>JAUCEE010000017.1:0-2427516 GCA_033558005.1 Phytophthora taxon juncus
CCCTAAACCCCTAAACCCTAAACCCTAACCCTAAACCCTAAACCCTAAACCCTAAACCCTAAACCCTAAACCCTAAACCCTAAACCCTAAACCCTAAACCCTAAACCCTAAACCCTAAACCCTAAACCCTAAACCCTAAACCCTAAACCCTAAACCCTAAACCCTAAACCCTAAACCCTAAACCCTAAACCCTAAACCCTAAACCCTAAACCCTAAACCCTAAACCCTAAACCCTAAACCCTAAACCCTAAACCCTAAACCCTAAACCCTAAACCCTAAACCCTAAACCCTAAACCCTAAACCCTAAACCCTAAACCCTAAACCCTAAACCCTAAACCCTAAACCCTAAACCCTAAACCCTAAACCCTAAACCCTAAACCCTAAACCCTAAACCCTAAACCCTAAACCCTAAACCCTAAACCCTAAACCCTAAACCCTAAACCCTAAACCCCTAAACCCCTAAACCCCTAAACCCTAAACCCTAAACACTAAACCCTAAACCCTAAACCCTAAAACCCTAAACCCTAAACCCTAAACCCTAAAACCTAAAACCTAAACCCTAAACCCTAAACCCTTAAACCCTAAACTCAGAATTAGAACTCTGAACCCTAATTTTTTAATTTCACTATATTATTATTGGTACAAGAAAAGTTGCAACACGTCAAGCATTAGTGTTGGGTTTTATCTTGCCAGTACATAGTACGTTTATTAGGCAAGATATTATGTAGTTCCTTACAACAATAGCTCACTTGTCTTTTCACGAACAGGAACTTCCCCACTCTCTCCACGTCGGCACGCGAACAGATATTATCCAATAGCATAAACCTATTTTTTCGTAAGTCTGAACCGCGTTCGAATTCCCGGGGGGGGTTCACTGTGGTGTTGAGACTCAGCTGGGAATGGACTAGGGTTCTTGCCGGTTGCCGCCGAAGTTCCAAACGGTGACAAGTTGCCGGGATATGGGTTATAGGATTCCCTGGCCATTGATTGGCTAATATTCACTGGTCCCGATGTCTCAGAGTCAACCCATCGAGTGACATGACACTATTTCCAAGCTGAAACCCCCGGTCAAGATCCATAGTTAGCCGAGTATTCGGCGACGGTTCTAGTCTTCGGCGACCTGTTCGAGTCTTTGACACTACCTTTGAGTTGTCGGTGGTTACACCCAAAGATCTCAAGCTTTATTCTGTTTAATGATGGCTTTCTTAATTTTATTCGCATTTTAATTAAGATTAAATCGTGTTCAATATAATAAAAATTTATATAAATTTTTATTATATTAATGTTATATATATACATAAACATTATATTAATAATTATAAGTAAATGTTTATATTTATTTTTTTAAACGGACATGAGAAGATCTAAAACGGACGCGTTTATACTAGATTTTTGTGAAAGACTATAGGACACTCTAGATGAGAAACTAACGCCCATTGGGCACTAATACAGAACAGCTTTTCCTTCCAACCACGCAAGGGTGAAGTCCGGCTATCGGTAAGTACACGTAGCGTTTGTGTCAAGCCCGGTAGGAAGGATTATGTCTGTCGGTGAGCACGCTTACTAGTGTAGCGAGTGTTCATCCTGGCAGGGCCAAGAGACAGTGATAGTGGCCGTGTGTATTAGGATTGTGTGGCGAGTTGTCGCCAGTGACCGGGGGAGCGAGAGCGCACTCCTGTCGACTCTTACCGCCGGAGCTGAAGCTTCCGCACCCCCGTATCAAGCCGTGACTGGCTGGTACCCGTCCTTATGTGGGACTGCGGGGTATATTTGCGTGTGTAGAGGATCCTAGCCGTCGCTCGTGGCTAGAGGTGCTGGGCTTTGTCAGTGGCCTGTGGTAACCACGGTACACAGTGGAAACAGCCAACCCGGTGTAAGGGTAAGACCCTGGGCCTTCAGGTTCGATTTGCCCGACAAGCTCCACGAGTCTTCGCGGACTCGGGGAGTGTTGGTGGTGGGAAGTGTGCCTACATATTTTGGACGTGTTCCTACACGAAATCACACGCAAAGTGCTGTTATCGTTTGTTGGTTTTACTTCGACGAACTAGCAAAACCTCAAAATTGAAAAGGCCGTGTTCTCCTGACTTGTTTGTGCGTAGCCGTTCGGCTGCATCTCGCTTCTACAATATTCACTGCTAAGATTATTGTAAATCGCCTTGACTACATCTCACCTCCTTGATATGGCCAGTCTTCACGGTATGGCAAACTTAAGGAGTGAACAACAGTTTCAGAGTGGAAAACTTGCAACATTTTGTAATAACTTTAACGCTAATAAGTGCAGTCGTGTTTCCAACAGTAGTGCAGAGGTAAAAACAAAACTGCACTGACTGAGCTTGCGAGTGTGTCCATTAAATCGCTTAGCATTCAATGAACCTACTCGTTTGACGATGACGTCTCGCTGCTAGCAGGTGCCATCTCGTCCTGGATCACTAAACGCTCCAATAACGCGAAATGTCTTTGATTTAATCAACAAATAATTAAAATTGTTCTTCCTTTTTAAATTTTATCTTTTATTTAGGAACAATTTAAGAAGGAGAAAAAAAATAACGTTAAAAATTCTTTCTAAAAAATATATATAAAAATTATTACAAAAAATAATATTATTTTTTTCAAAAGTAATTTGATTTTTTAATATCAAAAATATTTTTTTAAATTTTAAATTATAACGCGAGTTGTTTGATGGCGACAACACTAGCCGTTTTTCGGGAAACTTTATCCAGCAGTCGTCCTCCTTGTGATAACCCCTCTTGCAGAACGGGCACTTTATCGAAACACGGTTTGATCGCTTGCCACCTTCGCCAGACTTGCGTGCTGCTTGCTGGTGCGAATTAGCTGTCGGTAAAGCACTTCGATCATTATTTGGCTTTCTTTTGCCCTTGTTGGAAGAGAATTGTTTTAAAGGAGTTGTTTTATCCTTAGCTCCCACTTTAGGTAACCTTCCTCGATTGCCTTGTCCAAGTTGGCAGGTTTCTTACGAAGAATTTCCTTTTTCATGTTGATATCCGACAACCCCTTCAAGAACACGTTCATAGCTATGATTGCATCAATTTACGCGATACAATTTAATTCACGAAAGTTGCCGACGTAGCCAGGATAGCTACGAGCCTACTTAATAGTCAGCAATTTGGTGCGAATCTTGTCCTTAAAGTTTGGTTCCATGAACTCGACTTGCATTGCGAGCTTAGCTGCGCTCCACGTCTTCGTGGTTCGGATGTCACTCATGCAGCGTTCATACCAGACGAGACCATGGTTCCGGACACACAGATTGAGTTCGTCGCATAAGCGATCGTCATGCGCCATCAACTTATACCCGTTTTGCTTGAAGTACTGCTCGAACTTCAGTTCACCTAACGTGGCTCCTTCACCGATCGCTTGGCTGTCTGAGGCACGGGCATTACGGCCTTGGACCGGCTGCTCGGTGTGACCCGAGCTGGAGGCTGCCGTGGTTGTGCTTGCTACTTGTGCAACTGAAGCTTGCTGTACCGTTGTTACTTGCACGAGCCGCGCTGCTGCTTCAGCCGTCTGTTGGACTTGTGTCAAGCCAGTGACTAGATTTGTTGTACTCTGGACAAGTCCTGCGATCGACTGTTTAATGTCTGCTATCTTCGCGCTAATGCTTGCACCCATGTTGCTCACACTAGCGTTGATACTGCTTGTGAGCGCTTGAATTTCATCTAGCCTCTCATCAAGTCTTTTTTCTGGGCGATTCATGCGCCTGTTCTCGGCAGTGCTGCGATTTCTGTCAAGCTGCTGCCTCACTGGCGCTGTGTCGCTGCGGAGCACCCTCCGTGTCGTACTCCTCGTATTCATCGCTCCAAGTTCTACCATGTCGCAATCTTTCACCTCACTTTGCGAGCTGGGAGGATGGATTGGTAGCACTTCTGCAGAGGTAGATGTCGTAGAAACTTCAGCTACTTTATTCAGTCGTCCGAGCTTCCCGAGATCGCTGAAGTAGTTGAGGCTGCTTGGCCGAGCAGGTCGACCTGGTTACTTCGTTATTGATTCCGGAATAAGCTCAAGGTCTCATTCATTTCATTTCCTTCCTTCCACCTACTTGTAGCTATTCATGCATTCCTATGCTGAACGACTTGAACTCTGTCATTAAACGCCTCTTCGTGCACTAAGTTCCTGTTTGAGTTGCCTCTGGACTTCACTCAGAGTCTTTGTCCTACGCTTACGAGTCGCTTTTCGTGACATCCACACTAACGTTACGCGCTTCCTCTCTTTCTCCCCAAGCCCGTTCAGCCAGCACTTGTTCCAAGAAGGTATGAACTGTCGCCTCCCACTTTACATGCATGAGTTTTGTATCTGATGTTGTGGCGGCAAACGTTTTCACGCCAAGATGATTCTTAAAGCGCGTCTCAAGCGCAAGAGCTGTCAATGCTACTGTCCAACGCATCGGAGGCAAAGAGCGCTCGTCTTTCTTGGTGGTCGACTTTTTCTTGTGCTTTCTTGCTAACAGATTTCCTAGTGGGAGCTTCCTTCTTTGCAGCAGCCTTCACCTTGGGAGCAGGCTTCGTCTTGGTGGCAAGCTTCTTCTTGGCAGCAGCCTCTTCGTTGGCCAGCTCAGCGTGAGCATGAAACTCTAGGCTTCTTCGTCTGTGGTTCGGGAGTGTCAAGCACGACGATTGCGAGATTGTCAAGATATCAGCGTTTTCGGGAAGCATGATGCTGGAGTCTTGCGACCATAGACTTGGGTCTGTTTCCACCTTGCGAATCATTAGTTGGGCTTAGGGGGGGGGGGGGCGACTTATCATTGCCTGAGGAGGAGCTGTCACGCTTTCTCGTAGGCATCGCAGTGCTTGCTTCTTGAAGGAACGCAGAGTTGCGCGCCGCGGAAGTGAAAAGGAAACAACCCACTAAAAAAAAGACGTTGCAGAGGGGATTAACTAAATAATCGGCGACCCTATTGCTGGACGTGAACATTTCGCAATACTGACCCTTGCACTGCTGTTCGACTCGAGATTGAGCAGCACAGGCGTTTTGTTCTTAGGGCGGGGGGGGGTTGAGTCGTGCTGATGTACCGCTGGCTACTGCACTAGTTAACGTGGAAAGTGAAATCAATATTTTGTGGGTTTTGGAACGCTGTCGTGAAGCAGGTATAGTGCTAAGTAATCCTAAGTAATCGCGCAGTGTTTGGTGATTGTGGTGTAGCTGGATCGGCAAAATTCACGAGATCAGATCCGACTTCCCGACAGCGTCCAGACAACCGACTAACGAAGGGGGTCCTCCGATGATCCGTAATAAGTGGTGAATTTGCTCACCTTGTGGACCGTCGATATACCCTTGCTCTTTCGACGACTCGAAGTGAGCTTGAGCATGAAGGTCTTGAACGTCTTGGCGAGACACAGGAATGGGGTGGAGCAGCGTGGAAATCTTCGCTTTGCGTCGGTAGATCAAGATCCGAAGCGATTTACTCGAGCTTGGATGTGGCCGCCTAGATCTGGACCTGGCGGCCTAGATTTGGATCTGGCGTTGGGGTTGCCTTGAATGATGTGTTTGGTCTTTGTTAGGGTTCATTTTCGCTTGCTTGGCGTCACCGATGACGCTGGAGTTGTTGGTGTAAGAATCCGAAGGATCCGCGGCCAAGCAAAAAAGTCCGCCGATCTGGATCTACCCTTGTAGGGTAAGTAGGGTAAGCAATAAGGTGGTTGGATCTGGCCAATATATTAACAAGTTATCTCAACTAACACTGGATCTACCTTCGCTTTACCTCTTACACCTTGTTGGGCCAACGTCGATCCCGAAGGAAGGCGTTCCGCGAGGCACTTGAGCTATCCTAGGCAAACTCGGTTCTGGTTTATGGTTAAGTCCTATCCCATTCTGGATCCAACCACTACACGACTTAATCCTGCTTGCTTGACGTCCCTTTTACCTTTGCACATCTTCCTGACCGCTCTTCACGCTAGATCAGTCCAGATCCGAGGCGTAATCGCCAGATCGTGTCAGATCGCCGGGACCAGATCGTAGATCCTGGTGAGGAAATTGGTTAATACAAGCACGTCATGGAGATCTCATATTGAGCGTTGGAGATGCAGATAAAGCGATTTGCGGTGGACCGACTTCTGGATCCTCCAAGTCACCAAGAGTTGCTTGATCTAACCATGTCGCCTTCGAGCTGGCTTCTCAATTGTCGTCTATGGCCTTGCAGTGTTCTTTGTCCAAATCAACCTTTGTAAACTCCAGATCAGGAGGTTGAAATCGTTGATCCGAAGTCCCCCCCAAACGTCCACCGATCTGAGTTGAAAACCCATGATCTGGACGATTGACACATTCAGCAGGCACGACAAGCTCTCCATCACCTTCCTACGTCCACCAGCAAGCATATACACCATTGTTTCACTCCACAATACGTACTATCCACAGTCACCAACTCTAAGGTAGTGGATCCGCTTGGACCCGCCCAGATCTAGTTGGATCTGGGTCTGTCGAGCCGCCACTGATTTTGCTCCGATCTACGCTCTCGAAACTCTGTTCACTTTATTATTCACATGGTCTTTGCCCTGAAGCATCTCCTGCCTCGGATACAGACTGGTCATCACTGCTCGGATTCTGATCTGGGTCACTAATCCAGGTCTGTGACGCCAATCCCATTCCCTCAATCAAATCACTTCACATCTTGTCTTTCTGGAAAACGCGCTTCACCACATGATTGTGGAAAAATATAGGAGCTTTAGAGCGCTTTTAATGTTTGAAACGGGAATACGGGTTCATTTAAGATTCTGTACAGTTCACTTGTATCGGAATCTAAGGAAATTTTGGTTTTGGAGATCATACATATTAAAATGCAGTTTGGAAAATACAAAGTGCTGAAAAACAGAGTGAGCTTACTGCTGCACTAGCTGAAGTTCGAAGGATTTGTGGAGATCACTACGTCGACCCGTTTCAACCTGCTGACACCAACGTACAAGCTATTGAAGGCAAAGCTATCGAGCTTCCCATACGCGATTCGAACATAGCTAACGAGAGCATCATGCCATCGCTCTTTTATCGTCAACCCGTAAGACGCGTAACTCGACCGATTGCTAGCAGGTGGTGAAAACAAACAGGCAAGACGTATAAGTGTAAGGTTTGTTATCATGAAGCCCATAGTCGGCGAACCTGCAAGCATCTTGGCAACGGCTTCGACGAGGCAAACGCTGACTTGGTTTCAACAGCTATCGAGCTTCCCAGTATGTGCAACACGTCCGGCCGGCCATCAACTTCAAGTCCTGTCCCGCCGACTGCTACCCAAGCGAGACTTGTATTAGGGGGTTTCAGTTTATAGTTTTCTCTGTTGATTTCTAGTCTGGATTTTCAGTCAAAATGCACCCCAAGAAATCAGCTGATTTTTCGGGCGCGATGAAGCTCCGAAAGGTTACTCTGAAAGGTCACTTTCGCGCTCTTGTTAGCCCTCTTTCAAATACGCGCGCGTAAAAGCAAAGGGTATTTGCGCTTTGGCACCATCATGGCGCCACATTCACAAGCCGCTGCGTCAGAGCATTCGAGGTCGATTAAGACATCGATGGCGGGGGGCAGTGTAAGCTCAGGTAAGAAGGTATCCACGAAGACGAAAGCGAGTAGCCGATCATGCCTTCCAAGGAGAAGACGAGTAAGTTTGCTCACACTACAGAGGAACAGTGCCTCGCCATGGTAGAGTGGCTGGAGATCCCAGCCAACTACAGGATCATTGTTGGCGAGTCGGCGGTCGGCAAGGCTGGTGCCCATGGTGTTGGCGTGACCAAGATCGATGGATTCAGACGCATGGTAGCCAATGTTGACAGCGTCACGCTACCTCACATGACCTCAACACGGGTCTACGACGCTGCGTTAGCTGTGCCATGGTCAGAGCAAGTGTGCCAGAGTCACTGGAAGTCATACTTGGTACGCAACAAGAACGCTCGCGACAAAGTTTTGCACCAAACTGGCTTCGGTATCCCCACCAAAATGGCTAAACAAGGTATTACGCTGAAACGATGATTAGAGAAAAATTGTCGTACTTCGATCGTATTGACAAAACTTTTGGAAGCAATCTAACGTGGAGCCTTCGTCGCATAGTATTGCTCCTGAGATCGAAGATGATGATAAATACTGAGGCCGTTGTGACGAGAAGTTCAGTCTACCTAGTAACCCATACGGTTTTGTCAACACCGACAACGAAGCATCCGTTGCACGTTGCAGATACCCCTAGCAGTGACGGCAGCGATTCTCCGTTGGACTACGACCAACCAGATAGTGTATCGCTATCGTGTTTAATGCCTCCAGTTTAATCTTCACCAATCCCGCTAAGAGGAACATCACCAAACTCTCAAAGGCCACCGTGCTGTCGTCGCCAATTCCATCGCTTGCATCACGCGATAACCCGACGCTGTTAGCGAGGGGGATGCACAAGGTACTTAAAAGGCAAATGATGCAAAGCGCCGAGATTTTGTAAGTGTACACGGACGCTGCTGACAAGCGACTACAACTTAGTGAAAAACGCATAAAACAAGACTTCAACATTAAAAAAAAAAAAGAAACTTGAGCAAGAGGAACGCTTTCGTGACAGGAATTTGAAAAACGTAAACGCGACGGTCATCAACGGGCTATTGAAAAAAATGCCGACGAGAAGAACCGCATGGCACTTCAACTGCTGTTCAGTGACAAGTCGCTCGACGAAGTGACAGCAATCCTCCATGTGTTCTTCCCTGCTTGAGATGTGGGCTATAAACGTATTTGTATGCACCAGTGCAATATCCCCAATAATGCACGTTTTAGGTTTTCTCGCTTAGTAGAGCCCAAACGGGTGTCTTCGTCACTTACTGCGATGCAGCAATCGTCATCTTCATCATCTAAGTGGCTGTCATCGTCCCATACATCATCTAAGGCAATCCCCATGTTGTGGTTGTGCAGCATGGCACATGCAAGTATGTGATTGTTCACAATAACGAAGTCCTTCCTTTTCCAAATTTGTGCTCTAATGCCTTTGAGAGACATCAAGCAATTCTTCACAAGCCAATCTTGTTTTCAACTAGTACGCACACACTGCAGTGGATGTCGTTAAATGCCGCGTTATCTGCCTTTAGAGCTGCTGGTTTCTCGTATGGTGTGATTACATGCTTTACAAAGCATACCTGAGTCACCAAGCAGATACTGCTCGACCGTAAGATGCCTATGTGCTTGCTGTAGTGCTGGAGCCTTAAAAAAACGAGGAGTCTGCGCAGGAACCAGGCCAGTCCATGTAAACCATGAGTATTCGTTTGTCCTCGTTGCATACTACTCGGACGTTAATTGAGTAGCGGCACTTCCGGTTATATTACAGCACCCCATCAATATGAGGATTCTGGTCGAAGCACACATGCGTACCATCCACCACCCCTACGACACCAGGTAGACGCCATAGGGCTCACGATGAAAAGCTGATGATACAGCTCGGTGATATGAAGTAGGTCATTTCACATACCTAGAATAGTGTTGTAGCAATGTCTGTCTAACATGACAGACATACGTTGTCGCAGTGCCGGCCTCGACCCCGTAGTGACGCACCAGCCTCCAATTAGAATTCCCATTACAGCAAGCACCAAACCGCTCCAGGGTTTTGCTATCTGCACGTCAACATCACGT
The DNA here is from genome assembly GCA_033558005.1 of Phytophthora taxon juncus. Taxonomy (NCBI): domain Eukaryota; phylum Oomycota; class Peronosporomycetes; order Peronosporales; family Peronosporaceae; genus Phytophthora; species Phytophthora taxon juncus. The sequence continues at coordinate 9,583 of JAUCEE010000017.1, forward strand.
TGGGGCTTCTGACCTCGTCAAACCGCACGTCTCCACGAATGAGCTGCCAGATCGTTTCTAACGTATGCTTCGTCACGCGAAGCGATTTCATAAACTTGTCATCGCGCATGTTAAAGCCAAGCCGGCGATGGGCGTCAGAGTGGTCAACGTTTGACCTGGAGCCCAAATAGTGGTCCAACTTGACGCCTCAATACATATCATGAGCTTCGTCTAGCTCTGTGTGCTAAGCATCGACGTGGTCAGATTCTACCAGCTCGTCGAGAAGCGCTTGGCAGAAGATCACGCTCGAGAGAGATCTCAGCAGCTTTACTCGCGTAGACTCCGGTATGACAGGATACTATCCACATACAAGGGAAATTATCAACACTGGCAGACACCACCCCTCGCGATAGCACTAACTGGAGCGCGGTAGCGAGAACGCGATTCGTGGCGTACAGCCTGCTCCCGAGGGGGGCGCCGAGAAATCAGCGAAGCCGACAGAACTGAAAGCGAGTTTTGGTCTGTGTTTTTTTTTATCTGCTTTTTGTGAAAAAAAAATGAGAACTGAAACCCCCTATTAACTCAAACAAGATTCAGTCAGAGTTCATGTCGGTATATTTCTTGCTAAGCTAATTATCGATACATACATTCAGCTCCACGGTTTAATGAATTTTTAATGATCCCGTGTGTATTGTTTTGGTTCGGTTTAGAATTTGTCAGCACAAACAGCACGTTCTCCTTCTGGAGTCCAAGAACCCAAACGTGCTCTGCCTGCTCTTAGCTATATATCCGACCGTCGACGAGATGTTACAAAAGATAAAGACAACCCTCAGTAGCTGCAATGTCGTTAAACCTACTCCTCCAGCTGCTCCAGCACTGTGTTGTACGTCGACGGCAAGCTGTCAATCACCAGGATATTGTACTTGGTGTTGGAACCGCAGCATATGGCACCGCCGGCTGCATTTTTCTCGCGCTAACTGCGAATCATCTTGAAGTAGCAGTACGTCGTGTTGTTGAGGTGCTGACTGGCATCACGCTTCTCCTGCGTCGGGTACGCGTTGGCGAGCGCCTGCTCCATGAGCGTGACGGCACGCGAGAGCTTGGCGTCCGCGCCGGCACCATCGGGTGGCGACGCGTTCTACATGACCACGCCGGCGTTCACCAGCCCTATGGCCTCATCGCAGATCTTCTTCTTCTGACGCAGCAGTAAGTATACTGCATAGCGTCATCGCTGTCGCCGTCACTACCGAAACGCGCCATGCTACGCGGACTGCGGGCGCGAAGCCCCGGCTGTGCGGTGGTGCCTGAGCAGGCAGCGCACTTCGTCGTGCTGGCCGTGGTTGCTCTTCATCCGGCAGATTGCGAAGAGGCACGAGCTACGCAGGTCTTCCGCTGCATCTACCCGTCGCGGGACGAAGCCACCGGCCAGGAGCGGCCGTGTAACAAGCGCCTTTCCTACGGTGGCTTTAGGACTCACGTGGCCAAGCACCTCCAAGCCACAGGTACGTTGGAGTAAGGAAATGTATGATGTTTACGGAAAAGCGGAGGGTACGACTGGTGTGCGCCCGGACGAAGTCCGCCTGGAGCGGGTTGAGCGCTTGCTGCCACCAATCGCAGCCAAAAGTCGGAGCTACGCTAAGCGATGATGAAGAAGCCCAGTCAGCCGAAGCCCAAGCGCCAGCGTCTGTGGAGAGCTCAGCGGAGGGAGAGGCGGCGCCAAGCGTACCAGCTCAGGCGGAGCCAGCTCAAGCACCAACAGAGGCGGCGGAAAGCTCATGCGGAGGAGCCAGAGGAAGCGGGGGGGAGCGGGCAGAAGCAGGGCCAAGCCAGCGCCGAAGAAGCGCGCTGCTCCAAAGAAAGGGCGGGCTGTAAAAAAACGTGACTCTCCCAAAAAGTCGGCCAAGACGGTAACCAAGGCGGCGACGAAGAAGACGACCAAAAAGACAACCAAGAAGGCGGCCCCAGCCAAGAAGTAAATCGTAGTATCACGATTTAAAACATGTCCCAATGAATTACATGTTGCCCAATAACATGTTTTCACATACTTTAACGTCCCTCAGCTTAACATTCAATAACATGTCACCACAATCACATGTTTTCACAGACTTTAACATGATTACGCTGACCGCGCCTTTTTGGCAGGGCCTAGCGGTTAATGGCATCGACACTTTTGCGGATATGCCCAGCATTAATACTAAAGACGGACTGGCAAAAACATGCATTATGTGATCCTGAACCTCACAGACGTTTGTATCAATATCATATCAATATCATATCACTAGAGATTGATACCAGTATTAAGTTGTATTGATCTTAGCGCCCCTCCTTCGAGGTGCGTTCAATACTTCCTCTAGGGATCTTTTAACAGCTTGTTGTATTTGCTCCAGTTCGCCCTCATCAAGCAAAGCATCTCTGCTCGGTCGTCCTCAAGTTGCGTACGAAGTTCGTTCACCACGTAACTACTAAGGCTGACAAATCTTTCTTGAGTCGCCGTTGATAGAGGTTTGGCCAGATGTATTCGAGGTTTGGCCAGATGTATTCTAGCCAGCACAGCAACACCGCGAAAATCGTGCTGTCCTTCATCTTTGAACCATTCGTCTTGCCTGTATAATTGTAACAAATTATACGTGCCCTCAGAAGATGGCACACCAGTCCATTTCACTCGTAGGTTCTTCCACTGGTTCCATGAGTTGAGTGCATTCAAACTCACGTCCTTGAGTTATTCTTAAACTATAGCGATCTCCGATGGAACATCGACTTCTAGCAGCGCGCTAAAACGGTATTAGCTACACTGGTTTGGAGCGGTATCTGGGGCAAGGGGGCATCGAACGGAACTGCAATGGTTTCGACGTCGTCTTCTTGGTCTCGTGCAAATACTTTCTTGTATAGTTTGTTTAACTTGATCTAGCAACAGTATCAGTGACAATCGAATCTGCTTTGTCTTTGATTCTGGGGTCGAGAAGCATGGCCTTAATCTCATTAGCGTCTTCAATAGGAAAACGAAGGTCAATTTGCTCGCGTAAACGCTCTCTACAGATTTTACCGTCCGATGAAAACGTTTCCACGTTTCGCTGTTCACGTCGTTGTGAAAACGCATTACCGGTTAGTGCTCGTACGCTCCAGTACCAAGCATTCAACAGTTTCGGCAGAGAGACAGCCAGCGTCGAAAAAGCAGTGTGTATGAACTCGAAATCTCTTCCTTCTGCACTTCACCAAGGCTGAACTGAGCAAACTGATTTGTCAACCCCTCCATTTCTGTGATAAGTTGCCACTCTGCCTGTGATATTTTAGTCCAGATATCACGTTCCTCAAGAGGTGCATATGTAAAGTATTGGGTGAAAGCGTAAAAGTTATACACACTGCGACGTAACAACGTGACTGCATATCCGACTATAGTCTTTGAGTCAACTTTGATGTTGACAGCAGGAAGGTTGAACATCTCTTAAATCTGCTTCAACTTCATCAAGCGAGAAGAATTGATAAAGAAGGCTGCCAGATCTCGCAATTTTCTGCATGACACAAAGCCCTTGAAAAAATTCCCCTCCCGGTGTCACAATATCTTGACCTCCATTCCGTGTATTCTCTTTCAATTCAAGAGCATATAGCATGCACAAGCTGAGCAAATGCATCAAACAGTCAACTTGGTCTGTCGCAATGAAATGGTCGCACACGTTCGAGCAGATGCCGTCGTATCACTCAGCAAGTCTTTCGATGTCGATGTGATAGCGTGATTGAAAAACGGATTTAATCATACTAGCGACCGCATTAGCTGCGTGACCTTGGGGATTCGGTAACGCTAGTAATGGAAGTACTATCAGGCGCCACTTCGAATCGATGAAAACGATGGAGGCACCGATTACGTTCACGTTGGCTTCGTTGGTCCACAGGTCATGGAGTAGCGCCACGAACGGTTCGTGATAGACGGTTTGGAGCTCTGTTTGTACTGTACACGTTACCCATTGTGTAAACAGATAAACTCGCCATCCGCGAAGGTTTCACGAGCTGGGAGTGCAAGATCTTTCAGATTTGACAATCTTCGAGTTAACGTGATCAATTCATCATTAACGAGCACCGTATGAGGTAGTCCTGCCGACAACAACCAGCGCGTAACGAATATTCGTACTTCGTCTGCGCCAACTGCAAACGATTGCTGAATGGTACACTGCTTTTTTGGTTTTCGCTCTGAGTCGTCAATTTCATCGCTGCACGTGTTGTATTTGGTGATCATGCCGGACACTTTGTTCAGCTTAGCATGGCTACATTCCACCGAAGAAGGGTGGTCTTTGTGAACAGCAGTCATGTGCTTTTTGGCGTTTGTAGACGTCTTCTGGCTCATGAGATATGACTTCCAACCAGTCGAGGTCGGATAGGTGCTCTTGTACTTATCGCAACACACTAAGCAGATGTGTGTGAACGGAAGATATCACATGATTTTTGATACCATTATTTTATCCGACTGGATCACTGATGTAGATAAAATGCCATAAACCCCTGGGTATGAGTTGCTGACGTTTCACCAAAGCCTTGAGTTTTGTATGGTGGCTCAGGCTGTGACCCATAGCTAAAAAAAACGACACAACCTCTGTAACGCGTTCCGTCACTACTCTGCGCTGGTCGTAGTCGTAGTCAGGGTTCCGTAAAATATTAATTATATGGATTTTCTCCTCTAATGCGAATAAATACCTGCATGGTGCTTAGTAAATCTACAAATAAATAACTTGTACATACAGCCATGGCAAATAAATATTAAGCAGCAAAGTAGATTATGTTACTAAGGCGATATACTGTCATACTACCTAGATCACTGCGTCAACGTTAGTGACGTCCCAATATCAGAGGTGACAGTCGGTTCCGTTCATATCGCATGATCATGCAGCCCATGCTGAACAGCCGTTCTACCTTGTTAGACGTAGGTGGTATGGCTTTTACAGCATCACATACGCACTTGTTTCCGCGTGCACCTTTCTGCATTTTATAATTCTGTCGGCGAAGCCGAGCTTGGTCGGGTCCTCTTCCGGGCTCCTGCTCCTGCTCCTGCTCCTGCTGATCATCTGACGAAAAGGCCTTAGGGCCTCCTTTCTGCCCGCGACAAGTCGCTTTCATGTCCTCCAAGGACCTTCACTACACCAGATTCAAAATCTGGTGAGTGCACGATGTCTACTGTGGGTGCTAATAAATTAATACATATTTGAAAAAAAAAACAATGTGAGCTAACAGCAATTTTAAAAAAGAACAAACACTTACCGAGATAGATCGTGAAACTTGGCTTGATCTCAAGCAGCCCGTCAAGAAGGTCGCGGGCGTTCAGAAGATTTAGGCCCTCCGATTGTAGTTTTTTGAGATCGACTCGACGTCGCTCATTTCGTTCAGCAGAGCTTTTAGCATGCGGTTGGCGGCGGGCGACGGCATCAGCTCGACAGTCTCTTCATCATCCGCGTTAACAAACTCGCGCAGCTCAAAGTAGCATGCTAGCATCGCATAGATCGACCCCCAGCGCGTTTGCTGACATAGTTTAGGGCGGAGAGGCGTCTTCAGTCTTGGTAAAAAAAAATAAAAACTGAAATTAATAGTTTCATAATTGAAAACAATAATGGATAACTTACCTCAACTTGGCCGCTTGGGTCAGTGTCCTCAGGCGCTTCATCAGTGACTGGACTTGCTCGAGGTCCTTTTCGTGTGGGTCAGTAGTGTCCGGACTGCGAGATTCAGACGATGGCTAGCGCAGCCAACAAGCGGCATGCCCATGAGGCGAGCAAGCCGCATGTTGACAGCACAGTTGTCGCCAAGCAAAAATATGCAGTTAGACAGTTCTTTACCAAAATGGCAGGAATGCTTATAATGCTGCTATATGGGACTCAGAATCAAACCGCCCGGTTGCATCAATGATGATCGGTGCCAAAGACAGCAGAGGGTACTGGGACCGGCGCGAGTCTCGTAGCAGCCGAAGACGGCGAGGTAGTGCTCAGACCTGTGTATCCAACCGTCCAGCATCAGCCCGAACTTGTCGGGTATCTCGTTGTCCACGTGCTCCTCGACCGCCTTCGTCCATGTTCTCTCGCAGAGTCTTGGTCGAAACTGGGACAGTTTAGTGTATCTAACACAAATTTTGAAACAAATTAGAATTTTTAAAAGAAAACTGGTTCAAATTATAGCCAATACAAGCCTGCGAGTAGACTCCATTTCAGCGAATGAGAGTGGGAGGTTGCCGTACACGACCCACTCCAGCCAGGCGTACCTCGTCGACGCCTGATAGCGGACCCATGGGAGGAGGGAGCCCGTTGCGGCGGTGCTGGCATCCTCCATCTCCTGCTCATAGCGAGGGTGGTCGGTGCGCATGTGGGACACCAAGTTGGTGTACCCCGTTTTGGGGACGTGCTTGCGCGTCTTGCCGCAGGCCTTGCACACCTGGAGACCAGTAGGATCCCCGTCTTCCGTTATGTAGGGCTTAAACAAGAACGAAGCGATTTGTTTCGGAGAGAACTTGCTCTGAGAGCGCTGGGAAGGCATTAGGGAGACGTCGGACATGGCCAGGTAGCAAGAGATGGATCGTTTGAGGTGTATGCGAAATTGCAAAGTGAGCTCGAGTCGGCTAGACCAATTTGCAAGGAGCTCAAAGCCAACGAAAATCTGGAGGCTGTGGGTCAAGGCCGGCAATAAACCTCATGTAGGTTTACATAAAATCCATAAATAAATTTCAGACGGTAGCCAAATCCGTAAAAATAAATTTTTATCCGAGATTAAAAAATATATTTCTAGTAAATATATTTGCGGATCCGTAGTGCTGTCGCTGTCGCAGTTTCCGCCAGTCGAAGGCCCGGTGCGAATGAACAGTTAGTAGATACCTCAGCGGATGGCGACGGTCAGCACTTGCTGGCCGCGCCGGAGTACTCGGTACTCCAGTACTTTATTCGTCCGTCCAAATGCACGCCACCTATGGGTAAGCGCGGCTTAATCAACTAAAGACTGCGCGGCGTACGTAGTGTTGCGGTCCACACTCACTTGCACTACACGCTGGTAGCGACTTTCGCAACAAAAGACTACACCTGCACTCTCCACGGCATACTGCAATCCACACGCGTCCGTCCACGCGTCCGTCAAAGACCCCACCGCTTTCACAGTTCCTGGCTGGTAGACGTCCGTGCGTCAGTCCGCTTCGTTCTTGTCCGTCCAACCTCTCTCTCTCTACTCACCTTCAGCTCACGCACGAAATGCGTACTACGAATCTCTAAGTAGGCCATGTGCACCCAACTCACGCACTCACTCTCAACCGTGCCCCGTGTGCTACAACCTGCGAATTTCTAAGCAGGACGCCTGCATCCAGCTCACGTGCTCTCAACTCAACCGGCCCGTCGAAGCCGTCACACTCGTCCCCTCGTACTCATTCTCGATAAAGCACTTCCGCCTCGTCCAGTTCTGCGCTCTACTCCGTCCGGTGCAAATCGTGCAGTCACGCGCTTTTCAGACGCAAAGCTCTCGGTTCTTCAGTCGCTGTACTCGTTTGCGCTCCAACTGCGAAGTTGCAAAGTGAGCCACGCACTCGGTTCTTCATTCGCTGTACTCGTTTGTGCTCCAACTGCGAAGTTGCAAAGTGAGCGGCGCAAAGCCACTCGCCGCCTCAGTCCCGAACAGCCAATTATCCTGCCAGCCGCCCCTTCACTCGCAAAGATCCACAATGAGCTGCCCAGAGGCGTCGGGTGGAGATCCTCACGGCGACCGCCCGTCGTATTCTGCTGTCAGTGTCCAACGCCAGCTTGAAGTAGGGAAAGTGTTAGCCGAAGCCTGCTCCCACCAATTATGTGAGTGCCCACTCGGTAACTTATGCTCGACATCTCTCAGCTCCTCTCAATTCGCAATTTAAGTACGAATTTGGCCGAGCTGCAACATTCGTTTCATCTCACACAGCGCAATCTGGCTCATTTTTTCATCCTGCGCAGTGCTGCATGCCCCACACACGTTACAGCCCAATTTTGGGGCGACATGAGTTGACCTCCAGCAGTTCCGGAGGTAACTCGCCATAATTTGGCGCTGGTACCAACTACTACCATGTCCACTATTAATATAACATAATAATCTAGTCGTTGACATCTCTAGTTATCGTCGCTTTTTTATTGAAACGTTGGTGAGGCTATTGTCACGAAATTTCGTACGGATGAGCCAATCAGTCCTTGTTAAAAATGAAAATGAAAACCCCCTTACAGATCGCCTTCTGACAATGCTACAGACCTCGTCAAGTTGTCAGAAGACGGACTGTAAGTTTAAAAAAATAGAATTAAAAACCGTACAGTTCGCCTTCTGACAATGCTACAGACCTCGTCAAAATGACAGAAGACGGACTGTAAGGAAAAAAAAAGCAAACCGTACAGTTTGCTCATTGGCCATAATGCTGCCAATATGTTTTTTTTTTATTTACAGCTCTGCCCGAAAAGAGCGCGAAGGTGTGGAGGGAGCACATTTGCTTTGTTTGGCGCGGAGGATAAGATGGATGGAGCGAGTGGTGCCTCTGTCGGCGGCGGAGAGTGTCCCCATGAGCAGCAGACACAGCCTGCGGCCGGTTTTTTGCCCCCTGTCGCGACTGATACTGGAGCCTGTGTGGATCGTAGCGGGGTGAAGGATGGAGCAACGGTTGTGATTGAACCGCCTGGCGACGCCGCCGCCGCAAGTGGAAGCTCCGAGGCTGTGGACGCCGGCGTGGCACGTAGCGCACCTTCCATCGGCCAGCATGCCAGCCATAAGCAAGAGGTGGGTGCTGCTTCTACCGGTGTTTCAGACGGAGCTGGTGTTGCAAGTGCATCCCCATCCAAGGCCAAGAATGCAGTTGTCAATGCGTCGGGAAGTGTAGCAGCTTCCAACAATCCTGCGACCAGACTGCTGAATGGAAGTGCTTCGGATGGGGCTTCTACAGTAGTAAAGGGTGAATCTACTGGTGGGGGGGTGGCGCCGACTGAAACACTGACAGTTCGCGAAGACGCCAAAGTGACGGACGCGGTACCAGTCACTAATAAGCGCGCTTACGAAGATGCTCAAGAAGGCAATGTAGAAGAGGTATATCCGCGAAAGCGAGTTGCTCTTGAAAATGGTGAGAGTACTGGGGTAAGCTCTGCTGGTCAAACGACGGACGAGACTGTGGGCGATAGTTCAGATGACGTAGAAATGAGCGAGGCGTTGGACGAAGAGAAGGTGCTTCGTAACGATGCACTCCGCGCCACGGAGGAGGACAAGCTTGCCCATGAGCAGTTTTGCCTGAACCTGAAAGATAAGCAGCAGGTTGATGTATACGATGTTGGTACTAAGGAGTGGCTTCCGGCAAAGATTGAACTCGTCGATGGCGAGGGTTTCACTGTTCATTACATGGGTTGGAATTCGAAGTGCGATGAGAAAATTGAAAAGATTAACAGCTATCGCATTCAGCCCCGCTCCACTAGAGCTTTAAAGGCGTGGGCAAAGCACCAAGCTAAGATCGACAAACATCGTCGAGGTGTTGAGAAAAACCTTTCAGTCGGGCCTGCTACCAGTGAAAATGGCGAAAATCTTGGCGCGGAGAAACGAGAACTAGTGCCAACCTTTGTTCAAACTGGCAAAACCCGATCAGGCCGCGCGATCACTAAACGCGTTGAGAACGGAGCACTAAAGCCAAAACCGCCAGCCAAAAAGAAAAGCGTGTCAACAATCGAGTCGAAGTTTCCAGAAGAAGACCTTTGCGGTATATGCGGAGAGATTGAGGATGACGATCTAACTGATATGATGTTGTGCGATGGCGGCTGTCTCAAGTCGTATCACTTTTCATGCCTTGGCATCGAGTCGGCACCCGAGGGCGAGGAATGGCTATGCGAGCAGTGTCGTACTAACGAGCAGTTGTGCTTCGCATGCGGGCGCAATGGTACAATCAACGAAAAGGGCGGTGTCTTTCGCTGCAGTGTCGCGTCTTGTGGCAAGTTTTTCCACCAAACCTGCGTTGACGCCAACAAGATGTCACGCCGAGCGGGAGGTAAATCCAAACCAGGGTCATCAACTGTGGAGGAGTTGCTCGAATCGGATGCTTCTTTTAGATGCCCTCGCCACATTTGTTTCGTGTGTGAAGGCAAGAAGAAAAGCTCAGATCTCATGTGCTGCTTGAAGTGTCCCGAAGCATACCACCCGCAATGTGTTCCCCCGAGTGCTCGATACAATACAGTAGGATTGCTGTGCTGGAGACATCCCGACGATGAACTACCGAAGATACCATCGTTCTACCTCTCCGATCGAAACATTGACACTGTGACGGTAGATTCTAGTTTACACCTTCCGTGGATGTTCTTGCCCAAGCGCGACCCCGATGCCAGCAATCCTGAAGATTGCCACCACTTTCGGCTCTTGCTCAATATTATCGAAGATGTTCGCTTGCAGCCGCCAACGTATCGCAAGTTGGGACGCAGCATTTATACGTTCAAACAGTCCAAAGTCTCACTAGAGGATTCTCCTATGTGTATCTGCAAGGAGAAGTGCGGGGACGATTGCATTAATCGCTTGAGTTTCACCGAGTGTTTTGGTCCAGCGCCGACTCCTGGTATGAAATTCAACAAGCACAATAGAGAGTCGAACTGTATGCTTGGTGAGAACTGTGGAAACCGTGCGCTTCACCAAAAGGTGTATCCGCGCTTCCAGAAGTTTCACACGGTGGAGAAAGGCTGGGGTTTGCGTGTGTTGGAGCCTGTGAAAGCAGGACAGTTAGTAATCGAGTATGTTGGCGAGGTGATTAACGAAGAGGAAAAGGAGCGTCGACTGCTTGATCATGCGAAGAACAGTCCTGAGGACAAGAACATGTACATTATGGAGCTGGGGAAGGGCGAGTACATCGACGCACGCTTTAAAGGCAGTGTTTCCAGGTTCATCAACCACTCGTGTGACCCCAATTGTCACTTGCTGAAGTGGCGCGTGAAAGGTGTGAACCGAATCGCTATTACCGCATTGAAGGACATTGAGGCCGGAACAGAACTATCATACGACTACCAGTTCCACACAAAGCAGGCTATGGAATGGAAGTGTCATTGCAAGTCAAAAAACTGCCGCGGAACAATGGCCCCGGAGCAGATTAACCAGCCCCATGATGTGCCGGTAAAAAAGCTCACGAAAAAAGAACAAATAAAGCAGCGCAAACGCGCTCTTATTCAAGAGAAAATTCAGCACGACAAAGAGGTCAAGAACACTGCAAAACGCCTCTCTTTGACGGCTCATGTGAGTATAGGAGACCGAACTACAATTGATAAGATGGCTGTCCGTACCGGTCCGGCAACGCGTGAGCTGCAGTGGGCGAAATACTATCACCTCTTCAACGTGCGCGATGCCAAGCACGGCTTCAATTTCAAGCTCCGCAAGGATTTGCGAGATTTGAGAGTTAAAAGCGATGGAAAGGAGCAACGTAGTGTGTCTGGATCAACAACTGCAGCGTCAAGTCGATCGGTGAGCCCTGTTAGCCTTTCTGAGTGCAAGGCTGAACCAGTGCATGCGGAAGAACCCACGATAGTGAAAAAAACGTTAGCCTCAGAACACTCAAAAACCGCGGTGGCAACCGAAGTGTTCGTCACGGAGCAATCTGTGCCCAAGGGGGGTCCAATGAACCAGGCGTAATTTCGCAGAAGGCTAGAGATCTGAGAAGCGTGGGTATCCTTCGCGGCATTGTGTACACAGGCTATGCCCGTTCCTTGATTTGGGCGTAGGCAGTAACTAAAGATGCATCACAGTTCAGGTAATGAAGCAGCAAAACATTTCTTTTGAATAGCTGTTTGGTTCCTAGGTCTCTTCACGAGTCCAATTCCATGTCCGTGTTGCTTTCCACTAAAGTTTGAGCCACGATGGTTTCTTGCCCGATTTTGGTTGTCCGCTCGAAGATGGTTGCTGCTTTGGCTCAACACGTGGCTCGGTCTTCGCTGACAACAAAGGATTATCTACACGCAAACATTTATAGCATTAGTCACCAGTCTAAGCAAATGCCTGCACGAACTTACCCAGTGTCAATGGTTTTGGATAATTCACACTTTCCAAAGGATCCGGAGTTTCTTTTGACTCGGCACGTTCATCTACCAGCTGTGAACAATATATAAGTTAGCGTTCAGCTGTACAAGCAGATGCGCCTCACGAAATTGAACCTACATACCAGATCACTACGGAAGTAGAAACCAATGTTGGTCACCTCGGTCTGGGGTGGCATCTCCAGCCACGACAGATACGTTAGTGCAGCAGGTACGAGGTTCAACTCAGCCAGAGACTTCGTTGCCGCTAGCTTCTGCGTAGGAGGCGTGACGTAGAGATAAAACTTGCTATGTTTAAACTGGTCGTTCAAGCATTCTGACACGTGGTCCATGACATCTTGAATCGTTTCATTCGGATGAAAGGATGCCTGCATAACAGCTATCCATTGGGGTGAACAAATATTTGTGTCTTCAGTGATGATGAAGGTCACGTACCTCGGTCTGGAAACTGAACACGGATGAGCGCCGATTGAAACACCTTCTTACGTTTGAGCTCGTCAAGTTCTCGCATTGCCTGGGTACGAAAGTTCTGTAGTAACATGAAAGTGTCAGATACCGCTAAATCGTTTTAGCCGTTTAGTTGTACCAACCTTCGCTTTTTCCATCTCCTCTCGCCGAGCTTTAAGGCTTGAGATTAGTAGTTGCGCATCGCTTCGCTCACTTTCAGTAGCAACATCTGACAATTCGATTCGTCCACCCGACCGCCTGCCTTCGAGTGCAATGGACGTGTTTCGAGGAGGTTTCTCACGGCCAACCAGCTGATCTTGCTTCGTCCTTAGCGTATCAACAAGAACTTCAGTGGTACTTGGGCCCCGAGGTTGCATCTAAATATCAAACCATTATGGTGAAGGTATAATTAGAGAGCACCCACATAACAACGTTGAACACTTATGGCACCCGAACCTGCACGCGAGTAATCTGCGTCTTGAAAACATCGAAATCAGGGTCTTCTTTCGTTTTGGAAACAGTTGGGAGTTTGTCCGGCGAAATGTACAGATCGTTTGCCTCCGCGTGCAAAAGGCGCAAACCCTCTTCCAGCACACGTTGCTCGTTTGAAGCTGGACTCAAAACGAGTACCTGGGTTTCCGGAACCACTACGAAGCCTATGGACTTCAAGAATTCTAACCCACCCTTCACGTTCACTACTGAACGTTGGAATGCCGCATTCGACAAACGGATGGAACGCATTTTCTCATTGCCTAGGTACATGAGAGGCACAAACAAAACAAGCATTTGAGTATCCATGTTACAAAAGTAGCCTGGGACCCGGACCTTACCTGGATCAGACAAAATGTTCGTGACAATTTTCATCAGCGTTATAACGGCAGTGCGGGAAACGGCATCAAAGCTGTTGTCTCGCAAAAGTTGCAGTGCATCAAAGCTGTTCAGCGAAGGATTTTTCACCTCAGCTGCCTTTTCCTCGCTAGTAAGTTCCTCGTTGGAAATTTCTTTCATTTCAACGTCCTCTTCATGATGTACATGAGCACTGCTCACTGCTTCAGTCTTGGTAGGAGGAGAAGGCGTCTTAGCAGGGGGCGCAAATGAAACGTGAGGGGCGGGGGTGATTTGGAGTTTTGGCACAGTCGGGGCTAGCTGTCCATCAGCGACCTGAACCCGGAACATGGCTGAGCCGCTCAGGATGCCAAGTACTAACGCACACAAACAATATTGGTATCATAATAAACTCGAATCAGTTTACATCGACACAAGTCACCTTTTAGCGTTGTCACTGTGAAAGCTTGGAAATCAATTTCACGTCGCAGAAAGCCGAGGGAGAACTGCCAACCCGACGCATAATCTGTCAGTTCTACTTATATCTGCGCCAAGCCCAGCAAATGCTCACCTGTTCTGCAGCAGGGAGCAGCTTAAAGAACGTCAAGATGCGCTCAATCGTGGTATCGCTCCCGAAAGACGCCTGGACGCGCTTGCCGTCACGCAGCTGGATGCACACGCGCACTTGTTGCACCTCAGCAGCCCCCTCCAGTTCCTGCAGCTCCACCAAGGCATTGTTGGAGATGCCTGTAAGGCGGAAGGGGATGGACAGGTCGATGGGCTTGCTGCGGTGCAGGAGCTGGAACTGGCGCGTGGCGTCCAGCCCGAAGTGCCCCCGCGCTTCTTCCAGCACTTGGAACTGCGGAGCGAGCGCGGCGTTAGAACAGGGGCAGTGTCAAGCCAAAAGGGGGCAGAGCCGGCAGGCGCACCATCGTTGTGCCAGGCGTGACCTTCACGCGCTTGGACTGATGGTGAAACTCCACGTTCAGCGCCATCGTGCCGCCGGTGACTTGCTTCTCTCAATGGATCTGAAACAGCATACCTCAAACACAGACTTACGCATTCTGATTGGCTAGTACTATGAGGAAAGCAAGAGCAAAGTTTATTCGGGCAAAGGCTTCACACTCGGTTGCTTACTGCTGCTTGTAGTGGTAGCGCAAGTAGGGGAGCTCCACGTCCTCTCCATCCGCATCCATGGCGCACACCTCCAGGATGAGGTACTTAAGCTTCGGGTCGATGGGCTTCTTAGTGACCGTGCGCACGAGGTCCGAGATCTTCATGGCCATGCGCTCCTTCGATCGCGATTTCTGAGAGTACATCGCATACAAGATCGTGACGCCGTACGACAGCATGGACACCTCGGCGTCGTACTCCTTCTCGAAGTACGCCAAGAACTCCTTAAGGGTCATGTCACCGCGGTCGACCTCCAGACGGTCCCAGGCCGTCCACTTGTACTCCTCGCCCTTCAGCATGGTCTTCGTGGCCTTCGGCTCGATTGGCTCAGCAAAAGTAAACAACGGCAGTGCGAGGTTCACGAAGCCGTTTTTGTAATGATCTAGAGGCTTGTTCTGGAACACTTTAAGGAACTCGAAGCACACAAGACCCGTTACAAGTGCGGTCGTCGTAGCAATGGCCGGAATAATCTTGCCGGCGATGAAGCGCGACTTGTGCATATCCTCCTCCGGAATCTTGTATGATCGCGCACGTAAATTGGAGACCGACACAATGACTTCCATGTGAGAGTCATCGTCCTTGTCAAACTCAATCGGGTCCATACGGTAGCCTGCGAGGGTAGACGGTTTCGGCAATTCCTTCAGGATGTACTCACATTGCGCATCCGCATCTTCCAGCCCTGGAGCAGCACCGCCTTCCTTTAGCTCTGCATCAGAGGCAGCAATTTTCACGCCCTTTTTGGGCGCGAACTCCGGAACGTGAATGCCAGCGAGGACTTGGGCAAAGGCATCTCTGTCTGTGTGCCCCTTTAGGCCGTAATTCTTGGCCCGGCTGTTAGCGACAGACACAATAAAGTCCAAGTGAAGCGGATCCTGTGGGTCAAATGTAACTGGTGTGGGCGGTCGCTTGGGCCCAGACCAGAATGGGGTTCCAGATGTTGTCAACTGGTAGTGTAAATCAAAAAGAAAATGTTAGTAAATCTGAGCAGTCCGATATAATTAGGAAATACAATTGCATACCTGATCCAGAGGGAAGTTGTAAAGAAGCTGTTTGATTTGGTTGCTGAAAAGGTCTTCAAACTTGAAGCGAGCCCAAGAAATACAATCTTCGAACGACATCGGACGGTCATCCACTAGCGAGCTTTTCAATCGCTCCAGTGTTTCCACCTTAGTGTTTTGCTGCTCATTAAGCTCCTTCATAAAGGCCGGCCCTTCAAGGTAACGGTTCACATCCGATGGTGCCTGGAAAAATTCGCCCTCAAACCAGTCGCGTGCCCACTGAAGAGTGTGCTCAATTGCATTGGGAAAGTTTTTTAGAGTGCAAATCGGAATGCTCTTCTCAGGAGGGTCCCGAGAAGCTCCATAGTTCTCCGTCTTGTGCGGTACAACAACCTGCGTATTGCCCTTTGTTCCAAGCGTGCCAGATTCGAACATTGGAAGTCCATAAAATAAGCAGCGCTGATCCATGTACAAGCGAGCCTCCACGTTGTCTAGCGCCGTGCAGACACCAGAGAGCGACTCAAAGAAATCGTCATTAAACTGGTCTTCAGATTCTGCACCAACGCGGGATACGTACGCGTGCACATTAACATCCGGGTTCATTTCCTTAATCGCACGGGCAGCAACCGACGACTTGGCTTGCTGCACGTCCTTCGAACGGAAGAGAAATTGACGGTTTAGATTGGACTTCTCAATTGTGTCCATATCCGTGATGTGGATGTTGCCACCCTTACCAGATGCCACACCCATCATCGCCCAGTTCTTAAGCATTTCGCAACCGATCGCACCGGCACCCACAAGGAACATGTTCAGTTTGTTGATTTTCTCCTGCAATGTCCGACCAAACACCACAATCTGACCATCATAGCGGGAGCCACTAGGAGTAAATTCGTCAGGAGTCCCCGCGTGCACTGTCTCAGGAAGACATTCCACTGCATCGAAGTAGAAGAATTGCTGAATTGGTGTGAACTTGCCGCTGCACGCCTTAAGCGTCTCTTGGCCAACAATACCTCCGAGAAAAGCTGACATGGGGGAAATCACTCCAGTAGCACCAGCCGCAAGTGCTTGAATAATTTTCTTCGATTCGGCAGCATCAATATTCTCGACGCTAAACTCATTCTTCGCAGCAGACTGCTTATTCAGTTCGGAAGCCAGAGCTACGACTTCTTTCGCATCTTGCATGCACCCTGGCTTAGGGTAATTGCCTTGGTGTTTTTGCTGGAATGCATCGAGCGCTTGAAATGCCACGTGAAGCAGCTCCGACCGACCAATTTTGGCGAAGTCATTAATCAGGAACTCTCCCGGCGCTGCAAGCGCTTGCTCTAAGTTCTTAAACTTGGTGACGAGAGGTTGCTTCACCTGGGTTACATAACCTCCGCTGGACGGCTGCCCCTGCTCGAAGAGCTTTTCATCTGCAGCATCAAGCGTATCCAGAGTAAACGTGAAAGGGCTGGTCACGGTCACCTTTCTCGGCTTGCTGTCGTTTAGGAACGGGAAGCCAGTGACTTCACGAAAGGAAACTACATCTCCCGTTTCTAAGCCGTGCCGGGTGTCGTCATTTACTGTAACCAACGGAGGCACAGTATTTGAGATAGAGGAGATAAGGCAGCTAACAGGCTCCACTCCATCGCAGTCTGACACGATGAATTCGTCCCCGAAGTCACAGAAAACCGAGCCGAAAACGCCACGTGCCTCAGTCCTGACGAAGGCAATCGACTTGGCGTGGCAAATCGCGTTGATGCGCTTGGCTTCCTTTAACGGTGCATTCACAAGGACGACAGCCTTCATGCATGTTACCCATGCGACCAGTTAGCACCCAAAGTCCTAAACCACGATACAAATGTCGTTTGACTTACCCTGAATCCAAGCAGAAACTCTTCCGTTATCTCGCCGGTGTGGCAACGAACAGGTACATACGGGTTTAGCTCCGCGAGCTTCTTGACCGACACTGCGGCGCGCGGCTTGCCGATATCAGCCCCCGTCAGATAAAACTGAGATGACAAGTCAAGCATGCTGGCATGTGTATCATCATGCAGCGTAACGCTCTTTACACCTGCCAGAATGACGTTCTTGGCAATCTCCACGCCCAGACCATTGAGGCCAACAATGAGCACGTTAGATGCCCCCATGCGCAGCTGGGCTTCTCGCCCCATCACATAGAGCTGGCGGCTGTAGAGCCCCTCGTCAATCGGGGCGGCGCCGGTCTGGTCAACGTCCATGGCGCTGTCTGTGACATGCACCAAGTTCCGCACACCGTCAGCGGTCTCATTCACTTCCCCCGCCGTCACCGCGTGCGAGCTCATGGCGCTGTTGCCACGACAGCAGAGATAACACCTGTCAACACGGTGCTCCTAACCCAAGGCACGCCCTAACGCGGAGGACTGCACGTCGCTATATACTACCACGAGTACTGACCTTACTCTGATGGTACGGAAGTCCTGAAGCGGGGTTCTCCGGATCTGTTTCAACCTCTGCTGTATCTTTCCAGCTGCAGTTGACCTGCTCGCACCAATGGCTCCGTTAGCTGGCTACAAACACTTTTATCCGCGAGGGTAGCAGTCCTGGAGGAAGGGGGGGGGGGGGGGCGCTATCGCGGCCGGGGGCCTTGTGCCTTGGCGCGCGATCTTCCTTACCTCGCTCTCTCCTTGGTGTGTGAGAAGCAATATGACTCGTTCCTCACGCTAGAAGTCCGTTCGGTAGGTTATGATGTAGCGCACACCATATATGCTGTTCAATGGGCAAGGCCGTTGGATGCGACATCGCCGTCACCGCAAAGAACCGGCGGAACTTCAGCCTTGGCGCAGGCCACTTGCGAAGAAGCCTCAAGCAGCAGCAGCGCCGACCAGCATGGGCAAGAAGCGAGGAGGTCGGTCGATGCGGCGCCTCGTGCAGGCCGCGCCGGTGCTGCTCGGTGGCTGATCTTTTGTGGCGGTGGGTGCAGGCGGCCGGCGGATGCGCCACGAAGACGATGAGGAGGACGAGGCAGCGTCCGTGGCGTCAGTGGAGACCCGCGGCACGTTCATGTCGGACGACGGGGAGTTCTACGACGGCTACTCGAAGAACGAGGACGACGAGCAGGAGATCGACGAAGCGGTCGAGGAACTAACCGAGAAGCGGTATGTTGCGCGTCTGTTCCATCGCCAGCAACGAAACACACACGTGCTCATAATCACCTTGACACGATGCGTAGAACAACAACGCGGGTTGCAGCGCTGGAAAAGCTGACGACGCACCTGCTGCAGTACCTTGCGCCAGAAGATATCAGCGAAAGGTATGCTGTGCTGTAGCCAGACAGAGATCAACCCATTTCGATACTAATCGTCCTTTGCTTTGTTGTAAAATAGCTTTATGGATAACGTGTTGGGGTGTCTGCGCAAGCCGGCTGAGGCCGAAGCAGTACTTGGATCGCGCATCTTGGCTATCCTGGCGATCATTTTCGGAAGTGACGAAGAACGCTTTTTCCAGCGATCGAAAAATGTTCTCAAACCGTTGGTTAAGACAGCGAAAAATGCCAAGATAAAGGTTTCGGTACGTAGAGATCTACTTCTCGGCTGGAGTTTCCGTGCTCACGCCACTGTTTTCTTACTATTATCTAGACCATTCGCGCGCTCGGACTTATCTGCTTCGTGTGCAGCGTGGAGGATGAAAACACCGAAGAGCTTTTGGAGCTGTTTGAGACGTTTTTCAACCCAAAAATTATTGGCGACATTTGCAAGGCGGCTCTCGACTCTTGGGGTCTCATCGCGTCTTCCCTTTCGGATGAGGTGCTCGCGAACGATGAGTTTCTGGAAAGGTACATAATTTGATGGGACCTAAGTCTATGACATTATCTATTGACCAGCTGTATATTATGCATATGGAACGTTTGTATTTTATTATTTCAATTGCAACGCGACAGATTGGTACCAAAGTTCCTGGCCTTACTCGACCACAAAGACGTGGAAGTTCGCTCAGCTGCCGGTGAAAATGTCGCCTTCCTGTACGAGAGCGCACAGAATTGTGGCGTCCCGTTACCCTATGGCGAAGAAATCATGGAGCGGTTCCTCGAATTGAGCAAGGATAGCAGCAAGAAAAACAGCAAGAAGGATCGGAAGACTCAGCGCGTGGTCTTCCGCGATATTCACTCAACACTTGCCGTAAGATCTATAGAACGCAGTGTCCTGTGGATGTAATAGGGGCTCTAACTGTGCTCTCTGTATTTTCGTGCAGACTGGTGAAACTCCGCATGTATCCTTTTCGGTGAAGAGTGAGGTGCTGGAGATCAGTTCGTGGAAATCGGTTAAACAGTTTGAGGCGATGAAGGAATGTTTGCAGACCGGTCTCCAAGAGCATATCAAGTACAATAATATGCTCCGCGCAATGCTGGACTTGCCTGAGACGCTGGAAGATCGTAAGGTGGACAGGGTACGACTTCAGAGATAAGCTATTGGGCTGCGAGTGGTCTGATGTTTTTTTGTTGGTGTTATGTTGTTGTGGCTAGCGCGACGTTTTCGATAAGAAATCGGCCTCGAGGAAGCAACGCAGCAATGAACTTAAGGGAGACCGTAAGCGAAAGCAGCACATGCAAGATGCATTTTATGACGATGGATTTTACTAGCAGAACCCAGCGCGGATTTAATCCAGTTCTAGAAATGCTATCACGCTAAAAAAGTCTAATGTTTCTTGACGCTTGAGCTGCGCTATTCAAGTTGAACTCACGCACGGCAGCTTGCATGGGCCTGCCAGATGATTAAATACTACCCTCTTCTTAATTGCAGCACACACAAACCCTCGTCGAGACGAGCCAACGCTAAACCGTCAATAGTAGCATGAGCAGGTTTAGCATTCATTGCCTTTTGCTTGGATAGGTATCCGGTGCACTTCCACTTGACTATCAATCAAGATCATACGTATGGATCCATGTATTAGGTTCAATACCTCGCGAAAATAGCAAAGGCAGCAAGAACACGTGAATCCTTGCTACCTACCTCTTCTGCGCGCTTGGGTAACCTGACCTATGCAGCAACGAATAGAGATCTAGTCTTCAGGAAAGCAGCCCTTCAGTCTTTCTTCTCCGCAGCTCCTCCTTCTGCCTTGGGCGCATCACGGGCCGAGTCCCGAGCAGGCGATCGCGGGCTGTGGCTGCGCGAGCGACTACGACGGGGTCTCTTAGCAGGCGACAGGGAACGGCTGCTTTTGCGACGAGAGGATTCTCCCTTCGGAGCATCGTGCGATCCACTGCGCGAGCGCCCCCGCGCATGACGGCCTCGTCCGCGACTGCCACTGCGACTCCTGCTTCTGGATTTGCTCTTGCTGCGACTTTTGTCACGACGCCCGCGGTTGAACATCCTTTCGAGCTCGCGCTGCATGGACCGTGGCACTGTCTTGATATGCATAAAGTTGCAGTAACCACCGCGGTTGCAAGTTCCCTCGTCGAATTGGCGGCAGCGCGCTTCCCTGAAATCTGTCACGGGCGAAAATTCGCACACAAGCGGTCTTCCCGCGTAGAAACGTCCGTACAGAGCCTTCTGTGCCGCCGCAGCGTGCTCTTCGTCCTCGTACTTGGCGTACACGTTGCCCACCAGGTGGTCTCCCAGGTTGTCGCAAATGTTGAGCTCCTCGAGCTTGCCGAACTTGCACAGCTCCTCAAAGACCTCCTCGTAAAAGTCTTCGAACTCCTCGTCCACCTGGCGCTGGTCCAGTGAAGCAGGGTCTCCGTTCTGCGCGATCACTTGCGCGATCGGGTTCTGGTACATGTGGCTCACCAGGATCGTCTGGCTGAACACGGGCTTGTTATGCAGTCTCGAGCAGCGGTCTCCGTGGCGGCAGGCGCCGATCTTGAAGTAGAACGGGCAGTTCACACGGTCCTCCTCCGTGCCGTGGATGCGCGCCAAGTGCTCGGCGCCTCCGCCGCTCTGCTCGCCGCGACGGCCACCGCCCATCCGCTCGCGGCCGTAGCCCCCGCCGCCACCTGATCGTCCGCCGTAGCCGCCGCCGCCCCCGTAGCCGCGGTCCCTGCTGCGGTCCCTGCCGCGCCCGCGGAACTCGTCCCCGTATCTGCTCGCCATCGCAACTCGACGCTGCCTCCTGCGCCGAAAGATTCCAGAATGGTTTCCGCTCCACTCGCTGCGGAGCTCATCCAGATAAACCTCTTGTATATAATATGTTTGTAACTTAATATTAAGTGCATAAATTGTTATTTCCGCAAACGTGGTCTGTGCAAAAGTTGATAATTGTAACCTGTCAAATACTATACTTGATATGACTATTAGTCATCAGCGTAATCAGTTGTGCAGGTTCTTTTGCTATTCTATAAAGCATTGCCTATTCAACACGATTTTGGAAGGTATATGTTTTAAAAGGTATTTGATTTCAGGTCATGTTTCGATAAAGTACGAGCACGAACGAGCGGCGGCTAGGGCAGTTCAAATTCGAGGTCGGTCTGATAACCCCGGCGGCTACCGGCACCGGCGGAAAGCGATGACCCGCCTGCATCTGGATCTGTCCTGGGAGGAAGACGAGGTCGAGGCAGAGCCGCCGGTGCGATGGCACCGGAATCGCCGCGTCGACGACGATGGTCGCTACTTGTGGTTCAGCACGCATGTGCGACCGTCGGGTAATGCTACGACGAAATTGCGCGTGTGCGTGGGGGGCATACTACTAACTGTTCACGGTTGTGCTGCAGACGTTGTGGAAGCGACACACCACCGCCCAAAATACGAGTACACAGTGACCGGACGGAAGCGCATTAAGCCTGGATCGAGGACGACCACGCTAGGTAGGTTCGCTTTGATGTGTTTGGATAATGTTGCTCAGCGCTCACTTTCATTCTCTCCCTCCCTTAGGAACTAAGGTGACCGTAAATGGAAAAACCGTGGCGATATTCAAATACGATGGTGGGTTTTACGCCATTCAAAATGCCTGCCCACACCAGGCTGCGTCCCTGCATCTTGGCGATATCGAAGACATCGACGGCACGCTGTGCATCTCTTGCCCCCGCCACAAATGGCCATTTTCGTTGGAGGACGGTCAGTGCATCACTCCCGTAAACCGTCAGGCAGAGTGCTATCCGGTTCGAGTACGTCAAGAGCGAGATGGATCGAAGATCCTCTACATTGGCTTCACGGCTATCACAGATACCTTGTTCCATGACGACTCATTTTAGGAGCGTACGATGCAAAATAGTTGTTTAGCTGTCGTTGTTGTGATGGATCAGGACGCGATAAATCTCTCATTGAATGGAATTACATCATCCTGACAAGAAGCAACGAGTGCCACTTTTAAGATCGTCAGACAAACGTCGTAAAGTATTCAACCATGCAGCGCAGCACAAACCAGCTCCACGCTAATTTGTAAAATTAACCCCGAGAATTGTTTTTGTTAGCTAGTGTGATCTTCTTAGCAGCGGTGACAGCCCAACATAGCAGCATCAGTTTTGGCTCATGAAGTTGAAATTAGAGCTCGCAATCATAACAACATGGGCGCGTCACAAAGCCCTGCCCAACTCCAGCCGGTGCGTGAACCCGCAGCTCTGCTTAATACCGGAGCAGGGCTTATTGTTCGCATTCCGGATCCTGTCAGCGGGGTCTCCACTTATGAGCATAACCAACGAGATATGGCGACACCTACGGCATTAATCAACGAAACCGAGGGGGGTTCTCGTGGCAGCCAACAAACGCACGTTGCTGTTGTGAAACCAGGGGATCGAAACCAAACGCTGAAGGGAAGCATTGTGTATTTGAAGAAGACCTCACGCAGCGTGATGTCGCCACCGCACAGCTCCTAGGTTTTGCGTACTGAAATTGCCGAATGGCAAAAGGTAACATGCTATGGACTTCAAATTTTATTGCGCAACACGAACTTTTGAGTTCTTCGCACGTGTAGATCGAGGAGAGCCGAGCTTCCTATTCTATCCTGTCCAATTTCTCCTCATGACCTGTTGACGGCACTGCGCGGCACCTACAAAACCGTAGCAAGTCGGTCGTAATCCACAAGCTGTCCGCCGTCGGTACCGAACACGAGATGCCGGTCGTTAAACTTCGTTGAGATGAAGCGTTCGGACGGAGTCGGAGGCTCAAACCATCGCACAGGGTTCGGCTCGTACCATCTCCACAGAGCCGCCTAAATACCAAAATGCACGAGCAAAACTATTAGTACCTGTAAAAGTCATTCTTTAGAGCCACGTAACACATACCTTGCCAGTCGATGAAACACTAACAAGCTTGCGGTTGTCAAATTGAAGCGCCTTGACACCCCCGTGCTCGTGGTTGCTAAATGTACACAGCGACTGTTGGGTTCGAACATCCCAAGCTTCCATTCCTTGCTCTGAGTAGCCAGCAACAACAACAGTTTCATCCATCTCGAGCGCAGAGATGGTACCTTCACATATGGCCGATTTTGACAGAATCTTAGCACTCTTCCCACCCCACCAACGAACTGTGCCCTCGTTACCAGCCGACCATAGCACCCGCCCCTTTGTATCAGCGTTGACAACGGCACCTGAAAAGCAACGAGCGTAACCAATCGTGTCAATAACTAACGCACAATGTGTATGTATGAACCATGATGTGAGGAACTGCCTAAATGTCGAATACATACCCGGATGACCTGCAAGTCGGTGCGTGAGTCGGCTGCTGCGCAAGTCAAATACTCGAATGAGGCCGCACGATGTACCGCACACCAGTGTATTGCGCAGTAACATCAGGCTCGTGATCTGTGGGTTTGTTTCTCGCTGCGATCTTGGCAGCATCGATTTGTGAATCTTACTTGACGGAATTGATACAATGATCTCGCCCTTGGTAACGTCCCAGACGTTCGCTTCTCCTTTTTCTGTTGATGTTGCCAAGTGCAGGAAGGTACCATCGTTATGGTCAATTCGGACATTCACCACCTTGTCCTTTGCTCGAGTCCTAATGAATGGGACCATTCCCAGGCTAGAGCGATGGGAAATAGAGGTCGTGGGCGAAGCATTCACTAGTGATGTTGTGTCGAGGTTGCGGCTCTCAAGCGACGAAAAGCTCCAAATCTTAACTGCACCGTCGGTGCAACCAACTGCCAACGCTTCGTCACAGACATCGTAGCACGAGGCATTGGTCTGTGTCATCGAAGCCCGCAGATGTTGCTTTTCAAGCGACCACAAGTAAAAATTGGCACGCTCTTGTTCAATGGCGCCCGACACTAGCTGCGTAGAAGGGAGTGACATGTAATAATGAGACGATAATGCAACAATGTCGAGTATGCAATAGCCACCACGTACTCGTGCGTCTTGGCTGCGACTGAACCTGTTGTTCAACAGTCCTAGATTCTCAAACGCCGTACGGGGGTTCTTGTGCACGTCGTTCCGTAATTCCGCCACGTCATCCAGACCAAGCGTCCGAGGAGATTTATCAAACCATTCGTTCTCTGCTGTCATCAACTTCAAGTCGTGAACATATTCT
The DNA here is from genome assembly GCA_033558005.1 of Phytophthora taxon juncus. NCBI lineage: Eukaryota > Oomycota > Peronosporomycetes > Peronosporales > Peronosporaceae > Phytophthora > Phytophthora taxon juncus. Next base: position 34,426 of record JAUCEE010000017.1, read on the forward strand.
CGCATGGAGGTGCGCTCGTTCAGCAAGCAGGCCCGGATAGCAGGGGGCGATCCTCGCCGGTTCACATTCCTGTCGTTGCAAACAAATTCATCAGCACTTCTGCACATAGACAACAATACATCATTCAACGGCAATGGGTATTACGGAGAGGGCGCGTCCACCTCGCGGTAGCAGTAGTTGGCAGCGCGACGGAAGCAGTTGATCAGCAGCGGTTCGTACGGCACGCCGGCGGAAATCTCCCACACCGACGGCTTCATCATCTCCCTGGCCCAGTTCCGATTCAGACACACTACAGCACGGCAACAGGAGCACACACACGCAGACACAGATCGACCGTCAGCTCCCTCTTTCCATTTTTCCACCGCCGCGGACCACGCACCCAGCACCCGCGTGTCCACGGACCCCACGAAGGCGACCACGCGCGCCAGGAGCGTGGGCTTCCCCAGCAGCGCGTTGATCGGGGCGGCGGGCGCCGCGGCGTCCGCGTCGACTTGGTCCGTCATCGCTTCTCCTGATTCCCGGAATGCGAGGGGGAGGAAGCTGGCGCTTTTCTTGCCCGTGATACCCGTCCCTATCTGCCACCGACCGGATCACTGATCGGTGGCAGCAGCGTAGTGTGGACCACAAGGCAGCTGGTCGGTGGCAGTATTCATCAAGGGGGGGGGTCTCTGAAAGCTGCTGCTTGAGATCTTGGTCTCAGTATGTCGTCCGTCCCCGCGGAGCGCGATATCGGCGTCGAGAGGGCCGCGCGAAGGGGGGAAACTGAACAAGCTAGGGCCGCCAGAACGAACCAAGAGCCCGCGTAGCCGCCATGTCGTCGAGCGAAGAGGAGCTGGACCGCAACCTGTCGGAGGACGAGGACGCCTCGGAGGACGAGATCCCGGAGGAGGAGGACGACGAGGAGGACGAGGAGGAGACGCCCGTGAAGAAGCGCAAGGCCGCCGACAGCAAGCCCAAGCCCAAGAAGCGCCGCAAGCCCGTCAACAAGTTCATCGAGGAGGAGGCCGACGTGGACGAGGACGAAGAGGAGGAGGAAGATGACGACGACGACTTCTACCGCTCGGAGCGCCAGATGGCGGAGGAGGTCGAGGCCGGCCACTCGTACCGCTACGAGCCGCAGGACCGCACCCAGTTCGACGAGTCCGAGAGCGCCGAGGCCATCGTGAACCGCATCAAGAAGCGCCACCAGCAGAGCCGCAAGCAGTACGACGGCGATGAGGAGGGCGGCGACGTCATTCAGAGCGAGGTGGCGCAGCAGTCACTGCTGCCGTCCATCCAGGACCCGCGCATGTGGGTGTTCAAGTGCAAGCCTGGCCGCGAGCAGCACCTGGTGGTGGCGCTCATGAACAAGTTCATCGAGTTCGCGCGCCGCGGTGAGCCTCTGATGGTCAAGTCCGTTGTGGCCTCCAACTCCAAGGGCTTCATCTACGTGGAAGCAGAGCGCGAGCCGCACGCGAAGGATTGTCTGAACGGTCTGCGTGACGTGCAGCAGTGGTCGATGAAGTTGGTGCCCATTCATGAGATGACCTCTGTCCTCAACGTTCAAACCCGGAGGAAGCCGCTGGTTGCTGGCGCTTGGGCGCGAATGAAGCGCGCGGGGCTGTACAAGGGCGATCTCTGCAAGGTGATCGAAATTCTTGACAACGGTGCGCGAGCTGTTGTAAAGATGATTCCTCGTCTTGACCCTATTGTCCTGGCTGGTGGCGAGCAACCCAAGTACAAAAAAGGCCAGCGACCACCGCAAAAGCTTTTTCACGCAAATATGGTCCCCGGTGCAGATGTGGCTCGTCGCCGGTATCCATCGACCGGGGAAATGATGGATACATTTGACAACGATTTCTATCAGGAAGGATTCCTAATCAAGGAATTGAATATTGCTACCATGCTGACCACGGAAGACGTCAATCCAACTTTGGACGAGATCAACCGCTTTTCGTCAGTTGCAGGAGAAGATGGTGAACACAGCGCTGAAGAAATGCTAGCTTCTGTTGAAGCTGACGACTGGAAGAACAAAGTGGAATTAACGAAGGGTGATACGGTGCGCGTTATTGAAGGCGATCTGATCAACCTCATGGGAGTTGTGCTCAGTACCAACACTGCAAATGATACCGTTCGTGTCATGCCACTTCACGAAGAGATTAAGGACACGATCTTAGACTTCCAATTGAAGCAGCTTATGAAGTATGTGAAGGTAGGCGATCACATTAAGGTGGTATCCGGAATGTACTCAGGTGAGACCGGTACGGTTGTTGCGGTGGACGACAGTGAGGGTGCCCCCGTAGCCATTGTTTTAGTCGACAGTATGGCGCGTGAGATCCAAGTTCGCGTTCGGGACCTGCAAGAATCAGCAGAAATTTCTCACGGACTTGACTCATACAAGGGCAAAGAATTATACGATCTTGTAGCTCTCGCACACGGTGATGTGGGTGTTATTACGCATGTGGGTCGTGAAGGCTTCACAGTCCTCTGTCAGAATGGCCAGTCTCGGAATATTTCTGACCAGGAGGTGCAGCGTAAGATTGTATCTTCGCGAACGACGGCAGCTTTGGACAAAAAACACAACCACGTCAGCGTTGGCGAAATGGTAAACGTGGTGGAGGGACCGTTTACTGGTCACAGCGGCACGGTAAAACACATTTATCGGACGTATTTGTTTATTCACAACAACCGTATCACGACCAACTCGGGCATTTTCGTGACTCGTGCACGCGGTGTGATCCTTTCCGGAAGCAAGGCGCGCTCAGATATGATTTCAAATTCGACTGTACCTCGAATGGATGCTGGTATGCGTCAACAGAACCAACGAGGCGGAAGGAACCAGCGAGAGTCAGAGTTGATCGGCCAGACTGTGAAGGTGAAAAAAGGCCGCTGGAAAGGATACATCGGTATTGTGGTCGACGAAAGCGACCAAAAGGTCAAGGTGGAAATCCACTGCAAAGCCAAAATCGTGGATATCGATCGGTTGCATATTACAGTGGCTGGTACCCGCGATGGTGGTGTTGTGGAGAAACCTCGCTACGCCGGAACTCCAATGACTGGAGCGACGCCACTGCCGTCGCAGACACCACTACACGGCAGTGCCATGACGCCTATGGCTACGCCGTTGCACCGTGGCATGGGCACTCCTCAATCGTCTGGCCGCGCTGGCGAGGCTTGGAATGTTGCGAACGATGATGCCCTGCTTGAAACACAGATGAACCAGGAGAAGGATATTACCCACGCTACCAGTTTCGGTACACCACTGGAGCCCACCGCTCCTTCTAGTGATATGTCGAGCAGCCGTTACTCGAATCCGACGACACCAATGGCCCCGCGCTCCCCGACACGAGATGGTATGATGCCTGTGACTCCAGCTGCCAACCCAACCACGCCTGGTCTAAACCCCACGACGCCCGGATTGCAGCCACGGACGCCAGCATATATGATGGGTCATAACCCGACAACACCAGGTTTAAACCCAACGACACCAGGTCTAAACCCGACTACTCCAGCGCACTTGTCTGCTGCTACTCCAGGTATGGGCCATGAGCCCATGGGAATGGAGCCGATGACTCCAGGTTTCAATCCTACGACGCCAGGCTTGTCCGCTATGACTCCTGGCCTCAACCCCGTCACTCCCGGAATCAATACTCCGGGCTACAACCACAATCCGATGACACCGGGCTTTGGTGTAGCAACCCCTATGGGTCGTATGAACTCGGCTGCCACACCTGCAGCGACTCCTGGTATGATGGGTGGCAATGGTGTTCCCATGACTCCCGCTTTCAACCAGGATATGAACGACTCTGCGGGTGGACCTGCTAACGGAGAAGTGACATGGAAGATGAAGGGCGTGGAAGTTGAAGTGATCGCTGGCGAGCATAACGGCAGCGTGGGCGCCATTACCAGTGTAAGCGGCGGTTCATGCTCGATCGACGTGGATGGCCGTGTAATCACTGTGTCACTTAACGACGTCCGGCCGGTGGTCCCCGAGAAGCAGGATACGGTGATTATCCTGTCTGGCGACGAGGCTGGCACTAGGGGTTCACTTATCGGTACAGATGCCTCTGACGGTATTGTTAAGGTCGACGGTGGCTCCGAGATTAAGATTTACGCAATCGCATCGCTGGCCAAGATTGCGCAGTAAGACTACTAGGCATCGATGGAAGCAGGCAACAGACAAGTATATACGACGCGCAGACAGACAGACAAAGCTGCCGCCCATCAGTACTGACAAACTAACATGCAGCCACATATTGCTTGTCCAATTGTGTTTTGAGGATCCCACTGAGCTGCTCGTGCACTTGCAATTTTGGCGTCGCCTAATGTACATTTGTGAAACGACGCGCCGATGGTGACTTGACAAATGCCCGTCTCGGTCCGCCACCAGTATGAACGCCAGGCTCCATCCACAACTAGCGCTGGAAAGCCCACGCATCTCGTCAAGGGATCACCAGCACACGGTAACAATGCCCTGCTTTACGTCGAGAGCGAGAGTGAGTTGGAAGCCAAGAGGCATTCGGCCCAGCGAACGGCCATGGCGGTGGCTGACCGTGCCACTGCCATCTTAAGGATGCAGCAGCAGCAGGACCCTGACGCGTTGGATCTTCGGCCCTACGCTGAAGAGCTCAACGATGTTCTTCTTACAGAAATGGCGCATCAACTCCGGGCAAACCGAACGGCTGGGTATCCTCTCTTGATTCTCTCAGGGTGCAAAGGTTTTACGCCTGTATGTGTCTTTACGTTGTGTTTCTGAGGGCGTGACGCAGCAACTAACAAGTGTATGCCGTAAATTCAGGTTGGCTTACGCTCTCTTGTACACGTCGTGGGCGAAACGCTGCGCCAGTTGGACTGCTCGTGCACGACGCTGTCGGTACCAATGCTGCAAGTACTGGCGACGGGTATTGAGCGTCTGGACGCACTCGATTTTTCGTCATGTCCTCAACTCTTGAGTGAAGGCGTACGCGAGTTCATCTCGTGCTGCAACTCTACGTTAACACGCTTAAATCTTTCGCATTGTAAAGCACTTACGGACGACGCACTGGGGTGGGTAGGAGGTGCACTGGGGCCTCAAGGTTCGCGGACTCGGTGCAAGCGGTTGCTGTCGCTTGATGTATCTTACACCAGCGCGATTTGCGATCGTGGGCTAGCTGCACTGGGAAAAGGTTGTCAAGCACTGCAGTTCTTAAATCTGGAAGGCCTTGAGCGCATTTCGGATGCTGGTATCTTGCACATAGTACGAGGTTGTAAGGTGCTGCGTGTTCTCAGTCTCAAGAAATGTCTGCAACTTACGAACACTACGCTGGGGCACATTGGAAAACACTGTTCAAAGTTGCGCACGCTCAATTTAAGTGGTTGCTATGGAATGTCATCGGTTGGTTTGTTTGCAATGGTGCCAGGCACACCAATGCTACAGTCACTGAATCTTGAAGGTTGTCTACATATGCGTGAGGACATTCTCGCCGCAGTTGCCATGGCATGCCCTGCCCTGCAAACACTTAATCTGACAGGTTGTCAAGAGATTACCGACACTGGTATAAAGACGCTGGCGGAGAACATGCCATTCGTGCAGAGAGCGCGTGCATACCGTGGGTTGGAGCCTCGAGTCGATGGATTACAGATCAAGTACTCAATCCAAGAACAAACAATTCGTACTTCTACAGCGCTAAGACTACAAGCGTACTACCGCGGATATCTTGGCCGACGTATTGCATCCTCGTGGCGTGAAACAATGGTACAAGCCCCAGCTTGCCGTAAGATCCGGCGGTGCTACATGTGTTGGCACCTAAGGCGCGAACTTGAAAACCGTGTAAAACGTACAAAGCTTTTATATCGAAGTGCTATGCGGATCCAAAGCTTAGTACGCGGTGTGCTGGGTCGTGCAGCTTTTGCGCGCTCACTGCAAGAGGAACAGAGACTCACTGTCTGGGCAGTGTACGCCATCAAAGTACAGGCCGCATACCGAGGTTATTGGACTCGACGCCATTTTGTACTTGTGCGTAAAGCCATGGAACGATACCGCCTTGAGCAAAATCTTTTGCAGCGTGAAGCTGCAGCTGCAAAACTGCAGGAAAATTACCGTGCACGCTTTGGTAGGTCGCGTTTTGAAGATCTCATGACGTTAAACCAACGACGCCGAAAAGAGCAACACGACGCTGCAGTGACACTTCAACGACTTTACCGGACCCGCGCTGCACGTCGAGCCTACTGTCACTTGCGTGCGGCAATTTCGCGGCAGCAAGAAGAGGCACGCGAACTTGAACGGCTTGCAGTCAAGTTGCAAAGTAATTGGCGAGGCCATCGAAGTCGGCAAAACGAACTGATTCGAGCGCGTGCAGAAGCACAAGCGCGCGAGGCTCTTCAGTACGCAGCTGCCAGCCGCATTAGCGCTGCTGCCCGTGGGTATTTTGGTAGACGATATGCGAGAATTGAACGTGTCCGTGCTCAAACTCGATCACGCGCAGCACGCGTCATTCAGCGTGCGTGGCGTCGATACTCGGAGCCTGATCCAAGGCAATTAACTTTGGATGCAATGGTGCTGAATTTACGTGACAGTGCGTTAAACGAAGATGCTGCGGCCCGAGCACAACAAGCGGAAATTTTGCGCAAGGCTCGAGACCTAGTAAATCGCGATTCGGCATCCGAGCCCGAGAGCGACGATGACTGGCGCGATTTTCAGGATGAGAGAGGAGATACATTCTGGTTTTCAGCATCGCGCAATGAGCGGGTCTACATACGACCGAATGACTACGCTCGCGAAAAAAGCATTCTTGAAATGCCGTGCCGTGTATTGTGGCCTCTCGAACAGCGCTGGTTTGACGGCCGTATAACACGTTATAACTGGAGGAAAGACCGCCATCGTATTGACTACGACGATGGAGACCACGAGTGGCTAAGTGTTTTCCGAGGGGATTCATCCCGGATCCAGCTCTTTAATGGTCATTGCTGGTGTATGGTCCCCATGCTTGATACATCTAAAAGGGCTCTCAGAGCTGCCATCTTTATCGGTGTGTACTTTCGGCGGTTCGATCCGCGCCGTCTGTGCTGGCGGAGCGGCACCATTCGAGGCTATCACGATCCTAGCGATACATTTTTGCTCATGTACGACCCCGTCGACAAGGGGAGTGGTGAGTATCCGCAGTATGAACAGGAATGGGTCAACGTGTTTGCAACCGAGAACCACTTTCAAGTCCAAGATGCGATGACTCGGCAATGGCATTCTCTGAGCGGGTATGTGTTCGGCGCTACGCGTGGCCGGCCGCTGGACTTGCAGATGTTTCAGTCCAAAGCACAGGAAGGCTATTGGTATTGCGTGGCAGACTATTTAAACTACGACGAGGAGGCGTTCGCACAAGCAGAAGAAGTTCCCGCTGCTGACAATGCTGCAGAGGTGGAAGAAGCGAAAGAGGCAGGAGAAGGAGACGGCACTTTTGCCGATGATGAAGTGCAGAGCGACGAGAGCAACGAAGCTGACAGCGGGGACGAAGCAGACACCGAAGACTCGGAAGCAGACACTGAAGACTCGGAAGAGGAAGATCAAGAAAGCGACGACGAAGATGAGGAGGACGGCATGTCTGCGACGCGCGCACAATCGTACTTAACGTAAAATCCACTATACTGCATCTCCCTTGATCGAACGCACGCGGCGTCGAGCATGAAGCTCTTCCAGCTGACGCTGCCCAACGAGCAGCACGGCAAGGTGCGAGCCCTGCCCCTCTGCGTCTCTCTCGCCTCGCAGTCCTAACCTCCCTCACCGCAGGTCGTGGCCGTCCTGCAAGATGAGCTCAAGCTGGACAACGTCACCAGTGTGGAGGCGCGCACGTCGTCCATCGTGACGTTCCGCGTCGAGGACGAGGAGATGCAGGCCATCCTGAACAAGCTGCAGCGCATGGGCGTGGGCGTCCAGTTCGGCTTCTGCGACGTCATGTCGCTCACGCCGGGCACCACTATGCGCAAACGCAGCCGCAGCAAGAAGAAGAAGCGAAGTGTGGGCCGCATCCTCGAGCGCAACACGGACGTGGGCACAGCTGTGCCCGTGGCCGAGATGTACGCGCACATCGAAGCTAATTCCACGCTTTCGCGGGACTCAGTGGTGATGTTATTGATATCCTCGTATGTCGATGCGGAACTTCTTCCATTTCTAAGCTGGTGGATCTCTTACAAGTTGTGCTCTTTTGCTGCGGTGCATAGCTCAATCGCCGGTATCGGCCTTGCTGGAGACTCGGGGGTGGGTTCAATACACTAGTTCAAGGGTCAGCACTGGGTACTCATATTGTCATGTCTCCTTGGTAGACTTACGTCGTTGCCTCAATGCTCCTGTCCCCGATGATGGTAGGTTACGTGTTCCTGCAACGGGTCGCAACAAACGATTTCGTACAGTCCGTCCCCTAATTTGACCGTGGCGATTTGATTTAAAAAGGGTCCCATTCTTGGCTGCGCTTTTGGGTTTGCTCTTCGAGACAAAAATCTCTTCATTAACGGCATGCTGAACGAACTCTTTGCATTGGTACGTGCTTACAGGAAGTAGTGCTGTAAGTTAGTTTACAGTGACGACCCATAACTTACCCGGTGTGGTCTTGTAACTGTAGACAATTACGTTCCTCCTGGGTATAATGATAGGAGCGTTCCTTAGCCCATACGCGGTGGCATTGAATTGGCCCACAGGCGAAATGCGCGAGCGAGGCCAAGCGATCCAGCTTCTTTTCGGCGCGATTGTCGCTGCTCTTTCAGGAACGGGTGTTGCACTCGCCGAGTCGAATGCTAACATTTCTTCTGTTGTTGGGGTTGCCATTGCGGCAGCTCTACTTCCGCCTACTGTAAATTGCGGGATCTGCTTTTCTTACGTGATGATCGGCCAATACTTTGTGGTACGTGTGATGTAGCGGATGTTTTTGAACAACGTGTGCCTAATTTGTTGGTGGTAATATGCGACGATGCTAGACGGACGATGTAATTGGGGAGGAGCAAAAGCTTGTTTTCTACGAGATTGCAGTCGGAAGCCTAATGCTTTTGTGGATTAACGTTGTCCTCATCTACGTCACCGCCGTGCTAGTGTTCAAGATCAAGAAGGTTGATCAGTTTCAGCTTATCCGGAAAATTGACGAGGGTGCGTGGCAAAACTTGCCTCGTGTGCAAAGATCTCCAGCCCACAGAGACATTTCTGGAAGGGGAGGCATTGATGGACGCTCTCGGGTGGAGAGCAGCGGTAGTACAAACAGCACCCGTGGATTCCTCGATGACGATGAAGATTTTTCTCCTTCTGAGGTGCAGAATGTGCCAACCTTGGCCCCGATGCGCCGGCGACCGCAGCCATTGTTGACTATGGAAGAGGTGGATCTTAGGGGAGGGCGAGCTGATGCAGTTTAATTAACGTTTGCAGTAGACGAAAACAAAACCAAGATTTCATTTCCATAACTTGACACGTGTTTTTGTTTTGCAAACAACCATTTTTTAGCTGCCGTCCATTTCTAAGGTAGCCTGGCGGAGATTACGCCGGCTTTTAGAGCGTCGTTGCACAGCGTGCAGATGCATAGCAGCTATCTCGCGATTGCGATCGAGCGGCATATTTTGGCATACTACTATGCGCTGAGCTGGTATATCTTTTTTCAGAGAAACTAGTGGAAGAGCAGCCTTCGTTAAAAGAGGTGTCGCTGCCTTTGGTCGGACCTGTACCGCCGCAACCGGGATCGTGTCCACCTCGGACGATGCTGGCTTTGGCACAATTGCTTCAAGCCTATTAAAGAGTGCATGCAGAAGTTTAATAGCTATCTAACGCAACATCAGATGAGAAACTTACAATCTAGGTTCGGAGAGGTGTCGTGTCACCCGCGGCGGTCGGTTTCTAGTGAGTGCTGGTACCACCAACTTGGTAGGTTGTACTTCAATGTTTGGTGACACATCAGAACTTTTCGGTGGAGTTTTCTGGTGCTCTTGCTTTTCCTCTTCTTCTTCCGTAGCGTCTCCAGATGGATCTGATTCCGATCCTACAGAACCATCCTCTTCCGGATTATCTTGATAGTTATCAGGTAATGCTGCCTCTATTTCCCTAATTAAGTCATCATGATCAAGAAGCGACAGCATTGATACATCTTCGCCAGAAAATAGCTGATCAAATTCAGAGGGAAGACCAAACGAAAACGTGTCGCTGTTTTCCACCGTTCGCGTTAACGATACGGGATCAAGCAGAGGTGATGATGGTCGTTGAGGCTGAACCCACGACACCGGATCTTCTAGTCCACTTGGGATGACAGGAAGCTGAGGTGTTTGTAGTGGTGCCAGCCGGATTTTGGAAGAGCTCGTAGTGTCCGTTGCCCCCGGAATTAGGCCGAAGCACTTTATGGGTATAGGAGGTTCATTAATGTCTAAGTCGTTTGAGGACCTAGTTGCATCGCCTACTTCGCCTCGGTCTGCTACCGACCGGGTAGGATTTCCGGAACACTTGGGAGACATTGGCACGACTACATTGCTAGCACGCTGCAATGCGAGCACTTGCGAAAATGGAAGTAATGCGTGACAAAACTTGAAACCGGCGGCATAAAGATCGGCTGGAGTAAAATGGCGCAGGGAGGGATTGAATTGGTCTGCGATATCCAGTTCTAGACGTCCGTGATTGCTTGGTGCAGTTTGGCTGTGTGATTTGTGTACAGCAGAATCTACGCCAAAGAAGGATGCCTCGAGTGTGAAGCTATGAAGCACCTGCATTTCGTTCCACACGACCACACGGCCTGTGCCTTTCTTGGAGGCGTTGACCGAAAAGGTACAATCACTAAAACTGTAAAACCCGCCGCGAGTACAGTCACTAGTTTTGCTAAGGATGTGTGGAAATAGACGAATCCGTGCAGCCTCGCTTCTACTCCCAGGGTCGAACGGCCTGCAGCCGTAAAGAAAAATGTTTTTCTTGCGACTATGCCCATGTAGGTCGCAATACAGACTGACAGGGCGTGTTTTACAAACAGATATCATCATGTTCTTGGTGGCAAAAATGGTCGGGTGCAGCTCGCTGGAAGGGGTGAGCCAACGCCGATTGAGGTCCGTTCCAGCGAGCGAACATCGATAATTACCATGAATTACGCCATCGGGGTTGAGCATTGGAACAACTTTGAAGATAAAGTGATGACGCAAAAACCGCGCCTCTAGCGAGTTACCCGTGAGAAAATCAAGAATTCCATGCATGACAAAACTACTGTTGCTCTCTCCTGGATGAACTCGAGCAGTAATTACAATTGCCGTGCGCCTTCTTGCAGTCGATTCGTTCTCATCGTCTTGGCTGAAATCGGTGATGGTGAGCAAGTCGCAGTTGTTACCAGCAATTGTCTTGCACAGAACACGCCGCTTGAAGTTGTTTCTTCGCTCTGGGTCTTTTTGCATGGAAAGCATAAAGCGCTGTAAACGTGTGTACGTATACGGGTAGCAATGCGCGAAGTATGCTACAAAAGGTTTATCGTCAAGCACGTTTTGCGATGCCGATACTTTCGGAGAAGAGGAAATCTGGACCGCGAATTCGTACACAAAAGAAAGCGTGTAGTAGTTCCTCACCTTTCCTGTACGACGATGCCGATAGGTATCTGTATTTTTGAAGTAGCAGACATTAGTCCCAGCATGGTGCCAACCACGCTTAATCATCGAGGGACTTTCAATGTAGATCGCTGGAAGCATTCCGTCTGTATAGAGGCTAGCCTTTTTAAGCATGTTGCGAATATTAAACCGCACTCTCAAACTGGTTGCACCACGCTCCCTTGTCTGACGTAGCAAAATTGATGGAATCGTTACCCGAAAGAAGTACCATTGAATATGACCATGTGTGTTTACGTCTGTATCCGCGTACAGGTCATACTCCGAATCGACATCCACGAAAAAGGGAAAAGGCATCGTTGATGTCTGCGGTGAAGTAGCAGATTTCCCTGATGATGATGCAGTTGGTTCAGTTGAGGGTTTAGATGCATATTTACTACCGGACGAAGATTGGGATCCGCGCAGCATCAGTAGTTCATGGCTAGGTGCGTATCGTCGACCGAACACTCGGTAGACTCTGTCCAAGTTGCCGCTTTCAAAGGAAGCACCGAAAATCAACTCTTCAGGGCGACTCACACTGGCAATCACAGCAACAGACCCGCTCTCGAGCTCCTTATTGCGCTTGTAAATGAGCCGCGTTTCAGGTCCAAACCCGTGGCGTGGCGACTGGAAAAACTCATTGTTCGTCATGTAGTCGCTTAGCAATCGAGCCCGCCTCGGGACCTCTGGTGGCACGGCAATCGATCCTCGATCGGTATGCTTGTGCGCCTCAGGCTCATCCAGTGATGGCAAATATGGTAGAGCATACCCGAAGCCTGTCAGCGTGGCAGTGTCGAACTCTTCCCATTCGTCATCGGGTGAAAGCGCGATAAGCGGCAGTGGTGGCGGTGTGCTGAGCACGGGGCCGAGCGAGCGTTTTCGAACAAGTTTGTACGGTATCTCAGCGTATAGCTTCAAGCTCATGTCGAGGCCGCCTCGGATAATGCGGTCTGGAACAAGAGAGACCTTTCGGAATGGGTTGCAACCACTGATCGATGAACGCCATGGAGTTCTGTTCGTATTGAAAATAGTTTAAGCTTGACGTTGTCGTCACCACCATTTTTACTCTCAATACCTGGTCTGTGACGATACTTCAGCTCCACCGGTGGACTTGAATGCATCCGGAGATTGCTCTTCTGGTCGAAACAGCAATCATGTCGCGTTGCATTACTAAGCTTAGGCGGTGGCGAAGAGCACTACAGCCATCTGGCCGATGTAGAAGTAGAGGAACTTGGACTGCTCATGTGTGACGTAGCACGCAACATTGCGACCGACACAGCAGTGCCACAATAGACCGTGGTATTTCTGCTCGAAGTGCTGCTTGACCTTAGCTGCAATCTCCTGCTCGTTAGTCTCCGTGCTCATAGCGACCTGTGCGACGGCAATCACCTCATCTTGCAGCTCTTGCTCCATCGTCGAAGTCTTTACCACGGGCTTAACTTGAGTCCCCATCGTGTCCTGCCTCCGCGTCTAGATATCGCCGCCTGGCTCCGACCTTTCACGACGAGCACGAATTTGAGCTCGATTTGGTCGGCAGTTAGTCGACACCTCAGCCTTGAGCTTTGATTGATGCCAAATGGAAGCCTCCAGCCCAAGCAAGAATGCCTCGACGACCGACTTGACCCCCTTGGAGGCGTCACGACAAAAAGAGGAAGAAGCCGACATGAAAATTGCTGCCGGTGACCTGGATGGAGCGCTGCAATGCCTGACCAAAGCAATTTTCTTGCGTCCGGAGCACTCACAATTGTACGCCAAGCGGGCGCAAGTATACTGGGAGCTATGCGATGTCAAGTCAGCCATAGCAAATTACCGCAAACTGTTTGCTGTTGACCCCGACCCACCGCAGCGCACCAAGGACCAGCTCGCAGCATTGCTGGACCTCCACGCGTTCTCGTTGCTGTCTTTAGGGGAGTCACCAAGCGTTGTACTTGGCTACCTCAATGAGGCCATCCAATTAAACGCCCTTGACGAAGTCTACTGGCTGCACCGAGCGGTGGCAAATATTGAGGCTGGTTGCTTCGAGAAAGCTGTCCAGGACGTGGACCATTGTATCTGTCTCAATAGCCGTGATGTCGAATACTTTGTACTTCGTGCCAAACTGCACTGGCGACTGCATATGCAAGAGAAAGCGACTGCCGATATTCATATAGCAGCTATCCTGCAACCCGACCATCCAGAAGTACTGGGGCACGAACAGCGACTGCTGAAAGAGTCTCAGGCGATCTACGAGCAAGCCCGTACGCAGTTGATGGCCCATCAATTTGACGAAGCAATTCAAAATTTATCCAGAGCCACTGAAATCACACCGGAAGAAACAAAACTCTACTTACTACGAGCATCAGCTTACCGTGAACTTGGAGAGTATCACATGGCGCTGCGCGACACTGAGAAAGCCTTAAGTTGTCATCGCCACAAAAGAGACGCCATACACGCATCACAGCATCAACCATTGCATCAAACTTCCCAGAATGCAGCACATGTGCCTGCTTTGCGTCTTAGCTCAGGACGAGACACATCACCTCAATACCGGGACATCATCAAACAACGCAGCCTCATTTTGAACGATATTGGGATTCGATTCCTGAGCCAAAAGTCCTACCAACTCTCTGTAAATGCCATGAACCAGGCACTTCGTGGACAAATGGAGCTTGCCGAGCTTTTTCGCGAGCAGTTTGCGAGTCCGCAATATTTTCTAAATCGTGGTGACGCGTATCGGGGTCTCGGCAATTTTCAAGCAGTGCGTATAGCAGCATTGTGGCTCATATATTTTGCTTCTGACACTCGTCATGCTTGGTGTATGCCTTGATATGATGTGCAGGCCTTGGCAGATTATCATCATGCGCTTGAACTCCTTCCAGGAGATCAAAATATTCAATCGCGTGTTGCACTGGTGCACTACCAGTTTGGTGTCGAGTTGTTTAACAGAGCACTATTTGACAAAGCAGAGTTAGAGTTTGGCCATGCGATCGAGCAAGATTCAAACGTCCCGTCGTACTATGTGAGAAGAGGAGACGCTGCGAGGTATCTTGAAAAGCATCATGCTGCTTGTGCAGACTACCAGCAAGCGCTCCGACTCAACCCAAACGATACTGAAACCCAGGTAGGGGTTCCTTGCTATCGTAACGAGAGAATTAGTAAACGGACTGAGACGTTGGTACCCCTTTCCTCATGCAGACAAAACTCCAGCAATACAATGTAGCTCCATTAGTGAAAAACAGCAACAAACGCACCCTTGGCTCGTCAAAAACATTAACTTCGTCGCGACCCCGTTCTCCAGAACAGCGACGCTCACGGGAGTTGCAAGCCAACGTGGATGATGCGCGAAAATCGTTCCAAAAAACTAACCAGCGTGTGCAAGATCTCTTCCATAATCGCCCTGTAGTGCCGCCACCCAGTATGAATACGCTCAAGTGACCGGACGCGTCAAATGTCCTTGTAAATGAGGTCGTATTGCGGGATGTGAGATTTCTCGATCGGACAGTTCACAATGGACTTGCCATGTTTCGCACCACGATAAATAATCTGGTCAGCGTTCGCAGGTCGGTGTTCGCATAACGTTAGAGAGGCAATGACGTAGAGAAGCTCATCATACTTTAGCGGTGTCAGCTGGACGTACCTCCACGAGATCGATAAAGTCTTGCTTTGTGCGGAACGCCCCAATAAATTTGGTGTGGTCGGGTGTGCTACATCAACATGTCATCAAAAGCAAAATGCAAAAGTCAGTTCTTGTCAGTGTGCAATTGCTGCAGCTCCCAAGCTGCTGTGGGATGCGAGCGACTCGGACACGTACCCGTAGTCCACTTTCATGTGCTGCCCGTTCACGAAGAAGACGGTGGCGGGGATGAGCGTAATGTCGAAATACTGGCAGTAAATTGGTACTTGCTCCGCCTCCACTAGACAGAGTCTCGCCATCTTGGATAGCTCGCGCTCACATCGTGCCAGCTACGGCAGCATTGTGCATCAGTACAGACGGCGAATGACACGCAGCACCTCCTACTACGTACGATATCGTCCTGCTGCAGACACACAGAGTCCGAGGCGCGGCCGAAGCGCAGCACCAGCACGCGGTCTTTGGTGCCGCGGATGGCGTCGTCCACCGCCGCCTTGCTCGCGAGGTGCTCCAGCAAGAGCGATGCCATGTTTACAGGATCTGTCAATGCATTTTGCCTAGATGTACGTGAACGTTGTGTGGTGGAAGCCTCCGTGTAAGTACGACAAATTTGGCGCCAAACACAAAATCCCCGCGTCCTCGGCGCCACAACCGAGTCCACCAGCAGCAGCGAGGAACCATGGTGAACCTCACGCCCAACGCCGTGTCGATGCTCTACAACAAGCAGACGCCCGACGGCTTCGAGCCCTGGCTGCAGATCATCGACACCAAGAAGATCAAGCCGGCGAGCGGCGCGGGCGGCGACCGCTACCGGTGCGAGCTCCGGCAGCGTCCTCGACGATGATGGGAGTGATTAACGCTTTATGTGTGTCTCCACCCGCAGCATCGTGCTGTCCGACGGCACGTCCTACATCAGCGGCATGCTCGCCACGCAGCTGGCTCCGGTACGTCCAGAGCCCGCCGCCTCTGAAGATCGTCACTCGCGCCGACGCTAACCGTCGCGTCCTTCTTGCAGATGATGGAGAACGAGAGTCTCAAGACGAACTACGTGCTGCAGCTCAAGGACTACCTGGGCAACGAGGTGCAGGGCCGTCGCATCCTCATCGTGCTGAGCATTGGCGACATCGTTCCAGCCTTCGACCGCATCGGGTCCCCTCAGAACATCGAGGGTAGCAAGGGCCCGTCTATCCCCGCGGCGCCTGCGGCCTCAGCTCCGCCCGCGGCTTCTCTTGGCGCGAGGCCCACGCCGCCTGCGCAGTCGTCCTATCAGCAGCCCCAGGCGCCTGTCAACCAGTACAAGCAGCCGCCTGTTACCCCGTCGACCTACACACCGCTGGCCAAGCCAGCCCCGGCGGCTTACAACCGCGGCCCAGTTGTACGCCAGGACCCGAACATTCGCCTTGCTGACATCCAGAGTCTGAACCCGTATGCAGGCGGGCGCTGGACCATCAAGGCTCGCGTGACTAACCGCGCGCCGATTAAGAACTGGTCCAATGCTCGTGGTTCTGGCAAGCTCTTCAGCATTGACTTGCTAGATGCGAAGGGGGGCGAAATTCGTGGCACCTTCTTTAATGACGGAGTGGACAAGTTTTACGAGATGCTGCGTCCGGGTGGCGTTTTCTACTTTGCCGGCGGCAAGGTCAAGATGGCCAACCGCAAGTTCTCAGCAATGGACAACGACTACGAAGTAACGTTTGACACGCACTCTGAGATTTCGCCAGCTCCGGAGGACGCTCAAATCTCACAGATGCACTACACCTTCAAGAAGATCGCCGAGATCGAAAATGTGCCAGCTGAATCGAACGTAGACGTTATCGGTATTGTCCGTGATGTTGGCCAAGTGAACGAAATTACGTCAAAGGCTGGCAAACAGCTCTTTAAGCGCGATATTTCGCTAGTGGACGACTCCAACGCCGAGATCAAGTGCACTCTGTGGAATGAACGCGCTCAAGAAGATTGCTCCGGCTGGTTGAACCAAGTTTTGGCTATCAAGGGCTGTCGCGTGAGTGATTACAATGGTCGATCGATTGGCTCGTCGATGAGCTCGAGCTTTACGATCAATCCGACCATTCCTGAAGCTGGCCACCTCGTAAACTGGTTCTCCAATGGAGGTAACGCGGTTCAAACCAAGTCTCTCAGTTCTGGTGGCGGCGGCTTTGGTGGCGGCTCGCTTGGTAGCTTTGCTGAACGTGCGGTGATCAACGATATTAAGGGCAAGCAGCTTGGATTTGGCCAGAAGCCGGATTACATCACAGTGAAGGGAACGGTGAACTTTATTAAGCACGACACTGGTGTTTACTACCAGGCTTGCCCAAAGTGCCAGAAGAAGGTTGTGGCTGATGTGGCGCAGAACTACACGTGCGAGAAGTGCCAGACTTCATACAGCACTTGCGAGAACCGCTACATTCTTTCTGTGGTCATGCTTGACCACACAGGTAGTACTTGGACGACGTGCTTCAATGACCAAGGCAAGGTGGTGATGAATGGCCGCACGGCGGATGAAATCGGCGAGTTGCGCGACACTAATCCGACCCTCTATGAGTCCATCTTTAAGGAAGCACTGTTCAAGCAGTACGTGTGTCGGCTTCGCGTGAAGGCGGAGAATGTGCAAGAGGAGCTTCGAGTTAAAGCTGGAGTCGTGAATCTGGAACCTGTCAACTTTGTGCAAGAATCCAAAGATCTGCTTCAGGCTATTGCCCAGTACAATTAATCGGCTAGCTGCTGGGTCAGTGAACAAGGGCGAACAAGCGTAGGTGCTGGCTCAGAAGTGTTAGTAACTAGTAGTGCGATGCCGACAGCTTTGTCTGTTACTGGCTATCACTGACTGTGATGCTAACTTAATGATTTCGTGTTTCCCGGCTAACGTTATGGCGACATGTACTTTGTGTTGCTTACTTGTAGCGTACAACTAAGAGATACAAACTACTTCCGCTGAACTCTTGGTTGATCACCGGAAGATTGTCGTTTACTGATCTCTGGATTTAGCTGTCGCCGCTGAGTCATGTAAAAGGAGGCATTCTTCTGCACGAATGGATCCTTTATGAATATACTAGCCTCCGGAGCCACATTTGTTGATGCCTTCCCGACAACAGAGCGGAAAGGCCCTCCCATCCACCTCAACTTGCTCCTCTGCATTAAAATAAAAGCAAATTGGTTTTGTAAGCACAAGTAGAGGATCAATCAGCTCCAAAAAAAAAGTGTACCTGGTTGTCGACGGCTTCTCGTTCGTATGCACTCGTGTAGGGGGCATCGTTCACAACAGAGTAATAACCACTGTCGAGTGTCTTTTCCTCTTTACGTATCTTGACAAAGCGGTGTCGCGCGCAATAGGGCTTTTCCAGCTCATTCTTTTGAGGAACACGCACGATTCGAGGTGGTTTGGCTCGATGCTGTGCGTCAGGGGGATATTCTTCTGTTTCAGGGAGTAACTCTTTGTGAGCACACTTATTTCTTTCAAGTCGATCATTTTTCTCTGCCCGAGGTACTGAGGTTTTGGTACCTTCGTGGCCATCGGTAGAGAAATGAATCAGTCGTTTTTCTGGAGTAGAAGGGTAGGCTGATCTTGATGTCTGAATGCGCCTTGGTATTGTTTCATGTGGTTTCGAGCGATAAGGACCTGCCGAGACGGGACGACATCGCTTGGGTGAGGTTCTGCCAACGCCAATCCCTTCGTGTCCTTCTACTAAATGTGCACGGTTGTTGCTAACCGGATTGGCCTCTACTCGAACAATATGAGTGGGCCCAATATGCTTGTTTTGTGCCATAGAGAGTCGCTGCTTAAGCCGTGCAGAACCACTAATGGCTGAAACATAGCTGCGGTCAATGTGTGCATGCACCTTGAGCTCGTCATACTTCGTCAACGTGAAATTGCGCAGCAGTGCCAGAGTCTCAGGGTACTCACTAGCCAACTCAAAATGAGATCCAAAGCAATTTCCAAACTCGAGAAGCATTGGCCCACGACTGCTATCGATGAGAACTCGGTATTTGTTCCCACCCGTGCTCGCGATTTCCTCGTCCAAATCCCACTTACTTTTGCAGTTGAGAACCATCTCGCGCAGTCTTGGAAATGTTGTCGCTATCACTGAGTGCTGGTTTGCTACTTCTAGACGAATACAACAGCGCAGTTCTCCACGTTTCGCCAGGAAAAGTGGCTGACTAATCTGGCCAACGTTCTTTTTCTTGCTTCCAGCACGGGCTGAGTTAGGTCGGGCCCCGTAACAGCGTGCGCTGTCACTTGAGTGAAGTACAAGGCCAGTATTTCCCTTTGGAATCCAGGAATGATCACGCTCAGCGAACACAAAGTAGTCCCCGCTTTTGATATCGAGTAGTACGTTGTGGTCTTCGCCATAGGGAGATGAAAATCCGACCGTCCTCGGTCCTGGAGGTGGTGGTGGAATATCCTGCAACTTGCCAATAAGACTGCCCTTTCCTTCGTTATTCATTACGTGCAGGTGTTCACCTCCAGTGGAGCACACAAAGGCAAGCATCGACGCACCAATACCGCCGCCAAAGAAGCACTTCCCCGTCATCATGCACATTTTGGTAAGTAGTGCAAGTTTACGCATGTTAGGCGCCCATGGACTCGAATTTGCATCGCCGTCTACAAAAACAAAGTCGAGCTGATCGAAGTTTGTGATGTTGTGCGGGTCAGCAAACTCTGAATGGAGCTCAAATAAATAGCAATCCAGATTGCTTCGGTGCTTTTCCTACGCATGACATACCATACAAAATTAATTAACCAGACCATATTTTTTAAATCTAGCATTGCTGAAGTTGTACCACTATTTCAACTCGGGTGACTTCTGCTTTTTGCAGTTCTCTCAATACTCGCGCGACATGGCGTCGAAATTGCTCGAATCGCTCGCGGCCACGCTTGCTTGAGGCTGGATAAGCATTTACAATAAGCACTCGCATAGATCAAAGAACTAGCGTCCCTGACGTCTCGAAATGGATTTGAAGAGCAAAGCATCTAAAGCATCCATCGACGCACAGTTTGACAGAAATAGCTCGATCAACATAATAATGATGCCACGAAAGGCTATAGCTACCGCTTCAGGTGGTGAATAGCAGTTATGAGTGGCTCCGATTCCTACCCCGAGTGGCCTCGTGTCCTCGGCGATCCCAGGGTCAATGCGCATGCAGCAGGCTTGCCGCACGCCGTGATTAACCGTCGAGAGGTTGTTGCAAAGTTTCGAGCACGAGAAGGACTTACTCCAGAAAGCAAACCTACCGTACCCAAAAAGCGCCCCAATCTCCGCCAATTTCAAGGCATCCGATTTCCTCCGGTACTGTATTAAGTTTTTTATTGTTCGACACAGGTTCTGATGTTGTACTTTACGGCGCGTTCAAAAGAGCCGATGTAGCTTCCACTTCCACTGTCGCGGTGATCTAGCTACCAAGCTGTGCCACAGCTGTGCCAAGTACGAGCTTTCCTCTGCTACATTAAGCTACTTCACTATTGGGTCAATTAATATTCGTAACTTTTTCAAAGATTCGATGACAGTCAGCTTGGATATTACTGCGATGCATGCTTCACCGCCCGACACCCTGACTACCGGATACCGCACTCCTGGACTTTAGCTAACGGTAACATCTCTAAAAGCAACCCGTCCTAAGCACTGATCTCTCATGCATTGTTACTTTCTAGATGCCACCAACCAAGAAGAAGAGTGGATTTCACATATCACAAGGTCTGTACGTCCGCACTCGAGTATCTGTGACGTTGATTAACACTGCGAAATATTTATTTAGACATCACCTTGAGCAGGACGCAGCAGAGCTGAAATTATTGATATCTGAGGCGCATGCATTCTTAGCACATTCTTCTCCTCCACCGAAAAATGTGATGCAGTCTTCATCAGTTGATGATACCACGCCTCAGTCTTCAACCTCAACCGTGATCGATTTCAAAAAAACTTACGCTACAACATCCAGGATCTATGGCACGCTGCGAGTGTTATTGGGCCAGATACACGAACAGCTGGAACAGAAGCCGCCTTTAACTCGTGACGAAGCGCTGGCGAAAACCCAAGCGATGTGGAAAATCCGCAAAGCACGAAAGCAACTTAAGGCTCTCGTTCGAGATGTCTACTCCAGTTTCGAAAACCCAACGACAGGACAAACGTACTACTACAACAAACACACGAAGGAAACTCAATGGACAAAGCCTAAAGCGCTGGGGAACGAAGCTCTGGCAAGTTTGAGTTCAAGTTCACCGAAAAAAGGAAAAACAACTTTTGTATCGAGGGAGGAAGAGGAACAGCATGCGGCGTCAATGCTGCAGGGGATGGCACGTTCTCACTTTGCGCGACGCCATATGAGAAGGCTGATTTCATCAGTTTACGAGAAAATATGGGATGCTGGAACACAGCGTTTCTACTACCACAATACTAAGACAAAGGAGGTAAGGTGGGAGAAGCCCCGCTGGGTGAGCGACGAAGACCTGCTAACACCTCGCACGCGCTACGAACAGCAGCAGCAAGAATTAGCAGAGCAAAGTGAGCGAGCAGCAGAAGCTTTACAAAAGAAAACGAAAAGAAAGAAAGCACGAAATGGACAAATGACTCCAGAAGATGCGGCATGTATGGTGCAGCGCGCATATCGGCGCAAAACTGGATTTCAGACTTTGCTTTGGATGTGTTGCTCAGTATATGAGCGAATTTATGATCCGGAGCAGGGGCTGTATTACTATCACAACACCCGCACTAAGGAGGTAACATGGGAAAAACCTTTGTTGCTGCGTGGGGCGGAGTCAGATGTGTTTACGCCTCGTTTCCGGCAGAAAAAGGAGCGTGAGAAAGCATTGACCCCGGAAAAGGCTGCTCGCATGGTGCAGCGTGCATACCGTCGCAAAAAGGGATTCCAGCACCTACTACAGTTGTGTCGAGCTATTTACGAACGGATCTACGACCCAGAGCAGGGGATGTACTATTACCACAACACGAGAACAAAGGAGACGACCTGGGATAAGCCTCTGCTTCTGCGTGGGGCGGAATCAGACGTGTTCACACCTCGAACGCGTCAGAAAAAGCTGCTTTCAGTGGTGGCCACAACGAATAGCCTAGGACCTAGGAAAGCGCGTCAATGGACAGAAGAAGAAGCTGCAACACGACTACAAGGTCTTTTTAGAGCGAAGAAAGCAAAGGAAGAACTTCATTCAAGGTTAGTGCAGCGCTTCAAGCAGGCTGTCGACCCGAGCTCCGGCCAAGTGTATTACGTGGATCTGGTAACACAAGAGGTGAGCTGGGATCCACCAGCTCTAGTTCTTCGGTCTGGTATTCAAATCGAGGCCTTCGAGGATCAATAACTGTGCTTAAGTATGAAACATTCCTTCGGCTCGAACGAAACGCTCGACACCCGATCTTTTCTGAAAAAAAAAATAGAACCACTATTTCGGTGGGAAGGCTGGGGAGAAACACTATCCAAGCTGCGGAGCATGACAGCGAAGCCGCGTTGGCTGTTGCTTCTGTACGGCGTCACGCTCTTTTTAAGTGCCAAATACGCCAGAGCATCGGACGTCTACTCTCACGATTCGTTTGGCGTCGCTGCGACTCTGGAGCCTTCGTCAGACTCGGAATGCGAAGTCGACGAGATCCAATTAGCATCGGATGGGACGATCGCACAGTGGGGGCTGGCACTTGGCACGCGCGTGGCGGCCAACATGACCGTTAATGGGACAGTAGTGCCCGACGACTACAACTTTTACCATCTGTGTGTAGCTCGTCACGAGCACGAGCACGTGATCACGGTGGAGCTGCTGTGCAACAACGACGACGTGTCCGAGGGCGGCGATGCCAACCTCTACCTCTCCAGTGAGGTCAAGTACCCGCGCATGGGCCACTCGACATGGATCGCGCAGCGCCCTGGCAACGAGCAGATCAAGCTGTTCACGTACCTCGATGGATTCCCGCGCAAAGATGAGAAAGGGGGGACCCGCTGGATCGCGCTGCACATCGGCGTTTTTGGGGCTGGAGATGTTGCCACAAGCTACGACTTGACTGTTTCCGTCACAGACTTGCCAATTACCTCAGACATCCTGGCTAGAGAGAAGTTCTACACGCAGCAACACAACCAAGCAAAGCGGCAGCGACTTCGCAGAGGCTAGCTTGTACTACTAGTACTAGTAGAACAGGTTCGCTCTTTCGTTGTCATCACTAAGCTACATTCTCACAATAGCTACAATAGCATAGAGATGATTGTTCTTTGAAAAAGGGTGGTGTTAAAAAACACCAGAGATATGTAGCTCCGTGGAAAGGTCTGCTAGGCTAGCCAGCACAACGCAATCCAGAAGAGAATTAAGACCCATAAGCGCAAGGCTCGGCTGGATCCAGGGCAGTTAGCGGCAATGCGCTTATCCGCCGAAGCCGTACAGAGTGCGGCCCTGACGCTTGAGGGCGTACACAACGTCCATGGCCGTAACCGTTTTGCGGCGGGCGTGCTCCGTGTACGTCACGGAGTCGCGGATCACGTTCTCAAGGAAGACCTTTAGTACACCGCGGGTCTCCTCGTAGATGAGGCCGGAAATACGCTTCACACCGCCACGACGTGCGAGACGACGGATGGCGGGCTTGGTGATGCCCTGGATGTTGTCGCGAAGGACCTTGCGGTGACGCTTGGCGCCGCCCTTGCCCAGTCCCTTGCCGCCTTTGCCACGTCCAGACATGTTGCTTGAGTTGGTTGGTGTTGCTTGCTTCTTGCTCGGAAGATTGCAGAATGAGCTTCTGAGGACCGATTTCAAACGCCTCCCGCTGTCGTCCTCTGTTTCCCGCCCATTTTGCGCGCGCGTTGCAGCGACCTTCAGCCGACCGTCGCGATCCTCCGCCGTGTCCCCGCGTACTCGACGCCCATTGGTCGAGGTTCCGGAGACTTTGCTTCGGCTCGCTGATTGGCGGAACGATCTCTTTCTCCCTCATCATTAGCCAGAAACCTGCCCTCAACGCGCGCGATTGGCGGAGCGCCTCGATAGTAGAGCGCACTTTGGCGCGGCGGTCGCCTGGTCTTCGACACGAGCTGCTCGTTTGAACGCCGCCGTCTAAGTCATTCCCCAATTTGCTCCGCTCTCAACACTCAGCAAACTCCCTAGTCGCAATGGCTCGTACCAAGCAGACCGCCCGCAAGTCCACCGGTGGCAAGGCCCCGCGCAAGCAGCTTGCCACCAAGGCCGCCCGCAAGTCGGCCCCCGCCACCGGCGGCGTGAAGAAGCCGCACCGTTACCGCCCCGGTACGGTCGCTCTGCGTGAGATCCGTCGCTACCAGAAGTCGACGGAGCTGCTTATCCGCAAGCTGCCGTTCCAGCGTCTGGTGCGCGAAATCGCCCAGGACTTCAAGACCGACCTGCGCTTCCAGGGCTCGGCTGTGCTCGCCCTGCAGGAGGCCGCCGAGGCCTACCTCGTGGGTCTGTTCGAGGACACCAACCTGTGCGCCATCCACGCCAAGCGTGTCACGATCATGCCCAAGGACATCCAGCTGGCCCGCCGCATCCGTGGCGAGCGCTCGTAAGTTGTCGGCTGTCTCTAATGGCATCAACTGCTAGCTAAGAGCTTGGTCACTTTTGCGGCAAGTTCGTCCTTCACTAGTTAGCTCTATTGAGCTGACTAACTTTTCATCCTGGTGTTTATTAACACCACCCTTTTTGAAAGAAACCAAACGGTAGTTGTAGTAGAAGCGTGTAGCTAGATTTTTCGGACGGTATGGTCCTTGTGTTGCACAGACTTATTTGCACAGCAGCAATGCCTAATGACGCAACAGTGAGTGTTAATTGCGTTCGTTGAAGCTGATCCATGTGACGATGCCGGCAAGAAGTCGCTGTTTATAAGCGGAACTCCTTCAATTACAATGAGGCCTCCATCAACGAACAAACTTCTACATCTCGAGCCGACCAGCTTGGCAGTGCCAAGCTGGCACTGGAATTGAACCAATGCTCGAGACTCCAAGTTTGCCAACGTTGTATTACAAAGTTCACATTAAGCCCATGGCAATGGGACAAATGCCTCCTATTTACTACTGACGACACCTGGTGGAGGCCACCATGAATCTACGCTCGCAGTCGCTGGGATGAATCAAACCTTGTTCCGCACGCTGCACACCTGTAGAACACAAGGTGTACATGTCATGTACAAACGGTCAAAACGCGACCTAGAGCTACACTAGCAGCTAAAACGTACGGGAAGTCATCTTCCGTTGCCACAGCGGTCTGAAGACAATAGTAGCAGTATACGTGCTTGCATGATGTGATGTACGGTGTCTGGGGCGGAGAAATTCCGCATAGGCAGCATTGCGATGAGCGAGCTTCCGACGACGACGAGCTTCCCTGCAACACCGCACTCGTTCGCAAGCTGCTCCATGTTAAGAAGGGCAACACAAAGCTGCCAAACTCCTGCATAGCATCATCGTAAGTACTTTAGATACCGCAGAGCACATCAACTGGTGAACAAGTTACACAGACTCACCATCAGTCCATCCCACAATAACTGGCGCGTCATGTATTCAAAATTGATTGATCGCGGTGCCATCGATTGTGTTATACTCTCCTGCAATACATATTAACAGCAAAAGCGTGAGTAAAGTTTGTTGAATTTCGCACTCAGTGTTGCTGTCATACCATTTTCATTCCGAGGCATCTCTCGGGCAGCGAGCGGTACGTTCCCTTGCGCAAGAAGACAAGCAAGTTCACAAACTGACAGGTGACCACAAGTGTCTCTAACTTCTTCATCAACGTCAGTGTCCGCTCGCGAGAACTTGCACTCTCCTCAGACGTATCACCACTACTGGTAGACAAGCTCCCCCTTGTTGCCCATCGAGCAGACGAGAGGTAACGAAACAAACGCTTCCAGACGTAGGGCAACCCCACCGACAGCAGAAAAAACGCGCCCACGCGTCGTCGTGTCAATAGGTGTGGTGCGTATCGCACGTTCTCGAGCTTCATTCCTGGTGTTGGCTGCATTTAAAGCAACAGAGCTTCAGTTAGTCCTTGCTGAATAGTACAGTAACAAGGTGGCTCCAAAACCACATACTCGTCCAAGCCCCGTCGTGAAGGCGAACAGCAGCGCCCCTAGCACCGCGTCGATCTCCGGCTTGATGCGGTCTACGACGCCCGGCTCAAACATGCTGAACATGCTCTTCATGGGCGTCTTCAGCAGCCCGAGGATCTCCGAGTCCAGGATGAGCGCGTCCCACTTGTTCACGCGGAGGTTGCTGGGCGGACTGCGCAGCGTCCGGTAGGGGACGCGGAGCTTGGCGTCGTTGTCATCGCTCAAGGCAGTAGCGCGGCTCTCCTGCAGCGCCGCCGCCGCTGCCTGCACGTGCGGCTGCATGCCTCTGCTTGAGGTTGCAGCTTTGCGTTCTGGTTGACGTAAAGCCCGTTTCCGCGGGAATAGTGGCCTCCCTCAATTAGAAGGTCGCATACAAAACTAAAATGAAACCTAACAATAGCGATGGCACTTAACGAAGAGGTGCAAGAATGATGTCGGCCCGAGCTCTTCTCCTTGCTGCTGCGATGGTCCTGACGCATATGACGGGGGCGGAGGGAGACAGTGAACATAGCCATGTTCGGGGTGGAAACTCGATGGCGATGGTGCTGTCGGCGCAGGAGGCAACCGACGAGGCGTGTGGCCAAGGGTGCCAGCGCCAGCTCATGGAGCAGTCCGAAGGACAGCAGGAAAATCCTCCAGAGTTCGTTCCAAGCCACGAGTGGCAGGATATTCTGCCCAACCAAGCAATCCCGCCGGTACGTCTAGTAAATGAGTTATCGTGGATGTTTGGAGTACCTCACCTTAGCGCTGCTATCCACCGTAGGGCTTGTACATTCGCGTCAATCTTGAGACTGGCAAGAAGGAAGCTAAACTTCTAAACTAATGGATCCTGTAGTTGTATGAAGAGAGAGATACATGCATACAGACGTACGTCATTTCTTAAAGCTTCGTAATAATAGCGCTAAAGAAATACCGCAGCAACTTGTTTTCTACATATCCCATGCAACACAGCTCACTCCAAGAACGCGTGGGTGCTTTAGCCAACACGCCTCTGCTCACTGCAATCCGCGTGCAAGCTCATTTCGATGACCAAGCTGTGGCTGTGGGCGGAAGACGCGCATTGGTCCCTGTATGGAGGACACGTGCTCCGACGTCGAGCGGCGGCGTAGCGACGAATGCAGCTCCACCCATGTTCGAGCCGACTCACGAGTGGAAGGAAATCCTTCCCAACCAAGTGCTGCCAGCGGTATGTGCGCGGCGAAACGTGCAACATAAATGCCATGTAGCGTGTTGCGTGGTGATCGATAACGCTTTGTGTTTCCCTGTGCAGGGTCTCCACATCCGCGTGAACCTGCAGACTAGCAAGAAGGAGGCAAAAATACTCGCCTAGCAGCCTCTACAGCTAGCAGTATTGCAGTACGTAACCAATGCAGTTCCAGCCATGACAACACCCGCGAGCCATCTTTGTTTCTGAAGCCACGTGTCGCGAGAGCACCAGCTTCTCGAACACCACCAGCCTCGTTATGTTGCGCATTTAGTATTATGTTGCGTGTCACCGTCGCAAGTTGCGCTAAGATTGCAGCAATAAAGCGATGACGTAGCAGCCACCACGTATCCACTTGCCATTCTCGATTCCGACAGTTGGAGCTCCAGCCGCGAGCGCACCGCCGAATCGAACGCGCCCAAGACGCCCACAATGGCCCCGAGAGGTTCTCGACCTCGCCGCTTCCTGTTTCTGGTGGCGGCGACAGCGCTGGTGGCGCTGTCCATCAGCGCCGCTTCTGGCGAGCAGCACCAGAAGGTCTCGGTTGACGTGTCTGCATCCGAGGCGGAGACAAACGGCGTGACGGTGCCCGAGTTTGTCGCCACAAATGAATGGCAGGAGCTGCTGCCGGGACAAGGTGTGCCAAGGGTGCGTGCTGTGATCGTTCGTATTCTGCTTTGGCATGTTCTTTTTGCTGACGCTGTTCTGCTGTGGCTACCCTTAGGGACTTCATGTCCGCTTAAACCTGGAGACTGGGAAGCGCGAGGCAAAGCTCGTGAATCCAAACGAGAAGGCCACAGAGGAATCGATGCGCTCGGTTGTCGTTGATCCAAATGCGAAAGAGACCACCGTGACAGTTTCCACGGATATCACCGGAGATATTGTGGCGGAAGAGGACGATGACGACACGCTCACGGTTACCGAAGAGGAGATCAGCGATGTCGATGCTAATACTGGCACTGACGTTTCGGAGTCAATTGATGCGGAAACAGAAGAAGCCGAGCCCGCTGAGCCAAACTGGAACCACGAAAAAATCTACGATGTGCTACAAGCCTTGCCTGAGCCACCAAAGGTGGAGGGGATGGATATTCACGAAGCGCATGAAAAGCTTTCCCCTGCAGAGTTCCGGCAGCAGATCGTTACCCTTTGGAAGAAGCGACAGGCTGAGCTCAAAGAAGCCCTTGAATCGCTTCAGGACGACGCAAAATATTTGGGTAAGCTGCTGGAACAGTTCAAAGATGCTGAGCAAAGAGGTGATGTCGAGGGCCAGTTGTCCGTGCTTGAAGTGCTGGAGTGGGAAGTTCAGGATCTTGACAAGACTCATGTCTTCAACTTCATTGGCGGATTTGGCATCATTGCTGAGTATTTAAACTCGAATAATTTGCCCGTTCGTGCGCATGCAGCTTGGGTGGTTGGATCTGCGGCCAAGAATTATAAGGATGGTCAGGAGTGGGCTATCGATGCCGGCGTCATGCCGAAGTTGATTGATTCGTTAACTCTGGAAGTTCCCACCGTTGAAGAAGAAGCCAAGGATGTTTTGGAGGTCAAGAAGAAGGCCATATATGCGCTATCCTCGATTGTTCGGTCCAATGACCGTGGACAACGTCTATTCTCGCTTCACAATGGCCCTGAACTTCTTGCAGGATTATTTAATGACGCGCACCCTGTCAAGCTTCAACTGAAGGTACGACCTTCTGCTTCATTTATTTATGTATTTTGATTAATGTCATGGTCTGAATGCGTCGACACAGGTGCTTCTGTTTGTGTACGATTTGTTGGCTGAAGCAGCAGAAAGCAAGCTGCAGGCTGGTGAGGAGTCTCCATCCCTGATGGAGCTGGAAAAAGTTTTTCAGTCGACGGAATGGTGCGAGCGCTTTTCCACTACCTTTGTCAAAATGGTGAGTAAAGCATTTCCCTGGAAAACTTCGTGCCCCATGTTGTCTATTCTGACCGGCAATTATTTTACCTGTAACCCAGGCCCCTCTTCTTGTTCATCGTGAGGTGATTGAGCTAGTGGACGCTATGCGTCACCAGCTACCGACATGTCAGGATGTCCACCAGGCTTCGGGTGTCAAGACCGTCGTCGAGAGTCTCGCAAAGGATTTTGCGGACGACAAGGAGCTTGATGGCGCGGAAAAGCAGGAGCTAGCACTGTTTTTCCAGGATTTCCTGGGGCGTGTGTGAGCTTGTCAGAGATTTAATATATTAATCCGTGCACAGTGTGGAGTGTAGTAATGTTGTCGTAGGTATGAGTGTCTTGTGCAGCATGCAATCTGCGCAGGAACTTCATCGATTGCTCGTAGTTCGTTACTGGGAATTGTGTTGAGCGGTTCCCAACAAAATAGATAAGAGTCTCGCTCTACAATTTTGTGATAAAGCCCCAGACCTCAACGTTGTAGATTCCAAATTCCGACTCACTCGTCAGACGCCTAAAAAAACAATAACAGCACACAACGTCAGGAAGGCTTTTTTCCGCTACAGTGCCGTAGTATCAATCTCACGTACTCATTTTCAAATGTCTTCGAGCATCCACTAGTGCCGCGGGATAAATCGGAGTTTAAACACCAAGCAAAGTCGCCTCTGCAACCGTCACGAACAAAACAAACAGTGATGTTAGCTTGCCCACCTCAAATGCAGCGCAGGCACTGAGCGTACCCTCCGCCCATAGCAATGCACTCGTCATTGCTGAGCATGATCATGGTATTAAGGTATGACCACGGATAGCATTTAAACTTGGAGTTGAAGGAGAACACAAACGATTCTCCTATGCCGTAGTAGTTCGCCGAGTCTTGCCACTCTTCCGAGGCGAAGCCACCAAAAATGTCGCCCTTGGTGGTCTCCACAACAACAAGTGTAGGGTTTTGTTTGCGTGCCTTGAGCAGGAGGGTGTGCAGGCTGCAGCCATCTTGGGCAAGGCTGTAGAGCAGCTTCCAATCGTGGCATCGGCGAGAAGGCGCTAGGGAAGCCTGCAGCTGCGGCACCAGTGTCGATGCATTTCGAGGGTTCGAGAGCACCTCGTTCTTCGAGCCTCCTATGAGCTTGGGAAGATCGGGCTGTAGAAGCTTGCGCCGCCGATCTTTTGCTAACCGGGTCTCTTCGCTTTCCTTTGGCTGGAGACTCTTGCTGCGCTTGAAAAGTGTGAACTTGCTCCCCATTTGGCGTCTACGATGCAACGTTGTACACACGGCGGCGGTTGGTCAGTTAAACGACAGCAAATCTCAGAGGAGCGAGACCTGACGTACATTTCCTCGAGGTCCTCGGAGTGGAGGTCGAGTGCCACGACGTCCGGGTCGATTCGCTCGGGAAGGCTGTTGCTGCGCTCCTTTCGGTCAAACGCGCGCATGACCTCGACAGTGGCGTGAACGACCTGTTTGCCAAAATCGTTGATGTCCGCTAGCTCCGATTCCTGCATATGGAACCTGCACAGCGCCATTAGCGCCCTTCTCAAGTGGGATTCACCTACTAGCCAACTGTGCGGGCACGAACCGTTCGGCGATGTTGCGCAGCGTCTCATCCTTATTGCCAGCGTGCACGTGCTGGAACCGTGCCGCTCTGGGGTCTTCCAAGCTTAGCGGCGTGAACAATTGGCTCATGCTGTCGGCGCAGTTCGTTCCACGGCGCAAATCGCACACTGAGGACTTGCATCCATGTTGACGTCGAGGATTATGCGGTGCCGCTGACTGTCCCAATGCCGCAGCAGAGGCTGTCTCATACACGGGCTCCGCCGGCACCGGCCGCGGGCATGCATACCGTTTGTGCAACATACGCCCTATCGCAGTCGACGATGCATCGCAGGAGCAAGGACGCCGCCGGCGCAAGGAAGCACGACAGTATAAGCCGCGGTGCGCTCGATTGCTGGCGGAAACCAACGTACCAAGCAACCCCGGGGCGTTTTGCGCAAGCCGGCCGCGCCAATCCAGGCCAGAAATCAGCCCATTGCGCCGAGTACGGCAGCCGTTAGCTGCTCGCCTCGTTCCCAGGCGCAGCGACTTCAAGCGCCTAAGCGGCACGGGACCGTGTCTCTGCGTCGAGTACGTACCGAGGCGGCGGCGGGGCGCCGCAACGCCAGCACCCGCAGCGCTGCTGATGCAGAGGCGGCGGATGTTACTCCCTCGCACCTGCAGAGGCGCAAGCGAGCGCGAGCAACGGCCGAGCGCGGGCGGGGCCGCTCCTCGCCGCGAGTTCCGCCGGTCGTATGCAATTACGCGCATCAAACTTCAACGTGCTTTCGGATCGGCGACAGACCAATCAAAGCGCGCCCCTGTCAAAGATGATGAAGGGCCACTAATCGAAGCCATGCGCAGCTCGAAGGCGGCGCCGGCGCCGCTCGGCGTCCTGCGCGGCCACGGCGCCCCCGTCAACAGCGTGGGCTTCTTGTCCGCCTCCTCCGTCGTGTCTGGCGCGGGCGACGGCGCCGTGAAGATTTGGGACCTGAAGACGCGCCGGGAACTGGCGACCAACGCTGCGGCGCACTCGAAAGCTGGCGTGCTGCACTGCGCCGCGCTGCCAGGCTCCGCAGCGACAGGGCAAAAGTTCGTCACGCAGGGCCGCGATGGGTATGTGAAGCTCTGGGACGCGCTGTCGTTCGGCGCCTCTGCCGAGCCAGTCGCAAAGTTTTACTGCGGCTCGTACTCGTTCACCAAGTTCGCGACGCTGCGCTGGCCAGGCGAGGACTCATCGGAGAACGCGGGTTTAATCGTGTGTCCTAGCAGTGTGGACAACAAGGTGGGCGGCATGCTCCTCGGTCGCGATCGTTTACCGTGTCGTGGCTATGACTGACTAGCCTTGGGAATTGGTCGTGCAGCTTCTAGTCTACGACGTTCGATGCGATAGCTCGTCGCCTGCGTTGGCGCTCACAGTGCCTGATATCGCAACGAAGAGAGGAATGTGTGTTTCGTTGTCGCTTTTTAGTAGCAGTGTTGCGCAAAGCGAAGATGGAAGTAGCGGCAATGTGCTAACATACATCGCCGCGGGCTTTGAAGGAGGTCAACTCGCTATCCTGGACTTGCGATCTGGAGGGAAAGTAGCATGCGAAGCCACCGTCGCGCAAGGCGCAAACGCACGTAAGCTCCTCGCCATATCACACTGTACGTGCTTACGTTTAACTAACGATTCATTTGTTTGGGTGCATGGAATCTAGTGCTTTCCTTCGACATCGCCTGCGACGGGCGATCGGCCATCTGCGGGTCATCGGGTGAAGATCTGTACGCAGCAGAATTTGATGTGGCTTCGTTTACGATCGGTTCGCGATCCTTCTTCACCTGCGCACATGGAGGATTTAGTAGTGTCTGTATTCGGGGTGATCAGCGCATTGTAGCCACTGCTGGCTGGGACCATCGCGTGCGCGTCTTCCACTTACGGAAGCTCAAGCCGCTTGCTGTGCTGAAATATCACAGTGAGAGCGTGTTTGCACTGGACTTTAGTGCTGATAGCGCGATACTCACCTCTTGCTCGAAGGACCACAAGATAGCACTCTGGTCGATCTACCCGCCGTCTGCAATCGCAGCTAACAGCGCGTTGAGGCCGTATTGAAGCAAAGTTTGGAATTAATTCGGTGGTGCATAACTTATTCGGGCTACGATGTAAACTCGACTGACTTCTTCAGGTTGGCGTTGTAGTACAGGTAATTGTGGTAGCGGAAGTAGGTAACCAATTCGGCAAAACCAACATCACGCTGGGCGTGGCACTCGCGACCACGATGACCGTACTGCTGGCACACGCGGCACTTGTGCTCGCCGGTGCAATGGTTGGTGTTGCCACACAAGAGACAGGGTTTGTTACGGTTTGGGCATTCCGCACCGCGATGCGAGCCACGCTCGATACAGTAGCGACAGCGGTGCTGCGCGGTGACGTGAGCGGTGCTCTGACAGAACGAGCATGCTGGATCGTTCGCCTTGTCGTGAGCGTGAGCCTTGTGCGCGTGCTCAAAAGCCCGATCAATAGACTTTGTGACGGGCAGCAGAGAGAAGTGAGCTGGTGTACGTCGACCAACACCCATCCCGTCCTCGCGCAAAAAGATCTTGATGCAAGCGTCCGCATATCCCTCGGCGGTTGGAGGGAAAGCATGCACGGCGTCGGACGGGTGCATAACAATCAATAACTGTTGCGGTTCAAATAGTACACGCAGCCGAGCGGCGAAGCCAATGTCTCCAACCCGGGGAGACCCAAAGCCAACGAAATTGATCTTGCTCGCGTCCCAGCCGTTCATGCGCGCGTGGTCGCCCAAATACAAAGCTAGAAGTTGACCGAGCATCCCACCCATACTATAGCCGGTTACATGCACCGGCACGCCTTGCTCCACATACTTAAGGATAGCGTCGAGCAGACCTTCCTTGATCATGTCCTGCATGTAATCGTTGATAGCGCGGTGAACACGAACAACGCGGGCTTTGCTTAGTCGAACAGGATTGATCTCGCCAGATCCACTACTGTCAGTGTCGCTATCTCGACGACGGCGACGTGTGTGTGTCTGGGCATGGACTGGCACCGCAGTCGGTTGATCCAGCACGAGGGAGTCGAAACGCTGAATGCGTGGCTTGCGCATGAGTTTCTCCAAAAGAGAGATTCCAGGAGGCTCCGTTAAGCCACGATCCAACGCCACCGCCATCATGTTTTGGATGCTCTGGCGAATACGAGTTTTCTCGCCATCCGACCAAGCATGCCCAATCTTGCTCCACATAAACTTTAACAGCTGCGAGGCGGGCTCGTAGTCCCCAGAGACGGATGATGTCACGATATTAATCGCCGATGACAGCGACATTCCCTTCATCTCTGTCTTGAATTCCTTAAGTTCATCTTCGGCCCAACCTGACCAAAAATCCCCCCAAACATCACGGATTGTTTCCGGATTACCTGCAGGGCTGAAGGCTACTACCACATCACTCGTTGGGTCACTAGATGGGTGCTCCACCACACCTTCCCAAACATGAGCTCGAGCACAGTGGCTTTTGTTTTGGAAAATGTGTTTTAGCTCGTAAACGGGAGCAATAGCATCGGGAGCTCTTCGATCAGCACGAATCTTGACACCTAAGCCAAATTGCACGTTCTTGTTCCCATCTGCGTCTTCATTCACGATGTCGTTCCCTTTCAGCATTGAAAACTTGGCTGAAAGAAGTAGCAGTTGCTTTCCGCGTGCCAGAATTTCCCGCTTCCGGCGAAAACTGCGGTGCATGTCGGCAATAGCCGACGCAAACGCGTCATTAATATCCTCGTTGTCAGGACACGTAACAATAGCTTCCTCCTGCTCTGTGATGAGAAGAATCTCACGCGGGTGGTGGTTTCCTGCGATCACGTCGACACCCCACTTTTCCAAGTCGGCGTGCGCAGCCTCAATGGCCTCGCCAGTGGCAAGTTGGTGCTTGCACGTCACTAGAAAAGCCTTAGGACACCATTCTTTGCGGATCTTGCGGATCATATTCGGGACACGCACAAAGTTAACAGAGAACTCGTCAGTTTTCTTCTTGGCAATTTTCTTGGCAAGCTTTTTGATGTGCTTGGTCTTGCTGTGCTTCGACGAGGAGGAAGAGGACGTAGAGGAGGAAGAGGACGATGGTGCTGGATCAGCATTGTCCTCTTCATTCGCCGCCTCCGCTGCTGCTGCAGAAGGGTCCACAGGCACGTAAAAGTCCATCAGTGTGGCTGCAAGCACCACAATGCCACGGTCTTTCGCTGCTTCCATAGCTTTCGCGGTGAGCCGCGTGAGCATCAAATACTGCTGCACCGACGTAAAGCTCAAATTGAGCACGCGGGTGCTGCACTCCGTATAGAGCTGCGCGATCTTCTGGAACTGCAGCTGCTGCGAGAGGTCGACGCCGGAGAGCACCAGTCCGTTGTCCTGCAACCGGAACATGTCCATGAAGGCTCCGTTCTGGATGTACTTCTGGAAATGGCGCGTGAACGGGCGCAGGGAGTCCTCGCGGTGCACGAAGATGACGGCGTAGCCCAGTTGCAGCAGGTACTCGGCGCAGGCGGGGCCCTGCTGCTCCTGCACCTGCGGCGCCACGTCCACGAACGTGTCGTTCTCAGGGTCCAGCGGCACGATCGTGGCGCCCGACGTGATGAGCGCGATGCCGCGGCGCTTGTCGGCCAGCTGCGCGGCGATGAACTCCTCCGTCTGCGTCTGGATGGCGCCCAGCTCCCAGCGCGGGTCCTCGGACGTCTTGCTGAAGAACTCCTCCACGAACTTGCTCGAGTCCGTGGGCACCGAGCCGCCCATGCGGTGGCGCAGCGTGCCCCAGAGCGCCATGTCCTTGCGTTGCGGCAGGAACGACGGCCGGAGCGACTGCTTGTTGTCGTCGGCGGAAGTTGCGGACTGGCGCTCGCTGCTCATGTGGGTCGTGCGTCTGACTCCTGGTTGGTTTCGTTGAAATGGCGCTGTGCCGAGTCGCGCTGTGTGGCGCACACAAAAAGTGCTTCACTTGGAAATGGTATGCCCCGGTTTGAACCCATGCCCTGCGTCCCGAATGATACGCCCCGTTCCGATCTGGCGCAGGTGCTCGCCAGCGGATACGTGCCTCGTCACCTGACTCGCACAATACCACAGGCAGCGACCTGCATCGACACTGAAGTGCCGCATGAGAGCAGAGCTGGAGGGTTGTTGTGGCTCGCTACTATTAGCTATCGACGAGCGCCGGACGGTTTAACAGATCGCGTTGTCGCCGCGTCGAGCTGCCCCACGCAAAGTCCCGAGACCGCTCGAAGCAAGGGCGCTGGCGACTGCTTCTGACTCGAGCCGTGATTGCTTGCTCGCGCGTATCTGGCGGCGCTCGCCTCGAGGGGCGCTGCAACTGAGTTGAGTGGCTGCTGCAACTGAGCTCGTTGGCTCTTTTACGAACGTGGTAAGCCGCGAGCACTGCTGCAGAGCAGCACTGTAGGCGGCGTCGAGCTTGTCTGCGACCGCCAATCGCCTTGTTCGTCTCTGCAAGTCTCTGCAAGTCTTGGAGGCACACGTGCGTGGCAGGCTTATCGCTGTTTCGATGCAGCGTCGTCGACATGCAGATCAGTGCAATATCGAATAGTACGCCGTCTACTATTTAGAGGCTGACTCATTACCCCGCAAAGATTGGCGTGTCAACTGGATGACTTCGGAGCGTCGCCGAAGGTCCGTTGTGGGGCTGCTGCTGGCGCTGTGGACGCTGGCCTCGCCGCGGCAGTGTGGCGCACTCAACTGCGCGCTGCCGCAGCCGCAACTCGTGGGCGTCGAAAACGCCACCGCAGTGCAGCTACCGGTCGACATCGTGCTGACGACCGTCAACCGTGGCGACGCCGCATCAAGCGAACTGCTCTTCGTCGCCACTCGCAATGGAAACAATATGCCATGTCGGTAGCTTCGTACTGCAGCACACTTAGCGACTATGGACTCTCACCGCTTTGTTTTTTTCTGTTCGCAGGGGAACAGAGGATCACTATCAACACTCCAGGTAGACATCGGATCCGTACGTCGATCTGTTTTTCTGCAAGTGCGCTGATTCAGTTTTACACTAACCGTAATCTACGTTACGCCTTGGCTTTGGGCTGCTAGTTGCTATTGTCGACGCGCTGAGCTCGGAATGCTCCAGAACGGATTTTTTCGTCTTTGACGGGTATCTTCCAGAGTCGAATGGAGGCACAGATATTGAATCACTACAGGTGGAATGCTCAATGGCACCTGAGCTGCACCTGCTCGCGTTTTGGTCCACCATGCCAGAGGACCGACTTGTGAGACTTATCCGGGTTCTTTCTGCAATGTCCGACGTAGTTAACTATCCCGACGCCAACTATCACGTGCGCTTGCATGGAGTAGTTCGAGTGGACCCAGGAACAGCAAACTATATTGATGAGAGTTGGTACGAGGAGTTTTATGGTGACACATACTACGGACTTTACTTCGGGACTGATGACAAGGTGGACATGATGCGTGTAAAAGGAGGTGGAGCCTTTCACGTGGCTCTCGTAGAAGACACATGCCCCAAGTATGCCTACGACCTCGGACGCGACACGATACTGAGCACTAATATGTTTGCCCTAAAAAGGCTTTTGCGAGAGCAAAGTCCACACTGGTATCAAGTGCATGCAACGCAGACGCGGCAAGAATCTGATGCTGACTTCAAATTTCTATTTGGTGACACGGGAAGGAATGCATTCCATTCTCTACGTCTTGACATGCTATGGTCTCCTGACAAACACGACGGCCGACGCACCGACAACGGTGTGTACGTCCTATCGTGGAAGCGTGTGTTCATTCCTGTCGATGTGATGGAAGTATTTGGCGCTATGATGCAAAGCGAGTGGTATCGAATCGAGTTAGACGTGCCAGAAATTCATGTACGTGTTAGTCGTGTGGTCCGTAGGTTATTTGGAACTAAGCTCGTCCACGTCAACCATAGGCTGAGCTGACTCCAGGCATGCTAGATCCGAATCCAACGTCAAGCCAGGAAAACATCCTTCGCGTGGCCTTCCTGGGCTTGACTCGAATTCCGCTGTTGGCGCACTTGCCGACGGACTCGCAATGGTACAAGGGGCTGCTTGAACTGAGGCATGTGAAACGTTTTCACGTGCTAAAGGAAACCAAGTGGGGGAAGGTCGTTCCCGCATGCAGTACTGTTGGAGAAGCTGCTGCAATCCTGTCGTCCCAAGACACCACGTCTGAAGACTGCCCTCTGCGCGACCACGTACGTCAGCTTCAACATCGCGTGGACCACTTCAACCACACGGTAATCGTCGTAGGCGCCAGCGTCGACGGGCCATTCACAATATGGGACGGCAATCACCGCGCCATCACGCTGGCGCTCACACGGCCTGACAGCCACTTGCTGCTCGTGTATATGGGCGTGAGCGCCAAGTTCGCGGCCCCGTATCGTAGCACGCTCTTCTGCTCGTAGCGTAGCGTAGCAGTTTTGTGCATAGCCATTCTTCCGGTTTTGTGTCGATACCTTCGTGCAACATCCTCCTGGCGGTTGCTTTCCCCTTTGCTAGACCGAAAATGGAGCAGCGGCACGACGGCGCCAAGAAGCCCTCGGGAGGGCTGCTGTCGCCCCGCGGGCTGCTGAAGCGCGGCTGGAATGGCGTCACGAGTCCGCTGAACGCCCTCAAGGACTCGGTGGTCGCGGCGGCCACCCCGCGCTCCGTGGCCGCGACCCCCACGAGCCGCATGACGCTGCCCAGCCCCACAGAGTATCCAAGCCTCTTCGACGTGCGCGGGCCGAGCTCCACGCGCTCGGCCGATGGAGCTGCCGTGTTCAGCCACAAGCAGGAGGTGGAGGCACGTATGCCGCAGTCGGCGCGTGAGAGCAGCAGCGCCAGGACCGGGTCCTGGGGGAGTTCGGGGAGGACAGCGTCGAGCAGTCGAGGCTGGGCGGAGGAGGGAGCGACCGACGCTCAGGGGGAGGAAGAACGCGCGTATCTGTCAGTGTGTCACCACAATCTGCACTCGGTGCTGACCAACCCCAAGGCCAACAATTGGGGCGGTGCGCTACTTGACGCTTTTTATCCGACACTGGATGTGGACATTGCGTTAGCACCGTTTCCAGGACTTGCTGATGTGTCAACGCGCGACTTCCAGCCATATCTGCGCCAGTTTGGAACAAACGCGGCCAAGTACGAAGAAAACCACGTGAAACCAGTCAGTGAACAGCTCTCGTCAAGCAACGTGCCATCGATTTCAGTTGCAGATGGTAAGTCCACCTTGCTGTTGATACGCAATGCTTAGCATGTACACTTTCTCATGCTTCGAAGTGCTTATTCTAATCAGTTGCGTTTTTTCGATGTTGCAGAGGATGTGGCTAAGTGCTTAGAAGTCGTACCCAACTTATTCTTCCGCCCTGACTTCGACCTCACAGATCCTAACACGTTTGAGGAAGTGATGAATATGCTGAGCGCTACGTCGCTTCAAGAAGAGGTGCGTTAGTTGCAAGTCGTTCCACTACATTTTCAATCCATTGGGCTAACGTGCATGAATGTTTGTTTGCGCGTAGCTGACGACGTACCTGGATCGTGTCGAGTTCACGCTCCTTCGTCAGGTATCATCTCGATCAGACCGATTTTTTGAAGCGTCAGCGGATCAAGAAGTAATGAAGCAGTCCATCAAAGTTGCTTGTGATCAAGTAGCAACGCTGAGGTGAGTGGCGGCTTTGCATCGTCCTTGTCCCTATATGCTAATACATGTTTTTTGTGAAACCTTAGAAAAACAATGGATCGGCTACGGAATCTTCTCGCTGACAAAACCTTAGATATCGTGAGTTTGCACCGACGCCAGAAGCGGATTAAAGAACTACACGATTTAGTCACGATGGTTGAAGAAGTCAAGAGTGCCGAGTCTGCTGTTGAAGCTTTAGTACAGTGCCAAGATTACACAAATGCGTTGAACCTGATCGAAAGCTCCCAAAAGATTTTGCGTGAGCATCTTCAAGGAATTCATGGACTTAGCTCGCTCAGCGAGAAGTTTCGTGGCTACCGCGGTTTTATTAGTACGCAAATATCGCAGCGATTTATCTCGGTCATTACATCTCCCGAGTGGACTTTTCAAGAAGAAGACGAGTCGACCTACTCTGAGAAAAAGCGGCATAATAGTCTGAGCGATGAAAAAGACAATGTCCTACAGGAGACAAGGCGTCTCGTGGACGTGCTATTCAGGTTGGATGCTCTGGATGATACCGTTAAAACGTATCTTGACCAGTTGAACGAAGAAATTCGAGTAGTTGTGAAAACAGTGGTGACTGAAACAATTGCAGTGTCCAGTAGTAGCAAGAACAACGGTGGTTCAACCGATCTAGCAGCGTCTTCTGGAAGTGAATCAAAAGTGTCGATTCAGCTGCGAGCTCTGACGTCTGACGAGTTTCTTCAGTGCGTACAAATGATATTTGAGCACTTGCTCATGGTTCTGAAGCGTGCTGTGGTTGTACAAGGCATTCTTGTGAAATCCATGCAGAAGAAAATCGACGAAGCGACTGAGGAGGAGAAGAGACTGAAGGCAGCAGCTAACTCTGAAGTGCATACTAACGCCACGCAAGACCCGGATAAAACATCTTCTGAAGGATGGTCGCTTTCAGAAAATGCTAGCGATGATCATAAAAATCTTGGTGATTGGAAGAAGAAAACTCGATGTGCTAAAGTCATACGAGAAATCGATGAGGTCGTACGCAAAACCTGTGAGTTTTCGCAGAGGAGTGTGTCCAACCTTTTTGCTGTAAGAAAAGAAGTCCAGGCTGTCTACACCATGCCCCAGCTACGTAAGCTGTACGACACCACCATGGATTTTGTAGTAAGTATCGAGAAGCTGACAGGCAAGACAGACTACACTCTCCGTGGTGCGCTGTTTTCTCAGTTGAAGCTGTTCCTTGAGAAATACCACCAAACACAAGTGACGAAACTGGTATCAACGTTAGATCACGAACTGTGGAAAAATACGGAAATCTCTGAGACGCGTCATAAATCTCTCGATGATCTATCGAGTGGGCGAGGCGTAGCACTGCTCTTATCTGATGATCGAGAAGTTGCTGGTGAAACTGCACCACCGCGCAAGATGGTGTCAATTTGTGGCAAGTCGTTCCGGGTGGTATGGTCAGTTCTACTAATGTTGGAGATCGTGATGAACTATATGTCGTGTGCCGCCAATTTCCCTGTCTTAGCAACGGACGTGCTACAGCGTTCTATCGAGATTTTTCGGGTTCGTTAGCTAGTGTTTTTCTTCGGTGGGGATGCTGACTAACTAGCAACGCGCTTTTCGTGTATTGCAGCTATTTAATTCACGTACTACCCAGCTCGTGCTTGGCGCTGGAGCTATGCAAATCGCCCGCCTTAAGAGCATTTCCGCCCGGCATTTAGGTAACCCTTAATACGCTTTTGCAGGACTCGTTGGGACTTGTGGTCTGACTGACTGTTGTTTGGTAGCTCTGGCTTCACAATCGTTGGAATTGTCAATGACGCTAATTCCGCACATCAAGGCTGCTCTAGCGGCGCATTTCACAGATCGCCAGAAATTGCTTTTAGACGAGTTTGATCGAGTGCTGCGAGACTATGCGGAGCACAACGAGAAGATATTTAGCAAATTCACAAGCATTGTGGAGGACCAGATCATGAAGCGCTTTCTGGAGAATGTTGCTACTGAGGTGCGTATAATTCTATGACATGCGCTGTGCATCGTGCGGACCAGACCTAACGTTCGCACTGTTCGTGAAACAGGTCGACTACGATTCTGCGAGTCTGGCGATTCCTACCAATCCTATGCGGGGAATAACACAAAGCACTCTCAAGCTTCATGCGGTTCTACACCCGGTGCTTTCACCGCCTCAGATGAAAGACGTGATGTCGCGTGTGTTTGATATGTTCACGCAAAAGTTGCCAGACTGCTTCAAGCTAGTGCAACCTCGAACAGCGGCAGGCAAAAAACGGTAAGCAAGGGCAGTGGGGTAAGTGTTGTGGAGACTTTTCTGATCTCTCTGGTGTTATGGTGCTCTAAGAGTGATGGAAGACATCGAGGTGTTCGTGCAGAGCTTTAAGGAAGTGACTGAGCTAGCTTTTGATGGCGATGCGCTCTTGAACCATTTTAAGAACGCCTATAACGTGTCCTAGAGAAATCCGACAGCAAATAATACCTGCATATTCAACCGAGGGTACCACCGTGTTCTCGGACGAGGGAGGAAACGAGAGAGTTGATATCTGCTGTTGACAGCAATCCTTTACTAGCACACTGGCGACGGCAACAAAGTGCAAGGCCCCGCGTGGTAGAAAAACATATTCTTTACTGGCTGCTTCAGTTGGGCTAGTTGGCCGCGTCGACGGCCATCATGAGCGTGATGGTATCTCCCTTGAGCAAGATGCGTCCCAGCGGTGTGCGCTTCAGGTTCTTCACATCCAGTTCCTCGGCGTCGTCCAGCACGAGGTTCATGTACTCGTCGAAGCCCATGATGCGGCCCTCGATCCGCGTGTTCACCTGCTCGTAGAGCCACACCTGGATGCGCGATTTCTGTGTGCACAGGCAGAGCCTCGATTAGACGGTAGTTCCACTAGACAAAACTAACGTCCTCGAAGCCACGTACATTCTGCAGGAATCTGAACATCAGATTGATGGGCTGGGTCATCAACTTCTGCACCTTGGTACTCATGGTGGCTGGAATGGGCGAGTCGAAAGGGGGGTCGGTCTTCTGTCTGCAGCACGGCAAGAAAGCGCGGAGACGAGCGTCAGCACTGCATCTGCCTTACGACATTGATATGTCCCTGTCGCGTCGGGCCCTTCCCAGGCGCCCTCCCGCCGATAGGAAGACGGCCACATGCACGCACCTGGCTGCGGTCCTCGCGCTGGTGCTTTCCCCCTA
Source organism: Phytophthora taxon juncus (assembly GCA_033558005.1). Classification (NCBI taxonomy): domain Eukaryota; phylum Oomycota; class Peronosporomycetes; order Peronosporales; family Peronosporaceae; genus Phytophthora; species Phytophthora taxon juncus. The sequence continues at coordinate 77,089 of JAUCEE010000017.1, forward strand.
AAAGCGCTGGCTGGGATCCGAACGCTTTTCAGCCAATGCGCTTAAGCTACGATTCTGATTGGCTGAAACGGCGACTTCAACATTGTAACGGCTCAAAATGGCACGACCGATTTTTTTTTTTATAGTGACAGGTTGTTGCACACTGGTGTTGCGAGCCTACACTCGATAGACTAACAAACTCGTAACGATGCAGTCCAGCGTGTGCCAGGAGCGTCCTGCTCGCGATGTTGGCTGGGCTTCTTCAGACCGGCATACTGGCGCTCCGGCATCTTCTGTGCTGGAAGGACTGACGGACGACTACTTTGTGGCCGAAAACGAGGAGTTCTTGGACGCTGTGGGGGCAGCGCTGGATCAATTGACTGCAGACTGCAAGGCAGCGCTGCGATGGTCGCTTAACGACGACGACACTAATGCAGCAATACAAGCGGCAGAGCAGAGCTTCAGCGCCATTGCAAATATTTGCAAGGAGGCTGGTCTTGTCGTTCAGGCCGACGACCTTGAAAGCGACCATGACACTCATACATGGGGGTATGCCACAAGCGATACCTGCAAGTCATCGAGCTCGAACCGATTGGGGGAGTTGGCGTCATCGTGGAGCAACGAGCCATTTGAAAATTCAGTTGTTGAGCGGCCAGGTTTCCACGACCATGTTACATATCCTCCTCCAGCTCCTCTTCAAGAGAGACGAGAACAAGTACAGCATGACACTGTACCAATGAGCCCCAGTAGAGAACTAGTAGAGGTGGAACTTACAGACCTCATGACCCAGTCTCACGAAGAGATGCTTGGTCTCCAGCGCGTATTCGAAGCTCGAATGAGTGATGCTGATCGTACACACCAAGCGTTCGAGCGCAAACACGCAGAAGAAATGCAGTCTTTGCAGGAAGAGCTTGCGAACTCGCGCCAAGCGATGGATCGCATCAAGCAGGAGCTCCTGGATAGCACCACACGCAAGCTAGAAGATATGCACTCGTCGATCACCGCGTCCCAGAGAGCGATCGAGGCTGGCATGAAGGATCATGCGCAGTATTGGAAATCCATTTGCGAAGAGCTCGTGGCGGAAAAGAGAGACATGGCCCAGAAAGTCGCCGAGGAGCGCGGCAAGTACACAGCTCTCAAAGCGCACCTAGCTGGCCACGACGACACCGGTGTAAGGTCGTCTCCCCACAGTCGCGTACGGGCACGGCTCAACAACGGGAAAAGCACCGACGACCTCCGCTTGTGTGAGCTGTCACTTCCACATCAACACGAGTTTCCAGCGTGTGGGAATCAGACCGCGAATGAAGAGGCCGCCAGTCTGTCGGCGGAATCATCCTCGAGACTGGTGGCCGTCCCCCGCGCAGACAGTGTCAGCGAGCCGTCCAGCGTCGAGGTGTCGCCGACGCACAGCAGCAGCAGCAGCAAGTCGGGGAGGCCGATGTTCCGACGGTACTACCTCGCCCACAAGCGCGAGCACCGCGTGATGCTCCACTAGCGCAGTCCGATGCGAATGTGAGCAGCTGGCAGCAATCGCTTGACACACAGCAATCGCCTGACACGCGCAGCGCCCAAGGACCCGCCGCGATGCCGCCGTGTCGACGTTGACCGCGGCGACTTCAAGTTGGTTTTATTCACGCGTGTTTTAATCCGCCGCTTCACTTGCGCTTTGTATCGGCGATCATTTCGCGACTCGCTCCGGCACCAGCAGCTCCGCCCCACAGCATGCGCGTACCTACGTCGTTGCGCCCGTTGGCGGCCCGCTCGCTGAGCTCCGCGGCCGGCGCGCAGCAGCCCGGCTGGTTCAACCGCATGCTGCTCACCAACGAGTGCAACCTGCCGCGCCTGCCGGTGCCGCAGCTGGAGGAGACGGTCGCGCGCTACCTGGAGAGCGTGCGGCCGCTCGTGGGCGCCAAGGACTGGGAGGCGCACGCCGAGCTGGCCAAGCGCTTCCAGGCCGCCGAGGGCCGCCAGCTGCAGGAGCTGCTGCTCAAGCGCGAGCTCAAGCAGGCCATGGGCCGCGCCTACCCCTTCAGCTACATCGAGGAGGACTGGGACAAGATGTACCTCGGAGGCCGCTACCAGGGCCCCATCAACGTCAACCCGTCCTACGGCCTGCTCGACGAGACGGACGGCAACCTCGAGGGCATGGTGCCTCGCAGCGCTGCCTTCGTGCGCTCCATGGTCAAGTGGTGGGCCAAGGTGAAGAACAGCGAGCTGGAGCAGGACAAGAACCAGTGCATGGCCGGCTTTGCCCGCCAGTACGGCACGGCCAAGGTGCCCAAGAAGGGTATCGATGTGCTCACGTCGCACCCGCGCTCGTCGCACATTGTCGTCATGAAGGGCAACCAGTTCTATCAGCTGAACGTGCTCAGCCCCGACGGCAAGCAGCTGCTGTCCCAAAGGCAGCTAGAGGCGCAGCTAGACTCCATCTTAAACTCATCTTCCAAGGGTGACCACGATGACCTGGACCTGTCCACGCTCACGGCTGAAGAGCGCGACACATGGGCACAGATCCGCGACGACCTGGTGGCTCACCACCCAGTGAATGCCGAGACTCTCGAGGTGATCGACTCGGCGCTGTTCATGCTGGTGCTCGAAGATCGAAACCCAACTGATATGAAGCAGCGCATGGAGCTGTCCTTGCACGGCCAAGGCTCTCACCGCTGGTTCGATAAGTTGCAGGTGATGGTGCAACCAGACGGCCACCTGACCGTCAACTTCGAGCATTCGTTCTCGGACGGCACTGTATGGAACCGCTGGCTACACGAGTGCTGGCATGACATGCGTGACTCCGATTCTGGATTCGCGCCGCTCGAGGAGATGCCGGAGTATGCTGGGGCCACCAAGCCTGAGAAGCTCAGCTGGAAGCTTTCAAACAACCTGATTGAGGATATCAAGAAGGCAGAAGATCACTTCGCAGACTTCTTCGGTAATCTCAACTCGGAGTACCTGGTCTATAAGAACTTTGCTAAGAACAATTGCAAGCAGTGGAAGCTGAGCCCGGATGGTATCGCGCAAATGGCCCTCCAGCTAGCGTTCTACCGCGCGCACGGCAAGATTGCTCCAACGTACGAGTCGTGCTCAACGCGTATTTTCCACCACGGGCGTACGGAAACGATTCGTTCGGCGACTCCTGCGGCTGAAGCCTTTGTCAAGGGCGTGGAAGGTGGTGCAACTGTGGGTACTCAGCGTGAGCTGCTAGTGGCGGCTGTAAACCGCCACGTTGAGATGGCAAAGATGGCACAAAAGGGCTTGGGTGTGGATCGCCACTTAACGGCTTTGAACTCGATCGCAAGTCAGAATGGCATTTCCAGCGACTTTTTGGCAAGCCCCGTTCGCGCAGAAAGCACCAACTTCCTGATCTCCTCGAGCAATGTGACCATGCCATTCCTTCAGTACTTCGCTTTCGGTGCTGTTGTGCCGCACGGATATGGAGTGGGCTACTTGCTCCAGAACAAGAGCATCAATGTCAGTCTCACCAACTACAAGGACAGCGGTATCTCGGATGGCAAGAAGTTCAAGAAGGCGCTCGAGGGCTCACTCGACACGATCAAGGCTTTGGCGGATAGTCCTGCTCCGTAAAGACCAGTAGGGACATGAGGGCTTAGTGAGGCGATAAGGAAGTCGAGAACTATACAAGCGGAGAATAAATCGCCGTTTTGAGTTCATGGAGAGCGACTTCTAATGTCTAGGGGTTTGTAGATCACCTACTAGCAGGACATTGACTGAGAGCAGCAATATAATACATTGCAAGATGAACATGAGAGCTGGTTGAATGGGTAATTACAGCCGACTACCTTCGTGGTACTATAGTGCCAAGTTACCTAGCCTGACGGCAACTAGTGCCGAGACGAACACGAGCAACTTCGAGGTCTTGAAGGTCGAACTGGCGTCGGTCACACATGTGGAGCAGTCGAACGTGTAGTTGGACGACATACCGCAGAGCGTGCAGGACGGACTGCATGAAGGGCAGTAGCAAGCCGCCGAGCCGTTCGTAAGCACCTGGCAGTCACCACTGCCACAGTCCGTGGTCGTGAACGCATCTTCAACAGCGTCGCACGTGTCACCACTGTAGCCAGCTGCACAAACGCACTTGCCTGTGTCCGTGTTGCAAGTGTTGTTGTGCTGGCAGGCGAGGTCATTAGTGCATCGAGTGCACCGCTCGTTCGCCGTGCCCTGTTTGCCATCGTATTCCTTGCCGTCGAAACCCTCCTTGCACACACACTCGCTATCGACGCAGTCTCCACCAGTTCCACAGTTAACATCGCACGCGTTGGAAATCTCCGCCGAGCACTTGTCACCCTCGAATCCAGCGTAGCACATGCAGGTACGCTTGGTGATTTCTTCTTGTTTTTGTAAGTGCACGTGCCTTGGTAGGTTCACTGCTCCTTGGAGTCGGATGAACCGCAAGCACTCGGATAGCATGTACTAGGGTCGGCAGCCTTGCTCTCGCAGTCTGACACATCAAGGCAAACAAAGTGGCCCCTCACCTCCTCCCCATCAATCGTTGCTGTGTACATTGGAGGAGGAAGAGGAGGCTTCACTGTCGCTGTTAGCAGTTGTCGTTGATGAAGACGAGGTTGATGAGGTTGACGAGGTCGCCGAACCAGAGGCTGCCGAGCTAGAGTTGGAGGCCGCCGACGCAAGGCGGCGACGACTTGAACCGGAGCCGCTGGAGGACAGTGACAGATTTTCTTCTGACACGAACACGCAGTGGGCATTCAGGTAGCCGACATCGGCACTCTGGTAAGACGGGCACAATCCAGGTTGTGCTCCACGGCAGGCCGGGCGCTTGGACGTGTTGGGCGTACACTTGGAGATGACGTCGCCATAGTTGTTGACCGAGATGCAGACCGTGCCTGGGTAGTTTTTCTCGCAGTAAGCGTCCGAGGTGCAGTAGTAGGGGTGATCGTCGTCCGCGGCCGCACCCGCGATCAACGCAATGCCCAACGCGGCCAAAGCAAAGAAGCACTTCATAGAGGCTTGGTGGCTATGAGCTGCAGAGCAAGTTCTCGCCTGCGCGCTTCGGTCCGGTTGGTGAAGCAGAAATGCCGTTGTGCTGGTCGTACTGCTGCCCCAATTGATGTGCAGGGAATTCCGTCCCGCTCACAGACGTCCACGTAAAAGCTTGCTGTCCAAACAAGTCTTGATGGCGTGGCTCTGCTTACATCCTGTGCAGCCCCGGGGCTTGGCTGCGAGTGCTGCAGTCGACGCAGGCCAAAATCCTCGGTTCGTTGCTAGCGCATAATTGAATTGTCAAGAGTGCGTTCGGCAAGGCGAGGACGAAAGGATAATGTCTCGTGTTGAGCGTATGGTGCTGTAGAGGGTGTCTACGGCAGGCTGTGGGTGGGCTACCCTACAGGGCCAGGTTGGCCAGCAGGACCGCAACGAAGGCCAAAGCAAGCGAGGGCGGCAAGGCTTCAGCAGCATCGGTAGGGCACGTCGAGCAGTCGAACGAAGAACTGCCCACCATTTCGCACAGGCTGCAGGTGGGGCTTCACATCGGGCAGTAGCAAGCCGATGACCACCCGTTCGCCAGCACCTGGCAGTCGCCAATTCCGCAGTCCGTGCGCGTCGTGCACGAGTCTTCGACTGCACCGCACCAGTCTCCAGTGTAGCCCAGGGCGCAGATGCACTTACCCGTGTTGGTGTTGCAGGTGTTGTTGATTCACAGGCTAGGTCGTTTGTGCAGTGGTTGCAGCGTTGAGTCGCGTTGCCCTTCTTGCCGTCATACTCTTTGCCATCGAAGCCTTCCTTGCATACACAATCGCCATCGACGCAGTCACCTCCAGTGCCGCAGTCGACATCGCATGCGCCTGACACCTCCTTCTCACACTTGTCGCCTTTAAAGCCAGATAGTACATGCAGCTACGTTTGGTGATTGTTTTCTTGTTCTTGTAGGTGCAGGTGCCTTGGTAGTTGAATCGGACGACCCACAAGTGCTGGGGTAACACGTACTGGTATCGGCAGCCAAATCCTTGCAATCCGATAGTTGCAAGCAAACAAACTGCCCGGTTACATTCTCCTTGTTGATTTTCACTGTGTATGTCGCGTCAACGTCGTTGATGATCGTGGTAACGGTGGAGACCTCGCTGCTGCTGCCGCTGCTTGTCTCGAAAAACGCTGAATTGGACGCAGAAGTGGAGTTCACGGATGTGAGGAACCGGTGACTTGAACTAGACCCACTATTGCTTGAGGACGTAGGCAGATAGTTCTCCGGTACGAAGACGCAATGTGCGTTGAGGTATCCCCGGTCAGGGCTCTGGTAAGAGGAGCAAAGGCACCACGACACGCTGGTCGTTTGGAGGTGTTGTGCCATAGTTGTGGACGGGGATACACTCCAGGGTAGTTCTTTTCGCAGGATGCGTCCGACGTGCAATAGTAAGGGTGTTTATCATCTGCTACAACATCTACCATCGCGACGGTAGCGAACACAGCAAGGAGTTCGAGGAAAAACTCATCGACGTAAAAGTAAAGTGCGGAGCGAGCAGCAAGTTTTTAACTGGAAGAGGCGCAGGTTAGGCTCGGTAGACCGACTGAAGTGCTTGGGCTGGTTGTACAGCCTGGTACATGTGTGGCGACCCCAGCAAGATTGTGTTTTCAATTCCTCAACTGCGATCGGTTTTCGGTCGATTGGCAAAAGGCCTAGTTTTGTATGTTTGGTTTGATGTCGCTCCTCCAAGGATAATCCAGCAACTCATTCGGAATTACTGCATGGGATCCGTTCATGGTGCAGGCACGATCTCGGTCGCTAATACATGTTAGACCGATGCTTGTCGTATTCGTCCTCACTGCTGTACACTGGCATAAGACGAATGTAGTGAGTTGGAGCACTTCAGATTTGTATAAGCACTCGTACGTTATTAGTTCGGACTAATCGAGATTCTTGCGCCGTCGAGCACAACCAGATTTTCTGCCACGCCATCATGTTTTGCTCGAGCAAGGAACCATGCAATTTATTGCTGACGGCCGGGCAACAGTGACGCTGAATTTTAGAAGCTCGTGCATGGCAGGCCAGGCGTCCCAGGGGTCATACATCAGCAATGCTGGCGGCATGTCTCCGCAATGGGCTCATGGTTATGAGATTCGCAGGCTATGGTGTCTTGGCAGGTAAAGATGAGTTGGTAAATGATCATGTTACGTAATTAGTGCCCCAGGCAGCACTTGCAGTGCCAGCTTGAAGCGTCCATGTTGGATTGTACTGCTATTCGAGTGGATGGCTCCTTTAGAGAGCGAGGTTGGCGAGCATGACAGCGACAAACACCGAGGCGAACACAAGCAGCTTGGAGGACTGCATAGTCGTTGCAGCGTCAGTTGGGCACGTCGAGCAGTCGAAGGTGGAGTTGATGTCCATATCACACAGCGTGCAGGTGGGGCTGCACATCGGGCAGTAGCACGCAGAAGATCCGTTCGCGAGCACTTGGCATGCACCAATGCCGCAATCCGTGCGCGTCGTGCACGAATCCTCCGTGGCACCGCAGGTGTCTCCCGTGTAGCCGGGGCCGCAAATGCACTTGCCAGTTTCGGTGTTGCAGGTGTTGCCATTCTGACACGCGAGGTCGTTCGTGCAGCGGGTGCATCGCTGGTTGGGCTTGCCCTGCTTGCCGTCGTATTCCTTGCCGTCGAAACCCTCCTTGCACACGCACTCGCCATCGACACAGTCACCTCCAGTGCCGCAGTCGACATCGCACGCGTTAGAGACCTCCTTCTCGCACTTGTCACCCTCGAAACCAGCGTAGCACATGCAGGTGCGCTTGGAGATTTTCTTTTTGTTCTTGTACGTGCACGTGCCGTGGTAGGTGCAGACTTCCTTGGAGTCGGGAGACTGGCACGTGGTCGGCTCGCAGGTGCTAGGGTCGGCGGCCTTGTTCGCGCAGTCGGAAACGTCCAGACACACGAACTGTCCGCTGACCGACTCGCCGTCAATGGTAACTGTGTACATGCCGTCAGCACTGCTACCACTCGTAGTGCCAGAGGATTCCTCGCTGCTGCTGCTTGTGGTGGACTTTGACGACGCAGTGGACGTCGAAGAAGCGGCCGCAGAGGACGTCGAGGAAGCCGCCGCGCTGCCGCTGGCCGCTGCCGACGAGGAGTTCGAGGCCGCGCCCATGAGGCGACGACGGCCCGAGCCCGAGCCGCTGGTGGCGCTGCCGCTGGACGACAGCGACAGGTTTTCCTCCGACACGAACACGCAGTGCGCGTTCAGGTAGCCGATGTCGGCGCTCTGGTAGGACGGGCACAGGCCGGGGGTGGCGCCGCGGCAGGCGGGGCGCTTGGCCGTGTTGGGCGTGCACTTGGACACTACGTCGCCGTAGTTGTTGACCGAGATGCAGACGGTGCCCGGGTACTTCTTGGCGCAGTACGCGTCCGAGTCGCAGTAGTAGGCCGGGTCGTCGTCCGCGGCCACGCCCATGGCCAGGGCGGCGGCGAACACGGCCAGCGCGCGGATGCACTTCATTGAACCGGCGGACACACGACGGAGCTCCTCGAACGGAAGATGGCGCCTCGGGGGCAAAAGCGAAAATGCTCGTGGGGTTGCCAGGCGCACAACCGCCGCGCGGCAACGCCCCGCAAAACATGCGCCGACGCGAGGCTAAGCTGTGCCGCAATAATTCACTGCAACCAGCACGTACGTGCTCCATAGTGAAACCAAGTCAAGGAAATTTGCATCCCCTATCCGCGCGGCCAGAGAGGGACAGTCGACAAACAGCAAAACCGCCGCAGCATCGTTTCGCCAGCCGCTCGTGCTCGCCGCCGCCCCTCGCGCGAACGCAGCCGGCCAGCTGGGCGCAGAGGGCGAGAGTGTGTTTGAGGTGCAACAACAGCAGTGGCGGCTTCGATGCCGCCGCTGGGCGCCGTCAATTCTGCGCTGAGCGGGGGAACCCGATGCACCGACTAACCGCGGACAAAAAAAAGATTCGGACCATCGACTTCTCCTAAGCTATCGGTACACTGTACCAATAGCAGGACCGCCGTTTTTGGCGAATCGCGCAAAGGCTTCGCGGGTAATTGCAAGATTGGCTGAAATTGCGCCGACGCAATTTCGCTTTTCACTCTGCAGACGAACACCACGACGACAATGGTGTTCTACTTCACGTCGTCCGGTGCGTGCGGCGCGCGACCGGCGCGACAGTCGACGATCTGCGTCTCTTCTACTGGAAGCTAACGCCGGATGTTTTGATGCTCGCGCAGAGGGCCACACCATTTACATGGGCAAGGACAAGTTCGAGAACGAAGACCTCATTCGCTACGGCTTCTTGGAGGATATTTGGTGCGGCGTGAAGCGCGCATCTGCTATAGATGGTTTATATTCTAACTCTCTTACTTCTGCTCACGACCAGGTTTCACGTAGATGATCTGTCGTCTGCACACGTTTACCTCCGGCTTCCGCTGGTCAGTCGGATCGGATCCCTGCGCTATGGCTACAGTCCTCATTCTCATGGATCTGTTTGTGCATGGCAGGGGAAGACCAAGGTCGACGACGTGTCGGAGACTTGTCTTGAGGAGTGCGCTCAGCTTGTTAAGGTGGGTGGTTTAGTGCTAGTACTCAACATTCTTATCGGCACTAACAACGCGATCCGACTCGTGCCCACTTAAGGAAAACTCGATTGAAGGAAGCAAGAAGAAGAGTGTCTCTGTTGTACGTGCCGCAAGCAGTATTATTTGGTTCGTTGAGCAGTACACTTGACATCGTTCCAACTGGTTGTGGTAGTGCTACACGAGATGGCGCAACCTGAAGAAGACACCGTCCATGGAGGTTGGACAAGTTGGCTTCCACCACCCTGAACGGGTAAGTTTTTTTATCTGGCGTCGGCCGTCTGGGCACAAGGAGTCAATGAAACCCATGACATTTGTTGCAGGTTCGGCATTACAAGGTGGAAGAGAAAAACAAGGACATCATTAAGAGGCTCAACAAAACGAAGCAGGAGTTCCACCCTGACCTGGAAGGTGTGTGAACATGTAGCTTGAGGTGGTTTTCGCGAGTGTATCTAAACAACTTCACATTGCAGAGGAGCGTCGGCAGCGTGAGCTGCTGTACAAGTCCGAGCGCAAGAAGCAACGTATCCAGCTAGAGGGGGAGCAGCGCAAGGCGAAGCAAGAGTACAAGCAGCAGAAGGAGCTGCGGAGCTACACGTGCGTACCGCTTCCTTCGTCGCAGTGGTTGGATTTGTCTAACTGGATGTTTGCGGCAGTTCGTTGATGTCCAGGGACAACATCGAAGCAGGTGACAAGCTGGAGGCGGCGGCGGACCTCAGCAGCGTCAACGCTTATGAAGAGGACTTTATGTGATCATGCTGTCGAGCTCTGTAAAGTTGTAGAGTGCGTAGAATGGGTAGAATTCTACAAATCAATGCACACTTTGGAGCAATTTCATTGGCGGGACCGCGGGATTTGCTGGTAGCCAGCCGCGGGATCCCGCGGGACCAGGCCGTCAACAGCAGCCAGCCTCGAGCTTCCACGGGAATGGCCGCCGAGAACGCGAGCGCGCCGGTGGCCGCCGGCGCCACCGCGACCGAGGACAAGATCGCGCAGTGCATGCGCATGCTGGCGGGCAGCACGGACGAGCACAAGTTCGCGGGGCTGCTCATGGTCACGAAGCTGGGGGACCTGCCGGCCGAGCAGCTTCAGCAGGTTCGGCGCCAGGTGCTCACGACGGTCGGCGCCAGCTTCTTCCTGCGCCTCCTGCACACCAAAGGTGCGTCCCCAGTCTCCGCTGCGTCGGCGCTGAGGTTGTTGACTCTCCACTGACTCCCAGTGTCGCCGCGCCGTTTTCCGGTGTTGCAGGCCCCGACGATGTCGAGACGCTCTCGTCCTTCCAAAGTCTCGGACTCAACCTGATTGCGAGGTGCGTCGCTGCTGCAATAGCTTGAGTTGTCCTAGTCACCTCTCTAATGCACCCGTTCGGTGAGCAGCTTCTGCACGGACCCCAGCGTGGCCAAGGAGTTCGCGCAAGACAAGCTCGTGAGATTCCTGCTGGAGCAGGTGGCGTCGCAGTCGACGCCGCACGAGTCCTGTGTGGACTGTGTCCGCATCCTGTCGGGCTTGGAGCAGACCGAGAAGGGCCAGCAGGTGCGGCAACCAGCTCAGTCGCTAGATGCTCTAGTGAGTGGTGCCTGAGGGATCGTCCCTGTGCTCTTGCGTAGGTGATGATGCACGAGAGCGTTCTTGGTCGTCTCTTTAGTGCGATGAAGAAGCTAACTCGGTCTCACTCAAGTCGAGATCTGACTGCTGAAAGCAAGTCTGCAGAGCAAGACCAGAAGACGGATGCACTAGTGGAGGAACTATGGGGCATTGTAGGTGGGATGGCGAGCAAGCTTGAGCTTTGGACTCACATTCACAGCTATGACTTCGACTATATCTGCTCCAATTTTTCACACGTGCGGGGTGGTACGGCGGTCCGGGTACTGGCTGTGCTAAACAGCTATATGAGGTTAGTTGAGATTGGAGAAGCCCCCGTGGAGCTGCTCAGTTCTCAGTGTCTCTCCGACATTCGTACGGGTGTACTACGATTTCTGCGCGCGAAGTGGCCCCATCAAGAGCGCGATGAGTGCTTACGGCTGATCTTCCAGCTCATGCAGCACTCGGGTACTTCGTGGATGCTGCCGGGCACTACCCTTCGAAGTCAAGCGCCCCCGGACGAAGTGTCTGGCGGCAAATTCATTCTGTTCCTGCTGAAGCTTGTGTCGATTGAGGTACGTTTTTAACATTTTTTTTAGTAGTCGGCTGGGTCCTTAAGGCTGGTGCGTGCTGTTTATTATTATTCAGATCAAGATCATGCTGGATGAGGTAGAACTATCTCTTGTTCAAGTGGAGGAGCCCAAGGTGGAGTCTGTGGAGGAAACTCAGAGGCGTGGAAATGAGATCAAGCGTGTACTTGCCGTACTTCCAATATGCTACGGTATCGTGGAGATGATTATCAGCGGTTTAGTCTCCAACTACGAGAGCGAACTTGTGCTTCCATACGATATCCTGTTGGAGATGAAGGGCACATTCAACCAGGTCTTTGTTGTGGTGCTGGAGCTGCTGACATTAGTTCAAGATTACGTCCAGACTCATCGCTACCGTGAACTTCGCGAGTCCCATGCCGAGTCAATTTACCACTTGGATGCTGTCATTTGCGCGAGTGTGCGTGTCGTGAGCGCCTGGATCGCTGAAGACTCTGACACGAGTGTCGATTTAGTAATTCAGCTGGTGCCGTTTATGGTATGCTACAAACCACTACTGGCCTGGGTGACAGATGATGGGGCCCAGCCTTTCAAGTCCGATAGCAACCAAATTATTGATTCGGACGACGAGATCGACTCGGACGACGAAGTTGATGCCGTATCCCAGATGATGCAGAAAGCTGCCGTGATTCACAAGACGGACAGCAGCATAGATCAGCTGCACTTCCTGTTACCAGGCCTACTCCAGCTCAGCGCGCTCCCTGACGGAGCATCTATTATGTCCGAAAACGTGGATGTCCTGCGGCGTCTGATGCAGTTTTGCTGCACTATATGTGCCGACATTGCCGATGGCAACACCGAATTTGCCAACGTATCGACCCTGACCCTGTGTCTGGGTATCTTAATCAACCTCATTCTGATCCGGGGAGGAAACGAAAGCACTGAAGCCTCGCATACGTCTGGTGTACCCAATGCGCTCGAGTGGTTTCGTGCGCTGACGTTCCTGCTACCAGTCGCGTGTGCAAGCGGCTCCCGGTTAATGGTTGACAAGGATCTAACGGTTGAGAATCGGGGTGAAGACGATCGTTATGTGATGCTGCTGCATGTTGTGTGCGTGGTGCTGTTCATCGTGAGTCACTTTCAAGATAAGAAGCAGCATCCGTGCCGCTTACCGGCTGCCATCGCGAGTCTTGTAACGCCTTTCAACCACATCGTCGACTGGATCGTGCAGCACCCACCCGACGCGAAGACGGAATCGACCATGGATTTGTTCGAGCTTATGCGAGTGCTCTCGCTACGGTCGATCCTAACACCGGAGCTGCTGTCGAGGTGATAGTGATGTCACACGCAGAAGACGAACCACCTGGGTTTAAACTGTAGCACGATTTGCAAGGCTTGACTTATGTGAAGAGGATGAGAAGACGAGTGTTGATGCATATTCTACCTAGCTTGTTGGGTTAAATAGTTTTCTAAATGAAGCAGCTACGGCAGGCTCTCTCTTTTCCTTTGGAGAGAGGGCAGCGCCGACTGTACGAATAACGAACACGTCTGCATCGCCCGCCACTGGTTCGTGCACTGGCGTAGCTTCCACTTGACTGCGATTTCTGCTAGCTATCGAGGTCTATCTTGTATCAAAACGAAATCGGGAGACTCATTCTAGTGTGGCAATGGGGGCAATCCAGGATTTACGACGTCGAGATATTCTGCTCCTCCGCAGAATCGCTCAGCCGACGCCGCTTGTCGATCGCTCGGATGGTTTCCTGCTCGCGAAAACGACGTCGAGAGGCATTTCGATGCATGACGGGCACCACGGGTTCAGTAATGCAAGGCGGTAACGTGGCAGACAGGCCTGAGCCGCGCTGCAGCACACTTGCGTTCATCACGGGCGGCTCGGTCTGGAAAATCGGTACGTCACTTGACAGAGATCCAAGCGGCATCGAGGCCGCTCCAGCAGCCGAAGTGGCTGCTACATTCCTTCTCACTCGCGCGTTCACAATGGCTCGGATGACCTGATTGCTGGCGGACAGCTCCAGCAACTCGGCGGGGGGCATACTGGACTGGGACTGTTGCAGGACGATGGTGGTGTTGATGGCGTAGACGCTGTAGCTCGTGTAGGCGTCGGTGGGCAGCTGGTGGCGGCACGTGGGGCAGGTGCTGTGCATCTTAAGCCAGGGCTCGATGCAGCGCTCGTGGAACTGGTGGCAGCACGTCGGCAGCTCCGCGCACGGCGACGTGAGCGCCTCCATGCACACGACGCACACCGCGCGCTCGCCGTCCGGCTGCTGCCGCACGTCCGCCGGGTTGCTCTTGAGCGTGTCCATGAGGTGCATAGCGGCGGGCGACACGCTGTTCAGCTGCGGGATGATGTAGCGGATGATAGAGTGCACCCAGCGCGCGCTCTTGAACAGCAGCAGCGCGTCCTTGATCTGCGAGTTGGCGGGGGCGGCGTAGCGCACGTTCACGCGGATGGCGAGGTCCATGCTGCCTGCGTCCTCGGTGGCGGATTGCAGAGTGCGAGTGCCGTGCGTGTCCTTTCTCGCCTGCCCGGGTTGCACCTGAAGCTGACGAGTTGGCTACAGTCCTCTGGAAGTATCAGACGCTCCGACGCCCTCGTAGCTCGGGCCAAGACGAGTGATGGTCTTGGAGTTTTGGCCGACGCGGAAGTGACGGACGGCGCCGCTGCGGTTGCTGCTGGATGCTTTTTCGCGTTTGGGCTGCAGTTGCAGGGTGTTGCCGAGCTGCAATTTGTGCGCGGGTGAGATGCGGAGTATTTTCGTCGGGCTGCGGTGCGCGCCCAAACGTTATTTTGAGTGTGCCGTTAATGCTTCTCGGGCGTCCGCGTTAGTTTTGCAAGTGCGCTCGGCCGCGAGAGTGTCTAACCGCTGAGATTACGTAGGCGTGATTGATGAGGGCGATTTGCCGCAAAAAGTGTACTTTTGGAACCATACATTCTCCGAGTCAAAACCGACTATCAGGTAAGATTGAACCAAGCCCCGTAAACGGCCAACATGTCGATGCCCCGTGGCATGGGAGCCGAGGCACAATCACAGCAATAGCCTGTCGGTCGGCGCCGAGCAGCCAAGATCGTGCCGCCGGCAATAGCTCCCCATTTCCACCACCTGCATCCAGAAGAACCGAAATGGTGTATCCACCGGGTATCCTGGGCAGTCACAGCGTCCGCAGCCATCTTTCGTTCGGTTGAAATGGCGATCGCGGTCGAGTCCACGCGTCAACCGCCGCCGCGAGAGTCCGTCGGGCCAGAAGTGGCAGTGCGAGCGTTCAGCTGGAGCTTGTGAAGAGGGTCGTGCTGACGGAGTGGCGGCAGCCCGCGTTCGTGGGGGAACCACGCAGAAGCCGGACCGAAAGGTAGCCATGTCTTATCTTTTTGATGATGTAAACTTGTCCGACTCATCATGCTCATCGCCGGGCGGCTCGAGCGGTTTTGGCGGTGTGTACCCGAGCGAAACTTCAGCGTGGGTTTTGAGTTCTCTTTCGGCGCAACGCACGAGACATCAAGAGAGGAAATGGTATCCGTTTCGCGAAACGTTTAACGCTGGTGGATTGTCGAGGCGCATTAGCAAGTTGAAGTTTATCGCGCTAAAAACTGAAGGCTACACGCAGCCGTTTTGAAACGGCAGATCTTCGACCACCGAAACACCACCCGTGCATCCTCAGTTACCCTGCACTTCCTGCTGCGCCGTGGCCTCGGCCTCGACGGCGGGTCTCGACATGTCATCTCGTGTCGGCGAGAAATCCGGCGCCGCCAGCACGAACGACGACTGCAGCGGCGTCGACGTCTGCGTAGTCGGCAGTGGCCGCAACGTTCCGATCCGCGAGACGGCCATGGCACCGCGAGCTCCATCCAGCGATGTTAACGACTGCGACGAAGTGGGAGGCGAGAGAGGCAGCATCCGCGTGGCTCCGGCGTAATGTTGCACCAGTGGGGCGTCGGCCGCTCCCGACAGCAGCAGCTGCACTTGGGTCTGCAGGCGCTGGATGTCCCGCTTCTGCTTCTCCACGACGTTGGCGAGCTCGTCGGCGCGAGCGGCGCTGTGACGCCCTCGTTCCATACGCCCAAACGGCAGTGTAGAGTTGTTGCGGCTGGGAGAAGGACTGCTGCTAGGCGTGCGCTGTCGCCGCTGCTGCTTGGACGGTGTGGCGCGCCCCGTGTGCAGCGGTGCAAGACTTACAGGCCCACTGCTGCTGGGGGTGACGTCAAGGGTAAGATCCAGCAGTGGCGGTTGTGACGGGGAGGAAGGGCGCGAAAGTAGCTGTGGACTCGACCGACTTAGTTGAGACGGCGACAATGCCTGGAGCGCTCTCGAAGAATCCGACGCAGAACTGTCGCTGTTGCTAGCGCCTCCTGCAATGTACAACGAGCGCTTAAGGTCGCGGATCTGGACTTGAAGAAGTTTATTCTCCTTGCGTAACCGGTTGCACTCGTCAATGAGCATGCTGCCCTCAGCCACTGAATCGCGACGAACGCGGTCTGCTTGTGTCTTCGCATGATCCAACGCTGTGCGCAAAGTCTGGATGGTACGGCTCATGTACTCCATTTGCTTAACGGACTCATCGACTGACTGCTTGCAGTCGTAGCCGAGTGCTTCATCCGACACAGCAGATACTACGCTAGTTGGAGTAGCTGAGGTTGGCGCTTGCTGCTGCTGCTTTTGATGAGCACTCGCCGCCTTATTATGAAGTGTCATTATGGTTTTAGCTGGAGAGTAAAACCCTCCACCACCAGGAGAAGAGGGTACAGTCGAGCTTGTTGGTGTACTGTTACCAGGAAGAATTGCACGAGGGGGCTTTTTATGCAGCGTTTCCCCCATGACATAGATTTTATAAGCGTCTTTTACAGCGCTCTCCAGGTCTTTGTAATTTGTGAGCTGGGCTAGACGTGTGAACTCCCGCGTCATTTCACCGACCGAGTATTCTTTTTTCAGTGAACTCTGTCGTAATGCCTTCACTTCATGCAAAAGGGTGCGGATCTTCGCGTCCTTGTTTTCCATTTCCTGTTGTGCCTCTGCTTTTGCTCGAAATTCATCAGCCAGTTCGTTTTGCATCTCACTGATTTTTAATTCCAGTGAACTCAGATGTTTATGCATCGGAGCCTGCTCCGTTTCGAGCCCATCGATGCGATGCGAAAGAACGGAGCGGAAGTTTTCGAGCACGCGATTTTCAGACTTCAGTCCATTGATCGCCCTCTCTTTTTCATGGCTCGAACTGCGGCAAACCTCGAAATGGCGTTCATAATTCGCTAAAGTTGCCTCAAGGCGCGCCAGCTTTGCACGCTCCGTTGACAAAAGAACATCTCGCGCATGTGAAGACGCCTTCAGCTCCTGCATCTTTTTTCTCAGTGACTCAAGTTTAGTATTGGCAGCACTAACTTGACCCTGCTTCACCGCCGTATTTTGGCGTTCATTTTCCAATTGTGCAGCAAACTCGGCCCGCATTTTCTGCATCTCCTGTTCATAGTCTGTCTCTTCCTGGTGCAAAACTTCTTCAAACTTCACATGATTGTATTTGAGATCTTCGTGCAACCGCTTGATAATCTCATTCTGCTCCTTTGCTCGTGTATACGCTGCTTTGCGCTCTGCATGGAGGGTACCTCGATTTTGGCTATCTTGTGCCTCCACGAGAGCTTCACATCGTTGTCGTGTTTGCTCCAATGTCTCTGAGAGTGCATCGTATCTAGCTACTTCTTGCGCGAGTTTACGCTCGTATTGATTCTCAAGCTCTTGGGTCATTTTAACGTGATGCGCTTCCAATTGCGTTAGCTCTTCGGTATGCTTTCGTGTTGCTAGCTGATGGCGCGCTTCCAACTCCTCATAACGCACTCGTTCTTGGACGACGAGATGCTCGGACTCTTCTTTTAGCACATGCAATCGATTAATCCACTCATTTTCTTTCCGGTGCAATGCAAATTCCACATCTGCTTTCACTTGATCATGCCGCTGCTGCCACTCAATCACTTCCGCACGCCGTTCCTCCAGATCATCGCGAGCCACGAGCACAGCATCAGTGTAAGTTGTGCCAAGCTTCCTACGTTCCGGCGAAGCTGACGATGTGGGTCTAGCGGTGGAAATACCTGTTCTGTATGTTGCAGTTCCTGTGTGTGACATGGCCGAAATTTCGTCGTGACCTTGGTGCACGAAGCCACCATTAAGGATTTTGAAAATTCCGACGCTGCCGTCCTCTGCGCACGTAATTAATTGTTCATTATCTTCTGTCATGCGCAGGTGTAATATCCCCTCCGAGTGCGCAAAGTACTCTGCCACACCCTTATTTGAAAGGGGCCACTGGTAAACTAATATGCTTCCTGCCTTTGTGCCAGCAAAAAGCCGCTTGCAATCCTTCATCAAAGCCATCGACGTTATGACTGTACCAGCAGGCAAGTCGAAACTTTTGCTTTCTTCTCCTGCTGTAATTTCACGGATCTTGCCATCACTACCAGACGCCACGACAACGCTGGGATCGTTCCTGTCAACTGCAAATGCTGCGTATTGGCACTGCTTAACGACGTGTTGCATCTCTTCACTTCGTGATCCTGTACTAATATCCCAACGGTAGATAGCGCCGTCGTGGGCTGCCGAAAAGAGATAAATGTCGTCACGACTCCAGCTTAGGCATCGTACAGCGCCAATATGACCTGAGAAGGTGTGTACTGCCTCGAATGTGTACGTCCGGAATGTTGTGACAGTTAGCCCTGACGCAAACGCAAATAAATGACCACCATGTGCATACCGAACGAAACGGCAAGCCTTGATCGCGAGCTCCTTAACTTGGCGCAGACTTTCTTGTAGCAATTGATAAATGCGAACACGTTCTTTGAAGGCTACAACAAGTTGAAATCCTGACGGATGTACCGCAACCGTGGTGGGTTCTTCAGGGCAGTGGTGTAAGAGTTCATAGAGATGCAGCTCGAAGTTCCATACGCGCACGGTTTTGTCTGTGCCGCAAGTTACGACAATTGGGCGTTGAACGCACACATCCACTTGCAATACGGGACATACTTGATGACCCTGCAGCAATTGAAGGAAGGGATTAAAACAATAAATCATGCTACAAAATGTGACGGAAGCAACAAAACTCACATGTCGAATAAATTCTCGGTACTCGATTCTATCCTCCTGCTCTGTGTCGATAGCGCTCATCGAAAAACTGATTAACTCTCGAGCCTTGGAACATGCCACAATTGCTTCGGAATTCGGCGACACAGTGATGCAATCAAACGCTATATCGCCGACCGACACAGAGCGCACGAATGGAAATGGGTCTTTCGGATCATCCTACAAAGCAAGCAGACTTAGCATTAACCTTTACACTGAAATGACAAATAGTCTTTACCGAAGCTTCATAAATACTGAAGAAGCCTGCCGAACCGCCCAAGACAAAACCCTTAGCATGAGCGGTCACACACTCCATGCGTACATGGGATGGCTGATGACATCTAGAGGAGTGAACAATATCAGCGCTGCACCCATCAAGTGTTATGCGGAAACAAAGCAAGAGACCACGTTCTGAGAGGGCGATCATATGCTCTTTCAGCCAAGTGTGGTCGACAAAATGCTCCTGGTCCTTAAGCTGCGGTAAGAAGTTAGAGATCTTGAAATCGTTGTTTGTCCACACCCAATATTTTAGAGTTGTCGGTCCTGAGACGGAAATGAAGTTTGCATTGGTTGGACTGATGTGAATACGTGAGCCGCGACTTGGGCACTTACACGACGCCACAAGTTTAGCGTTTCCAACCTTCCAGTAAGTCACAGTGTGTGCTGGAGCATCCTCAAGAACTGCCAAGAATTTGTTATCTGCTGAGAAACTGCATGAAACAACGTTTGAATTCGCTGGTAGCGGTATACTTCGCACTCGAGTCTTCGAGCCTAGCTTGTAAATAGCAATCGCGCGAGCCTCCTGATCTCGTTGCGGGGCCTGCAGTGTTACACTTAATCCACCCTTCGGAGGTGAAGCCATCAGTGACGGTATCGACAGCGGAGTTGCAGTCATAGTGCTAGCTACCCCACCAGTTGAAAGTTGCCCCGATAGAGCTACACTCTGTTGGAAAATTTCTGCGACAGCCAAGAGCTCACGGTTAAGCGATAGTTGAAAGCTCTGTATGGACTTGGTGTGCCGAACGTGATGAAAAAATTCCATGACGCGAGTTTCGAGATTATAAAGAACCAAATGGTGAGCCACAGGGTAGACCACCGTCGATTCGCTAACGAAATCAATGACACTACGACCGCACGAGCGGAATCCCAAGGCATACCTGATAAACGGCACTAAGCGGTTAGAAATGTTACCATTCAGCACAGGTGACTCCTGAGCGCACTTACGTGGGCTTAATATGCAGACTTGCTTCTTTATCTTCTTCAGTTGCTGCATACAGAGTTATGCCCGGCGGAGGATTGATGGGCGCTACATCATCCTCGGGAGATTCCGCCTCGAGGTCGACATTGTTCACCTCAGTATCCGTTCCTCCGTCCATTGTGCACTTGCGTTCTTTATGTAATAGTCAGTCTAGCTCGTCATGGAATGCAGCTGCAGCTTTGAAAATGGTTAGCAATAATGGGTCATGCTTTATTGGGATGGCATCGCGAACACTTGTCCATTCCGGGCGGTGGTTATAGTGTGCCGTTTCGAAACTATCCTCTTGCGACGCCGCTCTCAGGTGGAGGCACCAAGGCGCAAAGCTTCCAGTTCTCGTGTTGAAGAGGAGCCACCCCAATGCTGGGAGGGATTTTTCATAAGCGCAAAAAGAGCCAGGAACTGCGCTTACCATCGCTCCAAGACCTAAAGAAGTACGCTTATGTGGTTTTCAAGAGTAACTTTGCTCGCCTCTTAACAAAATTTGTTACAGGTTTAGAGATGCATACGCCAAATATGCCGACCTCAGACAAGTGGAGACTCCTCCGTGCTTCGAAAAGGTGAGCTAGCATTAAAATGCTTTCGTTCTCAGGGTCGACGATACTATCATGAATGTGTTTTGTAGATCATTTACAAGGCGATCGCTGGTCAGAAAGAGCTGCACAACATTGAATTTAGGCAGGAAGATATTACGGACCCGCAGATGATTGCTTTAGCAGAGGCCTTATTGGAAATGCCGATCATTTCATCACTGGATCTACGCGACAACCGGATCACCGACGACGTGCGTTCGATGTCGATAATCTTGTACTCCTTACTGCGATAATCTCACTCAAGATTTTTGTTATGTTTCTTCGGAGCAGGGTGCGAAAGCGCTACTGGAGGTTCTTCGACTTCAAATTATTTCAGCTAAAACTCCTCCTACAGTTGACCCTCGGACGAAACAGCCACTATACCCTCCTCTGCCCGAGTACACCCGGTATGTAACGAATGTGAATCTGAAGGGCAACGAAGTTTCTGTATCTGTTCTGCAAGAGCTGTCTCAATACATAGACGTACTGCGTCGGGAGGACAAAAGACTTGAGATTCGGGCAGCCCTTAATCGCATTGACCGCAACAGCGATGGAGGAATTGACGAAGAAGAGTTTAAGGGCGTGCTTAAGCTTTTAACTACGTCCACACCAACAAAAAAGGAGATTCGGGCGTTCATGCAGCAACATACGCTATCAACTGACAGCTCGCAAAACGCTGCGAACCTAGAAAACGTGCTTCTCGCGAAATGTGCCGTATCGCCTTCAAGACACTCAGCATGTCCGCCATGGGAGGCGTTGGTTCAAGAGCGACATGCAGTTCTTGGGGCACCCCGGATGGCACCAACAGTTTTGTCAGCAGCTCCAGATTCTCCAAGCCCTGCACCATCAAAAGCACGTCTCAGTCAACCCAGTCTTCCAACCTCTGGTAGTGGCATAGCGACGGAGAACGGAAATCCATTTGCTCACAGCAACAGTGCCCCCGACGTTTCTCCTCTATCATCACCTGCATCTCAAACCGCCCCTGTCGCACCAATCGAGATGATAAATGCTTTAACAAAACCACCGCCAGCCCCCACTGTGAACATTCCAGTAACCCCATTGCAGCCCCAATACCCCTCCAAGATGTCTGAACCAAAGCTTGGATCGTTATCAGCAGACCCATTAACGGCTTTGACGAGACCACCGGCAGTTCCAATACTCCCGCTGGCCTCAGTAACACAGCATCCAGTCAGTCCTAGCCCGCGTTCCGCTCGATCGAGTATTAATGACGAAGGACAGCGAAATCCCTCCTCCTTGGCGCGAGAAGCTGGACCTGGTTCTATGATCTCTGCACCATCGTCACCTCACGACTCGGACGTTAGCGACAGCTTAAGTGTTATTTCTTCAGCGTTTGGAGGAGCAGCTTTTCAGCGTATTTTGGACGACCAGAATCATGTCAATGCTGGAGAACGCAAGCCTCATGCAGCACACACCGCCCAGCCAATCCTTGACTCGCCTCGCTGGCAAAGTGAACACATTTCCGGCGAGGACGACGAGCAAGCTAGTAGTGGATGTCTTAGTGGGGCACGGGAAGAGGCTGATGAATTGAGTTCTGGTGATGTTGACGATGACGTGCGTTCAGCGTACAGCCACCAACCTCCTAAATCTTTGGTTGCTTCTGGGAGCAGCACTAACGAGCTTAGCGACAACAAAAGCGTGTCAAACCCATCTCGCCGCGATGCCAGCTTTCCCGGGAGCGAGACGCCGCGAGAAGTACTAAGTAAGGGCAGTGAGTATTCCAGTACTGGTCACGACGAAAAACGATCTCTACCGGGAAGTGTTGTTTCAACCCCGCGTTTTGATGATTTATCATCACTGGTGTATCGAGGGGCTGAAGAAGGTGGTCGAGCAGAAACTTTCAACAGCCTTGAGAAATCAGAATCACCCGTTGACCAACCTGAAGAAGATGCAGAAGTTGAAGAACGTGTCGAGTCACTGATGTTTGACGTGATAAAAGACGGCAAGGAACGCTATGTGGTAAAGCTAATTCATTCCGAGTTTAAAAACGGGCTACTTGTTAAAGATTTTCCAGCTGAACTTCCATTACGAAACTTGCTGGCATTGCTACTGCCGGAGAATGGTTTGTCTGACCTAACGTTGTTTACTGAGGTACGTGGTTGTCTCCTTGTCTGATCTTTGTCAAATCACTTGACGCTTATCTGCTTTGCTTGGTACAGTGCCGTTTTCCTTTTGTTACCATTCTCGATTTGTCAAGAAACAAGTTGACCAAGCTAACAGAAGATGGACTGACCGCATTTCCACGACTTGAGGTGTTGGACCTGGGTGAAAATCAATTAAAAACCATTTCCGGGCTCACAAAAATGTTTCAACTCCGAGCAGTTTGTTTCCGTCACAATGCTATCCGGACTGTGAAAAATGTCGAGCACCTCGTGCAGCTGGAAATACTGCATCTAGCAAACAACCAAATTGCCACGGTTCACGCCCTTCGACTACTATCACTGAATAAAGTATTATCGCACTTGAATTTAGACGGCAACCCTGTTGTAGAAACGGATGAGCGTCAGAAGCGGAAAAACATTGTCCACGTGCGGAATCTGCTACCTGCTCTACAATCACTGGGCTCAATTCCATGTGCTGGTCTCCACACCAAGGACAAGAAGAAAGCAAACATCACCGCCAATCCTGGTAAATGCTTATTCGATAGCGATTTGATGCCCTACTACAAGGCAATGTGGCTTTCAGTTGCGTGTGATTCCCTCCATATTCTACAAGACTCTACGAGTAAGAACACTAGTCAAAGCGAGCACGATGATGATGAGTGGGACACACGAGATGAAGATGGTGGTGAGGACAAAGACAGAAAGCCGCTAACTCGAGAGCAGCAGCGACAGAAAGATGAACTTCGAAGTCGTGCAATTGGATTTCGATCCCGTGGAAAAGCTATCCCATCGCCACCTAAGGTGAAAACTTCCGTTTATTGCTTCGGACCGCCACAACCGGCACCAGTGAAAAAGAAGAAGAAGCCAATACCAGTTGATCCAAACATTGTAAAGGAGCAGCAGCGTCGAGCAAGTGAGCTCAGCGCCCCCAAGCACACTCCTGTCGATAAAACCTTGATGCGGCAAGAGCAAAAGAGAAAATCTCGAGTCGATTTCCAAGGAGCGATGACAGTCGGAGAGCGGCTTCAACTTGCTCGAGATATGACCCAGCGGCGACCAACTGCTACCGTCGGTCTGAGTGCTCGATCACGATCCATACTGGCAAAGGCAGATAGCCGCAAGCGGGCGAGTACTGTATCATCAGCAAACTTGACAGAACAAGAGGTTAGCAGATCTGAATCGAACGTCAAGTGTTCGTCGAGGTCACCCAATCCTCAACACCCTTCGCCAATCAAAGATGCAATGGTCTTTCGTATCGATCCGACTAATACTCCGCGGTCTCCAAAGGGAGTTCTTACCTTCCGTGTTGATCCGAATCCGGCTGGACTGAGTGGGCAACCCAACTCACCAAAACCCAAGGAGGCAGGTTTCTTGCATGATCTAGCTGTCTCCGATTTCCTAAATCATGCAGAGGAGGAGTTTTCAACAGCGCTAACAGCTCTCAACGTACTGCTTTCTATGAGTGAGAAGGAGCAGGGTGACCGTAAGAAGCTAGCAGACTATCGGGCAAGCCTTAACGCCTTGGACATCCTCAACGAGCACGAAAGCCACGATCTGTTCAAAAAGGCTCAAGAGCACCCGGAGCATGAGCTTCAGACACAGTGTACTGAGTGGTTCACTAAACTAGGTGTCGTGAAGAAGTGTATGCGTCAGTTGCTAGAAAAACTGGAGGTTCACGCACCGGGTTCTGGAGTAATTCGAGCGTATTGTCGGTACATTCGTTTAAACGAACTACGCGGAATTATCATCACGATGCTAGAAGCACAAGAAGAAGCTATTAGTCAGCCGAATGCAGCAGAAGAGACTGTAGTGATTGTGGGCATTGACAATGTATCCGATGATGAGGACCATGACTCTCTACAGTCCGTAACAAGTACCGTTTTGAACAAGAAGGCGAACCAGCCAGATCCCGCATCTGGCAGCGTTACCTCTCGTCTGTTTGGAGACGCACCTGTACCCGTGCACGATGAGGATAACGGTACGTCGTACTCGGCGAACAGCACATGCACGCAGGTGCACCAGACTTCTAGCTTTTCAACTGGAGACACTGACCTGGATTTCCTGGAGTCTAGCGACACGGTATGGGAGGATGGCAATACAAGAGAAGTGAAAGAAACGACCCCGGTTTCCCACTCCTTCAATGGCGCTGGCAACGCGGCAAACCCAGAGGAGCACCCTTCTATCCCAGACTCAATATTTCTTGCTGCTACGACAGATATCACAATGGATATTCAGATGAACGACGATTTCAGCGAGAGCAACCAACACGCAGATGAAATTCACGGTACGGACATTGCTGCCGACGATAATGCTGTCGAATTGGCGATATCATATGCGAGCGAAGATGTGAGCGAAGTACAGGAACAAGTAGAAGAAGCTTATGAGAGCGAAATCGCCCCCGCTCTGGATCATAACAATTCTTTTGGAGAGGATGGAGAAGACAGACCCGCGGACATGCTCTCACAGGCAGAGCCTGCTTCATCTAATAACGATGATTATAACTGGCTTGCATCTTCAACTGAACTTGATGCAGATGTGAATACGGCCGATTCGTTCGAGAGAGATATGGCTACAGTATCTGGAGATGAATCGGAGGGCGAAGTCACTCAAGACGAAATTGTGGAGGAGGACTGGTCCAACACTGAGCAAACTGAACGGACCATTCAAGAAGAAACAGAAGCTTCAGAAGAGGTGTTTAATGGTGAAACCTATATAAATGAGGAGACGAACGAGAGTGGTGAGCTCGAAGAAAATGGTGACTACAGTGAAGGTGCAGAGGCTGAAGCAGAGGCTGAAACAACCGAAGTTCAGTATGAACTGGCAGAAGGTGTGGACGCAGATGATGAGGAAGCAGAAACTTATGGCGACTGGGAGAAAGGTTTCGACCCCAATTCTAATCACTACTTCTGGTTTAATCACAGCACCGGAGAGAGCTCGTGGACCCCACCGGAAGGGTGGCCATACGAAGTTGATGACCCATTTAATGACGAGGAAGCTGAGGCAGGAGAAGAGCAGCAGGAGCAAGAGTACGACGAAGGCACGACTGATGCCCAGGAAAACGAAGAGGCTGCAGCCGAGGGCCAAGATTACTATGAGGAAGGAGCGGAGGGCCAATACTATGAAGAGGGAGCAGAGGCTCAGGAGTACGAAGAAGGCACTGCTGAAGGTCAATACTACGAGGAAGGAGCTGTTGAGGGCCAACAATATGAAGAGAGCACCGCCGATGATCAGTACTATGAAGAAACAGCAGCTAAAGGCCAGGCATATGAAGAAGGCACCGGCGAGGAGCAGCAGTATGAAGAGGGAGAAAGCGGTGGCCAGTGGTATGACGAGAATGCGACTGAAGACCAGAGCTACGAGGCCGTTGAGGAAGAGCAGCAAGTAGAGCAGGCAGGCGAGGAGTCCCCTCGACGTAGCGAGGTGTCCGACTTTGAGTTCGACGACAGTGATCTGCCCGGCTTTTGATGCTGCTGTCATCTAAATCTTAAAAGTTGTTTGTATCTGCTCGTTGGCTTGGTCTACGGCGCGTCGGCTCCGTAGAGCTGCGGCTTGCTCAGAATCTGTAGCTGCTTGCGCTCGGTCTCTCGCGCCGCGTCCTGCCGCTGCTTGGGCGTGACCATGCGTCTGCTGCCCGTCATGCATTTCTCCAGGTGGTTCGTGTAGCGCGACGCGTGCACCTGCAACACTTGCTTCTCAGTCCTTTGCCGTTGCCTGGACAGGACGAGACCTTCGCCTACCTGTCGCTTGCAGTCGAGGCAGCTCACGAACACGCTGTCCTGCTCCACCACGGGGGTGTCCGCTGCACTGTGCGTCAGTCAGCGCCGCGCCACAAGCCGACGGCGATCAACGCACCCGCTCGCTCGATGGGCTCTACGTCGTAGAGCTCCTCGAGGCTCAGCCCGTCCACGGAGATCTGGCGGTGCATCTGCTCGCACGGACAACGCGCGTGAGCTGCGACCCAATTTGCAGTCCGCCGCCGCTTCATCGCACCTCGAAGCACACGTCCAGCGCGACGTCATCGAGCAGGAAGCGGTAGATCCGCTCGGCAGTCTCCATGAGCGATTTTGCGTCAAATTGTGACGGACTTTTTTTGAGGAGGTCTGATACAAATGGGACTATTTCCACATTTCCACTTTTGCGCTGGTTCTTTGAGTAGTGTAGGCGGGAGGTGGCAGGAGTGTTCGTTCGGTGTGTGCGCGCTCGTGCGCTTCATCGCGGACATGGTCAGCCAGCAGGTGGTGCACGAGCTGCTGGCGCTCACGCTGCTGCTCGTGATCGCAACAGACGGGGTATTTTACACTCTGCAGGATAGCGGATTATTTCTGAGCGGCAACTTGCGGACTTCCGAGCGGATAAGCGAAGAAGCGGACGTTTGTGAACCTTTTCTATGACGGCGGACATATGGGCACCCTCGTTTCTACACGGAGGACATCTGAGCGGCAGAGGACTAGTGAGTGTAACATGCACACGGTATTATAACTTGAATGGCCGTGGAAAAGGTTTCCGGCAGCGCACGTGTTGCTATAATAACAAAAGTAGCGGAAGGCCGTGAAGAAGCCCATGACCTCCAACCATTTTTGGTGGAGTTGTTTTCTCAGCCTACTCTCTCGTCATCTGCAAATTAGCGCTACTCTGGTTACGATGGCAACTGAGGGCGTTTATGTGGTGTCTTCCGATTCTGAGCGCAGCATTTTAAGACCGAGCACAGTCGCAATCATTGGGCTACATAGTCCTCGGCGAGTTCTCGTCATCCAAACAAGCTGCTGATTTCGTGGGCAGCCACTCATTGCATCGGTTTAGAGTCTTTCACAACTCTGCAGGACTTGATGCCCATAACTACGTATCAGTGCGCGTCGCAAGTTGTAGCTAGGAACGTATAGCTCTACTAATTCATTTTTTTTAAAGAAATATGCTTAAAAGTATATTTTTTGACGCTCACTTTTCCTTCGCCCGCTCGGAAGTCCGCCACGCCGCACAAAGAAGTCGTCACTCCACTCGTTTTTCCGCCAACGGGTGTAGCCACTCGAAAGTCCGCCAGAGGCGCTCAGAAGTAAGATTTTCCCATTAACACCCCTAAAAGAGAAGTCGAGAAAAACGTATCTGGCAGAGAGACGACTGCGCCGCAGACTGGGGCGAGGTGATCCGACCGCCTGGGGAAGTGCAGTGCTACGTAAGCCGAATGCAATATTTCCTTTTATATCCGAACGGAAAATAGTTTTCTTCTTCTTCTTCTTCTTCTCTTTTCCTTACTCTAGAATCCGCCGTCTCGAGGAAAGGAGGGTCTTCCGTGCGATCGTTGGCATGGAGGAAAAACAAGTTCTCCGTGGAAGTTGACGAAAACAAAACGGTGGATGGCTTGAAGAAGAAGATCAATAAGAAGAATCTGAACGTCTTTACAGATGTTGATGCAGACATGCTGCAGCTTTTCCGGGCGAAGACGGACGAGGCCTGGCTGACTGGAGAATATGTAAAAGGTGACATTACTGATATGCTGCAGGGAGCGAGGTTACAGTATGTGGGGTTGTCGGATTAGGATGTCGGCGGGGTGAATGAAAAAGAAGCAGCAGAAGGGCGAGGCCTTGTGAACGTGCTGATGGCGGTTCCGAAGAGAGGAAGCGCCTTCGGTCGGTTACCGAATCCTCCTGCGCAATAAGGAAGCTTAAAGTGGGTTAGGACGTGAATGATGAGTGTGCGAGATTTTTCACCTCTGCTGGAGCATCCAAATGTGGAGTTCAGATCGATCATGGAGAGGAAGGCGTATGTTGTGATCTTTGACCAGAAACTGCAGCACACAAAATCTTGCTTCGAGCACGTTTCTATTGGTGTGAGCGAGGAGAGCAAGAGGACCCCTATAATAGGCAAGGATTCCAATGTGGTTATCACGGGTAATCCTGGGACTGGGAAGAGTCGGTTCTTTCTCTATTGCATCTTTCAGCTTGTACGTCGTCAGCGAGAGGATGTCAAGCGGCTCACCCCGTACGAGTTGGTGTTGAACCATAAGAATAACTTTTAGAAGTACGACGCAGCAACCGCAGAATTTGTTGAGTTGAACAAAACGGATGTTCGTGCACTCATGGGCCAATCCAATGTGCTTCGACTTGTCGAGGCAACATCATCGGAACTTACAGGCTGGCATGGAGTTTCGGCTTCGTTCGCTCCTCTGGCTGTTAATAAAGGCCTAAAGGATTTCGAAAAAATTGATGGGTTCAGGTTTATCTTGCCGACGTGGACCTTGGAGGAGCTCCAGGATAGCAACTCGCTGCTTCAAAGTGACATGAAACTTGCTGACGACGAGTTGGTATCTCGGTACCGTACGTTTGGTGGAATTCCACTTTTCTCGCAATCAATTAGGGAAACTGAGGGGGAACTGGAGACAGCAATCACCTCATTTAGTGCACTGGATATTATCTCCTATTGTGAGCAAAATCATGCTGTGAAGGAAAACAATGATAGCCACCGCGTCCTTCAAATGGTTCCCATCGAAGCTAGTTCTCGCGCGAAGTTCCATTTGGATTTTCTGTCTATGCACGTTGCAGAGGCCGTTGTGTGTGTGTAGTTACTGACAACGTGCACGGGGAAAATCTAGCTAGGGCATCGGAATTCGCTATTGCCAACGATGCTTATGGTTTGGAGAATACGGCTGACTTCCGCGGTAAATTGTACGTGTAGCTCTGTCACAAGTGGTTTACCCTACACAAGAAAAAAACACTACACTTCCGCTCGTTGTGCTCAACGAGCTTAAAAGATGTGACCATTCCAAAAGAATTGGAAACTGTACGCTTCGCTGACCTCGACAAACTAAAACTAGCTAAGAGCTGGACGTACTACCGGGAACGTCTGAAACGTTTAAAGCGCTGGATGCATTCATCTGGCATGGACAGAGCAAATGTTACGGGTTGCTGATGACCCTGAACGCGGACTATGGAATCAAGCTGCGCCATTGAACAACTTTCTCAAGTGGTTAAAGGACGCAGTGCCAACACGGACCAGTTCTACTTAATATTCATGGTTCCAAGTAAAATTGCAACCTCGTATGTGAAACAAAAAAATGAAGACGGCGACTGGTGCAGTCACCAAAAATCCTGGAGCTTCTGCGAGTGTGGGTCAGTCGTAGCTGCTCTGGACGTGTTCGTTGGGAGCAAATGAATAGTTGCCGAGCCCTTCTAGCTGGGAAAGGAGCAGTGCACAAGTTCACGCTCGTCATACCGTCTCCAGTGCACGTGAAGGAGACGAAGCCGGCTAAAGGGGTTCTGTAGGTTGAGAGACCCATCAACACGATAACAAACTAAATTGCTTTGCTTAGCTGGGAATCCTAGCGTGGATGATTTAAGCTAAAGCCACCTTAGGTGGCCTACCTTCATAGCTATCCTTGTGTCGCAATGGCTAGCTACGCAGCACTCAATCGTTTTTTTTTTTTAATTAAAATACGTGCTGGTTTCCGATTGATGCAGCGCGTGGCCTACTCTTTCTGAAAAAAAAAAACTACTTCATAAGACGAAGATGAAATCAAGTCTACCAACAGGTTTTTTTCTTGCAGCTACGCCCTTATTTCTTTATTTTGCAGACAAGATGAAGACGTTCCTGATGAAAAAATTACTCGAGGCTCGTTTGACCGCCCGGATCCGTCGCAGGGTTTTGGCGTTCCATGCGGTTAACAATGTATACAACTCGCTTTTGCTGAACCAGAGGGCCAGGGCCGAAGAGGTTACGTAGAAGACACGCTATACATGCGTCCCTTTGAAATTGACAAGCTAAATCTTAACACGAAAATCGCATATTTGCTTCACCTGCGTGCCAACTAAAGAGTGCCATACGCACTTCGTCAACAACATTCCTTCTGGGAGGTACGCTATTCCGATATCAAATAAACAGCTGCGTCAAATTGTGATGACCTTTTCTGATACAAATGATACAAATGGGAAATAGTCACATATGTATGATACAAATGAGACTATTCTTCACATTTCCACTTTTGCTTGGCAGAGAGACGACTGCACCGCAGACTGGGACGAGATGATCGAGGTGATCCTGAACGACCGCCTGGGCAAGAAGATCCGCGTCAAGTGCAACGAGGACGACACGGTGGGCGACCTGAAGAAGCTGGTGGCGGCGCAGGTGGGCACGCGGCCCGAGAAGATCCGCATCCAGAAGTGGTACACCATCTACAAGGACCACATCACGCTGGAGGACTACGAGATCCACGACGGCATGGGGCTCGAGCTCTACTACACGTAAGCCGGTCGGCTCAATGCAACGCGCGCCCTTCTTATCTGTACCTTCCTCTCTTGTCTGCGCTGTCTCGCCACGCACGTGGCCACTTGGCCTGTCGCCGCGTGAGCTTCGCCGTCTGCTGGCGCCGCGCTTCAACCGCGTAAAGTCATCAGCTCCAGCTGCAATTTCTTTCGCGGACGGCGCGCAGCAGTCCGGACTGCGGGCCAGTCGACTTGAGCTGAGCCCGCCGCCCGAGACCAGTGATCCCCAACTCAGGCCGGAGCTGCGACACCCCTCGACAATGAAGCGCTGAACTCAGGCCGGAGCTCGCCCCGGCGCGTCTTCCGCGCAGCGCGCGCGAACGGGTGGCGCTGTCTGACGACCGGCCTTGGCCGCCGTAACCGGAGCAGGAGACCGCGCATTTTCTATAGAGAAGGAACTGTAAGTTTTCGCTGACAAAGTGTACATTGAGAAAACGTTTCGGCCAATGGGCGTGCGCGGCCCAAGATATCCGCCAATCAGCTGAGTCGCCGGCGAAGCGACTCTACGATCGAGTGTTTTTCGCACAGCACCCCAACGCCAGTACAGTTGAGTGCTGCGGAACTCAGGACGGCGGGGGCAGCGCATGCCGCCGACGCTCGCTCTCCTTGGCTCAGCGGGACGCGACTAAAGGTGAGCGAGGGGTGGGGCGGGGGGCCGCTGGCGGACGCTCACGCGCCGTGTGTGTCACGCCTGCGACAGATCTCGAGAGCTCCCGACGGAGGACACACAGCAAGAGGAGGCTGCTGCAGCCCACACACGCCGCCAGGATTCTGTGCTTCGCCCACACCAAGCGCAACGGCATGGAGGTGCCGCACACGTTCGTGCGCACCGTCAAGGCGCAGGACCTGCGCTTCAGCCAGGTGGACAGCGTGCTGCACGACATCAAGACCAAAAACTCGCCCACGTGGGTCATCTTCTCCTTCGCGGTGCGTGCGCTCGGCCGGACGCGGCGCTTGGCGCCGACTCGCTCACCTCTGATGACTCACAGGACCAGCGGGAGAAGCGCAACACGCTCAAGGTGCTGGCCTCGGGCCACGGCAGCATCTCGGACCAGTCCAAGTGGCCGCCCGAGCTCTTCTCGCCCAACTCGCTGTGCTACGGACTCACGAGCGTAGATTGCTACGACGAGAATTCGGCGCCGACCAACGTGCTGTCGTTCTGCTGGAAGGGACGGAACCTTCCGATTTACCTACGGACCAAGTACGCCGAGTTCAACTACGTGATTCGGGTGCGTGTGCCTGCGCGCTTGCGAATCGATCTCTCGAGCGATGCTAACCTGTGCGCTTTCTTGTATTGCAGAAGCACATGGGCGCTGTTGCGCATGTGACGCTTCATAACCCGGAAGAACTCATGTACGGATAGATATTGCAACGAGCGCGCTAGTGTAATGAGTGCAGGTTGGTCTCACACTTGAGATGAATGTTTTGCTGATAGGGACGGATCGGTGTTTTTGCAAACTCCTCGGCGGCGGCCACGAAGCTCATCGAGGCGTTTTATTACGAACGATATTGAGTTCACTCCTGAGGTAACGAGCACAGTACAGGACATTCGATCGGATGCATCACCGTTCAATTGGGCCGTGTGCGGATATGATAACTCGGATATCGAGAGCTCAACCCAGAGAATGATCGTTGTAGAAAAGGGCATGGTACGTTGTGACACAACTATTTTGCCATACTGTGTGCGAATCTAACCGGTTCTTGTGCAGACTGGACTTTACGCCTTGAAAGGAATCGGTGGGATCACCTCAGTG
The DNA here is from genome assembly GCA_033558005.1 of Phytophthora taxon juncus. Classification (NCBI taxonomy): domain Eukaryota; phylum Oomycota; class Peronosporomycetes; order Peronosporales; family Peronosporaceae; genus Phytophthora; species Phytophthora taxon juncus. The sequence goes on from JAUCEE010000017.1 coordinate 109,796, forward strand.
CTAGAGGAAGGGAGCACGATGTACATTTACTTGCGAGTGGATGTTCCACTGCATCGTGGAACTGAGCGTATTGTATCGAAATACGTATTGGTGACATGGCAAGGCGTGGAAAGTGGCTGGAGCGGAGGTACTTCAGATGACGAAATTGAACTCTGGTTTGGACCAAGCTCGAACGGAGAGCGATCACCCCAACGACGAGATTCTTTCGCATCTAGCTCCAAGCTTCAGCGAGCTGTCACTGCTCATGTTCACGGCAGTGAAATCTACCGGGTGTTCCCTCACCATGTACGTAACTTTGCTTTATCAACGGCTTGCATGTACGGAGAACCTAACATAATGCCGTGGTTCTAGGTACACTTTTTCGCCAGTACTATTTCTGAAATATCGGAAGAAGCTATTCGGGAACGTATTAGGCGGGCAGTCGATAATGACTGCATGCTGCTTCGAGTCGTACGTATTGAACCATGCGTGCTCCAAGAACATTTTTGTGAATGTGCTCCTAATATTTTAAAATGCGATGGATAATTAGGTGTGCGTCCAAGCCTCAGGCGATACTCAAGCGCCTGTGTGCTTAGAAATTCCGTTCGATGCTACAATTGGTGTGCTTCGGCAGGAAATTGCCTCAAATATTGGAATCCCAAAGGATCGCCAACGTATTGTTTGGATTCGACAGACGGATGATCTTGCAAAAGGTTTGTCGCCTCGAAGACGACTTTTCCAATAAAACAAGTATACTGACACACGTATACCTTGCAGACTCACAGCTATCAACGGCAGTGATGCTGGAGGACGAAAACGCCAGCATTCGAAATGATATCGGACTGGCTCATGGTGACAAAATTCACGTCGATGACAAGGACAATGGAGAAAATTCTGTCCTGGCAAAGCTGGTTGAGCAGGTACAGTGCATCCCTATTCAGAAATTCGACCATTGTTATGTTTTGGCATTTCTGACACGATCCATTTCGTATTTTAGATCAACTCAGGCGCTGCCGCAGTTAGTCTTTCAGCTGAGCGTCGGCATGAGGTGCAGCGGGGAGTGGAAGCTCGAGAAGCAGAGCTGAGAAAAATCTTGTCTGTGACGCACTATTTAATTCGGCGGAAAGCAAGTGAAGATCTCAAGCCCGTTGCACGCATGGCAAATGTTGTTGAAGAGGCGGTATCATACGAACGAAAGGAAACTGACTCTCCATCACCAACTAGTCAGCGCAAGGTTGTCCATCGCGCGGATTCATCTGCGTCGTTGACGGCATCAATTTCGGAGGAGCTTGCGAAAGAAGATGTTACGACACTGCAAGAACAAGCGCGAGTTCTTGAGTCGCAGAACCAATATCTGGAAATTCCGTACGAAAGCATTCATATCCTTAGCGGCAAGGAGAATGAGCTGGGTTGCGGAAAGGCAGCTACTGTTTACCGTGGCATTTGGATCAACCGAAAGAGCGCTGCTGAGGTGGCGGTAAAGTCATTCCGCTACGCTCGCTTGACCGACAAGATCCTTGGCGATTACAGACAAGAAGTGGCGTTGCTCAGAAAACTGAAGCATCCGAATATTGTGTTATTTATCGGAGCATGCACGGACCCGAAGCTGATGATTCTGACAGAGTATTGCTCTCGTAAAAGGTACACCGGTTGCGAATATCCCATTGACGTCCGTGATGTATCTGCTGACATGTTTTCCGTTGTCTGATGTTTAGTCTGTTCGAAGTGATTCACAGCAACAACTTCGAAACGATTCCTTGGAAGGTGTGTATACGCGTTCACCGTTCAATTAATCCACTAGCGTCTAACCTTTCGTGCGATGTAGTTCAAATTACGTATGATGCTCGATGCAGCACGAGGAATTCAGTATCTTCACTCGAAACGGATTATCCATCGTGACATTAAGGTACGAAGATATCCGCAGCATACCTCAAGTAGTCGAGCATTACTGACGTCTTTGCTGTTTTGCAGTCCCATAACTTCTTGGTGGACGATGACTGGCGGGTCAAGGTAGCCGATTTCGGCATCAGCAAGGTTCTAGATACCGATACTGCATTTACTCAATGTGGTACCACAGGATGGTAAGAATATGCCGAGTCATGATGTAGTCTTAATAGTTCTGACCTGGTTGCGTACTACAGGGTTGCTCCTGAGGTTCTGCTAGACGAAGACCTAGGGTATTCTTTCAAGGCCGACAATTGGAGGTATGGATTTGCCTGCTGTGTTGAAACTCATTGCAGTCCGAGGTCTGACCGCGTTTGCTTGCAGCTTTGCCATCGTGATGTGGGAGATGATCGCCGGCGGCCTGCAGAACCCGTTCATCGGCATGGCTCCGATCAAGTTCTACAACAAGACCATCAACGCTGGCATTCGGCCTCCGATTCCGGAGGGCGCGGACAGCGAATACGTCAACCTCATCACGGAATGCTGGAAGTCGGACGCGGCCGACCGACCTTCCTTCGACGTGATTGTGTCTCGACTGGAGCAGATGCTACTGGATCTGGGTGCCAGTATCGACTTACCGCCGACGTTCCAGGGTGGCTACCACCAGGCAGGGCTAGCGCCGAACCCGTAATTGTTGTGAGACCCGCAGACTACCAGCTGCCCGTCGTCTGCAGAGGCGCCACCACGTACTGCTTGGTAATTCTGAGAGACAAGTCGTGCGAAGACCTGTCCTCGATCGTATTATAGCAAGCTGATAGAGAAGCAATCCAAACTATCGACGAGGCAGAGAACGTTGAGATAATAGCCGAGTGTTCCTTGCATCGCCACGCTGCCACCTCCCTCATTATTAGCATTGGCTGAAAACGACCGTCGTGCTCATGGCGGCGTCGCTGTATACGCTGGCGCTGGAGCTCGTGGCGCTCTTCGGCTTCCTGTGCATCCTGCTCAACGTCGCGCTACCTCTGCTGGCCTTCGCGCTGCGCGTCGTGGCGGTGGACGTGCCTCGCGAGTGGCGGAAGTGGCAGCTGCATCGCGCTCAGCAGCGCGAGCTGCGGCGGCTCCAGCGACGCGTCGACGCGCTGACCCGCAGGAAGAAGGAGGTGCGGCCGCGGTCGGCTCGACCTGCGGCGCTGGGAGGACTCACGTCATGCTTGTTTCACGCAGGAGGAGCAGGAAACCCGGCGGCGCGCGAGGATGGCCAGCGCTCAGAAACGGCAGCAGACCGAGGCGACACCGCAGCAAGCTGTCGACGGATGGCTCCACCCCATTGCTGACTTGGCCCCGAGCGAGCAGTTTGACTCACGGACGAAGCAGAAGCAGACGGCTACGCCTCAGCAACGGCGCCATCGACTCAGCATCTACTCTACAGTCAAGAAGCCAGCAAGTAGCAGCGCCCGAGAGCGTTAACGAACGAGGTGGGACATCCTTGCTTGATCGTTCGGCAGCTACTTCTTCGTGTTCATGGTCATGTGGACATGTGAGCAGGACCCAGGACGATCTCTAAGCACCAGCGCTGGTATGTATGAGTCGCTGCCATGCAATGCTACGTTTCAGTTTTCAAGTTCTTCTCTGGTGCAAATGGATGGGAGGTCGTGTGATGCCGTTCTTGTGCTTGTTTGTGGGCTCCCTGCGGCCGGAAAAACAACGCTGGCGAAGCATCTAGTGTCGAATAGAAGCACTGACTTGAGGCTGTTCGAACGGATCTCCTTTGACGATATCTACGAGCAAAGGGCGACAGAAGCAGCGATCGCGTTTCACCCTGAAACGTGGAAAGCGTGCCAGCAAGAAATGGTGATGCGTGTGCGTATGCGCTTGGAGAATCCAAGCACTTGCGATGGTACTACCCAGCAACTAGTGCTGCTTGTCGATGACAACTTCCAGTACCGGAGTCTGCGGAAGCGCTTCTTCCACCTCGCTGGCGAGCGTAAGCCCTCATGTCCATACAGCAGTCATACCGTACTGTAACTAACATGTCATTGGCGACTGTACAGTAAACTGCGGCTTTGGTCTTCTGTATGCGAATGTCGCTTCAGCAGTGTGCCGAGAACGAAATGCCGCTCGAAATGAAAACGCTGGACGAGTTCCTGATGATGTATTTCAGAGGATGATGTCCACTTTTGAGGCACCGGATGGCCAGCAAAACGGATGGGAGGTGAACAAATGCAAATTCAATGGTACGGAAGATTGGACCAGCATTGACGAAAAAATGGACGTACTAATTGGTCGAGCCGAACGCGAACTCCGAGAGAGACGCTCACAGCAATTGGACAGACAAAAGGTTGAAGCGCAGCAGGTAATAGTTAACGCTAAATCTTTTTTTTTGTTATTGCTGCCTGGAAGCTAACGCTGCGTTCCTGTGTCTGTAGCACTTCGATCGCTTTACAACGCAGCAAAATGTTCTCCACCTTGTTGACATACAGCTGCGTCAGTGGATATCGCGTCAACTTCGAGATGACAGCGAGCTGCCACCTGGCATGACCAAGGCGCAACTAGCATCTCAACTAAATCACCGTCGGAAAACATATATTGCTTCAATAAAGCAGTCGCATAGCAACATCGCAGGCAGTGCACAAGGTGAAGCCATCGATCAGGTGGTGGTTTCGCTTGTTCAACAATTTCAGCAGCAATAATAGTGTCAACAACTGGGACGGCGATGTTTCTGTCACGCAGCCTTTGAAACCACCACGATCGAATTGCTTGCGCAGCTTGTCGAAACAAAACTACTGATGATGGCTATCATGTAGTGCCCTAGCATTCTCTCTTTAGACACATTGCGGAGACATCTAGTAGACCTAAGAGTCAGTGCGATGGCCCAAGTGGTGGACTCCCCACATTTTAGGATTGATTCCGACAGTGATGAAGAAATTGATATTGAAATTGGCGTGCGTCCTGAACCAACATCTGAAAGTCAAGATCAGCAAACCTCAGAGCATGACAGTGCATCTCTCCTTGTTAATGGCCGAAGAAGCAAGCGTGTCAGGACTGCCATCCTAACTGTGTCCTTCCTTTTTCTAGTGGGAGTAAGTATCGGGATGGTAGCGCGATTTTCTCGAGGACATTCTGACACAGAGAGCGTTGCGACTGGCGACGATCTTACAGCATCCTTCGGGAGTCTTGAAACTATCGGAGGTCAAGAAGTTCTAAAGGGTGAGGTAGTGCCTTTCCTGGATGTGCAATTCTCCCAGGATGATCGAGCCGTGTTCGTCCTCAGTAAAGAGCACTGGAACGCTTCCTTTATCGTCTATCCGACTGTTGTAAGACGCGCAGCACCTGTGAAGGAGCACTTAGAACGGGGAAGCATCTTGCTTGAAACGAATGACTTCGCATTCCACTTTGAGCTGTCAGCAAACGGAAAACAGTTGCAACTTGTTCAGGAGTTCCACTACGCAAGTCTTCGTGGAGATAATGCCGACGAGCTGCAGCAAATGTTTGAGGATAGCCAGTGGCCTGGATATGTAACGAAAGTGCCTATTTACGCGGAGACTGACAAGGTCTACTACATTCCGTCCGACATTTTCCTCTCAAATGGATTTTTTGTTTCTCCTCGGCTTGTTTCAAACGAATTTACTGCACTGGAAAGCCCATCGGAATCGTTTGCGCGCAACACAGTGCTTTTTGTGGAATACGAATTGGACTCTGGCGTTATTGAGGTCAACTACGCCATCGGTCTGTTACCAGACGAAGTGATGCTCCAACGAGTAGCAGATGATCGAATTGGATACTTTGCCAGTCACTACACTCAGTACAGTCTTCAGGACCAAAGGCCCAGCGACAGCGACGGATACCATCGATGGGATCCAGAAGTAACCGTCATTCATCGTCGAAAACTCGAGCTTGATACTACGAGGAATACAACTAAAGAGCCTATTACATACTACATCGATCCGTCCGTACCCAAGGAATGGAGGGAAGCTTTCGCTGCTGGTGTAACAGCTTGGATCCCTGCATTTGAACAGATTGGGTTTCCGAACGCAATTCGAGCTGTTCTCCCAGGGGACAATGACTGGCCAGCGGATTACCGGCTTGGAGATCTCCGATACAACAGTATTTCGGTGATGATTTCGGAGCAAACCTACGCATTTGGACCAAGCATCATAGACCCAAGGTCCGGGGAGATCCTGCACAGCGATATCACATTTGAATATGGATTTTTCAACGAGGTGATGTCAGACTTTGATGGACGATCGCCTATAGACCCGCCCCAATCAAGAAGATTCACAATCCCCGACAATATGGACACCCTACAACCATCAAAGACCGACAAGAAAGCAGCACACAGTCGAACCGGCCGAAGTAGTCAATGTGGACTTTCTCATGACACTCAGCACCAGCTAGATCGGATATTGCTGAGCTCGATAGCGGGTGACGATTATGGCTACGTTCCTAAAAGACTCATCGCTCAGCATTTTACAGAAATTGTTATGCATGAAGTTGGTCACACGCTAGGATTGCGCCACAACTTTGCTGGGTCCTCCGCTTACTCACGTGAGCAGTTGCGTGACCCTGCGTTCGTCGCTAAACACGGAGTCTCGACATCGGTGATGGATTACTTGCCCGTAAACGTTTTCTCGGACCTGACAAAAGATGAGGTGGACAAGCACGCGTTTTACATGACCACGATCGGTGCTTATGACTACGCTGCAATCGCCTATGGATACTCAGTTGTGGATGATGAAGTGCCGGGCTACAAGCACCCACGCTTGTCCAACCTGGCAACTGCTGCACCACTTTTCCTTACTGATGAAAGTGTCGAAAGTATGTTAAACCCTTATGCTCAGCGATTTGACTTATCTTCGGACGTCGTGGACTACGCCGCTGATCTCTTGCAGTTTGTTAAAGACTCGCGGAGGGCCAACACTGTGCTTAACAAAATCCCAGAAGATGCGTCTTGGACTGCCCTGTGGCGGCGCGAGCGCTTTCATCTGCGTCTTCTTGAGGTGGCCATCAAAAAGGTTCGGCCTATTCTTGGAGGCGTAAATGTCACGCATGCACACAGAGGTAAGGGTGATGACATGTACCAGGCTGCCTTTGTAACCAGAGACACACAGATCAAAGCGCTAGATATGCTTCAGAATGTTATCCTCGCGAAAGATGGACTATTCCCGCAGCCAAAGGAGTATGCATCGTACTTGGAGGTAGTTAGCTTTGACGAAGACTGCAGCGAGCCGAGTCTGGATTACGCCTGCCTAGGACGTGGTTTGGTGGATGTCAGCGGCTACATCCTTCGAGTTCGAGGAAAAGCATTGCAAGCGGCACTATTTCCTGCTCTTTATCGCATGTTGCAACTAGATGCACTGAGCCCACTAAAGTGGCATGAGCTTCTCGACGCGATCCAAAAGACCATCGCAGGGTTACCAGAGAGCGACTCGCTGGTCTACGTCCTGGATGATTTACTAGGAAAAGTCCTCAGCAGCCACGACCTCGACGTGCGCATGAAGAAGGTGCTCGAGGAGCAGTTTAAAGTGACACCTCCGCCAGTCGTGGTTGTCCAGAGTGACGACGACAAAGCTCACCCGTAGCATCCGATATAGATAGCATAAATCAGTTTGGCGAGGTTACAATGTCATAGTTCTGCTTTATTGCAACATTTGCGATAGCACCGTCACTTTGAATTCGTGCGGCTGGTAGCAATAGTCTGGACATGCTGCTCTCTCGTCTGCGCGGCCGCGTGCCGCTCCGGCCGACGGCGCTAGCGCTGCGCAGCTGCTCGTCCCACGCCGGCGCCTCCGACAAGCCCAGCGCCGTGCGCGTGCGCTACGCGCCGAGTCCCACGGGCTACCTGCACCTGGGCGGGCTGCGCACTGCGCTGTTCAACTATCTGTTCGCCAAGAGCTCGGGCGGACAGTTCATCCTGCGCATCGAGGACACCGACAAGGTTCGCTGCATTATTCTCGTTGTCTGATGTTGCAACGCTGATGGTTCTGTTGTTGTTTGCAGACGCGTCAAGTGGAGGGGTCTCTGGAAGCTCTGGTCAGCAGTCTGAAGTGGTGCGGCGTCGAGGAGGACGAAGGTGTGTGGCTGATAAGGACGGCTGGTTTGTTGACTTTGGAAGGCTGAGCTGATGCTTTGTGGGTTACGGTGCAGGACCGAATGTTGGAGGCCCCTACGGTCCGTACATCCAGTCGCAGCGACTTCCGATCTACCAGGAGGCGGCGGAAAAGCTGATTGAGGTTGGTGCACGTGACATATTGCAATGCTGGTGGGGCGGAGTTTAATGGTCAGTTTGTTGGATGCGGATGCAGAGTAAACACGCCTACCGATGCTTTTGCACCAGTGAGCGCTTGCAAAAGCTGCGCGATTCTCAGGCACGACATGGCGAAGCGACGATGTATGATCGTGCATGCCTGGGCCTAGATGAGAAGGAGGTTGAGGCACGTGTGGCACGTGGAGAGCCGCACACGGTTCGATTGAAAATCCCTGAGGGAAAGACAGTTGTCAAGGACCTGCTCCGTGGATACGTGCAGTTCGACCATTCGGGTATTGATGACCAGGTTCTGATGAAGAGTGATGGCTACCCGACGTATCATCTTGCAAATGTGGTTGACGACCATGCCATGCACATTTCGCACGTTATCCGTGGTGAGGAATGGCTGCCGTCAACACCGAAGCATGTCATTTTGTACAAGGCGCTCGGTTACGAGCCACCAACTGTACGTGACAACAGCAATCTAAACTCAGTGTGCGAAGAAATACTTACAGCGCGTGGGTGCTTGTAGTGGGCGCATTTGGGCCTTCTTTTAAATGAAGACCGCTCCAAGTTGTCCAAGCGTCAGGGCGATGTTGCCGTCGAAGACTTCCGGGTTTGTTGCGCATTGATCAAAGCAATGTACAGCTCGTTATTAATTTCATTGACGGAACATGTGTTGATGTGCGCAGGACAAGGGATTCCTGCCTAGCGGCCTCGTTAACTTCGTAGCTCTCTTGGGTTGGAACCCCGCTGACGGTAACAACCAAGAGATTTTCCAGATGAAAGAACTGGAACAGCATGTACGGTTTTCTGCTACTTGTGCTATTAGGAGACGTATAGATCCACACTGGTGCTGACAGTATTGCATTTTGGTGTAGTTTTCGATTGACCATGTGAACAAGGCAGGCTCAGTTGTGAATGTGGATCGTCTTCGCTGGATCAATTCTCGACATGTGCGCACCTTGTTTGCTGAAGACACAGCAACAGACGACCACAAGTTGGCTGTTGTAAATGATGTCCTACCCATGATTTCGTCAACCCTTGAAGAAGCTGGCTTGACCTCAGCCCCAGCTGAAGTGATCGAAAAGTTCGGTCTTGACTACGTCTGGCGAGCGATGGATCTCATGAAGGTATAATTAACACTATGTAGTCGATCATGGAGTTGACAGATCCTTACCCTGACTAAAATGCTTGGCTCATGTTGTACAGGAACGCGTGAGCGCTCTTCCTGAATTTGGCCCTCTGTGCATCCCGTTCTTCGCAGAGCCAGATCTTAGCTCTTCGCTTGCGCAAGATATGAAAGCAAAGTACATCGACGAAAGCACGCCTGAGCTTGTGGCAGACGTCTGCTCAAATTTGCGCGATCTATCCGATGAGGATTTTACTCCGGTGCGTTTCAGGCGCGTACTAAAAATCTGGTCGACTAGTCTGGCTTACAGTCGCTGTCTTACACCAGGATCATATCACCAAGAGCATCAAAGCTGTCGCAAAAAACCGGAAGCTAGGGTTGAAGAAGTGCGTTGCATTGAAAAGTTAATGTGGTCGTCGGTGACTTTGATCTGACTTTAGTTGTTGTGTCCTGCACAGGGTGCTGATGCCTATTCGTTACTATTTGACTGGCATGGATGTTGGTGCTGGTCTTGGTGACACGATTGAGCTTCTTGGTCGCGAGACGGTTCTTAAACGCTTAAGCCTCCAGTGAGGGCCGCAATCTCACTCTGGTGGAGATCATAACCGTTTTTATCGAGTGGAGAGATGGCCACAACGTAATGCAGCTTCGTGCTGCAGAGAAGAGAAGACACTGCGCTCATGGGTAGGTTTATCAAACAAAAATGGTATTCATGTTCAGGAAAAACAGAATATAGAGACCTCAACATGTCAACATGTGAGATCAGTTCTTCATCCGCTGACCACGAACTTTGCGCAGAACCTGAGTAGTCTTAGCTGCAGCTGCCTTCCTGTTCTTCGCACGCCGCACGACATTTTTTGCCGCCGAGGTTTTCTTTGCCAGTGCCTGCGAGACCTTGCCCGGCAGCAAAACCTTGTTGGTAGTCTTCTGTTTCTTCTGGGCCTGCTTCTTGCCTGCTGATCCGGTGATCGTGATGCTCAGCTTAGCCTTCTTGTTGTTGGAGCGCATCACCTGCCGTACCGGAGCCCTTGCTTGCGTCTTGAGCTGCTGCATAATTGCTTGCTTCTTTGGTTGCATCCCATGGGGCGGCGATGAAACCTGCCGTTTCTGCTGGGATGCAGTTTTCTTCTTCTTGGCTTGTCCAGCACTGATCTGATAGGTTCCCTTGGCCGCCTTCGGACTAATCACCTGACGTCCAGCAGCGTTCTTCGCTCCCTTGTCCGCACGCAACTGGCGGCGCAGCTTCGCGGTGGTGGCGGCGATGCTCGTCTTGGTCTTGACTTGTCCCGCCTTGTCCTTTGCAGCGGCCGGCAGTGCGGGCAGCCCGCGGTTCTTGTTCACCAGCGCCTTGCGCTGCGCCTGGCCGCTCTTGGCCGGCTTCTGCTGCTTCTGGGGCTTCTGCTGCTTGGGCGTCTTCCTCTTGTCGGCGGGCTGCGGCTTCTTGTGCTTCCTGGCCTCCTCCTTCTTCAGCAGCTTGTGCTCCTTCCGGCGCTCCTTGATCAGCGCGTCTGCGGACAAACCGTCAGCGTCCAGGACAGCAGAAAAGTCTCTTCGCAGAGCACGACGCACCGAGAGACAGGTCCAGACGCCCCTCCAGGTCCACGCCGCGGGGACTGACGGTATCGTCGAAGCTGTGCACGTCGCCGGGGATGGCGATGGAGGTGGCGGGGGTCGAGGCGGTCGCCATGGTCGGGTGCGGGGCGCGGCGCGAGTTGCAGAGTGACCGGCCGTCACGCGCGACTTGCACCCCTTGAACGTCACTCTGGAAAAAGATTTCGGCTCGGCTCTGCGCGCGAGACCAGTTTCGGCCAATGATATCGTCCGGTTGCGTCCGAGCTGACCTATCAGAGCGCCTAAAATCCATAGAAAGATCGCAAAAAGCTTTGAAACGGCCGAAAGTAGAATCTATGGTGGTCAAGTTCAGACCGGCCGACCGGATTGCTATGGCCTAGGGCTGGCCCGTGGAGCCGTCCAGGAACTCGAGGTGCGCGGCCGTGGGCGCCAGTTTCCAGTCCTCGCGGATGTGCTGCTCGTTCCAGAACTTGGTCAGGTGGCGCTGACCCGAGTCGCACAGGATCGTGACGATGGTGTGGCCCGGCCCGAGCTTGCGGGCCGCGCGCACCGCCGCGACGCAGTTGAGGCCACTCGAGCTGCCCACGAAAATGCCTTCTTCGCGCAGCAGGAAGCGCGACATCTCCACAATCTCCTGGTCCGTCACTTTGAACGCGTCGTCGATCTTGGCGAGCATAAAGTTCTCCGTTAGCCGGTCGATGCCCACGCCCTCCGCGATGGTGTCATATCTGCAGTGGACACAAGCGTGAGACTACGCCAAATTTGGTTGCTGGAAGGGCATCACCATGATCGTACCTGTGGCGGCGCACTTTCGTCTCGGCCTGCTGAGGAGCATAGCACACGTTGCTTCGGACCTGCATTGCATATCAACTTAAGTTAAACCCTCGGTGAAGAAATCCACGATAGTTCCAATGAGGAGCGTACCTTGTTGTACAGACTGGAGCCAGGGGGGTCAGCAAGGAACACCTGCACGTCCGGGTTCTTCTCCTTTAAGTAGGCTGAAGTGCCAGCGATAGTGCCTCCGGTGCCTTCAATCAAGCGTAGCATGCACACAGGTCAATACCAATCGACATGCTACGACCAAATGCTTGGGGAAAACTCTACCTGCAGCCATCACAAAGGCGTCCACAGTTCCATTCGTCTGACGCCAAATCTCCGGGCCGGTGGTAGCATAGTGGCTATCGAAGTTCGCTGTGTTCTCGAATTGGTCGGTAAAGTATCCTCCTAGCATTACCGCAATGGTATCGTCAGCAGTGAGATAGTGCGAAGCTTTCAGATACTAATTAAGTGCCCACCTTCTGTGTTACGGGCCAGACGCTTGGCTTCGTTCACGTAGTGCTTAGCGTTGACGATGGACGCAGGCTTCACCAACACGACTTCAGCACCAAACTGCTCCAGGAGCTGACTCTTCTCTTTGGCTTGGTCATCAGGCATGACAATGATGCATCTGTATCCTCGCGCTAAACAACGCAAGCAAGCACCACGTCGAAAGTCAGCAACTTCCTTCTTAACAACGCAATTCTATCCAGCTTTTCAGGTCACCTCGTGCCATAAGTGACAGACTAATGCCCGTACTGCCCGAAGTTCCCTCTACGATTGTGCCTCCCTCTTTCAAAAGCCCGCGGCGTTCAGCATCTTCGACAATTCCTTTCGCAACTCGATCCTTGGAGCTGCCGCCCGGATTCAAGAATTCTGCTTTAGCCTGTGTGTAAATTCCACCAGGTCTGTGAATACTATTGACATGTTGTGCATATTGTGCAATGCAGCTGGGCCTACCAGAATCCGGCAGCCTGTAGCCTTGGACAGGCTGATGAGCTCTACCAACGGCGTGTTGCCCACCAGTCCCGGAAAGCCGGCCAGGTACTGTTCCTTCTTGCTTTTCTTGCGGAAAACTCGGTCCCACGACGCGTCACCGCTCACCGCGAGCTCCACCACCTTCCACAGAGACAGCGACGCCATGGTGACGCACAGACTCCATCGCAAGAGCGCCGCACTCCAGTGCCCGCCGCTCTCCATCGCTGCAGCAATTCAATTGTGACGCACACAGCTTCCACCATAGATTATTGCCCAATCAAACGTCTATATCACGATTTATCACATCGGTTTCGACCAATCAGATAACTTCAACTTTCCGATTCCGACAGCTTCGCGATGGCGGTCTGCAGTCCATTGCAGCGCTGCACGTCCAGCCCCAGCGCCGCCACCTCCCTGTTCAGCATGCAGGCAATTCGTGTAAGCAGCGTGATTTGCATAGAGACATTTTATGCATGAGTAGCACATACCGCTGAATCTCTTCCAGGTCGAGCAGCAGTTGCATGCGCATCTTCTCCGTGTCCGACACAGCGTTGTTGGCCAGGGTCGAGCTGGATCCAGAATGCCGTTGAAGCTTACGGCTCTTGAGGGACTCTTCCAGATCCAGCGCGGATCTCAGCAGTTCCGACGACAAGGTGGAATACACCTCGCAGACGTCGTCCACAAGGGCCTGGAGCAACTGCTGTCTCTTGCAGACGTCGAAGTGAACGCCCCACTTCTCCAAAAACTCCTGCATTGGCCTGCACACACGAAGGAAAAAGTAATTTAGCGCTCATGTTGCACACAGACGCCAAAGGTTGCTCCTACCGGATAATGTTGGGCACGTAGGTCGATGGGGTCGTGGGTGGGGGTTTGTTTGTCATCTGGTATTGTCCCTTCACAGTACTGTAGAAAGAGAAAATGTTCGTAAGACTTGATGCTCAAAAAGAACGACACAAGCAAGCATCCTAACGCACCGAATTGCAGGAAGAACCTTTTTGCAGTCAGCAGCGACCATTGTCACGGCGGTCGACCAGCAGCTTGTCTCGAGTTCACCCAACGCCGCAAGCGGCTACGTTCGACAGCAAGCCAGTACGCGCTTTAGCTTTTGTGATGCAAAAATACGAATCGCTCAGCTAGCGACAATTACCTCCTGAAAAAGCTCAGTTGTGAAAGCGTTGCTGTCGTCTGTAAAAGCAGCAACGTGGGCCTTCACTGTTGCAACGAGATCTTGCGAAATCTGTTTAGTTCCACCAAGTGAAAGCGAATGAGCAACACAACACAGCCCATAGTGTTCAGGCTGCTTGCTTACCTTAGTATAAAGCAAGTGAAAGTCGCTTCCAGCAAATAGCAGATCTTCTTCAGTGGACAGAAAATAAAGGGGCACAGCAGCGAAGTCCACCTTGGTTCCACCATTGAGCACTGCCACCGCATTTAACAGTGGCTCTTTCCATACACCAATGTAGTACGCGAAAAGCTGCATGCAGAGCTTGCAGAAGTTGGGAAGCAGAGGCTCCAGGAATATTTTCTCACTCCAGCAATCTTGCATCGCTTGCCATAGTTTCTTAGAGTTCTCGAAGGCCAAAGCTGCTTTGTCATTGTCAGAGGAAGAGTCCGATGTGGCAGGCTGCTCACGTTTAACACCAAAGGATCTTTCCAGGCTTGACGCTAGCTGTGATGCTCGAAGTTGGAAGTACACGTCAATGTTCCACTTCTCCTTGAACTCCACTACGCTCTCGTGAGAACGAAACCTGATTTTCATGATCTCAGTTTTGCAGAAGCGCTCCTCGATGTCAGCTAGAAAGCGCATGCTAATTGTGTAGCTCTGGTGAAATCGCTCCGGGTCTGCTGCCTGAAAAATGACGCCGTGCTTTGTCGACAAAATCTCCTGTAGAGGCTTCCAAATCGCGTTACCGAGAATATCCACGGAACAATTGCTTTCTCCTTGGCAGACGGATAAAGCAAGAGTGCCTGCAAACTTATTCGATATAAATTCCAGGATGGACTCATAAATCTGAGGTAAGCCTTCGCATGAACCGCGCACTCGACCATCCAGCTTACCGCGCGTCAAGTTTTCCTCTGCGAATGGCTGAACAAGTAGACGTCCAATCATCTCTTCCGGGATGTGACTCTTGTGGAGCAGTACGTAGGCTCTGAGCAAATAGCTCAAAGTCAGCGCGCTGATCGCATGATCTCGATTGTAAAACGTATCGGGGAAAATTTCAGTCGCGAACTCCGTCTCCAGTCGGTGCAGCAGAGTTTCTTCAATCACTGCAAGACGCTTCTCCTCTCTCTAATCAACACAAGCATGTACGTTCAAATGATCACGCGCTACATACAAGAACGCACCAACTGCATAGAGTACCTGAATCGTACTGAGGTGCATGCCGTTCGTGAACTCGAGATCCAGCTGCACGAAGATCTGCGCCGCACGTTCAAGCTTCGCGCAGCCTTCCGCGGCACTCGTTGCATTGAGTTCTCTCTTGACACGGTCAAAATTCTCGAACTCGTCGTCGCTGTCATCATCTGAAGCAACGGGTGCGTCCTTGTCCACGCTCTGTTCGCCGTCGCTGTCGACGGGCGACTCGATCTCCAGCAGGTCCTCGAGCAGCAGCAGCTTCTGCGAGATCTCGATGCTAAGCTGCAGGTCCCTCTCTTGCTGCTGCAGCTCGTCCGCCGTCTGCAGCTGCGTCTGGATCCTGCTCTGCAGCGCGCTCTGCTCTCAGCACAAAGCTCAATTAGTGTTGATTCCGCGCGCCGCTCGTCGCGCCACGCACCATCGCGTGCTGTGCCTCGTCCACGCGCTTGAGCACCGCCAGGATGGGCGCGCGCACGCTGGACACGGCCTCGTCCACGCCCTTGAGCTTGGACGAGAGCTGCAGGAACTCGGCGTAGTCCTCGTTGATGATGGCCACGAGCTGGTTCTCCAGCGCCGTCTGGAACTGCTTCAGGTCCTGGTGCACGGTCTCCATGGGGCTGCGCGCGCGGCAGTCCTCCAGGAAGGCGGC
The DNA here is from genome assembly GCA_033558005.1 of Phytophthora taxon juncus. NCBI lineage: Eukaryota > Oomycota > Peronosporomycetes > Peronosporales > Peronosporaceae > Phytophthora > Phytophthora taxon juncus. The sequence goes on from JAUCEE010000017.1 coordinate 125,406, forward strand.
CGCGTCGAAGGCCTCGGCCGCGAACGCCTCCTCCTCGAAGCAGTACTTGCCCAGCACCATGTGCCACGTCGAGCGCAAAAGAGATAATGACGCCGCTTCGCGCGGTTTGATTGGCCGAAAACAAGATACGCGCGCCATATGATTGGGCGAAAACAAGATCGGATATCGCGGAAGAGGACCCGATCAATTATTCGACTTGAAGCTGCTCGCCGCCTTCTCTCGCCATGGCGGACGCCGAGCGGCGCGTGCAGTCGATGCCGCACCAGCGTCTGGACCGGGACCCCTCGCGGTGCGTTGCAGCGGAAAACGGGCGGGTCGCGCGAGTGCGGGTGCTGATTTGTGGCGCGTTTTGTGGCGGCAGCTTGACGACGTTCCCGATGCCAGGCTTCTTGGCTTCCACCTTCCAGGTGGGCGGCATTAATGCTCAAAGGTGGGCGGTGACGGCGCGCTGACCTTCGTCTGTGACGGACAGGAACCTGACGCGGACGGAGGAGAAAATGGCGCCCCGAAACCTGCACGTACGTTGAGTACTTTCACTATAGTGAGCAGTGTAGGAACTGCAACCGACCTGGTCGTTCTGGTGGATGAGTAGCATCGCCGGTGAAGATGCAACCTCCGCCGATGTCGGCTGGCAACCAGTACTGGATGCCCGACCACCTCTGCAAGGTGAGACGCTGTCGATTATGTGGGTTTGGACCATTTGATACTGATTGCTCTGTTTCCAGGTATGCTTCGACTGTTCTGCAGCGTTTTCTCTCTTTCGACGTCGACACCACTGCCGACTCTGCGGACAAATCTTCTGCTACGAGTGCAGCAACAACTTTGTCGACGGCACGCCCCACGGCTTCCCGGGAAACATTCGCGTGTGCAAGTTTTGCTTCCAATTCGCCGACGCCGCCGGGAAGAAGCAAGCGAAGGAGAAGGAGATTGGGCGCCACTCCATCGGAAGTCTGGATGGTAATGAGACCTCAAACGAGTCGTTTTCCAGTCGGTTTGATCGCTCATCGCACCGTTTGAGCGGAGAGCTTGGGGTGAAAAAGCCGTCGCCGCTCGTATTCGGTCCACCCGTTGACCCGAACGAAGTTCCGCTGGCGCTGTTATCACCTGTCGACTCAAATTCGAGTGACCCCGCAGGCTCAGAGCAACACGCTGACCCTACAGCCTCCACAACGGAGTCAGTTGACTACTTCGAGGAATCGGATAGCGTAGAAGTGCAACGTAGGTTTCGCAATCGTGTACGATCCAGACGAAGACACTCTAGCGCTGAGTTGCTCGGCGCAATTGAAACTGGCGGGCTCATGGAGGCTGAAGTACTGGCTCTCCCTAAAAAAGAGGTTTCATTTGTTGCCGAAGAGCCACAGTGGGGGAATGCTGCTCATTACAGCGATAACCTTCACACACAGCGGGAAATCGCGTTGGATAAATACATGGTAAGGCGACTGATAACCTGCAGGTTATACAGTACTTGAACATGGACTGACTCCTGTCAATTGTCTCACTGTGCAATGTAGCTAAGTGCTCATGAACAAATCCGAGACGGCATCAAACAATTGGTGTCGTCGGTCTCATCAAACTTGTTGGAGTCTGAATTAATGGACCTGAATCATTTGGCTGTGACACTGGAGGATATGGCTTTTATAGTGACAGGTCACTTGCTATTCAGCATGAATTTTCGTTCACCCAGTGGCTTTAATTACGCGAATCTTGTGAAAGTAAAGAGTATTGCGATGCCTAACAGCGCTCAACCAAACAAAAAGGAAGTCGGGTACAATTTTAAATGGTTAGCTGGAACTGTGTGTCACAAACACTTAAGCCACAAGCAAATGGCGCGACAGGTTGTGAATCCTCGCATTTTGCTATTTGCTTGCGGAATAAGTTACGATCGTTCGAACGGTACGGGGCGTATGAGTTCGCTGGATACGCTGTTGGAACAAGAAAAAAGCTACATGGCAATATTGGTTGACAAGATCTCAGCTTTGGAACCAGACGTAATTTTTGTGGAGAAAACTGTTTCGAGATATGCTCAAGAGTTGTTGTGTGAACGTCGAATTTCGATTGTGCTTAACGTCAAAAGCGAAATGTTGCATCGAATTGCTCGTCACACTGGGGCTGAAGTTCTGACATCAGTTGACCATGTGGACAAAGCCAGCCCCGCAAAAGTCATTGGCCGATGTCGCTCATTCGTGGTGAAATCGATTCCTGTAGTTCCAGAAGAAGGCCTATCACCAGCGAAAAAATCGTTGCAAGCACTTGCGGGTGTGTTTATGAAAGCACCAGCAGTACCAAGTCGCTTACGAACAGACACGTATCTTTACCTAGACGGATGTGATCCGCTAAATGGCTGCACGGTGCTAATATCAGGGCCTTCAAAGTACACGCTACGTCTGCTAAAGCAACTGACACGCACGGTTCTATCCATGACATACCAATTGCTGTTGGAAGCACATGTTCTTTCTGACCTTGGCTTGAGGAAGAACATGGTAATATTTAAGGAGGGTGGAAAATTGTTTGACGAACAACGTACCACCTGGTGTACTACATCTACACTTCGTGTTCGTGATCCTGGATCTCCCAATCCTCGCTATCATCAATGCGTTGAAGCCAAACATCTCCGCATTACAGCATGTTCAGATGATGATGTGTCGTTTGGCAATTTTCTCAACCAAGAGCTGGCCGCACTCACTCTGAAATGCCAGGTATGTTGTTTTTCATATTTCGAATTTGATTTCGTGAACTGACAAAGGGTTTATTTGTGTCTTGCAGAATGTCAAATGTAACCATTTGATGGCAGATCATGTTCATTCGTTTAGTTGTCGGACCGGAACAATTACCATTTCATTTGAGGAGCTGCCGGATAAAAACAAACAGTCACTGTCATTATCCATGAGTCAAGTCAGTGACACTGGGGCAACAGATAAATCGTTCGGTTCTTTTAGTGAGCTATCCTTCACCATGGGCTCAGAACGGGATATCAACTTGCAAGCAATGATGACCCCGAATTCGTTTTCCCAAGCATCAGGAAGCGAAGACGGAACTGCAGTGGCTGCTGATCATGGTTATCCAACTGTAATATTTTGGCGATGGTGTCGTGAATGCAATGGGGTTATCACACCTTTCATTCCGCTGGAAAAGTACATTTACAAGTACTCGTTTGCAAGATTCTTAGAAGTGCTCTTCTCGGAAGCGGAAGAACCTGCATTGCCGAGGTCGCCTACCGCGACCTGTTCGCACTCATCAATGGAGTCGCACGTACTATTCTTCAATATTGGCAATTCCGTTGCGCGATTTGATTTTTCGAAGCAGATATCGCTTCGTCTTGGTCGTACAGATCTACAACGTGGCAACGGTGCCCATCTTGAAAATGACTCGTGGAAAGAAAGTGAGCGCATGGTAGTTGAAAAAGTTGTTACCGCGCGCCTTGAAACTCTAAAGGAGCTTCTAAAATCACTTATAACCTCGTTTACAGAAAAAGTAAAGGGGATTAGCCAGGCTGTGGAAGCTTTTGAGCGTACTGATACGGGTCATCATGAGCGGATTATTCTTGAAGTCATGTGCATCTCCAAAATGGTTCGAAGCGGAGATGCAGTATTTTCTCATAAATTGGCGCAACTTGGCCAGGATCCTGCAGACAATTTGGGTGCTTGTGATGCGACGCAGCGCTCATTGTATCTGATGTCGTGCAAATGGATTACATGCATGCTGCGGCTACGTAAACTTATAAAAAAACATCTTTCGACGGAGGCAGCCCCAGTAGCTCCAAATAGTGGGTCATTTACGCTCGGAGGAATTACGTTCCATCCAACAGCTATTTTATCACCGATATCATCTCCGCGTGTCATAGAGGAATCAACACTGACACCCAGCACCATTGTTAAGGAACCCGAATGGGGTGAAGGTACGGAGTCACTTGTCCGGCGAAGGAGTAGTGGAGCTCTCAGCTCTGTGACCGAGTCCGACACGACATCGGGGAAAACAATATCTTCGTCATCAACAGTGGTCAGTATCGAATCGTCGAAGCGACCGTCGATGCCATTTCCTGTTCTTCCTAATGGTATCACTGATGGAAAAGAGGTACGCCGTTTACAGATAATTTACCTGCTCTGCAAAGCTTTTGTTGATAACCTGTGTGCTTCAGGGCTCACGTGTTGGCTGGAAGGAAGCATTATGGGATCTTTATCGCGTTCTCGGCCGATCGGAGCCGGGCAGCGACTTTACTATTGACCTTCCTGACGCACTAACTGCCGGCCACCCTAGCCTACCACATCGATCAAAATTACGGGTAGTACTGGTAAACGAGTCGAAACCGATCACGTACGTTGCTTACGCTCTATCGACGGACTCGTATGAAGAGGAGTTGGACGGCTGGAAACTCCGCGTCCATAGTGAAGCAGTAGAGACTGTTTCTTCGCAGAAAAAAGAACTCGATGCTTCAAGCGTGATATCCACGAACTGGTCACGTGCTGCGCTGGAGACGTCACTGAATGTGCCGTTTAAATTTGTTTCGGTGGAGATGCCACTTCATTTGTCGCTCCTTTCAGGCAAAACGTCATCTACCCTGTCTAGCACGTGTTGGGAACTATCAACGACAGCGTACTACCCACTTCAGGTACACCAATTTGCTGTCTACCCCATGTTTCACTGATAACTGACATCAATGTTGTTGTTTGCAGTTTGAGGTGCTTCGAGAGTTATTTTATGGCAGCCTGCAAAGCTTCGTGTTCTCGATATCTCATGTTGCAAACTGGGATGCAAACGGAGGTAAATCGGGCGCCTCATTCTACCGGACACTAGATGATCGTTTCGTTATTAAGCATATATCTTCGACAGAAATGCAGGTGCGTGCGGTGTACAATTTTTGCGCCGTTGTAGCAAAGAGAATTGACTATGATGTTGCTTCATTGCGATCTTAGAGCTTCTTGGGCTGTCTTCCAGGCTACTTCAAATATATGGCAAGCATATATTTCGATGGCCGTGCAAGCCTTCTTTCAAAAACGGTTGGTCTGTACCAGACGACCATTACCCGAAAAGACTCTGGACAGAAGATGGTACACTACATCTGTGTCATGGAAAACGCTTTTTACCAAAAACAGCTCACCCGGACATATGATCTCAAAGGTAGCTCTCGAAACCGATTTGCCAAACCGCGAGTTACAAACGAAGCCTCGCGAAATGGTACCCGAGTCCTTCTTGATGGCAATTTTCTGGAGTTCACCAAAGGCCACCCTGTGGGCGTATTTGCGGAGGATCACCAATTTATTTTGAAAGCTGTGCAAAATGACACAGCGTTTCTCTATTCCATCAACATCGTAGACTATTCGATGGTCGTGGGGCTGAGTTGTGGCACAACCGATGGCGCAAGGGAGGAGGAGCCTCCATCCGTAATGACTGCTGGAATTATTGACTACCTACGCCAATTCGACCTAATCAAGCGGGTAGAAAGTGTCGGCAAGTCGGTCGGCATGATTGCTGGCCAATCATCACCCACAATTATCGAACCCGGCCTTTATGGTAAACGATTTCGTGACGCCATACGCCGGTACTTTATGCCAGTAACTCCGATATCATCTGGTACCAACGACGATAAATAAAAGTTTTATGTCGCGCCACTAAAATGTACATTGACGTCCTCAAATGCTAGTTCTTACGGTGAGGCATGTGATGGTGAGGCGAGAGCGTGAGCGATTGCTTCAACATGTGCTGATGTTGACACAATTGGCAAAACACACCGGCAACGCGTAAAATGGACTGCATGCCGGGCACATTTCTTTCGGAAATGCTTTGCTCCAACGCTCACTCCTCGAATCCCAGGCATAACAGGATATTTATACTGCAGCGGTGAGGTGTTATATGAATTGGGATATGGTTTGCGGCTTAAGCCTGAAATGTGTCGGTACGTGAAGTGCATCTTAGGCGGAGGCCGAATTGCTATGGTAAAGTCACTGGGGGCTTTTGCTTTAAGCTCTGTTGTAGACATTCGAAGTGCTGGGACCAGGATTACGCGTTCAACTAGAGCTTCAACAAGTCGCGTCGAGTCGTCAACGGTCATCGGTAAAAGCAGGGAAGGCGAGTCCTTATCTCCAGCACTGAAGTTACGCAGATTAATTGCTTGAACACAATCTGCGAGAGAAAAAGTAAATCCTGCTGATGTGGCGCCGACGCACTCAACGAGACATTCTCCCGTCACGTGATTTACTGACAATACCTTGTGAATTGTGATCTTGTCCCCCCTGCGCATAAATTCTCGACCGCATAGCGATTCACCGTAGGTCCAGTTTAAAAAGCATAGCAAAGCCACTGTGCTAGAGTGTGAAAAAAATCCGTGGTAGGAATTGCAGGATTCCAAGTCGTATCCATCTAACCTAAACGACATGCCACACTGATCGATGCACAAAAACGCCATCACAGCATCTTAGTAAGCCAAATCCACTGCACATGGCGATCATTGACTTACCTTGTCGATAATTAGCATGACGCGGCGCCCGCTAATATCCACACCTCTCTGGAACACTCGTTGTGCCATGTAGAATGTGCAACTCCCCTCACGAAATGCGGCAGCTCTCAAACGGCCCCGATATCCACGAAATATGCGTTGAATATGAACCGCCTGGATCACCCATCGACGTAGAAGCTTTCGAAATGCATATCCCTTGTACATTCGTTGGATTGCTACAGCGCTTGATCGTCTTAGCTCTCGAAGTAAATAATTTTCGTGTAGGCGGCGATACATCTCGTCGGCTTGGCGCTGCCTGATATCATTTAAAAGTCTTTCGCGCCGAACCTCGGCTCGGAGTCGGAATCCACGATAGACCCGCTGGGTATCAATGGCAGCCCATGAGTGAAGGATAGCACTACGATGCTCTTGCCTTATCTTCAGTATGGAGGGTATTAGCATAACTTTATGCAGAACAAACTGAATTGAGTCGGTCTGTTGATTTCCATTCCCTTTGCTAAGTTTGTCTGTTGCAACTGGATCAACAAAAACTAGCGCGTTTAGGAGAAGCTCCGCGGTTGGTTTGGTAAGTCGAACTCTTGATCTCGTTTCTGAAAACTGGGCGAGGTCGCTTGGCTTTACATCTAACCCTGTGACTTCTTTTTGATATAGCTGTGGAAGCACAATCTTCTGTAAGAGCAAGCGGGACGATTTATCTGGTATATCTTTTTGAGTTGACCGAAAGGTTTTTTGGCGCATCGACGAGTTCATGTTGCTGCTCCCCCACGTTGCGATACTTTTGTAACTTTTGTTCATCATATTATAATCAAGTTTGCTACCCTCTTCCTCTCCCTCCGAGAGTTTGGAGACACTAAGCACCTCATCATCGGTGAGGTAGAGTGAATTTATTCGACACGTCCTTGTGTCGTCTGCAGGGGTTATGATAGTATAGTGGTTGAGTTTTGATACCATTACGCGAACCTTTTTGCCCTTCTTCGACGTACTTACTTCCTTTAGTAGCACGTTAACTTGCCTGAAATTAAACACTGAACAAAACCGATGGTAGTTGAGCAATAAGCGGTCTACCATGTGGACACGATGAAGATAGCCTGGAATTGCATATTCCTGAGGAGACTGGGCCAACGCTTTGGCATAGTATGCTTCTGCACGAGGCAGTTGGTCGTGACTTTGGCACAATATAGCCAAATCAAGGAACGCTTGGGCATCGGTTGGTCGCAACAAATGTGCAGGCTGAAAAAAATGTGTTTCGTACTGTTGGCGGCCATAGAAAACACGATGAGTGAGTGACTATCCGTGACTATCACGAGCACAAAGCAAAAAGGAAATGTCTTACTTGCAAAAGTGATTCATGGGAGATTCCAAGCTCTTTTGCCCTTTTGAGAAATGACATGGAGGTTTCAATATCTTCACACATCGCTTGCAAGAGAACCGAAAAAAAAAACGTAAATTTGGAAGATGAAGGAAAAATACGCAACCCATCTTCACCAAGTGTCCTAGCTCCCTTAAAATCATGAAGTCCGACATATCGCACCATGAAACACTCAAATAGCGAGTCTTCTGTGCAGCTTTCCAGGTTGCACTTCTTGCATCTTGTGCACCTGGCATGAATCTCGTTTTGGTAAAGCAATTCACGAACGTGTCGATTTCGTTCAAATAGAACAGCCACCGCTCGTTGTCTTCCTTTCCAGCCTCGATAGCACCGTTGAATTTCAGTGGCCACGTCACTGCGTCGCTTATACAGAATTGCCATGACAATCCGCCACAAGCGCCGACCACGAATGTATCGTTGAAAGTTTGTAATTCTCTGATTCATGGTTCTAATGTGCTGACACCACAACAGATCACGACATCGATGTCCTCGATACCATGCCTGAATTTGTGTAGCTCGGTCGTTCCGTTTTCGTGCTAGCCGTGCAAGCACCTTCCGGCAGACCACAACTCGCCGGAATGCAAACTGGATACGCGTAGCTGCGTCTTGGTTTCGAATACAGTAAAACGCTTTCCACTCGATCCGAGCCGCCACTCCTCTGAAAATCTTTTGGATCTGCGTAGCTGCGTAAATGGCTTCATGGCCATATCGCGATGAAGATACTGTCGTCAGTTCCTTGCTTCGTTGCTTCCACGCTCGTTTAAGCGACGAATGGTACAAAATAAGCACTCGCTCGTCCAACGCCGGCAGCGGCGGCACATAACCTCCCGTCTCGTCGGTTGCATTACTTTTTGCCCCCGGCAGCAATCGCGGGACGTATTTCTTCCCTCGTTTGAGCCGATTTTTCCTTTCGTGAACAGATTCCAACTGCTTTATATTGAGCTCCTGCCTACTTCGCTGCTCGCTCTCCTGTCGCTCCTCGACGACCACCGGCTCCACTTGCACATTGTGAACGCTGCGTGTCGACCTCAGCGCCGCGTCGACCAGATACGGCAGGCGCGTCGCCTCCTCCGGCCGACGCCGTCGATGCGGCATCAAAAATGAAACCAATGTTGCTTCAATCCTTGATGCTACTTCGACACCAATGGTACTTCACTCCTTAATGCTACTTCGACTTGATACCGGTTCGGCGCCGGTACAGTACCGTTGTATGTCAGTTTAGTTGTTTGCGCGATCCTCGAGCGCGCGCCGATTGGCCCGCTTTGTTTTTGTTCCGTGCCCTGACTGGCTGAAACCATTTTCTGCGCCTGCCATTCGCTGAAATATGCCTTTGCAACATTTGCAAAGCCTCTAAACTGGCAGACAACGGTGCTGCTTTGCGACAGAATTTACGGAATACGGCACTTTGGCTTCCGAGCGCCGAGACAGCATGGCGACCCAGCGCACCGTGCTCTGTGACCGCCCCTTCATCACGTACCCGACGCGGGACCGGCTGTACGGGCTCTGCTGGCGGCCCGACGTCAGCTCGTTGCGCATCGCCGCGTCCACTTTCATCCCGGGCGAGTACGCCAACAAGATCGAGGTGCTGCGCCATCGATTCCGAAAGTTCTGGCGCGGGGTAGTGACTAATGTGCGCTACGACGACAGATCTTCCACCCGACTGCCAACCAGAAGGAGGTGGTCTCTGCACTTGAGATCGACCACCCGTACCCGCCCACCAAGATCATGTGGTCGCCGGCCTCGCTCGGCTCGCACGTGGAGCTGCTCGCCACGACCGCCGACTTTCTGCGACTGTGGACGATCTCGGACTCGTCCATCGAGTTGCACTCGAGATTCACGGAGGTGTGCAGGGGGGTGCTATTGTTGTGATGATGCGGATGCCTTCTGAGCGTGCGTTTGCTGCTTTGTTGTTGCAGAAAAAGAATAACAACGATGCCTGCGCGCCACTCACCAGCTTCGATTGGAATGAGGTCGAGCCCAATATTATCGGGACGTCCAGTACAGGCACTACGTGCACGATCTGGGACATCAATGTTCGTGCTGCTTTTTATATCTGTGGTGTTTTCGTTGCTAACTGAAGTCGTGTTCGCTATCTTTGCTGTTTGATGCTGCAGCAACCGACGTCTCCTAAGCACCAAATCGTTGCTCACGACACAGAAGTTTACGACATCGCTTTCTCCTGTAGTGACCCAAAGAAGTTTGCGTCAGTAGGCGGGGATGGATCGTTGCGATTGTTCGACTTACGGTGAGCAACGAGTAACCGAGTCCGATCTCCCAGAAGATGACTGACGTCGTGCTTTTCTTGTGTAGATCGTTGGCATCAAGTACGATCGTGTATGAAACACCAGACAAAACAGCACTTCTCAGACTGGCGTGGAATAAGCGAGATGACCGATTCATTGCGACTTTTGCCGACGATAGCACTAAGATTTCCGTGATCGACCTTCGCCGCCCTATTTACCCGATGGCCGAGCTGGACCAACACAAAGCCGGTGTCAACTCGATGTCGTGGTCGCCCCACTCGCGATATGATCTTTGCAGTGCTGGTGAAGACAATACAGCGATCGTGTACGACATCTGCGCGGGTATGACAAGGCCCGGCGAAATCGTTGATGGGCCCTGGAGCAGCTACACATTGCTGAAGTCGGACGAGCCTATTAATCAAATCCGGTGGTCACCGACGGAACCAAACTGCATCGCACTGTGTGACGAGAAAGCGTTGCACGTCGTTCAGATGTAGAAAGATAGCAGTCCAGTTGATGCTATCGATACTTATTGTATTTTCTCATTAACACGAAGAAATGTGTGGCGTATTCTTGGTACATCATCTTGCCCTTACAGAATCATAACTTCCATAGTCACGTGAGGGTCGAGAAGCAAAGGAAGATGTATGGCCACTCCACCAGGTGTCAGTTAACGATGCGTGTCACCTCTTCTCGTCGCCCATGCTTTCATTCCATCGTTGATGTTGTTGCTATCAGAAAAGTTTTGCCACCCTAAGAATATAGGCATGACGAGTCATTGCTGACTTTCAAGTCTGGTCCTTCGTATTCGGTCCCATGTTCACTGATAATCGAGTCCGCTGTCATTGATTAACGAGGTTGGCAGTTCGCGGTTCGTGAGTATTCGTGCTGTGGTGCCTGTGTCCGCTGCTGGACACATCTAGGGTGCTCATTGTGTTGAAATAATTCAGCGATTACCGATGTAAATACAGGAACAATTTATGCCTGCCATGCACACTACGCTCCACGCCCACGACAATCAGTTTTTCACATATAGGGTCCTACCTTTATTTACAAGACAACAGATCATTTTGAGACTTTACACTTGCTGCGAATGCCTCTGCATCTGTGTTATGGCTTGTGCTATGTCATTTGCTAGACTCCTATTTCGGCAACTCACACGTAATCTCTTGCTGTTTCTGATGCAGATACGACGGCAAGTTTACGGTTCTTTATTAACCTTGCATTATATTAATGCAAATAAATGAGAGACTGAGCTCGACTTCTCAACATAAAAATACCTTATTGGCTTGTTGAAGTGCATCCTACTTATGTGTGGCTCAATTTGCGGTGATTCTCGATAATCAAAGCGTTTAATATTGAAATGATTCAGCCTTCTCGACGAGATCCCGCACAAAAAGGAGATTATGTCCGGCTCTCGTTGCTTGGGTTCTCATTTTGGTGGCTTGTTATCCGTTGCACGTACGTTATGACATGCGTTTACAATATAGGCTACGCAAAGTTTTACTGGGACTTTGACGACACCTCCCTGAGTTATTCATTGGAGAGTTACGGTATTGGAATGTCACGCCAGCATTTTGGCACAATCGCTTGCACACACGCTGTTATGGCTTCTATGCACGGCGTGTACGCGCTATTGATTCTATCCGGCGCAATCTGGCATAGTACACTGGTTTTTTCACCCTGGCCAGCTACCAATGTGAAAAACTGCAAGAGCTCTAGTGATGGTGTGACGCACGCTAAGACCCAAACAAGCTCCTACAATATTTGACTACATCACTTCATGGCGTAGTTGATGGACACGGCCTGCTTGGCGTTAACGGAAAACATTTTCACGTGATCCTCATTTGTCGTGAAATAGTTCAGCACTGCTAAGCATCCAAGTCATTCGAATGAGCAAATATCTGCCACGGTTTCTTCTTAGCCGTTTTTATTTGAGCCTGGTCGTGGTCAACTGCTGGTCTTCTCTGCTTATCTATTCGCGGCGATTTTTACAGGACGAGTGTCGCCGCAGATTTGCAGCATTCGTCTTTGACCTCATCCTTGGCCTAATGACAACGATGGGAGTACCTATCATAATTATTACGAGTTATGTAAACAAATACAATGTGGACCTGGGTGGATTTAGTTTCGAACTCCTGAGCGATGACGAATGGCTCGCGCAAATGTTGAATGAAGCACAGATGGTTGTTGTGATGTCTTGGTCAGACTTGGCAACACGCTTCTTTTTTTCGGTTGGGTTAATTCTCACTACTAACAGTATGAAAGATTTACTACAATGTCCCCTAAAACGTCCAAATCAAGTAGCGTGTAACGCGGAGTCGGACGGTATTACTGACGTTAGTCGTTTAATTCCAAACGGGGTGCAAGAAGCTGCAAAATCTAATTCAACCACCGACGAAAGTTAAGTACCCGTGTCGGCCTAAAGTTACGTCACGGGATGCATTATCTGATTGCTGGGTGGCGCTTTACCATGCTGATATTGCACGTGTATGCATCCATGAAAGCAGCACTAGCTCCCTGTAACCCACCCGTTTATTCGATGGCAGGAACACTTCCATCCTGCTTTAAAGTAATTGTAACTGCGTGAGTATCAACATCTCACGCAAGAAACAAGAAGTGCAACTTGCGTGGGATCGATTTGACCCATCCACATCGGTAAAGCTTCATATCCTGCATTGCCCTTCCATAGAAATTCGGGTGTACAACTCGACCATTGTGGAGTGGGGAGCTGAAGCTGCAATTACCAGTACACATCATCCAGACATGGCGATGGTGTCCATGGTTCGAATAAATATGACTGGTGGATCGCTCCCTCTCGGGTTTCAGTCGCTCGAGTTCCCACTCTCTCTGCTCGATATCAACTTTTGCGAAACCAACTTGCAGACACTGCCAGACGATTTGGACACAAAGTGGCATATCGATTCCAGCATTCTCCTGGAAAACAGTGAGTTTACAGAGGTGCCACCGGTGCTCATGCGGCTGCAACCCTCGTACCTCGTACTATCAGGAAACCGATATCGGAGTTTCCGCCCGAGCTATTCGAAGCTGGTTGTATGCAATATGTTATCATCGGTCGGACTAGTGCGAGCGAGATGCCGCGCACCGTGCCACGACCGATCTTGAGGCCAGGAATGATCGATATCACCAACACAAACATATCGTCCTTTTGGTCCTGGGTCGATCCGCTCGTCAAAAATACGCAGGGGATAACGATTCCGATAATCGCTGGTGGGTCCAGGTACTGTGCTGAGCGGGAGAGTATCATGAATGGTGACATCGATACTTTCAGCGAGCCTTTCCATCCTAGTGAGTCGTCGCTGTTAATGAATGCCTTGAAAGGAAATTGGGACGTTCTGCTTGCTGGTGTGGATTGTTCCCCCACAACCTCGATGACCGAATTTCCGCTCGATGTTTGGGACCAGATGAATGCGATTTAGCTAGAGGGAAACTGCCAGAGCCAAACGCATTTGCTGTGCCCATGCGTATTTTCCTAATCATTTACGAACTCTCACCAGAAACAAGTGAATTGTCTCCGATCTATATTCTCAAATTGTTGATTGGACATAGCAATCGATTAAGCGTACATAAGCTTCCCAGCTGGGCTGCACGGTAAGAACTTTGCCATTTCGACAACGAGGGTATCGCGTAACGATGGCAAGTTGTGGTCGACGCACCATTGCTTCAACGCTGATGCATTAACAGCTGCGCCGTCCTCTAAAACGACACGAGCTCGGATGATGCCTTGGTTGCGGTTTGCCTCACTTTGAATTAGCACGAGGGCGTCGGATACTGCAGGATGTGCGACAATGACAGCTTCAATCTCCTTTGGGTAGTATGTCGATGTCTGGCTCTGCCACGCGACCTCGACGGTAGGGCGGAGGCGCCTCTGAAGCCATACACAGTTGACCCCACGTTCGTCTTGCGTAACGATACCAAGATCCGATGTATGATGAGCTCCATTGAAGTGGTGTAGTACATGCTCTTTCACATACCCTGCAGACTGCCACGGAGTCTTCATGGTGACCTCTCCGTTGTCTTCAGTGCGAGTTTCCACACCAGGCCACACACTGCCAACATATAGCTGCTTCTCATTGCTCTCCATTTCCTTCAGCTCAGCGTCAAACCTTTTGCCATGCAGATACCAAGCTGCCATGTCTCCCATTTCGGTCGACCCGTAGTTTTGCATCAACTGCAGCCCATACTCGTCACGCATTTTGCGAAACAACGGCAGTGAAAGACGCGTGCCCGCGCAATAGGGAACATCGGCATGCAGCGCAGTCGGCGGCATCGCGGCGAGTGCGGTGTATGTCCCAGGCGTCGCGTACAGTGCCGTGAACAGCTCGCTGCGCTGCTGTAGCAGCGTGTAGAGCCCCACCGCGCTGGAGGCGAAGCAAAGTTCCGATTGCTCGTCGTACGGAGACGTGAAGAGCGCGAAGATGGTGTTGATGGAGAACGCGTGAGAGATGGACGTGCCGCAGATGATCCTCGCCGGTCTGTCGGGGAAGAGCTGCTGGTGCGTGGATTCTCCCTGCAGGAGCATGTGCTCCCACGTGCAGGGCACGACCTTGGGCTGTCCGACGCTGCCGGACGTGAGCATGCAGACGCAGCCGCCCTTGGCGATCTCCTCTTCCCTGAGCCACGGGATGACGGCTGTCGAGTCTCCTGCCGCCTGCGGGTTGGCGTCGTCCTGGACGTGCACGGAGGCTGCGGCGTCGTCCACCGTCAGCACTTTGGTGATGCCCGTGTGCGTCTTGACGTGCTGCAGCAGCGCCACGCGACTCTTCCCCACGAGCGCGCACACGCACCGCAGCTGCATGGCCGCCAGCATGCACGCGACGCTCGTGCGGTCGTTGTCCAGCACCAGCACGAAGGCGTCGGCGCCTCGTACGCCCGCGCGCTGCAGCAGCGACAGCCCCAGAGGCAGCAAAACGGCGCGCAAACCGCCGCGCACAACTTGCACGCGCGGGTCGGCGGCGCGCACGAGCGCGGGGGGCGCGAGGCGGCCCTCGGCGTCGAAGAGCGCGAGCTCGCCGCGCTTCACGCCCAGCTGCGCCATGCTCGAGCCGTTTCTGCGATGACTGGCGTCAGAATGGTACCGTGTACCGCTACTTAATTTCGGAGTGGCAGGTAAGTAAATTCGGGATTTGACCGTTACTTGGGTGGACAAGACGATGGGCCGGAGAGCTGCGGCCAAGGTGAAGGTGCAGCTGCCGACGGACGACGAGGACTCCCGGAGCGAGTCCGACGCCGAGAGCAGCCGCGCGTATGTCAGCGACTCCAGCAGCTTCCAGGGCTCCAGCGCCAGCAGCGGCGGAGAAAGCGAGGCCGAAGCCAAGCGACCGAGCAAGAAGCGGAGGTTGAAGAGCCGCAGCGAGTCCGGCGACGCTGGCAGCTCCGATGAGAGCGAAGATGAAAGACCGAGAAAGAGGAAACGAAGTCTAGTGGAGGACTCTGACAGCAGCGCCAGCTTCTCGGAGGATTCGAGCGTCTCCATCAGCAGTGAAGAAAGTGAGTTGTCGGCAGACGAGCAACCACGCAGGAAGAAATCGTCCAAGACAGCCAAGACAAAAGCTAAGAGGAAGCAAAAGCGTAAGAATGCAGACTCGACGAAAGAATCGGTAATACCGGAACCGAAAGCTCGCAAGCGTAGAGCAGGACCCACTGCCATGGATGAGGAGACGAGCAGTGAGGAGGAGCCTAGATCAGGAACGGACTCGGAAGAAGACTGGGAGCCAGACGAAGAAGCTGTGCGCGGAGAAGAAATGAAATGGAAAATCGAAACCGTGGAGGAAAGTGACAGAGAGAGTGAGTGGGAGGAGGAAGAATGGGGCATCGAGAAGGAACCTGGCAAAGATGAAGACGAAGAGCTATTCGCTGATAGCGATTTCAACCAAGCGAAGTACGTGCTGCGAAACATCACTGCTCGGGTGCCATACATAGAACAAACAGCTCTTCGTCGGGGAGAAAAAATTACTGGACCGCCGCTTGAGTTTGCTCCCTCGCACTTGGATGAAAACGCCCGGTATGGAATTTGGCGCAGTCGATGCTTTTGTTACGATAAGCGGTTGATTAATTGGTTTCTTGCCTGTGTACAGAAAATTTCGATGGCCTCAGCATGTCCGAAATTTGCGAAACTCCAAGTAAGACCTTTGTAAAATTTCGTGTATTTTGTGCTAGAATTCTAACATCGTGGTTGCAGCTTTTGTCAAGATGCATCTGAGATACTGGCCGATTATGAAGTTTCATTGGAACCTCAAGGCCAAGCTATGAAAAAAGAAAGTGCCTTCGCTCAAGTTCCACGCCCCATTGTAGCGTTAGCAGCAAAGGCATTACGTCGCTCATCACGAAAGCGCAAACGAGCTACTGACCGTGAATATTTGGATAAGCCTTCGGCCATTGGACTGATTAATATCGCCAGAATTGGCGGGAGGTTCGGAGACCACTTTGTTGAATCATTGCTGTCTGCTAACGGAAAGGCACTGCAAGGTATTGACAGCGGATTCGACTACGACAAGCGCTGTTGGTAAGACTTTTAACTCACCAAATGCGGATGTAAAGAAGGGTCCTAACCTTGCTTAATGAATATGCTCTACCTCCAGGTCTTCTCTTCCAATCAAGAAAAAGCCGATTGCTAACTGGAGGTTCGTGCTAGAACATTTGCGGAGAACTGTGGATAGCCCAGCGAGTTCGAATCACCCCGTTCTCCCGCCCATGAAGCCAGAGTGAGTGTTGTGCTAATTAGCATCCGTAAGAAGTTGTATTTGTTAACGCAATGGATTTGTAATGGCTTGTAGAACGTTAGCGCGCATTTCGAATCGCCTAAAGAAGTTGTACGGCCATACGACCCAGAACGAAGAATACGACGTATTTGCTGGCTCTGCATCAACAGCGGGCTCTAATTGGTACGCGCCGCAAACAAAAGCGAGTACTTCAGGTGACGATCACGTGGAGCCGTCAACTCAAGGTGAGCGCAACGGGGTAGAAGCAGAACGAACACCCACGGAGGAAAACGGACGAGTGGCAAAGCAATCATCTCGAGCCGATGGTAGCTTGACTGAAGGAGAAGCATCTATGGAAGAATGAATGAAGTGTCTCCAACCAGCAACATCTATTTCACCCGATAGCACACTTCGAATGGAAAATACATAGAATCTTTGCAAACCACGCTGTGGCGCATGCTAACACGCCGCTCAAGATCTTGTGAGCTTTCTTCTTCTTTTTGTACTTATCAAGGTAAGTCTGCACTTTCGAGTTGTAGTTCTTGTCGCGTTTTACTTCTATACTGTCGTAAAAAAAATATAGCGGATACAGTATGCTTAGTTGACCTATGCTTCCTAGGGGTCATTTTGTTCTACGTAAATGGCGTACACTTGATCCCACACATCGAGTGAAAATTCGATCATCGAGGTTGTGGAGGAACAATCCACACCAGCAAGCAGAACATCCCAATTCCTTTCGAGGCATTCATTAACAGCGACGACTCACCAGGATGGAAGGGCTCGCTGAAAGTATCGATGTCACCATTCATGATACTCTCCCGCTCAGCACAGTACCTGGACCCACCAGCGATTATCGGGATCGTTATCCCCTGCGTATTTTTGACGAGCGGATCGACCCAGGACCAAAAGGACGATATGTTTGTGTTGGTGATATCGATCATTCCTGGCCTCAAGATCGGTCGTGGCACGGTGCGCGGCATCTCGCTCGCACTAGTCCGACCGATGATAACATATTGCATACAACCAGCTTCGAATAGCTCGGGCGGAAACTCCGATATCGGTTTCCTGATAGTACGAGGTACGAGGGTTGCAGCCGCATGAGCACCGGTGGCACCTCTGTAAACTCACTGTTTTCCAGGAGAATGCTGGAATCGATATGCCACTTTGTGTCCAAATCGTCTGGCAGTGTCTGCAAGTTGGTTTCGCAAAAGTTGATATCGAGCAGAGAGAGTGGGAACTCGAGCGACTGAAACCCGAGAGGGAGCGATCCACCAGTCATATTTATTCGAACCATGGACACCATCGCCATGTCTGGATGATGTGTACTGGTAATTGCAGCTTCAGCTCCCCACTCCACAATGGTCGAGTTGTACACCCGAATTTCTATGGAAGGGCAATGCAGGATATGAAGCTTTACCGATGTGGATGGGTCAAATCGATCCCACGCAAGTTGCACTTCTTGTTTCTTGCGTGAGATGTTGATACTCACGCAGTTACAATTACTTTAAAGCAGGATGGAAGTGTTCCTGCCATCGAATAAACGGGTGGGTTACAGGGAGCTAGTGCTGCTTTCATGGATGCATACACGTGCAATATCAGCATGGTAAAGCGCCACCCAGCAATCAGATAATGCATCCCGTGACGTAACTTTAGGCCGACACGGGTACTTAACTTTCGTCGGTGGTTGAATTAGATTTTGCAGCTTCTTGCACCCCGTTTGGAATTAAACGACTAACGTCAGTAATACCGTCCAACTCCGCGTTACACGCTACTTGATTTGGACGTTTTAGGGGACATTGTAGTAAATCTTTCATACTGTTAGTAGTGAGAATTAACCCAACCGAAAAAAAGAAGCGTGTTGCCAAGTCTGACCAAGACATCACAACAACCATTTGTGCTTCATTCAACATTTGCGCGAGCCATTCGTCATCCATCAGCTGCTCAAAGCTAAATCCACCCAAGCCACGATTGTATTCGTTTACATAAGTCGTAATAATCATGACTGGTATTCCCATCGTGTCATAAGACCCAGAATGAGGTCGAAAACGATTGCTACAAACCTGCGAAGAGCCTCATCTCGCCAAAACCACCGAGAGTAAATAAGTAGTGAAGACCAGCAGTTGATCACGACCAGGCTCAAGTAAAACCGATTAAGCAGAAAGCGCGGCAGATATTTGCTCATTCGAATGGGGCTTGGATGCTTTGTAGTGCTGTCTCAAGCAGTTCACTACAAATAAGGATCACGTGAAATATATTCCGTTAACACCAAACAGACCGTGTCGATTAACTATACCATGAAATGATGCAGTAAGTAAGTGGCGAACTCTGGCAGAAGAGCCGGTCCGCATTTTTTTTGAGTTCCTCATGTTTTGGTAAACCCTTATAGGATTTCATAGCGGGAGCAGACCAAGGTGAAAAAGCCAAAGCACGGTGCTGGATTGAACCAGCTAACATCATCAACCCGTACACACCATGCATTGTAGCCATGAAAGCACGCGTGCAAGCGATTGTGCCAAAATGCTGGCGTGACATTCCAATACCGTAACTCTCCAATGAATAACTCAAAACGGTGTCGTTGAAGTCCCAGTAAAATCTTGCGTAGCCTACATTGTAGATGCACGTCAGGAGATACGTACAAAAGATAGCACACCACCAAATCGAGAATCCAAAGAACGGAAGCTTTACATAGTCTGTTTGCTGGCGGGGAAGATGTTGGAGAGGTCGAATCATTATCCAATGTTAAATGCTCTGTAGTGACGGCGATACGAGAAAAAGTCGGTTCTACCTTCGTCCAAACACAAGTGGTAGGAAAACTTGCAAAGTATTTTTAGACCAACGCATGTAATATTACATCATTGCTCAAAGTGGATTTACAGCACAATACTTCAGTAAGTCTGGTGACCTAACCAAAACGATACCTGACGTACTACCTGAAACGCAATTTTGGTAGTAACAGCTACGCCAGCTTGGGAAAGATTATACATCCCTATCAAGCGGGACTTATAGGCGCAGAAATGGAAGTTAATGGTCTATTCAAAAGATTGGGTATCACTACGACCGCGTCCTTAAGGTTGCTGCTTGCGACGGGCCCAGCCGAGTGTGGGTCTAAGAAGAAAATCAACATATTGAGTGGAATCTATATAATGAAACCCTTCAAGCTTCACCGTGTCCTTATCTCTATTCACGTAGTATGTAAGTTAATATTTTCATCTCAATTTCTACCTCCTTTTCCCAAAAGCAATCCTAGGCTTACATTACTAGGAATGGGCAATTTCAACGTTTTCTTAGTATTAGCACTCTGGTCGTCCAATTTACGCTGGGTGATTTTCGTCTAGCGGACAGGTTTTCATTATTTTACTGGTAAGACTCGTCAACCGACAATTTGTGAAATCCATCACTACAGGTATCTCAGAAGCTCTGATACATGTCCACACACAAAGTTCATGTTATAGGTCCCCAGACTACGCCACATACTAGTGTTTATAAGAAAATACAGTATCGATAGCAAAATGTTATTTTTCTACATTTGAAGTGCATGCAATGCATTCAGCTCCGTTGGCGACCAACGGATCTATTTAATCCTTTCGCGGCAAATCAATAGGTTATCCAATCTCAGAACATGATGCTGCACCGGGGCCCATCAACAATTTTCCGGACCTCGTCATGCCCGCGCAACCTTTGTACACGATCCCAGTATTGTCTTCACCAGCACTGCATTGATCATATCGCGAGTGGGGCGACCACGACATCGAGTTAACACCGGCCTTGTGTGCAAAAGTCGCGATGAAGCGGTGGTCTCGCTTATTCCACCCAGCCTGACAAGTGCTGTATTGCTGGACATGACCGTGCTTAATGCCAACGACCTACACAAAAAAACACGGATTTTGAAAATCAGACGAGTTTATTATTTGTTAGCGTCAATCACAGCAAATACAACCCAGTAGTAGTCACAGGAAAAAGCAGCGTGAATCGCAACAACACGACAGTTGAAGACAACCGTCGCAGGTGCTGGTTTATATCGATCGTCGCAAGATCAGCAAGGCAAGTAGCACTCAAGCAAACGCAGCATTTTCCACGTAAAGCTGTTGCTCATAGAGAAACAAACGTTCCGCCATGGGAAAAACAAAAGCGTACGAAGCGAAGAGTACACGAGATACAGCGAGCTACGAATGCATTTGCTAAGATTCCTGGCCGCGTGAGAAAAAAACATGCCGAGATTTAGCCTCCATTTCTGTTCAATTTGCCAGGTCGTAGATCATAGAGTACCCATTATTACTACTAAGCAATACACGAAAATTTGTGTTCAATATAATTAACGAGACTTGTGCTTGTACCGACCAAGGCTAGCTTGCCTTCACCCGAAAGGGACGACTATGAGTCTTGCAAGCTATCGCAGTAGAAGAAGCCTGGTGATACGGCTACGAAAAGTGCAGCCTAACCCACTACAAACGAGCTTGTAACGCATCAACTCCTTTTTCACAGATCCACAAAAGCGCTCAAACTACGGATGTGCAATAAACAAGCAGGCACACGCTTCAACGTGTGCCGAAGCGAAAGATATTGCATAGGTCAGATTCAGCACATATGAGGCTTCAACACGGCTCGAGAGCTCCACTTACATGAACGCAAAAGCCTCAAAATGAGAATATGGATATTGTCGACGACTCGGGTGGCAACGAGCTCAACGCCAAGCTCCACAGCTGCACTAGCGCCACGAGGCATTGTGAGCCGAATTCAAAGACCTAGTAAAATCCGTCTAGGCGGGATTATAGTGATAGGCAGCACCTCCTTACAGTCTGAATCTCATTCCTTTCTTGATATTAACCCCAAGCCTGCGTCAAACTGTAGTTCAGCACCAGCACGTCCCCCACTTGAAAGCTCTGCAGCAACCACCGTCAGCACAAACCTACTACAGCATCTTGCAGGATCGAATCTAAAGCCAGATACCTCAAACAGCGAGCTCAGCCTTTGGTCCGGCGACGGCGCAAATGAGCTGTTGCAATACACGAACTGCACAAAACTGCGTCACCACCCAGCGGTCTCACCGTGAAAACCCGGATTATCACCCACGAGCGACTCGGTCTCCTTGAGTCGCAGCTGCTTCCGCAAGAACTTGTACACCTGCCGCACAGAACACCCAGTCAGCTCCAGCCACCCACCTCATCATAAAACCCAATCACGCACCACGCTGAGCTGGTCATGGCCGCTCACGGTGAACTTGGTGCGCTTCATGAGCGGCGCGCTGCCCACCGCCACGAACTGCAGCGTCACTGGCCGCCGCACACAACACCGCAGACCTCAGCACCCAGCCGCATGCCCTCCCGCGCAATAAAACCCACCTTTCGTCGGCCCTAAGGGTCTCTCACCCACATCCATCTTGGCGACTAAATTCGGATTTTTAGGGAAAAGAAATGCAAATCATCATTTGTTATCCAAATTGGTTGTCATGCAACAAGATTGATGCTGATTAATCTCATTGTATGTATAGGCACACCTCAGTTACCTCCACTTGCTTCCGATGGCATCGATCGAGTCATTTGTCGTGCGTCCTCACGGACTCGTGCAAAATCTGATGGGCTTGCTTCAATAGTATTGGAAAGCATTACAAGACTACCCCTACGAAGGAAAAGGTCAACCAAGCATACTGCATCCTCAACATGTACACTTCTGAGGAATGGAGGTCAAAGTGACTACTTCCATACAACAAACGCTGTTCGTAAGACTTCAGCAAAAAATGTGGATTCAAAGAAGAGTTATAACCCTGCTATGAATATGCCCTTCCTCCAGGTCTTCTCTTCCTACCAAAAAGAGACCGATTGCTAAGTGGAGGTTCGTGCTAGAACATTTGCGGAGAACTGCGGATAACCCAGCAAGTTCGGATCACCCCGGTTTCCCGTCCATGAAGCCAGAGTGAGTATTGTAACATCGTACATCCGTAACAAGTCATATTTACTTAAGCAATTACCTTAACGCAATGAATCTGTAATGGATCGTAAAACGTTAGCGCGCATCTCGAATCGCCTGAAGAAGCTTTACGACGATACGATCCAGAACGAAGAATACGACGTGTCAGCAGCAAGCTCGAACTGGTATGCACGTCAAACTTTTCCAAGTGTCAATCACGTAGAGCCGTCAACTCAAGAAGAAGACAACGACTTTGAAGCTGAACGAACGTTCCCAGAGAAAAACGGCCGAGCAGCAGAGCAGTCAACTCGAGCAGAAGATAGCTTGTCCGAAAGAGAAGCAAGAAGGAATGAAGTATCTGCAGCCAGCAACATCTATTTGACCCGATAGAACCATTCGCATCGAAAACACACTGGGTCTAGCTAAGCCACGCTGTTGCACATGCTTAAACGCCGCTGCTTTAAGTCTTGAGGGCTTTCTTCTTCTTCTTGTACTTATCGAAGTATGCCTGCACCTTCTGGTTGTAGTTCTTGTCGCGTTTTTGCTGGTTAGCTGTCTTCACGATAACCTGCAGGACATCTTCATCGTGCAGCATGTGCTCCTTGCCAACACGCTGCGGGTTGTACTTTGTACTCGTACCCCACACCAGCGCGTAGTTGAAGTTGTCCAACATGTCTTTCGAAATCTAGAAAAGCACACAATTAGCTGTATAGTATCACGGTAGGAATATTACAGCAATACTGCATCTAGATGTTCACATACCGACATACACGCAGACTGAACGCTGACACCCTTCCGCTCCGAGCCCAAGACAACCGGTTCCTCAAATTGAGGGTCCTTTAAAACATTATGCACAAAAGCTTAGCTTTGCCACAGCTACACTGGAGGCAATACAGCCGGGCGTCGTACCTCTCCACGACGCTTCGTGTAGACACGCGTTAGCCCCATGTAGTCCCACATCTTCGCCAGAAGCGTGTCAAAGTTGAGCTACATCGGCAAGTCAAAATAATATCGTATGCTGAGCCGAAAAGTTCAAAGAAAAAATGTAGCAGGAGATACGTACGGCAGGGCGATCTCCGTGCGCGCAAGCAATCACAGTCGAGTTGGGCATCCGCGCCAGTCGGTCCACGTCTTCAATTGACACAACATCAATCTTGTTGTACACGTATAGGCACTTCACGTACTTCCGGTTGCCCTCAATGACATCGATCAGATCATCCGTCGTGCAGTCCTCACGGAACAGCACCTCACAGTTGTGGATTTTGTACTCGTGCAAAATCTTGTACACCGTCTGGTAGGGGTCATCGCCGAGCTATAACATCCGAGAAAGATAACCGTTAGAGACCAACCTTACAACTCCGTCGCTAGGTATTCTGTACCTTGGTGAGACGAATAGTGCTGTTAAACGTGATGCCACCACCATTTTTCTTCCGGAAGTAAATGTCAGGTGGCTGTCGGTTAAGACGCAGCCCGACAGTCTCCAGTTCGTTCTCTAGAATCTCGCGATGACGGTTGCCAGCTTCTCGACCAGCGTCCAACACCATCAGAATCATGTCGGCAGACTTCGCCACAGCAATCACCTCTCGGCCACGCCCTCGTCCGTGCGCAGCGCCTTCAATGATACCGGGAAGATCCAGCAACTGAATTTCATCACCATAAGGTCACTTTAGGGGCTGATCTACATTCGTTCGTCTCCTTTTGACGAAGGCTTACCTGGATGCGGACATCATTGTAGATTAAGTTACCAGGAATGCAAGTCAACGTAGTGAACTCGACCGCGTTCGTCTCCGATTGCGTCTCCGTTAGCTGACTGTTGTGCATCGGAACAGTATATGTATTAGCATAATGCTTCGAAACAGCACAGAGGCGTGCGCTTCCATCGTCACTGCATACCTCAGCATGGTCGACTTTCCCACACTAGGGAACCCGATCAACGCAACGCGTCCATCGCCACTCTTGGCCACATCGAATCCTATCCGCAAGCACACCAGTAAGCCTTTTAACTAGAAGCAAACCTTCGGCCACAGCATCATGTTTTACCTTCGCCGCCGCCGCCACTCGACTTTCCTTCTTCGAGAAGCTGAATTGGGCGATTGACACGCAGAGGGGGAGAGAAACTTTAGTTATAGCCGCAATTCGCCTCTCCGGCGCGGGGACGGACGCACCTCCGTGCGCAGCTTGGCCAGCTTGGCCTTAAGGCGGCCGAGGTGGCCCTCGGTCGCCTTGTTGATCTGCGTCCGTTTCATCTCATCCTCTGCACGCCGCCAGCAGCGCCGCTGTCAGCAGTTGATCACCACCACTGGCATCCGGTCAGCACACACGCACCGATCTCCTTGATGCGGTCGACGATCCCCATGGCTGCTCCGCGATCCGATGCGGCCCTGAAGCAGCGTCCTTGCCTGAGTGAGTGACTCGCCCCGCCAGTCTTCTAGGTCTGCCAGAACAGGAGGTCAGAACTAGATTAATAACTGGACTACATATTACTCATTATACCTTTCTTTGGTAGTATTTTAATTCACATATACCTTGTCTTGACAATAGCATTTGGTATGCAGAACTACCTGTTTCTGGAGACCACATCCTTTTTATACCCTATTCTGGTAACGTCGTAATGACAAAACAAGGTCCCATCATTTGTACCTTTTAAGTAGTTTTTGTTTATTATTGTACCTGTTTCTGGAAACTATATTCTATTTACACCTTTTCAAGGAAAAATTTGCTGACAATATAGGGTCTCTCCGTGATTGCATAATCATTAGAAAGCCAAAACCGGGTCTGAGGCCAAGGACGCTAAACTGCCATTCAACGGTACTATACATCAGATCTGACAATGGGAACTATTAGATCTGAGAGGGGACGCCAGCTGGTTTGAACTGCCACCACAGACGCAGGCTCGCGATCCCGTCGCGCGCGTGCCTCGAGGTCATTCACAGCGCGGCTGGCGAAAGCGCGATGGCCGACAGCGACAACACGCCCCCCGAGCGCGGGTTCTTCCCGGCGCTGCTGGTGCGTTTGTAGCTGGTGCGTCGGCGCGGCTCGCGGCCTCTCACGCGTCGGTTGTTGCAGGGCGGAGCGGTGGCGGGCACGTCCGTGGACATTGCGCTGTTCCCGCTCGACACCATCAAGACGCGGCTGCAGTCCGCCCACGGCTTCTTCAAGGCTGGCGGCTTCCGCGGCATCTACTCGGGCTTGTCGGCGGCGGCGGCCGGGTCCGCCCCTGGAGGTGTGCAAGCATGCTTTTGTGTTTTAGACTGTTGTCGCGGTGTTTGACGCTCGCTCTCGTGATGACAGGCGCGCTCCTCTTCAGCACCTATGAGACCTCCAAGTCGCTCATTGGCATGATCGCTCCGAACCAGAAGCACTCTCCGTTGGTGCACATGGCGGCCGCTGCGTCGGGTGAAATGGTGCGTGCAGTGCAGTTGCAGAGCTTGATGTCGAACAGACTGATGACGATGGCAGTTGTGATTGTGCGTCCAGGCCGCGTGCTTGGTCCGCACCCCCACCGAGATTGTGAAGCAGCGCATGCAGACAGGTGTCTACAAGTCGCTGCCGGAAGCGCTCAATGCGATTCGCGCGGCCGAGGGCGTGGCAGGGTTCTACCGCGGCTACTGGAGCATGATCGCACGTGAGATCCCCTTCTCGTTTATTCAGTTCCCGCTCTGGGAGGGCCTGAAGGTGCGTCTGGAATGTTCTGTATCGACATATACCATGCCGGAAGAGGTACTAACGCGGTTGCGCCAATGCTACTGCAGTACCAATGGT
Organism: Phytophthora taxon juncus; assembly: GCA_033558005.1. Lineage (NCBI taxonomy): Eukaryota > Oomycota > Peronosporomycetes > Peronosporales > Peronosporaceae > Phytophthora > Phytophthora taxon juncus. The sequence goes on from JAUCEE010000017.1 coordinate 151,857, forward strand.
CGAAGAAGCAGAACTCACCCGTGACATCGCTGCAGGGCGCCGTGTGCGGCTCAATCGCTGGCGGCGTGGCAGCTTGTATCACGACCCCGCTCGACGTGGTGAAGACGCGTCTGATGCTGGGCAAGGATGCCAAGGGCGTTCCGTACAAGGGCACGCTGAATACGCTGTCGCGCGTGTACACGGACGAAGGTCTGAAGCGTCTTTTCTCGGGCGTGGGTCCGCGCACGATGTGGATCAGCATCGGCGGCTTCGTCTTCTTCGGCATGTACGAGAAGACCACCTCAACGTTCGCGGCGATCCTGTAGAGCGGCGAGCCTCGCGCGCCTCCCCTATTGCTAGCAATATAAAGAAATGCGGCGGTGTCCTCGCGACGGACGGCACCGCCTTGAAGGTCAGCCAGTTGAACTTGCAGCGGCCATACGCCGAGCCACCTGCCCCCGCGCAGATATCGCGAGCGCGCCGCTGATTCTCGCCAGGCCGCGTCGGGCACGACGCAATCTTCCTGCTGACGGGGTCGCTGCTGTCGCGCCCGCTGTCCCATGCGCTCGATTCGTAGTCTTGGTCAACAGCGTCGACTACGTCATTTGCCCTAGCCCCGGGCTCACAATCAGCGCGCATACTTTATTCAAGTCAAAACTTGTCGCAGCAGCGTGTCCGCCCCAGGCAGCCCTGGGCTCTCGCTGGTGGTTCGAGGGGTACCCACCGCCCGGGCAGCTCACTTTCGAATCTACGCGCTGAAGCTCAAGCCCTCAGTCCCTCCTCCTTCGCCAAGATGCCCGCCTCCCCCAACAAGAAGCAACGCGAGGCCTCGCAGCTCGACCAGCTCAAGCAGTTCACCACCGTGGTGGCCGACACGGGCGACTTCGAGCAGATCAACAAGTACAAGCCGCAGGACGCCACCACCAACCCGTCGCTGCTGTTCAAGGCCGCCCAGATGGAGCAGTACTCGGCGCTCGTGGACGACGCCGTCAAGTACGGCAAGGGGCTGTCGGCCGACCTCTCCGAGAAGGAGCGCCTCGGCTACGTCATCGACAAGCTGTCGGTGAACTTCGGCCTGGAAATCCTCAAGGTCGTGCCCGGCTATGTGTCCACGGAGGTCGACGCGCGCCTCAGCTTCGACACGGAGGGCACGATCGCGCGCGCCCACCGCATCATCGAATTGTACGAGAAGGCCGGCATTAAGAAGGACCGCATCCTCATCAAGATTGCCAGCACGTGGGAGGGCATCCAGGCCTGCAAGCAGCTGCAGAAGGAGGGCATCTCGTGCAACATGACGCTGCTGTTCGGCTTCGCCCAGGCCGTGGGCTGCGCCGAGGCCGGCGCCACGCTCATCTCGCCCTTCGTGGGCCGCATCCTGGACTGGCACAAGGCCAAGACGGGCAAGTCCAGCTACGAGTCGCACGAGGACCCTGGCGTCGTGTCCGTGACCAAGATCTACCAGTACTACAAGAAGTACGACTACAAGACCATCGTCATGGGCGCCAGCTTCCGCAACACCGGCGAGATCACCGAGCTGGCCGGCTGCGACCGCCTGACCATCTCGCCCAACCTCCTGGAGGAACTGACCAAGTCCACGGACAAGCTGGTCAAGAAGCTGGACCCGGAGACGGCCGCCAAGGCCTACACGGGCGAGAAGCTCTCGTACGACGAGAAGGACTTCCGTCTGAGCATGAACGAGGACGCCATGGCCACGGAGAAGCTGGCCGAGGGCATCCGCGGCTTCAGCGCCGACATCGTCAAGCTCGAGCAGATCCTTAAGGCCAAGCTCAGCGCTTAAGCGAGTAACGTACCCTTCCCAGTTTCTGCATAGGTGCACGGGAGCCCGCCACGCCCTCGTCGGCGGAGCGGGTCGGCGGCCAGCGTCGACCCCGGCGGCCCCCGGCTTCGGGGGCGCGCTGCGAGCGCCCCTCGAGGTTATAGGAATTCCCGCGTCGACGCAGCGAGGGCCGCGTCGACGCGTCGTTGCACGAGTTTAACACACAAAACAACGACCAAAACCTCTCCTTTGCATCGCTTCCCCATCGCCGACACCGGCACCGGCATCGCAGGCATCAGCCCGCGCTCAGCCCGCCAGGAGCAGCCATGAAGGCCACGCGGCGGGAAGCAGCTCGTCGCCCCATTGCGAACGTTCGATTTGAGGTTCGAAAAGATCGCGTCAAGATCGTCGCACTTAAGCGGAGCCGCCGCCACGGTCCATCGCCCAATTGGTTATTGGCGCGCGCGGAGCGAGGGGAAATGGTCAACTTCGGCGACGACTTCCAGCTGAGCCGCTGGTTCAACGCCAGCCACGGCGCCGGCAGCGCGCACGCCACCGACAGCGAGGACGGCGACGCCGCCGGCTCGGCGGACGACGCCGTGACGCAGGCGGCCGCCGCCAGTCTGGCCGAGTGCTTCATCTGCCACATGCCCAACCCCGAATACATGTCCACCAACACGGCCAAGAAGGCGCCGCCCGTGCCCGTGTGCTCCGTGGGCTGCGAGGCCAAGTACCTGGAGCTCAAGGGCATGCGGCCGTCGGCCGACGCGCGCCACGCCGACCCCAACCACTGCTTCGTGTGCCAGGCGCCCAACCCCGCATACTCCGTCAGCAAGCGCGCGGCCGTCGTGCCAGTGTGCAGCAAGGAGTGCGAGGACGCCTATCTGCGTCGGAAGAAGCCGCGTCTGAGCGCCGACGACGGCGCGGCCGCGGCCAAGAGGCAGAAGAGCGACGACGCCAAGCCCGCGCAGCGACGCACGCTCAACTTCCTGGGCGACCAGCTGCTCGACAGCTCGGACGGCAAGGGCTACAAGAGCTGGTGGCTCGGCGCGCTCACCTTCTACGATTTCGTTTACCAGCGCCACGGCATGTGGCACAGCTACTCTATCAGCAACGACGAGCCGCGTGTCGACCCGTGTCTGATTAAATTCGGTAAGTGGCAGGGAGTCGCTCTTGAAGCAAGAGACTCAGACACTGACACAGCGTTGTATGGGCTGCAGCTACGTGCAACATCTATCGCGAACTGGACCGTAGTACAGCATACTTGCGAAAGCATGTGCTGCGATGGCAGCAATCCCACCAAGGGCGTCTGGGTATGCGCGAAGTGCTGTGGATGGCGGTGGTGTTCAGGTATTGCAACCAACTGGAAACTTTTTACAAACTCAAGGGAATTCCCAGCTCGGACGATTTCCCCCTCTTTCGGAAGCGGTATGTGCTATGCTTTGTATCCTTTACTAAAGTATTGTCAACTAATGCGGTCTGAACTTGTATGATAGCCTGCTAGCCCAGGCAAAGCGCAGCAGCGATGAAAGTCAATTTCTCGCTGGTGACCGCGACCTTACAGTCGCATCTTACCTAGAGACGCTGGATAAGTTTTTGCAGAACATTGATGAAATCACAGTTGCGGTGAAGGAGGGCACCAAGGTTAAGGATATCTTCGACACTCTGTGCAAGTTCCAAGATAACGTGCTCGGGTCATTTACGTGCTGGCAAGTGGTGTGCGATCTGATGGAGCTTCACATGCTGTCTGAGGACTTCACCACGGATGACTATGTATGGCTTAGCCTGGACGCGAGAAAGAGTCTGGTTCAAATATTTGGCAAAAATCGTGCACGTCCGTCGGAGTACGTTGCACTTGCCCAGCTGCTACAGCAACGCCAGCTCCAAGGTTTTAAGGCTCTACAGGTGGAGTTTCCTTTCTTTATGAGTCAAAAGCTGGACTTAAAGAATATTGGGCACGCACTGCACGGTTTCCAGGTTTATCGCAACATGAAGCTAATGGAGCATAAGCAAATCCACAAGCAGGAGCCAGGAACTTCACTGCCTGTTCCGTACAATTCGCGCACGTACATGATGGACACAGAGAATTGCGAAATCTGCTCGCATCCTGAGAACGAGGACCAGTTGGTGCTGTGCGATATGTGCCAGCGTATGTTCCACAAATACTGCATCAACATGAAGGAGCTGCCACCAGCGTCGTGGGTGTGCACTGCTTGCAAGAAACAGCAGAACTACCCGCAAGAGGGCCTGATTGCGGAGCAGGAAGTTATCTCCATCGATTAATCAAAGTTGCGCAGTCAGATGCGTGGGGTAGTGATAGGACTTTCATTCAAAGTCAAGACGTTTGATTGAAATACAACGAGCGTTCACCGCACCTAAACAAACAGAGCTCACGCGCATTTGACTTTTGTATCTGTTGATGCCTTCTTGGTAGATCGCGGCTCGTTTTTCCGTTCCCATCGGTTCTTCACGACTTGGTAATGCGAATCGTTTTTCCAGATGTAGTAGAATGCGATGACGTCTCCACAAGACTTGCTGTTGATCTGCAGCCACAGCAAAACCGTCAGCTACGCAGTTACGCACATCAATCAATCTGCTTACCACTTCGGCAATTCTTGGGAAATCCTTGCCGTAGCATTCAATCGCGACCTCAAATACTCTGATCTCAAAGGGAGTCCAGAGGTCTGAAGCCGCACAACAGAGTATATGTTTAGTTGGTGAACGGAATTTGTGCAGCAGTGCACAGTCGTACCTATTACGGAAGGAACGCGCAGAGGCGATAACCCTTTCAAGCCTTGCTGAAAGCAGGAGACGCGCTGCAAACCGAATTCGGACACCTTTTGCCTCTTGTGATTAGACGCATATGCCGGTTGGGGAGCATACATTGTTCGGGCAGCATCCAGGTAGTCCTGTATGTAAAGTTGTCGCTCTTCATGTGCATGAGCAAATGTTACTAACCATCCTCATATACGTGCAAATTGTGCAAAAGTAAAGGTACACATACTTCGAAGACGATCCATGAGTTTGAGTGTCTCGCTGGATACATCCGGTTCGGGTTCCGGTAGGAAGTCGTCCGACAAGTTGCCGTCGTCTCGATTTTTTGCGCACGATCCGTGCTTTTTCCAAATGTAGTAGAACGCGATAGTGTCCTTAACGCTCTTCTTGGGTAGCTGCAAAAAGCGATTGATGAACTTAACGCCACGGGCAGCTTGGCGTAAAGTATTAGACAAGTACCTGTTCAGCGATGGCATGGAAGTCCTTTCCAAGGCGTTCGTAAGCCTCCTCAAAAAGTCCGACTTCAAGGCCTGTCCAGTCATCTGCACACCCAGCACACGAATCTATCAGTCATAGGCATGGAGATGCATCTCTCGAGCGTTGTAGAAGCCTACCAAGAACCTGGTGCGCTCGTAGAGGAGACACTAGCGCAGCCAGTGCATCGAACGTGGATCGGCTCTTCAACCCATACTACAAAAGTTGCAACAACTTGTAAGAATCAACACGGCGACAAGGACGAATCCTTCAGCGCGTACTCACCGAGTTGGGCTTCATCTTCAAAATGGCCGAGGGCCGCTTCATCTGAAACTGCATCTCGTACAGCGCGCGCGCCGCTCTCAAGTACCGCCGAACGTTGTTCATCTTCACTGTTTCCAGCAGGCCCCAACGATCCAGGAGTGAGCATCTCGACCACTTCACCAGATTCTTGCAGCTTCATTACCATCTGCCTCCGCAGTGTCGGGCGTCTCATCTCCTCGCCAAATCGACGCTGCCGCCACCACCTTCTGCCCGTCGCGGTCGTCGGCGCTGCCCGCGTCGTCGCTGCTGCTGTCCAGCCGCAACTAGTCGCCATAACCGATTCCTTGAAATAAGACCCATTTTCCAGCCGCTCTGCAACGTGAACCGCAGCGCCAATCGCCGCACAAACTCCGCCACGTACCGGACTGGGTCTCTTTTGTCCTCTCAGCAGCGCCGCCTTGTTGGGCGTCAGCGGGGACCTGTCCTCGGACGCGCTGCGCGAGTCGACGTCGTCGCTGGCCGCTCGGTCCCGCGCCATAATTCAATTGTGATAATGGGCACGTCGTCCGACCCATTTCCCAATTCCTTCTAAGTACGAATCCCCACTTCAGCTACAAATTCAGAGCGGAGAGCTACGATGACGACGGCCGTGGGCCGCGCGGGCGCGCGGGGCGACGATGCCGCCGACTTCCTGCGCCGCCTGTCCATCGCCGACGCCAAGGTGCTGCTGGAGCGCACGAGGTGCGTGGGGGTCCAAGTTTGGCGGCCAGGGGGGCGCTGGATGCGTCGCAATTGTTGATTTTGTGCTGTGCCGGCCGCAGGAAGGAGAAGGAGAACAAGACCAAGGAGATGCAGAAGATGATCGGCGTGCGGTACCGAGACCTGATCGAGTCGGCCGACAAGATCGTCAACATGCACTCGGCCGCGCTGCGTCTCGAGGTGTCGCTCAAGGAGATGCCCGAGAAGTGGAGGCAGATGGAGCTGGATCTAGCGGCGGCGTTGACGGTGGAGGAGCAGGCGGACAATGGCGAAGAGGAGACGGCAGTTGCTGCCTGGGAGACGCAGGAAGAGGATCAGCCCGAGCTGGCAACAGACGCAGCTAAAGTGGCGTTCCTGGTGGAGGTGCCTGAAAAGATGTGGCGGCTTTTGGACGAAGGAGAGTCGTTGAAGGCACTGGAGCTGTACCAGCGTGCCAACGAGATCCATGATGAGTGTGTTGCAAGCTCCGCCGAACAGGAATTTCCGTTCCTGCAGACGCAGTGGACGTGCATTCAGTGCTTCAGACCGGTATGGTGCCCGAACGCTTGGGTCGTGATTATTATGCAGACGCTGATGTTGTGTTGCTGACTGGTTTTGTATGTAGAGAATGGTGACGTGTGCGAAAGGTTATCTAACTTGCCGAGGCAAGGAGAGCCGATTTTACGCTGATAATCTGTGCACGTTGGCAGTGCTGAGCGACCCACCTGTTGGTGCTACCAAACTGTTTGAGATGTTTCTAGAGTCTCGCTCGAAGTGGATGACGCCTCTCCATAGAAAACATGGTGAAGAGCAGCCTGAGCAAACAACTTCGAAAAAGGAACGCGCTCTTATGATTATTTTGAAAAGTATCAGCCTTACAATGGCACAGACGGAGGAGATATTTGGTGATGAAAAAAAAAGCGGTCTGCTGAGCTCAATCTCGCAGCTGACGCCAAGTTTTAAGCACGACCTAGAGACGATCATTTTGTCGGGGAAGATGCTCAAGATGCTGGGCGAATGGTTCCAACGAAAGCGCCGGCAGGTATGTCGTACAGTTCTCACCAGGCTATCGACGATATATAACATAACTTTATTATGTCTGCATTCAGATCATTGAAGTAGCTTCGCCGATTATCTCGAGTATCAACACAATCTCGTTGCTATCGCAAGTGCAATCCAAGCTATATTCAGTCAACACATCTAGCGGTGGCTGCGAAAACGTGAGAATCTGGAGTCGAGTCATTGGCGACGCACACCTGGCTCAGTCCAGTAGTCATGATAAAGTGTCCTCTGTCCCTGCTGAGTCAGTGTTTTCTATTCTCTTCGCGGAAGCATTCCGGAAGCGAACGCGAGATTTGGTGCAGCATTCGTTCGTTGAAGCTCTTGAAGCAATTAAAAGTCAGGTTCGCGCAAGCTTGGAAGACACGGTTGTAAGTATTACCCGAGGCGACTGCCGAATGAGGAATGTGAAGTTCTACGATTACTTCGAGACCATCCAGAAAAAGGCAGCAGATCTGGATGCAAGCGATCTTCAAAGTGTTCTGATCGAAGAGTTCCTTCGCACGTTATTTAACCTAGTCGTGTTCTTTGAGCAAGAATTTCCACTCCCGGGAAACCAACTGCCCGATACAGCGAACAGAGCAACTCCACTTCCAAGTGTTTTTCTCAGTATCTCCAATATTTTGGCGGGAATTGTGGCTGGATTCCATCACCAAATGAACAAATTATTCCCAGGGAGCTCGGCTACAGTCTTGATTCCTGAGAAGGACCCGTCCGTATCCACCGTTGCCCCATTATTTGCGAAGTTTAACACGCAAGGATTCGTCAAGAAGTCGCAGCTGAAGTCTCTGCTGGAGGTGGATAATGCTCCTTACATTATTGTTATTGGCTGCGTATGTGTAAATTAATTTGGATTGAATGTTGACATTATTAGGAAGCGTTAGAGGGAAGCCAAAGTTCGCAAACTAGCTTTATTGACGAAGAGCTCAGGCGAGTGAGTGCTTTAGGATTCCACGCCATTTACCTTGTTACGGAGATCAAGCGAAAAATGTCATACCCTCAGCTGTTCGTGAACGTGCTGCATGGACTATCGAAAAGCTACTGTGAGGCATGGGCTACCATTCTTCTTGAACAGAAAATTGAGCCATTGCGCGAGCTCATGCAGATGGAGCAATATGATTCCACAAATGAGGTACGATTTAAATGGTCCATCAAGTTGGCATCATTTGGTAGTTACTAACATCATCTTGCTGACGCTACATAGGAGTGGATCGCTACCCACGAAGGTTGGATAGAGCAAGTGATTTCTGACGAAGGTATCGGAGGCGACACAGACGATTCCTCTTCCGAGTCTGAAATGGCTCTGGGTGACGAGAAGGTTTGGCTGCCGTGGTGCGAAACACCGACCGTATCAAGTTTTCTCTTTTCTTGTTGTTACAGCTTAGATGACGCGAATCGGCTCGTTCAAAATTCCATTGGAACCAAAGATGAGCAGATCAAGCTAATGCAACGTACAATTCGGGAAGTTCTCGTGGAGCAACTTACCATCATCAGCGTGGCAGTGTATGATGCAGCAGTTTCTCTTCTCGTCGAAGCTAAGGCTGGTCAAAAGGATTCAGTACTTAATTTTGGTGAATGCTGCATCCAGCAATTTCTTTTTGATATGTACTTTGTTCGCGCGACATTGGGATTTTCGGATTTCATCCGCTTTGGTTGGGGCGATGAGCTGAACCCAGAAGATTGTTCTCCTGGGCTGTTGAAGCTGAAGGACCTGTTCGAACGTATGCGGGAGTTTATTGACCCAGTGGATTGGGAAATATATGGGCCGCAACTGATTGAAAACGTTGTTCTCCAATTCCGAAAGAGCCGATTGCTTTTTTCATCGCTGTCAGAATCGAACGATATCAACAAAATTAGTAAGTGTTGCGACTGTTTGTTTGTAACTCAGTAGATACGCGTGTTTAACTATCTTTGTTGCTCCAACCACTAGATGGTAAGGAAATTGTTATCGGTGCTCAAGATACGAGGCCACTGGCTCGGATTGCGGAGCCAGTCGCGAGGTTCTCACTGCTTCCTGTGCCTTCTAATCGTCGTCGGTTCCAACGCACGTTGTCGTCGATGTCGCGCTCCAGTGAAGATGATGCTACGGAAGGAAGAAGCAGAGCTAATAGCTCAACCTTGTTCCATGAGCGAGCAGGCGTAGATGATGCGTCTCAGTCGTCAGCCATGAAGCTGCAGAACCTGTTGTCGTCGTCGACAAGCTCAAACATTTTCTCTGCAGCGACTTCTGGTACTAACCTGCTTTCTTCGGCTGCCAAGGGCATTGGGTTCTTGTCATCTGCAACAACGAACAAATACTTTTGAAACCAATAGAGCAGAGTCTGTTGAAATGAATCTGCGTGTTGGTTGATCTCTAGTCTATATGATGTTAACAGAGCTCTACTCCACAAACTTCATCGACGCACGCTCCTTGGAAAGGGCTCCCCACTGCTGATCATACACCTTGGCAAATGCACCGATATCCGAGTCTTTGTCCTTGTCCGAAGAATCGTCCGAGAAAAACTCGTTGGTGACGACACTCAGCGTGTCAGCCATGAGGTCACGAATAACAAAGTGCAGGCGGTCACCCGTCTGCTTGAAGTCCGGACCAGGGTTGAACTCAAGGAGCCACACGTTAAAGTCCTCGTCAACCATGAAGTCCACACCGTAGATCTCAAAGCAGTTCGGCAGCGGCTGGAAGACCGAGAACTCGCCCTTGTACGCGTCGAATGTCTCTGCAGTGATGCGGCCGATGTCGGCAAGGATCTTGGCCTTCTTGCCAGCGGCATCAGCAACTCCTTGCTCAGTGAGAATCTGGTCGATGTCATCTAGCAGCAGTACACATTCGCTTTCGACAAAATCCGGGTGGCTCTGCTGCTGGAAAGTGTTGGTGATGTGTGAGTAGTTGTTGTCCGTGTCGGCCTCGCGGTACTGCTCGAGGGCGCAAAGCACGAGGCAGTGCTGGTACACATACACCTTGAGCCCACCAACAGCCAGCACATACACGCGAATGTGGAATTTGCGGCCGCGCAGCAGCAGTGGGCGCTGGATGTACTCCTGCACGACCCACTCGCGGATGTCGGTCCACTCGTTGACGATGCTTCGCAGCTTCTTGAAGTCCTTAATCACATTGACTTCGGCGCCCTTGTTGGTGGCGCTGGGCTTCATGATCCACGTCTTGTCCTCGGCCTCCAGCGTCTGCCTTACCTCCCAGAGACACGAGTCCAGTCGCTGGCGGAAGGAGATGCCGAACTGAGCCATACTCTCGTCGTACGCCTCCCACGTGTCCACCACGAGCGTGCGCGGCAGCGCCTTGCTGAGCATGCACTCGGGGTGCTTCATGATGTACTTGGACAGGTAGATGGACAGCTGCGCCTTGCGCGACAGGCCCTTGCGCACGCAGTAGGCGTTGGCCACCACCTTGCCGGCCAGCACGCTCTTCCAGTCCAGATTCTCATACTCGTCCCACTGCGCCAGCCACCGTTAGCTGCTTCACTCATTGAATTTGCAGCGGCAACCGCCACGTACGATCAGGTCCGGGAACTGCGTCGCGTCCTCCGAGACGACGGTGTAGAGCGCCGGATGCAGCGCGAACGCGCGGTCCACGAGCGGCGCCACGTACTCACTGGGCACGCCGACACGCGCCACCAGGCCGCTCTTGAAGGCGCGCGCCGCCTCGGCCTCCAGCAGGCGGAAGCCGATGGCGCAGGCCAGCTCGCTCGTCTGCCAATGCGCCGCGTCCTCCATGACGTCGAATGATGGCCACCAAGTGGGTGACGTACCCTGTGCGGCCTGGGATTGGCGGAAAAAGGTCTCCGGATCATGTTGCGTAATGAACCCACGCGTCCGGCGCATACTTGCTTCAAGTCATCTTCTTGTCACTTAATCCGGGACGCATGCGGGAGCTTGTATTGCCGTGTGCACAGCTTATTGCGAGCCGCAGCGTATCCCAAATCAGTCGGACGTGGTCATTCCGTTCCGCCCCCCGAGCAGCTCACGAGCCTCCGCGCGCCGACATGGCGGACAAGCGCCGCGAGGGCGAGAAGGTGTGGTGCCCCGACCCGCGCAACGTGTGGCAGCTGGGCACCGTCGCGGAGGACGACGGCCAGAAGCTGCACGTGCTGCTGCCCGACGCCGACGCCGAGCAGCAGTTCGACGTGGCGCAGGTGCACCCGTACGACCCGACGCACTCCATGGACCTGGACAACGTGGCGGAGATGGACAACCTGCACGAGGCGCCGCTGCTGGACCTGCTGCGCCGCCGCTACCTCGAGGACAAGATCTACACGTACACGGGCGACATCCTCATCTCCATCAACCCGTACAAGAACATCCCCATGCTCTACAACTTCCCGGAGCTCGACTCCATCGGAAAGCTGGACAACCCCGTGCCGCACGTCTACTCCACGGCCCACGGCGCCTACCACGCCATGATGAAGGACGGAAAGTGCCAGTCCATCCTCGTCTCGGGCGAGAGTGGCGCCGGCAAGACCGAGGCCTCCAAGTACATCATGCGGGTACACTCCTAGCGGCTCTGGCTGCAACGCAGGGGCAATTTAACGCTGACTTGATGCTGTTTTTGTGTCGCAGTATCTGGCCAACATCTCCGAGATCGGGAAAAAGACGCCCAAGGCGCCAAAGGCCGACAACGACGGATCGTCAGTGGAGCAGTGCGTGCTGCAGAGTAACCCGCTGCTGGAAGCGTTCGGTAACGCCAAGACGATCCGAAATGACAACAGTAGTCGATTCGGAAAGTTTATCAAGATCTACTACCACGCTGACGGCACGATTTCGGGTGCTACGACGAGTCACTTCTTGCTGGAAAAGAGTCGTATCGTGGGCAGTGCCGAGTCCGAGCGTAACTACCACATATTCTATCAGTTGTGTGCAGGAATGCCCACAGAAGAGAAGAACAAGCTCAAGTTGAAGCCAGCAAGTGATTTCCACTTCTTGAACCAAGGAAACTGCATCCAAGTGCCGGAGATCAACGATAAAAAGGATTTTAAGGAGCTCGTTGAAGCCATGGGCACCGTGGGTATTCCGCCGGAGCTGCAACAGACTATTTTCCGCCTTGTTGCCTGTGTGTTGCATCTCGGTAATGTGGAGTTTACGGAGAATGCGAAGAATGAGTCCCAAATCGCTCATCCAGAAGATGTCACGAATTTAGCCGAGCTTATGATGGTGACACCGGATGAACTAGAGTTTGCACTTACCAAGCGAACAATGTCCGCTGGTGCACGTGGCTCAGTAGCAGAAATTGCGCTGACTGCTGTCGAGTCTGTTAAGTCCCGCAATGGTTTGGCGAAGGATATCTTCAGCAAGATTTTTGACTGGCTAGTGTCTCAAATCAATAAGTCGACGTCTAACGTCGGTGGCGCTTCTGGTGTAGGCGCAGGATCCAAGTTTATTGGTATTCTGGATATCTTCGGCTTCGAAAGCCTGCAAGTGAACTCGTTCGAGCAACTATGCATTAACTACACGAACGAGATGCTGCAACAACAGTTTAACCAGCACGTCTTCGTGTACGAGCAAGAGGTGTATGTTGAGGAAGGCATTGACTTCTCTCGTCTGGAATTTAAGGACAACGGACCCTGTCTCGATCTGATTGACAAGAAGCCTCTAGGCATTTTGCCTCTGCTCGATGAACAAGGAATGCTTGGTCGACGCGCGAGTGACGAAAATTTTATCCAGAAGCTGCATCAAACTCACTTACCGAAGGGCAAAGTTCCCGAGGGGACGACTATCTACTACTCGAAGCCGCGCTTTGCCACGGACGAGTTTGTTGTTCACCACTACGCTGGCGAAGTAACGTACAACGTTGTTGGGTTTTTGGAAAAGAACGATGATTCTCTACACAATGATCTGATCTCGCTTATGGACAGTTCGAAGTGCGAGTTCTTGCGTAAGTTGTATCCGCTTGCCCAAGCAGGTGCGGCAGCTGGTGGTGCCAATCCGCGCAAGCCTATCCGGAAAATGGGCAACAAGATGACTGGAACAATGACCGTGGGCCGCAAGTTTCGTGACCAAATGGCAAATTTAATGGTAGAACTCAAGGCTACGGCGCCCTCCTTTGTGCGCTGCGTTAAACCGAATAATCTGCGTTTCCCGCAAGGCTGGAATGCTGAGTTGATTTTGAATCAACTTATCTACCTTGGTGTGATGGAGACTGTGCGAATTCGACGATCAGGTTTCCCTGTTCGAAGGCTGTTTGAAGAGTTCCACGAGAAATATCAAATCTTGACCCGCAATGTGCCGAAGGACAAGCGTGCCAACATGACGGACAAAGATTTCTGTGAAGTCATTCTCCGTTTTATTCCTCGCGAAAACTGGCAACTGGGTCACAAAAAGGTATTCCTCCGTGATAGTCAACTGCGCATCCTGGACAATGAAGCACGCAAGATCATGCACGAGGCAGCGACTGTTATCCAGAAGCATGTTCGTGGTCGGCAGCAGCGTCGCAGATACCTGGATATGCGTGCGAAGGCCATCCGAATCCAGGCTGTGACTCGCATGTACTTGGCAAAACGTCACTATCAGCTTATGCGTCGCCGGATAACTCTGCTCAATGCTGTCGCCAGACAGTTTATTCAACGTCGCAAGTACCAGCGGCTACGCAAAGCTACTATTCTCGTGCAGAGCCATGCACGAGGTAATGCGGCGCGAAAGTATGTGCTGTATCTGCGTACAGCACCGCCTGCTGCCACGAAAATCCAAGCTCAGGTGCGACGCTACTTGGCACGCAAACGCTTTTTAAAGCAGAAGCATGCTGCAGCGAAGGTTGCAAATGCGCGCAAGATGCATAAGCAACGCGCTGAGTTCTTGGAAATGCGTGGTGCTGCGAATGTCATTGCCTCTCGATACAAAGGCTATGCCGCACGCAACAAGTATCGCGAGATGAAAAAGGCAGCTATTGTGTTGCATGCTGCTGGTCGCGGCTTTAACGCCCGCCTCAAATACGGCAAGAAGGCCCGTCTGCGCGCAGTCGCGCGCAACAAGGCGCAGATTCAAATTGCAAGGGTGGTTCGCGGTTTCTTGGCCCGGCGTCATTTTCAAGTGTCTCGTCGCCGCATCATTATGATTCAAGCGCGTGTGCGTGCTAACCGTGTTCGTACTGAGTATCTGAAGGGCCGAGAGGCTACTATTAACTCTCAGGCCATGATTCGTCGTTCGCTTGTGCGACGCAAATTCTTGCGTGAAAAGAAAATGGCTACGCGTATTGAGGCTTTTGGACGCATGATCATTTGTCGTCAAAGATATCAAGACGAGCGGAAGAAGATTATCCTGGTTCAGTCTCTCTGGCGAATGCACAGTGCTCGCAAGCAGTATACGAAACGGGATAGGCAGGTTACTTTGCTGCAGTCTCTCTGGCGATGCCACGCACAGGCTAAGAAGTATCGCGATACTCGCGAAAAGATCATCACGATTCAGGCCTTTTCACGCATGACAGTTGAGCGCACACACTACCTGAAGTTGCGGTCAGCGGCACGCGTGGTGCAGAGTGCTGTGCGTACTCACTTGGGTCGGCGTATGTTCATTCGCTTCCGCCGTGGAGTGGTGAAAACGCAGGCGGTGTACCGAGGCTACGTCCAACGCAAAAAGTATCGACAAACAGTCCAGCGAATCGTCATGGTTCAAAGCGTCTTCCGCCAAAAGAGGGCCCACAAGCTGGCAGATGTACGACGTCGATCTATGGCGCGTGTTCTGGCTGTTGTTCGGATCTTCCTGTCTCGCGTGCGCATGCGGAACCGTACTCAGGCGTTGTTTGATGCTGCGAACGCATACGATCTGACAGAGGTGCTTCACATTGCCCAGGAGATGCCAGGAATGCTGCGGGTTCGTGACCGTGACCACGATATGATGTCCTTGATTCACGTGGCAGCAAAGAATGGTGACTTAAACCTGGCGCGATTCGTATTGGAGGAAAATCCGCAGCTCGAAGATCTTGTATACGGAAAGGATACTGCAGGCAGCACACCACTGCACTATGCATGTCGTCTGGCGCACCTAGACATGGTGCGGTTATTAGCAAAGGTCGCTAACCGCAATTCGAACCCTGGAGCACACTTTGACTTTGGGGCAGCGCGAACGCGGAGTGCGAGTAGTACAAGCAGCGCTAGTGATGATCCGCCCGAGATGAAGCTTCGCTCTGTCTCCAGTGCTAGCACTGTGTCCATGACAACGCCTTCGTCTCGCTCACCTTCAAAGAGCGTGTCTATTGGCAATCGCAGCCCTGTGGGAGGCTTTGACCCGCGCATGCGGGGAATGTCAACAGCTTCGGCGTCGTCGTTTTCGATGCAGCCTGGCTTCAAGCCGGGTGACCACAATGCCCCCAAGCGCCATGGCCGCCGAACGCTTGTGTCTTCAACGCCAAAAACAGGAAACAACCGGCGTTTATCGTCGTCCATTGGCGGTCTCCCACCTGTGTTACCAACAACACTGCAAATTGAGGTGTACAAGGAAGGGTTCCTGCGCAAGGCTAGTGGAACTCGCTGGGCCACAAAGCGTTATGTGATGGTTGATGAGGTATGCTTGTCCTACTACAAGACTGAAAAAGACAAGATTCCGCTTAAGATTGTGGAGCTTTGTGATGCCACTATCAAGCGTAACTCCGACGTCGACTGCTGCTTTGAAATCCGGTCTCCACGGCTCAAGAGCTCCAAAAACCCTGATGGCATGCTGTCATTCGTGGCCGACACAGAAGAGGAGGTGCATGAATGGATGCTCGCCATTCGCAAGGTGCAGGGCGTTCGTGTGACTACAACAAGTCCTCCAAACCACAATATGATCTGCATTGATAGTGGACTGCGTCGCGACTACGTCAACATGAAGAACAAGTTGGGTTTCACACCATTGCACCTTGCTGTGCAAAATGACGAAGATGAAGGGTTTGAGGCTGCAAAGGTCTGTGTCTGGCTGATCGAAAACGGCGCCGACCCCAACGCTATCGATGAGAATGGCGACACGGCCTTGCACTATGCGGTGGAGCTGGAGCGCTATGACCTGGTAGAGACACTCATGAAGCGTGGAGCTGACTCTAGTATTAAGAACCTAAAGGGTCTTTCAGCTATGGAGATTGCTGAAGAGGATGACTTGAAGGAGATCCTCGACCCAGCTCACCATGTCCCGAAGGTGGAGGAGACTCCGGTTGAACCTGAAGAACCACAAGCCGATGGAATTGTTCCTGTCAAGAAGGTGACACCAATTACTCCGTCGCTGGTTCCAGCGCCTGAGAGACTGCACGACAGTACCTATGTGTCTGTTTTCCTAGGTGCTGTGGCCGTGGCCACTGGTCCCATTATGGAGACACCACACTTCAACCTCTACATCATGGATTATAAGGGTGCTGTCGTTGACACGGCGCAACGCACTCCGAAGTCTCTTATCCAGACGGGAGGCAACTACTGGTGGTTCGGCAACACCTGGTATCTCCAAACGCCGCTCGAGCACCTCAAGGACGGTAAGAATTTCAATTGGCATCAGATGAACATGTATGCAATCCACTCATCGTCGTTCTCCTTGTCTTTAGGTTGTGTCGCCGTGATGGAGCTACGGCATCGGAGCCTTGTCACTCAAGAGGTTGAAGTGGGCTGCTGGACCTTCTTTCACCTGGACTTGAGCAAGATCACGACGGCGCCAGCCACCTTTGAAATGTACGCGCCGCCCGTGGACCCGCTCAGCAAGATTCTTGCCCGCATTCCGGGCGACTCGTTCCTGCAAGCTGAAATCAATGTGTCGCTGTAAGCCACTTGGCGTAGTAGAAGAGAGTAACGCGAGCCATATTGGTTCCGCTTTTCTGTTCGCCTTGGGCTTTTTGAGTACTCGCAAGCTGGTTTAACTAAAGCAAACAACGCTGCAGTGGCAAGTAAAAATCAAGCATCTATTTCAGCAAGTAGCGTGCACAGCAAGTAGGTGGGCAATAGCGCTACCTACTCTACAGCACACGGCGTTTCTTGGCCGAGTTCATGTACGGCCGCAGCACCCACTCGTTCTCCGCATCCTTCTGATCGAGCGTTCCGAGCTTTACCTGGTACAACTGCAGCTCGAAACGGGGACCGCATTCCTGCAGCTCCACCTCGCGACCTGTGACCTTGAAGACGTGGTGACGGAACGACACGAAGTCATTGTCGTTCGACAGCGTGATGACGCGCTTGGAGTCAGGCTTGGGCACCGGGAACAAGTGCTTGAGGATGTTGGCAACACGCTTGCCCTGAGGTGTTAACAATTACGAACACATTAGCTACGAGATCAACAAGCGTCATGCTCAGAAAATCATGCAGCGTACCAGTGGCGTCTCGAACTGGTTGATGATGAGGTGCGGGTACGCTTCGGAGATCGTGGCGCGGTCCTCAATGTCGTGACGCAGCACCGTGCTGCTCAGCGAGAAGTACGCCGTCGGGCCGTACGGGAGGTGACACACCACCAGGCCATCTACCAAACGCAGCAACAGCAGCCAAAAGTCAGCACTCAGCCCAACAAAACTCCGTGCATCTACCCGCCATCGTACCAGGCTCGCCACGCGTCTCCGTGACCAGCAGCAAGTCTGTGAAGTCGTTGGACCTGGCGCTCTCCACCAACTGCCAACAACAACAACAACAACAGAAAACTCCAAGTCAGCAGCCGCCAGCAGCTAGTTGCACGTCAGCGCTGCTACTCACGTCGCCCACAGTGTGCGCGCCGCGGTTGAGACGAATGGCGTTGGGGAAGATGAGGCGGATCTCCTGCGCGAACTGCTTGAGTCTGGAGCTGGGGTCGCGCGACGTGGTGATGGCCACCTTGGGGTCGAACATGCCCGCGTTCTTGTACTCATCGTCGATGTGGCTGAGCGGCTTCTCGTGGGCCTCGTCGTCGTACTCCATCTGCTGGCGCAGACTCTGCTCCACGCTGCGCAGCTCCGTGGGGATGGCCTTGCCGCTGCGGATGGCCTCCTTGAGCTGCTGCTTGTGCTCGTACAGCGCGCGCTCCTTGCCCTCCAGCCCCTTGCGGTACAGATACTCGCGGCGCAGACGCACGTTCCTTCGCACGGACATGGTGGCGGCGTGGCGGGAGCTGGCGGTGGCGCGGCGATGTGGCTTTTGACGCTGTTGCGCTCCAGTGATTGGCGACGGTTTGTAACCGGGTAACGGTTGGTAACGGTTAAGGGTAGAAAGCAAGCGGCCGGAATAGTTTTAACACATGGACACATGGACGCAAGAAGACACAAAGGTGGACACTGTGGAACAACACTCTGTAGATGCTGTAAGCCATCATTCTCAGCCACGAGAAGTTCGTTGCAAGTTTGCGTTGAAGACAGACAAGTTGGCGGCATTCCTCAACACATTACGGCCAGCAACGACATCAGCACTAGCTGTCCGAGCTGAGGTGATGCCGATGGTGGCGCCGATGCATGGGAATGGTACATACATAAATACACGCACTATCGTGCTAATAGACAAAACTAGGAATAAAAACAGCGGCGCGCAGTGCTAGGACGGGCACAGCACTTTGCCGACGTGCGACTTGCCGCTCCGAGCGTTGCCGCCGCATTTGCGCGTCGGCTCCAGGAGCGCAAAATTTCGGCGACGCTGCTCGTGTCGCTGCTGCTGGTAGCGCTGTTGTTGTTGCCGCTTTTCCGCCTGCGAAAGCCCGCTGGACGGGGAATTCCAGGACGAGGAAGAGGAGGAGGACGTCGACGACGTCGAGCCGTGTCGAGGCCGCTTCTTCTTCCTCGAAAGACGAAGCATTGGCGAGCTGATCGGGCTGAGCCCGCGCTCCCAAGGCCGCTCCTTGCTGGCGCGAGGCGACGGCGTCTTCGGAGCAGGGGGCACTGGGATCGCGATGGGAGGAGAGGCAGGCGCAAATCGCACGAGCGGGATGGAGCCTGACTCAGACGGCACTTCTGCAGCCAAGATGTCGTCAGCCTTGGCCACCTCAGCGTGTTGCGGCTCGACCGGACGAGGGATGTCCCGGAAGAAAAGCATCGGGCACTCCGCCTTGTAGTGCCCGTACTCGCCGCAATACCAGCAGTCCGAAAAGTGCGACATCGAATTGCTGTTGGAGGCACCGCCGCATGATAGTCGCTGTTGTGCTAGTTGGCCACAGTCTCGAGTAGCGTGATCTCTGCCGCGGCAAATGTAGCAGGTCGCCATGACGTCCCACGAGGTTTGATCAGGCAGACAAATGTCCTCGAGGCGGTGATCTCCACTCAGCATGCTGCTCGCACGCTTGAACTCCGAGCAAATGAGCTCTTGGCCCTTCCTGTGGAAAATCACGCGTCCAATGTCGTGGGCCAGCTCGAAAGGGTCCTCGATGCTCAATCGCCAAGACACAGGATGACTCCACTTGGTCGTCTTCGACAACGGCCTCCCCATACGAATGCTCACTACGTCATCTTCCATATTGAAGCGGTGCGCATAAAAGTCGAAAAAGCCGGCAAGCAGCGCACCGACCGAGTTCATGTCTGTCGTGCCAAACGTGGACGGCAGCTCCATCGACGGGAACGACTGCAGGCGCTCAAGCAGCACCGAGATCTTCGTCTGCGACTGCAGATTCTGGAACATGGTGTGCACCGCCGGCAGCTGCATCTCCGCGTAGTGCGATTGCAAGTAGAAGATCAGCAGCAGCGTGTAGCCTGTTGTATCCACACACAACCCCATCAGTCTTCGCCCAACACCACCATCCGCACCAAATCCTCACCGTAGGAGCTCAGCGTGCCGTTGACCGAGTCGTTGATGCCCCTCTGCTTGGCCCAGTACTTGACCGCGAAGACCAGCGGCCGCACGCGCGGATCCACCTGGCCGTAGAACTTGAGCAGCGCCGTGTTCAGCAGCGCGTTGACGCCGCCCACGCACACGTCGCAGGCCACCTGCCGCTTGGGGTCCCAGAGCTTGACGACCGGCACGCGCGCGTGGCGCACGAACTCCTGCACCTGGAAGGCGCCGGCAAGGCGCTCGCAGGCCGCGGCCAGCAGCTCCACGCGCTCCTGCGGCGAGAACTGGCCCTGCGCGTCCACGTCCACGTCCTCGAAGTAGATGCCGAGGTCCACGTCGCACCCGCCAAAGCCCAGGCCGCTGCACACACACACACACACGGCGTCAGTCCGCGCTCCTCCTCCCCTTGCGCCTCGCGCCGCACCTCTCGGACGAGCCGAAGGGCAGCACGCGGCACGCCGGCCACTGCTGCCGCAGCAGCTGCTGCACGCGGCGGCGCACGGCGCGCTTGGCCGCCGCCTCGGCCGCGTTGGGCTCCAGCTGCTCCAGCAGCGCGATGCTGTCCACCGTGAGCTTGCGCACGCTGTTGGCCGCGCCCATGCTGTCTCCCTGCTCGGCAAGTCGACGACTGAAGCGAGAACGATTCGCCGCACTGCGTTTCAGTATGGCGCCGAGTTGCAAAAACATCTCCTTGAACTTTTCGGCTGCAGATTCGCCCATACATTCGCCCTATCGCCGGGGTACGTGGCAGGCGCGGCAGACTCAGACCAGAGTGAAGGTCGGCAACGTGGACGGCAGGATCGTTCGTTGCCCAGCAGGATCGCGGCCAGGCCACTTCAACTGCCACACAGACCGAGTCGGTCGAGTGCAACGTCGCCTTTCACACGCGTTTTCGGCGCGAGTGCTCGGGAGGTAGGCGTCGAGCTGTCGCAGGCTCGGCCGGCGTCTGACCCGGTAGTGACGGAGGCCATAGCCGCGGACTCGCTTAGGCCGGGTCGTCTGACCGACAGTTTGCACGTGTTCATCCAAACAGAAGATGTCGTCGGACAAGCCTGAACATATTTTACTGCAAGCAATGTACTCGGAAGCCATCGTTCCACGGGTTGAAGGCGGTCATGGGAGTTGCAGCTACTTGATTACCATTGCTGCTGAGGTCTAGGAAGCAGCACGAAATTCTATCATCACTGCAATATGCAAGCAATTCTACTGACTAGTCTAGACAACGCTACTCGCTCCGCTCCAGCTCGGAGTAGTCGCTGTGCTCAACGAGACGCGCAAGGCGTGCTAACTCGCACGAGAGCGTCCCCATAAAAAGAAGCTGGCACACGATGGCAAGCGCCTCGAAGAATGCCTCTTGCACAGCGGTAAAGCCCAGTGGGTTGGGCCACACACCGTTGGCACACAGGAAGAACAGAGCAACTAAACAAACACAGCAATACAGCACCATGCAAAGTGTGAGCGTCTCAAAGCATCAGCACACAATACAACAATGATACGTACACAGGAAAGTGGACGCAAGCCCCACGGTGAGCAACAAGCGGCCAAGAGTGTACGCCGTGAAGAAATCCAAGCGCCTCCAGCGACGAAGCGATATCCAGAAGGAGCGCCGACGCAGCACAGTCAAAAGGCTGGCACCCGACGACGATTTCCCATCAGCGCTTGTGGTTTCGTCCTCGTGCAGGACACTCTTCCTCGCGACTTGAACAGCAATCATCGTGGCCCACGCCGTAATGAAGAACGCGATCGTGAAGTTGATGTGTGCATCATGATGCGTGCGCATGTCCATAACTGCTAGTCCGAAAAGCGAGATCGCTGCTGTAGCGCCAGCCACTAGGCATGCGTAGCCCGCCACCAAGTGCTTCGCGCTGCTCTCACTTCTTTCTGTCTGCCTCTGCGGACTCATGCGCAGACGCAGATACCAGAAGAAAAGCACGACCGATGCGAAGATGAAGATGGCTGTGAGGCACATGCCGCCAGTGAATGCATACCCCTCCGGTCTGAACGTCGCGGCATACGACAATGTCGGGAAGTTCTCGGAGCAGGTGAAGTGGCTCGCACAGGCCAGCAACTCGGTGCCCAGCATGGTGCAGATGCCGGTGAAGGGCACCAGCCACGCAATATAGCCCACGTTGTCTGTGCGGGCCATGTCTCCCAACGCGCCCAGCAAGCCCCCCGTCAGCGTATTGCTCTGTGCTTGATGATAGAAGACAAACTCTTCTGGGCGTACACCGTCGTCAGGCGAGTATTTCCTGTCTCCGTCTGCGTCTTCGTCGACGTCGGATAAATCGGAGTCCGAAATGAAGTCGGAATCGTCCTCTTGGTCGCTGGAGTCGCTAGACGCTGCAGAAGACGAAGACGCTTCGGAGGACGCTTCGGAAGACGCTTTAGAGGACGAGGAGGACCTGGCTGAGTCCGAGTCTGCGTCCGAGTCCGAGTCGATGGAGCTGTCGTCCGCGTCCGAGTCGAAGCGCTTCCGGCTGTTGCGGAGCCACGTCAGGTCCGGCTGGAGCGGGTTACGGAGCTGCTCGCCGGGGTTACGCGCGTCGAAGGAGATGGGCCGTACCGCCGCCATCGTCGAGGGGGATGGCTACACCTTATTGCTACGCAACCAGGACGAAATGCCGAGGTGTTGGAGACTTCATTCAGCGATGAAGCCAAATGCTGGCATGGAAGAGACCAGAAATAGGTGTTGTGGTGATGAAAGAAGGCATGGGGCGTGCGGTGGGGTAGTGATGGTGGGGTTACAGTGGGCGTAACCTTAGCGAAACGACGCGAGTGTTTTTCAGGTCATCTTCCGACTAGAGCAAGAGCTCGAAGCAGGTCTAGTAAGTATTGCAAGGAATCTACCATGTATCGCCTGAACCGCTAGGTAGTTGCAAGATGCAGAGCTATTGCGTCCAAGTCGTCATTCACAGGTACACACACAAGCTAGGGCTACTAGGACCGAGACGCGGTTGCTCAGCGGCAATTCGAGAAGTCTCGTTGGCGCACGAACTGCGCGTTTGGTATATCGTAGCAATCCAGGAGTACGTTAATTACTCCTTCAATTTGATGTCACCTCCAACTTTAGGAGGAGAACATTCCCATTCACCACATATTATTTTTTCTCTTCCTTGTAGCGGCTCGACATAAACCTAAATGGTGCCGAATGTTGCTCTCGGTGTGATGTGCAATATATAACTCTCGCGCGCTCGGCATCATTTCATGGCCGCAGGATACCGCTCACTTCATACATAGTTCATGTCCAACCGCAATTTGTGGTTCTGGACCACCTGGTCAGCGATGCTATTTGCCTCGTTGACGGCGTTCTGGAAGCACTGCTCCTTGTCATACATCGCAAGGCCCTCAATGGCCACACGGTGCGCATCGTCGAAGCCGCACATGGCAAATATGCGCGACAGGAATGGGAACACGTAGTCTTCGTGCGCTGGAGGTGCCTTGCCGCCCGACGACGAGATCACGATGAGCGGCCTTCCTTTGAAGTACGGGCGCGAGGGTCCTTCCTCGTCCTTGTCGTGGAACGTGAGCCCTGCCTGCACAACGCAGTCAATGTACTGCTTGAGCGCGTAGGGGACGCTGAAGTTCCACACGGGGCTCGTGATGACGAGGAAGTCCGCGCGCAACATCTGCTCGGCCAGCTCCTTGATGGGTCGGAATGCCTCCAGATCGGCCTCGTCCTCACTGCCGTGACGCGCCTTCCACACGCGCGTCATGGTCTCGCGGTCGAACTTGGGCATGCCGCTGCTCCACACGTCGCATTCCTCGATGTTGAGGACGTCCTCTGGTTTGTCCACCACGACGGCCGGGTCGTCGCCGCTGCAGATGTGGCGGTGGTAGTGGTGCGTCAAGTGGTCGATCATCTTGGCGGCCACGCGATCCGTCACGGAGTTGTGCGTGAGGCTGGCGTTGATGTGCAGAATGGTCTGCTTCTGCGTCTGCAGTCCACACGGCCGTTAGGCTGCGGGGCGAGCGAGCGAGCAAGACGGCCGCTTACCTTGTCGAACTTGGTCTCGAGCGGCGTCATTCCGTTGGGGCTTCGCTTGCTGCAGGCTTGGAAACTTGTTCAGTGAGCGCCTCGTCCCCGACGATAGAGGCAGGCGCTGCAGCGACGGCACCTTGAAGTTGCCCTGCAGTCAAAAACATGTGCGCCCGGCTCCAGAGCCAAGAAACACTTTTAGTTTGTATGGTTTTAATCGCCGCGTTCCGCGGGTCTCGTGTCGACTTCAACACGGTCGGCTTGCCGCCGGAACAGGCTTGGCTGGCTTCGGGCTTTGTGGAGCTTGGACGTGTCGAGCGGAGTTTTGGTTTTGCCATGCTACCGAGGTGAATCACCAGGCATGATTTGGAGTATTGGCAGTTCTCGGACTAGTCGACAGAGCCTTCAGCCCTCCCTTCAAGATTTAAGTTTAACAGCGATTTGCCGCAGCTCAACAACTCGCCGTCATTTTTTCCCTGCGTGCCTTCATACGATAAGCGTCACAGCGTGTTCGAGTGCGTTCGAAAGCGTCCAGGGCTGTAATGCGTCGGCGAGGCCAATCGCGATTGCAAGTGCCTGCGCAGCCCCTAGCTGGTGAAGCGCGATGAGCCCGATCCCGCTTGTCTCTACCGAGTTTCCAGCGCTAGTACTTGCGCCAACTTCAAGTGAGCTGCCGGGACGCCTCGCCACTGCTTGGGCGCCGGCAGCCTGGCCCCAATAACAGCGTCAACGTTCGACTTGCAGACTGGTTCGCTCTTTGACAGGCGCAAAACGGCAACTTGGCCGCAAAAAGGCAACTTCCGGCCGCGAGGTCTCCTGAAGGTCGCTGGTCGTTCGCGCGACATCCGCAGACGCCCAGTTCGCGCCACCGACCGACGGTGGACCACGGGCGGTGGCAGCAGCCAATCTTCCGGTTTCACACACCATCGCGAGTGCCAAGAGAAGAGGGCGACTAAGACTCGGAAGAGAGGACCGCCCCGCTCGCCCGGAACTCGCGCGCCGCCGCCCGCCCCACTCGAGGTGCGTCCGCCCGCGTGTCGCCTGCGCGCCGCTGCTTTGCGGGCGCGAGAACGCGACGAGAAGCCGCCGCATCTGCCGCCGCCGCAGCGTCGACGTGGCCGAAACCCCCCCTCACCCCCTCTGCGCAGGCCGCCACCCGCCTCCGCCATGGACTCCAAGGTCTGGCAGCGCGCCGCCGCCGACCTGAACCCGCCGGGCGTGCCCAACTCCTTCCGCCACGCCAAGAACCAGCAGAACATCGCCAGCGTGCTGCTCCGTCGCGAGTTCGGCGGCTCGCGGCGGCAGAAGACCGTGCGCGCCGTCGGAGAGGACAAGGAGGAGAACTTCTGGGCCGAGAGCGAGAGCTCCTCCAAGGTGCGCGCTGCTACATACAGGGAGAGACACTAGACAGGACGCTGGACTGACACTTGTCTTTTTGCGCGGGGACCCGTGGGAGCAGCATCAGAGTCGGTACTTCGAGTTGCCGCAGACGACCAAGTCCACGATCTCCATTGCTATCAGCCCGGACGGGTGCGTTGCTGCGGCAGGGGTGCTGCTTTGGCGGATAGAATTGAAAGACTGACGTCGTTGTGGCTGCATGCTGCAGGAAAACGTTTGCGTCGACGCACGGAGACCACACTGTCAAGATCATTTGCATCGAAACAGGCAAAGTCCTACAGGTGGAGCAGTCGTCGACTATGGTGATTCGTTGCTTGGAAAGTGCTGACATGTATTACTTTGATCATTCATGCAGACATTGGTGGGCCACCCGCGAACCCCATGGAGTGTCAAGTTCCACCCCACCGATCCACGCTATGTGGCTTCTGGTTGTCTAGGATTCCAAGTCCGGTACGTTATAATATGGAGATGCAAATCTTCCAAGTTCATGTGCTCATCATATTTTTCATATTGGCAGCTTTTGGGATATTGAGACTGGCCGTTGTCTATACGTCTCGACGTTGCGCCATGCCATCATCTCAATTTCTTTTCACCCGTCTGGCGACATATTGGCAATTGCTAGTGGAACCTGCGTTTACACTTGGGACTACCAGGTACGCAATAAGTTACTATCATCGCTGTGCTGGGTAGGGAAACTGAGGTATTGTGCTATCTGTTACAGCACACATGCCCCCGTATCGCCATGTTCAGCTACCAAACTTTACGCTCTGTTACGTTCTTACCCGATCCATCCAAAATTATGGTCGGAGAGGCGAATGAGCGTTATGTGGTGAGTTACAGCTGCACTACCGCATGTTTCTAGTACGCATATCTGACAGTTTGTTGTGTTTTGCTTCTGTTTCGTTCACAGCGACCACAGGGCCAAGCCCCGCCTTCTGACCTTACAGTCACACTCACTATGTGGGACTTTGATCCATCGTGGGCACTGTCTCCGGAGCCATTGCTGACGAAGAAGGCTATGAACAACAGTCGCGTTATTCTTTCCCACGCACTTATCTACAACGATGGTGGATTCGACATCTCTCGGTGCGGTCGCTACTTAGCGATATGCGCTGACTTTTCCTTGCGACAAGCGGAAAAGGAGGTTGAAATGGAAGCAGAAAACGAAGCCACTACAGATTTGGAAACAATCCTGTCCTCAGTACCAACAACACAAGAAACAGTCGGTGGGGCTACAAGTCCCAGTGACGATGTCAACGACGTATCTGTATCAAATCCTCAAGCGACCGCGTCGAATGAGAGCAGTTCCTCATCTGGTGCTGCAGCTCGTGTGACAAGGAACAACGGAGTGACACCGCAAGCACTACCGGCGTCGATTCCGTTATCTCTCCCCATTCACCCGCCACCTCCACGGCTTGTACCTATCTCTGGTATGCACACAGGTGCACCAAACATGCTGGCGGCCCTGCAATCAGCAGCTGCGGATTTGTCACTTACGATGGATCAGTATATGAACCAACAAATACGACGTGTGAGGCCACGGCTACACCCCCCACATAGTATTCAGCGTTACACGACGACAATGGAGCCTGCACGGAGCACGGCAGCGGCTCCCACCGCTGTCCCCCAACAGAGATATTCGCAGATTCGACCAAACATTGCACTTAGTCGGACACGGTTCACTAGGAACCAACGCAACCGCCGCGGTCGATTATCTTCTGAGAATCAGTCGACATGGCTAGCCTTGATATCCCTGGATCCAGAGCAGCTTGGCCGTGTCATTCAGACATGCCACTTAGCTGAGACTGCTGCTGGCGGTGTTACGTCTGTGAAAATTTCGCCGACATCAGCTTATGTTCTACTAGGCTACGGAGTACGAGACCGTATACAACGGTGAGTGGTTGGCTATCCCCCTAGCGTATTGCTGATTTGTCGTACTAAACAACTTTGCTTTGATTTCCATAGTGAGACAGAGTTTCCAATTCATCGTGTCACGCGTATCTATCGATGGGAAGATATGGCATTGCTATCCCATGTCGAGAGCGCAATGGACGATGTAAATATCGCGTTGTTCAGCCCGATTTGTGGTGGCGGCTTCTTATACGGCACCAAACAGGGTAAACTACGAGTCTGCAGTACCTTCCGCGGCGACTTCCACGATGAAGAAAATTGTAACGTCTTAGATGGTCCACGTCGTTGCCATTATGACCAGAACGTCAATGGCGACGACGAAAATGAAGATGATGAGGACGGCGATTTAGGCGAGGAAGGAGATGAGGAGGACGAAGATGAAGATGATGAGGAAGGCGCCGATGACGATGAGGAAGATATGGAAGCCGACGATGAGGAGGAAGATGACGATGACCAAGACGGCAACGAAGATGAGGACGCTGACATGGGCGAGTAGCGCTTCCAAGTGTTTGATAATTCTAATTAGTCACGCAAGTTTGAAGTTTGAAGATATGCAAATGGGAGAATGTCTCCATGTGATGATATAACTGCATTCACTTCGGTCACTCCTCACGTCCTATCTCGATTTACTGCTCATCGTCGGCCATGCGAGCCTTGTCTGTCCCGTGCCCGAACGTTTTCCCCAAGAACATCTCTTTGTCAAAATCGCTTCCAACGAATTGGGCTTTATCGACCTTCCGCGCGCGGTTGATGAGATCTGCTGTCTCCTGACGGTGCGCCTTCTGGCTAAGTTCGCTCGCTTCTCCACCGCAGCCCCACACTTCCATTGCATCAATGACAAACTGCTCACTGGACGACAAACGACCCGCTTCGAAAGACAAGCACTTGGGCGTGGTGTAGCTGTGTTCGTCCAGATCTTCACTCAGGAACAACCGAAACTTGTCCGGGGACCCTCCCATGCCGAGTCCACGCGGTAGAGCAAACCCCTTGGAGTTCAAATACATGTAGTTCTCGTTGGCGCCGCTTGCCGACACTCGGTACATGTTAATCTCAGGGGCCATTCTGAAAAGGAAACACCCATTGCCTCCGTAGTACCGGCTTGATTCCTTCCACTCGGTATCGCAAAACATACCAAACACAGCTAGATCCCAGTCTGATCAGTACATTAAAATACCCCTCAAGGCAAGTAAACGCTGTCGAAGCTTACCTCCTTGGGTATCCCGAATAACCGTCAGCGTTGGGCCAGAGTAGCCAAGAATGTGGTAACTCAAGCGGTTAAAGCTCAAACCGTCCTGCGCGCTTGTGTACAGTCGACTGAGGGGTGTCTGAAGAGAAGTGGTGACTGTCGATAAGACCACAAAATGCGATCTGTTCGGAACGTACGCAGGTGACTATTGCGAAATGGCCTGCTCCCTGCATTTTTGTTATCGTACCTGGACAAGATGCTGCTCTTATGAGACAACCGTGGAGCCTCGAACGAAGGTTTGGTCAGCGATTCGAAGCACTTGCGCACCATCCACGACATAAAGATAGTGTAGAGAAGAGGAACCTGGGCTCCAATCCACCGGACAAAGTCGTCGCTCGACACCTGGGTAGACCCACCAGAAGGAGGCATCGCAGCACGAGCAAGAGCTTTCGCCACATCGGCCGCACGGTCAACCTCTTCAACCTCGCCATCTTCAGCCATAACCAAGCAGACGAACAGCAGCTGGCTTAACTCGTGCTCCGTCATACCATTAGCTTTGTCATCAGCTGCAAACAGACAGAACATCGCCCGACAGATCGCCTGAGACGACGCCCGAGCGCATTGAGCCACTGCCAGTCGACGATGCACATCAAAAGTCACTCAATTTAGCCTCTCCGCACAAAACCCATCCGAGGAACGATACAAACTTGCCCACCTCCTTGTGCAAAGTTCTTCATCTGCAACTTCCCTCCTTTCCCAGCAGCTTGTCCGCCTTCATTCTGCTGCAGACAGAGGCGGTAGAAGGCAGCGCCGAGTCGTCGACACGGCGCAGCCAGCTCCCCCGCCGCAGCAGGCAGCGGCAACTCCAGCCACGTCTGTTTCAATTCCCACAATGAGTGCAACCCTTGCAGCACATGAACCGCAGCGCAGTCACCTGCAGATTGGCCGCAGCCGCAGCTTCGGACGGCGCCGCGGCCACCGTCGCCTGGAACTTCGTCTTCAGACACTCGAACTCCTGCGTCGCAGCACAACCTCAGCGTTATAACATTCCAGAGGTCCTCTCCACGCAGCACCGCTTGCCTCGTCGCTGAAGGGGCCCTTCCACTCGCCCGCGCGGGCCGACGCGCTGCTCGTGTTCCCCATTTTCTCTCTTGCGACTGACGTACGCATAAGATTTGGAGGGCTCTCTGAGACCTTATGCGCTATCATTAGACGCGCGTTCTACGGATCTATTTTTGGCACCGCCGGGATAACGGCAGGCTGACCTACTGGAGCTGCTCACTTCCCAAGCTCCTCGTCCGTTGCGCGCCATGAGCCGGTCGCTGGCCTGCGCGGCGCTGCTGCTGGCCGCCGCCGCCGCCGACGAGTGCTCCAGCACGTGCGGCACGCCGTCGGGCCTCGAGTTCTGCTCCTACGTGTCGTTCGCCGTGTGCGGGGGCGACGCCGCCTACGAAGAGCTGGACGCCGCCGCGCTGCTGGCCTTCCAGACCTGGAGCAGCCCCAACGCCAGCGAGTCGCCGCTGGCCGCGCTGCCGCAGTTCCAGGAGTTCGGCCACGAGAAGCTGCAGGCGACCGTCAAGACGCTGGACCTCGCCAACTCCAGCAGCCCCTGTGGCGCCTTCTTGAGGCGAATGGAGTGCGCCGTACGCTTCCCTGTGTGCGAGGTGGGGCGAGACGTCTCCAAGGTGTGTCTGGCGTCGTGCCAGTCCACCGTGCATTCGCAGTGCCCAGGGCTCACCAACATGTGCGCGACGTATGGAGACGCAGAAGTGGAGTCCAAGGGCAACAAGTGCTTCAAGGTGTCTTACTCCGGCCCGGCAATGGGCATGTGGGTGGCGGGCTTCCTGATCTCGCTGGTGTTCTCCGTGCTCAACTCTGTGGGCATTAACCTGCAGAAGCTGTCCATGTCACGCAACGACGCGGCTGAAGTGAAAAAGACGACGCTGAAGCAGCCGCTGTGGATGCTCGGCTTCGGACTGGTGTGTCTCGGATCGTTGCTGGACTTCGTTGCTTTCGGCATGGCCCCACAGACCCTGCTGGCTCCACTTGCGGCTCTGTCGCTTGTCTGGAACATGCTGATTGCGCCGATTTTTCACAAGGAAAAAGTGACCAAACAGAACCTGCTAGCGACTGCTATCATCTTTGTGGGTGTGACTTTGACTGTGATCTTTGCAGGGCACAGCACTCCATCCTATGAGCTTGAAGACCTCATTCGGCTCTACCAGCAACCAGCCATGTACGCTTACATCACGCTTATCGTGTGCTTCCTTGGTGGTCTTTTCACGTTCTGCCGATACATTGAACGTACACACAATTTTGAGGAAGGCCTCTTCCACATCATTTGCTACGGAGGAATTGCGGGAACGTTTGGAGGCCAATCCGTGCTACTAGCTAAGTCAACTGTAGAGCTGCTGAAGAGTGCTATCTGGGGTGACTCTGGTTTCTACATGTTCACGCAGTTTACATCTTACGTGATCATTGCTGGCCTCGGAGCTTGCCTAGGATTCCAAGTCCACTTCCTCAACGGCGGTCTGGCACGCTTCGATGCACTCGTGGTCATCCCTGTTTACCAGAGCTTTTGGATCCTAATGAGCGTTCTGGGTGGAATCATGTACTTTGAAGAGTACGTGAGTATGACGAGGACACAAATGTTTATGTTCACCATTGGAGGGTGCGTCACCATTCTGGGAATCATTGTGCTGTTGAAGACAAGACACTCAGGCGGAGAAACTGGGCGCTACGTCGAGCTGGTACGCTATCCTTACTCATCACTCTGCGGTTTATATCTTTCCACTTCTGACACGAACGACTTGTTGCTTTCTCATTTTTAGGCGCTCACACCGACGTCAGCTTGGACAGTTGACGATTCCGATGAAGAAGTGGAGCTCAATTTGCCACAGAGCCCAAACATTGCTCTTGAGAAAGGTGCAAAAGTCGCTCCTGGCGTCGTTGCTCCTGTCTCCCCCAAAAAGATGACTGACAAAGACGACTCGGCAGTCGCAGCGGCCATTTACCGCTCAAAACCTGCTTCACCCACAGGTGGCAGTCGCGTCAGCGCAAAACCAAAGGACTTCGATGACGATGAAGAAGAAGAGGATTTTATTTAACTGAAGCGGGCCGTATTAGCAAGTTGCCGTACTGGTATGTGCTTTGATCACAGCCAGTGTTGGCAGCGACAACCATGGAGAGCCTGGTTATTTAAAACTCCAATGCAAATGTGCAAATTTTATAGAGCTAAATCATAAGCCGTGTGCATGCATCCTGATGTGCCGAGAGCCATGTAAATGGCGTCCTCTTATCGAAACTAACAACCAGTTCCACCTGCGATGGTCAAGCAGGACGTGGACGGGAAGATGGTCATGAGGTTCGTCATGATGGACCAGACGAAGCAAAAGGAAAATACCACGATTGTGATGATGCCGGCCCATTGACTCTTGCCACCAGTGCGCTTGAGCTCAAGCGTTTCAGCCTTCTGACGGGGTAGCAGGAATACCCAAGCAATGGAGCAGATTTGGAAGGCGTAGGCGATGAGGTAACAGTAAGTCACTTGGTTGCGCACGTACGTGTCATCTACCTGAAGATACGCCTTGCCAATGTCGAAGTGGGCGTCGATATTTTTGTAAATGACGGTGGCAAAAGGAGAAGCAATCGTCTGGCACGTGGTAATAAGTCCAAAGACTGCAGCTTCGTTCCCACCCTCGACAATTTCGATCGTCGCGTACTGCGATACAATCTTTGAGATCGTGCTGGGGACTTCTTCCAGCAGAGGTGGACCGAGCCACATCCACTGGCTTCGGTACACATCCCAAATTGTGAAAAACGTTGGGAAGCAGTCAACGAAGACAACTGTTAGCTGCGTTATGATGATAATAGTGCGCCAATTCCACGTGAGACCGTAGCGCTTGATCACGTACAATGACACCGCAGAAATGAACGCTGCGAGAATGCTAGATATCGCATCGTTCACGGGCTCCACCTTGGCCCATAAGCTTTGGATGGGGCTGACGGCCGTCACGCTCATGAGTGCGAATAGAAAGTAGAAGAAGCGGAAGGCAATGAGCTGGTACACCACTCGGTGTTGCAACAAATCAAAGAGCAAACGCATGTAGTCGCGGAAGGGCTTTGCTGGCTCCTTCGTTTCAGCCACAAAGAACCAGGACGAGACAGCCGCAATAAGCGCTGCAGCCGCACAGACAGCGGAAATGGCATTTACTCCCATGGATCCCGAGAACGAACCACCAAAGTCTTCACCGTTGAGTCCAAATCCAACCATTGCAGAGGATAGAATTGACATAACTTGCTTGAAAACTTGCATCATGGTTAGAGCTGAGCCCCGAATTTCAGTCGGCTCACGTTGAGCAAACTCGATAACCACTCCGTCTGAAGCAGCAATCGCCATTGTCATACCCAGGTTGGCAAAAATCATGAGAAGAATGAACTTGGTTCCTGCTTCAGGTGCGTCTTCATTAATAAGTTTAATTTGGTCGCTCGTGAGATTGGCAGCAGCAACGTAAGCCAAGTCCGGTTCGCCATAGTACGGGTCACCAGTCGGAAAGATGACCATGAGTAGTAAGCAAATTGTTGCAAAAATCCACCCAAGAAACATGAACGAGCGGCGGCGGTAGCCCCAAATCGGAAAGCAGTCGGAGAGGATGCCAAAAAACATTCGGAAGGTCCATGGGATGCGTACGAGCACTTTGGCCGATGCCGTGGCAGTGCCCGACATGCGCAAGTAGTTGTTGAGGAACGGGTAAACCAGCCCGTAGATGGTGCCGTTGATCACTCCCAGCGCTCCGTACTGGATCAAGATGCCTATCGTCTCTCGACTGTAGATATTCGGTGGTCCACCCGGGCGCAAAGCTCCGCCTTCAAGTGTATCCGGGGTCTTGAGCTCTTGGAAGTTGGCGGGCGAAGCGACCGAAAGAGGTCTAGTCTTTGGACTGCCTGGTATGGCAGCGGTAGTTGAAGCGGCCATTTTGGAGACTTGGGCGGTGGCGGGTATGTTGAAAAGTGAGTTTTCGAGCCCGACTGGAAATGAGGACTGGCCAAACTCGCCACAATGAGTTGCGCTCCAGCACAGCAGTCTGCTGCCAGCAGACAGAGCTGACAGCGATCAACCAGTTGGTGCCGCTGGTGCATTGCTATTCTCCAGTCTTGCGGTTTGTCAGGTGAACTGCGCTGCCGTCCCACGGTGACCACGTGCCATTTACTAATGGCATCGCGTGTACTAAAGCGCGCGTGACTCAAGCCAATCAGCCAGCGAAGGCAATGGCATTGCCTCAATTGTGTCAGCTTCTTCGCACTACCAGTGTCGAGAAATGCAAGACAAGCCCCTGAGATGCAGGTGTCTGCGCATAATACACAACCATAATCGCTTGCTTGTCAGGCATCGCGCGATGACAACCACCAGCATCTGTAGCTCGACACTACGATCACATCGTGGGCAAAGTTTGAATGTTAATCTCGTACATTAGTCGCCGCTTCCTTTTGCATGGTTAATAATTGTGATAAGCGTTTAATGCCGATCCCCGTCAGTGCTCGGTGAAGAACGTGTGGTAAAAGTTGGGAAGGTTTTCGAGGGTTTTCAGGACGGCCGTTTCGTATCCTGGCGCCTCGATACGCTTTGCGACGAGCGACTTTTGAGGCCCACAAGTTGTTCGTACGCGCCGTCAATATCGCGTGAAGATGGCGTCCAAGTATGCCAAGCCGATGCAGATTCCTGCGGATTTCCCAGACATCCTGCGGAACTTCACACGCGAAGTACTGCGGCAGCAAAGCAAAGTGGAGACGAAAGAGGCCATTTATGCTTTTGGGTCGCAGTACTTCAAAGACCTCGTCTCGAAGCAAAGTGGTGCGAACAAAACGGTCGACGATGCGGCCATGAGTGCGTTGACGCCGGCGTACATCAAAATGGAGGAGGAAGCCGTCAAGGAGTTTTTAGTCGTCGCATTCAACGACGCACAGCAGCAGGACGGAGGCATGGTGGTCTATGAGCAGTTCAAGCAGGTAGAGATCGTGTGCATCGGTATCTCGATGAAAGCTGGCTAAAGGTGATGAATTCATTTGATGCAGATTTTGGACGGGGTTGGTGAACAGCTACAGCTTTCCCCCATCGAGCTGAAAGCGCTCTACGCTGAGGCGGACGAGAATGAAGGGGGCATTGTTAGCTGTGCAGGTAGCTACTGCGTCAGATCTGCTTGCAATAACCATTGACTTACCTGTTGCTGTTGGTGACATTGGCAGACTTCCTTCCGCTAGGGATCCAGGCACTCTTGCAGCTCCGTGCAACACACACGCAACGACTCGCACGCATCGAGTCTTTCAGCAAGCGCGAAACAGAGTTTTTCCTGCATGGAATGATGCAAGACGAAATGGAGAGTATCCTGAGAGAGACTTTTCAGCGCGCAGACAAAGATGAGATTGGTGCACTAACTCGGCTAGCATTTATGGATGCGATTCGAGATGCTGACCTTGGATTGACACGCCGTGAGGTGAATATCCTCATGTCTGAAGCCCCGGTTGCAGAGGACGACACGAATATCATCGTTTACCCGGACTTTGTCCCGATTTGTTTTTCTGTACTCAAGGATACCTACGTTCAGGGCATCTTAAGAGCGCACAGTAACCCGGACTGGATTGCGCAATACCTCACGGAAGTGTTCGCGAGCGGAGACAGTGAAAACACAGGCTTACTTACGGTCGCAGAGATTGCTCGCCTCTTCCGAGCTGCTGATGTTGGCCTCACGAGACTGCAGATTATTGCCGCGATGGCTGAGGCTCAGGAAGACAACACTGGATTTGTAAACTATGAAAGGTTTGCAGCTCAAATTTCAGGTATGGTGGTAGCGCTGACCAACGTCGACAGTCAGCAGACCTTTGCGGCGTATTTGCAAGGATATCGCAAGACAAGCGAATATTACACGGTTCTGAATCTAAATCAGCACACTTTCGAACAAGCTCTTTCACGCACGTTGGAAGCAGTCGACGAAAATCGTCGTGGAGTGCTTGTGCGCGATGAAGTCGCAGGAGGCATCCGAAATGCTTTCCCAGATATCACCGATCGCCAGCTGCGGTCGTTAATGGCACTGTCAGACCCGGACGAGATGGGCGAGCTTGACTACAATCTCATCACTCATTCAGCTTTCCAAGCTTTACAGAAGCTTCAGGAGTACGACATGATGACTGCTGAAGCATAGCTTCATTTGTCTTTGCAACAGCCATAGACAGATGAACACACCGCAGGTCGGTGACGGTTATACTTTTTCTTCACATTATTCCACAATACATATTCTATCTATCGAGACCCTACACTACTTAGAGTCAAAACTAACTGATGCTGACGATACCATCAAAATGTCGCGCATCTTACGCTGAAAGCGCTTAGCGTATAGTTTAGGAGGAGCTGCCGAAATACCCAAGCCATCATGCCGCAGTATGAGCGTTTTCCATAAACGCTCCATTCGCTTACTCCACGTCCACGTTTGCAGCATATCCACCACGCCAAGTGTGTAGTAGTCCGGACCAACGACAACGCACGCCTGATACCCCCGTTTTTCGACAGTCCTTGTGCCAACCCATCGA
The DNA here is from genome assembly GCA_033558005.1 of Phytophthora taxon juncus. NCBI lineage: Eukaryota > Oomycota > Peronosporomycetes > Peronosporales > Peronosporaceae > Phytophthora > Phytophthora taxon juncus. The sequence goes on from JAUCEE010000017.1 coordinate 187,640, forward strand.
GAATCGTCAACAGTACGGGACTCCATGTCAGCAGGTCCATAAGACACCGAGTTGTAGCGTCGGACTGAGTGGTCCAGCAACGGCGTTTTATCTTGAATCAATATGTTGCCATCGTCGTACTGGTTCACGACCGAATAGCGACAATTTCGGCTGAATTTCCTTCTGTTTCCACTTTCCACTTCATCCAAATCCTCGTCGCTTGATACCTCTGTGGGCTCTGCCCCATCCGTTACAATTGACAAAAAGGAATCACTGTTGTCAGGATGGCACACTGGGTAATTCACCTTGCGCTTGGTTGGCGACTGTTTCCTTGTGTCCATAGCAGAGTGTTCCACCACATACTTTGTGTTGTGAACACTCAACAGCAAACTGTAGTCCATAATGCCTTGCTCACGCAAAAAATTGCTGTCACTTTCAAGTTGGCGGACAAGAGCTTCAGCTGTGGATACAACAGAGAGAAAACATGTTAGCTGTGCTCTTGACGTTGCTGGGGTGATGCTGATATAGGGCTTACCTGTAGCCGATTCCACTCGCAGTTTTCGGTGGAAGTCGTTGTCTTTCAACACAATGTGGGGCAGATGATTCCCACGGATACTGTACTCGCAACTTTCATTCGTGCCGTACTGGAAGGCGTTGCTGCAGTACGTGCAGATGACGGTCTTTCCTGGGGGAATTGCCTGTAAGTGAGAAACGGACTCGTTAGCAAGAGTTTGCACTTTCGGTGCGGTAAAGCCAACATGTAACTTACTGGAGCGTTACGGTCGACCCATGATCCTTTGATGTCGAAGAACTGGTGCATACTTGTCCGACCTATAACGTTCCCCATTACCACGAAGCTAAACACTTGGCCATACATCTCAATGGAGTGGCATCCGTAGAACCGCGTCAAATGCGAATCTGGATTCTGCTTCATGTGGCGAATGTACGCTGGCAGCATATTCAGCAGCACATTGCGCTCACTGGTTGTCACCGACTTCACCAAGAATGAATAGTCAGCAGTGTAAAACATGAAGGCTCCGCTAGATCCGCCAGATTGAAGTCGCTCATGACACGTCGCAAGGAATGCTTTCCTGTACAGAGTCTCGTTGATCCCAAAGCCTTGTCGAATGTCGCGAAATGAGGATGGGCTGTAGTCGTCAAAACACACTGTCATGCCTAGTTCATGCAATCGCAGATGCACCACACGTCGTCCATCGGTGACCATCGGCGTATTTGACGAGGCCGCTACGATGCCTCTTGTTGTAAAATGAAGCACTTCTTTCCGCAGCGCGACGTTGAGCTGAGGCTGAAGATCAATGTCGACATCGCTGTAGCGATCGCTATCGAAAGTTTCACGAAATCGGCCAGCGCGGCAATCTACGTGCGGGGAACCGTTAATGGCCACCCAGATGACCAAGTCGATCAAGCCCTTCGCCGTCTGGAGGAAGGACGATGCGTCGCGCACTAGCTGGAGAGTGCGTGGGTGGTCGCCGAGAAACAACACATCTGCAATCCAGAACGAGATGAGAATAATTTGGTAGATGATGTAGGCCACAGTGAAGATCCTCGCACTGCGGATCACGTCCTTCTTCGCCTCGAGCGCCTCCTTCATGCCTCGGAACGGATGTGTCTGCGTCTCGAGCACCGCAAAAACCACCGCGCACAGTACCGCCAAAATCACCACAACGTAATACACAGCGAGTTCGTCTGCGACCGTCTCGTCGACGAAGCACGCGGGGTGGACCTTGGGGTCAAAGTCGACGCTAGAAATCCACAGCAGCGCGGCGAACAGCGCGCCCACGCCCCAGGAGAAGGCGTGATACCATTGCAGGTTCTGCTTGAGGTTGGTGAAGGGGTTCGTGGAGCACTGGTACAGGTTGAACGACATGCTGAGGAACCAGCACTCGGACGAGAAGATGCAGAACTGCGTGAGCGTGGCCAGCGCGCGGCAGCCCAGCGGGTTGGCGTAGGCGTCCCAGCCGTACTGGAAGCGCAGCGCGTACAGCAGGTCGACCACGGCCTTCCAGTAGATGAGCGGGTTGGGGTGGCGCCGCCACTTGCGCTTCCACAGGAAGGAGAGCACGATGACGGAGCAGCTGATCAGCGAGATGAAGGCGCCCGTGTGCGTGGGCAGCGAGTCTGGCCGCGCATCGGCCAGCGCGTCGTCGCGCTCGGGCGTCATGCACGCGCCCGAGCGTCTCGCGAGCGTCTGCGGGTGACTGCGGACTTGGCGGCGCTGCGACGGGGCGAAACGCACGAAACGCACCGCGCGCGACACGGAGGAAGCTGCGAAGTCGGCGGCAGCTGCGGAGGGCGCGGGCTGCTTGGCGCGTCGAGGTGAATGGGCGGCGATCGCTAGAGTGGCCACTGCGAGCGGAGACTGTTTTTTGTGTGAACACAGGGATGGGCGTGGACCCGCCTCTCTGCGACAGACGGGGCGCCGGTGGGCAATTTCGGCGCCTCGGCCGAGGTGGCCGGCCGAGTGCTGCGTGAATGCAGCGCAGGCTACGACTCCGAGGGACCTGGCGCCAGCTTGTTAAAGGCTCAGGCGCCGCTGGAGCTGCTCGCTCACGGGGCTATGCATGCTAGACGCCGACAAGGCTGATCGCTTGCAAGCTGTAGCAAAGCTGGACGTGACGCGCAAACTGCTTGCAGTGCAGCGAGGTTGAAGCGCGTCTAGCTGTCTTCGCGCTCGAAATGGGCTTCTGCTGCATTCTGCTGGACTCGGACGAGGTTCTCTCGCTGCTCGAGCTTGAATGCTACGAGGGGCTGAGCGCATGCATGCGTCATGGACCATAGAGAGGGGGCGTCGAGTGCTGGTATCCTGCTGCTGCTGCTGCCGACGGCAGTGCTTGCAGCACCATGCGACGGACGTTTCGCCATCGCTGCTGTCTGCGCCGCAAGGCAGCACCGAGTTGTAGAATCATCTCTTGTTGCACAAGAGGTGATTGTTGCACAACCGCATTGCCCAGTCTTGCTGTCGTCCCGGGGCGCGTTCGTCGTCGACTCATTCGTCAGCTTCCCGAGCGTAGAGAAGCTGGCGCAGTTCCGGCGGCAATCGATCTTTGCAGCGCCGCGGGCAAGTGGCCAAGCGTTCGGACGACGCTGTTAAACGCAGCGCATGGTGCGCTCATGCACATCGCGTGAGAAGGGGTCTGGTTACCACAGCGCACTGTGCATCTGAGTCGGTGCAGGCCTTGAAGTTTGTCCCATTTTCTCCTCGTCGTGAGCGTTCGTATACTTTCTGAACTTGAACTATCCAGTAGTGGTTCGCACTGCCAAAACCCGCACTAGTATTCAAGTTGGCATTTGTTTAAGCATTGCATTTGTCTGAAAGGAATTTATCGCCGCTAGCTCGCAAAATCTAAGGTCACTGGAGCTCGAAGCATACATGGTGCAAGGTACAGGGGTGTCGTAGGGCACATGGGTCACTCGCGAACACGCAGCGGGCCTACAGCGACAGGAACCAGTCGCGCGTCTCGCCGATGCCGTCCGAGAAATCGTAAGACGCCGTAAAGCCCAGCTTGTTTGCCGCCTTTACGGGTGAGCACACGGACTCTTTCACATCGCCGGAGCGGAACGGCACGTTCACAATCGCAGCAGACGACCCAAACTTCTCGACGATACGCTGAGCCACGGACTTGATGGTGGATTTGACGCCCGTGCACACGTTGAAGACGTCGAACTCATCATCGCCCAACAGCATCGCCGTGCGGATGGCGCGCGCAACATCCTTCACATACACAAAGTCGCGGTACTGCTCACCGTCGCCAGTAACCTTCAGCGTGCCGTTGATCTTGGCCTGCTCCATGAACCACGAGACGACGCCGCTGTAGGACGAGTGGGGGTCCTGGCGGGGGCCGTAGACGTTGAAGAAGCGCAGCGCCGTCGACGGTAGGCCGTAGTCCTTGTTGAACTGCTCCATCAAATGCTCCATTTGAAACTTCGTCGTGGCATAAGCGCAGATGCCGCCCGTGGCCGTCTCTTCGCTCAGAGGCAGGTTCTCGGGCAGCGGGGTGCCGTATGTGGCCGCAGAAGACGCCGCGACCACGCGCTTGACGCCGTTCTTGACGGCCCAGTCGAGCACCTTGCGCGACCCTTCGACGTTGATGCGCTCGTACTTCTCGGGCAGGCGGGTGCTCTCTTCGACCGAGATGGCAGCGGCAAGGTGCACCACGTAGTCGATCTGCGGTCACCGAGCAGGTTAGCTCGCTGTTAAACGCGGGAGTGGGAGGTCCCGCCGCGCAAAGACAGCGATCTACGCACCTTGTGGATGATGAAGGAGAAGTCGTCCACGACGGTGATGTCCTTGACCAGCACGGCCGCGGCGCCGCGGTTGAAGTTCTTGCCGTTGCTCATGTCGTCGTAGACCACGACCTGCAGCAGCAGCAATCACACACAGACGATCAGTCTCCAGTGCGATCCTTCAGAACCAGTTGTTGCAGCCGACCTCGAAGTTGTTGGCCAGCAGGTCCTCCACCACGTGGCTGCCGATGAAGCCCAGGCCGCCCGTGACCAGCACCGTGGGCTTGGGGGCCGCGAAGCGGCGGAACACGGGCGTCATGGCGCTGCGGCCGCCGCTGGTCTGGTAGTAGCCGCCGCCGAAGAGCGCGCCCACCGCGAAGATGGCCAGCGCGCCCACGTACACGTAGAACTTGGGCAGCAGCAGCCAGCTCGTCTCGGGGCGGCCGTTGCGGCCGTGGCGCGTGGGCAGCATCGCGTGCGAAGGACTCGGCGCTGCGGAGGAAGTCGCGTACTGCGTCCGGTCGCAACTCACTCGCACCCAACTCGTAGCCAAGGCGTGGCTGGTGCCCAAGTGTGTAACGCTGTGGCGCTAGCGACACAAATTTCCATTTTCGTCCAATCAGCGCGAAGTGGCGCGGACACTAAATACACAAGTTACACACGCGACACACCAACAAAAAGATCGCAAGCGTGCTGGCAGATTACCAGAAAATGCCGTGAGCGAGACTTTGTCGACGAAGCGATTGCACTCTTGGTCATGTTGACAGTCTTGTCCTCGGATGCAACTGCATCAACTTGCCATTGCTCTAGTTGATGCGGTACAGTACGCCAAGGCCGAGGCAGAGTGGAACTTGTCACGACAAACTTCAGGAACGTCGTCATGGTCGTCACGTTGGCGTGCAAGTTGAAGCGAACCGCCTGGCACAACATATCATGCCTTGAGTCAGGCTCGTCAACGTTTTCGTATCAAGGACTGCTTTCCGCTCACCTACGGTACTGCCGAGTTAACATTCATTCCGCAGCTTCGGTCTCAGTCAGATTGACCCGCTGCCAAGACTGGTGGTCAGGAGGTGTTGTTTCACTTTTTTATTACTTTTTTCTTGTCTTACCAACAAAAAACTGCTTGGCTGCTACGAACGTGCTGTTGCTCTCCCAGCACCATTCGTCTCAAGAAGCAGAAGAGCCCGACCGCTTTTGCTTTTGCGGAGGTTGGTCCTCTCTACGTACAGTACAGCCAGAAGCTCGCTCTCTCGTGCGCGCTAGCTGGCAACGTCGTGATGTACAAAGCTCACGGCTCTTACAGAGTCATGAACCAGTCGCGGGTCTCGCCAATGCCCGTGGGGAAGTCGTACGACGCGGTGAAGCCCAGCTTGGTGGCGGCCTTCACGGGAGAGCACACAGACTCCTTCACATCACCCTGGCGGTACGCAATGTGCGTGATGTCAGCCGACGAGCCAAACTTCGCCTTAACAGCGACAGCGACGTCGTTAATCGAGGTCTTGACACCAGTGCACACGTTGAACACGTCAAAGTCGTCGTCCTTCAGGAGCATGGCCGTGCGGATAGCGCGCGCAACATCCTTCACATACACAAAGTCGCGGTACTGCTCACCGTCGCCAGTAACCTTCAGCGTGCCGTTGATCTTGGCCTGCTCCATGAACCACGAGACGACGCCGCTGTAGGACGAGTGGGGGTCCTGGCGGGGGCCGTAGACGTTGAAGAAACGCAGAGCCGTCGACTTGAGGCCGAACTGCTCGTGGAACTGAGCCATGAGATGCTCCATCTCGAACTTGGTGGTGGCGTACGCGCAAATTCCGCCAGTCGCAGACTCCTCGCGCAGCGGCAGGTCCTCAACCTTGGGGGTACCGTAAGTAGCGCCCGACGAGGCGGCCACCACCCGCTTGACGCCGTTCTTGACGGCCCAGTCCAGAACCTTGCGGGAGCCCTCAACGTTGATGCGCTGGTACTTCTCGGGCAGACGCGTGCTCTCCTCGACGGAAATGGCAGCGGCCAGGTGCACCACGTAGTCGATCTGCTCGTCGCGAGGTTGACAGAGGCAAACGAAATGGACGGGTCAGGTGAAGGTTCCGAAACACATGAAGTGGCAAAAACAGGGAGGGAAATGGAGACGAACCTTGTGCACGATGTACGAGAAGTCGTTCACGACCGTGATGTCCTTGACCAGCACGGCGGCGATGTCCTTGTTAAAGTTCTTGCCATTGCTCATGTCGTCGTACACAACCACCTGAATGCGGAGCACGCAAGCACAAAGGTCAGAACACTGCGCAACGCGTGCACGACGGGCAGCGAGCACTCACGTTAAAGTCGTTGGCGATGAGGTCCTCGACGACGTGGCTGCCGATGAAGCCCAGGCCGCCGGTCACGAGCACGGTGGGGCGGCCGTTGGACGGCTGCGCCACGGCGGTCGCGCCGAGGCTCTCGGCGAGGTTGAGCGACGTGCGGTAGTAGTAGCCGCCGCCTGAGAGCATACCGACGAGGAACACGAGCACGGCGCCCAGGTACAGGTGCGTCTTGGAGATGAGCATCCACGAGCTCTTGAGCTCGATCTCGTGCTCGGGGTGCCCCTTGTGGTTGGGGAACGTCTTCTCGGCCTTCTCGTTCGGCGCCATCGTGGTCCGCTCCGCTGCCGCTTGTGCTGCTTGGGGTGAATTGCAAAGTGGGTCGACTGGCGCAGCGTCAGCGCCGCCGTCGACTCGACTTCGCGTGCGTGGCCCGCGACGTACGTCGAGGGCAGGCGGAGGCTCGTCGGCCCACTGTCTATGGTGGGCAGCGGCTCGAGATCAAATGCCGGCCGAAAAAACGCGTTGGCGGGTTTTTCATTGAAAAAATGGAACAATAGCCGCGGGTGAAACGCTCCCACCCGCGCGCGAGTCCGCGGGTTTTATCGGGCTCCGAGCCGGCCACCCACGCGCCGTGCTACGTGCGATTCCGCCTGCGACGCGCGGTTACTTGGACGCCGTATCGGCATCGCCCGACCGCCATGACTACAGTGGGTGCATCCAGAATCGAACGCGGCCGGGTGAAACCCGCGAGCGCTTCAACCCCAGCCCTACACAACCAAAACGGAGGTCATACAAACGCCTAGTCTAATCTTTGAGTCACCAGTCGAGGCCCGCCGCCACTTCAACCACCGCCCGGGGCATTCAGCGGCGGCGGCCGATACTCTGGCCGAGTGTGCGCGCTGCGAGCACGAAGAAACCGCGAGCTCGAGCGCGTCGCCGAGCAACTGTCCGCTTCGCACGCCGAGTGGCGCTTGTCGAGACGTACACCGCCGATTGTTTGCCGCGCTTGCTGACCCGCGAGCGTGGAGCTCGCCACACTCGCCGCATACTGCGCGCGAGTCAAAAATGTTGGGGGATTTTGCGTCCCACGGCGGGCAACTGCGGCTTAAAAAACTTGTAAAGTCAACGGCTTGTCTGGCCGCGATGGCGCGGCATAATCGCGAAAACTGAAGTTTGATCCCACCGAGTACGTGGCCGCTGAGCAGGACGGCCTCGCCAAGAGCTCTATTTCCGCTTTTTCTCGGCGAAACGTGACTCGCGGCGGCGATTGTGGGTGGGGCGAGCGCGGCGCGGCGGCAGACGGCAAGCAAGCAGGCCGCCCGGACGCGTAATACGCGAGGAGCACTACGCGCGACGCCTTCAGGTCTTGATCGGTAATGTGGATCGCGAGGGAGAAGCCGGGTTCACGGAGGCCAGGCTCACTGAGGCCGCTGGTTCAGCGCTGTTAGCCTGAAGGTGCTGCTCGTCGAGGAGAAGACCAAGAGAAAACGCAATGAAGTGTCTTCGACGCAATGCCTGCAACATATTTGCGTGCTGAAACCGACCGATGAACCTTGAGATCGCGAAAGCTACTGCGCGAATCTGTGCGGTGCACGTTCTCTAGAGATCCAAAAAGGGGAAAGTTTCTGCTCATCGCTGATCATTCGATTTGCTGCGATATTTTCGCCAGTCGACAAGTTCGAAAGTTTTCAGTCACAACTGCCATGGTGATTGTCCGGTAAAGGAACAGGAGACGGCGAGTCGAAGCAGCTTCTGCAGTTTGCAGTGCTCCCAGGTCGAGTTCAGGAAAAGCTCTCCTTCGTAGCGCATGTACGGGGAAGTCGACGAGTTGGTCTTATGGCATCGTTTTCCTGGAAGATTTGCACCACTTGAATGCATGGTATTTTGTATGTGCATTCATCACTTCAAAACCACGCCGTGAGTACCAGACATGAGTGCAGTGTTGCTTGCGAAAGGCGACTACTTGTAAATACCCTGCCTAGAGGGGATTGGGCGAATGGTGAGAATCCACTGTGATTGCTGTTGGTACTGTACCTCCAGGTTGTATAGCTTTACCTTGCTGGTAGGTTCCGCAGAGCTGGTCATTTTACAGTCTCACATTTCTTAACACCAGCGTGGTCCTCGGTTTACACGACACTCGCTTAATTTGATGCGAAGGCGTTACCATAAGACTCGGACTTTACACTTATCTAGCGTTTGATGGTTGAGCCGTCGCCAGCTTTTCAAGGCTACCCACTTCTAAGCGAAGCGAACACGATAAGTATAGTGCATCAGCAAGCTCAATTTGCAATCCAAACGCAAAGCACATCGACTGCAACTACCAGCTATACCTACGCACGCTCACTACGAAAAAAAGACAAGACGACAGAACAGGTAGTCCTGCACTCCTTCTCTTCTCTCGGGCACTCTACAGCGCAGACGACGCTTTCTCCACACACCAAACCGAAAGCACCCAAGTGCTTCCAGTTGGCGCACAACGGAAACGAGCTTACATCTGAGGAGCAGCCGTGGCGTCCACAACAGGCGCGGCAGCAGCCTCCGGCATAACATCGGCAGGGACGTTCAGCAGACCACGGCCGTTGTTGATGCTCTTGAAGAAGTCGCCGAACACCAGCGAGATGATAGCCATAAGCTTCATCAGAATGTTAAGGGCCGGACCAGAGGTATCCTTCAGCGGGTCACCGACAGTGTCACCGATAACGGCGGCCTTGTGGATGGCGCTGCCCTTGCCCTGAACAATAAGCTTGCCCTCCTTGTCCTCAATCGAGACGCAGCCCTTCTCCACGAACTTCTTCGCGTTATCCCAGGCACCACCAGTGTTCGACTGCGAAATAGCGAGCTGCACACCCGACGTCAGGCTGCCGACAAGCAGACCAGAGACGGCGTGCACACCGAAGAAGGTACCGGCAATGATGGGGGACAGCATCACAAGAAGTCCAGGCGGGATCATCTCACGCAGAGAAGCGTCAGTGGAGATCTTGATGCAACGGGCGTGGTCCGGAGGACCGTGGCCGGGGAGACCCTCAAGAAGACCGGGGATCGTGGCAAACTGGTGCTTGACCTCCTTGACCATCTCCATAGCGGCAACACCAACCGACTTCATCGTCAGAGCAGTGAACCAGTACGGAAGCATGGCACCCATGAACAGACCAGCGAACGTGATCGGGGACAGAATGTTGATGGACTTCTCCTCAATACGAGTGACAAAACCACCGAACAGGGCCAGCGACACAAGAGCAGCCGAGCCAATAGCGAAACCCTTGCCAATAGCAGCTGTCGTGTTACCAGCAGCGTCAAGAGCATCGGTCTTGTCACGCACCTCAGCGGGCAGCTCCGACATCTCAGCAATGCCACCAGCGTTATCACAGATAGGTCCGTAAACATCGATAGCCAGGCAGGTGGCGAGCGTGCCCAGGAAGCCAAGAGCAGCAAGGGCAACACCGTACATGCCAGCAGTCGAGAAGCCGACGTACACAGCGAGCGAAATGATCGTGATCGGAATAATAGCCGACTTGTAACCAAGGGCAAGACCGTAGATGATGTTGGTAGCAGCACCAGTCTCACAAGCCTGGGCGACCTCACGCACGGGCTTGTAGCTGTGCGAGGTGAAGTACTCCGTGACGAAGCCAACAATGCAGCCTCCCCAAAGGCCGACAGCAACACAGTAGAAGGCGCGGATCGGGGTAACCGTGTACGCAGCGCCGATCGAGAAGGTCGACGGCAACAGCCACATAGCAACCGGGATGATCAGAATAGTCATGAGCAGAGTGGATCCGAACAGCTGCACCTTCAGCACAGTCTCGACGTCCTTCTCCTTCTTGACGGGCCACACGTGGGTGGCGAGGAAGCTGACGATGGCAGACACGAAGATGCCCGTGGCCGTGATCACCAGAGGGAACAGAACAGCGGGCCAGCCAGCACTGATAATCTCGGGGCTCTGGGTGGAAATCACCAAGCAGGCGCACGTCGACTCGGCGAGCGAGCCGAACAGGTCCGAGCCCATACCGGCAACGTCACCAACGTTGTCGCCGACGTTGTCAGCAATGGTGGCGGGGTTGCGCGGGTCGTCCTCAGGGATGTTCTCCACAACCTTACCGGCGAGGTCAGCACCGACATCGGCGGCCTTGGTGTAGATACCACCGCCGACACGGCCGAACATGGCGATCGAGGAACCGCCCAGACCGTAGCCCGAGATGGCCTCGAACAGCTTCTTGTAGTCAGTCGACAGCGGGTACTGCGTCTCGAAGGCCTTGATCAGGATGAACAGCACCAACAGGGCCATGGAGCTCAGTCCGAAGCCCATGACGGCACCGGCACGGAAGGCCGTGTTGAAGGCGTCACGCCAGCCGCGAGCGCCCTCCTTCATGGCCGAGACCGTGGTACGCGCGTTCGAGTACACGGCCACCATCATGCCCATGTAGCCGGCGGCCATGGACGTGAGGCCGCCGACGGCGAAGGCCGTGGCGTTTAGCGTGCCGAAGAGCCAGTCGAACTGCTTGCCGTCCTTGTTGACGAACGACGTGAGCACGAGCACCACGGCGCCGAAGACGATGATGAAGGCGAAGCACAGCGTGTACTCGGCCAGCAGGAAGGCGCGCGCGCCCTCCTGGATGGCGCAGAAGATCTCGAACAGGCGGTCGGCCGTCTGGTGGCGCACCTCCGAGGCCAGCAGCGCGTAGCCGTCTCCGCGGCGGGTCACCTTGACCTTGGACACTTCCCAGAAGAGGTAGGCCGCGAACAGGATGCCGAAGACACCCGCGGTCACCACGTAGGCGTAGGCTTCAAAAGCTTCCGCCATGGTCGCTCTTTAGATCCCTCGCTCTCGCCGACAGAAGACACTCCTTCGACAAGGGACGCAAAATCCGAAATGGCTCGCCCGATACCCCCGGCGGAAGGGGGAGATTCGAGAACCAACGGCCAGCAAGCGAAGATCCCTACACTTGCGCGCTCTATGCGGTATACAGCGCGACCGTGGTTGCCGTTTGCGTCTGATTCCGCGCGCCCGGCCATGCAAAGATTTGCGACCCATTCCAAGCGAAATGGGTCCTCGGAATGGGCGCCCAGACTGTATGGGACTTTGTATGCGCCAAATTGAAGTGGGGTTGAGGCGGGGGTTGCGCGGCGCGCGCACGGCACGGCGGCTGTCTGCTCGTCATCGGCGCCGAGCGCGACTGGCGCGGCGGCGCGGGCCCGGCGTTTGCGCGCAGCGGGCTGTGCTGCCGATCGGCCGCAGTAGCCTGGCCGTCATCCGTGCCGTGTTCAGTCAGGGGTTCCACGTTTGATGCCGCGCGATGCGTGCCTGTTTACGACCACGTGCGCCGCATGACTATTGCCGCCCCGGTGCTCGATGGTCGAGCGGGCTGCCGACCGGTGTGCGAGCTGCCTGATGCGAGCAGCTTGTGCGCAGTCGGCCGGTGGCGGGGCCGGCCCATTGACGAACAAGTGCGACGGAGCAGGCTGCGATCCGGCTGCTATCCGGCTGCGCCGTCTCACTTGCTGGCTGATCGATCTTCGCGCGCCGCCGAGTTGCCTGCCGACCGGTGTCCTCGCTGCCTCCGCGCATGCGCTGGCTGACGCTGCTGCGCTACTCCGTGCCGGCCGCGGAATGGGCTCGGTGCCGTCGGAAATGGGTCCTCTGCCCCGTCCGCGCGCGGCAGACGCATTTCGGGAAAAACTCCGGATTGGCTGTCCGCGCGGCGCCGGCGCCCCCATTGGCCAAAGCATGGAACCCGGCTGACGCGCGAATCAGGCGTATCTTTCCGCTTCAAGCTGCCGTGCGCACGCGACACGGCGCCGTCACCGAGCCGGAATCGCGTCACGCCGGCCAAGCAGCGCCGGCGGAGACCGCCGCGAGCGGAGACTGCCTCCGGCGCGCCAAGCAGCCCGCGCTCGCGGTCCCGCCGTCGGCCGAGGTCCGCCAGCCATTCGTGCGGCATAGACACCGCGCAAAGCTCAGCTGCGGGCCGTTAAAAGCGTGGGGTCCGCGCGGGCGCTGCCCGGGTCTCTGGCCGATCGGAGCCGCAGAGACCGGGCGAGTGGTGGGTGCTGGCCGCGCCGTGGCCGGCGCCGTGCGTGGCGAGCAGCGCCGAGCAATCCGGGGCGGACCGGCCGACACGCGCAACTTCGATGGACCCTGCGACGCGGGCGTTCGTGACGGATGGACCCCGGCGCAGGTGGCGTTGGGCGCTGTGCGCAGCAAGCGCGAGGAACGCGCAAATGGATGGCAAACCGCTCGCCAGTATGCCTCGTAGTTGATGCTGCAAGTGGCGAGCAGGACAGCAGGTTGTTCGGTATCGACGAGATTGGCACTGTTTCAATTGCCCTGCATATGGCTGAAGTGGTGGAGCGGTTTGATCACGTGGAAGCAGAAAGATGGCACCGGTTGAACGCCCTGACGACACCGGTGACGAGGCTGCTGCCGTCCGACACGTTGAACCAGCGCAGCAGGAGGAAGTTGCCCACCAGGTGACGCCTGCGAGGACCACGACCGCGACGAGAACGAGCGCGGCCGAGCTGGCTCGGAATGGCCGACGGAACCCAGCGAGCAGCTCACCTCTCTGGTTGGGTATGCTGGACAGACAGGAGCAGCGAGCACTCGACAGCATGAGCGCAATGTTGAAGCAACACGCAAGTCCATGGCGGTACTGTCGAACTAGCGCTCACACCCGTAGCCTGTCGCCGTGCACCCCCGTTGTCAGCGCTGCGCCTGCACTGCAGACACCGTATTGAAGTTTAATTGATCATCGAGCGCGTTAGAAAGTTGGCGACGAAGACCAATATGCGCACATGACCGAGTACAGAGGCACGTATCGGCTATCGGCACCGGATGCACCGTCGAGAGCTATATTGGACTCCGTACCACATAAAATGCTGTCCTATGCTGTTTTGCGCCAGCAGCATACAGCCATCGTAGTCTACCGATGCGTTCAGGCAGCTGGCAGGTAGCATTACCACTTAGCGAGCAGCAAAGAACTTTGCGGCGTATACACGTCTAGTAATACGAGATCCTGCTGTTCTTGCTTTTTTTGTTTGTCCTATCTGAGAAGGGCACCAGAACAAGAGATTGCTGGCATCTGCCGACTGCTGTAGCAGCGTCATGTGTTGTCGGCAAGCAAAGTTCACCGAGTCTTTGGTTGGAAGCGCGTCCGCAAGATTAGCTTGTGATGTTGCGCAAAATATTTTTGTAATGGCTACACACACGTGCTGTACCACCTGTTCGTGAGCAGCATGTTTTGCAATGTTTGCATTTTCTCAGCAACGTGAAGGGAGCACGTTCATGTGGCGCCCGATGCGGCGACACTCCGCACGGGCGCGATTTGCACCGGAAAACGGCAGTCGAACTAATGCGCTGCTGCAGCTCGTCATGATAAATCTGTAATGACCCGGCCGAAATACTTGCAGCGTTCGCGTACGTATTCGAAATCGTTCATCTCAATGGAATCGCCTATCACCCCGAAAACAGACACTCTTCACTTGAATGTAGTAGATTGTTGTTTGTGACTTACGAGCGGCCCTCAAAACTGCTTGGACTCAAGCTTGTCATTTTTCAATTTTCCTTGTACGGTATAATTGCCACACTTTCACACCGAACGCGCCCACGACCAACTTGGACAAAATGAGAAACAGCTATAGCTCAGAGCAGCGGTTGATCAATGCCACACGTGGTCCACGGCGCGGCCTCGTCATCGACAGCTTCTCGCAGACTTCAGCCACGAGCGCGTGGTACTATCGAGTGAATGTGTCCGTGTACGAGGACGTGCTGATGCCAACGTTCATCGACGAAGATGTCAGCGATAGCAGCTCTGAAGACAGGTCCAGCGACGCCTCACTTCTGTCCACCACCGTTGAGCACTACTCGATTCTAAGACGCTACAGTGACTTCCAGCAACTATACGAACACATTCGTGGCATGATCATCGCAGCAGAAGGCCATGCAAGCAGTTTGCCATTGTTCCCGGTGAAGGAACTCATATCTCCGGCAATCAAAGGTATGCTGCGGCGCGAGTCTTCATCGAAAGCAGTGCTGGAAGATCGAAGTACAAAATTTGAGATATTGCTGCGCTGGATCGAAAATCACCCCACTGCTAGGTATTGCCCAGCCTTCGTCAAGTTTGTTGGAAAGCCACCGCAATCTCACGACGGCTACATCAGTCTGAAGGAGTACACAGCGCCAGATTGGTTGTCGTCGTTGCAGCAGACGACGAAAGGTATGGAGAGCCGCAGACGCCGGTATTCAACAGGCAGCTCGAATTTCAACGTGCCTGGAAGCTTGTCTAGCGTCCGCCATCACAGCGAGCCTATCGTCAGCAAGCCATTGGTGAGCAATGCGCCAGCTACGTCCTATGAAAGGGACATTCGATTCTCTGTGTGAGGCGACTTTGTAGTCTTAAAAATCATTTTACTAGCAGTTAGTAGTTAGAGGATAGGCAGATTCATTAGTAACACGGAAGATTTCCTTAGAGTTCATGCTGAGCGTTGGGCATTGTTTTGTGATACTGGTTTTAAGCTTCCTCGTTCGTTCCAGTGAAGTGGCGTGAGTGTGGAATCCACACAGTCATCCAAATAAATAGTATCCACCACAGTGTGGATACTACTTATTTGTTTGACATTGCTGCCGCACAGCGAAATGTGCCCAAGTTTCGCGAAATAACTACTAATTGGAGTGCGCATTGGCTTGTTACGTGGTCTTCATCTCCTGTTCTCCGTATCGCTTTCGCGCATCCTCACTTGCAGTAGCCACCTCACGCTGCTGATGAAGAAATAGGAGCAGCGGGTACATGAGGTGTTGGAAGAGAGCAACATTGACACGGCCATTTCCGTTAGGATCGGCTAGAACGCTCAATTGCATGAGTTCAGGTGCTGTCCCCACAGGGAAACCATGCGTTTGAGCAAGTTGCTGGAGGGCTTTGCAGAAGTCGATAGCTGGAATGACGCCCTGCTTCGTACGATCAAAGCTCGTGAAGCAGTCAGAACTTGCCTGCCGAACACTATCTTCACTCGGAAGCCCCACTGTGCCGAAGTCCCAGACCCCCAAACCATGAAGCAATGAAGATTTCTCACTGAGAGCATCTACATCCACCAGCCCTCGTAGACACTGTGCCATCCTGGGAACGAGTTCTTGGTAATATATAACGTGGTCAGGTGCAGCAGCTTCATCTTGGGTCAGTGCAATGAGCTGCATGAGTTGGTACGGCGACAACAGCAGTTTCTGCATGCCCTTCACAGCAGCTTTCACCTCTTTCTGCGTCAGTCGTTGCTTCAAGTGCTTCGATGCACCCTGAAGGTTGCGCCTCTCATAGGCTTGAAACTGGTGCAGCAAGTACTTTTCTGTACGATCAACGAAACCCTTGCGTTGAAAGCGGAAGATCATGCGGCGTACACGGCGTAGTAGCGGGCCCAGTTTCTCGCAAAGCACTTCCTCGACACCGTTGGCATTGGTTTTGGTTTCAGCCAGAGCAAGCATAAGGTTCATTTCCGCCTCACTGAGCAGTAGCTGAGGCGTCTCCAAGAGTGATCGTAGCTGATACCGAGTCATGCGAGGATGTTGCTTAGCTGATGAACCACGGCGTCCTGCAGATGATCGTCGGCGAGAGTGAGCGCTGTCGTCTCTCTCGTCCTCAGTATTATCGCTGGGTATTTCCTCAGTGGTAGGTGCTGTCTCGGGGTTCGTCTCTTCCTCCTCCTCTTCTTCATTTTCACCCTCTTTTGTCTCTTCTAGGATTGTAGTTGTTGCATCTTGCTGTGCCTCCATCTCAGCAGCTGCACGACGAGCAGCCATAGCACTTGCTGCTTCAGCAACGCGTTCGGCATGCGCTTCCAGAAGCACCGTTAACTTTTCAACAGTGTAATGAGTTTGGCGAGCCGACACCACTTCAAACGCGTCTAGCGCTTCATCCTCCTCTTCAACACGCACGGTCGTCTTCGTGTTGGTCTCGTAGCGGGCTGCACTCATGGTATCAACCATATCTGCGGCCACAGATACAAAGTTGCCGTAAGCCATCATGTCATCCCGGTCCGCAGCGACGAGTGCCAACAGAACTTCACGCGGTGCCACATGCGGGCTCAGTTCTAACGCGTCGATGGTCTCGCGGAATACTTCTACTGGCAGCTTGCCGTCATTGTAGGAGTCACTGTGCTGCATTTGCTCGAGAAGGTACTCCTCCGTTGCCTCTCGTTCGAGCTCACGTTGCTCTTCTTCTTTAGCACGCATGACCGCTGGCACCCTAGTGGAGGCGAACTCATCGCTAAGGTCAATCAGCCTTGCTGACTGCAATTGAAGCTTGCGACGCACCACGCGGTCCAGTACTGCCTCATCAAAACTAAAGGATTCGAGGTCGTGAAAGTGCGGATCCTGCTCCACCGTGAAGCCGCGCACGCGCTGGTGATCTGCGCTTAGGTGGAAGTAGAGCCGCGCCGCGGCCTCAGGGGCTGGAGATTGTGCTGTGGGCTTGCTGAACGTGGCCATCATGCGGGGCATGGAGTCTTTGCCGCTGGCCACGGGTGTCACGTAAAACTTGTACGAGAGGCGTCCGCATGCCGCCCATTGCGAGAGCAGCGCCTTCACGGCATGCTGGGAGTCGCTTGCGTCCGCCATATCGTCGCCTTGACACCGGTTGGAACTAACTGCCGAGCGCAGACAGCGAGCAGCTCCTGTACATCTACGAATAGCGAGCTATCCTGGCTGAAGCTTGTTTATTGGCTGGCCACGTTGAAGAGCCAATCGCACTGATGGCGAGGAACCATATTTGCACTAGTACTCTGCACTCACAACAGTCGTGTCGCTGTTAACGTCTGCGGCAGCAGTCCATAGAGTGCAAAGTTTACCGAAGAAATTGTCAATGGGGTGGAAGGATGTCGGCGGGCTGGGATGAGAACTCGCATCTCGTTGGCCAAATTCCTTGCCAGCCAGAATAGCCCACGACTCGGGCAAGATATTCCTCCCAGAGTGGGTCTGTGTCGATATGTTGTCGTCGGTGCTGGGCTTCGTGGATGCCGTCACGTGAAACTTCTTGTTCTTTCTGAAGATGACGATGTCGGCCTCACACCCACCGTAGTGATGAGAGCAGTTGATGACAAGCCCGGTAGGGATCACGGACACTCCATGTAGCTTGTGCTTCTCGCTATGGTAAGTTACCCGGAACACTTCTGGCTTGAAATGTTGGCCTGCTAGAAAGTCACATCGACAGTGTAGCGGGCAGCAGAGTAGTGTCGAAAGGTGTGGCTCAACTGCACCACCTGCTGAATCGACATGCTCCACGTAGATCTTGTAGAGGTACAGAATCTCCAGGAAACTGACGGTCTTTTTCTCAAACGTAGGCGGTGGCAGCGAGCAGATCCCAGCGACCACCGTTCTTCAGCATGCTTAAAGTAATGAACAGCCAGTCTCTTTGTGCTTGTTTCCTGCCCCCACGTCCCAGCGTCGCCGCTCACGCAACTCCACTGCCGTGATATCTCGCCAGGAGTGAAATTGCAGGGTTGTAAACGCCCTCCGCACCGACGCTCCCCTCGAATAGGTCGAGGATCCCGGTAGAAGACTCGTCATCCTCATCACTGTTCGGCATTGGGCCGTGTTGGCTTGCTCACACGTGCTCTCGTCAGTTCCTGAAGTTGCAAAAAGCTCCGACGAACCTCATGCTTTGATAGCGATGCGTCTGGAATGTGAGCAGGCGAAGCCGTCGACGTCGTATCCGGATAGGAGAGGGGGCACGACCAGTATGTGGAGCTGTAGATGCACCTGGCGATGGAGAATTGGAGCCCATGCGAGCCATGCTGCTTAGACGGACGGTGGCTCAACGAAAAGTTAGCGCGATGACCAAGCAAATGACTGAGAGGACTAGCGGGCTCAGGCCGCGCATTTCAGGGACCGTATCATTGCTCTGAAGGAGGGCCAGAGTGAAACGGATGCACAGCTAACGCACAGAAGTGAAAGACGTCACGATGCTTGCCGAGGCTGCAATCGGTGACCTGCTTTGGGGGCTCAAGTGGATTTCTTTCGAAGCGGCCACCTCTCGATTGTCGCCGCGAATGGAGGCGGAGGCAACAGATGAGGCCTTGCTTTAGCGGTGATCTATCTAGAAGAGCCGCATGAATCCTGTCAATTTATCGCGCGGAATAGGAATCCGGTGGACACTCGGCACGTGCCGAGCGCACTAACGCGACGTCCACCAGCTGCCGGTGACAGGCATATCGGAGCCCGATTATGACTTCGAGCAGCACCACGTGGTGGTGCAGCCAACCGGTTGATTTTTTCTCGTGGCGCTCCGATCCACGAACGCACTGTCGAAACCATCGGCCGCTGTGGATTGTTTGGGTGGCGTCCTCTTTGCCGTCGAACACGTCACGAGATAAGTCGCCCCCATTCTCGAAAAACTTAGGTGCGGCGCAGACTCTCTGCCCTCGCCGGACTCCACCGACTGCCAAGCGCTAGTGCATGGGAAAAGCGAGAGCGGGCAGCAGTAGCCAAGCACAGCAGCAGGTCGAGGCCACGCGACGGCCTCGACGCGGACTCGCGATCGACAGCTTCTCGCGGGCCCCGACCGGCGTCTGGTACTACCGCGTGGACGTGTCCGCGTACGAAGAGGAGCTGCTCTCGACGTATATCGACGAGAACGCTAGCGACGACGGCTCCAATGATGACGGCAGATCCAGCGACGCCGAGTCGTTCCCTGGCTCGGACGTCGAGCACTACTCCATTCTAAGACGCTATAATGACTTCCTGCAGCTGTACGAACACGTTCGCGTCGTGGTTGCCGCCACGGAGGGGGACGCAAGCAGCTTGCCGCCGTTCCCTGTGAAAGAGTACATTTCGCCAGCTTTGGTTGGTTTGTTGTGGCGAGTGTCCTCCTCAAAGGCCGTGCTGGAGGAACGACGCGCGAGTTTCGAGTCTCTCCTACAGTGGATTGAGAACCACCCCACTGCTCGGAACTGCAAGTCGTTCATTGAGTTCCTTGGGAAGCCTCCGCAGAGTAAGGACGGCTACGTCAGCTTGAAAGGGTACACGTCACCAGACTGGCTGTCATCACTGCAGCAGGTGACGCAGGGAGTAGAGGGCCGCAAGCGCCGGTATTCCGCTGGCAGCTCGGTCATTCGACCGCTGCTGGAACGATCGAACTCAGAGATGTCTGGCGTTCTCGCTAATTCCCGTCGCCACCGTCTTCAAGCTGTGAATGAAGTGGCATCGACTCGTGTACTGGGCAAGCGCCGGAATCGCCCTGCCCAACGGAGCCGACGTGTCGAGCCGCCATGCAAGAGGGTAGCGCTGCCAGCAGCACTGACAAGTACCCCCGTTATTCTGCAACTGCCTAACGCAGACCAAGTTCTCCCCCCTCCGCAGTCGAGCGGTAAGAGGAAGGTTGCTCAAGTGGAAGGCAACACCTGTAAAAAGCAATGCGTCGCGTGATTCTGTTAGGATGAGAGTCATTTGATCAATTAGTTCGATACTGGTGCGTAGGAGCTTGCCTTCATTTCTTTCGTGACACCGCCTCGTGTTCGTGAAAGTTGCGATCACTTCTATTCCTCATCACTGTCGTCGTCTAGATCCAGCACATCTTCCTCCTCTTCGACATCATCGAACCCATTCGAGTCGTCACGTTCATCTTCATCTTGCTCGACGTGCTGCGGGAAGTAATAGTCATCACCCTTCTCCTCGACATCACGCTCTTTACGACGGTGGTGTTTGCGCCTGGGGTGCTTGTGCTCAGGCTGCTCTGGCTGTGAAGCGTGATTCTTCTTCTTTCGATGCAAGACCTTCGGCGACTTTGCAAGCGGCTTTAGCGATTCTGCGTGAACATACTGATCCAGGAACGTCCCCACTGACACGGCATTAAACGCGTCACCTCGGTATGCCTTCGCTGCAAGCACCTTCTTGTTTGTTTCGCGGTCGCGTTGGCGACGGAAGAGCACCATGCGGTGCTCCCCGCGACTCACGTCAGGAAGCATGTTCTCGAGCGATAGCTTCAAGCTCGTGGAGTCTATCCAAGCGAAACTGAGCGTCCGGTGCTTGTGCATGAGCTTCTCGATCCATTGCTTCTCGTAGGGCTGGAACCTCTGTCCCCTCAGGAAGAGCACGCAGCTCGACCTAGACAGACAGCGCGCTTCGAGCTGCGCCGAGTTCTGCACTTGTTGCATGACCTTCTTCGTGCGCGCCTTGACGTGCTTCGCCAGCGCCTTGGCAGACTGCAAGTGGTTGAGGAAAACTTGCTTGGGCTTCTCGCCATTGGCCACCGTGAAGACCGTGGGCGAGATGCTGCTGCGGATGCCGTAGCGCTTGAGCACCGACTTGCCGGACGCCAGCTTCTGCTTGCAGTCCAGCACGCCCACGAAGCTCTTGCCCGCCAGTCTCGGCGACACCTCGTCGAAGACCTCGGGCAACACGTCGTCCGGGCCCGAGCACAGCACCACCCAGGGCTCGCCCGAGCGGAACACGCGCTCCATCATGGCGGCGTCCGTCACCTCCAGGCGGTAGACGTGGTTTTGCGACGTGGAGAACTGCAGGAACGCCGAGCCGAACAGCGCCACCACGATCGCGCCCACCGCCGCCAGCACGTGCCAGTGGTCCCGCCACATGCGGTTGCGCAGGAACATCTTCATGTCGCGGGCAGAGCTCGACTGCGCGCCGCCCGCTTGCCCCCGCGCCATGCTCGCCGATCCGCAGGAAATGGAGATGCTAGTGCTTTTATGTGAAGCACATAATTGTGCCGGAAAGGTAAAAGCAACTTGACCTTCAAGTTGAGTTCACGCCGGTTGCGTCATGAAGTCCCCGCTGAAGGACATTCTGCTTGGCATCGCGATCGCTGTGGGCGTGAGTCTGGCTTGGTGGAACAGGAAGAGCGAAGAGATGGACCGCACGCGCCGATTCTACAAGTGGCAGGAGGCGGAGAAGAAGAAACATGACCGCGACGGCAACTAAGCTGCGACACAGCGCGCACTGCGATTGCAACTGCAGCACCAAGGTGCAGAGACTCTAAGACAGAGTCACGGGCAGGCGTTTGAAGTAGCTCTCGTCGTAGACAACAGTAGTGACCCGACCAAAGAGAAGTATCTAACGACGAAAAGCACCCGTAAGAACAAAACAAAATCGTTTTAACATTTGATAAAATGGTTCCTTTCCCAAAACTGGTCCGCTTGACCCATTTGCGTTGATTCACATTCCCGAACATGCCACGTATACTGCTGCTGGTGCTGGCGCTGGCCTGCGCGGCCTCCGCGGCGGCCGAAGCCGTCGCGTCGCAGGAATCGCAGGCTCTGGAGCTGGTGGAGCACCACCACGACGTGTCGCACGATGTGGAGAGCGACGGCGTCGTGGTCCGCTGCCGCTCGTGCGGCGCCCCCGTCGCCTACAAGAAGTGGGTCACTCGGGGCCTGTTGCACCCCTTTTTGCCGGCTCTGACCCCATTTCGCGCTGCGCAGGGACTTCATCGAGCTCCACGACACGTCCAAAGCGGTGGGCAGTCGCCACGAGGCTGTTCTGGGCGACGACGCCGAGCTGTTCACGTTCGTGAACCCCAGCAGGGTACGTGCCCCGCGTGGACCTCGCTTTTGCAGCTTTGACTCACGGATTCTCCGTGTTCTGCTGCACTTTCCAACAGGCAGAGTTCGAGCTGGCAGGCTTCAAGAAGGTGCTGGGGATAGAGGGCGAGGTCTTCTCCAAGAAGGCGACGGTGTTTGACGACTACAGCTGGCGCGACATTCGCTGCAGTAGCTGCAAGCGACACATTGGGTGCGTGAATTTGTGTAGTTTTTGCTGTAGGGCTGCTGTCTAACTTGTTGCTGCTGTTCTCGATGTAGATGGGCGTTCTACCACGACGAGCTGCAGCAGTGTATTAACACGCAGTTGGTGGAGTCCATCACGGCCAAGAGGGCAAAGGAAAAGCTGCTCGCCTCGACAGCGGAGATGGAACGCAAGGCTGAAATTGTGAGAAAAGAGCTGGAAGGACACTGCCTGTTTGCGGCTGCTGGGTGGTGGACGTACGAGGTTTGTTACGAGAAGGAGGTCCGCCAATTCCACCAGGAGGCCGATGGATCCCGTCCCAGTGACTGGAGCATGGGCGTGTACGTGCCAGATGCACAGGAGAAGGACACGGCCTACGTCGGTACAGATGTTGTACAATACTTTTCGGGTGGGCAGCACTGCGACGAGAACGGCGAGCTCCGCAGCACTAAGGTGGTGTACACGTGTTGCAAGTCTCGTCCTAAAGATGTATCGGTGGAGAAAGTGGATGAGCCTGCCCTGTGCACATACCTTATCAATGTATGCGTCCCGAGTCTGTGTGATACAGAGCAGGACGAAGGACGGGACTTCGCTGAGAACGAACAAATAATTGAGTCATGCAAGACTAAGTTCGATGCTTCCCACGAAGATGCGCAGATGCCCTCGACGTTTGCAACTTTGCGCTGGTCCACAGTTATTTCCGAAGACAGCAGTGAATTAGATTGGGCTCGACGGATGCAGTTCGCAGACTAAAGGCGATTTGAGGCGTCGGGTAGAGCATTGTCTTGACGATGAATGACATTTACATTATCCTTGTATGCTCACGTAATGTTACGGCAGCAATGGTTATTTCTCTATGCAGGAAAAAAATGGCTTACAGTCTAAATGAGCTGTATTGCTCGTTTGTTAAATCAAGAAACGCGAATCCACGAGTGTGCTTCTGGCAATGTTACGTCTGCCGAAATACGCTCGAGCGGATAGAAGCACTAGCTGAAGTGCATAAGTTGCTAACGCCGAAATCGCGTGGTTGCCAACCCAGAGATCAAACAAACAGAAACACTACATATTGCACCAAGGATACTGTGAGTTTCGCTTGTTAATGCACTGGGATTAGCGAGAAACAGCTCGTACCAGTAGATCCAGCAACATTAGTTCATTTTCTATACCCAGCAGCAATGATGCCTTGCAGAATCTGGAGTCAGTGTCTGCCATTTAACTGATGTCAGAGTGAAGAAACAAGGCGTAAGCAAGTGTCAACAAATGCAAAAAAGTACCTGGTAAAAAGAGAGACTGTTTGCTGAATGACATGTCCGGTGGAATATCGAGGAAGCGCGTCAGACAGGTGTGAGCGCGGTAAACCCTCCAGCGAAATCTATCATTTTGGTTTTCTACGAATGCCTGTAGAAAGTCTCGCAACTGCTCAGCGTTGCGGACCATAGCCTCCGTTGTCTGCGTACTACTTTGGCGCTTCAAGTCTGCGCCTTTTAATGGTTGAGATTGTTGCCCCTTTGGAGAGAATGATCGTTGGATCAGCCCCTCACCGCTACTCCCACGGCCGCCAAGAGCTCGGTCGCCTCTAACAGATGAGTACATAGTGGCAAACTTTCGCTTCCATTTCCGAGTGATGAACACTTCGAACGTCTGGCAGTTTGGAAGCGTAGAGTCAAGGTGGCGGCCGGCCGTAAGCCCAGCTTCTTCCTGCTTAAGTTGATCAACAAGCTCTCGCATACTTCCATCAGCAAATGGGTGCGGCGATCGGCAGTGCAGATAAAAACCGTGGTATGCCTCGTCGAGGAATAAGCAACTAACCTTTGATACCGTGCAGAGATCAATGAAGAGCTTATCTCGCGGCTCATCGATGTACCGTTCGTAAATCATCCAATTCCAAAGTCTTTGGCCCACACAGATGCAAAGCCACCAAATGGAGACGTTTGCAAAGCGCAAGTATGGATTTAGTTGGTGATCAGCGGCATCGCGGGCCACAGCAGTCGTTGAAAGAGTGACATACTGCATTTGTGCCCGTGGAACTGGTAAAGCTAATACTCTTAAGTTGCATCCATACAAAAGAAAAAGCAAGAAGACGAGAGTAAAGCGCAGAGACGTCTTTCGAGCTGTTTGGAGCTTGTTCCACTCATTGACAACCAAGATCATACGCCAAACACTCACGGGGGCGTGGATTGGCTTAGTAGAGTCTATATCCGTAATGGTGGCTCGTGGCTTTTCCCAATCAATGAAAAAGAGCGGTAGTTGAGCTTGACGATAAACGCAACGAAACACTGAAACGAGATGGCAAAAAAATGAAAGCGGAAGCAGCATTCGAAACGGGTAATACTCATCTACACCGCTATCCAGAGCATCAAAGTTGATCTCCGGAAGCATCAGAATGGTACTTGACTGCACTCTGAAGACCATGAAAAAGTAGCTGCACATCACAAACATTACCCCAAAGGATATCGGAACAAAATTGGATACTCCATAAATCGCTATGGTCGATAGTACCCGCCACGCCACGTTCTCCACAACCTCGTTACGAATACTGCGTCGATACCAGTTGAACGTCTGAAGTAAAACTCGACAACCAGAAAGGGCACATCCCGTAGTGAACAATGCTTTGGCGAACGACCAAAATCCATCCATGTCAGAAGTGTACGTGACGTGAAACAACACTGGCACTAATCTAGGCTTCTGTGTGTCAACGTAGCGTATCGCCAGAAGCGGCGCATATATGTAATGGGGATCGGAGACTTGTGTCTTGATAGTAAGCGTGATCGTTTCAGCGTATCTTATTATCTTTGTTGAGGCTTCACCAACGGGGATGCCCATCTGAGCATCGACCAAAAAGAAGCGGTGACTTAAGAAGTCGTTTGAAGTGTCGCTGTCTTGGTTCACGAGAACGCCACTACTGTCACGATAATTCATGTTCTTCACAGGAACTGGAATATACTTTCCGTCTTCTCCATCGTTCTTGGACCGATCAATAAGGAATATTTCGTGGAGCAGTTGCGCTGAAGATGCAAAAGCCTCCAGGTCGCAGGAGTACTCTAGTAGAGTGCTCACTCCAAAACGCATCCACGATGGGGGATAAGCTCCATTGACGCCGCTCCCCACTTGGCAATATACTAGCTCGTTTGACAGCGAGCGGGATCCGCTCAGCGTTCCATTTACGTGGTAGCTGACCAATATGAAATCGAGGTTATCAAAGCTACCTTCGTTGGCTGCCGCATCAGAAGACATCTACTATCATACAATGATTAAAACCTTTTTTGAGTGAGCAAACAAACAACTTTTAAAGCGACGTACCTTCATCAAAACTGGAGTGTGGATCACACTAGATGCCACACTCCGATAGTTTAAGAATGGCAAAGTCGTGAACCAACCATTGATGCTGTTTACTGCTGATGAGCGACCGCTGCGCTGAATTTGATCGAACACTGCGCATGAGGGTGTCCCTGGGTCAAAGTGTTGTAAAACGCAAAGATTTCCCAACGCTTGACATGACGCGATGTCTCGTTCAGATTGATAAAAGTAGCACCCAGTTGTGGCAGAAAGAAACATGTCTTCCAGCACAGCACTGGCTATCGATACGGCAAAATCTGAGCTACCGGCTTCGTCTTTCAAAAATGACGAGTAGGACATTTCGTTGGCGTTGCTGAGAGTGATTTTGGAACTTATGAAGTTAATGTGTGCTTTTAAGACGCACTTCCGAACACCCATCATTAAGCTTATCGTCTCTTGATAGCCATTTGGGCAGGTGCAGGCGTAATTATCGCTACTGAGAACCATGAAGGGATCTGGGCACGTTTTACAAGTGTTTCTTGACGTATCAGCAAATGTGCCATCGGAACAAAATATACATTGCTTTGCTTCGAGATAGCTACCGTCCTACGACATGTTAGAAGCAGTTTAGACCGTCGTTACGATCAAGAATTGGTAGGGCTTACCTCGCTTTTTTCCTGGAGAATCGAGTTGGCATCACACATGCACTCGTATGCTGACTCATTGATCCCAAGTGTCGAATTACCGCACGGCATACATCGAGACGAATCCTGAGATGGAACCTGATTCGATGGGCATGCAGCACAGACCTCGAGACTGCACGGTACAGGCCAAATCAATTCGCAGGTGGATTCACTACGTGGTTTCCAGATTGCACTACGACTACGGACAACACTTAAAACATTAGTATCCGGAGACCAGTATTAACAATTGCTGTCATGTGATGCGTACTCGCATGTGCAGGCTGCGGATAATCCAGGTATTCGAGAGCTCCTATTATCTGGAACCTTGACAAGTCACTGATTGTAAGCAGCAGCATTGATGCGACGACATTGAACATTGTCGTACCAGCAGAGAGTTTGAAATCGTGGACGCTCCATTTGCTATGACACACTGGCTGCAACCAAGAGCCGCTTCGTCGTAGAACTCCGTGGATGCATCACAAGTGCCGTTTGATGCAAAGACTGACGCGTTAACGCCATAAGGTAGGAAGAGTTGGGAAGGAAACATCACTTGCGCCTCCGCTGACCGATAGTTGAAGGCCAGCCACAACAGTTCCAGCGCAAAGACTAGAGGCTTCATCGTCACTTTTCGTCTAGAGGATTTTCAAGTATGTGACTCTTCATTTGGAGTTACTCCGGGTTGCATATGCGGGACCAGCAATAAGGACATGGATTCTTTCAACAGGATTTGTTTATAATTGTTTCATGTCTTCAAAGGCCGAGCTACCGTAAATTTGTTTTGAAAGATGGAGACATTATTTGCCTATTTCACTGCTGGAATGGAGAAGCAGAACACCGATTCCAAGGACAGCATCCCGTGAAACGGATCTTGCTTGTATTGATGTGGTCTTTGGTGGTGGTTTCAAGTTGCAAAAATACTTCTCATGGCAGGACCATGCTCCTTCATCGCGTTTCCAAAGTGAATGGAAGGCTGAACTCTGCACAACGTGGTTACCAGTAGTTATTTTCTCGCACATCCTGGAGTCTTCGTGCAGTGTGATTGCAAGTTTGACTCAGGTCACGAACTCAACGCAGCGTCCTGAGTGAAATGGGGAACCTGTATTCCAGTGAAGGCGTACATTTACGCTTCTTAGACGGGTGCCCTGAGGTAAGCACGTTTGAGAAGCAGATGCTACTGCGCGCCTGATAAGCAACCTTTTTTTATCTACCAGATCCCGCCAGCTCCTGCGCATGATCAAGTTCAGCACCGGTTTGACCAGCTTATGCTCTCTGCTTGCGCCGACCCAGTGCTACGAGAAGAGCTCAACACAACGGAATCAATCAATACGAAGTGGGCGTATGCCTTTTTGTAAGAACGAGATCCACATGAACCTGGTTGACGTTGCTGAAATGCTAATACCGGGCACATTTATACACGACAGGAGCACACTTCCGCATGATAGCATTGCTCCGCAATGGCTGGATCCACGTGAGTGTGTGGAGCTGGTACAACGCTTCCGCAGTGACGTGAAGTGCCTCCATGATCTTTTTCTCGCCATTCGAATCAATATCATGCTCAGGCCCAGGTAAATCATTAACCCACGTTCGCTGAAATAACGTTTGAGCTAACTAGTGAACTATGTTTGTCAAAAGTGAGTGGGTAGAGAAGTTTCTGTCTGAAATTGGGGTGGAAGAACTGTTGGCACCTCTACAAGTTCCTGGTGGGGCTACCGTGGAGACGTGCAACGAGGTTCTAACCACATTGTTTGCACTTACCAACTGTAGCAGAGGCGTTGCAGCCTCGGTTCAGCTTTCTAAGTGTTGCTCTCAGCTGTTTTTACTATTCGATTCCTCACCTTCAAGCGAGATCAAAGTGCGCTCGCTAACGTTGCTGGGATTGTTGTGTCGAGAAAGTACCATGACCCAAGAAGCTATTATGAATGCATTCGCTCCTGATAGCCCTGAGGAGCGGTCCCTTCAGTCCTTGGTCACCAAGCTTGAGCAAAACCAGTCTGATATCTCACTCCAGTTAGCTGGAATGAAGTTTATAAACACTTTGATGGGAAATACGCGCGATCGAAAACAGCGGGCATCTATTTGCGAAGATCTCAAGACGAGCGGGTTTCTTGCATTACTCGACCCATTCAAAAACCGAGATGACATCGAGCCAGCATCTGGTATCGTTGCTACCATGATTGCTGAGGTCAAAGAATTTTCCGACAACTACTGCGAAGCAACAAAAGATGATAGGCTAGGAGCTTTACGACTTGCACTTGGTGATGCATTGAATAGGAGTCGCAGCAACGAGGTGACAAGTGAGAAGGGCGAGTGTGCAGGCGGCAATCAGCGTGAGAACGATGAGGTCGATCAACCGGCATTAAAAGACATCACCACGATGGAAAATGCTGGAGCTAGCCACAGCGTTCCCGCTGGCTTTGATCAATCGACTGCGAATTCAGTGGGAAGCCTAAAGGAAGTTGTGGCAGCAGTGGATGGTATCAGTATTGAAAGCAAGAAAAACGATGCGAGCTCTGTTATTGCCGAAACTACTGTATCTCTTTCGGAGGGTTTATCGCTCGACGCCGTCTTTGGTCAGCTGCAATTACACACCAGAAAACTGGACCAGGAGACTAATGAAAAGCTAACGAGCTTGCTTAAGAATATTGCGCTTACGATATCTGATGAATCCGGGGCGAGCGAGGCTGTAGATCGACTTCATAAGAGCTTTTTAACGACACAAAATCAGTGTGAGGAGAAACTGGGTTCGTCAGCACATTCTAAAGAGTCAAAGTCTGCTGTAGTACCTGAAGCAAAACATCAGGAACCAGATTTACTCACGCGCGTAGGCATGGCTTTATTTCCAAGCATGAGTGATACGGCGTCGTCAATAACAAAACCTCCAGTGTCCAGCAGACCAGCGCTTTTTTCCGGGTTTGGAGATTTCTCGCTCCCATCGTTGACAGCGACAACACCAGCAAAGAGCTCAGTATCAAGAACTTCGTTTAGCAGCTTTATTGGAGCTGACGGAGCTGCGAGTCCATGGGGACGATCTATAGAGTCGTCTGGAGCAAGAGGAGTTAAGCTTTCTCTACCGTTTTTTCAAAGCTCCAGAAAAGGCCCCAGTCTTGGAGTGACACCAGCATGCACACCAATCGCCACTGCTAGTGTACGAAAAGATGCCAAGCGCCCGGTATTTCCATCGTTTCCGTCACCCCCTCGACAAGAAGTACCGGCAGTTGTCTCCCCGGTCTCTCAAAATGTGACTACGGTACTTCCAACAGCAACGGCGATTGTACCCCCTTCGGCTCCTTCCTTACCTCCAATCGACATAGCCCCAACAATTTCGCCTTTGGAGGAGGTTAGCAGTAAGCCAACACTGGTGATAGAACCAGATATTATCAATACGTCAAACACGGTTCAACCCCCTGCTACTGGGACAGACATATCAAAGTTTCGGAAACTCTTGTCAATGGGAGCACCAAGGGAGGCAGTGCGGGCAAAAATGCAGCAAGCTGGCGTGGACCCGGATTTGCTTGACGAACAGCAGGGTTTTACTCCAAAGGCGTCTCCAAGACCAGCGTCATCGCTGGAGAAGACGACATCAAACACTTCTAAAAATGTGGTTGAAAGCCCTGGTGTCTTAAAATTCCGCAAACTTCTGTCGATGGGTGCACCGATGGAGGCTGCTAAGGCAAAAATGCGTCAGGCAGGGCTCGACCCAGATTTACTCGATCGAAAAGAGAATGATTCTACACCTGCACCACCACCGTCGAGCGGTCCAGACATATCTAAGTTCAGAAAGCTTTTTTCCATGGGGGCTCCTCTAGCTGCTGTGAAAGCCAAGATGGCTCAGGCTGGATTAGATCCAGCATTACTTGACGGTCCAATCTCGGTTATTCCAGGTCCTTGTAGCCCATCGGCAACGCTAAAAGTGAAAGATGACGTCAGCTATGCCAAGTTTTTCAAACTGCTGTCAATGGGAGCACCAGTAGCAGCGGTGAAGGCAAAAATGGTTCAAGCCGGCCTAAATAGTGACCTCTTAGATACTCCAGACGCCGAAATGCCCACAAACAATACCCCCCTCAATTCTACGACTTCACCAGCAGAGGTTCTTACAAATCCTCAAGCATTGTTGAGTAACATGATTGCCAGCCGTGCGGCTCCACAACCGGAAACTCAAACAAAGGTAAAAGACGACCCACAGTATGCGAAGTTTTTCAAGCTCCTATCAATGGGAGCTCCGGCTGAATCGGTTAAGGCAAAGATGCGCATGGCAGGATTGCAGCCAGAACTTTTGGATACCCCCGATGCTCCGTTGAAATCACTACCAAGTGCACCAGATGTGAGTGGAACGCAACCAGAAGTCAAAATTAAGGATGACCCTGCTTATGCTAAATTCTTCAAGCTGCTTTCCATGGGAGCCCCTGCCGAGTCGGTGAAAGCCAAAATGCGCATGGCGGGGCTCAATCCAGACTTTTTAAACACGCCTGAGGCGGCTATGCCCAATCCCAATCTTCCAGCTGCAGAAGCCAAAGTGGTGGTGAAAGTCAAAGATGATCCAGCATATGCAAAGTTTTTTAAGCTACTATCGATGGGTGCACCTGCAGAATCGGTAAAGGTGAAAATGCAGATGGCAGGCTTGAAACCAGAACTACTAGATACACCGGACGCAGAGCTGTCCAGCGGAGATACTAACTTACCTTCACAACCCCAACTAAAGGTTCGGGAAGACCCTGCATATGCAAAGTTCTTCAAGCTGCTTGAAATGGGAGCGCCACCCGAGAGTGTCAAGGCAAAAATGAGGATGGCAGGTTTACAAGGTGATTTACTTGACACGCCAGACGCAGTCATGCCCAGCACAGCTCCCTCCAATCAGCCGGCAGTCACTGCCAGCACAACTACAGCAGCCCGCAGAGCTCATTTATCCATTGCCATAAAGCCGGTCGTCAAAGCGAAGACGCGTTCTTTCTATTGGCAGCATCTGAAGGGCGAGGCAATTAAAGGAACAATCTGGGAAGAACTGGAAAAAGAGAACAGTAACCAGATCAACCAAGACCTCCTGACTCTAACCGAAAGTGAGCTGGAAATATTGGAAACCGAGTTTCCCCCGCCAGCTGCTTGTGGTCCGAACACCGGCACCCGTCGAGGAAGTATGAGTGGGATCGGATCCCCAGGGGGCCCAGCTTCTCCACTGGCATCGCCTCGCATTGTTTTTTTGATTGATCGAGCGCGGTCAAACAACATATCAATCATTGTAAAACAGTTCAGGACGAGTAATGCTGCTTTGCGCGTAGCGATCATGAAAATGGACTCAGAAGTGCTTACTCTCGACCGTGTTCAGGGATTGATCAAGATACTGCCAACCGAGGAGGAGATTGCCGCGATCACGGGATTCAGTGGAGATCCTACAACTCTAAACGGTGCAGAACTAGTCTTGAAGGAGCTTATTACTGTGCCCCGGCTGAAGCAACGGTTATCAGCACTGGAAACCAAGCACCAGTTCCCTGCTTTAGTGCGTGACCTTCAGACCAAGATTAACAAAATTCGAGTGGCAAGTAATGAAATATCGCAGAGCTCGGAGCTGAAGACCCTTCTGATGGTTATCCTTCAGGTCGGCAATAAAATGAATCATGGCACTGCCAGAGGAGGGGCTAAGGGGTTCCGTCTAAATGATCTTACCAAGCTGGTACAACTAAAATCCGTAGACAAGTCTGTCACCCTTTTACACTACGTGGCGCGGATGGTACGAATGAAAAAAGGCAATGTTGTTCGTCTTGGAGATTCCTTGGCGTCACTGTATGACGTGCAGAGTATCCCGATCCCAGAATTACAAGGCGATATGAACAGGATCAATGACATTACTGAAAGCATTAACGTTGAACTTGCTGCCCAACGATTGAAAAACAGGATTGAAGAGAAGGAAGAAAACGACTTGTTTGTCGAATCTATGACTACCTTCGTGGACGATGCTTCAAAAGAAGTCGCCACTCTGAAAAAAGACCTTGACGAGATATTACGATTAATGAGAGACATCATGTCGAGGTTTGACAAAAATACCGATGAAGATGACACTCCCTCTCCAGCAGCTGACGCGCCGCTTACACCAGCAGCATTGACTGGAGCTAGCGAGTTTTTCAGTATCATTTACGAGTTTACGATGTCGCTGATGAAAGCGGACCGTGAAAACGAGCTAAAACGCATTCGTGAGGAAAAACGGCTCAAGCAGCAAGAGCTAAAAGCTACAACACCGCGCAGGAACTCGGTTGATAGGGCTACGCTGTCCAAATTGAATCCAGCAGCTGGCCCAAAAGTACTGGAGACACCGCGAAGAAAGAGTATGGTTGCTGTACCCAGCAGCATATCAGTACAGTCAGAGGGTGCTAGCTCCCTACTTCCTGGAACCCTCAAACAGCCCTCTGGTGTGAGCACTACTGATGCTGTCACGTCGGCGAAAGAAACCGAGATGTCGACTCCAGCAATTATTAAATCCGCCGGGTCCGACGCTGAGAAGGGTGTTTCATCTAAAATGCTTCCCAGTGAACCGCAATCTAGTGGCAACAAAGATGATGGGATGGAGGCTTCAGAAATTACGAAAGCTGCGATAAAGGCAACTACAGAAATCCCGAAGACTGCGCTAAAGGTTCCCAGCAAGATCATTAAGGCATCAGCCTTACCGAGTGCTGCTTCTCCTTTGAAGAAGGTTATTGGGGTGATGCCAACTGGAATTCCAAGTCCAATGAAACTCAAACGCACGAATTCGTCTGCTTCATCGACGGAAAAAAGCAGCTTGCCAACCGTCTCGGCAGCCCCTTTTGATGCTGCTTCTCTTAGTGAAATTAAAGCGCAGCTGAAATCCAACCACTCTACCAACAACGAACCACAGGTGCTTCCGGTATCGAAGCCTGAGGTTGAAGCTGAAGCCGAAGACCACGACAACAACAACAGCGAGCCTTCTTCACCAGAGAAGGCTCTATCGGAAGCTGAACCTTCCACTCGAGTAGCTGTACAATCGGATGCATAAGTTGTCATAGTTAGTAAACATGGAATTCCCAGCCAAAATACATCATACTAAATTCAAACAGCAAACAATTCCAGTCTGGATTGTGCTGGAGCAGTGAAGGGACACCTCACCGCCACACTTCTTAGAGATGAATCCGGCGCATGAATATAGCCAAACTGTGGCGCACTTGCTGCTATGCGTGTGGATCCTTCTTGCGGCGACAGCTACCGCAGCAAAGTCACTTCATAATACTTGTCCTTTGGCGAATGACTTGTACGTACTACAGCTGTGTTGGGCAAAGTTTGCTTCTTTCTAACCAGTATAAATTCAGCCTTGCATTGATGTCGATAAATACCATTAAGAGATCGACATCACTTGAAAGGAATGCAACAATGGACTCACGCAATAATGGCCGGCGGCTTGAGGCTAATACACTCAGCTTATTCAAATCAATCGACAAGAAGGGATTGAGAGGGTTTCTTGAAGGAGGCGTTTTCAGTCGTTCCACCCCCGGTGGTTGCGCAGAACTCTGCGACGCAGATCCTTTGTGTCTTTCTTTTGATTTTGAGACAGTCTCACTGGACTGCTATATCTCTCATACAGATCGTTATGCGCATCCTGAGGCATTCCTTGACTTTCCCACTGGCGTTTACTACGAATGGCAGGGGGCTGTAGATGCTCCGAATATTGAACCAAATGGCGGTCTATTCAACACTCAAGTTGTGGTTCGGTTGCTTACAGCTAAGCTTGGAGCAAAAATTTACTATCGTATCATTTCATCTACTGACCTACTTGATGCGGATCTTATGGTCGCAGGTCTGTTTCGCTCAGACCAACATTACAGTGTTGCTGAAAGTGGAGACATTATTCTTCTACCGACGTACTCGTGCAAGGTTTTTGCGATCGCTGTCAAAGAAGGGATGACTGATAGCGCACTTGTAGTCTCTGATGAGTACCAGATTTTTCGTAAGTGTTACTGTTCATTAACCTCTATTGCTAACCGAACAGTTAATGCTAACATTTTTATCTGAACGTAGCTTCTAAGTATGCTTATCTGGTACCATTCTTCAACGGGGAATTTCATGGGCTTGTGGCACGAATCGAACTTGATCTCAAAGGCAAAAAACGTCCGCGTCCAGCTCGGTTTCTTGAGTTTAGCGACTACGAAACACCGAACGGTATCGGTCCTTATGAGAATCAGGTCTCTATAATCGATATGGCCTCTAAGGATTTTGCCTTTAAAGGCTTTTACGGTGGATTTACCGCGTTTTCAAAGGCAGCGTTTGTAAACGAGACCTATTTGATACCAGCTGCAGATGATCCAAATTACCAAACAACAGCATGGCGAGTTGTTTTAAAAGCGCAGTATTCTCCTTTAGCGACACATTCAGGTTTTGGGAACCCTGCAGAGCTTGAAAAGGATGTCGAATATCTGTATTTAATGCCATTTTTCAACGGAACAGCACACGCGTCGAAGCTGCTTCGTGTGTTGACACTGACGTTTTCGTCGACGGTGCCGATTGTGGAGACATTAGAATTAAGCATGGTCGACAAAGCACTCAAAGGGTTTGGGTCGTCTTTTACGCATGGTCCCTACGGATATTTGGTTTCACGAGAGAACGAGAAAGGACTATTCGGTAAGTTAGTGCGCTTTCGTATCGACAACTTTGCCACTGGAAGTGTTGAGGTATTAGATCTGGCGGCCATCGATTCACGCTACGTAGGTTTCAGCAACTCGATTACATGTACGTTGACGCTACATACACTTTTCAATAAACTGTAGAGCGCTGACTGTTCTTCTTCCAGACGGAAAATATGCATACCTTGTCCCTTTCCGACGACCATTAGTAGGGGATGAACTAACTTTGAACTTACGTGAGTTTCCGGTGTCCAATTCCGGTTTGGTTGTTCGAATCGACCTGGACACATTCCGTATCGCAGGAAGTCTTGATCTTGCCAACACTCATCCAGATCTCTGCGGATTTAGTGGGGCTGTCACTGGTACGCAGCAGCATCTCGATGAAGTATCATTTTTACTCTGACTAACATTTTGTATGTACAGTAACGCATTTTGCATACTTTATTCCATACATGCGAGTGAAGGAGCCGGCTTCGGAGGAAGTAAACCCATATTCTGGTTTAATTGCCCGCATTGACTTGCGAGATTTCACGTCTGTTCAGTATCTGGACTTGACTGTTGTAAATGACGGACTGCGTGGATTCATGAAAGGATTTTCCTATCGGCAGTACGTGTTTTTAGTGCCTCACCGAGCGCAGTATTTCAACTCCAAACGCCCAACGCAATCCGGCAAAGTAGCTAGAATCGACACGAACAACTTCACTCCGACTGGTGTCACCTACCTAGATCTGACAACTGCTCTGAGAAGCCAAGTTCCCGATTTTGCTGACAGTGACTTGCGAGGGTTTAATGGAGGATTTGTGTCAGGGAAATATGGTTTCTTCGTTCCATACTTTAATGGAGCAACGTTTTCAGGCAAGGTTTGCAGAATCAACCTCGATAAATTTGATGAAGTGCAAACACTGGATTTGACTCAGCTTGACAACAGATTGCGTGGTTTTGCTGATGGGATACTTTCAAAAGTAGAAGAGGAGCTCGAAGCAAATTTGTTCGACGAGTTCCAGATCCGCCTAGGAACGACTGACCCGTATGACTACACTTATTAGGCAATGCAATGTAATTCCAGTGATTTCAGCCCAATTACAATCTTAGTAGCCAAACACCCGGACATTTAACGTTTCTCTTGGGTTTTCTGCTTGACCTTTACTCGAGTCGTCGCCTACGGCGGTAACATACATCACGTATTTCCCACCACCTTGCTTTAGGTCACGATTCCATACGCCGTGATAGCTGTTGCCGTTACTGTAGGTCATGATGCCAGCGCCGTGGCGTCTACCATCATGAAATGTGCCTTCGAAGACTTTACCTGATGCGTAGAGTATTTTACCGTGACCCTCACGAACATTCATCACCCACTCACCTTCGTAGGTGTCTCCCGTTGAAGCGTCGAAGAAGCTCCCAAAACCGTGCTGCATTTCGTCCATAAACTGGCCATTATACGCATCACCATTAGGCCATGTGAATATCCCCATTCCATCGCGTTTACCATAGTTCCAGTCACCGTCGAAAATGGTGCCGTTCGCGTAATGGTATGTCCCTTTGCCATGACGTTTCTCATCATCCCACATTCCATCGTAGCTTTCCTGTTGTGGTGTGTTCGGATTCCACGTGAATACACCCCTTCCGTGTCGTCGATCGTCCCGCCAGTCACCTTCGTAAATATCCCCGTTTCGATAAGTAAACTTTCCTTTACCATGCTTTTTATTGTTTTGCCATTGCCCTTCATAGGTATGGCCGGTAGCGTAAGCGATTTCACCAAACCCGTGAATGAGCCCATGTTCGAAGTGACCCTTGTATACACTTCCATCTTTCCAACGGTAAACGCCTTCACCATGCTTTTCAGCGTTCACAAAGTCTCCGTTGTATGTATTTCCGTTTGAGTAAGTCATTGTGCCTCGACCCTGGACGTGGTCATTGATGAATGTTCCCGTGTAGCTACTTCCTCCGACAAAAGTGTAGGTGCCATTACCATGTCGTTTATTGTCGACCCAATCGCCGATGTACACATTACCACTATCGAAAAAACGGTATATGCCTTTGGTTTTGCCTGATCCTTGAGCCACCCCATGAAAGAAATAACCGTCGAACACATCCCCATTATCGAACAATAGTTTTCCTTTCCCGTGCTGTTTGCCCTTAGAGAACTCACCAATGTATCTAATACCTTCACTGGATACGTAAACACCACTTCCACTCCACCTCCCACGCCACCATCCACCAGAGTACACTGCACCATTGGGATAGAAACACACGCCAGTTCCATGGCGAAAATCGCCTTCCCAGTGCCCTTTGTAAACTTCACCATCGGCTGTGGACATTGTTCCCACTCCGCATGCCAGACCATTGACCGTATGGCCGATGAACCGATCCCCTGTGACTTTCTTGAACTTGCCGAATCCATTCGGGCGACTTTCTTGAAATTTGCCTTCGTACCGATCGCCATTTGCAGCGAATAAAACTCCTATGCCGTTCATTTTTCCTTCAGAAAAGTTACCGACATAGCGTTCGCCACTAGGGGCAGTTTGGATCCCAACACCATGTTTTCTTCCATCCACCCAATCACCTGTGTACTCGTAACCATCGGCGCTTTGATAAATACCTTTACCATGCCGTTGGCTGCTCTTCCATTGACCAACGTATCGTCCACCGTCACTGTAAATTAGCTCACCAATGCCGTCAAAGCTTTTGCTCTGTGCATCAAAGTCACCAACATAAAGGCTTCCAAACCGAAGCAGAGCCTTGGCAAACACGTGATCTTGCTTTGCTTTCCGATGCCAAGAGGAGAGCCATTCAATTTCCATGACGGACGGGTTGAGGTCCACAAGATGAGCGAGGGCACCCACGTCAGGGTCTTCACCAGTGATTGCAGGCGGAGATGTTGTCGAAGTTAAAGACGTAGCTGATCCTTTCGCTCTACCAAATCCAAGAGATCGCTTTTTCTTAGGAGATTGACCGCGTGAATTTTCTTGTTGTCCTGCCAATGCCGCCCAGTACTGCATTCGATGCTGGTACGCCTCTTCCTTCTGTCGTCGCAACTCTTCTTTGGCTTCCTTCGCTTGCTGCAAAATCTGTAGTTGGGTCTCACCAGGACCTAAGATTTCACCAGTTACGGGATCGTGACTGCACACACTCTTACACATTGGACAAGTCGGGAATGTCGAGGTGCACACTTTCATCATGCAAACAGGACAGTACCAAATGTGCAAAGTCCTGTAATGTTCATGAATCTCATGGATAGTCTTCGCTACGAATTCGCAGTCGGGCCATTTGCACACAAGAAACTCTTGGTACGACTCGGGTGGGAGCCACTGTGAATCGTGCGTGAAGATGTGAAAGTAAAAGTACTCGTTCGTATGGGGGTCGAGCAATTCTTGCCAGTTCTTAATCGTTCTCACCACTGTGGATCTTTCAAGAAGTAGCTTTAGCGCAATAGGACTGTGTAGCACTTGTCTTAACTTTCTTCTCTCTTCTGCCGCACGGCGGCGACCTAAAAACCCACGAATAATTTTCCCAATGGTGATAGCTGCTTTATGGCGTTGCCGCTTTCGAGCAGCAATGCAACGACCTTTCCACCCACGATAGCGACACTGCAACGACGTTGCCACGAAGTATTTCATGTTGCGTTCAATTTCTTCTCTTAGAGCATTGTCCCGGCATAAACTTAGCTGGCGAGACGCAATAGCTTCCAACCGCTTTGCGTATATTCGCCGGTAGAGTTGCTGTCTTCGATACCGCTCAACTGGATCCAGCATTGCGCCTTAATCGTTTCCACTATGAACAGTAAAATGAACGGACAAACAGGAGGAAAATGCGTCGTCTATTTCGAGTTTTCGAGCTTTTGCCCTTCCTCTCTCTCGTTCTGCAAATTACTCAGTCTTTTTCGTGTCGATTTGTTTCCTTGCAAACATGATTGCGTAGATGTTATTGCTGAAAAACCACACGAGCCAGAGTAGGACAAACCCACACACTGGGATGGACAGCAAGAAGGCACCGATCATGCCTACAAAAAGGCCTTCCCAAAGGAGTCGCTGCCAGCGTGGAATTGGACGGGGAGCTCGACACTGCATAGCATCTTGCTCCGGTGAATCTGAGTGGAAGGGAGTCGACTCGAACGTGTACTGAAGCTTTACTTCGTCGTCT
This sequence comes from Phytophthora taxon juncus, assembly GCA_033558005.1. Classification (NCBI taxonomy): domain Eukaryota; phylum Oomycota; class Peronosporomycetes; order Peronosporales; family Peronosporaceae; genus Phytophthora; species Phytophthora taxon juncus. Next base: position 226,593 of record JAUCEE010000017.1, read on the forward strand.
GCTCCGCGGGTTTTCACCACCGCAACGGGGTGAGGCTTGTGTTCCCAATCGATATCAATAGAGCCCCAATTGAGGTGCCCGTAAAAAGACTTTTGTGTCGGTCGGAACTCCCACGGCAATACAAGATTGGCGTAAGTGAACACCAGAGCCATGATGTACTTCACCGATGGCACGTGGAATTCCATCTAAACCACACAGAATTAGCTTGTTTTCGACAGGTAGCCACTTTACAACGACGTACCCAGCTGTGCGTCATGCCCGATGAGGTAACCTCTGTGATCGTATTCGCTCCGTTGGAGCAGACAACCTGGTTGAGCTCAGAAAAGTGTACATCGCCACTGCAGTGCCACAAAATGGACGAGTTAGACTGATTCGAGATAATGGTGGATAAAATGGAGCTGGGTCATAACATACCTAAGAAGAATTACACCCTTGGCATTAGAGGCTAGAATCAGCTTCAACAGCCGTTCGCGTTGGCCTGGAAAGCGGCCCCAGCATTCAGCGACAGGGTAGCGATCACCCGGAAGAATTTGAACTCCTGACACAAGCACGTTGAAGGCTGCCGTTGAGGTCAGGAGCTCCTTTTCGAGCCATTCCCACTGGTCTTCCCCGAGCAGGTTGCCGTTCTCGGTGTCGTAGTTGTCTCGGTGGTACCTGCAAGACAGATATGGATAAATTTTGGTTATTTTGTGTACTGCTCGGTGGCGAATTAGATTGTCGTACCGATTGTCGACAAGGATGAATTTGATGGTTTGTTCCCCCGACCCAATCGTATATGACGTGTAGATGCCCTAAGAAGCCAACGATAGTGCACAAAAATAAGTAAATAGCGTCTTCATACCGACTGCAGTGTGCTAAACGAACGAACCTCTTGCTTACGACGAGGTGAGTCCTTCGGCTCGCCCATAAAATCCAGGAAGACTTGCTGGCTCTGCTCACGGTACGAGTAGTGCTTGCCACCATCATTGATACCGTAGTCATGGTCGTCCCAAATGCCGATGATCGGTGTGCGGTTCACGAAAGCTGCGTAGTCCTCATTAGCCAGCAGCTTGCTACGTAGCAGTCAGCAATGGATTAGTACAGCACCCAAAAGGGCTACCAAAGGCACCAGCTTGCTGAGCAACGCACCTGTATCGTCGGATGAGCTCCTCGGGCGGGGCCTCCACGAACATCTTCTTCGGGGGAATCGGGAACGGCCGAGGCTCGCCCAACTCCTTCACGTCGGCGTAGATCTGCACAAGCAGCACAATTCCAGCATCAGCACCTTCAACTCAGCATCGCGGCCACCCCAAGCTGCTGCGTACGTTGTCGCCCATCCAGATCCAGAGCTCCGGCTCGTGCGCCGCGATGTTGGGCCACATGGGCTGCGGGAAGCTCTGGTCGTTGCACGAGCCGAAGGCCACGCGCTGCAGCGGCTGCTTGAGGTCTTCCACGCGCGGCATCTTGGGCACGGCGAGCACCGCGGGGGTCGGGGCGGCGGAAACGGCCGCCGCCGCTGCGAAGGCGGTCGCGACGGTCTTGGCCAGCATCGTCGGGTGTGCGGCGGGGGCGCAGATGAAGAATGAGCGAGACGCAAAGACGCCGCCCGACGTGGCGAAGAGGATCGAGCAGATCAAGCAAACACACGCACGTACGACTTTCCCCGCGATTCCCGATATGGCTACAATGAGACACGGTGTTGTTGTAAGGTTGAAGTCAAGCTGACGCGCCTGTCAACGCTGAACAACGTGTTTATCGGATACCGTATTATCACGAGCACTGCGGCAGCTGAGCTAATCAGCCTTACGAAAGCAATTGCAGCGTCTTCTCGAGCAGCACGTGGGCTTCGTTGTCTTTTGCGCTTAGCTTCTCTTTTTCAGCCGTCAACAAGCGACACTCGAGACGGAACTTCTTCTGCTGCTGGTCCAGGTAGCCGATGGAGAAGCGAAGGCCGCTGACCTCGACGTGCACCTTCGACTTCGCATCAAACGACTTGATGTACAGGCCTGCTGGCGCCGATCGGCTCAGCGTCACTTCGGTACTAAAAAAGTCGGCGCCGTGTGGGATCGAGATATGCAGGAAGCGCTGGATGTCGGCGGACGCATTGCTGGAGGCATTTTCGCGAGTAACAGCGCGCACTCGAACGGAAGTATCGTTGTCCAGTATGGCGTCGTAGGTGCCGCGCACGAAGCGTCTGGTGTACGCATTGTGAAGTTCCCACTGGCCATCAACGAGATGATACTTCAAGTCGTACGACTTCCCTTCATAGCCTGCAACATGTACCGACAGCACGTTGCGCAGTTCCACGCCCTTTTCCATCCATTCCTCTAGGTCGTCCATCAGAGCAACAATCGACGGCGACGATCGCCCGCACAAGTTGGACCAGCGCGACGCGAAGTCTTCAAAGTTACTAAGTTTTTGCAACTCAGGCCAGGCGATGGTTGAGCTCTCATAGCGAATGGATTTCAGCTTAAAGCATAGGTTACCGAATGCCAGCTTGACCCTCGTTGGTAACTCCGAGGGTTTCTCCACCAGATACGTCATGATGTCGTCCATGTCGTCTTCGCTAAACTCCTTAATCCAAGCCTCTTTCTCGCTTGTAGTTTCCACTGCTCGTCCAGTCTGCTTGAGACGATACGTGTACTCTTCAGTTTGTGGATCGCTCAAAACCTCTTTCGCTTCCTCGAACGACCACCAACGTCTCGGTCCGTCACGCGCAGCGACCTCGAACACGCGACCTTCTCCTGAATGTGTGAGCGCAAAGCTAGCAAACAAGTCTGCGAGCTCGTCCTCAGCGCGTTCCAGTCCAGTCCTCGGTCCTTTCAGTGTCACCTTTCGATCGGTCGTGTTCACACAGCAGCGGACGCCATGGTTGTCGCGGAGGGCTTTACAGTAGCTGCCGCCCTTCCCGATCACAGCCCCCACCGGGACATGCTCAGGGATGTCCAGGCCCTTCATCTGGCTTGGAGCACCCGAGCTGCGCGCGTTGCGGAAACTCATAGCTCTCAGCAAAGGATTCGGATCTTACTAGTCTTGTCGGGGCCACGGGAAAACGAGAAGTGAAGACGCGGAGGCTGCAGATAGTCAAACGAAGACGTTGATGGGGCGAGACCCGACAGTTGCCCTCAACTGCCGCGTCGTGAGCCTGTAGTGCGGGTCTTCATGCAGTAAAAGGTCTCTGTCCTCATTACCACTCTCACTTGTGAACATGCTAGCGCCATTACATGAACGTTGAAGCCTTCTTGTGGTGTTCCTGAATGTTGGTCGATTGCGCTATGCCACAACCAAAATCTAAATATGGCGACAACCATCAATAAATCGCTCGAGATTGCGCATCAAGACTAACCGATACAAACCCCTAATGCAACTTAGAGCGTTTTGATTAGGCGGTCGCGAACATGGCGCTTGGGGCCACATGCAATCGACTGGGCTTTGGTCACTAAGCAATTCTTCTGGTGCAGCACACACACTAGCGAGATTCGACTCCAATGGCTCTGCAGGGCAACGTAGCGGTCTTGACGCGTCTGGCGGACGCGGCGGCGGCCGTGCAGCAGCTGAAGCAGCAGAACCCGCAGGTGGCGGACGTGACGGTGCTGGCCGTGGCCGAGGGCTCCGACGTTTCGCAGGCGGCGGCCGGCGCGCAGCAGGGCGCGTTCGACGCCGTCGTGGCCTTCAACGAGCAGACGGAGCAGCTGGGCGCCGAGCTGGCGGCGCTGCTGCCGCTGCTGAAGGCCGGCGGCGCGCTGCAACTGCACGTGGCCAATATGCAGGAGGAGAAGAAGAACGCCATCCTCATGGCTCTGATGATCGGCGGGCTCGTGGACACGGCGGTCAAGGAAGAGGCCAGCCCGTTCTACCCCGAGTTCTCGGGCGCCGCCAGCTTCTCGTCCAAGAAGCAGTCGTTCGAGAGCGCCGCCATCCCGCTGGCAAAGAAGACCACGACGGCGCAGCCCATCAAGAAGTGGACGGTGCTGGCCGACGACTTCGGCGACGATGACGAGCAGGACGACGACATCATCGACGAAGACACGCTGCTTGATGACACGGACGAGGTTCTGCAGGCGGCCAAGGCCGACTGCGGCGAGAAGGTCGGCGGAAAGAAGCGCGCGTGCAAAAACTGCACTTGCGGGTAAGCTGCATCGTGTGCATTTAGGGTGGTGGCTGCTTGGTGTTCTTACGCGAAAGATATCGATTATGTGCGCAGTCTGAAGGACGAGGAGGACAAGCCTGTCATGTCTGAGAAGGACCTGAACAAGCTGGTGTCGGGCTGCGGAAACGTACGAGCTATGCTACTTATCTACTACCCTTGATGCCTTATTCTAATGCCTGTTCCTGTTGATTGCGATTTCACACAGTGCTACAAGGGTGATGCCTTCCGTTGCGGAAGCTGCCCGTTCCTGGGCAAGCCGGCCTTCAAGCCTGGCATGGAGAAGGTTCTTCTGAACCTCGACGACGCTGACGATATCTAAGTTCATACACTAGTGCCTAACGAAGAGCAGTTTGATACCTTCAACTGACTGCCGCGAGGCCTGAGCAACCCTACAAGAGCAGTCGATCCTTGGGAGCGTACTGGTACACTAAAACGCACCAATACAGCCTCTGACAGGCACTGCATTCACTTGTACTTCACTTTATTTTTCGTCCATTTTCAGTAAATCTTTCCAGCTTTAGGCACTGATGCCGTCGCTGTACTTTGCACGACAAGATTTCACAGCAAAATTCTACCAACTGTGCTTACCGCATATCAATTAATTGCGCTGTCATTTGATCCATCCACTTGCATTCAAATGCGTCTGAGTAAATTTCAATATGACTCGGATGCGTGTGGAACCCGGTCAAATTGCAGTTTTGAATCAACTGTAACCCGTTCGGTTCCGTCAGCCGAAACACCCCGACACTAGCACAAGATCAAAGCAAACACTTAATACGGCTCGTTTGATACTCACTTCCGAGCCTACTCACTTCTTGTGTGGATCGCTCGGTGCAACAACAATAGCGACAGCCTGGGGTTTGAGAAAACAGAGCAAGAAGTGGGCATTTCATGGTTACACGGGTACGCACATGGAGAGATCGCATTACCTCTGGCAAAATCGACTGAAATCCACACTGAGTGTGGACGTCAACCGAAGACAGAAAACAGTCTTGCTTGGGATGCGTCTACAAAAGTCCAAATCAGCACAGTCAGCAACAAATTTTCATGCCTTTGCGTCCAGCACACCCACGCCTTACATGAATCCAACCAAGGGTAAGGAGCTCATTACTAAAGCAAAAGTCGTAGAGCTCTTCCTCGTTTGTCATGGTGCACATATCCGATGAACCCTACGCAAATCACGAGAACGTGTTAGCTGCTGCGCAAATTTAAACGCGCTGTGACCTACGCACTTCTTGCTTTGGAATGATGAGAGTAGTAATAATCAGTTTTCGATCATGCTAAAGATAAGTTATAACATTGCAAAAGTCAGCGAGCGCCTCTGCATTTAAAAAAAACACAGTAACTTACCAAAATCCCAGCTAAGATACCACAAGTCTCGATTCCGTATGGCGGCCGGTTAGTGTTGGGAGAAGCAAGTAGTGTAAACTGGGCGATGATGCCTGCTGGAATTTCCAGAGTTCGAATCTTTCCGCTACCCAAGTTGTGTTAGCAGAAAATCGCATCCACTAATGAAGACATCCACATACCTGGTCAAGTTGGCAATTGCTTCTTGCGATCGCTGACGACTAAGAGGTGGTGCCGAATAATGCTTGGGAACTTGTGAGCTCGTGTCGGCAGTCATCCAGGACGCTTTTCCCACGGTGGGGTAGGATACAGTTTTACTTCGTTCCTATGAAACGCCTAACATTAGCAAATGCATGCCCATCAACATAACAACAATCTAGTACGCATTACCTTTTGCCGAGGTTCAAGTAAATGGCCGAGTCGTTGACGAACTGGAGCTGATTGGTGAAGAGTATGCAAGTCTTCTTTCTCTGCTGCTCCTGCGGCTTGCACTTTAGATTGTCCAGGATTTGCTGAATTTTTCTTCGCCAACCGCATTGCCTGCAATCGCGCTTCCAGTGCATTCATACTAGCCTTCTCCGTCGCAAGCGCGGCGCTGTTTTGTTCCTTCTCCTCTGTCAGCGATCGCTCATACTCCAAATACTCAAGTTCTTCCGCTTCCATGCCATCCAAAATCGCGTCAAAAAGCTTAAATCCGTCTGCAGCTTGCTAAGTGCACAATTACCATTAGATATCGGCGCTAATCGGAAAAAATCCAGCCTACCAACATACCGTCCGCACCCACTCGCGCTCTTTTTGATATCGAGGCAGCTCATAGTCATGGTGGGCCGTGATCACCTTGGAGCAGAGTCTGCAAATGGATGCCAAAAAATAAAAAAATAGAACGCAGCGCTTGGTGAGTCCTCTCTGCCAGATTCTCCCCCAGCAGCTCCGAGCTGCTCTCTCGCCACCTACTTAATGAACTTGGCCAGGAACACATAACTACATCCGGAAGCCCGCCGCCAACAGCACAGCACCACAACATGCAATGAGCTCGTCGCCCCAGAAGGTTCTAAAAAATAGAACCTCTGCCCCACATGCCACCTACGCGTTGTCCCAAGCGCCCTCGGCGAAGTAGGTCTCGGACTGGCGGTAGAGCTGGCGCGCCAGCTGGTAGTAGCTCTGCAGCCGCAGGTGCTGCTTCACAGGGTCCACGCCGCAGAACGGCGCGAGGTGCGCGCGCCGCGCCACTAACCGCTCGCTGACGTCCATCACGCCGCTCTCTTTTTCGAATGTAGGTCTGCCACGTGAAAGGCAAAACGCTCCTTCAAGTTCGGACTTAAGCGGGTGTCCATAGTGAGGGCGAGATGGCGGATACTAGGAGATATACTAGGGCGATGGCGGGTGAGACCACGAGCTTGAGCGGCATGCAGCGGCGCGCGGCCGGGTAGGTGCATGGAGAAAGAGCAGAGGCGAAGGTGGAGCTGACGCGGACGCTGACGTTGTGCGGACTGCAGCAACCGCGCGCACAACCGCATGGTGCTGCAGAAGCTGGTCGTATTCTCGATCCTGATGGTCGTCGTGCCCATGACCACCTTCTACGGCGTGCGCAGCTTGTTCAAGCCAGGTAGCTGCGCTGTGTTGTGGAGAGTTGAGTGTGAGGTGGTCGGAGCTGATGGCGTGCTGTGCAGGAATGCCGGGTAGCGAATATGCCGACGCGTGGAGGTTTGTTCGGATGAGGCTGTGCATAATACTATTTTCGCCTCTGGGTCTAACGATTCAGTGCATTACCATCGTGCTGATTGATAGTGGATTCACGGCAGTGCTGTCAGTGAACATCGTGATTGGGCTCTACATTTTGTCGGCGTGGAAAGAGGATGACGGAAAAGAGGTGGCGCAGCCAGTGGGACGATTCGCGAAGGCAAAAGAGCAATAGTCGTAATAGTCATTAGACCTATGCGTGCAGGCACCAGCAATTTAAGAAGACAAATTTGTGATCACTACAAAATTGGCTTGGCTTGGTGAAAGCCATATCTTCGGTTTATGCAGCTTGTGCGACCAAAAAGCTTGGGCTTATCGACTCGTTCACACAAGAATTCCATGACAAAATAAATTGTAAGGGGTTAGACTCGTTAGCAGTGCAATTGTTTTCATTCTGTTATTGGTATAAGTTGCTTGTCATGGTTAGCTTGCAGTTGTCTAGTGCTCGACGCCCCAAGCATAAGTAGCAAATGACATGTGGCCCATTCCCCACCCGCCAAACAGTTTTTCCGCTTCAGGCTTGCTCTCCTCCATGCCCGCACCAGCAGCAACAACGAACGGGACAAAGTGGTCGGGCGTCGGATGCGCCAGCCTTGCTGCAGGAGCGGCAGGCCAGTTAATGATCTGGTCACCACGCTGGCCGGAGCTCAGCTTGGAGTCGGCGGTAAACGTGTTGTCGAGCCAGCCTTGGAATGCTGCGGCCCAGTCCATGATCGGGTTGTTGGGGTCACGGCTAGCGCGCATATTGTGCGTCGCCTGGCCGGAGCAGAGAATCAACGTCTCGTCGTCACGGAAGGGCTCGATGGCCTTGCCGAGGTCAAAGTGGGCCTTGTTGCCGAGGCGGGAGTTGATCGACATGGTGACAATCGGGATGTCGGCCTGCGGGCGGATAAGGAGCATGGGGACGAACACACCGTGGTCGAAGCCGCGGTCCACGAGCTTGGCCTTGATGTTACACTTCTCGAGCTGATCCTTGACCTGCTGTGCAAAGGCGGGGTCGCCCTTGGCAGGGTAGACGACGTCGTAGGCCTCGTCCGGGAATCCGTAGTAGTCGTAGATCATGTCGGGCTCGGCGGCGTTGGAGATCTCAAAGCCGCTGCTCTCGGACTCCCAGTGGGCCGACACGTAGAGGATGCGCTTGGGCAGGTTGGTGCCCTTGGGGTAGAGCTTGTCAAAGGTGGTGGTGAGCGTGCGCGCCGGGAGGCTGCTCTTGCTCATGCCGGCGAAGCCGGACGAGAGCAGCCAGAGCGGGCCGGGGCCGTGCGAGACGGCGACGACGGGGTGGCGGAAGGCGGGCATCGTTGGGAGGTTGGGGAGGCTTGGTCGCTGCGGGGCAAATTGCGGAATGAGTCTGCTGCCGACGTACTTGGCTGACGGTCGGAGGACGCTCGCCCCGGTTTTGTCTCATGGATAATCGGGCCGTAACCTGATGCGGCATTGCTTGCTGCATCGCCAAAACGCAGTCTCCCTTCAAACAGGGCGCTTTGCAACAACGTCAAGCACCGCGCAGATGACCAGTGTCGATGCCTCATTGACTCTCATACACGGCTGGATCGACTTGATATTTGCTGCTCAATGTGATCAACATACAAACTTGAGATCGTGGATTGGAGGATTGGTGTGAGTGTCACCTAAGCAGTCGTGGCATTTTTCCTCGTTAACGATTAAATGTTCATTTTGTTTTTGTTGAGCATTGATGATCAAGCACAGAGCTTGCATTTGACTGCATCGCCCGGAGGCACAACGCAGTGGGCGTGGCGATACCAGAACCGACAACAGACCAGTGAACTCTTGGACCATGCTACTACTGCCGCTACTCATGCAGTACAGCCTCCCTACCTTTGGGAGCTGCAAGCAAATACTGGAAAGCTGCGTTGCATCGCGGAATCGGCTGCGGCAGTGCTGCATCGGCCTTGAAAAGTCCGAGACAAGTGTTTTCGTATCCAAATGATTGCGTTGCGGCCGCCACGTTATCAAGCCTATCCGCGGGCTCGCTCGGCCAATCAGCGCGCCGAACTCGCCTTTGTGGCGATACGTATACCGGATCCCGGTAACCGGACACCTGAGCCTTGGTGGTGGCGCCCACTTCAAGACTGCCGCAACAGCAGACAGCATGGGCCTGGTGTCGCCCCTCCCCATCCTCCTCGCCGCGCTCTGGGCGGCCGCCGCAGCCAGCAACACGAACAGGTTCCGCCAGCCCGTGGTCGCCGTCTCGCACGGCGCTGGGCCGCTCTGGCTGCTGGACGAGGGCCACGTCGGCCTGGACAAGCACTCGCAGTCCGCCAAGAACGTGGCCGCCATCTTCAGCAAGCTCTACGCGAGCGACGCGCAGCTGCCCAAGCGCATCCTGTTCGTGTCGGCGCACTGGGAGGCGCGCAGTCCCGGCATCGAGATCTCCAAGTCCGCCGAGCCCGAGATGTTCTACGACTACAGCGGCTTCCCACCCGAGTCCTACGAGCTCGTGTACGGCGCCAAGGGCGACCCGGCCTTCGCGTCGAGAGTCAAGGAGCTGCTCGCCCAGAGCGGCATCACGTCCAACCTCGTGGACCGCCCGTTCGACCACGGGACCTTCGTGCCTATGTTCCTGATGCGTCCGCAGGCCGACATCCCCATCGTCACCATGTCCATTAACGACCGCATGCTCGACGCGAAGCACCATTTCGCGCTCGGGAAAGCCCTCGCGCCACTTCGTGATGAGGACACGCTGATCATCACGTCAGGCCAAGCCACGCACAACATGTACGCAGATTGGTTCCCGGAAGACCACCCGATCGAGCCGTGGGCTCTGGAGTTCCAGAACTGGCTAGACAAAACGCTCTCGACTGCGTCAACTCAAACGTACAAGGCGCGCATGGAGTCGGTCACCGCGTGGAAGAATGCACCGTATGCCTCCAAGTGTCATCGAACACCTGATCATTTTACAACGTTTGTGGTCGGAGCAGGAGCTGGCATGGAAGAGGACCAACCCGCTGCGAAGAAACTCAATGGTGGCTGGGGTCTTGGACACATGTCGTTCGCATCGTACGCGTGGGGGATCGGCTCGAATCTGAGCGATGTAGCGAAGGACGAGCTATAGAGTTGGCGCCTGGTCAAATGCACGGAGATTTCTGCTCGAAATGGATTGCAAATGCGCACACGTTCGTGCTCAAACCTATGGCGATACATATTATGCTGAGTTACTTGTGCTATGCCATTGGGGTTGGCTATGGTGCTCACCACGTTGCAGCAGTTATTATCGATCAATTATTGCCATCTCGAAAGCACCGCGACTTGTGTCTGAGTCATAATCGTGTTTGCGAAACGATGCTACGTGAACAGCTAGATGTGACGGTGGAAAAGAAAGCAGTCTGGTTTCTTCGATCTCAATGCACAATTTGCTCTCACGTGTTTCGTTAGCACCAGCTCTTTCTCATGGCCACTACTGCGTCACCCCGTGGTCGTTGTCTCTCATGGGCCTGGCCCGCTTTACAAAGGGATGAACCGGCACACGCTGCCAGCACGAACTCTGACTAGCTTGTTTGAAAAGCCTTACCCGAACGACAAGAATTTGCCAAAGCGCATACTTTTTGTATCGGCTCACTTTGAGGCTGGTGGCAGCGGCTTTAAATTTTTCAAATCAGCCAACCCCAAGATGTTTTACGACTACTACGGGTTTCTTACAACGTCAACTACCCCGCCAAAGGCGATCCTGCTTCGCTCAAAAGGTGAAAGACAACCTGGAAAGAAACAACATTAAGGCCAAGCTTGTTGACCGCGGATTTGACCATGGCGTGTTTGTCCCAATGTTGTTGGTCCGGGCCGAAGCTGACATTCCAATTGTCACATTGTCGATAAACTCACGACAACTTGATAGCAAGATGCATTTCAACTTGGGTAAGGCCATTGCACCTTTCCGTGATGAGGATACGTTAATCTCTGCTCTGGTCAATCGACGCACAACCTACGTGGGGTTCGCGGTGTCAACCACCCCATCGTTGACTGGGCCGCAGCTTTCCAAGACTGGATCGACAACACGCTTACATCGAAGTCAGCTCTGACTTACGAAGAGCGTGCTGCACAGGTGGTGAACTGGCAAGCAGCACCTGGAGCAAGGCTCGCGCACCCGACGGAAGACCATTTCATGCCTTTTGTTGTCGCTGCAGGAGCGGGCATGGAAGAGAGTAATCCCAGCGCCGATAGCATTTTCGGCGGGTGGGGCGCCGGGCACCTTCGCAAACTACGTGTGGGGAATGCAGCAGTAGGAGTCCTCGTAGTAGGACAAGGCTTTCCTCGACACCATTAACATGAAAAGCACTATCACTGCTTCTGTACAAAATTCTGGCGCTAGTTGAAACTCCGAAGCTGCTAGCGTGAGCAAGTCTTGCAAACCAAAACCACGCTTTGCAGCGTAGTTTCACTTGAAGCGTGAGATTAACTCAACGGATTTGCCTGCTGCACAAATGAATCGAAACAGAGCCTGGGCATAATCTCGCGATTGCGTATCGGCATTACGTGAACAACCTGCGCGGAGAGTCCGTTCTCATCCCGTCGTGTGGTGGTGCTGCATACCGAAAATCCTGTTGAGCGAGGACGTGAAACCTCACGCTGAGCTGAGCCCGGTCCCTCCAGTCTCATTTAGCAATTTGCTTCCGTCACAACATACAAACACCCTCGATGTCTTCCTTTCGCCACCCCGCCGTCGCCGTCTCACACGGACCTGGTCCGCTTTGGCTTCTGTCGTCGGGCTTTGACGATATGATGAAGGAGTCTGCTCCAGCCGCTCAACTGCTGTCATCACTGTTCGCCAAGCTGTACCCGAAGGACAAGAACCTGCCCAAGCGTATTCTATTCGTTTCGGCTCACTTTGAATCGGACAGCAGTGGATTTGAGATCTCCAACGCCGCCAACCCAGACATGATCTACGACTACTATGGGTTTCCGGACGAGGCTTACGATGTTGTGTACCCTGCCAAGGGTGACCCAGAGTTCGCCCAGGAAGTTAAGGAACGCCTGGGGCAGAATAACATCAAAGCGAAACTAGTGAATCGAGGATTTGATCACGGCGTGTTCGTGCCGATGAAGCTGATCCGTCCGCAGGCCGACATTCCGATCGTCACCATGTCGATCAATTCGCATTTGAGCAACCAAGATCACTTCAAGCTCGGCAAGGTCCTTGCATCATTCCGTGACGAAGACACTTTGATTATGTGCTCTGGACAGTCGACGCACAACCTTCGTGGCATTCACAGTCGCAGCCCCGCTCTGATCGAAGGAGCTAGAGCGTTCCAAGGGTGGCTTGACTACACACTGGCCTCCGACTCGAAGCTCAACATCGATGATCGCGCGAAACTCATTACGACCTGGCGTGAAGCACCAGGTGCTCGATACGCGCACCCGTCGCCTGACCATTTCGTGCCCTTTGTTGTCGCTGCGGGGGCAGGAATGGAAGAGAAGGAGCCGGGAGCGAAGACCTACTTCGGTGGGTGGGCAATTGGTCACATGTCCTTCGCAAACTATGCTTGGGGAGTCCAGCAGTAGACAGAAAACAAGCCCGGAGATAACGACCTGCAGAATGTCCCATTTAGTTTTGTTAGCATTATCATGCAGAGAAATAACGATCCAGATTGCCTCAAGCTTTCACAAGGGTGATGATCAATTATGTTCACTAACAACTTTTCCTCTGCGATAAATTGATATTGTTGGAATTCTTGCACTAAGAAACGGACGGATACCATCCATCTTGCTTTCAACTCCGGTGAAGTCGCGCTTAGCACTGTCTGAGGTTGCCTAGTTACCGCTCTTTAGATTCGATCAGTACCATTTCCAGTAGTACGCCGCGAAATATAGCACGACGGTGCAAGTTGCTCGGGCATTGTTCAGTATTCGTGTTCGCAGTTTGTAACGAAGTGGAGAACTGTCGTTTGTGCCCTTGGCTGTCTCAAAACCGTTTTTTACCGGTATTCAATACAAACTCCAAGTCATCAATAAAATTTCCAAGTCAAAAATACAGAACCCAGGTCAACCGCTTTTACTATAGAGATAATAATTTGCGCGACGAGCTCCACACAACATTTACACCAACTTTTGAAATACCGGTATCGGGACCGGTATGCGCTAAGGCAGCATACAATCCCGGTACTCGCTTCGCCAGGTTTGCTATGTAAGCGTACATCGGGCCCAAGCAACTTCAACTTGTCGGCAGCTCCCCCGACTATTTTATCCTAGAAATGGTCGAAGCGATCATACCAAGCTCAATACTACCCTTGCTGCAGCTATCTCTTCATACCAAATGCTTGAGTGAGGAGGGGATGGACGCAGGGATTTCTGTAAGATAATTGATAGTACCCGAGGTGTTCATCTGTGTGGGCAGGCTCATTCGCAGATTTGCTCGTGGCTCTAAAACGTCACTGAGGTGCATGATCCATTCCCTCGAAGACAACTAATACCGGCTCACTAACGTTCTGCGGTTGCTTTAGGTGGTGGCAGTTGCGGTATCAGCGGCCCAGATATTCACTCTCTCCTCGCAGCTGTCTCCGCGTACGGTACGCTTCGAGCCCCTACTGGTTTGGCTAATGCCGGCGTACTCACGTCTCGTGGTGGCTCATTTTGATGCAGTTCGCTGAACACGCTGGCAATCTACGACTACTGTACGCTTCGACCCCCTTCTGGTTTAGATTATCCCGACGTACTCACGTCTAGTGGTGATTTGTTGTGCTGCAGTTGGCCGTGGACAGCGGCCGTGGAGGCAGTAGCAGCGACAGCGACAGCACAGCTCCAGCGATCTCCAACTACGGTACGCTTCGACATCCTACTGGTTTGGCAAATGCCGACTACTTACGTCTAGTGGTGGTTCAATTTGTTGCAGTTGGCAGTGGAGGGAACAGTAGAGGCGGCAGCAGCAGCTCCTCTGCTCAAGTACGTTATGGATGCACTACCCGATTCTGCTACTACCTGCTTACTCACAATTCGTGATGGATTGCTTTGGTTCAATCTTGTTGTCAAAGGTTGCAATAGTGACGCAATATGTGCAGTTGGGCTAGCGTTGCTGTTCATTTCGTTTCGTGGAATTGATTCTCGCATCTTCTGACTAACAAGGGTTGTGAGGCTGCCGAGTTGGGCTGGTATTGCTGCTGATTCTCGTAGCTTCGTGGAGTTGATTTCCGCGCCTGCGGATAGGCAAATAACTGGAGTGATAACTAGCTGGAAATGAAAAAAAGAAGTGGCCGCGAAGACTCATCAGACGAGGATGATTTATTGAGAGTTCTGGATGTTGGGTATGAACGGGAGCAGCGGCAACTACGCCAACAAGATTGTAAACCGCGCAAAAGAGTAAAACAGGAACGAGTAACACAAGTATTTCTGACCGGATCGCTGGTTACTTACCCAAGGCACTGAAAGGCCTTCCAATTCCTGAGCGATTCCTGACCCAGCTTACAAGCATCGCAAAAACATAAGAAAGAGCGGTTCGAAACGTCCACCGTACTTCCTACCCGGCAACCTGAAAGCATCTTAAAGAGGTATATTCGCCAGTTTGCTCGGCGCACTGGGATAGTCCGCATGTCAGCTCTGATGTACGACAAGGGCTCGAGCTGTACTAAAAGTGTTTCGTGAGCAATCTGGTGCAAGACGCCATTGTGTACACGTAGCGCTAACAGGAAGACAGTTACCTGTGTGATGTCGTCTATGCTCTAAAGCGCGAGGGCCGCACAATATACGGCTTTGTTTAGACATATCGGTCGGCTTATCGATCATAATAAAAGTACGTAAAACGTGCCTCGTATTTTCATATAGCCAAAGTGATCTTACTCTGCCTATTTCACGCATCCACTGCTACTGATAGACTTCTATTGTCAGTTCCCACGATCTGCGATTTTCCCCGGGCGGGAGCCCGGGAAGCCTATCATACCTTATTGCAACATGTCGTGTGTGTTGCGTGAATTTACCGAACTAATATTCGATACGATGTTTTACAATATTCTTATTGCTACGTAGATGTGATGACAACTGGTTATTATGCCTGTAGTGCTCGATTAGTTTACGGGCTGGAGGCCCGCTGGGTTCGCAGTTCGAATTTCGAATCACATTGTTTTTGATTGTTATTAATCATATTTGGTGAAGTTTATTCACTTTGCGAAGCATATTGCTTGCGTTTGTGAACTGTTAGTCGCGCTTGACGTTTTAACGGATCGCACTCCTTCCCGGATGAGTTTGCATTGAAATTGGCTGGGAAATGGTATGTTTGGTACCTTGATGCGCTCCACAAGTAAGCACTGTAGATTGTTGCGACCCTGCTATGAATCCTTGTTAATACGTTTAAATAACATGTAGGTTACGCTGGGACTTTGCAGGCACTTGGGGTCTGCTTCAACTCAGCTAATTAGTCTAATTACATATTGTGGTGACTCCTGCTGATAGCTATGGCCAAAGCCGTTCTTATCCCTTTGCACTTCACTACTCATCCGTAAACAACTAGCGCAGTTAGCGAGCTGAAGCTGCACATTAAAAGTTCGACCTCGAACCAACAACTAAGTTTCCCACTGGCGGTATTGGCTGCAACAGTCGCTTGAAGGTTGGTCGATGACAACAGCCTGCAGGCCGACAAGCGACAGTTCTTACGAACTGCGAACTTGATTGCTCCCTTCTCAATCAATGATTGGTATACGTTAGCTACCTTTTACAACTCTTTGAGTCAAGCATCTCGATTGCGGTTCAAGCCGAAGCTCATTGGATAAACTAGCTCTGCACTCGTATTGCGAACAGTCCGATCTCTTTCGCAGCTGAGCGAAATACGCCGTGGACGTGTAACATCGGACTGATCACCCCAGTCTCATACAGCAATTTGCTTCCGATACAACAGCGCCAGCATCACTAACCTCTTCAATGCCTTCCTTTCGTCATCCTGCCGTGGCCGTCTCACATGGACCCGGTCCGCTGTGGCTAGTGTCGTCAGGGTTTGACGACATGATGACCCTTGCCATCCAATTGCTGTCATCACTATTCTCAAAGCTGTACCCAAAGGACGAAAACCTACCAAAGCGTATTCTCTTTGTGTCAGCCCACTGGGAGTCCGAGAGCAGCGGCTTCGAGATCTCCGACGCCGCCAAGCCCGACATGATCTACGACTACTACGGATTCCCGGACGAGGCCTACGACGTCATGTACCCCGCTAAAGGTGACCCCGCATTTGCACAGCAGCTCAAGGATCAGCTCGAAAAGTGTAACATCATGGCCAAGCTCGTAGACCGCGGCTTCGACCAAGGTTCGTGCCGATACTCCTTATCCGCCCGCAGGGCCGACATCCCGATCGTTACCATGTCGATCAAATCGAATTTGAGCAACCAAGATCACTACAAGCTCGGCAAGGCACTTGCTTCATTCCGTTATGAAGACACGTTGATCATGTGTTCGGGACAGTCAACACGTGGCCATCCTAGACGCAGGCGTTCCAAGGTTGGCTCGACTACACGCTGGTCTCCGACTCGTAGCTCAGTGTGAATGATCGCGCAAATCTCGTTATGAACTGGCATGAAGCACCTGCCGCTAGACTCGCACACCCGTCGCCTGATCATTTCCTGCCGTTTGTTGTCGCTGCGGAGGCAGGAATGGAAGAGAAGGAGCCGGGAGCAAAGGCCTACTTCGGCGGATGGGCAATTGGTCACTTGTCCTTCGCGATCTATGTTTGGGGGGTCCAGCAGCAGGCGCACCCGTAAGCTTGAAGACAGCGCGCAGCAGGAAATGGTTGACAAAAATGGTTATATTCTAAAAAAATCCTCTCCATGATGGCATGATCTCACACAAATTCTTCCGCACTCTCTTCTACGACAAGATAATATTCCGCACCGTTCTGACGGATACACTGCGCTAAAGGTTCGTGGTCCTCACACAGGACTCGAGACTCGATTCCAATCACTTGAACATCGGCATCTGGTGTATCTGATAGGACACTCAAGCGAAGGTGCTGTTTCAGCGCAGCTACATCACTACAAAGTGTTAAATCGACGCTGACCGGAACAATCTGCAACATCAGTTTGAAAAAGCATCAAGTTAGTAACGGACTGCAGATTCGAACACCCGAACCTACGCATACCTGTTTGTCTGTGACAAACCTTAACTCCACAAGCCTCGAGGTTGCACCTGTAACGCGGTCACTCACTTGGTTCACCTTTACATTCGAGTTCTTCTTATTCGTGCTGGCCGCAGAGCCATTCGCCACGGCTGGGGCTTTACGGCGGGGTCTCTGAGCAATACTATCCGGCCATGATATTTCACTTATGTCATCCCTCGGCGATTCGTCTGTATTCGCTGCACTCTGCAGCTCCGCCCCCTCCTTAATCTCCGTTGCATCGTCACTTGGGTTCGTAGATCCTGACCCGCGTCGTCGCTTCCGGTTGGTGAGATGAGACGATTGCAGATTCTTCCATTTGTCCTGTATACAGCACACATAGCATTTCATCTCCACGTTAACAATTGCACACCCTTGCATGCAGTACGCAAAACACTTTACCTTCAGATCCACATTGGTCCTGTGACTCGAGAACACGTTCTGGCCGTCAGTAAGGATCTTCTTCCACTTTCCAACGCCATACTTGGCCACTCCACGCCGGAGGAAATCTTCCTCCTCGGCGCTCCAGAACACAGTCACCCGTCGTCCAGCTCTGTCCATCGCAGTACAGCTCAATTAACCAATACAGCATTTCTCACTCTCCCACTGCAGAGAACCCCTCACCTCGCCATTCGAGGCGCAGCAGCAGTCCTCCGTCTTCGAGTAGGGTTCTCCACCTCCTCATTGGGCGTCTCTTCAGCTGCTGCCTCCTGTCCACCGTCTGCATTGTCCGTCTGCTCGTCAGCTTCTGCCTCCTGCTCCGTGTCCGCATTGTCCACCTCTTGCTGCTGCACCTGCTCCTGCTCTCCCTCGTCGCCGTCCACACTGCCGAAGTCCAGCTGTCTCGAGCGCGCCGGGACGCCCTCGTCGCCGAACTCCGAGCGCTCGGGCGTGCGCTGGCCCAGCGACTCCGCCACGTCCAGCAGCGACTGGTCCTTGCGCCGCCGCCCCGAGGACGTGACGGAGCTGACGGACGCGCGTCTGCTGCTGCTGGACGACGGCGTGGGCGCGAAGGGGGAGGGGGTCGGCATGCTGGGCTGCTACGGCGCAGAGCAGCTTAGTGACTAGCTGCTCGACGTACGCTGCACAAATTTAAATTTGTGACGAATGGGACAATAAAAGGTCACGCTGGACTATTTGCACAAATTCTGAGCACTTCAACTTGGACCTACTCGAAGTCGTCGTGAGAGTAGGAAGCGTCTTCGTCCTCGTCGTTGGCGTCTTGGTCTTGGTTGTTTGTGGAGGCTGCATCGGGAGGAGCGTTGAGGGTGACGCCGCCAGCTTCGTCCTCGAATTCGCTGGCGTACCCGCTGGCCTCGTGTTTGTCGGCCACTTCGGTGTGGTCCTGCGCCGATCGGGCAGACGGAAGAGGTTCGTCGTCGAAATTGTCACCATCATACGCTTCTTCGTCTTCATCTTCATCAGGTAAAACTGTTTGGTCCTCGACTGAAGGAGATGGCTCCCTCTCTTCGCTTTCTATCGATGGTTCGGTCGCTTGGACGCCCACTTCTGCCTCCTCGTTTTCCGCTGACACAGAACCATTGCCTTGTTGCAAGTTCACCAAAAAAGTTGTATCGACATTGTTCTCTGAAATGTCTGCATTTTCATCAGTTGCTGTTTCACGGAGTTGTTCATTGCTAACTTGAACTTGTCTATCATCGGGAGGTAAATCTTTGTCAACTACAAGAGTGTCGTCAGATAACCCCCTATCAAAGTTGTCTGCACAGGCGGGGTCCATTTCAACTTCGCTTTGCTGAGAATTTGTTGATTCCTCATTATTCTGAATAATGCATACCGGAGCCTGGTCTCGTTCTGGTCTATCGGGGAGATCTGAATCGTTCACAGCTACTGCGTTCAGCGCAGACTCGAGCTCCACTCCAGGAGAAAATGCGCCTGAGAGACTCATTTTGTCTCTTTCTCCTCCATCTACCTCCAATGAATCCAGTTGAGGTGTCTGCTCAATATTGTCTGGGCTTAAGTCTGCTCCTCGACTTCGCCCACGCGAAAACGTGAATCGTACGGTGACAATGTCGTTATCTGGAATAAATGCTGTCTGCTCACAGTTAGTGACTTGATCTACACTGTTGGATGCGGCGATTGTTGTCGATGGTGTTTTTACAGTATCACTAGAAGGCTTTGTTTTGCGTAGTTCCATTATTCGTCGGTGGTTTGCTGCACTTGCCTGCTGGGGAGTGGTGTCTGAGTTGTTGTCTCGACTACGAAGATGTACACGACCTTTTGACCCACGGCGAGCCGATTTACGCGCACTTAAGGCTCCTGCTACATCTGCTTTCGTAGGGGAACATGATGCGTCGAACTCTGGATCGGAGGTTGCATGGAGATGCGCGGTTTTAAAGAGTTGAGGATGCAGTGACTTAAGAGGCTTGGAGCGAAGAACAGCTTGCGGAGAAATCTGAGCTCTGCGCAACTCTTGCTGCAGGGCGGAGCGCCTTTTCTCCTGGTTTTTCAAAAATTCTTGTGTCCATTTTTCGTCTTTTTCCCATACCTTAGAGTTCAGGGTCGCTTTAGTATTCTGTAGACGCTTAATGAGTGCCTAAACATATTTCTAATTTGATTAGTGATACCCTACAATGTACATATTGGTGTTCAGTCGTACCTGGTTCTCCTGCCAGATTTTTCGCTGTTCTTGCCTTTTGTAATAGTCATGAGAAAAACGATGGCCCTGATGAAGTGCAAGGGGTGCATCGTACGTATTCATGTCGCTAACGCCTCCATTCCCATTTCCTATCTGATGTCTGGCTGGAGGCTTGACTGCTGGTATCCGTGCCGGCCGGTCCACCACCTCTTGATTAGCCCCACCACCAGAATTGGCGATCTCGCTGTTTAGAGAGGTTTCACTTAATATTTGGTGGGCAGGAGTTGGTTTGACATCCATTTGTAAGTTGTGATTCGACAAGAAAGCATTATCGGTCTCCTCCCGAGCGCTACTTGCGCCTAAACCTCTGAAGTCGAGTTCATGATCGTTGTTAATATTGTGATTTTGAGAAATTGTCATAAGAGGCGGTCGAGCTTTAATGGGACTCGTCGGGCATCTCTTCTGTGCGTACGAGCGATGGAATTGAGGAAGACGCGTTGATTTGGGGGATTTTGTGTCAACACAGCTATGGGCTTTAGAAACACGAGACAAGTGGCCTGCCAGATTTCTTGCAATCTCACGCGTCCAGATCGTTGCGTTGCTGTACGGCTCTGCGCGCCGACCTCGGTCCATGTTTTCTGATTAAATCAATGCACAAGTATCACCTTTAACCCAAATAAAGCTGCAGCGGAGTGTGCCGAAGTAAGGATGCGAATAGCGCCCAGAACATGGTTTTACCAAAATTAGAATAACATTTTCAGTCTATTGTCAATGAACTTATCAGCGCGTCATCACCTAGATCAACGTTACCGTTTATCATGCGTTTGATACCAGGGCAGCCCAACAGTTAGTGCATTCTTCATTCTTTCCTGGCAGCGGATGGTAGAATTTCTCGTATATATAGATGGGAGCGTTGTGCTCTCTAACCGATAAATGTTTAAGGGGAATGTATCGGTGAATGCGTTGGTGATGTACGGGCCTGCCGGCGCGAAACCAGCCATTGCAATGCTAGATCCCAATAAATCCTCTCACGAGTGCTGCTTGCTTTGACCAATACATCTTCATCTCGAATTTTCAAGCGCAGAACGCGATCTCCGTCAAACTTTTCTCGTAAAAGAGATTGGGCGAGGATTCGATTTGACGGAGAAGAGGGACTTGCTGATGCTTTACACTCGTCGCTTAGCGAGCGCTGTGGACAAACTTCTAATTGGCTTGCGAAGACGCGTTCAATGCGGGGTAGTGAGTTGGCTGTCTTTCGCCGAAAGAGAAGATAATCCCCACCCGGTGCCAGTTTAACCTGGATACTCTCTACAGTATCCGGCCTAGCTTCCCACAGAACACGAAACTTGGCTCCTTGAGTTAGCAAATCGTGGAATGGCTTTTCCGCATCCGGGATCTGCAGCTGTGGCGTTAAACTGTTGGTGGTCTGCACATGGGCAGGTCTAATTCGTACTGACCTAAAATCTAGTGCAGTCACTTTCTCAAGTGTAGTACTCGCAATACGATATATTTGACTCCCCGTAGACTCTGGATACTCCTGAATCACCAAATTGAGAGCTTCGAATATGCACTCATCTTGCAAAGCTGGGTAACTCTCTCCGATATTCAGAACTAATACATCAAAAAAGCAGAGGCTGCTTAGTAGAGTATCCTCATCATCCATGTGACACGTGATTCGTTCTGCTATTGTTGAGACAGTATCATATACGATTAAGACTTGCGCACATGCTACGCTTTCGCAAAGCGTACACAATAGTCCATATATTGCTTGTTCCAGTAGTCTATCTTCTTTCACCCGCAATAATAGTTGTAAGATTATAAATGATCCTTTAGGTGATATTGCCTTGCTAATAGCGCTGTCAATGGCGAGCCTCCCCAAGATACCAATGAGTTTCTCGACGCACATTCCGTTAGTTCCTGCCCCCAGTTTATGGATCGAGCCCGCTAGTTCTAATAACCACATTGGTAACTCTCTCCATCCATGGCCAATCGCTTGATCGGAGCAGGCGAGATTAACGAAGCAGTCGATGGCCATCTCTATTAAGTTCGAGTCGAAAGCATTTCCCCAGATACGATTAATTACTTGCTGTAGTTCTTGAAGGCCGTGTAAGACTTCAGCAGATTCTCGGAGATGTTCATCCTTTGTAAGAGTTTTAAGTAATGCAAGGAGTTCTTCGAGAAGACGATTATTTCCTCGGCTGGAGTAGCTGTCTAGTAAATCAAATAGAAATGAAATAATATCGGCTTCTAGTAGGTTCGCTAATAACTCAGATTTCTTTCGTGCTGTGCTTCCAGGTACTACAGACAACTGGTCCTTTTTGTTGGAAATGTTATTAAACAATTGCACCATTTGATGGATAAGCTTAACGCAAATTTCGCAAACTTGGGCATCGTTTGGGTATTTTTTGCAGACAAGAAGTATCGGCACAGTTGACGCAGCTGCTAAAAGCTGGTCCATGGTTTTGCGAGACGTGTCTCTTTGAAACGACAGGCTTACCAATAGCATGAGGCTGTTACGGGCAATCGATGGTTCGTTGGCATGTAATTTTAAAGTCGTCAGCAACATAGTAATTCCGTCCGATTCAAGTAGGTGGGGAAGCGCTAACAGCGCCTTTTCTCTGTAGATAAGCGAAATCAACATCAGTGCTTTTTTCACCATGAAACTGTGGCTCATGAACATGCGAATGATGGCAATAGTTGTATTTGCCGCAGCTTGAACTGATTCAGGAGTCATCATGTCAAATTGTGAAACAATTGCAAGCGTGGCCTTAATCCAATTCCAAGATGTTGGGCAATGACTAATGTATGGGAGTGCGGCAGCATTAAGATACGCCAACGTATCGTTCCGCCGGAAAAAATGTAGCTGAACATTGCAGATTCTTTCAGTCAGGTAGTGTACAGATGATATGCTTTGATCGACAATTCCAAAGTCAGTCTTCCAGTTCTGTAGTACCTCGAACAAAAGTGGTATGAGTACTTCCAGCAAATCAAGTCTCGTTTCGACTGATGTTCGACATTCTGCTGAAACATTGTTGCAAAAGCGGCTCAGATATTGGGTAAACTGAAGTGATGAACGATGATGGAGAGACAAAGAAGCAAACAGAGCCGAACGATCAAGTCGCTCATTTGACAGAACGATTGATGGTTTCACAAAGGTGATTTGATCCAATGCACGCATTGTTGTGCAAATCATCGTCGTCGTGATAGTGTGAAGAACAAGAATTTCACAAAGCGCAGGAACTAAATCGGATACAAAGCGCTCATTTGCAACCATATCTGGATCATCCAGTACGAAACTGAGTTGACTGATGGCTTCTTTTAACTGAGAGTAGCTCTGGGGTTCAACGGTGCTCTTTTCTGAAGTATTTACATCAACATACGTGCAAAGATTGACGTCGTTTGTGACCTGTACGATCCTTCGGCATTGCGAAATGATAATATCCAGAATCTCGCTTTCACGAAGTGGTACGTGTAACTGCAATGTTTTATCACTTATATCTGAATCGGTAAAGATGTTCAATCTACTCGCTGGAGGCACGAGCTTTTGCCGTACGATATACAATTGCTGCACAAACATTTTACTCTCTTCATATGAACGAGTTGATGAGGGTACTATTTGAGTCCTGCATTGTTGTACCAACGACATGTTAAGCAAGGACGGATCAACTGCTAAGAAGAACTCCAATACAAGGAACGCCAAGCGAGAGCGAGGGTAGTTCGCGCTGTTTTCGACAAAACTGAAGAGCAACTCGAAGACAAAGATTAGGCTCTCATGCGCAGTATTTGCTCCATAGCCGGCAAGATAGCAAGAGATCTCCAACGCCAAATGAGTGTTGTCTTCGTACTGAGAAGGTGCACAAAGGACATTGTACAAAGTATCGATGCCTCCTAGGTCAGCAGAGAGTACGGCACAGTTTTTCCTTCTTGCGAAAAGCTTCAGTGTTTCGAGGGCACTGCGAAGCATCTCACTTCCTGGTACTTGTCCCCATTTTCGCTGGCAGATGTCACCGACTTTCCCAGCTGGGTTTCGGTTGATCACTGACAAAATTGCACTCAGTTCAAGCTCACCAACTCGCTGTGTTTTGTGGCGAATCTCGCTGACGTGTTGAAACAGAAAATTCATAGTTACTCTATAAATACTGTTACTCGGAGCAGCACGGGCAAGCTTAAAAAGATGGAGTAGACCTTGAGGAAGTACTAGAAGAGACTCTAGGAGTAAATCCTGCGACCACTTATCAATTGAACATATTTTTAAAAGCTCCAGGGCGCTATCCACCTCACCACTCTCCCATCTCGCATTATATACCGCCTGAAGAGATGCAAAACAATTAGCGATGCTCTTTTCGAGGCACTGCGGTCGAGCCACCCCAGTAGTTAGCCTATGCATTGCCTTTGATAAGACGCTTGTGGACGCATCAATAAACAACCATGCTGCTGCTCGAATAGACGGTGAAAGGTATACGGTCACTGCTAAGTTAATATAGTCTGCCATCGCGTCATCAAGGATGCAAATCGGAGCCAACAGCTGCCTGATGCACCCAGCAGACTCTTCCACTATAGTTCTTTCAGTGTCAGTTTTTAAACAAGCAAGTTGGGCAATCTTTAGATGAAGACTGATTATCATGGAGTACTCGATAGCATTAAAGCTAGGTGCGGCGTTGAATAATTCATAGAACGCCAATCCAGATTCAGAAATCTCCTTCAAACAGTTACCAATATCTCCCGCCGATGAATCTGCAATAAGCTGCCCATGTTTTAGTTGTAGCTGCGCGGAAGTATCAGTAATATGTTTTCTTACTCTCCGTGCATTTGCCACTGTGGTTTGTCCGTTTACCAGTCGTTTGCTTTGTTGTTGCAATCTTACAAATAACACATTGCAATCGGATCGCCAGCCACTGGTATCCATAGTGCCGGTGACTATCCCCAAGCAGTCAATAAGAAAATCCCATGTCGTTGCAGTCCTGTCTTGAACAACCCTTCTAACCAGACTGATTAGCAGCATGTAAGGATCTGACGATAGCAGCAGCAATTTTTCGGCGTAAAGAAGACCATGAGACTGGATGGTAACCCCGAGAACCTCCAGATACCACAACTGACAGGATTTGCTATTTGTAACGACAGACAAGTTAACTACGTGCTGAGTTGCGCGATGTTGAATAATAGAGCGCACATGATCCGCCCCAATACGTATACAATGCTGAAGAATAATACTGGTAGTTTGAAAAACTTCCTCCAATAACGCAAGTTTTGTTAACCCGGCACTTGCATCGGAAAGAAAGCTATCCAGTGCTCCTAGGCAAAACCGAACTAGTATGTCACTCCCTCTTTCTTCGGTGTGAATAGAAAATAATTCTTCTGAAAACGATGATAGCAAAATCGAAGTGATACCTAACAGAGATACAGCAATGTCATACCCATCAGATTCCGACTCCATGTTCGCAACATCAGTGCGAACAAGTTGCCACAATACGTATTGAAGCTCCCTAGCGTGAGATGATGCCAGCACTATTTCTCTGCACTGGTTGCAGCGGAGGAGATAGTTTAGTGCGTCAAGGAGTTCCATCAGCAGTGCCGGCTCAAGAATTGTGTAGCCGGAAACGATTCGGAGTAGTACAAATTCTACTATCAGGGTAAACTCGCTTGAGCCTCTGTCTGCCAATGCTGCTATCCAACGCATGGAGTGCCACGCTGTGTCTTCTGCATACTGGCACAGCGCCGTATTTATTACTTCTTCTCGTTGTGCAGTCGGAAGCAGCTGACTGGTTAAGCATCCTAGTTCCAGAAAAAAAGGCCCATATTCCCCTAAAGTCTGCACGTTTGCCCCGACGTTATCAACCATCGCAGCAAGATAACTAAAGAGACGGTGGTAAGCATCTATGGTCTTTTTGGCTTGTGCAGAAAACAGCAGTGTTCTTAGAGCTTTAAAATCCTCGGCCGTGTCTACCAATTTAGCAGGCTCAGCTCTACCTTCCTTTGTCATGCATCTTTCGAGACGGCTTATTAGCCTATTCACGTAATCTGTTGTAGCAAACAGAGCAACAGCGCTGTCAAAATAAGCTAGATTTTCTTGTGCAGTGGTGGAAGACGACAGCATGTATATTCCAATAAGCTTCCCCAGCACGCCAAGGCATTTTGAAACTAATGCATCGGATAAGTTATCAGATGACTTCGCTATTTCTTCAAGCACTCGAATAGCTCCGGTGCACTCTGCCTGAAGTAGCGTGCAACTGCGTTCATGCTGTATCGAACTATCCAAGCATTCCAGTATTACCTTCATCATTTTAATGTGCTGTCCTCTAGCCGGTTCAACTGACCGGTTACAACGTGACAGGAACATTAACGTTGTAGCGAATAGCAACTCCCTGGTCCGTGGGTTAGTCGAAGTTCGTTGTAAGATCGAAGTAGCTACTGCTATCCATCGGCTTTCTGCTTCGCTTGTCAAAGTTATCGGGAAGGCTAGTATAGCCTGTAGCAGCCGGCAGCCGCTATCCACAAGTAATGGCGGAGATTTCTTTACTCGTAAAGATTGTTCGAGACACCCGATCACTGCGTCATCAGCTCCAACATCAAGCAACTGAGAATAAATGACCTGTCCGTAAATCACTTCGTCGGCAGAAGTAATAGCTGCCGGTCCCATTATTTGTATCAAAGTTGGAGCACTAACAATATTGCCTAGCCCAAAAAAGCATGTCATAACGAGTTGTACAAACGAGTCTTCATTGCGAATGATCAATTCTTGCTTGGCGTAACGTAGCATCCCAACCATACATTGAATTGAACCCTCTGCAATCAGTTGTGGTAACAAAGGCTTGACCAACGCCAAGGCTCCTACAACACTGCAACAGGCATCCAATGACTCTGTAGATATTGCCTGGTTGTAGTCAATAAGGTTAAAATGTAAGCTAACGCACACGTTTATGAAAAAGCATTGTAAAACAAACCTGCGTATTGAACGAATGTCCATTTGAGATGTGTGCTTGAGGCTCAAGTATACTTAAGTTTCTGGAGACATCAAGCTTGTGAGCTACATCGCATATTATCAGTCGAGCACGTGATCCGGCAGGTTCGGTAAGATTCCACTGATATATGCAGATTGCTCTTGATACGACTTGCAAAATTCCTCGGTCGATAAATGATGCTCGCGTGCCACTATCCAACTTTTAGGCAAAAGTTAAATACTGTTCAAATAGTTGCAATGTAGAGATACATCTTACCAACGTGTTTGATACAAGATTGATCATTTCGATAATGAAGGGGCAATCCAGCAGCTTTGAGCGCATCACACGAACAATTTCTCGAACTTGCTGGCTTGATAAGACAGCTGGTTTATCTCTTTGCTGGGCAGTTAGCAGCGTTAGCGCTGTAACACAATCCAATTGCGACGCACGGTGAGCGTCAAGCGCAAACATTGTGTCTGCGACCAGGGAAATGAGATCTCTACACAAAAATCGTTAGTCGGAAGAATATGACCGTTTTGCTTTAGCGTAGCTACGTACGGCAACGAATTTGTTGGGCATACCCCAGGCATGGAAATGAGAACATTAATAACAAGGCGCGCAGAGATAGGTAGCTACACCGCACACGCAGCATTATCAGCGACAAAGCTTTGAAGTGTCGAAAACAATTTCCTTACCAGATGATGCTTGACGAGTACTAATTGAAAAACATTAATACCGCTGTTACTTGTAAATGCTTTACAGAATCCCTAACAGTCATGGTTAACACCAGATCAACGAAAGTCGCTTCGATTTTGCGTCATGTTACATGAATCTCACCTCACAGTACAGAAGTGTTTTCATGGATGCTAGAAGATACTGCACAAGTCCATCGCTTTCACCCTCCCACCTTGTTTCGATCACTTCAATCCACTTGCCTATACCCGTGCTGATGACTTCGCTCCACGTTTCATCTGGCCAATGCATCGACACATAATACAATGCTTGCGCTAGTGCAAGCTCAA
Source organism: Phytophthora taxon juncus (assembly GCA_033558005.1). Lineage (NCBI taxonomy): Eukaryota > Oomycota > Peronosporomycetes > Peronosporales > Peronosporaceae > Phytophthora > Phytophthora taxon juncus. The sequence goes on from JAUCEE010000017.1 coordinate 254,446, forward strand.
TCGTTGTCTTTGCCAGCACAGCTTCAGATGTGAGAACGTTTGCGAGCACTGCTACCCCACCACTATGCAGAAACGCACGAGCTTCGTCTCTAGTATTGAAAAATTGGTACAAATGAATCAGCTTCTGATCTCTTTTCAGCACTCTTTTTGTACTTACCTCCATACAACAGTCAGTAAAAGCGTCATTGCTGCGTTTTGAATTTGCATCATTTCGGCTTCAGTGTGCCTAGGCACAATCCGCAGAAACTTCTTCACTAAACCGAGCAAGCATTAACAATGCTATGTAGCGGTACTCACATTTCTGTAGAAGGCAAAGCTAGGCTGATTAGCCGAGTTAGCGAGTTTTGAATAGCTGCTTGAAAAGGTTCTTGAATCAGTTTTTCCACGTAATGTTTGTGGATCTAAGTAAGAAAAATAAACATCATTGCAATGATAAGAACACTGCAGTTAGCTGTGCTTGGTAGGACCTACATCTTCAAGATCCATCTTGAGCTGATAGTGATGAAGACCAGCAGCTAGAACTGAAGCGGAAAGTCCGAGTTGGGGCGTTCGAGGTGCTCCCAGAACTGCGCTAGATATTCTACACAAATATCATATAACAGTGAGACAACAGACGACAACCCGTATTCCTTGTATTGTCGTACCGAATCACAACCTCGACTGCAGCCTTTACAAATAAGTTATTCAGTCCAGTTGGATGTCGATAGAATTGATCTAACGTCTTTAGAATAACATTAGCGGATGTCGGGGGGATAGTAACATCTTTTTTCATCCGGAACAGCAGCTTCAGACTAATCACACATTCCAGTGCAACACCATTATCTGGCGAATTAGTGAGCTGAAAGTAGAATGGCAACATTAGTGGAAACACTTAAAAGAATGCATCAGCTGTGATTCTGCCTACCATTGCTTGAGCCGTAGTCGCAACTAAATGAGCCCACACTCTGTTCTCGATTGATCGCAAGTTCGCCACTACCTTTGCTAAAATACGTATTCCACGTTGAACACATGCAGACTCGTTTTGGTACATCACGTTGTGAACAATTTTATCGAGGACAACAAAGATTTCTGCCACAATTGCAGGAATATTAGATTTCCTCGAGGCGTATCCCAAGATTAGTGCTGTAAGTACGCCTGGTTACTAACCCGATTTTTCTAAGGCGAATGTCATGAGTTCTTCGGCATTGTTTATCATAGCGATCAGAAGCTCAAAGCACGAGCTTATAAACGCGGGTGAGTCCAAATTGGCAAGCATTGCACTAACTGTATCAGTTAGTGAGCCTGCTTTGACAAAATACTCGACGAAACGAGTGACTTCCTTGCAGTGTTCATCATCGTCGCCCCCATCGCATAATTCTTGGCCTAGGAACTGAACGCCACGCTGTAGAACAGGGTAGACGTCTTTGTACTGTGAAATCGTGTTGACCAGGGTCTCTATCCTTGCTTTGGGCACCTCACGCTCGGCGCACTCATCGCCTTCCATTACAACCCGAAAGTGACCTTACGCAACGACTGTTCAACTATGGCAAGAACTTTATTTTCACTCCGCTTGTAGGATATGCTCCATCTACCGTTTTAGTCGGAGCGCCAAACCACTGGAACCTCATCCGTGCGGAATCTGCACGACAACAAGTCACACACTTAGTGCCAAAATTCTGGATGCATTCGGCAACGAAAGAGTTTGAATACCTTTGCGTGCACGTAGCGTCCTTCAGTGGCGTGGTCTCAGCGTACTGAAATTGAAGTACACCAGCTTGAGCGATCATTGCGCCGTTGTCGATGCAGTAGCGTTGATCCATAGCACAAACGCGTCCATTGCGCTCCTTCGCCATAATTCCCATCATTTCCTGGAGACGTAGGTTGCCTTAAGATCAAGCAAAAGCATTCAACGCATTAGCCCAAATTCTATAAAGCATTACCTCGAAAAGTCAAAACTTACATCCCACCCCACCAACGATGAGCACCTCCGATTGTCCGCAGTGAGCCATCGCACGCTCTGTGATTTCCACCTATAAGAACATGGAAAATAGACTAATCAATATTTGGACTGGGTACTCTGAAATTCACCGAGCCTCGCACCAGCATAGCAAAAATCGTCTCTTGCAGTGAGTAGCACAAGTCTGCCTTGGTGCACTCCCCTGACTTGATCTTGTCGCTGCAGTAAGGATGAAAAAAATATAAATATCATGGCTGGTGTAACAGGCACATATTTCAAAAGTAAGAAAAACATACTTGGCTTCCTTTTCAATAAAAGTGGAGATGCCGGAGAACGACACGTCCATGCCCTTCACAATGTACGGCAGCTCAATAAATTTCTTGCCCCTGGAAATCGGCATTTTGGTTAGAAACACAATCGCAGTTATACAGCCAGAAATCTGCTAGCATACTCTCTCGCCAGCACTTCGATATTGTAACCCGGACTGGGGTCGTTTGAAAGCTCCAGCACACGCGCAAAGCGGTCCAGACAGTTTCCGACGGCGATATCGATCGTCTCTCCGAAAATGCGGTAGCTGCACATTACACGGACGTCAACCAACCGACCAAGAATCCCTCTTCTCGCGAGTCATCACGACGCACCATTGCATCGAGTAGGCGATGACCTGCGTGTTGCCGCCGCTGACGTACAGCACGACGGGGTCGGCGGCCTTGGTCACCGTCCTGCCCATCTCAATATCTGCCATAAAGCCCCTCAAAAGTAAGAACTCGGTGCGATCTTCACCCTGCGTATTGCAGCGCCACCTACGGCCGACGCAGTGGTTGACGCCCACCAGCGGCTTGTTCCACAGCAGCGACAGCATGCGCGCGCACACGGCGGCCGAGCGCAGCGGCCCGCCCATGCCCGGGCCCTTGGTGTAGCAGATGCAGTCTAGCTGCTGCGGCGCGACCTGCGCCTCGGCCAGCGCCGCGCGCACTACGCCCACCACGTGGTTCTGGTGATGCCACGCCGTCTCGCGCGGCAGGAAGCCCTGGCCGGGCGGCGTGATGTACGTCTTGCGCGGGTTGGACAAAATCTCCGTCTCGCCGTCCGCGCAGTAGCGGATGAGGCCCACGCCCAGCTTGTTGGCGCTGCCCTCGATGCCCATGGCGAGCACGTCGCCGTCCTTGCGCATCGGCGGCGTCATGGTCAATTGCTGGCTGGCCGACAACAGGCAATATGCCGTACAACAGGCAGACAATATGCCGCATCATGGTCCCACTCGAAATAGTGGCTAATTCCGTGGCAGAGCACAAACGTTTAGGCCAAATGGAGCAAAAAGGTTCGCAAAAGACACACGAGCTCAATTTGCGACCTTTCAAGGCGAAGATCCGCGATGAGGTCGGCGGTGGTGACGTGCATGGCGATCGCCGCGGTGTGCTGGGCGGCGGGAGTGCGCGCGGACTTTAACGAGTGTCTGGGGCTGAAGATGGCCACGCTTCTCACCAAGCCGTCGTGCATGGAGCTCTTCAGCACGTGCAAGCTGGGGGTGAGTAGACTCAACCAGAAGCTCGGGGTCGCGGCGGCCGACGAGCTCAAACCCGTCAGCGTCATCTCGGCTAGCGAGTCCAAGACGGTGACCGAGAACAGCACCAAGATCGCCATGCTGGTGCAGTTGGCGCCTCTCACGGACTGCCTCTCAGAATCAGCGACGGCGACAGAACAACAGGACAGGTGCGTTGTGTACAACGAGTGGAGATTTCGTGGACAAGAAGCATCTAATGCAGTGTGCGACGATACCTGAAGCTGCAAGTTTGATATGTCCAAGGTGGAGTTCTACAGCATCCTCCTGACGCACGACTTCGGTACCAGTTGGAAGCTGGAAGGCTACAAGCGCCATGATCTCTCAGGCAAGTTCACCCGTGCACACTGTTGCTAATGGGAATCATCTACACTCACGCCCGTTATCCTATGATTGTCTAGATGACGAGCGTGCCCAGATCGTGGAGGAATACAACAGTGGACAATTCTACGGAAGCAAACTAGCCATCGGCATTTTCGACGCACCTGGTCTACCAGTCGAGTCAGACTCAAAGCAAACGGCACCGCGGACCCCTATTGCTGTCGTGGCTGCTTCAGTGTCAGCTTTGTTTTGCCTTGGATTGGTGTTGCATCAGCGCAGACGACTCCAAAATGGTTATGCGCCGATCCACCTTACGAAGGGGGACCATCTCCAGGGGAAAAAGTCGCCAACCGCGAAGGAAGCACCGGAAGCGAGATCCCTACGTCCAGCTGATGCTGCGGGTAGCTGCACGGAAGGTCAAACCTTTAAGCAGGAGGTAAATGAGCGTTTTGCGGTTTGAAGTCTTGCAGGTTGCGACGTTGTGGTTTGTCAAAACCTAGCAAGGTTTAGTGTAGAGCTGGAGAATCGCAAGTATCGACAGAGGTTCAATGTGTGTTAACAAAAGCAATGCAATTACCAGCTCACTGTCATGCCTGGCAAAGATATTTGTCTACTTCTTCTTGAAAATGCCAAAGTAAATCAGCAGCAGAATGGCGATGATGATGAAGCCTGCAGCGATCGAGAGAGCCATTTTCTGGCGCTTGTCTCGTGCTGACATGCGCCCCACAATATTACCACCACGACGGGCCATCTCATTCACCCCTTTAACCTTAGCATGTGTGGCCTCGATCTTTTCGCGGTTTCGGCTGAGCTCGTCACCAATAGCTAGCGCTACACGTATTCAACAGGTACAAACCAGTAAGCATTTTCGCATCACCAACGGAGCACAGGATAGAAAACTAATATACGCACCAACTTCCTCAGTGTCTGCGATCTCTTTCCGTGCAGCTGCTAGCTTATCCGTTGTTCCCTTCATCCTTGATGTCGAGAATCAAACCACGTCATTAACTCCGCAAACCAAATCATCGACTAGAGAAATGCACGTACTTGTTTGTAGCTGCTGCCATTCGACTACGGTGCTCTGCTGAAGCCTGTCATCATTACAAGAAAGGAGAACAGCGTCAATAAGTACCCAGCCGAATGGGTTCCTAATCTATTCACCCAGGTCTTCTTACCGCATTGCCATCGCGGTCGCCAAAGAGCCCTTCTCGCTCCTCCTTCTCACGGATTTTCTTGTGGTCCGCCGACAGCGACGCTAGGCTCTTCTTATACTGGTCTACCTTCTTGGAGAGCTCTCGACGTGTCGCCGCGTCCAGACTCCTCACCTCCAGCTCCATCTGCTGAATCTGCACAGCGCGCACAACAACACCGAGTCAGCCCTCGCTCGCAGCGCAACAGCAGCGTCTTCGCCTACCAGCTGCGTGGCCTGAGTCAGCAGGTCGCCCACATGCACAATGCTGGCCTTCTTCTTGTCTGCAGCGGCATCACCCGTCAGCCCACACTCTCCCCAGACAGAACGCAGCCGCTCGCACCTTTCTGGTCCTCGTACGACGCGATCTCGCTAATTTTCTTGGAGATGTCGCTGGTCAGTGCGCGGTACTCCTCATCGTAGCCGTCGAAGATGGTGGTCATGCTGCTCCGCGCTCGGGGGACGTCGCCGAATGCCTCGGTCGGAGCTCCTCGCGTCGCGAAAATCAAGCAGAAAGAGAATGCGGGACGCAAACTTTTTTTAGTGTGTGGTGTGGCGCACACCACGACTGATGTTCGAGCCCGTAATAAGGAGTGCCTCAACGTACCCTTTATTAGGTGCTTTTCGTGGAAACGATCCGATGCCGCGTGTCACTCTGCGAGTTGCCGTCCCGACGCCTCGAGCGATCTCTGCGTGGCCTCTGAACCTCTGAACATGCGTCGCAGCTTCCTGACTCTCGTGCTGGTGGCGCTGGCGCTGCTTGCCGCTGTGGGCGCGGCGGACCCCGAGCCGCAGGAGGTGGCGGTGGACGTGGACAGCGACCTGGTCGTGGAGGAGGAGACGCTGGAGGTGCAGCCCGAGAGCGGGAGCCCGGACGAGGCGGACGCCGTGCCGGTGCAGGAGATCGACCCGCGCCTCACGCCCGAGGCCGTCGAGAAGGTTTTCTCCAAGATGTCGGCCAAGTGCCTCAAGCAGGTGCAGGAGAACCCCACGGACCCCACCAAGGTGTCGGACCGCTGCCGCGCCGAGGTGGCGCGGCGCATCCAGCGCTACCTGGAGCGTCTGGACAAGGAGGAGAAGGGCGAGACCGAGGAGAAGAAGACGGAGAAGAAGGCCACGAAGCCCAAGCGTCGCAGCCGCAAGAGCAAGAAGCAGTCGCGTGCTCAGCGTGAAGCCGCGGCGGCCCAGAAGAAGGAGGAGGAGTACCAGCAGACGCTGCAGACGATCATTGGCTTCGTGCTGACGCTGGTGGCCGTCATTGCCGGCGCCATGTTCTTCATCAACCGCAAGCTCAAGGCCGCTGGCATGTACTTCCCGGACCCGGACGCCAAGGCCACGTGCTGCAACTAAGATTGTGCGTCCCTAGCTAGTCGTAGACAGTAACGTGTCCTCTATAGTAGTGGAGACCTGCGTAAAATGCATTTGCTGGCTTGGTGTAGCCAGACGTCTATGGTTTCGTACGAGTTTTGTTGATTTTGCTATTTCTTGCCTACAGGAGCTGCAGCTGCAGCTCGATGCGATCCTGGAGCGCTACTAAACAACCTCGATGGAGCCGTGCTTGAACCCGTTCTTGACTCCGTTCTGGGAGATAATGAGCGGTGAGATTTCGCCTTGCTTGGCTCCATTGATGGCTCCGTTGAATACAGGGTCGTTGTGCTCTGTGTGCTTTTCCGAGAGGACAATGATGCCGCCCACCGTCGTAACGATGCTGAAGGGATAAACAACCAGTTGCCACCAAGAGTTCATTCCCGAAATCTCGTGGAAGAAGATCACGCCAGAAACGGAGCCGATGAGGATGAGGAAGGCTTGGTAAATCGCCACGAGGTAGAGCGCGTCATATTCGCGCAGACCCAAGTCCAGAACGTAAATACCGCCACCTGCCGATGACAAGGCAGCCACAAAAATGACGTATGTCTCCGGATTCGACCAGATAGCGCCACCTTCAGCAAGCAGTTCTACTGATGCCTAGTAAATAATAAATAATCCCAAAAGTTAGTTTCGAATCAAACTCAACCGAAGTCGACACAGTCAAGCATCTTCACACCTTGAGGAAGAAGAGGTTACCGCCAATAAGGCCAGAGAGAGCACCAAACGCAAACCTCCTCCAGCCGCTCTTCTTATCGTAGCTACAAATCATCCACACCAACTGTCAAGGCAACATGACAATGATTTCACGTCAGTATTCCAATGCACTCCTCGAAAAATATTATCCAGAAACGAAAAAAAAAACTCACCACTACAGCAGCGCACACCGCGAAGATCGCGTACTCGATGAAAATGCGGCTCTGAAACAGTGCGAACAGCTCAGCACTGTGGTGCGTCGGCGTGTCATGACTACCCGAAACGCCCACGAGCATGCAGCCGAACAAAATCACTGCCGAGCCCCTCAGGTCGTGCGTGGACAGCTTCTCATTGAGCAGGTAGGGCGACAACACTATGTTCCACACCACGCTAAAGCCAGCCATAGGCGCCAAGATGGACTGGACATTGCAATTGCACAGCGACGCGGAGGTCTGTTAGCATGCCACGTGGACGAGCAGATAGGTCTCCGCTAGGAGAAGTCTCCATTGCCACCGCCTCACCTGTGCTGCGTACGCGTAGCTCATGGCATCGAACACAGGATTGAGTAGGAACACGCAGACCGTCGCCGCCGCCTTGACCGACAGCGCCTGCGCCGACGTGTGCGCCAGCTTGAGCAGCACTTTGCCAAGCGTGCCGAAGAGCGTGGCGGTGAGCGACAGCGACACGCCGATGACCCAGAGCTGCGACGTCATGACTGCTCCGCACGAATATAAATACCGGCGGCCTGCGGGTCGGCGAATAGATCGATGGACGCGCGGACGGAGGTGGCCCGAGCCCAAGCGGAAGAGAGCGGCGAAGTGCCAACGCTGCACGAACTGACGTTCGGAGTCAGCACCGCAATACCTTCCAAACCGAGTATCGACTGTGCGAGGGTTCCGATGGCCGTTTTCAATATAAACCTCTATTTTTGTATGGGGCAGCTTGAAGCTAGCGGCGGAACTTCGACATGACGTCAATAATTGGAGCCTTACAAGCAGCTCAATGTGCCACGTATAATGCTCGACAACGAGCAATCTGCAGAAGACAAGCTACTGTACCACGAGCGGTGCCGAACCTGCCGCCTCTGCTCTGCTCTACGCTATTCGTGGTCCTTGTTGCAGATTGTTGTCTGTCGACGTTACGACTGAGACGCTGCATGCCGCATTTACAACTCGTAGCAGACTTGCAGACAGGTATGCGATGGTGCTGTCGGTGGCGGTAGGAGGCTGTACCGGCGGACGACGGGAACGAGACGCACACTTACAGTATTTCAAGAAAACAAGACTTTACAGTCTGCCACAAGAAAATCATAAATGAAATAGCAGGCTCGTACTCAAAGCTACTGCGAAACACATGCATGCCTGCCAATTGGCGACGAACTCGGTCGGCTCTGATTTACACGGAAACATGGGTCGTGCCATTGGCGAACGTGCCTTCCTCCTCCTCGTCGTCGTTAGCGTCCGAGTCGGAATCGTCCAGAAGATCGTCCCCGTCGTCTGCAGCATCCTGCGCTCCAGCCGATGTGATGTTTGCTTCAACATCAACGTCCAGATCCTCCGAGGCGCCCCGAACGGAGTCCAGGTTGTCATCGCTCTGCTGGGGCTGGCCCATCACGAGGCCTGCGACTCCAACGATAGCCGCAATACCACCGATGATGCCGCAGATAACAACCACCGGGCCGTATGCGTCAATGAACGACTTCTTCTCCGTCGAAGTCGTGCTGCTGAGCTTCGTCACGAGCTCGTTGACTTTCGTAGCCGCGCTGGTGACCTCCTGCTCGTCAGGAGTAGCCGCCTTCTTGTGCTTGCCCTTCGTGTTCTTCGTCGTACCGTCCGTCGCAGCGCTTGTCTTCTGGCCGGAAGTCTTGACGGTTCCGTGCTCGTACTCGACGACAGTCTCGTCCGTCGACGCTTTCCCCGGGGCGTCCTTGTGGTGGTGGCCCTTGGCGTGCTTCTTCGCGTGCTTGGCGTCCTTCGACTTGATGCGGGCCGTTCCGCGGTCGTAGTTGCGCACCGTCTCGCCATTATCCGTCACCTCTTCCCCCTTCTGCTTGTGGTGCGAGTGCTTCTTCGCAGGCGCGTGCTCTTTCGGCTGAGGCGCCGCCTCGTTCTGATGCACCTTGACGTGCACCTTCACCACCTCCTGCTCCAGCTGTCGCAGCGGCGACGCGAGCTCAGCGCCGACGCCCGGCGCCTCCGACAGCACGACCGCCGCCGCCACGCACAGCAGCACCAGGGCTCGAGACAACATCATCGTCAGATCTTCCCCTCTCGTCCAGTTCGACTGTGCCGCCCTTTGGTTCTGTGGTTTCGCCCGATGGGTTCCTGATATTTTCCATTTGTATCCAGTCATTACTGAATTCCTGTTCTACCGGGTAGTCTACTGTACTACAGTCTGTAGAGCGGCGCTCTGGTCTGTCGGCGGCGCGCCCCACGCGTACGACGCGTAGGAGAGGTGGTTCTCGACGCCCCAGCCGCCGAACAGCTTTGTCGCCTCCGGCATCCTCTTCTCCATGCCGGCGCCCGCCGCGACCAGGAAGGGCATGAAGTGGTCGGCCCGCGGATGCGCCTCCAACGCGCCAGGTGCCGTCTGCCACTCGAGCAGCTTTTCTCGCCGCTGCGCGTACGTGAGCTCCAGCTCGTCCTCGCCCTTGGTCAGCACCAGGTCCAGCCACTCCTGGAAGTCGAGTCCGGACTGCGGGATCTCGCCGTTCTGTCCGGCCAAGCCGTGCGTCGCTTGGCCCGAGCAGATGATGAGTGTGTCCTGGTCCCTCAGCGGGGCCAGCGCCCGGCCCAGATCGAAGTGCGCGCGCGCGTTCAGCTTCCAGTTGATCGACAGCGTCACCACCGGAATGTCTGCCTGGCGACGGATCAACGTCAGCGGCACGAAAGCGGCGTGGTCGAACGCACGCAGGACCTGCGTCGCCCTAATCTTGCTCCTCGTCAGCAGCGAGGCCACCTCGTTGGCAAAGTCGGCGTCGCCCTTGGCAGGGTACACCACCTTGTACGTTTCCGGAGGAAACCCTTCGTAGTCGTAGAGCATTCCTGGGGCAGGCGACTTGGAGATTTCAAAGCCGATGCGGTAGGTCTCCCAGTGCGCTGACACCAGCAGAATTCGCTTGGGCTTGTGGGCTCCGCCGGGGTACAGCTTTTTGAAGATTGAGGCAACATTGCGCGCCGGCCTGCTCGTGCGATTCTCCACGCCGTGCTTGAGCAACCACAACGGACCAGGTCCGTGAGAGACAGCGAGAACAGGATGGTGGTAGATGTCTGCGTCGGAGCTCATTTTTCAATATGTTAGGCTAAGTGGGAAGCGACAAATGTGCTGTGCGTGGAGAGCGGAGACTCCCGTGATGATGCGGAACGCTGTTCACAGCACCAAATGCGCAAAGCCCCACGACTTGGTATCGCGGTATTTTATTGGTTGCTTCAAATTGTGATTGCGTGAGTCGTCTCCAGGCGAGTTATCAAACGGGGCCGACGGTAAAACTTCCTGCAACACTGTTCTCCGATTGCGAACACTTCCTCCACTAATTGGAAGTGATATGAATTTTCTCCGTCGTTGTAGAGATCGGTCGCAGCAGGCCGTAGACGACATCGCCAGATAGCTCGAAAGGTGCGTCCTGCTGATCCTGATGCCTTGCACTTAAAATCTGTTGGCACAACAAGTCCGTGCATGAGCTCTCCAGCATCCACACGAGCTCAAGCGACAATGATAAACTATCAGCGCACCTGTTTGAGCTCGGCGATATAAGATTCACGGAGCTCATGATCCCTCCAGACAAAGTCCTGGCCAAACTCGTGATAATAACGAGTATCTTGAAGCTTCACGGTCTGCTGTTCAGCCAAAACGCACAGGCTGTAAGGTAAAAAATACAGGTCATGCCGTGACGCAACGCTTGAAAATTACCTTCTCATCGATGCGGCAGTAATATCTGCACAACAACAAGAACCCGAAATCCATCACACGCTTCGAGGCACGAAACCACATTATGTTAGGCTAGTCGACCTGAAGCCACGATTGCATGTCAGCACTTACCACTCGAACCTCGACAAAAATTTCGCCCAGGTCTCGAATGTCATCTGTGTATCACATGGCGCCGTGTGAGTGAATCAGGCCGAAAACTTGACAAATACGTTAGACGACTTGCCTTCGAACAGAAGAACACGGTCGTAGAACAGAATAGCGACTTGCTGCTGCAGTTTATCCAGCGGCAGGGTCTCTAACGTCTCAGTAATATCCAGCGGGTGCCCCTAGGAAACAAAGTACAAGGTCCGTGAGCAAACGCAGAGCGAATTGGCACACAAGTTCGCTTCCCCGATACCTCTTGTGAGACTGAGCCTGCGTAGCTCGTGCTGAGCAAAATCGCGTCGCATGCCCGGTGTTAGTCGCAACATGGATTTTGCTTACGCTTTCGGGTGTATTTCCCGTACCTGTACGTGAAGTCAAACGACGATGGCTCCCAGCGATCACTACAACAAAAGGCTCAGCGCTTAAGGTCGCCACACGGACTACGACAGAAGAATCCGAAACATGTATACACACAACTCACGTCTGTTCCTTGTGGTCCTGGATCCACGTGTGCAGGGCCTCTTTGGCATCGAAGTGGATCGCCAATCCGCTGTCCGCGTGCTCGATGTGGAGCGTGCTGTCAGCGAACACGACCTCGGGCAAAGGGATCGCGGGGCGGAGGTGCAGCGCTGCTGCCAGTTCGTCGCGCTGCAAGGAGTTCATCGCCGGCGACTTGCGGCAGGAGAAGCGCCACCCGCTGACCTCGCGCGCAGCCTCCGTGGCGGGCAGCGTGGCACCATGCTCAACGGGCGCCGCGCTGCTCATGTCCGGTCAGCCAATGGGATTTTCAAGCAGGATTTGCCATGGCCGTGGACGCTTTGCCGGAGCTGAAAGTTTTGCGGCAAGCACTTGCTGTGCCGGTGCCACCACTGCCGCGCCTGCAACGCGAGAAGATTACGGCGGCATGGCTTGACACGCCACGCCGAGGCAGTAGGCGCGGCCGGAACCAGGTTCCCTGGCGCGGACAAATCATGGTTGCCGACGCCACGGCTGCGCATGGGTGCGCGTGGTCGAACGACAGGCACAGCATCCAGCGGCGCTCTGGCCTGCAAGTGAGCATTCGCGTCGCGGCCGGCTCGCCGCCGTTTCGCGGGCAGCCCGGTCAACCGCGCCGCCGCTGCCTGCCCGCCGCTCGCGGCATGCGATCTGCGCCGCGTGCGCCAGCAAAGATACTTTCATGTGACGGACGCGCAGGAAAGGCGGCGTTGAACTAGCCGGCGAGTTCAAGCCGCTCGGCGTCAAACCGCGCCGCCACCATCGCGCCGGCACGGCTCGCGCGCGCGTGACTGGCGGGGCAACCGGTTGAAGTGCGGCCTCGTCGACAGTGAGGTGGCTACATGTGACACGGCCGCGTCACGCGCACAAATCCGCGTCGTCGCGTCGCGGCCAAGTCGCGTGTGGCGCCGTCGGAAGCTCGCGGAGCCCGGCACGCCGAGCACGGCATTAGCCTTGCGCGCCGAGCTCGGGCCTGCAGTACAGTAGCAGCAGACTGACGGCATTTTGCCGAGCCAATTGCAGTTGACGGAGTCGGTCCTTTGCGTTCGTGCTCAGGGATTCGTTTGCGCGGGGCCCCGTGGAACCCGATCGATCTTGTTTCGCGGGGCGGGGTCCGCGAACTTCAATCCGGACTTTCTCGTGAAAGAGCCACGAGCAGAACCGTCGGTAAAGAACCCGGCGCGCGTGCCGTTTTCGGTGGTGTTTGCGGCCCGTTACGCGGTCGCCGCTCGCTCCGGGGCCGCGTGGGGAGCGGCGACCTGCCTCGGGAGCGAACGGCACCGACCTGCCAATATCCAGCCGCCATGTGGCCCGCCCTCTTTGGATGAAGCAGGGTAAAATGTGACAGTAGGTGCGCCGCGCGAATATTCGGGTTCCGACGCTTCCGCGCATCGGATTGGGCGAGCGGCGGACGCTGGCTTTTTTTGCGCGCTTTTCTGTGGTGAGGTGGCGTACCTGGTACAGTGTGCCCGGCAGTTGTTTTCCAGCCCGTTGTCGCGTCGCGTCCTCGAGCCCATAACGGAGAAGACACGCAGACGCCGCCCACTTCCACACCGGCCGAGAGCGCGCAGAGCCAAGATGACGGGCGACGGAGGCGTGGTCGTGCCGCACAACGTGTTCGCCAAGCTGCCCTCGTACAACCCGTTTGTGGGCACGTTCCACCATGCGCCGAGGTGCGTCGCCCCCCGCCGCGCGGCTTGATCTGTGTTCCGGAGGCTAACCTTGTGCTCGTGGGGCTGCTGCAGCGCGGGCAACCGCGGCGCCGTCTACTTCTCCAGCGACATCGTGGACATGGCGGAGCTTGAGGAGCGCAAGAAGTTCCGCCACCACCCGCTCACGGGCATCTTCCACTCGCTGCCGGGCTACTACGACCCGCTGCACAAGCTGGCCGCCTGCCGCCGCGTCATGACGGCCGAGGGCATCTACTCGGACACGGAGTCGCTGCGCTCCTTCGTGGCCATGGACATCACGGACAGCGAGGACTTCGCCTCGCTGCAGCAGCCCACCCAGATGAACCGCATGTACAGCGACTCGAGATGCATCCCTAACGTAGACATGATGACGCGTCCGCGTCGTTTTAGTGACGGAGACGCTGACCCGTTTTTCAATGGAACCAAGACCGGCTCGCCGAACAACAAGAAAGACGGCGTGGTCGACTACCACGACGAATCCACTGACAGCGATGTGGACGAAGATCTCGCCGCACTGGAGCAGCAAGCTCCGCGCTCGGCGCCGCTCACCGTGCTGTCGGTGACGGACAAATATGACGTTCCGCCGCCGGTGGGTGGCTTGCCGCCGAGACGTACGCCTTACAAAAAGGCGAGGAAGTCGTCGGGAACATCGTCCACTAGCACAGAGAGCGAAGGATTGTCTCCTCTGCGATCATTTATTGCTCCGAGCTTTGAGCGCGCTGAGCTGGGCAAGTCAGCGGGCTGCTCGGAGTTAACTGACGGTTTCATTTCGACGGGCAAGGGAATTTTCAGGAAGGTGGGGTTCCGTTCCTCGCTGCACGAGCGTCCGAGTGAAAAAGAAAAGGGAAAGCTCATGAAGCCTATGAAGCTGCGGCTTCAGCGCTCTATGAGCGAAGGAGACTCGGACGATGATATTAACAATGAGTACACCCAGGCCGCACCTCGAATTCCCGCAAACCCATTCGTAGCCAGGCGCTTGAATGACGGCGATGAGCTTCGTATCATGGCGATTCACCGCACGGGAAGACGCGACTCGATGGCGCAAGTTCTTAAGAATGATCATGGTGGTAGCGACAGCGAGGATGAGTACAGCCACCCAAAACCATATTTTATTCACGAAAAGGCTGTCACAGAGCAATATGAACTGGTGGGTGAAGACCAGCTAGGCGACGGCTCGTACGCTGTGGTGAAGCCTGCTATTCGTCGCGTTAATGGAAAGGAGGTCGCCATCAAGCAGATTCACAAGCGCTTTCTGCGCGACGAAGCTGCCAAGAACGCCGTGAGTCGAGAAATCGAGATCCACCTACGTTTGCGCCACAAACACATTGTGCGGCTATACGAAGTCTATGAGACCCCGGATTTCCTCTACCTTGTCATGGCAAAGGCCACGAAGGGAAACCTGAAGTCTTTGATGCAGAGGAAGCGCATGCTCCCTGAGGCACTGGCTGGAAAGCTCTCCCAGCAGATTGTCCGTGCTGTTCTATTCCTCCACGACATGGGTGTGCTGCACTGCGACCTGAAGCCTGACAACATTCTGCTCAGTGATGCGAAGACTGCAAACCAAGACACTGGTGACAACTCTCCGGTTCGCCGCACAACCCCGCCTAAGTCGAGTCTAGATCCCCATGCTGACGTCAAGGTTTGCGACTACAACGTCGAGTTATGTGACTTTGGACTGTCTGTGAAGGTACCTGACGTTCGCTTCTTTAAGTTGACGGGCGATGTTCACAAGGTTCCTTTCACGGGAGTTACGGGCACCTCAGGATACATCGCGCCTGAGTTGCTGCAGCAGCAGTCCTACGGCAAGCCTGTGGATATGTGGTCGGTCGGCATTATTATTTTCGAGATGTTGACGGGGTACCAGCCGTTCTACCCGCCGCATGCTTGTATTGAAGAAGACGCGGACTTTTCGGATCGTGTGTGGAAGACGATCAGTGCTGACGCTAAGGATTTAGTTTCTCGCCTGCTAGAGCGCGATCCAGCGAAGCGACTAACTGCCGCTGAGGCCCTCGCGCACTCCTGGTTTGAGTCGGCCATGTTTGCCATTTAGATGTGCCGACTCGCCTGACTGCCACGAGCGGCAAAAATCTAGCGTTCCGGAACAAACTAAGATGAGGCATGAAGAAGAGTAACACGTTTTGGGGTTATAGCACAAAGTACAAAAGAAGAGTATACTGCGAGAACAGTCGATTTTCAATTCAAAGTTGTTGCTTCTGTAGGACATCAACTCGAAACTCACGTCACTGAGCCTTAGGTTTCTTCGCGCCTTTGTTGTCGGCCCACTTAAAGAAGTCGCATCTCGCGTCGGGGTTGCCCTTCTCACCCTGATGACAAAACGACACAAGTCAGCACGAAGTGATACTTTCACTGAACAGAGGTAGCAACGAGTTACCGCTGGCTTCGTGCAGACGTAAAACTTCCGACCCCAGTTTTCGTTTGCCTTCACGACTGATCGAAGCACTGTTGGCTGACCGCAATGACACAAAGGTGTTGGAGGAGGCCGTCCACTAAGCACTTGTTGCCACGCTAACCTCCCTCTTTCCACCATTGTTGGTGTTGTTATCTTCTCCACAACCTGTACACCTGAGAGTGGTTGGTACGTCGCAAATTGTTTTAAACTCCAGTCATCTTTACCAGACGAAGATGATTTTCGTTTAACCCCTGTGTGACTGAAGAACGAAGTTATTGACTGCTGGCCGTGGTTTGACCGTTTTTTTGTTTTCGAGACACCCCCATTCAAGCGGCCAGGAGACGATGGGTCAGCATCCTCAGCTGTAGTTTGGTTTTTGACGATGAAAGATTTGATACTCTGTTGCGTGCCCGAAAACTCCACAAAATTTTTGGCACATAGCGCTGCAGTAATTCCACGGTTAGTGCTTGTATCAGCCTCGAGTTCCACAATGCAAGACATAACCACGGGGCAATGATCCGATCCTTGTCGCTCTGCTTCGATACTGCATAGCAACGTCATACTTAGCCCTTCATGATTGTTACTGGACCTAGTGAACTGGTCTTACCTGCACGAGGATACAGAGCCTATAAACCCAGGATCTACCAAAATGTAGTCAATCCGGGCTCCGTAGTTTGTTTGGCGTGCTCCTGTTAAGGTGCTCCAGCACTAAAAATTCAGAGCTACTAGTTAGTGTGTCAACAACCCGTCTACAGAGCTTAACTGCGTTACGAACCGTGAACGCTTTAGTTTCCTGGGGATGGAAATACCGAAACGTATCGATCATTTTTGACGGAGGTGTTTCATCTGTAGCTTTTTCGCCATTTGGGTTTTCTAGTTCCCCAACGAAGGTGTCCATCCACCTTCTACAAGGATGCTCCTCAAAAGAGCTACCATCAACTCGACGTGCGTCTGGGTTGCAGTGATCTATTTCTCGATGCGCAATATTGATATCTCCCTGCATCGAAAACACGTAAGAAGTAAGTACCTCCTGGCATTTCCAAATGCAGCATAAAGAGCGCTAACCACAACAATAACGTGTCTGTTTGCTCTTCGAAGAGCCTTCACTCGATCTTCCAGCAATGTATGAAACTGGAGCTTGTAGTCTAAGCGATCTGTCGATACCAGCGCAGGACAGTACGTGTTAAGAAGCACGAACGCTTGATGGTCAGTGATGACACAACGTCCTTCAGCCTCCAGATCGCTCACCAGCTTCGACGGAAGCTGATCAACCGCATTACACCAAAACGGACATCAGACTATTGTCACCGTGCCAGCTAATAAGCACAACAAGTCTTCTGTCCACCTCGTTATGCACGGATCCGACGTGGCCAACACTGTCCTTGGTCTGCCAGAAGCCCGTCAGCCCCTCCTCAGCTGCCACCGTCGGCAGGTCGGTCTTGACGAACGTCACCACGCCCGAGTAGCCTCCTCGATGGCGACAGAAGGAGTAGAACGCGTCGAATCCTGTCTCGACAGTGTCCGTTCAGCTTCAACTCGGAATCCCAACAATCGCCAGCTCCTACCTGGCGGGCGCACCAGCTCTTCGTCCAGCTCGGAGCGCGTCATCTTCGTCTCCTGCAGGCAGATGACGTCGGCGTCCAAACCCTCCAGAAACTGCTGCAGCCCCAGCTCCAGCCGCTGCAGCACGGCGCGCAGCCCATTGACGTTCCAGGTCACAAGTCGCAGCGTCCGCCTCATCGTCACTGCGGCCACAACCTGCACAGCCGTGTTAAGTGCGAATCCCTTTTAACCCAATCAAACGTCGATACCGGTTTCTTATTTCCACCAATGAGACTATTTGGCGCCGTTTCCCGAGTCGCCACCAAGACATTGCGCGCGTTGGAGCCACCGGAGTCATGAGCGTCGATGTGTCCGCCATCCGCGCGGCCTTCGCGGCCTGCAACTTGGAGCTGGAGGAGGACGCGGCCACCACGTGCGTGTCCATCTGCACGGAGTTCGGACTGAGCTCGGACGACATGGCGGCGCAGTGGGACGCCTACTCCATGAACCAGCAGCTCTCGGGCGCGGCCGACGCCGACGGGCTCGTGGCCTTCCGCTCGCACCTCAAGCAGCAGAAGGCCAAGGCCAAGGAGCCGGCGCCCGCCGCGACGCAGAAGCGGCGCCAGTCCAAGACGCCCGTGCTCAAGCGCGAGGCGGACAGCCAGGACACGCTCGAGTCGCTCTACAGCGTCAAGTCGCCCGACGGCAAGCACGCGCGCCCCTTCTCCAGCCCGCAGGGCAGCAACAAGGTGCAGCGCACCAGCGGCATGTTCTCGCCCTCGTCCATGCAGTCTCCGCCCAGCAGCAGCTACGAGAAGCGCACGGACGCAGGCAAGACGGTGTCGGAGTTCAACGAACACTTGAAGACGCAGATCATTGGGATGGAAGATGACAGCGGGCGTCCTGTGAAGATCGCGGCGCCGTTTCCATCGAGAAACCTTGCGCCCAATGCGTCGTACATGTACACGCCGCTGTTCCAGAGAGCCATCGCCCTGGATGAGCAACTGGTCGAATATGAAGAGCTGGTGAAGGAGAAGTTCAAATTGGAGGAACTCAAGCCGGTGGGAGACCCGTCACCAGCACAAGTCACGGTGGTGGGGCGTATTGTGTGCGAAGCAGCAGAAGGCAAGCTGAACCCGAGCGTGGTGCAAATCGAAGGATCCAGAAAGACTTGCGGCGGCCAGCGTGTGCTACTGGATTTAAGCGGAGTCCCGAACTTTCAGGTTTTCCCTGGCAAGGTGAGTGTGGGCTTAGGCTGCGGTGTGGCGTGTTTTGGTGCTAACAACTTATGCATGGTAGATTGTTGCATTAGAAGGTGTTTTTCCTGACACCCGGTCTCCCATGGCAGTCAAGAGGTTTCTTGAGGTGCGTCCTTAATCGGTTTGTTGTCTCAGTTAATTAAGGAATCTTATTTTAATTGTTGTTTTTTGATATAGCCGATCCCAGCACCACCAGCTACGTCTACTCCAGCTCGCATTAAAGAAATTCAGGGCGAGCACGGCAAGCCTGTTCGTGTGCTCACTGCTTGCGGTCCCTTCACAACTACAAGCAATGTCGACTACCTACCACTGAACGACTTGCTACAGATTGCCACTGACCAGAAGCCAGATGTGCTTATTCTCGTAGGTTGCCGTTGTTGAGAAAGCACATAAAGCCGATCTAACGCGTTTGTGTTACTGCAGGTGGGCCCATTCATTGACTCGATGCACTCGATGTTCCAACACGGCCTAGTGAAGTACGACGGCATGATGCTTAGCTTCGAGGAAATCTTCTTGTTCAAAGGTAGCAGTGAATAGACCTGTTGACATTGTTATTGATAGATGACTAACCACAGGACTCTACGTGTCTCTAAATTCCTACAGTGATGACGTTGTTGAACAATGTCTTGGCAAAGGATGAGCAAATTCAGATTGTGGTCGTGCCATCTCTAAGAGATGCCAACCACGAATACGTGTATCCTCAGCCACCGCTGAACAAGAAGAAAGCATGTGAGGCGTTTGAGGCTGCTGAATATGCCAAGGTTTGTTTGTGTATTATACTGCATGAGTATCATGCCCTGAAGCTAATCGTTTTTTTTTCGTTACAGCGCGTCCACTTCATGTCCAACCCTTGTACGTTCTCGATCAACGGAGTTGTGTTTGGAACGTCAGCATTAGATGTTGTTGTCCAGCTAAGCTCAAACGAGCTCTTCAGGTTTGTCTCGCTCAACTTTGCGTGGCTCCTAGTACGACGACAGCTAACTTTAACCATATTTTAATTTTGTAGGACTCAAATTCGCAACCACAATCGATTGCTTCGCTTGTGTGAGGAGGTTGTCAACCAGCGAAGGTTCGTGATATTGCGTTCATTCATTATCACAGCGTCTTAACGAAAACTGCTTACCACAACAGCTACTACCCCATGTTTCCCCCACCGCCTGAGGCGCCCATTGATTTGCGGTATATGAAGCAATTTCAGTTCGAGCAAACTCCTGATGTCCTGCTGCTTCCTTCCATTCTGAACCGCTTTTGCGGGGTACGTTTTCCATTATAGTCGGCGCCTGTGGCTGCTCGTGATTCTAATACTTGCCATTTTTCCTGAAATTACAGCGAGTGAAAGACTCCATCTGCATCAACCCAGGTCAGCTCTGCAAGGGTGAGTCTGGCGGCACTTTCGCTCATATCACCATCCTCCCTCTGCCCAACGACAAGATCGAGAGCGCAACCGATGACAAGTGCGCACACTTCGTACCAGACCGAACGATCGTCGAGATCAAGCGCATTTAGACTGTTGTTCCTGCATCCAGGGTTGACAAATATTCAAATTCAAATTGTGGACGCGAATGTTACGTGTAATGCACTAGTACTACCTAAATACTCTTGTTTCCCTCTATAGTCTCGCAACGCTCACCGGGGAAAGGAAGTTGCGCCAGCACCCCATTGCAGTCCCCCGAAACCCGGTCATTTACCCGCTCGCCTTCTTTTGATCAGCCTGCTGCCACCTTCTGGTTAGGCCACGCAGACTTGCTCGAGTTCCGCAGAGTGTCCAGGACGTCTGCTATCCGCGCCCAGAGCTAGCCGTTGAGGTACTCGACGTACTTGAACGCGCACTCGGCGCGGCGCAGCGCAGATCCTCCTCCAAGCGTCTTCCTTGCGTGCCCATAGTCAAAAGCCAGTGGCCGCCATACATTTTCCAAATTCCATCAAATCACGGACGCGCTTTACGGATGCGTAGCCGCTCCGGAGACGCTGCTCGGAGCAAATCGGAGCCTCGGTCGTACGGTGCAGCGTCCTAAACGATAGTTTGTATCCTTCTCAAGGTCCTTATCATGTTGCCGTGCTTGTTTTACCGCACGAAGCCCCGACACGTCGCCATTAACGTCGAAGGAGCTGCTCATCGGCCGCATCAAGCAGAATTTCGACCTGGAGACACAGAGCTGGCGCCAAAGGGAATCAAGCACGACGGAACAGAGTCAGGAGGGTCGAGATGAGACCGCTCAAGTGCTGGACCAACTCCGTCGTATGAAGCGGCGATGCGCCAAGCTGGAGCGGAAGCTGCAGGAGAAGGACGCAGAAATTCAGGCACTGCAAGACCAGCAGCAGTTGCGGTTTCCGTTGTTGATGCACGAGACCATGCGTAGTCTGCGCTCGCTTGAGGACAACCAGTCTGATCGAACAGCATCTGCTCTGGTAAGTCGATACGGTGTTATATCTCCGCGAGGTGACAGCGTTTAACGTTTTTCCCGGCATACCGGCAGCCACTTTCACATTCTATGATAAGCGATATGGCCCACGAAAGACGAGATGCCGATGCTCGCATACACGAGTACGAGCAGCAGGTGAGCTGCTATCTGGATGGAAGAAGGTACCTTGGCTGACTGGAAAATGGCTCGTAGATTGCTAAGCTATACGAGGAGAATCAGCAAGAGAAGCTTAAGAATGAGATGCTAAGCGAATGTCTTCGGGATCAGAAACATGCCAAAGCAAAGCTGATGAAGGCTTGCAAACATGCAAAGCAAGAGCTTCAAGCAGTAAAAGACAGTGGACTAAGCCAAATGCTGATGGATATCGAGGCGAGGTGTGATGCTTTGGAAAAAGAGAAAGCCCACGTTATGGATGATTTGTCAGTAGAGCGGCAATTGGTAAAGTGCACGAAGTACAAACGGCTCTGTTTAGAATGGTCTCACGCTCTAACTTAGTTTTGCCAACACAGCGTGCACAACAAGAAGACCAGCAACAAATTCTTTCCAAACAGCTTGAAGATATAATGTCTGAAGTATCAAAATGGGAAGGTAGGCTTTAGGACGTTGCGCTTTTAACCCTACTTCCCCTGCCTAATACTTACCAACACCTTTGCAGGCATTGTTGGGCGGAAAAACGAGCTGCTCCAGCAATCACGGGATCAGATATGTGAGCAGCAGCTAACGATCGAACACTTGAAAGCAGACCTGAAAATCCTAGAAAAGAGACATAATCGTCCTGGCGAACACCGACTAGAAGACGATGATGAGGAGGTACGAACCTAGCCAGCTACCCAGGGAGAGAAGGGCAACAATCGTGGTACTCATTATTATCATGGCATTTTCCGTT
This sequence comes from Phytophthora taxon juncus, assembly GCA_033558005.1. Classification (NCBI taxonomy): domain Eukaryota; phylum Oomycota; class Peronosporomycetes; order Peronosporales; family Peronosporaceae; genus Phytophthora; species Phytophthora taxon juncus. The sequence goes on from JAUCEE010000017.1 coordinate 276,291, forward strand.
CTGTATTCTAGATTGAACAGTTGAAGCGCACCATCAGCACGCAGAGAGCAGCGCTTGAAGATGCTCAAGCAACTGTAAGGCAGCTCACGGCAGAAAACGAGTTCTTACGCGGACAGCAAATTTCACAGCACGGAGAAGGGGTGTTTCAAGATGAGACTGTATTGTGTGCAGCTCACGACACGTATGATAAATTGTTGATCCAGGTAAGGCAACTATCAACACTAGGTCATGGGCTTGCGTCTTCGACCATGACATTCCTTTTGTATATGCTCCAGGTTCGGTTTGTCAGGAGTAGACTACAGGCACTGAAGGAGCTCGTGCAGACGTACGAGGAGACAAGTACTATCAACATTAACTTGCTTGACGAAAGCCAGGAAGATTTCAGTCTCGATGAGAACATTTCGGCTCAATCATGTGAGGGATATGCAATCCAGCTCTCTGGGAGTATACTAGAAGCCACACGAGTCCTATCTGAACTGCAGCAGGAAGTTGAAGATGCCTGCGCTCGACTAATGGGTAGTACCTGCGCATTGCAGTAGTTGTACATTTACTGTTCTGATCGCTCAAATTTTGAAATTCACGTTCTCATTGTAAAAAGAACCTCGTGGCTAACTAAGCGTTATCTCCTTCACATGATTTCAACTAAATGCGCAGCAAAAAAAAAAAACGTGTTTAGGAAACAAACTAATTTACAAGGAGTGCCTCTCCAGGTAAGCAGCAATCTCCGGATTGGCCTTCACACGGTTCGCAATGCCTTCAAGCTTTGCGTACGGAGCAGCTGAGAAACCGCGGATGAACTTTGCCCAGCAGGTTCTCGAACATGTCGAAGAGTTGAATGTCGGCGAACGTCACCTTGTTGCCCATGAAGTAGTTGTCACGGTACTCCCCTTCCCATAGTACCAGCCAGATCCCTCTGAAAGTGTACAAAAGACCCTCTTAAAGCTGTTACTCAGGAAGTGACTATGGAGTATAGTCTCTTCCAGTGTAGAATCGTCAGCACCAACCGTGTCAGTGCACGCTGCTGGCAGTGCGCCAGCTAAACTAAATCTCACTTTGTCTTTTCACTCCTTCTCCTCCCTTCGAACACTCCGCTCACTACAACCACAGGTTATGAGCCCAAGCCGAGCCTCCAACGACGACTTCCCCCAACTTACTGGCGCCGAGAACTTCGACGTGTGGAAGACTCGTGTGTGCGCAGCCCTCGACGGCAAACACCTCCTCGGCTACGTCAAGAAGGCCGACTACGATGGTGTCTCCGAGGATGAGAGCGAGGACAGCGAGAGCGACATGTCTGACATCGAAGACGACTCGACTGCGGCCAAGCCAGCGAAGCCTGCTCCTGAGATCGACTCCGATGCTGTTGACTACGAAGACAGTGACGATGATTCGAAACCGCCCTCCGGCTCTGACGAGGACTCTGGCGACGAATCCGAGACTTCGATCAAGAGCACGGACCTGCCCAAGATTCGGCCGTTCAACCGTCGCCAAGTGAACCGAGAGCGCAAGCGTGTGGTCAAGGCAAAGCCTCAGCCCTTAAGTCAGCGCGAGCGTCGCCGCCAGGAAGCTTAGACCAAGGCATTCTTGATGAAGACCATGGACAATACGCACGTTCGGCTGGTTAAAACCCTGGACACGTCCTACAAGATTTCCACGTTCATCTGCGAGAAGTATGAGGGAGCAGCTTTTCATGGCGATCCATACTTCATCCAGCACTACTTGATGGAAATCAATTACGAGGAAGGCTCCGACCTTACTGAGTTCTTCCTCAAGCTCGAAAATGCGATGAAAGCCGCGTCCGAGGCCACCGAATCGGTGATGACAGAGGGTCAGAAGTCTATCTATCTGTTCCACTCGATGCCCAAGTCGTGGAAGGATGATCTCCGCATTTGGAAGGGTCAACGGAAGTACATCCCGTACGAGGACCTGAAGCAGAGCATTGAGGGTAAGGTTCGTGACATTCAAGCGCAGGAACGCTACACACTGTCAAAGGGCACTCCAGAGTCGACTGCCACTAAGAACGAGCGTGCTCTCGTGGCTAGCGGACCCCCAGTTCCTCGAACCGAGCAAGACAACAGTGTCTGCTCATACTGCAACCGCCCTCGCCACAACATCCGCTACTGTCGAGGCCTCCAAAAGGACCTACGAGATGGTCGTGTGAAAGCTGGGACTGTCCTTCCCGCGAATTTTGCGGTTAAGGGAAACTCCAAGCGCGACCACCCGTATCGCAACACGAAGAACCAAAACCGTGGACGTAACGGTGGCAGCAGTAACAACAAGAAGGATAAACGCAACAATGACAGCGGTCGCAGTGGATGGAACGACAATCGCGATAAGTCACGCGGTGGACGCGACCAACACAAACAGTGTGATAGCGACTCTGGTGGAGATGATTCTGACGCTGACGGCACTGATCGCAAGGTGTACCGTCAAGGGCGCCGTGATACCGGTCTAATCGCGGTTGATTCCTCCGTATTTCCACCTGTAACTCTCACGGCTCAAGTGAATGTCGAGCTGGCCTCCGCATGGACCATCGACTCTGGGTGTACTCGCCACGTCACGCACGAAGCCCAATGGTTTGCTGACATCTCTGCTAGCAGTGGATTCATCACTGTTAACGGAAAGAACCAGATTCCTATTGAAGGTATCGGACGCGTTGAGCTGGACGTCATTGACTCCAAAGTCAACTCGAAGATGCTAACCCTTCACGGTGTGCTCTACGCCCCGAAGTTGCACTTCAGCCTTCTGTCGGTTCCGGCTGCGGTCAAGCACGGGTTTCGCTTCCGCTTTAATCGCAAGCAATGCGCTATGCAAACCGACCAGCGCTTTCAAATCAAAGCGCCAATGGCTCCCAACACTGATTTGTATCAGTTCCAAGCTAAGCCAGCGGCCAAAGTTTCGGCACTCATTGCCATGACGGGTAAGCAACGATCTCTTCTGCTTCTACATAAACGACTTGGACATCCTAACGTTCGCATTCTGCATGATCTTACTAGGAGTGAAGCTGTCCGAGGACTAGATGGCACTGCAACCGTGAGCTCGAAGACGGAGTTTTTCTGTAGAGCCTGCACATTAGCGAAGTCGCACCGCGCACCATTCTATTCTAATAGAGTTGTTGAACGTGCCAGAACACAGTTGCAAAAAGTCCATACAGACATTTGTGGTCCACTGCCCGTGAACAGCCTTACTGGTTGCCGCTATTTTGTGGTCTTTATTAATGACTTTTCTCGATTCATGTTCACATATCCGATGAAAAAGCGACGTCAGCTGTATGAATGCTATGAGGACTTCAGGAGGAAAGCCCTGAATGTCTTTAAAAACGACGTTGGTGTGCTTGAATGGCGTCCTTGTGCAATTGAAGAACACGACATCCAAGTCCTCTAGGGAGACAATGCCAAGGAGTATGAAAAGCTTGGCCGTGACATCTTTCGTAAATACGGCACACACGCCCAGTTCACAAATGCATACACTCCACAGCAAAATGGCGTTGCAGAGCGTCGTATGAGAACCATCATGGAGCGGGTACGAGCTCTACTGCTGGATGGCAACCTTCCAAGCAGCTCTGGGCTGAATGTGTCGGTTATGCTACGACACTCATCAACATGACGCCTAGCTCCAAGACATCTAATCGTACTCCTTACGAGCTCTGGTACAACCGCATTCCATCCATGCGATATATTAAAGTCTTCGGATGCAGCGCGTATGTCCACATCACAGAGCAATATCGTGATAAACTGGATGCTCGAGCCAAGTTGTGTATGCATCTCGGCATACCCGACCATAAGAAGGGCTATCGTCTTATGGACCTTGATACGCATGCCGTTGTCTACAGCCGAGACGTCACCTTTAAGGAAGATGAATATCCTTCTTTGACTAATCTGACGGACACACCAGCACGGTCATCCAATGAGTCGGTCCAGCAGACGCAAACAGAGCCACTTGCTCCTGTGCCTGCTACTCCTGGGGTAACATCCCCTGTACTTGCTGCTCCTGTGGCACCATCCTCTACTGCCCAGCGAGGACTGCCTCCACTTAGGGAGGCACTTGACCGTACAGCAGTGCACTACTCCTTTAGAACGGAGACGACGAAACCTCCACAGCCGGATGCTCCTAAGCGACTCCGTCTCAATGACGATGAATCGGAAGTAACCCTCAACTCGGAGGAAGACATTCGGGAACAGGAGCAACGCCAACAACTTCTGCACACACTACTAGCTATTCGGTATGTGTCAGAGCCCACTACGTACCGAGAGGCCATGGCATCCTCTCATGCTAAACAGTGGCGCAAAGCAGCTAAGTCGGAATACCAGTCGCTTATGGATAACAACACCTGGATGTTGGTCCCCGTCCAAGAGGCCGGAAGATTCTGAGAAGCCGATGGGTCTTTGTTGTGAAGTATACCGGCACTGGCGAAATCGACCGCTTCAAGGCGCGTCTTGTCATCAAAGGGTTCCTACAGGAATATGGTATCGACTATAACGAAATATTTTCCCCTGTTATCAGGATGGAAGTACTCCGACTACTTCTGACGATTGCAGCACTCCTTGACCTTGAGATTCATCAGATGGACGTCAAGACGGCCTTCCTTAACGTTTCCTAGAGGAAGAGATCCACATGGCTCAACCAGACGGCTTCACCATCCCGGGAAATGAGGATTTAGTCTGCAAACTCATCAAGAGTCTATGTGGGTTAAAGCAAGCTCCCCGTGTCTGGTACCAAACATTGTCTGCATTTCTGCTTGAGCTAGGATTTGCTAAGCTCATCAAGGACAGTTGCGTGTTTATCCGTACGTTTGCCGGCGTCACTTGCTATATCGCAGTGTATGTTGATGACCTTTTGATTATTGCGCCAACACCAGCCCTCATCAGTGAGCTGAAATCAGCCCTGAAAAAGAGGTTCTCCATGACTGATCTAGGCGAGGTAAACTACTTACTCGGCTGGTCCATTCAACGTGACCGCAAGAACCGAACGATATTTATCCATCAACACAAGTACGCTACGAAGGTCATTGACCGTTTCAGCGACTACATTCCTTACCCAATTGCAACACCTGCAGATCGGAACGTCAAACTCTCCGTTAGCAGCCAACCTGCTACTGAAGCAGAGAAAGATGCGATGAAATCATACCCGTATCGCGAAGCCGTTGGAAGTATTATGTACCTCATGGTAGGTACTAGACCCGACATGGCGTTATACATGCGTGAAGTCAGTCAGTTCCTAACTAATCCAGGAATGGAGCACTGGAATGCAGTTGTTAGAGGATTGAAGTACCTTGCTGGCACGAAAGACTATGGTTTATGTCTGGGTGGTTCACAAAACGTAACACCAGAAAATCTAGCTGATCGCCTCGCTGCCTACAGTGATTCTGACTACGCCAATTGTCCCGACACGAGACGCTCGGTTGGAGGATATGTGACTATGCTCTCTAACAGTCCGATTTCATGGCTCTCACGCAAACACCACACGGTTGTCTTATCAACGACAGAGGCAGAATACATTGCCCTATGTCACTGTATGCAAGAGATGATATTCCTCAAATTGCTATTAAAAGAACTAGGCTTTGCTACAACGCAACCCAACGTCATTCAAGAGGACAATCAAAGCTGCATCAAAATCTGCTATACCCCGAGCTGCACGGGAGGTCGAAACACATCCATGTTCGATACTGTTTTGTGCAAGAAAAAGTTGAGCGCCATGAATTCTCCGTCGCCTATTGCTATACCAAAGATATGGTTGCCGACATCTTTACAAAAGCTTTAGACAAGCATCAGTTCAGAGAACTAAGGGCTAAGCTCAGGATGAAACCCCTCGACGCTAAATAAGCCATTCCGTCAAGTGTACGAGAACAACACTAACAGCATGAAGCGTGCCTAATATAATGCATCCTTTTTTTTTAATTTTTCCCACTGGGTTTATATTTTGGTTTGCAATATGGTTTTCCCTCGTTGAGGTTTCCCTGGTCTAGTACCGAATTACAATAGGCATACAAATTTGTTATCCATGCACCAAGCACAGTGATTGCTAGGAAAATTCATTATCGATTAGGCAAACCCGCTGAAATCCTATCGACTCCTATCATCTACTTACTCTTGAAGACGACGAAAGGACGAATGCACGCCACGAAGTTAATCCAGTCCCATGCTGACGAAACCGGCTTGCCTTCCTCCAAGTCGTACATGAGGCGAGTCTTGCCGTCAACCTTGAGGACAAATGCATGTCCGATACGATTGTGGTTGTACGCGATGACAATGTACAAACCACGGCGAAGCGAGACCTCCTCCAGCACGCGAAATCCTCGCCTGCCTGGAATAGTAAAGTTCTTCTTGATCGCCTTGACAACGAAGTCTCGCCTGTCGTCTCGAAGCTTGCGAAGAAATCGCAGCACCACATTCCACGATGTTCCCCTGTGCAAATCCACGCCGTGGTCTTGAAGCTCAGCTGCCACAATGCATCGATGTCGTCTTGCGTAATCACATCAGGACGTCCGGCAAGCTCGGCGGCGCGCCTCAAAGCGTTGAACATGCACAGCCCCAACGTATCTGCACCGACTGCTTCTTGCCTCCTTCGTCGCTCGGCCACCACTCAGAAAACCTTCTGTAACCCGACAACTTAAATTGGTCCACCAGGTCTAGTGAAGCCCCAAAGCCGTCTCGACGAAGCTGCTTTTCTGGCTCCCATGTTCGTTGATAATAGCGCCGCGTTGCCACATAACGCTCAGCCACAACACGCGGTACTGCTTACCCAATGGAGTCTGGCGGGAATCGTTGATGAGCGCCACGTTCCACTTCTTTTTTGTGGTAACGTAAGCGCCCTCCCGAGTCACCGACTTGCTCATGTAATACTTCCCACTGATTGGGTAAAAGAGCTCGTCATCGGTAGCACTAGCCGGCGGATCGGTAGCACTAGCCGGCGGATCGGTAACGCTAGCCGGCGGATCGGCAGTACTATCTGCAGGGCTTCCGGGCTCAAAGTCGAAACGATCTGGCCTATATGGCACCCCACAGCTGCTGCATACGACAGCAGCCGTGTCGTTGCAACATGTGCATACTATACACACCCAGTTGGCAGCAATTTCCCCGTGTGAACCAACAGTCTGAGTGACTGTATCAGCTCCCTAGTTGATGACATTTTGTGTCAGAGTTGTGGACAGAATACATGCAATTGTGGCTGTAGCCACCTGGTCGGTGGCGGGAAGGTCCTGGCCTAATGAAGCATTGACCAGCTCCTCGGACGTCCCCACGGCCGCGTGTGCGGACGCTGTAGTCTCTTCCCCTGCTGTGCACAGCATCAGGAGCGCTCCCGCTGCGTGCGCTGGACTCGCCTTGCGAGCACTCTTGAGTTGCCGGATCTTGTAGGCTCTCCTGGGCTTCCTCAGCCTCCTGCTTTTCGGCAGAGGACCGGGCGTGCCCGACGCCGCAGCTGCAGGCGGAGGAGGCCTTCCTGTCTTCCAGATCTTGCCCATATTGGCGTGCTCCCGATGGTTTTCTTCGCGAACGGCAGAACCGAACGAGCTAAGGCTAACCAGCTGCCGGAATGACTCGAGAGCTTCCAGCACAGTCCAAAATCTTCGAGAGTGAGTGACTGTTCAAACTTTCGATATCCTCTGATCTGATCCCTTATAAAAAGATTAAGTCGTGAACCTATGTAAAGTGGCAGGGAGGCTGTCACGGTACTCCCCTTCCCATAGGAGTACAGGGTACCAGATCCCTCTGAAAGTGATGTAGCCATACAAAAGACCCTCTTAAAGCTGTTACTCAGGAAGTGACTATGGAGTATAGTCTCTTCCAGTGTAGAATCGTCAGCACCAACCGTGTCAGTGCACGCTGCTGGCAGTGCGCCAGCTTAACTAAATCTCACTTTGTCTTTTCACTCCTTCTCCTCCCTTCGAACACTCCGCTCATTACAACCACAGTAGTCACCTCGGATCATCGAGGTGAGCACACCAAACTTGTGGGGCAACGTCTCCTGGAGGAACTTGGTCGTCTTCTCGGCCTTCTTGGCGGCATCCTTCTCGTGGAAGCAGATGTCAATGTAGTCCTCACAGAAGTATTGGCGAGCCAGGAAAAAGTAAAACTGAAGTCGGCACCTGGTAAGTAGACAGCGGCGCATGTGAGAAAAGCGTTTTAGTTAAGGAAAGAGGGGATAACGCACCATTGTGCTCCAGCAAGTTCTGGATATATATGCCGTCGGAAAGTAATGGCGCGTAAAGTGTGGTTTCACCTGGTAGATGAAGCTACTCGCGGCGCGTTCTTTCATCACGAGGTGGCATCTGTGTCATCTGGCGGTGTTGACAATATTAAGGACTTCCGCAAGAAGATACGCAGTAACTATCGCGGTGAACAGCCCGACCTTCTGGCTCACGTTGTGGCCGATCAATTGGATGTCTACGCCAACATAGCAGCACACGACGAAGCGAATGCTCAGCCTTTGCCACCACGTTCATCGTTGAACGCTCTCGGTCTGCAAGCCACACTCATCATGGAAGTGCCGCAGCTAGCTACTCGTGCAGAGTCTCGGAAATCATTCGCATCTCGACACGCAGGCACTCCAGCGGGTCCTCCGGGTACAGACCGCCAAGCTTCGCGGCATAGCGCGCGATCTCCATACTTTGGCAGTAGGTGGCTCCGTTCACCTCCAGCAGCGGCATCTTGCCAAGAGGGGTGTTGGGCTTCAGTTGGCCCCACTCGGGTCCTGAAAGACGAACATCGGCAAACGGGATCTTGGCGTAAGTGAGCACAAGGCGAGACAGCTTGGCACGGGCAGGAAGTTGGAAGTAGGTGAGCTTCAGTTTCGGGGCCATTGTTGTGAGAGGGCGCTGGAAGGATAATGATGGGGCAGCACTAAAGCAGGGATCCGTAAAAACTAATAAGGCTAAAAAATATATTGCATAATAAATATTTAATTATTTATTTCAGCCACCAACATTTTTCTACCATATTCAACGCATATTCCACAATATGCTTTTCTCCTGACTTGGGTTCACTATAGTCAAATTGACGTCACTACACTTTTTGACCAATCGCATGTCTCCACTTGGAGGGAATTTGTCCAACCACAGCCGTAGCTCTCTGTAGACCAGTCATTTCAGGAGCTTTCACCTGACTTGGGTTCACTATAGTAGTCAAATTGACGTCACTATACGTTTTGACCAATCGCATGTCTCCACTTGGAGGGAATTTGTCCAACCACAGCCGTAGCTCTCTGTAGACCAGTCATTTCAGGAGCTTTCACCTGACTCGGGTTCACTATAGTAGTCAAATTGACGTCACTACACTTTTTGACCAATCGCATGTCTCCACTTGCAGGGAATTCGTCCAATCACAGCCGTAGCTGTGTGCTCACACCTTTTTTGTCGAGCTGAGGATGAAAGGTGTGTGCGAGGCAGAATCTAAAAATCTTCTTTCTGCACGCTACCTCCTCGGAATTTTTGACTACCATGCCCTCCAGCAACAAGCCACTCACGAACAAGCTCGTGGTAACCCTAATGTTTACCAAGAAATCGAGGGAGGAATACATATGTTCGACTTGCTCTAAGACGTGCCGAAGTGCCCACGGCTATACGAACCTGATAACTCATCTGCGCGCTAATCACCCCTCCTACCTGGAAGATGCAACCCAAGCAGCTAAGGACCACAACGCGCTCCGTCTACGCGTAATCGACGAAGAGACGCGGGACATTTTCCGGTGGTGCGAGTGGACAGTTATGGACCGTCTGCCTCTGAGTTTCGTAGAGCGCAAGATGACGCGAAAGAATGCGTCGCTGTCTTCGATCAGCGAGAAGACGTTGAAGTCGTACCTGATGCGCGTGTTTGAGGCTACCGAGGTTAGGGTTGCTGAGGATCTGCCTGCTACCTTCGGCATTGTGCTCGACGGTTCAACTTTCAGTAGTCGCCATTACATAGCAATTTTTGCCGTGTTCAATGATCCTAATATGTGCAGTGGGGCCCCGGCTCAGGATGCCTCCGACTTTTTTGAAGACACGGAATGCTACACTCACCGGTTCATACTCCTGGCTTTTTGCCCTCTAGAAGCTGAAGAAGACCTCGGGGCTCAATGGCTATTTGATCTTATTGCCGACACGCTTTCGCGATATAATAAGCCTTGGGAGTCTGTGCAGTTCATGGTGGCCGACAACAACGTAACGTAACGTCTACCAATACATTGGAAGTCGTGAAGGTGCACTACCTATGGTTGGGTGCGCATCGCACAGGTTCAACTTGGCTGTCTGTGACTACCTGGTCAGCTTTGAGGATCTACTCGTGAAAATTCATGCTCTTATGACCAAGCTGCGTACCATCAAGGGCCGCGCTGTTCTTCGTCGCGTGACCGACCTGTCGCCTGTGCTCCGCAACGACACTCGTTGGTCAAGTACCTATGCCATGGTGCAACGCTACACTAAACTAGAGCCAGCCCTGAACTCCCTGGGGCACGGCACCCTAGTGGAATTTGGTATCCAACCGCTTCTTCTTCGAAGGACCGAGTCGGAGCGAGCTCACTCACTGCTGAAAGTCCTTACCGACTTTGAAGGGATCACGAGGACCCTACAGCGCTCTACACTAACGTTGTCTGGAGCACGCCGCCTGTTTGACCTGGTGTGTCAGCGCTACCCACAACTGAAGCCTCGGCTCGCAACAACTGCTGCCATCGTGAAAAATGCAGCCCTGGAGACGGGCATAGTGAAGATCCAGCGAAAGGAGTCGCTGAATCCTGCTGAGCGCCATGCATGTGCTGATTTTCGTCGTGGCGATCGTAGCGCGGAGGAACCAGCAGGAGAGTTGGCAGAGCACTCTTTGGTGTACCACGCATTTAAGAAGCGCAAGGTAGTGAAGCGCTCTTTGTATGTCGATGTTGGATTTATCCCACCGACATCTAACGAATGCGAGCGCTTCTTCTCGACCGTCAAGCTAGTCTGCTCGGATCTACGAAAGCGACTAGACCCGTCGACCCTGGAAATGCTAATGTTTCTTCTGTATAACAGGGACATGTGGGATGTGTACACTGTAGAATCGGTAAGGTCGTAGGAAACATTCTCGAGAATAATGCAAAATAATTGCATTATTCATTCCTTTCCACACTGGGTCTTCATTAATGTCGATACGGAATATTGCTCTTTAGTGACTAAAGCAGTCAGGATCGCCGTAAAGGAACGACTGGAATTGCTGGGGCCGGTGATGTACGCTGATACCGCTGTTGCAGGATCCACTATGCGACCAGCGAGATTACACCATCACTCAGGGCTCTCAACTTGAGAATGCGTTATGGTTCGAGGACTAACCCCTAATTATTGTAGTAATCGGTCTGGAATATATTTGATGGTGCGGTGGAGGCGAGCGACTGAGTGCCAGGGAATACAAATACTGCAGAACGTAGCAGGAAACAAATACTCCACAAATACATTTTTTAGGCCGAAGTAAATCAAAACCTAGGTTGATCTTCTCCCGAATCGAGCACTACATCTTCAGAGTAGCAACGCTAACTAAGCTCCTTCGTTGTCTGCTTTGTCGACGAAAGTGCTCGTTTTTCTTTCTTTTCCTGCGTGGGCAACTTGCACTCCTGTACCTACGGGATGCAAGGCAAAGTGCGTCCCATATCAGGACGCCTCGATTGCATCATCGGTATCCGACTCGCAAACTGCGAGATCCTTTCCTACAGACTTCTCTCTCATCAGCCTCTGCCGCACAACAATTAGCGTTCGCCACCTGTCCTCCATCATGCTCTAATCACAAATCCAACAGCGCTTCAATCAGATCCTTCGCCCACACTAGCATTTTGCTTCGCCAAAGAGACACGAAGATGAACCAGTTCGGGCTCGTGGCCGTGACCGCCGTGCTGGTGGCCCTCTACCACAACTACTTCGCCCCGCAGCCCGCAGTGTGGATGGCGCCCTCGCAGCTCAAGCTCACGTACTTCGCCGGCCCCGGCCGCGCGGAGCTCTCGCGCCTGATCCTGTCGGCCGGCAACGTCTCGTTCGAGGACGAGCGTCTGGACCGCGACGCGTTCCTGGCCATCAAACCCTCGCTGCCGCTGGGCCAGGTGCCGGTGCTGGAGGTGGACGGCACCACCTACAGCCAGAGCATGGCCATCGCGCGCTACGCCGCTAAGCTCACGGGCCTGTACCCGCAGGACCCACTGCAGTGTCTGCGTGTGGACATGGTGTCCGAGTCGCTCATCGACGTCAAGACGCTCATCTCGGAGATCGCGTACCGCACGCCGGACGAGGCCGCCAAGGCCGAGAAGACCAAGAAGCTGCTGGAGGAGAGCGTCCCCAAGACGTTCAAGCTGCTGGAGGGCTTCGTGCAAGGCCCCTTCTTCCTGGCCGACAAGATGACGTACGCAGATCTGCAGCTGTTCGACCTCGTAAAGAATGCTCTCAATAACTTCGAGGGCTTCTCGCTGGGCAAGTACCCGAAGCTTACGGCGCTGGTGGCCAAGGTGGAGACGAACGCGAACGTCGCTGCGTACCTGGCCAAGCACCAGAAGTAACTGGCACAAAAAAGGAAGGGAAAGACGAGAAACAGAATTTTGAATGCAATTGCGTTGCTTCTAGAAGCCGTCTTTGAAGATGTCGGGACGCGGCGTCAGGTATCCCGTGCAAATCGCGGCGGTTGGTTCAGGTGAAGGAGGAGTATGACGCAATCTTGCCTTCGCCGGAGGCGTGACTCAACGGCGGTCCAGTGGGGCATCACGTGGAGACTGCGCGTGTTGCCTCTTCATCACCGGGATCCATTTGCGCTCTCAGTTGCAAATTTGCCTCGCCCCGCACAAGTCCTCCAAGCCCCGACCACCATGGCCCAGCCCACCTTCAAGCTCACCTACTTCGACGGCAAGGGCCGCGCCGAGCTCTCGCGCATGCTCTTCAGCTACGGCGGCGTGGCTTTCACGGACGCCCGCGTCGCGCACGCCGACTTCCCGGCCATGAAGCCCACGCTGCCCTTCGGCCAGCTGCCGGTGCTGGAGGTGGACGGCGCGGTCTACGCCCAGAGCATGGCCATCGCCCGTTACGCCGCCAAGGTCGTGGGGCTGTACCCGAGCGACGCCGTGCAGGCCCTGAAGGCCGACATGTTCTCGTGCTCGCTGGGCGACCTGGAGGACCCGTTTGTGGACTTCATGTTCAAGACGTCGGACGAGGCCCAGAAGGCCCAGAAGAAGAAGGCGTTCATCGAGGAGACGGTGCCCAAGTTCTTCGCCGCGCTCGAGAAGGTGGTGGCCGGCAAGTTCATCCTCGGCGACAACCTCTCGTACGCCGACGTGCAGTTCCTCGACGTCGTGGACAACAAGCTCAAGTGGGCCTTCCCCGACTTCAAGGTGGACGCGTTCCCCAAGCTCTCGGCCCTGTTGAGCAACGTGAAGGCGGAGCCCAAGATCGCGGCCTACCTGTCGAAGCAGTAAGTCTAGCGCTTGGAATTTACTAGATCGTTACCAAACAAATAATACTTCACGCTTCACCGCGGTTCGCATTCTGTTTAGGCTCCAACACAGCAAGTTGCATTGAATTGCTAGGCACGCAGCAAATGATACACACCGCGGCACGAGTTTTTCGGTGCTGACCACGCAACGGAACCCTGTGCCGGTGGTCTATACTGCCGTAACCCATTTCGCTAGTCGCATCCCACTTCAACTTGCACCACGAAAACACTGCTCTGATGTGGAGTGGCGGATGATCTGGGCTCCGAGCGGTACGTTAGACCCTTCTTGCCGGCTACCTTGCCGGCTAACCAAACCTTTCAGTTTGCGCGTTGCGTAGGGGCGTTTACCTGATTGTGCGTCGCCGCCTATGCTTTGACCAACTCAATACTACACTAGTAGCTATGATAACGTTACCGATGATTGCAATTTTTTGCCTACCTACACGAAGTGATATTGAAAGTGCGTCCTCTGTCAACCACGGCAGGAACGCGACTCAAGGCGTTTTCTTACAGGTTTTACTTAGGTCTTGCTCGTGGCCATTCGTACCATGAATCAGGGTTCATCCGAGGGTCTGAAGCATTTTAAATGAGTCTCCGGTGGTTATGAAGCTCCTTAAACTGTATTCCTACACAATTCTAATGACCATCACACTGTGTTGCATTGTAGAGCTTTCCTGGTCGGCAATAGCATCTAAGCTTGATCGAAATTTTAGCCTGTGGACGTGGAGCTGCAACGCTACTATATCCGATTCCTTGCCATGTGTGCCGTTGGTACTTAAAATATTGCTGTGACTTCCGTGATTCTGGTTCACAGTAGAGACTCACTCATCAAGCACTGAAAAAAAACTACTGTGCAGGTGCGTATTGATATTTGATTTTCAAAAGATAAGCGTTTTGCTGGGTAGCTGTGCCGTCGTCAGGTTTTCTTATTTTGCAATCAGGTTGGAAAAGTTAGTTACGATCGTAATGTCTGACTATAACTCGATTGCTATTGTCGGCATCCCGTCAACTTACAAGGCGTGCTTTGCCAGGTAAGCAGCAATCTCCGGATTGGCCTTCACACGGTTCGCAATGCCTTCAAGCTTCGCGTACGGGGCGGCCGAAAACCCGGGAATAAACTTGCCCAACGGGTTCTCGAACATGTCGAAGAGTTGAATGTCGGCGAACGTCACCTTGTTGCCCATGAAGTAGTCACCTTGGATCATCGAGGTGAGCACGCCAAACTTGCGAGGCAACGTCTGCTGGAGGAACTTGGTGGTCTTCTCGGCCTTCTTCGTCTCATCTTTTTCTTCAAAATAAATGTCGATGTAGTCTTCAAGAACCTCGTTCAATGTCTCGGAAATCATCTCGACACGCAGGCACTCCAGCGGGTCCTCCGGGTACAGATCACCAATCTTCGCGGCATAGCGCGCGATCGCCATACTTTGGCAGTAGGTGGTACCGTCCACCTCCAGCAGCGGCATCTCGCCAAGTGGAGTTTTGGGCTTGAGTTGACCCCACTCTGGAAACGTAAGACGAACATCGTCAAACGGGATCTTGGCGTAAGTAAGCACAAGGCGAGACAGCTCGGCACGGACAGGTAGGTGAAAGTAGATAAGCTTCAGTTGTGGGGTCATTGTTGTACTAAAGCGCAGAAGGGTAAGTGAGGATGTTTCAGCAAGCAAAGGACTGCGATTTCCTTTCGGTCGCAATCACCCTGGGCATCTATTGCTTTTGAAGCCTTGAACTTGAAGGGTACCGGTCGCAATCAAAGAGGTTTCTATCTCCTATATGTTTTATTAAGGCTGCCGTGTGGTGGATAACAACTCGATTGAATTTGAATGCCACTTACTTTGTATCATTTGAAGCCTATCCGGCAAACCGGTCGGTTGTCTGTTGAACGTGGCGCAATCTTGAAGCAACGTCTTATGTTTACTTGTCACCCACAGTCGCCTTGTAACCTAAGGAATAGCTACGGTGCTTCTGTGAGCTGGTGATTGTTAGAATCAAAGTCGCAGTACCTGCCCCAAGGTGACTTCACCAATCACAGCAGTGATTGCGACTCCAGTGGACACTCGGCAACATATTTGCGCGCCTGACCACTTCCTTGCCTGCTTTGCGATCCTTGCTAGGCCGCGACAGCATTCCTGATCCATTACCATGAAACATGAGAGAAGCTTGGAACAGTTTCTGATGGAGAGTTCGAAGACTTTCGACACTGCATTGTACGAGGCAGTCCGAGCTACTGGACACCCCAAAGCAGTTCTCTTCATAGGGGGCAATACTCTCGCTCCCAAGCATATTTAATACTAACAGTTAATGCGCAAGGATGCACAAGAACCGAACCTTTGCTAGCTCCTCCGCATCTGCTATTTGCAAATAATCGTCACGAAGTACCGACAACTTCTCTCACACGAAAACATAAGCCAGTACTGTGCTGGAAGGAGCAAATTTCCGTAGTAAGGAAGATGATAGCAACGGTGTGAGATAGCTGCACGTGGTGCCAGAGTTGATCATACAACATCGATTTATTAATCTACCGTGTTTGCACTACGGGCTGTAGTGTCAACTCCTTATCGAATGTCTTGAAGTACGTAGTATACGCGCCGCCGCATTGCTTAGTTTAGTAGCTGCTCGCGTTGAAGTGGTCGGCCGTCATGACCTTGGCCCACGCCGAAGAGAACACGTGCTTGAAGACGCCCTCCTCCGACGCGAACAGCTGCACCGCCTCCTTGAGCTCGGGCGCCGCCAGCAGCGCCAGGTCCGTGTCCATCATGTACACGTCCTTGCCCTCCGCCTTGAACTCCTTCTCCGACACCTCCGTCCACGTCTCGTTCAGGAGCACCTGGAAGTACTCGTTCGACAGCGTCAGCGAGTTGTTGCTGTACGAGCCGCTGTAGCCGAGCGTCTTCTGCTGCGCCACACTGCGCGGACGGCCAGCCAGAGCCACCGCCTCGTACGGAGACACACCCAGGATCTTGATGTTGTCGCGAACGGCGATCAGGGTCGAGTTGTAGTACTCACGCGGCGCCAGGATCTCCGTGCCGTTGCCGTTCTCGGCGTCCGTGCGGCCACCCAGGAAGTCGATCGTCACGTTGCCCGCGTCCTCCAGAGCAACCTGGCCCGCCAGCACGATCAGGTCGGCCGTCGACAGCGTCGGGTACGACTCCTTCACGGGCTCCAGCGCGGCGATGATCTTGTCGACGCCGGCGTTCACCGGCCAGTCCTTCTCGGGTGAGAAGCGGATGCGGGCACCGTTGCAGCCGCCGGCGTAGTCCGTGATGCGGAACGTCGACGCGCACTGGTACGCAGCGTGCACGAACAGAGCGCCGTTGTACGGCGTGCCGTCGGCGCTCGAGTCGCTCGTCAGGCCGTCCACCGACTTGGTCAGCAGCGAACGGATGTCCGAGCGCACGGCGTCGAAGTCCGGCAGCGTCGCGGGCGTCGGCGGCAGCGGGTTCTGGAACGGCTGAGCGGGCGGCACGTCGTTACCGCGGCAGCGAGCCACCGGGCCCAGGTCGCGCGACACCAGCTTGTACCAGGCGTGCGAGAACTCCTCGTCCAGAGCGGTCTGGTTGGCCGCGAACTCGAGCGAGATGTTGTGGTAGCTCTCGTCGTGCAGGAGCGCGATGTCGGCCGTCAGCATGCGCACGGGCGGCGTCGTGTCGGGCACGGGGCGCCACTGCACGTGGCCACCGGGGCCGTCGAACTTCTCCCACTCGAGGTTGGTGAGGCCCTTGAAGTAGCCGTTGCTCCACTTGGTGGGCGTGAACGTCCACGAGCCCTCGAAGCCGCTGGTGTAGGTGTTGTTGCCCTTGCCCTTGAGCGCGCCCTCGCCGCAGGTTCCCGGCCACGGGTTCAGCGGGTCCTGCGTCGGATCGGGGCCGGGGCCCGTCGGGCACGCGCCGTGTGTCTTGCCGAAGGCGTGGCCGCCGCCGATCAGCGCCACCGTCTCGCGGTCGTTCATGCCCATGCGCTCGAAGGTGCTGCGCACATCGGGCACCGAGCCTGCCGGGTCGGGCACGCCCATGTGTCCTCCGGGGTTCACGTAGATGAGGCCCATGGTGGTGGGGCCCAGCGGCTCCTTGCAGTCACCGTCCACGGCGCACGGCGCCACGCTCTCCTGCTCGGGCGTCGGGCCCAGCTGCAGGCTGCTCGTGCCGTCCGCGTCGTCGCGACGGCCACCGCAGAAGCCCAGCACGGGGCCGCCCATGCTCTCGATGGCCACGTTGCCGGACAGCACGATGAGGTCACCCCACGACAGCGCGTCGCCGTACTTGAGCTTAATGGGCTCGAGCAGGTCGAGCGCCTTGTCCAGGTTGGCGTTGTCGGCCCAGCTGCGCTCCGGGTTGAAGCGGATGCGGCCGCCGTCGCAGCCTCCGCGGCCGTCGGCGCGGCGGTACGAGCCGTTGCAGTGCCACGCCAGGCGGATGAAGAGGCCGCCGTAGTGGCCGAAGTCGGCGGGCCAGAAGTCCTGCGAGTCTGTCATCAGGTGCAGCAGGTCCTCCTTCACGAGCTCGTAGTCGATCACGTCGCAGCTCTGGGCATCGTAGAGCTCGGAGGAGATCTGGCGGTCCTGCTGGTGCACGGCGGCGACCGAGTCGTAGCCGAACGGGCAGCTGGCGGCGTTGGCGCCGCTGGACATGCCGGCGAGCGCGGCAACGAAGGCGGCGAGGCGGACGTTCATCGTTGGGATGCGAGCGACTTGCGGCCTCCGAGGTGGAATGAGTTGTGAGCGAGCGTCGCACTGGGTCTGGGGACCCCGATTGAGGCGGTGAGGCGTTGGATGCTTAACGGACTGGTACAGCCTGTTTGGCTGTTTGAACTGCTAGTGTACGGATATACAGTACTTGCTGCGTAGGACATCTCCATCGGATTATTTGTTGAGTCACTAGGTTTACGTATTTTGAGTATCCTGAACCCGCCCTGCGTCGTTGAACCATCGGCTGGCCGGAAGTGTTTGCCTGAAATCCACCAGCAGAGTTGGAGATAAAACATGGACCAAGGGAACAAGCGACGACATCCCTGCTTCGAGCATGCAAAATTTAGGAAAACACTCATTGAGTGTCGCTGATTACAAACTCGCGATTTCCCGCAACCTCGTGCAATAAACAAAAGGAAAGGATCGGTAGATTATGGCCGAAGCTCGCATCGACATCTGTTAATCCATTCGTGTCACTTTAGTTCGCCTACTAATGCAGGCCGGCTGCGAAGCCACTGCGTTTTTCTCGTCTCAACGTGCTTGTTCTTTCGCTACTCGCCTACTGCGCGTTATGCGTGCACCAGTCGCAGCAGCAAACGGAGCACTCTGGCACCCTTCACACGTGGTGCACTTCGACGTGTACAGAAGATACTTGCAACATAACAGAAGTGGCCATTCACTCCACAACTGCTGTATCAAGTGTCGGTGCGAATTGTCTTCGCAAAGTATCAGATACGCTTGACGCACACAAATAATGGCTAACAAATAAATCTCGTTGAGGCCGGTGGGTGCACCGGCACCGCCAGACTCTCATCTCGAATGCAAGTTGCCAGACGATTCATCAATGTCGCACAATTCGGTGGTGCGACCTAGGTGCTTCTTTCCACTGAGTTACACTTCAAATTACCAAAGGTCTGTCGCCATACCTCCAGCAAAAGAAAGATACATTTGCACGTTCCAACCTTTACACGTAGTTTGCCTTGAAAAGTTGACGAACGAGAGGAAACAAGATGCATTTACACACATGAACCTTTTCGTGCAGTACGCCTGAATATTCGTTGGAGTCAATACGTGCAAGCATGACACCCACAATATTGCCCGCCATAGCGTCAGGGGCAGGCGACACCACCGCCGCATTCGCGTTTGTTGATGGCACGCATTGATGGTACGCTAGACACAATACCCGGAGTCCGCGCAGGTCTGCTGCGACAGCAAAAATAATATCCGGGAAGCGTAGAGGAGGCTTGGTGATGAACTTTTGTAGATTAACATTGAGCGGGTGGTTATGCCAATGCAGGCTTCGTTGGTCCGGTAGCAGTGATTCTCAGCCAGACGATTAGCGAAGACCAACCGAGTAGAGAGATAGAGTCGTAAGAGGATGATCTAGACCAAAACGAAGAGCGTCGAGCGATCGGTTTGCCCTGGGGTCATTAAAAAATGCCATAGTTTCGAAGTAACGTGCAACCGCAGGAAGATTGTTGCTGTGTACCAGAGCCTATCGCGTATGGAGAAAGCTCTGCTTTCATGGTCGAACACTTGATTTGTCCATTGTCGGCTCGTTACGCACACTGTGATTCACGATTGCGCCCAGATTACCATCATTGAGCACTGTCTCCGGCGAGGTCAAGGCGTTCCGTGGGTCCATGTCTTATCGACAATGGATCGCCCTGCGATTATCGACTTTTTCTGCTCGCAGATTTCACGGGTTACGTGGTCGCAAAGATTGGTTTGGATTAACTATATGGTTTGTCCAGAGTGCCCCATCCCAAAAGCTTTTCCAGTCGACGCTACCCCATCTAAAGCCGTTGTCCGACCACAGGCTATCGTTGAACGGAAGGTCTCCAAACTGTCCTACCACGTGAGCCCTCGCCAACACCACGATTTTCCATCGCACAACACCGCTTCAATCGGGGTCCCCAGACCCAGTGCGACGCTCGCTCACAACTCATTCCACCTCGGAGGCCGCAAGTCGCTCGCATCCCAACGATGAACGTCCGCCTCGCCGCCTTCGTTGCCGCGCTCGCCGGCATGTCCAGCGGCGCCAACGCCGCCAGCTGCCCGTTCGGCTACGACTCGGTCGCCGCCGTGCACCAGCAGGACCGCCAGATCTCCTCCGAGCTCTACGATGCCCAGAGCTGCGACGTGATCGACTACGAGCTCGTGAAGGAGGACCTGCTGCACCTGATGACAGACTCGCAGGACTTCTGGCCCGCCGACTTCGGCCACTACGGCGGCCTCTTCATCCGCCTGGCGTGGCACTGCAACGGCTCGTACCGCCGCGCCGACGGCCGCGGAGGCTGCGACGGCGGCCGCATCCGCTTCAACCCGGAGCGCAGCTGGGCCGACAACGCCAACCTGGACAAGGCGCTCGACCTGCTCGAGCCCATTAAGCTCAAGTACGGCGACGCGCTGTCGTGGGGTGACCTCATCGTGCTGTCCGGCAACGTGGCCATCGAGAGCATGGGCGGCCCCGTGCTGGGCTTCTGCGGTGGCCGTCGCGACGACGCGGACGGCACGAGCAGCCTGCAGCTGGGCCCGACGCCCGAGCAGGAGAGCGTGGCGCCGTGCGCCGTGGACGGTGACTGCAAGGAGCCGCTGGGCCCCACCACCATGGGCCTCATCTACGTGAACCCCGGAGGACACATGGGCGTGCCCGACCCGGCAGGCTCGGTGCCCGATGTGCGCAGCACCTTCGAGCGCATGGGCATGAACGACCGCGAGACGGTGGCGCTGATCGGCGGCGGCCACGCCTTCGGCAAGACACACGGCGCGTGCCCGACGGGCCCCGGCCCCGATCCGACGCAGGACCCGCTGAACCCGTGGCCGGGAACCTGCGGCGAGGGCGCGCTCAAGGGCAAGGGCAACAACACCTACACCAGCGGCTTCGAGGGCTCGTGGACGTTCACGCCCACCAAGTGGAGCAACGGCTACTTCAAGGGCCTCACCAACCTCGAGTGGGAGAAGTTCGACGGCCCCGGTGGCCACGTGCAGTGGCGCCCCGTGCCCGACACGACGCCGCCCGTGCGCATGCTGACGGCCGACATCGCGCTCCTGCACGACGAGAGCTACCACAACATCTCGCTCGAGTTCGCGGCCAACCAGACCGCTCTGGACGAGGAGTTCTCGCACGCCTGGTACAAGCTGGTGTCGCGCGACCTGGGCCCGGTGGCTCGCTGCCGCGGTAACGACGTGCCGCCCGCTCAGCCGTTCCAGAACCCGCTGCCGCCGACGCCCGCGACGCTGCCGGACTTCGACGCCGTGCGCTCGGACATCCGTTCGCTGCTGACCAAGTCGGTGGACGGCCTGACGAGCGACTCGAGCGCCGACGGCACGCCGTACAACGGCGCTCTGTTCGTGCACGCTGCGTACCAGTGCGCGTCGACGTTCCGCATCACGGACTACGCCGGCGGCTGCAACGGTGCCCGCATCCGCTTCTCACCCGAGAAGGACTGGCCGGTGAACGCCGGCGTCGACAAGATCATCGCCGCGCTGGAGCCCGTGAAGGAGTCGTACCCGACGCTGTCGACGGCCGACCTGATCGTGCTGGCGGGCCAGGTTGCTCTGGAGGACGCGGGCAACGTGACGATCGACTTCCTGGGTGGCCGCACGGACGCCGAGAACGGCAACGGCACGGAGATCCTGGCGCCGCGTGAGTACTACAACTCGACCCTGATCGCCGTTCGCGACAACATCAAGATCCTGGGTGTGTCTCCGTACGAGGCGGTGGCTCTGGCTGGCCGTCCGCGCAGTGTGGCGCAGCAGAAGACGCTCGGCTACAGCGGCTCGTACAGCAACAACTCGCTGACGCTGTCGAACGAGTACTTCCAGGTGCTCCTGAACGAGACGTGGACGGAGGTGTCGGAGAAGGAGTTCAAGGCGGAGGGCAAGGACGTGTACATGATGGACACGGACCTGGCGCTGCTGGCGGCGCCCGAGCTCAAGGAGGCGGTGCAGCTGTTCGCGTCGGAGGAGGGCGTCTTCAAGCACGTGTTCTCTTCGGCGTGGGCCAAGGTCATGACGGCCGACCACTTCAACGCGAGCAGCTACTAAACTAAGCAATGCGGCGGCGCGTATACTACGTACTTCAAGACATTCGATAAGGAGTTGACACTACAGCCCGTAGTGCAAACACGGTAGATTAATAAATCGATGTTGTATGATCAACTCTGGCACCACGTGCAGCTATCTCACACCGTTGCTATCATCTTCCTTACTACGGAAATTTGCTCCTTCCAGCACAGTACTGGCTTATGTTTTCGTGTGAGAGAAGTTGTCGGTACTTCGTGACGATTATTTGCAAATAGCAGATGCGGAGGAGCTAGCAAAGGTTCGGTTCTTGTGCATCCTTGCGCATTAACTGTTAGTATTAAATATGCTTGGGAGCGAGGGTATTGCCCCCTATGAAGAAAACTGCTTTGGGGTGTCCAGTAGCTCGGACTGCCTCGTACAATGCAGTGTCGAAAGTCTTCGAACTCTCCATCAGAAACTGTTCCAAGCTTCTCTCATGTTTCATGGTAATGGATCAGGAATGCTGTCGCGGCCTAGCAAGGATCGCAAAGCAGGCAAGGAAGTGGTCAGGCGCGCAAATATGTTGCCGAGTGTCCACTGGAGTCGCAATCACTGCTGTGATTGGTGAAGTCACCTTGGGGCAGGTACTGCGACTTTGATTCTAACAATCACCAGCTCACAGAAGCACCGTAGCTATTCCTTAGGTTACAAGGCGACTGTGGGTGACAAGTAAACATAAGACGTTGCTTCAAGATTGCGCCACGTTCAACAGACAACCGACCGGTTTGCCGGATAGGCTTCAAATGATACAAAGTAAGTGGCATTCAAATTCAATCGAGTTGTTATCCACCACACGGCAGCCTTAATAAAACATATAGGAGATAGAAACCTCTTTGATTGCGACCGGTACCCTTCAAGTTCAAGGCTTCAAAAGCAATAGATGCCCAGGGTGATTGCGACCGAAAGGAAATCGCAGTCCTTTGCTTGCTGAAACATCCTCACTTACCCTTCTGCGCTTTAGTACAACAATGACCCCACAACTGAAGCTTATCTACTTTCACCTACCTGTCCGTGCCGAGCTGTCTCGCCTTGTGCTTACTTACGCCAAGATCCCGTTTGACGATGTTCGTCTTACGTTTCCAGAGTGGGGTCAACTCAAGCCCAAAACTCCACTTGGCGAGATGCCGCTGCTGGAGGTGGACGGTACCACCTACTGCCAAAGTATGGCGATCGCGCGCTATGCCGCGAAGATTGGTGATCTGTACCCGGAGGACCCGCTGGAGTGCCTGCGTGTCGAGATGATTTCCGAGACATTGAACGAGGTTCTTGAAGACTACATCGACATTTATTTTGAAGAAAAAGATGAGACGAAGAAGGCCGAGAAGACCACCAAGTTCCTCCAGCAGACGTTGCCTCGCAGGTTTGGCGTGCTCACCTCGATGATCCAAGGTGACTACTTCATGGGCAACAAGGTGACGTTCGCCGACATTCAACTCTTCGACATGTTCGAGAACCCGTTGGGCAAGTTTATTCCCGGGTTTTCGGCCGCCCCGTACGCGAAGCTTGAAGGCATTGCGAACCGTGTGAAGGCCAATCCGGAATTTGCCGCTTACCTGGCGAAGCACTCCTCGTAAGTTGGCGGACTCCCAAAGTGAATCGCTCGAGCGAAAGTCAGACATTACGATTGTAGTAGACTAACGCTTGCAACCAAATAGCAATCATAAGCAAGCCGACTCCGGTCTCTGAGCTGCTCCACTGGCAATTTGCGTTGCCTTTCTGAAGTTGCGGCAGTACTGTGTGTGACTCGCTAATTCCGGTCTGAAACCGCTAAGTACGAGTACGACGACGTTGAACAAAGCGTCATGGCCATGGAGGAGCTGCGGACGCTGCTGCGCGACGCGGAGGAGGCGCAGCGCCAGACGCAGCGGGCCGTGGCGGACGGCGCGGCGCAGGTGGCGCGACTGAAAGACCCCGTGCTGCTGCTGCTGGACGTGCTGCGCCAGGCCGAGGCGCCGGAGACGCGGCGCGAGACGCTGCAGGTGCTGCGCCGCCTGTTCGCGGCCTGTGCCGCCCACTTCTACGACGCGCAGGCTTTCCTGGAGACGTCCACCGAGGCGACGAGGACGAAGAGAGGGAACGTCGTACTGAAGGCGTTGCTGGACGCCTTGACGACGCTGAGTAGTCGAGATGTGGTGGACGAGGAGGCTGTTCGCACGCTCGTGGAGATGGTGCAGGAGCTCTGCATGCAGTCCATGAACGCCACTGACGTAGTGGCGCTGTTCGACTTTTTACGACTCGGCCAGCCGCCGGCACGAGGCTGGGTGCTGCAGATGCAGAAAGCGCTGGTGGAGATGGACACGTTGCCCCGAGCGATCTTTACGATGAGAGGCTCGAATGCAGGACTGATTGTGCCGTCGGAGCAGCAATTGTTCTCGAAAAGAGGCTATAGCTGCAGTTTTGGAGTACACCTGGATGAAAGTGCGTCGTCTGTCGCTCTCTACAGCTTTCGCGGGCAAAATGGGCAGGGAGTGTCTGCGATGCTGGATGGCAAGTCTTTGGTGGTGAAAATGTTCGCGGCACAAGGAGCTGTTCAGCAAGTTGAAGTGCCGTTCTCGGAGCATATTGAGAAAATGGAGAAGGAATGGGTTCACTTGTGTGTTGTACATGCAAAGAAGATGGTGTTTAAGGACAAACTCACGGTGTTTGTGGACGGTAAGAGTGTGTTTAATGGAAATCTAGTGTATCCGGATCCCTTGATGATGATAGGCGGACATAACAGCATTGGAATCGAACCTGTTGCGGATGGACTAAAAGGAAAATTGTGGAGCCCAACACTTTTTGGCGTTGCTTTATCTGAAGCTGAAGTCCAAAGGCTGCACTGGCTAACACATTGGAAGAATGATCTGAACTCGGTCGCAGCCGAAAACTCTGGGCTGACAGACAAATCCAAGTTTTGCTTTTGCTACGACGCTCGGAGCTGTGACTTAAAACAACGCACTTGCTACGATGTTAGCGGAAATGACTGCCACGGCTCTTTGGGGACAGGTACAAGCGCATATGTGACGCAGAGTTTCGTTAATGCTCTCGATTCCGTTGGTGGATGCGCATGCTTTCTGTTGCTTCTACTGGACCAGATCCCAGAGATGGCAGACTTTCACCCAACGCACGAGTTTGGTATGGACGATATTTCTGACCTTCTTGCTTTTGTTGGCGCGGGACTGCGCTTCAGTACTGTGTGTCGGTCGCACTTCGTTCGGCTACATGGTGTAAAAGTGGTGGAGTTCATCTTACAATCTATTTCGCCTACATATCTATCCGTACATCTCCTAGATAGTATAGTTTCAATTCTGGAAGCCATGACAGACTTTTTGGAAAGCGACGAAGAGATTATGGAGTACATTTACCGTCTTCTGTTTTTCAATACGAGTTGGTTTCTTTCGCCGTTTGATACACAAGTAAAATTGTTAGGCGAGGTGCTTCCAAAGTATCTCCAGATCCTTCAAAAAGCGAGTTTGAGAGAGCGGGGCCGCTTGTCTGATACGGGATCACCTCCAAGCAGTTCTGGAAAGTTAGTAGTATCACGAGCTGCATCATTAAGCGAATTTTCTCGCTCTTTAGATGCAAAGGACCGCGTAGACGTAAGTTTTTTCTGTCGATTGATTTCGCAGGTGTATATGGCTGGTGTCTCATCGGAGAAGGAAGAATTGACGACTGGGCAATTAAACGCAGCGCAGCTGGCACAATTGCGCGAACTTATTCTGCAAAAGTTAATTGATCTGTTGATTTTCCCTCAAATCTCGGATCCTGCAACTGATCAATGGCGGCAGCTAATTGCTTACGTTTTCAGGCAATGTGAAGCAAGGTTTGCAGAGCTATCGTATGACTCTGACAACGTGGATGTGGAAGAAATATTACGATATCTCACAAATAACTTGGCATCGACTGACCTTCGCAAAGTTGCAGTCAGTGGTGTGCCCACGCGTCAGCTGCAACTGACTACGAATATGTTCAAGCTTTCTAAAGGCACGGTGCGTGTACTCTGGAAACCAATGCTCTCGCCCAAGTATAATATTCGATTGGCTGCACTTCAATTATTTGAGTTGCACACATCTGATAAGGTGTTATTGCATAAGAAAGATATGCTGATGTTGTACTCATCATTTCAGGCGCACACACTTACTTCGGATGTCGCTAAACTTCTAATGGACATAGTAATTGGACGTAAGCGTGTGTCAAATGGCACATCGAAACTCACCACAGAGACGCGCACCGGCAATTTTGCGCGAATGAATTTTATACCGCTGGTTTTGCTCGGGCTTATCCACAACGCAAATTTTGATGTTCAGGCTCACATTTTAACAGAAATTAGAGTTCAATTGACCTCACCGACTATGGGAGACAGCATAAAAGAAGCTATTCGGTCATGGCCGCCGTGGATGGGTCGACTACGATCCATCACGATAGCAGCATCTGTAACAGCAGCAGCTCATAACGATACTGACGCTGACCCAACGCGGGAGAGAAGTTTAACACAGTCAGATGAACTTAATGAGGCGTGTGGACTTCTTAGCGCTGACTTTACCTCAACTTTTGCAAAACTAGAAGCAGTGCAAGTGATTGCAGAGTCTGGGGATGTGTCAGGGTGTGATTTTGCGTTAAGTCTGTTGCAGAATCGCAGCCATAGTGAGGATGTTACTTCAGCAATCATCGCAATGGTTATCAAATATTTCCCACAGCGTTGGTGTGAACTGGTCCGCAGACTCGGTAACCAAATGATCGTGGATGTAGTTGTGTACTGCATTATTCACGTAAAAAATGGGTGGATGCATTTCCTGGAGTTTTATTTCTTTCACTGCCGAACACCATCTGATCTTTGCAGTCTAACGGCGGTAATTTGCGAACAAGCTGTGCGGCAAGCAAATCAAAAGCATTCGTTGCCTCAGTCGGAAATAATTTGGGAAAATATGTGCCAAGTTGCTGCGGTGGTTTCTCAGAGTCCTTTGGTGGCTACCAACATGGCAGAAAGTCTAAAGGTTAATGATGTGATTCTCTCACCAGGTCAGCAAAGTATATTGATACGCAAAGCGTTTGAGCTTTGGCAACTGGTCTTACCCCAATTAAATCGAATTAACTGGGATGGACTCATGGCTAACCTGATTCAAAATGCTGACTATGGATCAGGGGCTAGACTCGAAGAAATAGCAATTTTCAGTCACCTTGTGGCTTCACAATCACGATCAACATTTTTAGCTCTTCAGACGGCTATCCAGCATGTGTCACTTGCTCAGACCAGTAGCACGAGCGATGTAGAACTAGTTCAAAGGTTTCATCATATGCTGGAAAGTATGAAGCTGATTGCTTCCTTGCCAGTAGCAACAGCATCTCAACGTCCTAGCGGCGTGACGTCACCATTGTCTGGATCATCGTCTTCAGGAATAGTCTCTCCTCCTGTGTCCGGATCGGTGCTGCCCGACAAAGCACTTTCACTACCACTGTCCGGCATAGCAGACGCTTCGAAGTTTTTTACGGAAACGGAATCAGCTTCATCACTTCACAGGGAACTCGTTCATATGTATACACTGGATGCGTGCTTTGGATTTTTGGAGACTTCGCTAAAAGGAAATGATATTGAGACTGTACGGTTACTCGTCGAGATTATGGTGGCGCTAGCAAATACCGCGTTGCATTTGCGCAACCCTAACGCAATGGCAGAGCTGACGAAAACGCTGCAGATCATGTCATCGACGGATCTAGCGTTTTTCAACGAGTTATCTCAGTTTCAAGAACTTTTCATGCTATGGGGGCTTTATCGCGAGACCCACCATGCTTGCTGTGATCCAGCGGTACTTCAGCCTTATGTCGACAAACTAAACAACGACTTTATTCAACGTTGGGTGTATCTAATGGAGCACCATACATTGGAATTCAACCCGTATCTTATTCAGCAGCATGCTACCTTGCAAGCAGAAGTACTAGGCAATGAACTTCAACAGTGTGAGCTTCTGTGGAGGGAAATCACTGATGAGAACGAGGCTGCTGAAGCGGCTCGTGCTATCGAACAGGATCTGGCTGATGAGTCACGGCTTGTAGAACTAAAACATAGCTCTGAAAAGTTTGCTAGTAGCGTTCACAAGCTACTCGCGCATTCCAGTAACGAAGCCACATCAGCAGCATTGTTCGGCGACAGTCACGAATCCTCTACACTTCAAGATGATAGCCAGCGAGGGGAGGACAACAGGAGTGGAGGTGATGGAGTTATTCTTAAAATTGACTCTAGAGAAAACAATTTTCGAATGCGCCTTCGCTTAAAACGTGTGACGGAAAGTTACCGCGCTCGAAATTTAAGCTGCGAGTATCCTGCATCGTCTCTTACGGATACAGAAAGCAAAGAAAGTGGTAGACGACTCAGTCGACGGTATCGTGGATCAATTGAGGGTGGCTTGGCTGATTTGGAGCACAGCTGGAGAAGTGACGCTGGATCGGATTATAGTGACTTCCTCGCTGATGCGCAAATGCGAGCAGCAATTATCCGATCACTATCCAACCCAGAAGAATATGAAAGTGCGTACGGTGGAGCCTCTGATGATGACGACCTAGAGGCAGAAGATATGGATTTCTACGATGCCCAGGAAGATGACCTTTTGTCTCCACCTTCGGATGGCTCGCAGAAAAACGAAGTCGATATTGAAGGCTCTGTACACAGTACCTCAGCTAAAGTGAGCCCATCTAGTCAACTAGAAGCTCTTAGCCCAGACCAGCCAGCTGTTGTTTCCACACCGATTGAAATTCCTAAAAATGTGGAGGCTGTGGCGGCCCCGTCTTTATCTCCGTCTTCAATTTCATCTGTGGCATCATTGAAGACTTCGTCGCCTCTAAGCGGGTTCTCATTAGGAGCTTCTGTTTTGACTGTGGTTGGTGGTGTCGCAGATTATTTTCAAAAATCCGTGAAGGATGCTAAAGATGCAGTCGAATATGGTGTGGATTCTCTCTACACTACCAAAGATGCAGTATCAGAAGAAGCACAGGCTTTGATGCAGGAGGTTTCGACGTATATTGATAATTCTCAAGGGAGCCAAGTGTCACTCGCAGAAACCTCAATGCCTGACACCTTGTCCTTAGAATTGACCCCATCTTCGTTGAAAATGATGGAGTCAAAACTTTCCTCCGAAAAAGCAGAGGATGGTTCTCCGGAACTATTTCCATCGTCATCAAGTGCTCGAAGCAGCGAGCAAGGTAACGAAAAGGGAGCCAAGCGTGGGAATGCAGGATCTAAAATCGACTTGCAAGTCAATGCACAGCTGGTACGACATTTGCATGTAGTGGAAGGAAGGCTTATCTTGTCAAATTCTTCGCTTCGGTTTGTTGCCGAGCGCGTGGTTGATGAACACGAAAACGTCGTTGTCGAGAAGAAGTCTGGGTTGCCAATAGACAAAGCGTGGCGATTTCTGTTTAAGCGCCGACGCTGGAGAGTTGACGACATCGCAAGTTTGTACCGACGGCGATACCTCCTGAAGCCAACAGCACTGGAGTTATTTATTCAATCCACTCGTAAAAACTACTTTTTCAATTTGGCGTCGAAGGATATAGTGTTGTTTCACGAGGCCCTTATGGCGCGTAGGCCGCTGTTGCTGAAGCGAGATCCAAGCGTCCGAAGGCTGCGCCACCCAAGCAGCTTATTTCGCAATTCTCCTATGAGCAATCGCTGGGTCCAACACGAAATTTCAACTTTTGAGTACATAATGTGGCTGAACACAATCGCTGGCCGAACGTACAATGATCTCACACAATATCCTGTTTTCCCCTGGATTATCTCGGATTATGAGTCGGTGGCACTGGACCTCGGCAGGAGAGGAACCTATCGAGACCTGACAAAACCCATGGGTGCTCTCGAGCCTACTCGGCTCAAGTTTTTTGTTGACCGCTACAACGCTTTTGAAGATCCCGACATTCCTAAGTTTATGTAAGTCTGCTGATGATAAAGCTTATAGTTGTCTCCTTACTAATTTGCTGTGTTGCTGGGCAATAGGTATGGCACTCATTATTCCAATATTGGCGCAGTGCTGTATTATCTTATCCGTTTGGAACCATTTACATCTTACGCATTAAGCATACAGGGAGGGAAATTTGATCATGCAGATCGTTTGTTCCACTCAGTTGCTGAAACGTGGCATAACTGCCTTACGGATTACACTGATTTGAAGGAACTGACTCCAGAGTGGTTTTACCTTCCTGAATTTTTGGTCAACTGTAACAGGCTGGAGCTAGGGACAAGACAGAACGGTGCAGATGTGAATGATGTTGTCCTTCCTCCTTGGGCACGCTCACCAGAAGACTTTGTGATGAAAAACCTCGTGGTACGTGTGTGCAACATTCATTTCAACCAAACTCTAGTGATGTGTATGATTTTGGAAAGCTGATCATCTCTTTTTACCTCTTTGTCTATGCTAGGCTCTGGAAAGTGAGTACGTGTCGGCCAATATTCACCACTGGATTGACTTGGTCTTCGGGAGCAAGCAGCGTGGGGCAGCGGCCGTGGAGGCAAACAATGTTTTTTTTTACCTTACGTATGAAGGCATGGTCGATGTCGACTCAATCACTGATCCAATTGTCAAATCTTCGATGCAGTCTCAAATTGCTCATTTCGGACAAACGCCTACCCAGGTGCTTCGTGAGCCTCATCGACAACGACGCTCGCTGGCAAGTACCTTGTTTTCATGCACCGTTGCGTCACCAACGAAATCCCCATGTCTTCAATCAACTCCAGAACTACGAAGCACGATGTTAAGCGTTCCTCACGAGGCTCCTGTTGTTCTCGTCAAGTTGATTCCAGGCACGTCGTTGCTTGTATGTGTGGATAGTAACGGGATGCTTTCTTGTCACCGATTCGGACCAAAGTTGGTGAAACCGCAGCACCATCAGCCATCCAGCAAACCGAAGGGAGCCGCAAATACCATCAGCTCTGGAGGCGAGCATTCTGCGGAATTCATTGAGCTCCAGGACCGAAAGAGTCGAAAAGTGCTCGGCGAGAAGCGCTTTTTGTTCACTCAGCAAATTGTTTCAAACTCGATTGCATTTCTCCATGGGGGAATGGTAATCTGCACAGTTGGTCACCATGACTTCTCGGCCCGCTTCCATTCTACAGCTGACGGTGCATTGCTGTACCGGTTACTACAGCATCAATCTGTTGTGACGTGTGTGAACACTAGCAAGTTTGGTACGTTGCTGGCACTTGGCTGTGCCGATGGTACAATATCTGTGTGGAAAGTGGCGAACATGAACTCGACATTACTGGACTCATTAAAAATCTTCAGAGGGTCGAAGACAAGTTCCAAGCCAGTCCATGCAAACGACTACTCTGCGGATCAGGTGTTGCTGGGTCACAATGCTCAAATTAACTGCGTAAGCGCGTCTGATGAGCTGGGCGTTTGTGTCAGCGGCTCTGTGTCGAATGAATGTATAGTGCACAACCTGGAAGACGGTTCGATCCTCCACACGTTCGAGGTACCTGGTAATCTTGAACCAGGGGTGATCTCGATTGCTTTGTCCAACGTGGGTCACGTGGTGCTACAATCTATGGGCACAGGGACTCCTGTGCTGTATTCATATCATTTGAATGGTACTTTACTGGCCGAGCTAGCATTGGGCGACCACCCGATGACGTCGTTAAGCATATGCGCACGCTACTCGAAGGTAGTTGTAAGCAATAAAATGGAGGCACTCGTCATGACGGCACACACTCTTGATGACAAGCGCGTGCTACTCGAGCACGGCACGTACGGAGAAATTTCGTCTCAAGGGCTAGCTCCTGACGAAATTCACGTGGTGTTCGGCGTTGGCTGTGGAAAAATCGTGTGTATCCCAATTTTGCCCCCGCAATTGCCACCGCACCGAACAGAAATGTAGAGATGGAGGTATATCGAACATATATTGTCTTTGAAATCTATGAAGCACTTCTATGTGCCCCGCTCATTCCTCCATCTCCACGTCCTGCTGTCCTACCGTCTCCCCGTCGGCCCTTTCCTCCTCCTCACTGCCGCTCTCCTCGTCAAGCTCTGGCGGTCGGTTAGCAATAGATGTCTTCAGCTCACCAATCGTCTCTTCAACGCTTTCAAGCTGATCTTGCAGGTAGAATTCGTCTCTTAGCTGCTTCTTCAGCTTGTTTAGCATGCTCTGGCACTTCTCGAAGAACTCCAGCGCGTTGGGCAAATCGTCCATCGCACGATAGCACGTGCCGACCAAGAACCACAGCTCGGCGTTCTCGTCGTCCTCCTGCATGACGCCTTCCAGCACGTCGCAAGCCTGTTCGTACCTCTCCACCTCGATGAGCATCTTGCCGGTCGCTGTACGGAACTCCAAGGACGGCATGCTGTCCTCGTCGCAGTTCTCATTCAGACGCCGGAACGTCTCTTCCAGCAGACCGTCGGCGGCCTCCTTGTTTTGCTGCACGAGCCGCAAGTTGGCCAGCGCCTGCGTGGGCTCGGGCAGTCCGACGTCGAACTTCATGGCCTCCTGGAAGTAGTTCTCGCAGCGAGACTCGGCCTCCTCGTGGTCGCACAGGTCTGTCATGTAGAGCTCTCCCAGCGAGCAGAAGGCGTCGCAGATCTGCTTCTTGATGGTGAGCGCCGCGGGCGTGCTGGGATCTACGTGCTGCTGCAGCTCCTGCTGCAGCCTGGCGATGCCCTGCGTCGTGTAGCGCTCCGCCTCCTCGCCCATGACCAGCTGCGCCAGGTAGAAGTACTTGGCCGGGTTCTGCGCGGGCGCGAGCGCCACGCTCTGCTGGAAGGCGGCCAGCGCGCGCTCCGGGTTGTCCAGCTCCGTGCTGAGCTCGCCCACCGAGTCCAGCAGCGCCGCGTTGGCCGGCTCCTGCTCCAGCGCCTTCTCGTAGAACTGCACGGCCAGCTCGGGCTGGCACTGGTCCACCAGCGCCTCCGCCTTGGCCACCAGCTCCGCCACCGAGTACTGCGCGTTGCCCCGGGCCATACTCTTGTCGTCACGCGCAGATGCCTTAGTCGCCGAGTTGACCGATGCGCCTTTGGCCCAGCAGCTCCAGTGATGTCCGTGGTACCGCCGAACTGGTACCGCCAATGGATTAGTGCAATTTTTTGTTTTAAGTGAATGGACGAGAATTTCAGGAGAAGTGCATATTGCCACGATGAGCGTGGCGATTAGTTTTTAGGTTTGATCTGGTAGCGCGAGCTACTCGATTCACCGGTGATCATGGCTTTCACGGAGTTTTACACAGGCCACATATGAAAAAAGTTGGACATTTCACAACGAGGATGATGAAAACGCTGCTGCCGCCATGTCGTGGGAAGTTGAGCTGCTCGAGAGAAAAAGTGGTCTTTCAGGTGGTGCTCGTCGTCGAATTCATATTTCGTCGATAGTGCAGGCTTTTCATGCTGGTAAGATTCATCGAGCACACATTGTGAAGTTGCAGGTCAAGACTCGACAAATTACGTGGATATTTTCACAGGTACAAACTGCTTATAATTGCAAGCTACCGATCTCGCCGAGTGGCGTATTTGTCCCGTCGACTCATGCGCTGCTGCTGCTGCTGCTGCTGCGGTCGTTGGGAATGTGACTGTGATGGTTGCCGCCGCGATTGCGGCTGCTGTCTCCTGCTGGAGTTGGTTTTGCGTTCCTCTATAGAATTCTGCTCGTACAAAACAATTGGAGTGGTGCCTGTGCGTCGGTGCCCCCGCTCTGAGATGTCTTCTAGAGCATTATCCCGTCGACCGCGTTGCGTGTTACCACTGAACGGGTAGGCATCGACCGTGAGTCGGTGGTGCGACGGGGTGGTGTTATTGTCCGAGAGGATGGCGGTGCCGTTGAGCGAGTTCTGTAACCTACTCATGTTAGGCGAATACTGGTACTGGCCTTCGACCCACAGGTCCGGCGTGATGTCGGTGTCCAGAATGCTGAGTTGAGGCGCGGGTTGATGGGGCAGCGAGCCCACGATGAACGGCTCGTCCGGGTTACTTGGGTCTTCCGAGTATGCTCGTCGTCGATTTCTGCGGCCGTACAATACCACTGCGACTACCGCTGCGATCGCTATAACGGCTAGGATGGAGGCCACGATCACGAGGATGGTCGCGTTAGACCCCGTGCCGATGACCCCTTCGTCCACAGAGCTGCTATTGCTGGCACTTGACCCTGTCGGTAGACTGTTGACTGGGCTCACGGTGCTGTTCCCCATCGACCCGCTACCCGATGACCCACTGGACGAATCTTTAGAATCCGATGCGCTCTCGTTAACGGGGACGATCAGAATTTCCCTGGTGGAACCGGACCCTTCGTAAACAATGTGCACGGTGGTGTCGTTGGGCAGGACGTCAGACCAGTCCATGCTATCGTTCACCTTGACGTGGCCCACGCCGCTGCCGTCGACGAAGCTGGTCACGTTTGAAATAAACGACATGTCCACCGTTCTGGGCGAGCCTGAGCCAACATCATCGTCGTCGTCGATTTCCTGTTCCGTGCGTGGTGTGCGCAGCGAGTTCGTCGCGTCCTGCCGAGTTGCCATAATGGTCGACCACCGGTATCAGACGCTTCCAGTGAGACCGAGTCGCGCAGAGCGCGCAGATAGATCTCTGGGCGGAAGCGGGTGCATCGGCCAAACGAGTAGAGGCAGTTCGATCGACTGTGAAAGCCCGCCGCGATGTGACCCGATCGGGGATTACGAAAGTGCAAGTCGCTGGAAGTTTGGTACACAGGAGCCAGCTCCACAGCATTTTCAGCTTTTCGCTCCGTCCTTACCAGTCCAGATGTCGGGAAGAGCTGGTGCAGGATCTGCCTAATAAAATCGCGGGCGCGCAGGTTTGTACGGTTCCCGAACTACGGGAACTCCCTGTTTCGAAAAGTCTATAACTTCGGCACCCGACCCACGTTGAGCACGAGCAGTAGAGATCACAGTTGCCGCGATCTACAGATTCTGTAGTCGCCGAAGGCGTTGACCATTGACGCAGTCGCACCATCACTGTAGCAATTTAGTTCCGTGAGCAGCGGACTCCGTGTACTAGCTCCACTGCACCACAAAGCCGAGATGTTTGCGGGGACCAGGCCACTGCCGCCAAAACCAGTTCGTTGGACGACCATGTCGATGGCTTCTGTTCCGTCGGTGTACTTTGGCGTGACCGCTTGCTTCCCGAAGCCTCCTTTACAGCAAACTCTCTCTCCACCGAAACTCTGCGACTTTCATTCGTAGCTTTTAGGAACTGCTCCCAGCTAGCAACCAAAGCGAACGCCTAAGTCAAATTGTGCCGAAGTCTCGTTTGTAAACATCAGAATCCCCAGCTGAAGCTTCCTGTTCGCGTGAACTTGGCGCCACCAACTTGGTGGCACCAAGCTGTGGTGAACGTGGTAAGCACCTGTTCCTATGGATCGTCCCAAAAAACAGTGATCCGCATAAAAGAGCACTTTGAGGTTCTCTGCTTGTTTTGCATTCCAAACTTTGCAAGCCAGGAGGTGGCGGTGAACAGGATGCAACGTGAGTGCAACGAATACAACTCATTCAGACGTAGAACGAGCTGTCTTTAATAGATGGTTTCATTACAACGCGTAGTTCGTTTCCACAAGCTTGGTGCTTGCAGTTAGCTTGATCAATGTGGGAACTGCTGCTTTCTTTCGCAGCGACGCGTGGCCTATCCTGCGTCAGGGCCTGTCTCGGACCAGAGTTTGCCCAGTCGAAAATCGTGGGTAGGCGTCGGCATGCCGCATGCAGCTCGAGTCCTGAAGAAAAGGTAGGGTCAACGCGAAGCTGCTGGTGCGAGTAGTTTACTTTGTTTTGTTCCACAATGAAGATCTCAAAGTTTGGCATTGCGGCACACCAGCACTCTCGCTATGCATTTCGAGAAATTCCGTAGCAAATATTAACACGCATGCGGAAGCTAAGAACAAGACGCCAAATAATATCAAAACATGTCCAACAAATGGAAGGAAGTGTCGTCCTCGCAGCTAAACAAGCGCACAGCATCGCGTCTCTACCGCCAACGTTGTGGAAAATGCGAAATATCGCATTTCTGTCTACAGAAAATGTCAAGTCCACTATGTGGTCCACACCATCCTTTTCGAATTTGAATTTCAAACACCATCACTCCTCGCGCTGTCCGACGGAGCCCTCCATCGCTCTCCCCTCCCGGCCTCCCCATGCGGCGCACGACGCTCGGCCCGGTGTCGTCCTCGCAGCTGAACACGCGCTCGTCCGCGCTGCGCCACCCGTCGGCGCGCGTGTCGGTGCCCAGTAAGACTGGCGCCGGCTCGGCGCGCCAGTCGCTCGACGTCGCGTCGCGCCGCGTCTCCTCCGCCGCCGGCGCCAGCGCGCGCCGCCCGCCCGCGGGCCCGCGCAGCTCCGTGAACCCGCGCCAGTCCGTGGGCGCCGCGGCCGCCAACCGCCGCAGCAGCACGTACAGCTCGCGCGCCTCCGTGTCGGGCCGCGGCGGCGCGCGCGTGCTGGACCCGCGCCCCACGACCGACCGCACGTACCTCAGCAGCTGCGTGCACACGCTGGTGGAGTTCCTGAGCGAGCGCATGTACGACCAGGCGCTGCCGCCCGGGCTGGTGAAGCGCGGCCCGTCCAAGAAGGACTTCTGCAACATCGTGCTGTTCCTGTTCAAGCAGGTGGACCCCACCTTCGAGTTCACCGGCAAGTTCGAGGAGGAAGTGGTGGTGCAGTTCCGCAACCTGCGCTACCCCATCCCCATCAGCAAGACGTCGCTGGCCGCTGTGGGCACGCCGCACACGTGGCCGACGCTGCTGCTGTCCATTTCCTGGCTCATTGAGCTGCTAAGTGTAGGTTACGGAGGACTATTTCTTGTTGTGCAGGTGGATACTGATTGTTTTTTTTTTCTTGTGACTGCTAGTATGATGAAGCGATTCAGGCGCACGAGGCGGAGCAGAACGACGAGAACGACGACGAGAACGGAGACAAGCCGTTCTTTAAGTACCTTGACGCATCCTACCGCGTCTTCCTGGCTGGTGAAGATGACAAGTTCGCGGCCTTGGAGAGTCAAGAGCGAGAAAAACTGAGTAAGACATTCTAGTTTAGTGTGTTACCTGTGCTGAATGCTGGACTGACCGGAGCGTGATTGTAGTTGCGCGAAACGAGGTCGTAAAGCAAGAAACAAGCGAGTTGGAGCAACAGCGTGAAGAGCTGAAGAAACGCATTGAGAAGGCAAAAAGAGAAAAGGTACACTAATCTAGTGGTAACATTAGGTTGAGGTATAAGACTGACGCGTTTGTCGTTCTCACGGTTGTGCCCCCAGAACGCGCTATCAGAGCTTACCCAAAAGAAGGTGGATTGTAAAAGTGATCTAGTCAAGTTTAAGGACATGGTGGGGGAATATGAACGACACAAGCTCAAGTTAGTAAAGAAGATGGAAACTCTTGCCGAAGAGAAGCAGGCCTATGGTATGGTTGTGAATGTGCATAAGCTGCTCATTTGTTGATGTGAATGACACTAACCGAATGTGTCTTTCAGAGGAGGAACTCCATGCGCGTCAGCAGGAGATTAAGAGGCTGCAAAATCGTATAGAGAACCAAGAGTTGTCCGCCTACGACATTGACCAGATAACCCAAGAAAGGGCGCGACTGACGGAACAACTTCATCAAATGAATGATCGTCACAACGAACTTCAGATGCAAATCAAGAAAGACGAAATTCGTGCCGCAGGCAAACGCGATAGTGTACGTACTGGTCATTGATTCCACTTGATTTAGAAACTAATTGCGTGTGTGTTCGTGTTCATGCTATTCAGCTTGACTACCAGATCCACGAGTACATGACTACTTGTAGACGGCTGAAAATCGTTCCTCGAACAGCGAAAAATGCTCTCAACTTCAATTACAATCTTGAATTGGATCAACAGCTGGATGAGCTGGAAGCTGTACTGAAATTGGCACATCATTTGAAGACGAATGTTCGCCAAGCAGCATTTGAGCTTAAACAAAACCGCATCGCACGTGCGAATGCTGGCCTCGACGAAGCACTTGTTTTGGAGGAGCAGCTGCAGCAGTGTGAAGAGCAACTTAACATTGAGAACCAAAGCGAAAAGAGGTGGGAGTCAGAAGTAAGAAAGTTTACTGAGCAGATGCGCAAAGAGCGCGAAAAGCGAGTTGAGAGTCTCGGCCGGAAGATTGCTGCAACCGAAGATGTTGAGATCAAGATCACAAATATTTCAAATGAAGACAACCTCGGCGAAGAAGAAGCCCAGAGCCGCCAATACCTACTGGATGTGAGAAAAACGTACGTAAACTGCGTGTTAAGTTTGCGATCGCAGAGACTTACCTACGTGCAACTTGTGCTATGTGTAGGTCGGTGGAAATGACGGAAGCCTATCAAGCTTTGCTTGAAAAGAATCGGCATGCTGTTACAAATGTTCTCATGGCTTGTACCAACCACAAAGCTATGGTTGATCGTGCCATTTCGTCCCTAGAGGCGGAAATTAGTAAGGTAGAGCTTTGATGTAAAGCGTACGAGATAGTATTCATGACCGACCCATCGACAAAATCCTGTCACACAAACAAGTCCATTTGCCCTAGAATGGAAGGCTTTCGCCGGAAGCATGCAAATATTGTAGGAGTAAAGAAGAAAATGATTTTATCATGAACTCCTCGTGTTCTGATTTTCATCATACGATAAGCAGTTTTACGTAGTGGCACTCGTTTCAAGTCACGCTTGGAAGTGATGTATCGCTGACTAAACACATTCCTTTTCGCCACAAGCTTCAGGGGTTTCTTGCTTAATCACGCGCATCATCCATCCAGAGACGTCGTTCGCAACACAAACTGATCGAAGCGCTCCTGAAGTTTCTGCCGTTGCGCCATGCGTCGTCGAACAAGGCTCGAGCGGTTCTGTTTCCAGAATCTGATCTCATCTTCTGGAATGCCGTGATTTTCATCATCGGTATCCACATCCAGCTCCGGCAGCGAAGACGTAAACTGGTTAGATGCATCCCAACCCATAGACGACAATAGTTGCCACTCCATGCGCTCGTCATACGTTAAATTTCCCCGTAGGCACGGTTCATCACACGTCGAGTCACAGTGATGCGTTTCCAGTGGATCCATGTCCCCATTGGAATTATTAAGGTCGTCATCATCTCCTTGGCTGCTTAGCGAGTTAGTCGAAGATGGAGATGCCACAGTTTTGCTGCTATTAGATTGCTTGCTCGACTTTGTCTGCTTTGGCTTTTGCTTCTCGGCCTGCTGGCTTTTCTCCGATTCTGAACGATCCGCCTGCTTTTGCTTCGTGGCTGTTTTTCGTTTCTTCTTCTTCTCTTTGCGCTTCTCTTTTTTCTTTGCCAGCCTCCTAGATTCATCATCTTCCTCAGCAAGTAGCTGTTCCATCATTTCTTCGCCGTGCAGCGCCTCCACTGCAATATCAAAGTTCCGACGTAACGTAGACACTGCGCAGTGCACCAACAACTCTTCCGAGCGTTTTTCTGACCGAGACTTTGTCCACAAGTTTTGCATCTTGTCCCAAATAACCATGCCGAGACAAATGAGAACTTCGTCTTGTGCCTCGGCGATCGTACGCGCGTGGCGGTCACCCCAGTCGCCCACTACTTCCTGGTCTGCTCGAGACATCAACTGCGACATAAACTCAATATTACAAGGCACAATGATCTGGTTCGTGGCACGCGAAAATGCGAGCTCGTCGAACAAATAGGAAGTGTAGTGCAGATCATCGCCATAATCGCTGTGTTCGTGGTGCTTTTCAGAGCATTCAAAGCCTCCACAATCCTCGCAATCGTCTTCGCTGCAACTCGAACCGATCAGCAGATCATATGCCTCTAATACCTTCTCCTTGCACCGACAACAGAAGCGATGGCGACGCAGATAACTTTCCAGATCTGTCAAAAACTGGTCCGAATCAATGTGAGAGAGATGCCGCTGATGATCCTCCGGCAACTTATGCCACAATGCCTCAAACGCTGCAGGACGAGGGCGACCACGCACTCTTTGCGAGTGCAGCTGACACCTCGCGCGCGAAGTTCCCGCTTTACTGTTCGGCTTAGTCGGCTTCGCCAGCGTCGTGGACGCCCAGCGCTCCTGGTGGTAGAAAAGCGAGAACGACGTGTCGGGGCTGTTCAGATACGACTCATTCAGGCGGAAGTGGTTGTCCTTGTCGAAGCAGAGGCCCGAGCGACTGACGAGCTGCGGCACGCGCACAATGCCGTCCACGAGCTTGTAGAACAGCGCCTCGGCGCTGTTGCGGCAGCCCGGGCACGGCAGCAGGTCGGTGGCCGTCTGCAGGAACTGGTTGGCGTCTCCTCTGAGCGCCGCCACGCGCTCGCGGTCTGTGAGCAGGTGCCAGCGCTGCAAGGCACAGACACAGCACAGCAGGTCGTCGTTAGCGGCTGCCGCCCCCTCTGCATGCTGGACCTCTCACCTTGCGGAACTCGCGCGTCTCGGCGGCGCTGGGCTGGCACTGGCAGCTGGCGTTGGGGCCGCACTTGTCGCTGTGCTGTTTCGAGCCTGCGTCGGGACTCGGCTCGCGGTCGCACCCCGCCATGGCCATCAACTCGGACACGTTTCTAATCTGGAGGAGCGTCGCGGGGGACCGCGAAATTCAGCGTCAGCGGCCACAATTCACCGGAATTTCAACGCGCAGCGGGTGGACCAAATGCATATGTAGCCATGACGCCGCACCTTGGCTGGAAGTTCGCCCGCTGGGCCTCAGAGCTGTTTACGTACTGAAGGGCGTCCGCGCTCGCTTCCTCCCGGCTTGCCGACGGCGGGCGCTTTTGTATGAGGCCAGACTCTCGCTCTCTGCTAATATAGGTATAGGGCTAAACAGCACGTTTCAGCTGTTTTATTGGTGGAAATCAACCAGGACAGATGGATACGCAACCGGACACTGCAACTTGGTCTACCTGGTGGACATTATTGCGTGGGGCTCCTCGGCTAAATAGGTGGTGGCTGCTGCTGACGAGCGTGCAAGGCGTCGGTGATCTCGCGCAGCCGAGCGACTTTGGCGTCCCGCGTCAGGCGCCGAACCTTCTTCGGGAAGGTGGGCAGGTCTCGCCAGTTGAAGAAGTCGGGCACGGGCTTCAGCTCCGGCGTGTGCTTCATCGCGGACGAGTGCTTCGGGATGAAGTACGGCAGCAGCGCCAGGTGCGCGAAGTCGTCCTCCATGTGCCAGGTCAAGTTGCGCTCCAGCATCACGTGCGACCGACGGAGCACGCGGATGTCGTTGTGGCTTAGCAAGCGTTGTCGAGCCATCCGCTGCATCAGAGCATCGGCTTTCTGTGTCATTGCAGCAAGGTGCCGGCAGAACCGCACGGCAAGGTGGCAAACAGGCACGTCAATCGGTTAGCCCACGGCATTGCACCTCAATTTTCCACGCAAAAACCCACCTTTGCAGCTTGAACTGGTCTTGCTTTGAGGCCAATGACAGGGTCCAGCAGCTTTGGTGCCTCCACGGCTACTGTTGCCTCCTTTCTCTTCTTCTGAGCAGCCTGCTTTCCGACGCGGTTATTCATTCCGATCACCTTCCGGCAATTAGGTGCGCCGCATAAGCACTCCGTGATTTCCTGTTATCAACATGAAGGGTTACCAAGTCATTAGTTGCATGCACGATGATACCGATGTTCATACGTACAGCCTTGCTGAATGACTCGAACTTGTAGTCGAACGTCAGCTCTTCGCCGGCAACAATGTCGCGCAATGCGAAAATGGCACACCGCTCTTCGCCTTTAACGTCCCATTTCTCAACTCCGCAGTTGGGGTCGCAGCTGTGATTGATGAAGCGCGCCCAGCCGCCCATGCGCGTAGCATCGATGACTTCACCACCACTCAGCACCATCATGTAGCGGTGCTTCTCGTTATGGTAAAGCTGCCAATACCCATTAACAAAAAAGGTTAGTCCAGACTGCAATCGTTTGTTTGTCCTTTACAATCTCAGCACGCACCACTCGTCGCATGTAGTACTCTTGCTCTGTCACGATTTCGCCCATGTACTCGCCGACGAACGAACCAGCCTTGATGTTTTCCAGCAGCCTCAGCCCAAGGCCTTTCCTCCCGCAGTCAATAAGTTGCGTCAAGGGCATGACGCCCCGTTGTATCCTCATGTTATCACACTGATCACCACACTTGCAAAAGCCTGGTATACACTCCACTAACGCCTACAACAATGAATCAGACACTACTACCGCACTGTCATCGCCTTGTCACATTTTATCACTTACCGCACGGTTCACGCAGTCGTCTAAACATCCCATCTCGCTCTTATCCTTTGGCGGCTCGCATGAGCACACGGACACTTCGTCCTAACACGTGCGTGCGGCAACACGCGACAGTTTAGCCCATGTCAAGGAACCAATGCGACTGAAAACTAGCGACGCAACGGTTTGGAGCTGCGTCGCTAGGACTAGCAAGTACCTCCGGCAATGAGCGCTCTTTGCGCTGGACATATACATTGTGCTTGATGATCTGGATCTCTGCCAGAGCCACCTTGATGGAGCGTGTCCCCGATAAGCGGCTGGCACGGAGGGCCTGCTCCTGGTTGCCGTCCCTGCAGTTCCAACAAGCACAGCTCAGCAACACCGGAACCAAAGACGGTGAAAATGGCACCTCTAGGCAGATCTTGATCTCCTCTAGATGAAAACGTAAGTATATAGTTGATATACGCACAGCGTGAGCCCAGACGAGTCGCCGGCCGCGTCGTCCTCCTTCGGCGGCGCCTCCTCTTTCATGGCCTGGTCCATCGAGACGGGAAGTCAGCTTTTATGTGGTCGACACCTGGATGTTTATTGGTCGAAAAGCTAACTGCACATTTTTTGAATTAGCCAATCGCAGACGTGAAGCCATCTCTTGAGGCGTCACTTGAGAGATAATGGAGCTGCTCGAGGACGCGGCGTGGCAGTGGCGCCCCAAGGCGACGCTCACGGCCGCGGACGCGTGCGACCGGTGCACTGTGTTTGCCTTGCAGTACAGCGATTGTGCTGTGCTTCGGGTGCGGTGGAACTCGGATTTGGCGCCGCAAGATCCAGGATTCGCAGAGCCTCAGGTGGATTCGGAGCCGCTGGAGCGGGATTTGGAGCTGCATGGGCACACAGAGCGCGTTGTCTGCGTTCAAATATACGCAAAGGATCCATCAATTATAACGGTATGCTCAGCGTCTCAAGATTGGTGCGTTAGCTACTTCATTGCATGGGAAGAAGATACATGTACTAATGGAATGGTCGGCAGTGTTATCGTGTGGCATGTTGCCGGCAAGACACGCGTGACGCAGTGTATTCTGGTAGAAAATCTGCCGGCAGAACCAGGGTGGTTAGCGTTTGATGCTACAGGTACGCTAGTCGCGGTGGCGAGTGAGCGTGATGTGAACATACTGGTGATAGAACGAAAGGTGGTGCTAGTCACGTTGGAAG
Organism: Phytophthora taxon juncus; assembly: GCA_033558005.1. NCBI lineage: Eukaryota > Oomycota > Peronosporomycetes > Peronosporales > Peronosporaceae > Phytophthora > Phytophthora taxon juncus. The sequence continues at coordinate 319,754 of JAUCEE010000017.1, forward strand.
GACATTTGGCCCGTGTAGGTCAACTCTTATTGTTCAGATAACTATTGGATCGTAGAGTGCTAACTAGCATGTGCCAAACCCTATATTTGGACAGGTTACACGTTGTGAGTTTCACCCAATTCATAGTCACTTACTGGTCACAACTTCCGAAGATCGCACTTTTAAGGTTCGCACTTGGTAAAAAACAGCGATAACGATGTTTGGTCACTGGGAAGGCTAAATAGATGCGGTGTGACATGTAGATATGGGATTTAGCAGCGAGAACGTTGTGGTTCCAGTCAGCAGTTCTGTCGGCATTTTCGATCCTTTCCGTCACGCTTAACCCTATAAACGGTGACGCTGCTTTCGGGTTTGCTGATGGGTCAGTCAAGGTGTTTGCACTTAAGAACGGCTATGCAAAAGAACTCACTACAATTAACGTTGAAGCGTTTGTACGAAAATCGTTGCGGCGGAAGCAGGTGTGAAGTTTCTGGCAAAAACACAAGCGATTCTAGGCAAAGACTGATTTGTTCTGTCATGTGTTCGCTTTACTCCGAAGGACGTCGAAGAAGAGTCACGTCAAGAAAAACCTCAAGTCATTAGTTCGCTTCCGCCTTGGGCACGAGCTGAAAAAGCTCAAAGGTGTATGAGTGGAGAAAGCGCATCCTATGGAAGTATTGACAGTGTTGCCCGGTCTGACTCAAATGAAGAAGATGAAGCTAACGTGGAAGTGTCTTGCCCAGTGCTGTCGATGAAGTATATGTGCATGAGTCAGAGGACCTCTAATGTTGCAGCATCAAGTTATAAACTACAGTATAATAGCCATGATGACCGCGAGTTGCTTGACTACAAGCAATTTATCGTTGTCGGTGTCCCAGGATATCTAGTAAGCGTGAATGCGTATTCGTTTGAGATTGGAATCACTTGTGACTTTCAACTCGCACCGGTGACCAGGAGAGCTGTCCGGCGACCACTCGATCCAATTTGTGTGGCTAAAGAATTTTGCTTTTTCGGTGCACGAGCAAATCTTCTTCAATGCGGTGTCGTAAGTGCATTTCAACCATGTTTCACTATGTTGAGTATGTTGATTTCTGCTTCCAGTACCAGCAGTCCAAGCAAAGGCAATCAAGCAGCAGAGGCACTTTTAACACAAGAATACCCAATCTTTTCTTTTCATGAAACATCCGACGACAACAATAGCAGGGTGTCAGTGATTCCACGAGACCCACCACCAAAGGACAGCGTACTGAATTTGCCTCCTCTTTCGGCAAAGAAGACGCCCCCGAAAGCTAAATCTTTTGATAAACCTGTCACGTTCCATACGCGGATCAAGTCCTCCGGGTACGGATCCTCAACACCTTTTGGTTCGAAGCGAACACCACCAAAACCCCCAGCGGTGTCGCGCAAGTCCATCTCTAATTCTCGGGTAAAAGGAACAAAGGAATTACCATCAGGTAAATCTTACCTAAAGGAGTATCCAACAAACTGCGGACTGCTACAGCATTACCAGCCGAAGCATTCGTTACCATCGAAAACGCTGCACCAGGGTGCAATCTTACATCTCGAATACTCTAACGATGCCAAGTGGTTGGCCACCGGTGGAAACGACCGGGTGGCACAAGTGTGCAAGTTACCGTTCAGTCGGTTTGGAGGAGATGGCAACGTGTATGTCGGTCACGATCAGGCAATTCGCGCGATTCACTGGAGTCAAAACGATCGGATGTTGGTGACAGTCGCAAATGACAAGACAAGTCGACTTTGGCTAGCTGATAGCGATACGCCTTCGCTCACACTCAAGGGAATCGCACCACCTTCGATTGTAGCAGCTTCAGCGGCTGCGATGGGGTCGATGTCAAGTGCTAAGAAAGCCACAAGACAGGAAATCGTGGAAGCGCGATTTTTCTATATGGACAAGTTCCTGCTGTCCGCGTGCGGCAATCTTGCGCGGCTGCATCAGTTTGATCTGGATGAGGCGTACGCTCGAGCTTCAAGTAGAAAGACAAAAGCAAAGAGGAGAAACGAAGTTGAAGTCCTCGAGAACCAGAGTCGCAAAAAGCGAGTCGCACAATGGAGCTTTGACGACATGCAAAGCGTGACCAGTCTGGCATGCGTGAACGGAGCGTTTTTGTCGTCGGTGGCGGTAGTTGCTGGGTCGGACCGCTCGCTGCGGGTCCTCGATGTCGGTGCCGGTGGTGGCGGGCGCACTGTTCGCGTGGTGCGCGACGCGCACAGCCGTGCTGTGCACACAGTAGCACTACCACGACCGACGTGCTATGCTAGTCACCCGAGCAACTTTTACGATCTATTGCTGAGCAGCGCCCCGGACAGCACAACGCATTTGTGGGATATTCGCGCCGACAACTGTGTCATGCGCTTCTGCGAGCATGTTAACCGAGTACACACGCTGGGTGTTGCCTTTAGTCCATGCATGCGTTATGTGGCCACAGGATCGGAGGACCGCGCCGCGTACATCTATGACATTCGCACGGGACGCCGATTAGTGAAGCTCGCAGGCCACACTGACACCGTCACAAGTGTTGCTTTTAATCCTCTTCACCCGCAGCTTGCCACGGCCTCATGCGATGGGACTGTTCGCTTCTACTGCTGCGATACTAGATCAGACTAAGATAATGCAAACAAACATGATGAAAACTGCGCGAATATATTTCAACACAAAATGCATTAGAAGAACACATTGGAACCATGCGCATTGCATTGCAGATGAGCAAGCGCAGACATCTCGAGGCGGGCAGAAGCCAGCAAGCTACAGCCACAACTCATGTCTCCCAGTTCAAAATCTACGGTCGATTCCTGCACTCGTCCTCGAGAAGCCAACCACTAAGTCGAAACGCAGCTAGGTTTACACGCGCACAGCGGGGGAGTTCACGAACGAGCCCTCCTCCATGTCAGGGTCGTCGCTCTTGGCCTTGGAGCTGTCCATCAAACCTTTGCGCTCCTTGGTGGCCTTCTCCTCAGGCTCAGTCTCAACGTCGTCGTCCTCAACAGCGTGCTCGGCCTTGGCACCAGCAATGGTGCGCTCTAAGTCCTTTTGAGCCTTGCGCTTGCGCAACACGAAGACGACCAATACGACGATAATAGCAATAAGCGCCACGGTGGCAGAGCCCACGATTGCAACCTCCTCCTCGTCGAAGTTTTCTAGTCGAGACAGGAAGTCCGTCTGCACGGCCTCGGTCTCGGTGGTACCGTTGCTGGCGTGGATGTGCTTCATGGGCTGGGCAAGGAACTTCTTACGCTGCGAGGGGGTCATGCACTCGGGCACTTCCTCCTGAATACGCAGCCAGTTGACAATCTCACCTTCCTCACGGTGACCGCACTCGGTCAGAAGCAGACGCTTGCCCTCCGGGATGAAGTTAAGAATGAAGCGACCCTGCGTCTCATCCTCGCCGTCCTTGGTGCAGTTAATGTAGGCAACAACGTGGTACGAGAAGCGCCCGTTGTCCTCGGCCTTCTGCTCCACAGCGTTCATAGTCATGTTGAAGGTGTCGCACACCTCGGTGTCGTTGTAGGAGATGAAGGCGTACAGCGAGGCCTTAATGACAAGCAGCGGAGGGTCGTCGTACACGCTGACCCAGCCGTCCTCGTTACGCAGGTCGATCTTATCAATTTCAGCGCTACCTTCCGAGGATCCATCGATCACACCCTCGTTCTTGTTGCCCTTAATCTTCTTGTCATTGACGGTCGTCTCGGTAGTGGGGGCCTGAGTCTCCTCCACCTCCTCCGTGGTCTTGGTCTTCTTCTTGGTGGCGGTGGACTCCTCCGAAGCAGCAGCCTCCTCCTCCGCAGCCTTCTTGTTCGAGTTCTCCTCGGCGGCGGCCTCCGTGGCCTCCTCGGCCGCTTTCTCGCTGGGCGACTCGGTGGCGGTGGCAGTAGAAGTAGATTTTTTCTTCTTCTTCTTGGGGGCGGGCGTGGCCGCTTCGGCCTCCTCTGCGGCCTCCTTCTCGGCAGCGCTCTCGGCGGGAGCGGGCGTGGCCGTGTCGGCAGATTTTTTCTTTTTCTTCTTCTTCTTGGGGGCCTTGGTCTCGGCGGCCTCGGCGATCTCCTCCTCCTCCTCCTCAGTGGGCGCGGCGGCCAGCACGCGCGCGTCGTGCGACGGGTCGATCATGGCGGCGTCGAAAGCCGCCACGGTGCGCGCGCCGCTGACGGCCAGCGTGTTGGCCGTCGCGGGCAGCGCCAGGGCCGACAGCGCGGCCGCGGCCAGCAGCGCCGCGCGGAACACTCCCGAGATGCGCATGGTCAGTAGCTCTGGCGTCGGGGGGGGGGTCCTGCTGGGCTCGAGGGAAATTCGAGATTGATGGGGACGGCAACGTGGGCGGCTGCGAGCCAAGGCAAAGGCGTACGCACTGCGCTGCGGCAACGTCTCCGAGCCGCGCGCCGGCCAATCAGCGCGCCGCGCGGGAACTGGCCTGTGCGCCGGCCGCACTTAACGCGGCGCCCGCGGTACGCGCCGCCGCCCATACAAACGCCCAGTGTTTTGGTGGTTAAGTCCGGCGGGGAGAGAGGGGCCGGGGAGAGAGGACGCCCGCGATGTGACAACCGGACGCTCGAGCGGCGAGGCCTGCCACCTGGCGAGGGCCCGGCGCTGCGGGCAGAGCTGCCCGAGCCTCGACCAGCTTGGCCAGCTTGGCACGGGCCGGCGGTATATGATGGCGAGTCCTGCAATGCAGCGGCGCCGGCAGCAACAGGGACGATGATTGACCCGCTGCAGATGGCTGCGCGGCAGCTTATCTATCAGATTGCGCGCTGGTCAACTGCACTGGACCGATGCAACCCGTGACGACAGCGGCGGATCTTGGCCGTTACAGGGCCGCCTGCACGGTGCGGACGCGTAGCGTACTGCTCGCTCGAGCGAGATCAAGTTGATCTTCCGCCAGCGGAGACCGCAGGCGCGGCGCCGACCGGGTCGGCGCTCGCCAGCCACGCCCTTACACCGGCCACCCCGACTTTACGCCCATCCGATCGCCCCGCCACATCACAACGCGACGACGCGTCAGCGACCCAATCAGCGCGCGCTGCGTGGCAAAAGCTCTCGCACCTAAGCGGGAGCGTGAAGCCATGATGCGGACGAGGATGTGAAGGGCCGCAAGCGCCATGGCCAGAGCGGAAGATCACGCCACGCGCGACAGCGCCGACGTCGGGTCGCGGAGCGGCGATAGCAGCGACAGCAGCGACAGCGACAGCGGCAGTAGCGGATACGACTCCGACAGCGGCGTCGAAAGCGCCAGCAACGGCAGTGAAGAAGAGGACGAAGAGGAGGAGGAAAAGGAAGATGCCGACGACGTGGCCGAAGCGGCCAAGAGGCGGCTCGTCCGCGCAGACGTAGACGCGATGCGGCGCATGGCAGCAGACATGGACGCCATCAAGGCGCGGCTGCAGCAGCGCTTCGCTGCTGAGCGCCAGGCGAGGCTGGAGCGAGCTGCACGCGAAGATCGCGAGCGCGAGGAGCAGCAGGAAGCGCGACGCAGGGCCGAGCTAGAGGCTCGCGGGCGGCAGGCAGAGGTCGCCGTGCAGACGGATACTGCCGTCGTGCAACAGCAGACAAATGTGTCGCAGCGCGACTTGTGTCCGCCAAACCTTACCGATGGAGCTGGTGCTGCCCTGTCCGCGGTTGATGGAGACACGGGGTACGCTGACGTCGCTCCAAATAAACCAAAGCCAGCTGGCCTGAGCTTGTATGATCTGGTGAAGGCGTCTGGGTTTGGCCTGTCGCGGAAAGCGCCGTCACCCGTCCGTCAACCAGATCCACCGACGGTGTTACCTACGAGCTCTTCCGATGCGCACGAGCAAGAGTCTCCAGAGCAGCAGCAGCAGCAGCAACAACAACAACAAGATCGCACGTTTGTCGCCGAGCAAGACTGGGGCGGCTCTGATTCTCGGCGTCGAAGCCACGATCACGACAGCGTTGTTGGCGACGATGCCAACGACTACAGCATTCGCAGATCGCGCCGCGACGCAAGCTTCCGTTCCACGCCAAGGCACTCGCAGCAGCCGATGGTTGACAAGACGTCACCACGCGCTCACTACTACGACGAGAACTCGGGCTCAGTGAGCAACAGCCTCGTCTCCTCCGACGCTGGCAACCGGTCTGCCGTGTTTCCGGACCAGGGTCAGCGACGAGACCACAAGTTTAACGCGGCCGCGCTGCTCGGCACGCTAAAGTCGCAGAACACGACGTTTCCGGCTCCTGCGAACGACGACAAGACGGACGACCAGCGAGAGATGGAGGCCATTCAGTGCCTGCTCTTCGGCCAGCGTCGATGAAGACCCAGCGCCGCTGTTCATGTCGGTGATCCAGGTCGTCATCGCACACATGGCTACGCTGCCGCGCGCGCTGATTGGCCAAGAGCCGCCGCGCCCATCACACAAACTTCAATTCCCTCGCATAATCCATACATATGAGTTCGTGTTTTTGTGGTGCCAAGCCAACTCGGTATCAGCATCACCTGCCAAAACACATACTCGACTCTGATTCGACGAAAAACCGCGCGTGTCTCGCCCCAGGAATTTGGCGGCCGCAGCGCATCGAGAACGTCGTCGTCGCGCGCATTGCTCGCTCCAGTGACTGCGGCGCCATGGCCGAGTTCGTGGAGATGATCCTCGCGCAGGTGCGTCCCGACGTCTTGTGCTGTCCGTCGCTGTGCGTCACCACTGCGATGTGCGCGTACAGCGACAGCTTCCCGCTCTGACGCTGCGTCAATTGTGTTTGCGCGCTTTCAGCTGATCGGCAACATCTCGACGGCGCTGATCCTCGTCCTCATTTACTTTAACTTCCTGCTGTTCGAGAACTACCTGCGCCTCATCGTGTGGGCCATCCTGTGCAGCCAGGCGCTGCGCCAGGCCAAGAACAACGTCATCTCGGTGCTGAAATACCTCAGCGACGACGCCGACGTGGACCGCTACGTACGTGACGCATGGTGCGCTGCTGCTAAAGTGCTGGGGATGCTGATGGTTGTGACTGTGACTGGCAGGGCTTCTTGACGTGCGTGTTCTCCAAGTCGGCCGAGATCTTCATCAGCCACCCGCACGACGGATCGCGTCGCACGGCCAAAGAGCTGTTTTTGAACTATGGCATCTTCCTGTTCTCGCTCATTGGCGCCGTATCCATCTGGATGAGAATGTACTCGTGGGTGGCCTTCCTGAACGTTATCATCGGCTTCTGGATCGCGGCGCTGAGCCTCATCAAGATCCTGGACCGGCGTATATTCTATTACCGCTACTTCTTTTCGGACGAAGTGCTCGTTTCGGTGCTCCTCATCATGGGGTTCTTTATCACGGTAGATTCTTGTGTTTTTCAAGATACTGTTGCTAACTGCATCGGGCTTACGGAATTTTGATGATGGTTTTACGTAGGGAGCATTCGTTATCCTCTTTCTTGGCACCGAGAGTTACTTAGAAGGGAGCCGCGCAGCTACAGATTTGTCCGACTGGGTGCAGGATAACTTTATCAATGATGAGCGCACTCGACAAGTGTGGAGCGAACAGGTTGAAAACAGCCGCGCCATGATTTCTCAGGCCATCAGTGGCGTAGAGGACAACTACAATGACACAATGTGGTGGCCACCTCTGAAAAGTCTGGTCAAGACGTACTATCTAGACGCGAAGTCTAGTGATGGAAACGTTACTTCGCATGCGTCGCTCTTTTCAAGATTGAGTCTTCCTGAAAACATGACTTTTGTGCAAGCCGTGTCTTTCGCGTATTCAAAAGTGGATTCTGTAAACCTGACGTCGGTACAGCTTACCGACTGGACGTCTAAGGGACTGGAAGTTAGCAGCATCGCTGTCGGATCAGTCGCGCAGCTGGTCTTTCTCGTCTTCACCCTTTTGATTGCGTTTGTGAGCCTCGGTATCCGATCGTTCTTCTTCATTTCATCGCTGTTTTACCTGCTGTGCACGAACTGGGATCCTATTGAAAGGTTTGTTGAAGATTTACTGCCGATACAAGTCGACAAAAGACCAGAAGTCGTTCGTTCTCTGCGAAAGGTGATTGAGGGCGTATTCTTCTTGCCGCTAAAGATGGCAAGTATTCACGCAATTGTGACGATGGTTTCGTTCACTATAGTGGTGCGTAAATGCGTGATGATGATGAGTATCATCAACGTTATAACTCACTTGTTATTCGTTCTACAGAATGCTGATTTCATGTACCTTGCCACAACGGTCACTTTCTTTATCTCTATCGTGCCTATCATCCCTCCGTACCTAGTGTGTGTGCCATGGGTCATCTCGATTGGACTAACGTCTTCTATCGTGAAGGCGCTTGCCCTGTTTGCTGTTCAGTATGTGGCTTTTACTGTACTGGATGAAATGCTGTACGAAAAGAGCATTGTGGCGCTGAATTCCTATGTTTCCGCGCTAAGTGTGGTGTTTGGAGTCTATGTCTTCGGCTTTGAGGTAAGCTGTGCTTACGCAGTGTTTCGCTGTGCGCACTAATGCCTATGTTTTGTGCTCGCGTAGGGTGTCATTTTTGGCCCTCTGATCGTGTGTGGAGTCACATTCGCGTACGATGTATCCAACCATGGAATCCAAGCAGCACAAGATGAGTATGGCAAATCTGACGAAACTAGACAAGATGGTCTATTGGATGGCAGTGATGGAGAGCAGTCACACAGCACAGTCTCCTCCGTCGATGGTGACGATCACGAAAAGGAGAAAGTATTAAGCACCCAATCGGAAGAAGATGCGGATCAAGGAATGAATACTAACATCTTCTCGAATGCAGTGTACCGAGTAATTTCGGGTCCATTAGTGGATCGCGTTCGCCGTCGTCTCTCGATCGACATTGCCACGGAAGGGTCCGTTTGTGTAACGTTGGTTGTCGAGGGTTTGAAAACCTGTCGGAAGGTTCGTTTTGTGGTAAATAAGTCGTGGAGCCAAAAGACACTCCACGACAACATCCGTCGGATGCTACATGTCCACAGCGTCGAATGTAAGTAAGCCTGGTATACTATTGTGTCGTGTTGATACGTTGAACTAATCTTTAATGTGTTGCTACTGATATAGGTATTACCACTGCCGATGGAGTAGAGGTGCTTTCGCCACTTCATATTATGGCCGATGAAGTGCTTCATGTGAAAGTCCGATCAAAGCATCGATTGCATCTGTATTCAGACTCGTACTCGGATTCACACGGACGAGTATCATTTCCTGTGCGCACCTTGTCCCCGTCATATCATGGAATTCGAGCCAGTGTTCCTTCGCTTGATGGATCGGCAAAGAAAAGTTCAGGGTCATCGCCCCCTATAGTGAAGCTAAAACGAGCTGGATCGTTGAGCCCAACAGCAGGGGTAACACATGGCGCTACAGCAGCGCAGCGTCAGGCCCATGGACGCCTGCAACGCAAAAGCGGCGGGGTGACAATTCAATACGAAGGAAGCATGAAGAGAAGAGGCAGCTACAGTGGAGTGACTGTGGCAAGTGGAGGATTAAATCAACCGCCGCATTTTCGAAGGTCTACCAGTAACTCGCCTTCACATGAAACTGTGTCACAACCAAGGCCAAGCCCACTAGCTAAAGGTTTACCTTCATCGACGTCTTCTCTAGCGCAAGACTACGATTTTTTGTTACCTGACGAGGGATTTTACACACCAGGAAAAGAGAAGACTTCTGCAACAGATGTGGGAGAAGGAATTAATAATGCAGATGCCTCCACGGATGTGAGCAGCACTTTGGACCTACCTTCCCCCGCAAGCGTTACGTCTTCGAGAAAAGGGAAGCCGAAACTAAACTTTGTCGACTTGAGCGACTCCGGGAGCTTTTCCACCTCACCAGTGTCATGTGATACGCCTGATCCATTTGGTGGTGTAGATGACGAAGACGAGAAAGAACAGGAACAAAACACGAATGTTGATACGTCAACGAAAGTGAAGCCGCTTGCGAAAGCGAATCGCAGGATTTCGTTAAAGACGCATCAAGGTGCAAAACTGATTTTTTCACCACTTGCAGTTGATACAAAGGAGACCCCAGGCAAAAGTTACTCTTCCTCGGAAGACGAAGGCGAGAAGCAGAAGTAAATGATCCCAGCAATTTCGTGTCTTTATGCATAGTAGTTTATAATGAGTACAGAACTTCAACTTTTTCATTTTATAGTATTGCCAAATTCCACTAGACATCTCGCTAATCTACTTGACACACGTTGAAGTTGGACCTACATTTTTTTTGGGTCAACTGCTACCGAAATTCTAACCGTGTTCTTAGTCTCGAATCTTGTGGGTGGGGGGGAGAACATGGCGGAGGTAAACTCAAAGGTAGAGATAGACTGTGCTATATGACGAAGGAACTGTGGTTGCCGTGAGGATAAAACGCAATGCGAAAGTCAGTGCGTTGCAAGAGGCTATTTTCTACAAGAACCGATACAACCATCAGTACATGTTCAGCTCGAGCAAGTGGACGCTGCGCGTGGCTCGGAAGGTGGAAGGTGGCAAAAGCAAGTGGCTGAAGAGCGACCCGGCTCTCAAACCATTTTTGAGAAAAGGAAGGCAAGATGACAGTAAATATGTGGAGATGATTCCAATATGGACGCTCGATGATGATGAGTATTTCGGCACAAACTTTGAGCCTGGACCGAAACGAATTTACGTGTTGGTGGAGCTTCCACCCTTGACAACACCAGAATCGGATTTATGGCTGGCGCACGGGGCAGTTACGAATGCTCTCGTCACGAGAGGAATTCGGTGCAGACTGTATCGCCTCGCTGGAACATACCTCGGATACTACGATCCTGATCGTCGCTCTGGTGAAAAGAATAGCGCGCTTTGGTATGAATGCAACACCTTACATATTCATATTTTGTTCGAGACAAGTACGTTCATCTCTCGCTGTGCATGGCAGTTTGCTTATCTTGACTGACTATTTAAGAAGTATGATCCTTGTTCAGAAGAAAAGCTTTACAATTTGACAATGCCTTGCAGGAAGAACGGCTACGCTAGGCTCTCCGTTGAGCGGCCAAGAAGTTACGACAAGTGTTGAGCGAGTTGAAGGTGTGCCCACTGAGCTGCAGCGAATCTACTTCGTTCATTACGACGCACAGGAATCGGAGTCTCCGCAAGACTTCAAGCGTCACACTTTTGGACTCCTCAACTGACGAGTTTCGTTATCAACGAATCGAGCATGAAAGATTATTCTTACCATACGGCAACGCCGAAAGCTGTCATTTGGTGTCAAGGAATCAAAGCAAAGACCACAGACGAGAATTTGCCAAGTACGATCGCGATACGAATAACTGCCTTGCACTCTCTCGAGAAATGCATGGATTCTATGACGCTCTCAGCTGTGACGTTCCAATTGTCAACATGTATCCTGGATCGGTTGAAGAAACCACCAGTTGGCAACAGATATATGGTGCGCAATAGGGGGTGTCAGAATTAGAAAAGCGGACGTGTGATTTCGCCTCAAATGACATGGCATTTTGGCCCGAAAGGCCATGGCATTTCGAAATCACCTACCTCTGGAGGTGGGTGATATTGAAAGCATTTGGCTGAAGAAGTGTGATCCACCCCAAGGGGCGCGCCTCAGTCTTCTTTTACTTCGCGTAAAGGAAACATCTCTTCTGAGGAGATCAGGACAGCGGGGTTGTCGACACCAGCGGCAGTCTGGCGAGGCTAGATCAGCGTTCGTTGCGCCCGCAAACGAGATAGCAACGTATAGGACCTCTTGCTGGCTTCTTACCAGGTACGACCCTGATCAAATGCGCGTATTACCTTACAAGAGTCATGTGCGTGCAGCTCCGTTATGCCAGCAAAACACAAGGATACAGCTCACGGCACGAAGGTTAACCTGCTTCGTGACGACTTTGATTAGGAGACTTGTGGATTACATCACTGTAAGGAAGAGCTTGCAGGACATCTATGGCCTGAATAGTAGACAGCGAAAAGGTAGAGGATCACCAAGAACAATATAACGTTGGCACCTTCAAACCATGGACGACTAAACAACGAACTACCACTACTGACGGGTGACTTCATGCAAGCCGGTGGCGTACATATCGAAGGTGGTTAAGAGACGCTCGAAATGAGCTTCTACGCTACTGGGGTAGGTCTGTTAGACAAGTGTGAAGCACTACAATTTGGAGGCGACCTACACGAGTGCTGGTCAACGTCGTCACGGTAGCGTTGAAGGTGGGCAAGCCAATCGACGTGGTGTGGTGTGCTGTGGAAGGAATGCGACAGCAAGTCCTTGAAACAGTGGAGCTGGCCTTCGTCGGAACAAGAAGGGCATAACTGCGTATAATAGCGCGACAGTATTTGCACTAGCATGCACCTCCTCAACCGTAAACCCCACTTCAAAGCACGCCCGTATCTTCGTAGAGCTCTTCTTCGAGGATTGACTGTGCAAGAGGGTCGTAACTAGTCGCAGACGGTCGCTGTTTTCGAGTGGCAGATTCTCTTCTTCGCCAGTTAAATTCTGATTCTCCCTTTTGTGAAGCATGGTATTTAAACTTTTATCACATGCCATTTCGCGGCAAATGACATGTCATTTCGGCGCGATTCTTTAAAATTCTGACACCCCCTATGGGGATTATGCCAAACAATGTACGTGGTATGCTAACAAGTACGTGTTTAGGTCGAGGTCTTCGTGAAGGTTTTTGATCGCGTTTTCAGTCGTTTGAAAGAAGCATCGACGAAAACCGACGATCCACTCGTTAAAAAGACGTTTGTTTACGTGGAAAATCCGGAAACGTTTTGTTTCTGCATGAGGTGGAAATATGAAGACAACGACAAGCGCTGGAAAGAATGCTCGGCTATGACCCCAGCAGTTGATTGAAAAGAATGAAGTTGCAAAACATCCCACGCTGTTTTCGTTTAGTTCGTACAAGATCCGCCAGATTCCTGCTCACAGAGCTCTCGGTAAATTACATCATTACACTAGCTAGTCGCTGCTTCTTTTTCTTTAGGACGGCAATTTCTTCATCGATTACACTAGCAATCTGTGGGTTACTCTCTGTTGCTTGTTCTCTGTAGAGTGCACGGATGCGATCGCACACAAACGTCCAGGCTTCTAAATCCATGCGTTGTTTCTCACGAACGGATCGCTCTTTATCCCATGCTGCTTGCTCAGCTTCGCGAAATTCGCGTTGCTTTAGAAGTTCGAGCTCTCGACTGGCAATTTCATCCCTTAAGGTGTCGCCTTCAGAGCCTTGCTTGTAGCGCTTTTCACTAGGTTTGTCTACAGGCACAGAATTCGCTGGCAATCCCGCCAAATCAGTCACATTGTGCCTCTCGAGGTTTTCATTATTTCGTGCTTCGGGGCGAGGGAGGAGCAAAGATTTGTCTTTAGGGCTTTCCGGAGTACTTGGATCTGGTGTATGCGAAAAAGAGGAAGTGGACTCATCTTCCGAGCGTGGGCGTTTCCCAAACTTCAGGCCTAGCTCAATCTCCCTTTGTATGGCACGAGCTTCGACTACTTCTTCGGGCGCACCTGTTCCAGTATCTTCCTTAAAGTAGATCAGCTGTCTGAATTTACTCTTCACCCCAGTCAGACTTCGTAGTGAACGCTTCTCCGGTATGGCGTGGTTAGTCCGATATAGTTGCAGCACCTGCTCCCAGCTACTTGGTCCTGCAGGCAGAACTTGCTTCACACATGCCAGCAGTGCCCTCGTGTCCAATAGAGTGTACCCCTCTGATCCAAGGGCCCTTCCACCTCGTCGATTGTCAGTAGTAGCAGTCTTCTCAGCGCCTTCACCGCTCGTCGTGTCATGTTCGTTTCCATCTTCTTTGACGACGGTGTCGTTTTCGCCGGCACTTGTAGGATCCACATCATTAACGGTAGCCGGCAATGTTTCCAGAGCTGCTGCATTCTTCCCCATTTGTTTAATCTTGGCGTCAATCTCCGCCTGAACAGCCAGCGCTTCCGTGACTTCGGCTCGTGGCATTTCGCCATTGTCTTTCAGCCAGTTCCGGAACTTGTTCTTGAGCGAGACCCCGTCCCTGGTGCTCCTGTCGTTCGGCAACGCATACACCCGGTTGTACTCCTCTGCAGCCCGCTCCCAGTCCGACCTGTACACTGGCAGCACGTGCTGCACGGCTTTAAGCACAGCCTCTGCGTCTGCAGTCGAGAAGCCCTCGGCTCCTCTGGCGCGGCCTCCTCGACGCTGCAGCCACTTGCCGCTCGTCATCTTGGCGTCGATCAGCTCGAGAATTGCGCCGGCCTCCTGGATCTCCGGCCGCGCGTCACGTCCGGCCTTGAAGCCCCGCGCCAACTGTTTGAACTTGACCTTAAGCGAGTTGGCGTCGCGCAGAGCTCGCGCCTTGACGCTCGCGTGCGTGCGGCGATACTCGTCCAGCACCTGGTCCCATTCCTCGGCGGTCGTGGGCACAATCAGCCGCGCGCAGCGCAGCAGCACGTCGATGTCCTCCTTGTGGTAGCCCTCGGCGCCGCGCATGCGTCCACCGCGACGCTGCGGAGGACGCTCTGGAAGCTCGCTCATCTGGTACTCCAGATTCAGATTCTTCGTTTTGAATGTTATTTTTTTCTCTATTTTTCCCTCTTGGGTTCAGTATGCAGGGACTATTTCCAAAAGTCTGATACAAAATAAGAATTTGCGACGGGAATAGTCGGCGAAATGGTGCTGCTTGGCTACGAGGACTTGACGCGTGCGGCGGCGGCTGTGGAGGCGCTGGGATCCGACGAGGTGCTCGCCCAGCGTCGGGAGGCGCTACTGAACGACCCGGTCGTGGTGGTGACGCGTGGAAGCGGTCTGAGGAGTATTCACGTTTTGGCGGAGGAAATGGCAATCGTGACCCCGGCACCGCACAACTTGGACTTGATTGCTTCGGACGACGCCACCACGTGCTCCATCGTTGTTCTGGTAAGTGGTGGTATCGTGGCTGTCGCTCACTTGGATGCAGAGCAACAAATGGAGTTTTTATTGAAGAGGTGGGAGATGTTGGGGATCTCGGGGCCGACTCGAGTTGCCATTGCTGGAGGTTATAATGACGAGCGAAACATTGCTCATCCAATCTCAATGGACATTATGAAAACGCTCACTAAGAGTGAAGCGGTGTACGAAGTTCAACAGTTTGTGACAGGAAGATGGAACACTACTCAGACCGATAATGGAATTCGGCTGCCTCGAACGCGAGGAATTGGCTACTTTCCTGCGGAAGACGCCTTTATGCAAGTCGAGTTCGAGCTCGATGCCAGGCTGCCTCTCGTACCAATGAGATTCGCTGGAGAATCGGTACATCCACTTCATATCCTCGCGTGCTGTGTGGAAAACGATAAGCCCTTGGAGCTTACGATCGGCCCCTACTGTAGCACCATGATATCTCCGGAGGTTTGTGACTACATGTTAACTCTGGACGATAATGAGCTACTACCGAGGATTTCTACCTCTCCATTTGCTGAAGGTCCTAAATTTCTGCAGGATATGAGAGACATGCTCGAGTTCATCAGCACCTGCTCTCTGCGAAGTTTAGGCAACACGCTGGTGCTAACTTTGCCGTCGACACGGAAAAATTGAGGCACATTTATTCTGGGAACTACTTCTAGGAATTCAAAGTTAAGGCTGAGCTTGAATACTTTCCGCAACGTCAATATCGTGTGAGTGATGGAGCCAAGCTTCGTCGCGAATCCCTATGTCCAAGCATCAGCACCATCCAGCCGTAAGATTCGCGAAATCCTGGACCGCGAAGAAGCCTCGTATAAGTTATGGAGAAAAACGCGGAAGCAAGTCCTCCTACCTTACGCCAGTAAAAAGCTTAACAGTCCGCTTAAATTGCTTAACGGCTCAAACCAGCCTCAGTCCTCGAAAGCAATACAATCGTCAACCTCGACAAACTCTGAACCAGCTCAGAGTTCGAGTTCCGACAAGGCTGATCACAGCATTGCGCGATCACACTCTGACACAAACACAACTACAGTTATCCCGCCCAAGGGTGCAAGGCGTAAGGGAGCTTTAACCGCAGAAGGCTTTACTCGGTCAATGGAAGTGTTTCCAAGTCTCTCTGGGTCTCACGACAATCGTAAGAAACTCGTAGGCTTAGTGCAAGGGGCTGATGCACCGCTCAAAGAAATAACCCAAGTAACCGTGTCAAACATTGGGGTGCGTAAGGCAGCGCGAAGGCGGTTCCAACAGTACTTATACGATTTTCATTCTCGACAGGTGTTCTCGTATGCAAGATGCGAGGATGAAGGGCTCGAAGATGCCCACAAGCGTGAAAACTGTATTTGCGGAGACATGCCAGATGATGATCAATCTATAAGCAGTGAAGATGAATCCACCAGCGGTGGCGACTTCACAACGACCAACAATTCTGCGAGGTACTGCAAGATGTTGCCTAGCGAACGCCAGAGCGAATGCATACTGAATGGTCTAGGTTTTTTGTCTGAAGCCGATTATGATTCGATTTTTGAGAGTGACTGGAAGTCGAGCGAAGCAGAGAAAACTGTGCGCGATGCTGTTGATCGCAAGCGTATCCGCGAAATTTTGCGAAGGGCGTACCGCATATTACTTTGGTTCTTTCGCTACTATGCTGGAAACGCCGCTTATGCAGTTGCATCAGAGCGCCGTGGTTGTTCGGGTGCAGTAACAGCTCTTGGTGAGGAGCTGTTTGAAATTCCCAGTCGCGTTCGGTTGTTAGAGGACTTAAATGTGCAGTGTGTGGATGCAGCAAGGTTCGGTGTTACAGATTCACCACTGAAACGTGAAAGCTTAATAAGCTTTCTTCTTAATGTAGCTCGAATGATGTGCACGCATTCTTCAAACCCAAACCATCTTCGAATGGTCATTAGCGAGGGTATTGAAATGTCTGACGCCGTAAAGACACTTGTGCACGATCACTTTGGCGTATTTGCCCAGATTCAAGATGTGGATCACTTCAGATTTTTGTTTCTTCGAAAACCGGAAGCATTTATAAAGTCTAAGGCTGGAGTTGCTAGGAGGCTCCAATCTATCATCGAGATACACAAAAACAATCTCGCAAACTTTTTTGATGAGATAGTTAGCGCTGGAGGACTTACACGTAGTGGTGGTGCTAATGAAAAGGCTAAAAACCAAGTACGACACCGCAATGGCCTAGTTTGCACACAGTTTCTTTCAACATTACGAGCCATAAGTTTGATCATAAGTAGGGGTGCTGCTGGAGCGACTAATAACACTAGCAACGATGGCGACGCATCAGTAGGACCTACGGGAGTTGATGAAGTCCGAGCAGTGCGCATTTTTCTTTCATGTCTCCCAATGACAATGAACAATGAAAGCAGTGATCAGGAATGCACAACTACAGCATCTGCTTCCAGTAGCAGCACGAATGTTGAGCCTCGGGAGCTGACGCTACAACAATTCACGGAAGCTCTGTTGCGGGTGGCATTCACATGGAAAGAGCTCCAGATCTGTAATGGAAGTTTTGACGTTTGCCCCAACCAAATGACCTCAGACTGCTGCCAGTGCACCCTCCAGTCAGCCCAGTACGCATTTGATGTATTTGACGACGCTGTTGAGGAGATATTTACCCGCATCCATGTTTACCGCCTGAAGCGAGCTCAACACCGGACAAGCATGAGAATGAAATCCATGAGGATGAAGTCGCATCGTTCAATTCATTCACTCGTCGCGATGACGGCTGCTCAGAGAGCTCCAACACGCTTACTGCCGATGGACGGAAAGACAGCGATCAACGATATAGGAGGCTAGGCACTTCAGCTCCCTTTCCAACCTTGCAGACAACCGCCACTATTTTTGTGGGCATTCATGACTGCACCGCGACTGAGCTTGAACCGTCGCTAGCTTCTTGAATCCTAAGAAGGTTGGCGACCATCACCAGCATCAAGCTCTCATGGCTCCTGCACCAAAGTATGAAGTCCCCGATGTGGACACGAACCCTTTCAAAATGGCTGCTGTTGGGAACCTGCAGCTGCTGAAGACGCTCGTGGAGCCTGAGGAAAATGCTGACGGCAAGGCGGCTGCACCTTTAAACGTGAACGCGAAAGACCCATACGGATGCACTCCACTGATTTGGGCTGCGCGGAACGGCTACCTCGAAGTAATGGATTACCTCGCAGCTCACGGCGCTGACCTCGAGGTCACCAGTTTCGGAGGTCTGCGCGCACTGCACCATGCTGTCAACCATTCGCGATTGCCCATCGTCGAACGTCTCATCCAGCTCGGTGTAAGTGTCGATCCAAAGGACGACGCAGGCAATACACCACTGCATCTTGCTGCCTCACGTGGCATAGTAAACCCGATCATGCTGCTTATGAACGCTGGAGCTAAGGTCAACGTTACTACAGCCCAAGAGGTGTCGCCGCTCATGAAGGCCGTATCAGCAGGCCACATCACTGCTGTCGAGAAGCTTTTGGACAACGAAGCGAACCCAAATCATGTCAACGCCGAAGGCAACACAGCTCTCCATCTTGCAGCACGTGGTGGTTTCAATTCGATTGTAAAAGTTCTTCTGGATGCAGGAGCGACGCCAACTATGAGGAACAAAGCTGGCAAAACTCCTGCTGAGCTGGCCACCTCGTCCAGCATCGTCAAAATGCTAGGATAAGCTCACTCTTTCAATTTAGTTGCTAACCTGCAGTCTGAGAGACCCGTTAATCTATTTTCTTTCTCCTGGGCATGTACTCGTAGAAAAATGTCGGCAGCTTCTGGTAGATCGAGAACTCGTCCGCGACGTCGTGCACCTTGACGTCTGCAGCACACAAAGCGTCAATTATAGGCCCAGTTTGTGTAATTTCGTAGACAGTGCCCTACCACCAGCATTTTGCCCCTGGGCGGTGGTGCCCATGGGCGACGTGTAGAGCTCTCCGATCTCTTTGCCGTAGCGGTCCCAGAGCACCATGATGAGGAACAGCAAGAAGAGGAAGAATGCCACCAGCGCACTCAGAATTTTGAGCTCCAGCGGGATGCTCAGTTGCACAGAAGCCCCCAGCAACTCCTTCACGTTCCCTGGAAGCTCCGCGTGGGCTCGAGAGGCGGCTGCCGCCGCCGCGGAGGCCGCCGGCGTCCCCACTTCCATCGCCGGCATGCGTGTGTTGCAGCACAATTTGGTCTGAAATGTGATTTGAGACTGACGTTTTTATTTTAGTCTCGGCTGTAGAAGTTGCAGCTAGCAGCACTTCAACTAGCTACGCGCTTCACCGTAGAACATCTTACCGGGGTTCATGTTGTCTAGGGGGATCCATAGCCTTTGTTTTGATCGTGTGCATCATGTCCACGCTAGTAGTATGACATGGAACATTGCGCCGGCAGTTTTTTTCCTTACCGTATTTTACCAACGAGAACAATCCTGGATCCTTCTTTCGGACCAGCTGCTAGACGACGCAACCTCTCGACCACTTGAGAGCGCATACAGGTAGTTTTAAACCCCTCGAGTATACAGCCGAGCTCAAAGCTTCTTTTTTACATAAGAAAAATACCTAAGCCAGAAGTGCATCGAGTTCAAACTTAAGCTTTTTTAGAACACTTGGTCTTAACAAAATTATTTTTGCTAAGCCACTCAATGTAGTTGGGTCAATGGCTTGAATCTGCTTGATGGCTCGTGATTTATATTTTCCCCACGTCATCATAAACGATCCATCGTCATTTCCAAACATATTAAAGAGAAATTGAGCATTTCAAGATCCGTAAATTGCTTTTGGTGAGAGAGCCATCTACAGTAGGATGGATCAGAGGCGAATACCTCTTCAATTTAAGCTTGTCATACTCCGCTCTTAGAGATTCCAACGGATCCTCAAGCCAATCATGGAAATTGTATTGTAGATGGGTAATTGCATGACCTCCTTCAACAGCTTTTTATCATCGATACTGAGTTTATCGTAGGAAACTTGATCAATATGTTGCTTGAAGGCAAGAGTTCTAATCATGGATTGAAGACTATCGCTGATTCCTCGCTTTGGACCACATTAACGTCGATTGGGTTGAACAATCACAAGGGTTTAGCATCAAGATCAGGGATTCGGATGTACTTTACTACCCAGCTGGCGATAGATGTATGCTGATGGGGTGGCTAAACCTTGAATTTGATTGAGGTTGTATTTTCTCCCGCGACGGACAACTCCTTTAAGCGGGGCGACACCAGCACCCCTAAGACCTCTTCCCTTAAGTCCGCTTCCACTAACGCTATTGATCATGCCATTCATGGTCTCTTTGATCGATCTCTGATCTTGGCGATTAGCAAAGTCTTCGACATCACTTTTTCCTTTTGAATCATGATTATATTTTTTGACTTCGCTAAATAGACTGCCTTTGTCGCTTTCATTGCTGATTTCGCCGCCTTCAACGCTGATCTTGCTGATTTTGAGTTTGACCCCTTCACAGCCTTTTATTAGCTTCCTAATAGCGCTTCTGAGCCTCACCATATGCTTAGAAAGGCTGCCTCTGAGTCATTGTGAAGTTATTGCAAATTATCGTCGTGATCATACTCCTCAGTACTTTGACGTTTAATATTATGAGCAGATTTATGGATCACCTCATTTAGTATTTTAAGGTTGTCATCAAGGTTTTTCGTCATTGCTGATTCAATTTCTTCTCTTTAACCAATTCAGACGCCTCTTCATCAGTTGATGGAAATGGATATTGAACATTCTTGAGATACCGATCTATATCCTCAATTCCGTGAAGTAGTAGTGTAAAGGTATCCATCCATCTGATAGTTCTGATCAACCCCTTTCAAGCTTCACCAGATACTTCCTTATGCTTATTATATTTATCTACAGCCATGAAATTTAAAGGTTTGGAATCAGTTGGCTTACCAAAATAGTACGTTAAATGATTTTTAATTCCATCTTTTGTTTCAATAACAGGTGTTAGTCTGAATGGGATTTTAATTCTCTTCAAATGCAGCTGCGTGTAGTAATCGTTTAATATCGTTTTAGCATCATTGTCCGCATCGCTCAGCTCTGGATTCATATCTTCATCAACTCCACTCAACACCCCATGCTGCGCTATACCATCCTCTGGTGTGAAATCCTTCGCGTCGATTTCCTCGTCATGCTTACCAATCACCTCAAACTCAAGTCCTCTGTCTCTGACCATATTGATAAATGATCGTAGCGACAGCAGCCAATTTACCTTCTTCGTGATCGCTGGCTTTGCTCTATTACTTTTTTTCCATATACGTTAATTCAATTTCCATCAACCGAAACATATCCGTCATTATCAATAGGGGATGTTTTGATAGCTCCATCGAGGATTGGAACACTCTTTTTTCTTAATCCATTACTTTCAAGCAACCCCTTATTTTTACTAATGGTCCAAAACATTTTGAGTTTGCTATCCGTTTGATCAGAAGTTGTGAAACTTGAATTATCGAACAGAAAACTATCTTCAAAGTCTCTGTTTGATGCGATTAGCAATAACCTCTTCTGAAGCATTGACTTCTTTTCCTTTTTAATCCAATATATTCCCATATCTGGCGGGGTGTATCTTTATCCTCCTTCGCCATTCGTTGCGTTCCCTCTTTTCATTGATATAAGTAAGGAATCTAACATCATTGGTGAAAATAACACCGATATAGTCGTATGTCTCACTTCAACTAATGTTTAGGCTAAAACAACCTTTTTTAATCTAATACTATATGTCTTTGCTTCTCTCCCGACGTAATACTTCGTTAGCTGACGTCCGTTAGCATCAACTGGATGAATGCGTAGGTCTGCAAGAACAGGATAAACATTAAATATCTTTACAACAGCTTGTTTTGACCTCTTTTGATCACTAATTTCGTCGATCTCATCATCACTGAGTGTATATTATTCAGGAGCATCTTCTCCAGTCATTGCATCATTCATGATAGGAGTGTTGCTGATACCAACATCAACTACTGAAGGCTTTGCCGATATACCAGCATCAATTACTGAATGGTTGGCTTGTACGCCAGCATCTACCATTGCTGACGTTGAGACCTCAGGGTTTGTTTGAGAGTATCCATCAATCAGAGTTTGTTAAGGACTCAGCAGACTCGGATGAGTCTGTCTGAGTTGATTCGGTTCATTTCTTAGGGACTGTAGTAATCCCATTCGTGATATCACTTGCCCACGAAGCACCTTCGTACATCCATCGCTTGGCTTTAGCTTGTCGAACGCGGCGCTGAGCTCTTTCAAGAAGCTCCTGCCGTTTTGCTCTCTCTGAGCGAGCGATGTAAAATTTGGAAACATATTGATTCTATATCAAACGAATCATAAATGTTCTAGATAGAAATACAATTATTGAATTACCATTTTGAACTCCAATTTTTTTTTATCTTAAGAAATGAGTAGCCTTAAATTTTCTTACCACAAACTCGGCATAACTGAGTCATGTCTAAATGGTTAATAGTTATGGCAGATACTCTTTCGCTCATTTAGAAGCATTAGATAGCGTTATTCATTGCAATGGAATGGAACTCCAAATTTGCTTCCAACTCATGTCGATACTTTCGATTGACTACTGTTTTGCGGAAATTCGCGCATGCATCAAGATTCAGCAACTCATTCTTGATTCGACTAACGTCCTGAAAAGATCCAAAGCTTACGCCGGAGTTGAGCGAGCTCACGCTCATATTCTAAACAGTTCGGGCACATTCTTATGGTTGGTGTATATATATCAAGTAATATATTTTTAAAAAATAAAAAAAACAAATACTTCGAATAAGATACTTGAGTCAAAAGCTTACAGAGAATGTCTCTATCAAATTTATTTACAAGCTAATTATGACTCATTTTTTTGGTGCGGGGTGAAACTACGTCAGCTCTTTCTTGAACCCCAATACTCCTTTTCAAACGTTGATCTCCTGTTTTAACCAGTCGCAGATTATCTTGTGGCTCCCAGGAGTCAGGTTCATTAGCAAGCCATCTCACCAAATATTTGTACTTTCCAAAGCGCATATTTTTATGATTCAAGACCCTTCTCCGCCTCAAGAATATCGCCTCGATTAATAGTAGCATCTGTAGTCTCTGTTTAACCTTTTTAAAATCGTTTGGTGCCTTGTAGAGGGTATGACCATTTTTTAACGAAGGTATCCATCAATTCCAATGATTGTATAGACGGCTTTGCTCCATCGAGCAGCTTCTTTATCAAATGTCTGCTTCTTAAATCGATATAGCACATTTGCTCCCACTTCGAACTCATTCTCAACTCTCTCTGCTTCACCTTTATTATGTTCCAGCTCTGACCCAATGACTTTACCTTTAGCCTCGTTTGGGGTCATTTTTATAAAGCGATGGAACGTGCTATTATAGTTTTCGATAACGTAGGTGATAAGCTTTTGCGTTATCCTCTTAGGAGACATTTCAGTTAGTCTCTGCTTTAAGGTCCTGTTGAATCGTTCGATTTTACCCATGGTTCCGTGATCACCGGGTTCGTTGTTGTAGTGCTTAGTTTTCTTAGTTTGGGGTAAAATTCTTGAGCCTGTGAGTTCATGAACTCGCTTCCATTATCGCTTGTCAGGATATCAACTGTGTGAAGGTGAACAAATGCTTAAGCGCTGCTAACACAGTTGCTGCCGTCTTGTTTGATAAGAGCTTTACGTACCCCAACCTTGAGTTGATGTTGATAGCAGCCAAAATCGGCCGTTTCTCCCAAAATGCAAGATCCATTTGCCTCGAATTTGGGTTGTGCGAAGCTATTTTGAAGCCATCAAATCGCTTCTTCTGATCCTGAAATTGGTGAATATCGGTCTGGTTTGCATACCACTCCATTACAATTTTGATAGTAATCTTCGGGTCTAACCCCTTTGCCTTCTGATACAGAGCTTGAGTGCCGATAAAACCGGTTTTGGATCATTAGTAGTGTTTCTTAGTAGATCTTGGAAAAACATGATCCTATATTTTGAGGGGGGGGATAAGCATTAGCGCGACATATGCCCCTGGACATTCAGCGGAATCGTTGAAATACCGTCCGACATTACCTGGCGCTTATCATAGTAGTAATTGAGCGCTGTTTTGGTTTGAGTATAGGTAATGATAGATTTGGTTTCTTTCGATAGTCTGAAGCCCTTGTTAGTACCCCGAAGGGTGGTGCAGTCCCGTACAACTGTCTCGAAACCATCTGGGTTAAGTACGTCAATATTTCTGCAAATCCTTTAATGACGATTCGAATCCGTCTCTAGCTTTTAAAGGATAGAGTAGGATTCGAACCCACGGTACTACATTTTTTTAATTAAAAAATGATAGTAAATTAATTTATTATCATTTTATAATGATAATAAATTAATTTTATAAATTGAAATATCTCCATATAGTTTAAAAAAAACTATCATAATAGCTAATCCAATAGCAGATTCTGCGGCTTGCCAACGTGTCCGACGATTGCTTCGAATAGTCCAGTCTTCTTGAGGTCAGCCTGCGTCTCGACAATCACGTCGGCTAGCTTTGAGGGCGGCATGGCAACGTCAGTGACAAGTCCTCGACTTCCAGGCATTTGACTCTGCAACACAATAGACGTTAGTATGAATTTCTTCAAACTTGTACAGACTCCTGCAGCGTACTAGCGTAGCCCACCAAGACGAGTGGCGTCCGCTCCACAGCTTCTTTCGCTCTTCGGCACTTGTCGCCAGCACACTCGATGTCTTTCGCCTCAAAGTCGTTGGCGATCTCAACCACGATAGCACTCTGTTCCTCCACCTCTACCGGCGAACCATGGTGCTCAATGATCAAGGACGGGCGCACTGGGTTGTCCAACTTTGAGTACTTGTTAATTGCTTCAACGGCGTTCTCGTCCATGAGCTCCATACGAGCAACTGGAATACCCATTTGCATGACTGCTGCGCAGGTATCTACTGCATCTATCATCGTGTTAAGAGAGCAGATCATCGTTTTCTCTGCCTCGGGGTTACCAAAAAGCCGAAGCTCCGCCTATAAGAGAAATGGTGTTAGTTTCAAACGGGATAAGGCAGATTTAGTCGATAAACTTTACATCGGTGACAACTGCAAGAGTTCCCTCGGATCCAATAATCAAGCGCGTAAGGTCTTACCCAGCTGAGGATTTACGAGTCTTAGAACCGGTCGTGATGATGCTTCCATCGGCCATCACAGCAGTGAGTTCCATTACATTTGTCTTCATGTTGCCGTAGCGAACGGTGCCTGAAGCATTGGTATTGATCATGCCGCCGATACTGGCGTTGGCACCAGGGAAGAAGAGGCCCGTGGCTCTTAGATCCGTATTCAGCAGCTCTCGCGTTACGCCAGCCTGCACTCGACAGCTCATGTTCTTCGGCTCCACCTAGCAGATACACCATTCCCCTGAGCATCTAGCAGATAGTCTGCTTTCCCTGCCAGCCTTGCCCACCTTGAGGATCTTGTTCATGCCTGTCAGGTCAATCGACACGCCGCCATATGTGGCCGAAATGTGCCCCTCAAGGGACGATCCTGCTCCAAACGGAATGACAGGGGTGCCAGGAGCAGCGCAAATCTTGATCACTTCCGAGACCTCTTCCGTCGACTAGGGAGTGACCTTGTGATACGACTCATCGGTGCCGTGTTGCTAGAGCCGCAAACGTCCCCAGACATGTTAAACTCCGTTGTATCATGAGGAACCAGATTGTGCGCACCTCCAGCACGGAACGTGAGGTGGACAAGCGGTCTCCCAACAGCTCCTTCAAAGCCGAGATAGTCTCCGGCGATGCAGTTCGACGCGTGCTCAGCAACCGAGCTTGGGCGGCCGAAGACGCGCTTAGAGAGCGGCGCGCGACCAGTTGGCGCCACATTGCGGCTCGAGTCTGGCACGTCGAGAAAGACCACCGAGTGCTGACGCGCTGATGCTACTGCAGAGGATGCGCGGATACTTTACTCGACAAATGAGACCGTAAATCTGGATGAAAAAAACTTTAACTAGTCCAGCATTGCATTGTAGTTTTTTTGCGCAGGTTTTCACTTGTCTTACTGTCTACGCTTCCCGTAAAACATCTTACCGGGGTTAAGGATGTCTAGCGGGTCCAGAGCTTTCTTAATGGAATGCATTACATCAACGGGCTCGCCATGTTCCGTTGGCAGGTAGTCCATTTTGCCGATGCCGATACCGTGCTCCCCAGTGAAGGTGCCTCCGCAGGCCAGCGCGTGTTCCACCAAACGGTGCGAGAATGCCTTCATCCTCCAAGGTGCTCCTTGTTGTCCTCGGTAAACGGAAGTAGCACGTGGAAGTTTCCGTCTCCACCTGTCTTGATAATGCGTCCATCCGCCATGACAGCAGTCAAAGATAACACATTCGTCTTCATATTCCCATACCTGAGCCATCACAAAGCGCATAAGTTTAAAAGCAGTATTCATGCATGAACTGGTTAACGTACTTGACTGTTGTCGTCCCTGAAGCATTCGTGGCCACCATTCCACCAATTGTGGCGTTGGCACCCGGATCGACAGGAAACATGAGGCCTGTTGCACGTAGATCAGCATTTAGCTGCTCGCGAGTGACAACCGCTTCGACTTTCACGCTCCTGGTCAAGCTGAAAAATTACCATCGCAGCATACACATCAGCACCCCATTTGCAATTCCCATCGAGTTGTTGGCCAACGATCTTTATTCCGTCGCACCTTAACAATCTCGTTCATCCCCGTCAAATTGACGGATATATCCCCAGCGACAGCCGATATGTGCCCCTCGATTTAAGTGCCAGCACCAAAAAGGATAATCGGCGTCCTGTTGGCAGCGCAGATCTTGACCACCTCTGATACTTCCTCGGTGGATTTCACGAAAGCGACGGCGTCGGGGGGCATCTATACCGTGTTGCTGCAGTAGCCGCGGAGCACAAGCCAGCGTCAGTCGAGTCCGCGCGTTTGCTCGATCATGAACAGCAAACCTCAAGCACGGAAAGAGCGGTCGAGAGACGATCACCCGGCAGCTCCCTCAACGCTGAGATGGTCTCGGGCGTAGCCGTCCGACGCGTGCTTTGGCGACGACTGCATCGCTCCGCCAGCAGCAGCAACACCACATGATGAGCGTTCGGAGACCAAGTGAGTGTGGTTGAAGTCTCCTTTTCCGGTGTGAGATGCGAAGTGAGCTTTGCGCAAACGGTGGGCCAGGTGCTGTCATCGCATAAGACGCGATCACCTTGGGTGCTCCGCGGCATCA
Organism: Phytophthora taxon juncus; assembly: GCA_033558005.1. Lineage (NCBI taxonomy): Eukaryota > Oomycota > Peronosporomycetes > Peronosporales > Peronosporaceae > Phytophthora > Phytophthora taxon juncus. The sequence goes on from JAUCEE010000017.1 coordinate 346,731, forward strand.
TGAGCTATGCCAGAAATTCTAGCCCAGAATCTTGGGATCGACAATGTTGATAATGTTCACTACGTTAGTATTGAGCCATAGTTATTATCTACTTAGTGCTTCTCATTACCGTAGAAAATCTTGCCGGGGTTCATGATGTTCTTGGGGTCAAGCGCCTTCTTAATCGTGTGCATGACCTCCACGCTGTCGCCGTGCTCCTTCGACAGGTAGCTCATCTTGCCGTTACCAATGCCGTGCTCGCCCGTGCACGTGCCCTCGTACTCAATGGCGCGGTTCACCAGACGGTCAGAGAAGTCGCGCACCTTCTGCATCAGCTCGGCGTTGTCCTGGTAGAATGGCAGCATGACGTGGAAGTTGCCGTCGCCAACGTGTCCGACAATCGTGCCGAACAGTCCAGACTCCTTAAGGTCGGCCTGCGTCTCAACGATGACGTCGGTCAGGTTCGAGAACGGCACGGCGACATCCGTGGACAGACCACGGCTTCCAGGCATCTGGCTCTGTACAAACAAAAAGCGCAAGCGCAACGTGAGCAAAGAGATCAAAGGTAGCCAAAAATGCTGTGCTCGCGTGTACGTACCATTGTTGCATACCAGGCAGCGTGGCGGCCGCTCCAGAGCTTCTTGCGCTCTTCCGCACTCGTAGCCAGCTCAATGTCTTTGGCCTCGAAGTCGTTAGCAATCTCAACCACAACGGAGCTCTGCTCCTCCACCTCACCGGGCGAGCCGTGGTGCTCAATGAGCAACGACGGCCGCACGGGCGTCTCCAGCTTCGAGTACTTGTTAATCGCCTCCACAGCGTTTTCGTCCATCAGCTCCATACGGGCAACGGGGATGCCCATCTGCATGACGGTGGCGCAAGTGTCCACAGCGTTCTGAATCGAGTCGAACTGGCAGATCATCGTCTTCTCCGCCTCGGGGATACCGAACAGACGCAGCTCAGCCTCCGTGACAATGCCGAGCGTGCCCTCCGAGCCGATCAGCAGACGGGTAAGGTCGTAGCCAGCAGAAGACTTGCGGGTCTTGGAGCCGGTCTTGATGATGCGTCCATCGGGCATGACCGCCGTCAGTGACATGACGTTGGTCTTCATGTTACCGTAACGCACGGTGGTGGTGCCAGACGCGTTGGTCGAGATCATGCCACCGAGAGTGGCGTTGGCACCCGGGTCCACGGTGAACATCAGGCCGGTGGCGCGCAGGTCCACGTTGAGCTGCTCGCGCGTGACGCCAGCCTGCACCTTGCAGCTCATGTTCTCGGGCTCGACGCTGAGGATGTTGTTCATGCCCGTGAGGTCGATGGACACGCCGCCCTCAGTAGCGGAGATGTGTCCCTCGAGCGAGGAGCCAGCGCCGAAGGGGATCACGGGCGTGCCGGCGGCGGCGCAGATCTTGACGACCTCGGCCACTTCCTCCGTGGACTGCACGAAGGCGACGGCGTCGGGGGGCGCCACCGCGTGGTAGGACTCGTCCGTTCCGTGTTGCTGCAGACAGGAGACACAAGCTCGATTAGTTAAAGCGGCTCCAGCTTGCCGGCGTTAAAGAAGCCGCTGCCACGCACCTCCAGAACGGACGCGGCGGTCGAGAGGCGGTCGCCCAGCAGCGCCTTGAGCGCGGACAGCGTCTCGGCGGACGGCACGCGGCGCGTGCTCATGAGGCGGCCCTGCTGGCTCAGCAGCAGCGACGAGTGCGCGGCGCGGAGGCGCGCGGAGTTGGCGGCGAGTCGGCTCCACATGGTGTGCTAGGCGGCGGTGAATCGAGGAATGAGATCCCGAGGCGCCCCCGCCGCACGCTGACGCACCCCCCACGCCGGACGACCCTGCACCCCCAAGCAGAAACCGTGGCTGTATGCGACATGAAGGGAAACGCAACGTAAGCTTTCTGGTTGGGCAACGTAAGATTGAAAAACCTGCAAGGCTGGATAATATACCCTCATTTGATACAGGTCCGGTGGCAAAATAGGACGGGTGGCACGGCGTAATATGTCTGAGTGCTGGTAGAGTGATATCTGGGACGGATACTTTCACCCCTCCCTTAATCCTACCTGCCTTACGTTGCGCTAATACCAGCGAAAAAAGAAACAGCGGTTTATGTTGCGGCGCGCAATCCCCATCGCAACGGCACGGCTGGGCTTGGTCGGACAAGTTGGCTCTCGTGCTGACCGCAGATTCCGTTGCACGGGCGAGCCTGCGAGCAAGCAAGAGCAGTGTTGGGTGGAGCCGCGGCGCGATGACCAGCGGGCTGTGCTGTCCTCACGGTGTGGGCCACCCCCCTCATTCTGCAATTGAACACTTGCCTTTTGACAGCGGTCCACTTTGTTGGGTATTTGTTGGGTACTGCTTGATAGAGCCCAGATGTGAGGCTGTCGCACGCCGCGACTGGCACTCTCTGCCCTTGCTTTCTGGTGGTGGCGAGGCAGCCAGCCTTGTCGGCGGTGGCACCCTGCTGAGACGCGTCGTGGTTGCTCGAAGCTCCGGCGCCAGCATTGTGCGGAGCAGTTGAAGTCGAGCCGCAAGTGCTTGACGGTTATCGTCGGTGGCAGCAGCTTCTTCCATTGCGTCTGTGACAGTTGTACACACTAGCGCCCCATCTGATGTGCCCCACATCATCACCAATGTCAACTGACGCCGCCCTCATTTGACAAAGCTCGTCAGATTTGTGGCTGGAAAAAGACCTCCTCCGACATGATGATGCGATCGGCCGTGCAGCGCGTCGCTCGCCGTGCAGGCGCCTCGGCCGCGGCCAGTGGACGTCGCGCCGTCCAGCGCTCGACGCTCGTGCGCGCAGCCGCCCCCAGCTCGCGCCTCGTGCAGCGTGGCGCCAAGCTCGCGCCAAGCGTGCAGCAGATTAGCGCCTGCTTCAGCACCAGCGCCGCGGACGACAAAGGTAGGCACTTGCCTCGGAGCTGTAGATAACTGGGTGAACGTGCTGTTTGCAATGCATTTCCTGACGCTGCATTGGCGTGGTGCTGCTACAGCTGACCGCCGCGAGTTCCAGGCCGAGACGCGTCAGCTGCTCGACATCGTGACCCACTCCATCTACACGGACAAGGAGGTGTTCATCCGTGAACTTATCTCCAACGCATCCGATGCGCTTGAGAAGCTGCGCCACCTGCAGTCCACGGGCGCTACCATCCAGGACGCTGAGCTGGAGCCGAAGATCGTGATCACCACGGACGAGAAGGCTGGCACGCTCACCATTGCGGATACCGGTGTGGGTATGTCCAAGGATGAGCTCATTGAGAACCTCGGTACGATCGCGCGCTCGGGCTCCAAGGCGTTCCTGGAGCAGCTAAAGGAGAGCTCTCCCGGCGAGACGGGTGATGCTCTCAGTGGCATCATCGGTAAGTTTGGCGTGGGTTTCTACTCCGCTTTCATGGTCGCCGACAAGGTGGAGGTGTTTTCTCAGTCGGCGGTGTCCGGTCGTCAGAGCCACTTGTGGCGATCGGATGGCAGCGGATCCTATGAAGTTGCGGAGGCAAGCGATGTTACCCGCGGTAGCAAGATCGTGATTCACCTAAAGGATTCCTGCAAGGAGTTCGGTACTAAGGCTAAGGTGGAGTCGATTATCCGCCGCTACTCGAACTTCGTGTCTTTCCCAATTGTTCTGGATGGCGACACGGTAAACACAGTCCAGGCGCTGTGGACCAAGAGCGAGAGTGATGTTACCGATGAAGAGTACACTGAGTTCTACAAGTTCATTGCGAACGCGTTCGACGAGCCTGCGTACCGTATCATCTTCAAGGCGGACGCACCTATTGAGCTGAAAACTCTGTTCTTTATCGGGTCTTCGCACACCGAGAAGTTCGGCTACGCTCGTCTGGAGCCTGGTGTGAGTCTGTACTCGCGTAAGGTTCTTATTGAGCGCAACTCTCCCGATATCCTTCCGGACTGGATGCGTTTCGTGCGTGGTGTTGTTGACAGCGAGGACCTTCCGCTCAGTCTTTCGCGTGAAAAGATGCAGGATAGCCGTTTGATCCACAAGATCCGTGATGTTCTGACGAGAAGGATTATTCGCTTCTTGGAGCGTGAGGTACAGCGAAGCTTCGCCATTTCTTTTGATAGTTGATCTGCTTGTGACTAACACTGCTGTGCATTTGTATTGACAATATTAGTCCACCAAAGAACCGGAGAAGTTCGAGAAATTTTTTAAGGAGTTTGGCCAGTTCATCAAGGAGGGTATTTGCACGGACTTCCAGAACAAGGATGCCCTTGCGAAGCTGCTGCGTTACGAGTCTAGCCAGGTGGACGAAGGCAAGTTGACCACTCTTGATGAGTATGTGTCGCGGTGCCCACCGGACCAGAACGAGATCTACTACCTGTGCGCGCCTACCCGTGCTATTGCCGAGTCATCGCCGTACTTCGAGGCTTTCAAGTACGTGCACTTTTCTCTCTGAGCTTCATTTTTCTCGTACGCAGATGTACTAACCTGCTTCTATTCATCCCCTTTCTAGGAAAATGAACAAGGAAGTGCTATTCGTCTACAGTCCCATCGACGACTTTGTGATGACGAACGTTGCTGAGTTTAACGGCCGCAAGGTGATTTCGGCCGAGCACGCGAAGGTGGATGTCGACAGCGACGATGGCAGCGCTTCCGGAAAGAAGCTCTCGAAGGACGAACAGCAGCTGTTCGGAGCATGGCTGAAGCTGACGCTGGAAGACAACGTGAAGGAAGTCAAGGTACGTTTGCGGTTGATGAATGTGTGGAGTATCGGCGAGCGAAAAATGCTAACTGGACGACGTGCTTGCTTGCCTGCAAATTCAGTTCACGTCTCGCCTGACCGATTCGCCTGCTATTATCGTGGACCACGAGTCTGCCTCCATTCGCAAGTACGTTTACTGCTCGGCACGAATGCTTCATAGTTTCGGTTACTGATGGGTATCATGTGAATTGTTTTGTACAGGATGATGCAGATGGTGAACGACCGTGCGGGCCAGGATATGAGCGGCCTATCCAAGAACGTGATGGAGATCAATCCGAACCACAGCATCATCGTGGACTTGAACGCGCTGCGGGAAGTTAACGACGCCCTTGCCAAGAAGGTGGCCCGCCAGGTTCGTTTCTGTTAAATGTTGCACCCCTCTGAAAACTAAGCACGTAGACTAACCTCGATATTTCCCAATTCAATAGGTCTACACTAACGCGACGGTGGCTGCTGGCTTGGTCGAGGATGGCCGTACCATTCTGGGCGGCCTGAACGAGATCCTCGCCGAGCTTCTGGAGCAGAGCCTGCACAAGAAGGACGAGTAACTTGTCGACAAAATAACTGAAGTGATCCCTGCATTCAAGCTGGCCTAGATGATAACCATCCAAAGAATGCAAGCAGAAGCACTTCAACTTCGTGTTTAATGACACAACGCCGGTCACCTTTCAGACCTTTTCGTATCGCAGATAGCAAGCAAACGGTAGGCCACTATCGCCAGGTGGCCTTCACACCGCTGGCGCGCTGTCCTAATCCCCACATCTGCAAAGCCGAGGATAGAAATCCTCGCGATACTGCCCTCAGGTCTCTTCCCTCCATTCATCCGGCAGCGTCGTACTCAGACCCTGCGCTCAGTCGCCTTGTAGCGAGCCAAGCGAGAGCAAGCCTCTTCGGCGCCGAGTCCCGCCCCCAGCCTCCGAGATGGTGTTCGCCTTCCGCTCCGCCGCCGCGCGCCTGACGCCGAGCCTCGCCGTGTTCCTGGGCGGCGCGACGCTGGGCATGGCGCACTCGGGCGCGGCCCGCGCCGAGGACAAGCGCGACCTGCGCGACCTCGAGTTCGGCGTGCCGCACGACCGCAAGCGCGTGGACCCGTTCTCGCCCTTCTTCCCGTCGGACAAGCACCCGTGCACGCACGCCGGCATGTTCATCCCCGGCTGTCACGAGCTCAAGATCTTCTCGGGCTCGTCGCACTTCGAGCTGGCCGACGACATCGCGCGCCGCCTCGGCACGCGCGTGGGCAAGCTCAAGCTCGGCCGCTTCGCCGACGGAGAGGTGCAGGTGCAGGTGGGCGAGAGCGTGCGCGGCAAGGACGTGTACCTGGTGCAGAGTCTGGCGAGCCCCGTGAACGACAACATCATCGAGCTGCTGCTTATGGTGAGCACCATGCGCCGTGCCAGCGCCAAGAAGGTGACCGTCGTGCTGCCGTAAGTGACCAGTCTGTAGGGAGTCGCAGCACGAGACGTGGACTAGAAGCTAAAGGGTGCGTGCTGTCGTCTTGCAGGTACTACGCGTACAAGCACCACCGTCGCGCCAACCCGGCGGCGACCAGTCTGAACTCTAAGTTCATCCAGAGCCCCGCTGCCGACATTGCCAAGATGCTGGAGGTCATGGGTGTGGACCGCGTCATTGCGGTGGACCTGCAGATGCGCGTGGAGGGCCACGAGGCGTGCTTCTTCAGCTCAGACATCCCGGTGGAGACCATCGAAACCATCATGGCTGGCGTGGAGTACTTCGCCACGCAGGTGTACCTCCGTCGCCCGCTCGTGGTGATGGCGCCCAACCCGGAGTGCTTGCGTCGTGCCCGTATCTTCCAGACGGGCCTGAACAAGTGGCTGCCAGACTCGCCTGCCCAGTTCGCTGTGTTCTTCCACGGCACGGGCAAGAAGGAGTCGGGTGAGCAGTCTCCTGCCGACATCGTGGGCGACGTTAAGGGCGCCGACGTGATTGTTGTGGACGACCTCATTGACACGAGCGAGACGCTGTCCAAGCTGACGAACCTTGCTCTGAGCAAGGGTGCCCGCAAGGTGTACTGCTTTGCCTCGCACCCGCTGCTGAACGGCGACGCCGAGCGTTTGATTGAGGAGTCGAACGTATCGCAGGTGGTTGTCATGGACACGATCCCTGCCGACCCGAAGGCGTTCCACACCGACAAGCTCAAGCGTCTGTCGGTGGCGCCCATGCTGGCGGAGCTGATCCAGGCCGAGCACTTCAAGGCGCACTCGTACATCGACAAGGTGAACTCACGCGAGGACTTCAAGTACGTGCACCACTATTAATTTGTACGCGAATCAATAGCCCACGTGAGTTTGAGTCGAAGGCAACGGAGGATAGGTAGTTGTGGAAGGAAGATGGCAGTGAAGGTTGCCGATCTGTTGGTTCAAGGGCTCGTCCCTTTGTCGGGCGTCTGGAGCCCGGCGAATGCATAATAGCATACCCATGCACACACATCATGTATTATTTCACTTACTCTTCACTCGCAGACTGCTTACTCTTACCGGTGCTTCTCTTCCTCCTCTTCCTGGGCGAATCCGGCGACGCCAGCGCCTTGATCGCCATGCAGATCTGCTTGAACTCGTCGCTCTTCTGGATAGCCACGACCTGGTCGGCTATTGTCTGGCCCCAGGCTCGCAGGAAGGAGGCGAGCGCGCCCTCCGCCGCCTCTTGCGCCTCCTGCAGCTTGCGATCCACGTACGGCTCCTTCTCCTTGAGGAAGGGACACAGCATCTTGTCGTACACGATCGTCGCTCCCTGTGAACCCACAGAGCCATCAGCACACAGGTTGCCACCAAATAACGCACACAGCATCTAACAACATACCTGCGTCTGTGGCGCCATCATCCAGATGAGGAACAGCGTCTTGGTGAGGTTGTACCCGGGCACGAGGCACATGAGCGGCGACGCCACCGTCTCCACGGACGTCGTGGCGCCGTAGACCACCCAGTACGTGAGCCACTGCTTCTCGTCGTGGCCGCTCTCGGGCCGCTCCAGCGCCTTGAAGCTCGCGTACGCGGGGTAGGCCACGCCCACGCCCAGGCACAAGCAACGCGAGAACGTCGCGCCCATACTTCGCGTAAAGACACGAGGATCAGGAAGTGAGGACTGCTTGTCCATCGGAATAGATAACGTTAAGTTGCGCTAACGCGTAAGTTGCTGCGAGTCAGATGGCACTTCAACGTGCCACCTGGGGCTGCGACGGGGAGCTGGCGGTGGGATGGATGTGGATGCCCCTGACCGAGAACGGGACGCTGAAGTTGCCGCTGCCGGCGCCCATGGAAATGTGGCCGTGCTGGATGTCGAACGCCAGCTGGTCGTGCAGGTAGAGCCCCACCACCGCCATGCACGTGTCGAAGTCGTGCACAGCAGTGTCCAGCACGACGCTGTTCTCCTCATGCGACAGCCACGACACGTGCTTGATGTCCTTGACGTGGAGCAGGAACTTCGCGTCCGAGTCCTTCTCGTACAGCAGATCCAGCTCGATGCCGTACAGGTCGAAGTGGATCGGCAGCGGGTTGTTGATCTTTATCGACACTTTCAGCTCCAGCAAGCACTTGTGCGTCTTCGAGTCCAGCTCTTTCAGCGACGGCTTGACCGAGTACTCGCGGAGCAGTGCTGGCTTATTGTCGATCTTGGCCGGGACGTTTACCTTGACGTCGACGAAATCCAGCACTTGCAAAGAGTAGCACGTGGTGTCGCGATTACCCCCGCCTACATGAAGAACTAGGTCATTCCCTGCCAAGTACGATTGGAGCATTGACTGTAGTGGCTCGGACTGGTTCTTGAAGACCTCTGTGTAAGCGGAAATAAAGGTCTGGCCACTCCCCAGTAGGAACTGCTTGAAACCTGCAACGAGGATCGTTTCTCGCTCTGCCGACTGCACCTCAACAGAAAGCGAAGGGAGATTCCACAGCACCCTGGAGGCATACTCAAATGACACGTCCGTAAAGGCGAAGATCTCTCGGTCATCTGTCTCGGTGTGGAAATGCGATAGCGCAATGGTCTTCAGGACTTGCGTCACAACATGCTGCAATTCTGTCTTGATCCCATTTACAACTCCCGACCCCCAGGCGTCGACACCATTCAGTGGAGGGTCCAACGCATACCTCCACCTCGGAGGAACGAAGCTATTTGTCGGCGGTCGAGGGTTCTCCCTGAGCAAGTTCGAAACGTCCAAGTGGACTGTGAACGGGATCAACATGCAGGAAATCAGCACCGGTACTTCCCCGTGCACGTCAATATTCTCTCCATCAGTGAACACCAACGCATGCAGCACCTCGGGTGTCGTCAGCATTTCAAACCCCACCGCCGACATCACAGTCGACACGCCCGACTGGAGCTCAAAGGCCGGCACCTGAAGGTGCAGGAACGCTGCGCCCTTCTTCGAGAACGTGACGTTCAGAGGACCCACCACGGGCGAGCAGTACGACGGGTTCTGGAACTCCATGACCACCTCCCCCACCGTCCTGCGGTGGCACAAATCTGGCAGCGTGAGCTGGTCCAGCGTCACCGTCGTCTTCCTGAGCAGCGCCACGAACAAAATGTGCACGAGCAGCAGCAGCGCGGCAACGGCGCCCAGCAGCACCAGCCAGCTCGGGCTCTTCCTCCCCTGCCTCCTACGCGGAGTATAGTCCTCTTCCGTCCTCTCCCCAGCATCTGAGCGGTCGATCAGCGGCTGCAGACCCGTCTGGGCGTCGTCACGCAGCGGCGCGTGGAGCTCCATGGTCTCGGCGTGTCCCTCCGTCTTGAAGCGGCGGAATTTCCGTCAGCGCCTCTTTTCCACCAATCAAACGCGTCGCAGCGCGAAATGTAACGACCAGCGCTCACTTCAACTTCCGCCATGTCGACCGTCCAGGCGCTGCTGACAATGCTGCAGGACCGCGGCAAGCGCTCGCCCGCGTCCGTGCGCCACCTGCTGCTGGAGCTGGCGTCCTGCTGCCGCTGCGGCGACGCCAAGGCCGCCATCCTGGCGGACGGGCTGGAGCCGCTGCTGGCGCTGGCAGCGGACGACCAGCAGCTGCCGCGCGGCGAGACGCTCGAGGTGCTGCTGGAGCTGCTGGTGCTGCTGGTGCTGGACAACCCGCGCGCCAAGAACAAGGCGGCCAGAGGCGGCGCGCTGGAGCTGGCGGTCAGGTGTCTGCTCGAGCTGTCGGCCGGCACTGGCGGCGGCAGGAGACGCGCCAAGATCCTGAAACGAGCCCTGGAGCTCGTGGACCTGCTGTCGCACACGCCAGAGTTCCAGCAAGAGGAGAGACAGAGCATCGTCGTCAAGCAGGTTGTGGAGATGATGACGCGGACGGACGAGGATGTCACTGTACTTGTGAGAGCTGCAGACACGCTCGGACGATTCGTGGACGGCAGCGTTGAAAGGATTCAGGTCGCTGCGCAGGAACGAGCCGTCGTCGTTCTCCTTGACTTGCTGAGATTGGTGAGGCAGATTGGGTCGTATTACATTGCTAGGGAGCTGAGGACTGATGCTGCTTGTTACTATTGACAGAACGGTGACAAAGCGGATTTGAAGCGAACAGCGTGTGAAGTTTTGATGCTGATGGGCGAAGCGCCGGGGATGCTCCAAATGATGGCAGCGCAAAATATTGTCGGCGCATTGTGTATATGTTTGCGTATGGAGACGCCAGCACGAGAGGTAGAATTTGCTGTGGTGCGCTTGTTGCTACGACTTGCACGGGAAGCGAGAGTGTACGGCCAGATTGTCCATGAAGAGATGGTGCCGCTCCTTTTCCGTGTTATTGAACGCAATAGCAACATTAGAGAGGTGACTGCGACGGCGTGCATGATTATCGCCGATCTATCCGATTTTGCGCGTCAGTGCAAGCTGGACCTTTTGCCGTTTATGGAGTCTTGTCGAGGAAAAGTACTTGTCCTGGCAGCAACGTGTCATGCTCAAGATGCAACGGTAGTAGACAGCACTTTTCGCTTCTATGTCAATGTATCAAATAATCCAGTGGATTTACCTCAGTTGGTCAACTCTGAGACAATTGAGGGATTGCTATCATTATATGTACTTGCTGGTGGGTCCGGGTATTTAGCAGAGTTGGCGGGGCATTTAGTTCACATAATTTCGAGACTCGGTCGAACAACACTTCATGAATTTACGATACAAGAGGAAGATATCACTCTTCCGGCCCTGTTCCTTTGCTTGAGAAATTATCATGAAGATCTGCGCTTTACATCCCAAGTGTTTGCAATTATGGCAAAGCACTGGAAGATACAGGTACCTGAGAGACGCATCTCTACTACTCTAGGATTTGGAAGCGTAACAAGGTTGTTGATGTTTATTGTTTAGTGTCAGGCTAAAAGCGTGCATAGTATTACTGGATATGTTGGCATTGCAATTGAGGTACTTTGTCGCGCCATCCCAGTTTCCAAGTCATGGGGTGATGAGGTACGTACTCCTGCTCAACCAACTGACGTAAAAGAACGCTTCTCTAACAGAAATTTGTTTATAATTTGGGTACAGACCGCCGAAATATTTAATTTCATTCGAGAAATGCTGCTTGCAAAAGATGGCGCGGAGGTTGTATTAAGTTGTGGCGGAAAAGACCTGTTAGAAGTGCTTCATAGTTGCTTCCCTGATCACGTGGATGATTGCAGCTCAGAAACAGAGTGCCTTTGCGACAGTGATAGAGCACGGAACACTTCACCCGCGCCACGAAGCCCACATTTGGGTGGTACTTTTGGTGGGGAAAAAGTTGCTGCAGTTGTGATAAACTTGCTTAAAAAAGCAGTCCTCGGGTTCACTGATTTGTCATCAGCAGATGCAAATTTATTCTGTGAGTCAACCACAAGTGTTAATCCAGAACTACTACCCGCCGCTAGTATTTCATCGCGTCCTGGAGATGCCGAATATGATGACTATGTATCGAAGTTGTTTCACTTAGAAAAGTCGTGTCATTTTAAGTCGATAGCTCTTGCAGTGGAAGAGAAAAACGTCAGTAATAGCGAGATGGAAAATGCCAAAGCCCCAATTTGTCCTTCTAACGCCGAAGAACCCCAAGAAACAAATGAAGTGAACAGTGAAGAGGTAAAAGAGCATAATGATGTAGAAGAAAGTGAAAATGACGATACCTCCGTTCCAGTTGATTCCAGCGGAGAAGATGAAACAGAAGTAGATGTAGATGCAGACGTGGAGAACGTCCAAGAAGAAAATGATGACGACAGTGATGACAGTGACGACAACGATGGCGATATCAAGAAAGTAGAGCCTGGGGATGATACTATTGAAATAGGACGTGTCCCCAGTTTGTGCTCATTTCCTCTCGGCGTTTCTCCCTCCTCACTTGAGCGCCGCAATTTGATTTCAAGCAAAATATCGTCCAGTAGGGATACTTCAACCAGTCACTTCTTTGATCACCTCGAAGATAGGAAATGGTATTTTGTCGACAGTTCTCAAGTGAAATACCCGAAACATCCATCAAGAATGAATCAAGAAGGCCAAAACAACCCTGAAGACGATTTTGTACTGGACGAACCAGGATTTCTAGAGCCTTGTAATTTGCCAGAGTCAGAAGTAGGTGTAAAGTTTGTAGAAGAAGCAGCGGCGAGGAGAGCGGAATTTATCGCAAGCGATGTCAATTCTCGAGCGAGAATCGTCTATGAAAACATGTCCATGGTGGAAGATCGTGAAAAAAAGGTCGCCGGAATAGCTCCCTTCTTGCTGAACGCTTGCACAACGCAACATGATGCCCCCTATTTTGTTCCTGAGAAAACGAAAGCCTTCCCCGAACTTGCCACTAGTTTAACATTCGACAGTAACTTTGAAAGTGGAAATCTCGAGCGAGCTATTCGCATTGGAGAGTCAGAATACGACCTCATTTTGCGGCATGACTTCAATTCCTCTGGTCATATGCAGTGGTTTTATTTTGCGGTAAGTAATATCCAAGCACCGAGTACCAGTCCTCGCGGTGGTCAAAAGTATCGCTTCAATATTGTGAACTTGTGCAAACCAAACTCATTGTTTAATCAAGGATTGCAGCCAGTGGTATACTCTGTGAGAGACGCTCACCAGAAAGGAAAAGGTTGGATTCGCTCTGGAACGGACATTTATTACTTTGCCAATTCGTTTGTGCGGCCACCAAGAAATGCAGCGAGCTTTGCAGGTGTTGCTCCCACGGACGTTGGCCCAACAACGATTAATTCATCTGCAAACCCAATGACATATTATACTCTGACGTTCACGCTCGAGTTCTGGAATGCCGACGATACATACCTTATAGCGCATAGCTATCCTTACACACTAACAATGCACCAACTTCACATCGATAGCATTCTCTGCTCGGGGCGTGAAACACGTCAAATCCTTCGGCATAGCTCGCTGTGTGCAACATTGAGCGGGAGAAATTGCGACTTGTTGACGATTTCAGACTTTTCTGTTGCCCCACAAGAACTGAGCGCACGAAAAGCTGTTTTTATTACGTCTCGCGTGCATCCAGGAGAATCTCAAGCCTCATGGATGATGAGGGGTGTCATCGATTTCCTGATTGGGGGTTCTGCTGTAGCTCGCGCTTTACGGCGCATGTTTGTATTTCAGATTATTCCGATGCTTAACCCCGACGGCGTATATTATGGCAACAGCCGATGCGGACTGTCTGCGTGTGATTTAAATCGTCAGTGGCAAACACCTAGCAAAGCATTGCATCCAACTATATTTCACGCGAAGGAATTACTTTTGAAAGAGCGTTCATTACGGGGTGTTGCTTTTTACTGCGATATGCATGGCCACTCTAGAAAGAAAAATGTATTTATGTACGGGTGCGACACAAAGCGAAAACCAAACCCAGCTGCACGCGCCTTTGCGAAATTGTTTTCGATGCAGCAGATCGGCAAGAAATATATATCGCTCCCAGATTGCAGTTTTAAAGTGAGCAAAGACAAAGAGACGACTGCACGCGTCGTCGTAGCGAATGAACTGAAAATTAACTGGAGTTTCACACTGGAGGCTTCATTTTGCGGAGCGAATTATGGAGAGCTGCAAAATATGCATTTTAACACTAAGCATCTCCGTGAAGCAGGAGCATCCCTCTGCGAAGCATTGTTTCAGGCGTGTATCGGCGACAGTAACGTTCGCGAAAAACTTATGGCCGTAGTTGACGACGCTACAGTAAGCGTCCCACAGAATACCGAAGCTTTTTTGCGTGAAGCTGGCGTGTCTAGTGAAAGCTATCCAGTGGATGAAGAAGCCAACAGTAACCCTCGTGCTTCCTTCCTTAAAGGAAAAGCTGGGTCGGGGAAGAAAGCTACGAATGAGTTGACTCCAAAAAGCGTTAGGCGGAAGAACTCGAAGCTACGAGCTGTCGGTGCATCGGACGCTGGAGCTGTAAAAGCTACCGAGGTGAATGAAGGTTCAGGAAGACGAAAAAAACTTAGTCGCCAACAAAACAAATCATTGTCATTAGGCTCAAACTTACAAGATGGAGTCACACGAGACGCTTCAATTCAAGCTTTTGTCACTGATGATCCAGCAAGTGGCCTTGATCTTGCATACATCCCACCGCCGAAGCTCAGTGGGAGGAAGCTACGCAGCAAGTACCCAAAAGTTCGGAGGACGAAAAGCAGTCCAGATGGACATGTAAAATCTCGCCGAAGAGCGATTCCCAGCCTCGCGTCGACGGATATTGCGAATGAATCTAGTGAAACGTTTAGATATATCGCAACAGCAGATAGTCGCGGGGCAGTAAGTGATTGCCAATTAAATGACTCGGTCATGCCGCTAGTTTCTCCTTCCAAGTTATCAGCAGTTCCTGGCCCACCCAGTTCATCTGTTCGCGTATCCCTAGGTAGTTTTCAGGGACCGGAGTCTACGTACGTGCGATCACCGAAGTCTATATCGTTTCCGTATCCAAGTAATGTACTTGGGATTCCTCTTCGAGACTCATCGGTGCTACTTCCATCCCCTGTCGGTGAAGCTATGACACGATCGCCAAAAGCACCAGCAAATCGAATTCGGTTCAGGTAAGTTTGCTTTACTATAAAATACTGTCATGCATATCGCTAATTTCCACGTTGGCAGGGGGGCCGGAAGACAATTTGCGGCGGTTAATACAATCCCACGAGCCAGTATTCACGACATCCTGGTAGGTTTCATCGTGTCCCTAGCTTCAGTTTTCGTGCTAAACGACTCTTTTCTATCGCCAGAGGTCTGACTCAGTGACAGCGTTTCAGTCGTACGAAGCGGATTTAATTAATGCTTCGACGATAGTTATCCGACAACGTGGAAGTATTTCGGCAAACAACAATGCAACTGCGGTAGCTGACGAAAAAAGTCTTTCACCACCGCCATCCAGTTATCTGAGTTTTCCAAGTGTCATGTAACGGAATCGTCACTACTACTTCTACGTTAATGAGATGTACTGAGCGCAGTTGTAGCTGCCGTAACCAAGGAATCCAAGCGTTGTTCGATCTTTTGCAACCGGCCCAATGTGAAGGCATCATCCTGACGAAGTAACGACAACAGATTATCTCGGCAGTAGTGCATCTCGGTCTCTATGCCAACGTAGTCTCCAACAGATTTCTTCCGAAGCTCACGCTGAATGGATGTGCTCTTGTAGAGAGTATCACAAACTAGAAAGCCATCAAACCATGATGTCAGATATAGGAACAAGAAATTCACTTGGGAAGGTTGGCTTACCTTTCCTGTAAGAGCGGGTTGCAGATCTAAAAGCGTGGTATCGTTTCCACGCTACCTGAATCGTACTCGCGCACGCTTGCTTTAGTTCCGAATCGTATTGTTGGACTCGTAGAGAGTGGATGAAACGTTTATCTCGATCGTCGAGACGAAGAAAAACAAAAAGTGCGGCGCTCTGGGGAACAAAAAGAAATCAATTAGTACTCCAGCGCCACGATCTATACTGTAGGTTATTACGTACCAGTGCTGCAACAAGTAGAATGCCAGTAACTATTCCACCAAAGACCAAGAGTACCTGACCAGCAATTGTAATAGGAACGACATCACCATAGCCTACAGTAGCCATCGTCAGGGTGACAAGCCATAGTGCGTTGGAAAGCGGCGCTAACGCCGGGTTTACAGGTGCCTCGACGATTGCGATCGAGTACGAAGTGAGCACTAACGTTCCGCTGAAAGAAGCAAGCAGCAGCTGAAATGGATGGGACTGAAGAAAACACTTGATCGCAAACAGAGGGGTCATTGTATCCACTCGGTGCAGGGTCCCTAGACAGGAGGTATGATAACTGGGAGCCCGTTCCATTACACGCAAATACTACTTGCAGCGAGCAAAAAACAAATGCTAAACGCGTAACGACACATACCTGGCAAAACTTGACAAGTTCCGAAGGACTCGTGGAATCATATATAGTCGGAGCAAAGTGAGTAAACCCAGAACTTCGAACCTAAACATGATCATGAAGGGGCTGTTCAGTTGGGCTTAAGGGGACACACAAAGACGGATACGTACGGGTAGGAATACTCAAGGTAGCAACTTTCGCCTGCAACAACAAAAGGCGGGTCGCAGGATCTGTCCTCCGTGTAGAATCTCCACTCTCGGACCTCGAAGCTGCCACTGATGCCAGGTGGTACGAAGATGGCGCACGCGCCTAGCTCCAGCATCAGCTGCAGTAGTTGCTTGGACATGCCAGCAATGGTCACGTAGGGTGGTAAGACATTGCGGCGTATTAGAATGAGCCGCTCCACGGCGAATCGCCAACAAATGAGAGCGAGCAGAATCGCCGTCAGCACCGTGTTTCCAATACGCAGCAGAAGCTTGTACTCCTTGCTGATAACGTGCTCATTGTCCAGAATAACCAGCAATACTCCAGTCTACAAAGCCATTCACAGCATTTGTCAGTTCCAAGTTCTTGCTATATAACTCGCTGCCACTCAACTTCCACAAATAATAAACAAGTAATCCACCATTGCAATGCAGCACGCCACGTTTTCAATGAAATGCTGTCGTTCGTACAGTTCCTGCAGGGAATACACGTCCTGCAATTGAAGACAATGTTAACCTTAAAGGTTTCTTTATTGTTGTACTATTACTTGCAATACCTGAATGATGTGCTTGGCGACGCGCAGGTTGTCGCCTGTAGGCGGCAGATTTGGCGGCAGGTAGCCGCTGCTTCGGCGTCTCAGCAGCTCGACGTCCGGCGCTTCATGACGCGCGCTCTGCTGCTTGAAAGCTGCCTCCACCTGCTGCTCCACCGCCTGCCGCTCCTCGTCGAGGCGCGAGCTCCGCCGCCTTGCGAGCATTTTCGTCTGATTTGGCAGGGATGCAATAAGTGTGTAGCCCTCGTGGGTGCAATAAGTGTGTAGCCATCTGTCGGCCAATAATTAGTGGCGACTTTGCTAATCGTGAGGTCATGACGGACGCGGCGCTGGAGACCGGCGCGGTGGTGCAGGTGACGCACATGGCGAGCGGCTTCTCGTTCCGCGCGCTGGTGGAGCGCGGCGCGGCCTCTGGGCCGCTGGTGCTGAGCTTTTGCAGTGTGGAGCGGCCGTACGAGAAACTCAAGGTGGCGCTAAACGGCCACGTGAGCTGGGCGCTGGCCGCCGCCAAGTTCGCCGCCTTCTTGGCGGAGTTTGAGACGGAAGAAGCGCCTAAGGACGGCGAGCTCATAGTGCACTTCAAGTGTCTGGCGCATCAAAAGAAGACGAGCCGCTCCGAGTCCACTGGATGGTACTTGGGTGTGGCTGCGTCGCCGGCGCCGGGACTTGTCGGTGACACCGGCAAAGGAGAAGACAGTTTATTCCGACTGGCGATCGTGTCCTCACGAGCGGCTTTCGCGCTGGATACTACGCGGTCCGTGATGACGCACTCGAGACACTCGTCGATCTTGAGTGAGTCTCAGCGGCGCTCCTTCATGCAAAATGGGTATCTGCAGATCCGCGGAGCTGTTGCGCTGCCTCTGGCCAACGCAGCGTTGCGTCGCATCAACCACGACCTTGGAATCCCGGGAAGCATGATCGATGGTGGCGTGGAAGGCAGCATCAAGCTGGCGGGTAACACGTCAAACAGCGACGCGATACTGGATCTCTACTATCTTTCGGATGTGAGCAAGTATGTCGAAGCGCTCGTCGGGGAAGGCCTCGTGGTGCCACCGCAAGGAGCTCAGATTGCTCTACGATTTCCAGAGCTGGGTGAACCTCGTGAGCCTTTAGGTACTGAGTGGCATACGGATGGCATGCGCCAGGGTCGACTACATCCGTTTACATTGCTTGCGGGCATAGCTTTGTCAAACGTACAAGAACCATTGTGTGGCAACTTGACCGTTTTCCCTGGGTCGCACATATCGCTGCAAAGCCGTCTGACTGCTGACGGCAAGATTCACGGTCACGATGATGAGTGCTACAAGGCAGACAGCGTCTGGGGAGACGGCACGCTACCCGACCTGGGCACACCTGTGCAGCTCCTGGCATCCCGCGGTGATCTGGTGCTGGCGCACCCAAACCTTGCGCATCGAGGAGGTCTCAACTTCTCCCCTGATATCCGCTACCAAGTCTACTTCCGAATCAAGCACAAGCAGCTCGACGAGCTGCAGAACCAATGCACCACTGACCTGTGGGCAGACTTACAGGGTCTCAGCTTAGATGATAAGAACTCTATCAGCCAAGATTCTTAGCGTTTATTATATAGAACGAACGTGCAAGACAAGGGAGCCCTAGCTAGCTCAACTCACAATTAGGTGCATGATCATACTACTCGGCCTGACTGCTGCTCGGATGACACTGAAGGATGCTTCTGCTGGAAGCCATTCGGCGCGGGGGCCGTGTACGCTGCAGACGATTGTGCGCCGCTATTCGGATATACATTCTCCATGTTGCTGCCGCTGGCGGCTGGGTGGCTGGTTGTCTGCAGCATTGCACTCGACGCGGCTGTGGCAGGCGCCGCACTAACGGCGGCCCCTCCGGTCGACGCCAGAATGTCCTGAAAGTTCATCTTCCGCCGCCGCGCGTCCGCGAACTGGCCCATATCCAGTGTTCGCGATCGACCGTCACGAGGCTGGCCCATAGTGGGGCCGCCTGAAGTAACAATCGGCGGTGGGCGGCTCATCAAATTGCGGCTAGACAGTGACGGCAACGCGCTCGCTGCTTGCTGGGCCTGAGAATCATTGCTTGTAGAGCAAGACGACGGCGGAGGGTGCAAATACGGGCTGGCGCTGATAGTCATGGAGCGCATCCGCGTCACCTCGTGGCCTGGGTAATGCGAGGCGGCTGAGGGGTACGGTGGGAAGCGACTATCGCTGGCTTCCCGGCGCACTGGCGGCGGGGGAAATTGCGGGTTACCCACAGACGGGATGGACGGTCGCATGGAGCCAGGTGCGGTGGGGCGAGGCGGAAACATGGGGTTCCCACTAGTCGGAATGGATCGGCGCTCGCCATACGCTGGCGGAGGAGGGAACGCTGGGTTTCCGGCCGTCGGAATGGAGGACGGCGCGCGCACGGGGGTAGCACCCATTTGCTCTCGAAGACTCGTCACCCATCCGTCCACCTGAGAAACGTCCAGCCCTGTGTCCCTTGCGAGCTGCAATCGCTCAGTGTCGCTTGGATACGGATACTCGCGGCGCGCATTCGTGTTCACCCATTCCTGCAGGATTTTGTGACCACGCGGGGATAGACTGTTGCGCGGAGCATGGCCATCGTGGCCGCGCTCCAGCACACGCTCTCGAATGCGCTCGGCGTCCAAATAATCGTCCACGTCGGTTCTTGCTGGAGCCTCCGACATCGAGCGCACTGCGCGCGTCGGGTACATGGGCGCGTTGACGGGAAAAGCTTGCGGTCGTGCATACCGGTCAAACGTTGCCGCAGCGGCCTGCGCATGCGGCGGCGCTCCTAGACTGCCGGCGTCAAACGAGTGCCGCACCGCCGGTCGAGGCGCGTAGCTACTCTCCGCGTACTGCTGGCTGAGCCCGGCGCCAGGGAACTCGCGCACCGCCGTGTGGTCAAACTCCATGGCCGACTGCAGCTGACGCGAATGCTCGCGACGCATCATGGGCTTCCAGATGCGCTTGCGGGCGTTGGTGAACCAGTTTGTGAGCTGCTTCATGCTGATGCCCGTCTTCTTGAGCAGCATTTGCTTGTCCTGCGGAGATCACACAACAGCACGACAAAAAGAGCCGTTAGCACGCCTCAACAGGAAGGGAGCCACTTGACATCCTCTTCATCCGCTCACCTCGTCCGTGGGGTACGGATGCTTGACGTGCTCGCGGGAGAGCATCCAGCCCTTGAGGATGGCGACGGTGTGCGGCGGCAGCTCGCGCCGCGACTTCTTGGACGGCTGCGGCTCCTTGCTCTTGTCGGGCGTCTCGGCGCTTCCGTTGGCGCCGGCGTCGTCGGACGGGCTCGGGGGCTGCTTGCGCTTCCGGTCGGCGGTGGGGGGCGACGTGGCGCCGCTGCTGGCGGCGACGGCGGCGCCTCCGGACATGGCGCTGGGCTCGGCGGCGGCAGCGGCGGGGGAGGCGGACGCGGCTGGGGCGGCGTCGACTGCGGGCGCGGGCGTCCCGTGCGGATATGCGAAGGACTTGACTTGGTCCGCGCTCTGCTGCTGGGCCGTCATCATGTTGCGAGGGGGGCGGGCGGACGGAACTGGCGCGCGCGCGTGCTCTCTGGCGCCGGGATCTTTGGGTGCGGAGCGCGCGCGTGGGTGGGCGGCGCGGGCTCTGGCGTCGGGGCTGCCGCGACGGGCGGAGGCGGCGAGGCGCGGGGCGGACGTTTCGGCGCGGGGTGGAGGCTCGACTGGGCTGACCGCCGGTGCCACCCTCGAGTGACAGCGGCGAAGAATTCTACACAGCTGACCGGACAGATTTTTCACGGCCGGCTGGGTCGCACGCCTCCCGTCTTTATATAGCGATACGCATACGTTATCGCAAGAAGAGCGCAGGAGACGGGTTTTTGCATCGGTTCTCTGAGACTGCGGGTTGTGCGGGAGACAGTGTACGGAACACCACATATCGAGTATCACGTAGAGCGGGGGCTGCTTGTCCCAGTCGTCGAATCAGAGCCGCAGAGCCGAGCCAATCGCAGTCAAGTTGTCAGCGCCGCCGCGGCGCCCGGGTCACGCGCGCGCCGGCAGAGGCCGCTGACCCTGCCCAGATTGGCGCGACGCCGGCCGGAGCCATCACTCGCCATCACTCGACGCGCATTGCCCACAGGTGGCCGGACGGCGTCCGGTCATCTCGTGGCCGCCAGGGCCGGCGCGGCCGATTGCGGCACGCGACAGGTGTGAGTCAAGCGTGATGGCTGCGTCGCACCTATCCGGCTACTCGCGCCACACCAGGTTATGTACCGCACGCGCGGCCGATCCTGTCGCCATGCTGGACGCCGCGCTGGACGCCTCGGCGCCGCCGCGACTGGCGCTGCACCCGCAGCGCAAGCGCCGCTTCTTCGCCGCGCTGGCGCAGCTGCTGGACGAGGCGGCGCCCGAGGTGCGGCCGCTGGCGGGCGCCTTCTTCGGGCCCGAGCTGCCCGCGGGCCGCGCGGCGCCGCCCAGCCCGTCCGCGCCGTTCGTGCCTTCGCACTCGCCGCTCACGGGAGACTCGTGCGAGTCCGTGGAGTTCGGCGCGCCGCGCACGCGCGGCAGCTTCGGAACGAGCCAGCAGAGCTCGCACAACGACTCCATGGCGGACAGTCTGCTCTTCCTGCCGCCCGGGAGCAACAGCCTCCACTCTAGCAGCAGTCAGAAGCGGCAGGAGCAGCTTGTGCGTTTTGACTTTGAACTGGAGTTAAAACCCACCGGAGACGCGTCTGCAGCGTCGCCGCCAGTGACGACACTCGTCAATTGCGGGATAGTTGCGGACAAGCAGCCGACAACGCTGCGTTTGGAGCTCGTCGACTACTTCGACTCAGACCGCATGTGCGAGCTTGCGCCGTGCTGGCTTCGAAGCGATAGGGCCTCGTGCGAGATGCACCAAGGACCGATCCGCCGACCGATGCTGCTCTTCTGTCTGCAGGCGCTGGACGAGTTTATTGCGCGCAGCGAGTGGCAGGGACAACAACGCTGGCGAGTGCAAGCGTGCAAAGTAGCTCGAAGGGTATTTAGTGCCATGTGGGAGGCGGATGTGCTAGGCGTATCACCGTCGGAACGAGACGTAGTGCTGGCAGACTACGTGGCCGAAAAGGCGACTGTAGTAGGAGTGGCGCTTGACATCTGGCGCTTAATCGCTCGGTACTGGGACAAATACAAGCAGAACTATCTACACCAGCAAGAACTATATTTTACTGACGGGCCTGAAGGGGACTCGACGCTTTCGGCATCGAAGTGGGATCAAGTACGTGCATTGCTCCAGATCTACGGGATGAAGCCGAGTCAAGCGATGTGGCTAGTGGAACAACGATGTGGAGACCAGCTTGATGTAAGCAAACTGACGGACAAGCAGTTTCATGCTGCTGCACATGGGCTTCCTTCCATCGAGCAACTGCGGGTTGGCTTGGCTTACCTACGTTCAAAAGCTGCTTCATCATCTACTCTTGACGAGGCCCCTGCGCCGGTGCTTCGGCGGCGGCCTATGATCAGCCAGCAAGACGGGAAAACGGCGTTCAATGCCATCCTCATACATCTCAAGAAGTGGAATGAAGACGTCCAGGTGTTTCCGTGTGGCTCCTTCTCTCGTGGTGCCGCGTTCATATCTGTACTCGACGTCCTAGTTGCAGTTCCTATTATCAAAAGCGATTCGGCGAGTCCTGGTGTAGAGACGGATACAAAATGCTTTCAAGACGTGGTAGCAGCTTTGACTACAGCAAAAGTAGTTCAAAAAGGCTCGATACGACAGCTTTCAGGAACGCGAGGGGCATGCGTCATCCCTTTCAAGAACAGCTCCATTCTGCTCGACTTGAAAGTGTACTACCCTCCCAGAAGTTGGCTTGCGCTGCTCTACTTTACGGGTCCAGAAGATTTTGTGATCGCATTCTTCACGGAGCTGCTACAGCGGTCACTGCGAGAGATCTCTGACACCTCTTTTGAGAGAGTCTATACCACTGTGGTAGACGTACTTGGGCACGATGCACTTCTTGCAATCGAATCAGAAAAAGACCTCTTTGATATCGTCGACCGAGAGTATCTGCTGCCAACGCACCGAATCTAGACAGCGCAACGACAGATTAGGCGTGTGGTGTAGTAGCTTGCATCGGCTACAGTATTTATTTGATCATTAATGAGAAAGGTGCTAGCTTCTCATTGCCTTCTGCTTTGACCTGTCTTGGGTTACTTCGGTGGCATGCGAAGCGCACCGTCGAGGCGAGTAGTTTCGCCATTGAGCATCTTGTTGTCGATGATAGAGTGCACCAACTGCGCGTATTCTTCAGGGTTGCCCAGACGGCTTGGGCTCTTGCCAAGAGCCTGCACGGGTACTGCAGCGTTGCAATGCTTTGCTTAGTCGATACCAGAAGGATCCGCACTGCGGATTCGGCAGCGTTGATGACTTCTCTTCTAATCCGAGCTGCTTTAGTTCACAACATTGTTTGTGTACCTGAAAACTACCAATGACATGATCGTCGAGAGCTTTGGAATGGAGTTACACGCGAACGGCACGCACGCCGATTTCAGCGTCAGGTAGATCTTGGTGCGCTATGTCGTGGTGATCGTGTGGTGATCGTACATTAACCCCGAGTTCTCCGACGCGTTACTTACTACATGTAGACGTTCAATGCTGCGCACCCCCTCTATAATACTGTTGTTCTCGAAGCTGTTCTAAAATTCGGGACCAGAATTATCTACGTCAGCAAGAGCTATACTTTACTGATGGGGCCTGAAGGGGACTCAACACCTCCAAAAGGGATTCTGGTTGGCTAAGTGGAACCCCAAACAAAGATCTTTCGCTACGATAGACGAACTTAGAGTGAATGCAATCGTGAGGTTAACAGCAATCATTTTAGATCGACGAGCGTTTTCTAGACATCCTTTTTCGTTGATTGGATTTTCTCCGGTGGCCAAAGCGAAGATTGCAAGTCCCACCAAAACGAAAGGCAAATGCCATTGTGCGCTGACCATCCATCCTCTTCGTTCTGCTCTGCACAATAGGCGTTAGCGATAACACAATAAGTTAGCAATAACTACACATATCGGGGCGAAGGTCACGCACGCCTTAACTTCACAGCTTTGGGGTCTTCAGGAACCACCACCACCACCACCACGTTCACAGGGCCCTTTCCAGTAGTTTCTTCTTGGTCACTTACTTCGCCGAGTTGGCTAGCTGCCAGGCCAACGGCCCTCAGCTTCGCCCCAGGAAAAAGTAGATGCTTAAAGTCTCCAGTGTAACTCACACCATTGAGCGCTTCAGATTGAGTCAGCCACGCCCCAGCACCGTTCCCCTTATTTGCCAGGAAGAGCTGCAGGTCTTGGCGTCACATTTGATCGTCGCTGGGTTCTCCTCCTTGATCGCGTCCTTCAAGTGGCCCACCGACAGACTCTCGTCGATATCCACAGGGAACACACTTCCGGTATCACCGATGACGCAGTAGATTGCCACCATCTTGCCGCGAGACGGCGGATTCTGGAATGATGAATCGTTAAAAGAATAGCTAAAGAGATTGCGGTTGACAGTATAGGACTGTCGAGAACGCGCGAATCGATTTCCATAAAATCCGGAAAACAGCTCATTTCCAGTTCTGCCCAACATGCAAAACAACTCCTCAAGCACTCAAGAGACACGTACTTGGGCACGATGCACTTCTTGCAATCGAATCAGAAAAAGGCCTCTTTAATATCGTCGACCGAGAGTATCTGCTGCCAACGCACCGAATCTAGACAGCGCAACGACAGATTAGGCGTGTGGTGTAGTAGCTTGCATCGGCTACAGTATTTATTTGATCATTAATGAGAAAGGTGCTAGCTTCTCATTGCCTTCTGCTTTGACCTGTCTTGGGTTACTTCGGTGGCATGCGAAGCGCACCGTCGAGGCGAATAGTTTCGCCATTGAGCATCTTGTTGTCGATGATAGAGTGCACCAACTGCGCGTATTCTTCAGGGTTGCCCAGACGGCTTGGGAACGGAACACTCTCGCCAAGAGCCTGCTGCATCTTCTCGGGAAGACCCGCCAGCAGCGGCGTCATGAACAAACCTGGAAGGAAAATACATCGTCCAATGTGTCAGCTTTGAATATCATGTTGCACCACTCTCCTCGCTTCAATTTTTTACCTGGTGCAATGGTGTTCACACGAATTCCGTACGACGCTAGGTCTCTTGCAAGCGGCAGCGTCATACCGACAATCGCGCCTTTGCTGGCAGCATACGCCACCTGTCCGATCTGTCCGTCGTACGCAGCAATGCTGGCAGTGTTGATGATGATGCCGCGCTCTCCGCCAGGGCCCGGTCTCGTCTTCGACATGCTGCACATCAGCTACCGTGAGTCTCACGTTCAACAGCCAAAACGCGTCGATCTCAGCCACTCACCGCTCCGCCGCGAGACGCGCGACGTTGAAGGAGCCGACCGTGTTAACATTGAGGGTCTGCTGGAACTGGAAGAGCTGGTGCACGCCCTTCTTGCTCAGCGTCTTGATGGCCAGCGCGATGCCGGCGCAGTTGACGACGGTGTTCACCGGCTCGCCGAAGGAAGACTCGGCCAGGTCCAGCGCCGCCGACACGTCGTCCTCGTTCGTCACCTGTCCGTCAGCCATAGCCGCCTCAGTAAGCTTTCATCTTCCCAGCTGATGTACCGTGTGAGACGCACGTCGGTGGGGCTGAAGTGGCAGGAGACGCCGAGCTCCCTCGCCACTTCCACGCCGTCGCTGGTCGGCAGGTCGCACAGGATCACGCGCGCACCGTTCTGCACGAAGCGCGTGGCGGTGGCGCGTCCGAGTCCGGAGGCGGCGCCAGTCACGAGGGCAACACGGGAAGCGAGCGCCATGGGGGAGGCGGGCAGTTCGGGAGTGGCGACGTCAGCCGCAGATCCGGCTCGCGTCGCTTGAAGTTGCCGGATCGACGTGGACCACACTACAAAGACGGGGATGGCCGCGTCATCACTACAAACGCGACCATGAGCGCAGACCACGAGGCGTCGATGCTGCAGCGGGGACTGCAGTTCCTGGAGCAGAACGACGAGAAGCGGGCGGGCGCGTGGCTGGTCTGGCTGCTGCTGGTGCTCGTGCGATGGCTGGTGGGGCTGCACTCGTACTCGGGCGAGCACACGCCGCCCTTGTTCGGCGACTACGAGGCGCAGCGCCACTGGATGGAGATCACGACCAGTCTGCGCGTCTCCGACTGGTACTTCAACACCACGTCCAACGACCTGCTGTACTGGGGACTGGACTACCCGCCGCTGACAGCGTACGTCTCGTACCTCTTCGGACTCGCGGCGGAAGTCGTGGAGCCCTCCATGGTGGAACTCACCAGCTCCAGGGGATACGAGTCTGCCACCAGCAAAGTGTTCATGAGGACGTCCGTGCTGCTCTGTGATGTGTTGCTCTTCATCCCGGCAATCTACTGCGTCGCGAGAGCCATGTATGGCAGCGAGCACTGGACAAGACGCACGGCGTTCCTGTTGCTGATTCTACTGCAACCGGCGGTCTTGCTTATTGACCACGGCCACTTCCAGGTACAGTTGATATATGGTGCAGTACACTGACAGATAACTTACTAACGGCAATCTTTTGTGGGCAGTACAACAATGTGTGCCTGGGCTTCACAGCGCTGGGCGTTGCTCTGATCCTGCAGGGGCATGAATTCCTCGGTAGCATTTGCTACTGCCTTGCACTAAATTTCAAGCAGATGGCGCTCTACTATGCTCCTGCATTTGGAGTCTTTCTCCTTGCGCGCTGCGTGTATCGAAAAATGTGCATTCTCCATCTTATTAAGCTTGCAACTGCAGTCATCGCCACTTTTGCGTTGATGTGGTTTCCGTTTTGCGCATATCCCTCCGCGGGGGAGACTTGCTTGTCCACGATAGCACAAGGTGCGATTGATTTCTTGCAGTATGTTGGCATTGTGTGCGTATACTAATACTGTCCCTACATCTTACCAGTTGTTCATCGCATCTTTCCTTTTGGCCGGGGTCTATTCGAAGACAAGGTGGCTAACTTCTGGTGCATCGCTGACTTCATTCTTAAAATCCGACGACATGTTACCCCTACACTGCAAATGCGTTTATGGTACGATACCGGTGATGTGAAACGTCATTAGCATGGTCTCTGACTCGGTTTGTTGTGTAGTACCGTCATGACATTCGTCGGGTTTGCTCCTTCCGTTATCGACCTGTTACGTCGAAAGCCTTCAAACCTGCGGTTTGTGTTATCGCTCGCAGTCTGCTCGCTGTCATTTTTCTTGTTTTCTTTTCAAGGTAAGCATTTTTTTAAATTTGGCCTCCATTTCCTCTGTTAACGTTGAGATCATTCACAGTCCACGAAAAATCGATTTTGCTGCCTCTGCTGCCGATATCGTTTCTGTTTGCACACAATGCGCTTCTCTCCGGGTGGTTTAGCGTTCTGTCAACATTCAGGTTTGTGTGTTATTGTGCCATGCTGCATTGTAGCTGCTGTCAGGCTAACTCTTTCTGGTGTTTGACTTTTTTTTCTTGTGAAGCATGTATTTCCTCCTCAAAAAAGATGGGCTGGTGCTCCCTTACATTGTGCTGCAGCTCGCTTACACGAGCATGGCTGTGATCCCATACCTGACTTCGGGGACAGCGAAGCACATGCATGTGCAGCAGAGCGAAATGACGCCTGGCTACCAGCGAGATGGTAGCGCTCACCCGCTGTTCCGAGCTTACGTCATGGTATCAAATTGCATATACAAAGTAGCCTGTTGCAACGGGTGGCTAATTGCGCTTGTATGTAGCTTTCTTTGGCAGGGATTGCAGCGATACACGCGGCCCAAGTTTGGATTACTCCGCCAGCGAGATACCCGCACATCCACGACTATATTTTTGCTGCGTATTCCTGCGGTCATTTCCTGCTGATTCTCGCCTATTTGACCTACTGGCAGTGGACTACAGACTCTCACGAGACACAGAGTGAAAAAGCCAAAAAGGAGTAGTTGCCTAAAAACTATAGATATGCTGCGAAAGATAACTACCATTTGAAGTGTGCATGCACTTTGTCCATGTCTGCTACTATATGGATTGACGATCTCTTGCCACTGGTTCACCAAAAGCCAACCTAAAGTAAGCCTGGCAGCAAAGCGTTCCTGCTCGTCCTACTTGTTGGACTTGAGGAACTTGAGCTGCTTTTTTAATCGGGCCTTCTCGTCTTTAAACGCTTGCAACTGTATTAAACAGAAGAAAGTAAGCAACCAAAGTATCTTCTAGAATTACCGCCACATCAGCAACTCACCATCTGGCGATCTTCGTCAGACGCCGGAACCCTGTTCGACTTGATGTCGGCGATAAAAGCGGCCTCGTTTTCGCGCGCCTCGGCCAGAAGCTTCTCCAGCGAGGCCTTCATCTCCTCCGGAGGCACATCTCCGTGGGGAATAGGAATATCGTCTATCCCCACACATGATATCAATATCAGTACCAGCAGCGCAACAGTAGCAGAGCATTCAATAGCTCACCGTCCATGCTGGGCGGCTCGACGTCTTCCTCCTCCTTGGAGTGTTCCGGCTTGGTCTGCTCCTCCTTCTTCTCCGTGACGACGGTGGGGTACCCCGCCTGCTTGGCGCGCCACTGCTCGTACTCCTCCAGACTCATGCCGCGGCCCTCGGGCTCCTGGATCGGCAGCCACTTCTTGACGCTATCGGGCAGCACGTCCGGGTCATAGTACACGTAGGCCACGCCCCTGTCAGCAGCAGCACAGCAGCAACATTAGACCGGCAACTCAACCGCGCTGCGTCAACACTGGCGCCCGTACCCGACCACTCCCGCGAGCGTCAGCAGCGTGAAGAAGCCGGCGTTGTCCTGGCCGCCGGAGTGCGGCGCCGCCCCGCCGTAGCTCAGGCGGCGCAGCGTCGCCTGGCGCAAGCCGACGCGACGCATCTGGCGCGCGAACTGCAGCATCAACGCGTTGTAAGTACGCAGCGGTCTACGGGCTCCGTCCGCCGCCCGTCATACCCGCAGAGGCAGCATGTCGACGTCTTGTTCCTCCGCTGTCTCGAGTGAAGATGTCGGCGTGCGGTGATGGACGCCCGAGGGTCACTGTTCCGCGCGACTGACAGTCCCCGAACGTGGGGAGGGGAAAATGCTTGGCCTCGCCATCAGATCCCAAGCGCGCCGCCTCCGCCCGCCACTCGTGTCCGCCATGAGCACCGCCCCCAAGTTTAAGCTGGCGCTGTGCCAGCTCGCCGTGGGCGACGACAAGCACAAGAACATCGCCACGGCCACGGCCGCCGTGACCGAGGCCGCGCAGAACGCGGCGCAGGTGGTGTCGCTGCCCGAGTGCTGGAACTCGCCGTACGCCACCACTTCCTTCCCGCAGTACGCCGAGGAGATCCCCGAGCACAAGGCGCAGCTCAACGAGAAGGACCACCCGTCCACCTTTGCGCTGTCGCAGCTCGCGGCCAAGCTGCAGATCTACCTGGTGGGCGGCTCCATTCCCGAGAAGGACGCGGCCGGCAAGGTCTACAACACCAGCGTCATCTTCTCGCCCGAGGGCGAGATCCTCGGCAAGCACCGCAAGGTGCACCTGTTCGACATCGACGTGCCCGGCAAGATCACGTTCAAGGAGTCGGACACGCTGTCCCCCGGCAACAGCATGACGCTCTTCGACACGCCCTACGGCAAGATGGGCGTCGGCATCTGCTACGACATCCGCTTCCCGGAGCTGTCCATGCTCATGAAGAAGCAGGGGGCCAAGGTGCTGCTCTTCCCGGGCGCCTTCAACCTCACCACGGGCCCGGCGCACTGGGAGCTGCTGCAGCGCGCTCGCGCGGTGGACAACCAGCTCTACGTGGCGGCGACCTCGCCTGCGCGCGGCCCCGAGGGCGGCTACCAGGCCTGGGGCCACTCCACGGTCATCTCTCCGTGGGGCGAGGTTGTGGCCACGTGCGGCCACAACGAGGCCATCGTGTACGCCGAGGTGGACCTGGAGAACGTCGAGGAAATGCGCCGCAACATCCCAACCACGAACCAGACCCGCTCGGATATATACGAGCTGGTGCAGAAGTAAAGGTTCTGACAAGGCAATGGTGTCGTCATAATGCTTCCCCCTCGCTTACGAGTGTGCATGCTCGAGGTTTCAACGCGGGGCGGGCCGCATGCATGTAAGGACCGGACATGAGTACATGACGTAACTCAGCATCGAGAGTGGGTAATACAATCCAACAAAAGTGTTTCCTCCTATTGTGTTGCTGAAGTGAAAGAGATCACACTCTGTCCAGCCACTTCATTTCATCTTCGAACAGCGTCCGTGCCTCTTCAGCCTTGGCCTCCTTCTGCTGCTTGAACTGCACAACAGGCGAGTACTGCACACCAAGGCAAGAAGATAAATCAGTTCATAGGTTCTCATCCTGGACACGCATGATACCGTTCATACCTTCAAGTTCAAATGCTGGGTGACATTGCGGCGGACCCAGCCCTCTTGACGCTTCAGTTTGTTCTTCACTGCCTCCACTTTCTTCTTTCCAATGTTTTGGTTCTCAGAGTTCAAGCGTAGCGGCTCCCAGAACAGCACAACCCGACGCAGGTCAGGCGAAACGTTTGCCTATAAGACAACCAACAGCACCATCAGGAACGTTTGCATGGTAGCTAGAACTGAGTCATCCTGCTCACCTCGACGATAGTAGGCACAATGTCTGCACCAGACACATCTGCATCCTCAACTAACAGGTTTTGCACGAATTCCAGCACGGCAATGCCGACGCTCTCCTGACGATACGTCACGCGCTCAGCCTTTGGCACCTTAGGCTTCTTTTCCAGCGGGGCCATGTTCTTGTTTTCTGACAGGGTTTAACAGTAACAAGTTGCATGGTAAACACATGAGCAGCTCCACCACTGCGGCAATTTCATCGCCATCGTGTGATAGACAGCGCAAACGTACTCAATTTCGTGTTCGGCATTCTCTCGGCATTCTTTCCAGTCGGCGCGCTGTTGGGGTTTAATTCTCCCAACACCTTCAGCAGCTTTTTCTTCGGAATGCGTTCTGTGGCGCGATCGATTTCATCGGTATCTTCCTCGTCGTCGTCGTTCTCATGGGCGTGGCGCTGGTCAAACGAATCCATTCGCTTCTGAAACTCGTTCGGGGTCAGATGGAAGAGCTCTTCGGCTTCATCCAGAAACTTTTCAGTCTCCTCGTCGGGATCCTCGCCGTCATCGTGCTCATCTTCGTCCTCGACCAATTCCATCGTGTCGGGCAGCTCATCCTCGCCCCGGACCGGCGCCTTGGCCGGGTACTGCTTCTGCATTTCCTCGAACCACTTGTTAAACTCCTCTTCATCGTCCTGGTCATTGCAACATACACCAAAGCATTGCCAATAAGTCACAGTCCATCGGTGCCAATAATTGGCACGGTACCTCGCCGCCCTGGAAAACTGCCGCCGGCTTGGACGACGAACCGCTGGGAGAATGTCTGCGGTTGCGACGTGCCGGCACTACGGCGGACGCGTGGAGGCTCCGCAGCTGCAGCGTCGCGCTGGCGGGTGCCGCCTGCCTCAGCGCGAGGCGGAGCAGCCGCGCCGTCAGCATCGCACCAAGCGCTTGGAAATCGTGTGGTGGTGCAGTTGGGTTTTTCAGTGGGTTTTTCAAAACAGGGTGGCTGGTTAGAAATCTGGGACGTGTGAGAACGGTACGATCGCAGCGGTCGTATTTACGTCCACTTGGACGCAGCCGCCGTTAAAAATTCGGGGCAGATCTAATGGTTTAGTTGCCCGCAGCTGCGCAGAGAGATGCATGGAGCGTTGCTAAGAGTGCGAAGGATGAAAGGAGCAAGTTTTCATTGCCAATTCCACAATCGTTAAGGTTCAGAGCAGCAAGAGAATTATGCAAGAAGAAACCAGCAAGCTCGGCCTGACTGATGGACGGACAAGCACCCTGTTGACTGCTATAGGGAGCCTTTATTCCCGCCGATAGAGTAGCGGTCTGCTCTCCATTCTGGTCTCTAGCTGCATTGTACAAGCCAAATTCCTCCAGGCCTTTTTTTTTAAATGATCACACTCTCTTTGTCTGATGACAATTCAGATTGTACCCGTTGGAGTGACGATGTACAGTATTCGCCGCGGCCTCATGTTGGGCGGACGCAACAAAACAAATTCAGATTGATTAGATTTCATTGAGCAGAACCGAGGGATTGGTAGTAATGAGGGCTGGCGTAACTTGGTATTAGTAATAATACATGTATTACTAATTCACTTCACAATGTTTGACTTGATATTAATTATGGTATTACAAAGATAAAAATGTAACATTACTACTACTTCTACTTTTAGTACTAAATCTCGCCTTTCACGCGTTTGCACTCTTCCATCCGAGCCATTTCCTCGCAGTTGTAACGGAGTATTAGCTGTCACTGGGAACGCTCATTTTTTGGCCGTGTTCGCTTTGGACTCATGACCAAAGATTTACACACAAAAAGCTGCGTCCAAGCCACACTAGCAAGAAGCGCAATCGTGGGGAAAACAGTCTCGAATGTCTCAACATACCAGCGGCAAAAGTCAATGTACTGGTATAGCCTCTCGACATTCCAGATTCTGTGACCATTAGGTTGCCTATGGATAGTTTACCAAGCATAGCATTCCGTTCTTCAGTTGTAGTGTACTGATTTTTGCGACACCACCCCACTTTACCCGCATATTAAATCGCGTGTACGCTTGTTAAAAAGCGCATTAGCTACCTTGTACAAAGTTGACTCTATCAAGCTATGCTCAGATTGTTGGGAAACTTCCTCCCCTCACTGAAGAATCAACTTGCTTTTGGGTGAATTGTAGAGATTGCTGTTCATAATTGAGGCCAGCGATGCAGAGTCGGCTTCCTGGATACTACTGCAAAATTTGCGTCTGGGTATATCTTTCAGTGCACTTTATACGGCAGCTCCTTGACTCTTGCATGAACGTGTTGGTGTACGCCTATCGTTTATCTGGTAAGTGGAGGTAGGTTTTATTAAATCGTTTTATTTAGGGGGGATAGCAAGCTAAACACATCGAAGCATTGAGCCTACGTTGTCTCTTAGCAATTTGATGAAGCGTTCAAGTAATTCAGTAAAGCCCGGGGTCAGATATATTGCTAAAGGTCACCTCACGTACGGATAATTGGTTCCGTTAGTGTCTTCATTCCGGGGCCGTTCAATTGGTACGCTGGAAACGATTACGAGTTCAAACGAGCTAAAGTCACCAGAGGGACTATGTACAACGTCGAGTGAAGCATATTGGCTGCCTGAGACTCCACGAGCGCCAACTCCGGTACACGATAGCCGCCACCTCAACACCCAGTTTCCATTCTGCATCCATCGGAGCCTGTAATTTTGGACCAATCAGGTGCCAGAAAATATTTCAGCACCTGTCCCGACAACTTGCCGTGGTTAGGTATTCGGTGTCAACGGACTTGTGCGCACTTAGTGGATTCTCGACACCACACCTGTAACACTGGCACAATAGTTGCTTGACCCACGTTATTTTTCAATGACATCTGAGCCTTCTGGAAATTCAACACCTTCAGCGACAGTGTTTGCTTCTTTAACAGAGATTTAGTTTCAAATTTGTGTCTCTGTTTGGTATGTTTAAGGCTGCCTCCGTGTCAATACGTTAGTTCGAGCAGTGCATGGCGCAGTCTGTTTGAAGAGAGAAATCAAACTGTCGTGGCACCTTCCGTGCAGCAGGCGCCGTATCATAGATAGTTACCTTCACGGTAGTATCGATGTCTAAATCATGGATGTAACTTGATGTCAATCAGGGTCGCAAAAGGCCTCACTTTATCGGTCAGCTCGATCTCCAAGCATGTGGCTTTTTGTGGTGGAGATGTGAGCATAGATATATATAGCTTTTCCAACTCGTTTTCTTGGCACATTGAGTGCAGATACCCGTGTACGTCTCTAATAACCACAGGCGTTTCCAGTAAGTGAACCATTTTCTAAATCTCGTCAGAACACCGGAAGGAGGGATAATACTCGACGCCATCAGGTATTCTAGAGCACCTAGGGATGGGTGCTTGCTCGCTGTGTTCGGATGATTTCATTAGATTTGCTGCATTAACTTCGGTAGCTTGACTAGGAATCGATATCGTATGATTGCCTCAGCTGTCAGGTGAAGCGAGTCCTGGGGTCCCAGTCTTGGTCTGGAAAGCATGACAGCACTTCTGATTCAAAATCTATCATCACAACGCGTTAGTGTCGAGCAACATGGAGCGTTTCCCGCCACCGCATACCTATTCGACAGATCGGCGTCGCCGCAGATATGGTTACTGCAAATGTGGTGAACAGAACGGTTGGAAATAATACAAGGAGTAGACTCCACAACAGCATACAATGTACGGTCGTGCACTTCATGGATTGAAACTCTATTCTCAGTCCAGCAAAAAAGCAAAATGAGGGGGGGGGAATGAAAGGAAGTCTTGGATTTTGGCGGCAAACGAGTGGTTCGCGCGCGACGCCTCAAGATTCAATGGGTTGAAGCCCTTCTGGAATTAAGCAGACATTTCTGCACCATTAGAGACCTTTCGGAGCAAGTGTTGGTTGTCCTTTGCGGGTTTCGAGCACAGAAAAATACAATTTTGCCCTGTTTACTAATCGCCTTTTGCTATCTAACATTTGACGTTGGAAATTTCCGGTTGTTGGGCGATCTATCCAACAAAGTTGTTGGTTGTTGGAACCGCGTACCGCGTTGCACTCTATACTTTAATGCTTTCGTTGGATATGGCTTTTAGAAGGCTGCCGATAAAATCTCTTGCAGCAGCCCTTCAGATCACTCCGACTAGCATGCTGCAAGCAAGTCTCGCACGAATCGCATCGCCGGACCTCACACCTTCCCCCACCAGCTCTTCTAGCAGCTCAATTCAGTTGGATGCTATTGCCAGGAAATAGTATCTTCCATGCATCTAACTCGCCGAGGATCACAAGCGCTGGCAGCGCTAGGCTATATCCGAGGAAGCTCTTCGAAGCCATCCCAAATCTTTGAGCTGACATCCCTGCCTTCTTTGTTTGTGATACACTGGCCCAAGAGTCGCTTCCTACATCCTACAGCACCCGAAAGAAAAAGATCCCGAGTTTGTTGTTTTGCTACTACTCGTGAAAAATTGTTAGCCGTATAAATTTGGAGCTTGTACTAAGTAATAATATTATTAGTACTATAATATTGATCTACTATTGTAGTAATAATATTATACTACCATTGGCTGGCATGGCACAAATCACGAATTTATCAATAGTACCTGGAACTTCTCGGTGTTCAGTCAAGCAACCGCGAGTTGAAATTGAAGAATACCTTGACATTCTCGGTGAGATAAATATAGCGAGTGCTCATTTTTAGTGTCGCTAACACTTCTCAACATGTTTAGTTACCGGGTCAGCTAAGGCTGAGCCTCAGCTGTGAGATTTGACTGTGCCAGGCTCACCAAGAGGCCCGTTGAACGGCGGAAACTCGCTCGACCACTCAAAGTGGACAGGAAGGTTCTTGGAATGCTGAAGCCGCAGAATCTAGAATGTCCCGCCTGCGTCAGGATCCGAGGGCTGAATGCATGACACTACCGTGGGCATTAGACCTCGACGCCGACCTCGGCTGCATTGCCGTCTGCAGTGTCATTCCTCGTACAGACTCTCTGTTGCAGCTCGCTCGCGACGCGCGGGGTCACGGACGGGGAAGTCCGTCCGTTACAGTCTCGGGGGTGATGCTTCGTAATCGATTATGAATCAGACGCGTCTCTGGGATTGGCTGAAAATGTCTTTCCCCCTCGTGATTGGTCCCGCGCTCACGCACCCAACCACCCGCGCTTCAACTTTCTGAGATCTGGGTGGGTGGGTGGGTGGCTGCCATCTTCCGACCCGCCATGGCATTTCTCAATTCGCGATGGTGGTGACGGACCAGGAGCTGCTGCCGCTGGTGCGCGCCGTGCAGGACGGCGCCTGCGTGCCCGCGGCCGAGGACGTGCCCAGCGTGACGTCGTCGCAGCGCCGCGAGCAGGAGGACCGCGTGGTGTTCCTGGTGGTGCCGGCGCTGGCGGGCGACGCGCAGGCCGCCCGCATCGAGGCGGCGCTCGCGGCCAGCGCGCTGAGCGTGCGCGGCGTGCAGCTGGACGTGCAGGACAAGCTGGCGCGCATCGAGCTGGCGCGGCGCGCGGACGAGGCGGCCGAGGCCGCGCTGGCCGACGAGGTGCGGCGCGCCACGCCCGACGGCCTGGTGGCCTACCCCGTGTGGCAGCACCGCGAGCGCATCGTGCGGCTGCGCGTGGAGGGCATGCGCTGCATGACCAACTGCGGGCGCCAGGTGATCCGCGCGCTGGAGCAGATCCCGGGCGTGCTGCATATCCACGTGGACTCCAAGTCCAAGACGGCCGAAGTGGCACTGGCAAAAGGCTGCACGGCCACGGAGGTGGACCTCATCAAGTACATCCGCGCGGCCAACCCGCGCTTCGACGCGTCGATCGCCAAGGAGAAGAAGGAGCGCACGAACTCCGTCCCCGGCGCGATCCTGCTCAATATCACGGGCATGAGCTGCGCCAAGAACTGCGCGGCCAAGGTGCAGGCGGCGTTGCAGAGCGCCGAGGGCGTCATTGACGCTACGGTCGACTTTGGAAACAAGCGTGCGACGATCATCCTCGAGCCGGAGAGTAAGGTTACGGAGGAGGACTTGATCCAGGTGGTGCGAGGAGCTGGCGAAAAGTTCGATGCCTCGCGATACGAACTCTTCAGCAGTGACGGAGACTCGCGTGTCGTGTACCTCAAGATCAATGGCATGAGGTGCGCCAAGAAATGCGCGAGAAAAGTGCAGGACGCGTTAAATGGGGCCAAGGGAGTCATCAATGCCAAGGTGGATATCGATACGGAGCGA
Organism: Phytophthora taxon juncus; assembly: GCA_033558005.1. Taxonomy (NCBI): domain Eukaryota; phylum Oomycota; class Peronosporomycetes; order Peronosporales; family Peronosporaceae; genus Phytophthora; species Phytophthora taxon juncus. The sequence goes on from JAUCEE010000017.1 coordinate 383,219, forward strand.
GCGACAATCTTCTTGGAGACGGGAAGTCACCTGACCGAAACCGAGCTGATTGATGTTGTTCATTCCGCCGGCCAAAAGTTTACGGCGTCTGTAGCGACACCAACAAGTGGGCCACGTACGATTCTTCTTGCGATTGAGGGTGTGAGCTGTGCGAAAAATTGTGCGAGCAAGATCGAAAAGGCTTTGAATGCTGTGCCGAGCGTGGAGGCAGCGACGGTGGATTTCCCTCTTAAGCGCGCTACTGTCCAGCTTGAGTCTGGAAGCTCACTCACAGAAAATGATCTGATCGAAGTTGTTCGCGGTGCGGGCGCCAAATTTGATGCAGCGGTGTATATCCCGTCGTTCAGTCCACGGACCGTGTTGCTTAAAATTGAAGGAATGAGCTGCGCCAAGAGTTGTGCTCGCAAGGTTCAGCAAGCTCTGAGCGAGACAGACGGGGTAGTGTCTGCATCTGTTGATTTCGTAGCAAAGAAGGCAATCGTTGAAGTAGACCCTGATGGACAGTTCAACGATGACGACTTGATACAAGTCGTACGAAATGCTGGATCGAAATTCCGTGCTCGTCTCATTAAGCCTACAGCGGTCCTGGAAGCCCCTGACGCTGTGGAACAAGTCACGGGGAAAGGTGCTGTTGAATTGCAGGCAAAGTCGGAGGCAGCTTCAACTGCCACGTCGGATGATGTAGCCATTTCGATTGACTCGGACAAAACCGAGTTTGGAGAGGCAGCACTTTTGATTGGTGGTATGACCTGTAACTCGTGTTCCAACTCGGTTGAAAATGCTTTAAAGCAAACTGAAGGCGTCATATCTGCTGTTGTCAGCTTCGCGACGGAAAAGGCATCAATTCGCTTTGATAAGGACGTGGTTGGTATCCGAACACTTGTTGAAACAGTTGAAGATATCGGATATGATGCCACGTACGTGTCTGGAGCGGAAGCACAGAAGGCCCTTGGGGACCAGCGTGCCAAGGAAATCACGCGGTATCGCGTCGACTTCTTTGTCTCTGTGCTTTTCACATTCCCAATTCTCCTGATTATGATGGTGTTTGACAACATTACTCCGATTCAGCACGGTTTGGCTTCTCGCATTTTACCGGGTATTTCGTGGCAGACTTTGATCGTGGCGCTACTAGCAACCCCAGTCCAATTTTACCCAGCTCGTCGATTCCACGTGGATGCATGGAAAGGTATGAAGAACCGAATGCTAGGCATGTCGTTTTTGGTATCCATGGGCGCCAACGCGTCATACTTCTACGGCCTTTTCAGCATTATACGCGCCTTTATGCTGAACGACGCTAGTGTCGCCAACCCTGACATGTTTATGACATCGTCAATGCTGATTTCTTTCGTGATTCTCGGTAAGTTTTTGGAATCAATAGCAAAGGGAAAAACGTCGGCAGCTTTGAGCAAACTGATGGAGTTACAAGTTAAGTCGGCGACGCTACTGGTTTTCAGCGGAGATGGAACTAGAATCCGAGAAGAGCGAATTGTGCCGATTGAGTTGGTCCAACGCGGAGACATTTTGAAGGTTGTTCGCGGATCATCAATTCCAGCCGATGGCGTTATCGTGTATGGCGAGGGTCGAATTGATGAGTCAATGCTGACTGGCGAATCTAAGACGATCAAAAAGGTCACGGGTGACCGCGTGCTAGGAGCAACGGTTAACGTTGATGGCTTGTTCCACATGAAGGTTACGGGTGTGGACAACGATACCGCACTGAGCCAGATCATTCGTCTTGTTGAAGATGCGCAGACCTCAAAAGCGCCAATCCAAGCCTATGCAGACTACGTTGCTTCCATCTTTGTCCCAACGGTGTTAGGGCTGTCATTCTTGACCTTCTCTGTGTGGTACGTCCTCTGCCTGTCTGAGATCGTCCCAGAAAACTGGATTCCGCACACCGACAGCACATTTGTGTTCGCGTTCAATTTTGGTATTGCAACTCTCGTTGTTGCTTGCCCGTGTGCGTTGGGACTAGCAACACCTACGGCAGTTATGGTCGGAACTGGCGTCGGCGCTGAGCATGGTGTGTTGATCAAGGGCGGAGAGCCTCTGCAAGCCGCGCACAATGTTAACACGATTCTCTTCGACAAGACTGGCACTCTGACTGTGGGGAAGCCTGTGGTGACAGATGTGGTGGTACTCACTAAGAAGCTCAGCACCGAAGAGCTCATCATTCTGGCGGGGTCGGCTGAGCTTGGGAGTGAGCACCCGCTAAGCAAGGCTATCATCGAGTATGCCAAGTTCATTTCTTCGTCCCTTGAGCAACCATCGGGTTTCTGTGGAGTTTCTGGGCGAGGTATTGCGTGCACCGTAGGCGAGCGCAAAGTCGTCATTGGCAACAGGGAGTGGATGGCTGACAATGGGTTGGAGCGATTAAGCAGCATTGTGCTACAGCAAGCCACCTTGACTTTCCAAAATGCCGGAAAGACCACAATTTACATGGGCGTTGACAATGAGCTAAGCGCTGTTTTTGGTGTGGCCGATGCCCCTCGCAAGGAGTCAATTCGCACTCTAAAGAAGCTAAAGCAAATGGGCCTGGAAGTGTGGATGGTCACTGGCGATAACGCGCGCACCGCATTCACTATTGCTGATCAGCTCGGAATCAGCCGCCGTAATGTCATGGCCGAGGTGGTTCCGTCCCAGAAGGCTTCAAAGGTAAAGCAGCTTCAGAGCACTGGTCGTATTGTCGCTATGGTGGGCGACGGCATCAACGACTCGCCTGCCCTTGCGCAAGCAGACCTCGGCATTGCCATCGGCGGTGGCACGGAGATCGCCGTGGAAACGGCTGGCATGGTCCTCATGAAGGCGAACTTGTTCGACGTCATCACGGCGCTCGACTTGTCCCGGACGATCTTCAACCGTATCCGGTTAAACTACGTCTGGGCGCTGGGTTACAACTGCCTGTTGATCCCGCTTGCCGCAGGTGTGCTCTACCCGTTCGGCTTCAGCATCCCGCCCATGTTCGCGGGTGGCGCCATGGCCATCTCGTCGGTGTCGGTGGTCACATCTTCGCTCTTGCTAAGGTATTACACACCTCTAGCTCTTCCCGAGGACTTCAGCGTGGACGACACCAAGTCGCTGCTCTTCAAGAAGCCGACCGTCACCACGCCTCTGCTGGCCTCCAGCACGCTGGAATAGACCACGAAGTGGCAGTGCACTTCAACTACATTTTCGTTATAATCAATACATATTCATATTACAACCTAGAAATTTCGCTTTACTCGCTAAACGTAACATTGTAGATTCAATTCAATGGAGCACGAGGACACTAAGGCAGCCGAGGCTGCGGCCGAGTCTCAGGCCCCCGCGCAGGTATCGGCGTCGGAAACGGCGGTGAAAGAGGGCGATGGGCTCTCCAAGAGGCAGCTGAAGAAGTTGCGCCGCGCCGAGCGAGACCCGGTCGAGCGCCAAGCCAAGAAGCGCAAGTCCAAGCGGGACGCCAAGAGCTCCAACCGCTTCCAGGCCGAAGCGCCCAAGTATTCCTTTGCCAAGGGTATTGCTGAGATATTGGTGTCATTTGATCATTGTGAAAATGTTGAGGTGGACTCATGAAATCGTTGTCGTTGCAGGTTATCGCATGGTGGAGCCGTACGTGTACGAGTTCCGCACGTACGCGAAGGCCAGGTGGTTTGGCCGCGAGCTGCTGGAGATTTTCACCAAGGAATTTGGTGCCAACTCGCCGGAGTATTACGTAAGTGGTGCTTCTTTCTTTCTTTTCGTTCTTGGTGGACTAAGGTCGCGTGGGTCGAACATGCAGAAATTCGCCATCGCGTCGGGCCGCATCTCGGTGAATCATAAAATCGTTCCTGAAGACACCATTATCAAGAACGGAGACTTGATCATTCACACGGTGAGGTTATGCTTCTATAGGCGTGACACAGTTGCTAGGTACTATGCTGACTAACGGTTTCCTGTAGGCTCATCGTCACGAGCCACCAGTATCGGGAGAAGAGGTAGCGGTGGTGTACGAAGACGACGATTTGGTATTCCGTGGCAGTTGCAAGATGGCCCGTAAATCTTGAGTTCTCATGCTGACTTGATATTCTGCCTAGATCGTTGTGTCCAAGCCACCGTCCATGCCTACTCACCCATGCGGCGCTTACCGCCACAACTCGCTGCACTCCATTTTGCAAGCTAGCCGACCAGATCTCCCACAACTAAATATCGTCCATCGCCTTGATCGCCTCACCTCTGGTGAGTTAGACACAAAAGACCTATTTGTTGTATATTGAGAGTTTGACCATTATTTGGTTGCTAGGTGTTGTGCTTTTGGCGAAAAATGCTGCCAAGGCGAAGGCTTTATCGTCAATCATCGGTAATATGCTTGTGGTGGGGAAGAGTGTGTGAGCGCTTTCTTATACTGGTTGCGTTATTGTATTGCGATGAAAATTAACAGCCGACAGACAGGCCTCCAAGACGTACCTTGCACGCGTGAAAGGGCAGTTCCCTAGTGTTCTCGACTCAGTAGTTCAAGAGAAACTGGTAAGTGAAGCAAAAGCCCGGTGTCCAGCCAGTGAAATTACGTTTCCAGAGGAAGGTGCCATCCTCATCAGTTGCCCGCTTCGGTGCCTGTCTGCTCGTGACGGTGTCTGGGAGTGTCATGAGGAGGGCAAAGCTTCTGAGACTTTGGTGAGACTTGTTCGAACTGATAAGTCTACAAGCGTGATGAAGTGCAAGCCGGTCACAGGAAGAACGCATCAAATTCGCTTGCATCTGCAGCTCATTGGATTTCCTATTGCCAACGACCCGTGCTATGGGGGAGAGCTACACTTCGGAGAGAGTGCAGAGCGTGCCGAGGAGATTGCAGCTGCCAAGCGAAGCAAAGCTGATCTTCCACCTAAGGACCCAGTGGATTTTTCAACACCTCAAAAAGAGGGGGAAAGTGAAGCTGAGTTTATGAAGCGAACTTGCACATGGTGCTACGTTGGTGAAGCTGAAGCTTTTAATGAGACGCAGCTGCACTGCTCGAAGATCTGGCTGCACGCTCTAGAGTACAAGGTAAGACGTTTTTCTATAGCACAAAGAATGCATGAAAAATCGTGGCTGGAGAACCTCTTAACTTGTCATTATGTACGTGTAGCTTGACGGCCAAGTGTTCAAGGTGCCCGAACCTAGTTGGGCTGCTGCTTCGACGGAGTACTGACCTACTAAATACTACCATGAGACTAGTTTCGGAAGGCACTCTCTAGAAGCACTGGGTAATCCACATAGCAGTTGTTAGTCGGAAAGAATGCGTCGGCGATCAAGTAGGAGTCTTCGTCAGACAGTTGTGGAGCCACATGCAAAAGCGCGTCCATAAAGTCATCCTCACGTAGCCGACCATTTTTTTCTGCGTCTCGATCTCGCAACGCTTTGCGTAGCTGGTACTTGCGAGCTCCAAAGACTCGATGCAATAAGTTCACAACGCGATGATCCGCTGATGATTGCAAATTCTGCTTGCTTTCCAGAGTTTTTCGAGCTGACTGTGGAGGTGAATAAATTGTATCTGTTCTCTGCGCGGATCGTTCCGTTGACCCCGATGCAGGTGGAAGCGCTTCATCACCATTGTTAGCAAAATTTAAGCTAATAGTGATGTCTTTAGAGTCAACTGTTTCCGGACAATTCGAAGGCAAGTCAAAAACATAGTCACACAGTCGATAGATGTCAATTTTGCCGTTGCTTGATGCAAATCGCGTTGTGAGTACCTCAATTTCTGCTTTTGATAGTGCTACGGATCTATCGTTCGCAACTTTTAACAGCTCACTGAGTGATACCTGGGCATGATTCGGTCCAGCGAAGGTTAATAAGCGTCTAACTCGTGGGATCTTCTTCATCTTATAGCACATACTGCAAGCTGCATCTTCATGCTCTTCGCTGAAAAGTGGTTTACTGACAAGTGCTGAGAGAATATCGCAAAATTCGTCGTATGCGAAGAGATGTTCCTGGCTCTGGTTGTTGTCATCGTTCACAAATCGTCGAAATAGTGTTATAATCTGTTGTTCGTTCATGCTGGACGCGATTCCTGATCGAGTCAACACATTTTTCATTGCTTCCATACTCACACTATGCGAGTTGTTTGCGTCGAGTTGCCTCCATTCGCGGCGCAAATTGATCCGGCGTGGTCCCTTCATCCAGAGTTTAGCTGCTAATGACAAAACTGCCGAGCTGTCTGAGAATCGAAAAACTTCAGGATGGCTTTCACAGAAACTAAGCGTCTGCGAGTCGGCCTCAACAAGCTCGAGTCGTTGGTGTGGCGAGAACTCGAAACTCAGAATGGCACCCACGTACATATCTGAAGCCTGATAATGTGCTGGAGCATCATCTTCTTTTGAGCTGAGGCTGTGGTCGTACTTTCGAAACCGAGCACGATCGAGAAAGCGGCCTCCCAAGACTCCTGAATTTCTCACCCGTGGTTCAAATACAGCCAAGGTTTCGTCCTCAAGAAAATACGTGAGCACGAATTCACGTTGGGAATTTATATCAGTACTAGGGAGTCCTTGGAAGCGAGCGCGGAAGCGCAACTGTTTACCGTCTAGATCGTCATCTCGGCAGAGTTGTGTCATGGAATTACGCTCACAGCTCTGGCCTCCTGGAATTGGAGCCACAAGACCACTTTGCATACAGCTGTTGTTGTTGTTTGCCGAGTAACCACTAGTGCCTCGACCATTTGAAATTGAAAGGGGTTGCCGTGCTGGGGCTGCCTGGAAGAGTCTCCACTTAGCCGCCGTCTCTGGTGTTTCAGGTGAAGGTGGCTCGAATTTCTCTTGTGTTACACCGTGCGTCTCAAGGTAATACTCACGCGTAAATGCATCGCAATCTTCAAGTAGCAAACGCCTTGAAAATACATCCACCCACTCTCCACAGCGAAGGTCTCGGTCAGTGATAAAATAGCTTGCTTCGTCGTCGTCGTTCTGCTGACGAGTTCCTGCCCTTGGCTCCCTAGCTAATTTTCTCCGAGACAGCAAAACACTAAAATGTCCTCGACCACGCTCTCGGCTGCTATCCCGAGCCTCTACTACCTCCACTGTATCATCGCACAGATAATAGTGCAGCACAAAGCGTCGAGTTTCAGGGTACAACGGGTGATCATCATGCCAAGACGCATAGAATCTGAGTACCTTTTGACTTAGATCGTGAAATTTGCGTGTCGCCTCAGCTTTACTAGCACCAAGCGCACGGGTGCGTACGCGCAGTTGGCTTTTAAGCTCGTCGACTTCATCCATTTTAGAGCTAGGCTCGTCTGGGTATATGCGGGGTGATTCCAATCTTTCGCCAAGCGATTCACTATAGAAACTTCGAGTAGCAGCATCGCAATCAACAATATGAAATGTGCGGCCGTACAAACGTAGTTCACCGCCTATGCGGAAGTCCTCAGGTGAATAAAAGTCCTCCAAAATATGTTCACGGGGTAAGGAGCTGCTCCTGTGAATACCCTTACGAACAACAGTCCGTCGCATGAATTCTCCCTGCGGAATCCCGCTGTTTACGACGCGAGGCTCGGAAATGGAAATGGATCGGTCGCTAAGGTAGAAGCACACGACGACACGTCTAACTCGTTGCTCAGTGCGCCCATCAGCGAGCTCAACAGGGTCGATGAAATACGCGAAAAAACGTAGTACAAGGCGGTCATGAGTGAGCCAAGCTGGTTGCGTCGAGTCCACCCGGTACTTCGTGCTGGGTAGATTCAAGCGGTTAACCTCTGGCTGTGGAGGTGCAGTGTAGGTAGCCTGCGTAATTGTGGTCGGCCGTAATTCTTGAGACTTGGCGCTAGTCGAGTTAAACGCCGGCGCAGGTGGCGGAGGCAACTTCTCGGAAGAAGTGAGTTTGCCCATCGACATTCGTTCCAGGAGCTGTCCTCGACGAAAGTGTGTCTTGGTCATTTGCTCGTAATGCGTAGACCTCATGCCTGGAATCAACGGGATGAACGCTGGAGGATTGTTATCGGCCATCGTTATCGAAGATGAACTCGGCCCACAGAACAAGGAGCTGTCGAGGTTTCTCGAATGCCCTGGGCATTCATCACGCCGACTCGACGCACCTTGAAACGCATTGCAACCGTCAGCCGTTGTCAGAAACCCACAACGGATCCGCGTCAAGAAGTTGGTGCACATGTATCGAGAAGCATAGATGGATTGCAAATACAGTATATTGTCCTGCAGCGCACGGCCAGCGTTATCGAACTGTACAACACGCTTGGCGGCAGCCGAAAGAACGTCAAAAGAGAAAAGAGAAAACCGCAACGAGAATAAGTGTACTTCTACCGCTAGCGTCGGTGGGCGGGGCACTCTACTCCGCAGTCTTGGATTTCTTCTTGTGCTTCTTCTTCTTCTTCTTGTCAGCGTCAGCGGCGGGGGCCTCAGCCTCCTCCTCCTCAACCTTCTTGTGCTTCTTGTGCTTCTTGTCCTTCTTAGACTTCTTGGCGGGGGCCTCCTCCTCGACCTCCTCCATCTCCTCGACCTCGTCCTCAGCAGGGCGCTTCTTTGACTTCTTGTCCTTCTTAGACTTCTTGTCAGCCTTAGAAGCAGCCTTCTTCAGCTCCTCAGACACCTCCTGCATGACGTCAGCATTCTTACGCGGGGCGGCGCCGCTCTCGTAGAAAGCAAGACGCTCCTCAACCTGCTCGCGCATCTTGTCACCGTACTTCGTCGTCGGCTCGTCAATGAACGAGTCAATACGCGAGGCAATGGCGCACTTGTTGGCAAGGTAACGGGAGATGCGGCCCTTGTTCTTGGCAGCAGCACGGCCAATAAAGGTGGAGTGGAACAGCAGACCATACTTGGGCGTGTTGCCACGGGTCTTCAGCGCACGGAACAGAGCCTTCTCGGCACCCAGAATCTGCACAGTCGAGGCCGGGCACTTGGCCAGGTTGGTCAGCGAGCCAGCGTGCGAGATGAGGCGAGCACCCACCGACTCGCCGATAAGCGAGGCAAGGTTGGGGGCAACCGTCGACATCTTCGACACCAGGTACTCGTGCAGCTGACGACGGTACTCGGCGAGCTTAACGAGACGCGTGGTGAAGTTGTCCACGTTGATCATGTCGATCTCCGACATGTCCATGCCCATGGACGAGCGGGCGGCGTGCAGGATCTGCTGGGCCTTGTCCTCGTCCAAGACGATCTTCGACAGCTCCTCGAGCGAGTCCTCGCTCAGCGTGCTGCGGTTCTTAATAAACGAGGCGCAGCGCGCGTACACGTAGTTGTCGTTAACGATCTTGACGAGCTCGGGGAAGTGCCACGAGTACCACTCCCGCACGCGCATGGCGAAGGTGTTGATGTCCTTGTCCATCTGGTCCAGCAGCGCGATGGCCTGGATGATCATGTTGTCGGCGCGGTTGACGTTGAATTTGACCTTGGCGCGCGAGTACGAGTGGCCGAGACCGAGCTGGGCCTTGGCCAGGTTGCCGTGCGCCAGCTCCTTGACGAAGGTGCTGAAGTGCATGCGCACGCCGCGCACGATCTCCAGCGTGGTCTCGCTGGTGTTGCACGGCACGTTGAGGTCGTCCGAGATGGCCTGCGCCAGGCCCTTGTCCTGCACGCCCAGGGCGAACTTGGCCTTCTTGCCGGCCTTGACCTTGGGCAGGTTCATCTCCAGGAAGTTCTTGAGGTCGTCGCCCACCAGGCCCTCCGACACGTTGTTGATGTTCTCGAGCGCGTTCTCCGCCGACGTGAAGGGCTGGAAGGCCTTGAGCTTCACCACGCGGCCGAAGCTGGACACGTCGGCCACGGCGGCCTGCACCTCGGCCAGCAGGCCGCCGATCTCCTCGCTCTCCACCACCTCGAAGATTGCGTAGCCCGAGGCCGACTCGAACAGCACGAAGTTGTTGGCACCCTGTCGCATGCAGCACGATTAGCCTCGGTCGTTGCGCCGGCACGGGCGGCCGCCGCCTCACTCACCATGTTCGCCTTGACTGCTGCGTTTTCCAACTGGGCGTGGGTGGCGCGCGGCGGCTCAGTGTGGTTGGTTGCTGGCCAGCAGTCTCTCGGTTGCTGCCCATTGGCCGAAATGCGCCCTTCACTTTTTCGGACAGGTTTTGCGCCAATGGGAGAAAAGGGCAACTTTGAGTTGAAGCGAGGCTGGCGTCGGTCGATCCACGACGTCGTTGCTTTCAGTTTATGATTCCTCGTGGAATCGTAGTCAAGGAATCAAGGAGCCTCATCTTCTTTAGTTTTGGCGTTTCAGTTCTTAGATTCAAGCACTGCATCGGATACCAGATCGCTAGTAGCACCGACATCTATCAGCATGCTTCACTAAACGACTTCCCGTACACAGCATCAGCGCTGTCAGACCCTCGGAAGCTGAAGGTCCTCATGCCCAACTTATCTTCCAGATTACGATGGTAGACAACAACCTGCGCGAGACGTCACCTCACGGGAGTCTGACACTTCAAGCTGAAGCGATGTTGGTGACTTCTTCTTCGCCGGCTCCTTTTTGGGTGCTCTGCTCTGGTCTTCTTCTGTAGTGCCGCTCTTGGACGGACCGTGCTTTTGACTGGCAGCATGTATGTCCTCCTCAACCAAGGAATGAGGCTCCGGAGGCTTGTTCCTGGAAAAGATGACAGTCCACGTGCTTTCACCTGAAGATGGCTGACACCGTCAGCAACTACTAGTTGCCAATTACAGCTACAGCAGACGTGGCGAGTGCGATTTCGAGCAACACGGTATTGCTGAAACAACATGAAGTCGGGTGGTAAGACGTGACAGGACCTGATGGCAGATACACAGCACCTTCGCCAACTCTGGGTCAGCGGGCAGCAACCCCATCTCGAAGCCGGAAAATGTACTTCGGTCGTCCACAGCCAGGCTGTTAGCCCTTTGCTTGGGATTCAGTCGGCGTGGTCCACCCGGCCGCGAGAACGACAATATTTTCGACGAACGCTACTACCACCTTGTGGTCTAACTAACTGCTGTGTCTGAAACCCACTTTGTTTTTTTTTTGTACATAATGAAGATAGTAATGAATATGAAAACATCAAAAAGGAAAGATGTGGCATCTCAAGGTAGCTGCTGCTGCTACGCTGCCGAGTACTTTAGACTTGACCGCGCTGATAGTGAGGCAGTGTGGATGGAGAAGGCATGAGGTCAGCGCATCCAGGTCAATGGCCATCGGTGAGGTCGGGTCTTCTCCGTCATGTTGCGGCTGTCTTTACTGCTAAGGGGGCGGCGCGGTGGTGGCGTGAACGGCCTTGGCAATGCAAGAGCTCATACTTCGATTGTCACCGACACCACCACCCAGACACACTCAAGTGCAGTGCTATGAGCTGCGTGTCCAGATGCCTTGTTGCTGTGCTTCTTGCCATCAAATTAGTTGCATTGACTGCACAGGATGTGCCTCCTCCGGCCAACACCACTGCTGTCACGGAGGCCTCAGAGCAAATTGCGCTGGCAGCATGCGGTCCACGCATTCGAAAACCCTGGGAACTGCTGCTCCCGCAGGAAAAAGATGTCTACCTCCGTGCAATCGCGAGATCGATGGACGACGGCTACTACATCAAGTTTGTAGAGATCCACACGGAGCAGATGACGACGGTCGAAGCGCACAATACGTGCATGTTCATCTACTGGCACCGCTTGTTGTTGCTGGGTTTCGAAAACATGTTGCGGAGCTATGGCGGCGAGTTTGCTTGCATCACGGTGCCGTACTGGAACTATGTCGACGATAATCAGCGCTACATGATGGGGGGCTGCCGCAGTATGGAGGAGTGCTCATTGCTCTTACAGGAGTTTGGCGGGTCTTTGAACGGCTATGGCCGCACGCTTATGATAAATGGCTCACCCATCGGTGGAACCTGTGTGGTGAGTTCGCCTTTGGATCACTTCTGTGAGGCCACTCACCTCCGTGGTGGAAGCTGCGCACGCTGTGTTCCGCGCGGAAACTGGCGTAGCTCTCCATTCCCACCGACAACGACTGTGAGCTCGCTCGCACGTCAGCTCTTCGCGACTCCGACAATCGCTGGTGTCGTGAACAACTTGGAGCTGGGAGTTCACGGTTAGTGTCTGACTGGAATTGAAATGGCTAATGCAGCGTCTAACTCGTGTGTTTCTCCCGTGTTTGTGTAGATACCGTCCACAGCGCGCTCTCCGGTGCAATGGGCTTCTTGGAAGCACCAGCCGACCCGATATTTTTCTCCCACCACGCCACGATCGATTTGCTTCATTCAATCTACTACAAGTGCGTCGTGGGCAATACTGTGCCGGTTCCGCTGCAGCAAAAACTTTCAGATCCTCGCATCTATACGGAGTGTCCACGCCGTCAGCCACTTCCGGTTAACGCAATTGACCGAAACATCCTGCTACCGCAGTCAAACATCCTGCTGCGCACTGGTGAAGGAGGAGTGAACCCCATATCCGTGTTTTCTCAATTCAACATGCTGGACCCCTTTTTCGCGGCTCTCCCTTCAGAATACCTGAGCTTGTCGGACATTCGCGATATTGGCGTTTTCAGCTACAACTATGAGATGACTGGGCTGCTGGCTGAAATGTTCACGACATGTCCTGGTGCCAGCCTTGGGCCAAGTATTGCTGGGGCTGGAGTACCGTTCCGTAATCTTGAAAGCTCAAACAACACCACGGAGGGAGCGTTTAAATTCGTGGAAGCAGTGATTGTGCCTAGCAACAAGACGGTGGCCACTTGGTACAGTGAGGCACTAGCAGCGGCTTCAAACCGTTCTTCAGTGGAATCCGCGATGGCAGATGCCACACACAATTCTCTTGAGGCAATTGAAGATGTGGAAAAGATGACTTGTGTGTTTTACGACGAGTGTCGCGGGGGAGTAAAGGACTTCAGCGACGATTTCCGCCAAAGCTTTCACGCTAATGGTTCGTCTCCGTGTAGCACCATCCTCGCCAACATAAAAAAAGGGAGCGATCACATTCGAACACCCAACTGGCGCTCCATTTTTCTCCGCCACATGAAGTGCGATCATGCGTGAGCTACGAGAATCGAAAGCTTACGCTCGCGCAATACTGTAATACTTGGCGTCGTTGTAGTAAGAGAATCAATGAATGTGTCCATCCAAGACAAAATTAATCGTCACTCACACTAGATTTGATGTTCACACTGCGCTTAAAGCTCTTGGAGGACTTCTTCGATAAAACTAACAAAACTCGCGTCAATCTGCTCCTCCTCGTCCTCACTACGCTTCTGGATGGCTAACCGTTTAATTGTTCCATCCAGGGCACCGGTGTCCACACTGATAGCCATTTCTACACAAAACACGCACTGAAGCTCTGTCTGCAAATATCAATGTCAAAGCGCGCAAGATCGTCAGCATCAGTGTGAGTTTGTGAGTATTTAAGACAAAAAATGTACCATTTCAGCGAAAAAGAAGAACTTGACAAGTTTGTCCATGCTTCCGCTCGCCAAGCAACTCAGACAGTTGCTGCTGAAGAGTTCAATAACTTCATCTACTTCGGGTACTTCGTTCAGCGTGTATGATAGCGACGCGCTGTAAAAGAAAGAAACATGGTTAGTGTTAGCTTAGTGTTAACCCTTCTTGCAGGCCAAGTTGTGGCACGTACATTTCAGTTGCAGTCGCCCAAACTTGTTCGAATTTCCCTGCGTCGATCACAGGACTCTCGGCCAGATAATCGCGTGCGGACATCGCATCATCGTCATCAGCATCATCAACATCATCTTCATCATCATCTTGAGATGTTACGTGCGACGCCGTAAGAGATGCCGCGTGTGACACTGCGTAAGACGAATGTTGAACCTTAATAGGCTCAGGCTCCCTTCCATTCTGTTGCGGAGCGTGATTCTGCACTGGGTTTTGAGCGTGAGCATGATGCGGTTGCGGTTGCAGCTGCTGGGGAGCTCTTGCTACACGTACGTGCGGCTGTCGAGCAAATTGGTGCAGTGCATACTTGAGAATCTCCATGAAAATGACATGACCATTTCGGTAGAGTATCGAATTGACAATCCACTTCAATGTAACGGACATATCGGTCAATCCCGGCATGACGGAGATATCTACCAAGAACAGCGTTCCTTCGGACTTCTGTACACAGAAAATAAAGTTACAAATCACCATGATGTCGCGTGCTGCCATAAAGAATTGAGATACAGTACCTGTTCAGCGACAAACAGCCACTGTTGTTGACCACCAATCTTTTTGATCGAAGCGCACATCAATCGATACGACTCCAAAAATGCAGGTAGATCATGGGGATCTAGTTCGTGAGCGTCTACCGTACCGAGATCAACGGACCACTCCTCTCTGCACCAGAATAATTTGGTAAGTGACGAATAACAAGCATAAACCTACTACATCTGCAAGACGAAAACGTACGATTCGTCGTTTGCCGATTCCCACATATCCTCAAACTCGCTACCGTCCACAGAAGGATGCTCGAGTAAGAAGTTCTCCGGGGAAACAGAAGGCGGTTTGGGGACAACCCCGGCACCAGGCTGGCCAGACGGTCGATCTGTAGAACTAGTGTGCGAGGAAGCGTCATCCACAGGATCTGAGCCACCAATAAACCCGAATGCAGACCCGTTGGGCTTCGCTACTTCCGGTGCTGACTGTGCAATAAAGTTGAAGCCAGATCCATTGCCACTGTTTACGGGAGGCTGTTTGGTTCCATTGCCGATCACCAAGCTGATAGGAGGAGCGTAGCCGTTATCGTTTGACCGTGATTCAGATCCTCCATCATGGTTGTCGTACTCGCTGCTAGGAGGATAATGAGACGACTGGAAGCGTGGATCGCCGTGACCTATTGTCTCTCTCATGCCAGAGTCGCCAATTGTTCCCATCGATTCTGTGCGGCTAGGATATGGCATTCCATGACCAGCTAAAAAAAGTTTCTTTCCTTCGTCACTAATGGACCTCTCCCGGCCTTCCCGGTTGTTTGCGGTGGGTGGACAGGCGGGGCCAACATCCTCTTCAGTTGAATCTGCGTCATTAAACTGCGGGTTATCTGGGTCCAGTCGAACAGCAGCTATCGCTTGCAACAGCTTCCGAGCATCGGCACGATAAATGTTGTCATTCCGCTGCTGAGAGATATGAGTGAAAATGTCAAGATTTTCCTCAAGTTCCTCAACACACAAGTTTTGCTTCAGCAAAGCCATCGTTGCCACAAATGCGTTGCGATGTACCTACATTGAAATCAAAGCAAAAGTGTCAGTCTACTGCGCTTGCAGCTAACATGACGCCCACGCTTCAGGGAACACAGTTAATCTGACTCACGTGCGTAGCATAGAACTCATATTTGGCCTGTAGCCGCTCCACCAGCGTGTCGGCAACTCCCTGTAGGCGCAGAAAATATTAAAAAAAAGATGTGAAAATGCGTTCGACGTCCAGGTGGCCACCACGCAGCATCGCACCTGCCTGTCTTCATCACCGAGCTCCAGCACACCTGTAATAAACGTCGCCACCTTCTCATCCTTGAGAGTGCCGTAACATACCGCATTCACGAGCTTGGTCGCAGCCGACGAAGCCTTTGGCTTGCTGGGACTTCTTTTCGGTACGACCGCGCTGATACTCACGTGCGGCACACGCAATTTACGGCCCCATGATTTTTTCACGGGCGCACTGTTGCCGTCCGATCCGGCGCCCTTGAGGATGTACACGCGCACACTCTGTCCAAACTTGATAACGTCTCCCTCTGTCACAAACACCGCTCACCACTTTCAGCACCACCGTTTCAACGAAAGCTCAGCAACTCAACCTCACCGTGCAGCAGATACGGGTCGTGTGGAGGGATCTTCTTGCGGTTTACATACGTTCCATGGCGCGACATGAGGTCCGTAATCTACACGCAGCAAGTCAGCCGTCAGCCCAGCAACTGGCTACCAAGTATTAGCACAGCTCCACGCACGTAGATGCCGCCCTCGTTGTCGTGGATGACCGCCGCGTGCTTGCGCGAGACCGAGGGGTTGCCCAGCACGTGGTCGCAGCTCTCCTGGTCGCGTCCGAAGAGGTTCACGCGCTGGGTGGCCACCATGTACGTGGCGCAGTGGCGGTTGTCGCGGAAGGCCTCGAGTCTCGCGTGCGAGTTGGCCTCCACGGGCATACAGGCCCTGCAGCGACAGACAGCAGGTTAGCGCGGCGTCCAGGGGCCCGATGGTGGGGCAAAAGGTACCAGTCGGGAGGGTGGAAGGCGGCCGTGCTGGTGCACAGGAAGGCGGCGCGCCCGGGGGTGTCCATGGCGCGGCAAGGCTCGCTCACCGAGACGTGTCGCCAAGTGCGGTCTCGCAAGTCCCGCTTATGCCGTGCGTCGACGCTGGATAGCGATCCCGGCAGAGTCGATTTCTTGCTAGTAGCTGTGCTTACAAGGGTATTGGATATGAAAGGTAGTATAGAGTATCAAAGATGAAGGATAGTGGTAATGTGGATACATTTGGTTTCATAGGATATGGAATGGGGAAATATTTGGGAAAACGAAGGGTCAAGTCGCACGTCGTATGGCGAAATGGCGTTATGGCATTGGTGGAAAACCGCTCGATAGAAGGTTGTGGTTGGGTGAAAATACATGGCTACACTGTGGAACGTGTCAACAATCCGAGCTTGAAGTGCGAGGCTGGTCAAACTTGACTCGGAAGACAAAAGCGATCCACGCAGCAAGTGCCATTTCCGATTGACTAACACCGATTACGCCGACTCCAGCTCCATTTCGGCCGGTGCAGCAGCTCCAGCGTAGGGTCCGCGACGCAAACTGGCCTGCAGCTTCTCCAGCAATGATGCATCTGCGCGGTGACAACAACAACACGAACACGCAGGTCATGAGACGATGCAAGTCCTGACGTTTCATCATTGCAAAGCATAGGGCAAGCAAGACAGCACACGTACCGATCTGTGACTGGAACGGCGACGCGAGCACGGCGTCCAGCACAGCGAACTTCCACTCCCGCGTCTCCTTGGTAAGTTCCGTGGTGCGATCCATGAGGAACTCGAAGAAGCCGCCATACGACAGCAGCGTGCGCATGCCCCACGGGTTGTTCTGCGCTGCCACCGACCGCAGCACGTGGAAGACGGCCGTCCGCAACTCCTCGAACGGCTGCTTCAGTGCAGTCATGAGTAGCACCATCGTGGGCTGCTGCGAACACTCGGCACCTAGGCTGTTGAATAGACGCTCGCACATGCTCCAGACGCCCGCAATCTCGGCTGGCACTTGATCAGGCTGTTTTGTGAGTCGCGTGGGCTCACCAATAACACGTGCAAAGGAGTGAAAGCAGTTGGCTTTCACCGGCATTTTCGCACTGCTGCCGAGCTGCAGCCACATCTGGCAAATGCTTCGGTGCTGTAGCAAGAGATGGAGTTCTGAGGGATAAAAGGTTGATTATTAGTGAAGCTATCCAAGCGTTGGCGAAGTATGCACGCTCACCTTTGTCCGAGGAAGATCCAAACGCAGCCAACGCGTCCATTGCTGCAATTTGCTGCAATGAATCCGAACTCTGCATTTTGCTCTCCACCGTCTCCAGAAAGGCCTTGGACAGCGCAGCATCACTCCAACTCCAAGATTCGATATTCAATCTGGCTGCTGTTGCCGAAATCTCACCGATAAGTCGAACTGCGTTGCCTCCAACGAATGGGTCTGAGCATTCACGGGGTTGTTAGTCGCTATGGAAATGTATCAGTCACCAAGCACACTCAAATCGAGTGGTGTCCCCACCTTTTGTCATTCCTAACAATGTCTTTAACGTTCCTGAAGAGTTGTACAGAAGTGTGTGAGTTCTAAGCACATTCGCAATGCCTGTGTAGTCCCCACGCACCTGACTGGAAAATGTACTGAACGCCAATTTTGGTCTGGCACACTGCTGGCACTAAATCGACGACGTTCATCAAAAACAAAGGATCGTTCGACTTGAGGCAGTTCAGAACCTGTTGGCATGCACATATAAATCAAATCAATACGCTACGGTACGATACGAGATCAAGAATGTAGGTGGGCGGCAATACCAGGTCAATTGCGCCTGTAGAGATCCCGTACTCCATGTGTTCGTCCTTTTGGGCACAGATCTTTACGATAGTCTCGAGATACCGCATAAACTCGATTGAGCTTTCTATTATCTCACTGTGTAGCACGGTACGTTAATTATCGTAGTTCGGTTGTAGGACTGGTTCACAAACTCACCTGCTTTGAGCTTTGGTCCTGAGAGAATCAAGAACAGATCGGTATATTTCGCTGTCAGGAATACTCGAGAACTGCAGTATTCAATTCAAGTGTTAGTCCACTGATATCCTGTAGTAAAGACAGCAGATTAAAGCCGCACCATTTCCAATACCGTCGACGCCTTTGCAGCGACCTCGATGTCTTCATCCGCAACAACACTGCAAATCTGTTCCAGGACTAGCGGGTCCGCCTGCGTCATTTCAACAGCAATGCAATCGCTTAGCAACACACTTGGTATGAATTGTACAAGCACTCTCCCTTTAGTACGTACAACCACTTCGACTTGGTCCCGCGACGGCTTCCTGCCCAGATGAGCGATGAACTGGTTAAGCACCAGCGCTCTCGCCTGCTTTTCCACATGCGCCAGCCCAGCCAGCACAAAGGGCACCATCTATCAGCACCAAGTAATCCAGTCAGTATATACACGGCTAGTGCCTCGTATCAATGATCCGAAGCATTACATCTGGCTGGAAGAAGAGGCTCGTGCCGTCGCCCTCCGCACCCAGCACGCGGTTGATGCAGCTGCACGCCTGCTTCACCTGGTTACAACGAAGAATAATGAGTCAGTTATCGTTTGTGCAGCGGTTAGATGCCTCGCGCGATGTGGACGCCGACCTGCTTGGCGGATTCGCGGTCGCTGGCATCCTGCAGACACGCGAACAGCGTCGCGACCGGGATTTTCTCCAGGAACGCGTGCACCAGTGCGTTCTCCTGCTCGGCCGCGTACATGTGGGCGGAGGTGGCGATGCCCGTCTCCTGGAAGAGCGCCACTTCCTGCCACGCCGCGCTGAGATCCATCGAGCTCATTTCGCGTAAAAGAGAGAAGACGTAAAGAGAGCTTAAAGTGGTCCACACCATTGATCATCGTGTATTAAACAGTTGGTTGGCTGTATGTTTAAAACATATGTAAGTCGAACGTTGAAGCGGTCAGAAATTTTCAGCACCTGCACCGGCGTCAGGAACTGCTTGCCTGAGCACCACCAGCAGGCACACACACACACACACACACACACCTCAGGCTGCGTGCTATCCTGTCCTGCACTAATTCGATGAGCTGCTGATTCAGGCAGTTGGCAGTGGTGATGATGGGGGGGGGGGGGTCGTAATTGGCGGTGGACTCGACCTCGTTTCGCCGAAACAAAACCTCACCAGTTATGTGTATGCTAGGTCAACGCATTTCTGGACTGGATAAGGTAATCCTTCGCGTGTTCAAGCCGTCATTTGGAAATGACTGTCAGTCGACAGAAGGAGCGATTGCTCACAGCGCAGCGTCCAGCTCGCTTTGAAAACATGGCGTAAGCTTGACCAGAAAGAAAGACTCGAGCATATTCTGCGCGTGCTATGACGATGAATGCAGTGTGCCAAAACCAATGCGTCGTCCCTGTGGTCGACATCGGCACCGGAGGCGCAGACGCAGCGTGTTCTCAGATTTCGGTGCATGCGAGATGGGCCGTACCGTTGTCATTGCACTGTTCGAATCGCGTTGAAGCTGGTCGGGGACCGGGAGGTGGACAGAAATCCAGGAACGCTGCTGCTCGTCTGTCGGTGCGGCGTCACTGCAAGTGTGATCGTTGACGAGCTGTACAAGCTGCCGTCAACGTGCTACAACACTGTCATAGCAGTTTGCCCCCACCGCACATCCACACGAAAGCACACTGCTTTTCGCTGTGCATCCTGTTCACATGCACCAGGAGCCCCAGATCCTGCTCGCTGAGCCGAGGCGTCCGCGTGATGATTACTTGGATCGACCGAGTACCCCTCGTAGCGGCAGGCACCCCCGGTTAACTCACGCTGTTCGTGATCAATTGTTATGATGACTGCACGTCAGCGTGTCAACCGTGTCAGCACTTCAACTACACCACCTTGCCCAGCCAGCAAAAACGGCACCCTCCTCCAGCCATTCACATCGCCCAAGCACACCGCGAGGAGGGCAGAGTAGGATTGCCGCCGCGGCAGCACGGGGAATAAATCAAGTGGTCCATTGGTGCAATCGGGCGAGCGTCTAGCACCAACCCGATCAAAGGCAACGCGCGTCTATGGTTGCATCATGCAACTTGCATGTGGAGTTCACCCCGTTGGGCTGCGCGGGGGAGGGGGGGGGCTGTCATCGCTGTTCGAGTCGCTCACTTCTCAATTTGCCTCGGCTCACGAAGAACTCAAGCAGCGCCAGCTTCACCTCTTTCCAAGTGACGTCGTGTCATCCCCCAGCAACAATGAAGGGCATCGTTGCGGTCTTCGTGATGCTCTTCGTTGTAGGGGTTGCCAATGCACAGACGCTGGCTAAAGCCAGCGATGGCACGGGCTTCCACGTGTACTTCCGCACTGGATGGGCATCGCCCTACATTCACTACAACACGGGCTCCGCCTGGACGACTTCGCCAGGCCACGCCATGACTAAGAGTGACGACTCGACGAATTTTCCTGCTGCTCTTGGTTGGTTCCGCTATGATTTCCCAGCTTCCACGGCATCGATCGAGTTTGTGTTTAACAACGGCAACGGTGTCTGGGACAACAATGGCAACGCCAACTACAAGATCAGTGTTGCTGGAACGTGGCAAGTGACAAGCTCGGTAAGCTCCCCGCCATCAGCGACAATCCAGACGGCAGCAAGCGATGGCACTGGTTTGCACGTTTTCTTCCAGACTGGCTGGACGGCCCCGTACATTCACTACTCAACCGGATCAACTTGGACAACGTCCCCTGGCAAGCTCATGACTGCAAGCACGGATTCCAAGTATCCCGCATCAGCTGGGTGGTTCCAGTACAACTTGGCTGCACCGCAGGCATCTCTCGAGTTCGTATTCAACAATGGCAACGGTGCTTGGGATAATAACAAGAATGCAAACTACAAGGCCACAAGTGCAGGAAAGTGGATTGTCATGAGCACAGTTAGCGTACCTCCTGCGACGACTACGCCAACCCCGACTACTGCTAGTCCCTCTCCGACCACCAAGCCCACGCCAACATCGACCGCTGCCCCGTCGCCGACAACGACCAGCCCGACCCCAACATCGACTGCTGCCCCATCACCAACCACGTCGGCACCCACCCCATCCGGAAATTGCTACAACTACAACGGACTCGATTCGTGTTCCAGTTCAACACAAACTGAACTACCAGCCACGGACGATCAGAGGAAGTGGCAAACGCCACCAAGAAATGCCTCGGGTTGGTCATCCGAGTACCAGGACTACCGATCCCTGACCGGATACGCTCATGTGGTGTACGGGTCTGCCCGCACCTCTGCCACCGTGACGGTGCGCACGTATCTCCGTGTTGCTTCGGCTACCTGCTCGTACACCTTCAATGGTGTCAAATCAACGTCTGCGACGTACCAAGTCACGAACTCGCTGATGGACGATCTCATCATCGTGGCAACGTGTACCGACGGGAGTGACACCTGGAAGCTAGAGCTGGACCCGGTCAATTTCGTCTGGCAGAACAACGCAGTGACGCAGCCCAGCGGCATGAAGGGCGGCCAGAAGGGTGCCATCGTCGACTTGTTTGGTTGGCCATACGATGACATCGCACAAGAATGCGCAGATTTCCTGGGTAAGGCAGGATACATGGGCGTGAAGATTAACCCTCCGCAGGAGTCCGTCCTAACGGATGCGTGGCCTCAAAGCGGTCAGCGCAACCCCTGGTATTTCGTGTATCAACCTGTGAGTTACCGACTATACTCCCGTCTCGGGTCGAGAAAGCAGTTGCGTGCTATGATTCAGACTTGTCGGGCGAATGGAGTGCGAGTGTACGCTGATGCAGTGGTGAATCACATGTCTGGCGGTGGCAACGACGTGCTCTCGCATCGATACAGCAGCGGAGGATCCTGTGTTACATGGGGTGCCAAGTCCAGTGCAAAACACTCTCCATACTACACACACAGCTACACTTATGGTGTGAACGAGTATACGAAGGCTCGTCCCGCGCTAGAATTTCCTGCGGTTCCGTACGGTCCGACGGACTTTCACTGCGAGCGCACGATGAGTTCGTGGACGGATCCGTTGCAGCTTGAAACGGGATGGCTTACTGGTCTGACGGACTTAAATACGGAGAAGACATACGTTCGAGAACGCATTGCGCAATACTTTGTCGACCTTCTCGGCATTGGATTTAGCGGACTGCGGCTAGATGCGCTGAAGCACATCGGACCTGTTGATGCCGGTGCGATTTACGGACTCCTGAGCAAATACATGGGAGGGAGTCTTCCTGATGATTTCATCTCGTGGGGTGAAGTGATCTTGGGCGGTGAGGCCAGTCTGCTGGCTTGCAATGCTGACTCAGGCTACAACTTCTACAAGGGGTTGGACGCGCAGTACGCTGCGAATGGAATCTCCGCCACCGATATCGCCAAGCTAAAAATCTGGTCGTCGGACTACCCGAAGGAGTTCCCAATTTGTGGCTCCTGGATCCTGCCAGCCTCTCGCTTCGTGATTCAGAACGACGATCATGACCAGCAGAACGATGGTTCTTCCTCTCGCGACATGGGAGATGCCGGATCGGTGCTCATCAAAGACAAAGATGTCGCTAAGCACCGTTCATTTGAGGTGAAGCTGTTCTCTCGCACTGACGCTGACTGGCAGATTAAGGTGGTGCTAAGTTCTTACACATGGTTCTCGAATGGTGCCGCTGGTTTCCCTGATGGTTATTCGGATTGCAGCGGCTTTGACTCTTCTCAAGGGCAAAAGTGCACGGCTAGTGTGCCGTACGAGAAGGCATTCCGTGCTGGATCCTGCGGCTACACTGTCGAAGGGTTTGCTGGAGGCAAATACACTCGCGTGCACCGTGATCTGTCAATTGTCAATGCAATGCGCAGCTGGGTCGGCCTATCATCTGTGACGCTGTCAGACCTCGGAATCACGGGAAGTTGCTAAACTCATTGTGAAGAGTGCTTCGTTAAAGTATCGTTGTTGTTTTTAGCTGAGATCTCCGTTCTACGTAGTTCTTGTTGACGATAATAACACCTAGCATGGTTTATCGTGACTTGAGTTTGTGATGGTGTTTGCTACGCAATAGGGTACTTCCGTTTTGAACGAGACGCCTTAAACTCCCGTAGGTTTCTCCCGGAACAGAGGAGTGAAATCCGATGCAGCACGTTGGCTGCAGATTGTAGAACGATGTCTTCACCTCAAAAGCGCGGTGTTTCCCTACGTCTTTGTCTTTGATGAGCACAGATCCGTCGTCACCCATGTCACGAGATGAATCGGCGCTTTGTTGGTCATGGTCGTCGTTCTGGACAACGAAGCGGGAGGCTAGTAAAATCCACGAACCGCAAACTGGAAAGTTGTTTAGATAATCTGAAGACCAGATCTTGAGCTTGGCAATGTCGGCGGAAGAAATGTGTTCATCGGCATACAGCGAATCCAGCCCCTTATCGAAGTTGTAGCCAGAGTCCGCATTACAGGCAAGCAGATCAGCCTCGCCTTCCAACAATTACCTCTCCCCAGGAGATGAAATCGTCTGGAAGGCTTCCACCCATGTACTTATAAGATACCCGAAGATTGCAGCTGTATCGGTAGGTCCGATATGCTTCAACGCATCGATTCGAAACCCGCTGAATTTAATGCCGAGAAGATCGACAAAGTATTGAGCAATACGCTTACGAACGTACGCCTTCTTTGTGTTCAGGTCTGTAAGACTTGAAAGCCATCCTGCCTCAAGTTGAACTGGATCCGTCCACGATGTAATGATGCGCTCTCAATGGAAGTTCGTCGGAATGTACGGAACAGCAGGGTATTCGAGCGCAGGCCTAGCGTTCGTGAACAGATTTACCCCGCATGTTTCGCTAAACGTAAAATACGGGACTTCTTAGAGCTGGACTTGGCACCCCATGTAGTGCACGATCCGCTGGTGTTGCTGCGATGTAACAGCGCATCGTTACCCTTTCCGGTCATGTGATTCACCACTGCATCAGCGTACACTCGCACTCCATTCGCCCGACAAGTCTGAATCATAGCACGCAACTGCTTTCTCGACCCGAGACGGAAGTATATTCGGTAACGCACAGGTTGATACACGAAATACCAGGGGTTGCGCTGACCGCTTTGAGGCCACGCATCCGTCAGGACGGACTCCTGCGGAGGGTTAATCTTCACGCCCATGTATCCTGCCTTACCCAGGAAAGCTGCGCATTCTTGTGCGATGTCATCGTATGGCCAACCAAACAAGTCGACGATGGCACCCTTCTGGCCGCCCTTCATGCCGCTGGGCTGCGTCACTGCGTTGTTCTGCCAGACGAAATTGACCGGGTCCAGCTCTAGCTTCCAGGTGTCACTCCCGTCGGTACACGTTGCCACGATGATGAGATCGTCCATCAGCGAGTTCGTGACTTGGTACGTCGCAGACGTTGATTTGACACCATTGAAGGTGTACGAGCAGGTAGCCGAAGCAACACGGAGATACGTGCGCACCGTCACGGTGGCAGAGGTGCGGGCAGACCCGTACACCACATGAGCGTATCCGGTCAGGGATCGGTAGTCCTGGTACTCGGATGACCAACCCGAGGCATTTCTTGGTGGCGTTTGCCACTTCCTCTGATCGTCCGTGGCTGGTAGTTCAGTTTGTGTTGAACTGGAACACAAATCGAGTCCGTTGTAGTTGTAGCAGTTTTCGGATGGGGTGGGTGCTAAGGTGGAAGAGCTTACAGTGCTAGTCAATTGCCATGCTCCAGCAGCGTTGATCTTGTAATTGTTCTCGTCGTTGTTCTCCCAGACACCGTTACCGTTGTTGAACAGGAATTCGACTGACGTTGTCGGGGACGCAAAATTATAGTAGAACCAGCCCGACGAATAGGGGAAGTTTGCTGAGTCGTTGCTTTTACTCATGGCGTAGCCTGGGACATTCGTCCAGCCAGACCCGGTGCTGTAGTGGATGAAGGGCGCTGTCCCTTCCGTGCGGTAGAAGATGTGAATCCCTGATCCATCGTCGGCTTTGAACAGCGTTTGTGCATTGGCAAGGCCGGCGAGGAGCAGTGCTGCAAGTACTGTGATAAGAAAACGGCTCCGAGATCTTGACTCTATTGGGGCCATGGCGCGTGGTCAATTGCTCGACGATGCCAGGCTCTGTGAAATCCACTTCGATATTTCGTTTGAGGCAAATTGAGAACTGAGGAACTCTCCCGCACTGACGCGGACTGGCAGATGAAGGTCGTGCTCAGTTCGTATACGTGGTCTGAAAATGGTGCCGCTGGTTTCCCTGATGGCTACTCTGACTGCAGTGGCTTTGACTCATCAGAAGGTCAGACATGCACAGTGAGCATGCCGTACGAGAGGCATTCCGTGCTGGATCCTGCGGCTACACTGTTGAGGACTTCGCTGGAGGCAAGTACACTCGCGTCCACCGTGATCTGTCCATCGTAAATGCGATGCGCAATTGGGTTGGCCTCTCGAACGCGTCACAGTCGGATATTGGGATCTCAGGTAGCTGCTAAGCACGCGTCTAGTACCGTATTATCCATTTCAAAAAGTGTACCTATGTGCTTTGAAGTTCAGATATGTTGTTTTGCGCAAATGTGGGCACTTCAAGACGGAGCTCAGATACGGGTTGAATTTGTAGCGAAGCAAGGCGCAACATGGTCAAAGCACGCCATTGGCTCTCGCTGTTGCCCACGCGCTCTGCTGATATTCTTCTCGGAGCTGCATGTGATCCCTTTGCGCAAACTTGCTTGAAAAGCAAAGTCTGAGCGCGACGACTCTGGTGAAGCTGCTTTGTGCTCCAGAAATACTCTCACAATCAATTTTGCTTTCGGATAGCACTTTGAAAATTGCAAGGGGGCAAACATTATGGTTGAGTACGAAAAGTCGACCTTTGCTGTCATCCAGTTCAGTCAAAACCTGGCCATCACAACTACAAGGGTTTGCTTGGTCATTAATTGCATTCCAGGCCATTTGTCTGCTCTGTTTCTTTGTGAAGTTTGATATGGCAAATCCCGTTAACAATGCTGCAGTAACAAACAATGGCCCAGCCCGTCTTCACGGATACTATACGATGTACTATATAGTACGTCACACCTCCTCTCCAATCGTTCTCAGAGGTCTAGAGTGATTGTAGGTGTCCTTTTATGTAAAGGAAGAGCGGATGATGAGCGGACGACGTAACATAATCCATGCAACCTATCCGCGTTTGTGGTGAAAAGAAAGGCGGGAATGACATTCACACAAATAGTACCCTATGCAAATCGATACTGACATTGGCACCATTGGCATCACAATCGCCTCAAACAGTGATTTCCGATACTAAGAGACGCTTATTTGCGGCATCCCCCTGAAACTTAATTTGTCGGCTGGCAACACTATTTCCGGATGACACAAAAAATGAAATACCCTGTTTAATGACCAAATCGTTAAGAACCCACCTTATAATACGAACCAACACTTCTGATCCTAAGCATTAGTATCAGTATATACTGACCAAAAATAAGATACCGGTATGACATCCGCTTATTGATTTCGATACCAAGACAATTCATAGGTTGTTAAAATCGTTATGGCCCTGTAAAAATCAAGCAATAATCTAGAAGAAACATCAATGAATCAATCTATAAGAAACCTCAACCGATCAATCTATAAGAAACATCAACGAATCAGCGTTTAAGTGATAATTCTATAAGAAACATCAAGCGAATGCCGCGATGTTGCTATACTGATTTTGATACCGAAACGATTGACAGACATCAAAATCGTCATGGCCCTGGTAAAATTCATTGGACCTGCTTGGACCTGGATGTTGCTGGGACAAAAGGTTTATTAACTATGCAGGTTAGAGATGTTCTCGTTAGTCTTTTTTGTAGTACTTTTATATTCTTTTCCCAATGACCCTACAAAAATCATAGTTGTCTATAGAAATATCTCAGTCAATGATCCATCATCATCTATCATCTTTTTCTAATAGTGGAGCTACAACTTCACTTTTTGTTGGGACAAACCGTTACAACACAAAACGCGGGGGAATCGGCGTTTGCGGTTGCTTCTCGTGTAAAGAAACGTCATAAATTTACTCAGGAACGACAATCCTATTTCCTGGGGACAAAGATATTATACGATGCTTTAATGAAATCATATGTTTTCAATCAAATGGTTATTGATTCAATCAAAGGGACGAAATTTGCCACGGTCACATTCAAGGGACATAAGAAATTTCTATTCCGATGTTTGACTATAGTAAGTATATAGCATTGTATATAAAAAATGACTTACTCAAGCGACCATTATCAAATCCATAGAGAGCCGATGCTTGAAGCACAAAAACGCTACTATCGGAAGAACGGAGAGGCTAAGTTGGCCAAGCAGAAAGAATACAATGAAAAAAACAAGGACAAGATTTCTCAATATCAAGAAGCATATAGAGCGCAAGCGGGCCGAGAAAGCCCGAGTAGAGATTAGATCGTGAAACTCGAATAGTTTTTTTTCGAGAACAATCTTCAGGTCTGAGAAATTTTCTATTCTGATGTTTGTTTATTAGATTATAAGAAATATCAACATATCGAATATTAAATTTTGGAAATGCTCTATCGAAAACTGTACCCGTAAATGCTACAAGGCTACACCTTGCTGCTGGAACCGTCGTGGTCACGTGAGTAAATATACTGCGGTTGTTAAGCCCGTTGTAGAATCAGTTCCTGAAACAGTCGTCAAGCCGATTGTAGAACCAGTTGTAGAACCCGCCGCCGAACTAGTTGTAGGCCCTGAGTGTGCTTGAACACTAGATAAAGGTGGATATACTGTGCCATTCTAAGGCATCATTACACCAAATATAAATCAGTTGTTGAAGCCGTCGCCGAACCAGTTGTTGAGACGATTGTTGAAGCAGTTGTCAAGCCAGTTGTCAAGCCAGTTGTGAATTCAGTTGCTGAAGCGGTCGTCAAGCCAGTTGTTACTCGAAATATTGAATATGAATACAACTATGTCCATCGCGGGCGGCAATACGAACACTGGATTAAGAAGCACGCTAGTGGCGTTGGTAATGTAAGCTACTCACTATATGGAGAAGGTAAAGAATATCTCGACGATGTGAAGAATGCGCATGTGTTGCAGGTAGTTGATGGCAAAGGAAAGAATCGTCGCTTCGTTTGGCTATACAGCCATGTTGATAGATCTGCATTTGTTAGATTTGCTCATGAGCAGTTGAAACATGAGTGTCATGAAGTATTCATTTGCAATCGCAAAATCAAGTTCTTTATCGATTGCGATCAAAAGCTCACCGATGCGGAATTCAATGCATATGAGATGACGACTGATGAATTGGTTCATCAAATGGCTGCTGATTATATCACCGCATTTAAGCACGCACTTGAATATATCGATTGCAATTTTGCTATCTACGAAGAGGACATCGACTTTCTTGTGACGAATCGATCGCGTAAATTGGAGGGTGGCGTCAAATCATCCACGCATATTGTTACCAGCATCGGATTTACTGTTGCAGAGTGTAAGGCTATTGTCAAATACATGCTGATGGAGTCTTTCACACAAATTAGCGATGTCGGAGACTCTTACATCGAGTTTTTAAAATCGTGTATTGATTCAGCCATATCACGGGAATGGATCGCTTTCACTTCCAGGAGGAAACAAACGACGGAATGTAAATCAAGTAATCAAACCATTCAACTCTACCTTCAACACGCCATTCTTGTTGGATACTGCTGCTGATATGGCATACACTGATTACGATTTGACCAATGATTTGGAGATCAAATCAGTTGATAAGCCGCAAGAAATCTTCGCCTAGTCGAGTAATGAGTTCATCGACAAAGCGATTCAGAAGATTAGCAAATTCCAGATTACGATCCATCAAAATTTGATGTTTATGGACGGGCTCCAAAAGGCAACTTCGTTTATGTCAAACGTATTGGCTCATCGCATTGCTCTGTTTGTGGCCGGATTCACGAATCGGATGATACGATGCTTCTAATCTTTAATGAAGAAAAGCAATGTGCTTGGTGGAAATGTACTCATGCTCCTAAAGAAACAAAGGCGATTCGCTGGTATGGACGCGGGAAAACTGAAATTTCAGTTGATGAGGATGCGTTCGCGCCAGAAGACATTGAATCTTTCGCTGCTATCGCTCAGGAAACAGTTAAACCGCAAGCAGAACGCATACTTACTGAAGCTCAGCGGCTAAGTTGAAGTTAATCAATATCGTTGGCGATAAATACAGACGCTCATATGGCTCAGGGGCAATCTATGAACGCCATACGGATTAATATTACACCTACAAGTACAGTGATCCAAAGCTATTTCTGAACCATATCTTGGCAAATGACGAATCATATCAGTTGTCCCCGAAGAAGAATCTGACGAATTGCTCCATTTCATTAAATATACGGTTCATCCAGGTTTGCCTTCATGGCATTAGATCATAACTATATTGGTTTCAGCAACGGAGTTTATGATTTATCAACCGCTAAATTTATTAATGCAACAGATGTCCCAAAGGGAAGTCAGGTTCGTAAATACATCAATCAGAAATTCGAAATCACTGAGACACCGCTATTTGATAGCTACTTTTCTTTTCAACTCACGGCAGAAGAGGACCGCGAGTTCATTTACTTCCTCATTGGTCGATGTCTAACCGTTTTGGATGACAAGTTTGACTTCATGCTAATGAGTTCATGGACAGGGAGGATCAGGTAAAAGCCTTTTGGCCAATCTCATAAAGTTTGCATTTGGTCAAGATCAGATTGGACTTCTAAGTAACTCAATGCAAGAAAAATTTGGCCTGAGTGAATTTGCCACGAAGCAAATCGTTTGCTGCGACGACATGCCTCACATCGCTAAGACGCTTCCCCTATCAGATTTCTTATCAATGATGACTCGCGGTTCTATTTCGTGCCCTGTTAAGGGGAAAGGCTCCATTGAAGTGTTAGATTGGAATATCCCAACTCTAATCAACTCTAATCATATGCCGAACTACAAAGACGAAGCTGGCGAGATCGTTCGTCGTCTGATGATTGTTGAATTTGGCAAGCAAGTCCCTGATGACGAAGTAGATGTGGAACTTGAGCAGAAATCAAAGATCAAGAGTTCGCAACGTTCTTGCATCGATGTCGTTTAAAGTATATCGAATTCAAAGACAATACGCAAGCAAGAAGGTGACGGCATTTGCTCCCCAGTCATTCATTGATAGAAGCAATGAGTTTCGCGAGACTGCTAACAACAGCTACGGATTTGCTATGGGAAACGTAGCACGAAGAAGAAGAAGAAGAGGCAGAAATATCAAGATCTAAAATGCGGAGACACTTGCTCGTATGGATGCAGGAGAAATTCGGACTGGATAAACTACCTAAGGAACAGTTAAAGCCGCAAAAGATCGAGCGCGCTCATAGTAAATCAAATATGTCGAAATGAAAATCTGCACACACTGTGGAAACAAACATACGAAGGATTGCTGTAAGGACTACGAATGCAATGCCAGAAGCACCAAGCGATACTTCATTAATGCTAAAATATTGTCTCATTCGAGTCGAAACTCCCTGAGGCCGCCAAAGTAATACTGGTATCGATACCGGTATCATTTTGGAACGGCGAGATTTCAACCTCAACTGAGGTTATTTGGTACCAGCGACAAAGAATGTGAAGCAAGCAGAAAGCGACGACTGCTTCAATTCCAAGCATCGATAGCAAATTTGGCGTACAGGAACAGTGTCTGATGATCTGATTAAAGCTACTGTGTGATTCAAATGGTTTGGACGCTATAATGTGATGTCTGTTTGCTACGAGGCGATCGCTGCCGTTTGTGTTCGCGAGTCTTTCGCATGATGCGAGTTCAGCTCTGATAGCTGTTGCCGATCACATTCGTTCGTCAAAGTGGATTGAAGTAGCGAGGTGCGTGTCTTCAGCATTAGAGCCATGAGCTGCAACGACCAAGATTCTCGCGCTATTTCTGCGAAAACACTAGACCAGCTATAAAACGACGGTAGAATAGCGTCTCGGATGTTTATGAAACATCATGTGTATCAAATTGGCCAGTTCGCCGCAGTATCTATTCGTTGGGTTCAGCGCTAGATTCAGGATAGTAGTCAAATTGTGCGCTGATACAAAGTGATAAACTCTTCAATCAATTTCAAGCTCTTAATTGTCTCTCGAATTGGTTTGGGTCGAAGCAGCCAACCATCGTCAGGAATTCCTCTGGGTTTGGAGCATCATGCAATGTGAATGTCTCGCAGATAGTGGAGTCTGGGCCCACCACCACAAACGCGCGATTGAAATCAGCGATGTTCGGATTCTTATTCATCGCTTCGTTCAACTCGCGTAGTCGATGCGGCTTGAAGGTTTTATCGTTTCGAATGGTCGCCTGGATATAAGCCACGATCACCTCTGGGCGATTGCTTCCACTCCGAAACGCTTCACACATCACCACTGCATCGATAAAAGGGAAGAATGGGTAATCGGGATGCCAATAAGTCGTCTCAGAGAGATTGGCCAAGCAAATGTAGCACTCATCTTCATTCTCGCCGCAGCATTCAACATGTGGAACACATATCTCGATTCTTTCGTAGTACGATCCCTCGTTCATCTTCAACACAATAGGAGTCTTCTTTGCGTACGCTTCATGGACGGCATGGTGCAATAACAGCTCATATGCGGTACCCAAGAAGCCAGCACCAATAGATTCTGCGTACTTGAACACCTCTAGCTGCTTCTCCATGCTGACATGTCGTCCCAACAACTTCAATGCATATCCAGAATCGACCGAGACCTTCCAGTATCTCGACTTTGTGTAGTGATCTCCGTTCTGTGGATTAGTGATGTAATGGCGCCTAACTCGATCCACTTGATCATTGCTTCGATCACCTCCATACATATAAACCAGTTCGTATGCTTGCGCATTGCCAACTTTACCACAATCTTTTTCAACTTGTTCCTTGAGAGCTTCACGTGTCTTGCAGAACTCGCGCAGACTGCCACCAGAGTAGAAGTACTGCTCTTTGACAAGCTTCGGCCACGTCGAATCCTTCAAATTCTTGGTCTTGCGAAATCCAGTTGAGATCACCCAATCGGTCAAACGTGCATAATTTTCTAGATCGTCACGCCGCCACGCCGGTAAAACCACTACATGTGACGGGTCATCGTGCTTCGCGTCATACTGACACGATGTCGCAAGAACGTGAAATGGAAGAAGTCCATTTGCTTCTGCATCCACATGAGCTTGCGAATAACCATCCACAAGTACCAAGCTGCAGCTTCAAAACCAAAGTGGTGTTGTTAGCACCTCGAACTTTCTTGCGAAGAACGTGCAAATCAGCGGGCGATACATTTTCTGCCCGTGAAAACGATCCTTTGCCATCAAAATACACCACTACATTCGCAACATTGCTTTTGTTTTTTTTTACTCGTCGAATGATTAGCACATTTCGTTTCTCGACACATGCCATGTACAAGCCCACAAGCATGAGAAAGCACGACTTGCCAACACCAGGCGAGCCCACAATCACGATGCGATTTTCTTCAACATCCAGAAACAAACTCTTCATCACTTGCCAGAACACCACTTCTTCCTTCCGAACGAAGTAAGACGACGGAAACTCACCAGATCCTTTCCAAAAGGTGTGCAATCCTGGCGTCATCACGATCGGATTCTCACTTTCTTGCTTATCCGCGAGAGCGTCCAGTTGAAACTCGACTTCGGCAACTTGCAGTGCTTCCAACTGATCCAGAATCGACTCTTCGGAGAGTTTTCGCTTTCTTGTGAAGTTTGGCACTTTTACAAGGAGCAAATTTCGTAGTTTTCTGCCACGCCTTCCAATCATTGCATCGAGCTCAAGCGGTTGTTCCGCAGCAAACGCCGCCTGGCTCTCATACACGATGAGATAGGACGCAGCAATCCCGTGGAGGTGGCTGTCTTCGTATAGTCTCTTTACTGCCGTTCGGAAGCTCGCAACATTGTTGTTATCGTTCAACGACACTTGGTCTGGTGTCGTGCTGTTGAATGCATTGCCACGCACATCCACCAGCTGAAACCACGCCATCCGCGCTATTTCTCGTCGCACAGTTGGGGAAAGACAAAGTGACCAGCACTCATAGGTGAGCGAATAACCTCAGCTGAGGTTAAATCTCGCTGGTTCCTACTATGAAAGAATCGAGATATGTGTTCCACACGTTGAATGCTGCGGCGAGAACGAAGATGAGTGCTACATTTGCTTGGCCAATCTCTCTGAGAGGACTTGTTGGCATCCCGATTACCCATTCTTCCCTTTCATCGACGCAGTGGTGATGTGTGAAGCGTTTCGGAGTGGAAGCAATCGCCCAGAGGTGATCGTGGCTTATATCCAGGCGACCATTCGAAACGATAAAACCTTCAAGCCGCATCGACTACGCGAGTTGAACGAAGCGATGAATAAGAATCCGAACATCGCTGATTTCAATCGCGCGTTTGTGGTGGTGGGCCCAGACTCCACTATCTGCGAGACATTCACATTGCATGATGCTCCAAACCCAGAGGAATTCCTGACGATGGTTAGCTGCTTCGACCCAAACCAATTCGAGAGACAATTAAGAGCTTGAAATTGATTGAAGAGTTTATCACTTTGTATCAGCGCACAATTTGACTACTATCCTGAATCTAGCGCTGAACCCAACGAATAGATACTGCGGCGAACTGGCCAATTTGATACACATGATGTTTCATAAACATCCGAGACGCTATTCTACCGTCGTTTTATAGCTGGTCTAGTGTTTTCGCAGAAATAGCGCGAGAATCTTGGTCGTTGCAGCTCATGGCTCTAATGCTGAAGACACGCACCTCGCTACTTCAATCCACTTTGACGAACGAATGTGATCGGCAACAGCTATCAGAGCTGAACTCGCATCATGCGAAAGACTCGCGAACACAAACGGCAGCGATTCGCCTCGTAGCAAACAGACATCACATTATAGCGTCCAAACCATTTGAATCACACAGTAGCTTTAATCAGATCATCAGACACTGTTCCTGTACGCCAAATTTGCTATCGATGCTTGGAATTGAAGCAGTCGTCGCTTTCTGCTTGCTTCACATTCTTTGTCGCTGGTACCAAATAACCTCAGTTGAGGTTGAAATCTCGCCGTTCCAAAATGATACCGGTATCGATACCAGTATTACTTTGGCGGCCTCAGGGAGTTTCGACTCGAATGAGACAATATTTTAGCATTAATGAAGTATCGCTTGGTGCTTCTGGCATTGCATTCGTAGTCCTTACAGCAATCCTTCGTATGTTTGTTTCCACAGTGTGTGCAGATTTTCATTTCGACATATTTGATTTACTATGAGCGCGCTCGATCTTTTGCGGCTTTAACTGTTCCTTAGGTAGTTTATCCAGTCCGAATTTCTCCTGCATCCATACGAGCAAGTGTCTCCGCATTTTAGATCTTGATATTTCTGCCTCTTCTTCTTCTTCTTCGTGCTACGTTTCCCATAGCAAATCCGTAGCTGTTGTTAGCAGTCTCGCGAAACTCATTGCTTCTATCAATGAATGACTGGGGAGCAAATGCCGTCACCTTCTTGCTTGCGTATTGTCTTTGAATTCGATATACTTTAAACGACATCGATGCAAGAACGTTGCGAACTCTTGATCTTTGATTTCTGCTCAAGTTCCACATCTACTTCGTCATCAGGGACTTGCTTGCCAAATTCAACAATCATCAGACGACGAACGATCTCGCCAGCTTCGTCTTTGTAGTTCGGCATATGATTAGAGTTGATTAGAGTTGGGATATTCCAATCTAACACTTCAATGGAGCCTTTCCCCTTAACAGGGCACGAAATAGAACCGCGAGTCATCATTGATAAGAAATCTGATAGGGGAAGCGTCTTAGCGATGTGAGGCATGTCGTCGCAGCAAACGATTTGCTTCGTGGCAAATTCACTCAGGCCAAATTTTTCTTGCATTGAGTTACTTAGAAGTCCAATCTGATCTTGACCAAATGCAAACTTTATGAGATTGGCCAAAAGGCTTTTACCTGATCCTCCCTGTCCATGAACTCATTAGCATGAAGTCAAACTTGTCATCCAAAACGGTTAGACATCGACCAATGAGGAAGTAAATGAACTCGCGGTCCTCTTCTGCCGTGAGTTGAAAAGAAAAGTAGCTATCAAATAGCGGTGTCTCAGTGATTTCGAATTTCTGATTGATGTATTTACGAACCTGACTTCCCTTTGGGACATCTGTTGCATTAATAAATTTAGCGGTTGATAAATCATAAACTCCGTTGCTGAAACCAATATAGTTATGATCTAATGCCATGAAGGCAAACCTGGATGAACCGTATATTTAATGAAATGGAGCAATTCGTCAGATTCTTCTTCGGGGACAACTGATATGATTCGTCATTTGCCAAGATATGGTTCAGAAATAGCTTTGGATCACTGTACTTGTAGGTGTAATATTAATCCGTATGGCGTTCATAGATTGCCCCTGAGCCATATGAGCGTCTGTATTTATCGCCAACGATATTGATTAACTTCAACTTAGCCGCTGAGCTTCAGTAAGTATGCGTTCTGCTTGCGGTTTAACTGTTTCCTGAGCGATAGCAGCGAAAGATTCAATGTCTTCTGGCGCGAACGCATCCTCATCAACTGAAATTTCAGTTTTCCCGCGTCCATACCAGCGAATCGCCTTTGTTTCTTTAGGAGCATGAGTACATTTCCACCAAGCACATTGCTTTTCTTCATTAAAGATTAGAAGCATCGTATCATCCGATTCGTGAATCCGGCCACAAACAGAGCAATGCGATGAGCCAATACGTTTGACATAAACGAAGTTGCCTTTTGGAGCCCGTCCATAAACATCAAATTTTGATGGATCGTAATCTGGAATTTGCTAATCTTCTGAATCGCTTTGTCGATGAACTCATTACTCGACTAGGCGAAGATTTCTTGCGGCTTATCAACTGATTTGATCTCCAAATCATTGGTCAAATCGTAATCAGTGTATGCCATATCAGCAGCAGTATCCAACAAGAATGGCGTGTTGAAGGTAGAGTTGAATGGTTTGATTACTTGATTTACATTCCGTCGTTTGTTTCCTCCTGGAAGTGAAAGCGATCCATTCCCGTGATATGGCTGAATCAATACACGATTTTAAAAACTCGATGTAAGAGTCTCCGACATCGCTAATTTGTGTGAAAGACTCCATCAGCATGTATTTGACAATAGCCTTACACTCTGCAACAGTAAATCCGATGCTGGTAACAATATGCGTGGATGATTTGACGCCACCCTCCAATTTACGCGATCGATTCGTCACAAGAAAGTCGATGTCCTCTTCGTAGATAGCAAAATTGCAATCGATATATTCAAGTGCGTGCTTAAATGCGGTGATATAATCAGCAGCCATTTGATGAACCAATTCATCAGTCGTCATCTCATATGCATTGAATTCCGCATCGGTGAGCTTTTGATCGCAATCGATAAAGAACTTGATTTTGCGATTGCAAATGAATACTTCATGACACTCATGCTTCAACTGCTCATGAGCAAATCTAACAAATGCAGATCTATCAACATGGCTGTATAGCCAAACGAAGCGACGATTCTTTCCTTTGCCATCAACTACCTGCAACACATGCGCATTCTTCACATCGTCGAGATATTCTTTACCTTCTCCATATAGTGAGTAGCTTACATTACCAACGCCACTAGCGTGCTTCTTAATCCAGTGTTCGTATTGCCGCCCGCGATGGACATAGTTGTATTCATATTCAATATTTCGATCAACAACTGGCTTGACGACCGCTTCAGCAACTGAATTCACAACTGGCTTGACAACTGGCTTGACAACTGCTTCAACAATCGTCTCAACAACTGGTTCGGCGACGGCTTCAACAACTGATTTATATTTGGTGTAATGATGCCTTAGAATGGCACAGTATATCCACCTTTATCTAGTGTTCAAGCACACTCAGGGCCTACAACTAGTTCGGCGGCGGGTTCTACAACTGGTTCTACAATCGGCTTGACGACTGTTTCAGGAACTGATTCTACAACGGGCTTAACAACCGCAGTATATTTACTCACGTGACCACGACGGTTCCAGCAGCAAGGTGTAGCCTTGTAGCATTTACGGGTACAGTTTTCGATAGAGCATTTCCAAAATTTAATATTCGATATGTTGATATTTCTTATAATCTAATAAACAAACATCAGAATAGAAAATTTCTCAGACCTGAAGATTGTTCTCGAAAAAAAACTATTCGAGTTTCACGATCTAATCTCTACTCGGGCTTTCTCGGCCCGCTTGCGCGCTCTATATGCTTCTTGATATTGAGAAATCTTGTCCTTGTTTTTTTCATTGTATTCTTTCTGCTTGGCCAACTTAGCCTCTCCGTTCTTCCGATAGTAGCGTTTTTGTGCTTCAAGCATCGGCTCTCTATGGATTTGATAATGGTCGCTTGAGTAAGTCATTTTTTATATACAATGCTATATACTTACTATAGTCAAACATCGGAATAGAAATTTCTTATGTCCCTTGAATGTGACCGTGGCAAATTTCGTCCCTTTGATTGAATCAATAACCATTTGATTGAAAACATATGATTTCATTAAAGCATCGTATAATATCTTTGTCCCCAGGAAATAGGATTGTCGTTCCTGAGTAAATTTATGACGTTTCTTTACACGAGAAGCAACCGCAAACGCCGATTCCCCCGCGTTTTGTGTTGTAACGGTTTGTCCCAACAAAAAGTGAAGTTGTAGCTCCACTATTAGAAAAAGATGATAGATGATGATGGATCATTGACTGAGATATTTCTATAGACAACTATGATTTTTGTAGGGTCATTGGGAAAAGAATATAAAAGTACTACAAAAAAGACTAACGAGAACATCTCTAACCTGCATAGTTAATAAACCTTTTGTCCCAGCAACATCCAGGTCCAAGCAGGTCCAATGAATTTTACCAGGGCCATGACGATTTTGATGTCTGTCAATCGTTTCGGTATCAAAATCAGTATAGCAACATCGCGGCATTCGCTTGATGTTTCTTATAGAATTATCACTTAAACGCTGATTCGTTGATGTTTCTTATAGATTGATCGGTTGAGGTTTCTTATAGATTGATTCATTGATGTTTCTTCTAGATTATTGCTTGATTTTTACAGGGCCATAACGATTTTAACAACCTATGAATTGTCTTGGTATCGAAATCAATAAGCGGATGTCATACCGGTATCTTATTTTTGGTCAGTATATACTGATACTAATGCTTAGGATCAGAAGTGTTGGTTCGTATTATAAGGTGGGTTCTTAACGATTTGGTCATTAAACAGGGTATTTCATTTTTTGTGTCATCCGGAAATAGTGTTGCCAGCCGACAAATTAAGTTTCAGGGGGATGCCGCAAATAAGCGTCTCTTAGTATCGGAAATCACTGTTTGAGGCGATTGTGATGCCAATGGTGCCAATGTCAGTATCGATTTGCATAGGGTACTATTTGTGTGAATGTCATTCCCGCCTTTCTTTTCACCACAAACGCGGATAGGTCGCATGGATTATGTTACGTCGTCCGCTCATCGTCCGCTCTTCCTTTACATAAAAGGACACCTACAATCACTCTAGACCTCTGAGAACGAATGGAGAGGAGGTGTGACGTACTATATAGTACTATATACACAAAAATCATCACGTATACTTCACGTGATGATTTTTGTCGGCTTTGGCTTAGAACGAATGGAGAGGAGGTGTGACGTACTATATAGTACTATATAGTGGAGAGGAGGTGTGACGTACTATATATATTACTATATAGTACGTCACACCTCCTCTCCATTCGTTCTAAGCCAAAGCCGACAAAAATCATCACGTGAACTATATAGTTCATATATATACTTCACGTGATGATTTTTGTCGGCTTTGGCTTTTTAATGACCTTTTTGCGTAAATACAACATGAGTGCCACGTCGCTAAACTTCCTTATCGCTGTGATGTCCCTTCAATGGGGGATTATTGTGGTGACCCTGGTCCACCAGCTTGGGGATGGTATATATTCGACAAAACATATTGATGTACCGGGGCTAATTGATGGCGACTTTGCTGCTGGCGCCGTATTGATCAGTTTGGGGCAGTGCTGGGCAAGATTACTCCAACTCAGTTAGTGTGGATGACATTTTTCGAAATAATTTTTTATGCCATGGACGAGTACATCCTGACAGAGTACTTGAATGTCGTTGATGCTGGCGGTCCATGGTGATTCACGCGTTTGGCGCCTCTTTTGGACTTGCAGTAGCAATTAAGCTGGGAGTCGCAACTGATGACGAACAGATTCACAACACATCCCAGTACAGCTCGGATGTATTTGCCATGATAGGTACCTTATTTCTTTGGATTTACTGGCCATCCTTCTGTGCTGCAATTGGTACCCGTCGATGGTTTCCAACAAGAGCGAGCAGTTGTGAGCACGGTAGTTAGTATTGATGGCTCTTGCGCATCCGCTTTCGCTGCCACAAAAATATTGAGCCACGCAAAAAAGTTTGACATGGTACACGTCCAAAATGCAGGAGGTGTTGCCATAGGAACGAGCTGCAACCTCGCCGTCAGTCCTGCTAGCAATAATCACTGAACTTTTTGCTGGCTTTGCGTCTTACTTCGGCTATTGCTTTGTGTCTCCGTTTCTTAAGAGGACGAAGCGATTGCCTGATACCTGCGGTGTTCTTGATTTGCACGGCATACCGGGTGTCGTCGGTGGGATGCTGGCGCTCTGATCACACTAGTAGTAGCGGACGAATACTACGGAAATGAGCTAACATCAATTTACACAGCCCGCGATCGTCGCAGCGCCAGCGAACAGAGCTTCTTTCAGTTCCTTGCAACAGTAACCACGATGTTAATAGCAATTCTTTCTGGTTTGGGTGTCGGCAGCTTTCTCCAGTCAGCACGCTTCCGACAGCAAAAACTGAAGTTTGAAGACGAAGAAAGGTTTTACGTGCCGGGCGAGTTTCACGCGTGAGCTGAACAATAGCAAGGTTGCATGTTTTGAGGGCGAACACTGTGTGCAGTTTCATCAAGTTGCTCAAAATCAACACGATTCATTTCACACTCAGGTTTATGTACTTGTTGAGAATGGAAGCATATTACCTTCTCGGGGTGATGTAGCACCGACCGCTAACAATTCTGTTTCTTCTCCGAGCATAACATTCTGAGGTATCACATGACTAGTTTTGGTGTTAATAGCTCTTGCAGTGAATAACCCAGCTGCACCTGTCAAGGCAGCGCCACATAATCCGACAAAAATCCACACACCAATCATCGCGCTTTTGCTTTGTACGTACTGCGGATCCATACTCATTAACT
This sequence comes from Phytophthora taxon juncus, assembly GCA_033558005.1. Taxonomy (NCBI): domain Eukaryota; phylum Oomycota; class Peronosporomycetes; order Peronosporales; family Peronosporaceae; genus Phytophthora; species Phytophthora taxon juncus. Next base: position 423,564 of record JAUCEE010000017.1, read on the forward strand.
CAATATGCATGGGAGATACCTTGAGTGATCCAGCCTCCTGATAAGCCAGCAACTTGGTGGTTATAGATGTGTCGTCTAGGTTGGGCCTCATGAAGTCAACCGACACTACAACGCAGCCTTCTGATCCGTCAACGCATGCTGCTCTCGAACTATTGACGACGTACATCGCCTCCGACACGGGATAGAGGGAGAGCTTCGGATGCGATTGACCATCCACGCTTGTGAACGCTTTTAAAGTAAGCATTCTATAAAGGACTGACGTTAATCTTTTTGCTGTAAAAGTTGAGCTACATACTGCTTCGCTTTCTCCTTCTAAACATCTAATGTTAAACGAGACCCGATCGAATGCACACTCGCTTTCTTGTTCACATACCAGCGAACAGTTCTTCATTCCAAATGTAGGGGGGCACAAACATACGTTCCCGGCAGAGCTTTTATGGCATACACCATCGTTCAAGCAATCGTATTCCTTTTCACACCCGGTGTCATCATCTTCAATGGTGACTCGAACTCCCTGATTTGCAGCATACGATACCAATAACTTATTCTCATTCGTACCAACCTCTAAACCATCGTACGTATCATCTAAACTAGTCACCTTGTGCAAAAGAATAGGTTGGTTAGCTTTCGGAATAAGTCTCTCGTAGTATAATGTGAAAGGGAAAGCCCCATCATAAATATCGTTTGAAACTGGAGATACATCAACACGCTGAGGCTCATACCAATTTAATCGTGTGAAGGTGAACTCCAATGGCGTGACAGAGAACAAGCTAGCGTCCTGCTTATACGAAATCTTGATAGTTACATCTTGTAACGGAGCTGAGTCAAGCGTTATAGAGAAATTTGTCTTCGAGCTACTTTCTGATGTGATAGCATCGCTCGTCGAGATAGTAACACCTGGTAGATCATCATCTACTATAGCCACTTCAATCAGTCCAGATGCTGATTTCCACTTCGGAACGATGTGAAATGGCCACTTGTCATCTTGATGATCACTGACAACAAACTCTGCGTTCGAGTACGAAAGAGAAGTTGACAGGTGAACATTCGTACGTAATATTGTACCTGTGTCTACCGATTGGGAAGGCACCGTGAGACCATCAGTGTCAGTTATCAATGAACTCACATGCATCGAAAGGGTGCGATTGCCGAGGTATGTGTTGTCATCTACCGCCAAAAATGTCAAAACCTGAGCTACATTCCAAGTTTCGGGCGTGAATCGCAGAGTAGTTGGCATTCGATAGTGGCGCGTGCTACCCGATTCATATTTTGCGCCTATTAAGTTTGATAGTGAATCCAAAGAGCTGGACGCGTTTGTAGCGTCAAATGTTGTGACCCCTGTACTATCGTCTTCTACCAAAACAGACACAAGTGTATCAGCGAGAGGCTCGCTTGATAAGCGTATCGATACGCTATCTGGCTCACCAAATAGATGCATTCGCGACAAATGGCTAATCACGGGAGGCACGCTGTCAGGACTCGTCAAATCACCTCTCACAGGAAGAGGAAATGGTACGGGCGTATACCCAGTTATTGAGACTTGAGGAGCGAGGATACAACCATTATTAGCATCATAGGATTTATCAAACAGGATCAGAAAAGTGCGCACTGCAAATGCAGATGGGATATCCATCGTTATGGTTTGAGGTCCGCCAGATTTCATAGGCAGTTGCACCTTCGTAACTTCGATCCAATTTTTCGAGATATTTAAAATGTCAGCTGATGCACTTGTAATGGACGTATCAGGATTTCCCCACAGGCTGATTTCACGTACGTATTTCACCCCCGTCAAGGCTGGAACGACGAAGGTTACCGCAGAAATACTCGTCACGGACTCAAACCCAGCCATAATCCACGCACTACCAGCCTCTAAAGGCAACGCATTTTTATTCGTAATGCAAGTTTCCCACGGCGCAATCGACGAGTTAAACGATGCTGTGCAGGCTGCACTACAGTTCACGTTCATATCAATCACTATGGTTGGGTCGTTACTACAGCGTATATATCGAGCCTGAAGCCCTGAAAGCTTATAGAATGGAGTTGCACCTGGATAAGCATGACTTCCTTCAGTCACAAGGAATTTCGACTTGGAAAGAATTACTTTGTTCTCGTCATCCTCTAATATGAGGAGTTTCTTGACGCTCGAATCATTGAATAAGTGATCGCTACAATCATTTTGGGAGCCATCGCAGAACGAGTTCCCATAGTAATCAAAATCTAATGACTCAGCTGTGTGTGTTACCATCACCTCACGATCACCCGTTGCGACTTTGTCATCTATGACACGCACCTGCACCTGCTGGGAGTCTCGCCAGTTTCCAGAAGTGAATATTAATTCATGGCGACAAATGCGGGTCGTGTCATCACATGGCGAGGAATTTGCTCCATGCATTGAAGGGATTAACAATTCGATTTGGTTCTGTTTAGCACTAGCAGACGCAACGCTGGGAATATATCCGCCGACTGATATCCTAGTGCTTGCAAATGCCTGCTGATAAATCTCCACTTCGTTTAGAAGAATACTGTTTCCGCCTTCAATTTGAAATCGGAAATACTGCGCTTCAGTTGGCACGGTGTAGTTCGCAATAAATCGGTCCTCTTCAAAGAAGCCATTTTTCTCACCATTTACGCGCCATTGATAAGTGATAGTGTCCACTTCTAGAGCGTCGAAGGACCGTGAACTGACTTCAAACTCCCGCCAGTAAAGCGCATTTTCTTTCGTTGACATAAAATCCTCAGTTTCATTGCTGCTTTCAGGAAATGGTGTGTTGGATAGAAAGACCCAAAAGGTCGCAGGGAGTTGATTCTGAAGTAGGTCAGCAATTGGTACTTTCTTCTTGATGGTAACCACGACATCCTCGATGCGTCTAATGCTGCCTAAGTCAAGCTGCCACCACGGGTAGGTGTCTACACTCCGTGACATCGCGTATGTTGAGGCGATTCCCGAGTCTGAATACACTTTACCATCAATGGCAGCATTTGCATTTCCATACTGGCTCTGGGATGCGGCGCCTGATAAGGCCAGGTTCACTCTTCCGGACGCTGTAATTTGCAGGTGGGGGTGAGCGGTTGTGTCAATATACTCTTTCGAAGCGAAAGTAACTTCATCAACACCATCATATACGAAAGGAGCTATCGATCGAGAGTATACTAGGAACGAAATGCTAGTAGAACTTGATGGATAATCACGCTGTTGTGCCAACGCCCGATTGACTGCAGTCGTTACGTCAATCTCAATCCACCCCGATGACGCTACGAACTCATTGGTTTTTGGATTAATTTCTTTACTCTGACTGATGAGAGCTTCACCGTCAGTCTGTACGCTAACATCAGAAAAAGTCGTTGAACTCGGAAAAAGTGATGAGACTGCAGATCCACTTTCAGCTAAAAAGCATTCAGGGACACTTTGACCCGAGTCAACATGCTTGCACTGTGTCGTGAGCAAATCTTCATTCCACGCGTCGGATGCATCCCTTTCAGCAGTGGTAACGCCTACAACAATACCTCCGAGACCACCGTTTTCACCACCAGATATACGAAACAAGCGTAGAACTGCGAACCCAACCTGTGTGCTGCCTGTTTCCGTTTGAATCGTTGGGAAAATATTAAATCGAACTACAGCAACCGATTTTACCGTCTTTTCGCTTGTGCTTTGGGTGGAGTTGCTTGCGGCAACAAGCGACGTATAAGAACCTAGAGGCACAGTTGAATCTTCAGAAAAAATGAGGCTTGTATCTGCGTTAGGCTGAAGTGTAAGCTTAAACGGCTCGTATTCAGCTCCTTCTGGCTCCCAATGCATGGGCTCACTACCCAGCTGTAGCTCGTACGATACAACTGATTCATCTCCACCATTTTCTTTAGATGTCGCACGTGATGAATCCAAAAGCACTACAGCAGTGGGAAATCGCTGCACAAATAAACCCCCCACTGGTTGGTCACCTTGATTATACATCGCATCCCTGCTGGCTGAATAGGCTGAAAGCTTAAAGAATTGAACTTCGCTTATTTCTTGTGGACTTGCGGGAGTGATAGCTGACACTTTGATGCGCTGCGTATCTCCCCACGAAGTAGGCGTGAAGTGGATTGACTCAGGATCAACCTGAATATTGGAATCTGTCTCTACGACAAAAGAAATGTCCACATCTGAGTGGGGCTCGCTCAAAAGGGTAACTTCGACTGATGCATCATGCCCGTTTTCTCGAACGCATACGAAATTGCTTGGCTTGCTACCAGTTTTTTTATGTCTAACAGCTTCAGGAATCATTTTTAGTACGTGTTGATCATCATCGAAAATAAAAGCCTTAATTGATGATTGGGATGCAGGAGACGTCAAGACACCATTATCTTCCGCCCAAGAAAACGCATGCTCAGCATTTCCAGTATCGTACGTCCCCCATTTCTGTGTGTATATGCCAACAGCAAGAGTGTACCCTGCTGAACTAGTCTTTGTCTTAAGAGGGGGGCTGTAAGACGTGTCGCTACTAGATACAGCGATTGTAATAACGCTGCTATGAATCCCGTCAGCGGTATCATCAGCGATTGCCTGAACAGTAACTTTCTGCTCTGTATCCCAATTTCCAGAAGAAAATGTTAGCGATGATGAAGAAACTTCCAGTTCTGTTGCAGTAACAGCCAGCTGAATAGTAACATCAGAAGTTGGCGGTGAATTAAGGCGAACGTGAAACGTATCAACTTGCCCTATTTCTGAGACCGACAAACTTGCTTTCGTCACGATTACCGCGGGATCTCCATCATCTTGTATGGTTACAATCGTCCCAATATTGTCCATTAATTCATCTGAATGCACCTCGAGGGCCAAGAACTCGTCGTGATACCAGCTCCATTCGTTTGGATGTTTAAAGTCGACTCCAATGTGAGCACCCCCACCAACATTTTCAAGAGCTACCTTAAAGACTTGATCAGGAGACTGGAAAAGGTCATTATCAAGAATTGATATATCGATGGTTTTCCACGCTTCTTTGTCGGCAAATGTAAGCGTTGTTGTTTGGATTGGGGTGTACGCAATGGAAGCCTCCGCAGTGCACGGGCTAATGTGGGTACAACCTCGAGCTTCAACAACGCCATAATCGTAGTCCGGGTCATACTTTGACTTCCCCGGCAAAATGGTGCCGCTGTACGTAGCAATATCTACTGTCACAGTACCGTCAGTGTACGTGTTTACGTTAGTGGCATCAGGCGTGCCTGACCGTGTAACATTCACGGTTACCTTTCCGCCATTCTCCAGCACTGAGTAATGCGATAGATCAAATGATAAGGTTCCAGCATCGCGATCATCGATGATGTAAATCCACATATCTGCGTTATCTCCGATGGTCGCACCACCTTTTACGGAGTCCAAACGGACCTTGATGGCTCTTGAATCAGGTTCATACTTGTTGTTGTTGAATATCTTTACAGCGAACGTCTTGCTTACCTCATCGGTTGCCCATTTCAGCTCTTGGGATATACCTAAGTAGTCAAATGCTTTACTCCCACCTTGTGTAGCGTTGCTGTCAGCGCCAACTGTAGTAACAACAAGAGTGACGGGGACATAGGATGCAGACGAAAACCCGATGCTTCGGTTAATGGTAACAATTGCATTTCCACTGTCTTCTCGGCAAAATATATACGGGACTGCAAAATTGAATTGGCCAGCGTCGCCATCATCAGAAATGTAAACAACTGCCGTCGAATTCGCACCAATTTCCGCTGAAGAACTTACGCTAGTTATCTCAAGGAAGAAAAACTCATTTGCTTCGTACTCAGCATCGTTAATCAGCTCAATATTTATAAAGCCAACAAGTTGGTTTTCATCGAAGCTCACTTCACGAACGGCGTCGGTCAACTTGAAGTTTTTGTTGGCCGTCGCAGTTGCGTCTAAGGGCTTTGCGAGCGCAAACTCAACTATAACACTTCCACTTACTCCACCAGTTCGGACAATTGTCACTTGACCTGTGCCGGCATCTTCCTGAAGCGTGTAGCTCTGCGCATCAAATTCAAAAGTTCCAGCTTTCCACGCCAGTCTCAGCACAGCGACACCCAACAAGATTTAAAAGTGCAAATACTCACCATCAGCAGACACACGAACCACAATAAGAGCTAGCACCACCAATAGAAGGCAGTGCAGGAGTTGCTCGCAGCCGAGCCTCATGCCGCTAGCTACTCCGAGTAGTCGCTTTTGAATGGACGTTTCAAGTTGGTGTGGCGTACACAACTTCAACATCTACGACCATCACTCCTCAGAAAGTACGTCAGCGGTCAGTCTTGAACGAGTCTCAAGCCCAAGACCCAAGACAAGACTCGCCACCCCGCTGCGTACTGTGCTGCACTCTGGAGGCCTCGTGGTTGCAGGCAGCATGTCGACCTTTCTCGCCCGTCTTCTCTGCTCGTTCTCACTCGTGCTTAAACTAAGAGAACAGCGAAGCAAACCGAGAAGAGACGACACGCCACGAGGATCGTGTGCCTGAGTGAGGCGCGTCCTTTCTCGGCTGTCGAAGAAGGTTGGGTGAAGGCGACGGTCTTGCAAGAAGCGTGCTCTCACTTTGCCTTTTCTTCTTGATAAGGCAGACTTCCAGGGCCTCCACAGTACTCAAGAACTGCTAGACATGGAAGAGACAAGCAAGACACTCTCTAAGACGCCGCCAACGGAGCTAACAGCAGATGTTAAGCGTGAACTGATGTCTGACGTGGTGAAGACTCAACAGCGCGTTGATTCCGTACAAGCTAGGACAGAAATGACCCCCAGTGGTCACGATGATTTCAGTGTGTGGATCCCGTTTCCTGTTGACCAGCCTGTTGTACCTGAAGCAGCAATTCCAGCATACAGCGGACGCAGGTACGATCGAAAGTAATGTGCTTGGTGATTCCCGTGGCTAACTTGATTGTACACTATGCCGAAGGCTCGATCCACTCGAATGGGTAGAGCTGCTGGAACAGACCGAGTGCTTGGAATATGTGAGCCCAGACGTCAAGGCGTGCATCGAGAATCAGCGTGTGATGGAAGGCAATCAAGAGCTTGAACTTACAGGCAGAGAGTTTATCGAGAGCCCGGATATACCGCCGTTACCACCACTCAACTCTCTCTCAGAGGAGCGGTCGACGACACTGAGACCAATCGCGCCATCCAAACGTACGCCTTCCGTGCCATCACTGAGAAGTAGTCTTGCTATGTCTGACACCGTATGCACAGATAACCTGCCACGACGCCCCGGCCTGCGCGAAAAGTTCCCCCGACAACACCCTCCGACGGAATGCAACCAATCCAACTACGCTCGGAACTATTTGGCCTGTACCGAAAGTCCAGCTAGAGCAAAGCGACCCACAAGGAGCAGTAGCTCAATCTTGAAACGCCGTGATGAAAACCTGCCACAACGTTCTGCCAGCCGATCCCTCAAGTTCGAGGCAACATATCAGCCGAAGCCCACGACTCGACGCAAACGTTCATCGTGGAGCGGTCGATCGACACACGCTTCGACTCAAGCGCTGACCCGACGACAGTGCAAGTCCGCCAGGAAGTCGAAGGATTGCATGATCCCCGGTTGTACAAAAGGTGCTCGTTCGAGAGGACTTTGCAAGCGCCACGGGGGTGGAAAACGATGCACACACCCAGGTTGTGCCCGAAGTGACCAAGGAGGTGGATTCTGCATCGCGCACGGTGGAGGTCCGTTGGTTGCCAAGTGAAAGCTCGGCCGTTTATACTGACGTTGTAAACATGAACTAGGCAAGCGCTGTGCCACTGAAGGGTGCAAGAACTCTGCTCAGTCCCGCGGACTCTGCAAGACCCACGGAGGTACGCCGTGTGCGATAGCAACGTTTGGAGTGGACGTCTCACTTTGGTCTGTTGCTGCGTGCTCTAGGCGGCAAGAGATGCCGCGCGGACGGGTGCACCAAGAGCAGCCAAGGAGGAGGATTTTGCCGCGGTCACGGAGCTAGTAAAGCACCAGCGGTCGAGAAGGTGCTGGACATGCTCTTTTAGTGCGCAGCAAGACCGATACCATGCCATCCATGTTTGACGTAGAGTAGCGTAAGTCTCCGTTCAAAATGACAGTTGAAAGTTGAAGCAGTCCTGCTTGATGATTGGCCGAAACGATCACAATAGCGCGACATGATTGGCGCACAGCATATGACTCCCATCCTCCTCTTTGCCGCCAAAACCGCGCGCGTCCCGCCAAAACGCACTTCGCTTCGTTCAGCCTGAGCGCGACGCTGGCATGGCGGACCTTCCGATCCAGGTGAGTGCGCGAGCGTGCCAGGCTGTCCAGCGCCGCAACCTCTAACCCTCGTCTTGCTCGCCAGTGCGTGAAAAATGTGGTGCTGGAGGTGACGCGCGACGACGGCGAGATCGACCGCAGCAGTCTGCAGACCGACCTGGTGCTGCGCAAAGAGATCGGCAACGCGCGCCTCGTGAGCGGCGACGCCATGCTGTGGGTGGGCAGGGGCGTGCTGTCCCACAAAGACTCGACGGTGGACTCGGTGCCCGCGCGCACCGTGCGCGTGGAGAACGGCAAGCGGCGCTTCGTGTTCACCGTGGCCCTGGACGCGGCGGGCAAGCAGTTCTACGCGCAGCTGAAGGACCAGGTGGATGGCAAGGCGGGCGTCGAGACCCGCAAGAAGAAGCGCAAGATCCGCAAGCAGCTGAGTCAAATCATGGGCTTCACGCCTGTCAACACGCTCAAGAGCCCCATGAAGAGCCCCACTCCGCTGCTCAAGAGCCCGGCCAAGAAGCCGCCGATGACACCGAAGCGCAGTCCTTTGGCAGAGATTGGCACACCACAACGAACGCCTCAGTTGACTCTTCCACCGCCGCTGCCGATGACCACGAAGGGGTCTTCCTCATCCCTGGCCTCTCCACTGAGGTCACCATTCCGCTCTCCATTCCGAAAGAAAGCGCGTCTGTCTTTGAGTCCCTCCAGTGGCGGAACACCACTGGCAGATTCCAAATCGCCATCATCTGGGTCTCCTGCTCGTAAATGGCTAAGTCCCGCCCGCTCGCTGAAGTTACGGAGCGGACCAACCCCGCCTGATCTAAAACGACACAGCAGCCACACCCCGGAAAACCAAACAACAGGCAAGTTGAATGGATCAGGTGGAAGCTCTGGCGAGAAGCACAGACGGAAATCGATCACTGGTTCGATCAACAAGCGCGTTCGTTCTCTCCAGCTCATGCTCGACGAAGAAACAAGTGCCAAAGAGGCGCAAGAACAGAAGAAAATCATTTCGCATTTCTTCAAGGCAAGCCCACTTAAGAACTCTCAAACCGAGACAGCTAGAGAGCTGGATATGTCGATGGAGACCACCACTACGGATGAGATGGAACCACTGAAAAATCAATCTCAGGCAACGTCAGGCGACTCTCTTGAAAATGGGACCCACAGAAGTACGCATGGATTGCTAAACTTGGGCAACTACTGCTACATGAATGCAATTATTCAAGCTCTTGCAGCTATTCCTGAGTTTGTAAGCAGCGTTCAAGATGAAGAAAACTTGCTAAAAGTTATTCGGAAGCAGCAACAAGCCATCGTGAATTTAAAATCGCTTGAACAGCTAAAAAACATTTTTGACAACTGGCGGAACAGTGGCGACACCAAGCATCTTCCATTGCAGTATGCTTTGAGCCAGTTACTTCAGTTGGTCGTCGAGGGCAGTGAAACATCGATCAACCCGGAGCCACTCAAGACTGTGATGGGAAAGAAAAACTCCATTTTCGCCACGTACGTAAAACTTGCGTACTATACATTTCGTGCCAATGATGCTAACCATGATTGCTTTTGTTTTCATACCACCCAGTCATTTTCAGCAAGACGCCCATGAATTTTTGCTAAATTTGGTGACGGAATACGAAAAAGAATTAGTACAAACCGTCACTGAAGTTACTGAAAAAGTTGTGGAAGAAGCCAAGTCATCTCCACAAGTTCAAAAGAGCAGTTTGCTGAGTTTCTTCCGGAATTCATCCAAGACAAACGATGATCAAAAAGAGAAGAAAGACAAATCTGAAGCTGAGCAAGAACTGATCTGCCGGTTGCCGCCAGCGAAATGTTTTCGAGCAGAGCTTAACCGCACCTTGACCTGCAAAAACTGTGGATACAGTCGGAAGCAGGCTGAAACATTCTACGATTTCTCATTAGATTTACCTTACTATCCAGTTCCGGAGCAAGAACCATCAGCTGAGCAGGAGCCTCAGACGCCGCCATCGCCGGAGCGACAGTGCTTTTGCAACCTAGCTCCAGTGACAACTGGTGAGGGAACGGAGCGTTATTACTGTTGTCAAAAAGCGTCCTGCAGCTATCGTGAAAAGTGTGTGGAGAGCGAAGAGCCAGCACTTTCTCCCTCGAAGCCGTTGGACACAGTAATGAAGTCGCCATTAACCCCAGCTTCAGGTTGGTCATCACGACCACAATTGATTGAGCTGGAAACTTTAATCAAGAAACAGTTTGAAACGGAGGTGCTCGAGTTGACTTGCGAGAAATGCAAAGTGGGAAAAGAAGCAGAGTCGGCGTACCAGGTGAAGGCGTTGCCATCTGTGCTTGTTTTTCACCTGAAGCGGTTCGAGGTTAATCCTACTACTGGTGCTCTGTTCAAGCGATGCGATCCTGTTGTGCCTCCTGCTGTGATTGACCCGATTCACTCAATCAACAATACTGCTCCATCAAGAAATGAAGCACGATACGTTCTAAAAGTAAGGTTTATTGATCGTCGCTCTAACCCTGTTTGTCCGCAGTGATTGCTAACGTATTCGTTGTTGGCTGCAGAGTGTTATTCATCATCTCGGTAAGAGTATCGACGAGGGTCATTATGTTGCAGACGTTCGTGACAGACGAGGCCAATGGATTCGTCGAAACGATACGCATGAGGCTGTGGTAGGTGCTAACAATGCTCATCAACACACCTCCACTTGCGGAAAATCTTACTCGGCGATTTGTGTCCTTAGATCTCGGAGGAATATGCTCTGCAAGCATATCGGAGCCAGGAGTCCTGTTACATGTTTTTTTACGTGAAGTTGGACGGGGAAGACGTTGATGAAGGCAAAGAAAATGTGCCGCAAAATCGCAAGCAACCTACCGATGAAAATGATGAAAACTCTAGTCAGCAGCAGGGGGCTCCTCGTAATAGTCTGCGTGCTTTCCTTTAGTTTGGAATTGGGATCGGTACACGTATTTGTGTTGATTGGGTATACTAATATTTTCTGAAATAAACTACACCGCTCGTCATCTCGCAGCTGCCTTGGCAATCGTTGTCTCTAACATTCACAGCATAATTTAGCTTCATCTCGGAACATAGCTTCCTCCTGCAGCCCGGCCAGGCTGTATACGGGAAAGCGTGCATTGACAAGTAAGTCCACTTGGACACCACGCCGTGATCATGGCGTGTCGTCGCAAGGCTGAAAGGGAACTGCACCAGGTGTCAGGTGGTTGTCACTGCGAGATGCCGTTAGGATTGGCGAATGCGTCTGGTGATTCAGTCACAGGTATTAAGCGCATTATTATACCTGCCATTAACATGAAAAACATAACGGTTAGTTGTGGTTTCAACAACACATTAGTGGCAAGACGACAACGTACCAACTGGAAGTGATAAAGCCCCTAATCCAAAACAAATGAGCCAGTGCTTAAATGGAATACCACTCGTTTTGATAAAATCGCCACCGAATTCTGCTAGCAGGACTTGAACGAAAAGAGTGATCAAAATGATCATCATGAAGAGTTGATTTGACACCAAGCCTTTAAAAACTTGCCAGTCGTTGTTTGTCTTTCGCGCATTGAACTCGTTAAATAGTTGACTAAACACAAACGTGTTGAAGATAATTGTGTAATGCCGATAATCGTAACTTGAGCAGGTATCGTCGAGACAATCTACCGGATAATCAAGAATGGTAGAATTTTTTTCATAGTCCTCACAAGACAAACTCCAACAGGTGTCTCCGTTTACGGTCACACAGGTTTCACTGCTGAGCGTAGGAAAACTGGACTTTAAGGAATAATCCCACGCTACGCATTTGTTTCCGTCGTGATAGCCAAACTTTTCCGCACCGTAAATTAGGAGCAAGAATACGAGCACTAATTGGAAGATGGCCTGCACGATGATGTTTTTCACCATACATCTTCCTAAAAGTTTCGCAGTCTTTTTGAATGGTCGTCGATCCAACAGAGCTTCAGTTGGAGCTTCCGTGCCCAGTGCCAATGCACCCATGGTGTCCATGATAAGGTTGATCCAGAGCATCATGACCGAGTTAAGAGGGGGCTCCTTTCCTGTCACTGCGCTCACAAATGTGACCACTAGCGCTACAATATTAACTGTTAGCTGGAACTGCAGAAACTTGCGAATGTTGTCGTAGACACAACGACCCCACAAGACTGCCTTTCGGATCGAAGAAAATTTGTCATCCATAATAATAATATCTGAGGCTTCTTTGGCAAGGTCGGTGCCTGTAATCCCCATTGCCATACCAACATCTGCTGTTCGAAGAGCCGGAGCATCGTTTGTGCCATCGCCCGTCACTCCTACAACCTCTGATCGGTCTTTTAGCAAGTTCACAAGGCGAAATTTGTCGTCTGGGGATGATCGTGCAAGAACTTGTAGCCGCGGTATGAGCTTACTTATCTCTTCCACGCTCATATTTCGGAAGACAGGGCCTTCGAGGGCTACGCCATCTTCAGTCATAATTCCACACTGCCTTGCAATTGCTGATGCAGTATGAATGTTGTCGCCTGTGACCATACGTACCATAATACCGGCACGCTTGCAATCTCTGATAGCGTCTGTAACATCGGGCCGAAGTGGATCTTGAATACCGAATATGGCATTCACCACCAGTTCTTGGTCGGGCGCATCAGAAAGTGATTGCAAGTCCTGAGGCAACTCACCATTTGCGAAGTCACGATGACCAACGCAAATCGTTCGCAGTGCGGATTCAGCCATTTGCCTAATGATAAGATTTAACTCGTCCCGCTTCTTCGGGGTCAGTCGCTGAACATTTCCGTCTAGGTCAATGAATTTTGTTGCTCGTGACAAAATCACCTCAGCTGCCCCTTTGGAGTATAAGCGACAGCTTCCGTCACTGCGTTTAACAATTGCAGCCATTGATTTCTTTTCTGATGAGAATGGGAACAGTCGGTCACCCCGCGCAACTTGAAAGTTGTCTCGGCGTATGTCCATGATAGAGAAGTTAAGCTTATTCATCCACAATAGTACGGCACCCTCTGTTTTGTTGCCTTGCACTTGAGGCACACCATTTACATCTTTCAGGTACGCACTCGTGTTAACAGCGATGTTAGCGGCAAGATCTTCGAGTGCCTTGGGATCTACAGGAAATTGTGTTCGATTGGCATTCATGAACTCATCCTTGAAAAATTTACCAAGGACCCATCCTTGCACCACAGTCATCTTGTTTTCGGTGAGCGTCCCCGTTTTATCGGAACAAATGCTTGTAACATTTCCCATTGTTTCGCAGGCTGCTAGCACACGAATAAGATTGTTGTCTCTCAGCATCTTTTTCGTGGAATATGAAAGTGATATTGTCACTGCAAGGGGTAGCCCTTCTGGAATCGCAACAACAATGATCGTGACACCAATCAGAAAGGTGTGCAAGATGTAGGAAGGCCAAGAGTACTCTAGCTTCTTGTCATCAGACGTAGAGTAAATGATCACCATGGCAAGTATCGTAGCAATGGAGAAGGACATGCCCACATATCCGATGTGCTTAGCCATTTCCTCTAGTTTCTCCATTAACGGTGTAGCCTTTTGCTCACGCACAAGCTTGGACTTAATCTTTCCCCAGCGACTCTCAGCACCGACAGCAATTACAAGACACTCGCCACGCCCGCTAGCCACTAGACAACTTGACAGCAAAAAGGGGTCTTTTTTAGCAACCTTGCTTACATCGTCAGGCTCACCTGTAAGACTCGACTCGTTGCACTTCAGGTCACTTCCATTAATCAGTACAGCATCCGCCGGTACCCTATCGCCTGTTTCAAGGATGATCACTTCACCCACCGATATTTCCCCTACTGGGACCTGGTCTGGCTTCCCTTCCCTCAGCACCTTCACCAACACGTCATCATTCTTTGCGCTCAGTGCCCGAAATTGCTTTTCCTTGGTGTAGTTATTGATTGACGTCACAACAGCTACTAGCATTACACCAAATAGAATTGCAACTCCCTCACTCCAGCCTGTTTCAGGATGCTCCAAATACCCTGTTACCATGGAAGCAATTGCAGCGATAATCAAGATAATTAGTGTTGTATCCTGCAAACTCTCGACAAAAAGACGAAATAACCCCTTCATAGGTGCGTCTACGAACACATTGCGACCAAATAGTTCCCGTCGCACCATGAAATTAGTGTCGAATTCGCTACGAGGCAAGCCGTGTTCTAAATTCACACACAAAAGCGTGGCCAATGCAGACACGCCACCTATCCGTGTGAGCTCCTCCAGGTTCGCTTCAGTCATTTGGTCCTGGTTCAGCTTGCGGACCTCCTCAAGTGTGATGCCATAAGGCGACGAGGGTGCGACCTTGCTGACACTAGATGTTGCAGTAGTCTGATTGTTGCTTCGGCGAGATTTCGCCGGCGACGACGGAAGCGGCTGGACGGACGTGAGGTCAGGCATTGCACGGATTAAGGTTCGTCACTCACGACGACGATCGAGTCAAAAGGTATACTGTTCAAGTGTTTCGTGTCCAAAACCGGGCTTGACGTGCTGGAAGAAACGAAAGACAGACGACTTCAGCGACGTTGCATCTGGTGACCTGCCGGGTGAAAACCAGCGCCAAGAGGAGTGTCTTCTGCTGCCGTCGTCGTCGCGGCGCTGCCGGCCACGCGGAGTTTTCCGTTTTAGCGTCTAGTGGTACGTTTCGCCTCGTCCCGGGGTCGTAGCGAAGGGGCCAGAGATAGACCTCGTGCATTTAGCGCTGCCCAGGCGCCGAGTGTAGAATAGCTGCTCAAAAATAGTTGCCGTGGTTGAAGTGAACAGTTTCGGATTTAGGCCAATGGCAGATGCGAAGCCTTCTCATTGGCCAAAAGGGGATTGTAGACGACCTGCACCTCCATGTATCAAGAGCTCGCCCGACCGCACTTGAACCTGCCGACGATGCCGCTCTGCGCCGCCTGCTGCGTCTCCAAGGGCTTTAACAAGTGCGGAAGCCTCACTTGACCTGTATCGTATCAGTGCAATGACGGATTTCGTTCGGTTGTGGCTGCCACGCGCAGGTTTCACGGGGGACAGCGACACCTGCCGCGTCCAGTGTGCAAGGAATGTTTTCGCGCTGGAAAGGAGCCGGTGGACCTCGGAGGCGAGCCGGAGACCTTGCTGTATGTTGCAGTAAATTTGTGGCTGGATAGCATTGGTAGAGTGCTGACGGGGGTGGATTGGTTGCGGTGCAGGATCCGAGCTCCTGGCGACAAGAAAACTGCATCGCTGGATGATTTTCAGTTGCTCAGCGTCATCGGACAAGGCGCCTTTGGGAAGGTAGAGGATAGCTGAATGCAATAAACAGTGGCGGTTGGTCGGGGAGGTTAAGACGTGGTGGTACATGCAGGTGTTACTGGTGCGACACTCTACCAGCGGAAAGGTGCACGCGATGAAGGTATCTGGCGCGCAGACACTAGGGCTGTAAAATGACCGCTCACATTGCCACTTGCTTTTGAATGTTGTAGATCATCAGTAAGCAGTTTATTATCGACATGGACAGCGTGAACTACATGAAAACTGAGCGAGACGTCATGACGAAGGTTGCGTCGTCGCCACTTTGGCCTGGCAAACTTACTATGCTCGTACCTAATTGTTGACGTATTGCAAATTGTTTAACAGATTCGCCACCCCTTCGTGATCGGCTTAAATTACGCCTTTCAAACGGAGTCGAAGGTAGAGTGCTTGGAAAGCCAGGCGATTAATCGTCTGACGCAAAATATTGCTTTTCCAAGGTCTACCTGGTAATGGAGTACCAGTCTGGAGGGGAACTGTTTTCCTACTTAAAAGAAGAAGGCACTTTCACCGAGGTTCGTATCATCTTTTGTGTTTTAGGGTTCAATACTGACGCATAACCGTAGGACGCCGTGCGCTTTTATCTGGCCGAAATGATTCTAGCGCTTGAGCACCTTCATGGCCACGGAATCATCCATCGGTGTGTTCTGTCTTTTGCTTAATTGGCGGTTGCAGTTGTGCGCACTAACGCCTGCAAACAATCCCTCACATAGTGATTTGAAGCCAGAAAACGTTTTAATTTCAGCTGAAGGCCACATCAAACTGACCGACTTCGGTTTGGCTAAGGAATATGTTGAAGGGCAGGAACTCCTAACTGTATGCGGCACAAAGGAGTACATGGCCCCAGAAATGCTACTCGGCAAGGGATATGACTCGGTATGTTTGAAATTTGCCAACCAGGTGGTCAGGTCGGATGCTAATTGTGCTTTATACCTCTTGCTTTGTCAGGCCGTGGATTGGTGGTCTCTTGGCGCCCTTGCACACGAAATGCTGACTGGCAAGCCGCCATTCAGATCGAAAAATGCAGCGGAGCTGCACAAAAAAATTATTTCTGCCAAGGTTAGTCTTTGTGGGTTGTTGCTTTCGGATATATGTTGTGTTAATTCATGATCTTAATCTCATTTGGTGACCGAATATAGCTACAACTACCCCGATGGCTCTCTGGTGAGGCGCACTCTCTGATCAAGTCACTCTTGGAGCGTAATGTTAGCAAGAGGCTTGGTGGTGGCAAGTCTTCAATGTTCGTGGTGAAGGGGGTACAGGCCTTGAAGCGCCACCCCTTTTTTAAGGTATACATGTTTAGAAATAGGAGGCCATTGCTCACGTCAAGTGCTAACCAGCAGACGTTCGTTTGATGACACAGTCAGTAAACTGGGAGAAGATGGAGAGCCTCCGCGTCGCTCCTCCCAAAGTGCCAACAGTTAGTGGGGAAGCAGACACGAGCAATTTTGACAAAAAGTTCACGGACATGCCGGCAGCAGACTTTCTGTGCGACGCAGTGATCGAAGAGCACAACAACCTGTTCCGAGGATTTTCATTTTGCCGTCAAGACAGCCTTAAGGAAATCATGTCTAACCCACAATCTCCGATCAACACGACGCTGCTACCAACTATTGCAAGCCTAGTTATTGATGGCGATGACATCAAGGATATCAATGACGCTATCGCGACAGCAGCTAGCAAACAACCATCAATTTTGGCCTGAATCGCGGGATTACTGTTGCTTCTTTTCTTCCAGCTTCGTGGCAAGCGTGTCAATGGAATTAAACTGGCGGGTCCAGCGCGAGTTGTAGAGGAACGGGCGCAAATCGAAGCGGTTGTCATCAGGCGAGTAGTTCTCGGCGTGGTAGGACGGAGTCAGCGTAGTCATCTTGTGGCGGTTAACAGAGTAATAGAAGAAAAACCGCTTCACCTTCGTTGCCACTTCGGTGGGCGCCAGGTGACTCCAGAGATTCGTGAGCTTGCGGAACATCCAGTACGGACCACATCGGTCAATCTTGCGCAGGCGACCGAAAAAGCCAAGTTCCTCATATGTCATGCCCATGTCCTCCTCATCTAGTTGAGAGTGGTCAGCGTCTTTTCCGGCGTTCTCATCGGTGGGACGCAGCTCTGCTGTCGGAGGGGCCTCCTCAACAGTCTGAAGAGCGGGGTAGTTGTATTTGACTGCTGCCCAGCGAAGAAGCTTCTTCAAATCTCCCTTGGACACTGCACCGATAGGGTTCAAGTCACCGCTGCTGCAATCGTACTTGGTCATATATCCTCGCAAAGCCTCATCGACGTTGCCGGAACTAAGAACAAGGAGAAAACCACTCCTCGAACGTACCCACGGCAAGAGCTGGGCCAAAAGATATGCCATAACCATACGCAGGCGAGCCTGAATGTTCTGCAGCGCCAAGTCTTCCTGCAACGTGCCCCCGCGGGACAGGTATTGAGGGGTCTTGCCTGTCAGAAGCTGGAAAGTCTTGACAACAGCATCCACCATCATGTCCATACCCATGTTGAGATGGTAGCATCCAATCTCGCTGGCTAGCATCGCAGCACGCTTCTTGGTGGCAGCTGAGCTGTTCTTCGTGCCCATGTAAGTCGTGTGGAGAACGTGCGAGGCAAGATCAGCCGGCGTCAGAGGAGTATAATCCTGACCCGTCGTGCCCATGATACGCTGCACGTCCTTGATAACCTGCTCGTCACCCTTGTTGGCGGCCTCAACCACGAGGTGGCACATTACACCAACGATGCATGCCACAGACGACGAGTCTGCACCACCAGACAGCGGCAAGAAGAAACCACTTCCTCCACTCCGACGGAGGTAATCCCACATCCAGCACGCCGGTCCCAGCGCAATCTCCTCTTCCGGCGCATGGTAGCGCACTTCGATAGCAGGTGTAGGCTGAGCAGGCGACATCTCGTCATTGCACAAGCTGAAGTTCACGTCAATCTTGGGGATCACCGTATCCAGGGAGCTTGCCTGCTCGCTGCGACTACTGACAGAGCCACGGTACGACCGCACGTCCTCCAAATCCACAGTGGCCGTGACCACTTCCACGTCCTTGACCGAAAACTGCGATCCCTGAGCGACCACTTGGCCGTTCACCACAATGACTGCGCAGCCGTCGAAGTACAGACGTCCGCCGTCGCAGCCCTGCTGATTGGCGTATAGATACACACCACCGCTCTTGGTGGCAGCGCCCCGGATCAAGTCCATTCGCTGGTCCAGCTTGCGCAGCTGGTGGTGCGACCCCGAGCCGTTGCCGATGATCTCCACACCTGCCAGACAGAGGTTGATGTGCGGACTGTCAGGCGTGAAGACCTCCTCGCACGTTTCGGACGCGCACGACGTGTCCAGCAGCGAAATGGCTCCAGCGCCGAAGGGCACGTGCACGACGCCCGTGAGCTTCTGCAGCGAGACGGGCAGCACGAACTTGTCGAGTCCGCGCGGCTTGCCGTTGCCAAGGTTGGACTTCCACGTGGTGAACCAGCGCGTCTCGCGGTAGTTGCCGTCGTCGGCCAGGAAGAGCTTGGGGCGGATGAACAGGATGCGCTGGTTCAGGCAGTAGACGCGGCAGTTGTAGCGCACGCCGTTGTGCATCACGGGCATGCCGATGTCGCACAGCATGTCGTTGGTCACGTCGCAGCTCAGGATCGTCTCGAGCGACTGCCAGCAGTGGAAGAACGTGTCCTGCTCCAGGAAGTGGTCCTCGCAGCCGTAGCCGCAGACCTCGAGCTCGGGGCCCACGCGGTAGCGCGCGCCGCGCGCCTTGGCCTCGCGGATGGACGCGAGGATGCGCTCCAGGTTGCCATCGAAGTCCAGCGCCCACTGGTTCAGGTTGCACGTGGCCACGGTCACCAGCGCGCTCATGCTGCTCGGCTTGGCTGGGGGGAGGACGTTTCTCTAGTGTCGATTGCTGTTTTGCCAGGTGACGGGTGTGGCCAACATCTATCTAGTGTGCGCCACACCAACCTCTGTGGTCGAAAAATGCATGTTGAAGTTGCCGCGGCGAGTCGCTCGTTGTCGCTTAGGCGTCTCGCTGCGGGGGGTGTTGGCGCGCTGCTCCAGCTTTGCTCTCTGCTCCGATGCATCTCGAGGGAGATGCGGGGCGAGCAACAGCAAGGCCGGGACAAACTCGCCGGCGCAGGCGGACGCGCCGCCTCAAGTGCACTTCCTCCGAAACAGGGTTTGGCTGGGGTGTCAACTCTGACTCAGGGGTCGGCGGCACCCGTCTGCCGGCTGCGAGTCCCTTCTCCAGCGGCTGAAAGTCTCCGGTCCCCACTTGAGACCGACCACGCTACGGACCGAAGGCCCAGCGAGCCCGCCGCCAGCTGGACCCGGCCATCACCTCGCACGGCGTGCGCGGCCCAGCGTGGATGGCCAAAAATCGAAGCGCGGCCCATACTGGGGCGCAGTCAAAAGCAGTCACCGCACTCACCGCGACCTAGGGGTTCTTCGCGTTAGCTAACGCGCCCGGCGCGCGCTCACTGGCCGAAAGTCGGCAAATCGGGTGACCGTCTCTCTGTCGCAGCGGCTCTGCGCGGCGCAGCGGCCATTTTCGCCAGCGCGACCGAGCCACACAACGTTAGGCGCAGTTCCGCGAGGGCCATGGCGGTGTGCGTCCCCGAGACGGCGCAGAACTCGTCGGCGGCCGCCAGCGTGGCCACGGCGAGCGACAGCACCAGCCTGTTCGGGCGGCGGCTGGGCGGCAGCGACAGCGACGACGGCTACGTGCAGCTGCAGAACGAGTTCCCGGGCGCCGTGGCCATCGCCACCGTCGCGAACGCGCTGTCGCTGCTGGGCTTCGCCTTCATCCTCACCACCTACCTGCTCTTCCCGCCCGTGCGCAAGCAGCACTCGTCGCTGCTCGTGTGGGTGGCGCTCATGGGCATGCTCTTCCACGGCACCGTGCTGGCGCAGACCGCCGCCTCCTACGGCACGTGCTGCACCACGGCCCCCGTGGTGCAGCTGGCGCTGCTCTCGCACGAGCTCTACTTCTTCGCGCTCGCGTTCAACTTCTACTTCACCACCAAGTACCCCTTCCGCTCGTCGAGGTGGCTCAACCCCATCTACCACGTCGCGGTGTGGGGCATCAGCGTCGCGGTCACGATCGTCGCCTGGCAGCTGGGCACGGGCCGCGTCAGCTCGTACGGCTACTGCTGGTACGCGGCCGAGTACGACGGAGACAGCGACGACGGCGAGTTCATCCTGCTCGAGATCTTCTTCATCCCAGTCATTGCAGGCTACTGTGTGAGCATTGGCTGGTACATTCTAGCTACCAAACGCGTTCGGCTCACTATGGGCGGGCAGGCCAAAACCCGCACAAACCTAGACTCGATGCGGAGCTTTCTGTTCTGGAGCTTCTCCTTGTGGATGGTCGTCACGATCCCGTATATCTTACGGCATCGGAATGTGGTGACGACGAATTCAGCAGGGGAGAAGGCCCTTCGCTTCCTAGGCCGCGTGGCGGTCGCCTTCTTGGGCACAGGCAGTGCGATACTATGGACAAAATCGATGGGTGTTCTGAAAACGTTCAAACTGTGGCGCCAGCGGAACTGGGACGACTATTTCAAAGTGTATGACGCCTCCTGGGTGCTGCGACGCGAAATCTTGTATTTTGCAACCAAGGGCATCCAGCTAGGCGCGAGCAGCGCCAAGGGGATTCCTGAGAACGAGAGCGTGAATCCCAACGCTGAGTCGATATTCTCCTTCACCCAGCGTTCGGGTATTTTCCCGTGGCAACTACGGCTTGGAGCAGTATCACAGGCGCCAAGTGTACTATCTTTCGAGCTAGATGGCGCTACGTCCGGCCAGAAAGCTATCTTCCGTGACTTTGAACCTGAGGTCTTCCATGAAATTAGGCGTATGTCCGGTATCAGCCGAGAAAGCTACATTCAATCGTTCAAGGGAAGTACACGCGAGCGTTTCAGTGAAGGCAAGAGCGGCTCTTTTCTCTACTACACAGGTGACCAGACCTTTATTCTTAAGACGTGCACTCCAGCGGAGCAGAAGTATCTGCTGTACATCCTGCCTCAGTACATGGCACACCTCCGTCGCAACCCAAACAGCTACCTCTGTCGTTATGTGGGCTGTCACGAGTTGGTCATGGAGCACCATTCCGTTCTGTTTATCGTGCTGACCAACATTTTAAACAACCCAAGCGTGAACATCGACGAATTGTACGATCTCAAGGGTGCGTGGGTTGGTCGGCACCGCGGCGACTCTCCTAGCGGTACACAGCGTGTGTGCAAATTCTGTGGTCATGATTTCGTGGTTGGCATGTCCGAGGAGGTTTGTTCTCAAAACCCAAATGCTGGATTTGGTCATGCAGAATTCGTTGTAGGTAAAGATTTGAACTGGTCTTGCCGCCGGCTTGGACTTCCTACAGACGTGGCTGAACAGCTTGGCAGCCAGCTATACGCAGACACAGAATTCTTGCAGCGCATGAATTCGATGGACTACAGTCTAGTAATTGGTTTGAGTCGGCACAAGTCCTTCTCAACTTCTAGTGGAGGTGGAACTGTGCTGTCACGCAGTGGTGGTCCCGCTGTCAAAGGCAAGCTGTTTGTTGGTGGAAATAGCGGTGACGAGGGAGGCTACTTGGAGTCGCTGAGCCCTAATGGCGCTACTCTCCAGGGGATCAGCCGCCCTCGAGGAAACTTGACTACTTTCTCTGCAGACGCGTGCGTCGTGAACATGGGGATTATCGACATTTTGACTCCGTGGTCCTTCAAAAAGAGCCTCGAGCGCTGGGTTCGCGTGCGTCTACAATGTCGTGACGCCAAGGGAATTTCTTGCATGAAGCCTATTCCATATGCAGACCGCTTCCGCCGAAATGTTATCGACACCGTCATTTTTGGCCGCCGCCTAGGCTCCAAGCGACGAAGTCCGGAAAAACAACGAGGGGAGTCGATTATGGTGGATTTCACGAGCGTGTCCATGGACGTGAACTTCTCCATGGACATCGCGAATCTGTCGATGGATACTACGTCGAACCTCTCTATGGAGATATGAGTTCATACCTCGCTATTCACCGCACACGCACGCAGCGGAAAAATGCCTTCCTTAATGGTCTCGCCACGGCCATGATCATTGGAGACTGACGCAGTAGACCGTGAGCACGCAGGTCATGGTTGCGTTCTCCCATCGAATTGACACGCTGCCTAAAATTTCGAGAGGCACAGCGTCAATTACCACCACCATTCATGACGGCTATACAGCCAGCACTCACCATCGCGCTCAGCGTCCCAGAAACACGATGAGTTTGTGTGGAAGCCGGCATTCCGCTTCTGCAGGATCGTGCAGTTCACTGTACCAGCGCCCATCGGGCATCCGTTAGTTTGCGTTCGTACTCAAGTTTTGCCCGTAACTATTTAACAAAATCAAAATACACAAGCCTTGCAGCATGTGATGGCTCTCCTGTTAGACTCACCGATGTATTTGAATCCGGCCGAGCCGTTAGCCACGCCCTTGAGCTCCTTGAGGCACTGGGATGAGATCTCCGCCGTCCACTGGTGCACGTCCGCGGCGTGGTAGCTGTGGCCAGCCAAAACCTTCTCGGGGATCTGCACACAACGCACCAAACAGGTGTCAGCACTTCCAAGTGCATTGTAATGCACAACTGAAGTGTCGACTTTCGCACCTCCTGCGTGATCTTCTTGACCTCGTCCTGGATCACGTGAAACTCGTACTGCGTTACCAAAACACGCATGCAAATGCCACGCACTCTCGTTACTAAGGTCCCCCTTCCTATCGCCGCATCTCGCCGTGCACGGCACGCACCGCGGCGTTCTCCATGCTGATCTTCTGGCGCTTCCAAGGCCGATCGCAATTCATGCACTCAGTGCAGGCAACAGCCGGCACATACAAAAGCCAGTATATTCCAACTAAGTTCGCACCCAGACGCTAGGTTCGCACTCTTTGAACCACAGAGAAGGCGGCAAGGTCGCGGCTCGAAGCTGCGTCGTGCTGGAGCTGCTAGCGTCCGCCCCAGCAACTGTCGGTGCTTACAGCTTGTTGCGTCTTCTTTGCCTGCTTCTTGCACGTCGAACGGCGTGCTCACGGTGCTCTAACTCTCTCAGGGTCCTTCAGTAGAACACTTTGAATCATGGCGGTGACGTCGCAGTCGCCCGCGTTCGCGTCGCCGCGGGTTTCGACTGCGAGCAACGGCTACGACCCTCTCACTATGGGCGGAGCCCAACAGAACGAGCGGGCGGGAGGACTGCGCTTCGCTCGGGACGCGGAGAAGCGGAAGGTGGCGGACAAGGAGGACGAGCTGCCTGAACCTGTGGAGATTGTGCCGTGGCGCATGCGCGAGCGCATGAAGACGATGGACGTGGCGCTGGTGCTGTGTCTCAACATTGGGACGGACCCGCCAGATGTGGAAAAGTCCACACCTTGTGCGCGCAAAGAGTGCTGGGTGGACCCCTTCTCCATGCCGGCGAAGAAAGCGATCGAGACAATTGGCAACACGTTGCAGTCGCAGTACGAACGCTGGCAGCCGCGTGCCCGGTACAAACAGAGCTTGGATCCTACAGTAGAGAAGATCAGAGAGTTGTGTGTGAATCGACGAAGACTCGCGAAGCATGATCGCGTGCTGTTTCATTACAATGGACATGGTGTCCCTCGACCGACGCAGAATGGGGAGGTGTGGGTGTTCAACAAGAGCTACACGCAGTATATTCCGCTATTGGTGTATGATCTGCAATCTTGGGTGGGGACACCGTCCATTTATGTATTTGATTGTTCAGCGGCAGGAGTACTGCTAAGCCATTTTACGTCTCCGCCGACGACCCCAGCGCAATCTCACGGACGAAATAGCAGTCCATCTGCGAACGAAGCGATCGTGCTTGCCGCTTGCGCTGCTGACGAAATATTACCGATGAATCCGGAACTATGTGCTGATGTGTTTACGTCTTGCTTGACAACGCCAATTACTGTCGCGCTGCGATGGTTTATCTCGCAGAATGAGCTCTCAATGGCACATCTCGACGCTAGCTTCATCGAGCGCATTCCTGGAAAGCTTACCGATAGAAAAACACCATTGGGAGAGCTAAACTGGATATTTACAGCTATCACTGATACTATTGCATGGAATATGCTGCCGCGAGAATTATTCCAGAAGTTGTTTCGACAGGATCTACTTGTGGCGTCACTCTTTCGAAACTTTCTGCTGGCTGAACGCATTATGAAGTCTGAAGGCTGCTCACCGTGTTCACTTCCTGCCCTTCCACCGACAAATCATCACTCCTTGTGGCGCTCATGGGATCTGGCTGCCGAAGTTTGTTTAAACCAGCTTTACAAGCTATCAAATCCTTATCCCAACGTCGACATGAGTTTTCAGCCGTCGCGATTTTTTGCTGAGCAACTTACAGCGTTTGAAGTTTGGTTGCAGTTTGGATCTTCCGAGAAGGCACCTCCACAGCAGTTGCCGATGGTATTACAGGTGCTTTTGAGCCAGGTTCATCGCCTACGCGCATTGGTGCTATTGAAAAAGTTTCTTGATTTAGGGCCCTGGGCTGTGAACCTGGCGCTTTCAGTCGGCATATTTCCGTATGTGCTTAAGCTGCTTCAATCTCCAGCGAGTGAGCTTCGCCAGGTACTGGTGTTTATTTGGACAAAGATTTTAGCTCTGGACTCAAGCTGCCAAGTAGACCTTGTCAAGGATGATGGGCACTCCTACTTCATATCACATCTTGCTGCGGGGCTCCACAACAGTGGCGGTAACCAGAGCGCCTACAGCGCTGCCAACAATTTAATGCCAGCCGAGCAAAAAGTCATGGCTGCCTTCATTATCTCGGTGATCTGCAACAATTATTTGCCTGGTCAAAAAAGTTGTTTACCGCAGTATTTGCACAAAATTTGTATTAACCTACTCCAGGGTCCCGAGGAAGAGGTGCGCAAATGGGTCTGCTTGTGCATGGCAAAATTATGGGAGAACTTTGACGATGCAAAGCGAGTAGCAATCGATGACCAAGTGCCACGGGTACTCGGTTTAAAGCTTCGTGATGAACGGCCAGAAGTGCGAGCTGCGGCGGCTTACGCACTGAGTACATTGGTTGGATTTCAATGTGACCCAAACGTAAGCGGAAAGCAAGTTGATTTGAACCGTCTGGATGATTTTCTCCGGCAACGAGCACATGATGACATTATCGTTGCTATGGAGCTGTTGCGTGGATGTCGAGATGGATCACCACTAGTTCGTCGGGAGAGCGTGCTGGGTTTAGCAAATGTTATCTTGCACAATTATCATCAGCAGCGCTTTGAATCTGTGGCGAAGCATTTCAAGAACCAACCCGCCAGTGCTCCAGCTACATCCCCCACCACTGCGAGTCCATCTTCGGTTGGTTTAGATTATCAAAGAGGTGATGAAATGTCCAATTCATTACAGAGTGACTCAAACTTTCAAGGTGGTACTGACGTATTCGTGGATGAGCAACTATTGGAGGAGATCGGAGAGGATGCTAAATACTATGCGCAAATATGGCATGTGCTGAAGGAGATGCAATCGCGAGACCCATTTCCCCATGTTGTAGAAGCCGTTAAGGCAATCGTAAGTTTCGTGAACGCAAGCATCTTAGAAGCTGAGCAAGACCAACTGCGCGAAAACAGCCAATCGGGGAGTGTACTAGCTTCACCTCCACGCAGTGCAAATCCCGAACTTCTTTCAGCTATGCGTATGGAAAGAAGTGCGGGTCCTGTGGCTCAACTTCGGCGAGAAGGCTCTGTGCCTGGATTAGCCCATATCCAGGCTCAACAGAGTGAGGCACGGTTTGGCGGTTCCACAGGTAATGGTGCTATTGCCTCAGCAAACTCTGAACGCGATAGCTTGCTTAGAGCTCAAGAGGGTCATATGCAAGTGCCTACCACTGCTGCTAAAGGGATGCGATCTGCGGCATCTGTGGGCAACTTTCGTCAGTATCAAGAAAAATTCCAGCAAGGGCATGAAAACTCTTTGGCTTTGGCTTCAGGAGCAGGTGATCACCTTGCTCCGAATGCCCTTCCTACTACTGGCGGCATGATGCAAGGCCAATATCCTGGGACTGATCCGTCAGCTATCCCAGGAGGATACAGATTGACGCCTAATGGCCTTCTAGGTGATGGAGGTGCAGGATACCCAGTGCACGTACCCGCTGCTTTAGATCGATATGGCCGCAACGAAGATTTCCCAGCGACACTTTTGTCAACGTGCTACGATCGACACAAGGCTCATTTTAGTGAGCCGATTCTTGAACCATTACTCGAAGATGAAGACCCGTTAAGCGAGAAGGGTGCCGAACGGTGGGAACGTTCCCGTCGCTACAATCGAATTCGAGGTGCAGCCATGAAGTTGGCGCCAGGTTTTGCTTCACCTCGAAGTTCATCAAAATCTTCAGCAAATACTAGGAACGAGTTGGGACTGCGTGGAGCTAGTCCCCACAATCCACCTCCGTACTCCCCGATTGAGTATGACGCTACGCGTCGTGCTCCGACTTTCGGTGACCAAGAAGAGGTGAAGGATTTTACATTGAATCTCCGTCAGCGTGCTGTACTAAATAATGACGCCGAAATGACGTCATTGCTGCTATTTCATCCGTACGAGACGATGCTTCTTGTCGCTGATGAAAAGGACCAGATCTCACTTTACAACTTCAAAGAAACCGAGACAAAGGTGCTCAGTTTCGGGAACAAGAATCCACCTGGGTAAGTAAATACTGCAATGCTTATTCTTTTGCTGCTTCTGGCTAAATTGTCCTTGTTGCAGGTCTCGGCTGACGTCACTCAATTGGATTAACGAAATAGAAGAAAGCCTTCTGACATGCGGCTCCGACGACGGTGTGATAAAGATTTATCATGGCTTACATACTCCACACCCATCGATCGATAGCCCAAAGCTCCTGTCTGCCTTTGTGGCAGTACCTGATCTTGTCCCCGGGACGCGTGGATCTGGCCTGGTGATGAACTGGCAGCAGCAGGCGGGTGCTATGTATGCTGGCGGAAACTCGAGCATGCTTCGAGGGTGGGACCTGCGCCAGGAGAAGTGCACTGTTGCTCTTTCAACCCAAACAGATTCGTGCATCACTAGTATGGCAAGTGATGAAAGTATTCCAGGGATGGTTGTTTCTGGTTTCGGAGATGGAACGTTGCGGATCTTTGATTCACGAAGCAGACCTGACTATGCAGTCAAAACGATCATGAAAGAGCACTCCTCTTGGGTAGTGCAGACTCACATTTATGCTGGTCGAAACGAACTGCTGACGGGATCGGTAACAGGAGAGCTTAAGTTCTGGGACTTGCGGTATCCTAAGAACAGTGTGAAGTCGTTGGAAGCGCATCGATCACCTATGACTGCGCTTGCCGTCCATGACTATGCTCCAATCTTTGCCAGGTGCGTGCTGGCATACTATTTTGCTCGTGTGAATTGTAAGATACTTACTTTTGTTTTTCCGTATTTCAGTGGCTCGCACAATCAATTTATCAAGGTGTTCCGCAGCGATGGCGAGCAGCTGGCGCTTATCCGCTACCACGAAGGCTTTTTGGGCGAGCGCATCGGACCGGTTTCGTGTTTAGCTTTTCATCCCCACCGGCTGTTCCTCGCTGCTGGTGCTACTGATTCCGTGGTTGCTGTGTACTCGAGTGACAAGTAGCCTTGGTGCCTCAAAAGGTGTCGAGGAAGACACCATTGCACTCTGTACAAGAAGATGCCAATCCGTTGGCAATGCAAATTTCGCTCGTGTTTGCGGCTTAAAAATCAACGTGTATGAATCGCGTGCACGGTTCCTACTCCTTTCATCTCTTCGACTTAGTTGCTGTTCACAGGGAATTCAGGGAGCGAGGCGCTTGTGAAGCGGTCGCGGTCGTGCTTCACACTGTGGTCCGTGTTGGGCCCAGCCGGCACAATTCCAAACGCGTTCAGGTGGGTGTGCGAACCGTAGTAGTGAAGCTTGATGTGTTGCATGTTAACCGACTTGGTCACCGGCGGGAACTGGTAAATCTCGCGCGTGTACTGCAAATGCAACAAACGCCCAACATTATTAGACACAGCACTATTCACACACAATAGAAATCACCACGTACGTTCAGCAGGTTCGGGTAGTCCTTGATCATCTTTTTGTTCGTCTTAAAGTGCACGTGGTAGACCTCGTCGAAGCGGATCAGCGTCGTGAATAGACGCACATCAGCCTCGGTGAACACTTCTCCCATGAGGAAGCGCTGTTTGGACAGAATCTCCTCCACGCGGTCGAGACCGTTGAACAGATTCGTGACCGCCTCATCGTACGCGACCTGCGTGTTCGAGAAGCCGCACTTGTACACGCCGTTGTTGATGTCGTTGTAGATCCACTCGTTGATGGCGTTGATGTCCTCGCGGAACTTGCCGGGGTACAGGTCCACCTTGGACGGCACGATGGACTCGAACGACGAGTTGAACATGCGGATAATGTCCGCCGACTCGTTCGAGACGATGGTCTTCTTGACCTTGTCCCACAGCACGGGCACGGTGTAGCGCGTGTTGCCCTCCGAGCACATCTCGTACAGGTCGCGCACGTACTGCGCGTGGTTCACCGTGTCGGGGATGGCGCCCTCGGACGAGTACTGTCCCAGGCCGGACGGGCCGGGCAGCCACGGCGTCTTCTCGGGGTCGGCGAAGGCCCAGCTCATGTGGTGGTCCTCGGGGTCGTTGGGGCGCGTGCGCTGGAAGACCGGGTGCACCACGGAGAGCCCGATGACGTCCTGCAGCCCCTTCATGTAGAGCGTGATCAGGCAGCGGTGTGCCCACGGGCAGGCCAGCGAGATGTACAGGTGGTAGCGGTCGGCCTGCGCCGGGAACTCGGCGTCTGCGCTGGGCTCGATCCAGTTGCGGAACTTGCTGGCGTCGCGCACGAACGTGCCCTTCTCGGAGACGGCCCACGTGTTCTTGGTGGTCATGGCGGCTGGCGTGGACTCGACTTGCGCTCCAGAGAGAGAATTGGAAAGTGACGTCCGAAGTGGATCGGATCGCGCTGACTGCGCTTGGTAATCAATTTCGAAGCAGTGATTCTCGGCGTCCGCGGCTGCGATTGGCGGAAGCGCGATGTTTACAAACTCCGTGTCGCAGGCTGGTTGAAGTGGTGCCGCCGCTGCAGCCATTGCGGACACCTCGGGCCAAACGTTGTTGGAAGTAGGCGTTCGTGGCTGCATTTAAGTTAACCTGTTGGTCTGTGTCTGGTTGCAATGGAGATTTACGTGTAGACTTGCCTTTGGTTCTGCCTCGAGTCAGAACAGTCGAGGTTTCGTACAGGAGCTTGTTGCTACTCCCCGTCGCGAAGCACAACGTGCTGTAGGCGTCTTTCCTACTCATCGTAGTAGACAGACATACAGGACTTCCTCTCCTCCATTCACGGTGCGAGCCGAAGAAGCCAAACGGCCAACCGTTAGATCAACCATTTCTTCCTCTTCTTCGTCGGTGTCGCTTTCGTCTTCAATCACAGCTGGCGCTTGCGGAGCGCCTGTTGCGCTGGAGTACTTGCTTGCGGCTGAGGCAGTTCCGTCGCTACAAACGGGGGAGTAAATGCGGCGTCCACTACACCAACGTTTATCGCGCCGCGAAAGTTGGCGAAAAACGCACGAATGTACCGCGGCACGTCGCGCGGATCCACATCAAGATTGTAGAAATGAGCCCGCAGACGCATGGCAGCTTTCTTATCCATCGTAGTGCCTTCGAGCACCATGGCAAAGCATAGCTTGCGGAAGCGAGTGCGGTTGATAAATTCTCGGTGCTGCATTTCGTCGGCAGAAACTTGACTACCACAAACTAGTCTTACACAAAATCGACACAAAACGCAATTTTGGTGAAACGGCTTCACCAATTGAGCGAGCTCTTCCTGGTGGCAGGCGCCGGACGCAATGGACGACTCGGAGGCCGACGCGACCTTCACCTCCTTCGCCTCCTCCATCTCGGGAGCCTACAGCCGTCGCGCCACCGTTGAGAAGCGCAAGAAACCGGGCAGATCCGCCTTAGTTGTGGCGGTGGACGCTTATCTCGCGGCCCCGAGTGCTGCCACAGCCTCCGATCTGTACAACGTGGCGCGGAAACTGTCCGCACACAACGAGTTCTTCGCCGCAAACCACACGACACTGTGTTTACAGCTGCTGGACACTTTGGCGGAGCATCTGCTGGCTGTTGTGACGCCGGACAAGGCTCAGGAAGTCGAGGAGGACCCGTCCACGCAGTACTCGCAGCCGACTCAGACGCAACAGACGCCGGAGGACTCGCTGCAACTACTGGAGCTGTGCTACCTTTTTGCAAGGAAAACAGCTATCGGATACCCGTCGCACGCTCTGTGCAAGCTGCTGCAGTGGCTCGTGGAGAGTGTTTCTGTGGCGGCGATTCGAAACGGCTGCGAGCATGACACAGGGCTCAAACTGCAACTATTGGTGCTGGCAGAGATGATCAAAACCAGTGCTGGAGTTAGGATTTATGCCAAGGAGATGAAGAAGATCAAGGACTTCTACCGGTCTCTGACGATTTTGCTAAATAGCACAGAGGATGCTGAACTGCTGGTGTTCAGTATGGCAATTCTAGCGCGTTTAGTGTTGTCCGAGTCTATGGGGAGCAAACTCTTTAGTGAGAAAAACGTGGAGCAGGCATTTGCTTTAGTGTTTTCTGTGATGGACGGATCGTGGCATGACAGCGCGGATGAAAGTATGTCGGAATTAACTACAGTTCTCGACCGGCGTTCCTTGCTGCAGGTTGTGAGTGTAGATTTATTGTGTGACCTCGCTGATCGCCAAGAAATTTTGGAACTGCTTGAAAAGTATTCAAAAATTGTTCCTGCGATTGACAATTGCTTCATGACGATTAACTTAAACGGTGATGCAGAGCAGATATTGGTTGCTTCTCATTTCCTCTCTTCGATCGTCCAGCTCAGCCACCTGTTCCGAAAAATGCTGATCAAAGGCTTATCTGATCAAGACGTGCTTTACCGAGTGCTGCAAGCAACCCTTCACCCGTCCAAGCTGGCAGCAATCACTACTGCGCAACTGATACTGAAAGTCATCGGCGATGACATACGCCCACTTCGAAGCCTTTTTGATTCATCAGCAAACGCAGAGCGCTTGAATCCTGTTATTTCTGGGATGATCCGGTGTGTTACCGATGCCACTGCAGTTGTGCAGGCGGCCGAAGACAACGACGCACTAAGCAATTCCGATGATTATCTTCACAGCGTGGAGGTGTGCCACCTACTTGCGAAGCTTAGCGAGTTACCCGCAATTCGTTCTCTGTGTGTCGAAACGATTAGTTTGAATCAGGTACGCACAAATCGTGTTTATGAAAAACCAAATCCTACTGATGTCTTGCTGTCCGTCGTAATAGAGTGCCACACTTATCCAAGTTGAATCTGCCCTCATCAACTCTGTCGAGCCGCAAGACTTGCTACGTTTCCATCCTCAACTGTCGATCTATCTAGTGGTATGACAAAAGTTTTGGTTCTGTTTGCTTATGCATTGACTTACAGTTGTTGTTACACTTGGCTACACAGACTCTCCTTTCAAGTCTCATGGCTGACGAAAGCATGGCCGACAAAAACAAGCGCACTTTAAATCAATTTCTTCAGACGTCTGAGGTTTCAACGGTTATTGGTGCTGCATTGTTTAACCGCACAGACAAAGATATTGTGGTGGAGACGCTACTGCTGCTAACACAATCACTTGTTAGCTCGGGAAACAAACGATTTCATGCTTTTGGTCTAGCCGAAGGAATCTTAGGATATAGCCAACGAGTCGGAGACGCCAATGATAGTTTGCAGTCGACTACTGCTTCGCTTCAAGCAAACCTTGAAGTGAGTGCGAAGACGGCTGAGAAGCTTCAAACTGAGATGCAGCAAATGCTTCACTTACAAGACGAACTTAAGGCTCAGCAAGACCAAGCAATAAAAGACATTGGAATAAAGTTCACCGAACAGATTCGACAAAAGGACGACGCAATGCAAAAAATGCGTGAGGCATACGAGGCTAAGCTACGAGAAGTTACGATGCAGTGCGAAAGTATGGGACAGCATATAAACAAGAAAATTAGCGCACTTCAACAACGCGAATCGCTTCTACAAGAGAGTCGTGCAAAACGTGGGTTCTTGGAAGACGAAAACAGCGAGCTGAAGCGAAAGGTGCAAGTTCTGGAAATACGCATCGAAGAGATCGCTCAGACTCACTCAATAGCAATGGAAGAGATGAAGCTTCGGGATAAGGAATTAGAGGACCTTCGTGAAGAGATATGTACCATTTCGGGAGACTACACAGCCCAGCGAGAAGAACTCGAAGCTGCTCACGACGAAAGAAAGGTTCGTTTTTTGTTGCTATCCTTGCTGACAAATCACTAAAATTACGACTGCCGTTATGCAGCGACTCGAAGATGAGCTTAACGAGCAGAAGCTATCAAACGAAAATACATACAAGGAGCTGGTATTACTGTCAAAGGCCCACAAAGCACTTGCCGATGAAAAGAAGACTATTGAAAGCGAAATGGACACTGTGCGAGATGAATTGGCGAATCTCGAGTCGTTAAATATGTCAATTCAGTCGCGATTGCAAGAGAAAAAAGAGTTAGCTGATCAGCTGGAGCGAAAGGTACGCATCTAAGTTTGCCACCAGGTTTATCAATATCGTAAAGCTTACGACCTTGCTCGACTTGCATCAGATGGCGCGGCTCGATGACGCAGCCACTGTAAGCAAGAATGCACTAGAGGATGAACGGGAAAAGCGCCGAGCTGTTGGTCGAGACCTTGATGATCTCAGGAAAGCTCATCGTAAACTTGAAAGCGATATGGCTATGCTCGAGATTCAAGCAGCTGAGCAACGGCTTTTGGTCGAATCGAAGGACGAGCATTTGCGCAAATACGAAGAAGAGATTCGTCATCTGGTAAGTAGCGCCTGCAGTGGCTATGCTTGCCTGCGACTAATTTTTTTTGTTTTGCCATTATGTAGACAAACGAAGTAGGAAAGCAGGCGAAGCTTCAAGCACTGATTCACCAGCTAAGTTCTGGTGTTGACAGCAACGTCAAAATTAGTGAGGGAACGTCGTTTCTTGCTCGAGACAAGTAAGCTAACAAAGCAGTAATGGTAGAGCACTTTGAGTTGATGAAAGCCGGCCCACAATATATTTATTTTTTCGTTTGGGAGAATCTAAGTGGCCCAGGTTATTGTCTCCTTCCTCGGAGCAATGTCACTTCGACTGATGTACAAAGTGAACAAGGAAAACTGCTATGCTGCACCTAACGCATTTAAACGTAGCCGGTCGCTGTCTCCATCTAGTGGCGACGGCCACCGCGACCACGGCCACCACGGCCACCACGACCACCGCGGCCACCGCGCTGGAACTGGTTGCGGTTAGAGCGCGCCTGCTTAAAGCGCTTGTAACGCGCCGAACGAGCGTCCTCCCAGAACTTCTTCTCCTCCTCACCCTCCACAAGGCTAGCCTTGGGAATCTTCACACCGTTCACCTCCAGTCCGCCGTCAGCAAACATGCCAACGACCTCCTTAGCAAGCTCGGCCGAGGTGACACGGAGGTAGCCATCCTTGTCGTTAATCTGGTACTGAATAAAGGCAACGCCCTCGCCATCGACAGCCTTGTCGCCAAGCTTCTCGTTGATTGTGTTCTTGATGTCATCACGCGAAACCTCGCCTTCAACTTCGTCAAAGCGAACAATGAGGCCCTCATCGTACTGGACGTCAACCTTCAGTTCCTCGTCCACATCCAAAAGGTGGAACGAAACCTTCTTGCCGCCCAGCTCAGGTCCAGAGAGTGCCGACAGCTTCTCAAACAGCGGTGTGGCCTCAGCAACGCTGACCTTGAACGACGCAACGTCCAGGCCATCGTACTCGACGTACGGGGACTGCGCGGTCGGGTCTACTACAGTGGCAAGAAGTTGCTTGATGTCATCCAGGCGCGTGCGGGGGCCGATGTTGGAGATGTGGATAACCTTCTCGTCACCGCGTTTGCGCTTCTTGTTGTCGTTCTTCGCGTCCTTCTCATCATGCGCGCGACGAGGGCGAGCCTTAATCGCCTCCTTATCAGTCACCAGCTCGAACGAGATCTTCTTCTCGTCCACGACAACGGGGGACTCTGCCAGCAGCTTCTGTACCTTCTCAGCAAAAGCCACCTGCGAGAACAGCAGGTACAGCTCCTTGGACTCTTCGAAGTAGCGCACGCGAGCACGCAGCTTGGCGTCGTCCTTCCAGACGGGCAGCAGCTCGTCCAGGAAGAAGGTGGCGGGCTTGTTGGGCACGTCCTTGGCCACCAGCATGGCGTTGGTGGCCTTGTCGAACTCGACCTTGTCGTCGTTCGAGAGCTTCTGGTAGTCCACCATCGAGATCACGTTCGGCACGTAGCCGTTGATGCTCAGGGACGCGGCCGTGTCCACGGCGCGCTGCACGGCGTCCTTGTCCTTGAGCTCCACGTGCACCACACCGGAAAAGTTGCGGCGGAAGCTCTTACGGTCGATGAAGAGCAGCTCCACCTCGAGCGACTTGAGGCCCTCCTTGATCTCGTCGATGGTGGGCAGCGCCTTGCCCAGTCCGGCCAGCACGATGGTGCGCTCGGGCGCGTCGTCCGTCTCGGGCAGCGCGTTCTTGCGGCGCAGCGCGTTCTTGGCCTCGTTGAGCTCCACGACGTCCGAGTCGGCGACGGCGGCCTGCAGCACGGCGCCGTCCACCGTGAGCGCCGCCAGCTTCTTGAAGGTGAAGAGCACGCTGAAGGGCACGAAGCCGCCCTCGTGCTTCTTGGTCTCCTCGCGCAGGAAGCGGTCGCGGCGAAAGTTGCTGTCGGAGAAGTAGAACTCCACTTGCTTCTTGATCTGGGCCTCCAGCGACGCCATGGCGCAGTCTCTCGGTGTCGGCGGCTTCGCTTGCGGCGGACAGGTACGGGAATGAGCGCTGTGGCCTTTGCCCGATGCGCTCGAATGACTGGCCAAGACGCTCACGGTTTTTTTCGTTTTTGACCACTCGATAGCGAGATCGCCAGTTGTAGCCATCTGCGGATGGCTACATCTGCTGTTTGGGAAGTACTGCACACGTTGAACTTTTTTGCTGGCTATGAGAGGCTGCAGATACTTGCTGCTACTGGTTCCTAACTACGGAGCCCCGCTGCTCCCGATTCTATCCGGCACGGCAACCGACGTGGAGGGCAGCGGGGCGGAATCTAGAGTGGAGATGGCGCACGAATTCACTCCTGGTTGCCGATGACCTCTACCACCATGAACAATATCGCAGCGTTTGGTACCACCCGCATCAAATGCGCCGGCATGCCGCAGTAGAGTCCGCGACGACCCTCCTCCTTGTAAATCTTGATGATCGACTGGATCATTGAACGATACCTGCGAGACAACACGCGAAAAAGTTAGAACAAAGCGAACACGCGCAAATCAAGCAAGCACCAACGTACTTGAGCTCCTTCGAATCTAGCGGTGCGCGCTGATCCCGCATTCGTGTTCGAACAACCTAAACAAGCAGGAAACGGGGTGAGGAGCCGAAACGTACGCAGCTAGATCTTCGGCAAAATACGCACCTCGTGAGGATACGTGCACATTGACGCGAGCAGCTTGCAGGCGCCAGCCGCCAAGAAGTACTTGAGATTTGTGGGCTCCTCAATGTGATCTTTGCACTCTTCGTACAAGGCAAACTGGATCGCGCTCTCTGAAATGCCCCAGTACGAGGCCGACAAGCCGCGGAAGAACGCACGTGGGCCTTCTTTCCGGTACATATCCAACGCCACCTGACGAATGCTTGAGAACTGCGGTCTGGCCTTCGTCGCCACGGCCGTCTCGACTTCTGCAAAGCCCACTGACACCACGTTCTTGCGCGCCGTGGCAGCGGCAGCCGTTGCGTGCGCGGGCATGAGCTGCAGACGCGTCTTGACGACCCAAATGGGGCAGCACAAGGTCGCCGAGATGGACCCAGCGCCTGCTGCCGACAAGAAGTTGTACAGCCGGCCGTTGAGTCCGTAGCTCGAGAACTTCTCCTTGAACGTCGAGTACGAGCCGAAGTACACCGCGCGCGCCGGCATGACGCCGATCAGCGTGGGCGTGATGCCTCTCCACAGTCCAAAGACCGACTCTGCATGCAGCAAAGCAGCTCGTTCAGCTCTCGTCACACTCCACCACCTCAGCAACCTTCTCAACGCCAACACGCACCTGTCCTCCCGATCGAGCGCATGACGCCGAACGTCGTCTGCGTGCCGAACGACCCACTGCCGCCACAACCGCCACAACATCAGCGCTCCACACCAGCCACACACAAGGCGCAGCACCGCGCCACGCACCTGCCGCCGCGGATCTGCAGCCGCGTCTTGACCACCTCCAGCGGCGACGTGATGAGCGCCGCCGTCATGCCGCCCACGGCGCCGCCCACGAAGTGGCGGTACGTGAAGTTGCCGCTGGGCACGCGCACGCTGGTGGCGGCGGGCGCGGCCGGCTCAGGCGTCTTGCTCTCGCTCGCCATGGGCTCCCGAGGGCTCGTTGGCTTGTGGCCGGCGCCGGGTGAGCCATCCACCACAGGAATCTGTGACGTGTGACGTCACAGAAACCTCTTGCGCCCAGTATGGAACCAAATGCAAGTTGAAAAAAAAACATGCGAGGGACCGATTTTGGTCCCGTGCTTTTTTTTTTCGGACTGGCAATTTGAGCGCCAAAGGCGGCACCGCAACGGCCATGGAGACGCCGCAGATGGCCTCGTACCTGCAGCGCTGGGAGCAGCAGAAGGCGCAGAGCCGCCGCAACCGACGCAGCAGCGGCGTGGGCGACGAGCTCAGCCTCATCTCCGCCATGGAGCGCGAGCAGCGCGACGACAGCTTCGACCTGCCGGCGGTGGACGCGTTCCCGGCCGCGGAGGCGGCGCGGGCGAAAATGCCGACGGACGACGAGTTCGTGGACGCGGGTGAGTGCAATTTGAAGTGGCAAAGAATAAGGAGATGGACAACTGACACGGTGTGCCCTTGACGCCAGCCACGTTCCTGAAGAAGAACGAGCTGGGAGGAGACGACAGCTTCTCGGAGGACGTGGGGGCGCTGGCAGACACAGACCACTGGGAACGCACCAGTTCAAGTGGAAGACCCAGCGACTTTTTTGAGAGAAAGTCGCGCAATTTGGACCATGTGGAACTGTCGTCGCCGACGAATGTGGACGACCCATTGGTACGGTGGACTTTTTTGACGTGCTGTGGGTAGTTTTCGATGGCGAATGTGACCGTAGATGGCGTTTTTATTTTTTTTGCAGTTTGAAGGAGGAGAGGATGAAGAAGTTGATGATGCCGGGTTACACACGCCGAAGGAGCAATCGTCTCCGACTGATCCGAGGCAAGGTGTGGCGCACCACGACCGGTTTGAACGCAGCTCAGGGCTTTCGGGATCGGTACGCTACGCACTGCGTGTGTTGAAGGGTGTGTGGCTTGTTGCCTTACCTTTTATATTGCTACGTAGGGCACTGCACTTTCGTCGGGCTACGACATTCATTTTGATAACACAAAGCTGATGTACACGCCAAACTCGTTGAAGTACCTGCAGGTTTGTGAAATGATGCATTATCGTGTGTTCGTTCATACCAACTTTTTATTTCTTACGCAATAGGAAAAGAGTCGTTTTATGAGTGACGATGCAACGGGTAGTGGCAAGCAATTTATCCATAGTGTTGCAGACCACACCGGTGAGGCGAAGGCAGTGACTAAGAAAACACCATCGCTACCAGACCAGGACATTCCCGAAGATCCATCCCCAGAATACGTGGCAAATTTGCAGCGTGGTCCTGGTGTCATCAAAGAGACGCTGAATGAGATCGACGCTCTAATTGATAACTCAATCAGGTTGGCTCTGTCACCACCTGATGAAGACCCTCTTGGTGTTGAACTGCCTGACGACGTTCGCGAATTTGTGCGTGAGTACGAGCGCCCACTAGAGTCCATGTTGCCGCTGTCACGAACAACCGATAGCTGGGGTGAAGATGCCTCTATTTCGCTGATCGATGACGATGCTAATCGTCGAAGTCGAGATCTTGACCAACTTTCTAACAGTACTGAACCAACTCGACCTACCACGAACGGAGTGAGAAGAAGCAGATCACAGGAGACGCCAGAGCTTGACACAATTCGTGAAGGCCCATGCCCGTCCAATACTAATTCGGCATCTCGAAGCCAGTTGTCAGATGATTCCCACAACCAATTAGCAAAAGAGTCCCGATACTTGACGGAAAATCGTACAAATTCTCCTTCGAATCACAAAGCGCACACGAATTCGGGTCAAGCCAACCATCGTAAGCGTTTCAACGGTGTAAATTCAAAATCGGAAGGTCCTAAATCCCGAGCAACGTCAGCTACGCTTGATCAATCACTAGCAGAGGTCGCTGCCACCCAAAACCCATTCCGTGACGAAGCGTACCAGGAAACAGAAAATGTTAAAAGCAGCAGCGAGGTGCAGGATAATCACAACGAAGAGGACTCTTTCGCGAGCATTGATGAATATCGCCGACAACAACTTGGGGATCGAGAAGACAACGAATCTCTGCAAGACCAAAGTTTAGATTCAGAGGCAACTATGAATGGCGTACGCTTTCGTTACGGAGAGAATATCCAGCACTCACGCAGAGATTCAAGAAAGAGACCGGTGGACGATCACAATCGTGTGTTGAATACTTTTAAGCCAAGATCAGCGGCGGTTCAAAAGCATTCTATTCCATCTGATAGAGTGCTTGATATTGTACGTGGCAACCTGTGTTTCTTGGCTTACAATCGCATTCTCACTGCATGCTTTCTGCATTATTATGAACAGTTGGAGCGCAACAAACTCCATGTTACAATGGAAACTGCAATGGTAAGATATACTCCTATCTATTTGTTGGCGCGTTGTCATTAATTCTAACTCGACTTTACTGATTAACTTAAAAGATGCCGCGTCGGTGCCGAAGATTTCTTTGTTCCGTTGGTGACATAATGTCGGAGCAAATTGTCTTTACAAATGGAGGTAACTCGGTCGGAAGAATTTGTGTCTCCCTTCTGCCCCTAAGCACTGGTTGCCAGCAGTTCAGTGTATCCCCAGCGGTATTAGAGCTAGGACCCAGAGCATCGAGTGCGTTTCATGTTACCTTTAACGCCCGCTACGCGGGTGCAGTCTCGGGGATCGTCCAGTTCAGAGGAGTTGGTGTGGATTCGTTATTCCATCCCTACGAAGTTGTCATCGAAGCAAGTGTACAGCGGCGTTTGGAATTGGACCATCCGAAAAACACGCGACCAACAAAACAGCGAGAAGAAGTAGCCACGAGTGAGCGTGTCCAGGAGTTACAAGCTAGCTCGTCTGTTGATCAGGTGGAGGTCAGTCCCATGTTTATACGGTTTGACCATGTCCGAGGCAAAAGTGGAGAAGCCTCAGTTCTAAAGGCCAAGCTTCTTTTGGCAAACAATACATCGCAGACGTTGCCTTTCAAAGTTCGTGCCCTCGAGAATCTGAAGGTCCGTCCAGCTACTGGCATGATTCAGCCGGCGTCGGAAGTCATAGTTTCAGTGCTACCGATATCGCAACCATTTGTTCGGCAGCGTTCAAGTGATGAAACGAACAGTTCCCTGTCAACTCCTAGAGCGGAGGATTGGTTCGGCTCCCTAACAGTTCGTGTTGGTCAAACGTATCGGAGAGAGGTGAGTGTTGTTGTAGATCGACGAGTGGTTCAAATGCTTCCGCCATTTGACGAGATAGCTCGATTTCGGCACCAGCTCTCTTCACAGACGGATTCGTTTTACTACACGAAGCGTGGAAAGCGACGAGGTCTATACTTTCATGCGCGAGCGGTGGAATTTGGTTGCTGCAATGTCGGCGAGTCCCACGAAGTGCCAGTGTATGTATGCAATGGATCAAAGACACCTATGACCGTGTTCTTGCAAGATCTACAGGAACCCTTCTCGTGTGCTTATTCTACAACCACTATTGAACCTCGAAAGTTTATCGAGGTAATGGTAACCTTCACCCCCAAGGTTGTAGGCAAAGTTGCCACATCATTGTTCGCCTACTCGGTTACCGATAAGGCGGTTGTGACGCTCGTCGCTCGAGGAATCTAGCTCTAAAAGCAAAGAAACCACTGTTCTACCATCCCTATTCAGTTCGGTCGTCTATATTTCACGCACTTCATATATATGGGCAATTTGATCATCGCGCTAAGGCCGCCCCATCGTCATATTATATTTCCCGTGCTCCGTAAGAAACCCTTCAACGTCGGTGAGTACCTCCTCGTATGCAGCGACGTCTGCAGGATACACCCTGATCCAGCCAGCCCCCGAGTCTTGGGACATCTTCTCCACACGGTTCCAATGCAGATGCCGCTGCAAGTTGATCGATAGCTCCTGAGCGCCGGCGGCTACTTGCCACGAAGAGAAGCCTGCACGCTGGATGCATGGGGCAAAGTGCTGCGTGAGCACTTCTTCCGTGTCCCGCGTTGTGGGTACTTCCACAACCAAGTGCATGAAAAAGTACCAACTGCCTCGAATAGAGTGTCGAATGCCAAGCTTGATACATTCGAACTGCAGCATTAGAATTAATCTCTCATATCGCGGATCTTCCTGGTCGCGCTCCTGAACGGGCCAGCGTACTTGCACCTCCAGCGTTGCGCCTTTTCCCATGCGTGAAGCCAGCACCTTCGTTCTTTGATGTGCAGATGGGTAAAATACTTCAGTCCCAACCTCCATCGCAGCAGCAGCCTTTAGTGATACAGAGAAGAAAGTGTCACTCCGCTTTGTACCAAGTGATATCAATTGCTCTAGCGAAGCCACTGTGGGGTTTAATGCAGGCGGTGCTGACAGTAGGTCATCTTCACTTTGGACCAAAGCAGGTGTTATACCAATTTCAACCGGATCAATCCTGGAGAGTACCAAGCGTCGAAGGTTGGAAGTGATAATCTCGAGCACCGCAACGCAAAGCCCATCCGGCGAAAACTTTGAATAACTTTCGTACCCTCCACTAACTTGTTGTGAACCTGTTTTGATTCCATTTGGGCTATGTCCGTTTCCAACCCGGATTTCGCCCAATGATGAAGTCAAAGCATCATAAAAGTCTTGTGCGACACGATTTCCGTTCAAGAAATTGTCTCCTTCCTTCTCTTCTTCCTTGCACTCGTGCTGAAGACCGGTAATAGCCGATTGCTGTGCACTTGAAATCCAACGCCCCAGTACGCTGACTAACAATTGGTGCGAAATAGCGAAAAACTCTGGGCAGATTTCCATTGAGAACGGCTCTTCGAGCTGCATGAGCTCGAGCTCGCGTTTTCCGGTGAACTCTTCAGCCTTTTGCATCCGCTTCATTTGCCACGCAGATAGTTCACTCAACATGTGAAGCACAATCATACCAAGCTACAGATTCTACGTTAGACTTGTGTATTAACTATTGACGTGATCGAATCTGCTTTTTCGTACCTGTGACCGACGCTTAATTGGGCTTAGTAGATCTTGTTCTTTTGCCAGCACAGCCACCAAGGAAGCTGACATAGCAACACCCTGCATTACACCAACGATTCGTTAGCTATGCTTCCAACATTAGCTAGCGTCGGCTCGCACCTTATGTGACGAATCATCTTGGACTTCTTCTCGAAGGATGAGCAGTTTCTCAACATCAATTTTATCGTGAGAAGAACTATGATCCACCTGGGGGTCAACTCCAACAACAACACGGCGAATGGCTGTAGCCAACTCCTTTACAAAGTTTTGGGCAGAAGCCTGACCGTCCTTGGAAAGTTCGTCCAGATGATTCCAAGACTGCTCATCAATTTCAGCAGGCATAGATGGCGTTCGAGCATTCAGCACGAGACACGTCGCCAGCTGTAGGAATCCACAGAGCGAGCCTGACGCGATAAGTAGCTTCTGGAGAGCTCGAAGTGCAAGATCTCGGACTTCGGACAGAGAAGACACAGCAGCATCGAATAGCCACTGCTGGATATTTCTTAGCACCACACCAGCGGAAGTATGCACAGAACTAAAAACAGCCTCCTTGAATATGATAGACTCAAGCCCAAACGTTTCGCCTGACGCCATGGATTTAACAGTTAGCATTTGACAAAACAACTGAAAAGGCTGCACACCACTCACCGGCTTGCTTAGATAAAAACAATGTAATTTTGATGGAAGTCACAAGCAGTCCCTGTTGGCATCAAGTGTCAGAGTCAGAGACTTACTGCAACAGCAAGCTGCAGCATTTACATGCACAAACCTTTGGTATAAGTATCCGGTTTTCGGGTTTACGCTCCATCACTAGAGCCACAGGTTCGTACGCCATACCATCTCTAGAAATGCTAATTGCAAAGTGCTCCGGTACGTAATCGTTTTGCCATCTCAACTCGATCGATGAAAGCGTCACCGCGGCGCTGAATTGACAAACAATCCACTCGTCTGATGGAGGCGATTTTTCGGTTGTCTCGCTCGCTGATCGCCAGAAGCTTAACCCACTTTCTAGGATTCTGTGCCAATCCACACAATTCAGCATGACTATCCAAACAGTTTTCGAAATACACGGATTGAACGTACTTCGAGGCAGTATGCTGGTCGTCAAAACACGAGCTTGCGGTAACTTCCTTCGGCACCACATGTTCCTGTGAAAGCTGGCGTGGGGGAGACCACTCGG
Source organism: Phytophthora taxon juncus (assembly GCA_033558005.1). Taxonomy (NCBI): domain Eukaryota; phylum Oomycota; class Peronosporomycetes; order Peronosporales; family Peronosporaceae; genus Phytophthora; species Phytophthora taxon juncus. Next base: position 466,619 of record JAUCEE010000017.1, read on the forward strand.
AGAATAATGCGAGGGGTTCCATTTTTCCCAGCATCGCCACAACCTAGTCGCAAGGATTGCAATGTCAGGAAACGGGAAATATTACCAATCAGTATCTTCAAAGAATACAAACCTGCCGAAGTGGCCCCACTGCAGCGGGAGAGTCCGGATCGTACGCCGCGATAACCGCTGACAGCAATCGAATTGCCACCTACATCAAACCAACTCCTTATTTCAGTCTCCAACTACATCACCCATTTTATCTTTCAACTCCTTACCTGATGCAAATGGTTTTGCTGTGTAATGAGTTCCAGCTTCCTTTGTCGGTACTGCGGCTTGCCCGTGAGTCTCGGGGCCACCGGACAGTTCGCTATCCTCTCCACCACGAACTTGAGCTCGCTCTTGGGCAGTTGCACCGGCACCGTTTGCAGCGGCATGCCTTTGCGCAGACATCCGTCCACATGAGGCATGCTGAGCTGGAAGTTGGCCACCTTGAGCGGCTTGCCGCTAGCCGCCGCGAGCGGCTCCAGCGCCATGCGCGTGGTGAGCAGCTCTCTGGCTCTGGGGAAGACGGCGCTGCAGCAGCGCTCGCAGCTGATGACCGAGTGCGCCACCTCCTCCGTCGTGGCGGGGAAGGCCTCCAGCGCCTGCTGCACCTCCTGCAGCGACACGGCCCACATGGCCACGGCCGTGGCGGCCTTGCAGCGTCGACAGCCGTCGCGGAAGGGCCTGGCGTTGTTGGTGGCCGCCGTGCAGCTGGGACACTTGGCCTGCAGCTTGCCGTCCGCGTCCGCCAGCGCCTGCGTGTACAGCGCGCCGTGCACGTCGCAGCCGGGGAACTCCAGGTACTGGCACTCGCTGCACAGGATCACGGCGAACACGCGCAGCGTGGCGGCGTCCGCGGTCGCGTCGGGCGGCGGCGCGGCGGCGCTGGGGCTCGCGGGCGCCTCGCTGCTGCTGGATACCGTCATCTGTGCGACTGCAGAGAAGGAAGGATCTTTATGGAATCAGATGGAAACTGCGACCAAGACTACACCTGTCCCGCAGCATGTCTGAGAAACCTACGAGGAGGCATCTATGCCGACGGACAGGTGGGTGGCTGCCCGCAGTTCGACAGGCTCCGCGGGCTCGGCAGATCGGCGCCATGGCGGACCAGGGGAGCGCCAAGCGCAAGCGCGACGACAGCCACGAGCGCAAGCTGCCGCTCACCAAGGAGCGCCGCACCAAGGTGCGCCAGGAGCACATGGAGGAGGAGTTCGCCGAGACCTACCACGGGCTCACGGCGCTTTACAAGCTGCTGGAGGTGCAGCATCTGCAGAGCCCGCTCTTCCTGCCGCGCACGCTCAGCTACCGTCTGGACCCGGCGTGGCAGCAGACCGACAACACGCAGGTCAAGGGGGAGCGCAGTGCGCAGAGACCGCATGCGGCGCTGGCCGGCGCCGACCTCAAAGACTTCACCATTGGCATGACGCCCGACACGATGGAAGCTTTCAAGAGCCAAAAGCAACGCCCGGGAGTGCTCATCTCGCTCTTCACGGCCGACGGGAAGAAGTTCGACGACAACCAGTTCTCGCTGCTGGCTACGTGCCTCATTCCTGTGCCCTTCTCCAAGGACGTCACGCTGCCCAAGCAGTTCCTGCACCCCAGCGCGGATATCTGCGTCGTCGTCTTCCAGGTCGTGGAGATCAGTGATGTCGGCGACGCTCTAGCTGCTCAGGCGGACTTTACGTTTGCACCGCCGACAACGGCGACGACCGTCAGCGGCAAGGACCTACTGTCGACGTGTGCGAACGGCCGCGAGCCGCTCTTCGGCAACGTCCTTCGACTTAATGTGTCGCGTCGTCGAGTGGGATACGTCACTGTTGAGCTCCCGGCGATTGCGTCCTCGGTGTATGGCGGTGCGTAGTGTACCAGGTTGGTGAAGGTGTTGGGTTTCCTCATTTTCGTTTTGCAATCGTTTTTTTGTACTGCAGGCGTCAAGTGCGAGTTCCGCCTCACGTGGGATCCTTTGCCGAAAACGAAAAAGATGGAGCATCTCGCAAGAATTTGCGATGCGAAGCTGAAAGTGGAAGATGACACCGATGTAAACGACGAGAGCTTTAAGTTGGCTGTCCCTAAGCGGGATATCGCCTCTGCCGCTCGCAAGCCGTGTGGAGGGGTATGTACAAAGCAGGAGAGCGCACTGACAGTGAATGGGATATTTAATTTACATGTTTGCGTGCCCACGTCAGGTCTGGTTTCACTTCCTGTACCATTCGATGCTTCGCAGAATGAGCGAAAAGCGCGCAGAGTACTCATGTGCATGGTGTAACATGTTCGCTGGATCTTTACGTGGCCTCGTTGCTCACTTGGTCTCCTCTCACGATCGCTTTCGCTTTCAAGCAACAGTGCGTATTCCTATTGCTTCGATACAATGACGAAAGAGCGCGGTGAGCTAAAAGACTGATTCATAAACTTGCAGGTTGGGCACGACAATATTCCGCACATCTACGTGATGGTAATGCAGGAGCACCAGCCGCGTAAAGGTATCTCTGGACGTCGCTCAGCTTTTGCTGAACTTGAAATGTCCCCAAACGAAGAGCCTAGCCGCTTCGAGCACCACTTTACGCACATGTCTGGAAAGAAGTATGGACCGTATGGTTCACATGCCGTGGAGGCTGTCGAAGGTTTGATGCAGGAGTTCGATGAGATGGATGAGCTGTCACAAGAACAGCCGGAGTCGTTTTATGCTCCTCTTCTACAGCGTCAGTATTTCCACTCCCGAACAGGAGCGGTCGTATTAGACCACGAAAAGGATTACGACAGTGATGATGATGTGGACGAAACCTGGATCACTAAGCAAAGCGAGAGGGTTGGTCTTTTTGAGATTGCTCTGAAGAGGAGCCTTTGCCTAACGTTTACTGGGGGTTATTTGTTTTGTAGTTACTCGACGAGTTTGAGGATGTTTCGTTGGAAGAGAAGGAGTTTATGAAAAAGTGGAACCGTCATGTGAAAGAGTTCAAGTGCGTCTCGTATTTTTTGGGGGATGTTACAGAGCGCGATCTAACTGTTTTTGTGTACATATATGAGCAGAATCCTTGCGGACTTTATGGTCGCGTCTTCATGCCGCATGTTTGCCCGAAAACACGGGAAATGGTGTGTGCTGGCTGTTTGCATTAGGCAAGCTATGCAATCGGATCACCTAACTAAATTGTGACTTGATCAGGCTCTTGGATCACGGACTGCGCCACAACTTCTTGCTCCATTTGCTTAATTTATGGGACAACTCGCTGCTTAACTCTCGTGCTATCATCGACTGCATGCTCATTGTTGATCAAAACAAAGTAAGCTTGATTAGGTGCTTCACATCTTGAATGTGCGAGTTACTGACATTGTATGTTTTTCTCTCTATTAGGAAGCCAAAGATGTACCAGCAGAAAATGAGGCGAAAGTCGCATCAGAACAGGCGAAAGGGGAGGAGGCAACTGTGGAGACACCAGCGACCACCACCATTACTACCGAGTAAATCGACGCTATCAAGAAGCAGAAGTAGTTTAAGGCTCGCGCAAGCGGCCCTTATTGTTTCTAACTTTGCTGTCAGCCGTGCTTACAGCGTGGCAGTGCTTCCCGGTCGCCATGCCGGCAAGTCTACAGCAGCCCACACTCGAATACATAAGTGCTTCACCCTTCGTTCCTCTCCATCACTACACAACCTCCACCACTCGTGCGCCTAACTCTAGCAGTAACGATCTCTCTACTGAGACGGTGCAGGCGTCTTCTCCTCATCGGACGAAGACGGTGATGGCACGCGCTTCTTCGGCCTCGTGCGACGACGCCGCACCTTGTGCTTGCAATCATGTGCGTGGTGTTGGTGACGATGTTCGCCGCCGCTGCTCGAGTCGTCGGAGTCCTCGCCGCTCTCGCTGGAGCTCTCCCCGAACTCCCTTTTCTTGTGGAAAATGCAGCATTCTATCGCCAAGCGCAACAACGTCAGGCCAAAAGCACAAAAGTCTAGCGGAGACCTGACTCTTCTTACTGTTCGAGCGTCTGCGCCCCAGGTGCTCGTTGTCCACCACGCTGTCGTCAAACGTCACGTGCGGCCGCGGCTGCAGCTCCAGGCGGTAGACCGGCGCGGTGCCCGAGCCTGGCGGCGTCGTCACCACCTCCGTCGCCACCTCCTCGCGAGCCACGCTACTCATCTTCTCCGACGCAAATTGGCAAATGAGGCCGTTACTGGCTTGTAATGTCGCAATGCTCTTCAATACGGTGTCGGTTTGAAGAGCTCATACAAAACCTAGTATATTCACAGTCTGGAGCAAAAGCTACAGTGTAGCCATCTTGCAAGTTGAAGTGGCTGTCCCTCATCGAAAACGGCATCGCGGTTTAGTTGCCGTGGAAGTACTCTTGACACTGGGTGGCCTTGGACCAATCGCGCTTGCGCTTGTCTCCGCAGGCAGCGTACAGCTCGCACATGTGCGTGACAGTGCTGTGGCAGGCCAGGGGGTTGTCGCGCCGACACTCGATCTCCTGCACCATTCCGCCAAGCTCGTCGACCTGCGGAACGATGTCGCGTCGAGGCTTCACGGTCAGCACGTAGTCGCGAATAGATTCGTCGTCTACATTAAAGCGTCCGCGAGAGTACAGCAAGCCGGGCCCGGAGAACGACACCGCCGGCGTGTGGGTCTTGGCGCCAACCATCGCTGCCATCGCGCCACCGAGACTGTGGCCCGTGAGTACAAGGTGATCGCCACCGACGCGCTTGCGCACAACACTAACGTGATCCAGCAGCTCGGAGTAGACGGGAGGAGGCATGATCGCGCGAAGGAAGTTCATTGACAGCATTTCCACGACAAACTCGCTGGGGAGTTGCTTCAGGAACGGAAAGAAAATGTTCGCTGCCTGCATGATACTTACTCCGAACCAGTAATGTAGGTCTTCAAGAGCATCCGTTGCAGTGGCTGTGCCGCGAACTGCTATTACCGTCATGTTGATAGAGGGAAAAAAGAGCTCGGCCCACACCTGGTGACCCGCATCTTTGTTGTTACGTGCCACGTACTCCCAGTCTCCCAGTTCCGTGCCGTTAAAGCGTTGTGTAAACGACTTGACTTGAACTGCTGTGTTCCAGCCGTAGATTGCGTCGGCAATGAGTGCGAAATCCACAATATCCAGGGATTCGAGATCAAGCGCACAAACGGGGTACTCTGCTACTTTTGTCCAGTGCAAATGAGGCGTTGCTGACTTTGTAGCAAAAGGAGTAACAGAAGAAGCGAGCGACTCTGCAGTTGGGGGATACACGAAGAAATCACCACCTTGGACAAAGGTACCAATTGCCCATGTAGACGAGAAAAATACAAATGAAAGAATAACGAAGAAAGTGATGAAGGACTTGAACGTAAGGCCGAAAATCTGCACACGCCACAAAAAATATGAGTTAGATGCTAACGAAAACGGGAACTGCAGTGCAAGTTACACACCTGAGGACACTTTGCTTGAATTGTGTCACCAAGCAGGATAAGGCAAATACCCATGATCCCCCAGCCAATGTAGAATGCGTAAAAGGAGATAATTGCACTCACAACCACAATTGGCCACAAGATCCGTAACCGGCGCTCGTAGGAAAATTTTGACCACAAATTCAACTCCCGCATGTGCTCGCCGATTTTGTGTATGCGCTGCTTGCCTTCAAGTGCCTCCTGGGTTTCATTAGCGTCCTTGACAGGGTCACAAGTTGCGTCTGCGATCGCTTCTGTACTCTTTTCCGCTTGTGTGTACTGAGTCTCATCACCAGGTTGCAATAGCTGTGTTTCCTCATTTGCGGTGGTTGTCTCCGGTGTAGATGTTGCCCAAGGGCAGCAAGTGTTCCGACAGCGACCAGCAAACTCGAAAACAGTTTCCACAAAAGTAAAAAAGCTGGTTTGAAACTGCTCCACAGCACGAAAACCAATACTCACCAGCCAAAGATGCTCTGCGCGCTTTTCGTTTTCCATTTCCAAAAGTTCTCGTTGCATATCACGGTATCGGCGCCGGTAATTACTCACAAACTCTCGCATCTTGCGGTTTCGGGCACTGCAAAAGTGACAGATCATCCAGACGCCTAAGTAAAACGCCTGCATGTAGAAGCCACACTGAATGTAGTCCAAAAAGGCCTCGAGAGGAGACATGTTTGCAATAAGTGAAACCATAAACGTCCATATTGTGATCAACTCGAACACCAGTGGGCACAGGACATCCGTAATGACGAGGGTGGAAAAGTCTAGAGGCGGACCATCGAAGTGGGTGGTGTTAAACTTGACGGTTGTACTTGCAGCTTGGAATGCACGCTTCCAACGAGCCGATGGTGAAGTATCTGGATCGCTGCTGCTGCTGCTGCTGCTGCTTTGACTGCTACTGCGGTGACCCAAGAAGCGACTGCTGTGCTTATGCCCCGACTCCTCACTCTGTTGTCTCTGGAACAGCAGTTCCAGCTCGTACCTCTTTTCATCCTCCGACTCTTTGTTCTTGTCATCAAACGGGTCGTTGGTGTAGATAGTGCTCAGCAGATATTTCGGCCCAGCAGTGCACCAGCTCACAAAACGCGCCCAGGCTTCCTGGTCTTCATCGTCTCCTCGAAAGGCGTCGAACCTCTCTCTCTCCAGTCGGTCGTCAGGCATCTCTCGCCAGTGGCGCATGTAGTGGATGCAGACACACAGCGAGAGGCGAAAGTTGGCGAGACTCCCCTCTCTCGTGTCGATAGCGTCCAGGAAGAGTCTGCTGGACTCTTCGAAGCAGTAGGACAGGAAGATCAGCGCGAAGGGCAGGAAGGCCAGCAGCACGATGGCGCGCACCGTGAAGTACGGGTCCATCCGCGCACTGGGCAGGAAGATGGCGAAGAATATCTCCATCAGGAACGTGACGCTGAACATGAGGATGCACATGAGCACCAGGAACGAGAAGTAGCCCAGGCGGAACTGGCACAGCGTGCGGTACAGCGTCCACTCGCCCTCCTCGCTCGACAGCTTCTGCAGCTCCGCACGCCGCCCCGCCAGCGTCGCCATGCGGTCATCGCGACTCGGCTCCGAGCTCTCCATCAAGCGCAAAAGGGTTATGATTCAAGATACGAAGGAGCGTCCATCCAACGGTGACGCACGTGGGTTCAAGGGCACCGGTATTTCGGCGGTAGTGTCCACTTAAGTTAAACGAAAGTGATCTTAGCCACATTGTCTCCTTTACGAAAGGAGTTCTCCGTCGGAGACGCCAGTAAAGCAGTAGTCTAGTGACGGAACAACTAGTTTGTGCATTCGCTGCAGCACTTGCAGCTAACTGAAGTGCCGGCAACCTTGCCCGAATCATTTTTCCTGCCATCCCGGTAGTGTCCGGTATCGCATCGGTTTCTTCAATAGTGAACCCAAGTGAAATGCAGCGAAATGTCAGCCGCACTTTACTTTTGCCAAGATGATGCGAAAGGTGCTGACGTCCAGGGCGAGCGCGCGCATGCTGCGCCGCGCCTTGTCCACCAGCGCGCGGAGCCGCGTGAAGATCATCGGCTCGGATGAAGCGTACACGCAGATTGCCACGGTGCGCGGCACAGTTGCTGATGCTTGCTTACTCGGAGGGTCGTGGATCATGACGGAGATGACTGTTGCTCTGTGTCGTAGGAGGGAACGGGACGCAAGGCGATCGTGTACTTCACGGCCAAGTGGTGCCCTCCCTGCAAGATGATCGGCCCTATCTACGACGAGCTGAGGTGAGCAGAACCTTACTGATTTTTTAGCTGTGAAGAGCGCGAGCATGGTCGTGACGTGTGGCTTCGTTGTGGTGATGATGCAGTGCCAAGTACGAGGGCATCGACTTCGCCAAGCTGGATGTCGATGAGCTGAACGACACTACCTCGAAGGCTGGCGTCCGCGTACGTATTAGTTTTTTGCTAAGGCTGACTGAGTTTGAGTTACGCGTGCTGACAATTGGTGCTGATGTTCTCTTCGCCGTCGCAGTCGATGCCGACGTTCTTCTACTTCAAGGACGGCAAGTTCCAGCAGTCTCTTTCGGTAAGATTTTATGTATTTTATTGAAGTTGCTGGTGGATATCTTGACTGATCTTGGACTTTTATGTTGATCCACTGTGCTCTTGAAGTTTTCCGGTGCGGACGAGGAGCTGCTGCGCAACAACGTGGAGCAGCTGAACGACCTGTGAGCTGCAACAAACTGAAGCAAGCAAGCAGATATGTGCGCCTTTCGTGGGGAGGATAAGCAGATGAGGGCGTTTAGTCGCGCTCGGGTTACTACACCACGCACTATAATCGACATGTCTGCAGAGCCTTCTTTTGAGACAACATGACGTTTCTGGCGATTAATCGCGCGACACACCGCCGTTACGCAGCACCAGCAAGATCGGCGAATCTCACAGACTGCAACTTCCCACCAGATTCTCCAGCCTGCAAGTCCTTGCTCTCCAGCGCAGATAGACTGCAATCTCCCGACATCCTCGTCAGCGCAGGCAGACCTCACGATCCCTGCTGGGACACCCGTTACCGGTATCGGATCGGTGGCCAATATCTTCCCAAAAGTCAGGAAGCAGTTGCAGTGGCGTCACAACCGAACCAGCCAAGAGCCGCTCGCATCGCCTCGACCCCGCACGCCCTCCCGATGGCCGACAAAGAGCAGCGCGCCGGCTACGGAGCCATCCCGAGCCACGCGCGACTTGGTATCGGCGCCAGCACGCCGCCGCTCAGCCCGCTCATGCTGCACGTGGACAAGAACACGAACGCGATGCGCGGCTGGGAGTTCCCCGGCTGGGGGGACAACCTCTCCACGGTGGCGAGCGACAGCGAGCTCAACGAGATCCAGGCGCACCTGTCCATGGACCACCCCAAGCTGTCGGAGTGGCTGGCCACGGCCATCTGCGGCAACGACATCTTGTCCAGCTGCCTGTACGTGTCGGGGCTCGTGGCGTCCAAGGCGGGCAAGCTGGCCCCCGTCGCGCTCGCCATCGTGGCCGGCATCTTGTACCTGTACCGGTTCATCTACGGAGAGGTGCTGAACGCCGTGCCGCTCAATGGCGGCTCGTACAACGTCCTGCTCAACACCACGTCGAAGCGCTTGGCTGCCATGGCAGCGTCGCTCGCGATCTTATCGTACATCGCCACGGGTGTGGTCTCTGGAACGTCGGCTTGCAACTACTTGGCGTCCCACGTGCCGTCGCTGGAGATCGTGCCGGCTACTATCGGCCTGCTCTTCATTTTCGCGATGCTGAGTCTTATCGGCATCACGGAGAGCGCTATCGTTGCGTTGGTGATCTTCATCGCGCATGCCACGACGCTGGCTGTGCTGTGCGTGCTCTCTGCGGTGTACGTCGTGAAGGACGACTTCCAGACTCTGCGGGCGAACTTCGACACAGACTTCCCAGACATCAACTTGGCGGGAGACATTATGTCGGGGAACCTCCTGACTGCGATTTTCTTTGGAACTTCGACGGCTATGCTCGGCATCTCCGGTTTTGAGACGTCGTCACAGTTCGTGGAGGAGCAGGCTGATGGTGTTTTCCCGAAGACCCTACGGGTACGATGTTTCGTGTTACCTCAGCTTGCAGTTAAACGCTTGAGACTAACTTTGCTTTTGTTGTGCAGAACATGTGGTGGGGTGTCGCCATCTGCAACCCGATGATTTCGTTGCTGTCGCTTGGTGTGCTGCCTCTGGATGGCCCCGGCGGTATCGTCGACAAGAAGGACACCGTGCTGGCGGAAATGGGCCTGAAGGTTGCGGGCGAGAATATGCAGCTAGTAGTGGCTTTGGACGCGTTCATTGTGCTGTCCGGTGCTGTGCTGACTGCGTACGTTGGTGTAGTTGGTCTAATGCGTCGTCTGGCCAGCGACCGCGTGCTTCCGGAATTCCTTCTCCACGTGAACAAGGCCCGAGGAACGAACCACTTCATTATCATCGGCTACTTCCTGGTGGCGACCAGCCTCGTGCTGATCTTGCATGGCGACACGGAGACGCTTTCGGGTGTGTACACATACGCCTTCCTCGGGCTGATGACGCTCTTCGGCGTGGGCTGCATGCTCCTCAAGTTTAAGCGCGCCGAGATTCCGCGCACGGTGATCGCGCCCTGGTGGAGCTGCATTTTGGGCGTATCGATGGTCGTGACCACCTTCATGGGCAATCTTCTGGGTGACCCGACGATCCTCACGTACTTCTCGCTCTACTTCATCGCGGTGCTGTCGTTGGTGTACGTCATGTTCGAGCGGACCTTCCTGCTGCGAATGTGCCTGTACTGCATGCGCCAACTGTGTCCATCCCAGCGCAGCGACGACGAGGACGAGACCCACTCGCTCCGCACGGGCGCCCGCGGCGGCCAGACGATCGCGCGTTTCATCCGCGAGATCAACGAGCCGGCGGTGTTCTTCTTCTGCAAGACGCCGAACCTGAACATCATCAACAAGGCTATCCTGTACGTGCGCACGAACGAGCAGACGCACTCGCTGTTCATCGTGCACTGCCACCCGCGCGGCACGGCCGTGCCGGAGGGATTCAAGGAGACGGTGTCCATGTTCGACCACGTCTACCTCAAGATCAAGCTCAACTTCCTGAGCGTCGAGGGCCCGTTCGGGCCCGCCATGGTCGAGTGGGTCTCGCGCAAGTACAGCCAGCCCAAGAACCTCATGTTCATCAAGCAGCCCAACTACGACTTCGCGCACACGATTGCGTCCCTCGGCGGCGTGCGGGTGATCACCGGGTAGGCGTGTCCGCTCCTCGTGCCTGCCGCCGATAGGCGGTCTCAGAATTAGGACTTCAAGCTTGAATACTGACCAACAAAATACACGTCTAGATGGATATTTGCTGGGTCAAGGGTGCCGAAACCTCCACGACACGACACCTCCGCGCTACGCTGCCTCGCGCTATGCTAGCGCAAGCGGCGAAACGCCGAGTGCGATGGTACGGCCGAGTCCAACGCGAACCCAGCGGCGCGGTCGGCTCCATTAGCATCCCCCGCTCTCGCTATTCGTGCGCAGGTGGTGAGATCGTTCCGCTGGTATCCGATCCGTGCAGCGGGAGCGAGGTGTATGTCGGCGATGCTCGGCACCGTCTCGCCGGTGAAGAGGCACGACCAGCGTGGAGCAAGCGGGGTGTACAAGGTCAAGTGATCTGTCTCTTTGTAACTTATGCTGCGATAGATAAAAAACTGTACACGGCAAGCGCGCCCTTCGATGCCGGCGCGCTTGTGGTGGAGGGAGGCCTAACGGGGCGCGAACAGCGCAACTAGCTAAAACTCTACTCGGGGATCGGCGCGAGGCGCGGAAGGCACTTGGGCTTGCGCGTCTGCTGCTGCACAGAGAAGCGTGCTTCCGCCTCCTCCAGCCTCTTGACGCGCTTGGCGGCGGATGACAAGTGCACTTTGCGCGAGCGTGGTCGGCCCTCGGCGCGGTGCGGGCGCCCTCCCCCCGAAAAGCTGCCGCGCGTGAAGTTCAGCAGCTCGTTGCGAGCGAGTCCAGGGTCCGAATGACGGGACGTGGACGTGCTCGGCGGGGGCTGCTTGTAGGCAGGACGCTCCCACTCGGACGTGAGACTTTGGCGCGCTGCCGGCGGCGGGTTGTTGTCGTTCCACGAATGCGTGCGCGAACGCCGGTCGTTCGAGTAGGCCAGCAAGTTCGGCATCGTCTCGCGTTTGATGGCAAGTCCGCTGTCGTCCTGCTGTTGCTGGTTGTTCTCGCTCTCCCTCCTGTCTTTCGTCAGAGACGTCTCTAGCTGAGGCTGATCTGCCTTCGGATCAGTCGCAGGTTCCTCGCTCGTGCTCGTCCACTCTTCAGTGCAGCTCCGCACTACTTCGTCGCGATAGTCCGAGTAGCTGCTCAGTCGGTCGGTCCGACTCACCATTGATGAAGAACGGCGCGTCAGTCCGCCCATGGACATGCGCTTCTCGTCCACCGAGACTTTGCTGCTGCGATCTGCCTCGGCCTCGCTCATGTCGACGTTCAGGTACGTGTAGCGCATGTCGTTGACCATGAGAAACTTGTCCATCAGCGGCCGCGTCTGGCACGTCATGCTTTCTCGGCACGTGCGTGCGTGCTTGGCGACGGCGTCCAAGAAGGCATTGAGCCCGATGCGTCGCGCCTCGAGCGTCTTCTCGCGCAGGTTGCCGAACAGTCGGCGGTGCGGGAACAGCACGAAGCACGTGCGCTTGGACATGATGGCGCAGTGCGCGCACATGTCGCCGCGCTTAATGGCCTCCTCGAGCGCAAGCTTAAAGTTGCGGAACTCCGAGTAGCGCCGGTAGACCGTCCAGTTGAGGCCGGGCGAGCGCTCGTCCGACACGCGCACGAGGTACTGCGTGTAGGTGTGCGCGCCCGAGGCCGACGGCTTGGACACGTGCGCGATCGTGGTGTGCAGCACGCTCTGCGGCGTCGGGGCGAGCACGCTCTGCATGACCATGGCTGATGTGTCTGCTGTCCGTCACCACGCCGGAGAAAGCAGAACTGGGAGGCAGAGACGGCCGGCCGGCGCCAGCAACTTGAACTTGGTCGGCGTCGAGTTGACTTCCAGGCGGACGTCGTTCCACCTCGCCGCCGATAGAGGAATGAACGGCGGTCTCTGTTTTGCAGACTGAAAATAAAGACGGACCACAGCAATTTCTTTGGCGCCTCCTCTATACTTCAATTCCCTGGCACAATCGGTCCGTAACAGCATGCACTGCTTGTAAATCTCTCTGTGATTTATTATGGCACAGTTCGAGAAATAATAACCTTGTCACGAGCATCCAACATGCGATGCGAGAGTTTCAGGTTCTCCGCGTGTCCATCTCCCCTAGGTTCAACCTTCAGTGTGATGGACTCTAGGTTTCTTGTGGTACCGGCGCCCGGTCACGGGCATTTTGCTAGCAGGCGCCGATATCTTTGGCGGTCTTGGCTGCCTTCGCCTCGAGCCCGGCGTCCGTGGCGAAGGCGGCGGCCCGATGAAGTCATGACGGCTTTCGGTGCCGCGCGACAAGTTTGAAGCGCGGCCGGGCTCTGACGACGAGTTATCCGCGAAAGGTGCCTCTGGCCCACACGTCTGCTGCAAAGCGCCCGGGCACAGGCACGAACACGAGCAGTGTGAGTGAGTGAGTGCGGTCGGCTTTGCACGAGGACACAACGGCGGGCCGGCCAAACTGTATGCTCGGAATTGCTTTCGCGCGAGCCGCCAGCACCGCCGCCACCGCCGCCCCCGCCCGCCACGGCAGCGGGCGCCAGGGCCGACCCACTGTTTGAACTGCTGGTCACCAGCATGGTGGGGCGCGGGATAGCCTCGGTGAGAGCGCACAGCAGGCGGTCCGGTGCGCCGGGCACCGGATGGCGGCACCACGTTGCGACCATCGCTGCGGCGGACGTGGCAAGCGCGCTTCAAAGTCTGTGCCGATCGTAAAATTATGTTCAACTTGATTCCAGTCGAGCTGGCCGAGTTGCCGGCGTCACGCCGTCGGCGTGTTCAGCTGAAATCCGCCATGGCGTCCGGGCTCACGAGCCTAGCTAAAAAAAACCAAGCTGTTTCGTATTCGTAGTATAATTACCGAGCAGCATGGTGGACACGCTCCATTCCTATCCCCATGCTCGAGCTCGTTTTCAGCTGCCTCGGTCTCAGCCGTTGGGGTTGATTACCGACCGAGTTGATCGACTTTTGCCAACCCCACAATCGCCAGTACTGTACATACCGAAGCCTCGTGGATCCAAAGTTTTGCACGATACGCTGCAGCCGCACGACTGCGAAAATCATCTCAAAGCACTTGAATCAATTCAGGATGCAACAGCTTGATTCCGTTGATAGACAGACGGAGCACGTCGAGCTGCAGCTTACAACACGAATATGTACCAGTTTGTCCTCGTATGGGTTATTAGTTGCTTTGACGGTGTGAACAGACGCGACCATCATCAACGACAGCCGACTCGCGAAGAACACCGCCCGATTTCCAGGCCCGTTGGTTGTGTAGGTTCACGAAGTTTGCTAGCAGTCACGCGTTTCAGCAGAAGCACGCAAGGTCACTGCTTCGAGACACACAGGCGCGCTTATACTTCGCGTGGTTGCCGAGCAAGAATTGCATTTGCTTTATCCGCTACTGGCACTTTTGCCCGCTACTGGCACTTTTGCGTGATAAATCATTGCCCTGCACCTAAACATAACTGCATTACGGCTCAGGAAACGCGGCAAATGCACATAGCAACGAGTACCGTTACGAGCATATATTGCTGGCAACCTTAATTTTCCCTGTGGGTTGCTGCCGGTATAGAAAACCTGGACTTCAGTACCTCATACAACAACAAGCTGAGAGATGGGCTGGATGTCGATTCTAGCGTAAGCTCGTAAGCGATCCAGGACAAGTTCTTTGGAAAGCGTCAACATTGGACAGCTTCAGCTCGATATGATCTTTTTCGCCTTCTTGGTCGGGACTGAGTGTCCAGCGGAAATTTGATTAAGGCGCAAAAGAACTCGATCGTTTGTGAAGCTGTTCTCGACTTCTGACAGGTCAAAGTTTCGCATGCTTAAAGAGTATTTTCTCATTCTGAAGAATACATGTGGGTACAGAACTTTGTCTACTCAAAGTTCTCGTTTCACTGGGAGTGCCGAAGATGAACACTTAGCTCTATTTACGCAAACTCGTGGATTTTTTTCAGAATCAGCACGATTAACTTTCAATCAAGTTCTGAGAAGCAAACCCACAGGTCCATGTCTACATGGCTCTCCAGTATTTGAGTAATTGTGTCCGAGACAAACGAGGAGTCCAACGCAACACGTCGCACTAGGGCAACCAGCACCACCTACCATGGCCAATTTATCCCTATACTCAAATCAAAGTGTCAGTCTCGTGCACTTGCCGATTCACGATGAATGAGATCGTGTTTAACACGGTGGTGTCACAGCTACACACTTCACAAGACTAGACCAGCAAAACGGGTCTAGCATCTCAAGCAGGACTACATTTAAACTGCCAACTGGATAAAAGCACTTTGTGGAATAAAAGTAGGAAGATTTCAAGTGTGCCAAGTCGCAAGACTCGTTGGACCATGGTTGATTGTTGAACCCAGTTGGTGACTACGTGAAAACTGGAAAAATGTACAACTTACACAAAATGCTAATTTCGACACAAATGATAATCTCCTGCGGCTAACTGATGCGTGTGAAGCTTTGACGGATTTGGAACTTATCGGTGCGTCCGATTGATAGGTGAACTAGCAAAAAACTTCAATCGTGTCGTACGTTCTAAATAGTATAAAAGGTGACGGGTGATAATAAATTTTGTTGTTGAGATTTTTATGTGAACGAATCCAAAAAATATGGCTTCCAGGCTTCGGTTTGGTGAATCTTGACTCGATACACTTTGTGGGAGTTTACATCCTTATTCTAACAGTGCTGTCTTGTTCAACTCCTGTCGCAGGCTCTAGGTCAGCATGACAAGTTTTCTTAAAAAAAGAGAGGCCGCTCTCATTTCAGAATCGGTCGCTGCGAGGAGAGATGGTTAGAATTTTGTTGAGTTACGTAATTGTCGGGCCGAAGAGAGGCTTGCGTGGAGTGAAGATTGACGACGCGACCTTTGTCTGGGAGTTAGTGGAAGTCATCAAAAGGAATAATCCGGAAAAAATCGATAAGGAAGACGAACTGCAGCTCTTCCTGGCAAAGAGGAAGAAAGACGCCGGTTGGGCATGGCTGACGGAGAAAGAAGCGAGAACTGTGAGCCTTGATGAGGATGGACATCTACAAGGGTTCGAGGAGTTGGACCACACGCTGGTTCTCAACAACTCCGAGTACTCGGGGCGAATTTTCAACCAGGCGAGGATCAAGTTCAACTGTTGGTGGTGCCGCAAAGGATGATATTGGTTTGGCGAGCAATACTTCCACCTTAACCTCCACCTTAATCGCACAAATGTCGGCAAATGAAGATGACCTACCCAAACATGTTACACTCGGAAAACGCAAGGTATATCGCCACTCTGCCGGGAGCTCGACGCTCCTGACCGACTAAAATATTTGGCGGCAGTCGCACACCCGATTCGAGTCGCTATCACGAATCTGAAACGCGTTGAACCTTTTGTGTGGAACAGCATTGATGCTGAAGGTGGGAAGGCTGTTGCACTCACTGATGAACAGCAGCGTGAACGATATCGTGCGTACATGGAAGGCAACATTGGTGATGTGTTGACAAAGAACAAGCTTTGCGTGTATAGTGTAGAGACCGGGGCAGACTTTCTCAAGATTGAAATCCCTGGACACGATATCGAAGCACGGACATGATCATACTGAGTGACCTCGCCTCGAAGAGTTCTCTCGACTTTTGGTTGCTGCCTGACGTAAGATTGCTTATCGAAGGGAAGAAACAGGTGGAAGAATGTGCTATCTCTGAGACTTTGTCAGAACTGATAGCCCTGGAACTTCTCGTTCCTAATCTCGTGATGGCACTTTTAACTGACTTGGCGGGTCATTGGCAGCTTTTTTTGGGTTTCCGATACGACAAACGACCATGGTGATATCAACTCAGTGACTATCGGTAAGCCGAGTGAGGCGATCGCAGTGATTAGAACACTACTGGGCCAGTCACCGAGTGTTGGAGAAGAGTCTTCCGTGTCTCGAAAAACCTGTGAAGCGTCGGGAGCTATCCGAGGTGCGGCCGTCCATCAGCGAGGCTTATGGAAATGGATTTCGTGAAAGTCTCGAACAGTATTACGACATCGCCAGTGTATTAGCCCTGACGTGGACATGTCACGTGCTGTGGCTCGACGGATCGTTGAGTCTATTCCTATCTTAAAAAATCTCAACGAGTCATGAGCAATTTCAATGGGTAAGCCTTAGCTCTCTGTTATTGGTGAGCTCTGCAAATTCTTGCTCGACAATAATTTATCTATTCTGATACAACTGATGAAGTCTCCCTACATTAGTTTTTTTTGTGAGGTTAATACTTCGAAGTAGGCAAGACAGAAAATAGAAGTCTAGCTTTGCTGTCGAACTCCTATTTAAGTTTGGACTCCTCTTCTCAAGAGCATTCGCGAGGTAACAGCTAAACGTATCCCAGTATATTGTGCACCTGAACACGTATGACTACTACTACTGGTACTTCGAAATGTTTTATCTTCTATTATTTACTGATGTAGTAAGAATGGGTGGCAATCACGAGGGATGGAAGTCGAAATGTGTTCTTAGCTCATTCTGCTTAAAAAAATACCTACACCATATATGGTGACCAGCTCTGCAAATGATGGAGCTCACTTTTCCGTAGCTGATGCGCTAGAGGCAGCAGCAGTTTCTGTCTCAGCAGCGGAAGCGTCCGGGATGATTTCCTCCAAACGCTCTAAGGCCGTCGCTTGCACTGCATACAGCTTCTTCTCATCCTCCACTGCCTCCTGAAACTCTCCAACGATCTTCAATAGCAGCTCTTTCTTGATGTTCACGGTGGCGAACACTTGGGCGGCATCGTAGCCTGCGTCTCGGCACGAAATATATGCGGCAGCGTATGCTACCATGAATGGCGGGTACAAGAGGATAATGTCTGTGCGGTAGGAATACTGCACCAATTGCCTGTCATTGTTCGGAGCACGAGCATGAGCATAGCCTAACGCATCAACACGTATCTACCAAGCACGCAAAGCTCACCAAGCCAACTGAAGACACTCCTCGTGAATTTCGAATTCGTCCAAAAATCTGCAGGAAAGAGATAGCCGAAATGGTTATTATCATCAGGTGTACGTGGAATACAAGCAGCCAACGTACTGAAGAAGTGACGGAAACGGGTGATGCAGAATCAAATCGAACTGCAGCGCTTCGATCACGTAAAATTCGCATTCCAGAATATCCTTATCCTGAAACGTATACATGGACTCGTCTTCATCCACGCCAGCTACAATGTGTTTGTAAGGACAGTGAGCACCCCCGATTTAAATACTTTATATAGATACATTCGTACTCGTGGTATAATGGTGAAGAACTGACGCGACTGTCGTCAGCGATAGCTGGCTTTCCTCCACTTTAGAAGCGAGGAAAAACACCGTCCCGACAACCAAATGCGGGTCAAAATTCACGAAGCTCTGTCTGCAACGACATAAAACCAAGGAACAGCGCGTCAGACGATGATCAACAGCAACAAGATCAACACTGCTCACGTTTGGTAGAACCGCCGGTAGAAGATGATCGCCGTATAGATAATGATCTGGCGGACTCTCAAGCGCGGCCCAATCTCCTCCAACACTTCAAAAACACGCTCACAATCAGTCAAAGTGCATACAAGCCAGCCACTCAGCCAACCGCCTTCTCTACGCACGCGAGATGTTGGCGAGGTGGATGCTGTCGATCTCGTCGTCCGTCAGGTGCTTTCTGTCCAGCGGGTTCCTCTTGCGCAGGTCGGCCTTGGCCACGTCCTTCATCCAGTACAGACTGCGCCACCGCCAGAGCCACACACAGGAGCCGTCAGAACCCACGTCGCCTCTCTTGCGCCGCCTCAGAGACCCACGCACTAGTGCGTCGAGTGCCAGAAGTTCATGCCCATGGTGTCGTCTCGTGTGCGCCGAAGTATGGAGCTGGCGCTGCGCTCTAATTGGCCGAAACGCGTGTTCCTTTTCCACCAATCCGCACGTAGATGATGCCAATACCGGAGGATGTTACCCACTCCCATCTAGTCACCTTCTGGCAGCGAGAAACGGACAGCAAGTTGAACTGAGTTCGCGAGCCATTATCCGACTAGCGGCGCGAAAGACAAGCGACTGGAGAAGACGTCGGCGATGGTGGCGCCCCTTCACCTGCTGCTCGCGCTGGCGGCCCTGGCGGCGCAGGCGGAGAAGCCCCCGATCAGCTACCGATACGTGGACACGCTGCGCGATGCGCTGGAGAGGGACCCGCGCCCCATCGTCCACTACGAGGACGGCGTGTGGGACGCCAAGCGCGACGATTTCGGCGGGTTCCTCCGCAATGACGACGAGGCGCAGGATCTTGGCGGCGTCACGTTGACGGCGACGCCGCCGCTGCTGCGAGACGGAGAAGACCTCGTGGTCTCCTGGAGCGGCGTCAAGCGCCCGCACCAGACGGACTTCCTGGGGCTCAGCTGCGGCCCCAAGGCCCACGACAAGGACTTCCTGGTCAAGGTCGGCATCACTGAGGCTAACGGTCCGGGGGCGGACGGCCCCCAGCTGCCCAACGCCATCCGCTTCTCGTCGCTGTATATGATGCGCTGCAACTACACCGTCGAGTACTTCAACTTCCAACCGCGCGGCAACGTCTTCGCCCCCGTTGCCAAGCTGGAGGTTGGTATGCTCGAGGCATTTACTGCACCAAAGCACGGACACATTGCATTTACAGAGCATGTCGACGAGATGTCGGTGATGTTCAACTCGGCGTCGCGAGAGACGCCTGTGGTCAAGTATGGAATCGACCCTGCTGACTTGGACAAACAAGCCCATGGCAAGTCCAAGACGTACACAGCTGCTCATCTGTGCAACCGACCGGCAAACCTTACTAGCCAGCAGTGGTTCCGTGACCCAGGTAACATGCACACGGTCATATTAAAAGGACTGAAGCCGGGGGCGCGGTATTTCTACAAGTTCGGCAGTGAGAAGGATGGCTGGAGCGCCGTCTACTCGTTCATGAGTCGACCAGATGCATCTGTTAAGAGTGCCAAATTCATTGCCTACGCCGATATGGGCGTGGATCCGGCGCCAGCAGCTACCTCTACTGCTGTGCGCTCATATCAAGATGTGATGGACGGCTACGACAATTTCCTTCTGCATTTTGGAGATATCAGCTACGCTCGTGGTCATGCACACATGTGGGACGAGTTTTTCCACCTTATCGAGCCGTACGCTACCAGAGTTCCGTACATGGTCAGCATCGGAAACCACGAATATGACTACATCACGGGTGGTGCTAATGATCCCAGTGGCGCTACAGGTAAAGATGGTCGGATGGATTTCCACCCGGATTGGGCTAACTATGGCGAGGACTCGTCGGGTGAGTGCTCGGTGCCGATGTATTACCGTTGGGACGCTCCCGCCAACGGTAATAGCATCTACTGGTATTCGTTTGATTACGGTAGTATCCACGTTATCCAGATTTCATCGGAGCACGACTGGCGTCGTGGGTCGAAGCAGTACAAGTGGCTGGAAAATGACTTAAAGAATGTGGACCGAAAGAAGACACCATGGGTT
Organism: Phytophthora taxon juncus; assembly: GCA_033558005.1. Lineage (NCBI taxonomy): Eukaryota > Oomycota > Peronosporomycetes > Peronosporales > Peronosporaceae > Phytophthora > Phytophthora taxon juncus. The sequence goes on from JAUCEE010000017.1 coordinate 486,700, forward strand.
GTACTAACGTCGCACCGTATGATGTATACAACACAGCTTGGCGAGGAAGCCGACTACAAAGTGGCACAGCACTTCCGTGATGAAGTCGAAGATTTACTGTGGGAGCACAAGGTGAACCTGATGCTTGTGGGCCATCAGCACTCATACGAGCGCAGTTGCGCAGTACGCAATGGGAAATGCACCAAAGACGGCAAGGGACCCGTCCACATTGTGATTGGGTCTGCTGGCGCTGGATTGGAAAAGCAAGGTTTCTCGAGCAAACTGGGCGAGTGGAGTGTGAGTCATCTGAATGACTGGGGCTACCTGCGCATCGACTCAACCGAGCAAGAAATGAGTGTGCAGTTCGTGCTAAACCGCAACGGCGTCGTTTACGACGAGGTTACATTGACTCCGTGGAACTAGGCGGCAGTAGCGCGTCACAGCGCGTAGCATGCATGGAGAATCTTCGTGTATTCATATGCCAAATACTTTACATGTTCTCACTCGGCAGGGCGCTGCACCACAACGCGGCAGACTTTCGCCAGCACAGTCATAAACAATGATCAAGTACTATTGTTGAAATTACGGTCTTGTCTCCGCCAGGCAATATCTGTCTTGCTGCCGTCTACAAATCCCGGTCTACCACTTCATCATCGTCATCGTCCTCACTAGCCTCCGAGAATTTCGAGTTCTCATCCTCGTCCTCGTCTAAGATCTTACTGAACTTGGCGTCCTGGTCCTCGTCGTCTTCATCCTCATCCTTAAGGAGGTCCTCTAGGTCCGGCACCTTCACGCCGTCAATGTTATCCTGGTCCTTCTGCGACATATCGCTCAGAAGCTTGCCGCTGTAAATATCGTCCGTGAACTGCTTGGTCAGCTCCATGTACTCATCGAAGTCCGTAGGCTGGTTCTTCACCCACACGCAGAAGCATGCGAAAGCAATGAGGCCAACAACACGGTAGATACGCTCGGACGGGTCAGTGGATCGTAGCGAGTACAGCGGCACGAACGAGTCAGCCACCGACAGGTTGTCGTCAAAGATGTTGGGCAGCAACCAGTACTCGTAGCCAATCATCCAGAGCATGAAGAAGATGAACAGTCGCACCACCACGAAGATGGCGATGAAGATAAGGAAGGTGACGGACATGTACCACAGCGCAACCTTGGCCCACTGCGGCCAGATAGGGAAGCACGTAATCGTGAGGAATCCAATGATCAGCAGCGCCGTCATGATGTTGCGGACCGTCTTCGATCCTTCGTACATCCACGTGTAGTATCCTTCCGGAGAGAAGTCCTGCTTGGGTGTGGGCTTGAGGATCTTCTTGTTCTTGGCGTCGCGCTCGGAGCGGTGGATGTAGCTGTTCTGTACGAGCGCGCGGCCCACCGAATTGACGTCCTCCTTGGTCTGCAGCTCCGGGAAGTACTTCTTGGCCATGGGGCTTGCCAGCAGGAAGGTGGCCAGCCGGTCGCCGCGGAAATACTCGACGCGCTTGCCGAGCTCCACGGCGTGGCGCGAGGGCATGCCCTTGCGACCGCGCAGCAGGTCCGCCATCTTGCGGATGCCCTTCTCGGTCTCCCAGGGCTTCTCGGTGGTCTGCAGCAGAGAGCGAGGGGAACACGTCAGTTTCGTCTTCGACGCACGTGCAGCGCCGTGTCTCGGCCCGCAGAGCGGCTCTGCGGGCGCGGGAGGGCGGGCAACGCGGCGCAGGGGATGGGTGCGCGTACCGTGGACGCAACGTCCGTCTTGGGGGTGTCTTCGGCGCTCATGACTGCTCCAAGCTCTGCTGCTGCCGCTGATCCAACGCGTGGCCTGTTCGATAATGAGGCAGATGACACAAGCCGACTTGCCGGCACTTCTCCCCCTTTTCCGGCAACCGCCCGCTCTGAGACGCTGACAGCCCCTCAACCGGCAACGAGTGACGTGTCGCGCCACGTTGGTGTAACGAACACGAAGTAACGGCCCAGCTCGGGTTCGTGCACAGTTGGCTCGCTGCAGCGAGACATCCCGTGATCAAATGCAATGCCACGTACAGCTGCAACACCTGAAGTAAACGTGCATGGTGCAGTGACCTTTCACGCCATCACAATTACAATGAAGAGCTGCCAGCTGGGGTCGAGAATCATTAGCCATCGTGGCTTTCAAGTTGCAGGCTCCAGCGATTCGACTTCTGTTTATCTAGCGTGTCTTGGGTGAGTTCGACGCAGTCGTTGAGCTTCGCGAACTGCGTCTCGCCAAGGAAGCAGTGTGCATTCGAGCACTTGTAAGACGTCCACTGCGCAGGTGGGTGGAATCCTACTTGTTTTCATGCTCCACCATCGCGAACGACGTTGAGCCCGATCTGCAGCAGTAGAGTTACCTCCTCGCGGAAGAACTCGGGTTAGCACGCCGGTCCCGGCGCATTTGTGTACTCATCATCGAGAAAAGGGAAACAGTAAACAGACTCTTGTGCACCACACCACGTATTACGAGATGGACTCACAATTCTATCGGGGAGCCGAGGCAAAACTTCCGAGCCAAAATGAGCGTCTCCGGCATCGTGCGCCCGCGCTTCCTGTACTCGGGGGCGGGCTCGACGCTGCAGTTCCCGCTGGACCCGACGCCCGCGGACGCGCCCGCCAGCGAGGGGCAGCTGCAGGACGCGTACTTCGTGGCGCCGGCCTCGCACATCGGCCGCGTCGTGACGGGCGTCGTGTTTGTGGCCGAGCAGAGTCGCGTGAGTCGCGCCTTCTCCGCGGGCGCCGGCGCCGCCGACCGCTTCGGCCTCACCACCGTCTCGTTCGCCGACAAGCTGGCGGAGCAGGGCTACAAGGTGCTGGTGCTGGATCTGTTCCAGGAGGGCCGCGTGCCGGCCGAGGGCTCCGAGCAGCACGTGGCCATCGTGCAGCAGGCCGCGCTCTACCTCAAGCAGAAACATGACGTCCAGCGTGTGGGACTCTGCGGTATCGGCGCCGGCGCCGATCTGGCCGTCAAGGTGGCGATGGAGCGCGCGGCGGCGCTGGACTGCGTCGTCGCCATGTGTCCCAAGGGACTCGTACCTTGGAAACCTCTGGACGCCGCTGCAGACACAGCAGACGACGTCACGCCGCCTATCATTCCACTGCTACTGCAACTCGGGGAGAAGTCGCCCTACGCTGCATCTGAAGCGGTACGATGGAGTGTCTTGTGGTGAAAGGGAGGACGTTAAGAGCTGACGGGTGCAATTTTTTTTGCTGATGTGAGCAGTATCAGACGCTGCTGAGCTCGTGCGCGGCCAACCCGCTGGCGGCGACGGCGCTCAACGCGTCGCTGTTCGTGAACCAGCAAAGCGGCTTCGCGTTCTCCAACATCACGGATGAAGACGCCGCTACGCAGGCAATCGCCGAGATCCTGGATTGGCTTGTGCAGCACCTGCATCGCTTCCAGGTGGCTGCGGCTACTAGTGATACGGACCCGTGGTGGCCTCAGGGTCGCAATGGACCTTTCTTAAATGTGGGCCTGCGCACGTGGCAGGAGTCGCGCGCTGCCTGGCTTACGGCGACACAGACACGGTGCGTTGATCTGCCGAGGATGAAAGATCATATTTTCGTTGTACTAATTGCTTTGTGGCTTTTCCGTGTATTACTTCCAGCCCACCGCGCCCACCTCCAGTACCTGCTCACCTCCTGTTCGACGGATTATCATCCGTGCGCCGGACCTTCGACCTGCCGCAACGTATGCGCCTAGGTGACGTCATCGAATTGTTTGCTGAAATCTGGGATGTGCAACAATAGCCACTGAGTTCTCAGCGAGTTTACGAAGCCGAGCCGGATTATCCAGCTTTGTCAATCCACACGTATCAGTAGCTAACTCTCGTTTCGTGTTTTCGTTCTCATGTGCATCTTCACATCGTTTTGTTGATACGGATCTTAAGCCCCAGTTCGTGATACGCAGTTACTTTAGCGGGTATCAGGTACGAGGCACGGCAGGTTGAATGCCTTCCCTAAAAATAAGAAGTGAATTGGGCTGAAATTGGCGAGGTGTGTGGACATGACCTCTGCTATACTTGGCCGGAAACGACACTCCTCTGCTTGATAGAAGCTGTTGCAGCACCTGAAGGTGTTGTCTTCTTGTGTCAAAGCATTCGTGTGCCAAGCAACCAGTCCAAAGCGCTGCGGCAATGAGCGGCAGGGCTCAAGAAGAACCGGCTGCAGCTGGGCCCGAAACGCCAGAAGGAAAACTCCTTGGCGATGATGCAGCATTGGAGGCGACTTCGCTGGAGGCATTGGAAAATGATTTTCAGGAAGTGCTAGCCGAGCTGGAAGGAGACAAGAGTCTGGAGCGTTTTCGTCTTGAATATGAGAAACTGCACCGAGCTCTCAAGAAGTCCAATGGGCAAGAAAAGAAACTCATCAAGAAGTGCCGCGAGCTAAATGCTGAGATCATCAACAATGCTGCTAAAGTGCAAACCGCGCTGAAGCTTTCTCAGGAGGACCAGGCCAGCATTGCTTCGTTGAAGAAGGAAATGGAGAAAGCTTGGAAGATGGTGGATGCATCGCACGAGAAAGAGTTGCGCGCCAAAGAGACGATCCAGCAGCTTAAGGATGAAATAGTAAACCTTGGTCGGCTTGTGGAGCAAGGGACAGGTCTGAGTGCTGGCCAAGAAAGTATGCTAAAAGAAGTCATGCGTGCTAAGGAAGAACTCATGCGCGCTAATGAGGAGCATGAAATCAACGCCAAGAAGGACCACGAGCGCATGCAGGAGTTGCACCGTCGCCTAAGTGAAATGGACACTCTAGCAGCCTCACAAAAAAGTGATATTCAAACTTTGAAGGACCAATTAGCCATGAAGGCTGCAGAACAAGAGCGTGAAATGCGACGCAAGGAGCGCTTGGACAAGGAAATCAAGGATGTGAAAAGTAAACTAGAAAAGAAGACCACGGAACAAGCCCAAGGCGCAACAGAGCTTACCCGTCTGCAAACACAAGTTGGTGGACTCGAAAAGCAACTTGCCGAGGCTCGTGGTACCATGGACAAGTATGTACGAGACTACGAGACACTGTTTGGGCGTACTCAAAAGCTCACGGATCTGCTAAACGAGCAGAGTGACAAGACGATGCAGCTTGAAGTAGAGCGCCGTAACTTGGAGAATGAGCTCAAGTCCCGGCAGGATGAAATTCATCGTGTGAAGCTTGAGAAGGGTACAGTTGAACGCAAGTTGGACAAGGAGAAGCGCCTTCTACAACAACTTGAAGAAAAACTTGAAGGGGAGCACACTGCAAAGCTTGTGCTTCAAACTCAAATAAAGAGTATGCAACACGACCTCGATTTAGACAAAATTAATGAGGACCATGCACGCACTGAGTTGGAAGCATTGGAGCGCGAAAAAGCTATGCAAATCAAGCAGACGTTGAAAGCGGAGGGAAAAATTCGTCGCGCGCAGGATGAGATCAAAACCAACGAGCGTGTGGCTAAGAACTTGGAACAAGAGCTTGCTGGATTCAAGCTAGAAGCTTCAAAGCAGCGTAAGCTCATCTACCAGCTTGAGAAGGAGCGAGAGAAGTATGGCATGGAGGCGGCTGAGCAGCGGAAACTGTACTTGCAGGCTGAGGAGGATGCAAAGTTAAAAGAGATGCGAAACCACGACTTGCAGAAAAAGGTACATGAGGGTGAAACAAAGCTGAAGCAGCAGCAGCAGCTGTATGAGGCTGTCCGAAGCGAGCGTAACTTGTACAGCAAGAACCTGATCGAGTCTCAGGATGAGATCGCCGAGATGAAGCGCAAATTTAAGATTCTTACTCACCAGATTGAACAGCTAAAGGAGGAGGTTGCTGCCAAAGACGTTGCTCTGGTGAAGGAGCACTTTGATCACCAGAAGGTGGAGAAGCAGAAAGAACAACACAAAAGCGAACTAGCACGTTTACGAGCGCTCCTAGCTGCAAATGAAGAAACCATTAACAACCAAGACGCCGAAGTGCGCAAACTCAGCACCTTAATTCGGCGAATGGATGACGAGGCACTGGAACAACGCAAAGAGTATGACCAAGTTATTAATGAGCGCGACATTCTAGGCACTCAGCTCATTCGACGCAACGATGAGCTTGCGCTTCTGTACGAGAAGCTCAAGATTCAGCAATCCACCTTGAGCAAGGGTGAAGCCCAGTATCAAGAGCGATTGCAAGATATTCGCGTGCTGAAGTTGAAGGTAACAGATCTCAAGCGTGAACTTTACATCGCTAAGCACCAAGTAGGCCAAGCTGATGAATTAAAGCGCGAAGTCTATCACCTTCAGCGAGAGCTGCTCCAGGAAAAGACAAAGGTGAAAGCGTTGTCGGAAGAGCTAGAAAACCCCATGAATGTGCATCGGTGGCGCAAACTTGAAGGGAGCGACCCAGCAACGTATGAGTTGCTACAAAAGATTCAGACACTACAGAAGCGTCTTATTCAAAAGACTGAAGAAGTTGTTGAGAAGGAGCTAGTAAATCAAGAGAAAGAGAAGCTATACCAAGAACTTAAGGCGATTTTGGCAAGGCAGCCAGGACCAGAGGTTGCAGAGCAGTTGAGCTGGTACCAGCAAGTTGTTCGGGAGAAGGAGAAGCAACTCAAGAGCTTGCTCAGTGAGCAGAATATGTTCCAGGCCAAGGAGCACGAATTAAAGTTTGAGATTGAGCGGTTAGCGCGTGAGCTACATGAATTCAAACGGAAATACTACAAGAAAAAGCTGGAAGCGAAGATGAAGGATAAGCAGCCTGTCATACTGGCTTCACGAAACCAGCGGCAGTCCCAGCAGACACAACTACCAAACATCCCAAACAACAATAGCAATAAAGGAGCGAGCCGACCCAGCCCCGCCGAGGCACAGCGGCAATTAGCGATCGCAGCAGCAAACCGCTTTGTTGGTGGTGGCTTCAGTCTCAATCAATAGTACATGTACATTTACTCAACTGACTCCGCGTTCATCTCATTCAGCGAGCAAGTATTTGTGAAAAACTGTAAAAATGAACTTGTATTGGGTCCTTGAAGACAGACTCTCTACAGCTCGTCCTTTTCGTCAACTACATGCTCATCGGCTTCCTCAGCAGCGTCGGCATCATCGGACTGCGGAGCTTCAGTCTCCTCCGACTCGTCCAGGTCTTCCGCCTCCTCTTCCTCGTCTACTTCTTCTTCCTCCGCTGGCACCTCAATCTCGGGCTCCAGCTCCAGACTGTCAATGCCCATACTGCTCTTCATAATGCGGTGCACACGCGCCGAGAAGTGGTTGGTGTCAGACATGTCGAAGCCCGAATTGATAAGCGCTGTGTCGTAAAGCAGCCAGGCAAGATCCTTGGTCTCCTCCTTTTCAGGGTCGCTCATCATCAGGTCGTTCAGTTTAGAGACGATGGGGTGGCGGGGGTTGAGCTCCAGGATCGCAGATCCAGTGCCGTACATGGGTGAGTTCTTGTCACCACTTGCAAAGGTCTGAGCCTTCATGATGCGCTGCATGTTAGCCGAGTAACCCCACTGCGAGGTCACCATGACAGCAGGCGAGTCCACCACACGTTGCGACATAGCCACCCGCGAAATCTTGTCACCGTAAAGCGTCTTCAGCGCCGTCGTGAGCGCCACGTACTTGTCTGCGTACAGTTGCTCGCGCTTCTGCGTGAGAGACTCGTCCTCATCGCCGAACTTAATGCCTTCCTTTGTAATCGACACAAGCTTCTTGCCATCAAACTCAGAAATGTGCGAAACCATGTACTCATCGAGAGCATCCACGAAGTAAAGCACCTCGAGTCCTTTAGCTCGCATCTTCTCCATGAACGGCGACTTCTCACATGCATCTGCATCTTCAGCAGCAATGTAATAGATGGAGTCCTGCCAGTCCTTCATGCGGTCCACATACTGCTCCAGCGAGGTCCACTTGCCATCGCTCGTGCTAGACACAAAACGCAGCAGCTTCACCAGCTTACCGCGGTTGGCAGCGTCATCCATCACGCCAAGCTTGATGTTCTTGCCAAACTCCTCCCAGAACTTGTTGTAAGCCGCGTTTCCGTCTTCTTCCACCTCTTCCTCCTCTTCCTCCTCTTCCTCCTTAGCACTCTCTTCCGACTCGGTCTTTGTGCTGGCATCCGACTCGGCGTCAGCCGAGGTGTCCACCACCTCGTCGTCTTCCTCATCATCGTCGTCATCATTGTCTTCGTCCTTTTCAGACAGCTTACGCAGCATCTCCAGGACCTTGCGGACGAGCTTCTTGCGAATGACGCGCAAAATCTTGTTCTCCTGAAGCGTTTCACGCGAGACGTTGATCGGAAGGTCATCCGAGTCCACAACACCAGCGATAAAGTTCAGGTAGCGCGGCAGGAAGTCATCGAAGTCGTCCGTGATGAGCACCTTGCGGACATACAACTTGATGTCAGCCTTCTTGTTCTCAAAGCGCGTGTACAGATCGCGGGGAGCCTGGCCAGGCACATACAAAATTGACTTGAACTCAATCTCGCCCTCAGCCTGGAAGTGGATCCACGTGAGCGGGTCCGTAATGTCCGTCTTCTGTAGCGAGTGGTAGAAGCTCTCGTACTCCTCATCACTGATGTCGTCCTTGGAGCGCGTCCAGATGGCCTTCACCTCATTCACACGCTCCCAGCCCCACACGGTGCGGGTCTCCGTGCGGGTCTTCGGGGCCTTCGCCTCTTCGTCCTCCTCCACGGCCTCCAGCTCTTCGTCATCCTCGCTAGTCTTTTCAGCATCCTTCTCCTCCTCTTCAGCAGCCTCCTCCACGTCCGCAGGCTCCTCCTCCACCTCGTACGTCTCCGTGGAGCTCGTGTTCACGTAGATGGGGAAGTTGATGAACTCGCTGTAGTGTCCAACGAGGTTCTTCAGCTTGTCCTGGTCCTGGAACTCGGTGGCATCCTCCTTCAGGAACAGCGTGATCTCGGTACCGCGGCCGAGCGTGGGGCCACGCGGGTCCTTGGTGATAGTGAACGACGCGTTGGCGTCCGATTCCCAAATGTACTGGTCGTCGTCGTTGTTCTTGCTCACGACGCGCACGCGGTCCGCGACGAGGTAGACGGAGTAGAAACCGACGCCGAACTGGCCGATGAGGTTGCTGTCCTCGGCGCCGGCCTGCATAGCCTCCACGAAGTTGGCCGTGCCGGACTTGGCCACCGTGCCGAGGTTGTTGACCAGGTCGTCCTTGGTCATGCCCACGCCCGTGTCGCGGATCGTGAGCGTGTGCGCGTCCTTGTCGAAGCTGATGCGGATCTCCAGGTCGCGCAGCTTGCCCAGCAGCTCGCTGTTGGAAAGCGCGAGGAAGCGGATCTTGTCCAGCGCGTCCGATGCGTTGGAGATGAGCTCGCGCAGGAAGATCTCCTTGGTGCGGTACAGCGAGTTGATGAGGATGTCCATTAGGCGCGACACCTCGGCCTGGAACGCGAAGGTCTCTCCGCCCGTCATGGGCTCGTCGTCCAGCTCGTCCACCAGCAGACTCGGCGTGCTTCTTCTGTGCATCCACCGCGCAACACACAAGCGTTAGATCCGGCAGCGCGGCAGCGACAGCGGCGGCGAGACGCACCCCAGCACGTCCTCCGAGCCCGCGGACACCTCGGCGCGGGCGCTGCCCGACGACAGCGCGTTGTAGCACAGCGCCAGGCTCACGAGCAGCAGCAGCGAGCGGCGGCCTCCCTTCATCTCGCTTGGAATCTTGGCGGCGAAATTCAAAGTGAGCTGTCGGATGTCGGTCGGACGCCTTGAAAGGCATGAACAGCCGCCGCGCGCGATCTTTCCTCGGAATTAAATCGCGGCGAGTTAAGCTAAATCGCGCGGGTTTAGAGTAAATCGCGGAAGCCTGCGTCGGTTTGAAGCGACAGATGCACCCTAGATGGCGAGAGAGCGGGCGCTCGCCACGCGTCGGACGCCGGCCAGGTTCTAGAACCTGTTTCTAACGTTTCTACTAGCCGCTTCAACGGCCGTGCTAACAGGACGTGGTGCTCGAGCGGACGCCTCAAACAGCCTCTACAGTTGTTGTACGTAACGCTACCTGCCGACGTGGCAGGCGTTCAACCTGGCTACGATGGCTCAGCTTTTGCTTGCGGAATCGATTTCAGCTTTAGAAATAGAAACGGGTACCATTGCTTTGGTACAAAATGGTGAATTCGTAACTGCCGCCCTCATACTCAGACACGACGACGACCATGAAGGCGTTGGCGCTCGCGGCGGCGGCGTTGCTTCCTACTGTGCTGGGATGGACCGACAGGTGCGGTCTAGAAGGGTATTCGCGAGAATTGCCGCGCTGCTAACGGTGCGATGAATTGGCGACGCTTCTGTGCGTTGCAGATGGGACCACTCGAAGCGCTTCAATGCCGCAGGCCACGGACAGCTCGACTGCGATGGCGAGAGTCAACCTGCGTCCTGCTGCAGTACGTTGCCGCCATGTTTGATACTTTGCAATTTGTACTTTGATGGTTTTTGATGCTGACGACGCGTGGTGCCTCTGGACAGTCTGCAAGTCGATCGTGTTTGAGATCGAAACGCAGTTAAACAACACCCAGGTCAGCCCGATTTGCAAGAACGGTAGAGGTCGATGTGCTCTATCTAACGAGAGCATTCGTTCTCCTTATGCCTTGTTACAGTATGACCACGACATGGACGTTGTGTTTCGCATCAGCGAGGAGAAGAAGCAGATCAAGTACTCGCGGAGCGAGGTTCGTTTTTCAGTGCTAGCTGCTCCTTGTGATCGTAGCTCTCAACTTCTGAAGCTGTTTTATTGTTGTACTACATGACAGGCACGTATTCTAGAGGTGCTAGATGATGTGTGCGAGCAGATTCCGCTTGAGATTCCGAACAGCAATTACAAGGCCAAGAGAATGCTTAGTGCGGCGGTACGTAAATTGCAAAGGTTGTTATAGTGGACGAGATATTTATTGCCGGTGTACCTGCCATTTTTATAGTGCAACGACTTTGTCGGTGAGTATGAGGACGAGCTTACACGTACATTCTTCGATAACTTTACTCCTGCGAGGGAGCGTATGTGTGCAGGCACTCTGCAAGGTTAGTCCGCTCAATTGCGTTGGTCGTTTTTGCATTCGATGACTCACTGACGATCTATTACAGTTTGCCCGCAACTCGATAAAACGTCGAAGCCAGATGAGCTCTAACTGCGTCACAAAATGTCGGCTGCTTCCGCATCGACGATTCGAATTAGAGCGAACGGCAGCAAGGCGAAATGTTTCAGATCGTGCATTGTTAAGACTTAAAGACAAGACAATGCTACGCACGTGTCGTTGATACCCTTACTTGTGCTACCGCGCTTTAATGTCCGAGCAAAATATGCTTGGGCGTCTGTACTTTAGCCCAGGGCCTCCTTGGCTGAGTCCTCATCGCCATCCTCGCCCCAGCACGACGGCTTTCCCTTCCGCCATCGCTCTTCCAGCTTTTCCATTGTGCACTCGAACACGGGCTTGTGGATCTTGCGGTTCACAATGTTGTGCTGCTCGCACAGCCACATAGAGAACGTCGTGCGCGACTCCACACTGCCGCCACAGCATGAACGTCAATCAGCCATATAAACACGCAGCCTACCAACCTCAGCAGACTCTTACCGTGGTGGAGACTTGGCGATCTCCTTCTGGAAATCGTCGGCGCAGTGCACGCACGGGTACATGAGTGCCAGCGCCTCGATGAACGTCTTCGCCTTGGCCTGGTACTCGGGCGACGGCTTGTCCGGGTAGTAAATGCCCATCGAGTGCAGCTGTAAGTCATTGCAAAACATTGCACCACACAGACGGACAAGTGTCAAATACATACAAGACTCTTCTCTGTAGTGACGCGCACGCACCAGGCCCCAAGTGGCGTTGCCCAGCTCCTGGCGATCCAGCGGACAATCGTCGGCTGCCTTGGGCGCCGCAGCCGCCTTCTTGGCCTTCTTGCCCACGGCGCTCTTGAAGAAGTCCATCTTGTCGGCGCACGCCGGCTCCACGCAGTTCGGGTCGCTCTTCGTCGCCACCATCGCAGCCCCACAGCCAAGCACCTCGAGCTCGAGCTTCCAGAACGAATAATGAGCGGCTCAATTGACTGCGACATTGACGAGCGCGTTACATTGCGACAACACTTACGTTGCGCGAAGTCCACGGTTAGTGCAACATTAACGCAACGTTTGGTCAACTTCAACTTCATAACGGCTCGCGGCGCTTCACTTGCATCGAGCATGGCGAGGTCACCAGCACGCTCCCCACCCAAGTCCCCTGCTAATCGCGAGTTTGATGCCTTGTACGAGGAGGCTGTAGTAGGATGTGATCGCTGCATTTGCTTCTCTGACAATATCTTGCAGTATCAACTCGAATGTGACGGCGGTGAACGCTCGGGAAGGCACGCAGCTCGCTGAAGCCACACCGCAACTGGATCTGCCGCAGCGGATTGATGCTCCCGAGAGCGTACGTGGTGTTGATACCATGCCGCTTGTTGTTGTTAATGAGCCCTGCTTGTGCTGGAACAGATCAAAACGCCGGAGAGAGACTGTCCTCAGACGAGAGAGGAGCGCATTCAGAAGACAGTGTTTTCACCGCACGCGACAGCACTGCGCAAACTGAAGACGCAAATCCGCTCATCGTTCGATAATGGAGCAGAGGTGGAGGCGAAGCTGAGCTGCTGCTCCTCTCAGAAGCTAAAGGATCGTGGTCGAGCTGTGTCAGCTAAGCTTATTAAGGAGTATTCCATGCTGGTCCGTCATCGAAGCATCTTTCTAACAGATTTAAATTCGAGTGAACAGCAACTAACGTGCATCATTATCATCTACAGGCAGAGTCCAGCAAACGCGCTGGACGACATGACGCTGAGTGCACCGCCCACTTGTGGTAAGGCGGGATTTCCTCTCAGAGCAAGAATTTTTGTTTGTAACACTACATCGTTCGTATTCGTGCTTCAGCCTCGGAATTCTTCACGACAACGTCGAAGACTATTCCAAAGCTATTGACTGCTATCTACTCGTTCTTTCGATTAGTGACAGCACTCAGAACAGATTGTTCATGGGGCTAGCTGCTAATTGTATTGGCGTTAATTACCAGCTCCTTTCATCGTCGACAAAAGATTACAGCTACACCGGCAAGTTCGTGGACCCTCAAAATCGAAACCTGCAGAACGCACTTGTGTACCATCAGAAGCATTTGGAGGCTGCTGATGATGCTGGTAAGTTCGTGGCGCACCTTAATCTGGGGCTAACACTTGGGTCACTTGGCCGGCCCAACGAAGCCGCCCACTACTACCAGGAGGCACTTCGGCTTGCAATTCAACTGAATAGTGCATACGGTCAGAGTCTTGCTGTTGGTAACCTGGGGCTACTGGCCAGCCGTCAAAATGACCTCGATACTGCGGTCGCGTGTATGAACCAGCATCTTCAGCTCATACAGTCAGTCAACGATCGCCCAGCCGAGACGTTTGCGTGGATTCAACTTGGTCACCTCGCAAGCCGACGAGGTGAGTATGAAAAGGCAGAGCGTGCATTCGATCAGGCGCATCGGCTGGCCCAGGAGCTTGGCGATGTCGGTACAGTTAAGCAGTGTAGCTGCTACCTAGGGGTCGCCCGGGCACGTCTTCAAATGCAGGGCTACGTGCGACAACTAACGAGTTCATTAATGCCCCTGACTACGAGTTGAGGTCAAAGCCGCTTGGTAACAGTAATCCGGATGATATACTTTCGTTTTCTTCTGCCGTAGCGCTTTTAACGTCAGCTAGTCTTTCATCTGAATTATTTTGATAACTCCGTCGCGATTCGAGTTCTTGTCATTTGAAGCCTTGTCTCCGACGTAGGCTAGCAGGTTTTTGCTTGGGTGCCAGCTCAAATACTGCAGGTTGCTCTGCAGCTGAAGATTCACAATCTCCTCACCACTCTCTACATCCACCACAATCAAGTTGGGATCGTCCATGCCAATTGCTACATACTTGCCGTCGTGGCTGAAGCGAACGGATCGAATGCTTGATCTGGAAGGTGCACATATGGTGTCAGAAATAATAGTCCACTCGTAATGCCGACTCTGAAAGAGAAAATGCATACGTACGTTGTAACCACGAATGTCTTGACACAGTAAAGCTCTTCCAAGTCCCAGATGCTCACCAACGAGTCGAGTCCTCCCAGAACCAAGTATCTGCATAAGTAGGTATGACGTTAGCACCTACCGAAGGGTAGAAATTATCAACACAACGACATTTTACCTCCCAGACGGATGGAAATCCAAGCAGATGCAGCTCCCCGCGTGTGCAATGACCTGCATAGTGATCACGAGCCAAGCCCCACCGTGTAAGTATCACCTGCATCTGCTGTCGCTCCTGCACAAGCACTAGCCCCACCTTATGAGCGCTCTCAAGGTTGGGATTGCCTTTCTTCTCCGCCACCATCCGCATGATCTCAAAGGTACCGAACCCGGCGGCATGTCCTGCCGCCACGAAGAGGAAGCCGGTCTTGCTGAACTGCATCTCGTACGACTCGAAGGGGTTCACGACTCGCCGTACCACACGCGCCTTGCGCGTGTCGATGAGCGTGATACAGTCCAAGTTGCCCACCACCACGTACTTGGCGTCATGACTGTAGGCGATGTTCACGGCGTCGCTGGGCAGCGACACGCTGTTGACGATGCGGCCGGTCTTGGCGTCCCAGAAGCGCACGGTCTTGTCGGCGCCAGTGCTGGCCAGGCGGTGCGGCGTCGTGGGGTCCCACGCCAGCGACAGCACCGAGTCCGAGTGGCCGCGCAGGTCCATGAGCTCCCGCTCCTGCCAGACGCCAACCAAACAAATGCATCAGCAAAGTGCAGAGCGTCGTGGACCGGAAACTTTGCGACGTACCGTGACGGGGTCCCAGACGCGGATGCTGCGGTCGTTGGAGCCCGACGCCAGCATGGAGCCGTCGCAGTTGAAGCCCAGCGCGTAGACCTTGCGCGAGTGGCCGTCCAGCTCCGGCAGCTGCGTGTACGCCGCCTTGCCGCGCGCCATGCTGTCGCCTCGAGCCATCATGATCGTCGCCCGCTTTGTGGAGTGGTGTGGTGCCCTCCACATGATGTAGCACTGGCGTGGCACGTCCCGGCCACGCACCGTACTTATAGGGGATGTCCTCAACGCGATGTGTGTTGTTGGTGTGGCACGGCCCGGTCACGTACCCATCGGCAAAGGAGCAGCTCGCCAGCAAGCGACGTCAATCGAGACGCCCACTGCGCGACTAACCCATCGGTCCCGTCACCATGAGCGCTCGACCCGGCCGCGGCGACGTGCCGATACTGGAGGCCGACCGCCTGGGACGCTCGTCCTCCGTGTCGGTGGACGCGCACGCCCAGTTCGACGCCTCGTCCAGTCCGCCGCACACTCGCAATGTCCTGTTGCGCGACGCCGCCGTCGGCTACTCGGGCCGCCTGATGCGCGCCTACAAGCAGAAGGACCGCGTGCTGGCCACGGCCCAAGGACGGGAGGAAGAGCTGCACGCTTATGGCCAGGCGTCCGGCAAGTGGCGCTTCTACCGCACGCTGTGCCAAGTGCGCTTTGGCTATTTGTCCTTCCTGGTGGTCATGATGGTGCTCATGTTCTCCTTCACGCTGCTCATGGAGATATTCTTCGCCATCTTCCTGCCCAGTGCCAAGTACGACGAGTACTACACTGTGCGAGCCGTCATCTCGCTGATCCTGCTGCCGGTGGTGCTCTTTTTCCTGTCCTACATTTTTGAGGAGGCATCGAGACTCTTTCTAGACGCACTCAACAAGTCGGACGGATCGCTGCCGAATTTCCGACTAGCTCTAGCGGTGGTGATTCACTATCTCCGTCATCGAACGCAGCTGGTGGAGCCCGAGGAGTCAGACGACCAGGCTGCAGAGGAAACCGAGTCGCAAGGAGGCGACGAACTGCGAAGAAGTCGAACCAGTGCAATTCGCGGTGGAAAACTTCATACCAGAGGGTCTTTACTCCTGACTGCCAAAGATGATCCGTTTTTGGACGACGACAAGGAGGAAGAGGACGAAGCATGGGAACGGAAGGAAGCGGCTGCGGAGAAGCAGCAGGCAGCCGCGGAGGCGAATGAAGCGCGTGCGGCACGACTCTCGGCAGTAGGAGAAGACCCTCCAAAGAAAACTGCGCTGAACCGGTGGAAACGTGTGCAGGCTGCCGTGAAGACCACTCTGCTGATTAAGAAGGTCCAAGATGAAGGACCGGCGATCGACCTATCTACGTTTGTCATGGTGGATATTGTGTGTCCTGTTCTCTTCGAGGTTGTGACGGCTGTTTCGATGGTGCTGAAGTTTGTAACTACTTGGTCAATGTCGGATGCGTTCTTAACCTATGTTCAAATGGGTTTCTGGTGTGTGGGTGTCTACTTGGTGCTTTGGATGATCGCGCATTTCTGGAGCAGTCGAAACGGGAAAATGCGCGTCATCGTGAGCAACTACCGTCGACGAAGACGTATTATGCGTCGTGCAGTGAGCGCGCTTGAACGAAAAAAGCGTGCTGAACACTTATGGTTGTTGGATGTTGGTTTTCGTTTTGTTCATCACGTAGGAATTGCAATGCACCCGACACGCTGGTTTTGTTTTAACAAATCGACAAAAGACAAGAAGAAGCGAGGCAAGGCACCCGCTGATGAAGTCACCATTCCGATCGCAGCAGCTGGAGACCAAACGTCGTCAACTGCTGCAACTACGGGGGTTGAATCTGGTGCCGACGCAGGACGACCGAATGCTACATCTGTGTATGCCTCGCGTCTAGAGCAAATGCAGGAATTCCGAGCTTGGGCTCGTGCCCGCAATCCATGGCACAATTTATCCTTGAATATTCGGGCTGTGATTTTACTCGTGCTGGTGATCGGGTCTGCTCTGCTATCGTTGGAAACTTTTTTTATTGGTTGGCCTATCATGGGTGTGTGCCTCATTGCGTTGAGCACGGTCGTGCAGAAGCGCTTTCCCCAGATTTTCGGCCGCGCGTTTCGAAAGTTCATTTCGGCCTTTGTGTTTGTGTCGCTCATTTTCTTTTCCTCATCGTTCATCATCGGCACTTTCGTTTCTGGTGGAGCGTTCAAGCTCGGTCCGTTTGATAACTCAACAGCACTGGTGTCTAGCGAATTAAAAAGCACGCATGGTGCATCAGCCTCAGTCACGATTAACGGCAAGGTGATCAGCTTCGATGACACATCCGAGTACGCTGCTTGCAGCATTAGCTACCAAGGGCTCTCAGTTCTGGACTTAGCGCTGATGGCTGACGCCGCTTATGGCACCACCACTGATATTCAAAAGTCTATCCTTGAAAACCGTTTTAATGGAACAGAGCTGGAAGATTGGAAATACGTAGCGCGCAACAACGAGAGCACGGATGGACAATCATGGATGGAAATTTACTTTCCGTCTGTTAATATGACGGTGATCACTGTTCGGGGCACAGCGTCAGCCACGGATGCTCTTGAGGATATGCACTTTTGGTTTGGTATCTCCATCATGCAGGCAGCGAACGTCTTCGTGCCATTCCTTAAGCAGTTACCTCGTGCCTTCTTGGTGAAAATGCTATCCATGCGCTTAATCTCAAGTATCATGCCATCGCCAGTGTACACGGACCTGCTGAATCATTCTGTAGACACACGTGCTCGCGTGGGTAACAACCTCGTGGTCACTGGGCATAGTCTGGGTGGGGCAATTGCAGCCATGATTGGTGCCAAGACGAAGACAAGTGCTGTATCGTTTTCGGGCCCCGGGCTGCTCTACTCGTTGGGGCGCTTCGATATCACCTCTCAGGACGTTCGGGATTATGTGTTGACAATGAAACCCAGGAAGGATATCGTTCCTCAGGTGGACGAGTTGGGTGGTATGGTGCAGGAAATTCGCTGCAAGAAGTCGTCTCCTATGGGCTGTCACAGTACGAGCACTCACTTGTGCGAGCTCTATTTTTCCTGTGGTGACCCCCGGCAACGCAACTGGTCAACGAACCAGCAATGCATCGCGTACGACGAACTCGCGTCGGGTGACGACAGTAGTGAGAGCTAGAACATTACGCCGGCAGTTTTTTTCCTTACCGTAATTTACCACCAAGAACAATCCTGGAACGTTCTTTTGGGCATGCAACGCTTTAGTCGACGCGACCTCTCGACCACCTGAGAGCGAAACCAACGTCCTTTCGATCTAATGGTGGTTTCAGATCCGCTCAACTACTACAGGTGCTCTTTCAGCAACGCGACCTCTCGATATCATCTGGTGTAAAAGAGGTACAGTACCATCTAAACCTCCAACTCCACACAACCGATCCACAATCCTAGAAGCATTTCAGTACGATTCACAAGTACATGTAAGTCATCGATATTTTTATCATCAGTAAAAAAAAATATGGTCAATGGATTTAGCTCAGAAGAGCATCTACTTCAGTCTTTAGCTTAGGACACTTAGACTTAACAAAGTCATTCTTACTGAGCCAATCGAGATAATTCGGATCAATCTTTTGAATCTGTTTGATAGTTCGATTCTTGTATTTCCCCCAAGTCATCATAAACGAACCATCATCGTTTCCGAATTTGATGTGAAGGAATTGGGCAATAGGGTCATTCTCAAGATCAGTAAAACGATTTTGATGAGACAACCATCTGCAATAGGATGGATCAGAGGAATATACTTCTTCAATAGTCTTTGATTTGTGCTTGCCGAATGTTAGTGTCGAACTCATTGTATCTGTGAATGTGTATCTATATACCTACCCAGATAGCTATCCAGAATTTAAATTAATTATTTCAATTGACTTAAGCTGTCGTGAAATCAAGTACCTCACCCGTTAGACGGTCGTAGGACAGCTCTTGTTCGCTAATAACCAATACAAGCATATTGACTCCCTGACAACCGGCATTGGTTCCCTGAATCTGAATAGACTGAGGAACATCCTTTTCGGTCAGGCGACTGACATCAGCGATGAGGACACGATTAGTTAGAGACCACGTCTGATAGTCAAGAAGACCATTCACAAGCTCAGGAGTTAGATCACCGTTGATAGCTCCAATCTTTGCCACCTCGTTGGTGAAGTGGTGGAAGTCGTAGTCGTGGCTGATATCAAACGTCTGTGACTCGAACCAATGCGAACGTTGAAGTTGCGAATCGACGAACCCGGGTGAAGGGTCCAAGGAGCGCTATCAAAAGGACTTTGGAACTGTTGAACAGCAGCGGAAGCGAAACTACTCGTTTGTTCGGCAAAGGGAAGGACTACGACGTATTTAGCATTCTTGACCGAAGCCGATAGCTGTAGGTCAAACGATGTGTTGTGTTGAGTCGATTGCTTACCAATGCCAGCTCGCTGGTAGAACCACTGAGCGTAGCAGTCATTGTAGCGTACCTTCTTAACAGGCTTAGAGATGATAGCCTGAGGATTCTCGAGATGAACGAACGGGACATACAAGCGAGAAGTAGTGAAAGGCATGTACGTACCATCAATAGTAGGCTCAAGCGAACTAACTACGGCTCCCCAAGCAATACTGAAACCAGCAGAAGCAGCAAGAACACCAGCCATAGGATTACCAGTGGAAGAAGCCGCAACCATTACGGGACACGTATTACCTGATGAGAGGGTAGTGGAAGTAAGCGACATACCCTTCGTAGCATCAACGGCGATAACGGATGAGCCCTGATTCACACGGAAACGAAGTCGGATCTGAGGATTAGCCATCAAATCGAGTTCGCGGAAGATAGGGTGTAAATCACTTAGTTTGATTTTTAGCATGTAGTTCCACGTACCCATAAGAGCATTAGCAGAAGAAGCGCCCGCTACGAATGCACCACGCGAGGTTTGGTTAGCGATAGTGGTGGAAGCAGAAGCAGCACCAAGCGACGGCCACGTTGAACTGAAATCAGAACCAGCCGTCGGAGGATTAGATAGAAGACGCTTAACGAGACCATCGTTAGAAATGGTAGCACCACCCGAAGGACCAGTGGTTGTAAAAGTAGATGAGTAAGCGGTTGTGTTCGTGTATCCATCACCGGTTAGGGAGCTTGTAGCAGCACTATAAAGAACAGACTGAGCAGCATCAGGGTAAAGGAATGATTCAGCACCATGCTTCTCAACATACTGAGGACTGTATCCGGTTTGAGCACGAATGTTGTTCCAAAAGAGCTTGTAGTCAGCCATGCTAACGATAGTCTTACCATTCAGCTCGAGAGACATCGAGTCAATTACATTCCAGTTGCCACACTTGAGGGTAGCACAGAAGCGGTTAGCCGGTAGGGTTTGAGTAGTAGCACCATTCTTCATCGATACCTTGTATGGAAGCATAATATAAGCATCTCGGAGGGAGGCAAAGCCCTCACTTCCATTTAGCTGAGCCGTTGCATCAATGGTAATGACACCATTCTGATAAGAACCCTGATTAAGATCAATGACATGAGGTACGCGCTTAGTGGTCGATACCTTGATCTCAGGATCGCTCTTTAGTGAGCTCTGGTACAAATACTGATCGGATAGTTGTGTTTCACTCATGGTGGAATCTATATCAACTCTAATATACTTTTTGGAAATTAATTATTATGACAAGGCTTATCAAGCCAATCACAAGTGATCATGACCTCATCGAGCTCGCTGAGAAAATGGATGTGAGACTTGACAACATTTTTGAATCAAGTGAGATAACGTCCCCTCTTTCGAAGAATGGGTCTTTCCTAATTCTACTACGGCAACCTAATATGGATGTAGGTCATTGGACGGCGGTCCATAATGGCGAATACTTCGATTCAATGGGTGAAGCAGCCCCAACAAAATATGGAATCGGTAGATACAACTCCAAGCAATACCAAGGAACATATGGGGATTATTGCGGACCATTCTGTATCCTTTGGCTGTATTCCAAGCAACACAGTCGACCCAATATCTTTAAAAATATGAAAGATTTGAATTTGACAATTCTATAATAAATATGTTTCAGGGAATATAGCAATCATGTATCGCGAACTAACAGTTTCAAGCGACGTACCATCGCGCAAGCTCACCAAGGCTTTCAAAACCGGTAAGCTCTCTTTAACAGCTAACGAACTCAAGGGTAGTGGATCTGTCATTCATCTTCATCCGGCAAGCTATGAAAAGGCTCTTAAAGCTCGCAAAGCCGGTCGTGGCGTTCGACTCGACATTACTCGACACGAAGTTAAAAAGGGGTACAAGAAGGCTCAAGGAGGGTCGATTTGGTCCAAGGTATGGGGAGGGATTAAATCGGCTTTTAAATTCGCAAAGGATTCAGGATTACTTAGCCGAGCTGTGGATGCCGCCGTACCGGCGATCTCAACGGCTTTGGGTGCTCCCCAAGCAGCTATACCTACCAGAGCCGCAATTCGTTCGATGACGGGTGTAGGCATTTACGACAGCGATAGCGATGTTGAGAAGGATGGAGGACGAATTACTGTAGCTGATGTGAAGAAGGGGGCTAAGCGAGCTCTAAGCTATGCAAAGCGTAAGGGGGTACTTATTAATGCTGTAGATATGGGAGAGAAGTTCCTTTTGAGCAAAGCGACTAAACCAGAGCATGAAACTCTGATCAAGTCGATCCGTGGTGAAGTTAAGCGACGATACGGAGTAGGTGTTGCAAAGAGTAAGCGTCCGGCTAAGGGGTCTCAAGAAGCAAAGGATCGTATGGCAGCTGTACGAGCTAAACGCAAGAAACCAATGGTTGCTGGATCTTTCCGATTAAATTAATTCCACCCTATTCTGATAAATAAAGTTATATGTATAATATCACCCCCCATGATTGGACACATCTACCGTATTCAGCATTTGCAATCGAACCTCGTTTATGTCGGTAGTACTTTTAACGAGGTTAAGTATCGCTGGCAGCAGCATAAAAACGTTTTCAAGAAGTGGAAAGATAACGATGGACCTTGCGGTGCAGTGATTTACCCTCACATGCTTGAACATGGTATTGACCAATTTAAGTGTATCTTAGTAAAAAGTTATGAGGTGATTGATCGAGTTCATTTAGAAGCATACGAAACGCTTTGGATTAAGAAGCTGAAGGCTTGTAATATACTTCTTCCATTCGCTATCAAGAAGCTTACCGATAAGGCGGCCTATAAGAGTGATCGAGAAAATCGGTGTGCTAAGGTTAGAGCTTATGCCGCGGCAAACAGGAATTTGATTGCACAGCGTAATCAAATGTACCGTGAAAGAAACAAAGGTTCTATAAAAGCTAGAAAAGCTGAATCTTTTGCTTGTGAATGTGGAGGACGTTGGAATAAAGGCCATGGAAAACCACGACACGATCGAACAAAAAAACATCAGTTATGGTTATCTAATCAGTAATATCAATGGATACTCATTTTTTTGGCCTCAACAGAAGCATGATTAAAACCGATGTATCACGGAACTTGACCTTCTGATCGTTTTGATTATAGATGCTGATCGTAATACTTGAACGAGAGCCATTGTGGCAATTCATCCAAGCATACTGACTCGGTCTGTATGAGATCAACTGACCAACAGAAGCATCACCACGATCGAAAGCGCTTAGGATATCACCAGAAGCAACGTACTCATTCTTAATTAAATCGCAACGAACAACGTAGCTCGAACTCGGATGAATCTGAGGGATAGTGTTTGATAGTTGAGCACTTGCGACAGTTGCAGGAGCAGATGGATACGTTCCAGCAGTCAAACCAACAACCTTTCCGAAGGCAGCATTATCGATGATGATGCGAGGAACGCGGGTCGTAGTAGGTAATCCAGTTCCACCAGTACTATATAGACCTGTTGCAGATCGCGTCCAAGTTCCACCAGTAGTAGGTAGCGTAGTAGGCGTAGCACTGAAATCAAACTGAGCAGCGTAATAGACGCTGTTCTCACTCAATTGGATATAGAAAACGTTGTTTCCAGATGGGTCAATGAGATAAGCACCAGCATTAACGAGAGCAGTCTGAATGCTTCGATTAATATCAGCATACGAGTATAAACCATCGGGCAGGGTGATAGACACAGTAGAAGTTGTAGCAGCTGTCGGGACTTCGATCTTATATGAATTATTGTAGAACTGAGTAGCATCAATGTTATACTCAGAGTTGTACATCGAAATCGACTGAACCGCGCAAGCTACATCGTTAAAATCAGCCGCCGAACCAGGGAAGCTGTATTTCCATGTGGAATTGTACCCATCTTGAACAAGGTTAGTTGAATCGAGCTTAACAAACGAGGCCATGCTTCAAACTATATTCTCACAATCAAATTTTTTTTAAATTATTCGATAGATATCGGTTGATCGAAGTTGTATCGAAGCTGTCCTTTTACTGAATCAATAAACAACATCTGTCCTTTCCGCTCCGTGGCTTTATTGTAATAATAGACAATGCTACGTTCATCAACCCCCCGAATGTTGAAATCTTTCACCACCATTGTCAAATCACGTTTTGAATTCGCTTTTAGAATGGCTACATACTCAGCATTCAAGCGAATCATCTTATCAGTAGCAAAGTAGCTATGACTAAGGAAAATGGTACTGATTTTGAAATGTCTCCCACGAGTGAAGTAATGAGAAAACAGATTCTTCTGAAGTAGCTTATCGTTGCTATAATCATCTATGATAACAAGCTCTGGTTTATTGGAAGCTATTGGAGTATGACGAACACGATCGACGCTTGGAGGACTATCAGGGTCAGCAAATGTGATGAATTCATCCAATTTATCACGGAGATACTCATATAATTCCTGATGAGGATTACGTGCTATGATCGTTAGGTGGGCGAACACGTGAGGAGAATGCTTGAGAATGAACATACAGAGGTTATTCTTCCAAGAGAAAGAGGGACCTAATACAATCATTCTGAATAGTGATTTTTTATCCAAATCGGGAATGTCTTTCATCGAAGAGCTCTTGAACTTCTTAGGCAAAGAAGCACCAAAATCGGGAATACCGCTCATGATTATCACTTGTTCTATATAACTTAAGACAAAATGAGTACTGGTTTTTCATATCCGCAACCAATCTTTCAATCCCCTATCTACAACCCAGCATTCTATCTAACTTAGATGCAAGCGGCTTCTTGACATATGACTATGCTCAAACACTCTATCTAAGCAAAACTGATTATAGATTGACATATATTTCAGGAATCACTATAGGTCAAGCAACGGAAGGTGTAGCACTCGTACCTGGTGTTAATGCTGATATCAGTGGAATCGGAGCTCTTAGCTGTAGTAGCCTGACGGTGGATGGATCCCCTGTATCAACACCTCCATCGTATGTTCTATCAATCACACCGGGATCAGCCGCCGCGAGCAAGGCTCTTGTACTCGATGGAAACAAGCAGATTTCCGGTATCAACAGAATTTCACTTCAGGGAGTATCAACTACAGCTGGAGATTTTGAAACACTTTTCAGCCTGAGTAATGCTGACTCATCTGCGGCAGTAGCAGCAATTCAAATCAAGACTGGGCCTGCTGCAACATCTGAATGCTTCATTGGTACTACTTCGACTTCAACCAAAACCGTGCTCATGGTTGGTGGAGCTCGTGTCATTACATGCGAAGGTACTGGAAATGTATCGATTGGCGGTACGACATCAACTTACAAACTCGATGTATCAGGAACCATCAACTGTACGAATCTCTACCGTTCTGGAACAATCGTCGATATCACCCTCGTTAGTGGTATTACTACTATCGGAACTGGTCAAGCCTCAAAGGCGCTAACTCTCGATGGATCGAGGAATGTAATCAATATAAACAGCTTGACCGCATCTTCGCTTACAGGAACGCTGCAAACAGCGGCTCAAGGTAATATCACGAGTCTTGGTACGCTAACTGGCTTAACGATTGCTGGCAACCTAACTTTCTCAGGCGCATCTCGATCAATTTCAGGACTCTATTCGCTATCAGCATCTTCACTTACCGGTACCTACAAACAGCGGCTCAGCCGAACATCACGAGTCTTGGTGCGCTATCGTCGCTCAGCATTAGTGGAAATGTAGATGCTGGCTCTCTATCAACGACTGGTGCGATTACAGCTGGAGGCCCCCTCAATGGATTTTTAGCTTATGGCAACCAATCTAATATCACAAGCGTTGGTTCGCTGACTGAGCTCGGTATCCATTCAACGCCGACAAATGAATATTTCTCGATTACTGGCTCAGGTCTTGACTATCTCGACGGGAGTTATACGAGGATGCTTACGTTTTCGGGATCTAATTTGACGCCCGTCCAGTTTCAAATAGAGGTACATAACGGTACATCTGCTACTGGTTCGAATGCGACGTGGATCGGTAATTATAGCAACAATGACCTTCGTTTTGGAATAAATAACTCAACTTCGATGATATTGACTACCACAGGTCGCCTTGGATTAGGCACAACATCGCCAAGCGCACCGCTTCATGTTCCGGGGAGCAATACATATGTTTTTGGAGCAGGAGGACTTACGGTTTATCGACTTAGAACGGATAGCGGAGCTACGGAAAGCGCATTAGGTCCTATATCATATTCGGTTGCCGCTATCTTTGGTGGCTACATCTCTTGCACAGCTATGGCTATGACGTCTGATCGCCGCTTGAAACGTAATATCCAAACATGTCCGATTGATCGTGTAAAACGGCTCTACGATAGTTGTGAGGTCAAGCTATATGACTGGATCGAATCGGAAAACAAGCCTGGACAAGAGGTCGGTCTCATAGCTCAGGATTTGGTTCAGCTCATCTAACTGATTTGATATCGATCTTTTACAGAGATGATATCGAAGCGGGAGAAGACCCAAGCCTTGAACCCGCTAAGCAGCAGCTCAACGTTGATTACAGTCGAATATCAGCTTACAATATGCGTATGATACAGCATTTGCTGGCTGAAATCGAAGATTTAAAGAATCGCCTGATTAATATAGAAAATGGAAGTCCTTGATCTACGTCCGAGCAACCAAAAGTTCAAGAAGTACTCAGCGGATGTTATCGTCAATGGCAAACTTCACAAGAACATCAACTTTGGTGATGTTCGCTATCAACACTATCGAGATAGTACTCCTCTTCGCCTCTACTCACATCTGGACCACAACGATATTAAGCGTAAAAATGCATTCTATCGACGCCACGCGCGCAACAAAGGACCTGCTGCCATGCTCGCCAAAGAATTCCTTTGGTAAAAAATATCTCTCGCTGTTCTATAACGATGGGCTGCGGAACGAGTAAAGATTTGAAATCGAATGTATCTCCCAAAGATCCGGATCAGGTGGTAGGTTCAACTATTTTAAGAGCTGATCAGATCGTAGTGCTCGGGGATAGTGTCTTTCTTCCAACTAAAATGCCTGATGGCGAGTCTGCCATCCTCGAGGTGTCGATACATGACAAAAAAATATCAGTGTATCGCGGCTATCGTAATAGACTGGTGAGAGAAGGTATAAGTCTTTAACTTATAGAGCAAACGTCTTAACGGCCTTGCTTTTTTTCTTAGGTTGATACGCCCATACGCGGCCTCCTTCCGTCTGAGTAGAAGTCTCACTTTTTTTTATTGATTTATCGAGGTCAGTAGCCCATACAGCGGCTTGAGTTTGTTGAGGACGATCGCGGATAATGAGATTCTTCATGATCGATTTCAGTTCAGCAATATTCAAATCAGCGTTATCACCATAGCTTCCGCCTGAGCTGGCGATGATGCGGGGATTAAAGAAGAACATAGTATTTATATTAAACGAACGATAATATCCTTAAACTCAGAATCAGAAATTAGACGGTTAGAGTACATATCCACCGACAAAGACTTAAGCTGTTTGATGATTGACGGTTTGTCATTACCGAGTTCCAACTCACCTTTCAGCTTATCATACTCCGCCTTAAGTGATTCTAACGGGTCCTCGAGTCTGTCATGAAAGTTGTACTGGAGATGAGTGATGGCAAGGATCTCCTTGAACAGTTTTTTATCGTCGATGGATAGCTTATCGTAAGCGGCTTGATCGATATGTTGCTTGAATGCAAGCGTTCGAATCATCGATTGAAGCCCTTCCCCATTTTGTCGCTTCGGACCACATTTTCGTCGATTGGGCTGTACTATGACAAGGGTTTTGTTATCAAGATCAGGAATTCTGATATACTCACTACCAAGCTGTCGATATACATACGCTGATGGGGTAGCTAAGCCTTGAATCTCGTTTAGGTTGTATGTTCGACCGCGGCGTACGACACCTTCGAGTGGAGCGACACCGGCTCCTCTCAGCCCACGACCCTTGAGCTCGGGCTTAGTTGAAACATCCATGTATTTGTGATCTCGTTGCTTTAGAACGTATAAGAATAGAATTAGAGCATTATCGATTTCCTTCTTATCATCTTCTGAAACTGATTGTAATGTCTTACTTTTCTCAAGATATTCAAATGAATCTAAGAGCTTCTCCAACGTTTTAGTCCAATCAATCTTTTTGAAGAAATCTTTGCTATTTTTGGGGATGATATATCACCAAGCTGAGTCATCATTCGTAGTTCATCAATACCCTTTTTATCGTTTTTAAACCAGTAGAAGTATCTACCTAACTTATCTACTGTTCCATCTAATTTTACTGGAGTGAGATGGATAGGAAATACATTACCTTCATGAAGAGCGGCATGGAAATAATCCAAGATGATGGTTTTTGCATCTGATTCAGCCATAGAGGTAGTAGGTAGGTTAATATCACTATAATCACCCGTTGATTTTCCTTTAAGCCAAAAGCCTGTAGTCGGTTGGAAACGTGAAGGGTTAGCGGTTAGAGTGTTGGTCTCTTCCGGTTTGAATTCAATTGTAAGTCCCTTCGTTTCGATGATGTCCATTAGCCGTTGAAGCGTCAATAACCATGACAGTTCTCGTAGCTTAGCAGGAAGAGGCTTTCCTGTGTGATTTTTGATATTTAGAAGTCCTTTCATATCGATAAACACCTGGGCTTCCTTTAACTCAGTTCCATCTTTCAGTACAGGGATAACTGTGATATTGGAACCCTTGAACTTCTTCGAATAAACTGAAATCATCATTTTGACTGCGGCCTTTGCCCGCTTCTCATCCATCATAGTATCTGACGAACTGTCGTGTTCCCATATAGCTACCGCTGGTAATTTTCTTTCACTATGGATCTGACTATCAGCGGGTCTTTTCTTCCAAAAGTTGGAATAGCGTTGATCTTTATCTTCACCTCGCATAGCATCTACCTCATCAATCGAGTTCGACTCACCACTGTACAGGATATTCTCGATTTCGCTTCTTGTAGCTAGCCAATCGATAAACTTTGATTCTGATCTTTTATTATTAGCATATTTATAAAGATTACCTCTTTTACCGATATATCGCTTAGTATCAATCAATCCATTAGTTTTAATAGGTTTGACCTTAAGTGAAGCCCAATTCGGCTTTTTCTTGTAAAGCTTTTATCAAATTAACTGCTTCGATGGTTTCTTCATCAAATACTTTTTCATCAGTGGTTGTAAGACTATCAACCATTGTTGGAAGCTCTGTCTCAATACCAACCTCAGTTGTTTTTGGGGTGGCTTGAATGTTTCTATTCCTTGTATCTATGGTCGTTTGCGAACCAACATCTGAAATTTCACTCCCAGCTTGGGTACCAACTTCTACAGATGAGACCTCAGGGTTTCTTTGAGAGTTTCCACTTTCACGACTTTTTTTTAGGATTTCCGAGAGTGGAATCTTCATCTCATCGGGTGTTTCTGCATCAGGAGCGACAGAAATATCCGTCTGAGCCGATTCGGTCGTTTTCTTGGGAACAGTAGCATTAGATACATCACTCGACCACTGAGCACCCGCATACATCTCTCTCTTAACGGTGGCTTGGCGTACGCGACGATGCGCTCGCTCAAGTAGCTCCTGTCGTTTTTGCTCTCGTTGAGCAAGACTGTTGAAATTAGGAAACATTGTTTGAATCGTATATATGATAATGAAACATAAAAAAATAGGATTATCTACCAGTAGCTTGGCATGACTGAATCATGGGTCGCATAGTCGTACTGATGACAGATCTGATTCCGCTCATTCAGCATATTGAGATAGCGATCCTTAATACAGTGGAACGGGACGCCAAAGATCTTCTCGAGATCCTTTTTATAAAACTGATTGGCTACGGTCGCTCGGAAATTAGCTACCGGATCCAAAACCATAAGCTCATTTTTGATTCTGCTAACTTCTTGAATGATCCAAATCTTTCGTCGAAGTCGATTTAGCTCACGCTCGTTTTCTAAACAAGAGGGACACATGAATATCTTATTGCTATATATGAAGTCAGATAATTTTAACTTTTTAGCAAAAATAGTTCGAACAATATACTTGAGTCAAAAGCTTACAGAGGATGTCTCTATCAAAGTAAATTACAAGTAAATTATGACTCATTTTTTTGCTGCCTCACAGTACTCATTTTCAAGAGTCGATCTTCTACTCATGTCTAATTCTTGCTTCAGAAAGGAATTTCTTTAGCCCCAAAATATTCCTTCTCTAACTCAGACGGTCTATTTTTATTAATTAAGCGGAGATTTGAGAATGGCTCCCAGGAATCAGGCTCATTACCACGCCACTGAACCAAGTATTTGTATTTTCCAGTTTGCAACTTTTTGTGGTCTAATATCCTCTCTGCTTCAAGGATGTCACCTCGATTTTTTGTTGCTTCTGTTGTCTCCGATTGTATAATCTTGAGATCATTTGGAGCCTTGTAGAGTGTATGCCCATTTCTGGAGCGGATCTGGACTCGATAGCCGTCCATACCAACGATTGAATACACCGCCTTGCTCCAACGAGCTTGTTCCTTGTCAAATGTTTTCTTCTTAAGTCGATATAGAACATTAGTGCCAATCTCGAGCTCGTTATCGATTTTATCAGCTTCGACTTGGTTATGATTCAACTCAGCCTCAACTACCTTGCCTTTAGCCTTATTCGGTGTCATCCCTATTGATCGATGGGTAGTTGTATTGTAGTTAGTGATAACATCGCTGATGAGCTTTTGTGTAATCCTATTGGGAGACATTTTGGTAAGTCTCTGCTTCAGTGTTCTATTGAAGCGCTCAATTTTTCCCATAGTACCGTGATCACCTGGCTCGTTGTTGTAGTGTTCGATCTTCTTGTCTTTGAATAGTTGCTGAGCTTTTGAGTTAATGAACTCAGACCCATTATCGCTTGTGATTATATCTACCTTATTGGATCGAATAAAAGCCTTTAGCGCTACCAGTACAGTTGCAGCTGTCTTATTCGACAAAAGTTTTGCATACCCAATGCGAAAGTTAATATTGACACCGGTTAGAATTGGTTGTTTCCCCCAGAAAGCAAGGTCAATTTGCCAAGAGTTTGGATTATGAGAGGCGATTTTGAACCCATCGAATCGCTTCTTTTGTTCTTGATACCTCTGAACATCTGATTGTGTAGCATACCAATCCTTTACTTTTTTAAGCGTTATCTTCGGATCTATTTCACGAGCCTTCTCGTGTAGAGATTGAGCACTGACATAACCAGTTTTAGGGTCATAATAAAGCTTCTTGAGTATTGTGTCCATGCTATATGTTAGATGGAGAAAAAAATGGGCACTTGAACGTCGATTAAATATCAAGCGGGACTGTAGTAATACCATCTTCAAGCACACGTCGCTTGTCGAAGAAATATGATAGAGCTGTCTTTGTCTGACTGTATGTGATAATAGATTTAGTCTCTTTCGATAGTCTAAACCCCTTGTTAGTACCTTGGAGTGTGATACGATCCCGCACAACAGTCTCAAATCCCTTAGGGGTAAGTACATCATTGTTGCGTCCTCGCCCCTGTTGCACACCCTTAGCTGAAACCTTCACCTTGTACAATTCGTCTGGTAGATAGCAAATATAGTTCTTCGAGGATAATGAGACCATAGCATCACCTGACCATTCATCCTTGAATAGACCTGGGGTACGGCGATCAAACTTAGCTACATCCGCTCTATAATCGCGTGGAAACCAATCATACTTGTGCTGAACGAAGTGCTCACGTAGCTCAGGTTTGATACATTCTTGGAACGGATTATCACAGCTGAATGCGATGTACGCGGAGTCTGTATCCATCTCCTGATATTGAAAGTCTGAACGATCGAAGTAAAAGTCGATGCAATCATAGTAGAACTGGAGCATACGTAGCTTAGCGAGTTAATAGATAGCAATCGACAAATGGATCGGGTTCTTGTTCTTAAGTCTTCGTTTCATCATAGTAAGTTCGCAAGCATCATTGAGCTCCTCTAATCCATGAAAGGTAAAATGCTCAATCTTAGCCTTAATAGCCTTGTCGCTTGACTCATACTTGACTTCTTTGTGCTTGCTCATGTCCATACCAGATCGACCAAAAGCGCTGTTGCCTACCAGTTTCATTATCTCAGCAATCATAGCCTTGGACTCGTCGGCATCGCCTTCCCGTCGAGCGTTCGATACAGCCTCCATAAATGGTGCAAACACCTTGTGTGAGCTTGCTTTGATAAAGCTGTACGTCTTGGTGATTTTCATACCATGAGATAGATACCACTTGAGCAAAGGCGCATAGATAAGGATCTTCTCTCCAAAGTAGCTACCAATTAATTTGCGAGCTGGCTTCGATCTGCTTTTCTCCCGTGCTTGGTTGTAGTCATACATATGCTTACCAATGATACTCTCATCCGTACAGTCGATCAGTGTATTTTTGAAGATGGGGGTCATCTCACCGAAATACTGCTTCAAGTGTTCTGGGGTATGAATATCACACTCGAGAAATCCGAAAATTTTATCGTTCTTGATGTCCTCAACAATCTCTGGATAAGCTTCGATAGTTGTAAGTCGTCCACATGGCATGTCATTACCGAGAGCCCAGAGATAAAGAGCATTAGCATCGTATCCGATTACCTTCTTACACAGCTTGCCACCACGAATCTTCGTCTCGTTGCGCTTAGCGTACCTATTAAAGATAATTGATGGACCACCAGCAATATTAGCTTTCATCTTAGCGTAGATATCCTTCTCCTCCTTGTCAATGGAATAGACCAGTCTGTCTGAGTTGAACTCAAGCAGCTTCTTGTATCTGAAACCCTTGAGAGGCATATCCTTACGAGCGGTGTTGCACTTCACACAGCTGATCAAGATGTTGCCGTCGATGTGGCCAAGTTTATTGTTGATACGATCCGCTGAAGCGGTATCAGCAGTCAGCTGGCAGTAGCATAGACCACACAGATACTTCTGATTTTGCAGCAATGTATTTAAGTGCTCAAGTGTCATACCAAATTTTCGCATTGCCTTAGCATCCTGACTCTTGTATCCACCCAATCGGTTAGCTGGAAATTGGAATGCGTTAGCTGATTTCTTATCCGGATATTGGAGATTGTCAAAGCAAGTCTGATACATAACCTTCTCTGAAAGACCAGGTAGCGACACTCCATCTGTAAGCATATCCAGATCAAAACGCTTGAAGAGCTCTCGCTGAGCTTTGATAGCCTTGATGAATGGGACTACGTCAAGATTGTTGTACCAGACCAGCAGGTCCTTAATCGACTTCATTCCATAGTACCCCCAGACAAATTGTATGCGCTTATAGTCATCAGCGCTAATACTTGTTCCACGGAGCTTGCTATCGAAAGCCGCCTTAGGTGGAATAGTAGTCTGATTTAGCACATTGAACGCGGTGATGTACTCATACGGGAAAAGACCCTTGCCAAGACCACAGATGCATCTAATTTTGTCATCACATTTACAGCCACCGAGATATGTTGTAAGATACTTATCGTAGCTGGTACCAGCCGGCACATAGTTGCTAATATCGAGCATTTTCATATGCGATGTTGCAATGCACATGTAGCTTGGATTCTTGATAACAATTTGATGTTGTCGGTACCAATTACGGCAAACAAATCCTTCTTAATCAAGTTAATATCGTATCGACCAGAATTGAAGCCGAATACTGGTACCTGGTCAAGCTGCTGTTTCAGTTTCCCATAATCAGACCTTTGCTTACCAAAACCAAGACTGCAGTGAAAGTCAAAGAAGCTGGCATACTTCCCTTCCTTTATCCAACCGTCCACATCAGGCATCTTGTAGGTCCTACCAAGATTTACACCAGGGATCTCCATACCAGTCAAGCCGTGGGCATTGATGATTTTTTGTAGAAGCGACTTGTACTTATCGACATTGTACTGCTGAATCTTCACGGAAACACTACCGATGTATTTGAACATATCCGTGAGCAACATTTTTGGAT
The DNA here is from genome assembly GCA_033558005.1 of Phytophthora taxon juncus. Taxonomy (NCBI): domain Eukaryota; phylum Oomycota; class Peronosporomycetes; order Peronosporales; family Peronosporaceae; genus Phytophthora; species Phytophthora taxon juncus. The sequence goes on from JAUCEE010000017.1 coordinate 519,734, forward strand.
CATCATTTACAAAACATCGCACCTCCTCGGTTAAGCTATCAGCTACGGATACAGACACCGGAATGTGCTCGTTCGTGAAGACAGTATTCTCCCCGTGTTGAGTCGCGGTAGGCTTAAGGATTGCCTCAAAGTCATAAACGATGAAGTGATCGATGTACTGGTCAGTATTCGTGATTGAATACTTCGTAAGCAGTGATCGTATTGCGTTCTGAGCTGGTTGGTAGATCGTTGGCTCAGCTGGGAAGCTTTCGATATTCACGAGCTCGCACTGATTCTTTTTGTGGTTTTTAACCCTTTCAGAGCTGACGAAAACCATTTCACACTTAGGACATTGATACTTAGACTGGAGCATATCAATGTTCTTGATGTATAGAGCATGGTTCTCATGGGAAAGAATATCCATAACCACTCCTTCTCTCTCCGAACGACGGATACACTCAACATTACCGGTCTTTACATCCATAGAGTAGACGTTGATGCCGAAATGAAAGCATTCCTCAAGTTCATCGAGCTGCAGGAGGTCAATTGGTTTGAAGCTTCTAAATAAACTCAACGAATACTGAACCCCCTTGTAGGAGCAGTAGCGCTTGAATACTTCCTTTACCTGAGCCTGGATCCGACGAGGATCTTTCTTAGCATGCTGATGCAAATGCCACGCGATACAGTGAAACACACACTTGTTGTTGGTCTTGGGAAAATTGATTACGTGCTTGTTCTCGCGAATAATCTTAGGGACAACAGCTTCGCTATCGCCAAGTGCATGCTCACGGAAATAAATGTAAATTTTAAACCCAGTAATTGACTTCAGCTTATACCCCGATTTGGAATAGTTAAGCGTGTTAGCCAACTCCATTGACCTGATCTCTGAGATAATTTTTTTACGAATATCGGATCGACTGTTGATAGCAACAGGGTCTTAAATACGTAAGTATTAGCCAGATTGGGGTGCCAATACTGAGTAAAATCCCCATCCGTTAGGCTCACGAGATCGTAGCCAAGAGCAATGTACACCTTGAAGGCGTTAGTTTGACCAGCAAGGACGTTCTCCAGCTTGTCGTAGAACTCAGCAGGTTGGATACCCTCATACAGGTGCGACTCCATGTGTGTTCCGTTGTAGAAACGATACTTGGGGTCAGCCTTATAGTCCGGGGAGATCTGCTTCTTCAGAGTCTCGACGGAAATTTTGTACTGCTTCGCCAGTAGCTTCTGGTTGGTAGGACGGGAAACGTTGCTAACATAAACCATTTTACCAGTTCTACCACGCACCTTAACGCGGTAGGTGCTGCCCCATTTGATAGGTTGGATATTTAATCTCTTTAATCCTTCGAGTTCGTATGCAAACATGTTGCCTATATATGCTTGGCTATATTATTCCCGTAGATATGACTTTATAATTATTTGACCTTGTATCAGGATCGACTTTATATCTTAGTCATTTACAAAATATTTTGAAATTAATTAATTCAATTTTTTGGCTTGTACCTTTTTGGATGTTTGAAGCCATTGTCATTAACTATATTGGGATTGACTTTTTATTTGAGAAAAAAATATTAATTAATTAAGTTTGGTTTTGTGGTTAGGTTCGGTTTTGCCATCAATAAGTTCGGTTTTGGGCTTTCGCTTGCGAGCTCGAATCTGCTCTCTATTCTTGTCGTCGTAGTCTTTTTGATAAGATAAACGAGCTTCGCGTGTGTGCTGGTAGTAGCGCTTCTGCGCTGCCTTGATACGTTCCTTGCTAGCTTGGTATTGCTCAGGAGAGTACGCCATCTTTGTATATTACTTACTTTATATTGATCGGGATTCAAGATATATTTTCGAAGCATTATGTATTTATCGGGATAAAAATTATAAACTTCGACGCAATAGGCAGCCAGGTTGCCCGCTTCGCACTAATTGTTGTTCGAGAGCATCCCATAAATCATGCCGAGAATTTCCTTCAACGACTCCTTTGACGGCATCGATCGACGGACTTTTAGCGTTTCATCGATCCGTCGAATTGTCTCGTCGTCATCGCTAATGAATATCCACTCGAGATAGTTGGTAACAATACCAAACGTCCGCTCCAGTCCTTCGACATCACACAAAGCTTCGAGACCGGCCACGTTCTGAGCAATTCCTTGCGGAATATCATCACGTTTCGCTTCGACGATAGATATTCGCTTCCTGCCACGCTTCAACACAAACTCGAAGCGACCATGCACACGAACGTTCTTCCCTATCACATCCTCTTCGACAAGAATCGTGACATCGCCAAGCATAAGACAGACTGCTTCTATAACTGCCACAATAAACAACTGGCGCTTGGCTTCCTTCCCCGTGTAGATATCCCCGTATAATTGGCGTAATTCAGCCAGCCGAGCATGTAGCTGCTCGACAACGTTTTGAGGAACAGCACTCGCTTCGAGATTAAAGTCCTCCATTGTCAGAATCGGTTCAAGATCGGTCCACGACAGGCTTGAATACGGCATCGAGCTATCGATATCTCTGTTCTTTCGCTTCTTGGTGGTGTCTTGAGTGCTCGTCTTCTCGTTTCCTTCCTGATTCTTCTGACGAATCATTGCATTGATCGCAGCCCATCGTTTGAGACGTTCGGGGTGCCGGTGCATTGTAGTTGGCGGCAAAGAGGGTGCCACGCCGAGAGCCATGGCTGCGGAGCGGTCGTTTTCATCCTTCGGAACCACCACCAGCACGTGAACCACGTCCTCTCCAAGCGAAACGTCTGGCCCAAACAGGTCCGGCTTGTTCAACTTCCACGACGCGCGCAGCTTCTTCATCTTCGATGTGTCAACTTGATTCTGCAGCATCTTGTCCAGGTCATCGTCGTCCGTCAGCCACGCGCCGCCCTCCGTCTTCGCCAGGCAGAGCTGCAGGTCCTTGGCATCGCACGTGATCGTCGCTGGGTTCTCCGCCTTGATGACCTTCTTCAAGTGGCCCACCAACTTGTTCTCGTCAATATCGACAGGGAATGCGCTGCCCGCGGCACCGACGACAGCACAGCTAAGCGTCACCATCTTTCCTCGAGCCGGCAGATTCTGGAATGAGGAAAAAGGGAGGGAGAATTTCTGGCGTACTTAAGCGGACATTAAGGTGTGTGACATAGATTTTCAACCAATGAGACGCTGGTCCGAACTAATCCTTAGGTAAAAATTTGCCAGCGTAATGTTCTATTGCTTTTATCAATATAGCTTGAGTTGAGCGATTCTAAAACTACCCTAATATTGTAAAGGCGCTGCTTTCGCTCTAAGGTGGTCGAGAGGTTGCGTCGTTGAAATCGCTGCTGTCCCGAAAAAAGGTTTCAGGAATGTTCTCGGTGGTAAATTAAGGTAAGGAAAAAAATTGCCGGCGTAATGTGCCAGATATTACTACTGACGACGACGACGACGAGTAGGTTTCTGTAGCAATTCGTAAATGGTCGAGTAGAAAGGCAGCAGTGTGGGTAAGATTGAATGTATAAGCTGGATAAAAAAAATACGACGCTCGTCGCCTCCGATGCAGCATGTAAGCAGTTCGTTGCTGGTCACACAACACTTTAGCAATGGCAATATGCCACCACTCGATGAGCTTCGAAAACTTAACCGTTGCCAGCAGCCGAAACCTGCATGAGGTCATTTTACCACAACGAAGAAAACATTAGCATAGCTCCACCACCCACAACCATGCAAAATACAGATTCGACATACGCGAGGCACGTCGTGGTGCTCTGTGAGACTGCCGAGGTACTGGTTAAGCTCTTCAATGCGCTCTCTGTACGTTTTGGACGCCGCTTTCTCGATCTCCTCTTGCTCCTGAAATACCACAACCACCACAGTCAGAACTACTGCACATAGATAATTTCTACACTGCAGCCATAGATATACGCACCCTCTTCTTCTGGTGCTCGGCGTGGCGTCGCTGCGCTGGGGTCATGTCCTCGTCCGCCTTCACGGCGTCTGCGTCTTCGCGCTCCTCGCGCGGCGTCTCCTCCTCGCGACGCTTGGACTTCTTCTTGTGCTTCTTGTGCTTGTGCGCGGACGCCACCTTGAGCTTGCTGCCGTTCTTGAGCTTAAGCTTTCCGCGCTTGACGTTCTCCATCTTGGCGAGAGGTGGAATAACTTCGACTGGAGACAGGAATCTAGAAGTGGTGTATGCCACACCACATTATTTTTCTCGCCAATTATTGTTCATAACACGAATGGAGACCGAGACACCGCCGGCCCAAGCGGCTGCGGCCGCGACTCCGCCGCCTGCAGCCGCTGCGGCGCCAGTGCGGCCGCCACACAGACTGCAAGTGTACCGTAGTATGAACCTCAGAGTGTACAAGTCGCTCAAGCCCGGCAAGCAGCGCGAGGCGTACTTGGCCAGGTTCAAGAGGAGACGCGGCATTCCAGTGGCCAATCAGAAGAAAAAGAAGGAGGAAAAGCAAGAAGAGGAGCCGATGCCGTCGCCACAGAGGATGGTACCGGGAAACTTTGTGTGGCCTGAAGGTCTGGACCGCGAGGAATTCCTCGCCAAGAAGCCGGGAGCAGAGCGCATGGCGTACTTGGCTTTTCACATCAAAAGACACGCTCTCGAGCTGCAGCCGGCTATGGACCCACGGCGTATACCGTTAGGTCGCAAGCCAGACGCTCTGGCTCATCCTCGCTGCGGTTGCTCGAGCTCCGAGGCTTGCTCGTCCTGTAGCAGGTGTGTGGAGCTCCATTGCGTCTGCGGATTAAGTGGACGACCTCGCCGGGCTTTGTGTATGGAGTCGCGTGCATGTAACTGTGTGCTGACGGATCCGAGTGCGCGTTGCAAGCTTTGCCATGGCTGTCGACAGCCTCGGGGACTTAGCCATTGTCGTTGTGTTCTTCACCAGCGATTTTTGTGGACAAAGCGCCATCCAGAACTCAATGTAGAGTTGACAGAGGAGGAAGAGAAGGCAGTATGCAGTTGCTTCCTGCTAAACCATCGACATGGAGGCGCTGCCGCTACGAAGAAAAGGGAGGCAAAGGCACGGAACGAGATGGAGCGCGTTCGACGGATAAAACGAGCGATAGGATTCTCGTCGAGCGATAACATTTATCGCAGCAGGAAAATCGCAACATTTCTTGGCGACGAAGGGCTAGAAAATGACCTCGATGATGGAGTTGACGATGGACCAGGCACAGAAATACTGCCTCCAAGAACTGAAAATGTAATTCCGCGAACGATGATCACGAGATTCCTTGATCCTTACTTCAAGCCAGCCTCATACCATCCACTGTTTCGATCAGACGGATGCTCATTATTGGAATCGATTGAGCCACGAGGTGGGCATGTCAACCGGAGAAAATTTGGCGCGGTGCGTACCCTTGCCCAATCAAGAGGGGTTCTAAAGACAGGATATACTGACGTGAAATGTTTTGGCGGTACAGCATGCAATAAACGAAGAGGTCAGTCGAGGACTAGAAAATATGCTGTACGAAATTGGTAAGCTCTCAAGTTTTAAAGTTCTGACACCGGTGCGTTAGATCGCAAATGATAACCCTCACCGTTTTTTTTATGTTATGATGTAGATCGAAACGCTGCAATGCCGTCTGATGTACGTGCACTGCCAACAATACTTCTGATTTTGAAAATTGGTCATTAATGACTTGCATCTCTCTGCATTTTACAGGACCTTGTGGACTATTTGGTGTATATGGCCAGTGTCAAATCATCAAACATTGGGGAGCTAATCGGGAGTTTTGATGATTCTGCTGCTGTAGCTGGCAGCATCGTCATTGAGGAGTACATGACACAGCTTATGGAAGATGCTGTAGAGCAGAAAAAAGCGTTGTGCCCTGTTACGGAAGCAAGCGTGCAATCATTTACCCGCGAACTCCTCTCAGGCTTTAACTGGCGGCTGTTCGAGCAGCAGAATTGCAGTTCGCTGTCAGATTCGTTGACCGATCAAGCTGCGCTAGCCGATAAGGTGGCAGAATTAATTTTACCTGAGTTTGTCTCGACTCAGCCACTGCAATTCGACGTAGGGGCTCATAAGGCGGATTTGCTGAGATGGATTCGAAGTGCTGTTGCTATACCTTCACTAGCTTCAACTGGTGAAGGCCCTCATATCACGACCAATATGCAAACAAACGAAAAGGCAAGTAATCTTGGGGATGATCGTCAAGATAACGAGGTGGAAAAAGCCCAACGTACTCATCGCATTCGATTGTCGGTAAAAGCGAACCCCATGCATGGCCACCCCGCGTACAAACTTCATTTTACCACTGCATTAAAAGATGGCCACCATGTTGAGACTTCTGTCGGTGGATTGGACAGTAAAGAAAAGGCAAAGGCGACGATAATGCAGCTTTCGAAGGCGGTAGAACGCCAGGAGGAAAGGAGTAAGAGAGCGCAAGAGGGACATCAGCAGCAGCAGGTGCCGGCGCCAACACGAGTAGATCCCATAGCTCCGCCGGTGCTTCACCCGCCACCTCCAACTGACCCGAATGATCCTGACACCCCCATGTTTTTGCATGTGTGGGAGCATTTTAATGCGTATGCAAAGCAGAAATGGGAGGCATCCGTTGCTGCAAGCTCGAACGCATTAACGTCTGAAGACGAAGCGTCAGCAACAGAACAAAGCACGGAGCCATACCAAGGAAGACCGAAAAGGCGAAAAGTATCTTCTCAGTAGAGTGCACGTTCTGAAATTCCGACTGTTGGTATCTGTTTCCAAGGCTGGTGTATCCTTTCTTGTGGATGCATCGTAAACAAACTGGCATGCAGCAGCAGCTAGCAGATCCATATATATATGGGGCAAAGGGAGCTCGGTCTAAACTGGGTTAGTCGAGCATCATCAAGACGTTTGGTGTTGAAGAAAGCTGGTGCCGAAACGGACAAGTATTTTCGCTGGTGTTGTTGGCCTGTGTTCTAAAAACGATGCTGTGGGGTGACAGCAGCGTATGGATCGTAACTTGCTTAGCCTTGCGTTTGGTGCAAGTGAACGCTGACGAAAGGAGGCGGCTACAGCAATGAATAAGTACGAAGTGCTCGGCGTGATCGGCGAGGGCGCGTACGGTGTAGTGCTGAAATGCCACAACAAAGAGACCAACGAGACGGTTGCCATCAAGAAGTTTAAAGAGAATGAAGACGACGATCCAATGGTTCGCAAGACAACACTTCGTGAAGTGAAGATGCTGCGCTTCCTAAAGCACGGCAACATAGTTGCACTTAAGGAAGCCTTCCGCCGCAAAGGTCGACTTTACCTTGTTTTTGAATACGTGGAGAAGAATTTGTTGGAGGTGTTAGAAGACAAGGCCAACGGTGTCGACAGCGAGCTTGTTCGGTCGTACATTTTTCAGTTATGCTGCGCGATTCATTATTGCCATACCAATAATGTTGTCCACCGTGACATCAAACCAGAAAATTTGCTCGTAAATACGTCCAACGGTGAACACTCCCTGCGCCTGTGTGACTTTGGATTTGCACGATCACTACCGAGTAGTGGAAATGCTTGTGACTTAACAGAGTACGTTGCTACTCGATGGTATCGTGCTCCGGAATTATTGCTCGGAGATACGAAGTACTCCAGGTCAGTGGATATCTGGGCGATCGGGTGCATCATGGGCGAACTTATTGAAGGTCAGCCTATGTTTCCAGGGGAAAGTGAAATCGACCAACTGTACTTAATCCAAAAAATGCTCGGGCCGCTCCAGAAACGACACATGGAGCTGTTTGCAACAAACCCACGCTTTTCAGGGCTCAAGATTCCTGATGTAAAAGTCCCAGAAACATTATATCGTAGATATTGCGGGCGCGTGTCAAAGAAAGCCATTAGTTTTCTGGAAGGCGCCATCCAGTTATGCCCTGAAGATCGGCTGACTAGTGAAGAGTGCTTGAAGCATCCGTACTTCGAAGGTCTTTCATATTCTTCTTCAGTGGAGTCAACCTCTGCTGGCTGTTCAGCTACAGCCACTGCGAGCACTGCTCCAGAGCTAAAACCATTGCAACTTAATTTAAGCGAAAAGCAGCAACCTACAGGCCCCACGGCGATGGACGATGATATGGCGTTTGGTGCGTCTCGATGGCCTCCAGAGCCGTATGAAACATCACGCAGTAAGTGCTGGATGTCTAGTCGTGGCATAACGAAAGCGGAGGAAAAGAACCTTGCAGTGGCAAAAGATAAACGTCGATCAGGAAGCAGGCGTGGACGAAAAGACGAAAGGGGTGGAAGTGGTCATTCAACGAGCAGCAGTAGCCTCAGAAAGATGACCGACTCGGTTGAAGACATTTCTGGTGCATCTGTATCTGCATTATGGCAACCAAGCGAGTGTGCAGCACCTAAAGACGATGACTGCGGGTCAATGAGCACCTTGAGTGGACGACGAAAAAGTCGCAAGAAAGGTGGCAAGCATCTACCCAAGCCTACAAGCGGGGGCAGCAAGAAGAAGACATCGTACGGTGGTGATTCTGCGTCCTCAACAAACGTGGGTCTTCCTGCTGGTGTTGGAATCGCCATGGTTCGACCTGTGTCGCGACAAGTCATGCTTTTACAGCAAACCTTGCCGCGTTACTTACCTCAACTTGGCGCTGGTACTCACGACACGCTCGGTGACTTGTCAAACTCAACAGGGATCTCTTCTGTTTCAACTTCCATGCCTAACGGTTGTAGTACTGGTGGCAGCATCGGCTACAGTGCCAAGAGTACAGCTGGCGATGATGACGAAGAGGGTGGTCTAGCCAGCGTGTACAATTACCCGGTGTACTCACGGACAAGTTACCCGAAGAAATCATCCAAGAAGCTCCGTGAACGCACCCTGGACGCCCAGGAGTTACTGGAGTTCAACTGAGCGATACTCGCACATGTGCCCATAGAAACCGAATCATGTCAAGAACAGTAGATCGTCCTTTTGTCAATCAAACAACCATAGATTTCTTTCCCATTCCCTAAGCTGCTCACCGACAAACATTTCGGCAAGAAGAGCCCCAAGCCAGCCACGTCGAGCCCAACGTCGACGCCGAGTGTCTTGTCAACAACTTGCCTTCAACCTGTAACTTCGTCTTCCGGCGGGAGCCGAGACCACGTCCATGCAGCCGACAAGCTCGCACCAGCTCCAGCCAGCATCAATGGTCTCGTTCTCTCCAACCTGAAGCAGCAACACACTTTTGCGATGACATCCCCAATCAAAGCCTCCACCTCACTGCTTTCTTCCAGCCTCCGCGCAGTCACTTCGTAACCCGCCAAAGTGCCTGTTGCAGTTTTCTCACAAGTCACAGATCGATAGCCCCGTCTCTGCGCCATGTCAAGTCGACAGGAGCCTCCTTCAAGCTCATTCCTGAATTTGCCGAGTCGCGCGCACGTGCCGCAGCCCCCGCCATGACCTCCCGCCTGCAGACCGAGCGCCGCGCCAGCCCCGTCCCTGCGCGCGAGCTGGCCTTCGTGCTGCACCGCGGCCAGCGCAACGTGGAGCGGCTCGAGCGCCTGGAGCAGCTGCTGGTGCAGGACCCCGCGTTCAGCCACGAGAAGATGAACTACCTCACGCGCGGCGAGCAGTACAAGCGCGCCATGCAGATGTCGGCCCGCGTGGAGATCCTGGCGCGCCGCCACAAGCTCAGCGAGGAGGACACGGAGCAGCTGCGCCTCATCTTCCAGGGCATCACGAGCTGCTCGGCGTCCACCACGCTGCACACGCTCATGTTCATCAAGAACCTTGGATTGCTGTTCACCGACGAGCAACAAGCTCAATGGATGGAGATGGCCAAACAGTGGCGCATGGTCGGATGCTACGCCCAGACCGAGCTCGGCCACGGATCCAACGTGCGCGGACTCGAGACCACCGCCACCTACATCCCTGCCACCGACGAGTTCGAGATCCACTCGCCCACGCTGACGTCCATGAAGTGGTGGCCGGGTGCGTTGGCTCGCACGGCCAACTTCGGAGTGGTGTATGCTCGTCTGTTACTGCACGGCAAGGACTACGGTGTGCACAACTTCATGGTGCAGTTGCGTGACTTGGAGACGCATGATGCGATGCCTGGTGTGACGCTGGGCGACATCGGTCCGAAGATCGGTTTCAACAACGTGGACAACGGATACTGCAAATTCAACCGTGTTCGCATCCCGCGTCAAAATATGGGCATGAGATTCGCCACGGTCACTCGCGAAGGCAAGTACGTGAAGAATTCGGGTGTACCTCAGGAAGTGCTGTACTTCACCATGCTGCAGACGCGGATGGTTTTTATCCGCTCTGCTGGTATCAACTTGGCCAAGGCTTGCACTATCACGATCCGCTACTCGGCTGTTCGTCAGCAGGGATACGATGCTAACAATCCGAAGTCCAAGGAGGAGCTGAGCGTGCTGGACTACCAGACGCAGCAGTACCGTTTGTTCCCGCTGCTTGCGGCTGCATACGCTATCGTACTGACCGGTAATGCCTTTTGTATCTTAAAACTGTGGGGATGAGTATGGCTCTGACGATAAAATGTGTGTATGCACCAACAGGAAACCGCGTGGATGATTTTGCTGCCTCACTCTCGGAGCAAACAAAGCGTGGGGATGTGAGACTTCTCACTGTGGGGCACGTCATGAGTTGTGGGCTTAAAGTTTTCACCACGGATCTTGCAACTGCCGGTATTGAAACGGCTCGTCGGGTACGACGGAATCGTACTGCTTCTTCTCCTCAAGAATGGTTTCTAACGCTTCATGCTTGTGTATTGTTTAGGCTTGTGGTGGCCACGGCTACCTGCTTTCAAGTGGTAAGTCTACACCACTCCTTAAGAAATTCATTTTTCATCAAAATGCTCACACAACTTTTGTTTGTTTGACAGGCCTGCCGGTGGGTTTCCGCGTCTACGAAGCAACTCCCAAAAATGATGTCCAGGAGCTAATTTTCTGTCTCGTTCTCCATTCAGATTCTGCTGGGCGACGCCGTACAAACTGTTACCACGGAAGGGGACAATCTGGTGCTTTCTGTGCAGGTTTGTGTTGCTGACTACTTTTTTTACCTGTTGGAGACATCATATTGACTCTACCAACTGGTCTTGTACTTGCAAAACTATAGACTGCTCGTGCTCTGTTGAAAATTTTGGCCGCCTTCAAGAAAACAGGCATGGTGCCGGAGCCTATGGCGTTCCTTGCAAACCTTGACAAGTCGACACACGCAACTCCTCGTACCAAGCAGCAGTGGCTTGAGCCGCAGAATTACGTGGCAGCTTTCGAGCAGCGCTTCCTGTTCCAGCTCAGCTCCTACGTGAAGAAGATCTCAGCGGAGACTTCGGTAACTGCCGGCTTGCAGAACAACTCGATGGACACCTTGAAGTTGACGAACTCGTACGCCAGCTTGGTGATCGTGAAGACTTTCGCTGAGGTTGTCCAGGCTTCGTCGACGCTTACGTCGGAGTTCCTGTCGTCACCAGCAATCCTTAATGTTGTGCGTTTGCTCTGCCACTTGTTTGCACTCACACAACTGGAAGCTACCGCCGGTGAATTCATGGAGAGCGGATGCGTCTTCCCGAGCGAAATGCCGGTCATCCGAGCCAACATCGAAGAGCTGCTCGCGCTCATTCGTCCGCACGCCGTGACACTCGTGGACGGCTTCAACTTCTCGGACCACACGTTGAACTCGACGCTGGGTCGCTACGACGGCAACGTGTACGAGGCTCTGTACGAGTCTGCGCAGCACGATCCGCTGAACCACTCGTCGGACAAGGTGGCCTTGCACGAGTTGCTGCGTCCGATTCGTGACGAGATGTCGCAGTCGCGTCTTTAAGCATGCTTGCGGGGTAGTTGGCGGGTTGTCGGTAGGTGGAGAAAACTCTGATAGCCTGAAGTTGTATAACGTAGCGTTTGAATGGATAGGCGCTGTCGCTTCTTTTTCAGATCACAACCCAAATGCGTGATTGTTTTGTTCATGTCACCTCTCGTACAACAAGTCGTAGGGAAGGAAGCCAGGTGACAAGCAATGCTTGTCAAGGGTACTGTCATGGCCAAGTCAACTTCAACATCTATTGATGACAAGTTCAATGGTCCATGTCGACTAAACACCTAGTAACCAGCATGACCGTCAACCTCATTTCTGAATCTGCGCAGTGATTTGCACGTCACCATTGAGCGGGAGATGCCGTCGCCATTGGATGCTGAACGTCGCAAGAGTCGCGTGCCGTCGAGGGAGCTGGCCTACGTGCTGCACCAAAGCAAGAGCAACGTGGAGAAGCTCGAGTGGCTGGAGCAGCTACTGGTTCAAGACCCCACCTTCAACCATGAGAAGATGAACTACCTCACGCGCGGCGAGCAGTACAAGCGCGCCACGCAGATGGCTGGAAAAGCTGAGATCATCGCTCACCGGAACAAGCTCAGTGAAGAAGACACGGCTCTGCTGCACGTGGTGCTACAAGGCTTCACGAGCTGTCCGTCTTCCACTGCTCTGCACACCGGGATGTTCTTTAAGAACCTTGGATTGCTGTTCACCGACGAGCAACAAGCTCAATGGATGGAGATGGCCAAACAGTGGCGCATGGTCGGATGCTACGCCCAGACCGAGCTCGGCCACGGATCCAACGTGCGCGGACTCGAGACCACCGCCACCTACATCCCTGCCACCGACGAGTTCGAGATCCACTCGCCCACGCTGACGTCCATGAAGTGGTGGCCGGGTGCGTTGGCTCGCACGGCCAACTTCGGAGTGGTGTATGCTCGTCTGTTACTGCACGGCAAGGACTACGGTGTGCACAACTTCATGGTGCAGTTGCGTGACTTGGAGACGCATGATGCGATGCCTGGTGTGACGCTGGGCGACATCGGTCCGAAGATCGGTTTCAACAACGTGGACAACGGTTACTGCACGTTCGACCACGTGCGAATCCCTCGTGGACAAATGGGTATGCGAGTTGCTACCGTGACCCGCGAAGGCAAGTACGTGAAGAACTCGGATGTCCCTCAAGAACTGCTATACTTCACCATGCTGCAGACACGCATGTCGTACATTCGTTCGAGTGGTCTTGCACTGGCGAAAGCATGCACTATCACGATCCGCTACTCGGCTGTTCGTCAGCAAGGGTACGATGCTAACAACCCAGCGTCTAAGGAGGAGCTGAGCGTGCTGGACTACCAGACGCAGCAATACCGCTTATTTCCGCTGTTAGCAGCGGCGTACGCCATAACTTTGACAGGTACGTGGCTTTCGTACTCGTGACTCGTAGTCGTATTTACTGACAGCATGTATCAATTATTCTTGGCAGGAAACCAAGTGGATGCCTTTACACTAGATCTAGCCGATCAGATCAAGCGTGGTGACCCTAGTATGCTTGTTGTGGGGCATGCGATGAGCTGTGGGCTGAAAGTTCTTACGTCGGAAATGGCTTGCAACGGTATCGAAACATGCCGCAGGGTACGTTGTTTAACAGAATAACAATGCGAAAAAGCGCTTTCTGACGTGTTTGCCTTGTAGGCTTGTGGAGGACACGGATATCTTCTATCTAGTGGATTGCCGGTGCTTCTCGGCGACATTCTTCAAATGGTGACTGCAGAAGGCGAGAACTTTGTCCTCTGTCAACAGGTTAGTTAAGTTCATACTTATAACACTGATACAACGGGCTAACCCTCAACTTGTACGATTAGACTGCGCGAGCATTGCTGAAGGTGCACGGTCAGTTCCAGTCAAGCGGGCGTCTTCCTGGAGCAATGCAGTTCATTGCAAATATCGGAAAGCCACTGCGTGCGCAGCCCCGTAGCAAGGGCCAATGGCTTGAACTCGACACTTACGTTGACGTCTTTCAACAGCGGTTCCTTCACTCTCTGCGTGGACTTGTGAACAAGGTGTCTTCTGAGCCGTCCATTGCAGCCGGAATCCAGAACAACTCGATGCACTGCTACAAGCTGGCCAACGCGTACACCTACCTGGTCCTGGTGAACAATTTCGTACATGCAGTTCGATCTTCAACGACGTTAACGCAGGAGCGTCTATCCAGCACTGATATTCTTCCTGTGCTCCAGCTTCTTTGCAAGCTCTTCGCGCTCACACAACTGGAAGCTACCGCCGGTGAATTCATGGAGAGCGAATGCGTCTTCCCGAGCGAAATGCCGGTCATCCGAGCCAACATCGAAGAGCTGCTCGCGCTCATTCGTCCGCACGCCGTGACACTCGTGGACGGCTTCAACTTCTCGGACCACACGTTGAACTCGACGCTGGGTCGCTACGACGGCAACGTGTACGAGGCTCTGTACGAGTCTGCACAGCACGATCCGCTGAACCACTCGTCGGACAAGGTGGCCTTGCACGAGTTGCTGCGTCCGATCCGTGATGAGATTGCCCGGGAGTCTGGTGCCAAGTCGCGCCTGTAGATGCTTGATGCAGTTGAATGTCCAAGAGTGTTTGGTTCGCGCTTTAAATGAGCATTGAGCTCTTAGTTGGTATGCACACAAATCGTTTTAAATTCTATTGGTATTGCGTGTAGCATTACTATTATGTCTCGACTGGCCCTCCTAAGGACTTCCCAAAGACGCTTACCAGCCCAGTGCTTGGTCGCTCACTGCATGGTGTTACCTTGTGTCCATGAACTTCTCCGATCAAAATTATATCTTGTCGTGGACTCGAAAGCCAGTGGAGCTTATTTAGAGCAAGAAAGTGAACACCGTCTTCTTCCAAGACCTTCAGAATCCCGAAGGACTTCAGCGTTTCGATCCGATAGCAGAGCTTATCGTCTTCCCAGACATAGCCGCCAAGCAGAATCATTTTGGACCTCACGCCAAGTGCCGTGTCGACGCAGCATGGTGTGGTGAAAAGCTTTAACGAGCCAAATGTCCATCGTACTGTTATGATTGCCCCTACTGCGCGAACAGATACAATAGCGGCAACAATACCAAGAACGATGACACCATGACCTATCAAGCTCCACACATAATACGACACTGCCTCTGCTGCTGATTTTGTGTGCTGGAGGCTGGAGTGATTCAGCGACGTGAGATAGTATTGCATCGCTGCCGCACATATAAACTCGCCGATCAGCGCTGTCTCGTAATTAAACAGGAGCCGCTTGATGAAGCAGCGCACCTTCTCCCCCATCCAATTCATGCTCTCGACCATCTCGAACAGCATCGACAACACCCCTGACAAATTGTACCCCAGAGAAATGTACTGCACTTTTGCGAAGAAACCGTCTTGAGCAATGAGCATGAACAGATCACTCATCAAACCCTCTACAAGGAGGTACAGAAGAGCTGCGCGGTGATAATTCCTTGCGCCATGCGCGGAAAGCCTCAGGCTCTCTTGAACGTACACAACTGCATCCTTGAATCGAATTTTTTCCTGCATGTTGTCACACCTCCTTCCATAGCGTTTGCAAGAAATATAGCTCCGACGCATTAAAATTGAGCGGTACGCAATCCACACCGCCCCAAAGACGCCGTACCAGTATGACCTTCTGTACGTTGTATCTCCTGTGTCATCGGCTAACGATGCACCATTGCTATCATACGTTCCAAGGCCATTTACCCGAACGTATGCCGTTTGGTCATTTGCACAGTATGTCCCGGATGCTTCTTCGTAGAACCCGTAGTAACCAATGCTGCCGTGATAGAAGTAGTGATTGAATTCGTAGCTTTCACCAGAGCAACTGGCTGGTGTGGTGGAGGACGGGGCTGTTCTCTCTGTTCCTAAATGATAGGCGCCATGAATGTTGTACTGCGCCACCACAAAGTGACAGATTCGACCCCCGGGAACGGTATAATAATGCGTGATTCCAACGTTCCACCACGCGCCAGCCACCATCAGACCTTCTACTGGGCAGAGCTCCTCGCGATTTACCGTCTCTATTGCTGTTCCACTAGGAACGACCAAGTCCTGTGTGATCTTGTGCGGTGTCACAAACTTGATGTAGCTTCGGGCCTGCAAAAGCAAGGGTACCAACCCGACACACATCCATACACCCAGCAGCACCCTTTTCGCAGTAAACAGACTAGAATCTTCACTGGCGGTCTCTTCGCTTGCGGCAGGGTAGTCATCGTCCACGCAGTACACTTTTGCCTTCTGCTTGGACGTCGAAAAATGTCGACTACCGCTGATTGCGGACGCGAACGTGCTGATACTGCCCTTGGACCTCATTGCCTGTTACTTCTTCCAGCCCGCAATATGTTGTACGCCTGAACCCTATGAGTAGAAGCTGTCTTGGTCTTTTGGAAACTGAAGTGTCGGGGCCGCTCCAGGCCACGGAGTTCTTGATATACAGCGGTTTTAATAGCTCGAGGCGATTCCTTCCACCGGTAAAGATAGAAGAGCTAGCAGAGTAGGTCGGTAGACTTGATGATCCACTCAACCAAAACGTTGTCCAGCATCAGCTACTGGTGCTAAGCTTAGAACATCGATATGTCCGCCGCACAGTCGCACGCTGCAGCGAAGCCCAGCGAAGTCGGCCCTGTCGGTTTACTATAACTAATTAAAGCCTGTGAACCACGACCACCTTGCGACTCATCCGACAAGACTCGACGCGCGATTTTCATTTCTATCAGCACAGAGGACACTAAAACGTTTTCCCGCTGTTTCACATAATACTCGAAAAAATACCTTGTCGCGACTTTTGCGTTAGAAATTCACGAAACCATTTAGATATCCATAGTAGAAAGCGCGGCAAGCGAAATTCAAATTTCGCGCGCTCCACTTCCAGCATCTCCATGATGGCGGACAGTCGACGCCTGGCGCTCGAGCGGTGGCGCGCCGAGAAGCGCTGCAAGAAGGAGCAGGCGGCGCAGCAGAGCGCCACAGCCGCGCGGGGCGTGCGCCGCGTAGCTGTCCACAGGTAAATGTCCCTTGTGCGTCTCCGGCGGTAGAAATGCGGGGCTGACAAAGTTTTTGTGGCAGAGCTGCTCAAAGGCCCTCAGCGCCTGCGTCCGCGCCCAGTAACAAGCCCGAGACGAAGCTGCCGACGTCGCTGGTGACGAAAGTCCGTCGAGTGTCGCGGGAGCCAGCACCGCTGACGCTGGCGCCGGTGCAGGAGCGCAGGGCGGAGCTCTACAAGACGCCGGCAAAGGCGAGCAGGGACGAAGTTCTAGAAGAGGATGAGGACTCGACCATTGAGACATTGTCCGCCAGTGGGCGAAAGGCTAGACGACGCAGCTACATTTCACCGGGATCTAACGTCCCGTCGCTCGCTGGAGGAGCGAAGAGGGTGCTGACACCGACAAGGATACTCCACGAGGAACAAGCGGAATTTGAGGTGGAGAGTGACTCTGAGGAATCGAACGGCACTCCCGAGGTTATGAAGGGACCAAGACGGGTTAGTGTGCTCTCGACGACGCAAGAGAAGAAACAGGATGCAAACAGGTCAAAGAGTAGCCTCGACAGCAGGACATCGCGAGAAAGCACGTCGACACGGACGTCGCTGGATGATTCGAAGACAATCATGTCTATCAGCGAGCGGCTGGAAGGCAATCCGAAATGGGAACTTGACGACTTCATCGTCACAAAGAATTTGGGTCAAGGCAAGTTCGGCAACGTCTATCTGGCCAAAGAGAAGTGCTCCAATGTCACTATTGCTCTCAAGGTAACTGCCTCCACGGATGCGTTGATCTGTATGTCTTGTTGTTTGCTAAAAAAAGAATGCATACAGGTTCTTTTCAAGTCGCCGTTGACTCGTGATGGCGGTGTTAGTAACTTAAAACGTGAGGTGGAGATTCAAGTGCGGCTTCGCCATCCTAATATTCTCCGCATGCACGGCTACTTTTATGACGACTCCTGCGTCTATTTGGTGCTTGAATATGCACCGTACGGTGAGCTCTACAAGGAGTTGGCCAAAGAAAAATTCTTTGCGGACGCTATTGCTGCTCACTACGTGGCACAAGTAGTCGAAGCGCTCAAGTACTGCCACAGCTGCAATGTGATTCACCGAGATATCAAGGTAATAGCTACTGTTTGGGGACTGAATCTCATCGCTGAAGGCTTACAGTGTATTTCTGCATGAATCATGCTATTGCAGCCTGAAAATCTTCTACTAGGATACAACCAGACCATCAAACTTGCTGATTTTGGGTGGTCAGTCCATGCCCCCAAGCCGTACAATCTTCGCAAAACATTTTGTGGAACTCCGGATTATTTAAGCCCGGAAATGGTGATGGGAGAACCATACGACTACAGAACGGATTCATGGAGTCTTGGCGTACTCACTTACGAGTTGCTGGTTGGTTCAACGCCGTTCTACTGCGAAAATCAAATGGAGATGTACAAGCGGATTGAGCTTGTCGACTATCGCTTCCCTGATAAGCCGATTGTATCGGAGAGTGCGAAGAGTTTCATCAATGCGCTACTCAAGCGAAAACCTGGACATCGGATGAGCTTGACCGACGCTGCCAAACACCCATGGATTCAAAAACGTTATCAAATTAATTAGTACAGTACAATAACAGCATTTTTCGTCTGGCGAGTTATTCCACCACTTCCCCTTCAGTAGCTCTTGATACTTCTCAGCTTTATCGTTACGGCCGCGCACGTACGGGTATCAAAATTCACGATGGCGCATTTCACATTAGGATCATAAGCTATCGACCCCGCGTAAACTTCGTTTGCTGAAGGCGATTTGAGGTATTCTTGGTGCCACCGCATTGCTACACGAGACGATATTTGTCGTTAATATTGACAACGAAAGCATCAAGTTGGAGCTACACCAAATTTACAAAAAGGCGATCAGTGACAAGTGACAACTCGTTCGGTAAGCACGAAGCTATTTGCGACTTACATTTGTGAGAATGTCCTGGATCTGATCAACCGGCAACGACGGAAAGCAGAAGCGGAGGTCTGGTATTGAGCATCCAGTATCACGCTTTGTCTCCAATTGTTGAAGAATAAGCGCTGTAAAGAGAACATGCAATAATTATAAATAAGTTTAAGCATGAAAATGACGCAAACGCACGACGTACCGCTCCATTCTTCCTGAGACTTCGGTGCTGATGAGCTTGATGCGGAAACTGCCAGCTGGAAGACGACAAGACCGTACTGATTTTCCTCGTCTGCGCTAAAATAGTGGCGATAGTGACGCTCTGCCGCGGCTGAAGCGTTGAAAGTTCCCGCCCCAACAAACGAGCTTTGTGGGAGCAGGGAATTCACATTTTCAGCTTCAAGCACGGATTCCAGTCGTGAATATTTGCGAATAGCGACAACGGTGGTTGATGTTTTGCCGTTAATTGTAATCCGGTCATTGACGTGGATGATAGAATATGGGGCAACGTTTAGTCTACAAAAGCAGAAGCTGAATGAGCACGACTGATCGGTCGTACAGTATGAAGCCACAGTATCTAATACACCTGATAACACGTACCGGATCTCAAGCGTCTTCGTTCCTTGCTCTACCAGTGCTTGATCTCTCTCAGGAAGCGTGAATTGGTACTCTGCTGGAGGTATACCAGTTTCCAGATCAAGGGACCCACCGTTATGTTCCCAAGGCTTCTCAATAAGACTTTGTGCAACTACTGGACGGGTAAGTTGATGCCCACTGGGATGTTGTTGGACTCGAGCAGCATTTTGGCCAGATAGCGGTTCTCCACTTTCTCTTTTAATGCTGTTGCAAATCGACGGGAACTCGAGCAGTTCTAGCGCTGAAGGCGGAGATGCATGAGAAATCGCGTAGTCATTGTTGTACCTTTCACCCCAAAATATGATAGTCGAGAGTTAGCACTATGATCACTAATAACATATTGACCCCATGCACGTACAGGTGCATCACCTCAAGCATCCTCAGTGTCTCAATGTTGCGATCCTGCACTTCGTGAACACTAAAAAGCCTCGTCAGCTAGAATCAGCAGACACATATCTCGGACGATATATTGCATGAGGTAACTCACCGAGTTGCATTCATCCAGCGACGATTGCATGTCATAGCCGACGGTGGCCACGGCTCCTCGATGGCCCCCACGCACTCAACCTACATCTCCACACTTCCGTGAGATAAAAACCTCTCGATTCAACCAAACCCTGTCATACCAGTGCACCCAACTGCAGTTCCTGGTAGTCAAGTCCACCAACAGTCGGCACCACCTTGACATCCAGCAACCCCGTGCCATCATCTGCATTTCCACAATCTCAGAACGCAACCTCTTTTCAACTATTTTCCTCTATTTCTCCCTAACCGAGCTTTAGCTGCGCGCCATTCCGCTTCACCAGCACCCCCAGCACTTGAGCGCGGCTGAAAGGCGCATGCGCCACTCGATAGCTTCGCGTCTGCAGGTCAAAGGCCACCGCCGAGCTGCGGAGCTGCCCGATACACAGACGGAGAGCACCTTGTGTCTCCATTGAAAATGTTGCAGCTAAATCAGAAGTTTTGGACTCGAATGGTAAATTTTGTACTGTTACCTAACATTGTACGCGATGAAATTATGTTTTTGTGTAGGTTTACCAGGGGCGCCCTACAAATCGAGTGTGGTAAAGTTCGATAAAGGGCTCACTCGACCGTCGGTGCCCCAGCTAGCCACTCCAGCGACGCCCACAAAATACGTGATATTGGGCTGCAGATTCGAAATGGTCGCCGAGGTGTCTATACCACGATAAACCTCCACGCGATTAAGGCGGAGTGAATATGCTTCAACGGACTCCAGTGGCTCCCAAACCACAGCCGCACTGGAGGAAGTCACCTGCGTTGTAGTTGGCGCGTTGTCGGGAACAGCAATCGTCAGGTAGGTAGCTGCGAAAGATAACAAGTAAAAAGTTAATTTCAATGCTTTCACAACCAGTTTAGTTTACGTACGAATAGTATCCAGGAAAGAGTGCCAGCCCCACCTCGCGTAGCCCTGAACGAAGCAGCCTAAAGCTACAGCCTGCGAAAATGCCGCTGCTGGAGTAGGGAAAGCTGTGATGGGTATAATGGCAGCACCCAACATGGTGTGGTGTAAGTGGAATGATGTCGAAGGGAAGAGCCCCCACGAGACAACCACTGCAGCCACCAGCACCGCATACATCACGAGATATTGCTTCCATAAGTGGCCACGATATAAGCTCCTAAAGAGTCTGAAGGCCAAAAATGCCGCTCCAATGCTGAGTATCGTGAATACGACGTATGTTCCTACGTTAGCGTTTAGTTCCTCGTATCCTCCGAGGTCGACATTAAGCCACGGGACATATCCGATTAAATTCATATTAATCATCACGTGATATGGTATAACGTAGCAGATTGACCACATCAGTACTCGACGCTTGAGTGCCATCGACTTCCAACCCCGAAACGTGCTTGACGCTGCTACTTGATGGGCCAAACTGCTTGCCGCCAACAGGATCATCACTTCACCGTACGAACTGATAGAGATTCCAGCATAGTCTTGGCTAGAAGGTTGCCCTACGAGTCGAACGTAAAAGAACCCCCATGCAACAAGCGAGTAAAACATGACCGCAGGACTCAATCGTGGCAACAAAACAAAACCTGCCGAGACTACAAATCCCACACCAAGGATCCACCATGAAAGATCACTGCAGTAGTTGCTAGGAGCTTCCTGGAACTCAATTGTCTTGGGAAACCATGACAGAAACTCCTTTGTAGTCACTCCATTTACAGTGGATGAATAAAATGCGTTTGATGCACCTGCATAAACTGCGTCAAGTACTGGAAAATAATGCACGCCAATCAAAGCTAGGTTGATACCAACCTGCAAACCGATAAAACGCGCAACCTCCATTTGATCCAACAACACCAGCGTGGACTGCTGCTCGACAGATTCTTGAATCGGCTCTGTATTGCAGTAATGCATCTTTAATTGACCTGGGTGAAGATTGTATAGTGGCGCTGATGCACCCTACCTGTAGGGATTAGAGCCGTAGACAGCTAGAGACGAGGATTGATCTAAACGAGCACAATTCCGATGAACTATTTAATAAAGTATTTCAGCTCGACGATTGAGAGGGGCACCGTACCTAGAGTGCAGCGGGTGGGGCATCGAAAAGCAGTCCATTCAGATTCAAACGGGCGACAGTCCACCCCCCACAAACCGCACGAAGTTCCGAAACCCCACGAGCGACAGCTAAGGAAATCAGGGGTACTACCGTCCTCCATCGATGCAGCGAAGAAACTCAAGTAAACTAGAAGCACGAGCAACGCTAACGAAATTGAAAAGTAGATCAACTCGATCCAATGTTTAGAGAACCACGCAACGAGTGCATTGTTCCAGGCCGTGGCTTTGACGGGTGAGATGTGAACACTCTGCACACTCGCACGACTTGCATCTTCCAGCGAACTGTGCGACTTATCGTGACCGGCAGACACTTTTCGATCTGAGCGAGAACGAAAGAGAGTACCAAGTGGACGAACTTCAGGCATGCGAGTCATTGTTCTGCGCCGGTGGCAAGATTATTAGTGATCATCGAAGGAGACAAACTAACTAGGAATCATTTCTGTTCTTATGCCGTTGGGCCCCATCTAAAAAAGAAGGAAATGCCCAGAATCGTGCCTCATAATTAATTTGGCTTTACGTCGAATCAATTCACTAGTTCAGCACGGCCTCTAGCAGCGCCTGCGTGGTTTCGGCAGCTTCTCGAACATCCGGGTCGGGCTCCGTCTCGGCGAGGGCTAGAGGACGAACGATCTCTAGAGTGCTTTCAGTGATGCTTGGGTCATTCAGCCTTGGAACGATGAGCCCAAGAGTACGCAACGCGCGAAAGCGCAGGTTCGCTGTCTTGGACGTGCACTGTTCCACCACGGTTTCAATCACGTCCCTTAATTTATCCATCTGTTGAAGCGCTGGTGCGAGAAGCTCCACTGCTAGCAGTCCCGTGAGCCGTCCATGGAACGTGGATTGAAGGCACACCGACACACGAGGAATGCACTTTTCAGCCACCCACTCACTACCTAACGACTTCCCAAGAGAGGGAAGTTTTTCGCACACAACTGCGCGAACCTCATGAACCGCATCGCCCAACAGCTCCAAGCATGCATCAGCGAAGTCACCTGGCAGTGCCGCGCCATCCTCACGGTCGGCCCATGCAGCTACGCAGTGAACAAATTTAACGCGTACTCGCCATTGAACCGAGGTTCGCAGTGCCTGAATAGCTGGGAAAATCATGGCAGTCACTGTGTCTGATGAGCTGTCACAGTATCGCGCCATTTCTTCCAGAAGCGACGCACGCACAGTAGCATCTTGACTTTCGTCCAGAAACTGCGTGAATATTGGGACCAGCTCATCGTAGTAGTTACTGCCAACGAACTGCAGAGATCGGCCAACCGACTGTGCTAAAGCCAGCCTGACAGCCACCGACACGTCTGTGGAAAGAGCATACGTTGCTGGCAGTACACTTCGAACAAACTTGACTTGTGCAGCAGCCACATATTCGGAATTTTCGTTTGACTTGTCAGGACCACTAGCATCCTGTACAGCTGGGTCTTCTGACTTTACTCCAAACTGTTGCTGCAAAGCGATATCTTTAAGCGCCTCACCTAGAAGGAAAGCGCCTTCAGCACAAGCACGGCGAACTTCAACAGTAGGATCTCCCACCATGGATACAAAATGGTCCACAAAAACGTCTGTATACTCTGCACCAAATGCCCGACAGAACGCAGGCAATGTACGCGCAGTTTCGAGTCGAACTTGCCACGACGAGTCTGACGTGTACGTATTCACCATTGGCACCATTTGGCAAAACAGGAGGCGTAGCGCTTGGTCTGCCTCCTCTGGCGATTTGTTCTGGTCTTCAAGCAGTAATCGGCGCAGGGTAGTGGCTAGCGTAATGCAACCCTTTACTGCAAAAATACGAACAATGTCATGACTATCTGCCGTCGACTTCTCTAGAAGCTGAACAGTCCAAGTAGCTACTGGCGATCCACCTGCTGTAGCCAGGTCACCAATCACGGAAGTAACAGCACGGCGCACTAGCGGATTGTCATCGTTGCACATGCGGTCGAGCATACCTCGAAGCTGCACACGAACATCTCCACGAACATGAGGGTAGACCATAGACAGAAGCGCAACTGGGACAATTCTTGCTGTTGGACTTGAGCTGATACTGAGTCGCGCAAACATTGGCACCAGCAGCTTGTCCACATCAACATCAGTCAATGAAAGGATCAGCATTTTGAGTGCGTTCACCATTACATCCCACGTAGCATGATTCTCGATGATCGATAAACTCTCAAGAACGTGAAGCACAACAGCAAGAAGCAGCTCGTAGCGGTGTCGTTTGCTAACTCGGTCACCATCAGCCGACTTCGGTTCCCTTGAATCAACGAATTGCTGCATTTTTGCCGTGCGTACAGCAAGCCACCCAAGGAATTGAATTGTCCGGATGACAGTACTTTCACCCTTATCATCGTAGTCATGAATGGATGCAAATAGGTTAAGCAAGAATCGGCGCTCGGCACACATTTCACCAGCACGTTCCTCCTCCATTGCCTCGATATCTTCCAGAAGTGCAGCGTCCCATGCCTCGTTTGCAGGTAGTAACCTCTCCAGTGGATTTGGGTATTCTGGGACCATGGTTGGGGGATGATATTCCTCTGTGCTCAGGTACTGGAACAAAGCCTTCGTCACGAGCTTCGGGAAGGCCAGGACACCCTGATGAATTTTCATCTGGAACACACGAAATGACATTCGGTCCTGCTCTGGGATTGGACGTTCCGTTTTTTGCTGACGAATATTCATGGAAAGCTGCCTACGCAATGCCTTGTACTCATCAGGAGGAACAATAACAAGTTCCAGATGCAAAGGACGCGTAGCCGTCTCAATCAAACGTAGCGTCTCCTTGTGAGTGAGGTGAGTTACTCGCTCACCATTCAGACCAACAAGCCAGCTCGAGCGCTTGACATTAGCACGCTCAGCAGCTCCACCTGATTTAATGTCCACAACAATAGTTCGTTCCAAGATATTCTCGACTGTAAGACCAAGTGGTCCTGCAGGGATCGAAGCTGCGTAGGGCTCATTTGCACCCATAACAGTCGAGATTGGCTGTTGCGGATCCCAATCAAAGCCAATGATTCCACGGAAATCGCTAATAATTCGGTCCTCGGTCAGAAAAGTGTTTACAGCGCGGTCCAAACTGAATTCAGAATTCAGAAGAAGATCGACCAGCATCTTGAACTCTACTGCTGAAGGTCCTGCTACGGCTTCTTGCATTGACTCCACCGCCTGGCACAAAACTTGAAGTCCATATTTTGGCTCTACAGGGCCCTTTGCCGCAGCTTCACCATTCGCCGACGTCATTACTACATCACCATCTCTGTCGCGAAGCGACGGCTTTGTACCTGCTGATGCGGACGGTAAACCATTAGACTTAGCTGTAGATTGCTGCGGAGTATGGCCATCCGATGCACGACGAAAGCGAAGAGCTGACGGAACAAGAACACGCTAAGAAAATCACCGACGACAGTTAGTACAGAGATACATTCAGAAACAAATATAGGGGTGGAATAAGCACTGCCGGCAACACCCACCTCCTTGGACAATTGCTGAACCACAGCAGCACAGTTCTCTTCGTTCAGCACTGTTTCACGGAATGAAAGAAGTACATCTGACTTCTGGATACCAGCCAGTGCCGCAGGTCCACCAGGCTGCACTTGCTGCACAACAGCGCGTCCAAAAACATTACCAATTTGCCAGCGGAAGTTACTACTTGACATCACCACTTCGTATGTTCCGGGTCCAAACAACGAATCCTCTTCGGCCTGCGCTTTGTCCGCAGCAAGAACAATCGGCTTCACATCCTCGGTGGTCAGCGCATCCTTAGCAGCCGGCGATGACAACGGTGTCAATTGATGCGACTCGATTGACGTCAGTGCCGATGGAGCTTGCGGCAGAGCTGCAGATGACTGAGACGGCGTCTGCGGAGCTTTCACAGCTCCCGACGGCGGTGTGACGGTCCTCGACGATCCGGAAGGTGACGGTGGCGTGTCCGAGCCATTCTCGACACTGCTTTTCGGCGTGGGTGGCAATGGGGTCTTGGCAGCCGTCGCAGCTTCGTCGTCGTCGTCGTCGCTTCCCTCGTCGAATTCCGCTTCAGCCCCGTTCTCGGAGAAATAAATCTCCACCGCCTTCTGCAGGTCGTTGCTGGTGCGTCGCAGCAGGTCCAGGATGACGTCCCGCTTGACTTCTCCGCCGAGCAGTCCGCTGAGCTCCTCGGCCTTGGACGTCCAGTCCGCGGCGTCGTCGTCGATGGCCAGCGCCTTGCGAGGCAGCGCGGGTGTCTCGGCCCACGCCATGTCGTCCCCGTCCTCTTCGTCTGAGCCCTCGACGTCGTTGACCTTGAACTCGGCGCCGTTGGCGGCCTCCTGCTGGAAGTACAGGTCCACGGCCTTGTTGGGGTCGTTGCCGGCCTGCTGCAGCAGCGCCAGGATGCGCTCGCGCGAGACGTCGCTGGGGCCGATGATGGCGCGGATCACGTCCACGAGCGCGTCCTGCTGGGCCTCCATGGGGTCTCCGTGTGCGTCTGCAGAGCCGTTTCGCGGCCGATCCCGGGATAGTCGGGCGCTCTTTTACCGGGCGGGGAGGGCGAGCTGGGGCGCGAGCTGGGGCGCGAGCTGGGGCTGCGCAGAGAGACGGACGAGTGGCTGGGAGGGGGGTCGGCGCCGAGAGCCGCCTGCCGTCTGAGCCGCGAGCCGAGCGCCGAGTGCTTCCGCCGGCCTTTTTCTTCGATTGAAGGGGGAACTGCGGGGCGGGGTGCGCCTATGCAAGCGCATGGCATGCTGTTCGACAGGCTGGCGGTAGCCGCCAATCGGCGTGTCTGGTGTGGGTCACATGGGATGGTGTGGCCCACACGAAGACCGGCCCGCAGATCCGACGGGGGTCCACTATTTGAACGACGCGGACGATGGCGGGAAGTTTGGCGACGGTCTTGGTGCGTGAGTGCGCGGCGGCGACGACGACCGCGTGACTGACTCTGTGAACGGATGCAGGGCGACGACCTGCGCAGCAAGGTGCAGAGCGCCAGGATCCTGGTGGTGGGCGCCGGCGGCATTGGCTGCGAGCTGCTCAAGAACCTGGTGCTCAGCGGCTTCGCAGACATCCACCTCATCGACCTGGACACCATCGACGTGTCGAACCTGAACCGCCAGTTCCTGTTCCGCTCGCAGCACGTGGGCCAGTCCAAGGCGCTCGTGGCGCGGGAGATCGCCATGGGCTTCAACCCCAGCGCAAAGATCACGGCGCACCACGGCAACATCAAGAACAGCCAGTTCGGCCTCGAGTACTTCCAGCAGTTCGCGCTGGTGCTCAACGCGCTGGACAACGTGGACGCGCGCAAGCACGTCAACCGACTGTGTCTGGCCACCAACACGCCGCTCATTGAGAGCGGCACCACGGGCTACTTGGGCCAGGTCTCGGTCATCAAGAAGGGCGAGACGGAGTGCTACGAGTGCACGCCCAAGGTCACGCAGAAGCAGTACCCGATCTGCACCATCCGCAGCACGCCCGAGAAGATGGTGCACTGCATCGTGTGGGCCAAGGAGTGCTACAAGCTGCTCTTCGGCAAGATGGAGGACTCCATGCTGTGGGAGGACCCGACCAACGAGGAGAAGTCTGCCTTCATGGATCTTGTTACGCGCCCGGCGGACATGGACTTTAGCGACGTATCTAAGCTGCAGGAGTATGCGTGCAACGTTTTCCGCGGGTTGTTCGACTTTGAGATCAAGAAGAGGCTAGAGATGAAGACGTACAAGGCCGCTGCTAAAAGCCCACAGCCACTTGTGTTGGAGGAAATTGTTGGCGCGGACATTGTGCAGGCAATCAACCTCAATGATGCCTCGGCGAAAAAGCAGGCGGAAAACGGAAAGGTCTGGAGCGACCGTGACGTTTGGAGCGTCTCGGAATGCGTCACGCGCTTCGTGTCGTGCATCGTCCGTACCCTGAACAGCGAGCAGGCACGTACCGACCTGGGCAGCTACGAATTCGACAAGGATGATGCTACCGCGATGGAGTTCGTTACTGCTGCTGCGAACCTGCGCGCTTCCGTGTTTTCCATCTCCATGGAGTCGCTGTACAGCTGCAAGGGCATTGCAGGCAATATCATCCCTGCGATTGCCACCACCAACGCTATTGTGGCAGGATTCCAGGTGCTGGAAGCATTCCGTATTTTGCAGGCGGCCAAGCCGGTTGGAGAAGCGTGCAAGTACACTCACTGCAACCGTTCGTGGAACGCTCGCGGCGTGCTGCTCCAGCCGAGTGCTCTCGAGAAGCCCAATCCGCAGTGTTATGTGTGCTCGAAGCACACGGTTGAGTTGGCTGTAGACACGAAGCGCATGTTGCTGCGTGACCTGGTCGAGCTTGTGCTGAAGAAGAAGCTGGGCGTGAACGAGCCGACCATTTCAATTGGCGCCAACACGATCTACGAGGAAGGCGAGGACGCTGAGACGAGTCTGGCTGTGAATCTACAGAAGAAGCTCGCAGACTTGCCTGGCAAGGGCATCCACCACGACACGACTGTGTCCGTCGAAGACTTTTCGCAGGACTTCCGCTGCAACATTCGCGTGCTGCATCGCGACGAGGAGGAGTTCGGCGAGGAGGCGACGGAGCTCTTCGCTCTGGGCGGCGACGTGGCCGAGCTGGCCGCAGATCTTAAGGAGGAGGAGGCCAAGCAAGCGGCTCTCAAGTTGGCCGCAGCCTCCGCCCAAGACCAAGATGACGATGACGACGGCTTCGAGGTGGTGGAACCGGTGGACGTCCCCGTGCACAAGCGCAGCAGACAGGAGGACGCTAACGTCGCGACTGCCAAAAAGGCCAAGTCGGACGTCGTGGATCTGCTCTAGAAAATCGTACTTAACAAAGGAGGTCTTGCGTATAGTTTCCCTCTTTCTCTTGGGGTGAATATCGTCCGTGTATCCGGCAGCGTGCGGATCTGCAGCCCGACGCCGTATAGTTCCCCTTGCGATCAAGCGCGAAGACGCCGAAGAGGTCGCGCGCGTCCTTGCGAGCCAGCGGCATCGGCACCACGGGCGGCGTCATCGCCAGCAGACAGAGCGAGCGCGCGGCGCCCGCCATGAGCCACGCGCAGAGTCCGAAGGAAGCCGCGAGCCCTGCGAAGCAGCGGGCGGCCGAGCTCGCGAGCGGCGGCGCCGAGGGCTCCGCGCCCCGAAAGCAGCGCCACGAGACCCGCAGCCACGTGTCGGACGACGAGTACGTCGTCGTGGACGCGTGGGACAGCCCCAGTCCGTGCAAGAAGCGGCGGCGATCGCGCAGCGGAGACGCAGAGCACAACGCAGACGACGCTAGTGGCCAGAAGAAGGTGGAGATGGAGGAAAAGGCGCAAGGAAATGGAGAAACTCCCAAGGAGAATGGACGTGTGAATGGGAACGAGAACGCGAAACAGAAAGAAGCAACTTCCAGTGAAAAAGGTGAAACTGCAGACACACAGCCGAGGGATCAGAGGAAGGATGAAGGTGAGAGAAATGAAACCTTGAAGAAAGGCAACACAGAAGAAAATGATGAGAAAGAGTCGGAGAGCAAACGAGAAGCAAATGCGTCTGCGACTAAGCCAGCACGCATTCCATCGCCAGCAGTTCACATTTCTGGTGTGGACATGGTTTTCCCTGAGGATGAGGTGCCGATTGAACTCTGCCCGTTTTCGAGCGATGGCAGCGTTGAACCGCCGCAGCCAGAACAGTCAACACCGAGCAAAACCAAGCTGAAGGAAGAGCGCTCGCCAGATGCTACAGCTGCCACACCGATGACACCAACGACACCAACTGCAGCACCAGCAGACACCGCACCAACGACACCGGCGTCAGTCACAGCAGCGGATTCGGTATCACAAAGCACGACCAATCGCAGTACGGGGAGGCGAAAACGCAGGAAAAAACTAAGCTATTCTGCCCCACGAAGCAAATCATCCAAAGTAAAGCAGGAGCAAAACAGTGCGTCAGCTTCCCCTGCATTAGAGAACAAACTTAGTATCTCGGTGAATGGGCATGCTGCTGACAATGGGGTTGCTGTTGATTCGGAGGTCACAGCACCTCCGTCGCCAGTCTATCCTAAAGCTGATGCATCTCATCTGTATCCGTCCACGCCTGAGGGTGATCCATGGCGGTGGGAGGATGTTGATAGTTATTTCGACCCTCTCACGCAGACCGACCTAGATAATTTGATTCGATGGCGAAAGGAAAACGCTGATTTTATTTCTGCAAACCAAACAGCATGGCGTGGTGTATCGAGGTTGGAAAGCAAGCGTGCAGTATTAGAGGCGATGGTTACAGATGCTTCAAATACGTCAGGTGGTGAGGTAAAACTTCCTCTTCGCCGTGGGCGTAGCTATCATGATGTCTGGGAGGAGACCGACTTTCTTGCTCAACGAAAGCGCAACAGTTTATTGGGTGAAAGCCATGTCAAAAGTCAAGTGGCGATGATGAAAAAGAAGCGCAACAATGCCGTAGATGCAGAAGATGCTTTACTGGTATCTCATCGCGATCTCGTGTATGGATACGATGATGATCTCTTTCAGGAATTTAGAAATCGCCTAGAGGATCGAGTGAAGGCATGTAAATCCGATACACCTCCAGCAACCCCACCTACACCTCCGATGAGACGGCAACAAAGCACCAGTTCGAAAGCAGATGACGGCGGAGTCGACACGGTTGAGCAAAAGTTTGAATTTGACGAGGAAGTTCTGCCAAGTTTGCCGATACGTCAATTGCACCCGGCTTCTCTTGGTCTTTGGAAGCTGCGCAAAAATCAGGAGCCAGACTATTCAGTTGTGCATCCTGCATCTTTGAACAGGCTCCAGGCTCCAGCTCGCTGGAAGGAGGAAATGAAGCACCACCATCAACAGCAGTACGAGCTTCAGCTTCAGCAAACGGATGAATTGGCTGATCCAAGTGACGGAGATGATGAAGGTACAGGTGACAACACTCGGGATCGATTTCGTGCCACTATCTCTAACAGCGAGGTAACTGGTGGCTTACCATCGTTTGGCGACTGCGTGGAAGAGGATGAAATTTCTCACGCTCTTGCTGCTTCAATGAGTAAACTCATACCGTTGTCCATATTCAATTGGCGGACTGCTCAACTCGTGTACGAAAGAGCTGCGTGCAGTATTCAATGCGCACCCATCTTAGAGGGCGAAGCTGCGGCAGCGCGAGAGCTGGAAGACGTATTCCTGCAATTATGTCCTCCGGGTGACACCAACGTGGATATTTTTCCTCCTGATTCTGGTCCAACGCGCCAACCGAGGGTGTCACAAATTAACAGTGTTCCGCATGATATGATTGCATACAGTGTTCGCCACGATATCGCCGAGAATTGTTCCCTTGCCGTGGCAGCATCTGTTGAGTTTGCTCTTGGGCTAAGTGTGGGGGATGTTGTGGACGCATTGGATCGTAATGGATGCTGGAACTATGGCGAAGTAATCGAAACCTACTCGGAAGACAGGCTGAGGCTAGCGAAGTTTTTGCTATTGCGCTTTTCGCTGTGGTCCGAAGACACAGTAGAGTGGATTGCTGCCAGCGAAGGGCGGTTATTGCCGCGAGGTGTTGCCGATGGCACTCGACCATGCTCGGTGGGTCCAACTCGTGCCCACCGAGTTCGTGTTCGATATGACCAAAACCTCGCTCGAGAGCTGGAACGATCGTTTCCGCAACGGCACGCAAAGCAAACATCGGCCGCTTCAAAAATGTTAGCTCAGCGACAACACAATGTGGTGATTCGACCTTCTACTGATCAGCAGAAGACACCGCAAAAGCGTAAACGGAAACGACCTGGCAAGTCTGCGGTTGTGACAACGACAACCTAGTCGTGAACAGTTGCGGGGATCATGTAGGTTACATAGGTTCCGACCAATGCGATATGCATTGCCCGCCCTCGTCGAAACAAGATCAAGATACAACTAGCAGAGAACGAATTGACGAAGGTGGTGCAATGAACATCTAATTTAGCTCCTGTGTTTCTGTGAGATATCGACTTCATATTTTTAGGCGTATAACGTTCTTAAGTGTCAAAAGTACGAGGCAAGCTTAAGTTTGCGAGTTGTGGAACGCATGCCGGCGCCACTGCAGCGCAACAACTTTCGCTGCCCACCTGATGGTTCAAAATCCCCACAGGCGACGGCATCAATGTCTGCAGGTGTTGCTGCTATGGGTGGTGCTGGGAGCCCGGGAAAGTATCATGCTGAGTTTCCTGCTCGTCAGCGCAAGCGTCTACAAGTTGGAACTACGAATTTATCAAAGTGTAACTCAGTTGCAGAGATTGATGCTATGACCAGTCCAGTATCTGCTGACTCAAATTCTTCCGCTGCTTTTGGTCGTATCAGTGAGACAAATGTTGGTGCGGTGAAAGCAACGCTTGGTTCTCATCAAAATCGCGGTCAAAACAACCACCAAGTGAATAAAAATATGGGCGCGATGGCGTCTCTTGTTTTACGGACTGAGATACGACGGCTGAGTGCTTTGAGTTCGACCAACAGCAGTAGGAGCACAGAAGAAAGCCGAGATAGAAGTAACACACCAAAGCAAGAACCTTCCAACTCAACTGATGTAACATATTCAACTGAACTTCCAGAATTACGAGTGGGGAGCCCAAATAATATTCGTGAAGAGACTTCGGGAGTTAGTACCCAAAGGACAGGCCGTGTCGATACCAAAGAAAAAATCCTGCTAGCGCAAAATCGCACAAAGCTTTATGATGTATGCATGGAGAAATACGGCTCAATGCGAGCTGTGTTTCGAGCGTTTGACAACGATGGTAACGGCATGATTTCGGCTCAACGTTTTCAAGACATGATTGAGGCTGTGGAAGTAGATCTTACGTCCGATGAAACGCGAACACTCTATAGATCAGCAGACATCAACGGGGACAACACTGTGGCCTTTCAAGAGTTTGTGCAAATGTTCTCACCCAGTACCAGCACCACTGATTCAACTCCAGCTATCAGCGCGTACAGCCCTGTTAAGGATCCCTCTGGACCAACGCTGGATCCTAGCTCATCAGTGGGAATTAAGTACCGAACTCCTTTGGAGCTTTCGCCGCGATCACGCAGGCGCATGAAGCAGCTACGCATACAGGTAACTGATGAGCTCCGGCGGAAGCACGGATTAGCAATTGGTGTTCGCGGTGGCAAGCCGGAACAGCTACTTGCATACGCATTCAAAAATGTTGATTCAGATAACGATGGGTTTCTCTCGTATGATGAGGTGGAAAATGCATTAGGACGTGGCTTTCTGCAAATGGAAGATGTTATACCAGCGAGCGACATGCGAGAGATGCTGCAGCTTATGGATCGAAATGGCGACGAACAGATCAGTCTACGAGAGTTTGTGCATTACTTTGCTGTAGGGGAACGTGATGTTGCTACTGACCTGATTGACAATGCCCGAAAGAAAGAGCTCGCTGCACTGCATGTTAAGCGAACAGTCCAATTGACACCTCGAGACTTGGTCGACCCAATATTTGCCCAACGAACAAATGCTATGCTCCAATACTGTCGTCCACCCGATACTGCTGAAACTTCGCGAGTAACTCCTGGGAGTTGTCTTCCAGAACAGCTTTGCAAACGAACCGCGGCAATCATTAATTCGCACGATGGGCTTGCTTCCCCATCCGACAAACCAAAAGCTCGTGAAGCCAAGACTGCACTAGTATCGTCTCCGTCATCTCTTCAGCTCGAGATGGAAGGCCGGCCGGCAACGTCCTGCGGTACCGGAGGTCCTATCGTGGCAGTATTATCTCCTGTTTCACCGGATAGGTTTTATCATCGTCGTCATGAGCGTACAGACTGGACCCGTGTAGGCGTGGGGGGCAATGGCATTCGCTCTGATACAGGATTGTACCAGTCAGCACAGGAACGCTTCCTAACAACTAGCCACGAGGCATATAGCCCTCTATATCGTGCCCCGCCATCCGCCAAAGGAAGCGACTTCGATGTACCGTTCCTAATGATGCGAGATGGTAAGCCTTCCACAACAATCGAAGAAGATGCGCGTCGCGCACGGCGTACTGCTCGCTATGATAAAAATCAAGTTCTACTGCATGAATATGAGGAGGCACACGCTCAGGCAGA
Source organism: Phytophthora taxon juncus (assembly GCA_033558005.1). Classification (NCBI taxonomy): domain Eukaryota; phylum Oomycota; class Peronosporomycetes; order Peronosporales; family Peronosporaceae; genus Phytophthora; species Phytophthora taxon juncus. The sequence goes on from JAUCEE010000017.1 coordinate 553,585, forward strand.
ACGATTAAAAGACTGGAAATCGCGAGCCAACGTGCGCAAAGTCGCTGGAGAAAGGTTTAACTACCTCGACAGGTTGCAGGATCGGGAGCAGAAGGTGGCGTCCCGTGAAGACCGTATGCAGCGACGCCATGGTGGTGCCAGCTTTTTGAGAATGTGGGCAGGAAGTGCCGACTCGCAGTTTAATTCTCAGGAGCATTCAGGGTAGTCTAGTTGCAGTCGATGAAAACAATATATGCAAAACGAGTTGCTGTTTTAGCCATAACTCTGCTGCTTTCCGACAAGCGAGTCCGATGACTACCTGGTTGGCTGTGAGCGTACTGGAGGACAATCAGCACTAACCGGAAAACTCCTCAACTAGTTCGGAGGAAGAGTTCCCGTCCTCTGAGAGAATGCGGCGAACCCACTTGCCCTTAGCCGGGTCCTGGCGGAATTCCGCAGTCCTGTAATTGAACGGGAAATTCTGGCGAAGGAAGCGTGCATCCTCATAGATCTCGTGGATCTCCTCGCCCACCTCAAAGTTAGAAAGAGCAGCCAGTTCACTGTGAAAACAAAATATCAGATCAATGAGTAATATCATACCCCATGGACACTTCTGTATAGACATACGTGAAATAATCTTTTTGGCGCACTCCCAACTGGTGCAGCTTCCTCACACCGTCCTTAAGTGTGCCGAGATAGGCGTAAAAGTCCTCATACATCTCGTCTTTCGAAGGAAGGGGTGCTGATCCACCAAAAACGCGTGCAATCCATCGAGCTTGAAGCTGGAAGCACAAGAAGGGCAGGTTGGAGAATGGAAGTCCAACAAAAGCCGCCGTTGGATCCTCAATTGCAAATAGCTGCTTGTAGACTGGAGCAACAGCAGTCCCGTTCGTTGCACATTCTAGGAGATCAGTGGCGATTTCATCCTTCATATTGTTTGGCCGAACGAACGCTTGGGGGAAAAGAAGATTGGAAGGGAAGATGTCCTTCACGGTGTACAAGTAGCCCGTGCAATGCATGATTTCATCAGGAGAAGTAATCGAGGAACCATCCGTGAACACCACCGTGCCATCTTCAGCGATGTGATCAATGGCGGGTTTTAGCACGCGCCGGTCCTTCGGGTCAACTGCGTTGGGATCGTAGTCGAGAGTCGCAACAAACACCTCCGCGGCGCCACCCTTCGCTAGCTCAAGCGAAATGTCTTGGCCCGATGGTCCACGCCCGATCACTAAAACACGCTGTGAAGTTTAATACATAGCTGTTAGAGAGATACTACACTATCCTGCACAAGCAACACAACTCGTAGATCGGTTCACACCTTGCCCTTGTATGGTTCTGGCGTGCGGTACGCTCGCGAATGCGAAACGATGCCTTTAAAGTGCTCAATACCCTTGATAGGCGCCAGCGATGGCTTAGAGAAGTGACCGTTGCAGACCACAACACGGTCGAACTCCTCTTCGTAGTTTCCTTTTTCCTTGGACGAAATGCCAATCTTCCACTGGTCCGATTTCTTGGAAAGACTCGTCACCGCCGAGTTGAGACGCACGAAGCTGTCCACTTCAAAATGCTTCGAGTAGTTCTGCAAGTACTCCAGCACGTCGGCGTGCGAGGGGAAGCTGGGCACCCCCTTCTGGAACGGGAACTCCTTCAGCTGCATGATCGCTGTCGGCAGATTCGTGTGCAATGACTTCAGCAGAGCTCCGTCAGTCCATTGCAATCACCACTCAACCCCCCCCCCCTTACACACCCACCTTGTACAGCACAGAGGACGGCGCGTCGGCCGCCTCGTCGTACTTCCACACGCCGCCGACATTCGCCGCTTTCTCGAACACGACGACCTCGTGCCCCACGTCGCGCAGACACTTGGCCGTGACTGCATCCACACCAAAACAGCTTCCACATGAGACGTGCGTCATCTAACCATCGAAAAAACGACGCCATCGAGCGTACTGATGCCAGCGGCGCCACCACCGATAATCCCCACTCTCGTCGTCTTGATGGACATTGCGTCAATTCCGAACTGCTCCGAACTGCTCTGACGTACACTGTACTAGCGAAAGTCTCCCCTATTTGCACAAAATTGTCCGACGGCGGTACGTCTCAAATCATGTCGGCCGATAAGTTCAGAACGCAACAGTCCACCGGCAGCCGATCGTCATGGCAGAGGACGATATTTGTCTCCCTGACCAGTCTCCATTCCCGCCGCTGCAACTGACAGTGGAGGAGCAGCAGCACTGCCACGACTTGAGTCTGCAGCTGCTGGAGCGCACGCTGCACAGCTACGACGAGCGTCTGGCCGGCATCACGCCGAGACACCACGCGAACCTCGACAGCGCGCGCTGGAAGCTGCAAAAGACGCAGGAAAATGCCTCGCTCTATTCGGAGCGAGTTCGCCATGTTCGCACCGATCTGCATCTGCCCGAGGACAATTGGGACGATCCGAATGTGCTCATGATGGTCGGCACCATCCCGGCGTCGCTGGACGAGGTCATGTTCGGAATGGCGATCCCCACTTTCGAAGCGCTCCGAGTCCGCGTGTCGTCGCTCGGAAATCAGGAAATCGGCGGCGCCATGCTCGCGAGACTTGTCGGACCTACCGACGAGAAGCCGTTTCAGAATTTATCCATCATGTACATGGTTAGTCGCCTGCCGTGGCTGGTGAGCAAAGTGGTGAAACCTCGAGACTTCCTGCTGCTCTCGGCGTCAGGTATCATCACGACAGCAGATGGAGAACGGATTGGATACGACCTGCTGCAACCGGCACCGCTTCCCCAGTGTCCGCCTCTGCCGAAACCAATGATTCGCGGCAAGTTCATGCTGGGGAGCTTGTATCGGCAGAAAGAAGACGGCACCGTGGATGTATACATCCAGCAATACGTAGAAGCACTGGGCAACATTTTCGATTCTTTTGTGATAAACTCGACGTGGCAAGCACTTTTGGGCTTTTTCCGATCTCCGATGCTGTCCGAGCATAAGAAACTGCAGTGGTGTATTGCCAATATGAAAAGCGCACGACGGCGAGGGCTGGCGAACGAGCTTTCAGGATATTCAATGAGCTGCTCGTTGTGCTCTGTGGCTTTTGGCCGGAACGCTCGAAGTCGCAGCAGTGACCAGCGAAGCTGCGTTCTTTGCTTAGCGCCAGTGTGTTCGAACTGTCGAGAAGAACGAGTCTTCAAGGTGCTGGAACGACACCCCAGAAAGCAAAGAATGGCAATTAGGAAAAAGCAAGTTCACGTCTGTCGACCATGTTTGGAGTTCGTCCAGCGGCAAAAGCCTACCGATATTGCGCGATACAACATTCTGGATCAGCTAACGCCAGCCTCGGGCTCTTCGCAAGGCACCAATGATACCGAGCAAGCATGGGGCTTGCTTTTCAGCGATTCTATGCCGTCGTGGTCACCAACACGGTCCTTGTCGATGTCAAGTGAGTCGTTTGAATCATTTGGTTGGAACGTCACACCCTAGCTGACATCGCGATCGATAAAGTAACGATAACAAAGCTTTGGGCACAAATTCGTGTTTATATGCTGTAGGAAGGCGTGGCCGCTCAAGCTCACTGGGCTAAGGCTGCAAGTAAAACGCCGACCTTCAATACGTTTGCAGATATTAGGTGCTGGTGCGGATACGAGCCGTGTACAAATTCCAGGGCCGTGTGCGCTCCTACGAATTGGTTAGGTGAAAACCTTTACGAGGTCTGCCACGCCTGCGCTAGGCGTGTGACGACGGACCCACTTGCCAGTGACAGGATTCAAGCTGAAGTTGGCCGAGCGGAAGTCATGCGGAAAGTTCACACGAAGGTAGGCGGCGTCCTCGTACATTTCGTGGATGCTCTCGTCGACAATGGTGCCTGAACGAGCTCCCAGCTCCCTGGATTTGCAAGAAAACGTGAGTCAACGATGCATGTGCAAGCACGAATGTGGAAAGGGTAAGTTAACTTACGTGAAGTAGTCCTTTTGGAGGCCGCTCAGGGAATGCAGCTTCCGAGCAGGACCGTCGATCTTGCGGACAGTCTCGTAGAAGTCCTCGTACATCTCTTCCTTCGACGGAAGCGACACTGAGCCGTCAAACACTCGAGCGACCCACTTAGACTGAAGCTCAAAGCACAAGAACGGCAGGTTGGAAAAAGGCAACCCGATGAAGACCGCGGTCGGATCTTCGATGGAGAACAAGTGCTTGTACACAGGGGCAACAGCCGTGCCAGACGTAGTCGCTCCACCGAGATCCGCTGCGACCTCATCGCTGACACTGTTGGGAGTCACTGCCGTCTTGGGGAACAGCAGCTCAGACGGGAAGAAATCGTTCACGGTGTACAAGTATCCCGTGCAGTGCACGATTTCATCTGGAGCAGCAATTGAGGAACCATCCGCGAATACCACCGTGCCATCCTCCGCAATACGGTCAACCGTGGGCTTCAGGATTCGCTTGTCCTTCTCGTCGACAATGCTCGGATCGTAGTCGAGAGCAGCCACGTACACTTCCTTGACCCCACTCTCTGCAAGCTCTAGCGAGATGTCCTGCCCGGACGGGCCACGGCCGATGATAAGGACACGTTTGTTCTGGTACGGTTGCGGCGTGCGGTACGAGCGAGCGTGCGAGACGACGCCTTTAAAGTTCTCGATGCCCGTGATCGGGGCCTGCCACGCCTTGTTGAAGTGGCCGTTTGCCACCACAACGCGGTCGAACTCCTCGTCGTATGCACCCTTCTCCTTCGACTCCACGCTGATCCTCCAGTGGTCTCCCACCTTGGCCACGTTGTCCACCTTCGTGTCCGTGCGGACAAACTCGTCAACGCCAAAGTGCTTGGCGTAGTTCTGCAGATACTCGAGCACATCTGCGTGCGACGGGTAGCTCGGAAGTCCAGCTTGGAACGGGAAGTCCTTCAACTGCATGATGGAGGTCGGCAAGTTCGTGTGCAGTGACTGCAAGATTTCAAGGCAAACGCAATGAGTATCGTCACCACCACTACTACAGCAAGATGCTCGCACCTTGTAGAGCACCGAGGACGGTGCGTCCGCAGCGTCGTCATACTTCCAGATACCTCCAAGATGCGAAGACTTCTCGAACACCACGACGTCATGCCCCACCTCTCTCAAGCTCTTGGCGGCGACTGCAGCACGGCAACAACAACAACGTGTAGGTGAGACGGGCGTCACACCAACACGAGCAAAGCTATTTGTTGCGCGTACTGATGCCCGCAGAGCCACCGCCGATGATGCCCACACGAACGCTTTGAGTCGACTTGATCGCCATGGCTCCGATTTGAAAATGAGCGGCAAGGTCGGAGCTCGGATCGGCAGTGATCGATCCCGACGTACGTCACTCGTCCACACATGGCGCTAAACCCCCATCCTGCGCGCACGAGCGACAAAGACAAGGGTGGACCCATGCAGACAGCAGGCGCTGGCACGGCGCCATTGGCCTGACGGCTTCAAGCTGCTTGCGTACTGCGCGATGCCGCCGCCTGACCCGGCCGCCTGCATCAACTCGCGCCGCTTGATGCAGGCGCCGAGCAGCTCAAATCCGACACGCATCGCGCCCGACGGTGCTGGCGAGGCCAGGTTCGCGAGAGAGAAGCGCGAGGACCCCATCGCCTGTGCACTGCAACGCGTGACGCGCGGGCTGTATCACCGCAACGGCGGCGACGCGATCGGCCAATGGTCTCACCTACCGAGGAATCGTCACGACGGCGTCGGTGCGAGCTCGTCGACCTCAATCACCGCATCGGGATATGGACCGAGGTGGTGGTCGTCGGCGATGAGTGTAGCGGCCTTGACGCCGTCAAAGACAGGTAATCTCATGCTGCGTAACGGGCGCTACATGCGCCTGCCATGGTCTCCTCCGGCTTGTGGATGTCCGCCGCGCCTCGAAAATAGGTGTTTGCTAAGTGATGAACACTGGGTTGGTTTCGCGCCGTCTTCGTGATAGCTGTCACCGTGAGATAATAGCATTGACTCGGCTTGGTCGGCGGCGACATGGGGCAGGTCCGCAATTTAGACAGCAGTCTAGTGCTGAGTCGCGGCCCGCACCTGGGCCAGCGCAGTGGCTTCCCCATCACTGCTCGACGACTGCTGTTCCTTGTGTGGATGGGTATTGGGGTGGCACCGCTCCTGCTTCAGGCGAGGAGCTACTTGCGCTACGTGACTCCGCACAAGATTTCCAGGAGCCTCCTGCCTTCGGCTGCCGACGTGCACGAGACGACAGATCTTTGACGCATTGCCCTGCGGAGGGCTTGTTTATCGCTGGGATTTGGTGGAACGTCGTGCCGATGTATTATTTTCCTGCTGACGAGGGGAATCTCTGTCACTTCACAGTGCCCCAATACAATATCCACGGAAACTGTTTTCTTGGAAAGGACGTAACGAATGCAGCAGCTACAACGCCCTCCAGCTGTGCGGACAAGAGCTACCCATTTTCACATTACTTCTATCATGGAAGTATAGGATATTTTGCCTTTTACGAGGAGGCCAAAGGCACATATTGCGCTGATGACAAAACGGCATACATTTTGGTTGGCGGTCTTGGGACTTACGACAGTAATGGCGCGCAACTCGCTCATGATCGAGGAAGCACTGAGTATCGTGATTCGTACTGGTACGGAGTGACCGGATCGGTTTGGATAGCGTACCGGATCTTGATGCTAAGAAGAAGCTACATTTCCTGCAAAAGGTATGGTAAGCGATGCGATCGCATGTGCGAAAGTCTCAGATTAAATGACGCTGTGGTTTATGTTCAAGAAAGTATGAGACTTTCGGCTTATGACGCAAGAAACTATCATCGCATTGCACTTTTGTACTTGCTGGTGGAAGGGCTCATGGGAGACCTGTTTCTCTTGATCGCACAGGAGGGATTTATTGGGCGCTTGCAGTACATTTCACTTGGCTATAACTTATCTGGTGTAATGTCAATGCTGTTTGAAATGATTGAGACCATGCATTGGCTAGAAGAGAAGATACGATGCTTGATTAAGCGGTTGTTGTTTAACTACGAAACAATGCTTCTCGGTGAGTGCGTTTGCGCGGGAGCAATGCAGCATTATCTTACAGCGCTTAATCGTTTTAAGGGGTTCAAGCACTCTGATCCCGCAGCAAAGTATGCCTCACCTTACGTGTGGAGTCTAGTTGGTCATGGAGTTATTGTTCTCGGCTGCGTACTAGTTCTCGTGTCTGTCCGATCTATCGGGGCAATACTGTATATGCGAATAAAATATGGCTGCTTCACGGTACTGACTACTCATTGCTGTGTGGACGCGACACTCGGAGTACGGGGTAAGCTCGTGGTTCTAGGTGGATACTCATTTAATAACCAAAAGCTGTACTATAAACTTGCCACACTCAAAGCATTTGGAATGATGAAGATGGTGGAGGAAGATGGACATGAATTTTTGGTGTTGCACAAACTCTATTGGATTGCAATTCCTCGAAGAGACTTGTTCATAATTGGATCTGTTCAAGGAAAGCGCGTGCAACCATGCCCGGAGAGGCTTTGTACCGGAGTTGTGAGCTCATTTACTCAGGTTTTGGGTGGGGTGATTGGTGATTCTGAATCCAGTCGTTGGGCACGTGGCGCTTTCGATAATCGAGTTGGCTTGGAGCCAGCAACTCTCAAGATTTGACAGCCTCGCTCTCCGGCCACGAACACCCCCCCCGTCAAAGTTAAAGTGAGTCAACCAACTGTAGTGGAATCCTTTCGATGAAATATTGGTAATACCGAACCATATTATTTAGCATATTTAGCATGTGCCAGTTTATCGTGCTAGTAAAATCTTGTGAATAACGTTATCTAATACTATCACGCCAATTATACTTTGTCGTTTCGAGCTTAACTTGGCAATTTTGAATTGTGCCTCGGGCTATTGGAGAGTGCTTCAGATCACTTTCACTAGAGGATGAAAGTTGGCTCTTCAGATGCTGAGCTTGGTTTGTCGGTGGAACAGCAACAGCAACGCAGTTTGCAAGAAAAATTCCTTCTGCTATTAGTGTGGATAAGTCTTGGCGTGTTCCCTCTGATCTTACAAGTGCGTAGCTTATTCACTTTGTGACACCACACAAAATCTCGCTGCATCTAATTGTCCCTGTCGAAGCAGTCAAAGAGACGACTGACCTTCGTCATGCATGCCCTGTCAAAGAGCTGTATGTTGCTAATGTATGCTGGAACGTGGTCCCTACGCATTATATACCAGTGCAAGAAGGCACGCTCTGCCACTTCGTTATCCCACAGTACAACGTTCACGGTGTCTATTTTCTAGGTATAGAACATTCGGCTCCTTCATCAAATACCCAAGGCGACTGCGAGGACGACAGCTTTTTTATTGATTACTATTTCTACCACGGCAGCTTCGGATACTACGCATTCTACGAGGAAGGAGCAGGATCTTATTGTGCCCAAGATGAGAAAGGCTATGTATTAATGAAAGGATTAGGTACATTCGATAGCAATGGAGCAAAGCTGGCTACCAATCAAGCAACAACTGGATATCGAACTTCGTACTGGTATGGGATAATTGGATCACTTTGGATTGCATATCGATGTTGCATATTGCGGCGAAGCTTCATCCTCTGTTTGGGGCACAGTACAAGGTGCGGAAATACTGAGCACCACATTCCGTTGGCTGAGGCACTGGTATATGTCCAAGAGAGCATGCGATTATCGGCTCATAATGCTAACAACTACCATCGCTTAATATTGGTGTATGTCTTGATGGAGGGTGTCATGAGCGAGCTTTTCATGCTCATAGCGTTAGAAGGTGGCATTGGACGGCTCCAGTATATTTCATTAGGCTATAACCTTTCGGGTGTGATGTCCATGCTCTTCGAGATGATTGAGTCGTCGGGGTGTCTTAAGGAGAACATAAGATGCTTTCTCAAGCGCTTGCTATTTAACCACGAAACAGTACTGATTGGTGAACTGGTATGCGCTGGTCTGATGCAAAAGTATCTCACATCGCTGAATCGCTCGAGCTTAAAAGATACCGATGCAGAGGCAGTGGTAGCATCATACTATGTGTGGAGTTTAGTTGGTCATTCTTCTATTGTTTTAGGGTGCGTCTTGATTTTAGTGGCTGTTCGAGCACTTGGAGCTGTTGCCTATGTTCGATGTCGACATGGCTCTTTTGCAGTATTAACGGCGCCGTGCTGCATTGATACAGTAATGGGAGTGCGCTGCAAATTAATAATGCTGGCGGGGTATATTTACGAAAATGGCAAACTTTACTACCGGAGCAGAACTCTCGCTACATTTGGAATTCTAAGGATGGTTTGCGAAGATGGATCTGAGTATGTTGCCTTTCACAAGCTAACTTGGATATCTCCAAAACAAGATTTATTCGCTATCGGCATCGTATCTCATCAACGCGTAACTTGGTGTAAAGAACGACCTTGCGATGGAATTGTCAGCATGTTCAGTCGTAAACTTGGTGGAAGTAGTAGTGAAGGAAGTTACCGACGCCGACGAGCTGGTAACAGGGTTGTTATTGTTCCAACTACGTTAGACCTACTCCAAGTATCTTAGCCCATAGAGGGGAGCGTTGGGAGCGTTGGTTTCTGCTGCTACCTCCAGCAAGAAGATGCAACAGACGTATCCCGAATTTGCTGGATAACACTGCCGAAGACAATTTTAGCTATCGTTTCGTCATCCGACAACGCACGAGCAGGACGATAGTAAAAGCTCGTGATCAATGCCTAAGGTTCACACAACGACGCCAGCTGCAACTCCCAGGATGCGATGGTGGCATATGCAACTGTCTACAGTGCGTATGCTGTTTTTGGTGTGGGTTTACATGGGCTTAATACCGATGGTACTACAAATACGAAGCTTTGTGAATTTTGTTACCCCACATAAAGTTAGTGCACGCTTAGTGGCGCCTGAAAACGAGATAAAGCACACGACAGAAATCTGGAGGTTCTGCCCGGCCAAGGAATGGTTTGGAGCTGGTGTGTACTGGAATTTCCACCCGACGCATTACTTTAAAGTAGAACAAGGGTACCTGTGCCACTTCGTTGTGCCCCAGTACAACATTCATGGACACTATATGATAGGTACCGCAACAACGGATCGTTATAAAACCTCTCCTGGAGGCTGCGAAAACGCGAGTTTCCCATTTCAGCATTACTTTTACCACGGAAGTTTTGGATTCTACGCACTATATGGAGAGTTGAAAGGCACATACTGCGCGTACGACGGCGTCGCTTATGTCCAAGTTAAAGGGTACGGCACATTTGACTCCAATGGCCCTCCATTAGCGGAGGATGGAGGAAGCACCGAATATCGACGTTCGTACTGGTACACTATTGTGGGAGCAATCTGGATCACGCTTCGTTGCTTTGTCCTTAGGAGAGGTTTCGTATTTTGCATGCGCTTTGCAAGGTTAAACGATATCATGGGCGAAACACTCTCATTCCGGGATGCCAACGTGTTTGTCCACGAAGCCTTGCGGTTGTCAGCACACGGCGCAAACAACTACCAACGCATTATAATTATTTACCTGCTCGTAGAAGGGCTTATGAGCGACTTGTTCTTGCTCACCACAAGAGAAGGATTCTCTGCATGGCTACAATATATTTCCCTGGGATACAATCTCGCTGGTATTATGTCTGTTCAACTTGAAATAAGTGAGACAAGCATGAAAGAAAGCACACGCCATTTTATCAAGCGGCTTTTACTTAACCACGAGACAGTGTTTGTAGGAGAGTTTATTATCGCTATTGCTATGAAATTCTTTGTCACATCGTTGAATCGCTCCACCATTAAGCAGCTAGAACCAGCTGCTGAGGCGGTGTCCCATTATCTAACCAGCTTCGTGGGCCACGGTATCATTGTTATCGTCTGCTCCATGATTATGGTTATTGCTCGTGCTGTGAGTTCGGCGATCTTTGTGCAGTTAAAATTTGGAACGCTGGCCATTTTTACGGCGCCATGCTGTGTTGATACCGTACTGGGAATTAGAAATAAGCTCATTGCGCTGGGAGGCTACTCGTGGGAGGACGGCAAACTTTATTACAATACGCGAACCTTAAGAGCGTTTGGAGCCTTACGAGTCGTGGAAGACGATGGAAGGGAATTTCTTGCTCTCAACAAATTACATTGGACATCTGTTCCAAAACACGACTTGATAGTGATAGGAACTGTGACAAACCTGAGTGTGACGCCAAGCAATGAACGTTCAAGCGCTGGCTTAGCTAGCTTCTTTGATTATCGGTTGGGTGGCGACATTGGTGATACAGGAAACTATCACAATCTTGATGGTGGTTGAGTTTCTCTGAGGCTGCATTCCTGTACTGAAATACTTCATGAAGTATGTAGCTCTAATAGAAGTGCTGACACTAATCGTTTTTACATCAGTCGTAATGTTTGTCTTCTATAATTTCTCCAAAACAATCACTTATCTAGCAAAAACGCTATCTGATTGGCTAAAATGCAATGGTGGACTGATATAACGGTGCTGAAGAGTCTGTCCTGAACAACACGTAGAAAGCATATGAATCGTGGTTTGATTGTGCATTTAGGTAGTGCTCTGAGCTGGATTCTGTTGTCTTCGTCCTAGTGTTTCCTTTGCATTTTCTTTTCAATCAATCCGTAGTATAGTAGATACTGTGAGCTCGCTAAGCCGGCGCTTATGTCAGCCTCAAATTTGCAACTCCTACGCCTCAACGTCAGCAATGGTAGATGCTGGCGTACAAGCCAACCCTTCAGTAGTTGATGCTGGTGTATCGGCAAAGCCTTCAGTAGTTGATGTTGGTATCAGCAACACTCCTATCATGAATGATACAATGATTGGAGAAGATGCTCCTGAATAATATACACTCAGTGATGATGAGATCGACGAAAATTAAAAATCAAAAGAGGTCAAAACAAGCTGTTGTAGAGAAATTTGATGTTTTGTTCTGTTCTTGCAGACCTACGCATTCATCCAGTTGATGCTAACGGACGTCAGCTAACGAAGTATTACGTCGGGAGAGGAGCAAAGACATATAGTATTAGATTAAAAAAGGTTGTTTAGTCCCAAGCATTAGTTGGAGTGAGACATACGACTATATCGGTGTTATTCTCACCAATGATGTTAGATTCCTCACTTATATGAATGAAAAGAGAGAACGCAACGAAATGGCGAAGGAGGATAAAGATACACCACGCCAGAGATGGGAATATATTGAATTAAAAAGGAAAAGAGTCAATGCTTCGGAAGGAGATATTGCTGATCGCACCAAACAGATACTTGAAGATAGTTTTCTGTTTAATAGTTCAAGTTCCACAACTTCTGATCAAACGGATAGCAAACTCAAAATGTTTTGGACCATTAGTAAAAATACGGGGTTGCTTGAAAGTAATGGATTAAGAAAAATCCCATCCTCGATGGAGCTATCAAAACATCCCCTATTGATAGTGACGGATATGTTTGGGTTGATGGAAATTGAATAAACGTATATGGAAAAGAAAGTAATATAGCAATACCAGCGATCACAAAGAAGGTAAATTGGCTACTGTCGCTACGATCATTTATCGATATGGCCAGAGACAGAGGACTTGAGTTAGAGGTGATTGGTAAGCATGACGAGGAAATCGACGCGAAAGATTTCACACCAGGGATGGTGAAGCGCAGCATGGGGTGTTGAGTGGCTTGATGAAGATATGAATCCAAAGCTGAGCGATGCGGACAATGATGCTAAAACGATATTAAACGATTACTACACGCTGCTGCATTCGAAGAGAATTGAAATCCCATTCAGACTAACACCTGTTATTGAAACAATAGATGGAATTAGAAATCATTCAACGTACTATTTTGGTAAGCCAACTGATTCCAAACCTTTACATTTAATGGCTGTAGCTAAATATAATAAGCATAAGGAAGTATCTGGTGAAGCTTGAAAGGGGTTGATGAGAACTATCAGATGGATACCTTTACACTACTACTTCACGGAATTGAGGATATAGATCGGTATCTCAAGAATGTTCAATATCCATTTCCATCAACTGATGAAGAGGCGTCTGAATTGCTTAAAGAGAAGAAATTGAATCAGCAACGACGAAAAACCTTGATGACAACCTTAAAATACTAAAGAGGTGATCCATAAATCTGCTCATAATATTAAGCGTCAAAGTACTGAGGAGTATGATCACGACGATAATTTGCAATAACTTCACGATGACTCAGAGGCAGCCTTCTAAGCATATGGTGAGGCTCAGAAGCGCTATTAGGAAGCTAATAAAAGGCTGTGAAGGGGTCAAACTCAAAATCAGCAAGTTCAGCGTTGAAGGCGGCGAAATCAGCAATGAAAGCGACAAAGGCAGTCTATTTAGCGAAGTCATGATTCAAAAGGAAAAAGTGATGTCGAAGCCTTTGCTAATCGCCAAGATCAGAGATCGATCAAAGAGACCATGAATGGCATGATCAATACCGTTAGTTTAAGCGGGCTTAAAGGAAGAGGCCTTAAAGGAGCTGGTGTCGCCCCGCTTGAAGAAGTTGTCTGTCGCGAGAGAACATACAACCTCAATAAAATCCAAGGTTTAGCCACCCCATCACCATACATCTATCGCCAGCTGGGTAGTAAAGTACATTCGAATCCCTGATCTTGATGCTAAACTCTTGTGATTATTCAACCCAATCGACGTAAATGTGGTCCAAAGCGGGGAATCAGCGATAGTCTTCAATCCATGATTAGAACTCTTGCCTTCAAGCAACATATTGATTAAGCTTCCTACGATAAACTCAGTATCGATGATAAAACGCTGTTCAAGGAGATTCTTGCAATTACCCATTTACAATACAAGCAACTCAAATCACTTAGTGTGGATATATATTCTAATCGTTTAATTCGGACTCTGAGTTCAAGGATATTATCGTCCGTTTGATATAGAGATGTTGCATCTCCGCTCAGCCGGTAGCTATGGCGATCACGCTGATCTCAACGTTGCCGAGCTGAAAGCTATCATGAAAAATCTTATCATTCAGGAGCGCCCACAGAAGCCTCAGGCAGCAGTATGGGCAACGGATCTTGATAAGTCTATAAGGAAGGCGGATGCATCGACTCAAACAGAACGAGGAAGAGTATGAGCTTACACAAGTAAGAAAAAATATAAATGTGAAGATCTTTGCAATTTAACGTCAGTCCTTTAAAGAGAAATTCCTTCTCTTTCAAGGCGATTCTTGTATGTAAATCTCTATTTTTCTGATTTACTGATATTTTAATGATAGCTGAACTCTCCTTTATCATTTTTCGTAGGTAGGAAAACGCTATCTCCCAGAACCACAATTTCATCGGCCCGCAGAAGTGTTGATTCAACGATTTGACCTGGTTCATCGGTAGTTAAATTAGTTTTTAGCTCTTTACTTGGTCCGCAACCCATGATTATAGATACCAGAGATAATCATTTGAGAACCAAGAGGCGGTGTATGGTTTCGAAGTTGTGTTTTGGCAGGGTCAAGCGATGGGTCTTCGCCTTCCTAAATATCATCACGATAGAAGACACTAATTAAATCGGTTAGGTGGGCTGAGACGAGGTCTTGAGCTATGAGACCTACCTCTTGACCAGGTCTATTTTCCGATTCGATCCAGTCATACAAAACTACATCACAATTATCGTAGAATCGTTTAATGCGTTCGAGCGGACATGATTGAATGTTCTTCTTCAATCTGCGGTCGCTCGTCATCGCCATGCCTGTACAGGCAATGTATCCTCCGAATATACCCGCCACTGAATATGTGATCGGGTCAAGAGCGGATTCTGTAGCTCCACTATCTGCTCTGAGGCGATACACTGTCGTTACGCCTGCTCCAAATACAAAACTGTTGCTGCCAGGAACGTGCAGCGGAGCTGAATAACTTGTAGTGCCAAGACCAAGACGACCTGTCATAGTTAGGTAGGGATCGACGTCGAGTTTTTTATTGACCCCAAATCTGAGGTCGTTGTTTGTGGCATTGCCTATCCAGGTCGCGTTCGCTGTGGTTGCTCGATAGCCATTATGGACTTGGCTCTGGAATTGAACAGGAGTCGTATTTGACCCGGTTAGAGTCATCATCCGTGTGTAAGAACTATCAAGAAAGTCCAATCCACTACCAGTGATCGAGAAACACTCATTCGTTGCTGTAGAGTTGATGCCAAGCTCTGTCAGCGATCCTACCGTTGTTATAGCTGATTGGTTTCCATAGGCTAAAACCCATTGATAACTCCGGAGCAGCTGATATCCCCACTCGTTGACAAATTATTGAGCGAGAGTGAAGTCGGAATAGATTTTATAAAGCTGGAGAGATCATAATACGTCAAGCCCTGACGTAAGTTCGTGCAGCTGAGAGTTGTGGCTGTTATCGAACTTAGGCCTCCTATATTCGAGCTTAAGTCGCATAATAGAAATTTATTTGGCGTTGCGGCACCAAAGCTAACTCCGTTTATGTATTGAAGAAGGCCCAAATCGTACATAGGCCCGCTCTACCGATATTCCTGACAATCGATGTAGCTTGAAGTGCCTGTTATCGATATCGAGCGCGATGATCCACTGAACGATAGATTTCGACCGATCGTAAGACCTGATAAAGAACTGAGAGACGTTATATGGGTTGAGATCCGGTTTGTAGCGTTTCAGTAATAGTAGAACCTCCAAAACTATTGATTCCGCTGATATTGCCGGACGAATCGAGAATCAAAGCTTTGCTATACGAAGCAGTTCCCGCTATTACTCCGCTAAGGTAGCCCATCCTGTAATCATCCTTACTCAAATATAGTGTCTGCGCATAACCATAGGTTAGATAACCACTCAAGGTTAACGAAAGATAGAATGCAGAAATATAGATGGATGCTTGGAAACTTGGCTGCAGAAATGAAAAACCGGAACTCATTTTGCTTAATTTTATATAGATCAAACGGATTTTAGTCATGAGTGCTATTCCTCGCTTCGGGGCTTCGATTCCGAAAAATTCAAGTCTGCTTCGATGGGTGATATCCCCGCATTGGATATGAAAGCTTTGTTTAGAATGGTTGTGCTTGGTCCAAGCTTTTCAGGGAAGAACAATCTTTGTATGTTCATTTTCAAGCAGTCTCCTCACGCATTTGCTCATCTAACTATCATTGCCCGTAATCCTCATCAGGAGCTTTATGAGTATCTTTGGGATAAGTTGAAAGGATTCATCACATTTGCTGACACAGGTAGTCCTCCAAGAGTTGATAAAGTCCGTCAGACACCGATGAGTTCTAAAAAACCGGAGCTTGTTATCATAGATGATTACAGCAATGATAAGCTACTCCAGAAGAATATCTTGTCTCATTACTACTCCAGGGGTCGTCATTTCAAATTGAGCACCATATTCCTAAGCCACAGCTACTTTGCCACTGATAAGATGATTCGGCTGAATTCAAAGTATGTAGCGATTCTAAAGGCGAATTCGAAGCGTGATTTACAGATGGTTGTGAAGGACTTCAACATCAAAGGCGTTGATGAACGATCCATCTTCTATTACTACAATAAAGCCACTGAGCGCAAATGACAGATTCTGTTCATGGATTCAGTCAAAGGTCAAATCAGGTACAATTTCGATAAGCCAATCAATACCAATGATTATGAATAAATATCGTAACCAATTTTGGAGATAATCATATATAGCAATCTATGGCAAGCTTTGTTAAACTCGATTCCGCTAACCTCGTTCTGGATAACTACAACAGCACATGGAAATACAGCTTTTCCGGTAGTGCTGCCGATTTTAAGGACGTAGCACGTGCGGTTCAATCGATCTCGATGTATAACTCCGAATACAATATTGACATCGCTCAGTTCTGGAACAATACTTTCAAAATTGAAGTTCTAACCACTGAAACCACATCCACGGTATCTATTAGCTTGCCTGATGGACTCTACAGTTATACTGATATCAATCGAAGCATTCTAGCAGCTTTCGTTAATGCTGGAGCGTATTTAATCAACCCATCTGGTGAGAACGCTCTCTATATTCAACTAACAGAAAATAGCGTTTATTACGCGGCTCAGTTCGACTTTAGCGCTACTCAAACGACACTTCCTACTGCTGGTGGCACTTGGGCATGACCGGCAAGCGGTCTTTATTCCATAGGCGGTACTGGACTCCCAACGACGACTCGTGTCCCACGCCTAATCATCGATAACACCTATTTTGGTGAAGTAGTAGGATTGACTGCTGGTACGTATCCTTCAGCGTCTGCAACGGTTTTAAAGTGTTCAGCTCTCAAATATCATTCCTCAGATTCATCCTACATCTTCTTACAGTGATCTAATTAAGAACGAGTATGTTGCCTCTGGTGATATCTTATCGGCATTCGACCGAGGTGATGCTCAGGTAGGTCAGCTTATTTCATACAAACCGAGTCAGTATGCTTGGATGAACTGCATAAACGGATCACGCACATCGATCACAATCTCAATCTTTAATCAGAATGATACAGAGGTTAAGTTCTGCGACACTTCAGTCTCAATCATACTTCTGCTTCGTCCAAAAAAATAAGAAAGTCGAATGACTAAATTTCTTATCCAGCTCTCATAATCGAAATGATCCTGCTTACATAGGCTTCTTGCGTTTAGCACGCAAAGCGGCCATCTTAGCCTTCATTTCAGGTGATCCTTTCGCTGGTTTCTTCTTAGGTACTCCTACACCATAACGTCTCTTTACCTCACCTCGAACCGATTTGATCAGGTTCTCAAGCTCTGGCTTGGTTGCTTTTGATAGTAGATACTTCTCCCCCGCATCGACCGCATCGGTTAGAACACCCTTACGTTTAGCGTATAATAGTGCATTCTTTGCCGCCTTTTTGACGTCCGCCACCGAAATACGACCACCTTCTTTCTCTACATCGCTGTCAGAGTCGTATAGACCAACTCCTGTCAATGACTTAATAGCTGCCTTGCAGGGATTCCTACTTGAAGGGCTCCAAACGCTGTAGCAATAGCTGGCACTACCGCATCCAGCCCCTTGATGAGCAAACCACTATCTTTAACGAATTTGAACGCTGTCGATAACCCCGATTTGATTTTACTCCAAAATGGATCCTCTTTGGAGCTTCTTGTAGCCTTTCTTGATCTCATGCCTGGTAATATCAAGTCTAACGCCGCGCACCGCCTAACGGGACTTCAGTGCTTTCTCAAATGAAGCTGGGTGGAGATGGATAATAGACCCGGAACCCTTGAGTTGGTTTGCCGTAAGACTTAGCTTACCTGTCTTGAGGGCTTTAGTCAGCTTGGCGGCTGGAACATCGCTGGAAATCGTTAATTCGCGATTTATGATTGATATATTTATATCAATAGAAAATGCATACTATTCTGATAAATAATGTAGTAGATTATATAGTAATAGAATATTTTTACCATGATCGGACATATCTATCGTATCATCCATTTGGAAAGCGACATTCAATACGTTGGTTCTACATTAATGAACCCCGTAAGAAATGGCAAAATCATAAACAATACTATCGTGAATGGTTAAGTGATAAGTGCAATAGATGTGTAATTTATACGTACTTTCGACAACACGGTATTAATAAATTTAAACTGATTCCAATGAAAAGCTATGGTGTACAAGACCGTACGCATCTTGAGGCCTATGAGCAATTATGGATTAATAAACTAAACTGTGTAAATATGAACAACCCATTTCGAATTACTAAAATGCATTAGAAACAGTACGCTACAGCTAATAAAGATAATCATCAGCATAAGGCAAAACAATGGCGTGAATCTAACAAAGCTAAGCTTGCTTGTAAAACACAATGTGAGTGTGGAGGTGAGTATTGTCATACCAATAACGATCGACATCAGAAATCGCAAAGGCATCAACAGTGGCTAACTAAAAATAGTTAAGTTCAAATCTTTGAATCTGTTGAGTAGATTCATCTTATTTTTTTGTTTGCAATACATACACCATATTCCACAATAGTCTCCATAAGTACCTTGGAACGGTTTTGGATTGTATCGCCCGATCCCGTACTTCGTAGGTGCTGCTTCTCCCATTGAATCGAAGTTTCACCATTGTAAAAAGCCGTCCAGTGTTCTGCATCCATATTGGGTTGTCGTAGCAATATCAGATATGAACCTTTCTTCGGAAACGGATGTGTGATCTCTGACTTAAGGATATCATCGAGATGAACCCCAATACGCTTGGCAAGTTCAATTAGATCATGATCGGATGTGATAGGCTTGACGAGCCCCATATTAATTAATTTAACAAAACTATATTGTTCAATATATAGATTCAACAATGTCTAAAACACAACTTTCCGACTAATAGCTTTACCAGAGCTCGCTCAAGAGTGATCCGGAGATTAAGGCCTCCTCTGGCAAGCGCGTGCCTTTTGTTATCGATCTTAACCAAGGTTCGTACCAAAACGGTGTTATCACTATCGATGGTACGTCCCAACTTAATGGAAGTGAAGGATTCGCTTGCCTTCGTGATGCTTACATTTTGCTACCATACAAGGTTCGATGAAGAACACGTACGCTACTAATGCTCAGGGCGCAGGCAACCGATTCTGTGTCAGTCTAAAGTGTGGCAACTTTAACGTCATTGATTCGATGTCGCTTGAACTCAATGGTAAGACTATTGTCTCGATGGCAGACTATAAGCTAATCTGGAACAATATCCGTGCTCAGACCGGGTACAGTCCTCAGTATGTTGAGAAAGCATGGTGCTGAATCTTTCTGTACCCGGATGCTGCTCAATCAACCAAGTACAGTGCTACGGTCGCTGCTACTGGAGACGGGTATTCGAATACACGGCTATCTCTACCACCTTCATCGCCGGTACTATTTCTGCTACGGCATCGGTAACAAATGATGGTTTTGTTAAACGCCTTCTTTCAAACCCTCCAAATGCTGGAGCTGACTCATCTACTTCGTGGCCGTATACTGGTGCTGCATCTGCCACCACTACCATTGCTAATCAACTTGGTCGTGGTGCGTTCGTAGCTGGCTCTGGTACAGCTGGTGCGATTATGGGAACGTGGAACTATATGCTTAAGATTAAGCTTACAGATTTACATCCGATTTTCAAGGAGCTTGATCTTATGGCTAACTCACAAATTCGTCTTCGTTTCCGCGTTAATCAGGGTACTTCAGCTATTGATATTGACAGCTCCAGAAGAATGACGCTAACGCGTACTACACTTTCGAGCGGTACTACCTGCCCAGTAATGGTTGCTTCTGCGGCCAGCCCAAACCTTATGTATAGTCCAATTTCTGGTGCTGGTTCCTTGGCCGTGTCTTGGGGTGCTGCTGTCAATGCGCTTGAGCCTACATGTGGCACATACATGACTTTCGCTACGTCTCGTCTATATGTTCCATTTGTTCATCTCGAGATTCCTCAGGCTATCATCTCGAAGCCGGTAAAGAAGGTGCGCTACAATGACTGCTATGCTCAACTATTTTACCAGCGTGCTGGTATTGGAAAGCAATCGACTCAGCTTAATGCCGCATTTAATCTACAGCTATCCGCATCTGTTAAGAATGCTAAGTATGTCATTCTTTTACCATTCGCTGAGCAGACTGGTAGTTTTGCTTCTGCAGCTGTACAGCAATTTTAGAGTCCTTTCGACTCGGCGCCATGGACGCTCTACCCCGGTAGTTCGATTCGAAACTTCAACGTGCGCATCGACCCGCAACAATGCTTTGAATTAGTCATGACTATGACTTCCACCAGTTCGCTAGTGAGGTATCTAAAACTGCTTTGATTAACGGTGATCTGACCCCTGAGCTGGTGAATGGACTACTTGACTATCCGACATGGTCGCTAACGAATCGTGTTCTAATTGCTGATGTCAGTCGTCTAACCGAAGGTGATGTTCCACAGGCCATTCAGATCCAGGGAACTAACGCTGGATGTCAGGGTACAAACATGATTGTATTGGTTGTGAGTGAGCAAGAGCTCTCCTACGACCGTCTCAAAGGGAAAATTTTAGATTACATCACAGCTTAGTAGATAACAAGATTGTTTAATTAATTTATTTTTTGATTAGGTATCTGGAAAGGTATATAGATACAATGAGTTCGACACTACATTTGGCAAGTACAAGACGAAGGCTATTGAAGAGGTATTCGCCTCTGATCCATCCTACTGTAGATGGCTCTCTCATTAAAAGCAATTTACGGATCTTGAAATGCTCAATTTTTCTCTTTAATAAGTTTGGAAATGACGATGGATCGTTTATGATGACGTGGGGAAAATATAAATCACGAACCATCAAGCAGATTCAAGCCATTGACCCTAACTACATTGAGTGGCTTAGCAAAAATGACTTTGTTAAGACCAAGTGTTCTAAGCTTATGTCTGAACTCGATGCACGTCTGGCTAAGTCGATTAGGTATTTTTTTAAGAAAAAAAGAAGCTATGAGCTCGGCTGTATACTCGAGGGGTTTTAAAACTACCCTAAAATCCAAAAGACGTTGCATGCGCTTTCAAGTGGTCGAGAGGTTGCGTCGTCAAAATAGCAGCTGGTCTGAAAGAAGGATCCAGGATTGTTCTCGTTGGGAAAATACGGTAAGGAAAAAAACTGCCGGCGTAATGTTCCATGTCATACTACTGGACGTGATGCACACCATCAAAAAGACTCTGGATCCCCTAGACATCATGAACCCCGGTAAGATGTTCTACGGTGAAAGCGCGTAGGTAGTCGAAGTGCTGCAAGCTGCAACTTCAACAACCGAGACTAAAATCAAAAAGTCAGTCTTCTCAAATCACATTTCAGACCAAATTGCAATACACAAATCGGCACGATGGAAGTGGGGACGCCGGCGGCCTCCGCGGCCGCGGCAGCTGCCTCTCGAGCCCACGCGGAGCTTCCAGGGAACGTGAAGAAATTGCTGGGGGCTTCTGTGCAACTGAGCATCCCGCTGGAGCTCAAAATTCTGAGTGCGCTGGTGGCATTCTTCCTCTTTTTGCTGTTCCTCATCATGGTGCTCTGGGACCGCTACGGCAAGGAGATCGGAGAGCTCTACACGTCGCCCATGGGCACCACCGCCCAGGGGCAAAATGCTGGTGGTAGGGCACTTGCCTACGAAATTACACAAACTGGGACTATAATTGACGCTTTGTGTGCTGCAGACGTCAAGGTGCACGACGTCGCGGACGAGTTCTCGATCTACCAGAAGCTGCCGACATTTTTCTACGAGTACATGCCCAGGAGAAAGAAAAGAGATTACCGGGTCTCTTAGGCTGCAGGTTAGCAACTAAATTGAAAGAATGAGCTTATCCTAGCATTTTGACGATGCTGGATGAGGTGGCCAGCTCAGCAGGAGTTTTGCCAGTTTTGTTCCTCATGGTTGGCGTCGCTCCTGCATCCAGAAGAACTTTTATAATCGAATTGAAACCACCACGTGCTGCGAGATGGAGAACTGTGTTACCTTCGGCGTTGACATGATTTGGGTTCGCTTCGTTGTCCAAAAGCTTCTCGACAGCAGTGATGTGTCCTGCTGATACGGCCTTCATGAGCGGCGACACCTCTTGGGCTGTAGTAACGTTGACCTTAGCTCCAGCGTTCATTAGCAGCATGATCGGTTTTAGTACGCCACGTGAGGCAGCAAAATGCAGTGGTGTATTGCCAGCGTCGTCCTTTGGATCGACACTTACACCGAGCTGGATGAGACGTTCGACGATGGGCAATCGCGAATGGTTGACAGCATGGTGCAGTGCGCGCAGACCTCCGAAACTAGCTACGAGATGGCTTTGGTGGGCGATGCAGTACTACCTGACGACACTGAATCGATCTATCTCCGGGACACCGAGGCAGAGGCGAAAGCAGTATCATACTACGTGATGAGTTTGTTGGGCCATGAAACTATCGCACTGGGTTGCGTATTTGTCATTGTGTGTACTCGATCCCTAGGAGCAATCACATTTGTGCTGTGGACGTTTCGCACCTTGCGTGTTTTCTTTAAGCCCTGCTGTGTAGATGCCACGCTAGAAGTACGGTGCAGGCTGATTTTGCTGGGTGGGTATAGTTTAGAAGATGGAGAGCTGTTCTATAAAGTCAGTACTCTGAAAGCGTTTGGCTTGCTGAAATGGTGGAGGAGGACGGGAGTGAGTTCCTAGTCTATACCAAGTTGCGATGGAGAGCCATTCCACGAGATTACCTATACATCTGCGGAGCTGTATCGGGTAAATATGTTGGGCCATGCAGTGAACGATTTGGCTCAGGCGTGATAAGTGTTTTCGATCGTGCATTGGGTGGGGGTGTTAGTGTTTCAAGCAAAACCCGAAGGATTTCTGGTGAGTCGTGGAGTGTTTCCCTATTGCAGGCATTGTCTGGGGCACTCTTGGTAACGTACCCTGTTTACAATGCAAAAAATGCATTGTAAACAGGGTACGTTACCAAAATGCATTGTAAACAGGGTACGTTACCAAGTGCATTTTTTTGCATTGTAAACAGGGTACGTTACCAAGAGTGCCAAGCCCCATTCACACACAATTGAATTCAGAAACACGATTGAATAGGCTGGTGAGGAAAGCGCGAACATCCTTGCGCATGGACCGCCCATACGTTAGCCTGAATACGCGTGACTACATAATAGATACCTGCTTGATGCCTAATACAAGGAACCTCTGCACCCTCATGCAATGCCTACACAAGTTAAATGAAAGACACGAGCTTCCAGAGCATTATCACATCTATAGATGAAAGCACGGGGTGCTTAAAGCGCTAGTATCTCGTACTAAGTAGTATTGTCTAGTCTTTTGCCGATGACTCCATGTCCTCGACAAGCCGAGAACCGTGCTTCTTCGTGAGTCGCTCAGTCAACATTTCCTTGAAATCATTCATGATAGCGTTTTCCCGCTGTTGTTTCTCTTCAAAGTTGATAAGTGCAAGCGCGCGCTTCTCTTCGGCCGTGTACACTTGGTTTTCCTTGCGGATACGGACGGCATTCATGCGTTTGTGACGACTGCCGCTCATCACGTACCCTAGGTTTTCCAGATTCTCGATTTCTTCACCGTTCCAACCCACTTCACCTCGGCGCGGAATTCGCATATTCTTTTGTACGAACTGCGCAATGGCAGCACCTTCACCAGGCAGCAGTGCTTTACCATAGTTTAACGAAGAAGCAGCCGTTTCTTCAGCGGCTGGCAAAGGTTTCGGCCCAATCTCCTCGTCGTCGTCTTCAGCGTTGCGAGAACCCTGTACAGCTTCCTTAAACTTTTCTGCTTCTCTCTTCTCATTCTCTTCCCTATCGCTCATGCTGCCACGGCTGCCAGTACTCAGTTTGCGCGATTTCTCCTTGTTAGAAGCCACCGACGCATCCGACTCGCTGCCACTCCGACTGTCGTCACTCTCACTCGGGCTGCGTGATCGTCGACGCCGTTTACGCCTGCTCTTGCTTTCCTTCTTATGCTTCTTGCTCTTTTTCGAGTTCTTCTTCTTGTGCGATCGACGCGACGACTTGGACTTCCTTCTGCTCTTCCTACGGCGACGACGCTCTTCTTCACTGTCCGAGCTCTTGGAGCTGGGAGTCTCCGAGTCACTGTATGATCTGGACCTGGACCTTGATTTTGATCTAGACACGGACCTAGATCTGGACCTGGATGGAGACGGCGTCGGCTCCCTCTTCTTCTCCTTCTTGACCTTCTTCTTCATAGGCGGCGGACTGGGGATGCTCGCCCAGATGCTAAGGTTCTTGGCCTCACGCTGCCGCTTCCGCTCCTCGAAGAAGTCATCGGTCTGGTCACTGCCGAACCTGCCTCCTCTGCGCTTGGACCCACCGTCGGGGCCCGACGACGGTCCGTAGCGACCCATGGGCTCCCGGCCGCTCGACGAGCTTTGACGCCCTCGACCGGCGGAACGAGAGCGCGAGCGAGAGTGCCGACTGTTGCTACGGCTGCGGCCGCGTCTCGACTCTCTGCGAGCGCTGCGGCTACGGCTGCGACTGCGTCGCGGGGACGGCGTCCGGTAGCGGCGCCGGGGACTCGAGCTCCGCCCCATGCTGGTGCTTTATGCTTTTGGCTAAATGGTGGCAGCAGATCGGACTTAAACGAGAATGTGACGATATGGGCAAAGTTTGGTCATACGTCTGCTAGCGCTATGCCTCCAGCTGCGTCAGGCGAGCATGGCCTGGATCGCGTCGATGCGGGCGAAGTATTCTTTGGTGACCTTGTTGGCGATTGCCTTGCGCAGCTGCTTGACCTCGTCGTCGCCGCGGATGTCGTCCAGGAACGACAGCACCGCCTCGAACTCGTGCTCGATGCCCTGCGAGGACGCCAGCGCCTTGGAACGGGTGATCTGCGGCGTCTTGCGCGTAGGCTTCTTGGCAGGAGCTGCCGTTGGCTGAGCACTTTCTCCTCGCTCCTCCTGCTCGAGTCGCTCCAGCTCGGCGTCCACGTCGTACGAGTCCCATTTCGTCTTGAGTTTGTTGCCCTGCGAATCGAAGTGGTAGTCTACGCAGAACGGCCACGAGCGGCGATCATCAGCAAGTCTACCAACGTAAATTGGTGCGCATAACCGCTGCCAATCGCTCGGCAATCGCACAAGTACCTACGTACAGGAGTTCAACGAGGAGTTGGCGGCGGGGTCCTCCTCCTCCTCTTCGCCAGCAGCCTTCCTGGCCTCGTACTCCACCAGCTCCTTCGCTTGGGTCTCCAGATGCATCAGGCGAACCGCCACTTCCGTTGCAATGAGCTCCACCTTCCGCAGCAGCTTGATCGATTCCTGACGCTCTTTGCGCTCACTAAACGGACACGCACCACACGTCCACGCCACGAGCTCCGTTAGTGAATTACTCTGCCTACTTGCAACCAATTTCCATTGCAACAACGGAAAATTATTTGCAAGAACTATGCAATTGAAGTAACGCACATGTAGCGCTGGTACTGCCAGCACGCGAGCGGCACGGCGGCCAGTGCCGCAGCAGCCGTCGCCACCTGCCACGCTCGACTCGCCATTGCTAGAAATGACACGCACGAAACCGCTCTAACCTGATTAGGTACGATTTAACCATCTTTAAAGTGCTTGTGCAGGGTATAAAGAAACAAAACTGTGGACATTATTAAACCTAGTTTAATCGCCTATGACATAGGACAAATAATAGAAATAAGCAGGGATTGAGCTCACAATCTTCGGTAAGAAACATTTCTAAAGCTCGGAGCGCCATGGGCAAGAAGACCAACTGGACACCGGCCGAGGACCTGACGCTCTGCCGCGTGTGGCTGAGCGCCAGCGAGCTGCAGCTGCGGAGCGAGGAGCCCAAGGTCTCGTTCTTCTGGAATGCGGTGCTCGAGATGTTCCGGCAGGAGGTGCAGTCGACGGTGGAGCGGCCGCTGAACGGGCTCAAGGTGCGCTGGACGCGCATCAACCGCGACTCGCAGAAGTTCGCGGGCATCTACAACGAGCTGGAGTCCAAGGGGCTCAAGGAGGCAGAGGACAGCGGCGGCGACGCGGCCGCCGTGGCGACACTCAAAGAGCAGCAGTGGATCGACGAGGCTAAGGGCATCTACCACCGACTCTACGCCACCAAGTTCTCGTTCGAGGGCTGCTGGAAGCAGCTGCGGTACTCCACCAAGTGGCTGCAGCTCTTCGCCAACTCTAATGGCAGCGCGGTCTCAACAGTGTTGGAAGATCCAGTGAAGCAGACCTCCCACGCGGAAGTGTCGTCCACGATCAGCAGTGAGCACGGAATCCCGAGCACAGAGATCAGCACTGCTGCAAGCGCTGCTACAGATGTCGCTACTCCAGCTCCTTCCCATCCGCCTACACCTTCAACGGTTGCTGCTGCGGTAGCGGTGGCAGCAGTTTCAACAGCGACGCAAGACGCGAACGAGTTCTCCGTTTCTCCCGGTCGCAAGCGGCGAGCAGACGCGTCGCTGGACTCGTCCGCACAGATCTCCAACAATCAGCAACAGCAACAGTTGCCAGACTTGACCATCACGTTGGTAGAGGAGTTTAAGCGACACAATGACTTGATGGAGGACCAAAACACCATTGCTCTGCTCAAGGTGGACTGCGAGATGATTCCGGACCCCGAGGCCAGACACTGCTTCCAGCTGCTACGAGCTCGCTACCTCAAGAGAGCACGCACAACTCATGGATACAGCAATGGTAGAGACAGCACCTTAGTGTAGAAGCGGCCGGAGCATCGTCTTCAGTGACCGCAACTTCGATTCTATTAGCATTTATCAGTAAACATGCAAACTGCTGTGAACACCCGTCGACTCGCTAAGGAATTCGATGAAGTTGCAGTGGCGTCCTCACTCCCCTTATCCTCTTCGCTGTAGCAATGCTTGGCTGATGCAACCACAGACTGCCAATGAAAAGGGCGAAAATTTCATTATCGATCAAATCTGAAAAGGTACATGAGACTATGGAGGCTTTGACGCATGCCGAGGACTTTGCGGACGCCGTCGCGTCCATCCGTCGCTACTGGGGTGCGGATCATGAACATTCTGATGCAGAACTATTCGCTGTGGCCCTACAGCAATGGGAGAATGCGAGGAGTGGCAATAATGCAGTCAGGGAGTTTGTCCTGCAGGTGGTGGCATGCCGACTGGAGGAGCAGCTCTTGCAGTGGCTGCTGCAGTCGCACTGGGCGGATGCTGTGGAGGATATACAGACTGTGGTCGGTGATTGTAAGGACCCGTATTTCATGGGGGACGGGGTGGAGCTGCTGATTCCGATGCTGGATACGTTGGTGACTGCGGCGGCGGTGCGAGCTGCTGCTTGTGGTCGGAACGCGGAGAACCGGAAGGAACGAATCGCTGAAGCAGCGGAGAAACTGAAGATGAGTAGTTTTACAAGGAGTTGTTGTGTTTTGCGATCCTTGAAAGCGTGCGAGGCAAAGTTTGACGATGCAGACACTTGGACAAAGTTTTTGGAGCTCCCGTTCCATTTACAATCTCGGTTATTTAATTCACGAAATGGACGGGCTTTTATGGATGAGGCTGAGCAAGTGATTGCGCTGCAGCAGGCTGAGCTTGCTGGAGAATGCGAGACGACTGAAGGGCAAAAGCTTGACGAGGAGCAAACGCAGACAGCTACTGCTTTGTGGAACCTCGTCGAGCAACTAGTGGAGTTGGTCACGGCACGAACAAATTCAGGACATGACTCACCCGTTGCACTGAATGATCCGAATGCAATCACTGTTACGGAAAGTGTAATGGACTTAGAGGAATACTTCAAGACGAAGACACTTGTTGATTCGCACCTTTCCGATTTGCCTTTGCGTGATGACATTAACAGTCTCGATTACGAAGATGAGAAACTGTCTGCCATTGAGCAACTCTCGCGCATTTGTTCCTTGTCAAAGAGCGAACTATCGCTTTCAAGCGACTTACTGGAAAAGGTTCTTGCGGAGCTGTCGACGGTTGAAGATCTTAATGCCCTTTCAATTCACTCCTCATTTCTCTTAAGCCTGCAAATGCGACTAAGCTACTGTTTTGTGGATTACTGTAATACCGTAAAAGGCAAATTTGACCAGCGGGTAACCCGTGTATTCAATCGCCTTGAGGACGAGGACTTTGGGCACGTAGCTCCACTTATCAGTTTAGCTGTGTTCTGCCCCGAAAAAATCATTCAACAATTTATTCGAGGCGCTCGGACTGACGTACTGCATCACAACTTGTACTTGGAAGTACTACGTGCATCTCCTTTACTTTTGGAATGGAATCAAGGTGCTGAAGACGGAACGCCTACAATTCTGCTTGCATTGCAGCAAGCTTTGCTTGATATAACGGAGAATCAGGACTGTTACGACCGTGAAAGTCAACACATAATCTCATTTTTATCATCCCTTGTCGGAATTTCGAGCCGTACGTCTCAAAAACAAAAGCCCCCAGTGATGAAAATCAGTACGCTTATTGATAACGTGTTCATTCCTGTTTGCTCGGCTGAGGGGTCAATCTCCAGTATCTCGATGCAGCTGAATTTGTACACATTGACGCAGCAGTTGCTTGAACAGTTTGTCAAGGCAAATGCTGGAGATGAGGTTGGTGCTACCGCTCTGGAGAGCTTTTTCGACCTAGCTTTGCTGTCGTTGTGTTCATCTTGTCCCAATGACCATAGAGTCGGCATTTTAATCCGTGAAAGATTGCTGCTACTCCTAAAAAATGTCATGGAACTGATGTCCGACCCTGTCGCAATAGTCAAACTTGAACAGTGTCAAGTATTATTGAGTCCCTCAATTTGGACTCTTTTGGGGCTATTTAACAATGAACTAGGTGATGACGGATGTTGCAAGGGCATGGAGGATGTGATGGCTATTGAAGCGCTCATGCAGGGAAAGTCTGGAGAAGAACTCCAAGCATCAGCCCCACTGCCAGCTGTGATTTCAGCTGCTCAGGTATTGCTCTGGGGTCTACTCTGGGGCTCAACACTGTCAGAGTATGCGTCGGTGGAGTTCAATAAAGCGGAAATTTGGAGGTTGGTGGATGCGATTGCTAAGTATGAGTTCCCGGTGTCTAAGGAAGCGAAACAGACAGTTAAAGGCAGTCTCTTAATTCAGTCAGCTATAGCAGAAATGATGCTCGAGTGCGGTTGTGTACTCTTTAAAGCTATGAACACTAACATCATTCCGTATTTGCTGGAATATGAACCGATCGGACCGCAGTCTTCTCCCAAGGAGACTATCCGAATTCCGGGTTGGGCCACCAGCCTGTTACCAGCGCAGCCAGAAATGGAGCTCCAACAACCATGCAGATTAGTGTCGACGCACTTATGTATGAAGTATGTCGCAAAATGCTGGAGCCTTTCTAGTGCTGCTAGTCTTCAGCTAGCGACGCCGCCAAGCATTTTGGTAGTGGAATCCCTCAGCCACGTGCTGACAGCTCTGGAGCAATCTGCAACGTCATCCAAGGGCACACTGGCAGGCACCTTATTTTGTTTTCAGTGGCTATGTTTCCTGATTTCGGCTTCCTATGAGGCACATTTGGATGCGGTATCAGCATGGTCCACCGTTCGGACGCAGCTGGAGCTTTTAATGCTTCAGTTGTTGCACCAGCTAGGTGAACTGAAAGAAGCCCACTCAGGCGAAGCGACTTTTAGTCAGTACTTTGTAGCTGCATGGCTAGCTTATTTGCCGGTTGGTCAGCTAAAGCAGGTCTCCAACTTCATTGCTAGCCGGACAAGCAACTAAGGGTTCTTTGTTAAAACACGAAAGCGCTGTGGTTTTCTTTACATGATAGCCGGAGGGCAGCTCTCCGAAAATCTACATGTACATGCGCTGATCTAAGCGCACATCTCGTCCACGATGTGGTTGGACAGAATGTGGTGCGGGTCCACTTCGTCACGTGCCTTCTTGAACTTATCGATCGGGTATCTCTTCTTCAGGCGGTCACGCATCTTCTGGCGCTCTGCAGCATCGGCCGGCCATTCAATCTTCGCCCAGTGCTCCGTCGCTCCAAACGGCTCCATGAAGTCGCGGTACGTGGCGTAGAACTCCATGAAGCGGTTCTTGATGGCCGTGCGAACCTTTTTTTCGGCAGTGGGCAAGTAGAGGATAACACCAACCCACGAAAAAATCTGTCCCGGGTTTGAAGACGATGCAGGGCTCATCAAGGAAGTGCTGCGAGCGGTCCAGCGTTGTTCAATAGGTGAGTGGGCAGGAATGTCCTCGTCGGCAATGCGCTTAAGAAGTTTTTCCATAAAGTCAAGTTCAAGCGTGCCGGTGCACGGGAACGACACCTCCTCCACGAGTTGCTGGCCACCGCAGTCGAAGCCAATAATGTCGTCGGAGTACGCGACGCGGTATCCTTCACTGAGCTTCCAGAACTGCTTTTCGACCTCGTTCACACGAATGACATGTTTCTTGTCCAGCGGGTTAATTTCAAGTAGTTTGTCGCGCATCTTGGTGAAGCTCCAGTCAAGGTAATCCGGCTCCGGTTTACCCTTGGTCAACTCCAAGTACAGCTTCCGAGGAGCCTCCATACGCACCTCCTCGCTGTTCTGGACGGGTGGGAAGCGCTTTTTGTTTAGAGGCTCATCGTTTTGAGCACGCCGGCACTGCACCACGACAACCGCATCGGTATACGGAATCCACATGTAACGCAAGTGCTGGAACTCCACAAGCCAACGGTTGTGGTGTTTTCTGATCTCATCGAGCGTCATCACGGTGGTCTTCTCAATAAGTTTGTGCTGGGGAACGCACTGCAGGGTCACTTTTGTCACCACACCGAGCGCTCCGAGGCCGCACTTCGCCAATGCAAATAGCTCAGGGTTCTGCGTGGCACTCAGCGTCATTTTGCCCTTGGCCGGAGTGACGATCTCCATCTCAACAATCTGGTCGTCAATAGGCGGGATACCCGCCCCCGTTCCGTGGCAGCCAGCCTGGCAGATGCCGCCGACCTGCTGGTCGCGGATCGAGGCAACATTCTGCATGGTCATGCCGTAGTTGCGCAGCTTGTCCAGCAGCTCTCCGACAATCATGCCAGTCTCGACCGTCACCTGCAGCTTCTCCTTGTCCACCTTGATAATCTTGTCAAAGAGTGCCAGCGTCATCACAGCCTCATTAGCGTCTCCCTTGCCTGGCACCTTGCCAGAGAAGCCGAGTCCGTTGGGCGACACACCGGCACCCATGCACCGCAGTTTCTGCTTCTTGTTGTGGTAGTGCTGCAGTAGCTTCTCCACCTCGTCCACCGACTCGGGCACATGGAAGTTCCGGGGACGACACTCGTGCGTGGCCGACCAGTTCACGAACTCGTGATGGTCCTCGGTCTGCAGCGGCTTCTTCTCGGCCCGCGCAGCGTCCGACAGCCCCGCGGAGACGCCCACGGCCGCCAGCGCAGCTCCAGCGACCGCCAGAGCCGCAGTCTTGGCGGCCGACGAGCTCTGCTGCCCAGCACGCGCCGAGTGCAGACTGGCCACTTGGGCGGCGCCGCGCTGGGTCTTGGCGTAGTGCAGTGCGCGGCGGACGAGCGTCGTGGGCCTCAGCATTGACACGTAGCGTGCCTCTGTGAACGTGGGGCTAAGATTCAATTGTGAGCGGATACGCCGTTTCTCGACTACGTCCGATTACAAATCATATGGACATCTGGGCTCCCTACTTGACTCACTACATGGCTTAGATCGCTTGCTCGTCCGCGCAGCTTGCACGCGATGGGGAGGGTCGATCCTTTACACGGGGCAGTTGGTCTGGATGAACTTGACGGCGGCGTGCCACGCGTTCATCACGGCCTTCTTGGTGGCCTCGTTGCTCGTGTCTCCGCGGTGCACCCAGCCGTGGTTCTGGTCGGCGAAGAGCAGCACGTCGGACTTGGAGCCGATGTCGGCACGCGCCTTGAGGATCTTGTGCACGCTGCCGTCGGGCTTGACGAAGTCCGGGTCGTCGCCGGCGGCCATGAGCAGCTGCGGCACCTTGACGCTCTCGGCGAGCTTGTCGACGGCGCCGTCGCCCTTGAGCATGTTCTCGACGATCCACGTGGGGTGGAACGACACGTGGCCCAGCACCACGGGGTCGGCCTGCGTGGTCTGCGTGGCGCCCACCCAGGAGCCCCAGCACATGCCGTAGCTGATGATGCGCTCGGCGCCCACCTCGCCCTTGAGGTAGTTGACGGCGTCCTGGATGCGCGGGCCGAACTGGTCCGCGAACGTGTACTTCTTGAACCAGTCCTGCAGGCCGTCCGTGTTGGTCAGGTAGTCGCCGTCCGTGAGGTCCACGACCGCCACGGCGTAGCCGAGCTTGCCCAGCATGTCGGCGTCAGCCTTGGTGCGGCCGCTGTCCAGGCCGTAGATGTCCGGGTACGCGATCACGCCGGCCTTCGAGGACGCCGGGCCCGTCACGTAGATGTTGGTGTTGCCGACCTTCTTCATGACGCCGATGTGGTCGGCGGGGTCGCGCGCGGGCTCAGCGGTCACAGGGCAGCAGCTCATGCTTAGGGAGAGAGAGGAAGGAGAGAGAGGCCTTCGGTCTTCAAGGCAAATCCGAAAGTGACGAGATGGCTATCGTATCTGCTCGTTTTGGTGGTGTGACACACCAACTCCCGTTCAGAAATATCCGAAACTAAAAATCACCTCGAGTGATTTCACCTGCACTTTGTATGCGACAAAGTCTAAATTTTAGCACTCGCCACTTCAACTTCCAACCGCCAGGAGTGATGATCATGGGCGCCGGCATGCGCAAAGCTCCCGCGGCGACGACCAAGGGCGTGTTCGCGCCGGCGTCGCCGTCGCCCTCGCGCATGGTGGTGCCGACCGATGCGCAGCTGGAGCTGGAGGAGGAGCTGCAGGCGCAGAGGTGGCGGTCGCTGCGCGGCTCTCGCAGTGTCGACGGCGGCGCTGACGTCTGTGTGTTCGTCCTGCAGAGAGGAGGCGGCCGCCGAGAAGCAGAAGGCGGCGGTGGCCCACGTGGTAGAGAACCTGTTCCCGTACGCGCCCGTCACGGTGCAGACGCAGAAGTACCCGAGCTCGAGCCCCAAGGCCGGCCAGTCCTACCTCTGGATCACGGTGGACGAGGCCGAGATCAAGCGACGCGGAGGCGGCGCCAGCGCCGTCCGCTACCCCGTGGGCGCGGCGGTAGACGCCGACGGCAACGTGTTCGTGTCCGAAGCCGGCAGCACACCCAAAGCCAACGCGAACGAGTCGCAGACGCCGTACAAGATCTCGGCCGAGAACATATTGGACTTTGCAGCCAACAAGAAGGCGCCGCCCTTGCTCAAGCCCCCGAAACTGGTGGAAGCGCAGCAGACGGAACTCGTGGTCAAGTGGAAAAAGTCGGTTGACTCGACCGTTGACCGATATGAAGTGCAGTATCGGCAAGCTGACAGCGCCAACAACGCGTGGGCTGGACTGGCAGTGGTTACGGCGTGGAAACACGTCAGCTTGAACGGGATCAAGTGCCACACTCCTTTCGAGTTTCGAGTCCGAGCACGAAACCCCGGCGGATGGAATGAATACAGCGAGGCTAGTGAAGTTTTCTGGACGTTGCCAGGACCACCAGACGTTCCTCGCCAACCCATTGTCGGTGCAGTCTCCAACACGTACGCAAGCATCTTCTGGTTCCATGTTGAAGCAAATGGAGCCCCGCCAGTTTTTTATTCACTAGAGGTGCGGGAAAGCGGTGTCGGTCAGCAGTCATCATTTGCTCAAGTTTACGAGGGGCCTGGAACGGGATTTGTTGTTGGAGGACTCTCGCCAAAGACGATGTACACGTTTCGGCTTCAGGCGTCCAACATCGTTGGTGCTACTGGCTTTGTCGAGAGTAAAGCTGTCAAGACGATGGCTTACGGAAAGCCTGAAATTGTAGAGCTTACAAGCGCTGAGAAAACGGCTGCATACGATCGCTGGGTGCAGTGTTGGGACCCTAAGACGGAGCAAGTGTTTTACTTTAACAAATTCACGAGCCAGCGTGTCACAGAAGAGCCTCCAGAGCTTGCTGTCGTCCGAGAGGAACAGGGCCTTGTCAATGTTGAGGAAACGCCCGAGATGGTATTTCGACGGAAACGATTTCGATTCCACCGCGAAGTTCGGCAAAGCATGCAAGGCTTCAACTTTGGAAGTATCATGAAGATTGAGCTTCAGCGAGAATCTATGTTTGAGGGAACGTTCAAGTACTTCCAGTCTTTGACAAAATCGGAGCTGGTAGCCAAGCCGAAAATCTCTTTTGAGAACGAACCAGGCATTGATTCTGGCGGACTGTCAAAAGATTGGTTTCTGCAGGTGTCAAAGCTGGCGACTGACAAAACCCGACGCCTGTTTAAGCTCTGTGATGAAGGCCTGTTTGCTGTTGATCCGACGTCGTTACAACTCCCCAACGTTTCCCAGCAGTACAGATTTCTGGGCAAGTTCATCGCGAAGGCAATATTTGACAGGCAAACACTGGACTTTCCGTTGTGCGACGTATTCTATAAGCGGTTGCTGCAGCTACCTACTGGCATGGACGATCTTCAGCAAATGGACTCACAATACTGTAAATCTCTAGTGTGGATGCTTGAGAACGAAATTGAAAATGTGATCGATGAGACCTTTAGTGTTGAGGTTGAAGATACTGGGAAGAAAACTGTAGTCGTCGATCTGAAGGAAAATGGTAGAGATATCCCAGTCACTGACGTCAACAAGCAAGAGTACGTGGATCTAGTGGTACAGTGGCGAACTCAGTTTGGCATTCAGGCCCAAATGGATGCACTGATTCAGGGGTTTACAACGTTGATTCCTTTGTCTGCGGTGAAAGTCTTCAATCTGGCGGAGTTACGCAAGCTAGTGAACGGAAAGCCTACGATTGACGTCGAAGAACTTCGCTCGTGTACTGTTTTTCAAGGTGGCTACGACGAGCACGCACAGGTTGTGCTTTGGTTATGGCAAGCTCTGCGCGAGTTTACAACGGAGCTACGAGGCCAGTTTCTGAAGTTTATGACGGGAACAAATAAGATTCCACTCGACGGCTTCGAGCCCCCACTGAATTTGACCAAGTCAGACCTGGACCCGCAGGCGTTACCACGAACTCATACATGCTTTAACCAGCTCGTGCTGCCTGAATACACAAGCTACGAAACTCTCGTCGAGAAAGTTACGTTCGCGATTACCAACGCGGAGGGTTTTGAGCTCTCGTAGAATTTGCTTGGATGAGTGGGCTGCCGATTACACTACGCGTTTACTTGCCTGCCACTATGCTCGGGGATTGCACCGTCTTGAATCTCGCTTGCTTATATAGGCGGATGGCTATGGTTTCTGCTATACATACACT
Source organism: Phytophthora taxon juncus (assembly GCA_033558005.1). Taxonomy (NCBI): domain Eukaryota; phylum Oomycota; class Peronosporomycetes; order Peronosporales; family Peronosporaceae; genus Phytophthora; species Phytophthora taxon juncus. The sequence goes on from JAUCEE010000017.1 coordinate 589,163, forward strand.
CATAGTTCATCGTTCACGTGACCGGATCACTTCCGACCGCACACCTACAGAAGCAACAATGCTTTGTAAGTGCTCCAAACCCGATGCAGTACTCTTGATCGCAAACGTTGAGGCCACTGGTTCAGGACAGTATGCATAACGCAGGTGCTCGAGCATGACAAGTATGTTTTTCACAGTAGAGTAAAACGGTGTTTTAGTAAGGGAACTGTATTGATTGTGTTGAGTTGCTCACAACGACTGGCTCGTAGCATGCACGGGCACAGTTCGCTATATTTGTCGTATTTGTTGCACTCCAAAGGCACCTCGCAAAACCATTGTTCACTCCAGGGTCGAACAGACCTCTAACTCTTGTAGTAGTACCAAAATCGGTACTTCCGATAGAGGTCGTCGTAATCCCCCTTATTCTGCAAAATCTTGTTGACTTTCTCGGGGTTGAATTTGTATCTCTTCCATCTCTCGAACCGCGCAATGCGCTTCGTCCCCTGTAGCATCTCGTCGAGCTTTGTCACAGAAAAGAGGTTGGCACCACCAGCTCTTTCTTCATCATCATCACCTTCTTCTTCTTCTCCTTCATCGCCGCCAGGATTCTCGTTCACATGATAGTCATCGTCATCATCTTCATCTTCATCCACTGTTTCGTGGTAGCGCAAGAGCCTCGTTTCACCTTGTTCGGTACCACGCGAGATCATCCGATCTGGCGTTGCCATTGCCGCGACTTCCGTGGAGCGGCCGGAGGCTGCAGCCGCGCTACCGCTGGCGAGGAGGGTGGCTGCCGTAGCTACCAGGAGGATGTAGGGAAGACGCATTGGCGTGCGGCGGTTGCTCTTGATCAGAAGTGTACACTGCTTGGAAAATTGCGGAATGAGGAATGGAGTCGTTGTGGCTTCGTGTGTTTGGGAACGAGCAGCGAAGGCAGTAGTCCGGTCGAGGCTTTGTTAGAGTATTGGCTTATTGTTCGTTTTAAAGGCGATCTTCGCAGCGTGCGATGTTCTTACAGATGTGTCACTGTGATCCCGTGGCGTAAAATACGTGAGAACCCCATGCTACTAGACCAGATGGGATGTAGCGAATGATCGGATCCATTACGAAGTATATGTACGTAAACAAGAAAGCGAATGTTGTACGACGAGACACTTTGCAGTCAACAAGTGATTCTATAAGCGATCGGGCAGTGGCAGCCGTTATTGCTGCACGAATAAGACCTATAGTATTCGGTAGTATCTGGTAGCTTCTATATCTTATTCTTAACTTCTTCTCCTTCAAGACGTATTATACATCATCCCACAAATGTCTGGTGCTCACAAACATTGCTCCCAGACTCCGTGAATAGTCTCGGTTAGGCGATGTCATTTCGTTGCTCCGCTATGCTCAAGGGGTATATGCTAAGGGCAATACTCTAGCCGAACCACCACTTTTGTTGCTGATAAGGGGCAACAACTTGCGTACTACTAACAAGTAAACACCTTATCCTAGCTGACACAAAATTGAAAATCATAAATGAGTTTATTCTCAACTGATAGTGATTGGTCCGGTAGTTGACAAATCGAAGCAGATGTGTCCATGCGATACAGTTCTCGCTGTGGCGTTGTTGATGCTAAGCAGAGTAATACATGTACCGCCTCCCCCCTGTGCTAAACGAACTTGGGAGCTCAGTCAAGAAGCAGGGAGGCAAGGTGAGTGTGCTGTTTGCGGCATCCGGCTATAGTAGTGCGTTGGAAGCTTTCATAATACTTATCGTTGCTGTTTTGTGCAGATTTTGACTGGCGGAAAAAAGATTGAAGGAGCTGGTCACTTTGTGGAGCCGACTATTGTTTCTATTGCCCACGATGCTGATATCGTTCAGAAGGAGATCTTTGCGCCAATCCTGTACGCATTGAAGTTTAAGACGCTCGAGGAGGCGATCGAGAAGAACAACGCAGTTCCGCAAGGCTTGTCATCCTCCTTATTCACGAAGAACCAGTCAGCGATTTTCAAGTGGACGGGTCCGTTGGGATCGGACTGTGGCATTGTGAATATCAATATTGGACCTAGTGGTGCTGAGATCGGAGGAGCGTTTGGTGGCGAAAAGGAGACTGGCGGAGGCCGTGAGTCAGGCAGTGACGCGTGGAAGCAGTACATGCGTCGGTCGACCTGCACCATTAACTATAGCAAGGAACTCCCGCTTGCCCAGGGAATCAACTTTAGCTAAACGGTGCATATTGCAGGTGTAGTGTCGTGCAAGTAACCTCATAATCAACAGCCTGTTCGTACACACAGTCAGCAAATTCTATGTAGTATCACGGAAAGCCTACGATTGACGTCGAGGAACTTCGCTCGTGTACTGTATTTCAAGGTGGCTACGACGAGCACGCACAGGTTGTGCTTTGGTTATGGCAAGCTCTGCGCGAGCTTACAACGGAGCTACGAGGCCGGTTTCTAAAGTTTATGACGGGAACAAATAAGATTCCACTCGACGGCTTCGAGCCCCCACTGAATTTGACCAAGTCAGACCTGGACCCGCAGGCGTTACCACGAACTCATACATGCTTTAACCAGCTCGTGCTGCCTGAATACACAAGCTACGAAACTCTCGTCGAGAAAGTTACGTTCGCGATTACCAACGCGGAGGGTTTTGAGCTCTCGTAGAATTTGCTTGGATGAGTGGGCTGCCGATTACACTACGCGTTTACTTGCCTGCCACTATGCTCGGGGATTGCACCGTCTTGAATCTCGCTTGCTTATATAGGCGGATGGCTATGGTTTCTGCTATACATACACTCATAGTTCATCGTTCACGTGACCGGATCACTTCCGACCGCACACCTACAGAAGCAACAATGCTTTGTAAGTGCTCCAAACCCGATGCAGTACTCTTGATCGCAAACGTTGAGGCCACTGGTTCAGGACATGCATAACGCAGGTGCTCGAGCATGACAAGTATGTTTTTCACAGTAGAGTAAAACGGTGTTTTAGTAAGGGAACTGTATTGATTGTGTTGAGTTGCTCACAACGACTGGCTCGTAGCATGCACGGGCACAGTTCGCTATATTTGTCGTATTTGTTGCACTCCAAAGGCACCTCGCAAAACCATTGTTCACTCCAGGGTCGAACAGACCTCTAACTCTTGTAGTAGTACCAAAATCGGTACTTCCGATAGAGGTCGTCGTAATCCCCCTTATTCTGCAAAATCTTGTTGACTTTCTCGGGGTTGAATTTGTATCTCTTCCATCTCTCGAACCGCGCAATGCGCTTCGTCCCCTGTAGCATCTCGTCGAGCTTTGTCACAGAAAAGAGGTTGGCACCACCAGCTCTTTCTTCATCATCATCACCTTCTTCTTCTTCTCCTTCATCGCCGCCAGGATTCTCGTTCACATGATAGTCATCGTCATCATCTTCATCTTCATCCACTGTTTCGTGGTAGCGCAAGAGCCTCGTTTCACCTTGTTCGGTACCACGCGAGATCATCCGATCTGGCGTTGCCATTGCCGCGACTTCCGTGGAGCGGCCGGAGGCTGCAGCCGCGCTACCGCTGGCGAGGAGGGTGGCTGCCGTAGCTACCAGGAGGATGTAGGGAAGACGCATTGGCGTGCGGCGGTTGCTCTTGATCAGAAGTGTACACTGCTTGGAAAATTGCGGAATGAGGAATGGAGTCGTTGTGGCTTCGTGTGTTTGGGAACGAGCAGCGAAGGCAGTAGTCCGGTCGAGGCTTTGTTAGAGTATTGGCTTATTGTTCGTTTTAAAGGCGATCTTCGCAGCGTGCGATGTTCTTACAGATGTGTCACTGTGATCCCGTGGCGTAAAATACGTGAGAACCCCATGCTACTAGACCAGATGGGATGTAGCGAATGATTGGATCCATTACGAAGTATATGTACGTAAACAAGAAAGCGAATGTTGTACGACGAGACACTTTGCAGTCAACAAGTGATTCTATAAGCGATCGGGCAGTGGCAGCCGTTATTGCTGCACGAATAAGACCTATAGTATTCGGTAGTATCTGGTAGCTTCTATATCTTATTCTTAACTTCTTCTCCTTCAAGACGTATTATACATCATCCCACAAATGTCTGGTGCTCACAAACATTGCTCCCAGACTCCGTGAATAGTCTCGGTTAGGCGATGTCATTTCGTTGCTCCGCTATGCTCAAGGGGTATATGCTAAGGGCAATACTCCAGCCGAACCACCACTTTTGTTGCTGATAAGGGGCAACAACTTGCGTACTACTAACAAGTAAACACCTTATCCTAGCTGACACAAAATTGAAAATCATAAATGAGTTTATTCTCAACTGATAGTGATTGGTCCGGTAGTTGACAAATCGAAGCAGATGTGTCCATGCGATACAGTTCTCGCTGTGGCGTTGTTGATGCTAAGCAGAGTAATACATGTACCGCCTCCCCCCTGTGCTAAACGAACTTGGGAGCTCAGTCAAGAAGCAGGGAGGCAAGGTGAGTGTGCTGTTTGCGGCATCCGGCTATAGTAGTGCGTTGGAAGCTTTCATAATACTTATCGTTGCTGTTTTGTGCAGATTTTGACTGGCGGAAAAAAGATTGAAGGAGCTGGTCACTTTGTGGAGCCGACTATTGTTTCTATTGCCCACGATGCTGATATCGTTCAGAAGGAGATCTTTGCGCCAATCCTGTACGCATTGAAGTTTAAGACGCTCGAGGAGGCGATCGAGAAGAACAACGCAGTTCCGCAAGGCTTGTCATCCTCCTTATTCACGAAGAACCAGTCAGCGATTTTCAAGTGGACGGGTCCGTTGGGATCGGACTGTGGCATTGTGAATATCAATATTGGACCTAGTGGTGCTGAGATCGGAGGAGCGTTTGGTGGCGAAAAGGAGACTGGCGGAGGCCGTGAGTCAGGCAGTGACGCGTGGAAGCAGTACATGCGTCGGTCGACCTGCACCATTAACTATAGCAAGGAACTCCCGCTTGCCCAGGGAATCAACTTTAGCTAAACGGTGCATATTGCAGGTGTAGTGTCGTGCAAGTAACCTCATAATCAACAGCCTGTTCGTACACACAGTCAGCAAATTCTATGTAGTATCACGGAAAGCCTACGATTGACGTCGAGGAACTTCGCTCGTGTACTGTATTTCAAGGTGGCTACGACGAGCACGCACAGGTTGTGCTTTGGTTATGGCAAGCTCTGCGCGAGCTTACAACGGAGCTACGAGGCCGGTTTCTAAAGTTTATGACGGGAACAAATAAGATTCCACTCGACGGCTTCGAGCCCCCACTGAATTTGACCAAGTCAGACCTGGACCCGCAGGCGTTACCACGAACTCATACATGCTTTAACCAGCTCGTGCTGCCTGAATACACAAGCTACGAAACTCTCGTCGAGAAAGTTACGTTCGCGATTACCAACGCGGAGGGTTTTGAGCTCTCGTAGAATTTGCTTGGATGAGTGGGCTGCCGATTACACTACGCGTTTACTTGCCTGCCACTATGCTCGGGGATTGCACCGTCTTGAATCTCGCTTGCTTATATAGGCGGATGGCTATGGTTTCTGCTATACATACACTCATAGTTCATCGTTCACGTGACCGGATCACTTCCGACCGCACACCTACAGAAGCAACAATGCTTTGTAAGTGCTCCAAACCCGATGCAGTACTCTTGATCGCAAACGTTGAGGCCACTGGTTCAGGACAGTATGCATAACGCAGGTGCTCGAGCATGACAAGTATGTTTTTCACAGTAGAGTAAAACGGTGTTTTAGTAAGGGAACTGTATTGATTGTGTTGAGTTGCTCACAACGACTGGCTCGTAGCATGCACGGGCACAGTTCGCTATATTTGTCGTATTTGTTGCACTCCAAAGGCACCTCGCAAAACCATTGTTCACTCCAGGGTCGAACAGACCTCTAACTCTTGTAGTAGTACCAAAATCGGTACTTCCGATAGAGGTCGTCGTAATCCCCCTTATTCTGCAAAATCTTGTTGACTTTCTCGGGGTTGAATTTGTATCTCTTCCATCTCTCGAACCGCGCAATGCGCTTCGTCCCCTGTAGCATCTCGTCGAGCTTTGTCACAGAAAAGAGGTTGGCACCACCAGCTCTTTCTTCATCATCATCACCTTCTTCTTCTTCTCCTTCATCGCCGCCAGGATTCTCGTTCACATGATAGTCATCGTCATCATCTTCATCTTCATCCACTGTTTCGTGGTAGCGCAAGAGCCTCGTTTCACCTTGTTCGGTACCACGCGAGATCATCCGATCTGGCGTTGCCATTGCCGCGACTTCCGTGGAGCGGCCGGAGGCTGCAGCCGCGCTACCGCTGGCGAGGAGGGTGGCTGCCGTAGCTACCAGGAGGATGTAGGGAAGACGCATTGGCGTGCGGCGGTTGCTCTTGATCAGAAGTGTACACTGCTTGGAAAATTGCGGAATGAGGAATGGAGTCGTTGTGGCTTCGTGTGTTTGGGAACGAGCAGCGAAGGCAGTAGTCCGGTCGAGGCTTTGTTAGAGTATTGGCTTATTGTTCGTTTTAAAGGCGATCTTCGCAGCGTGCGATGTTCTTACAGATGTGTCACTGTGATCCCGTGGCGTAAAATACGTGAGAACCCCATGCTACTAGACCAGATGGGATGTAGCGAATGATTGGATCCATTACGAAGTATATGTACGTAAACAAGAAAGCGAATGTTGTACGACGAGACACTTTGCAGTCAACAAGTGATTCTATAAGCGATCGGGCAGTGGCAGCCGTTATTGCTGCACGAATAAGACCTATAGTATTCGGTAGTATCTGGTAGCTTCTATATCTTATTCTTAACTTCTTCTCCTTCAAGACGTATTATACATCATCCCACAAATGTCTGGTGCTCACAAACATTGCTCCCAGACTCCGTGAATAGTCTCGGTTAGGCGATGTCATTTCGTTGCTCCGCTATGCTCAAGGGGTATATGCTAAGGGCAATACTCCAGCCGAACCACCACTTTTGTTGCTGATAAGGGGCAACAACTTGCGTACTACTAACAAGTAAACACCTTATCCTAGCTGACACAAAATTGAAAATCATAAATGAGTTTATTCTCAACTGATAGTGATTGGTCCGGTAGTTGACAAATCGAAGCAGATGTGTCCATGCGATACAGTTCTCGCTGTGGCGTTGTTGATGCTAAGCAGAGTAATACATGTACCGCCTCCCCCCTGTGCTAAACGAACTTGGGAGCTGTATGGAATAGGGGATTAAACGACTACACTTAAGCTGATGCATAAGTACAAATTAACGCCGCTCAGTTTTCGTCACTATCGGTGCGAGTGTCATGCTCGGAGTGAACAGGTTTGCCTAAGGCCCCCAGGCAACGTGCAAGTTCCTCGACGATAGCCTGCCACTACCCGATCGCTTATAGAATCACTTGTTGACTGCAAAGTGTCTCGTCGTACAACATTCGCTTTCTTGTTTACGTACCATACTGCTGTAGTTTACCGGCAACTATGAACCGCGAGCTCAAATCTCCACCGAAACATGTACAGTGTACCGGAATCACTATTATTGGTACAGTACCAGAACCATGGTACGGCATAGCATTCGTACTTAATCGAAATCTGTCCGACCGGTACGTACAATCGCGGCCATGGCCAAGGGTAAGCCGAAGGCGCTGTCTTCGTCGTTCCTGTGCTCGCCGATCCCCAAGGACCCGGCGCAGGTCTTTTTCGTGGACGACAGCAGCTCCCTGCAGGTGCGCGCTCTCTTTTGGTGCCAGGAACCCCGCGCTGGAGCGCGGTGAGTTGCTGCAACGGACGCTGAGCTTTTGCCGCCTCTTTCGCAGACCAAAGGCGGATCCAGCGGCAGCTTCCTGGACGACATGAACACGCCGACCAAGACCGGCGCCGGCTTCTCGTCCGAGTACGTGCGCCAGCTGCAGGAGCGCGTGCAGGAGCTGGAGAAGGAGCGGAGAGAAGGTGCTGCACAACTGCGTACACCTCGATAGAAACGTGGAGCTGATGAATGTGGCGATTGTACAGCAAAACGGGAGGAAGAGAGCGAAAGTGCGAGGAAGAACAAGCGCCAGCGACTCGAGATCGAGAGTCTTGCAGTTTCCAAGGTGAGACTTGGTTATGGCGGTGAGGGGAGATGGAGGGGCTAATGCGTGGAGTGACAGAGTGAAGAGCTGAAGCGGGAAGTGGAGACACTCCGGATCCAGTTGGAGACCAATTCGCAGCGACACCAGATCGAGCTGAAGGAGAGAGACGTGCAGCTGGACCAGCTGCGTCGCCAACTGAAGTTTGCGGTGACTGAAGAGGAAGAGACGCTCAAGGAGCTCAAGACTATCACGAATGAACACTCTGCTGAGAAGCTTGAGCTTGAAAAAAAGGTGGTCGAGCTGGAAGCACAGTTAGAGCTTGTTGAAGGTAAGCTGAACGAGTGGAAGGAAAAGGCGCTCGAATCGGCCAGCCAATTGCGCACACAGACCCGACAGTCCGCAATGAAGGTGAGGCTGGCAAATGAAAATTGTGCCTGGACTGTGTCTAATTTTTCCCTCTTCTTTCTCTGTCTCTACGCTCGACAGATCCAGCTTCTAAAGGATGAACTAGAGGCAGCTCAAGACTCGTCGTCAACCTCTTCTCAGGTTTGTACCCGTTTAAGCCTTTTCCCTGTTCGCTGTATATTTATTGGGTACGATTTTCCTCAGAGCGAGGACACTATTCTTGAATCACAGATTCGTTTGTTAAAGTCCCAGCTGAAGGAGAAGACCATGGAGGCCGAGCACGCAGCTTCCAGTTTGCAGGGAGCTCAAGAGACCCTTGAAAATGCGCGTGAAGTTCGTGAGTTAAATGAGCAAATCATGCAGCTTCAGTCCACAGAACGCAAGCTTAAAGCTGAGGTAAGAATGTTATGATGCTTGCGAGGAAGGGACGAACTTCTAATATTGATTTGGCTGCTGCAGCTGGTGGATCTGATCGAGGCATCCCGATCCTCTTCCATTTTGCAGGAGAAACTGTATCAAACGACGTTAAAACTCCAGCAGAGTGAAGAGCGAAACGCTCAATCGCTCAAACGCATTGTACGTTGATTCAATTTTTTTTTCCGCGCGTGTAAATATTCTCTAACCTGATTGTTGGTACAGGAAAGTGCGATGCTCGTCGAAGAGGCGCACAAACAGTTTTACGACTACTTCGAGCCCGTTGTGAAGGAACTGAAGAGTAAGCTAAGCTAAACCATCCATCTTTTGACAAAAATGAACTAACAACCGTTTTGCAGGTGGAGTATCGCTTGAAGACTTGAAGAACCGACCAGCAGCAGCGGTGATCGAATTGTATAAAGCACGTCAAAACGCGTTCGAGATTCTGTATGAACAAAAAAGTAACGTGGAGATCCAACGTCGCCGGCTGGAAAAGCAGTGCGAAAAGCTTCAGAACGACTTGATTACATCTGGAAACAACTGCGCAAAGCTTGAATTGCAGTTGGCTGAGATTCAGGAGAAAACGAGCGGGGCCAACGATGTGGTCACTCATCTGCGCAAGGTAAATGCAGAGCTAGTGGAGATCTTGGAAACGTATGGCAAGGATGACGACCACGAGGCAAATGAATTGTCAGCAAAGCGTGTCACCCTGTTAGAATCGTCTTTGAAACAGTCGCAGGAGTTGATTAAGGGCATGGAATTCACTCAGAAAACCATGGCAACACCTGCTGCTGTAAAGAAATACGAGGCTCGAATCGAGCGCTTGGAAAAGGCACTCGCAGATGCCAAGCAGGAGAATGGAAATCTGACAAAACATATCGAAAGGACCGAGATGGAACTGGCCATCTTTGAAAAGAGGCTTGGCAGAGGAGAGTTCAATGTTGAAACGACAAAGATTGTTCATTTGGCTGTAAATCCAACTCGAGAGCTGCTTCAAAGCAAGGCTAAGTCGAGCGATATTGAAAAGCTGCGTCAGGAGAATGAGGCACTGCGGGCAAGATTGAGCAAACTCACAGATGGCGAAGATACAGAGGTGAGACTCTTAATCCTGCTACGTGGCTTTTGTTAGAATAAATGCTGACGCAGCATATCTCTTATCTTGTGTAGACTCCAGGAGCCCCTGCCGACGACAAGCTAACAACGACGACTTCGTACGACACGGTGGAGGGTCTCAAGAAATTGAACCAGCGCCTGAAACAGGTTTGTAAATCTGCCATGTTTTCAAGTTTGAATCGACATCTAATCGGAGCGCTTTTTCATGCAGCTGTTCGGTGACCAAATCCGGCAATACCGAGAAGCGGTGTATTTGCTGACGGGGTACAAGGTCGACCTGAAAAAGAGCAACGGTATGGAGCTGCTGCGCCTGCGCTCTGCGTACGCGGAGCACGATGACGACGAGCTGCTCGTGCGCATGGAAGCCAACGGGTCGTTGGAGTTGCTGGACAGCGAGTTCTGCGCGCAGATCAACCAGCGCGTGTTCGCCTACCTCACGACGTGCCGGTCGTTCCCAGCCTTTCTGTCCACGCTGACGCTGCATCTCTTCGAGAAGCAGACCTTCCAAGGCAATTAGGGCCTCAGACAGTTCGTTTGCACAAAGTGCCCAATACACGCGGTCTTTTCAGTTGCAACCAGCTGGCTGACGTACTCGCGTCTGAAAGGTAAACACGGGATTGGACGTCAGTACGTTCATCCCGGTCTATACTCGTAAATGTTCCATCCATACCCATCTATTTCTGCATAAAACACCATCTAGTTCTGCAATTTTCCACTCTGACACCGGTTAGTCTGTGTAATTCCCACAACTTTCCGGCGTTGAAGTTCCCGTCGGATCCAACGCCACAATCGAATTTGCCTCCGACCGCAGCAGTCCCTTCCGCCTCCCGCCCCCATGCTGAGTCTCGCCCGCAGCAAGCAGCTCCAGTCCACGCGCGCGCTGACGCAGCTGACGCGCCGCCGCATGTCCGCGCTGGCGCAGTTCCCGTTCCTGGCGGAGCTGGGGCTGCAGGAGGACAACCACGGCGTGTACAACGGCCGCTGGTTCGGCGGCGGCGACGTGTACACGTCCGTGAGCCCCGTGGACGGCCGCCCCATCGCCCGCGTGCGCGCCGGCACCGCCGCCGACTACCGCCAGGTGGTGGCCGCCATGGACGACGCCAAGCCGCAGTGGAGCGAGCTGCCGGCGCCCGCGCGCGGCGAGATCGTGCGCCAGATCGGCGAGGAGCTGCGCGCCAAAAAGGACGCACTCGGCAAACTCATCTCGCTGGAGATGGGCAAGATCTATGTGGAGGTGGGTCCTGGAGGACGATGCGGTGCTGAGGAGAGTCTCTGACTGCGTTTTGAGCTGCGTAGGGCGTCGGAGAAGTGCAAGAGGCGATCGACATTTGTGACTTCGCCGTAGGGTTAAGTCGCACGCTCAACGGCTCCGTGATCCCATCGGAGCGACCTGGACACTTCATGATGGAGCGCTACAACCCGCTGAAGGGTCACGTTGGCATTGTCACGGCCTTTAACTTCCCGTGTGCGGTGCTGTTCTGGAATGCGGCGCTCAGTCTCGTGTGCGGTAACACGCAGATCTGGAAGCCGTCCGAGTCGCTGTCGCTTACGTCAGTGGCGTGCACCAAGATCATTGCAGACGTGCTAGAGCGCAACGGCCACCTTGGCGCCATTGCCTCGCTGATCTGTGGTAGCGGCGCGGAAGTTGGAGAAGCGATGCTGCACGATAAGAGCATGGAGCTCATCTCGTTCACGGGGTCTACGAAGGTGGGTCGTCATGTGAATGAGGTGGTGTCGTCCCGCTTTGGCAAGACTATCCTCGAGCTCGGTGGAAACAACGCGATGATTGTGGACAAGGACGCGGATCTAGAGATGGCGTTGCGCGCTACGCTGTTTTCTGCTGTAGGCACGGCTGGTCAACGATGCACCTCGCTCCGTCGCCTCTTCCTTCACGAAGACATCCATGACGAGTTCCTTCAGCGCTTGGTTTCTGCATACCAGAACGTGAAAATCGGTGACCCACTAAAGGATGGCATTTTGTGTGGCCCGCTGCACACCACCCAGGCGGTGAAGAACTACCTAAATGGCATTGAGTCAGTCAAGAAGCAGGGAGGCAAGGTGAGTGTGCTGTTTGCGGCATCCGGCTATAGGAGTGCGTTGGAAGCTTTTATAATACTTATCGTTGCTGTTTTGTGCAGATTTTGACTGGCGGAAAAAAGATTGAAGGAGCTGGTCACTTTGTGGAGCCGACTATTGTTTCTATTGCCCACGATGCTGATATCGTTCAGAAGGAGATCTTTGCGCCAATCCTGTACGCATTGAAGTTTAAGACGCTCGAGGAGGCGATCGAGAAGAACAACGCAGTTCCGCAAGGCTTGTCATCCTCCTTATTCACGAAGAACCAGTCAGCGATTTTCAAGTGGACGGGTCCGTTGGGATCGGACTGTGGCATTGTGAATATCAATATTGGACCTAGTGGTGCTGAGATCGGAGGAGCGTTTGGTGGCGAAAAGGAGACTGGCGGAGGCCGTGAGTCAGGCAGTGACGCGTGGAAGCAGTACATGCGTCGGTCGACCTGCACCATTAACTATAGCAAGGAACTCCCGCTTGCCCAGGGAATCAACTTTAGCTAAACGGTGCATATTGCAGGTGTAGTGTCGTGCAAGTAACCTCATAATCAACAGCCTGTTCGTACACACAGTCAGCAAATTCTATGTAGTATCACGGAAAGCCTACGATTGACGTCGAGGAACTTCGCTCGTGTACTGTATTTCAAGGTGGCTACGACGAGCACGCACAGGTTGTGCTTTGGTTATGGCAAGCTCTGCGCGAGCTTACAACGGAGCTACGAGGCCGGTTTCTAAAGTTTATGACGGGAACAAATAAGATTCCACTCGACGGCTTCGAGCCCCCACTGAATTTGACCAAGTCAGACCTGGACCCGCAGGCGTTACCACGAACTCATACATGCTTTAACCAGCTCGTGCTGCCTGAATACACAAGCTACGAAACTCTCGTCGAGAAAGTTACGTTCGCGATTACCAACGCGGAGGGTTTTGAGCTCTCGTAGAATTTGCTTGGATGAGTGGGCTGCCGATTACACTACGCGTTTACTTGCCTGCCACTATGCTCGGGGATTGCACCGTCTTGAATCTCGCTTGCTTATATAGGCGGATGGCTATGGTTTCTGCTATACATACACTCATAGTTCATCGTTCACGTGACCGGATCACTTCCGACCGCACACCTACAGAAGCAACAATGCTTTGTAAGTGCTCCAAACCCGATGCAGTACTCTTGATCGCAAACGTTGAGGCCACTGGTTCAGGACAGTATGCATAACGCAGGTGCTCGAGCATGACAAGTATGTTTTTCACAGTAGAGTAAAACGGTGTTTTAGTAAGGGAACTGTATTGATTGTGTTGAGTTGCTCACAACGACTGGCTCGTAGCATGCACGGGCACAGTTCGCTATATTTGTCGTATTTGTTGCACTCCAAAGGCACCTCGCAAAACCATTGTTCACTCCAGGGTCGAACAGACCTCTAACTCTTGTAGTAGTACCAAAATCGGTACTTCCGATAGAGGTCGTCGTAATCCCCCTTATTCTGCAAAATCTTGTTGACTTTCTCGGGGTTGAATTTGTATCTCTTCCATCTCTCGAACCGCGCAATGCGCTTCGTCCCCTGTAGCATCTCGTCGAGCTTTGTCACAGAAAAGAGGTTGGCACCACCAGCTCTTTCTTCATCATCATCACCTTCTTCTTCTTCTCCTTCATCGCCGCCAGGATTCTCGTTCACATGATAGTCATCGTCATCATCTTCATCTTCATCCACTGTTTCGTGGTAGCGCAAGAGCCTCGTTTCACCTTGTTCGGTACCACGCGAGATCATCCGATCTGGCGTTGCCTTGCCGCGACTTCCGTGGAGCGGCCGGAGGCTGCAGCCGCGCTACCGCTGGCGAGGAGGGTGGCTGCCGTAGCTACCAGGAGGATGTAGGGAAGACGCATTGGCGTGCGGCGGTTGCTCTTGATCAGAAGTGTACACTGCTTGGAAAATTGCGGAATGAGGAATGGAGTCGTTGTGGCTTCGTGTGTTTGGGAACGAGCAGCGAAGGCAGTAGTCCGGTCGAGGCTTTGTTAGAGTATTGGCTTATTGTTCGTTTTAAAGGCGATCTTCGCAGCGTGCGATGTTCTTACAGATGTGTCACTGTGATCCCGTGGCGTAAAATACGTGAAAACCCCATGCTACTAGACCAGATGGGATGTAGCGAATGATCGGATCCATTACGAAGTATATGTACGCAGTGCACGTAATTGTTGCTGCTCTCGTTTCCACTCACTCATACATTTACAGTATAGACGTTGCACTACATGTTGACGGTACAAAATGCACCGTTCCATCAACAAAATGTAGTTGCCAAGCGTAAACTCAATAGTGACCGATCCGATCACTAGCGTTATCCCAGCTGGATTGATACGGCTCCCCTCACACTGACAAGTCAGGGAAGCGACAATGGAGACGGACGAACCATCATCATGGCCTCGATCGAGCAACTCCAGGTCTCATTCTGCGATTTGCCAAGCACCATAAAAGCAACCACTCATGCGTCTCTCCTACGTCTTCCTCGTGGCTACCGTGGCTACTCTCCTCGCCGGTGGTGGCACAGTTACAGCCTCCGTCGAGGTCTCGGCAATGGCATCCCCAGACCATATGGTCTCGCAAGGACTGGTTCAAGAAGAAAAAAGGCTTTTGCGTGCCCACCCCACGGTTGACGAAGATAGAAATGAAGACTACAAGAATAAAGAGGAGAAGGAAGAAGATGATGAAGAAGAAAGAGCTGAATTGACGTTTTGGACGAAACTCGTCCAGAAGCTGAAGTCGGCAAAGGAAATGCGGCAGCTTGAGAAGTGGAAGAAGGAGGAAGTCCCTTTTAAAGAAGTGGTCCGTATGATGGGGGGGAGGCCTTAAAGGGTACTAGAACTTCTGGGCATCTCGTATGCTACAAGGTTTTTTTTATTGGTCCCGTGCATTAAAAGGAGTGCATGTCATGAGCTTTACCCACACGTTCTGTTGGGTAGCTAATATTGCAATAACCTGTGGTTAATGACACGTGAGTCTTAGTGTCTGAAAGTTTATCCGATTTCTTTTGTAATATCTGACGAAAACATAAAATACGGGACAAAACACATACTGTACCATCGTTGTGGTACCGCATCCAATCGCCGAGGCAGTGCCGCATTCGCGATCATGGAGGACGTGGGCGTCCACTACGCGTGCGCGTGCGGGCAGCTGGCGCCCGTGAGCGCGCTGTTCTTCAGCGAGACGTGCGAGAAACTGGTGTGTCGGCGGCCGGGCTGCAGCATGGAGGAGTTCAAGTCGTACTACTGCGGCAACCTGCTGGCCGTCCAAGGAGGCCTGCATGTACCAGAACCGCTCGAGCCGCTGCTTCGCCTGCCCCGCGTGCGAGACGGCGCTGTCCACGGCCTTCCACGAGGGCCGCCAGCGCTTCTTCTTCCTGTGCGCGCACTGCCGCTGGGACTCGCTGGCGCTGGGGCTGGCGGACGACGACCCGGACGCGCTGGTCATGACGGCCATCACGCGCGAGCGCCAGGCGGCCGCCGAGGACGTGTTCCAGGCGCTGCACTCGCACTACGCGACGCTGGCGAGCGCGGCGGCGCTGGGGCCCTCGGGCGCCGCCTTCGGACGCAGAAGCTCGCTGCAGCTGCTGGCCGACTCCATGAAGGAGCTGCAGCGCGAGCACCAGATGAAGAAGTTCCGGCTGCAGAGGATGGCCGAGATGGGCGGCTGGAAGTACGACCAGGCAATCACCAAGGTGCAGCAGAAGGAGCAGTGGCTGCTGGACCAGAGGAGCGAGCATCAGTGGCCCGAGCTGGCCAAGCAGCTTGCTGCGTTGCAGACGCAAGGAACCTCGTGGGGGGAAGACACACCGGAGAACGCACGGGAGATGCTAAAGAAACTCTCGCAGACGCGGGACATGGGGGAGGTGGCAACCTTGCACCAACGACTGCTGAACCCGCTGGATCAATCGCGTGATGCTGATCGACTTTCCCCGTCTCGACCGTTGCTACGTGTGAAGCGCACGTGGAGGTGTGTCGAGTCGATTGAACGCGGCACAGCGGGTATCCTGGTGAAGCCTCAGATAAGTCCGATGAGTGGCGATAGCTCGCTACCTGTGTCAGCGTCGTGGTTTAAGAAGGCCAACCTGGCGGCGCAGTATGTGCCGGTTGTAACCTTTCAGCGGCTGCCGTACCGTGGTGACAATGGAGGGAGTATCGAGTGTGTTTTGCTTGTGGAAAACCCACTGGATGATGCCATTCGCATTACCTTCCGTGCCCCGACTGCATCCGAACCTAGAGAGGAGTATACTGAAAACGGACAGGTACATCGCATGTAATGATTTCATTCTGGGCGGAATGACTGAGGCGTACTTTATTCTGGTGCAGATCGTGTTCCAAGATTCGACTCCAATCATCGTTGGGCCGTATGAAGATCCAAATCTCGCGGACGCTTTTATCGACGACGAGCCGCCCTTCGGGGCTAATGGTGACCAGCACAGCTCGATATTAGTTCAGGCTACCCGAAATCTTATAAAAGTGAAGTTTCCGGTAAGTCAACTCTCGGTGGTGACAATGTGTCACATTTACTGACACAAATATTTTTTGTCGTAGCTGGTCATCAATGACACGACTTCATCTTCTCCTTCGACCATTTCCGCACGATTCATTATGGACACAGAGAAGTTTGACGAGGACGCAAACGAAGTTATCGAAAACTCACTTCTAAGTGTCCCTGTGGTGATCACAGCGCCCGTCCCGCAATAATCCGTTTTCTCTAGAATTCTTACGGTGGAGATCCAATGTGTAGAGATCAATAATACCAGGTATGTGTCGTGATAAGGTGTCTACTTCTATCGGAATAGCCGCGTCTTTTCACTATCAAATGGAGCTGCCAGCGGACTTGGATGGATTCCATGCTGTCCTAAAGCGCCGGATCCGCGATCAAAACGAGATTGAAGAGTGCCGCCACGATTACTCTGCGGAGAAAAAAGTGGCAGCGCAGAGAGCTGTTGCCGCACGCGTACGGTACATTGGCGCATATTCACCCTTACAGAATAAGCCAGCTAATGGCAGCTTTTCTGCTAAGTAGGAGGTTCGGCATATTGTTGGCCAAACAGGATGTTTTTGCTTAGACTGCCTACTCCACCGGAAGCAAGAGTGGCGAATCGGAGATATCAATACTGCAATCGTAGGACCAAGAGACCAATGGCAGCAGTATACTTGGGGAAATGCGGAGCGGCTATGCCTGTACTCAGAAGATTCTACCACCACAACGAAGCCAACACCGACGCCATCTATTTCGGAGAAAATCCGAGTTCATGATTCCAAAGATCGAGTTTGGACGATAGATCGCGTTGCCAAATTCGTTGCTGTGAGTGAAGCATTGTGGTCCTTATCTCACATCGAAGGACTTCGTTTTGAGTGACAGTTTTTGCTATACAGGTTGCTTCTGGAAAGTATCATACGCTTATGCTTAGCGGTAAGCCACCACTAAACTGAAGCACAGCCACTTCATCGGATATCGCTGATTTTCATTATTCGATCAGAGTCAGCAGCAGTATTTGCAAGCGGGGATAATACGTACGGTGCTCTAGGACTAGCTGGTCTTGCCAGCGCTAGTAGATCTGCACCAGCGAAAGTGGAAATGGGTTCGACCGTTGTTGGGGGTTGTGTGAAGTTAATCGCTGCGAGCGGCTTCGCTTCATTTGCTCTTGTTGGTCAGTCTCCAGATTGTTTTTACCTTAGCGGGGTGTTATCAAACGAATTAAGCTAACGGATGGACACTCAGTGCTACCGCTTCCTGACTCAATCCAGCGACCAACCTCTAAGGAAGGGAGACAAAACCGAGGGAGACTCACCTCGATCGAGAGGATGGCACGGGGCCGAATGCACTCTCTCCAGAGAACAGCAACTCAAGCAAAGCTGGATATGGCTATGAGTGCTGCTGCATGTAACAACCGTGCGATTTGTGAATTTAGGTGCAAAGATTTTTTCCGTGATTTTAATCGTTCTGCTTGTTAGTTATATCGTGGGGCCGAGGTGACTATGGGGTGTTGGGCCAAGGAGACACGGAGTCATCGGCCACCCCTCGGGTGATAAAGATGTTCAATTCCATGCGGGTCACAGGCGTAAGTGCCGGGTTGCATCATGTTCTAGTCCTCACAGAAATAGATGGTGTGTACGCCTTCGGGGATGGAAGTAGCGGGAAGCTGGGCAT
This sequence comes from Phytophthora taxon juncus, assembly GCA_033558005.1. NCBI lineage: Eukaryota > Oomycota > Peronosporomycetes > Peronosporales > Peronosporaceae > Phytophthora > Phytophthora taxon juncus. Next base: position 607,348 of record JAUCEE010000017.1, read on the forward strand.
GGGTATGTAAAGAAAGCCATGTTAGGGCGTTTTCAACTTCATGCTAACAGCTTTGTAGGTGATACAAACCCACGATTGTCCCCCACCAGAATTACGAGTCTTGACGGGTTAAATGTCGTTCATGTTTCGGCTGGGGATGAACACTCAGTTGTCATGACTGGTGAAACGTTCTTCAATCGTCAGGTTTACTCTTGGGGTCTCGGAAAAAATGGGTAAAGTTGGCTTAGCAGTAACTGTCTGCTAAGCTAGCGACAGCACTGATAAAACTCGGCCTTTGGTTGGTATTTTGCAGTCGACTAGGACACAATGATGAATTAACGAGGCTAAAGCCAACCCGTGTGACCTTTTTCCGTGGGCGGGTAGGTCAGAACCTTACGTTTTGACGGAATGGTATTATCCGTCTAACGCAACAAGTATTGTTGTGCGTAGAAAGTTATTACTGTTGTCGCTGGAGGAGCTCATAACCTGGCAACATCAGGTATGGCAAAGCATCACGCGTTGCAAATAAAAGTTACGGCTAGTGCTATATCACTTATTTACTTGTGTAAATCGAGATAGAAATGCCGCAAGGTGTCTGCGTGTGGTCGTGGGGGGCTGGAAGCTATGGACAGCTCGGTATATAGTCATAATATGGTATAGAAAACCATGATAGTTGATCTAACGATTTGGGGATTGTAGGACATCGCGATACTTGGGATGCTTTAATTCCTCGATCTGTAGATAAAATTCGGCACGAAACAATCCGCTTTATTGATGCCGGGCAACGCCATTCATTGGCAATATCTGACGCGAGACAGCTTTGGATGTGGGGGCAGGGGATTCATGGCGACTATGACGTACCCGACGCTGATGCATCTAGCACTTCAATTTTGTATCCGATCAAAGTCAGTATTTTGGTGCCCTTTTCAATGAACGGTGATAAGCACATTTGACAGCAGTATGTTTGTTTCAATGAAGATTGAGCTGCCGCAGCTATCGCTGATTAGTGCTCGAGCTGGAAGAGGGAGGACGTTTGTCTGGGGTGACCGAGGTACGACCAAGAGGTTTATATTACTCAACCAAAGGGTACGATGCTAAGAATCTGTTGTCTTCTGGAATGCAGCAATAGAACGGGAAAGGCCTCGCCCATTTGGAGGGAGCGCAGGTACTGGTTCAGTAGCGCTATGTTTTTCTTTGCTCAGTGTTAACGTATGGATGCATCGTATAGCCGATAGCACATGTTGTTGCATGGAGGGATATGAAAGCTTGACATCGGATAGCTTCCGCATTATATTTCGATGCGGGCCGTGTCAACTTAAAACGGTTTGTGTGGGGTGCGCACACCACTGCCACATCCGACACTGCTTAGAGCTTACGTACACCATGCAGGATACAATCAGTAGGCACTGTGATTGCTTCAGCTCCAAGAAGTGTGTATTTGCCGATGATGATTAATGAAAAGGATAGTGTTTGCTACGAAAACAAACGCCTTTTAGTTGCTATTAGCCGTCGGGGCTAGAAATCGCTTTCTAAGGTGCTGCAACTGTCGACGAAGGCCTAATGCGGATATTAGTCAACGCTTCACCATAAAATCCATAAAAGCTTAAGTACCTGAGTAGTCCAGGTCCGCGTATCGAAGAACGTATAAGTGATGGAGCAAGTTTCTGTTGATCCTGCTCGAATTATTGACCGTTGAGAGCTGATCGACTGAGTTTTCAGCGATTTCACGGTCACTTCGCAACTTGTTGTAGATACGCTCTGCTTCATGGATTATTCGCGCTGGCAAGCCGCTCAATGATGCAGTCTTGATGCCGTACATACCAGTCGAAGGAAAGGCCCCGTCCTTTAAGACGTAGCGCGTGTGTGTAGAACTCTGTGATTGCGTGAATGCAATAATTAGTTTGACATTGCAATGCTGCATTAAGGCACCAACTTACAGCGTTTAAATCGGTGCCCATGTGGTAGCACCGACAGCGCGGGTAGATCTGTGCGAGCCGATTAAGCTGGTGGTAGTGAGTTGCGAAGCACGTGTACGAGCCTCTCCGGATCAAATCCTCGGCGATGCTCCACGCAATTGCAGCCCCTTCATCATTTGCTGTTCCTCGACCAAGCTCATCAATAAGAATTAACGACCGTGAAGTGCATGTTTCCAGAATGAACGCCGTCTCAGTCATCTCGACAGCAAAGGAGCTTGCATTTTCTTCCATGTCATCAGATGTACCAAATCTGGTGCAGATACGGTCTCGGATCGGAATAGCGGCTTCGGAAGCAGGAACGTAACATCCCATTTGTGCCAAGATTGTGATAAGTGCTGTAGCTCGCAGGTACGTCGACTTTCCTGCACAGTTCGAACCCGTGACAACTTTTTACGAAGTTAGTTTTACAGTAACGGAACTGTGTATCAGCAATATCGTACTGTGGAATGTACTCAGAGGATCAAAGAACTGTATGCTGCCGGTTAGTGCTATCTGAATAATGTTGTGGGAGTATGTGAAACACTTACAGTATCGCTGGGAATGTATGCCCAATCTTTGGTAACTCGCTCGACAAGTGGATGACGCCCTTTCTTAATGACCATGTTACCGTGCTCTGTGACGGTCGGCCTAGTGTCTGTAAAGCCGTAAGAATCAGAATTGATGAGTACCATTTAGCACCAGGACAAGCATTGCTCGACTTACATGGTTTATCTGGTGGTGAAAGGGCTACGACGTTCACAAAGCTGAATCAAGGCCCGATTAGATTAGTCTTAGGTCAAAACAATATCTCTTGCAAAATGGCAGTACCTAAGGAGCATGTCAAGCAACGCGACGCTTTCAACCATTGCGTGCATTGTTGAGGCTCGAGGGCGAATTTGATCAAGTAGTTGCTGGATGACATCATTTGACAGCTTATATACCGCAGCTAGTGCTTCGTTCAATCTCACATTCAGAGAAACAAGGGCTTTGGTTGAGCAACAGATCACTAGCATAAAATAGCGGATAAAGTCAAACACAATTCTATCATCTTCAATCTGTAGGAAACACCAGTACCGCTTTTTGTCGCAACCCTCTCAATGAAACTCGAAGGCAAATCCTTAGCATTGACGGGCACAGCTAAATGATACCCTCTTCGTGCTCTAGACAACAATATTTAACGCGTCAGCCCATAAGAATCACTTCTAGAGCTATTGAAGCTTACGTGTAGTTTAATCGGATAGGAATTCCGAGGTTTTCTTTGTACGCGTGCACTACCTCATGGATCTTTTCAATCGTATCGAGATAAGTTCTCCGAGCGACATCGAGCATTCCGTCAACTCCTGCTCGAACAGCAAAACATTCTTGTATACGCTTCTGCGCAGCTGAACGGCAAACTTTCACTCTGACGAGGAAGATTAAATAAGCGTAGTAGGCTATAAGCACAGAAGCAGCATAAGTTACCTGTCATTCACTACTCGCTCAATGTCCTTTTTAATTTCTGTGAATTGTACGTCGCGCAAGCTAAACAGTCGGGTTAGATATCTCGAGACACCGATGATCTAGTTCAGCCAGGCGTACCTTCGAATTATTGAATCAAGCAGAGTGCAAGGGTGATCTAGCTTCACTGAGGTTGCTTCTAAGCATGAAACCAATTTTGGCAGACATTCCAATGTGTGCTTGAGAGCAATCACACTGCCTATCGCAATTCTTGAAACCCGAGGGGTGATAACTTTAGGAACGAAAACAAGTTGTCCCTTCAACCACATCACAAAAATGATTATGTAAGTTAGATAATTAACATAAAATGAAATGCATGAGCACCGGACTAACCAGGAGGCGGTCCAAATCAATGAAGTCCCGGAGCTCTTCCATGACGTCGAAAAACCACGCTGGGTTATCAAGAAAAATTCCGATGACTTCGTGGCGCGCCTGGCTGGAAAAATATATAAGAACCAATGAAAGACAATACTGTGGATAAGGAAAACGGATTGATGTACATTGTTTTCAGGTGGCATGTTGGCTGCAGGATCTGCAAGTGAAACATTTCGAGTTAGTCAAATTGCGGTATGTTTTTTTCAGAGCAGGAAGATGTACTGTTGATCTCAGGAGCCGATTTCCAGCTGATGTTTGTGTATTGTTAAGCATTTTGCAAAGCGACTGGCAAAACGTGGTTATTCATGAAAAATATTGTTATACGCAAACGTATACCAAAACCGTACTTGGTTATCGCTTCTTCCTCGCGTCCCTTGAATGAGTTCCAATGCGGAAACTGTCGCTTGATCCATTAGAAGCTTTCGTGTGGATGGACTTAGAACAATCTACCGGCATAAAGTCAGTCATAGTGATGGTGGCCAGTCTGAATTAACGAGTAGCAGTGTGAGACTACCTTCATAGTCTTTTCTGCAACGTATACGCCTTGAATATACTCGATGTACTTCATAACGCACGCCACCGAGGCCATAGCAACATAGTTCTTCACGATACTGTTAAATAGCACTGTCGAATACGAGAAGTGTAAGACTCACCCTTCCAATGTTAATATCCACGTTGTTTGCCATCACACGTTTGATATCTTCGGCTCCTTTGGTTTGACTGTCAGCACTCTTCATTAGCTTCTAATGTTCATTCTAATGCGAGCAAGCTTGTCAATCTTACTCAAAGTATTTCCGCGCAAGTGGAACAACCCGGCAGTTGGATCCCGAGAATTGCTTTGATAACTCTCCGTTGATTTTGCGCGCTGGTGATTCCGCCACAAGAATCTCTACAGGCTGCGGTCACGTTTGCGGATCATTCTTCGTCAAGTCCAGTTCCCGTTATTTGTTCTGCAGAATGCAACTTCCTCACCTGATACGCTTGAAGCAGCGACATCGTATCCACGTAAGAGTGCGAATCGATCACCGTCCACAGCAGCAACTCGTACGGCGACATCAAGTCGATCGCGCAAATTCCTGAGCGTATTAATCGCTGTTAAGGCCACGCCTGACGTATGAACACCAAAAACGTCACCTATTTCGCGCGCTCGATTCTCCGCAACTGCAGCGATGAGGAAGGAGGATCTGGACTCGATCTCCGTGGAAGTGGAGCCCCTAGACCCTCCACGACTTGACGAGAGATTCCTGCGGCGAGATGCGGCCCCAATCGAAAATGCAGTTTCGGGTGCGGGAAGCTCGTACCGCGGAGGCCTCACGGTGCCTTCATCCAGCTCCACACGAGGCACAGACGCATCGCCCATTTGGGCACTTGCTCTCTAGCTGGCAAATTGGAGAATGCGGCCAACACGGCACGAGTGCGCACAAGAGTGATGGTCACTTCAACTTTAAGGCAACTTGGTGAAAGATATTATTTATGGAGTTATAATGAGAAATAAACCTGTCTGATGACCTTCATACTTCGATCTCGCTGCTCTAGGCCGACGGGAACGGTTTAGTCTTGTCCCGCCAGTCTGTGCCGACTTCAGTCCACAAACAAACTGTAGGGCGAGAGACAGCGTAAGTCGTCGGGTTCACATCCCAGCGCACGATCAGCACGTTGAACGTCCTCAGAATAAAGTTCGGCGCAAACCGTGTGAAGAGAAGCAGAATAACGTCGTCTGCACGATACAGATATTTACCGCGGTAGACAAAGCCAGATAGTAGCACGGCCTCGGCTGTCGGTACACGAATGTTGTTTTTCTTCACGTGCGAGATATCTTCGCAATCGTTAAACATGAACCGGAAGTGCTCACCAATGCAGTAGCATTCGAACGATGTGGCATCGGTCAGGTTAACCACTGAGGCTGCATGGTTGAGGGTCTTTGTCTTGACCTTTGGTGGGGGTCGAAGCGTCACCTCGAATGCAATTTTCCACGAGATAAACCACGACTTGAAATCTTCGAGAGGGTGCGGGTCATTACGGGTCCTCAGCACGTATGCAACAGTGGCAGTGGCTCCCCAGACCAGCATGGCGAACGCAGCGATGACAAGAGCGATGTTAACACTGAAAACGATGCATGAATCTGTGAGCTTGCAAACATCTGCACCCTCCGCAGTTGATCTCAGCAAAGTCTTCGCGTTGTACTCGAAGATGTAGTCGAGGCTGGTGTAGCGAATGGAAATGAGCATGTTGGCGACGATGGCTGTGACGATGAGAAGAACCATTTCCCATGATAGTCGAAAGTGGCGATCAAGCTGCTGCTCACCGGTACGACTCTTAACGATGTTCACAAAACTGTACGAGAAAGCCATCACGCAGAATGTGAGGTTCCACACACACTCGACGGACATTGTGCCCGTGCCGAGCGCTAAGTAGTACGTGTCAGACTCACGGTACAAGTGGTACGCAATTTGAAGCAAGTACATGGCTTGCATACGACCATTTTGGCATCGGTAAGCCCAAATCTGACTCAACAGCACCGACTGTTTTTGGCCCATGACTTGGTACATACTCAGCATACTCATCAGCAGAATCTGCATGATCACAATACCAGGCAACACACTCATCTCAACCTTGTCAGCGTAGCGTGATCGAATGGTATTGTGACTCATGGCGATGTTGACCCCCGTTTCCGTTGATGCCCACTCCCATTGGGAATTGTAGTAGTTGTGCACACAGATACCTTCAGTGCTGCAGAGAGGAATATCGTCCGGAGCTTGAAGCATTAGACCGTAATCGATCCACAGCGAGCTGATTTCACACTGCTCATCAATGTAAATGCCGGATGTGTTCACGAGGTGCACAAAGCAACCGCCGTAATATCCACGAAGCATCGGTTGTACTACTACATCTGTCGAGGTATCATCGCTGACTGGAGCCACAGTTCTCCCGACTGTGTTGATGACACAGGGAAAATTGTACGGGAACAATCGCAAAGTGGTGGGGGCGTTTCTTGTCTGATCGAGACCTTCAGAGACGAAGGCACGTGTTAGTTGAGTATCTCCATCGTACTCAACCACTTTGCGGCACTCCAGCGCTTCCGGGAAAATTGTCAGGTCAGCGGCTAGAATTGACGAGAACTCATTAATGTGCGGGATGGGCTGGAACATGAAAGTCTTCAATCGAGCTTCAATCGTCCAACGCGAGCTGCAATCACCTGTAACAGCGGCTGTAACTTCAGCAACCATGTCATTCGAAACAGGTAGTCCTAGGACTTCTACCGTCTTCACAATCAGCTTCGGCTCAGCTGAGATAAACGTGAGCGAGTCGTCCCAGTCTGAAGTTCCGTCGCCACAGGCTGCGCTTGAGCTTTCAAGTTCCTCGATCAACGCCTTTGCATCCGCGCTCAAAGTTTCGTTGTAGTCCTCGAACGTATTTGTGCGCAAACTGCCGTAGGCAGGTTTTCCCATCATGGGGTCGTGCTGGAACTGCGCGAGCTGCAAAATCGCTCGCTTACAGGAGACTCCACAGTCGGGGCATCCATAGGTCACGTCAGGGTTGAGCTTCTCGTAACCAAGGTAGCTCTCACTTGCAGCTCGAAACACATACGGCGATTGTAAATACGGCGATTTAACGCAAATTGCCACCAAGATGATAGGAGCCACGAGCACCTTGAACGACATGACTACTAACACTGCAATAGCATCGTAGCGTGGTCCACTCTTGGTGTTTTGGCGAGGCGACACAAACTCAAACTCTTTGTCCTCCTGCGGCTTCTCCTGCTGGGCCGGTGGAGAAACCTGATTGTGGTGGTGCACACTTGAAGACCGACGGTGAACCTTGTCGCCACCGCTGTCACCGCTTCGACCGAACGAATGCTGCTCGCCAGCATAAGCTACCGGCTCTTCGTTCGGTGTGTTGACGACCGCGACCGTGGCGGAGGACTGCTTCTTGCGCTTCTCCTTCCCCAGCCGAGGACTCTTGGGCTCCGACTCGGACATGATTAATCCCGCTAGCTTTCGCGCTCGGGACGAGCGGTTTACGCTAAAACCGTCCGAGCACCCTGTCGACTGTTAGAATGTGACGCCGCCGGAAGTTGAGGGAGGCTCCAGCACACAGCCCGCCGCTATTTTAAGGGCTGGCAGAGTCGCGCAGCAGTTGTGATTGGGTCCAGCCTCAGCAACTCAATCTGCACAGGATGGGAGTGAGGCGCTCGTTCTGCGACCTTATCGCGCTGGGTTGGAACGAGTAAATTTAGCTGGCTGCTTGACTTCGAGCAGAGGAGGTGAGGAACGGCCTCCTATTTCGGAGCAATAATCATGTTCACTGGTCGACCTGTGAAGCCCGCGGCGATTTTTATATCTTCAACGTGGATGTACGTGTTCACTGGAACTAACGCTTTCAGCGAAGATCGGCCTGATTCGAGGCTAAAAAAAAAGTTAGTACAGGTCATGTTCGTCTTCTTCGTCTTATTATCCGAAGATGCCTGGGTGAGAAGAACGAAATTGCGTGGACCAACATCACTCGCTGACATGTATGTCTTCAGAACCCAGCTAAAGAACCTTTGTGCCATCAGAATGACAGGACTTTCTGATGCATCACCGACGGTTGTGAGTGCAGCAAGATGTTCTGCACGAAAAAGTTCTTTGCCCCGTTTAGGTCTCGTCGGATTGGGGCAACCACTTGACTGGGCTATGGTCTGAGGAGACATGAAACTACGCACTAAGAGCGTCGTGGCCCCCAAACGTTCCAAGTTTTTTTCTACTTCGTTGGCATCATAACATATTGTATGGTACTGATTCACTTGGTGTACTAGTTTATTTTATGAGATTCACAACACGTGTTGATTATTTATTCACCGAAGCAGTGAAATCGATGTTCAGCTCGTATTTGACGGAGAGGTGCGCACTGCTCGTACAGGTGGAGTTCGGTATGACGGCAGCACTCCTAGTGCCCTTGGACCATCTATAACTTTATTGTCCACGCGTATAATGCGCGATCGGGAAGATCCTGTTTGATGAAGATCACCTCCTAGATGTCGATCAAACGAAGTAATAGGGCCTGTGCACAAACGCTCTCTACAGGGTTCTACACGGTGGCCCAATACACTTCCAATCACAAATAGGTCGTTTCTCGGTACAGTCACCCAGTGCACTTCGCGGACGACAAAGAACTCAGCTCCGTCTTCCTCTGTCATTTTTAGGATGCCAAAGGACTTTAGGGCATCAATTTTGTAGTAGAGAATGCCTTCTTCCCATAAGTATCCTCCTAGCATGACCATTTTACTGCGAATTCCAAGTGTCGCATCTACACAGCATGGTGCTGTCAGCACCGCTAGTGTTCCGTGGCAACATCGTGTGTAGATTGCTGCCCAGGTTATACGGACACAAATGACAAACGCTGCGAGACCAATAACGATAGTGCCGTGGCCAATCAGACTCCACACGCAGTAAGAAACGGCAAGAGCTGTCGGTCTCGAATCGCGTAGACCTGATCGATTTATCCACGTCAAGTAGTGTTGCATCAATCCAGCACTTAGAAATTCACCGAGAAGTGATGTTTCATAGCTAAACAGCAATCGTTTAAAAAAAATTCTCGATTTCTCACGCAAGCACTTTATGCTTTCCACACGCTCAAATAACATCAAAAGTATTCCGGCTAAATTGTAACCCAGTGAAATATATTGGACTCTGGATAGAAGGCCGTCCTGAGCGATCAGTAGAAACAGATCACTCATTAATCCCTCTAGCAGCGTGTACATCATTACAATGCGATGGTAGTTCGTTGTCCCATGAGCAGAAAGTCGCATACTTTCCTGCATAAACACAACTGCATTTTTTCGGCGAAGTCTTTCATTCATGCGATCGCATCTTCTTCCGTATTGCTTGCACAGAAAAAAACTTTTGCGCAGTAGCAAACTGCGATATGCTATCCAGATCGCACCAAATATCCCATACCAATATGACCGCCTGTAACCGGGAGCTCCTCTGTCCTCCGCCAACTCCTCGCCATTGACGTCCAGCGTGCCAAGGCCCTGGACACCAACGTACGCGGTTTTGTCTTGCCGACAATATGTACCTACTGCCTCTTCGTAGAAAGAATAATATCCGATGCTACCATGGTAAAAGTAGTGCTCGAAGTAATAACTTTCTCGAGCGCAACTCGCTGGTGTTGTTGAGTAAGGCTCGATTTTCTTGGTCCCCAGGATGTAAGAGCCATGTATGTTGTACTGCGGAACAACGAAATGGCATATCTGTCTGTGTTCCACTGGATAATAGTGTGTGTTCGCAATATTCCACCACGCGTGTGCGATGAACAGCCCTTCAACTGGGCAATACTTTTCGATGTTCACCGTCTCTCTCACTGCCCCGACTGGAACCAACAAATTTTCTGTTAGTTTATGTGGCGTCAAGAATTTCAGTAGCTTCTTCCTTGCAGCAGCAACGGGACCATTCCTACGCTGAGCCAAACTACCATCAGCATTCGTCGCGCAAACATAACATCGCAAACTCCATGTGAGGGCCTCTCTGGTTAATTGATGCGGTACTGTTGCCATGTACTTTTGATTCCCTCCGTATTGGTAGAACTGGGCCTGCTCTTGCGGCAATTCCCAGCTCCATGACGTGGTGTGCGTTGGTCCGAGTGAAGCTGTTCGCATCTGCAAAAACGGTCCCGAGAAAAAAAAGTGAAACTGCTGCATCCCCTGCCTGTTGTACGTTCACTTACTTAGCTGGTCCTCGATGTTACTTGCCCATCCAAATACCAACACCATCGAATTGATTGAAATACAGTATCATAGTATTCAACTACGCTAGCTTATACTAAGTACTAGCGTGAAGCCTAATTAGCCAGCTTCGGTTGGTTCAATCGACATTCGTTGCTTCAAAGCTGCCCGAGTGGGGGAGCTGACGTTAGGAGTTCCCCCCAATGTTTTACCAAACATACTCACCATTCCAGTGCACGGACGTTCGCCGCAGCGCGTCACGTTGTATCCGTTTACCTCTCCGACCACTATCAAGTCACCGCGCGGAATCGCTATCCAATGCAGCTTGTGAAGTACAAGGAAGTGTGCTCCATCCTCTTCTGTCATCCTCAGCATCCCAAACGATTTAAGTGTTTCTACCTTGTAGCAAAGTTTTCCGTCATCCCACACATAGCCACCCAGGAGGATCATTTTGCACTTAGGTCCGATAGCTGTGTCGACACAACACGGAGATAACAACAGCGAGAAGGAACCGAAGATCCACTTTACAGTAATTACTGCTCCGATTGACCGAATCGAGGTAATTACGAACACGATTCCAAGGACAATGATACCATGGCCCACGAGGCTCCAAATATAATATGACACGGCCTCTGCTACCGGCTTAGAACCTTTTAGACTGGATTTATTAAGCCCAGTAAGATAATACTGCATTGCAGCTGAGCAGACTAACTCGCCCAGGATAGCTGTTTCGTAGTTGAAGAGTAGTCGCTTCACCAGACAACGTAATTTCTCCCCCATCCAGTTCATAGTCTCAACCATCTCGAACAGCATCGATAGTACCCCTGACAAATTGTATCCGAGAGAAATATACTGCACCTTGGCAAATATTCCGTCTTGCGCGATTAGCATGAACAAGTCGCTCATCAAGCCTTCAACCAGAAGGTACACCAGCGCAAGACGATGATAGTTCCTGGCCCCATGGGCTGAGAGGCGCATGCTCTCTTGAACAAACACAACGGAACTTTTAAATCGCATCGGTTCCTGAAGATTATCACAGCGTCGCCCATAGCGTTTGCAGGAGATGTAGCTCCTGCGGAGCAGGATTGAGCGATAAATGATCCAAACCGAACCGAACAATCCGTACCAATAGGACCGTCGATATGTCGTGTCGCCGATATCATTTGCTAAGTTTGCTCCGTTGCTATCGTAGGTCCCAAGGCCGCGTACTAGTACGTAACCAATGTTGTCGTTCGCACACAATGTTCCTACGGCTTCTTCATAAAACGCATAGTAGCCGATGCTGCCGTGATAAAAGTAATATTCAAGATAGTAGCTGTTTCCAGAGCAACTAGCCGGTGTCGTGTCGGATGGAGGTGTTAGTTCAGTTCCCAAAGTGTAGTCACCGTGGATATTGTATTGCGGAACCACAAAATGGCACACTCGCCTCTCCTCAAGTTCGTAGTAGTGCGTAACGCCCACATTCCACCAAGCTCCAGCAATCACGAGTCCCTCCATTGGGCAAAGCGTCTCCATGTCTGCTGTGTGTTTTGCAGCAGTGGCTGGAACGATGAGGTCTTGCGATATCTTGTGCGGCGTCACGAATTTCAAGTAGCTTCTTGCTTGAAGAAGCAAGGGCACGAGGCCCACACACATCCACACTGCAAGTAGCATCCTCTTGGCAGTGAAAAGCTTGCCTTCCCCTTCCTCTTCAAGGGTCTGTTGGCTGACGGTTCTAGCGGGGGCTCCTTCCCCATCCACGCAATAGACTGCCGACTTCTTTCGAGAGCTCGACGTCATGTACCGACTTACGCTTGTAGCGGACTTGAACGACCTGACCTTGGCCACGTTGGCGGAGGTCGGAGCCATCCTTCGGTACGAAACGTGTAGGGTTCGCCTGCCTGCGCTGCTTTCACCAACAGGTCTGGTAATGCTGGGTGTTGACAGGGGGCGCGACGCAAATACTACTAGCATTTTCCCATTCACCTCATAACTCATAACGGACGCAGAGGACGCTGGTAACCACCGCCATTAAGCTGCATTAAGACGATCTCATACGCCTGCCAACAGTAATGGAAGACGTTATCGCTCTGTCGGATGCAAGGCTCAGATACTCCTACAGCTCTGCTCTTCGTATGGTTTATCCATTTGGGTGACGTCCATTCTGGTGGCGCAAGCGCAGTAATACTTTGCGCGGGTGGAAATTACGATGCAGTTGGTCAGGGGAACTTACTGCTGTAGTCTCAAGCTAGATGCCCTTAGAAGGGGTGGGGGCTCTACTCAATCTACCCCAAGTTGCAAGCTCTAGTTTTTCGGCAAGAAGAACAATGTATCGCCAAAACGAAGCAAGACAACGCGGTGTAGTGGCGACGTCGCAGCTTGAGACAGCAGTTAGTTTCCCTGACCAACTGCATCGTGATTTCCACCCGCGCAAAGTATTATTGCGCTTGCATCACTGCCATTCCCAAGTCGGTCGTCTGGAAAACTAGGAGCAGTGCGTCATTCGGCCTACCCAAGGGCGAGGTAGCAGCAGTCGAGTGCTCTCGTCAAAACAAAACCAATCTCGCTGCATTCCAGGGCAGCCAAGCTAGAGGCCTTTTTGAAGGGGTGGGAGCTCTAGTTGAAGCTGTTGATCCGAGCAAGCTTTCCCGCGTCACTCGCATGCTCACTCCGCAGCTTGCGTGGCGGGACCTCCGCTTTCCCCGCAGCCACAGGCCGCCGCTCGCTGCAAGCCCTGCATCCGCCAGGCGTTTCGCAGCTGAGTCCGCCGACCGAAATAGCGGCGGCGAAGCTTCGCGGCGACTGCGGCGCGTTCTGGTCGGGCTCATGCACGCCGCGTGCGCAAATTTAAATCAGCGCCGCCGCCATTGACGCACGCGCGACGGGATCGGCCGCGCGGGTCGCCGGCACTGGCCGCGTCCAGAGGCGGCGGCAACTGCGGGCGACGGCGCTGGGCTTGGGGAGGGAGGGGTGGGGGGGGTGGGGGGGTGCTGCGGTTGAAGCCGGCGATCGTCGCGAGGATCACTTGAGTGCAGTCTACGAATGGCTCCAGTTCCGCGAACCTTCGCGGGTTAATTCGTTGAGGGGCGCGCTAAAACGCCGCCAACTGGTAGAGCTGAGCTCAACGTTCGAGTCTTGAAGTGAGGCTCAACAGGAGCTCGCAAGGATCAGCACGGGCAGCTACAAACACGGTTGGGGTGTCTTGCTTTGCAGCTCTCGCTGCTGCTGTGTGCCTTGCAGTTTTGCTGGGTTTTACCATTGCACTGTTGGATAGTGTCGACACAAACCTCCTTGCACCAAATGCACCTCGTTTTGTTGCACTGCTCTACAAGAGCAGCCCAGCGCATGCTGCGCGTCTTCCGCGTTAGTGTTCTACTGGGGCAGTCGTTTCCATTCGAAATCTATCAAGGAGATTTTCCAGGAAGACAAGCATTTGGCCGCATTATCATTGTCCACCATTTTCACTCGTCGAGCGCGGACAACAGCCACGAGCTCTATATTGACTCGACGATGCAACGCCGCATAGGACTGGCGGTGGTCAAGTTGAAAATATCCCGCCAGTGGCGCTCGCAGAATTCACCACCGAGCGCGGCAAGACCGCGTCTTGCGGTCTTGCCAGACTGCTTGCGTGTAAATTGGTGTTTTCACTGGTAAGATGGCACATTGGCCTGCCGCTCTTATGCCGCCAAAACGCGCAGGCGCGCAAACGGTCAGCTGGGAGCGCCGAAACCGGACGCTGCGGCGTCTGCGGCATACAAGCCCAGAGAGGTGCCTGGCTCCACGCAGGCCGGCAAACCGGCTGCCGGGTAGAGCTGACCACGGCCATCAATGCGGCTCCTTATGCACGTGCCAGTCCTAGCTCCTGTGCCCCAAGTCGTGAGTAGCAAAAGGCGCGTGTTTCCGCCGCTGCCAGCCGGCCTCCAAGTCCCATCAACCAGTGGCATTCCGTGTCGAGCAGGAGGTGTCGGCAACGAAGCCACCTCCGATTTAGCCTCCGTTTTAGCCTCCAAGTTAGCGAAAATCCATCGCGGAACGTTCTTTTTGACAATCTGGAGGGCTAGGGCGGCCGCCCCAGGGCCCGCCTTTTCGCTCGAGCTCATTCACAGATCTGCCCGCCCGGACGCACCCGACCGAGAGACCATGAGCAGCCCGCGCCGAGAGCAGGACGAGCAGGAGGAGAAGCCCGTGTTCCGCACGCTCACGCCCGACGACCAGGCCGACCGCCCGCAGTACCGGTCCATGGCCGTGGCCGCGGCGCCGCCGGCCTTCGGGCTCATGGGCCCGCGCAGTCCGCTGGAGACGCTGGGCGCCGCCTTCCCGGCGCCGCTGCCGTTCAACGTGGCGGCGGCCAAGAAGGCGGCCGCGCCCAAGAAGCCCGATGCCGCGGCCGCCGCGCCCTCCTTCGGCATGCGCGTGGACCGCACCAAGTACGTGAACGTGACGCCGCGCGACCTGCCGCCCGCCCCCTTCCGCCTCGAGATGCACACGCACTTCCACGTCAAGCTCGAGTCCACGCAGCGCGTGTGCGGCGTCGTGGGCATCAAGCTCTGCGAGCTGGACACGGACTTCGAGTTCAAGGCCGACAAGTGCAAGTGGAAGGTCGAGTACCGCCGCAACGGCGGCGCCCAGCGTGTCAGCCTTAACATTGCCATTTTCAAGACCACTAAGGAGGAGTACGTCGTCGAGGTGCAGCGCCGCGAAGGTGACATCACTGCGCTCATGCACCTCTACCACGAGCTCAAAAGCTTCTTCCGCCGCAGCCAGCTGCTCAGCGAGAAGACTACGTCGAGCAACGGCGTCAAGCGCGCCGCGCCTAAGCCGCTGCCCAAGCTCCCGCTCTCCCCCGAGAGCATCCAGGACGGCGTCTCGGCCCTCAAGGGACTGCTCGAGAGCAAGTACGCCGACGCTCAGATGCAGGGTGTGCTTGGAGCTATCTCCATGTCCACTGTCGAGGAGACCCGCTCCGGCATGGCTGGCCTCGTGCCGCAACTGGTGTCGCTGGGCCAGTCTCAGAACTCTAACGTGTCGCGGTTAGTGAGCGCCGCCCTCGCACGGCTCTGCGATCACCCGCAGTGCCGCCAAGCATTTATTCAGTCGGACGGCTGGCAGTTCATTGTGGACTGCGCAGCTGGAGGCGCCAACGTGAAGCCCGAGGTGCAACGCGAGAGTCTCCACGTGGTAGAGACCCTCTGTCCGTTGTATCACGATGAGCTTGCCAAGTCAGAGAGCGCTGGACGTGTGCTGGAACTGGTCCAGGAGTGGCAGAAGATTGAGGACCCTCGCCTAAAGAAGCACGCGTGCAATGCGCACCGTGCCCTGAAGGAGGCCGGAGTCCTCGCTTAAGTAATTTCAAGGGAGAAGAGGAGATTGCACGGTGCTGTGCTACGTGCTGGGCGGGAGTCTCTGTCTACTAGGCAGTCAGGTAGCCGTAGTCTATGCTTCCCGGCCGCCTCCGTATCTTGCTTGTAAGATATACCTACCCTCCCCAAGGTCTGTTTATTTCTTAGCTGTGCTCGCTTGGGACTACGTATTAGTGTTGTGTTATCATGAACATGAAGGCATTGATCATCCGATCTGGGGTTTCATGTCTTCCGAACATTCACATCGCTTCAGTTAGTTGGCGTTTCCTAATGCACCCTGCTATCTTGAGTCGTTGGAGGAGACGCTCACTCAGCTTTCGAACGTGACGGAAAAGCTTGGAACCTAATCCTTAGATTTCACGCTCCAAGTCCCATCGTGAAAACTCATCTTGTGTGCCGGCGAACCCAGGTAACTTCAACGCTTTCGCGTATATACAAACGAGGCCTCGAGCAAATAAATGGAGACTGCATACGGTACCATGGAAAGCGACAAAAAGTGCAAGCGGGGTGCATTTGGGGAAAAGAACACGACCTGCCATGATGTTAGTGACGACAGCTTTCAGTATCGCTTGCAGGGCGACAAGCTGTGCACCGATACCCGTCCCACCCAATGCCATGACTAATTACTATACGAACCGAACCTGCACACCTCCTACACGACCTCAGACGCTTCACTGGCTGGAACCCGCTTCTCCACAGACCAACCGCCCTCGAGGGTCTCCGTCGTCATGGTGATTGCAGTTTCGGAAACGCTATCGTCGTCAAGGAATGTATCCATTTCGGAGGCTTCGTCCTCCGAAAAGATCAGCTCGTGCTCCAGCACGTAGCCCAGCACTTGGTTCTTCACCGATCTAAGCACCAGATAGCAAAAAAGATCAGAGGTAAGTATTTTTTCAGGATTGAGTCTGCAATCAGCGTACAGCACAAAGGACACTTACGAAGGGAACCAAATGTTGACCGGTAAAAGCCAATGCAAGGAAAACTTGCAGTCTGAGCCGCCAAACACTTCTCGTAGACCCAGGTTGTCGGCAGCCTCGCCCTTCAAGCGGTCAATCTGAGTGGTGCCCGTGGTGATGACGCTGTACTGGTCGCACATCATGCACATGGTGAAGAGGCCAAACAGCACGGCTTCCAGGATCAAGCAAACGACCCGGATGGCGCCGTAAGTGGGGCACCTAGCAACATAACGGTGCTCAGCGTCAGCAATAAATACATAAACCCGGATAGACCACTTCCATCTTGATACGTACGACTCGTTGATGCACTTGGCGTAACGGAAGAACACGAGTGTCAGCGCGTACGCAGATAGCACGAACACATAGAAGATAAAGAGCAGGAAGAACTTGTGGTTGCCCAGTCCGACGCAGTTGTTCACCCAGGGGCAGTGGTGGTCCATTTTGATGACACAGCGGTCGCAGATCGAGCAGTGATGCGCTCTCCCTGGCTTAAACTGGCGGCACCGACGGCACGTGCGGTATCTCTGCTCCTCCAGTCTGCAGCAACACCAGCAGCGTCAGCCCCAACACCAATAGCACCTTTTCTCTCCAGCTCATCTTCTCACCGTGAGATCTCGTCCTTGGACGCGTGCGCCAACGCTAGCGGCAGCGCAGACTCGGGGACTGCTCCAGGGTCCGTCAGCATAGCTAGACACACACAATAACATTGTGTCAATAGAAAGAATGTCTGCGTGCTTGAAGCTCTTCTGCCGACCTTTTCCGTGCGACACCAGCGCCAGAAAGCACAGCCCCGTGAAGATGGCGATGTGCAGCAGTCCGAGCGGCGACAGCCCCATCCACGGGTACACCACCACGCCCTGCAGCGGCGAAACCAGCAGCGTCAGACTCTTTTTCCGCCAAAACGAGCGTCGCGGCCTCCTACCACGACGGTGCACTCGGCGTAGAGCACCAGGAACCAGGAGATGACGGCGCACACCAGGCCGCACGGGTCCGTGTTGCACCACAGCCGCACGTTGAAGCCCGTGCCGCACGACGCCGGCCGCTTGCGCTGCTCCAGAGTCGGCATCTTCACTCGGCCGCGGCTTCCTATGAGGTTCAGTATGCCGCGTCTTTTACAAAGGGGATAACCGCCGCACCTTCATCCAGCCTTCATGCCACATCGTAGGTTCACGAACAACCATCACTCACCATTACCCACTTAACCTCATCCTCATGCTAGATCGTAGTTCCCAGTCGAAGCTCCGCGTCACCAACGTCATTCCGACATCTTCCGCGTCCTCGCCATGACGTCCAAGAAGCCCGCGCAGACGTACGGGCGCATCGCGCTGAGCGACCTGACGCCGACGCAGACGAGCCAGTGGACGGTGCGCGCCGTGGCCGGAAACTCGCGCCAGTTCGAGCGGCCGCAAGCGGCTGCGGCCGTCGAGACGTCGGACGTGGCGGCGGCGGCGCTGAGACTGCAGACGGCGGAGCTGGACGAGCGCATGAGTGTTGGTCTGCGCTGCGGCGCCTGCGACATCGCGGCCTTCGAGTCGCTGGACGAGCAGTACGCGCACTTCAAGTCGGCCGCGCACTGCGTCAACCTCAAGCGTCGAGCGCGAGGGCAGTCGAGTCTGGCGGAGGCGGACGCGCTGGCTTATCTGGAGAAGCACAGCCAGGAGAAGAAGAACAAGGAGCAGAGACAGGATGCGGGGTACACGTCGTCGTCCTCGTCGTCTTCGTCGTGGTCGGAGGAGGAGGAAGAGGAGAAGGTGGTTACGACGACGGAGCCCGTCGTGGAGTTCTCCGATGGCAAGAGTGTGTTCAAGGTAGGTGCAATGAAGATTTTGGAAGTGGTAAAAGGTTCTGATGGATTGATTTGTGGCTGTAGGTGTTTAAAAACATTCTGCCGGACGCAGATGAGGAGAGCTTCAACCCGTACACGTCGCTGGAGAAGATCTGCGCGTCGAAGTTCCGCTGGGCAGTGTTTCTGCTGCGCAGCGGCCGGTTTGCAGGAGCTGTGTTTGATAAGGATAAGGCGCTGTGCCATAAGACGTTCCAGCGGTACACGACCCGACGGAAGCAGGGTGGCGCGCAGTCTGCGAGTGATGCTAGTGGCAAAGCGAAGTCGGCAGGTGCTACACTGCGACGATACAATGAAGCGGCCTTGAAACAGGATGTGGCTGCGCTATTGGTGGAGTGGAAGGATGTTCTGAAGGATGTGGAGTTGATCTTCCTCTCCAGCGGGAAGACAGAGCGGACCACATTTTTTCCTGAAAAGAATGCGGTGTTGCAACCAGGTATGTTTTTGCGCTTGTTAATCGCTGGTTATGGAATGATAGTGCACCTAACGGTCGTGGTATGACTTGTTACAAAAAAAAAAGATGATAAGCGATTGAAGCGAATTCCGTTTGCTACATTTCGCCCTACGTTCGAAGAGGTCTGTCGAGTCCGTTCCGACCTCAGCAGCGTCCGATTCTCACCGCTTGTAGCTGCGAGTCCGTCTCCGACAGACAGTGTAAAGAAGGCAAAAAAGAAAAAGAAGAAGCAGAATAGCGAGACATCTGCTGAACCTAAGGTGGATACCTCAACGGAGAAGGAGGAGGAGGAAGAAGAGGAGGAGGAAGTGCCTCGCATAATTCAGCTGGTGAATGATGGCGATCTGAAGAGTATCAAGGAATTGGTGTCCGGTGCAGATGACAATGGAGTTGAAGTGAACGAGGTAGACGTTAAGTTTATGACCGCTCTTCACCACGCTGCTGCAACAAATGCGGTCTCAATCGTAGAGTATCTGCTGGACCAAGGAGCTAACCCCACGCTGCTAGACTTGCACAATCGCCCGCCGTACTTTTTGTGCGGCACGAAAGACACCCGAAATGCATTCCGCCGCTACATGGGGGAGCACCCAGATGCATGGGACTACTCAATCGCGCAGATACCCGAGGGTCTCACAAGTGAAATGGAGCAGCGCAAAAAGGAAAAGGAAGCCGAGAAGCGAAAACGTGCGCGCGAACGCAAGAAGCAGCAGAAGAAGGAAGCTGCTGAGCAGAAGCGCGAAGAAGCTGCTCGCCAAGAAGAGCTGGAGCGCAAAATTGCAGCTGGGCTTGCTTGTGATTTTTGCGGCAAGTATGCAGGCAAGTCCCCGTTCACTCGCCTAGAGTTTAAGTACTGTTCAACGGATTGCGTGAATGGGCACAAACGCAAACTCATGAGTGAAGCTGCTTTGCGGCGACTTGGTGGTTGAATATTTCAGGATGAGGAAGTTGTCAAGGCTACAAAATAGAGGTTGTTTTTGAGATGAAAAACGGTTGGCGTCGTTTCATGCAGCATTTTACGAACCACAAAGGAACGCTTTGCGGCCAGCAAGCTAGCTGCATCGTAGTATTTTGCAGGCAAAGCAGGGCAAACAATGATGGATCTGCCGTTGGACGACGAAACACTGCAGCGTGTGTATGCCTGGATTGACGAGATCCCGTTGTCGCGGCCCAAGAAAAGCATTTCGCGCGATTTTAGCGATGGGATCTTGGCGGCGGAGGTTGTTGCGTTTTACTTCCCAAAGCTCGTGCAAATGCACAACTACAGTGCGGCAAACTCGATCAAGCAAAAGCAGTATAACTGGAACACGCTCAATCGTGAGGAGCATTTACTCTCGTATCGGTTGTCTTCTCTGTTGTAACAGTGCTCTTCCTTGTGAACATTTTCCAGGTAAAGTGTTCAAGAAGCTCCACATTTCTCTTTCGAAGCAGGATATCGACGATTTGGTTCAGTGCCAGTCGGGAGCCATCGAGCACTTACTGGTGAAGCTTCAGATCAAGGTGCTGACGATTAAAGCTACCAGTCTGTGCGGCTTGTCTTATGTTGAAAACTCATTGGATGTTGCTGTGGGCAGATAGCAAACTACCGAGAAAAGCGACCTTTAACTTCGCCGGTTCCCCAGCCGCCGCGGCAAATAAGCGATAATGCAGATGACACGAGTAGTGTTGTCTCCTCAAACGCAGCCGTCGCTGGTACTCTAGCAAGCGGAAGTCCTATTAGTGGAGGCAATCGAGGTACTCTTCAAACCCCCATTGACAAACTGAACGACTCGCGTGGAGGGGATCCGTTGACTCCATTACGAGACTTGTCAATGCAGGATACTGATGCTATGGGTGGCTACATGGAGCCCCCAGCAGCACCCGTACACCCAATGGATTCCATCGGTAAGTCCTTCTTACCGAGCAGTGAAATATCCAAGAGCGAAAACGTGCGCCAAGAGTTAGCCGAGAAGGACAGCGTAATCGCGGAGCTTCGTGAGACTGCTCAAATTCTAGAGATGAAAGTGCAAAAGTTAGAGCAGCTTGTCCGGCTTAAAGACGGCAAAATCCAGACGCTCGTTGCGAAGCTACGCTCTCAAAAGCCTCAGGCATGAACGAAAGGGCTGAAGGATAAAAGAGTAAATTCAAGTTGTAAACGATCCCTGCATTCGTTTGCTTATATACGCCCGGTCTCCCTTCCAGACCAATAAGTACATTCTTTTGGAGCCGCATGCCGGTAGCACACAAGTTCCACGCATCAGCAATTTATCCCCAGAAACTCATCACTTCTTCAGGAGTTTCCGCTGGCTTCAACAGCTCGAGAGAAATCTCGTCTTCACTTGTGCGATAGCCGTATACAGCAGGCGCAGGACGACTGCAATGGCGGCTGAACATTGACATAGTGTTCGCACCAGTATCATGAACAACGACAAAATCACCGCGTGAGATGGTGGGCAGTTCTAGATGACGACCGACCATATCACCGCCGAAGCACAAGGGTCCTGCTACGTTTTGTACAGACAAAGAAGCCGTCGATACCATACCAGCAGAGCTGCCAAACACAAGCAGGTTAGAGCAATGCCAGAAATCTAATCACAAAAACAAGAGTAAATGGCAAGGAACGTACTTGTAGACAGATATCCGACGTGCAAAGAGATCAGGACGATAGCATGCACGTAGGAAGAGATCCGATCCAGCGTGAATAATGGCTGTCTGAGAGAGGTCGTCTCCATCAACTTGAGGATGAGTCTTCACGTACTCAACCTCGCTCACTACCCATCCAGTCTTTGAGCTCACACTGCTACCAAACTCGGTCAAAATCGTGCGACCCGTGCGCTCGAACAACTGTGGAGCCTCACGCCGAAGAACCTCGACATACTCCGCAAAAGTTGGCGACACATCTTCGCTTTCAAAATTAGTGGACAAGCCACCACCGATGTTTAGCACCTTGATACGACTCGTTCCAGCAGCTACATCAATCTCGTTGGCTAGCTCGTTTAGCACAACGGCACCCTGCGATAGCATCTCCAAAGAACAGCCTTGAGACCCAACGTGGGCGTGCAAACCGGTCATCCATGGATTCGCGCAGAAGAAGGCAATGATCTTGGCGCGATTTTCAGCTGTAAGTGGTACGCCGAACTTAGACTGCACCGAGGAGACACTGAGACAGGCATTGGTGCCCGCTCCGAGTAGCGGATTAATGCGTAGTCCGATGCGAGGTAAGTTGCCCGCATAGCGTGGGGTGCACTCGGGGAAGCTGGACTGGAAGATCGACTCGGCATGCTCGCGGATGATATTTAGCTCCTCAAAATTGTCGGCGTTAACCTCCACGCCAGCATTTATTGCAAACTGCAAATCCCGTCTCGTCTTGCAAGGACTGTCGAACACGATACGGTGAGGTGGGCATCCCAGTCGTAAAGCATGCTTCACTTCCACAATAGAGGCGCACTCAAGCCCGACGTCATTTTCGATAGCTCTTTTCACGAAGAATGCCAACGGGCACGACTTCATGGCGAAACGATGCTCGAAATGAACTGGGAAGGACGTCAATAAAGCCTGGAAAGCCATATCGATTGCATCCAAGTCGTACACGATAGCAAGCTTGGTTTCATCCTCCGCTTGATCATTCATTGAGAGCACACGATCCTCGACCATGTGGCGAACCACGCGTGCGACCTGTGCATCTTTGACGCTGAAGTCCCAGTCACTGAGCGGCTTAAGCGGTTCCAGTGGTGCCGTCTCCACGCACTTTTCGATATACTTGTGGTGAAGCTGTTCCCAGTGCTTTAGAATCAACGCGATCTTGCGCAGGATGGCGTCGTCATCTTGCGAGAGAGGCTCAATAGCTGCTGCAAAATCACTTTCACCCTTGCCCCGGTTGTACACTTCGTTCACCATATCGGCTCCCATGGCAATGCGTAGCACAGCTCCACTTTTGCCGAGCGACACTGGCTGGCCTAGGAGGCATCGCTTCTTGGCCAATGCATCATCGGGCAACGCATCCGATACGTCCTTGGAAAGCAGCGTGTGGAGTGCTTTGAGGGCAGTCATATCGAGGAAAGCCCCGCTCTCGTCACGCACCTTGAACGACACAATGGTGTCCATCGGTGTCACTGTGCTCGTTCCATCATTTTCGGTCGGCTCGGGTGGAGTCAGCAGCTCCACCATGTGGCCCCATACCGATTGCATCTTCGTTCGGCAAGTACTCATGTACAACTTGCAGATGGAAGCAATATCGCGAGGTGGAATCCGACAGAATGGCTCCATGTTGACGAGTGCAGTCTCCCAACGCAGTAGCAGACCGACGTTCATGTTCGTTCCAAGCCGTTCCCTAACGTGGCGCATACCCTCGGGCATATCATACCTGGAGAAGTAGTCCTCCAGCCCAAGCGGTAGAGCAAGCTCGGAGTGACGCTCGACTGCAGCGGCTTCCATTTCAAATACGCACCGCATCGGCATGAGCACAGCACCGCAGAACGGCGAACCTCCGAAGAACTTGGATCCCGTTGTAAGCACAACGTATCCCTTGGCAGCCCATTCTCGGTACAGCGATCTATCAACTCGCATTTGGCAAGCATCCACCACGACAATCAAGCCATTCGGGTATTGTGCAGCTAAAGCATCCACCATTGGCATTGAAGGGCACGCGTAACCCGTCTTGGCCCCCACTACGACGTGCAGCAACACCACGCCCCCGCCACGGCCCAGTTTTTCATGCACCAGCTCTTCGACGCGACCATCAATACGGTTAATATCGCCGTTATCATCACGTGCCGGCATCGTCACCACGTCGACGAGGTCGGTTGGAAACTTGCGCAGTGGGTCACCGGCAGTGCCTGCTTCTCCGCTCGGGGTCAGATTGCTGAAGTGCTTGCCGCCTGAAGCGCTGTTCGAGCCACGGCCAATCTCGCCGCCGGCTGTGATGATGCTGGTCACCTTGCACTGCTCCGGTCCGACGCCACCAGGCAAATTCTCCTCCTCGCCCAGCCCCGAGTAGAGTCTGGCGAGTCCAGCGACCGTCGCCAGCAGCTCGGCGTCGGTTCCTGACGGGGACAGCAGGATCCTGAGCTGGTCGCCACGCACCAGATCGGACACGCCCAAGCACGTCGCGACGCGGGTCCTTACCGCACGCATCTTGGTGTTAAAGAGCGCGCTGGAGCTCTTGGCATTGGGGTTGATCGACAGCGAATTGAGCAGCAGCTCCTGCCGCAGACGTTCGCAGCGCTCGAAGGCCTCGAGCGTGATGCTGGAGCACGTGCAGCTGCCTCTGGCCACGTCCGTGGGGAACGGGATGGTGGACGCGTTGTAGTTGTTGGTCTTGGAGAGCGGGCAGAGCGTGGAGCGGTCGTCCGAGCCGCGCACCAGCAGCGACTCGGTCTGCTCGGCGAAGGGCAGCGCGTTGGCCGCGAACTTGACGATCTCGTTCCACGCGTCGCCGTGGCACGGGATGTGCAGCAGCGCCGCGAGTCTGGACAGCAGCTCGGGCGGGTTGGCCAGGGTGGCGAGCTGGCGCACCACGCGCACCTCCTCCTGGCGCGCGCGCAGCTGCGCCGCGGCCTCTGCGGGCGCCGCCGCGTCCGCCGCGTTGGCGTAGGCCGCCAGCTCGGCCTGCGAGAAGGTCTCGAGGTACTTGAGCTTGGTAAACAGCAGCACCAGGTCGCGCGCGCTGTAGCACGGCGAGCTGCGGTTGAGCTCGGGCAGACACAGCAGGCGGTCCTGCAGCTGCGCGCTGAGCGCCACGGCGTGCGCCGGCTCGCGCAGGTCCCAGCGCCGCGCGGCGTCGGCCCGCGGGCCCAGCAGCGGCAGCAGCTCGGGGCGCGTGGCCGCCACGTGCGCGCGCAGCTCGGCGGCGTCGGGCCGCATCTTGGCGACGCTGTCGCGCGGCTCGGCGGCCGGCGACGCCACGCGCGGCGAGCTGCTCTTGGCGTGCGCCGCGACGGTCTCGAGCGTCTTCTGGCGCAACATGGCGAGCGGCTTGGGGCCCAGGGCGCGAGTCGCGGAGTGAGCGAGCGCCAGTGATAAGATCGCGGCGCCGCTTCGATGCGCTGGATACGCGCCGCGAAAGCACTAACTTTACCCGCCGAGACTCGAGACAGGCGACGAGCAAGCTGGGCCGCCGCCGAAACGAACACAGCCGCCGGGCGCCCCCCTGTTCGAAAGCCCCTGTGTAACTCGACCAGACAGCCACGGGCGAGGGCAAGTGCAGCCCGAGCCCGACGCACGTCAGCCGCGATACCGCCGTTGGGGTCTCCCGCCCCGGCTTTGTCGGCTCCCACACCGGAACGATTGGCTGCGGTCGTTGAAGTCGAGCGGAAGTTGCGCTTCGTGTGCGTGGCGGAGGCTGCAATTGAGACTTGTATTAAAGCTTGCATGGACTGGCACGGCTAGTCTGGCGGTGCCCAGGGCGCCGCCATGCGGTGTCGCCGCGCTCGGCCTTGTGCGGGCACCACCCTGAGGTGGCGAAACCCATCTGAAACGCTCTTGCATTTCACGCGCTCGCCGCAGCCTGCTTCAACAAGCTGCTGGCTGCGTTGTTGACGGCGGCGCTGATTGCGTCCGCAGGCGTCCTCATGTGAGGCAGCGCTACCTGGAGCATGTTTTGCAAGACTCTGCTGTCGTCTAGCTGCGATATGAGAAAGGAAATGGAAGCCTTCCTCCGGTAGTTTGCCAGCATCAAACGTGAGAAGCGCATCGTACGGATAGTTGACTGAGAAGCCGCTCAGTGAACGCCCGCCGACTTGACAGAACGCTCAACCGTAAACACCCCTCCAGCCTGCAAGCGTCCACTCGGTCGGCAAAATCCCCACTTCGCACCAGGTCCGAGCGTCGCGTTCACTCCCAGTCTCAACACTACCGTGTCTCGCACCACGCCGCCGTTTTCCAGTCTCTCTAGCGTTGCCAGCGCCAGTCAAACCGGTCGTCGTAGACACGGGCAGTACATTTGGATATACTGAATTACGTACTCCGTTGGCCAATCGGGGCAATTGGCTCCGACCAGAGGCGAGCGTGAACTGCCGCACTCTGCACCTCCATTACGCTCCAGTCAAATCGCAGTGTATCACCGGCCTCGATGGCTCCTCGCGCTTCGTCGTCTCGGCGCCAGGGCAGCGTGCTGCGCTTCCAGGGCTGCGCGCACTTCCGGCAGCGCCTGGTGTGCGCCACGCTGAGCGGCCGCCCGCTCGTGATCGAGGACATCCGCGCGGAGGACGAGAGCCCGGGCCTGGCGCCCTTCGAGGCGAGTCTGCTGCGCCTGCTGGACCGCGTGACCAGCGGCAGCCACCTGGAGATCAACGAGACCGGCACGAAGCTCAAGTACCAGCCCGGACTGGTGCTGGGCGGCCGCGTGGCGCACGACTGCGGCACCGGCCGCTCCGTGGGCTGGTTCCTGGAGGTGCTGGCGGCGCTGGCGCCGTTCGGGAAGCTGCCGCTGCACGCGACGCTGGACGGCGTGACCAACGACCACGTGGATGTGTCGGTGGACAGCTTCAAGGCCACCACGCTGCCGCTGCTCAGACACTTCGGGCTGGACGAGGGGCTGGACCTCGCGGTCAAGAAGCGCGGCGCGCCGCCGCTCGGAGGAGGACAGGTCGTCTTCAGGTGTCCGCTGGTCAGGGAGCTGCGCGCCGTGCACCTGGTGGACGAGGGCTTCATCAAGCGTGTGCGCGGCACGGCCTACAGCACGCGCGTGTCGCCGCAGACGTCCAACCGCATCGTCGAGACCAGCCGCGGGCTCTTTAACAAGCTGCTGCCCGACGTCTACATCTACTCGGACCACTACAAGGGCGCCGAGTCCGGACAGTCCCCGGGCTTCGCGCTGAGTCTGGTGGCGGAGACCACGACCGGCGTCTTCCTCGGAGCGGAAGCTGCGGCTGAGCCGGGAGACCTGCCCGAAGATGTGGCCACTCGCGCCTCGCACGCGCTCTGCGAAGAGATCAGCAAGGGAGGATGCGTGGACTCCACGAATCAGGCGCTAGTGCTGCTGCTCATGGCGCTAGGACCTGAAGATGTGGCCAAGGTGCGCTTCGGCAAGCTCATACCCTACAGCATCGAGTGCCTGCGCCATTTGCGCGACTTCTTCGGCATCACGTTTAAAATCAAACCGGATCCGGAGACTAAAACGGTGCTGCTGTCGTGTCTTGGCGTGGGGTTCAAGAACTTGGCGAAGAAGGTCACCTAGATGCAAGCTGGGCTCCCTGAAAGCCGACTAGTACCCTTGAAGCAGTTTCCTTATAGAAGAATGCATTTTCGATATGTATTTGTGCGTTCATCTATTGTCTTTGCTTACGTACTGCTAGGATATGCTATTACTTGCGGCGCATCTTGGATGCTCGTACAGCTTCCCCGCCAGCAGCACCCATCTTCATGGCTGGCTTGGGGACCGGCGTCGCGCCACCTCGCACAGTTGGGTGAATGGCAGTCAAGTTTGTCGGTAGCTGCTCACGCACACGACCGGGTTCTCGCAGCTTTTGGCGAGCAGCAATCAACCACTTGCGAGCCAATGCAGTCGATGCAGCATTAAGTACCACTGGCTGCCGAGTCCACTCAAAGCGGTGCTGCATGGCTTCTTCCTCGTCATCGCTCACATCCAATTGTTGGCGGCGCTTACCACTTTTGCCGAACACTCTGTCTTGAGCCTTGCGATACCACTTCTGTAGTAGTGCATAGGACGCAGCATTCAGTGGTGTAGCACCCCAACCTTCATCACCGCCCAAATTCTCACTTCCACCTAGGCCACGCAGGTCGCCGATCTGTCCGGTTGTTTTCAGATGCACGATGCAGTTCAAACACAGAGTTTTAAACTTCTGGTGTCTCGCAAAAAACTCTTTCCAGGCAGCGGCATCAAATTCTTCAGCTAGTGTTTGACTCTCGAACTTGTCGCCAAGCACTTCAATCGGGATGGCCATCTCCACCTGCAGCTGCCGGCGTGATAGGCACATTTCACACTCGCTCTTGCGCGCCTGCTGTATTAGTGGCTGCACAACAGTTTTCAGCCGCAAAATTCGCCGAGCACGAGCGAGCCAAAGCCTGATAATCGTACGCGAAGGAGCAGACAATGTCACTGGACCAAATCTCGGACGACCGTCGTCGTCTTCATCGTCATCCGAGACTTGCGGGTTGAGACTGTCGAGGATTTTCGCAAATTGCGCAAGCAAGTATGGTCTCGCACGGCGCAAGGTGCGAGGTGTCAGGATTGACGGTAGTTGGTTAACAAGCCAGGAGCGATTGTAGTTGAGGAACTTGTTGCGGAATGTTTCAGACGTGATACGTTGATTCATGAGGTAGGCTTCATGCGAAGCTCCCTTGATTTTCTCGAGTTCGTCCCACCGAGGCACCCCAAACTCGTCATCTTCGTCGGGTGGTGCAAGCCAGGCCGTATTCTCGTGCTTGATTTTCCAGACCTCAAACTTCACAGCCAAAAAGAGGACTAGAGCGCGTACAAACACGGAGGCGGCTAGTATAAAAGCGAGCAATAGTGGCATGGCAGGATCGCCGAAAAGATTATAGCTGGCCCTCGCCATAATCTCAATACCCACAACAAAAAACACAATACCAGTAATATGCACTGTACACATCATAAAGAACTGCGACGAAAAACACATTTGGTCTAGCGTACGTAGTCCTTCATCGATACACTCATCCAAATTCGGCTCAAGACCTTTCCAGCGCTTCTCGCGCTGAAGGAAGCGGTACCGGCAGTATACAAGATAGTCGTATAACTTCCACCCTTGGAAAATCTCTACTACATTCAGGACAAAGACTTCTGTTACAAGCTGAAACAGAAGAATAATGAGCGAATACCAAAGGTAGATCTCCATGTCCTTCTCACGAATGTTGTATAAAATCGGGAGCATAACTTCCTCCCGGAAAAACATCATGATGAGAATTAGTACGGGCTGGTAGAACAGAGCCAACCGTTCCATTGAGCATCCAGCATAAAAGTCAATAATGGGCTCTACCGTTTCAGCCTCTCCACTCTCTTCAGCTTTTCCAGCCTCATCTTTACCCTTTTCTTTTTCTTTTTTCTTCTTTTCCTCGGCATCTGCTGCTACCACGGCAGCAGTTGATCGCGTGAAGCTCCTGAATAGTAGCAATGTCCCACGCCCAATGATTTTCACTTTTACCCAGCAAAATCCTGCAACTTCCTTAATGAAATCACTGATGGCCTCGATGGCAGTGTCAGCATACACCCGCATAAGAAGCATCATACCGAAGTCGAGTGTATTAC
Source organism: Phytophthora taxon juncus (assembly GCA_033558005.1). Lineage (NCBI taxonomy): Eukaryota > Oomycota > Peronosporomycetes > Peronosporales > Peronosporaceae > Phytophthora > Phytophthora taxon juncus. The sequence goes on from JAUCEE010000017.1 coordinate 636,650, forward strand.
CCAGTACGAAATCACCAAAATCTGTGGCACCAAATGTCATGATCCCACCAATGAGACTAAGTGCCGAAACAAGAGGTGCCATCAGCAAAGCCTCCTTGAGTTGAGATTCAATCCAGCCTTCCATGATTGCGTTAACGATTTCTTGTGCTACAATTACATAAAACATGTAGTCTCCGAAAGAGCTCCAGAATGAAAATTCGAGCATTAGTACAAGAAACAAACCAAGCATTATCGAGGCAAAAATCATGTTGGCTCGTTTCCACTGAGTAGGCCACCAAATACTACGTTCACGAGCCTCACGGTCGTTTTGTTCAGCCATAACCTTCTCGGAGATAGCAATAGGCTTTGGGAGAAATATGTGAGTACCCAATACAACAAGGTATAGCCCGAAAAACAGGAAGCATAGCCCAATACGTCCTTTACGCGTTTCTGCTACAGTATCTGGGTCGATTTTAGTTTCGAGGTAGTGGGGCACGATATTATCCATGAGCCAGTAACCACTCGACGTAAAATATTTGTCGCCGTTTAAGAGAACGTAGAAACTGCACACCACCGAGAATATAGGCAACGAAGCCATAGCCACACCCACCGAAGGAGGTGGGGCGATCAATGCAAATACTGTCCAGAATCGGAAACGTGGCGGTGACTGCAGAATGGATGTGATACGCACTACGATCCAAAAGATGAGAGCGCCCACGGTCATCATGCTGCCCAAGACGAAGAAGAGACCAACGAACACTTGCTTCTCGAACGCGAACTGGATGATAAGCTGGAAGTAGCTAAGTGGGTGCAGATTGACACTAAAGGTGTATTCCGTGTTGGACGAATCGCGGTCGTAGTTGTCATAGACTAAGGTCGCCATAATTATGCGCTTGACATGCTCGTCTAGTTGGTAGTAGGCTACGTTAAGTGTAACTGATCGTGGAAAGCATAACGTTGAGCAGTCTCCTTCGAGTGATTGGGCGGCCGAGTTATCGACAGTAACCGGAATAAAATAGTCGGAGCCGTACTGCTCGAGAATGTCGTCGTAATAGTGACCACCACGCAGATAGTCTGCAAGAGTTGCTGGTTCGCGTAAGAGATAGTAAAGAACAGTTCCTGCAGACTGTTCAAACCAGCGCGGGGTTACATCTGCCGTGGGCAGATCTTCTTCGTAGTGACACTTGATATCCATCATACAGATGTCTGCTGTCGGCTCTTGAGCAACGTCAAAAGGCCCCACATATCGGATGTCATCTTGATTTGGCAATGGGGGAAACTCACGTCGCCACCACGTACGCCCATAGCTCCCTGTCTCTGAGGTAGTTGCCGGTAATTGACAAGAGTCACTTTCAAATAGATCAAAAAGAGGCATAAACGAGTCGTACTCCATGCAGTTCGATAAAAACGGCAAATACGAAAGCAGCATTTTGTCAAACTTAAACAAATACTGTGACCCTGTAGCATCTGTCGGGTCCACATACATTTCTTGGAAAGTCTCACGGTACTTTTCAGCCTTCTCATGGGTAAGTGCTGCAGAGCCGTACGGCATTAACCAGTACGACGTATCTGTCACGACTTCCTTGTAAGGATCGACGACAAGCGGCACTTCATCTGCAGTACTGGTTACATTATGTGAAAGCAATACGCGTCCGCGCTCATACGCCTCATACTTTGGAGGGAGGTTCAGTGGTGGCGATGTGTAGTCTCCGTCACCACCGAAGTAAGCAATCAAAAACGTATAGTCCCGAGGCACCATTTCGGCTTCGTAGGAAATTGAACGCGATAATGGTCTTGTGTCAGGCGTCACCCCTTGCGTAACATTACTTCGCGTCGGTGTTTTAAGTTTTACGACGGTGGAGTTCACGAAGAAGGGGGCAACAGATGCGTACAGCCCATACATGACATGGATCTCTACCTTAAAAGTCACGTCCTCTAGTGCAAGCAGGGTAATGTTCAGTATATCGTTTTTGTCAACCGCTGTGGAAAGAAACCAACGTGGCAGCTCCACCGGTCGATGGCACGGAGAAGTCTCAATATCAGGGCCACTTGGTAGGACGACAACACGAGAATCACAACTCTGGTCTTCGCACGTACTGTTTTTAATAAAGATTCCAATTTTGTAATGTTCATCATAAATAAGATCTTCTGGCAGATGGCGAAAGTCGAAAGTTAGTTTAGCCTTCCCAAGTCCAGTCAGTGGGAACCATGCCTTATCATCAGGTCGGAATCCCTCTTCTTTTTCCACTCTTGTTGAGCAAGTAGCCATAAGCTGCTTCATTTTAAGAGCAGCTGCTTCTTTGTTCGACACGAATCGAAAAGTAGCACTAGTGGTTGAAAAGTGTACACCGTAATTGGAGACACTCACCTGCACGGCTTGTGAGAACGACGTACCAGTTGCTGTTGTATCATTACCGACAAACGGAGGTGCACGGCATGTGACGCGCGTACTACTGACGAAGAATGCCGGGGAAAGCTGAGAGAATGATGACTTTGGTAGCTGAAACTTACAGACAAGGCGGCCTGTATCTTGGAAGTTACGGCCTATAATAGTCATCAATATTCCGCCACTAAGACCAATTTTTGGCGGACAAGCTCGGATGGCATCGATCGTATCGTTTTTCCAGAACGGTACTGAAGCCGACTCGTTTACGGGATACACCACGTTTACAACTTCTACTTCTCCAGTACGGCTTGTTTCTACTGTCGAGTCAAAGCTCACTTGACTTCCTTGAAAAGCGTATCGAAACTGTGGGTAGTACTGTTTTTCTGGTAGCTTATCGCAAATTGGTACCGGGCGTATACTGCAATCGACTAGTTCATCCTGACTTGAGGTCGACCAGGTACCACTAGGACAGTTAATGTAGATACTGCTGCTATTAGCTGTACCAAGCGGGCAAAACTTTCCGTCTGGACATTTGCTCTTGTTCTTTTCGATCGTTTTCGTTCCACGAACACAAATATTACCCTGTTCACACACATTTTTGTACTGATCACCGATCGGGGTTGCACTCGCGCAATAATGACCAGCAGGGCATAAGTGGTCAAACTGTGCTCGCCGGTTAGTTCCTTCACCACACACATGCCCAGCGGCACATGGCAAGCTTGAAGCCATTGTAAACATGCCTGAGCTTCCGCAAACCCGCCCAGCAGGGCAAATTTCACAATATGAAATATCTGTGAGCCCCGTGTGCGGAGACCATGTTCCTTCTGGACAAGCTCGACAGGTAATACTGTCCGCTAAAGATCGATAAAACCCGCGAGGACATAGCGATGGAATGTAGGTACCATACCCTGGGCAACTATGACCAGCAGGGCAGATCTCGCATTTAACTGTAGCCTTTAAAGGCGTGTATGTTCCCGGAAAGCACATTGTCGATGCAACAGAGCCTGTTGTCCCAGCAAAGCTACCCACTTGAGCTTGTGTCGGGGCACTTGACCCTGGGGGGCAATAGTGACCAGCATAGCAAACCCCAGTGCCAGAAAGTGTAGGTGTTGCTTCTTGACAATAGGTACCTTCGGTGCAAACTTGTGGGGCCACGGCACCCTCTGGTCGACTAGGAACCCAGTCAATTGTTGTGTTATGAGCAACACCTCCAAGACAGTATGTCCCTTTCGGACAGGGCATAGGTCGAAAAGGGTTTGCATCTGAAGGATCCAGTGTTCGTGTACCCTCACCACATATGTAGCCTGCTGGGCAAAGCAGAACTGGTGAGGCCAATCCAGAGGAAATACACACAAAACCAGCAGGACACAATACAGGTGCCAGCATTTTGGCTTGAGGACACACATAGCCAGTCGGACAAAGCGTACAGTTAGATTGTTGAGGAATAGGATTATACGTTCCGGGATAACAATCTCTTGGCCGGAGATTACCGACTCCAGGACAGTATTGTCCGGCAGGGCATACAATGGCATCTACATCGTTGGGACAATAGTGACCTGTAGGGCAAGGCCCCTCCCCCTCAGGTGTGGACGAGCCCCGTGGACAAAAGAAGCCAGGGTAGCATTTTTGCGGCGTACTGTAATTATTTGCTTGTAATTGCTGAACTGCAACACCACGCCGGCAAAATGTTCCAATAGGGCATGAATATGGCCGTTCCGCCAAAAGTACTGTGCTGCTTTCGACGCACAATCGAGAATCACAGTTAACCAAGCTTGGAGGATGCTCAAGACGCCGACTACCAATTGCAGGTGCTATGCGAGGTATCAATGTCCACGCTCGGGAAGAGTCCACAAAAGATGCTAGTTGTGTCTCCTTATCGATCGAGTATTCCGCATTTGTAGTAAAGTCACGAGTATCCGCCGTCTTTGTTCCCTTACGGCAATAGTGCCCTGATGGGCATCCCTTTACTGGAGTACGCAACCTGTGTTCATCACATACCATCCCAGGGCGACATAGCAATGGTTTAGACATTCCGTGATCTGGACAATAAAACCCAACGGGACATGGAAGGCATGAAATTTGGTTCTGCCTTGGTTGAAACGTTCCAGGCGAACAGACAGAAAAATTAGTGCTTGAATAGGAGTTGCAAACTGTACCATTCGGACAAGACTGGACGTTTCCATTTGAGCAAAACTGAGAGCTCGGGCATTTTTGCAAGTAAGTGTACTGAAGCCCACTGTTCGTAAAGTCTATTTGGTTAGATGTCAACTCCACTGAAACAGTTCCGTTTGTCCGTTCCAGATTAACAAGCTGGCGAGGCGCGACGCAAGCAGCGATGGAATCCGAAAGGAAAGTAGCTGGGCTTAACATCTCACCAAATCGACAGGCTAGCAGGGTATGATTCACAAAATTTTTGCCTTGAAAGAAAACGGTTGTTCCTCCCTCTTTTAAGCCTCTCCTTGGAAATAGTCGTGACACTGACATGTCCTTCATGTACAAGTATGTGGCAAAACTGACTGAGTCATCCACTCCATTGTTTGTGACTCGCACAGTTACTCTTCCTGGAGATTCCCGTGGAACTGCACACGATATCAATGAAGGATTTATATATTTTGCAGGGATTTTTTTCGAGCGGAAGACACAAGCAAGATTGACCGAGTTAATAAAACCAATTCCGCGAATGGTTAGAACCGTATTAGCATCGATACTTGGCCCCAAGTTGGGAATCAGTTCATGAATCTCAATATCAGCGGTATACTCGAAAAATGCACTTGCTTTTGTGAAATCGAAGCCATTCATGCTGACTTGAACTGCTTTTTTTCCTGCTTCTGCCACTGCCGGCGTAACACACTTTACCGCGTTCGATGTCAGAAACTCTCCGTCTGAGACATATTTACCGATGCGACAAGTTACAAAACCTGCACCTTTAACTTCGAGATTGAACCATCGAACTATAAGCACCGTGCCTCCAGCTATGCTTCCGAACTTTGGTGAAATTGAAATAACGTCTGCTGAAGTGGTATATGTGAAAAACACTGGATTTGGGGTGATAGTTGCATTGTTATTCATAACTGATACTCGTACTGTCGATGTCATATCGCGTTGAGGAGGAGTAATGCAAACCACCTCTGTGGGAGATACATACTTTACAACTTGGACAGTCTCCAAGTCTCCAAACCTGCATTGCAGGTGGGAGCTTCGACGAAAGTGCATTCCATATATCGTCACAATGGTTCCACCTGTTTGAGGTCCATGAGTAGGAAAAATATATTCGACGAAAGCGTCAGTGTATACAGTGATGATTGTTGGACTATTTGAAAAGGTATACCCGTCGTTTGAAACCTGCAAAGTATAACGATTTGGCTGCAAGCGAGGGGTAGTGCATTGCACTTTTTCAGAAGAATGATATCTCCCGCTAGTGGTAATTGAACCGAACCGGCAAGCTAGCCCTATCGAGTCCGAGAAGTTTAATCCATTTACAACGATATCTGTTCCGCCGAGGCTTGGTGCACTAGACGGGTTAATCTCAAAAATTGTTGGGATAGGTAAGCTTGCTTCAAAACTTTCCTTGTCAATCAAACTTAACCTGCGCTTCGTGGATTCTTCAGGGCTCAAGTAGGTGAACAATACTATTTGAGATGGAACTTCTGCACCGTGATCCCACAGCTTAAGGACGACATTCCCATATGTATCTCGTCTCGGTACTTTACACTGGAGTAGGGTAGGACTAATGATGTAGGCAGAGGTGAAAACTTTATCAAACGCACAATGAGACACGAAATCCAGGCGAAAGCCTATAACCGATACGACATTACCACCTTCGATATCACCAACAAGAGGTTCAATTACGTTAATCAGTGGGGGTTCCACCAGCTCCATGACCGCAAAACTTTGTGACTTTGTAATCCCATCGTTAGAAATATATGCATTCCAAAAGCCAGGTGACAGTCGAGGAATCGTGCAGTGTACAATTGAAGATGATTCAAAGATTGCAAAAGCAGCTACATCATTGAAGAAACATCTCAGGTTGGCACTATTACGAGCATTACGCGTTCTCAAGACAATTCCTCCACCATCAATTGCAGATAGCCGCAAGGGGAATACAGACTCAACCTCTTCCGCAGCGACGAACGTGAAGAATACTGGGCTGGACGAATAGTCGAGGTTATTGTCTGCTACGACAACACGTAGGCGCTGAGGAGTGATTACTGCGGGTGTTGTACATTTCATCTGGGTGGCCGATAGGACCATTGTTTCTGTTGCCACGAAAGGCCCAAAATGACAAGTTGATCCGTTCACTTTAAAGTGTTCGCCTTCCACAATAACAGTGGTTCCTCCGAGTTGTGTCCCAGTATTCGGAACAACTTGACGTACAGACGCCGGAATCTGAAAGTTGAAATACTGCAGAACACCACTATTTACACAGTCTTGTCCATTGTTACTAACTTTTACCGCAACAGAATTCGTTCCTAAACGGGGTGATAAACACTCAACAAGTGAGGCATTCACAAATGTTGCGGGGACTTGAGTGTCAGCAAAGCAACACGATAGCTGGGGTGTTTGCAAAAAGTTGTAGCCTTTCACAGTAACCCTAGTTCCACCGCGGTAAGTGCCGGTAGCAGGAAATATCCGATCAATGATGATAGGATGATGAACTTGTAGAAGAAGTGACTGATTTGATGCCGTCACGCCGTGTGATCTGACTCTTACTGTGACATAACCTACGCGATGGATCAGCGGAGAAATGCAATGCAGGCGGGATTCGCTAACAAAGATAGCTTCAACACAAATTACGTTCAACTCATCAGCGTCAAAGCAGCACTCTAGCTGGCCATCTCGTCTAAAGTAATCGCCAGAAATTACGAGACGACATCCACCAGTCGTTTCACATAGTGCTGGTTCTAAAGTTTTCAGTACTACATCCTCCACAAAAGAAAACACTAAATTTTGTAGGCGTGGAACGGAGATTCCATCAACAAGCACAGAGACCATTGCGATTCCAGGTTTGTTGACAGATGGTGCAGTACAGTTTACATCGACATTAGATTGAAACGTAGCCTCTTCTTCTATGATAATAGAATTTTCAGACCAGAACTGGCAAGTAATTCTTGAAGTATTCATAAACGAATCACCATGAAGTCGAATTTGATAGCCACCATCCATTGGCCCAGTATTCGGTATAAGCGCGTACACAGAAGGAAGACGAATGTACGAAAAGGCATCGGTTGCCAACGCAAAATTTTGGCCGTTTAACGAAACACTGATACTTGAATTCCCCGCAGGGTGGGCAGGGGCTTCACACGATATCGTTGTCTCATTCCAAAATGTTGCATGTGTCCGAATACTACCAAATCGACATTCCAATCCAATGGAGTACCGTAAATGACGTCCATATAGAAAAACTGTAGTGCCTCCGTCGATACTACCGAAAACTGGGGCGACATATTCAATGGTGGCATCAAGAATGTATTCAAACAGCATGTTGAGAGTGACATAATCTTGGCCATTCAATGCAAGTAAGACAGGGACGCGCTTTGATCGTGCACTGCCATGGAAAAGCTTTACAGGGGAAGGCGGAGATAAGCACTCAATCACAGAGTCGTACAACAACCACCCGCGAGTACAGTGATATCGATCCCCAAAACAGCACTTCGTAAGTTTGGAAGAATATAGATTGAGGCCAGATATTTGCACCAAAGTTCCACCCACTGCTGGTCCAAGCACCGGCGTTATTTGACGAATTCGTGGAGCGAGTGTGTAGGTGTAATACACGCCACTTTTAGAGAAGTCTACTCCATCATTTATTGATATGTCGACAGCTACAGCTTCAGCAAAGCGATTAGATGGTGCAACACAAACAATCTCCGAGTCCGACTGGCTGTATCCACGAACAAGAACTTCTCCAAACCGACAAAATATAGAATCTGAGGAAAATCCTACACCCGTCACGGTAACCATTGTAGACCCAATCACCGAGCCTCGGGTGGGGGATAGATTAAAAACATGGGGCTCTTCCTGGTATGTGAAAAGCTGACCAGTGGACAAAAAGTCACGGCCATTGACAGAAAGATAGATTTCAACGCTGCCAGAGCCAAATGCAAAGGCTGGGCTAACGCAAATTAGTTCTCCGGATTTTACAATTGTAGCCTTGGATGGCTCTAAACTGTCACCTAATCGACACCAGTATCTGGCATTCTCAAAATATTTGCCAGTTATGACGATAGCAGTGCCACCATCATTACCTCCTAGCGACGGGTGAATATTTGATATATCGAATTGAGTGACGAAACGTATCATGTTCGAGGGACTTGCGTACACAAAATCCACCCCATTATTTGTCACGCCGATTCGAATACCACCGACGGACATGTTTGTTGCAGGAGAGAGACATTTAATGTGGGCTGATGAAACCCAGACTGCGCGAAAAAAATATCTTGCTGCCATTTCATTATCGTAGGTTCCACTAAAATCGCAGCCAAGATGTGGTGACTGCACGAAACCATGACCATAAACATCAAATAGTGTCTCTAGCTTTTCAAGAGCCTGCAATGGCACGACCATCTGGATAATTAGCTCATTCGTATACGTGAATGCACTTGCGAGAGTTCCAGTTAATCGGCGTGTTAGGGACCAAATATTGATGTCTACCTCACCAATGACATGGACACTAGGGGTAATACAAACGATCTCTGCTGGTGATACAATGGTTGCGTAGTTGTCACTTTTGTACTTCCCAAAATTGCATTCAATAGTTTCACCCAGCGTAAAGTCTCCACCGTAGATATGCACGCGCGTACCTCCTGAACTCGCTCCACTGATCGGAGAAACGCCGCTAACCTTGAAGTTTCGAAAATACTCGAACGACTGCGGCGCGAAGATAAAATCAAGGTCATTGAACGAAACTGCGACGGATACTCGCCCTGGCGTCGAAGACACAGGAATTCGGCACCGGATGAGCGTTGAACTAACATAGGTTGCAATCGAGCTGAGCAAACCAAATCTACAAGTAATGTGCCGAAGTGGAGGAAAGTTTTTCCCAGTGATAATAATATGGTCTGCCATGTTTTTACTGTCAGCCAACATCATATATGCGGCTCCTGATGTGGGGCTGTAGGCAAAAATTTCAGGAGCTGGCAATATATCCACTGCAACAGAGCTGGGCGAATAGTTTATCCCATCATGGAACAACTGGATACTAATGCGTCCGGGTGCTAGAAAATGTGTCGGAGGCATATGGCACGATATTCGTTGTCTTGAAATGAAAATTCCTGACGTGTTGATGTTCAACTCACTAAACAAGCACTGCCATTCATGAGATGCAAATGCATTAAGGCATGCTAGGCTAAACCCATGTGTTAGTGTCGGAAAAATTGCATTAGGAAAGACACCTGTCAACTGTACTGGCTCAAACAAGGTGAAGCGAAATCCGGTGTCATAATATGATGCGCCACTAATGCTCAAGCCAATAGGTAGTATCTTAGTATTCTCCTTTTTTCTGGTTGAATTTTGATGGAAGGTGCATATAAGCTCTGTGCTAGACATAATTACAGCTGGTATTCTAGCCATACTGTTTCCAAAGGAGCATGCCGCAGTCATTTCTAGGATAAATCCTGTTCCAATTAGTTTTACAGAATAAGTTTTATTGTACATACCACTTGATGGTTCAATCTGTCGGATCAACGGTGTATTGATGTAAGAAAACGTTATTGTTTTCACATCCGCCATCGTTGTAGAAGTGCGCCCCAAATATATTGAGAACGGAACCTCATCTTGCTGCTTGAACATGGGAGGGCTACTGCAAGTCACGTATGAGGCATTAATATACTGTGCTGGAGCACTTAATTCTCCAAACATACAGCGAAGGTCTTTATGATCAACAAATCCTTTTCCTTGAACCATCACCGGGGTTCCTCCACGAGAAAGACCCGTCATCGGAAAGGCACTCGCGATTTCCATTGCGTCAATGAATGTGAAGTTTAAGCTTTTCAGCGAGTGTGCATCTCCTGCCTCATCAAGAACTATAATTTGTAAAGCTACTGTTCCTGCTGAGTGAGAGGGTGTTTCACATTCTGCATACAGCTTTGTTACTATAGTTGCGATGCTTTGATACTTTTTTGAAAATCTGCAAAACACTTTCATCGAAGGTTGCAGATTGGTAAAGCTGACGCGGATGACCTCGTTACCGAGAAAGGAGCCATACAAAGGTGCTACGTCCAGCACTTGCGTTAACGGAGACATAACGATATGTTTTCCCGTGTACGAAAAAGTTTGGTTGTTGACCGAAAGTAAAAGGTCACATCCTGACGAACAATTCGTTGCTGTTCTTCCAACATCAAACAGCTGACATGAAGTGTTCAGTACCCTACCAGTAATGTAAGTACCAGTACTACTTGAATCTAGTTTATCATCGTACTTGTCGAGCCTCACGAATACAGAAGAAGAAATGTTGGGAAAACTACCACAAATTCGTAATCGCTGAACTCCTTCTTCAAGATGCGGAAAAACGTCAATGCTTGTGACTTGGGGTGCAGGCGTATACACAAACTCGAATGTCTCTGAAGCATAAAGCGTAAAATTACTAACCACGGAAACATTAACTGAAGCGCCGGATAGCAAAGGAGATGGAGGAGCTTTGCATAAGACTTTATCTTGACGAATTAATGCATCTGTCCAGGCCGTTCCAAACACGCATCGGAGGGGATGGGTAGCGTACAGATTCAAACCCGTAAATTCTACAATAGCACCGCCATTTATACTGTCGTGTCGTGGGCTAATGCTCAATAGTGTAGGCTTTACTTTCACAAGCAGTGTCATGCCTGTGTTCAAAATATCGTTTCCATTGAAGCTGACACTTACCGGTATTAACCCAGGTTTAAGGGTTGGAAGAAGACAGCGGATCTCGACCCCGCTAACAAATATCATTTGTTCCTGAACGCTAGAGGAAGAATCGTAGACACAAAATGAAGAACCGGAATCGTAAAATCCAACTCCAAGTAACGTCACGAATCCTCCATTGTTCTCACTTACAATGGTTGGGTTAAGGGACCCAAATTCTGGCTTTGATATATAGCGGAATGAATATGGAAGCGTCAGAACATCGTCCAAAGTAAAGAACACGCCCATGTTTACTACCATTGCACTGGTGACAGAAGGAGAAATGCATTCTAGAGCCGACTCGTTGAAATTTCTTACAGGGGCAGACGTGAGCGTACCAAACAAACAGAACAATGTGTCGGTCTGCGGTGGCAGCTGAGAGAAATTACCTCTTAGAATGACATTGGTACCCCCCCGAACATCACCATATATTGGTTCCATAGAATAGATAGCCGGTAGTGGAAATACATTAAACCATAATGGGGTCACCACTTCCCAATCCTGTATGCCCGATCGAACCGTGAAGCTTAGGCGGCCCGGCTTCGTGAAGGAAGGTGAGATACATATAATCTTGTTTTTCGACAAGAAAGTGGCGTAAACCGTGCGATTCCCAAAACTACACCTGATAGTCTCTGCGTAGTTCATCCTTGATCCATGTACTAGTACTTTGGTTCCCCCACGAATCCATCCGGAAGTAGGTTGGATAAAACCTATCACAGGTTTAGGTTCGTATGTTTCATACAACGGAACGTTGGAAAGTGGATGTTGCTGTATAGTGTCAAATTCGTTTGGTGTGACCACGGAGATATTTACCGACTCTGTGTTTCGTGTACCAAGTGCGCTCTGAACTCCTGTAAATTCAGCTAGTGGGAAATACGTGAACATGAAGTAGCCTGGCAAAATTTGGTGGTCTCCAAGTGAAAAATGCATTGGAACTGTTGTTGCTCGAGAAGCTGGAGTCCGACATCGTACCAATGTCGAGTTCACGAAGGATGCACTTGGGGCATCACCTGGAAAACGACATCTAATGTCCAGATCACGAGAAAAGCCCTCACCAACTACGTCAATAAGGGTGCCGCCAGTAGTCCCACCCGTTTCGGGGTATATAAAATGGACAACAATGTTCTTCTTATACTCAAATGGTAATGTGATCTGTGGGTATAATAGAGAGGTTAATGGCAATAGTTGAAAACTTCCACGAGAGGGTTTGTAATGTGGAGACTCACATTTCACAACTGTGCCAGAAATAATACGTGCTGCTGATGAAATCCATCGAAGTTCTTTTGCATCTCGAAAGCCGCACCTTAAACGCATCCAGCTCTGAAATCCTTTCCCAGTAATTGTAAGTTTCATTGGTTGTGTACTTAAAGCGAATGGCGGATCCACGCTCTCAACCTGAATTGGCTCGTGAGCAATAAACAAGGTTCTTGCTGAGAGATAGTCCCGGCCATTTGGAGATATGAGAACGAAATATGATCCCGACTTTAATTTAGGGACGATGCAGTGCAAACCTTGTGGGTCAAATGGATCCAACTCGCCAATTTGCCCATACAACACAATATCTTTGCTTGCAAATTTGCAGCTAAAGTCTCCATGGTTACTCCACGAAGAATTCAACCGACTATATATCGCATATCCTCCAACAGCAGACCCAAAATTGGGTTTTACCTCGAAACCATCAGTGATAGCGTCAACAAACGTAAAAGGGGATTGATACAAAAATTCGGTTCGTCCATCTAATGTTTCGAGAGCTATAATTAAATCAACTTTACTTGCAATCCAGTTTCGACGTGTTATGCATTTTACATGATATGGGGTGATAAAAGATGCCTTAACTTGCATTGCTGCTGTGCCAAAGATACAATAAATAAGATCATCTTGAGCAAAGTTTTGTCCAAAAACATCAACGCTAAATGCGCCTGGTGTAGGCACATTGTTTGGTTTGATGGCTTCAACGCGAGGAAGGTTGGCATATTGTAGTGGAAAAATACCTACGAGTTCTGATCCAGCAGCACAAGCTACTCGGAGTGTATAATTCCCAGGTATTTTAGACGGAAGCGTGCAGGCCATAGTACTGTCAGATTTCACGACGCCAACGACGGTATGGTGGCCAACATGACACGTTAGTGCCATGGAAGAGTGAAAGCCAAAACCAGATAAAGTCACTAAATAGCTTTGCCCTGGTCTCAGCACAATTGCCGTTGGTCCATAAACAGAGGCAGGACACTCTGCGCTGCTACTTATGTCTTGCTCAAAAAGAATCTCTCCATGAAGTAGTATTGCCAACAAACGTGGGTGCGCTGACATACTTAGAGGATCCGTTACACATTCCAAACTGCGCGACGTCACGTTGTATAAAGTTCCAGACCTAGGCCTGCTGTCAAACCGACATTCATAGTCGACATCTAAGGGAATATTTGTTCCTTCTACTTTTGTACTCCATTGCCTGTGATTCAGTTCTCGAACTGATCGAACATGCAGTCCAGTAGGCAAATCGTGAAATTCAAGTTCCACAGTGTTACCACTTGCCTCGATCCCGTTCAAGCTAACCCCAAGCGAAACAGTACCAGCAGTGACCGTGTTGGGGGTGATACATTTCACCGCTGACGCGTTGATGCTAATAGCGGGTGCCGCTACATTGCCAAACATACACTTCATGTCAAGGAAGGGTCCAAGGTTTGTTCCGTAGAGTAGTATACCAAGTCCTTCTATTGTGGCTGATTGCGGAGGATACACCCCAAACAACATCGGTGTTGGAAATACCATGACCTCCAGTGCTCTTTCGGACCACGATATATTATCTTGACTCAGCCGAAGTGTTACACGGCCAGGCCGCATTGTCGGAGTAATGCACCGTATTTCAGCTGGCGATAAAACTAAAGCATTAACGATGGTGCCACCAAACAAACACCGAATTGATTGTGCAGAACTCGCAATGTTTAAAGCAGAAATAACTGTGCTGGTTCCTCCTTGTTCGTCGAACACCGATGGCGATATACTTAGTGGCTCAATCGCCGGAATAACTCGGATCATTTGGTGGGTTGGAATTTCTTTCATGGTATTGCTCGCCAAAGCAAAAGATAGTTCGAATATTCCAGTAAACCGTGCATCAAAGCTACACGTGACATAGTCTTGGTCGTGATATATAGGATAGATTATATTCTGCGAAAAACGGCATCCTACTAACTGCGCCATATGTAGCCCTAAGCCAATCACTGTCACATTTACCAATCCTGTTGTCTGGGATAAAACCGAAGGAACAATACTTGTCACGAGAGGTCCTGCCCCATACGAAAATTGCATATCGGTACTATTTTCAACATGCGCAAATGTGTTGAAGACACGAGCTTTAACAGATACTGTCTCATTGATCTTGCCAGGCGGTGTTATACATTCAATAGCTGATATGTTGAGAAGCCGTGCTGCCACACTGCGCTCCCCGAACAAACATTCAATACTGTCGTACGAGCTAAACACCCCTTCAAGCGTTACAACAGTTCCCCCCAGATATGAACCTTGCTGGGGTGAAAAGACTGCGATTGACATTCTAGGTAACACATTGTAATGCACCGCTGACTTTGAAAAGTCTACGCCGTTATTCGAAACTCGAACACGTTTAGTTCCCAGCTTTGTAAAAGGAACAACGCACTCAATTTGTGTTGATGATATGAAGTCTGCTCCGGGTGACTTCACATCGTCGAATACACACACTAGAGCAGCGGAATTTATAAAGTTTTCTCCCGCCAAGCGGATCACACTTTCAGTTGTTTGGCTTTGAATACCTTTAGAAGGGCTGATTTGAAATACCTGTTCACGAGGAACAGTATCGAACTGTGCAAAGTCACTTGAAATTCGACTGGTGTCACCAACAACGAGCTCTATCGTATGTCTACCAACTTTCATGGACGGTGTTACACACCAGACAGTATCGTGGGTAACCAAGTGAGGTGCCACAGCAATGTCCATATCAAACAAACACTTGATAGCAAGTTCTGACAGGTTTTTCACGCCTTTAATAGATATCTGGGTTCCTCCATCCGAAGGGCCGAACTTTGGCTGCACTATAAGGTTGGATATCGGAGCTATGAAAATAAAAGGCAAAGGTGGTGATTCCATCGTGCCAAAAGAAACCCACATATCTACTCTTTCGAAACTTTTAGTCATTTTGATAACTGGGGCTGAGCAGCTCATCTTTGTACTTGACATCACAACAGCTTTTATAACACTTTGATCGCCAAAATGGCAATATGGCTGAATATTTTCTGGGAAGCCTGATCCATCGATGCTAAGAAGAGTACTACTAGCCGCCATACTAGATGACGGTGTGACTCGGCTAACATGAATAGGGTTACGTACAGATACCTCCACGCTGTTACTTGAAATTTGGATACTATCTAGAGATAGAACAACTTGGCATGAACCAAGAAAATCATTCATTCCGGATAGTTGACACTCAACGATTGCATCTGTTGAAAAAATGACTGCACCAGTATACCCTGATTTGACACCACCACTTACACAACTAAACTCGCATCGAACCTTTTCTGATGCGAATTTAAATGAACCTTGAAGACTGACAACCATGCTGTCTTTGGTCGTGAACTCTTCTGGATCAATCTTCGTGATCACGGATTCCTCGATCAACTCAAAATACATACTTGCAGTTTTAATCGTCAGCGATTTGACTAAAGCAAGTTCTACCACGGTGGAATACATACGTTTTGGAAATATGGGAAGCGGGCACGTAATGCAACTGCTATTTTGCACCACGGCAGGCAGAGAAAAGTTTATCAAATCTCCAAAATGACACGTAATATTTCCGAGAGGATCAAAGTTTGATCCAACCACTACAATTGATTTTGGCTGCAGGGTGCCCGTCACAATTACTGAAGGGATGAGTGCATCAATAACAGTGGGGCTAATGATGTTGGAATTTAGCTCCGAAAAATCAAAATCAACCGCATCAGGTGGAAATGTGACTGGAATGGATCTTGTTGTACGAGAAGGAGGCCACCGTTTCACGCTGGATTCCTTCAAATCCAAAGACTTAACTTTATCCACCCGAAAGAGGGTTACTGGGGAAAATAGTATCCCGTCATTCGAAACAGATATGTTCAGGTTTTGCCCTTGGTGAAATTGCCGGTATGTAGAACATGCTATTTTATTTTCTTCCACGACATAAGCTGCCGCCAAGTCGAGGCCGATCTGACAAACTAGCGTGTCAGCACCAACAAAGTGCAATCCAGTTATAATCACCTCGGTACAGTTTTTACTAGTATCACTGTAACGCAATAATACATTTGTAATTAGCGGGACAACAACGTAGTCAAAAGTTAATGTCCCCTTGCTTGCTACCACACTATCAGTACCATTTTCAGTAATCGTCGTGTAAATAACGCTAAAGTCGACATGCTGATTAGTGGAAGCCTGTGTGCTATGAGGTGGAGATACGCACGAAATCTGGTTATCAAATATTAAAAATGGCATCACAAAAATGTTGCCGAAGCGGCAATGTATACCTGGCGCGAGTAAAAAGCTTTCTCCTTGAACTTGCACAACATCACCGCCATAAATGCTTCCAAACGTCGGAGATATTGACCATAGGTTTGGAGAGTTCGTGAAAAGGAACCAAGATTTTTGAGTGATCTCATACCCATTTTCCTTCTCTAGTGAGACAGTCACTAATCCAGATGCATTTATTCTTGGTAGAGAAACAAACCAAGGTCCACTGTCTGAATCTATTTGGTACGGCTGCGAGCACCAGAATACGTCAAAACAGCATCTCCATTTAGATTTACTACTCAATTGGAAGCCGCGTGTTTCAAGGCGTACAGTCCCTCCCTCTTGGGTCAGCCCAGTGGAGGGGAGTAGTTCCCACGAAAGAGTTGGAGGAGCAGCAACTTGAAGGGGAATATTGTCTTTAACACTGACTTTTCCACTAATTGGCGACCAGATACTAATTTTGGTGGATTCGTTTGTGATGTTCCATGGTGGAGCTCTACAGTGTATCAGCGTCGAGTTTACTACATAAGCAGGTATTGTGATAGTCTTTATAAGAGTTTCAAATTTGCAAAGTACATCCAATTTAGCATCAAAATCAAAGCCAGTCAAAGGTATCAGAGATTGATAGGTCAGCTGCAACTGGGGGGCAGGCTGTACCACAGCTTGTACTTGGGGTAAACGCAGCAATGTGATGTTAAATCCTGTCCGGATCTTATCATAACCGTTGAATGTAAGCAGTATTTCGGCGTCAGTGGGGGTTGAGACGTAATGCCCAACCCTTGAATCTGGGTCTCCGCATGTTATGAGCTCCTTGGAGTGCCATTGAGCAAGCAATTGTAATTCACTATTATTCTCTGTGCGCAAAATGCATTTCAAGCCAGCAGAGCTCATGAAAAAGTTGCCCACTACAGATATCGTTAAATCAGAGGACCAAAACGCTCGGACCGGTAGGACGTTTGACACGACGACTTTAGGAATTAGCCAGAATGGTACTTCAGATGAGTTGACTTGACCAACGTGTGACGTTCCAAATACCATTTTTAAGGTTCTGGATCCTCCTTCAATGGCAGGTGTCACACATACTGCTGTTAATGTATTCACCACCGAGGCTGATGAACAAGTATAGCGGTCATAGCAACACCGTAACGCATCTACAACTTGTAAATCTATGGGATCCCGTAAAGTTATTGAGACAAAGGTCCCACCAGTTGAGCTACCAATGCTAGGCTGAACGTTTTGTATCACAGGTGTGTGGTGGCATGATGCAAAAAGTGTGCCATTTGCAACAAACCCATCGTAGCCAGCAACTGTGACAGCAAGCTTAGAAGCATTCGTGACAAAGGGAGTTTGGCACATCACTTTATTCTCAGTAATAAATACCGCAGGTACTGGGATGTGGTTAAAGAAGCATGCCATGTTTGTGTCGTTTGAAAATCCAGAACCAGACACGTAGATTCGATTCAAGCCAGAACAAGAAAAAAATCTGGGCTCAACAGAATACACTGTAAAGCTGGGTAGAATATAAATTGGAAGTGCCACACTCCAGTCTTGACTGTTTAAACTTATAGAAACTGCTGTTGTTGGATGCCAACGCTGAAAATGAGCTATTACGGGGCATAGTACTTCATTTGTGGAAATCCAAACGCCTGTTGTCATGGCTTCGTTAACGCGGCACCGCCAAAGTGAAGTTTGTGGTAGTCGTTCTCCAAACACACGAATCATACCCTTAAAATTTGCTGGTATGGTTGGTGGTGACAGTGCCGAAACCTGGATATCTTGCGTGTACTGAAATTTCCGTTGTAAATCGACACGAAACTTCTTTTCAATATCAGAGAGACTCAAGCTCACAAATCCAAGTTCGTCCATGTCAGGTGGCGTCCTGCACCATACGTACGAAGCATTTTGCCACGTCGTGGACGTCATGATACGGTTGTTAAAGACGCATGTAAGCGTCATTTGCTGACTGAAATCGTCACCCTTGAACAAAAGCTTTGTTCCACCTTTCTTGGATCCCATCAAGGGCGAAAATGAATAAACAGATGGCTGCCGCACAAATTCAAACGTTTGAGTAGGACCTGTTGATTTAAAAAAGTCAATACCGTTTGCAGTGATAGTTATTGGAACTTTCATCGCTAAAATTGAGTTTGGTACCAAGCATTCTATAAAAGATCCTTCCGATAATTTGTGCGCTGCTACCCGTGTACCCCCAAAATCGCACATGCATTCCGTTGGTGGCAGGCGTGTAGGTTCTAACTCGATATGAATTATATTTGGCGTATCAACAAATCCAAACGTGGGAAAAACTGTTTTCACCACCAGATCTGGTAAGAACTGCAACTTCATGTCGTAAACTTCAGTGAAGTTGTCAACTGTAACGGTAAGAAACAATGTCGATGGTGGGTAAAACACGGACACAGGAATATTACATTCTGCTGATGCACTGGAAGTAATGATTGCACTTGTATAGTTTGAAAGTGGTTTAGTGTCACTTCGGAATGAGCACTCCACGTTAGCAGCTGACGATATTTTATCCATTTCGACTGAAATCCGTGTGTTTGTAAATACGATGCCGTTTGAGGGAGAAACAAAAACTTTGTCTACGTAAGTGTAGAACTCAAGTATCAGCGCGTTTTCGGATATGATCATATCCTTGTCATCCACTAAAACAAGAGGAGAAAAACCTTCTTTGTGTGGAGGAGAGACACAAGCAATGGTTTGCCTAGATGTAGTTGCAGCTGGGACAACAACTGACCCAAATAAGCAGCGTAGACCATCCGGAGCGTGACCGATGGTCAACACAGTTATCATACTTCCACCTACAGTGCTCACACGTGATGGGCTAACTTCTTTCAGTTTAACTGCGTCAATATACGAAAAATATGTAGTGTGCTGCTTCGATTGAATACAGATCTTACCAGTCCACACTTCAATAGAAACTGTCAATGGTTTAGATATTGCAGGGGTGCGACACGAAATTGCGGAATTGTTCTGTACAGTAGCTGATACAAAGACCCCGCCAATGTTACAATAAATTTGCGAGTATTTCATCACACTCAGCAAATAGGTGCTATTAGTAACAATTGTCACGTCCGTTCCCCCCGTAGTTAGCCCCAAGGCAGGCGTCATGAGCTGAATATCAATTGGTTCTATCACTAGGAGTTCAAAAGTTGCCAAAATTTGTGTGCGTGACGCAATTATACTCTCCACCTGCATCACTTGATAAGAAGAAAATGCACTTGCCAGCACTAACGGTGCAGCACAGGACCCGGATCTGGGTGAGTTTATTGTGACCCATGTCCACCCAGCGCCCACAAAATTACACTTAAGCCTGTGAAAACCCATCATATCACGTCCTGTGATAGCTAGCATTGGACTTCCTACTCGTAGCAGCGTGAGTGGATGAACCGATACAATCATTGGCAGTGGGGCATAACGAATTAAAAATGGTGGGTGAGGCGATTGTTCTGATTGGTCCGAAGTCCCACTAAGCGATACATGTAGCCCGACCCAGTTTCCTGCATTTGGAAGAACAGGAACATTACACAGAGCACGTGAAGAGTTCACAAATTTGGCTACACTAAATGTCTGGTCCACGCCATAGCTGAAAACGCATGAAAGCGAGGTTACGTTTTGAAAGTGAGATCCCGTCACTGCCAATGTATCGCCACTGCCCAAGATAATGGAAGGTGCTACTTCTGTCACTGTAGGCGGGGCTGGATGCAGAAAATCACAGTTTCGTGAATTCGGGCAGATATCTGAAATATATGAACGTACTGCTTACCGTAGACGCTAAAGTTTTCAGGCGCTATGTAATTCCTTCCTTCCAGAACTACAGCAACGCTAACTTCAAACGGTCCCTTGGTGCTTCCAAGGTGCAAAGTAGGGGAAACGCACAAGAACATACTAGATGATTTAAAAAAAGCTGCTGTAACGATAGTCCCGTTGAATACACAGTTAGCTTGTGCATCAGCAAAAAAGTTGGCTCCAGAAATTGTAATAGTTTCACCCCCCATCGAGCTTCCGTATTGTGGTTTAATGGCGTGAATGTCAGGTGAATCTAGCAATACCGAATAGAATGAGTAAACCATCCTGGATTGTTTTGGTCTATCCATTCTATTCTACTTACCTCGATAGGAGAAGAGAAATGAACGCGAAAAATCTTGACCGTTGGTTGTTAGTCGCAAATGTACGTCCCCGGTCTCCTTGCTTACCTGTGGCGTCTGGCATGATACCATAGCTGACGATATATATCGCGCCATAGCAGGGTATTTTCCAAACGCACACTGCAACACTGTGTCCTGAGGGAAATTATGCCCATGGATTATTACTGTAGCCCCGCCAGTCCGGGTCCCCCCGGTTAAAGAGATAGCCGTGACCATCCATTTGTCTTCGTATTCGTACGGGATTGGATTCGAGAAGAAGTCGTAGCCATTAGTCACCATAAAAAATGTTCGTTTTGGAAGTTCCGGACTCGCTTGAGGTGTCACGCAATGCAGAAGCGTATCAGACTGAACTTCCGCAACAACGAGGGGGCTTCGGCCAAATCGACACCAGAGATTTTCATCTCGCCATCTCCGGAAACCTGTCCCAATCACTGAAACAGTTGTTCCTCCATCGTGTTTTCCACGAGAGGGGGATATATTTTCGATTCGCCACAGATCTGTTGAAGTGTTGCTGCACAAACTTATTTGAATTGTCGAATCCCCCACGCTCAAAAACTCTGGGTCAATACTTAATCGAATGAATACGACTTCGTAGCCACTAAAGGTTGGCGACCGAGCGAATGCAACTGAATGTAAGATAGTGCTGATGTCCTCAACGGAACCGCTCAGAGTGATCATATTGAAGGGTTCATCGCCGTCTGGCGTTTTGGTTAAACCTACAGGGAATTCATTTGTCGGAGTAACAACTTTGATTTCTCCAGATGGTGTCATTGTTAAGAGTCTGGCATACACCATCGTACTTCCTGTTGCTTTGCCCGGCAGCATGACAGCATATCCACGAAGTACTACTGTTGACAGCTCCAACGGAACAATTACGATTGGATCATCAAAACTCTGTATTTCAAGTGGAATCGTTTTGAATGCATCCGTGATAGTGTCATCTAAGTAGTTGAAGTCCCGAACACGTATACCCAACTGCTCCACGTGCTGCTTCGAGTTGAAATCTTTGTCCGGTCTATATTTGATCTCAAACAATGCCGTGTTCACAGCACGTAGATCGCCACGGAAACGAAGGAATTGATCGCTAACCCCATCTCCTTCGATAATATTAATGTTGCTCGTGGAACCTAGGGTGATCACACCACTGAGTACAAATAGCTGTATTTCAAAAGTAGAATTGCTGTTTGGAAATATCGGGTCAACATCGTGCACCCGGACGCCGAATATGCTAATGCGTTGATCTTCATGCAAAAGCTGAGTGCTTGGCACAATCAGCTGTGGTGGATCATTAACAGAAGCGACGCATATCTTGATCGAAATCTCGTCCGTGGAGGCAGCCGTATATCCTGTCACACCTTGGTCAACTACCTTTATCCGAAGCTCGTCATCGCCGTACCAATTCAAGTAGCTTCGGTACGAAGTACGAGCTATAAATGCGTTTACGCTAGCGAGAGTACCACTAAAGAGCAAGTATTCATTGCTATCAGCATTACCAGATCCAAACGTTATTCCTGGTGTTGGCTCAAGGGACAAAACACCATTTTTGACTGACATAGTGACAGTCACTTCATAATCGAGCACCATTTCACTATCGGTGTCTTTAATAGAAATACCCGTGATTTCCAAGCTTTTATCTTCCTCACCAGAAACAAGAGCAGGTGCAACAATTTTCGGGTCATTGTTCCACGAATTTACGCTGATAAATATGGATGCGTACGAAGATACTTGATCCGTGATAAAGGATACAGCTCGCCACTGACTTCCATCGACGTTCTTCCATTGCAATCTGGCTGTATGACTACCTCCAGCGAGCGGTAACACCATGCTCGCCTTTGCATTTTTGATGCCACGAACACTTCCATCCACTAGAGATGAAATATGCCGGTACGCAATTCCATCGACAACAAGTCTGGTTTGCACGCGGTCCCACGAGTCACCTCTCCAGCTACTAAATTGGGGGTTATCACTTTGGGAGAGCGGCAAATTGTAGCTCAGCGACACTTGAGTAGCCTTCGGCAGCGTAAAGTGAAGGACAGAGTCCCCAACATCCGACCAGTCTCCTACTGACGTCGGCTTAAATTGCTCAACATGGTACACTGACACTGAGTCCGTACTCCATTCGCCTACTGCCGTCAACACTCGTCCCATTGCAAATCCGTCCAACGCATTAGGAGAAGAATACCAGGGACGACTAGAGCCGAAAAGAGACTTCCAGTACAACACAGCGCTGTACTCGCCCGGTACCAGATCCATAATAATGCTGCCCTGAAGCTGCACTGTCGACTTTTTTGACCCCTCCACAATTCCGTAAGAGCCTGTCTCTCGATAGCGGAGACCGTTTACCTCGAGCACCGCCTCGATTTCATCATACGCTGCCGTATCTGTACCCAATCATTCATAGCACAGTTAGTGCACATGATACCTCCCAGGAAGCGATAATTGCAAACGTCGCAGTAAGAAGAACGAACCGCGGGAGTATTGAACCAGTTCGGGTCGAACAGGCAACTGGTAGAAGAACCGCATCGTTGCAGGTTCTGACAGCCGGAAGTTCACAGCCATACCAGGCACGGCTTCCCACTTATTTACAGATAAAAGGGAGATTGCAGTGATCGGCTGTGTGTGCCAGATGAAGCGGTGCTGGGCCGAAACGAGCAGGTTCCTTCCGCCGGCGAACCCGTCTAGAATGTCACTAACCACGGCCCATTTGAGGACGTGTGTGCCGCGCTTCCTCCATTGCAGCTTCACGTCATGGTGTCCTCGCGGAATCTCGAGAACTAAAAACCCGCTGGCAACTACAGTCACCGGTTCTCGGTCATCCACCGTCGTGGCCGATTGGCGGTACGGAGAGCCGTCCACCGTCACGCGGAAGGACAGCTCGCTCGCTTGATCCACGCGGACGCCCTCCGACTGCACGTCCTTGACGTGCGAGACCGACACGTCGTAGGAGATCAGCACCACCGCCTGGTTGAGCAGCTCCACGGCGACGCGTGTGTCCGGGACGTCCACCCACGCGTCGGTGGGCGACTCCAGCACCGCCGGCGTGAGCGGACTCGCGCACCAAATAAGCTTAGGCGACGCGCTCTGAGCGGTGACGAGCCACGTCGCCCACGCGGCGGCCAGCACCGCGAGGAAGCAGCTGCACCGGGTCCTCTTGCGCGTCATGGCGTCGTGTGCGTGATTGAGATCCTGAGTGGCCGGCCGCAAATCTTTTTTTCGGTGGACGGCCCCCGCGGTTTCGACAGTCGCGCTCTCGACTGGATCAGTCGAGAATCCGTGCCCGGCAAAGCACACGCAGCTCCCTCTAAGCGTTCAGAACGACATGAAGTGTCTTCTGTAGTCGTCACCCAGTGCAGCAGTGTACCATTCCCATCTGCTCCCACTTCAACATCCACCTAGCAAGTTCCTCTCCAACCTTCATCAAGCAAACCCCTCCAAGTCCAGCTTAAAAAAAAAAAAACAATCCCTACATATCTTGTCTTATCTACGAGACATCCACAACCTCGCTAGCTCCCAACCTTCTCGTTCTCTTGATTCCTCCTTTCCGGACGGATAGTTTCTCGTGTGGTGTGCGCCACACCTCGCACTTAGCGCGTCGCCCACGGTGCGGAGCCCCCTCGCGAGCCGAGCGCACTAACGTACAGGACGGCGCTTGGGTGGAAGGCAGCGACGATGAGCGCGTCAGACGGTGAGTGCGCCCCCCCCCCCCCTGCCCCCCTAGGCGCGAGAGCTCACGCGCTGTGCAGACGATCTGTTCGGGGCCGGGTCCCCCACGGTGTCCGACTCGGACTCGGACGCCGTCAAGCAGGAGGCCGGCGGCAAGAAGCGCAAGCTCAGCGGCGGCTCGGGCAGCAAGAGCAAGAGCAAGCAGGCCAAGCGCTCGGCCAGCGACGAGGACGAGAAGGTCGGCGTTAATACTGGCCCCTGGCGTTAGAAACCCTCTTTTTTTCTTCTCTCTCTCACGATAACTGCTACAGAAGTCCAAGTCGGCCTTCATCGACGACATGGCGTCCGAGAGTGACGACGGAGAAGGCGGCGCCGACTCGGACGATGACGACGATGAAGAGGAGGACGAGGGGGAGGACCGCAACGAGTACGAGAACGACGGCTTCGTCGTGGACGACGAGGACGACGAGGGCTCGGACGACGGAGAGACGGGTAAGTCGAGCTGCGGCTCAAAGGGCTTCTTCCATCGTGGGGGATAGAGACTCACGGACTCTGTCGACGTCCACCAGCACGCCATCGTCGGCGCAGACGGAAGAAAGAGAAGAAGCTCAAACGTCTGAAACAGAAGGTGGAGGAGATCGATGATGAAGATCTCATGCTCGTGCGGGAGAACATGGGCATGGACACAGGACCCACCCGCAGCGACAGCGAAGACGAAGACATGGGCCGCTCCTCGCGCAAGGTGAAGAGCGAGGACGACTCGGGTCTCATGTCACGCGAGCTCAGTTATCGCATGTTTGGCGACTCGGATGAAGAGGAGGAGGACTCGGCGCCTGCTCGCGCCAACAACTACCTCGGCAACGATGAGTATGAAAGTGATGATATTGATGAATTCATCGTGGATGACGACGAGGAAGGACGCGAGGGTCCGCGTCGCCGCAGGAAACAGGAACCCATTCCAGCGTCTATGCAGGGGCCGTCGGTGTATCAGATGGGAGAAGCCGAGGAGCTCTTCGGAGACATGGACGGCTTTCTGGAAGCAACGAGCGGTAAGATGCCGCCAGAGGAAGCGCCTGCGAAGTCGAAAAAGGCCATCCTGCTGGAGAAGTTTGAGCCTAGTGTGCTGAAGGAGCACATGATGACCTCTGACGTCATTGCTGTGCGCGACAAGGACTTGCCAGAACGATATCAGTATGTTTACCAAAACCGCGAGTTCCCAGATGCAGAGGACCGCGCCGAGGAATCAGAGTGGATCAGTGATTTTATCATCAAAAATCTGGAGCGAAGAAACCAGCGTAGCTCTGCCGCGTCGCGCGGTGAGATTGTGTCGGCGATTGATACTGTCTTGCGCTTCTACCACGACGAGAAGCTCGAGCCTGCGTTTGTTCAGCGTTACTGCAAGGAGTACTGGAAAGTGGTTGGCCTCCACACGGAGAACCTATACGAAATTATGGATCTCGATATTAAGTGGGATAAATTGGAGCGGAAGCGGAGGTCTTTCCAGAGCGGTATCCAGCGGGTAGTTGACTCATCGAATGCTAAGGAGTCGGCCTTCGTACGTCGATGCTACGAGCAACTTTTTAGCATGCCCGATGAAAAGACCTACAAAGATCTATCAGAGTTCTTCGCGCTAGATGCCCAGGAATCTAGCGGTCAGGACAAAGAGAGTACAGATCACAAGTACCGTCGCCCTGTCCGCCGCACATTCTATCAAATTTGCACAAAGGCAGGATTACGTCCTGTTTCATTAGCCTTCACGATGAACTCGTCCGTGCTTGGCGGTATTGTTGCTGGGGTAGAGCACGAAGAATCCATTCGTGAAGTTCCAACTCCAGAAGAAAGTCCCGGTGTCTTAGCTCAGAAGTACACAACCAAGGAATTTCCGACTGTGGATGACGTGATGAAAGGAGCACGTCATATCGCGGCCAGTAAGGTTGCTGCCGAACCCAACGTCCGAAAATGCATTCGCGAACTGTACCGTCAAAACGCTGTTTTAAACACCGAGGCTACTGCTAAGGGCCGTGAGGAAATCGATGAGTTCCACTACTGCCACGGTCTACAGTACATTGAGAAGATGCCAGTTCTTGAGGTTTTTGCGGCTGGGGATTTGTGGTTGAAGATCGCTCGAGCAGAAAAGGAAGGGTTACTGAAAATCACAATTATAAACGAGAAGGCTCAGGATTTGATGGATCCATTGGAACCAATATATTTGTCCCAAGGTAGTGACTCAGACGAGGAGTGGCAGACCCAGCGTCATCTTGTCCTTCAAGAGGCGATCAACAGCTTTATGGTATCTTCGTTTGAAAATGAGCTGAAGCGTGATTTAACGGTGGCGTCTCGCGACGTCGTTGTGAAATTGTGCGGAAATGCGTTGCGGGAGCGGCTGTCTGTTCGCCCTTATGAACCGGCAGATGGCGTGGATCCGTTTATAGTTTCGATCTGGGTTGAAAGTGGAATGGATTCTATTGCGCACATCGTGGCTCTTGATGTCAACGGAGAAATGGTTGATAAAACTGAAGGCTACTGCAAGCGAAACGTGGATAACATCCAAAAGTTATCTGCCACGCTGCTGAAGTTCTTGACTGAGCACTCACAAACGCACGTCGTGGTCATCAATGTCTCCGCTGGTATGAAGTGTATGGACATGGGAGGAGTTGTTGATGAGGTTCGTCGCTTGTTGGGCCGAGATGACGCTTCTCGCTTTGGAAACGGAGACGGTCATGACTTCCTTGACATTGTTTTTTTGAAAGATGATGTACCGAACATGTTTAGCCGCTCCAAACGTGCAGACCAGGAGTTCCCTGAGGAATCGGAGTACGTGCGTGCTGCGATTGGGCTCGGGCGGTACCTCAGGAATCCTGCCTCTGAGCTCTGCGCGATGTGGGGAAATGTTGCACTGAATGATCCAAGTCGCGGGCGTGAGCTGTTATTCTTGAATGTTCACATGATGCAGCATTCTCTCGTGAAGGATCTCCTTCTGAAAGAGTATGATCGTGTTTTCGTCCAAGTTATTAACAAGTACGGTGTTGACATTAACCTATTGGCCAATCACAAACACACATCGTATCAGCTGCAATTCATTTGTGGCTTGGGTCCGGTGAAGGCGACTTCAGTATTGGACAAGGTTCGGGCAAAGAATTACGTAGAGCGACGCCAGGAACTCTTATCAAAGGGTTTTGTGGGTAAAATTGTGTACCGCAATTGTGCCGGATTTATTCGCATTCGTGAGCGTGATGCCTTACGCGAAGCTCCTTTGAATCCGCTGGATGACACGCGCATCCACCCAGAAAGCTACTACATGGCAGTGAAAATCTGTGGTGATGCAAACAACAACTCGACGATTGACATGTATGACCCGAACCACTACTCTTATGCAGTGGAAGACACGATGTACCAGTCCGCGTCTGCGATTCGAAGCCGGAATGCACCCCCCAACACTCGGCTTGGAGATGCAGAGATTCAAGATGTGCTGTCTGAGTTGGATTTATCTGCATATGCCGGTCGGTTGGAGCTACAGAAGAAGGGGCCTAAACTTTTGACACTGGAGTATATTAAGCGCGAGCTGCGATACCCCTACTTTGATAAGCGCGCGAAGTATCAGGTGCCAAAGGATGAGGAACTGTTCTTCCTGCTTAACGGCGAGACGCGGGAGACCCTACGCGTCGGAATGATCGTTCCTGCTACACTGCTGCACATGTCCGGTGATGAATTTGTCCGCGTTCGTTTGCAAAGTGGGATGCGTTCAAGCTTGCACCGCGAACACCTGCCGGACTACTTGATGGATGTGCGCCCTCAGACATTCCCCAAGGGTATCACAGTGAATGCAAAAATCCTGGCCATAAAACCAGATCGGGAGGGTCGCTACGAACTACAGCTTGGGTGCAACCGCCGCTCCCTGATTGACATGTCGATGTGCTTCTACCCTGATCGGTTCCCTCGCTACACTAACGGAAAGCTAGTTGAGACCGACAGCATGGAGCGTGTTGACCGTCTAGTGAATGAGCCACTCGTGGAGGAAGACAAAACGACGACATTTACTCAAGCTACCCGTGTTCCCGGCACTCATCCGTCAAGGCGTAAAAAGCGACAGATTGCTCACCCATTGTTCCGCAATATCAACTGCCACACAGCGATGCAGTATCTGCGAGAGCAGCCTGTAGGTGAAGTGGTGATTCGGCCCAGCACTCTAGGCACGGATCATCTTACGTTGACGTGGAAGATGCTGGACGGTGTGTACCGTCACTTCGATATTCAAGAAAAAGACAAACCATCAGAAGCTCGCATTGGTCAGACGCTGATTATCAAAGAAGAGAAGTATGAGAACATCGATGAGTTGATCGCTCGCTTCGTAGACCCCATGAACAGTCTCGTGGATGATGTGGTGCGTTACAAATACTACATGAACGCCCCGAAGGAAAACGTCGAAGAGGACTTGATCAAGCAGAAAAAGGAGCACCCGTCGCGCATTCCGTATGCGCTTCACGTGTACAGCAAATTCCCGGGCTGTTTCTCGATCACGTACATCGCGCGTGAAACACCCCGCAGCTGTCACATGGAAGTCAAGTCGGGAGGCTACCGCTTTTTCGGTCGCATTGAGTCATCGATCTTGCCGACTCTCTCTCAGGCGCTGCAGTTTTTCAAGATGAAGGCACTTGTAGCCCCAGCATCGAGTTCCTCGCGGCCCTCTTCTTACCACCGCAACGATAGCAGCAGCGGGCCATTTGCGCAACGTTCAAGCGCGCCATACTCAGGAAGTGGCGGCCGTCCTCGCCAAAGCTCCCGCTGGGATGATCGCCGCAGTGGGGACGCTGGAGGCCGTCGTTGGTAAGCGGTAGTACGATCACTATGGCATGCACTGTTCTTTCAAGTTAGCAAGCTAAAATGTTCTAGGCAATCGCGAAGCATGATACTAAGCATAAAGAACTCATAGGGGCAGATCGCTTCGCAGTTGACAGCATGTTGGCAAACCCCCAAAAATAAAATAAAAATCTGTATAGCCCGGCATTCACAGGAGATTCCGGCTTGAGATTACGAGTAGATGGTAGCTTATTCGAAGCCTGTTGTTTCTTGAGAGCATGACAACGCACAACGACAGCTATCTCTCCTTTTAATCTTCTTCGAGATTACACTATAGTCCGGTGTACATCTCGTTGCTTGGCGAGCTGTTGTTGTTGACGTATCGAAATCATTGATGGCGTGCAGGTTTGTGCTCGAATCTTGCTTTAGTGGAAAAATGTAATCACTGGGAGTCGCTCGCTGTCTTCATTGTTTCGAGTTGAAACTCAACTCGACCCTCTCGATTAAACTCATTGTCGAATTTGCAGACAACAAGTGCAGTCTTACTATCTATCATACACCTGGTAAAGATGAAGTTCACCGTCGGCTTGTCCTCGCCGCTGTCGCCATCACCTCCGTCCACGCTAGCTACGGACTACCAGTTGAGAACAAGCTTCCTGTTGACTCCTCGGATGCGGCCGACACCGACACGTCTTGCAATGTCGCCTGCCTTGCCGTGATGAATCCCGTGACCGATGAGAACGGCGTGACGTACTCGAACGAGTGCATGATGCGTGCGGCCAAGTGCAAGGGCAAGAAGACTGACCCCTTGGAGGAGTACAAGCGTTTCTACGGCAAGTTTTTCGGTGCCTTGCGTGAAAGCGACGTCGCGGACGACTCTGCTAGCGAGGAGAGCGGAAGTTACGATGATGAGTCTGCCAGCGAAGAGAGTGGAAGCTCGTCGGTGGCAACTAATTTTGTGAAGGGTGCGGTGTCAGCATCGGAAGATCATTCCGTTAACACGGTGGACGATTTGGGCTGCCTTAACGTGGTCTGCTGTCGATTGAATGCACTATGAGGGCTGCGATGTGTAGGGAGAAAAAGAAAAATCTCAACTTTTTGGAAGAATACACGAGAGGCAAGGAAAACGATGACTCTGTCAGTAAGGTGAGTGGTAGCTCGTCAACCACGACGTCCGAGGGATATTCTCCTACCGGTAGCACCTCTGGTAAAGAGCCAACTTCGTCCTGCTCGTTCCTGTGCCTCGACATTGACGACCCGGTATCGGACGAGAATGGTAACATGTACTCGAACGAATGCTACATGCGTGTAGCTAAATGTGAGGGAAATGAGACAAAACCTGATCCTCTGGAGGAATACAAGCGAATTTACGGTAGATCTTTCGGCGCATCCCGTGACGACAATGCCGGAGACTACTCTGCCAGCGAAGAGGAGAGCAGCAAATACTCAGCGGTCACCAAGCCCGTCACAGGCACCAAGTGCGTGGGCGGTTGTCCTGATGTAGAGTTGCCTGTGTGCGGTTCCGACGGTGTCGTGTACTCGAACCCGTGCGAGCTGAAGGCTGCCGCGTGCAAGAACCCGGAGCTCAACATTGTCGAGGATGAAGGTGACGCTTGTTCGAAGATGCCTTCAGCAGGAAACAGTGGGTGAGAAGTTGAGCAAGATGTCGGATTAGATTTTTTCTTGGCGATGTGTCGTCCGTATAGGTTAATCACTTGTCTGGTTCTCAATACATGTTTGCAGGCCGAAACCACAACAACACTTTATACTTATACCGTATAAGTTATAGGGGAGAAGGAGTCGGTAGCGCGCGTAATCGGCCACCGTCATTAAATCTGAGTGTACCGTACGGAGGAGAGTACAATAATTAAAGCAATCTAGGTAGAAGCAAAGCGTTTTTTTATCTTCTTTATGTCGGGCTCGCTAATCAACCAGATGCACAAACACACGCAAAAGCGAATAAACGCGATACTTATCTTCGATCAAATCTAGCAGGGGTCGTCTCTCGAGTCGATTGTACGTTATTAGATTCTCTCAATGAGCGCTGTCTCAAGTTTGAAATTAAAGTTTTATTAGGCTAATAATATTGTAATCGGACTCAGCGCCTACGACTGGATGACGTTTGAGGATGTGCGCATTTAGGGAACAGTGGAATCAAGTCTGTTGGGACAGAATCTCCATTGACATTTCGTCGGCTTCGTCCTAATAAAACTAATGATCATGCGACTCATAGACCGGAGTAATCTCTACCGGCTCTTTTACGCCAACCTTTTCATCGAACTCTTCGCCTTCAATATGCTGAACACTACCAGAACCAATGAACCAACTGAATCATTATCCACTTTGTTCGCTGAACCAAACCAAGTCGAGATGAAGTTTACCGTCGGCCTCGTCCTTGCCGCTTTCGCCGTCACCACCGTCTAGGCTGGCTCCCTACTAGTGGACCCGGCGTGCGATTTCGACTGCATTGCCCTTGCGAGCCCCATGACCGATAAGAACGGCGACCCGATCCCTACGAGTGCATGATTCGTAAATGTAAGTGCTAGAGGGGGCTAACCCGTTCAAGCAAAACGACGGCTCCGAATCGATATCAAGTGACGAAACTACTGATGGGAGCGACAGCAAGTATTGCCCTAACGTGGCGTGCCCAGCCGTGCATGTCCCCGTCAGCGACGAAAATGGCGTGACGTACACGAACGAGTGCGCAATGAAGGCTGCGAAATGCAAGGGTAAGAAACTAAGTGTCATGGAAGAGTACAAACCAGAGCACGCCACGGGTGCCCGAAACGCGGGTACCCATGGTTTTACCCGCACCCAACCCGCTCCTGCGGGTGGGTGAGGGTACCCGAAACAAGAAAACAGCATCTGGGTGGGTAACGGGCACCCTAAACTTTGTAGACCGATCGATTGCTGAATAAGTTTAGTGCCTCAAATTTATCTTTGAATAAGTTTGTCGGGCGCTACCAGCCATTCGAGGTCTGTCTGATAGTGCTTGCTGTTTTTAGCGTTAGTTTACATTTTGCAGAGGAACCAACATATTCGAAGAAGGATCTTGACTTATGGAATCTGACGAGCCTGTACTCATCCAACGAAAGTGATTGTGATGTTGAAGCAGGGACCAGCTCAGAATAGCGTGAACTTAGTGCATACTGGGTATATTTAAACTGTCGGAAGAGGAGAAAAGACATTGGACTTGCTGAAATGGTGGTGAAAGTCACGCTTTCCTACTCTCGCAGGTAGCACAGTCGATTTTGTGTGTACCAGCATGCAACTCCATGTCGGAGAGCAATTTCTCAAGCGCGGGCAATTCTCTATCGAAGCGCAGAAATGCTCTTAAGGCTTCGTCGTTTGATGACAGGTTGCTAGTGCGTTCAAATGCTGATCTGATATAGACTGGACTTGTCATCACGAAATTCATTTTGTTTATTTCTTGCTGTAGTTGTTGCGGGTGCAGGTGCGGGCACCCGCAGTGCCCAAACTGGAGAAGCGGGTACGGGTGCGGTTACCCGGTTGTTCTTTGCGGTTGGATTGGCAACCCGCAAAAGGGCATTGGCGTGCTCTGGTACAAACTGCTCTACGGTAAGTCCCGCGATGACGACGCCGACGAAAACCTTACGATCGAGGACGATATTATCAGCTCCATCAAGAGCACCCCCCCCCCCCCCCCCCCCAGCAAAAAGGCTACCAAGACATCATCTAAAGATGAAGACGACATCGGCAGTCTGTACGAAGACGACTCGACGGTGTGATTGGTGATGACAGCTCACTGACCAGCACGAAGTGTGCGGATGCCTGCCCGAGCGTCGAGCTGCCTGTGTGTGGCTCCGACGGCAATCACATACATGAACCCGTGCAAGCTGAAGGTTGCTGCGTGCAAGAACCCAGAGCATAACATTGTTGAGGACGAAGACGACGCTTGTCCGAAGGATACGTTCGGTAAGAAGTCGAGCAGGGCATAGGTTTTGGCCTAGACTACAGAAGTTAGTGTAAGCGCGCCTATGCTTAATGGCGTCCAAAGCTTGAATGGTACTACTGTACTTGTTTTTATGCCATGATCCAACGAGGCGGTAATCCAACACACGAATTTGCTATCCGCAAATTCTACGCTAATCATATTACTTCGAAGTACTATCTACAGCATGGGAAAGTGGATAATTTCTACAAACTCTTCAAGAATACACAAGTGGGTCTATTCTAAGCGAAAATACAGAGATATATGTATTTTCATACCAAACCAATATAATATGAAAAGCATTCTACCATGATTGGAAAAGTGTATAAGATTAGTTGTACTCAGTCAAGCGATATCTACATTGGTTCAACTTTCAATGAATTGAGATTGCGCTGGGAGAAGCACAAGGAGCGCTATACTAAGAAGCATTAAAAGTATATGAGCTCGTAATTACGCTTGGCTAATTTTTTTGCCACCATTCATATACATTTCAAATGGATATCGAGTATATTGATGCACAGGATCCGGAACCAATTCATGTCGATGCTAACAACTACTTAATACCAGCTCTCACACCAAAGTCAAAAGTAGTCGAGTCAAGAATTACACTCCAAGACTTTAATCGCATAACCAAGAATACTTCTCCGGCCAAGGTTTGTAAGGTAGAAATAGCGTCACTTGCGCAGATACAAGAGAGGTACAAGTGATGGATTCACTTTTCTTTGTCACCCATGATGTCACATATCATAAAAGCTTCTAGCGTTGCTGTGGATGTCGATTTCGAGTGAGTCACTTTGATTTGTATTATGATTGCTAGAAAGTGCGCTTACGAATCCTACAAGGAATGGTGCGCAAAGAATAACGAGATAGTATTCAAGAATCGAAAATTTCAATCCGACACGGCTTACAATAGCATCGTAGTTGAACATAGAACCAAAGATACTCGCTTCTGGAAGGTGCAACAAACTGTTTAACTCTGGTTAGTACAGTGCATTTTTTTGTGTCACATCGACGTGTCACATCGATGACACATTGATTTCAATAGTGTCAGTATCTCTCGTCTAATGTCATTGAATGTAGCCATCCAAATGTCAATAGCAATGACACATTGATGACACTTCTAATGACACATTGTTCTGATGCTGTCACAGAAGGAGAGGAGGTATCAGTAGTGGGATATCACTCAAATCTATACTAATGACACAATGACACTTCTTTTTTTAATTTATAATAATAATAATAATAGAGTAGGGGGGGGGGTAGTAGGAGAAAGAAGAAATAATAGAAAGGTTGGGGATTATGATGTGACATCTGACATTGTGTCATCCGCTTTTCGCGCGTTGCATCACAACTTATATCAGCAGCAGTAGTTTCGTATTATGCAATGCACGGTGTGTCACATTCGTTGTGACACAACCGGTGCTTCTTTTTTTGGTGTGTGCTAATCATCTTCTGACAGCATAAATAGATCTTCTCCGCAATTTCCTTCACCGACTCTCGAGTGGGCGTACCGTGAGTTGTTTTCATCCCCGCTTCATCACGCTCGATTCTCTCATCCAGACTTCTGAAAAAGAACCATTCTTTGTAGTTCGTGACGATGCCGAATACTTTCTTCAATCCTTCGATGTCTGCCAGAGGTTCACATCCGACAAGATTCTGAGCTATGCCCGCCTGAAAGTCGTTTTTCTTCGCCTCGACAATGCATACACGTTTCATGCCGCGTTGAATACAAACTCGAAGAATCCGTGCCCATGAAGTCGTTTCCCTTCGACAGATTCTTTGACCAGAATCTGGACATCTCCATGAAACAGCCAACTCACGCACACAAGTATTGGCGCAATGAAGTGCAGTCGTTTTGCTTCTTTCCCAGTCTCGATGGTTCCAAACACCTTACTCACACGAAGTAAGTATGCATACACCACATCAATGTCGTCATCAGGGATGTCCTTCGATTGTTGTTTGTACGATGTCGCCCTCAGAATTTTCTCCACGTCATTGTACGACACGTAAGAATATCCTGTGGATGACTCGCCATCGTAATTGAGCTTCGCCTTCTTGTTGCGATCAAGGACTTCGTTCAGATCTGCCCATCGTTTCAAGCGGTTCGGATGAGGTTGAGATCCCGGTCGTTCTTCTGCCACCTCCGCTTCCACTTTCTGCTCCTTCATCGGCACTTGCACAATGAGCGCATTCTCTCCATCATTGCCATACTCCTTCACTGACGACCATGACTTGGGCAACGCCACACCGTTCGCGTCGAACACTGTGATATTAGCCGCATCAACGTTCGCGAGAGCGTTCGGACACTCCACTTTCACTGCCTTTCGCAACGTATCCACATCCTCAACATCCACGGCAACAGAAGTCGCCGACGTCAGATCCTTGCCGTCCTCGCCCACGAGCTGGAACCATTTCCGCGCCATCACTTGCTGGCAAATTCGAGGATGACCACTGCACAAAAGAACCTCAAGTGAGGTTTAATGATGAGCAGACGGGATGTGTCGTCTATATCACATCGTCCGCTCTTCCTACTCCTAAAAGGGGTCGAGCGTACCCCTAGACACCCTTAGAGAGAGCGATGATGTACTACATAGATGTACTATATAAAAGACACCCTTAGAGAGAGCGATGATGTACTATATAGTACATCTGAGCCATCGAGACTGGGAAAGAAGCAAAACGACTGCACTTCATTGCGCCAATACTTGTGTGCGTGAGTTGGCTGTTTCATGGAGATGTCCAGATTCTGGTCAAAGAATCTGTCGAAGGGAAACGACTTCATGGGCACGGATTCTTCGAGTTTGTATTCAACGCGGCATGAAACGTGTATGCATTGTCGAGGCGAAGAAAAACGACTTTCAGGCGGGCATAGCTCAGAATCTTGTCGGATGTGAAGCTCTGGCGGACATCGAAGGATTGAAGAAAGTATTCGGCATCGTCACGAACTACAAAGAATGGTTCTTTTTCAGAAGTCTGGATGAGAGAATCGAGCGTGATGAAGCGGGGATGAAAACAACTCACGGTACGCCCACTCGAGAGTCGGTGAAGGAAATTGCGGAGAAGATCTATTTATGCTGTCAGAAGATGATTAGCACACACCAAAAAAAGAAGCACCGGTTGTGTCACAACGAATGTGACACACCGTGCATTGCATAATACGAAACTACTGCTGCTGATATAAGTTGTGATGCAACGCGCGAAAAGCGGATGACACAATGTCAGATGTCACATCATAATCCCCAACCTTTCTATTATTTCTTCTTTCTCCTACTACCCCCCCCCCCTACTCTATTATTATTATTATTATAAATTAAAAAAAGAAGTGTCATTGTGTCATTAGTATAGATTTGAGTGATATCCCACTACTGATACCTCCTCTCCTTCTGTGACAGCATCAGAACAATGTGTCATTAGAAGTGTCATCAATGTGTCATTGCTATTGACATTTGGATGGCTACATTCAATGACATTAGACGAGAGATACTGACACTATTGAAATCAATGTGTCATCGATGTGACACGTCGATGTGACACAAAAAAATGCACTGTACTAACCAGAGTTAAACAGTTTGTTGCACCTTCCAGAAGCGAGTATCTTTGGTTCTATGTTCAACTACGAGAGTTCGCGATATCTGACCAGTACGCTTTGATTGAATCTTGAGAGGCTTCGGCCATGTCGGCTAAAGCTTCAGTAGCCAAGGCTTTAATCGAACCCCCACATTCATGAGATATGTAGCAAAGTTATCAATGAATGATTGAGTCCGGCAGTGCTCTTTTATACAGAAGTACGAATTGTTTTGCTTGCGTGCAGAAGATACCTTCGCTACGGTGAATCGTATGCCTTCGACCGATGTTTTCAGAATATTCTCATTGTTCGTCGTCATGATCAACTCGACCAAATTGCGAACAGTCATTTTGTTTGCGTACAGTGGTCTAACTGCGATATAGTCATCTGTGATGAATGTCTTCAAAGCTTCCATGCATCCCATGTAATCACCTTTGTTCTCACGCATTTCTTGAACCATTGCGAACTTCCTTCCGACTTAATGGGAGGATCTCTCAGATACGAAACTCCTTACAGAGCCACCCGACTGATCAATGTTGTGAATCCCGAACAAGTACGTCAGAATATCACAAAAGGTGCCCTTCCCCGTGCCTTCCTCTATCGATAAAAGTATCAAAGCGCATCGAGTTCGTGAGTTCGGATACTTGTAGATATGGGCAATCCATTTGATCAACCATTCATACAGCTCATCGTTGTTGTTGGCAATAATCTCCTTGACAAACGTAAGAAACGGCTGGATCATCTCGTATTCAACTGATTCAACAACATTTCCCTTGAATGGAGCGCATGTGCTAAATTTAGTTGATGGAACATGCCCCCATTGATTAGCGTATTCTTCGTATGTATGAAATAGGGATTTCCATTGTTCATATACTTTGAGTGCTTTAAAAGACTTGTATTCATCTTTATCCTCGCACCAATAAGTCACAGTGATCTCGTCTAGTGGATTCTTTGGCGCTTGAGTCAATACATCGTTTGGATAATCTGAGTCCAATCCACATCGATAAAGAAACGAATTGCCCATAAGAATAATATAACGATCAATCGTCATCGCCAACAAGGCTGCCGCTTTCTTTTTTGAAGAAAATCTAATAGCTTGAACGTAGCGAATATACTCTTGCCATGTGCGCTTGTATCCCAAGATCGGGCAATTTGTAATGCCAACATACTCATCCAACCAATCCTCTTCAAGAATTGTATCAACAGCGTTAATGCCTTCCAGTAAAAAGTATTTTTCAACTAAATTCAAGCGAGCAATCTTCTCGATGCGCAAAAGGCAATTGTCAGTAAATTCAACATCATTTGGATTGATCTTGGTCTTTTCTTTTGGCGGCAGAGTTGGTTCATACTTAGCCTTCCATTCTCTGTACCCTTCGGGGTCATGCCCGTTGGCGATTTGCTTTAATTTGGTTTCGTTGTATTTTGGATGAAACTTGTACTCAGGGTCCGCCCATTGATGGAATACCTTGGTGCTTTGCTTGGAATTAAACAATTTCCCTGTCTTTGATTTGAGGATACAAAGGTACGTCTTAGATAGTAATGCGTGATCACCATTCGGAATACGATTGAAATACCCGCCAAGGTTCCAAAGGTTGTTTAAATCTTGGAACCATTCAACTTTGAAAATCGTACAAAGATCAAACAGACGTATGTCATATTCTTTGTTATCCATCCAATTTTGCAGAAGATTAACTTTGCTAGGAGCTTTGGGAGCATCAGGGGATTCCACATCAACCGCTTCGCCTTGAGCTGCTTCATTGGCGTGCCTCGCACATTCGAATTCTTCAAAAGAGGGATCATCAAGGATTTGTTGATGATGCTCGTCCCAGGCAACAGTTTCGACATCACTACTGGAGTCGTCATCCGAAGTTTCATACATCCATGAATCATTAGAAGCCACAGATTTGATCACTGAAATTGTCTCAACCACTCGAACTGGCTTAATAGGAATGAAATCATCCTCGTCATCGGAGTCATACTCGTCAATCGAATTATTTCATTCTTTCATATCTGAATTATATTCCTCCCCATATACCGCGCTTTCCGTGACCACCGGTGCGACATTCGATTCATCCAATTTTGGAACTTTGCTTACTTCGACATTCGAGGCCTCGTCGGGCTGGATCACCGATGGCGTTGGTGTATCAACTACCTCAGCGACGACTGGGGTATTGACTTGTGGTGACATTTCTTCTACTATATTACTCGCCGTGACAATAATCTCCTGTTCGATAATAATTGGATGCTTGCCGCGTCGCTCTTTGTTGCGAGCAAGCTTACACTGCTCCCCGTTGTTCCTAATGAAATTGCACATGGTATAACTATGGTTGTGTTCTATAGATTCTATACTTTCTTCCTTCAGGATCATATTTTTTTTATGACTTGAGTCATATGCAAAGACAAAAATATGAATTGACCTATTGAGTGTTAACCCAGGCAATATGCTTTTTAGATTTAAAGTGGTAAGTTCTACCTCTAAGCTGGTACTTACCACCACAGTCACACAACTTTTTCGACGAGCCTATCCTTATGAAGGTCGTTGTATTGCTTGTATTTTTCGTTTAGATCTTCTTTATTGGCTTCCCAATATTTCTTTGAATTCTTTTGTTGCCTTTGCCTTTTCACTAGCCCAAACGGAGAAACCTTATTTACGTAAGTTCTTTTACATTTGTTGATCCATAACGTTTCGCAGGCAAGCAACTGAGATCTATCGGCAACCTCATACTGCTTGATCAACATAATCTTAAGCTCGTACGGACCATATTTTTAAAAATACGGATAGATTGCAATTTCGCTTGTTGTTTTCTTGTCATCCCAACGCTTAAAATTAGACCTATGCCCATTCATACGATGTTTCAACAGATTAAAAGTAGAGCCAACGTAGCAAATGTCGCTTTGACTACAAACGATTTTATATACTGATCCGATCATGACTGTTGTTGTATATACTTTAGCATTCAAACCTCAAGATCAAACACGACTTAAGTCGTCTCAATTACCCAAGTCGGAATGACCCCCCTTTGATACGACGACGAGTTAAGGGCATAGGAGATGCCATTCCCACACCACTCACACTTTTTACTAAACCACGTAAAGGTGCTGCATCAGGGAATGAACTTGCGACTCCGTCTAACACAGTGCTGGTCAATGGTTTCCAGTTGTCTTTCAGAAACTTACCGACATTCTTTGCTCCTGATTTGATGCCAGACCACAGTGAGCTCCAGAACCCGCTGCCACTAAGTCCTGATTGATGAGTCCGGAGCACTTCACCATGCGACATATGCAAAGTCGTTCCTTTGCCAGACTCATAAGCTTTCACAAGCTTCTTGTAATTTTCAGGATGAAAATAATGCGCGTGACCTTTATTCAACTGCGAGTGTGATAAGCGAACCGGCTTACCGTGCATCACTTTCGTCGCTTGGGAATGGCTGAAATCGATTTTAAATTCTTTGTACATCGGAATTGACTTATCTGGACTACTATATACAGAGCGAGAGACAATAATGTCGAAGGGTTATAAATCTAAAACACTCAGTCTGGATGAAATTAAACAAAAAATTACTCGTGATATCCAAATGGGTAGCGAGCACGACAATCTATCGACCACGACAACTAACTTACACGTTCGTCAGATGCTAAAGCTTTACAAAGCTGGGGTAGTTAAGCATCAATGGGATCCCAAGGAGTTCATCGATTCAATTCAATATCCGACTAAATATGATGATGCTGAGTTCAAAAGACATTCAAAGTACAAAACTCGAATAATGTTGCGCTCCTAATGAGCATCTATACGAGCAAAGAGAGTCTGATTCTTACATTGAATGCCATGTGTAAAATGGTCAAGAACAGATTCAGAGATGTATTTGGATACTACAATACGATTAGAAAGGAGCTTAGTAAGCAGAACAAGGCTGCAAAGCTGGACAATGAACTCACGCCCGAGGAAGAAGCAAAGTACATCAGCTATCAAGAACTAATGTCAATTCCTGGCAAGGTGAAGAAAATACTTACCGAAACGTATGGCAAAGTATTTCTATCTCAATCTGAATTTGAAAACCTACCCAAGGCAAAGAGGACTGAATATTTGAAGCTCGTGTTTGACTACGTCACGCTATGGCTAAATGTGCATTACCCGCTGCGTTTGGTTTGGCCAAGCGTTCGTCTCACTGGCTCTGAAGACGCTAACTATCTTCAGGGAAACGAACTGCATCTGAATGATTTTAAGAACGTTCGACTCATGGGACCACAAACAATTCAGATGGATAGCACGACCATGGGCTTGATCAAGTCATATCTCGATTTCTTGACTAATACTCTTGGGGAACAGCCGAAACGTTTATTGTGGCGCATTTATAATCGTCAGCCGGGGGAGTATAATTATTCAAATACAAGCAATGGATTTAGTCAGATCTTGTCAAAGTTGTTCTTGATATACAATGGAAAGTCGATGTCAATGAATATGATCAGGCACATATCTAAATGTCACATAATCCAATCGTCAAACTATTCTAAGCTCACCAATCGCGATAAGAATGATCTACATGCCAAATTACTTCACAGCACCATGGCCGCTAACACGAGCTATAACAAGATCGCAAATCGGGCGAATGCTCCCGAGTTCGCATGTGAGCATGACGATGAGCCCCCTGCAACAGCCGCTATACCCACTAAAGCACCAATGCCAGTAGCAATGACAAAGTCAGGGTCACCACTGAGTGGCTCTGAGCCTGTCGTACGATCAAAAGGGCGTCGGGAACGCATATTCCAAGGAGATTTCACTCCTTCTGGTAGCGACAAAACGCTTGAGATCGACATATTTGAGAAATAATTTATTTGCTATAACATACAAAGAGATCATGGAACAGCAACAAAAGAGATCATACCGAAAAGCTGGTCCATTCCATGTGGAATTCCATGGACTTCAAGCCTGTTTAAGAAGTGACAAATCTCAAGTGAATATCAAAACAATGCTTGTATCTCATGGATTTGTTGATCTCTGGCGGGTAATTGAAGAGGATGAGAGCTTTGACAAGCCACTGTTCGATCTTCTCGATGAGCCTGAGTGAGCCCAGGCACCTTCGTCTCGTCACTGCTCGACGGCTTCAACTCTCTCAGCCGCTTAATCATTTGCAGCGTGGGCGAGACTTTATGAAGTACTGTTTAAACAAATGTAAAGTTACTTCATGGGGGTTTGAAAGTGCGTATAATTAGCTTCTTGATGGTCTTGTAAAACGCCTAAAGATGCTTGAAGGCGCAAAGAATATTGGTGATGATAATAAAGATATTCGGACTGAGATGAAGTCAATCCTGGACAAGTTATACGAAAAAGGCGTGTTCTCGACCTCATATTACAGTCAATTCAAGCGTCCAATGAAGCTCGCTTAGATTGACCTTGAAGTAAGAAAAAAGTAATATAAATCTACGATATGTCGAAAATCGGTCGCATTTATCGTATTATTCATTTGGAGAGTGATATCCAGTATGTGGGAAGCACCTTCAATACGGTGAGGGATCGATTTCGCACTCACAAATACGACTTTAATAGATGGATAAGT
Organism: Phytophthora taxon juncus; assembly: GCA_033558005.1. NCBI lineage: Eukaryota > Oomycota > Peronosporomycetes > Peronosporales > Peronosporaceae > Phytophthora > Phytophthora taxon juncus. Next base: position 679,086 of record JAUCEE010000017.1, read on the forward strand.
GGTAGTGTGACTGAAAAATGTTCAATTTATCCATACTATAAGCAATACGGAATTGACAAGTTCAAAGCTATTCTCATTAAAGAATATGACGTTGCCGATAAAAGACACCTCGAGGCATATGAACAGCTGTGGATAAACAAGTTAAAATGTGTAAATTAAAATAATACGAAGTATGATTTAGCTCCTGTCTCCTTGCAAAAATATTATTTTTGTCTCAAATTCCAACCTTTAATTTCCAGCTGAAATATACCGCTAGCATCGCCAGAATATCACGTTACCATCAGTGCCCATTCTCCACCATGGCGTTTAATGGCATGAGCAACGCCGACTTCGCGCGCATGTTCCGCCAGGAAGCGCGCCAGCAGGACGCGCAGCGCACAGACATGGAACAGGACGCTCCGGCTACAGCCGACGACGCTCGCGAGGCGAATCCGATGCAGCAGGCGGCCAGGAGACGGCGCCAGGAGACCGACTCGGGCGAAGCGGAGCAGGGCTCTGGTCTGGGTTTTGGGTCGAGCTCGGGCTTCGGTTTAGGTTTTAGCTCTGGGTCTGGGTCTGGTCTGGGTGCTGAGTCCAGCTCGAGGCCTGGAATGGGTCTCGGGACCGGCAGCAGGAAGGATGTCGCCGCCAAGAGCAAGACCTATGCTTGGGAGAAGCACACGACGGGCTTCGGCACCAAGATGCTGGCCAAGATGGGCTTCAAGGGCCGTCTGGGCAAGAAGGAGGACGGCGTGTCGGCCACGATCGAGGTGAAGCAGCGTCCGGCGCAGATGGGCATGGGCTACGGAGACTTTGTGGAGGCCAGCAACCTCAAACAGAACAAGAAGCTGCAGAAGGAGCTGAAGGGAGAGACAGTAGAGGAGACGGAAGAAGATGGACAAACTGTGGAGGAGGATGACACTCTGTGGCGCAAGAGGAAGCTGGTGGGTCGGAAGCACAGGCGAGCAGCCGAACTGACGCACGAGGCGCAGGAGATGAAAAAGCAGAAGAGAAGTGACGTTGTGCTGGATATGCGCGGACCTTCCGTTCGAGTGTTGTCGGATGTGACAGCTGCTTATAGTGTAGATCCACAACGTGTGGAGGCGGCGAAGCCGAAGCTAGGCGACGAGCTCATTTATAACGTACGAATGGTGGTGAATCTTGCCCAAGGCAAGATTTACGACTTGAGTCAAAAGATTGACACGAACAAGGAAAGCGTCACTGCGATGAAGAAGGAGGCTAAGATGATCAAGGCACAATTGAATGTTGACGACGTTCGCCTGCAGCACATGCAGGCCATGGTGGCGCAGATGAAAGTACTGGATCAGTTAAGGGAAAAGGCTCTGGAAATGCAATCGGTGGAGCCTGTTTTATCCCATCTGCGCATGGTTCGCCGGAGTTTCCCTCTAGAATTTGACGCACACAAGCTACAACAGCTTGTTCCGTCTATTTGTATGCCTCCCCTTCGAGGCTTGTTGACGGAGGCTGATCTACTTGAGCAAAAGTCGGCTGATGAAATTGCTCAGCAATTTCGGTTGATTCAAGTATTTCTGACAGAGTTACCCAGCAGAACAGCTTCAAGCGGTAGTGACAAATCAGCCAGTGTACTTCCTGTTATTCGTGAGAAGACTATGATTGAGGGTGATGATCTTTATAACTTCATCTTGGAGGAAACATTGTGGCCTGCCGTGGTACAGTGTGTGAACGTGGAATGGCAAGCTAAATCGGCCCCAGCCGACTGTGTTGATATGTTTCTCAAGCTGAGGCCACACCTTTCGAGTGACTTTGAAGAGGCGTTCCTGCACCAGCTAGTGCTCTCTCGACTGAAGAAAGAATGTCATCGCTGGAATCCTCGCTCAGACACGATACCAATTCACGAGTGGCTTCTGCCTTGGTTACCTTACATCGGCTCTGCGATGAAATCCCTCTATCCTGATATCCAACTGGCTCTTGCAAGTGCGTTGAACCAATGGCACCCATCGGACCTATCAGTACTAGCCGTTTTGTCTCCGTGGAGAGAACTCTGGGGCGAACGTGAGTATGGCAAGTTCACGCATCGGCATATCGTGCGAAAATTAATTCGGTGTTTACACCGTGAGTTTGAGATCAACCCTGAAAACCAATCTCTGGAAGCCCTGAAGTGGGTACTCGCGTGGAAAGACCATCTCTCTAATCGCCAATTCATTGCGCTTTTAGAAGGTGAGTTCTTTCCGAAGTGGCTCAAGGTATTACGCAAGTGGGTCAGCGGCTCGCCTAGCCTGATTGAGCTAGAAAAGTGGTATTTTGGATGGAAACTTCTGTTTGAGAAAAATAAGCTAGCGACGAATGAGAGACTGCTCGTGCATTTCCAAGGGGCTCTTATGCTTCTTCAAGCAGCTACTCAGTCTGTTGGTGTACCTGCTGAAAGTAGACCTCCGGTCCCTGAGTTGAACGCAAATGCGGCTTCGAATTATCAAGACGCATTGGCGCTAGCGCGAGATGAAGAGGTGAAGGAAGCGCCCACTCGCGAAGAGAAGACGTCGCCGCGAAGTGTATCACGCAGCGTCAGCCTGAAGGATGTCATCGAAAATATGGCAATCAGTCACAATTTGACTTTTATGCCGAAGGGCTTCCACGATGGACAACAAGTTTACGCGTTTGGGAAGCACCAGATTATCATAGAGCAAGGAGTTGTTTTTGTGGAAGAGTCCAAAGGGATGTTCAAGCCCGTCGACCTTGAACAGCTCCTATAACCGCAAATGAATAGACAGGTAGTAGAAGAAGCATTTGTTTCTCTCGATCAACCAACACACTGTTAGAAACAACGCGCCACCGAGCAACAACAAACTGTTTTACGAAGTGATGGGAAAGTGAGAAGGTTAGGCAGCAGCCTGCGTCATGCAGTCGTGCCAGCCCTTCCGACTTCAATATTGCATTCTATGAATATTCCTACTGACTCACACCAGAACACGTAGTGGACTACTTTCGCCGTGCGTTGCCGTCCTCCCAGTCGGGGAGAACAAGCACACAGGTATCCACTTCGACAGTCGGTGAAGTCTGAAGTCTTGGTGACGTCAACGAGTGCACTGCACCCGCTGCCTTAAGTCAGCTCGCTGAACACTCCCAATAAATAAATGTCAGCATGCCACACAATGCACTCCAACATGCAGGAAAAACGCGCGAATACACGTTGTCCAATAGGCCAGCATGAATCACTTAAGCCCACTCGCTTCCGCATTTGCAGAAGGCAAACGACAGAAAACGAGCAGGGCAATAGCAAATTCACGGGCTACTCATTGCACTTCGCCTGGAGGTCCGTTAATATGCTTGGCTTACACGCTCTCCAATTTCGTCACTACGCATCCGATTTTGCAGAAGGCAAAAAACAAGAGCGAGCAGTGACGAAATCAAAGCGGGTCTGCCGAGCTTAGTTGGCCTGCAGGTCCATGATCACCTTCTGCGTCCATGCAGCCAGTTGCTGCGCCTGAGGGTTCTGCGCGTTGTTAGCGCATTCGCTTACAAGCTGAACCACGAACTGTTGGTGGAACAGCGTCTCCACAGCCTTGCCCATCGCTTGCCCCATGTCACTTGTATCCAAATCAACATAAAGCACAACACGTTAATAAACTATGCAATTGAAAGGAATAGAATCGTAAAAATGCAACGCACCCAATCAAGCCGACCGCGCCAGTCGTCACCGCATCCGACCGCGTCGCCAAGTCGTTCGCCAACGTAGCCAAGAAAGCACCAATCTGAGGCGCACACTCCATCAGCATCGTGGCCTTGTTGGCAGCGCCAAGGCCCTGAACAATGCCCGTCAGCGCCTCCAGCACACTTTCGCGCAGCTGGTTCATGTATTCCACAACTTCCTCATCATCCGTCGCAATAGATCCGCATGCGCCAGCAGCCTGCAGAATCATCTGCAGCGAAGAAACCGCGTAGCGCTCGTACTCACCCTCAATGGCAAGCGCGATATCACCGAAGCAAGACAGGACAGGAGGCTTGACCGAGCGGTTCAGCATCGGGTTCTTGAGAATTTCAATCAGAGCAGCCACAATGTCGTCGCACAGCGGCAGGATCTTGCTCTCAAGAGCACGGCAAAGGTCGCCCACGACACCCACCGCAACACTGCACACCATGTACTCTTCGCTGTTTTTGAGACCCATCAGCACCACAGGGCCAAAGTACTGCATGTAAACTTCGAACTTGGCACCAACAACGTTGGCCAGAGCTCCAGCAGCCATAAAGGCCTCCTCCGCAGCCGCAGCGTTGCGAGTGGAGAACACCTGCAGCAGGGCCTGCATGATGCGGTCAGCCAAAGGCTCAATGTCGGTGTTTAGCTTCTGAATGGCGGCAATCAGCACACCGCACAGCAACGCCTGCAAGCCAGCCTGATCGTCGTGAAGGCTGTCCGGGTTCTCCATTAAGGTCTTAATGCTTTGCTCCAGGCGCTCCAGCACCACAGGGAGGCGCAGCATGATGTGTTCGTTCACTTCGTCGGCACCAGCCTGCACCAGGACGTTCAGAGCCTCGTAGGCAGACCCACGCAGGTTACTCTCCGTAGCGTTGGGGCGGTTGCTCGTCTCGAGCAGCTTGTCGAAGAGTGTGTTAAAGTATGGGGTCAGCATGTGAGCAGCCGCCTCCGACTCCTCGAAAGCCTTCACGATGTTGTGGATAGCGTAGCAAACATTGTGCGAAACACGAGGCTCCTGGTCCAGACCCTCGAGAAGCAACTGCATCAGGCCGGGGAGCATCTCACCGCTGATGCACCCATAGTGAAGCTCACAAATACGGCCAAGCGTCCAAGCAGTCGTATCGCGAACCAAAATGTTGTCGAACTTCATGCAGCCCATCAGGAAACCAAGAGCCTGACGTACAAGCGGAGCAATCTTGGCCGAGTCCGGGCCATCCAGAATCGAACCGAATGCCATGATGGCAGCCTCCTTCGGACGCCATTCATTGCTCTCGATGTTCTGCGTGATAAAGGTCATCGTCAGGTCCACGCAGGCGTCACCAACCACCTGGGCCACCAGCGCAAGGCATGTGGCAGCAGCCATCGACAGGTTCCACGAGTCCTCATCCTGATCGTCTTCCTGTTTCTTCAGCGTCTCCGTAAGCAGAGGAATCAGCGTGTTCAGCACTGTCTGCACGTAGTAGTTGCACGGGATGAAGTCGGTGCGGCCTTCCAGCTCTGCGTAGTTCATCTCCTCGATCAGGTCCAGCTCAACATCGCACATCGACGACCAGAACTCCAGCGACTGGAGGCCGACCTCGTCCTGGTCGCTTGTGATGGCGTTGAACGTGAGCTTGCACAGGGTCTCCATGTACTCGGCGAGGTACTCGTAGTACATCGTAGCGATGGCGGCAATGCACTCGTACGCCACCACGCGGGTGCGCAGGTCCGGCGACTGCGTCGCCTCGCAGATCTTCTGCATGAGGTGGTCGCGCTCCTGCTTGCGCTTAAAGTTCTCGTTCACGAACTCCAGACTGTTGCGCAGGGCCGTAACGGCCGCAAGGCGAATGGCGGGCGGGCGGTCGGCGCGGATGCCGTCCACGATGGCCGTAAGAATGCGGTTGGTGTCCTGCTCGTCAATGGTGTTCTCCTCCAGCTCGTCGCAAAGGTAGCCGAGGCACTCGAGCGTGGCGTGGATGCAGCCCTCGCTGCCGCTGGTGACGTTCTGCAGCAGGGACTCGAGCAGCGCCGGCCACTCCTTGGCGGGCAGCTCGATGCTGCCGATCTTGGCCACAAGCTGCGCGCTCGTGTGGCGCGCCACGGGGTCGCTGGACTGCAGCACGCCGAGCGATCCGTCCTTGATCTGCGTGCGCAGCGCCGGGTCCATGGCCATCCAGGCGTTGATCTTCTGCTGCTGCAGCGCGTCGTCCTTGGCGTCCAGCACGTTCTTGAGGTACAGGCCGGCAGCCTGGCGGCCCACCACGGCGAACTCCTCGGAGGCCAGCGCCTGCACGAGCGTCACCATGAACTGGCCCATCTGCTGCTGCAGCGCATTGTTCAGGAACTCTTCCGCCTGCTTGCGCAGCGCCAGGTCTGCGGCGACACCAAGAGGTCAGTTCGCGCGTATCTTCTCTTCTGGCGAGCGCCAGCGGCCACGTACCGGGACTCTGCGTGTTCAGGAGCGCGGCCGAGATGTCCATTGTGGTCTGGGGGTGGGGGACTGGCAGGGCGGAGGGCGCGGGGCACACGCGGCGGAGGGGGATACGCGGCGGCGGCGGGTCGTTCGGCTGCGAGCGGAAGGATAATGGGAGCAGACGAGAAGGCGGCGGACCTTCGCGAGGTTTTTCCCGGAAAAACCAAAGAGAAGCGCGAAAAACCTCGGTCGTTACGCGGTAAAACCTCGCGAAGCGCGCCCGCGGGCGCGGACGGCGGGCCCGCGGGAGGCGCGGGATCTTCACCCATACAAACGCCAAGGTAACTGGAACGGCTGGCTGAAACGGACGGTACCAGCTCGAGCGGTACACGTACCGGTTTCGAGGCAAAACGGCTTCGACGTTGATGCTGGCAGACTAAGATGAAGCCTGCACGTTGCTATTGCCATAACTACAGCGAAACTTTTGCAGCTAGGCTAAGCGTTCCTCTGCTATCAGGCCATTAGTAAGCGCATAGTCCCATAACGGCTTGCGGGCCAAACCTAGCAACCCCTGCCCTTTCCACTGCCTTTCTCACAACTTGCCAAGCGAATGCAACGTCTTGGAGTAGAAATGCCTAGTGGTGCCTACTAGAAACACAGTGTGTATGGGCAAAACTCGTATAAATATGGTTCTACACTGGGTCTCCTTCAAACACAAGGACTAGGGCATGATCCTGATCGTCATGCTACGCCAGTGGGTAGCAGGTTGTAGCGGAGACGTGCAGCAGTGCGGCGGTGGTGTGTTTGTGTGGTAGCGTGCGCAAGGGAGCGAGAAAGCGGTCGCAAAAATGGAGGTTAGGTTTGCTATTTTGCTGGGCGCATAGCGTAGTGGTAGCGCGCGTCCGCTTTGCAAGCGGAAGGCCCCGGGTTCAATCCCCGGTGTGTCCAACTCTTTGTTCGACTCACCTCCTCTTGCATGCCTTACTCGCGACGCCTACGAACACCGCCGCATTATGCCTCTCTCCGTAACCACAACGGACCACCACCACGCTACAGCACACTCGCACCTTCACTTCCACCTCACACACTCGTCGGTCTGCATGTCTGCGTGGCCATACACGCTCATCTGGTCTTCGACGCCTCTTTCCTCGTAAACCGCACACACGTGCGCGCACAGACACCAAGCACGCAAGACAGCACGCCTTAATCTGGCAGCCAATCTGGCAGATTCGCATATGCGTGTCCTACGTTGGCTGTCTGAACAGCCGAAGTTGTGTGTCTCTGCTCAACCAGGCCCTCCGAAAATGGCGCTGCAATACCATTTTGACCTATTTCCGGAATAAGTTATTGCGTTGCGCTTTCGACAAGCTTTCAATAAATTATTCAATATACGGCAACAATTTCAAGTACAAGATGGCAACATGCATTTTGAAGATATGAACAATCTGTCAGCTTACGCGTTGACAACGTTCGAGACAGTCGCTGCTCCCCAGAAGCGCCTGTTCACTTTGAGAAATAGCAGCATTTCAAGTCGAATAGGGAGAATGCTGTGGCGGTGAAGCGCGAGAACATGACGTGCCTTACTAAAAAGACGCTCCGCGGCATTCGATGTCGGAGGAATGAAGCGCACGCCACGGTAAACTTGAACTGCAGCTCGGTGCTTCTTGCGCGCGCGTAATGCGCGATCAGCAAACCTAGCGCCATCGTCATCTTCAGCAAAAGTCTCCCTCAGGCCTGCCACAGGCTCCGCGAAGTCCTTCAGAAGGTTGCACTGCTCGGTCGAGAGGTCAGCCTCCTTCCCGAGCAGTACCTGCACGCAGGCGTTTTCGAACGCAGCGCCTTTCACAATTTGGGCCTCTGCCCCCAGGTACTCGGCAACCGCCGGGTGCCACTCAATCAGAGCGTCAAAAATGTCTCGCACGTCGAGCAGGTGACATTTTCGTCGCTCTGCAGTTTCTTGGAGGCCGACTTGAACTCACGGAGATGGCCCTGAAGCGCGCGCAACTTGTGCTCCTCGTGGCGCGAAGGCATCAGCTCCGCCAGCTAGTCATCGGACGTGTCGACGAAGTCCTTTATTTCAAAAAAGCGCTTCACCATTATGTATGTCGAGTCCCAGCGCGTACTTTGGCGGAACACAAGTCTTATTTTCCTAAATTGTCAAAAAAACGTAATTTTAGAAAATTGCAATTTATAGCCAATCAAATTGCAGTAAACCTACCGAAGTTTCGCAGAATGGTTGAGGTTGCGTAATTTACGCATGAGGTCCTGGATCTTGTCTAGCAAGCCATTGTATTCAGACATGAACTTCTACACGGCAAGGTTTAGGCGGTGGAAACACACCCAACAAGTGGAATAGCCAAAAGATTGGCTAGCTGGTGTTGACGGCACAATTGTCGCCAACAAGGTAGATCACGTCCTCAATTTTACGGTTGAAAAAGGGAATATCTCCTTCCAGAAACTTAACGTGGCTAGCGGAGGTGTGGTCGGTAACATCTTCATCAATCAAAGGCGCAAATGCCAGGAGCACTTTGTCAGCCCTACCGTCGTGTTGGACAACCGCAAAACGGCGAGGTATGCTCCGATTGGAAAGTCCACCCATCTAACATGAAACCAAATTTGGCAGGGAGGGCAAGCGCGATGTCAATTTCGACTTGACGCACGACCAAACCCGCGTACTTCAGCAGCGTCTCCGTCGATTTTTTTTCCAAACTGGTGTATTTGGACACCACTTCGTTTTCGCACCACAAAAACGGCAGGTTACACGTCGTAGCCCAGTCTAGCCAACATAAAACTGTCTGCGACTTGCGGTCTATGAAACTGACCAATGTAGCGGTGTTGGTGCCGCTGGCCATCATCGTAGTTACAAACTCGGGGTGTCGTTTGACGATGTGATCGAACAAGTTGCTGTAGCCAGTCCTAGGAGCTTGCTTGCGCACTACAGAGCGCTGGCAACGAAAGTAGGCAGTCAGCTTGTCTTGGGCATCCGTGACGACGTTGTAGAAGTAGTTGCAAACTTGGCGCGTAGTGAAGGGGTTGTTTGTTGCCATCTCAATTTTGAAATGAGACCAAACAGCCAGTAAAATGTTTAACGAGCGCGCTAGCACGACAACTGTGAAGAAGCTACGAGAACCAGTCCTTTCAATGTGGTAAAAAATAGCTGCAACAAACTCGTAATTACGCAAATCTGCTTTTTATGTCCGTACAATCATTTTGTAAAAAGACGATCGTAGGTTATATTGTTTTTTTGGCTAATAAACAAAATGAATAATTCCGTACAAATATTTCCGTATATTGTCAATTCAGTTATTTATTCGGAGGGCCTGACGCCAACGCATACAAATGCATGCTCAGCAATCCTTGAGTAGCAAGTCCTCAGATCATCAAGGTACACTGGTCTTGGTCGTTTGAAGACGACGAAGTCCTGACTGTACGACGAGCCCAAATAGCCTGCCTGTAAGGATGTACGTCGTGTCGAGAAAAATAAAGAGGACGAAGATGGATTTCATCTGCTGGAATAGCGCTGCCAGTGTTGGGTACAAATCAAGAACCAATGTAGCCATCTCTATTTCAAAGAAAGCACTAATTTGTTGTCCTATTTCCCGGTTCAACCCGGTAAAGTCCGCGTTAGGAACTGCAACTTTCCCAAAACGCAGCCATTCCCGATCCATCACCGCAAGTGCAGCGCGCGGCATGGAGGAGCCGGTCGCGCACCTGCTCAAGGAGCTGGCGGCCTTCCTGGCGCACCAGCACGCGGTGGACAGCGTGGAGGAGACGGTGGGCCACCTGCAGGCCGCCGTCGCCGACGCCATGGCGCGCTCGCGGGCCGCGGCGCAGCAGTGCACCATCCTGCTGTTCCAGAGCGCGGAGCCGCCCAGTCTGCTGCGCTTCCTGGCGCTCAGCGCCGACTTCGCCGACGACGCGCGCAAGCGCGAGGTGTCCGCCGCCAGAGGCAGCGTGCTGGCGCTGCTGGCCGCCTTCCTGAAGGCCTACGGGGCCAACCGCGCGCTCTCCAAGCAGCACGTGGTGGACATCTACAAGACGTGCCAGCAGACGGCGCGGACCGACCCATTTAACCGAGTCAAAGCCCACGCGCTGACGGTAGGAGGAGCTGTGTCGAGATTACTATGTGGAGGTGTTAAGTTTTTTTAAATTGTCGTGGATGAAGGTGGTCGTGCATGTGCTAAAGTACGCCAACAACCGAGTCTCCAATCAAGACATTGCACCGAGAGCCTATGTGGAAAAGCTGTTCTACGATATCAAGTTTTCCAAGGCGACGCAGACCGCGAAGGTAATGAGTGGAAGTGCGCAGGGTTTTGTGCAAGTGTTGATGGCGTGTTGTTGTGTAGGGACAAATGCTGGAGCTTATAGGCTTCTTAGTGGAAAAGTTTCCGAAAGATGTGGAGGAGTCCGTGGCTCCTCTGCTGAGTTGGATTGAAGACACGTTGGAGAAGCAGTTCTCGAGCAACGCCCCTGAAATGATGATGGTGAATGGGTTGCTGTTTGCGCTTGCTCGATTGTTGGAATGTGACCCAGAACGATACAAAAGCGACACAGACTTGCGGAAGAAGGTTTACTCGTACGTTCTGTGGGCAGATAAAGGATTAGGAGGAAATAACTAAGCGTGGCTAACATTGTGCGTCAACTTGTGTAGGTATTTGCTAACTGTGTTCACAACGACCGTTAGCGGAAATCTTTCGCGCTATCAAGTGACTAAATCGGCTGAAATATTTCTTACGCAGCATGCTCGAACGTTTCAGCATGAGATTGGTCCTAATGGTCACGTATGGTTCTCGTATTTGAAATTTTGTTGCATGAGCGAGAACAAAACGGTACATAGTTATATTTTAGATAAGTGCATCAACTGTTTGGATCTAACTGAAGTGTTTTATCTGACAGATCAAGGAGCACGCGTTTGGATGCTCAAATGCAGTGTTCCAAAGTCTAAACGCGTACCTCGTAGAAACAAAAGATGACACGCGCAAAAAGTGTTTGAACAAAATTATGAAGGACGTTCTCCCAGTTGTGAGTGATTCCACCGCAAGTACATCCATGATGGCATTTGCAATTCAATGCATCGGTTGGTTTGCCTCGTCAATCTACGATTATCTTGGGGCAAAAGGCTACAGCAAGATTGAAGAACGATTAAAAGCGTTTGGCGAGACCCTCTTGGCATTGGATACAAAAGCAATAGCGTGGAGATGGCCGCTTTTTTCGCAGTATGTACAATGCGTTGGACATTTTGTGCGAGAGGTAAGGCCTGTCCAGATGCAAAGAGGTAACTTAACTTGTGCTAACTATTTTTTGTTTTGGTACAGCGTCACGATGTCCCGCTTGACGAAGGGTATGTCAAATTTATCGGAGATATTCTATGCCGTCTGATGACAGCATACCCTCAATGCCTCTGGAAATCGAAAGCTGTGGTGCACAAGTCGGTTGCAGCAGTTTTTGCTGCTTTATCGGCCTGGACAGTGATAGATCCTCTTGTTGATCGCTTTGTACTTCACACGTTGATGCTGAGCATTTCGAATACCACGGATCCCGATCAAACGGTATGTGATGTGTGTATCATCAAATGTTTGTCTTTCTGTTTGACAAACAGCAATTGTTCTGTTGAATGTGGTAGATTATTTATCACCCAGACACAGGAGAAATAGTGACAAACCTTTTGTACGAGTATGAAGGCTTTTGGCTGGCCTTGCTTCGCTATCGTTCAGAAACGCTTACGGTGCTTCTCCCAGCTGGAGTAACGGGTAGTGACGACGTTGAAATGATGGAACCATCAGATGCTGGTAGAACGCTCCAAGCAATCCTGTCTGATTCTACGATCAAAAATGTTCTAAATATTATCAGTCAGCTCAACCTCTCATACCAGTTTGACCTGCAAACGACAAGCAATGGAAAGAATACGACCGGATATGCGGTAAGCCTCGTTAAACATTTTGTTTTGGGTTTTGATCTGACTTTTTGGTACCCACTCTACTGTGTAGCCAACTGTCCCTCGGGATCACTCGATCATGCTAAACCTAACAGAGTTTTTTGAGAGGGTAATCGGAAAAGTACCGAACGTTCTGTTACTTCCGTGGGTACGTTACTCTGCCATATGATTTGGACGGCTATTTGACAAGTGTATGCTATGATCAATCAGATACCCCTCCTTATGCAGCAGATACTTATTTTGTCGTCCCAGCTTCCTTTGGTTTCGAGCTTCTACCGAATTGGAACAGTACTAGCTTTGACAATGGATCATACAAAGTATTTTGATGAGCTACCAAATCATAGCGAGTACGACGCTGATCGTCGCTCCTATTTCCGTAGCGAATATGCAAGTTTCATCCAACGGGCTTGCGGTCAAGTGCGGTTTTACCAGGATGAGCTGCTTTTGACATGTGCCGAGTTTGTTTTGGCATCACCAATTGGTTTGGTACCAATTCAAAGCATGGTTGATATTGTGAGGTCAATTTTGGAACTGGGTAAATCGTATCTTCCTGCTGCTAGCATCGCTATATCAGCACTAGAGCGCTGGCAAAGGCGATGTCCAGAAAAGTTAGAGGATGTAATCTCGGAAACTGCGACACTGGTTTCATCGTTCCTAGATCAAGACGGTTTCGACAATGAAGAATTGAAATCTACTGGCAGCATCATGGATAATAGTGACGCCAATGGAGAATCCGACCTTACTCAACTACAGCGACGTATTTTGCTGCTTCTGGGGAGGTGCGGCGGTAAAGTGTCACTTTTAATAAGTGAGCCTCCTTCTGTCGTCAATGCTAGCGGTAGCATGGGAAGTCTCTCATCGCCCTTCTTTCGGTTAGATCTTCAACTTAATGAAGTTTCCTTGTCCCTCCCGATGGATTCAATTTTATCACATCTTGGCAATTTGGCAGTCAATAGTTCTGTTAGGCGCGTGAAGGCTAGTGCAAGCGAATGTTATCACGCCTTAGTATGTTATCTGTGTGGAAAGACGGCAACTCACCCTAATGCAGGTGGGAAGAAAACCGTGTTTTACGATATGTGGCGCGGGGTAATAGCACGCGTTCTGCGCTTAGCTACAGATCCAGAAAAAATCTGTAGGTCACTTTTTGAGCCGCTGCTCTTCCAGCTGCTGCGCTGGTTGGCAACAAATAGTGACGTATTTCCGTTTGAGTACGCAAGCATGCTGGACGAATTAACGCGAAGTTTGTCTGACCCGGAGACCGCTGTCCGCACGATATCTGCTCGGTGTATCGCGAAGCTGCTCTCGATAGCTCTCGAGAAAACCACAACGGAGCTACAGGTTGATGATATATTTGAAAGAGTGTTTTCGCTATGTCGGCATCCTGGTGCTGTTCAGCGTAGTGGGGCTGCAGCCTCAATAAGCTATTTTCTTCGGACGTTAAATGAAGAGGATGGAGCGGTTTTGACGAGGTTTGCCTTACCCTGCGTTAGAAACCTTCTCAATGCTCTACGTTTGTGTGATGTCGATGATCGAAACAAGGTTGGCGGTGTGGATATATCTCGAGACGTGATTTCAAAAGCAGTGACAAAGATCGAACGCGGAATCTCTCGCTTTCCTCAGTTTTTTTGTAAAGGAAGCATACCAGGCCGGAAAACTACAATTGAAGGCGGTGTTCTTCAAGAAACTACGAGTTGGCTCTTTCAACAAACTGGTGCACGTGAGGTGTTGTTTCGTCAGCTATGTCGACGCCTTTTCGTATCTTTTAGCCTGTTGAGTCATAAGTCGAGCTCAGAATGGCTTCAACAATACGCCTTAACGCACGGATGTGAAGCTATAAGTTCTGCGTTGGTACCGATGCGTTCACTAGCACATACCGTGTTTGATATCTCGATGGAGTGGATGGAGCAGTTGTCTGCGTCTATTGAAAGTTACGTTTGGTGCGTAGAGTTGGTAGGTGACAAAGCGGAGGGCATTTTTAAGCTTGCTACATCTAGCCCTCGGCAAGAAAGTGCTAAGCGGAAAAACGTTTCTGGCGCGCTTGAGCCGAACGAACGCAACTGTCAACAAACACTTGCATGGGCTATTGAAAGTTTTCTGAAGCACAAGAGTCCTTGGGAAGATATATCACTGGAAAAGGATTGGGCTAAAGCGTATCTATCAGTTTTAACTTCCATATGTCATTGCATTAAATCTCTCATGAGCAGCGGTAATGTAATGCTTCGACGTGTTGCGGATGTCGACGACCAATTCTTTCAAGCTACGATTGCTAAGAAGCTTCTTGAGGCGTTACTGCATCGTCACGATTCGTGGACTAATATTACTTCGCGTTCATATGACGAAATTGAAGACTTTTGTGCTGAAATAGTCGCACGCAGCCAAGACTGGTCAATCCAAGTTGCTCAAACGGTAGATGACTTGCTTTTGACATTAACGTCGACTCTTACCGCCACGACAAGTGATGAAACGTTTGCCAAGCATGCAAAATCTATTGCAATACTTTCGTTCTTTGGAAGCGAGGTACGAGTTTTCTGTTATGAAAAGTGCCGCTGAGTAGGATGTTTTAACTAGTTTGGCTATGATTTGCAGATTCTAGGTGCAAGAATTGTTAGCTCTCCGGTGGCGGACAAGCACGCTGCAACTTTTGCTCTGGTCGCACGCAAAACAAGCCAATTCGGACGTTGCTTACCTGAAAGTCGTCGTGTGACTATTGCAGCACTGAAGGCTGCAGCTGCTTGTGGCTGGAAAATTTCCGACATATTCGTAAACCCTACCGATCTGCAGATGTACGGTCCTGTGCTGGAAGGTGTGATAAACTTTATTCCTACGCTTGCGGTTTGGAAGCGGTGCGCTAGCGACTTAGTTTCATTGTCATTGACAAATGAGTATGTCGTCAAAGTGTTGTCGGAAGTTATTCATCAAGTTGCTAGTTTTAAGGTATATGCGGCCAGATCGACTGAGTGGGATATGTTCACAAAAACGTTAGTGACAAATATCAAGCAATTTGTCACGAGTTTGGATAGTGCTAAAGCTGATACTCAACGGACACTGTCTCTGCTACACGTTCTTCGATTCTTTTTGGAGCTCTGCAAGCAATGTTCTCCGGATCTGGTCGAGGCCCTACGCATTGGGCCTATTCGTGACATTCAAGATGCAGCCATTGTTTTGCTGAAACAGCGAGGGTGTAGCTACTTAGTGAAAGCTGACATCTTACGCATACTTGCTTCGCTGGGGCCCTCTTCGATTTTAGCTACCGGTAAGGAGTACATCTCGTATCCGACGTTAGATGCACTCGTGGCATTTGTTTTTGACGAGTTTCCGATCGTCTCAACTGATGTTGTGCGTGGCTCGAAGGAATATGACGTTTACCACTTGCTGTATTCCGAATTACTGGGTGTAATTGAGCAGAGTGGTTCGATTGCATACACCAAAGTTATCTACCCAAGTCTAAAGGAAGGAGACAATCATCTTTTCAGAGCAGAAATCAAGCAAATGCTGGCACGGTTTACAATCTCGCTCAGCGGTGGTGTAACTGACGAGGCACAAAACAATGCAAGCGTACAGGTCCACTTAGTGGAGCTTTTGGATATTTTGCTTGATCCTGCGTTGCACATCTCCATACGCAAAACTCTTCTCGAGGAACTGTTTACGCCTTTAATAGAGTGTCAGACTCGTGATACGCTACAGCAGTTTTATTTGATGAAAAGCCCCTCAAAGAATTCGACCATTATCGCCTTACTTGCCGCTTTAATTTCAACGGCAGCTGATGTTACATCTGGAGGCAGCCGCATTGGGGTGTTTGTAGCGTTTTCATTAGTCGAAATTTTGTATCGCCTGCTGGACCCGGAGATTGTTCGGACTAACATTAATTCTTCTTTTCTGGGTCATAATAATGGTAAGGGTCGAGAGTTTACGATGTTAGTCTGTAAGTGTGCGAGCAAGGTGTTAACGAAGGCTTATGAAGAAGTTGACGATCTGACGCGATTGGCATGCTGTGCAGCCTACAGTTGTCTACTCACAGCCGTGTCACGAACACAAAAGAAGGAAAAGTTTTTCGACCAGATTTTGTTTCAACCGGCGCTTTGGGAAAACATTCTAGATCTCTCACGTGAGTACAAGTTATGCGCTGAGACAGAAACGTTTGCTACGATACCTTTATCAAGCTTATCTACAGTTTCTCTTCAGACTCGACTTGACCCAAGCGCAGCAAACCCAAAATCAAAGCAAAATGCGCCAAGTGTGCTGCAATTTTTTACAGCTAGCAGCCTAAGTATGGATGCAGACATATTAAGAGTTTCCACGATGCCTGGACCGTTGGATGTCGATCAGGCGAATGCCGGCTATGAAAACGTTGAAATCGAACTTGATGAGTTAAATCAGCACCCTTGTATGATCCCGCTGCTACGTGTGCTTATACAAATGAAAGTGGATTTCGGTTCTAGCTGGTCCCAAAAGACGATGCCTGGCTGGATGAAAAAACTATATGACGTGATCATCGGCACGTCGACGGCCCTAAATGTGCGTTTGTTCTTGGCAAAAATGGTGTTGAATATTCCAGGAGTATTCGTGACATATGCTTCTTCTTGGTTGGGTGCCGTTGCAGATGTCCTTATTGATGCGAGTGCATCTCAAAAGGTCCCTGAGTTTAGCTATGTGCTACGTGATTGCTGCAATTTAGTTTTGGAATCATGGAAAGATGTCTCTGTGACTGCTCTCAAAGACACGGTCAGCCGATTTATCAACGAATTAATCAAGCTTTGCCCTGACCGGAATAATATGATTCGAGACAATAATGTTATGTTGGTAACCAAGATGATAACACTTTGGAAAGACTCGGTGAATATTGATGTGAGTATTTTAACCACTTACCTAAACGCGGATGACGAGGATACAAAAATGAAGTCGGCAAAGCAGTTCGCTGCCCTCCAAACAGTCAGTGCAATGATGGATTCTGGACTAGCCCGTGATATAGCACTTGCTGGTGATGGAGAGCAAACAATTGAAGCTGGAATCCTGTTGGTAATGAAAGCGAAGAGCTCATCATTGTATACCCTGGCGGCTGAAGTTGGGGGGTTGTATCTGCGTTTTGTAGCAGACGCCCAGTCCGAAGAGTTCATGTGTAATTTGAAAAACTTGATATTGTGCTCGTACAATGACGAAGATTTTGGCCGCTTCCTAGCATTGCTACGAAATACCTCGATGCATCAACCTCAAGTCATTGATTCCAGCATGCTTCAGCGTTTATCCTTTGTGCTTCCGAAGGCTGTGTCAGTCGATTCGTGGGCATTGCTGGCAGCTGACTGCCTTGGCAATGCTGCTAGAAACGATAGCGTCAGCAAAGATGTATTTATTCATGCACAGTCTGTTCTTGGACGCTTTATTGCCCACCGACATCCTGGTGTACAGTACAGTACTCTGCAAGCTATATCACGCATCGTGGATTACTTGAGTCCACATGATCTGAATGTGCTGATTACAAAATCGTCTGAGGGTGGTCTAAGCATGTTAAGGATATATGAAGTGCATGAGCTCTCCCAGTGCCGAGGGCTACTGTTTGCCATTGCCAAAACGTTATACGAGAGAGATCTATCGGTAGACGTGAAAGTCAAATTGAGGGCTTCTTTGCTACACGGATTATGCGATCCTGACGATGCACTGAGAAAGGAAGCGTTTGAATACTGGAATACGTTTGAGGTAATGGACAACACCTGTAGCGATCGCGTTCTCACCATCTTTGATTCCTTATATTCCCAAGAATATGCGGATAAGTGGGTGCTATACGCTACCAATTTGCTTCTAAGAATGGCTAAGGAAAGCAGCGATTTTCACCGACCACTGTTCCCAAGCGCGTTGAGTAGTGGAGAATATTCAGAAACTGAAATTGATGCGAGTTGGGAGGCAAAAACGCAGTCAATGGCACCGTTGTTTTCAGTGGAAACTGACATTTTCAGTGCACATCAAGAGCCAACAGCGTCTGATAGCATTGACTCGCAGAGTGATGGTCCATTGACCAGCACGATGCAGTCTCAGTTGTTTCCTTCCAAACCAGGTAAGCCTGCAACTCGCCTTAATACTTGGTGGCGTGTCTTTGAAAAGTAATCGTGTATACGCTGTCCGTTTGAATACTACAGCCGGTGTCTACAGTCAAACTAGTAAAAATGTAAACGCTTCACAGCAGCGAGCACGTTTTCCAAAGCGACAAGCTTCTACGGACAAGTTGGTGGTGAGGGACTCATCGAGCTACGGGAAGAAAGCTTCAAAAAGATATTTTCAAAACCAGTACGCTTTACGGAAGAAGCACGAAGCAGCTCAAGTAGCCCGAGAACGCACACAGTGGCAAGGACAGGTGTCTATACAAAGAACATATCGAGTTGGTGAATTTCCTGATATTCAGATTACTCAAAACGACATTGTGGGTCCCCTGATGTCGCTGTGCGAAGTGCACGCCGAGACATCTAGTCTCGTTTTTGGCACTTTGTTTTCATCGGTTGTGACAACCCCTCAATTTGAACAGTCTGGAAATATTCGTCAGTTAGCAGAAAAACTTGATCGGACATTGGTTCTTTCCAAGACATCGTCGGTATACGTTGACGCCGTCGTATCTGCTTACTTCACAACTATAGCCAAAAACCCTAGGCTTTGCGAATTACTTGCTATTTCGCCCAGGACCATTGGCGAAGCTGGTCTTTCAAGCGGAAAGTATCATCTCAGTGAGCTGGCTCTGGAAGAGCAGCTAATTTATACAAATCAACGCAAGGATTGGGACCATGACATTATAAACAACGAATATGCGACAACTAGCTGGGATCTACTCCACAAGTTATTGAGCACTGTACACAAAAGAAATTTCCTGATCGCGTTATCAATGGCATGTAGCACAACTACCGAGTCCAAGCTTGCTTTACAAGCGCAGCTCTCCGGAGACCTCCCGCTGGCAATTGCAACGTACAAGAAGGCAGAAACTATGTTGGACTCGCAAATGGAGGTATTGGACGATAGTTACTCATTAGCCATTGCTGCAGATGCTACGAGGTGCCGATGGCAGAGGTTTAATTGTTTAGAGACGTTAAACAACTGGGACGCGCTGTACAGCGAGATAAATGACATGACCAAGGACGACACTGAGTTTCTGTGGAGGCAGAACCCCCCTTATTTGGAGCAAGGAGTCGGCCACTACATGCGTTCGTGTTTGGGTTTGGCTGAACGAAGTGGCGATCAAGACGCTCTGGTGGATCTCAAATCCTTCGTTGAGATTGCTAAGAATGTTTCGACAAAACAAGAACTAGTTCAGTCAAGATTCCCGGTTGAGGTTTGCTTGACGTATCTCTTGACGGGTGACAAGAATCAAGCTCGTGTTTGCATAGAAAACTTTTACAGCGCCTTTCTAAAAACGTGGAGACAGATCAGCTCAATGGCTGTGTCTTCACGTATGGAGTTAATGCAGTCGCTGTCGTCAATAGTGGAAGTTGACGAACTGCTGATGCATTTCAGAGTTGATCACCAAAGTGCTAGCAACCAGAAGCAATCAAGTATTGCGCAGTTTGTTAATGCATGGCGCAGATCGCCTCCATCTACCGGTGAGGATGGCATGATTCTTTGGTCTCAGCACACTATGGTTCAAAGCGCTATTGCTAGCTTTCTGTTGGATTGTGGAGAAGACCAAGAAACGGTTTCGGATGAAGCACGTTTGACTGTGTTAGGAAGTAAAAGCAACGCGATGCTACAATACGCAAACGCTGCGATCTCGTGCAATGTTTTAGCGCTGGCTTCAAAAATGTTGAAGGGCTACCGCGAACTGTGCAACGCGAACAATCTTCCTAAGTTGAGTGTGCAAATGGTAGAGGTGTTTGTTTCACACGTGCTGAAATTGGTTGATCATCAGCAGCAGATATCAGATACGGGTGAGCTGACTTCAAGTTCATTGAAATTAATCACGAGATACTACGAGACGGCCACAAAAATGTTTGACAATGTCGAGATAATGAACATGATGGAGACAGCACATGCCAGTGATAAGGTGGCGATGGGCTACCTAGAAGCCAAGACTTTTGCCAGTGCCGCTACATTTTATGCCGCGAATGATGTTGACGACAGTCTCAAAGAGGAATATTTTTCGCGATCACTGGATATGTTCAAACTTTCCTGCGAGCGTATTAACTTTTCACCTGTTGATTCAAACTCAAAACCAGATGAAGCTACGTCTGCGGCTTTTCTGAGGTGTCGGCTAACCTTCATCGAGTTTTTGAATGACTTACTGTACAAACGGAAAATGGAAAAGTTGGCCCAGCTAACTGATCGAAAAACAATGATCAGGCTTCTGGCGGAAAATATTCTGGGAGGGATGGCTACCGGTGACCGTGAATGCGCCCATTATTTCCCTCAAATATGCGATGTGATCGCTCCTTACCCGGATATTGTGGCTGAATTTGAACAACACGTCTTGACGAATGTTCCACTATGGACGTGTCTGCAGTGGTCGGCTCAGTTGATGGCATTACTAAATGGTCCAATCGGTAAAACGATTGTTGCGATCCTGGAAAAGGTTTGCTGTCGTGCTAAGTTTTTTTTATTCGCCATTCTTTTGTAACCCATTCTTTCATATTTGTGCAGATGGCCGAAAAATATCCAGTTGCTCTCTTCTATGACTTCATGGTCACATGCAGATCCTCTATGGTTGCATTCAAGGTGGACCTGCGTCGCCTTGAGGTGTTGCTGACAAATTCCGTGATGGAAAAATTTGTCACCGCGTTACGATTGTATGTCGTTTGTCCTGATTCGGTATGTGTTACGTGGAACTGACGAAGAGTTGATGTGGTCCTATGCAGAATTCATCACCCAGAGCTTCGGTTGAAAGAAGGTCTGAGAGAGGTCGCAAAGCTTTTAGACGATAACCGCGCGATTGATGCTCGCGAAAGGGTGAACACGCTATGGAAGGATTGCTTTTCACCTGATCGCCCACTTCTTGGTGGTCAGATTGGCCGATATAACCGTGAGTGGAGCAGAAAAGCAAAACGGGATGTTGAAAAGATAATGGGCAAGGATGGCGGTAATCTGACAACAAAAACAGTAAATTCTGCTCGTGAGTGGATTTCGAACCACTTCGGTGTTACCCCCGGCAGATACGGTATCACTAAAGACATGAAGGCGCATCTCGGTGATTTTGCTGAATGGCTCGAAGAATTTGACCATTCGAAGTGTATCCTGGAACTTCCAGGGCAGTATACAGCACGTAAGTTTCGCTTTGGTTATTGCTATCTCTCGAGAGTCCCACGTGCTTAACTTAATGTTTTGTGATGGTGCAGATTGGGGGCCACCAGATCCGACCACACATATTCGAATTTTGAGTTTTGATTCCATGCTAGGAGTATTGGCATCGAAGCAGTTGCCAAAAAGGCTGGTCGTGCACTGTAGTGACGAGAAAGACTACACCTTTCTTGTCAAAGGAGGCGAGGATTTGCGGCTTGACCAGCGAATTGAGCAGCTTTTCGGTGTGATGAACCAAATCCTTGCAGCTGACCCACGGTGTCGCGATCAAAGACTTTCCCTAACCACTTATAACGTAGTTCCGATGACACAGGAAATTGGAATCCTGGAGTGGGTGGATGGTACTTCAACTTTAAAAGGAGTGATTGAAGCACAGCTACAGATTGATGATCGCTGCGCAGATCTTAAGAGTAACAAGAGGCAAAAACTGGAGCTGTTTAATACAACAGCGGCAAAGGCGTACGAAACGTTTCTTCTGAAGCAACGCGGTGCGAGTTTCAGTGCGAAAGTTGCTGCACCTCGATCAAAAGATGTAGTGGAGCAGTTTGCAAAGGTGCAGGCGATGATTCCTGGTGATTTGCTACGGCGTCAATTGTTGGGGCTGGGCTCCAACTTTGAGGCCTTTTTGCTTGTTCGAGATCACTTCTTGAAGTCTGTGGCCGTGTTTAATGCGTGCTCGTATGTATTGGGGATCGGCGATCGCCACCTTGATAACTTCCTCTTTGATCTCTCCAGTGGCAGGGTGATTGGTATTGACTTTGGTGTGAGTTTTGGCGCTGGCGCAAGCGCCCTCCCTGTTCCTGAACTCATCCCCTTCCGGTACACGCGCCAAATGGATTTTGTATTCCAGCCTTACGATGGGCCGAACCTTCTGGCGCAGGAGATGCAGGCGGTGTTCGAAGCTTTGCGCTCGAAGCGACAAGTGGTCGAAAGCGTGATGAATGTGTTTCTGCATGAGCCGCTATTGGACTGGCAGCAATCGACTACGATGCACCAGAAGTCGCTATTTGAGGGAGGCGATGCCCAGTCTACCCTGCAGTCGACGTTGCAAGACAGTGATGCGGATATGGAGGAAGTGGAGGAGCCCGCTTCTAAACGCGCGTCTCGATCGAGTAAAGGGTCGACTGCGTCTCCTGCTGGTGCTAGCAGTGCAACTAGCGCTTGGCTTCCTGATGTCAAGATCGCCATCGCGCGCAGGAAGCTGGAGGGGGTGTCGCCTGGGTTGCTGCTGAAAGAAGAGCTGTCACAAAACCCCCATTTGAAGCAGCAAATGAGCAAGTTTCATGATCTGGTCGACGCGGCGTGCAGCACGAGCGAACATGGCGCGAACGAGATGGCAATCTTGAGTTCGCTAGCGCAAGCGCAGGAGCTATTGACAATGGCGTCCGCACCCGATTTGCTCGGACGCACATTTCAAGGCTGGATGCCGTGGCTGTGACGGAACTACCAGTAGTGAAAGAGTGTTGGCTTTAAGTTGTCAGGATTCAATGAAATCATTAAGATTTTGCTTTGAAGACTTCTCTACAATAGTCGATGCATGCAGATACTCGAGGTTAGTAGCTAGCAGATGAAAAACTTGATTCTCATAAAGCGAATACGAGTCGCACTAAAGTTTTTTCGAGATCGGCGTACGCCTACCGCGCGCTTTTTCGAGCGCCGTGTGGACGTCACGCACCGACTTCCACGGGACATGCGGTTCTGCAGGCTGACAACAAGAGCGACAGTATCGAGACAGCGAATGCGCAGCGTATGCAGACCGCGGAGGTTGCCCCAGCCGGCCAATGGGACGCAAGATCGGCGACCTTTAGAGGTCGGAGGCACGCGCGGGCGGCCAATCAGCGCGTCCGGCGGCGAGTTGCGGTCGGGGGCGCCAAGGCTGCGGACACACAACCGATGCATCATCGGCTCGTTCCGATGGTGTTAGCGCGTGTGACGGCATCGGCGGAGCCTTGAAGCTCGCGCCGCGCGGCGCGTGGCAGCCACGCTCCCTTTCGGCGCCGACACCGCGTGGCGGTCTGATTAATACATGCTGCAAATCTCGGCGCACGCCAGTTGACGCGGCGCCGCTGGTCGACACGGCGTCGGCGCTGCCGCTGCTCGGGCCGAGTATCTTCTCTAGGTGCTTGAAGCCGCTGGCCGCCTGCTCTCGCCTCCGCCGGGTCTCTTGAGCCGCGGTGCGCGGCGCGTGCCTCGGCCCAGTGGCTGGTGGCGGCGCGAAGGCGGCCCGGTCCTGGGCGAAGTGACTTGGCGCGGCGGTCGGGATCCATTGGCTGCGCGCCGATCTCGGTGTGCGCGACCCGAAGCCGGCGGTGTGTTGACACAATTGACAAGAGTTGTTGCTAGCAATGTCATGGTTGCCACCTCGTTAGCACCGTTTCCTCCGCTGCCCCCACAATCTGTGATAGAGGTGCGGCGATCTGCACTGCATTGCTTCAAACGAAAATTTTGTACGTGTACGAGGTAAAAACAAAAGTGAAACTCGCAATGTGGCCTTCGCGCTTCATCCCAACGCAGTGGCTGGTTTTGCCGCTATCCAACAACCAGCACCTGTCAGGTTCTCCCGAGCGTTGATTGGTCGGCCACTTCAACTTGGCTCGGTCGAGCACGCGCTGCTAGCTGTTCGCACCTGACAGTCCGCACCTGACAGCGAGTTGTCTCTGCAGTGAAGTGATCCGACGACTTCTTTCGCGGCAGACTGCCACGGGATCACGCGGCGTGATTGAGCGCCGGCACGCGTGCCCTTCGCCGACGACGACCGCTGGTGGCGTCAAGCGCGATTTGCTGCCGGACAAGTCCGGGCGCGGGCCAGGCCCGAGTGCATTGCTTTGCCTCGGCGCGCCGTCAGGCGCGCATAATCCTCGGACTCGCCGTGGCACGACCACCGGCTTCGGGTCGCGCACACCGAGATCGGCGCGCAGCCAATGGATCCCGACCGCCGCGCCAAGTCACTTCGCCCAGGACCGGGCCGCCTTCGCGCCGCCACCAGCCACTGGGCCGAGGCACGCGCCGCGCACCGCGGCTCAAGAGACCCGGCGGAGGCGAGAGCAGGCGGCCAGCGGCTTCAAGCACCTAGAGAAGATACTCGGCCCGAGCAGCGGCAGCGCCGACGCCGTGTCGACCAGCGGCGCCGCGTCAACTGGCGTGCGCCGAGATTTGCAGCATGTATTAATCAGACCGCCACGCGGTGTCGGCGCCGAAAGGGAGCGTGGCTGCCACGCGCCGCGCGGCGCGAGCTTCAAGGCTCCGCCGATGCCGTCACACGCGCTAACACCATCGGAACGAGCCGATGATGCATCGGTTGTGTGTCCGCAGCCTTGGCGCCCCCGACCGCAACTCGCCGCCGGACGCGCTGATTGGCCGCCCGCGCGTGCCTCCGACCTCTAAAGGTCGCCGATCTTGCGTCCCATTGGCCGGCTGGGGCAACCTCCGCGGTCTGCATACGCTGCGCATTCGCTGTCTCGATACTGTCGCTCTTGTTGTCAGCCTGCAGAACCGCATGTCCCGTGGAAGTCGGCGCGTGACGATCACGCGGCGTTCGAAAAAGCGCGCGGCAGGCGTACGCCGATCCCGGCCAACTCCTGGTCGTCCACACGCCGCGCGTGGCAGCGGCCAGTCGCGATCCCGGCCTCGGCCCAAACTCAGCCAGCGGTAACGGCCGCTTGACTCGCCGCGGCGTCTATCTGGCCTCATTTCTCAAGCGGCAGTTCGGCCCACGTCACTCTCGTACCGCCCGATTGCGCAACCTTCGAGCGACATCCGCGGCGTTAGGAATAGCGCAGCGGTCACTTGCCTTTTTGCCGCACGCGACGCACACCGCCGCGCGCGCCGAGTGTTGACCTGCGGCCGCACCACCAGCAAGTCGCCGCCGAAGCTCATGGCGCCCAAGCAGAAGTCGTCGGCCGAGCCGTCCGAGCTCACGCCGCTGGTCGATGACGCGCCCGCGTCGCCCGATGGCGGCGACGGCGGCGGCCTCACGCCGCCGCGCTCGCCGCTGCGCAGCGCGCCGTCCTGGCAGTTCTGGCGCACCACGTCGCCTCCGCACCGCTTCTATCTGCTCATTCTCATGAGCTGCATCCCGTTCGGCGGCCACTTCGTCAAGGTAGGCGGCGCTCTTGTTGCGGTAGTAGATTTCGTTGCAGGCGTCTCACGCTGTCCATTACGGTCGTGCAGAATGGCATGTCGTCACTCCAGCAGCTCATGCTGGACGACGAGGACTTCCCCATCTCCAACACCATGTACGGTGCACTGCTGTCTGCCGTGTCCGTGCCCAGCATGTTCCTGCCGCTGCTAGGCGGCCGCCTCATGGACAAGAGCGGCCATCGCAGCATCCGCTTCTTCCTGGCCTGGATCTGCGTGGGACAGGCTATCTTCGCCCTCGGTATGCAGCTCAAGATATACTGGCTGGCGCTCTTTGGTCGTGTCTTCTTCGGCGTCGGCGAAGGCAGCGTCGTGGTTGGCGCGCGGGTCTTCATCGCCTCCTGGTTCCGCAACAAGGAGCTGACCTTCGCCATGGGCGTCAGCGTCGCCATAACCAACGTGTCCAAGATGCTGGCTAAGGCCACCGTGGCCCCCATCGCCCTCTACTTTGGCGGCTACGTGCAGGCGCTGTGGTACGGTGTGTTCGTCTGCGTGGCCTCCGCCATCATCGGTGTCATGGTGTGCCACTACACTCTCAACCTCAAGCGCATCGTTAAGAGCCGCGTGATCAGCGAGGAAGCGCTGGACCCCAGTCTCCACTGGCTGGCGGACTACGCCGACAAGAAGCGTCGCAAGCACCGTTGGCGCAAGTCGCACACGCACGCCAAGCAAATCTCCTGTGAGAATGTGCACAACTTCTCGCGGATGTTCTGGATCATTGCCATGCTGCATGTGAACTTTATCAACGTATTCCACCTGTTCCAGAATGTCAGCGCCAGCTACCTCTTCCAGCGCTACGACTACTCCATCGTCAAGGCTGGCGTTGTGAGCAGCGTCTCCCACCTGTTCGTTGTGTTTGCGCCGTTCATCGGTCTTGCTATCGATCAGTTTGGTGGTCGCATCCTGCTCATCATTCTCGCCGCCATCATGTCGGTCCTGGCCTACGTGTTCATGATCTTCACGGACATCAACCCGCTGGTGTCGATGTTGCTGATCTCGATTTGCCTGTCGTTCACACCGACGATCCTAATGGCTGCAATCCCGAACTCGGTGAGCCGCAAGAGCTTCGGCACTGCTTTTGGTATCGTGGAGATCACCGATGCTATTGGTGCCACGTTTGGCAATCTGTTGGTGGGCTACTTGCGTGACGAGACGGGCAGCTACCGCGCTGACATGCTGATGCTGCTGGGTATGGCTGTCCTCGTGCTGCTGTTAGCTCTGTTCCTCATCTTCGAAGATAGTCGCCATGGTTGGGTTCTCAGTGCTCCCAGTGGACGCTCGCGCGCTCTGTCTGTTGATGACGAGGACCCAGTGGACAACCCGGCGGTGCTTGAGGCCCGTTACCGAACTAACGGAGAGACAGCCCCTGTAGCCGCTGAACGTGCGGTGTAGGTGCGGTCCCCGCCTCTCGTGATCAGTCGTCTGATCTTAGAGCTCGGCCATCTTTGGTACAAGAGAAATGAAGTGGCCGAAAGTCGTTGCGCCAGCTTCCAGAATCACGGAAACAATTCACTCGTTTTGAATGCGAGATATAGGCGCCTAGTGAGGCTCGAAAGAGCACTATTCATTGCTGTAACATGTATTTAGTTCGGAAGAACAACACATAAAGGAAGGGAATATAAAGCCTGGTACATTGCTACATGAAAGGAATGTTCGTCATTGCGAGCAGCAACTTGTGACGCAGCGTCAGTGCCGAGGAATATGCTGGTAAGTGAAGACGGCTCGAGTGCGGGCTCATCGGAACGACAACAGGGTAGCAAGAATCGGGGTGGTCTCGACCGTCAGCTAAGGCGTCTGCAATCTCCAGAACAAAAATCGAGGATGCATCGGCACGACTTGCCATGACCTCAACCTGCTTTGCAACACTTCGTCGTTCCGGGTTGACAAATTGCTCCAGCATCCGGCGCTCGACAGACGTAAATGCACTCACAACTCGCCAGAACAAGTCATGGTGGCTCTGGCGAGGACCCACGTACACAGCATGCCGCTCAAGTCTATCAACGTAGCTGACGTCTAAGTCTGACAAACGTTCACGGAGACTCGGGTTGCTGCCGCTCAAGAGAGCAACACATCGACTGGGAATTATGGAGAAAAGACCGTCACGGATAGCACTAATAGCCATTGTTTGATACCTAGATTGCGCAGTAGCCTCCAGATCATCTACAGTCGGGTTAACAAGTTCACTCCAGAATGCCTTTGAAAGAAACTGCAATGGGAGCAATAGTTTGCTGCGCCATGCCATACCGAGGAGTTGCCCAAAGCAAAAGAACCACGACATTACCTGGGAGCTTTTTACACCAGAGTGTGCTAATGCAGAAGGCGAGAAGAGCTCCATATTGACATCCAATACAAGCTGTATAGGTCCGTCATCAACGCAAGACGTCTGAATAGGAACGAAAAGTGGGAAGCATGGCGATTGAACTTCTCGAACAGCGCTCTCAAAGAGGGTTAAATAGTTGGCAGTCTGCTTAGAGGACGATTCCTGATCATCATCATCCTTCTCTTGTTGCTGTTGATCAAGCTCGATACCCGTGCTGTCTTCACTAAGAACGACAGGCAATTTCTCAACGATAACTTGAAAGGTTTGCGAAATTGGAATCGCCTCAAATGGCAGGGATGATTCACGTCGCCACTGGTGAGCATCTTGTGCACTCAATTGCTTTGCAAGCTGTACAAATACTAATCCTTCTCTCGATGCCGGAAGACGACAGCACCGTGACTTTAGAGATATCGACTTTAATTTCCAGAATGGGACAGCGGGAGATAGGGGGTAGCTAATCTTGATTGGCAGGATACCAGTGTCAATACCACCATCTTCGTTGTCGCTGGGCTCTTGAAAACTACTATCACTATTCTGAATTGCCGTTTTAGTCCTTTGCAGTTCCTCATCGATAAGTTTGTTTTTCTGTGATGAAAAGAGTAAGCGTGCAGCTAACACAGGCAGTTGAGAAAAGGCTGATGGATCGTCAAGTGCCCAATATGGTGAATTCAGCAGGGCTGCCACTGGAGATACCTGATAACACTCCGAATTGGCCTCATTAGGCGCTTGCTCACCTAAATCATGCTGATTTATGGAAGACTTAGGCCTCCCACACGCCCGAAGCGATGTAGCTAATATGTTTCTTGGCAGCGTAAAGCGAACAATGTTGTAGAGACACCGATTCACGTGGAGTAGCAGTCCGATCCGAGCAAGTGTTTGATTCGAATCGCATTTTGTAGAAATTCCATGAACCTCATTCAGCTTCTCTATGAGCAACGCAACTGAGACGTCCGCAAACGATAGCATTTGCGAGGTATTAGAGGATTGGGACGACGATCTGATCACATTAAGCTCGGCTATAAGCGTAGTGTCTGCCTCTGCTGCGTTGGCATTGTTACTCCATTGTTTCTGAGCGTCAACAAATGAGTGAAAAGAGTTATCGAGTGTATCAGCTGAAGGGTCTTGCTGTTTAACAGCAGAATCCTCCGTTTCGACAGTTTGGTTCTCTCGTTCAAGTTTGTACTGATGATGTCGATGAACAGGATACTCGTCTGGTGAAGACAACATCTCTCGGCATGCGCTTAGACTCCAAGAAGCGAGCTGCGATACAGACGTACCAAACAGTGATGATCCACCACCTTGGTCGACTTCGTACCACAATTCATGCCGATATTCACCCAAAACACAACACTGCCCTTTAGATGTGAAAACAGAGTCTCCTGTTGCCAGTCCGTATTTATCCGTGGCGATCCTGCTCTTGTTGATTGCTATTATGTGGCCAACAGCGATTTCGCGATATATAACTTCATCCCGCCTCCACCTTTCAAACTCTCTAAACGCTTTCTCAAAGAGCTTCGTGGATGTATTGTCGCTACTGAAATCAACACTGGTCACGTTGCTTTCATAAGCCAGCACATCCTTCATTGCTTCAATAAGATTGAACGTCGACGCATTCTGCGAACGCCCATCCTTAGAGCTGAAGATGGATATAGCGGGTGGCGGGATTAGCGTTAGCTTATCGTCTTTGTTGTACATTGAAAAGGCTGGGTACCATTTACAGCTTCCTTCACTGCTTGTGTTACTACCAATTCCAGTCCGACTAGTTCCAGCGCGCATATTTGTCGCTGCAATGCCAAGATATTCGCCGTTGCGACTAAATGCCAGCGTTTTCGCGTTACAGTCCAAGGTGACTTGAATAAGATCACCTTGTTTGAAGATTTCTCCGTACGAATGAAGCTTTGCCTTGTTATGCCAAACGGCCTTATTAGCCAGGAATCCGTAACCAAACCCATCACTGCCAATGTAATTTTCCATGCTAGCTTCAGCCGTGCAAACGCCAATGAAAATGTTCTTTGAAACACAAGTGTCAAGTCGGACATGCCACTGGTGAACCCCCTCATCAAATGCCACCGAGGCACGGACCGAGTGCCACTTTTTGTTGACAGTATTCCTAGCAGATAAGTTTTGATTAAAAACAACCAAGTTTTTCCCCGAAGATTCTTTGTCCAGCTGGAATACAGGCTCTGGAAGTGTTTGAACTACCAGCTCAGTACAGCATGCCGTCGTAGAGTATCCAGGCGTAGCCACGTCATTTAAAGCCAAACCAGAGGTGGCACCATCGTCCATAGGTTGCAATGGAGCAAGCTGAAGGAGGTACTGAGTATCAGGAAGTAAGTTGCGAATGGTATACGTCCCTTTAGATGGTAGTGCTTTCGTCGCTAAAGTGCTGTCAGAGTTGTCTGGAATTACAGAGCCGTGAAACGTTGGCCCATAACGGGTGATTTTTAAGAACAGAATTGGGTGATCGCTTTCAGCTTCTGCTGTTATGGTATCACTTGCCAAGTCTTCAGGGGAACTAGTGCGTGTTTGCATCAGCAACGCAGTAGGTGAACCTTGATCCCACGATATTGTTATATGTGTAGATGAATAACTGTTCACTCGAAGATTCACGCCTTGTGCTCCGCGAAGTCGTAGCTCGATCAAGTTCGAAATGTGATCGAAAGGAGCACACGAGTGAACCAAAAGAGGAAATAAAGTGCAGGTGATATCTGAGAAGAAAGCTCTGCTGTGCATTTCGCGTCGACGCCGTAGTGTAAAGAACTCTGCTAGGTTTGCGAGCTGAGCAGTGGCGTAGAACGCTGGTAAACTAGCACAAGGGTTTCCAGACGATTGAACGCAGCTAATATCATTCGACTTTGCATCGTCATTAGCTTTCATCGCTGCCAGAATTCGTGATATTAATCGAATGGCAACGTATTTCCACGCTATGAAGATACTTGATGAGCTGGATGCCAACGCTACTAAATTTTCCACAAAAGCTGTGTTCTGGAATGCTGGAACTGCAAATCGAAAATGCGGTTTAAAAAGCTTCGGTGAGATTTCAGCTTCCACAAGCCGCAGCACTAGTCCAGACACCCACGCAAACCACGCGGCCGATGTTTGCATAACTGAAAGCTCACTTCCATTCTTGTTTGTTTGCTTAAGACGAGCAAAAGCAAGGCCGCGGTCACACTGCCTCTGCATTTCCTTACAAAGAGATTTAAGTAGTGGAGAAGTTTCGGGTGGGTTCTCTGACGTGCTATGTTCAGGTGAGATCAGTTCTACTTCATATCGAAGTAGTGCGGCCAGAGCTTTTTGCAGCTGTAATGATCGCTCTGGGCAAATACCATCCGACATATATCCAATTTCAAACGAAAAATCCATCGCATCAAGACCAATCGCTAACCTTAGAAACTGGTAAAAACGAGAGCAAGACGTGTCGTTTACAGCTATTCTTTGAACCATTTTGTAAATAGCTTCTCGTTCGTCTTTGTCCAAAGCTAACAGCAACAGCGACGTGAAGGCTTGGCGCGTGTATCCGACGAACAACGCTATGTCGACCGAAGCACTGAGAGGAGGTAGATCGTCCACACCACGGTTGCTGTCACCAAATGCCGATGTGTTAGTTGCGTCTAAAAGCAGGAAAGTAGCGTTATTGTCATTTTCTCGTTGGCAGTACGGACTCGATTGAAAAGGTTCCCATAATGCGTCGTCAATTTGCTTGTCAGACTTGTCACTGTCGAGAAAACTATTAGTCGCTGTAGATGATACGTTTTGTCTTTCTAACACTCCACAATCCTGTGGTCGAAATACTGAAGCAGCCGAGTCTCTACTGTTATAGATATCAGCAGCTCGTGCTATCTCATTATCATCCGTCCTTTTGAGATGTTTAGTAGTCTCGGAAGCGGCAACTGCACTTGATTCAGTATCTAGATAATCCGCAGAATGACTAACAACTAGGTTCGGTAATTGCACTCGTGCAGAGGTTTGCCCTAGAGTAGAATCGTCATCTAAAGTAGACGGTAAGCTCGAGACGCCATCGAGACCTACCTTTTCCATTTGCCCTAGTATCCAAGCAACTGCGCCAGTTTCATCCATAGGTAAACGCGTTTCAGTAGCGCATCGTGTCGCCCAATCAATAGGAAAACCAAGTCCTGTAAGCCCTTCAACTAAATCTCGACGCCGTTGAATATGCTCTTCATCACTTTGATCTGTTACACGTGTATCGTGACCTTCAAGTGAGCTTGAATCAACCGCCGTACTAAATCCAGGCAGACTTGTTGTACCCTCAAATGCAATAGCAGCATCATCGGTGTCGCTATCACTGGAGCTACTGCTGACCAAGTCTTCAGAAGCTTCATTCAGCTTCGTCTCTGCGTTTTGGCAATCGAGATTTAAGCCATTATCCTCATTAGGTGCGCATCGGCCTGCTAAAGCCATAATTACAGGACGCAGGCGGGCTTGGTCTTGACTGTCTTGAATGGGTAGGTGCTTAAAGCCACCAATATTTGACGATTGAATGGCACCATCACTAGGTGATAGTGCACTTGACGTGCCAAAGTTAAACTCGGCAGATTGATGGACGTTCAAGGAAGCCGCGGGGCACAACCGGGAGCTAGCAGTAACAGGAAGACCTGAAAAGGCAACGCCCAAAAACTTTCCATTGAGAAGGTAGCTAATTTCCATCCGATCCGTGTCTAGTAGTACTCCTACCACATCACCTGCTTTCCACTGTTCCCCATAGTCATAGGAGTTTACATTCCATTTCTTGCACCGAAATCCGTCAAATGCCCAACTGTTGGTATGATCACCGACACCTTGACCTTGCATTGGATCAGCTATAAAATCTCCATCCACATAACCGACCTGCATTAGCCCATCAGTTAGAACAACGACCTCATAGAACCACATTCCGCTGTTTGCACAAATGTTTGTTTGAGCCAGTCGTACGGTAGGAAAATGCTCCAAGGCCGTGACCTTAAGGTCACACAGCTCGACATCACCACCAACAATCTCCAGGGCCACTTTTCCATTTACTTCACTGTTTTGTTGCCACCACGGAATTAATTCAGCGGCAGGGTGACGAGCAGCCATTTCTTCCCACAACTGCCATTGTAGGTTTTCCAATTCAGCAAGCGATGTAGTTGATAATACTCCTCGTCTATGTTTTCTTCCACGTAATATCTCCTTCATGAAAATACGCACTCGTCGAAGTTTCATTGCAGCTTTTGCATCATAACCCAACCCTGTCATAACGTGTTCCCTTGTGTATAAAGATGCTGTTTGTAACAAATCATCACAAGCCTCCGTGTTCTCGAGTAAAAACCGATGCCATATCCTGCTAGTTTTTTCGCATTGTTCACGAAGGAGCGACGCTACCAAAACGCGGAAAGCGCATGCGCGGAGGTGTAGTACCGTTCTAATCCTTTCATCAACAGCGTTAACAGCAATTATGTCGTTCTGGCATTTGACCACAATATCTTTCCTGGCCGGAAAGCGCAACTTTTGTCGGACTTCTTCTTTCAGCAACGCAGCAATTAGAGCATGAAGGGTACTAGTTTGATCAGCATTGTTTTCATCAAAACGAGCCACCGATTCAAAAGGAGCGTTGCATGTCCGAATACCTGCAGGAAATAGTGCACTGTCACGTCCTAAGGCACGATGGCCGTTCAACGACTCCTCTGAATATCCGGCAACCACGTTACCTAGTGTAGCAACAACGTTTAACTTGCTGCTCTCAACTGCTTGAAGAAAGTCATTTATGTCTCTAACCGATAGTAGAGTTGAGATGGAGGATACAATAAATTGGCTCAATTGCTCTTTCCAGCCTAATGTCCTGGAAAGACCTTGGAAAAGGTGTACCCCTGCTGCAAATCGCAGCGAAAGTATAGTTTTTGAAGAAATAGCAGAAGCACTTGTCCCATAGCGATATCTTCCATATAGCATACCATGCTGTGCCATCAGCGCGTGCAACGCATCGTTTTGTTGCTGTTTCATGGGACTGGTAGTGCTGTTCTCGTTCGATAGATTTGAGAACTCATTCAATAGCACTTGCATTTTAGTTAGTTCTGTGTGGGAACTGAATAAACTTTTGATTAATGAGTGGGTATCAAACGCCGGAAGTGGAGGTGCTCGAGACAAAACATCTTGAAGAAGATAACATAGGTATACCTGAGCAAGGTCTTGATCTCGGCACGTGGTCACAAGCATACTGTGAAGTAGAACGATCCAGCGGTCAGACATTGGTCCACGCTCCGCTTCATCCGTGCTTTGCTTCCTCCCATCAATTAGTTGGCTTAGAAGGCGTAGTATCTTAACACAGTAGCTTGAAGCAATGTGATATTGTTTCAACTGAAAAAGAACAATACCGTTTTGGTGAATTCGCGCAATCGTTTCCTCTGATATAGGTTTTGAAGATATTTTGGAGATGTGAAGTACTAACTCAGATGATTTATCTACTTTCGACGTATCACACTGTTTAGAGAGACAATCTAGTGCCTCAAGCCGATACTTCACTCCTTTTAACAACAAGAACAGTCCATCGATCATTTCTTCGATGATCTCGTCAACCGTGGATATTATCATCTTTTTCGGAAGCGTCAAGCGCCTACGAGGTGACAGCGAAGTGCTTCGTGGCGTCAAAGGCTCTTTATCATGAATACTAGATCCCGATGAGCGTAATAGCAAAACAGCTCTATGCTGAGCAAAATAATCTGAATGACCAAGTTGCAAGGAGATGACACAAAAGGCATCCCAGGCCAACATGCTGATGCCTTGAGCTGGAGTTTGATCAAAAAACGTAGCATCAGTAGGTGCTACTTTAGTTGTTGGACTAGATTCGCTTTGGGAAGGACTACTTCCCTCTGCAAGCGTGACCGCAGCGTTACTGCCAATTGTAATAGTCTGCATGAAAGCATTGATGTCACTGTGCGTGTCCAACACATTCGCTTCCTCAAGAAGCAGCTCAATCAGAGAGCTCACAATGCCAGCTTTTGCTATTAATGCTACCACGCTAGAGTCGCTTTCTTTTGTGCTAAATGGCACTGTCCAAGCTAAAAGTGCCTTCCTTTTTAGTTCCAAAGATGCATCGTCACTAGATACAATCCGCGCTAATTGAATAAAGAGATTTTCGATGGCTTTGCTGACCTGTTGGTTATTGTTTCCTTTTAGTGTGATCTGTTGCGGTAAAGGAATTTGAGTCAAACTTGTCCGATTTGTAGCGCATGTGGCATATACAAGTTCATCAAGCAAACCACTCTTAGCTGAGGAAGTAGTTAACTTTCGAAGAAGATCATGAATTATGCAAATACCTGTTCGTACAAGTGCACCATTTTCCTCTTTCATGCACAGAATATTATGCATAACGTTGATATCCACAGCTTTGGTCAGGAAATCAAAGAGTGGTGTGAGCGAGTCATCAACCCATACAAACTGTTTGCTGGTGTCAATGGTACTACATGTATTGCGAAGTACAGGTGGTACAAAGGCTGGATTAGGCTGTAGGTTCAATAATAAATGCCCCAACTTTATAGAGTTTGCAACACAATTAGCGTCGATAGAACGGTAACTCCATGACTTCCCATTATCAATCAAAGCGCGTAACAAACCCCAAATCTTGCCCGTGGGAAATGTTGCACAGCTCACTGTAAGAATCAAATCTGTAGGAGCAACTTCGTAGAGCTCATAAGCGTGTTGAAGCTCGTTTCCAAGACCGAGGTGCCATGACAACACGCTGACAACAACTGTCAGCAACCGCTGGCTCTCAGTAGAAAACTCCAAAGTCTCGGATAAATTTGAGGCTACCCAGCTCCAAAATGATAACGGTTTCCCCTTGAAGTCTGTCTCGCACAACTGCAAAAGGTATCGTTGGTTTGCGTGTACATCCACCGCTAGTGGTCTAGTAGATCCAGATGTGCATGGCTCTTCTTCAGAGACAACAAGTTCATCTTCTACTTCAAATACACCCAAACGCTCCCATTCAAGAATCGTGCAGACCGAGCTTGAGCGTTTTGCATAGGCAACAGATAGCGCATCGTGTTCCTTAACAAACAGACGGCCTTCTGATAAAATAAGGGAGGAGTATGTTTCACCATCAGCGTTAGGCAACTCGTCAATAACCGTTGATGGATAAAATAGTTCACAACTTAACTTTCCACAAAGTACTGCACACGCTTCACTAAGATTAACAAACCAATTGTGTTCTACAGATGACGCCCCCGATGAAGATGGGAAGACATCGTTATGGGTTTGATTATTTCCATCACCTGCACTATGCATCTTCCAGCTCACTTCATCGAGCATCTTAAGCATGACATGCAGGTCTGGTAAAATCCGCTCCACAAGCTGAAAATTTCCTGTTCGAGGCGTATTATTTTTTGCAATCGTCTCTTTGTATGTTGCGGGCAGCAGTATTACCGATATACACTCAATGGCATTTGGTAGCACTGTCTGAAAAAAACTACCATTTAAGCGCCACGTGATGATCTCTTCGTGCTGGCGGCTTGCGTTGTGAAGTCGCTTGAGGACTGCCAGTGCCTCGGCCATCAGTGCGTCCACATATTCAAGAAGAGAATCCATAATCTGCTGGCTTATATCCATTATAGGATCTTTACGATATTGTTGAGACGCAACGCGATACACGATGCTAAAATAATGTGTCTGCAAAACATGCAGTAATCGAAGAAAACAATCTGGCTCAATTGTAAAGTCGGTAAGTGCCTCATTTTCGAGATGCTTAATCGCTTCAGTACTGCTGCGCCTTAGGAGTGTAATCATCAGCGATTTAATCTCAAATATATCATTTCCAAAGCTGTTTTGACGCATTTCCTCAGCCACCCCGCTTTCAAGATTTGGCAAACCATGTGAAGGCAAGTACCTAAATATCTCAGTCATGATTGAATCCTGTTCCCAACAATTAACAGCGTAAGATACATTTTGCGAGACTGTGCATGGGTATACATAACAACTATACCTTGCATAGCTGATCTGATAGAATCGCAGTTCTCATCGAAGGGGTGTCACCTTTGCAATCATCTAAAACTTCCCACAGCAAGCTGCATCGTGCTGTATCCGTAGGGTAAAACAGGCCAAATCCCATCTTGTGAAAAGTACAAATGCTATTCATTAACCAACAAGACATACTGCATTGGAAATAAAAAAAACTGGTCTTACCTTCAGTGCGCATGCAGCTTCGTAACTAACAGCATTTCCAATATCCACGCTGTTATCTGCGCACTCCAAACGCCGTGCACCAGTGCCAAAGTAATTGACAATGCCCTCCCCTTTGAGATTAGCAATACTGTCAAGAAAGCCATGCATCTCTCCAATTAAGTCCATAGAGTTGAAAAATTTCGAAGACGAGTCTATTCCGCCAAGGTTTAGTGTTGCAACATCCAATGATTTCTTCAAGTTTAGTTGCAGAACTCTTAAGCAAGAGAGCACTACTGCCAATCGGTTTTGAAATGTCCAGCTCATCGTATCCAACCCAGACATTTCGATACGTAATCCTTTCTCTTCTATACCTGCCGAAGATGTAGTCCATCGAAGAAGCTGGAGAAGGGCATACAGTGATTCACAGCTGGTGTCAACAGCAAACGGAAGCAGGACTGACTGAGCGTTTGGGCGAGTCTCAGGTGATTTAAGATCGTGCCGCTTTTCGAGCTGTGCATCGAATGCATCTGTAATATAGGCCGACGCGAGTCGATCGAGATGACCTATAATATACAAGGCGACGGCACTTGCTGAATCTGGAGTAAAACCATCTTTTTTCAACGCGTTGGTAGATGCAGTAGCTGCGTTTGGTGTTAAACCCATTGCAATATTCAGAGTCCAGTTAGCACCAAACTTTTCTTGGTGACTGTTAATCGGCTTTTTGTGCAGCAATTTTCGAGGGTGACCATGATAGCCTTTTCCACTAGCATCAATTGAGACTTGCTTGCTACTGTGATAATTTACCTGGTGTGCTCGGTTTCGAAATGTATTTTCTCCGCTTTCACGCTCATAATCATAGTGATTGTCGCCATCCGTCACCAAAACTAAATTATATTTATCACCTACCGCTAGGGCCACTGGCTTCAACCCACACTCGGTGAAGAGCTCAACCTTTGTTGGCCGTTTGCGTGTTTGGTTATCACCGTGTCCAAGTCGTCCACTATCACCCTGCCCACAAGTCCATAACTCATGATCAGCAGTTAAAAATGCAGTGTGCTCGCAACCAGCTTTAGCGTCCTTTACTCGTTTACCCTCCATACTTCGTACAAGCATGGGGATGTCGAAGCTTTCTTCATCTCCATGACCAAGCTTGCCATTCGTGCCAGATCCCCATGTGTAAACTTTGCCGCTTGCTGAAACTGCGAGAGAATGATCCCAACCACAGGCTACCCTAACAATTTCTTCACGGGCATCATTTAGAGCCTGTATCAAAGTGGGTTTGAGTCTACGCTCACAGTCACCATGTCCTAGCACTGGCGGGATACCAGCACGTCGACTATCCTTGTATCCGCAACCACAGGAGTAGACACGTCCAGAATCTGCGCAAAATAGCGTGTGCTCCCAACCTCCTGCAGCATATATGATACATTCATCCTCTTCTCCTTCTTCGTTGTCACTGAAGCTCTCGATCTCCTGGACGGTCCACTGATCGTTTGTGTGGCCATGACCACATTGCCCCTGATTATTTTTTCCCCATGCGTACGCCCTCCCCTCCCAAGAGATACCTAAAGAATGAGATGCACCACAGAATACATGTCGAAATCGTACTGGAGCGCCTTTTAAGCTAACAGGGTCAATTGTGCTTTCCCCCTCCTGCTTGCCTGATAATATTGGCATTAGTACTCGCGTTGGACTAGAGCGGTCATTGGTATCGCCGAGCCCTAGGCGCCCGTTGGAACCATTTCCCCAGGCAAATAGCTCTCCTGACTCCATGAGGGCTAATGTATGCCCGAGACCGCAGGCGAGATCTCGTACCCGACCCTTCAAGCTGAGAAACTCAATTGTTCGTGGTGTGTACTCCTTAGACGAGGATCCGTGACCAAGGCGGTACTTATCTCCGTTACCCCAGGCCATTGCTTCTCCTTTTGCAGTTATGGCGATGCTGTGCGTCGAAAGCGAGTCAATCTTGCGGAAAAGTACGTCTCTGGTCGCTACAATCATCGTTGGCACCGTCTTGTTCTCGGTGCAGTTTCCTTCCTGACAACTTACATGACTACACTGGCCATGGCCGAGTTTTCCGTGGTCTCCCTTGCCAAAGCTCATCAGAAATCCGCAGGGCTGCTCTTCCGAGGCCATCTGCGGTCGCTCAGCTGACGCAGCTGCAAGCTCTCGAAGCAGCGGCATGATCGGTTCAAACCGTGCAGGCTCAATATCATCCCCACTCTCCAGTAACAACTTGACCCCTTTCAGCAAATCTCGCAGGCGTCCCCACTTCAAACTCAGTGCCACATAGGCCACAACAACCGTCGCTCGATCACCAGCCGAAAGTGTCACACTCTCGCCTGCTACCAGCTCCTCCAGCAGCTGAAACAACTGGTAAAACACACTCCAGAGACTCCCGTCCGTCTCGGCTCCGGTCGGCGCGTCCTCCACGAGTCCGGGGGACAGCACACACGACGGCATCGCCGTCAACAGCCCCGGCAGTCGACTCGCCAGCTGCACTGCCAGTCTGCAGTTACTCGCGAGTCTGGCCGGGTCCCGCAGCGACTGACACGTCCTAAAGAACATCCTGAGCGCCACTTGCGTCGGCAGCGGCAGCTCCTTGAGCGGCACGGGGGCGTTTGCGTCCCTCGCGTCTTGACGCCGCAGTGTCATCGCCGCGTCCGCCTCGCTAGTCGCGCACAGACGCGTCAGAATCGCCTCCAGCACCGCCAGCTTCTTCTTGCGGTGCGGCGTCGGCTGCTCCGCCTCCGCCTGCTGCAGCTGCTGGAAGCGCTCGCGCACGAAGGCGGCGTCCTGCAGCTGCAGCGCCTCCATGCTGGGCAAAAGTATCTTTGCGCTTGAAGCGACGTCATCGTATATAGCAGTACTAATAGACATACTACTGCTACTACTACTACTACTACTACTGAAGTAGTATCAGATTTTGCACGATCCAAGCATATTCTGAGTAGTAAAGCAGCTTAAATCATGTCGAAGGGCCAATAAGAACAATACTCGCATTTCTGTCACTCTCTCGTGCAGCATCAGTTGTGCACGAACTCTTTTTTCTGAGATCGTGCTGGCGCAAACTGCCTGGTCATTTGCATCAGCCTGATGAGTCGTCGCCGGATTCGACACCTGATCTAACAAAAAGTTCGTTCAGTATTATCAAATCTGGAAAATTGCTCTTCCAATTTAGCGTTGCTGGTGAATAAACCCCATACGTTTTGCCTGGAACGCGCTCGGTGGATCCATTTTCTATCATAATCTGCCCATATATCAGCGATAACAGGGATCAAAAGTACCAGGGTGCGCTGCTCGACACTTCGTGACTAGATGGCGTCGGGGGAGCTGCTCTTCTCGGGCCAGCTGCTGGCAGTGGCGGCGGACGAGACCAGCCCGGCGCATGTGCAGATCCAGCGCGGCGCCATCTCCTTCCTGCAGCGGCTGGCCGAGCCCGTGCTGGTCGTGAGCTTCCACGGCCGCAGAGGCAGCGGCAAGACGGCGACGATCCGCGCGCTGCTGAAGCTCCAGGAGGAGGAAGACGCGGCTGAACAAGGCGTGTGGCTCTACGTGCAGCGGGCGAACTTCCCCAGTGCCAAGTACTTGGCGTTTCTGGACCGACAAGGCTTCGGAGACGCTGTGAGACGAAGCGGACGAGCTTTTCTTCTCTCTTTATGCTGTTTGTAGTGATATGCTTTTGTTTCTTGGTGACAGCAGGTGGATGTGTTGCTGTACTCGATCCTCGCGGGGTTGAGCAGTGTGGTCGTGCACCATGTGGACGGACTGTTGACGCCGGAAGCTGTCGATGAGTTCGCGTTTCTTGCGGCAAATGAGGAAGGAGCCGACGAACCGCCCAGCTACGCTTTCCCGCAGTCGCCGAAGCTGCTCTGGGTGCTTCATAATGTGAGCACCAGCGAGCTGAAGGAGCAGGTCCAAGAAACTGGGTTGTCGCTGCAGGAAACCGAGCAGACGTACCTGTGCAATGCTTTGGCGGCCCTGTCGGAGGGATCACCAGCCGCGGCATTCAGCAAGCTTTTTGCGTCCGTGTTTCCGGATCAAGGCGCGTTTGCTGTTCCAGCACACGGATCTGATGCCTACGAGAAACGGCTGGAAAAGCTCTTGCGTGTCTTCACGGACTCGGTGCACAACCGCTATCTGAAGGGTGTTGTGCTGAATGGCCCGCTAATAGGCTCCATCGTGGTTTCAATGCTGGCTCATCGCGACAATGTATTCAGGGTATGGTTCATATCGCACCGTGAACGGGGCTTTATTATCTTACCTGTGTGTCTTTCATGCTAGGCTTTCCGCGGGCGAATCTGGAAGGACACGATCCACAACTGCTGCCTAAACGTTGTTGAAAACGGGGTCAAGCTTTACAAACTTCGCATGTCTGAGCGGTTGGGTAGTAT
The DNA here is from genome assembly GCA_033558005.1 of Phytophthora taxon juncus. Lineage (NCBI taxonomy): Eukaryota > Oomycota > Peronosporomycetes > Peronosporales > Peronosporaceae > Phytophthora > Phytophthora taxon juncus. Next base: position 720,306 of record JAUCEE010000017.1, read on the forward strand.
CGTCGATGTCTCAGATCTCAAAGGTTTTAAGCCAGCGTTGGCTCCTGCCCAGGAGAGTCAAGGATTGATTGAGGTTGGTTCCTGATGCCGCTACCGAAGTCAACCGAGTCTAACACCGCAATATTTCTTCTGTATAGCTGCCATGCGAAAACGACCTCCTTATGGAAGTGCACGATGCAGCAAGGCGCGAAGCAAAAGCTAATCTGCGCACAATGCCTGTTCGATCCGGAAAGCTGAGCACACTGCTAAGGGTATCGTCGAATTATAGTTAGTGAATTGCGCCACAGGTTTCTCTGACTGACAGAGTGTTGCTGACTTTTTACCTACAGAAACTATTTCGTGATTTGGTGGAGTCGGTGTTTTCCACAATTCAAGAGGAAAATAACCGCATCTCATCTGAGCTGTGTCAATCACTACTTGCAACGCTCCACGCAAAGATGACGGAAAAAGTCGACGCACATTTAATGCTAGGCCCCGAAGATGACGAGGATTCATACTCTTTCCAGTCAACGGAGTTCAAGGTAAAAATGTGTTGACTAATTAACCCCCTTGTACGGGCAGACTGACATCGCTATATTTATTACTGCACAGCGCTTCTACCACCACTATCAGACGTATTTGTTCGAATTGATGGCTGAGTACACAGATCAAGCTAAGGGTCCAGTCAAGGTATATGATTTTGCTTATTCTTTCAATTTTTCCAACCTTGGTACTAAAACAATTTTTGCTCAATACTTCAGAAAGAAGAACTTGCTAAGTTCATGCACAACGTCATACGGCCACAGCTTGCCGAGTTTTCAGAGAAGCTAGATAAAATCCGTCAGCACGATGTTGACGTGGTTGAGGAAGAGATTGAGAATAAGGAGGGGGAAGTGGAGGAATTCAATGCCAAGCAAAAGATGTACCAGAAAGAGACAATCGACATACAAGAGGACGTCAACAGACAACTGGTCGAAGGCGCTAAGCTACAGGCGGTAAGAACTTCACACCGCTGTTTTGTTCTAATGCAGCTAGTTGTTACGAATTAAAATGCTGACAGCCTGTGCTTGTGACAACATATAGCTCCGAAAAGAAGCGCTAGTTGGGGCCATTAATGACCTGACCAGGATGCACGCGATGGCTACGAAGCAGAAGGAGCTATTGGAAGAAGCTGCCTTTGTCTCGGTTCGTAGCGTTTCTTTGAGAGCTTATGGTTGATGGGCATTAACTCCAAGCAACTTGTAGGTCCAGCTTCCCGAACAAAAAGTTATCGAAGCAGCCCAGGATAAGGAAGTGACTGAGTTGCAAGGGTATTTGATCAAGCAGGGCGGTGGTGGAAACGTACTTAACCCACTTGGGCGGAAGAACTGGAAGCAACGGTACTTTATTCTTATTGGCGCCAACCTGATCTATGCGAAGACGAAGGATGACTATGAGCGCGGAAAGATTATTAAGGAGCTTTGTCTCACTGGGTAAAGTGGAGCTTCTCTTACTTCGTTATGAGCTTCCTTAATTACTACAGACTTTGCTAACGTTTCTGCTTACGTATGTATACGAAAAATCAAGCTGCCGGATAGATCCATCTCGTGATGCGGGCGAAGGATTCGAAATCACACCAGGCAAGTCAGCTCACGTTTTTGAGCTGCAGCGAGGCTTCTTCGAAAAGAATAGCAAAAAGCGTTCGTCGGCAGCAGATAGTGGCCGTGTCTTCAAACTGCGCGCACAAAACATTCAAGAGCGGGACGTGTGGATCGACAAGTTACGCCAAGCCGCTGGAGGCTACTGAAAACAGTGTGTAGTGTCTTATTTTTCATACAGCTACATGTCGCCGCTCGTTCGACAGATTTCTTTCTCCAAAAGAATTAAACAAAAGAATACCGTTTGTTTCCAATGGGCATGATAAGAAACTATCCTTTTTTATCTTAAAGCAAATTTACCGCCTCGGTCGTTGTACTACGAGTGAAGGCGCATGAGCATTCTCCACCTCTCTGTTGTCGACGAAGTGTTTCCTCTGCTTTTGCCTGGGTAGAACACAGCTGGTAGTATATGTCTGCAACAACTCCATCTCATCAACCTCAAGGAAGTGTTCAGAAGCACTTGCTCGTTCCGCAGCTTCGCTATTCGTTTTTTTATGCTCTTCTCTTACAGCACTATCCCCGTGAGTTTTATCTTCCAAACCAACAACAGGTGCAGGTGAAATCAAAATGTGTGTAGGAAAAGTTGGACAAGGTGTTGAGTGGAACCTCGGTACTTCGTCCGCCAATTGTGCTCGGCCAAAAAAATCCACGCTTCTGGATGGATTTCCAGGGTGTATGCTCAACATTATCGAACTTGTGCTTTAATCAGTGCTGGTGGAGCTGCGTTCGTTGTGCACAATGGTGGCCGGTCAAGATCAGTATTATTCAGGCGGGAAACACTTCGGCAGCTGCTATACACATGTTTTGTCCTACTTGCAGGACCAAAACGGGACTTTAGATTCCTTTTCCTTACTGCCACGGCGTAGCGAGACATCACTACGGTCTCTAATAGCGAAAACCAACGGTCATTAGACTGATACCAGAACTTAGCAATGCTTTAACCTCCCTGCTGAAGTACCTTTTGTGTTTGGCGTCTTTCGTACACCTCCGTTGCACTCACTCATGCTCGCTGTTAGTAATGAATGTTGTCTCCTGTTTACTTCTTGTTTCGGGTACTTACGAAATATCCGAGACTGCTAATCGTGCCAGAATTAGCCAGAGTTGAGCGTGGACACCATAGCATTTACACGATCATGTTTCCAGAATAGCTTGAGTTGTACGCTGTTGTTGATAGCACTTTGTCGTGGCAAGAGTAGGAGCTACCACTGAAGACGGCGGCGATTGGATGCCATGAAGGCACTGCCGAGCTTCGTGCGATCGTCTTCGGTCCTTGCTCCACCGCGTCCTCGGCCTATAGGCATCCCACAGCCGTTCTTGCTACGAGACCTCAAAGAGAAACGCAAGTTCCGGCTTCTGTCGCGAAAGCTCTTAGCATTCATTACATTTGTATGTATCTATTTAACGGCTTTACTCATGGACCGCAATATATCTGGCCGTACGTAGGAGCTTACATGGTGAGGTGGGCTTACAGCGCATAGCTAACCTAATTACGCATGTCCAGGATCGGTGGTGCAGAATATTGTTGAGACAGAGTTGCTAATGACCCCACAAGGATCGTCAAGTGTAGTCTTCAGCGGTATCGCTAGTGCCAGCGATTTCTGGGACTGGTTCACGAGCTCGTTTCTCAGCATTATGTATTCAGGAAGCGACGGCACCGAAGCCTACACCCTAGCTTCGCACACAATAATCCTTGGTGGATTTCACATTTGGCAAACCCGGTACGCCGCGCTGAACTTTAGCGATCCCGAAAACAAAGGCAGCAGTTGCTACAGCGATACGCCTCTGCTCCAGAACAAAACATGTTACTCCACTAAGCAAGAGGCTAAAGAAAATTTTGGCGTCTCAAACGGTTCTGATGCTAGCAAAGCAGAATTGTTGTCACTTGAGATGTTTTCATATTCCACTGACAATGATTCCGATATCAGTGGTTACCAGACGTTTTTCCTTCGTAGCACCACAAATGGTGTCGACGAGCTTGCAAAAGCGGCTCTCATGCAGCAGTACGGCTGGATAGACCGACAAACAAAGCAAGTGGCGATTATCTTGTCGTTATATAACCCCACTCTGCGCGTCATGTCCATTGTGTACTTGACTATCGATTTCAACTTAGCTGGTGGAGTTATCCCATCATCCGACGTACTGGTCCTGAACCTTGAGCCCTACGACTTTTACGTGAAGAAAAACATCGTTCGAGGGATTCTGGAGGCCATTTTTGTCGGCCATGTTGTCTACTTCGCCATGCTCGAGATCTGGGATGTTTGTGTTCTTTCAGGAGGAAACTACAGAGTGGTAAGTGTTGCCTCGTCATCCCTGCCTCATACACGGCAGTGTTTAACCAGTGCTGCCATTGTTTGATTTTGTAGTACATTGCACGATACGGTTTAATGAACAATCTTGGAGACTGGGCCAATATCTTCGTGAACATCGCCATCATATTCTGGCGATACTGCAGCCAGAAGGCAGGAACACGCAAGAAAATGCTCGAGCTTGAGTCGTTTGGCGAATACATCAACCCACTGCCGTTGATGATATGGGATCGCATTTTACTTGGTCTCAACCTTCTCAATATCCTACTACTGACAGGGCGCGCGCTGAAGTATTTCCAGGTAACCAAAGGGGGCCGACGTCTCATGCGTAGTGTCTATGGTGCCATGCCCGAAGTGATGTCTTTCATACCGATTTACTTTTCGGTCATCGTTGGCTACTCGTTTGCAGGGCACATGCTGTACGGTTTGAATTTTACCGAGTGGGCCACGTTTCCTCGAGCACTTTTCCGTGTGTTTGAGCTCAACTTCGGGCTCTACGATCCCGGTCCAATTTACGATCAAGGAGGAATTTTCAGCGCCATCTTCATTTACACGGGCAATATCGTTTTCTGCATCCTCATGCTTAATGTCTTTATGGCGATCGTCATGTCCACGTGGGAGCGCCTCTCAGAGCAGGAAGCTGACCGCGCTGAAGAGCGTGACCAATTCTCACGAGAATTAGGCCTCACCGATGCACTCTTTTTAATGGCAATGAAAGAAGACCACGTTGACGCCCTCATCGATGTAGCACTCCAGCTCGAAGGAGGGCCATTGGTCACTAGGAATGCCTTTTGCAAGGCCTGGGACGAGATTGACGACGAAGAAGTTCCAGAATGGACGGTTAGCCGGGTACTCGGGTGGTATTGGGATCGCAATGACCTCGCCGCGACAGCTTCAGGTTTCAACGCCAGCACACAAGCCTTAGCATCATTCGGCTCAGCTGCTGCGGTATCGAAGGCAATGGCAAAGTTTAGCTCTGCTGCTGCAAATGCAAATGCTACAAGTAGACCTACCGCCCCCAAGAAATACATTGGTCGAGTTCCAGCGACAGACTCCGAAACAGACCAGGAAGAAGCCGTTGAGGTGATCAAGTCTGCTCGAGATCTTGACAAACCAGGAGCGCTGTCACCACCAGTCAAAAGTATTAGTGTCGCTTCCGTTGTCAACGCCTTTGCTGTACCAGCAATACCTTGGGGAGCCACGAAAGCACCCACACCTAACGCTAAAGTGGGTGTTGACGGGTAGTAGCAGTAGTACTATTACGTAGATTACAATGAACGTGTCCGTTGCCACATCCAGCCTTTATTGGATAGCCATCCACCATTCCAGCACCAACCGCTACACAACACATAACAAGCAGGTTGGTAAGGATAAGTATTCTTTATTGTATCGTCCTGTTCCAACAAAAAATGAAAAGCAAATAGGAATATGTAAAATGTAAAGTTCGAGTATCGCGCCGCCCGACTGCATTCCGCTGAGCTCACGGGAGACACGATGGATAGGTGGTGGTAGGTGTCGCAAGGCTTCATACCTTCTGTCCCCTTGCTAGGCCTTGAAAGTTGGTATCGGAGCTAATTGGTCGGATTTTCCGTCGAACGCGACAGCTCCACCAGAGAAAACGGACACACGAGACACAGAACTAAGACTCTACAGCTGGAAACTGGAGACGAGCGCAGAGTAGGCGTTCGATCCGCTAACACCGCTCGCCTCCGTCTCCAGCTCAGTTGTAAGATCACTTGTCATTGGTCTTGATTGTTTCTTGAATTTGGTTGATGAATTTATTGCACGTTGGTAGAATCATTCTCAGGCGCGTGCTCGTCCTTCGCAGCGTTGCGCGCAATGTAGCGACGCAAGTTGCGCACGAAGCAAGATACTTCACTAATGGAGCCCTTACGAATAACGCTTGTTGGGAAGTAGCCCTTGATGTCCATGTTCAGAATCCAGATCAAGCGACTCTTGAACGGAGAGGTCGGGTGAGGCAGGATCACCCAGCCCGTTGGGCCATTCTCACCGCGAGTGATACCCTTTTGCGTCTTCAGAATGTTCTTGCCGGCGTAGCTGTTAGCGATAACGTAGCCACCGCCATCCTGACGGCGCCATGTGCGGGTGTTCACAAAGTCACGGCTGGAAATCATGCCTCCTAGAGCGGGGGCTGAAATCAAGTGCACCAGGTCAGTCGTCTCGTCCAGTTTGCAGATCACATTGCTCTCGGCCGCCGTCACATTCCACACGTTGCTAGTCTCAAGGTTCGTGTACAGTTCATCAAACAGCTCGTCGGGTGAGAGCGGGATCTCGCCCTCACACTTATAGATTCGCGACGGCTTGCCGTCACGCGAGTAGACAGTGATGTTCTCCGTGGTGGGCACCTCTTGAGTCCAGGCCGAGTCCTTGGTCACGTCCGTGTTGGCCAGCTCCAGCACCTTGTCCAGCGACTTCTGCGAGCTGGCGATGAGCTCGTCACTCTGTGCCGCCGTGATCTTGACGCTGGCGTACTTGTTCTCCTTGGGCTTCTCAGACGTAGCAGATGTGGCCGACGCGGCAGTAGACGTCGGGGCCGTGGACAGGTCGTCTGTGGCGTCCAAGTCCATGCCGCTGAATACCTTCTCGGGGTCGGTCACACCATCGGTGAATTGCCTGGCGGCGCTGATGCGGCCCACCACCTCGTACACGTTCTTGACGAAGCCGGCCAGCAGGATCCAAATGGCCGGGTTGGACAGCGCCACCTCGTCCTTGAGGAACCAGAAAGCGGCGGCGAAGCCGACGGCCGACGCCACCAGGAAGCTGAGGCTGCCGTCGGCCGACTCCTGCGGCGCGGCGGCGCGCTGCTCCACCTCGTCCTTGACGCGCAGCAGCTCCTCCGTGACGGTGGCGCGCTCGGCCGCGTCCGTCTTGGCGCGGAAGCGCGGGCCCAGCGCCGAGTCCTCGGCCTCGTACAGCACGGCGCTGCTGTGCGCGTGCGCGGCGCACGGGTCGCACACGCGCTGGCGGCGCGGGATCTCGCCCGGGTTGGTGGCCAGCACCATGCGCGTGCGCGAGCACGCGTGGCAGAAGATCTCGCCGCAGACGCGGCAGTGGTGGCGCCGGTTCACGAGCGAGAAGGCGCGCTCGCACTTGGCGCAGGTGCGCGCCGCCGCGTCCTCCACCCAGCGGCCCGACACCGTGTCGCGCGACGCCACGTGCATGCCCGTGGGCGACCAGCTGCTGGACGCCGTGGACACGTTGGAGCACGAGCGCGGCCGCAGCGACAGCCGCGTGCCGCCCATGCCGGCCGCCTTGGAGGCCGCGCGCTCGGCGCGCGCGGACCGCGCGGCGCTCGGGGGCCGCACGCACATGCCGCTACGGGGAATGCTTTAAATAGAGGACGCTGCTCTCGCGGCGTAGAGGCTTCCGCGGCGCTTTGAATAGTGAGGCCAAGAGGCAGAGAGCGAGGGCGCTGGATTCTGTTAGACGCGCCGGAGCCGCGAATTAGCGCACGGCGGGAGCGCTAATTTGGCTCGACACACGTGCGAGAGCGACGATTTGCGCGTTATGGATGCGGCGTTAAGGGCAAGCCTGTCCGCATTAAGTGTCGAAGGGGAGGCGCCGATAGAGTTGGCCTTCAAGGCTGTGACAGTGCCGTGCATGATAAGCGTTCTCGCAGGAAGAAGTCAGCAGCTGCTGAACGTGTCGCGTGAGTAACGAGAGCATTATCCGCTTTATCTGCTGCTGCTGTTGCCGTGTCGGTTGTCGGCCTCCGACTTGGCGAGGCGAGCCGGCGACGAAAGGCTCTCTGACAGACAAGCAGCGACCGAGACAGAGGCAATCGGACGTCTCGCCGCATGGCAATGGAGTGGCGGTGATTGACACCTTGTCAATGGTGAGGCGAAGCGCTCCGGGCCGTTGTACCCTCGAGTATCCTGCCGTACGTGATCACCGCGCTCTCGAGACATGACGTCCGCAAACGGTGATGTCATGGCGATTGCGCCGATGACCAAGCGGACGGACAGGCACTGCGAGTGCATGCAGCACGCAGTGCCTGTCCTGGCGACGACGGCATTGCTATTGCCACCGCGGCAGTTGCGATTTCTTATTCGCAACGCCGGCCGCGGCGGTTAGCAGTGACGCACGGCGGTCGCTGCGTCGTGCGGCACGACCGAGCGCTTCCGCTTCGCCAGCAGGGACGAGTGCGCTGGAAAGCCCGCGAAATCCGGCGCGCATAACGCGCGCAAACGCCGGCTCCTTCGCCGCCGAGCACAAGCAAGCGCGCCGCGTGGGGCGCAAACCGCTTGCGGGCCACGACACACCTCCGCCGCAAAGCGCGCGCGCCGAGCGGGGCTTAGCTAGCAGCTGGGTCGCGGTGATCAGCATGCACTTGAAGCGAGAGCAGAGACCAGCTGTGCAGCCATGTTGCGTCGAGCGCCAAAGCCAGCCGGCACACGACATCGTGTAGGATATCACCTGCCAGCGAAAAAGTATCAACCGAGACCAGATGCAAGGCGCCGCCAGCCCCACGCCGTATCATCTCAGTGGCGAGGCAGAGCCGCCGCAAACTGCACCGCCACGCTCGGAGCGAAGCCATCGCTCCAGAGCGTGCACTGCGCTCGCCGTCCGGACGCCGCGCCAGCTCACCGCGTTACTTCCAGTTTGTCACCTCATTCACGAGGCGGAGTCGCCCTCCTCCACACACGCATTCATCCAAGCTCAGACTTATCTTGGCATCAGGTTCGCCGAGCTCGCATTGAGCCCAGCTAATCGCTTCCCGACGCCCAGACCTCTACAGCACTTGCTTGCCCAGCAAAACGCGGCCTCTCTATCCGCATAATTGAAGCTGGCTTCAACATCGGGTCAGTTCCTCTACGCGTGCAACCAGCCGTTACGGCACAGCCCGATGGTGCTCCCCATGATGACCAGGGTGCTTCTTGGTGTGTCTGGCTCGGAAAGGCGGCGCGAAAGGCAAGTAGAGGGCCGCGCGAAAATTGCTGGCAGCGCCAACTGCTGCCCACTTCTCGATTGCGACGGTTCCTCACGCAGCTAGCGAATTCAGAGACCGAGCTATGGCCGACTACGAGGGCTACTTGCTGCTGCACGACTTCGGGCGACAGGCGGACCCGCTGTACTTCGAGCTGGAGGGCGGGCTGCTGCAGTACTACGACAAGAAGGACGGGCGCTGGATGGGGCAGTTCTCGCTCACGCGGCACCGCGTGTCGGTGCAGGCCATTGACGGCGGCCTGACGCCCAACCGCTTCTGCGTCGAGCTGTGCCCCGTGCGCTCGGTGCACGACACGGAGCGCTCGATCAAGCAGTTCCGGCGGACGCGAATCGTGCTGGGGGCATCTACGCCCGAAGTGCAGGAGCAGTGGATTTCTGCACTGCGCACGTGGCGCCGCCGCAACTGGAAGGACACGGCGGTGATCGCTGCGTTTGAAGACGAGGCCAAGGCGCTGCGCATGATGATGATCATGTACCGTCTCGAGCTCAAGTTGTTGCGCAGCACTGACCTCACGCTGCGCAAGGTGAGCATGGATCCTCAGGTGAGCGACCCGATTTACGGAGACGCCTCTGTATCGAAGCACCAGTCACACCCCGTGGCGTTAGTACCTGGCGCAATTCAAGTCACGCGCTTCACAAACACATTCGGCTTTCAAGGAGTCTACGCGAACCAGTTCGCGCTATGAGAGAGGAGAAACCCTGTTGTTTCTTGACTGGGCAGCAGCCCACGCCATGACATGTACCAGTAAATTATTTGTGAGCATGCGTGTGCGCTCATATTTCGTCGCGTGAATGTTTCGTGTTCGTTCGTAAGCCACTTTGTGTAAAGCTAAGCAGCAATACATTGTGAGAATCCCGCTCAAGTGAGTTCGCTATTTACTCTGCCTTCACTTTGTCGTTTGACAAGTTGCTCAGCCGCGCAATCGTGCTTGGTTCGAAGCGTTTCTTTGCGGCCCATGAACCCCTGCGCCACGAGTCATTGCAAATATGAAAACACACAACTCAAAAGGCACGCCCGAGTTTTTGCTGGAGCACTCGTTGGTTTACCGCACCGCAATGTACTTTGTATAGCAAGATGATAAGATCACCGTTATTTAGCAACCTCTTGATGTGGCTGATCGAGTCTGCGCATTTTCAATAAACTCTTTGCGATTTCTGTTTGTGTGAGCGTGACGTCACAGCAACTCCGTCCAACAGGATAAGCCGTAGAAGTGCGTTAGGCCGAAAGCTAGGCAACAGAGCGTTGCCCATGCTTCGAGGGGGAATTTCAAAGTGGTCACTTCCACTTCAACAAGCTCATCCAGGACGCGACAGGCAGAGCTGACCACCAGCTGAAGTTCCTGAAAGCGAAGGTACTCCGCGTCGGTCGAACCGAACCGTACGAGTTTTATAGTGTTGAGAAGCGCTACCGCAACTACGACAGGTCGCGATTCATCAAGCTCTCGAACAACGCAGGCCATGTTGCTGCTATCGACAGTGAATACGTTGCGTACGCCATGGCATTCTCACATTGGACTTGGTACTGCTCCGGCGGGTACCTGATGGTGGTCGATTTGCAGGGCCAGCGTGTCGATGGGGACAAGCTGCTTCTTACAGACCCAGCGATTCATAGCAAAGACCCCATTCGTTTCAACAGCGGCACCAACCTCGGCGCCAAAGGCTTTGACAAGTTCTTCCGCACGCACACGTGCAACGACTTCTGCCGTGCACTCAAGCTCAAGGGCTCCAAAGACGAGCAGATTGCCGAGTGGAAATCTGCGGCTGCGTCAAAGTCGTCGATGAGTGCGCGGACAGAGTCAAGCGGGGCTAGCCTGAAGTCGACGGCGTCATCATCATCATCGTCGTCAGAGAAGAAGAAAAACACAAAGTCTCGGCGTTAGAACTGGTGCGTAGGCTGACGTACGCAGTGCTGTAGCGATTACAACGTAGGTTCTCTTCCTCTTTTTTCTTATCAACAATGGTTGTTATACTTCAACGTGCATATCCGCATCGGGTTTCGCCAATCAGATGGTTGCCTCCGATGACTGGCAGCGGTGCCGGTCGTACATCCGCAGCATCACAAGCTTGTCATTATTCCTTCACTGCATGGTAGGACGTTCAGTCTAGATCAAGCGCCGGGAGTTTCTGCTGGAGCACTCGTTGGTTTACCGCACCGCAATGTACTTTGTATAGCAAGATGATAAGATCACCGTTATTTAGCAACCTCTTGATGTGGCTGATCGAGTCTGCGCATTTTCAATAAACTCTTTGCAATTTCTGTTTGTGTGAGCGTGACGTCACAGCAACTCCGTCCAACAGGATAAGCCGTAGAAGTGCGTTAGGCCGAAAGCTAGGCAACAGAGCGTTGCCCATGCTTCGAGGGGGATTTTTAAAGTGGTCACTTCCCTTGATCTTTCGTAGTCGTAGCAGCACACTTAAGGATGACAAAACTATACACCACACTTCGGTGACCAGGTGCACTTGCTAACGGTGGTCCGGCAGTGCGTGCGTCCAACAACAACGCCATTAGACTGGCGGTCAGCTAATATATTCACAACAAGCCATAGCTGCCTGTTGCAGTCCCCCAACCAGGAGCACAAGACTGCCCAAGACAATTCCCGTCGCCACTAGACTCAGCAACAGCAACATCGTGTGCTGCAAACTCAGTCGCGAGTGCTATCGCCAAAACGAACATTATGATGTTCATCTTGGCTGCAGCACCAACCATACTACCAGATACAATGGCTTGCATGTATAGTGACACATGAAAGCTGCTGGCCTCCACAAGCACACGTACAGCCCAATGAAGAGTGCGTCAAGTACGCGACTTTCAAACCCGCGATAGCCCACTACGCGGCCTATGGTTGTGCTCCAACCGCCCACATACTCCGTGCTCTTGTGCGGAATCTCCACATTTCGGCGACTACCAGTAAGGCCGTGCTTCACGATCCATTTAAGACCGTCTTCGCATCCGAGATCATATAACCAATTCACATCTCGTACTTCGGGCGGACCACCGCCCACCACATCGGAACATACAAAGAGGGCTTGATGTCAGCCGCAGTGCAGTAGAATGGGCTGATCGTCACGGTCTTTTCATCGTGAATCGGCTGAAAATCGAAGATGCCGCCATCCATGACAATTCGCCTTTGAGCTTGAACGGTAGTCCGGCAATGGGTGTAGCACAGCACGACGCCATAAGACTACTTGCCAAGTGCTCTTTCGACTCAAACTTGGTGACACGTCATGATTTCAATGATGACAGCGAAGTGTAGACGATCGTGAGCTGCTGCGACTCGTTGAGTTTTCGTACTCGTAGAGCTTGCCCTCGGCCTCCAGTGTGTCCAACAGAAAATCACGTCCATGAAAAAACCCGGATGGCCAGTTGCGTGCTTTGGGGATAACATTGTCAACACGTAGTCGCGAATAGCGTCGAAGTCGCGATGCAGGGCCAAACCTGCAGCTGCAAGAGCGCCAGCTGAGCAGCCAAGTAGTTTGGCGTTTTTTTCCAAATCGAACTCCTGCAACGCCTTGGCAACACCGAACAGGTACATCTTGAGATAGCCCCCACACGCAAACGAGAAGGATATATCTCGCGCTGATTTCGGGAATTCACTGAAATGGCGACGAGTTGCCATTGTAGAGGAGTCCTGTGCTGCAGCTTGCGAAACCAATTGTGGGCGACATCCTGTCTAAGACGCTGCGCGTGGCTTCTTGGGATGGCCAGACGAATCATAGCGGTAACGATTTCGAAGCTTGGTTGCGGTGCGTGACGTCATGATGCGGGAAGCGCACATGCGGGAAGTTGTCTGCGATTGTAAAGATCCAACTAATCATGCCTCGACGTAAACAGATTCGGAGTTGTTGAAGCGATCGTCACTTGAGATCGCCGTAAGGAAGACTAGTGTCCTTGAATGGAAGGAGTTTCTATTAGTAGTATGCAGATAGTTTCGTCGTGATGGCCTATGCAGGGACTACACTGTACATGCCCTTTTGTAGACTAAATAATCTAGCGTCGCTCAGGCGACTACATGCAATACATTGCGATACGATACACCAGTGAGTGTTGTAGCAAGAATTCGTGGCGCTTGATTTGCACCGAGGAACCCACCACAGGCATACAGTGCAGAAACAGCGACAGACTCGTAATGCTGCGCACGTACGAGCGGCACCGCTGCCAATCCTGCGAGGCAACGGCACCTGCTTGCTGCAAGCCCCCAACCAGCAGCACCATTCCGCCCAAGAAGAACCCAGTCGCTGTCAGACCCAGCAGGAAGAGCATGGTGTGCTGGAAACCTTGAGTTGCGAGTGCGATTGCCAGCGCAACCATAATGACATTCGAGATCAGAAGTTTGGCTGCGGCTCCGAATACAACAGCTTTGCTTCCTGACACGATAGCTTGCAGATATAGCTCCAAGTACAAGCACAAGAAAGCTAGTGGGCGCCACAGGCATACGAAAAGCCCCACAAAGAGTGCGTCGAGCACGCGACTCTCAAAGCCTCGGTACCCAACGACTCGACCCACCGTCGTGCTCCACTCACCCACGTACTCTGAACTCTTGTTTGGGATCACCACTTTGCGGTCGCCTGCAAGTCCGTTCTTCACGATCCACTTGAGTCCGTCTTCGTAGCCCAGGTCGAACAGCCACTCAACGTCGCGTACTCCAGGCGGGAGCAAAGCCCACCACATCGGCACGTACACCGAAGGTTTGATATCCGCACCAGTGCAGTAGAACGGACTCACCGTCACTGTTTTCTCATCGTAGATCGGCTGGAAGTCGAAGATTCCGCCGTCCATGACCCACTCGCCGCCGAGCTTGAAGGGCATTCCGGCGATCGGGGTGGCGCAGCACGACGCCATGAGACTGTCCGTCAGATGCTGCTGCGAGTCGAACGTCGTCAGGCGACGCGACGTCAAGCCCGAGAGCGACGTGTAGACCACCGTGAGCTGCTGCGACGCATTGAGCTTTTCAAACTCGTGCAACTTGCCCTCGGCCCGCAGCGTGTCCAGCAGAAACGTCCGAGCGCGAAAATATCCGGCCGGGAACTCGTGTGCAGCCGGGATGACATGGCCCAGCACGTAGTCGCGAATGGCATCGAAGTTGCAATGCAGCGCCAAGCCCGTGGCCGTCAGCGCGCCGGCCGAGCAGCCGATCAAACGCGCGTCCTTCTCCAGCTCGAACTGCTGCAGCGCCTTGGCCACGCCGAACAGGTACATCTTGAGGTAGCCGCCGCACGCGAACGAGAAGGACATGTCCTTGTACTGCTGACGAGCCATTGCAGCGGAGTCTGTGGCTCTGTGACCTCTGGAGAGAGATGGGATCTGGTGATCTCCGACTGGAATGGTCGACCGCCGCGAGCTCCGTTCGTCGACAAGTCGCACATTTTGGTGATGATGGAGCGCGATGGGCAATGATGTCATGCCGGACTTGCTGCCACCGAAGGTGCGGTGCCGCACACACTCGGCGGTCCGATCCGTGCGTTTTTGACAGCGTTCGGTAGCGGCAGCCAGATTGCAATTGGGTCCACCGACCATGACGTCACGCAGAATGGGCTCACGAAGTGGGCCAGCTGCCGCACACGAAGACGCACCACGAACGCGCTGCACAGATCGTTAGGCAGTAGGCCACGACCAGACTTATAAATATCTTGCTCAGCGTTGGTGGCGCTCAAAAGCCTGGTACGATGCACTCCGCTCACGTTGCGTTTCGCGCAGACGTCAGCCAATACCTTAGTCAACTTGACTGCAACCTCTGCCGGGTTTGATGGAGCTGCCCGCCAGAAAAGGCATGACAATACCTCCATCTACGACAACATATCGATAGCACCATTAACGATCATGCAGCGCGGTTGAATGGTGCAGCTCGTGCTGCAGCCACAGTTAGCGCAGTTAGCTCGTAAGCTTTACTCTAGGTTTCAGAGAGAAAAAAACTGTCTTACGACTCATAACCAGGCGTTTCATTGTGGTGTTCGGTAGTCCGTCATACACGGTCGGGTTCGTCGCTGTGGTGATGACCGAAGCCACGACCCAGTGCTCGATGGTTTTCGCCACAGAGCGAAAATCGCGGTTGACTTGCGCAGTGCAGGACAAGATGCCCATTTTTCAAAATGGGCACTGTTCGATTTATGTCGTCGAGCGAAAGGTCGCTGAAGATCGCGAAGTGCGAAATCGACGAGCCGCCATCACCGAAAAACGGCTGGTGAGCCGTTACATTTTCGGAACGACTGGCGTTCGCCGAGTTGCCTTGCTCCATCCATCGCTGCGTGATGGATGAAAGCGTGCACGGCATCCCAGCCGCACGATTCATGGAGCCCAAAGCTAGTTGAAGTCAATGCAGGCGTTCATGGCGCGCTCTAAGGTGTGATTTTGTTATACATTCGCCTCTAGGCTCTTCGGCACATACACGGGAACAAAATATTAAAGTAGTCTCGCCGCCTACACAAAATGCATCGCGACGCGGTACACCAGCGAATGCTCGAGCAAGAACTCGTGGCGCTTGATCTGCACGGACGGGCCTATGACCGGCATGCTGTGCAGGAAGAGCGAAAGACTTGTGATGCTGCGCATGTACGAACGGCATCGCTGCCAGTCCGCAGACGCCACTGCGCCTGCTTGCTGCAAGCCCCCAACCAGTAGCACCATACCGCCCAGGAAGAAACCTGCTGCTGTTAAACCCAGCAGGAACAGCATAGTGTGCTGCAGGCCCAGCGTCGCCAACGCCACCGCCGACGCAGCCATGATGATGTTGGAGATCAGCAGCTTGGCAGCGGCTCCAAAAACCACGGCCTTGCCGCCCGACACGATCGCCTGCAGGTACAGCTCCAGGTAAAGGCACATGAAAGCCATCGGCCTCCAGAGACACACGAACAGCCCGATGAAGAGGGCGTCCAAGATGTGGCTCTCGCACCCGCGGTAGCCCACCACACGACCCACGGTCGTGTTCCAGCCGCCAGCATATTTCGTGCTCTTGTCCGGGATCACAACATTCTTGCGGCCACCGGTCAGTCCGTTCTTCACGATCCACTTGAGCCCGTCCTCGTAGCCCAGGTCGAACAACCACTCCACATCGCGCACTCCGGGCGGGACCAGCGCCCACCACATTGGCACGTACACCGACGGCTTAATATCCGCACCAACGCAATAGAACGGACTGATCGTGACCGTTTTGTCGTCGTACACGGGCTGGAAGTCGAACATGCCGCCGTCCATGACCCACTCGCCGTTGAGCTTGAAGGGCAGCCCGGCGATGGGCGGGGCGCAGCACGAGGCCAGCAGCGTCTCCGTGAGATGTTCCGTCGACTCGAACGTCGTTGCGCGACGCGACTTGAGCGACGACAGCGACGTGTAGACGATGGTGAGCTGCTGCGACGCATTGAGCTTTTCGAACTGGTGCAGGCCGCCATGGCGTCCCAGCGTGTCGCGCAGGTACGGCCGCACGCGGAAGTAGCCGGTCAGCGACGCGTGCGCCTGCGGCACGATGTTGTGCAACACGTGGTCGCGGGTGGCGTCGAAGTCGCAGTGCAGTGCCAAGCCCGTGGCCGTCAGCGCGCCGGCCGAGCAGCCGATCAAACGCGCGTCCTTCTCCAGCTCGAACTCCTGCAGCGCCTTGGCCACGCCGAACAGGTACATCTTGAGCCAGCCGCCGCAGGCGAACGAGAAGGACAGATCGGCATGGGCCATGGCGAAGAGGCTGCGCGACCGGTTGGGAAACCAGTTGTGAGCCGGAATAGATGGGTCTGGGTGGGTCAAGTTGACGTGTAACGACGTACGACGATGTGCGGTTTCTGATGTTCGGTGGCGCGCCAGGTGCGGTCTGTGGCCGTCCGGTGGCAGTCGAACTGCGTGCGTGACGGACTGGCGTCCCGTTAAACGGAACATGTGTACGGTACACCACGGAGCGATTGAAGCGCTCTTGCTGTCTACAAATTGGTTGTTGTCCTGCAGCGCGTTTGCGCCAGTCAAGAGCAGAATGCGGCCTAGTGAAATGCGAGTGATGAAACGCAGCTGCGACTTGCTCAGCGGCACCACCACGGGCGCCGCACCGCATGCCTGAAAAGTGAGAATCCAATCAGTGGATTTTCCCCTCAAAGCCTGGAGCCCTTAGAACGAAACAACCGTTGTTGTCCGTTTCCGAAGAACGAGGACGGCAATACATCTGTGCACCAGAAGTCGTAGACGATAGTGTTGCTACAACTTTGAGTCTTGTGTTAGTGAGACGCTCTAGTTGCAGCTGCAGCAGCTAGCGCCACCAAGAGTGCAAATAGCGAGAAGAAGTTTCTAGTTGAAGCCAGTACAAAGTTCTTGGGTATTGTGGGGCACAGAAGCTTCGTGCGATGCGTGCGCAAAGGCAAAATTTGGTGTTGATATTAGCTCAACGCGTAGTCTGTAAGTGACGAGTGTTTCGCCTCCCGCATGGAGGGCAAGGCAACATACTGTGAAGTTCGTCCCCCTAGCTGCGCCAAAATGCATCTTGTGGGAACTTTTTCTGTCACGTGAGACTTTGAATCAGTGTTGGCTCACCGTTTAGTCGATTCCCCCCACTGTGCAGTCCACACAACGGCCAGCACATCACATGAAGTGAGTGCGAGTCCTCTGACTTCCTCATTTCTCCCGACCCGCTCGCGACGCAACGGCCGCATACTTTTATAGCGATGGCTCGGTGGTTGCGACCGCTGGCGCTGCTCGCGCTGTCCGCCGCGGTGGCGTCGGCCGCCTCCGTCCCAGTGGAGGGCGAGGACCCGGCGGTGGGGGACGTCGCCACGCCCGGTGCCCCGCCGCCCTACGACTGCGCGGGCCCGTCCAGCACCGGCGACAGCTTCATCGACTATGACCACCTGGTGCACTGCAACCCGGCGCTGCAGAGCTCGCCGGTGCTGGGCAAGGCCGCGCTTGTGCTGTGCCTCGTGCTGTTGCTGTATCTGCTGAGCTCCACGGCCGACGAGTTCTTCTGCCCCGTGCTGCAGGCCATCGTCGAGAAGTACCGCATCCCGCCGCACGTGGCGGGCGTCACGTTCCTCAGCTTTGGCAATGGGTCGCCCGACGTGTTTTCCAACATCGCGGCGTTCGCGACCCCCACGCCGTCCATCGGCGTCACGGCCATCCTCGGGGGTGGACTGCTGGTCACGACAGGTAAGGTCACCGGTGCAGTGCAAAGGTCCGATGATGATTCTGATGACTTTTGGTTTGGACTGTTTGGTGCAGTGATCACGGCGTGTGTGGGCTTGGTCTCGGACGGACAGGAGCAACTGATCCCACGCACGTTCCTGCGTGACGTAGTGTTTTACTTCATTGCGGTGCTGTACTTAGGGCTGGTGTTTTTCGACGGCAAGGTGGGGCTGCTGGAAGCAGTGGGCTTCCTGAGCATCTACTTTGTCTACGTGCTGGTGGTATTTTCCGATAAGTACTTGGCAGCGTGGTGTTTCCCGTCCAAAGTGCACACAGAAGACTCGATCTATGCGGTGCTGGATGACGATGACGACCTCGATTATTTGTCTTCTTCGACTGCGAGCGAAAATAGTCCTGCTGGAAGCCCGTTGATCTTCCCGGCAAAGGTAGAGCAGCAGCAGCCTCAACAGC
Organism: Phytophthora taxon juncus; assembly: GCA_033558005.1. NCBI lineage: Eukaryota > Oomycota > Peronosporomycetes > Peronosporales > Peronosporaceae > Phytophthora > Phytophthora taxon juncus. The sequence goes on from JAUCEE010000017.1 coordinate 738,752, forward strand.
AACAGACACGCCGCCCCTACTTGAAAAGCCAAACCATTCCTGTGTACGACACTTTCACGCGAACTCACATTTTCTCGGACTCAGAGCAATCAGAGCCATCGCCGCGCTTCCTTGATCGAATGTTGTATCGCAAGAGCTCGGTTCCCACGCCACGCTCGAAGCCCCACATTAGTGATGATCTTGGACCAATCGCTCGAGTTGAGGGGCAGTCACTACTGGAAGTCACGGATGTACACCTTAAACGCCCCTCGTCAATGTGCGTTGGGTCCATGCAGGATTCATTACGTCGAATAAGGCGGCAAAGACGCAGGCGCAAAACTGCGTGGGAGTCATTGGAAAGCAGCGCACAGTTTGGTGCGACGGCACGACGTTGGACCCGCGGGTATCACACCCTTAGTGATATTGATGAATTTCCGCCTTCCATGGAGGCAGGGGGAGAAGAAGTGGAAACGGAAGTGGAATGCGAAACATCGGATGAGGAAGCAAAGCGAAAAGAAGTGGAAGCGAAGGCAGATGCAGCGGAGGAAGCCCAGCTTGCCTTGGAAGCTCGCTTAGCTGCAACTTTGTTCGATCGCGCTAAGGTTCAGGTAAAGCGGTGGAGGAGGCTGGTTGTTCGTGCCGGAAGATGCGTCTACTGGGCTTTCGAGCGGCTTGTGTGGAACCCATTTGAGGTCCTCACTGTATTTGTTCGCAGGCTGACAATACCACTCGTGGATGAAGATACCTGGGATAAGAACCTGGTTGTGGTGTGTCCTCCTTTCGCGATGCTGCTGTTCGGCATCTCGGTGTTTTCGTTTAGTATTGAAGATCCTGTCTTTCTCATGACAGTCGTTGCCGTTGGTGGGATTTTCAGCGTCGTCATCGAGTACACTACTTCACCTCTAGCCCCACCTGAGGGTTGGCAGTTGGCTCCTTTCATTTGCTTGGCGTTTGTCATGTCTGTGATCTGGATCATGAATATCGCCAACGAGGTGCTTGCCGTGTTGGAGACATTAGGCGAGCTTTTTGGCATTTCCAGCTCCGTTTTGGGGGTATCGGTAAGTCTTGCTTCCCAGCGTGTACTCTGCATACCAACTTTGGTGCTAACTACCGAGTTATTGCATACGTTTCGCCAGGTTCTGGCTTGGGGTAACTCAATTGGCGATCTCGTGTCTAACATGGCGATCGCACGCGATGGCTTCCCCACAATGGCGTTCGCTGGCTGCTTTGCTGGTCCTATGTTCAACCTGCTGATTGGTATTGGCCTGTCGCTCACGATCGCCATCATTTCGCGCGGCCCTCTCTCCATGGGCGAGCCGTCACCACTGGTTTACCTGGGCTTCGGATATTTGCTACTGAGTCTGCTGCTGAACATTGGGATAGCATCGTATGACGGTTTCCAATACCGCCCGAGGCTGTGCTACACTCTACTCACATTGTATGCATCCTTTGCCGTTATCTCGATTGCATTCGTGCTCAATTATCCGGAGGAGTAATGTACTTCAGTAGTAATGTTTGGCAGTACAACACTGCACGTTTTTGTTTTTTCAAATTCAATGAACGTGACCATCACAATGGTCTATCGAAGTTACTGTTTTGGCGGTGCTTGTGCTGCTACTCTAACAGGGCCTGCAGCTCGCATCATCTGTAGTCTGCGCAATATAGGGTGGTCGTTTGCGTTGCTGCATTTACTGTAATCCTCTGCAGAATTACAGTACTTCGCTGGGTGCATGCAACGGCCAATGGAAGCCATCACACGACTCAGCGCCGCAGAGCCACGGGCCATCAAACAACGATCCTTGGCTGTTGTCGAAGTACCATGAGGATACGTTAGTAGTCGTACAACGTCCGATGGCAATGTGCTATTTTACCACCAGGAAAGGCTGCAGACGTCATTGATCTGCAAGGATTAAGGGTCCCGCGATCGGCCAGGATGGACAATGCACGTGCGCCTTTCGCTGATTGTGGAGCACAAAATAGCTAAGCTGTTGGTCAGGCGTGACGACTCCACACGAAACAGAGCTCTTTAATCGCTTTGATATTTGCCACTCTGACTTTGGCCGCGTGTCCATATTGAAGTGACATTGCACATGATCATCTGAGTCCAGCAGCACCTCCGGAGGTTTCTAGTCAAGTGGCGCGAGAGTTGTAGCGCTGCTTGCATCGGCAAAATGGAAGTGCTGTGCGGTACAGATCGACAGTGAGCTAGTCTTAGTCGGCGAGAACTTATGGGTAACCACTAGGTTCACTTGCAGAGCGGATCGATGGCTGGCTATGCCTTAGTCGTCAGGCTAGTGGCCTGACAAACCGACAGCACGTCACTGCCTAGTGCTGGGCCCTTGTAGCGCCTCAAGAATGCTTGGCGCAACGAGCCTAGGCTAATATTCCTCATTCTTCATTTTGCCGGCCATTCGACAAGCTCCCACACTTCGACGTCCACGCATCGCTTGCGACAAAAAGCTGGGATCATGGTCTTCGCAAAATATACACTAACCACTGCCACCGCAGTGGTACTTTCAACCTCTCCACGAGCGCGTTGACCAACCTCAAGACTGACTGGGAAGCCTATGTCAGCGCACTGGCCATGCCAACGGTCATTGATATGACCCAGGGTGGACACCTCGATATGGATATTGGGCAAGCGTCGCACGATTGGACGGAGGACGGAGCAATATCAGGCCAGGTGTACGGCTACGCGGTCACTGGCACCACTCCAACGTTCCCAGGTCCGTCGATTGTTGTTGCCAAGGATGTCCCCATTGGATTACTTGGCATAACAAGCTGGTAGCACCTCACTTACTTGCACAGTCTGTCGAGCAGTCGATCTTCTTGAACGAATCCCTCTGCTACCCAAACTGCGGCGTGCATGCTGTAACTCATTTACACGGCGAGAAGTTCCTGCGAAGTATGATGGGCTTCCGTTCAAGACAATTTATAAGGACGAGGCCAGAGAGTTTAAGTACAACAATCGCCAACTTGGATCCACCGCAATATACCACGACCACGCTGATGGACTCAACCGTCTCAGCACCTGGGCCAGTCTCATGGGTGCGTACGTTGTCCAGGATCACAGCAAGGAAGTAGAGCTCAACCTGAACATCGCAACCGACATTCCTCTGGTCATCAATGATCGTCTCATCGACACATCAGGAATACTCTGATGACAACTGCAATGCAGGAGCAACCGTGTGGGTACCGGAATCTTTCGGCAACGTCAATCTGGTAAATGGTCGAGTGATGCCATACGTTGTGGTTCCGCCAACCCAGATTCTTTTCCGTGTTGTGAATGCCGCCAACTCGCGCCACTATGAATTCCAGGTGCCCTTCCCGAACTTGTGCAAGGTGGTGGCAACGGATTCAGGATTTGTCGAAACTCCCCAGTTGCTAGGTGCCCACCCTTGTTTTGTTTCCCCTCGAGCGCGTTGAGCTTGTGTGCGACTTCACTGGCATTGCTGACGGCACGGCATACGAGTTGGTAGACCTTCAGTCAGCCAACCAGTCAACGCCGTATGATCCGCGCGTGCTCCAAATCCGTATTGTTGAAAGCTTGCTCATAGACTCCATGACAGTTCGGGAAATTCCGACGACACTAAACAATTTTAAGTCACTCAAGGCGCTTTACGAAGCCGGAGGCCTTGAGCGCAACGTGACACTAAGTGAAATGACGAATGTCATGTCATGCCCACTCATGGATACAATGCACTACAAGAACAAGCAGGTCAACATCTCTACAATTGCCGATGCCTTGGAATGCGTCAAAGGCACCGTAGAAAAGTGGAACTTCATTAACCCGACTGCCGACCCACATCCGTTTCACTGGCATCTTGTTCACGTGCAATGCGGTGACACGGAGGATACGATCAAGACGAATGAGCTAAAGGACGTGGCGGTCATCCCCAGTGCTGGTGATCGCGCTGCCGATACCATCACACAAGTCTGCTACGTGGCTTGCACCCCTGGATTATTTGATCGAAGATACTACCGCGAAGGGGATGATTTTGGTTTCGATACGACGGAGCCGTATGTTGCTCACTGTCACATCCTGGAGCACGAGGAAAACATGATGATGAGTTGGTTCCGCATCATTAACGACTACCGTTCGAGCAACAGCGGAAGCAACACTACCAGTGGTGAAGGTAGTAATTCAACGAACGCCAGCAGGGGAAGCTGGTCCAGCGGTGACGGTAGCGATTCACCTACCGTTGGAAGTGGAAGCTGGTATGATGCTCAGAGCGACATCGGTAGCGGAAGTTACAGCCAAGCAGAACAGAGCGGGCTGCCTGCGAAAAATGTCACCTACGCGCAATATCACGGATTCGACACTGAGGATCACCGTTGCGATGGACAATTCAACCGCCATGGCATGTACGCCAAAACAAATGGATCCATGAACGCGAGCACATACGATGACGCTGACACCTCCAAAGGTTACGTTCAGACAGCCATCAGTTCCACCATCGTCAACAAGGAAAAGCAAGCTCAGTATGGAGACGCTAGCACGAGTAGTGCTGCTTCAAGCACACAAGAACGAAGCTACACTCGAACAAAGTCCGGCAGCAGTGAGATCAACGGAGACAACGCCGAGAGTTACATTGAAAAAGTGTACGTCGAAGCGGATTCTGAAGTCGAAGATGCTAGCATTGATACCTATGGAGACTCCACCAAGACTCCTGGTGACCAGAGCAACACACACACGTTGTCAAGCATCAGCGACGATTCTGACACTACCACCAAGGGTGGTATGGATGAGAGCAACGCCACCAGCACCACTACTAAGGGTAATACCGCTAGTGTTCGCGTTGACGAGACTCAAGTGACAATTACCAAGAGTAATACCGACCAAACTTTCGTTAGCACCGGATCAACGAATACCACTGCCATGAGTACTAGGCTGCTGTTGCCATCTCCACCACGATTGCTGACAATACGGACGAGAAGGATATTGCCACTCAAAAGTACGTCTCCAAATCGAATGAAGTCACTGGTGTCAGTGGTGGAAATGCCAGGAACAAGGGTATCGCCGTTAAAAAAGGCGTTTTCAAATATATTAAAGTGGCTGATGTCAGTAATGGTGATACCAACACCAAGGATGATGATACTCAAACGATATTGCATGGTACTGCAGACAACGTCAACGACGCTGGACAGGGTGCCTTAAATGCCAATCCCGGAGCAGCTCTCCTAAAGTCCAACAAGAATGCTGGTACCAAATCCGATAACAGTCCTGGATATATTCGCAGGTGCGACGGAGACTAGACAACCTGTTATTGATCGACCCAGTGAACAGCTGCACATTTCCCCCCATGAGTGGCGGAGAGCCAACCCTTCCGCACATATACATACTTTCTGACACATAGTCGTACACAACAGAGCATTTGCTAAGCAAAAACAACACGTTTCGGATTTCACTTACAGGATTCATATGGCAAGAGGCTTCCAATCTCTAGTCACTGGTAAGGTCCATTCGCTCAAACTTGTGTTCATCGTAGTACACCGCCTTAACCTTGCGACCTCCAAAAAACCGTCCATTCAATCCTGTCAGGGCTAGACAAATCAACCAAAAATTAGTTGATCGATCTTGAGTGAACGCAGTCTCCATATCAAAAATGTACCTTTTGTAGCATCTCCTGGGTGTCTGAACTGGACGAAGATCCGAACTGCTTCCTCGGGCAAAACCCTCCCAGCTACCTCGTAGATCACGCACTTTGTCACAGGACCATACGTCTCGGTGCACTCGCCTTTTACTTCGTCTTGCAATTCATCGTCGACTTCGCCTGGGCCAACCATGTTCTAGCAAACCAACTAGCTCAGAAAGGTCTATCCATAGCATCCTGTTACTACAATAGTCGTACCTGAAGTAACACTACTCGACTTGATGCTGCATTGCTGCTACTGGACCTGCTATCCCAGCCACTTGTGCGACGCCGTTTCTCACGAGAATCGTGATCTTCGCCGTTACCTTTCCTGTTGTAGCTGTCTGAATGCACACTACGACGGTCCTGTTTGTCATCGTGTCGATCTTCGTATCTGCGTTTTGGCTCAAGCCTAATCTCCCTCCCAAACTCATCTAGAGCTGGTGCCTGTCGATGACTTTGATCCAGTGAACCTCTCTCGTTGTTGTAGTGATTACCATTGAAGCGGTCAGCAGGGTGCTGTGAATTTGATTCACCAGTGGTTGCTCGCGAAAACCTGCCAGTCCTCACTGATGACGTTTCTTCAGACGTTGAAGAAAACCCAATACCTCTTCCTGAGAATCCAAGACCACCTTGTGGTTCTGCAGCGTCATCAAACTGGCCTCGTTCACCAGTAGTATGAACATCCGCAAAAACCGATCCATGTTCTTGGTCAACATCACGCTCGCTCTCTGGTTGAGAAGCCGCAGCATTTTCTTCACTGAAATCCAACAGCAATAATCATAACTGTGAGCAACGCAGTAAAAGCCAGTTATTGGGCACTCGTTCGCAGTGACAACGGACATTTTTTTGCGCATCCAAGCTGGCATCGTCATGCCTCGTCCACGGCCTGCAGGTGCAGGCAGCTTCATCGCAGGTGCTCTTCCTTCAGCCAAGTCCTTTGCAAGCTGCTCACGCTCCAGTTTACCCTGTTGTAAATACAACCCACACCAGTACGGTCACACATCCAGCAAGATCACACCCTTCACCGCTGTAATCATACCTCTCTCTCCTGCTCTCTCTGTCGTCGACTGAGCTCCCGTTTCACCTCTTCCATCTTCTTCCTCTCTTCTCTCTCCTTGCAGTAGACTTCATAGCTATTAGGTCGTGCTGGATGATACTCGTCTCTATACGTCGCCTGGAAGAAGTGTCCTCCAGCACCCACATCCACCTCCGTCTTTTGCTTCTGCACCGTCGACACCTCCGTCGCTACAACGTAACCAAGTCCTCTTGGTGCCGCACTGGCGTCCTCATCCTGCTTCTGTTGCTGCACCGTGGTCACCTTGACCTCTGTTACTGCAGCGTAGCCCAGCCCTCCACCCGTCGGGCGAACCTGCTCCTGTTTCTCCTGCACCACTTTTTTCTTCTGGAACACTTGGCTAGCCGCGGTTGCTCTTCTCGTGACAGACGCCGGCTTGAAGGCCAGCGAGATGCCCGCTCTGGTCGGACTCTTGCCTCTGCCAGCTGCCAAAGCACTGGGCAGCATCGATGTGCTCTGCTCACATAATGAAGCGATTAATTGGCGTCATGAGCTCTTTCTCTCTCTATTTCTCGCTCTTGGCGGCCACAAAACCCTACGCTGGTGGCTACCGCCGCCGGTCGATTGTTGTTCTTGTTCTTGGCGGCCTGCGGCACCATCAGCGGCGCGCTGGCCCAGACTACAGCGCGAGAAAAGGCAGGAATTAGAGGATGTTACAACGATTTCGTCATCGCTTTAGAGAGCGATCTAGAGGGCACAGAGGCCCGGCCGAAGCGCACAACGCACCGGAGCTGGAAGAAGAGAGCGAGGTCTTGGGCTTGCCGTCGGCGTCGAGCGCCGAGGACGCCTTGGCCCCCTTGGCCAGCGGCAGGTCGGCGTACAGATCCATGGGACGCCAGCTATAGAGTTTGTATGGACGGAAGAAATGGGGAAATTTTTAACAAAACCCGGTTGTGTACTTTCTGGATTACGAGGCAAATGGCTACATGTACAAAATGAAACGAGGTGGACGCTAGTGTCCACGTGTGTCCTCCGCTACGATTCCAGCTGTGGGTTGGAGGACTTGGCTGCTGTGCTCGTAACGATAACCTAGAGTCGATACACTAGTTAGTTCTCCTCCTCTTCGGCGAGCAGGTACTGGTACATGGCGTCCTCGGACTTGCAAAAGTGCCAGACGCTATGCGACGCCTGGAACAGCTCCACCGACTGGTTAAGGGTCATGAGTTTCACGCTGACGTCCTCGATGAACCCCCATGAGCTCTCCTGCGGTAGCAACATAGAACGAAGTGAGCTTTCTCTCTGCCACAGAAAAGATATCGACGATGCCATCCAACTCACGTAAATGGAGCTCTCCAGCTCAATGGCATCCTGGCAAAAGTCCGACGCCTGCTTAATATCGAGGTCGAGGCCCTCGACTGCGGCAAAGGCGATCGCCATCTCTTCCCGCTTCTGGTTCATGATCTCCAAGCATGACTTGAGGTTCACCACCAGCGACGACAGCCCGCTCAACTGCTGGCTTTGTCCTGCACAGACACGAACAGCGTTAGATCAAAGCTGTGCAATAGTGAAAATGCAAAGGTCACCAGCAACATACGGCTGAGCATGATACTGGACGGCGTCAGCGCCGCGATGCCGGACAGGAACAGACTCTTGCCGGCCAGAGAAATGGGGACACTCAGTCCACTCGTCGCGGGCGCAGCGACCACTCCGGCCACCCCGACCACAGCTCCGGCGACAACACCTGCAGCTCCGGCTGCCACTCCCGTGCCGCTAAAGTCGGCCGACCGTCCCCGCATATGCAGCAGCGTGATGGACTGCACCATGAGCTTGGTGCACTCGGTGGTCAGGTCGTCGAGTTCGTCCAAGCTCTCACGCATCTCGCTCACCATGGACTGCGCGCTCTGCGCCATGCGCGTGAGCGCCCACTCTGCTCGACGCGCGTTCCTCTTCTCTTCATTGTTATCCTTGGCCTGCAGCGGCGGCACCACGGCCTCGCGCAGCTTGCTCAGGTAGTCTGTGAGTGTGGCGATCTCGTTGGCGCACTGGGCGAACATGAGGTTGCACTGCTCGAGGTGCGTCTGGCTGCGCTCCACGAGCTCGTCGCACTTGGCCAGCGTGCTGTTGGCCAGCTTGACCAGCGTGCGCAGGCGGTTGCTGAACTTGAAGGCCTTCTGCAGCTTGTGCACAACCTCCTGCAGCTGCTGCAGCTGCTGCTCCTCCGTCTCCACCACGAGCCACTCGGCGCGCAGCACGCGCTCCGAGTCGTCGGGCGTGAAGGCGCGCTGCACCGAGTCCACCACGCGGTCCAGCCCCACGCCCTGGATGCCCTTGATGATGGCCATGCGGCTGCTCTCGAAGATGTCGGAGCCGGCGCGCGGCTTGGTGGGCGCGTCCGCTAAGTTCACGAGCGACTTGGCGGACGGCAGGTCCTCGGTGGTGAAGCTGCGTTGCGCCAGATCGGTGGGCGAGAACTTGCCGCTGCCGTGACGCACCAGCGCCAGGTCGTCGCGCGCCTCCTCCGCGCCCACGCGCGCGTACCTCGGGGACAGCGCCATCGCCTTCTTCCCGATTATCTTGTCGCAATAATGCCGCTCCAACTCAGGTGGCGCGTAACTTACCGCGTCTCGCCTAAGTGCGAGGATAGTTTCCCTCCGCAAAGTGCGACGCGACTTCGCGTGGGCCACCCCAAATTCAGCTGGCTGGCTGTGAAGGGGTGCAGCTCCATTGACGCATAGGCAGCATGGGGGGCAGCAAGCGCCGTCGCCAGCAGCGCGTGCAGGCCGTGGGCGCGCAGGTGGAGGAGAGCATCCGCCAGGACGCCGAGGACAAGAAGCTGCAGCACGCGCAGGCCGAGCAGCTCTTCCAGGTGGACAGCAAGGGCGGCGACGCGCCGCTCACCAAAAAGCAGAAGCTCGAGAAGCTGCAGAAGGACCCGCTGCTGGCCAGCACGCGCAAGTTCGACGCCGCCAAGCTGAACAAGGGCGAGCAGCTGGCCGTCAAGAAACTGCAGCAGCAAAAGCCGCAGACAGAGCCAGCCAAGCCCAAGCAGACCAAGAAGGTTAAGGGGCTCTGGGGCCAGGACGGCAGCGTCAAGGAAGACGAGCAGAACAAGCAACTGGACGAGTATGTGGCGCCGGTGGTGGCCAAGAAGACCAAGCGGCGCAAACTCGTGGCCTCGACCAACTACAAGGTGCCGACGGTGGAGGTGGCGGCTGCAGGCCAGTCGTACCACCCGGACTTTGAGACCCACCAGGACGTGATGGCCGAGGCTGTGGCCAAGGAGCTGGAGCGCCGCGAGAAGAAGGCTCAGCTGCAGGAGCCCGTGGCCAACGGCATGTCGGAGGAAACGCTGCAGTACATCAAGCAGGACTCGTCCGACTCGGAGGAAGAGTCTAGCGACTCGGAGGACGAGGACGGCGCCAAGAAGGTGCGAGGTCTTGATAGAGGTTTCGAGCTGTATAGATGCTGACTCTGATACAACCTGTAGAACCGGAAATTGCCGGAGAAGGTGACTCGCTCTCAGCGCAATAAGCGTATGCGTCACAAGATGATGGAGCTTGAGCACCAGGCGCGGCGTGGAGAGAAGGCGATTATCAAGCAGATTAACGCGTACGCGTAGCAGTCGTGATATGGTTGGAGACATGTACTCACCAGTTGTTGACTTGTGGTACAGATCCCAGCACATTCTTCAGGATATTGTAAAGAGCGAGAAGGCAGCGGCCAAGAAGCAGGAGCTGAAGAAACTCCAGCTGGAGCAGAAGCTGCAGGAGGAGCCTCTTGTCCGCGTGGCCGGAAAGTACACGTAAGTGCTTAGCATAAAGTGCGTAAACGCATCGTCAGACGTTGCGATTGACTTTATGTAATTTGTACCATGCTGTGCAGTAAACTGGACCGCGACACACCGGTTTCCTTCTCCGAGGAGCTCACAGGCAACTTTCGGACTCTCAAGCCCAAGGGCAACCCGCTCCTGGACCGCTTCGACAGTCTGCACAAGCGTAACAAGATTGAGATTGGCGGCCCGAAGAAGACCCGCAAGGCCAAGGTGAAGATCATCGAAGCGAAGAAATAAGTGACGATCATGCAATGACAGGGCAAGGGACCCGTTAGGGTGGCCTGTAGATAGACTACGGATAACATTTTGTTCTTTTCACTCCACTTTCGGACTTGCGTAAAAATAGTGGTCTGCCTGTTTGATCAGCGCTCACTTCTTGGCGTTTTGCTGCTTTGATTGTCACTTGCATCTGCAAAGCCCGTCAAAATGGCGACCGGCTCCGTGATGCGGCCAAGTGTACGTCCTTTTTACCGCTTGCTAACATTTTTGTGCGCAATAGTCTCGCTTGCTGAGTTTGATGCCGGACTGTTGTTCTGCTTGCAGAATTTTCGCCACGATATGCGTGGCGCACAAGTGGTTGAGATCCGACGTGAAGAATATGAGCGCACCAAGCATTCGATTCTCAAGAAAATACGTCGTCGCCTGGTGGTCCTCGGAGCGATTATCGGTCTCCTGTCGGTCGTCGCCTTCACTCTCGGCGGTGTAAGTTTTTCAAATGTGTTTTTCCAAATGCGTGGCGTATCGAAGATTTGGACTCACCGACGGTCTACTGCAATCTAGGTCGTTCGAGGGTATTACTCAAGTATTCTCAAGTTCCATCGAGTTACCGGCCATGTGAGCTTGGCAAACTTGTACTTCATTTACGCAGCTGTATCCTTGCTATTTAGTCTCCACGGGTTTTACATTGATGGCAAGTGGCGTACGCTACAACAAGACGGGAATCATTTGATTATGCATGTGCGAACATTCTTCATTCTTGGGGTCGGGTCGTGGGCAATAGGTCAATATCTAGCTTGTTCCATGTTACAACTTCGTTAATCTAACTTTTACTCGTTTGTGTAAATGCAGCTTTGTGGCTGGGTATAGCGACATTGTCCGCGTTTGGGCTGGTTGAGGTACAATATATCTCATCATCCAGTCAAAACCTTATTTATCTCTCGACACTCGTGATGGTTACCGTACGTTCACCTGCTACTTCACTAAACACTTGCCTGTCTAACCTCTTTAAATGTGCCTTGGCGTCTCACTACAGATTCATCTCGTAACATCGCCTTGGCTCCTACGCACAATTCACCGTAAAGGTTCTCAAGCAGATCAGTTCTTCGGGTGCGATCCAGTTTTGCACTTCACTACTTGTGATACTGCTCTCTGAAGTCTATGTGATTGCTTTTACTGCATTTAGAGCGGAATTTCTTTCCGATATCCGACGCCCTCAAGATCGAAAGTTTAATGACGGCGACGACGACAGCTACTCAGAAGATGAACCCGTAGATAATCGAGCTGCTGCTGTCCAGCCTGTCACCACGTCCCCGCGAGGTTCAAACAGGACAGCATCACAACGGAAACCTCGACGACAGAATAGTAGCAAAGGAGCTGCAAACAGGAATCACATCGGATTTTTCAATGCGGACGGTAATGCGACTATGTCTCACTTACAACTAGCAATGGAAGGTGGCGATGAGGCTCCACGACCAGCCAGTCGTCAATCTGGAGGACGCCCTGCCTCCCCTCGGATTTCGGCAACAACAACGCATGCAGCAGTACTAATGTCTCCCCCTGTAGAGCCTCAGGGGTATCACCAAATTCCGTTCGCTTCACCAGTCTTCTTGATGGACCCTGAGGCAAATCTACCAGTACCTGACTTCTGGCAGATGTGGAAGCAAACTGAGACAACGTAAGCGTATCTTCTTCTTTTAATGCTTACACTGTTAGGGATATCAATGCGTGACTCATGTATTGATAAACAGGGGGGCGTTCTCGTGCACCTTTGCGAACCAACCGACCCGAGCGGACTTGGAGCGGCATCTAGGCGCTCACGGATTTCATGTTGTTGCTGCGGAGCAAAAAGACAGTGTGCTACAAGTGTACTTCTACGGGTCCCAATACGGCACGGATACCATCTTTTTGTGCGAATTCGTGCTGCTCTTCGCCCGGAGATTCTTCCAAGCAACCTTCAAGTGCAAGGTAAACTACAGTTTGCTGCCTTACCATTTGAGTCGCTGGCGAGATTTTTTACGATCTGTACTTTGGATGCTGTCAGGAACGGGAGGCTGCATCAGACTTTGTCACGAGGTTCAATCTCCAGGAGCTGCTGGTCGTAGAGGGCGAGTAAATTTGCCAAAATCACGCTAAATGCACACCCATCAAAGATACAGATAATATACTGTACTGCGACGACTCATCTCAACTTCAAACTGAGTTATCAATATCTCCACCAGCTCCAGCGCCACAACCGAAACACGCTGCAGCGTTTCCGTGGAGTCGACTGCGTGCGTTTAGCGGCACCGCGCGCTGTCAAGCCGCGGCCGCCAACGACGCCGCGATCGCTGTTGCCGCTGCGAAATGCCGGAATAAAAAGGGTACTGGGGCAGCCTTGCTGCGTTCTCGGGCCCGGGATCTAGCCGGCATGCTGCCTTGCGTCGCCGACGGCGGCAAGCCCTCGGCGGTGAGACGTGTGAGCACTTGCACCGCGAGCGGCGTGTCGTGGTGTCGACAATGCGACGACAGTTGAACCGAATAAGATTGGGCCGGGTCGGCGAACGTTCGCCGATGACGCGCCTCGGTGACAGCATCTCCCCAAGATACGGCAAGCAGGTTCGCGCGCATTGAGGAGCACCGGACGTACGGCGGCGCCAGGCTCGTGCGTGAGTCATTCGACATCGCTGGCGATGGCGCTCGCCGCCCAGACACGGCAAAGGCCCGGCGCAACCGTCGCCGACTCGCCGCCACGCCAGCGCCACGCGAAGCCATCAGCTGGCGATGGCGTTTCGCGCCGCAAATCGCGCGTGCTCGCGGCAAGCTGGAGGCGGCGGCCAGCTGGAGAATCTCCGGATCGCCTTGCGCGGGACTTGTTCTCGCCGAGAGGAGCTTCTGCCCGCGGACTCGCCGTGCAGTGATTCGTCGCGCTGAGTGGCCACGAGGCGCCGACGCGAACGAGGACGACCGAGGCAGACGCGGCTCGCGGCCTTCCCTGGCGGGAACGAGTACCCCGTTGGAACATTAGCAGCAGCAGTCCACCGGCGGTGGTCAAGGAGACGGCCAATCACCTCGGACGATTCACCTGCACATCGGGCAGGAGTCCGCCGACCTGATTACACCCTGACTACAAGGTAAGCGATCTTTCTGCCGGGCTGCGTGTCGCGCGCGACTCGCGCCGAGCTCGCTTGCTTCCCGCGTGTCGTGCGGGCAATGCTCGGCAGCACGGCCCAGCTCAGCGCAGTCGCGCGCCCTCACCCCACTCGCGCTTCACAGAGACAAAGGCCGAGGCCGCGCGTTTCGTGCTGGACGGTTGGAGTGGCGCGCGTTGCAGTGCGGGCGTGGGCCGCACTGCAAGGCAAACTGCAACTTGAAGGCGTTGTCAGTATCGTACTTTTGCAGAAGCCCGTTCGAGCTGCCGGCTTGATACAATGGGAGCTCGGGGTTTGTCCGCGTCTTGGAGACTGTATTAAGGAGGTGCGCGATGGTTTGACTTTTGCCCGAACAGCCACAGGATCCTGAAAACAACTTTGGACTGCAAGTGAAGAAAGAGGTGTACGCTGGCGGTATTGTCGGCTTTGTTCAGCACTGCAACAATGTTGTTGCCTGTATTACCTGTAATTGCGATTTATGACGTGTTTGTGGACCTTGCTTGCATGGGTCATTTAGACGAGTAACTGAATGTTGTGCATACTACAGTTTTCTAAGGAAGTTTCTCCTTGGGTAGGCTTACTTAATACTCCTTCCCATGAACTTAAAACAAGACTGTAAATATCGTACTGCCTTAACCATGAATAGCTAACCATATTCTACACCATTGCACGGCATTATTCAAGTATGTGCTCGACACTCAAATTCACAGGTCCTACTTGCAGTGTAGTCCTACTCACATGCTTTTAGTTATCTAAGGGATGACATGTAATTTACTAGTAGTACTATGCTACGAAACAAAAGTCTAACAGCAAAACCGAACCTACGAAGTTCAGCTAATTCCACTGTGTTTTACACTTTGACAGTACCAGATGACCCGGGTTTGTAAATACCTACCGGTACGGACTTCCCACTCCTGAACACCGAATTTGGCTAGGCATGCAGTTAACACCAAACAAAAATTCAACAACTACAACGTAGTAGCTCGTTCTCTTTTGTTTTAAGTCTTCGCGCCACGTGAATAACGTGTAGACCATATAGTTGATGTCACTTTCCATTATCTAGGATTATGATGGGCGTCCTTACACCAGGAGGGGGTAAATCTGGGCGTTGTACACAGGAGCGTGCTTGCACAGAACGTTAGTCACCAGCGACGTGTAGTCGAACAACCAGCAGTTGTGGGGAACATTAGGAACCTCGTGCATGTGGAGGCTACCGGCGGTGTCGAGCGTCTTCAGACCATAGAGATCATTCGCATACTCAACAGTATTTTTCATACCAACAATCGTGAAGCTGGCGAACTTGGTCTGAATCTCGTCGACGGTGGCGACAGTGGTGTACTTACCTAGCACAGCAGTCTGCCACGGCACCTGAAGATCATCCTGTGGTGAGGCGAAGAAGTGAGCGGCTTTCAGCTTCACGAAATTGGCCTTACGGCGCTTTTGGTTCGCTGTGCACTTGGCATCCGTACCACAGTCCTGCAGGTTGTTAACCTGAGGCAGGAAGTGGTTGATGCTCAGCCACTTGGTCAGGGCAGCTTTCTCAAGAGGAGGGACAACACTGTTCACAACGGAATTCTTGCTTTGCAGAGCCTCGTTCGTCGTCACAAGCTCCACAAAGTCACGCTGGAACTTGCCCTTCCAAGAGGTAGAGTCCGCCTCGTACTTGGTAAAATTGAAGACGGTAGCATCGATAGCGTAAGGGCCCAAAGCCTGCAGGAGCACTTGAAGCGGCATGGCGTCCGAAGCCTGAGGACCGTAAAAATTGCCGTTGCCATCGCCAGCCATGCTGATGAACGTGTGCACGTTATGGTCGTCCATTTCCTCAATCACACCACGAGCGATCGAAGCACCCGTTGAGTGAGATATGAAGTGGTAGCCTTTCGCGTAGGTGGCAGCGTTCTTCGAGACGATACCTCGAATCTGCTTGATTGCCATCTGAATTTGCTCCGAAATGGCCGTATGGACGGAGCACGATGTCTGGCAGAAGTCGAGGGCGGTGTACGTGCGTCCCTCAGCAGTCAGGTTAGCCTCGATCACACCACCATTGGTTTTGTTGCCAGTGACGCCGTGGAAAAAGAAGACCGGGAGCTTGGTGCTCGCCGCGGCCTCGTTGGCGGCAGCAAAACCGACGATAGTCGCGGCGGCGGCAATCAGCAAAGCACGAATTGAGACCATAGTTTGGAGGTGTTGTGTGTGGTCTACCGTCAAAAACGAGGAATGGCACTGACAACCCCGGCTGGTGAAGAGCTGTAGCTGTCGCAGTTAGAGTTGCGCCTCCAGAACCGATCCTCGGATACCATCTCGGCCGGTACGGAGCGTGCCGCAAGCAAGTTGACAGAACGTCTGTAGACAATCAACCTGTCCTGTGAGAGGACTCCTGTCATTCACTTCGCCATCATGCGGCGGTCAGCTTAGAGGAGAGCCATTTCGAGTTAAACAGCAAAGCTTCTGTCCAGCGTTGCCAACACCAGAATCTCGACTCTAAACTTCCCTGAAGTCACTCCGTCTCGCTGTACTTGGAACAGCATCAATGCTTGGGCCACAACACACTGTACGTTAAGAAACAAGTCCGGCAACCAGCACATCGGAAAACACGATCTTCCGTCGGTAATCACCATGTGAAAATGACGTATAGTTTACTGACGCTCCTAGACGGACAAACCCCGAGCTCCCATTGTATCAAGCCGGCAGCTCGAACGGGCTTCTGCAAAAGTACGATACTGACAACGCCTTCAAGTTGCAGTTTGCCTTGCAGTGCGGCCCACGCCCGCACTGCAACGCGCGCCACTCCAACCGTCCAGCACGAAACGCGCGGCCTCGGCCTTTGTCTCTGTGAAGCGCGAGTGGGGTGAGGGCGCGCGACTGCGCTGAGCTGGGCCGTGCTGCCGAGCATTGCCCGCACGACACGCGGGAAGCAAGCGAGCTCGGCGCGAGTCGCGCGCGACACGCAGCCCGGCAGAAAGATCGCTTACCTTGTAGTCAGGGTGTAATCAGGTCGGCGGACTCCTGCCCGATGTGCAGGTGAATCGTCCGAGGTGATTGGCCGTCTCCTTGACCACCGCCGGTGGACTGCTGCTGCTAATGTTCCAACGGGGTACTCGTTCCCGCCAGGGAAGGCCGCGAGCCGCGTCTGCCTCGGTCGTCCTCGTTCGCGTCGGCGCCTCGTGGCCACTCAGCGCGACGAATCACTGCACGGCGAGTCCGCGGGCAGAAGCTCCTCTCGGCGAGAACAAGTCCCGCGCAAGGCGATCCGGAGATTCTCCAGCTGGCCGCCGCCTCCAGCTTGCCGCGAGCACGCGCGATTTGCGGCGCGAAACGCCATCGCCAGCTGATGGCTTCGCGTGGCGCTGGCGTGGCGGCGAGTCGGCGACGGTTGCGCCGGGCCTTTGCCGTGTCTGGGCGGCGAGCGCCATCGCCAGCGATGTCGAATGACTCACGCACGAGCCTGGCGCCGCCGTACGTCCGGTGCTCCTCAATGCGCGCGAACCTGCTTGCCGTATCTTGGGGAGATGCTGTCACCGAGGCGCGTCATCGGCGAACGTTCGCCGACCCGGCCCAATCTTATTCGGTTCAACTGTCGTCGCATTGTCGACACCACGACACGCCGCTCGCGGTGCAAGTGCTCACACGTCTCACCGCCGAGGGCTTGCCGCCGTCGGCGACGCAAGGCAGCATGCCGGCTAGATCCCGGGCCCGAGAACGCAGCAAGGCTGCCCCAGTACCCTTTTTATTCCGGCATTTCGCAGCGGCAACAGCGATCGCGGCGTCGTTGGCGGCCGCGGCTTGACAGCGCGCGGTGCCGCTAAACGCACGCAGTCGACTCCACGGAAACGCTGCAGCGTGTTCCGGTCGTGGCGGTGGATCGCAGCACGCCAGCGTTCTGCAGGATATGCACCGAGTTTTTGCCCTAGCTCAACGCGACGACCCGCCAGGCGGAGCGCTCGTCGACAGCCCGTCGCTTGCCTGGATGGCTGGATTCGAGCAATCCGTTGCTGGTTCGCCATCGAAATCAACGAGCGCTGCGTTGTCTTTTGGTAGTCGCTTGGTCGTTACGTGCACATGCAGCCAAGAGGATAGCCTTGTCCGATAGTCGCCGGCTGCCCACGAGTTTGGCGGCGGCTGCGGGCGATGCAGGCAGCTGGGCTTGCAGTACAAGGCTTGCAGTGCGCGCCGGACGGGGCAAGCGGGCGTCGGGCCGTCATAACATTGCACTTGTGTTTGAGTTCGCCTGCTGCAAGTGACAAAGCTTAGCCGTGCAGGAGACCGGCATCGACAGGCTCCCGAGCTCCGCGCCGCAGCTCTGTCTGCCGTGCTACCCGTAGTCGTAGCATGGCTCGACGCCGCCTCCACCGCTCGGCTTCGAGTGGAGCGGGGAGGCTTTTGACGATGCGCGCCTAGGTGGCTCCATTGTCAGCATGGCCACGAGCGAGCGCCGGCTGGGCATGTCTATGGTGTGCAGCGCCGCGAGCGGCTCCGGTCACGCACGCGCCGATCGTCGCGAGAGCTCTCGCGAGCCTACACAACGCCTACCCAGCTGGCCGCAACCTGTGGCTGAGACGCCCTGCACCGCTTCGTTGTGTGCGCGACTGAGCAACACGCTGGCGCCAGACCGACGTGTCGATCCGCGATCTGCATTAAAGAGGACGGAGCTGGAGCGCCTCGGTGGAGCGCGGCGCTCCGGCCGGGCGCACCGGCAGCCAGCCGACCGCAGTTCCTCGAAAGTGGCTGACCCAGCGCCGCCAGGAAGACGGTCCGGCGCCGAACCAGCTCTCTGAAGCAGAAGGATCTTTGAATTGAACTCTGATGCTCGAAACGGTCGGGCGCTTGTCGCAGGAGACCGTCCTCCCGACTTGCATGCGAGACGGACGTCTGGTCGGTCTCCGGTTGCAGCTTGCATCTGGACGCCTGGACAAGATACGCGTGGCACGTTGTTGGATGCACGAGCTCCGGGCCTCGCCGCCGCTGCATTGGTCCGGAGCTCGTGGCAGCCACTTGCACTCGTGGTGACGTCCAACTTGCCGCTCTCTGCGCGGCGCCGTTCGTGTTCTACCGAGACACTTGAAGGCTGCGTCCTTCCCAGGACAACCGCACAACGCGGTGTGTCAACAATCCTTTCGTCGCGCAGCTTACGGCGGCGATGCCGCCGGTGGATTTTGCAGAGCTGCTGTGCAAGTCGCGAGCGGAGCTCTTGGCGCCGGAGCGCCATGCAGCGCCGTAGCTGCAGATAGGCCGGCGCAGGAATCCTGCGGCAGGATGCGTGCGCCACGATCAGCTCCATTGCAGCGACCGGCCGAGAGCTTGTCGCGCGAGGCGCTGTCTGTCTGGTCATCAGCGGCGCGGTGGCCGCCGGTCAGGCAGCGAAATCCGCCGCCGCCGCCGCCGTCGCACAGTGTCGTCGTTTGTCCCGCACCGCTCCAGAATCCATCCAGCAACTGCTGATCTCCATCGATTGGCACGCGCAGCTTAGCGGAGCCCGTACTTCAATTTCTCGTCACCGCGGCCACGGTACTCTACGCCCGCCGCGCTCCTCACGCTCCGCGCTTCAGGACGACGCACTTTCTGCGCTGGTCTCGGGCGTGGCCGCTCCACTGCACACGCTTCGCCCACCTGCTCGCGAGCTGCACACCACCACCATCTCCGAGTGTCTTCATTTCGCAAGTTGCTTCAAAGCGCATCAGCTCCGTCAGCCCAGCCCAGCCCAGCCCACTCCACCTGCTCTGCACGCCTACTACACACCATGACCAGCACCAGCGCCGACTTTGAGCTCTCCGAGCTGCAGAAGTACTATCACCTGCCGCTGCGGGAAGCTGCGCGCCGACTCGGCAGCTGCGAGGCTGTGGTCAAGCGCGTGTGCCGCCGGAAGCAGATCACGAGGTGGCCGTACCGTCAGGTGTCGTCCAAGCTCATTAAGATCCAGCACCTGTGCAAGTACATGGCGCACGTGTCGGACGCCGAGCAGAAGGCCCGCATCCAGCAGAAGATTAAGCAGCTTACGCAGGAGTACCTGGAGCTCGTGGGCGGCCAGGTGCCGTCTGAGCTGCAACTCACACCTGCGGATGTGCCCACACTGCCGCCGCCGAGCTACAAGGGTGACCACCCGATGGACCCGGCCGTACTGGCTGCTGCATCCGACGACGACGCGGGGCACGAGGAGGAGGATGAAGACATGGACGACGCCACCGAGTCGTCCGGCGAGCAGCGGCTGTCAGCATACTCGTTGCGTTTCATCCTGTCCGACTGCACGGTGCTCGAGACAGACACCGGTCTCCAGTACAGCACCACTGCATAGAGATCGCCGGCCGGCGCCCCGATGTACCTTTGCCTACATGTCCAACTACGACAAACACACCGTCTCCCAACTCTGCATATTAGATAGAGCCTTCACATGATCACCAGCAAGTACCTGAAAAATGCCTGCAAGTTAGAACTTTCCTAATCAAATATTGAGCTTCATTTCATTCATTCACCCTTCGCTCCCTCCACACTCGAAGGTCGAACAAACCGATTCTCACCTGACTGACTGCTAGCACGCGCCGATACGGACAACCTAGATCTGGTCCAGCGGGTCGATGCCCAGCAGCGAGAAGCACGTCTTCATGACCTTGAGCGTGGCGTCACACAGCAGCAGACGGCTGCTCTGCTCCTCGCTGCCCAGCACACGGCACGCCGTAACGAAAGTCTGCACCTTCTCCGAGATCGTGTACAAGTAGCTGCACAGGCGGTTGGAGTTCAGGTCCTTGTTGATGAACGCGATCACATCCTGCAGCTGAAGCAGCTCGATAACCAGAGCCTGCTCCGTCGCGTGCTCCGGCTTGAGCACGTTGCCTTCCTTTTGCTGCTGCGCCACGAGTGCAGCCATGTCGACGCCCGACTTGCGGATGATCGACGACAGACGAGCGTACGCAAACATAAGGTACACGGCCGTGTCGCCGTTCGTGGACAGCATGCGGTCGAAGCTGAAGATGTAGTTGGACGTAGGGCTCTGGCGCAGGTCGAAGTACTTGACGGCACCGTATCCGAGCTTCTCCGCAGCAGCGTCCACCTGGTCCATGGGTAGCGACGTCTGGCCAGCCTCAATACGCTCCACCAGCTGCGCCTTCATGCGCACCTTGGCCTCGTCCAGCAGCTCCACCAGGCGCACGACCTCACCTGAGCGCGTCTTGAAGCGCTTGCCCGACTCGTCGTTCACCGTGCCGAAGCCCACGTGGTCCGCGCGCTGCTTCGTCGGGTCATAGATACCCGACATGCGGCCCACCTCGAACAGCAGGTTGAAGTGATCCTTCTGCGTGTAGTCCGTGTAGTAAATAACG
This sequence comes from Phytophthora taxon juncus, assembly GCA_033558005.1. Classification (NCBI taxonomy): domain Eukaryota; phylum Oomycota; class Peronosporomycetes; order Peronosporales; family Peronosporaceae; genus Phytophthora; species Phytophthora taxon juncus. Next base: position 759,871 of record JAUCEE010000017.1, read on the forward strand.
CGGTCGGCCTTCATCTCGTGCAGGCGGTACCACAGAGCAGCGATATCCGTCGTAGCATACAGGTACGAACCGTCGCTCTTCACAAGGAGGAACGGCTGCTTGTACACCTTGGTGAACACCACCTCGGCGCCGTTGCTCTCCTCCATAAGGCCCTTGGCACGCAGCTGGTCCAGGACACCCGGAATGATCGGATTGTAGAACGACTCGCCCATTTCCTTGAGGGACACACCGAGACGGTCGTACACCTTCTGGAACTCGCGCCGACTGATGTCGCACAGCGTCGTCCAGACCTTGCGGGACTTCTCGTCACCAGACTGCAGCAGCACCACCTGCGCCTTGGAGCGCTCGTGGAACTCCTCGTCAGCATCAAAGCGCTCCTTGGCGGCCTTGTACAGCTTCGTCAGATCCGTCACGTTAGGCATCTCCGTCTCCCAGTTCGGGTACGTCTCCGTGAGGTGGCAAATCAGCATACCGAACTGAGTGCCCCAGTCACCAACGTGGTTGATCCGCTTAACGTCGTGGCCCTGGAACTCGAGGATGCGGCACATCGTGTCACCAATAATCGTAGAGCGTAGGTGACCCACGTGCATGTCCTTGGCAATGTTGGGCGACGAGAAGTCGACCACAATCGTCTGCCGCTTTTGCGGCGCTGGCTGCACACCATTGGCCAGCACGTTCTGCAGGCGCTTGGCTACGAACTCCTTGGTCAGGAAGGCGTTGATGAAGCCCGCACCAGCGACACTGAGACGGTCCAGCACGGGTGTCTCGGGCATGGCAGCAATGATCGTGTTGGCCACGTCACGCGGCGAGCGCGCCGCATTGGGCGTGCCCTTGAGCGCTGTGAAGATGGACATGGCGGAGTTGCACTGGTAGTCGCCGAACTTGGCGTTCTTAACGTTGGTGCGCGTGACCTCGACCGGCGGGATGTCCAGACCGGGGTACGCGGCCTTGATAGCCGCGTCGAAGATGGACTCGACGACCTGGAGGATGTTGTGGTAGGTCAGACCCTCGGCCAGCTTCTCGTCCAGCTTGAACGTGGAGCGCACGACGTTCTTGGTGTCCGCCGCGGGGGCGCCAGCGGCCGGAGCGCCGCCCTTGCCCTTCTTGGCCGCCTTGCCGGCGTTCTTCATGCTGGCGACGCCCTTGGCCACGTCCTCGCGGGCGAAGAGCTGCATCACGTACTTGCGGAAGGTCTGCAGCACTGCGGGCTCGTCCTTCTGCTCCTTGATGAGCTTGAAGGCGGCGCGCAGCGACACGCCGGCCACCACGTCGGCCAGCGTGAGCTCGTGGCCGAAGAGGAACTGCAGGTCGGCGCCGCTCTTGGGGCGCGCCTCCTCCTTGGCCTCCAGCAGCGCGGCCAGCTGCGCGGCCAGCTCGCCGTCCTTGTTGCTGGCCGCCTTGGCCACGCGCAGCCAGGGCGCCAGCGTGTGCGCCTCCCAGTCCAGCCACTCGTCCACCGCCAGGTCGTCGCTCTGCAGCTGGCCGGCGCTGGCGGCCACGAAGCGGCACACGGCGTTGGCCGAGAAGATGAGCTCGGCGTCGGGCGTCGCGCGCAGCTGCGGGCCGCAGCTCGCGTACTTCTTGTCGGCGGCGCCCACGGAGAACTCGGCGCCCGAGAGCGCCAGCGCCAGGAAGCACTTGAGCTCCTCGTCGCCCGGCTTCTTGCCGATCAGGAGCTGCATTCTGGGGGAGCGGGGGGAGCTGGGGGCGTGTCACGGAGAGAGGCCTAATGGCCATGATGGATGGAGGAGGGCAGGAAACGCGGTACCCCTTTTGCGGTACATGCCGTTCGCCACAAGAAAGATCGGGTCGTTCTGAAATGGCTTCATTTTCGAGTTCTGCTAGACTAGCTAGACTAGCCACTGCACGAAACACCTTCGTCGCCAAGTTCACTCCTGATGCATGCAGAGTCTTACCGCGAGGTGGTTGTCGTCCATCAACCCAGAAGAGCAGACCACTTATTCTCGTAGCGACAAGTCAGGACGCGGCCACTCCTCAACGCCAAATGAACAACCTCGACATGATCACATTCAAGTACCCAGGTAATGGCTTCTCCTAACCTTGCTTCGACCACGTCTTCCTTTGCAGTAGCCCGACGTCCTGCTTCCTTCGCGGCAGTCGAAGTCGTGTGCACAAGTCTGTAGCCATGTACCCGAAACCCGGTACCACCCTGCCCCCCTAGTGGCTCCCTCCACTCGATCACTACCCAACCGCCTGGCAATCCGATGGCGGGACGCTCCTCTTCCGGCGGCGACGGCGCGCGACGCAGCGCGGCGGTGCAGCGGCTCATCGACAGCGCGGACCAGTCGCTGAGTCTGCTGGCGTCTCTGGGCGAGGCGCCGGCGCCCGCGCCCGGGCCCGGGCCGCCGCGCAGCGCGGGCTTCGGCGCCGACAGCGCGCTGGCCATGAGCACGGAGAGCTTCCGCTTCTCGTCGGCCTCGGGCTCCTCGGGCGCGCGGCTGGACATGGGTGACGACGACGACGTGGCCGAGCGGGGGGATGCGCGCGAGCCCGACGACGAGCGCGCGCGCCTGCTGGAGCCCGTGGTGAGCGCGTCCGTGCGCCGCGGGCTGCTGCACGTCAAGGGCGTGTTCCCGGACCAGTCGGCCGAGTTCGTGGACGTGGACCCGCGACTCACTACCGTGGGGGACCTGAAGCGCGCGCTCTGTGCGCGTCGAGACTCGGCCAGAGACTTGGGGCTGGCCGCCGACGACGCGCGCGTCATGTTCGGCGGACAGGTGGTGGAGGATGCGTGGCTCGTGGTGGACTGCGGCATGGGCTTCGAGGGCGCCATCCACATCGTCAAGGCGGCGGTGCTCGGGGACACTTTCCTGGGCCGCGCGGGGGGTGGTAGCCTCTTTGACGGGCGCAAGACGCGGCGTGCAGACCCCAAGCTGTCTATCTCTTCTATCGCGTCCGTGTACGCGGCGCCACAGGACCAGCCTCTGACGGTGGACCAGTTGGGCAACGACCAGGTCATGAACCAGTTGGCCACGTTCAACCAGTCGCTCTCGCTGAGCACGGTGCCGTCGGCAAGAGGCGATCTGTTCTCGCGCCATGTGCGACCGGAGGAAGCGTCGTTTGCCGAGATGGCGGCCGACTTTTACGAGAACTTGGAGCGCGTGCAGGACTCGGACCTGTACTGTGAGAAGCTGCTGAGCGGGTATATTGATGTGCTGCAGACCAGACTGGAGAAGCTGGAGGCCTCGCTGGCAGGCAGCAGTAAGCCGCGCGGAGAGCCTACCTTGGCGCAGAAGAGACTGCAGAATGACATTAAGGAGCTGCGCGACGAGCGGAACACTTGGCGACTGTTGTTTGAGCTGCGGAAAGTGTGCCACACGAACAAAGATATAGCTGACGGCGAGGACAGCCTGATGATGCTAGGCACAGAAGCAGAGGAACTGCGGTTCGAAATGCTGGAGGACGACGCTGTGCGTCTTCTGGAAACGCGTAACGAAACTTTTAAAATTCAGCGGGCAGTTAAGGCGTGGCTTGAGAGCATGGCCTTGGAGAACACAATTAGTATTAGCGAAAAGCGAGATGCTTCTGGGTCACGCACGCTGCGAATGATGCGAAAACAAGTTTTTCCGGGTGAGGACGATGTCAGGATGGACCCAGATGCTGTGTTGCGCGACGGAGATGATCATGTCCTCCCAGATGACTTAGAGGATGAGGCTGAATTGATGAAGGCTTTGTGGCTCTATGTTCGTGCTGGACGAATAGACGATGCTACTGACTTGTGCATTCGCGTAGGCCAGTCATGGAGAGCTGCTAGCCTATCTGGGGGTAATCCGGCTGGTGCCAGTGAAAATAATGGCCGCGATGACTTGTCGTTAGAGCGTTGGGGAAATCCGTTCCGCGCACTCTGGAAATCAATGTGTTGGCGCTTGTCAGAGCACACGGCTGATGGAAAGCTGTCCAAGAGCAACAGCTTGCTGGCGAAAAAGTATGAAGAGCTTATTTATGCAGCCTTAAGTGGCAACATTCAGGTCATTACGAAGAGCTCGCTTTGTGAGAGCTGGGAAGACCACTGCTGGGCCTATTTACAAGGAATCACAGAGCAGCAATTAGACGAAATTCTGTTCAAGCTGCTAAAGCTAAAGTCCCAGTCTTCGCAGTTGATCGTGGGTAACAACACCCACTATCTGCGTCACTACTCAAGTTTGTTAGACAAAACAAAGTATCTAAAGCGCTATCAGGTGGATCTGGACACATTGTTTGACGAGTTGCGAGGTAGTCAAAGTGAGCATGTTCGCATGCAGGCCAATCAACCTCACCGACAAATTCAGGCCAAATTGGTGACAGCAAAGTTCGAGTACATTGTGTCTCGTGTTTTAGACACGCTGCTATTCAATCCCGAAGACGATTCGTACAACTGGGATCTGCAGCTGGATTCGGCAGTTCAGTCGGACGAAACGTCCTCACTGTTTTTGCGTTTTGCTGCCCACTTCATTTTGTTCGCGGGGTTCACTGGCGAAAATTTTGACGAGCAGGCAGGTCACATGATTTTGAAGCTATACATCCGTCACCTGGTGAAGCACAGACAGCTACAATTCGTGCCAATCTATGCATCTCGGCTTCCTACTGAAGGTGCCATCGAGATTTACGTGCAAATGCTGTCCACGGTGGAGGACAGCTTAGAGCGCGAATTGTGTGTTAAACGTATTCTAGACTACGCCGGTATGGAAGTACTGTCGACAGTGCTACAAACTGCGGTTGATCGTCTTTGTGAGGAGTATCGGTTGGTAGCACAAGAGCAACAACAAAAGAAGGGCCAACCCGTGTCCTCTGACGTTGCCACGACAGACATCGACAGGAGACGAATCCAGACGATTGAGTTTTTATGTTTCTTTTCCGAACACCGCGCGGAAGCACTGGTCCGGGCAAACACTTTAACACGCCAATTCTTGCTGGAAGGAAAGTATGCAGCCGTGAAAGAGCTTGTAGAGGAGAGTCTGCCGGAGGACTCCATCGGTGTCTTAGACATGAATCGCGCTGCCCAGTTGCTGCGTGAAGACGACGAGATTGAGCGAGCCATGCGCGAGTTCCTCTGCTGGCGCGCATATATTCAGGCGTGTACGCAGTATGATCTTTGGAGAAACTGCATCAACAACCCTGGCGCAGAGGCATTATCGCTATATACCGAGGAAAAGGACTATCTCGCTGACTTGATGTTCCATGTGTCGCGGTCAGCTGCGGCCACATTGGAGGTCCTACACTTCGAAAATGGATGGCTAATGGGCTGCTCTAACGATGCTACAGAAGACGCCGCCATTCGGGAGCGTTGCTTGCCGACGCTAGTGTTCAATCTTCACTTTATCCAGCTGGAGTCTGCCAAGACGATCATGCGTTTGACTCATTATCCAGAGGATGCGAAGGCAGAGCTTGCACGGCCGTTGCTAGAAAAATCGCTTGAAGTTGCAGACGTTGTAGCTGACGAACATTACGGTGTGTACCATGCGTTGGACCAAGACCAATGCCGAGACCTCCTACACGGCTTCCGCGAGAGTGCCGTATCGCTGGCGTTCGTTGAATGTATGCCGACCCCAACGATTTCACCTGACTCTGATCAAGACTAAGCAACCTGTGACAATTAGAGGGATGAAGTTTAAAGTGAGCACGAGCAATCATCGCAATAGCAGACTCTATCTCATGGTTTTTTGTTCGGATTTTGTTTTTCTTCCTGCCGTGTGGATGTGTCGTATCGGATTAATTGCTTGACGTGAATGTCTATGCTCGTGCTGGAGCAGGGGTCTTGCTGTAAGCCCCCCCAGAGTCGACGGCGCCTACAATGCACTCTTCAAACACTTTGCTCTTACTACCAACACACTCTTCCAGCATCCTATGGGGCACTCTCCACACTCGTGGGTACGGCAGCCCTGGCTGATTCCATGTCCAGGCGTGTTCGTCGAGGTTGTCACCCTTGTTTTTCTCCACCACTAGCACACTCTCAATACCAAACTCGGGTGAAGCAGCCTCAAGGCGTACGTCATACGCCCCGCGATCTGTTAAAGCACGCGCGTCAGGCTCAAACGAGGCTCCTTGGCTCTCAACCGTTCCTACCAGCCCACTCAGGTCGGTTAGAATGCTGTCTGTGAAAGTTGCTTCCAGCTGGATCACGCTGGTTTCTGTTGGAGCCATAAAGAAGCGCAAGTTATCCTCGTCGTAAGAGCCAAACCATGAAGAACACCGTGTCGTTGTGTGAAAGCAAACACCATCAATGACCGTGTAAGGGTCGTTGGCACTAGCAGGGCGGGAACTTGTGTCAATCTGCACTACATGCTCGCCAGGAGAAAGAGGGAAACAGTGCACTTGATAGGGATTGCCTCGTTGCAGAAGGGTTGAGTGGAGTTGATTCACCAACTCGTCAAACTTTTCTGCGCTCTCAAACGACTGCACGGATGTCAGTTCGCCACCTTGTGTGGCAACCAAAATCCCGAGGGGAGGTTTTGAAAGTAGTGGAGCGACTTCGTCGGAGACTGGCACCATCCGCATAACCCAGAATGCTCGTGGCCACTTCACCTCCGGTGCTTTGTCTTGGCAAAACGTACTGTGCGTCTGTATCGCATTACCGTCACGGCAGTAGAGTGATCCTACTGAGTTCAGGTATAGCTTTCCGTGCACTCCGTGCAAACCGCAAATGTGGTGATCCATGGGACTCTCCATTAACTTATAGTTGGGCCCCCTACCTCCACCAAACCACGGACCAACACGCAACGTTGTAGTAAAACGAACGCAGTCAACCCAATGACCACTATACACCTCAAGCTTAATCAGCTTCTCACCAGGTACGAGCTCAAAGACGTGCTCGTTTGAGCGATAAAACCTTGGGTCTTTGCAGTTTGCTGCGACTTCCTCTGGTGATAATAGTCGAATACTTTCGACGAATCTCCCGCATCGAACAAGGACGGCCCCTATCGCAGGAAGGCTAGTAGAAAATGGCGTCTTGGTTCCACCCTCCAACGCTTTGCCTGCTGGAGGAAAGGCTTGAACTGTGTCGTTTGCTCCGTTTGATTTAAGTAAGCGGGACGGCAAAGTCGTACAAGACATTGGCAGACAATGCAGACCAAGTTTGCCCACGTACGAGTCGCCTCTCGTTCCAAAGAAGGAGCTCACTCGCCACCCATCAGCAGCCTGTAAAGCATGCAGTGCGCCACCGGTGCCGCCAAACCATCGCGACGTTCGCAGGTTTGTGTACAATTGGAATCCATCGATCCACGCCATAGCGCGAATGTCCACGCGCGTGATGTATTCTCCGGCGCCAAGGACAAACCAGTGCTTCTCTCCAGCAGCACGTAATGGCTCTGCCTTTTCAAGTTGCTCTACTTGCGCACGCGAAAGAGTCTCGATGCGGTTGACATACTTGCCGGCATCAATCATGACAGCTCCAATTTCATCGCCTTCTGACATTGACGATGTGTTGCCCTCAGGCAGGTCCTTTTGCTCGCCGTTGTAGGTTCCGTACCCTACTGGGCCACGGACAGAGTCATCCCAACTCACGGAGGGACCTACCAGTGAAAGCTTCGCGTACCCTGAAATCCATGGACAATGACGAAGAAGCTGGGCTGAGCCTGCATTCCAATGAGCCCCTCCACGCCCAGGGACTTCATGAATTGCGGTGTGATTCAACTCAAGCCAACCTTGCGCTGTAGCGTGATGGAACCCCAGTTGTGACGACCGTGGGTCTGCATGATAGACGCACAAGAGTTGATTCATGTCGTCAAATCCACGAGCCATGATACCGCTGGTGGCATGGCCAAGACCAAAAGTATGCCCGATCTCGTGCAACATCGCGCCAATTCCAGTAGAAAAGTTGGCCCAGAACGTGCCACGGAAGCAGCTATCATCCAGCAGATAGCGCTGATCAATGCGATTATTATTGAGACAGCAGGCAGATATCTCTCCAAGATGAGCAGGCCAAGTGTGCAGGCCGCATGACCCAAAGACTCCAACTTTCCCACCTCCAAGCGCCGTGTGTCCTTCGGCCTTCCTCGTCTTGGTATTGTACCGCGAGCACCCCAACACCACCGCATGCTTGAACTCCAGCTCCGGGTGAGCGTCCAGGCCTTTTGCTAGAATATCCTGTTCCACCAGTTTGATCAGTTCCTGGCCGTCTACCGATCGCGCGTGGGCATTCGTGAAGCTGCATCGCAACAGCGTCACTTCTGGTAGTCCGTCCGCTGCGAATTGCATGGCAAAAGTCTGTCGCGGCAAACCCGCAGCGTGCATCAACTCGGCAGTGGCCATTTGAAGTAGCAATGCGTTGAAACGGACCTTGGCAATCGCTGCAGCGTCCGAATTGTCGACACCCGGAGGTGCATCGAATCCGTTGCGAGCGTCGGCGTCCAAGCAGACTTGGTAGTGGAATTTGACAGCGTACGGGGTGACGGCAGGACGGTACTCAATGCAAACGACGCGCTCGACGACGCCCTCGATACGCAGAGTGACGGCGTATTTGCCGGGGGACGGGACGAGGACGAACGCCTTGAAGTGTCCACTGGAGGACGCAATCGGCCATTGCGAGGAGCGAAGAGGGTCCAATTGGGCTTCCAGGAAGCGGTCGGCGGTGGGGTGAAGACCCGTGACGCGCCCTTCCAGGAGGACAAGAGGGTAGGTGAGGACTTCGTCCTCCTGCAGGTTGTCCACGACGACGGAGACGTTAGAGGGAGACATTCTCGCGGAATGACCGGGTATCAGATGAAGCAGTGATGGGGGTGTTGTGATTGGTTGAAAAGAGGTTGTCGACGAGTTTTGGTATAGTAGTAAAACCGTGTGCGGTGAAGCTTTGGTGATTCTCGCCGACTATGTCTACATGCCTGATGACTGCGTTGAGCTGTCTTTCTGCCGTAAAAGTCTTACGCGAAGTCTATCCGGTCTCTATGGCATGTTGGGATCCTGCTATCTTGCTGGTCAGGTTCAGTTCAACCACAAAGGCCCCGTCTCAACTTCGTTGGGATTGATTTTTTATCGCAACTACAGGCTGGAGCTGTAGCGCGAACAATGAATGTCCTCCTGTTCACAATCAGAGGAACTTCATCCTTACTGTAGTGAGTGCCGTCCGTGCGCACTGCCTGCCCTTTCGCGGTAGTGCACGCTCGTAGCAGTCTCTCCACGAAAGACAACGTCACTGGTCGATGCTTGCTTAAAGCACCGAAACGTCGGCGCGCATTGCAACGAGCTTGAACGCTCTACGCTGCCAAAGTGGGGGATCTACTGCCAATGGCTTCACTGTCAAGGCACTTGCCACGCTGTCTTGCTAAACGTGCTTTCGTCGTTTTATGAGCTGACCACGAACGCCAGCCACCTTTCAGCAGGCGATTGAGGACTGCTGAACGACAATCGCCTGCGCTGGCAGCGCAGCACTGCTGCTCCAGCACCAGCACGACAAGCAATCGGCAGCGCTGAATCACACGACAAGCAGCAGCTACCGTTGGATTGCTGTCATCCGGCTCCTCTGGCGAGATTCGTCCCGCTCACGTCACAGGAAAATGGCGTGTTTAACATGCGTGTGCATCTTCAGTATTGGTATCGGCATTACGCGCGAACGCCGTCCGGAGATGACCGCTGCGCCAACATGGCCGAGTCGACCGCGCTAGCGCGATATGGCGCTCGCCAACCGCTTGGTGCCGTCTTGATGGGGCCCCGATGCGCACGGATCGAGCGCCGTCGGATCTCGCGCGGTGTTGACAAGGTCGCATCTCGGCTTGGCGTAGTATCCATTGTGGCGACTTGCATCGCTGGACTGATCGAGATGGGCGACCACGACGACGAGAGGGTAGAGATATGTCCATGCGGCCGGCCTTTCTTCGGGTGAGTCTCCTTTCGCGAGTTGAGGCAGACCTCTCAGTGAAGAACCCGCCGACTAGGCCACACTGCAAAGTCTCCGTTGGCATTTCGGGTTCTCAGGATGGGCGCGGTGACGTTGCTATCGCCCGACACATACAACAAGCTGCAATTGTCTGTCCTAAGCGACAGCTCCAGCGATCCGGGCAGTCCGCACTACGGATACGACAAAGGACCGATCGACTACTATGACGACGACGAGGACGAAGTCGCGTACACTGGCCACTCCCTGCTGCACAACATCCTTTGGGGGTTGTTCTACACGGTCGCCATGCTGGCGGCACTCTACTTTTTCATGGTCGCAGTCAAGTTCATTGAGTCCGGTTTTACCGTCGCGCTCGGGTGCGACGCGAAGGGGGCGTTCACCATCGCCGACAACCCGCTGGCAGGACTCGTGCTCGGACTCGTGTCCACCGCTCTACTGCATAGCTCCAGCACCATTACGTCTATCACAGTGGCGCTGGTCGCGACGCAGGGGCTGACAATCCGTCAGGGCGTCTTCATCGTCATGGGCGCCAACATCGGCACTTGCGTTACGTGCATCGTGGTGGCGTTCGGCCAGATCTCGACGCGGTCGCGCTTCCAACGCGCGATGGAGACGGCTACAGTGCACACGATATTCAACTTGTGGTCGGTATTCATCATGTTCCCGTTGGAAATTATCGCGCACCCGCTTGAGCGGCTGTCGGTGCTCATGTCGGACGCCAAGACTTCCAGCGGCAGCTTCGCTAGTCCGGTGGACGCGGTTGTCAAACCTTTCGCGAATCTACTCATCCGAGTCGACACGCAAACGATCCTAGACATCACTTCGGGCAAGAAAGAATGCACGAACGACGTGTCGTTGCTGTCTGGAGGTGCATTTGAAGGCAGCTCGATGAGTGACGGCCAAATTGGAGCCGTTGTGGTCGTGATCGGCTTCTTGATGCTCGCAGCCTCGCTCATTTGGTTCGTTCAGATGCTGGCTAAAGTGTTTTTGGGTCCGACCAAGGTGCTCGTATCGAGGATGTTAGCTTTTAATGGCTACGTGAACATTGTCGCGGGAGCGGTTATTACGTTTGTCGTGCAGTCATCGACGGTAGTGACTTGTACGCTCACACCCATGGCTGGTCTCGGCGTCTTCACACTAGAGCAAGTGTATCCTCTGATCCTTGGCGCGAATTTGGGAACTTGTGGTACGGCGCTGCTGGCTTCGCTCGTAGTTAGTGACAAGCAGGCTGTGGCCGTCGCTCTCTCACATCTGTGGTTCAATTTCTTTGGTATCATCATCTTCTACCCTGTGGCGCTCATGCGACGTCCGATCTTGAGCTGGGCTCGTTCGGTCGCCTACTTTAGCGCGTCATGGGCAGTGGTCGGTGTACTGTTCATTTTTGTGACTTACCTGATACTGCCCGGTGTGTTGATCGGTCTCGAGCAGCTCTGTACAACGAGCAAACCTGGTTTACAGATTCTTGGGTACGCGCTGTCCGGTCTGGGTGGTCTTCTAATCGCAGTCCTTCTGTTCTGGTATCATACACACGTCGGGCGACATCGATGGCACACATTTCTTGAGCACAAATATGCTGAGCGTGAGGAGCGTCGGCGACGAGATGAGACGGCCATGCTCTCCGAAGTATAAACCCAATCGAGGTCGAAGCTGCGAGGACAGCAGCTTCAGGGTGAAGTCATTTATCTTCAAGTTAGGCGAAAAGCGAATCTGAACATAGTAACTGTTTGCTAGCGATCTGCTTTTGAGTTTATTAACTCAATTGGAAGGTGTACGTCCAGCCAAATCAGCCTCGAGCTTGGTTACACGCAACAGTAGATTCTCTTTCTCTTTTTTGGCTTGGCGTGCAAGCAGTTTGGCAGCGTTTAGTTGACGGTCTGCCTTTTTGAAAGAAATTGTCTTCTCCTCCACCAACGATTCTAGTGCAGCAAACTTTTCCGCTGTCATCTGCGCATTGCGTTCGCGTTCTTCTTGTGAAAGAGCTTCTAGATGAACCAATTTTGCCTCCAGCTCCTGGAAAACGGTGCAGTCATTAATGCTAACCCAGGCACAAGAGGATGGCCGCAGATATTGTTGGACTCACCTCAATTCTACTAGCTAAGAGGAGTTTTTGGTCCTGCTCCTCTTGTACTGCCAGCTTCAGCTCTTGTGCGTCATGCTCCAAGGTAACTAAAACTCCAGGTTAGTTCAATAAAAAGATCAACTTCTGATTTTGATCACGCTCAGTCACGAACCATGCGCTTTGTGGAGTGCTGCGAGTTCGACCCCCAGTCGAGTACCCTCGTCCTGTGCAAGCTGTTTTTCCTTCTCCAATAGCCGCAGTCGCTGGTATACGGTGTCGCGATCGCCCGCCCATTTTTTCTGCTGATGCTCCAACTCGTCTTGGAGCTCGAGTTCTCGAGAACGCAATGTCTGGATCAGTTCCAGCTGCTGCAATCGCTCTTCATCCTTTGCGCCTGCGTCCTCTGCATTGATGTTGCGCAAGAATTGTGCCTCCTCTTGCAGCTGCAAATATTTTTCGGCTAGATGCTCTTTTTCCTGGACCAACTCGATATTTTCTGCTTGTTGGCGCTCCAGCTGCTCCCGAAGTAGCGCGATTTTGTGCTTCTTTCGTACGAGTTGATCCTCAAAACTTGGAGAGGACAAATTAGTGAACGGTACATCCACGATAAGCATGTCTTCGTTGTACTTCGATGTACTTACAGCTTTAACTTATCGAGATCAGCATAGAGCTCTGCCATTTCGTCTGCTTGAGCGTGGATTGTTACTGACTTGGAGGCTAACTCGGCTCGAAGTTGCTCAACCTCTTCATACAATGCATCATCTCATCATTTGTTCCGTTAGCGCTTACACACCGCAACTGTACAAAGTGACTGCACTCACCTGCAGCAGTGTCGGCGTTGTTAGCCATTTCTTTCTCCTCTTTCGCTTCGTGATCATCATCGTCTTCATCGTCACTTTCATGAGGCTTATCCTCTTTCGATGCTGCACTGCGTTGATTGTCTTGCTTTAGTTTCTCTACAGTTCGCTGAAAGTTCTGTCCAACTGTATGGAGCTCGTTTTCGAGTTCTTCTCGTGTTTTGGGTCGAAATCTTAACGGAGCCCCGACAGCTTTTTTGAGCACGAAGTCGTTCACCAATGCACGAGAATCCTGGAACTCCGGTGCTTTTTCTTGAAGTGCTTGCTTTAGTACATCGATGAGCAGCTCTTGCTCTCGTTGCTGTGTTCGCAGTTCTTGAATCAAAGCTGATCGACGGTGTTCTTTTTCTTGAGCTTTAAGGCCCTGGAGTTGTTCCTGAAGTTGGTTGATTGATCGCATCAGGGCCCGCACCTTTTGTTCATGCACAGCCTTGAGTGCTCCAACTTTTGCTGCATTTCGCCGTGAATTCAGGCTCATCAGCAAAGCGTTTATTTTAACAAGGCTAGTGAGATTCGAGTCTCACCTTCTACTGCTGGGTTTGCTTCGGTAGCATCCTGGGAAATACCATTTGATACGACAAGACGTCGTAGCTCTTGCTCCCGTTTCTCCTGTCGGGCAATTGTAGCTTGTGCAGCTCGCAGAGCTTCCTATACACGTGTAGCGAACCAACCAAACATTTCTAAGACGCTTCATGAAGCATACCGCCAAAGTCGGCAAACCTCTGTCGCTTTGAGACGATCTGCCACACTACATTTATTGTCAAAAACAAACCCCCCACATGTGGAAGGAGTGGACTGCTGCTTACGCGTTTGAAGGAGTTTTCTTAGCCTCAGCTCGTGTAGGACGACGAGTACTACTCGTGATACTGCTCATGGTGCTTAGCTTTGTTAGCTTTTCCTGCAGCGCTCTACGAAATACTCCCGAAGGGTCAGGTGTGAAGCGGCGACCAACAGCGCAAAGTCGAGCTACATGAACTGAATTAGCTTCTTTAGACGCCTAGAGGTATCTGTTGAGCGGCGTTTATTTCTTGCTCGATTGATCTATCTACCTAGTAGATATAAAAGCGACAGGTCTGTAGTAGACTTACACCAGCACGGGGTAGATCTGGGCATCGTACACAGGCTTGTGCTTGCAGAGAACCTTCGTGGCCAGCGAGGTGTAGTCAAACAGCCAGCAGTTGTGGGGCACGTTGGGCACCTGGTGGATGTGGAGGCGGCCAGTCGTGTCCAGCGTCTTCAGACCGTACAGGTCCTTCGTGTACTCCACCGTCTGCTTCATGTCGACAATCTTCAGGGTGCTGAACTTGGTGTTAACCTCTTCCACCGACGCCACAGTCGTGTACTTGCCCAGCACACAGCTCTGCCACGGCGCCTGAATGTCGTCCTGCGGCGAGGCGAAGAAGTGAGCAGCCTTGAGCTTGGAGAAGTTAGCTTTGCGGCGAGCCTGGTCGGCCGTGCACTTGGCATCAGCGCCACAGTTCTGGAGGTTGTTGACCTTGGGCAGGAAGGGGTCAATGTTCAGCCAGTTAGTCAGGGCAGCGTCCGCAAGCGGAGGGGTAATGATGTTGGCAATCGAGCTCTTCGCCTGCAGCGCCTTGTTCGTCGTCACTGTACGGATGAGGTCGCTCTGGAACTTGCCCTTCCACGACGTTGAGTCGCTGGCGTACTTGGCAAAGTCGAAGTCAGCCTTGTCGATGGCGAAGGGACCCAAAGCCTGCAGGAGAACCTGGAGAGGCACAGCATCAGAAGCCTGAGGGCCAAAGAAGTTGCCATTGCCGTCACCAGCCATGCTAATGAACGAGTGCACGTTGTGGTCGTCCATTTCCTCGATCACACCACGAGCGACCGACGCACCCTGCGAGTGAGACAGGAAGTGGTAGCCGTTCGCGTAGGTGGCGACGTTCTTCGAGACGATGCCTCGAATCTGCTTAATGGCCATCTGAACTTGGTCCGAGAGGGCAGTGCGGACGGAGCACGCGTTCTGGCAGAAGTCGAGCGCGACGTAGGTACGTCCTTCAGCAGTTAGACTAGCCTGGATTTCAGCACCGTTGGTCTTGTTGCCAGTGGCGCCGTGGAAGAAGAACACCGGGAGCTTCGTGGCAGCGGCGTCAGTCGCGGCGATTGAGCCGACGAGCGCAGTGGCGGCCGCGACGAAGAGGGCACGGAACGAAACCATGTCTTGAGACGGTCTGAACGAAGGCGACTGGAGTCTTCCCTGCAAAACGCAAAATGGCAAGCGGTGTCACGCCTACAAGTTGTCACTGCCAGAGAGCTTGACGACGATCACAAGTGAATCCGGTGGCCTTCAGCGTTTACGGCAACAGCTGCAGCACTGCGATTTCGCAGCGATGATGGTCGAGTAATGTAACATGCTTCGCCTGAAGCCGTGCCCAGCAAACGCACACTCTTCCGCCGGTCTCTCGCAAACTGCGAGCGTTCGGCGACACCGACCGATCCGAAACGCGATCTCTCAGTCGTATCTACGCCCACCGCGTTGAAGTGGCTCCTGTAGACAACGGGCGTGTCCTTCACGCCATCGCGGCTCATCGGCGAGCTCACCTGATAATCTGAGGTGGGCAGTAAACATGGCTAGACACATTTAGCTCAGGCTACGTTGGTCCCCGGAAGCGATCTACGCTATACTGTAATGAAAAACGCTTCATATTTTCACGAGTCATTAGTGGTTTGCTACATGCGGTGTGAATTTCGAGCAGTGTCGCGGCAAGTAATGGTGCATTCAACACGGTATTTCTCATAAGTTTCTACTGTAGTGGCAAGGAGCCCAGGATATTATAATCATCTGGCGCGTTGCAAATACAAAAGTGCATACGTCAAAATTTCAGTAGGGCTGGTTTCGACGAAGTGTACGTACCGTACGCTAGAGAGAATGTTCTCCTCGATAAAACACATCATTTTGCGATCACCGCAGTTTTGACGTAAATTATTGCGACCTGACTTTTTCATTCACTTGAAGTCAACACTATATTAGAAGGTTTGACGTAGTACCCGCCAGATTGCTTGCGGCAATCGACAAACGAAAGTAACAAATGGACATTAAGCTCATTTGTTTGAGACTTCATTTCATCTAGGCTTACGGCGGCCGTCATAGCGCAGCCTTACACCAGGAGGGGGTAAATCTGGGCGTCGTACACAGGGGCATGCTTGCACAGCACGTCAGTCGCCAACGACGTGTAGTCGAACAGCCAGCAGTTGTGGGGGACACCAGGAACCTCGTGGATGTGGAGACCACCGGCGGTGTCAAGCGTCTTCAGACCATAGAGGTCGTCGGTGTACTCGACAGTGTCCTTCATACCAACAATCGTGAAGTCGGCGAACTTGGTCTCAACCTCATCAACGGTAGCGACGGTGGTGTACTTGCCCAGCACGCAGCTCTGCCATGGTGCCTGGATGTCATCCTGCGGCGAGGCAAAGAAGTGAGCGGCTTTCAGCTTCACGAAATTGGCCTTGCGGCGCTTTTGGTCCTCCGTGCACGTAGCGTCCGTTCCACAATCCTGAAGGTTGTTCACCTTCGGCAGGAAGGGGTCGATGCTCAGCCAGTTAGTCAGAGCGGCCTTCTCAAGAGGAGGATTGATAATGTTGGTAATCGAGCTCTTGGCTTGCAGAGCCTCGTTCGTCGTCACAAACTCCACAAGGTCACGCTGGAACTTGCCCTTCCAAGTGGTAGAGTCCGCCTCGTACTTGGTGAAGTTGAAGTCGGTAGCATCGATGGCGTAAGGACCCAAAGCCTGCAGGAGAACCTGGAGAGGCACAGCATCAGAAGCCTGAGGGCCAAAGAAGTTGCCATTGCCGTCACCAGCCATGCTAATGAACGAGTGCACGTTGTGGTCGTCCATTTCCTCGATCACACCACGAGCGACCGACGCACCCTGCGAGTGAGACAGGAAGTGGTAGCCGTTCGCGTAGGTGGCGACGTTCTTCGAGACGATACCTCGAATCTGCTTAATGGCCATCTGAACTTGGTCCGAGAGGGCAGTGCGGACGGAGCACGATGTCTGGCAGAAGTCGAGGGCGGTGTACGTGCGTCCCTCAGCAGTCAGGTTAGCCTCGATCACAGCACCGTTGGTCTTGTTTCCGGTTGCGCCGTGAAAGAAGAAGACGGGGAGCTTGGTGCTTGCCGCGGCCTCGTTGGCCGCAGCATAACCAACGATAGTCGCGGCGGCGGCAATCAGCAGAGCACGAATCGATAACATGGCTTAGAGAGGGGGCTGGCGTGTGATCGACCGTCGAAAACGAGGAATGGCAGCTGTGAAGCAGGCTGGCAGGCCCAACATCATGGATGACCCACCGAATGCAGCTCAGCGTTGACGCCAACAGCTGGAGCAAGAGGATTTCCTGCCGATGATTGAGCTATCTGTCGCAGGCGACTCGCAGCAGTCGAAAGCTCCGCCTCATGATGGCTTTCAGTCGCTTCCGCCGCTTTATCGCAGCGTCGCCAACACCTACGTTATCAGGATATGACCGTTGGCGAACGCGACCGAGCGCATGGTAAGCTTCTCCACTCACACCGAACTGGTCTTATTTATAACTGGCAAATTCGCTAATTCATAAAAAAAATGGCTAACGCTTTTTTTATCACAAAGTGATAGAGCTGAGATCAGAGGGCGTACGGACAGCTCGTTGCTTTAGCTGAGCCTGTACCTCCTCAATCATCGGCAGTCGCGCTCGATTGATGTCACGCCTTCGCTTCAGCTCCGCCTCTCGGCGAGCGGCTTCTTCCTCGATACGGCTGTTGTCATAGACTCTCCCCTGTTCAGGATCAATATCGACATATTCGATTTCGGGATCCATGGAGATTTTGGTTCAGGTATATATAGATAGCGTTAATTTACAATGACTTCGCCAGATACCTATCCTGGAATGCCATCTCCAGCCGGTACGACGCGTGCCACAGTTGAATAGGACATCTGTAGACAATCGACGTGTCCTACATTCAGCTCGGCGTCGATAGAAAGAAGACAGCATTTCGAGTCGGACAGCAAAGCTTCCTGTCACTCCGAATCGGAGTATCATGATCACGATCTCGACTTCCAAGCTGATTCATTCACAGCGGCTCAGGCCACGATGCATGGCCCCTTGACTCGAGGCTTGAGCAAACAAGCCCTTCAACCAGCACATCGGAATGCACGATCTTCCGTCGGCAATCGTCAGAGGAAATGACGTTTGGTTTACCGTGTCGATTTGCTGCGTGACACTTGTTGACTTTGCTGGCATGGACAACGTCGGGCTAAAGCACTTTGCCAGAATACATTGGCACATTGGGCATCCATCAATTGTATCGCATCGATTTGTCCCGCGTTGGCCTTGACAATGCCTTGAAACAGGATTCTGTCCAGCTAGAGTTAAAGGCTTCACCTGTAGCTTCACGACTCAAGATTTCTTGTAAGCTATAGGTGCTGTATACCTTAGTTACTGGGTTTATCATATTAGTGCATGTAGGGCTCCAAGTTGATCGCGACTATTAGTGTTTTCAAGTGTCGATCACAAAAAAGTATCCGGCGAAAGGACGTGAGCCGTCTAGAAGTCGTTTTGAAGCTCGGCGATTTTTTTCTCGGTAGTGATTGAATCGTCTTGATTCATCCAAGGCGAGTTCGCGCTCTGTGTTCCTTTCGTTGTGGACCCGTGGTGGTACTTAGGCCGTCGCGGGTCAGTGTTTTGGCGTGATTTCTTGCGTGAGGTATGGGAGCCGAGCTGTCGAGATATCTGGAGCAGGATGCAAATCTGAGTGACAATGGAGTTTTGCTTGAGAACCAGTTAGTAGCGACTGGCAGCTCAGTTGCGAGTGTGCGACGAACTAGTGCAGACATCGCCCTGCGCTCGCAGATATTTGGCTTTTGCCAGCATTGGGATCTCACCCGAGTCACGGAATTTCTGCGTTGGTACACGGACCTTGTCCGGATCAAGAAGAAGCAAACCGACGAAGAAGGCAAATGCGTGCTCACCGACACGTCTGACGTTCGCCGACAAGTTGATCGCCTTTCGAAGGAAGTTGCAGCTCTCGAGGAGCTTTTAGCTCAGTTGGAAATTGAAATCGAAAGTGTAGCGGTGGAGACAAAAAATGTCGACAATCCTAGTGCTGAGCATTTTCAAAAGGATTTGGTGGAGGAAGATCTTGAAGATGACTCGCCTGCTCCAGCAGAGGAATTTATGTATAGAAAAAGCAAGGTTGAAAGTGAATTAAGGGATAAAGCTGTCGCTCTCCGAGCTCTGAAGTTGCACCTACTCGGATCTATCGAAGGTGTAGAGCTCCGAGAAGTTGTTCAGTGGCCACTATTCATTAAAGCTGTCACACACATCCATTTTCAGGATACTCTGAAAGCTAGTATTCAATCCAGTGCTGGGTGGCACCCGGCATGCACAGGTTTTGCTATGCAGCGCGAGGGTCAAGCGAAGTCAGCTCTGGATGAATTCAACAAAGGCGATATATTGCTACCACCGCCAGCTAAACATGAAATAGATGGACATACTGATGACAGTGCCAGCAGCTCCGCCGCTAGTGGTGACGAGAGCGAGGCGGATGACGACGACAACAGCGAAGTAGGCGAGCAACGCCGCGAAGAGGACGAGTTGAATGAGAACAATCCTTCTGGAGTTGCCACCGGAGTCGAGTTAGGAGCTGATAATGTTAGTGCAATGGAGCAAGACAGAGGCGAAGAAGGAGATGTGAGTGACGAAGACGATGAAAGCGAAAGTGAGAAAGAGGAAGCTGTTCATCCAGATATTCCTGACCAGTTGAAGGAGGATAATAGTTCTGTGAGTGAAGAAGTTTTGGAGAAGCACGCCAATGAAGAGTCTAATATGGTACCTCCAAATGGACGATCTATGGTTGAAGCAATGCTCAAGCGACCACGAGTAGTTCAGCGCATCATTCCCGATTCGTTCAACCCCGCTACTCGGAGTCCAATTTATTTCGGATACTCGTTCGAGAAGCAAAAAAATCGGGTGAACGAAGCCTTGGAGACTGATACTGCCTTGGAAACGAAAGAGGATACTATCTTCGACATGAAAATCAAGTATCAGAAGGACAAATTGGCGTCAACAATCTTAACTGAAAAGGGAAAGCTCCAGGCGCTAACACAAAAAGAAAGTGATCTCCAGACAAAACGTGAAAAACATTGGGCAAAGCGTCAGGCTGATCTTGATCGGGCGAAAAAAGAGCTGGACCCAAACGACGTCTTTTTCCGAACGCATGAGGCCCAGGATAAAAAGACAAGAGGCCAAGAGGAGTTTGAAGATACGGAGCTCCGGCGCCAGAAACAAAATGTTGACATGAAAATGAAAGCAGCAGAGCAAGAGTGTGCAAACTATCTGGAACAAGTTACTGCCGTGCGTTGTATCGATAAACCCTTGGGTGACGTTCGCTTAATATTTCATGGAGAAGAACTAGAAAAATATGAACGAGATATCAACGCAGCCAAAACTGCGCTTGCGACTGCACAAGAGGAATACGCTGCTTTGACAACATCAAAGCTTCGTGCCCCGGGTCAAGAAGCAAAACTTCGATCTCAGGTATTGTTTGCAGAAGACCAAATTAAGTCGCGAGAAAATGAACTGGAGCGTATTTGCCGTCTGCATGAAAATGAGCAATTTCTCTTCGAGCGTGCTCAGGAAGTGTTTCATAAGGAGCAGCTTTTTGTGTCCTTGTTTAAATGCCTCAACACGGGAGATATGACGCTTGCATCTAGCGCTGGGACTGATTTTAACTTCCAGCTAGTTGACCTTGCTATTGCAATGCTCATAGGAGCTGGTGGTTGTTCCGTGGATGAAAAAATCCGTTTTCTTTTCGAAATATTTGCTCGCACAAGTGGGAAATCACGATCAAGTGCTGGTCCAACGATTCGTGTTTTAGACCCTGATTCACTTGCAGAATTCGTTCGTTTAATGTTTAGTGTACTTTCGCGAATTGGAGATATCCATCCTCCCCGTGCGCTGACACGGGAGTTTCTTCAGGGGTTTGTGCAGCAGGAGTTTTTGAAGCTGAACAGTTTGTCAGGAGAGAAGACAAGTGATATCGAGGGGATGACACTACATGAATTTTGCAAGTATTGCATTGAAACGATTGAAGGATCGAGGTATCTCTGTGACTTGCTAGGACATCCGTGGAAGTACGAGCAGCTAAGTCGTTTCGTGGTTCAGCACATGAGTACAATTCATCAGTACAGACTTGGCTTAGTTAACATCAACGACTTGAAGTATGCTCTTGCTCGGCAAATAACGCAACCACGCGAGGAACTGTCCCAGTGGAAGAAAGCTATCATTCATGAACGCGCACTTGCCATGGGAGAAAATGACCCTCTCAAAACGGACTACTCAAAGTACCTACCCAGGCGCCGAGCAAAGCTACTATCAAATGTTGTGCCGTTGGATCACGGTGGGTATCGCAACTTACTGCACTATCGTATGGAGGTGATTTTACGCTCAGCCGTAAGGCTACAGACAACCTGGCGGGCGAAAAAGGGTAGGCAGGTAGCTAGACTAGCAGCCGAAAAGCAGGCCTTCTATCATGCCCGTGGTCTTGCACTTGCAGAGGCTCGTCAAACAGTGGAAAAAGAATGGAGCGATCGAGACGCCAAACCTGCTCACAGCGTAGACAAAATGAAGTTCGAAGCGAAAATACGAATGAAGCAGGTAAAACTGCGCACAAAGGGGAATGCATTCAGTCGCGAACAAGTACTTGCTTTGATGACTGAAGAAGCTGTTCAGATTGCTCAAAAAGAGGTTGAAAATCGATTCCGAGAAATGGAGGAAGAGCTTGGATATCTTAAACATCCAGAGGCGCTGCAACTACCACACGCCGAAATGAGCTACTTAAAACCGGAGATAGCAAAAGGTTTGCTTGCCCAACTTGTTCACGCCAAACAAGAGTCGGCATCTGTTGGCTCGATGCTAGAAGCTATTGCTGTGAACGAAGAAAAGGCGCGAGCGAAAGCTGAAGCCAGAAAACATAAGAAAGACGGGTCCAACGACTCACCTGATGAAGTGCCAGAGACAGATACTGGTGAAGACCTTGGAAAACATTTTGTTGATAAAGATGCTTCTGCGGCTCGCCAATATCGAAATAGTACGCGGAAAGAGCACATGGTGCACGGGCGGTTTCCACCCCAACTATATTCCACCGGATTCACTCTTGAGGAGCTATCTCTTCAAATGCTACTTGCATTCCCTGATCCACCGTTGAATGTGTTACAAGATCGACTTAAGCAAGTCTGTGATGGGATGACGGACTTCAAACTGACAGAGTTTCTGCAAGAACTGCCGTCTAAGCGCCACATTTGTGATTACGTTAGTGCTTTTCATCGACACGATGGATCATATGATATGGAGGCAATGGAAACCGATCTGTACGATCATTTTCGAATAATCCGCGGCTCTGACCAACTTGCGGCTGCACTTGTTAACATATCCGAGAGCGATTTAGAGTTTGGCTTGACGCAGAAACTATTGAGTACGATCCAACTTGAAAACGAGCAAGTCTTGAATAAAATGGTAGTTTCAGAGAGCCATAAGCTGGCTAGTGAAAATGCACTAGTGATGTCAAAACGGCTGATACGGATGGGATACAAAACTGAAATCGAAAGTAAGGAAAAACAGGAAGAACCGGCAAGCGGTGAAGATATCCAACAACTTCTCGATCCTAGCAGTTTATTTTTGCAGAAAGAGAGGCATGCTTTGGATCAACGACGGAAAAAGGCATTAGAGGCCCACCATCGCCTTGTTCAGGCCATGAAGGCTTGGAAAGAAGCAGAATGGTCCCTGCTCGAGACAGAGAAGAACCAGCTTAAGGTAAGTCCAAATTACCCGATTTTGCCGTCCCATCGTACGAGATGGAGTGATCGTTTTCAAAATGCGCTGTCCCTTGATGAAGGCGATGCAGACCAGATCCAAGAAAAGTACACTGAGATTTTGCAAATATGTCAAGACTTCATAGAAACGGCTACTGCCGTAGCACTTGTGCTAGTACGCGAATTTTATTTACCACTTCGTGATAAGTCCATTCTGCCCTCAGATGAATCTCCAATTGATGGTCGCAAGGACAATATTCGTCGGACTTCTCGCTTAAAATACGAGACACATGACATCCTTTTTAAAATCTGTACGGATGACCATGGTCGTTTTGAAAACTCTCATGAGTATGCAGCAAAAGCCGGTGGACACGAAGTCAGAAACTCGGCTATTTATCTTAGGGAGCTAAGTTCTTACGGTAACATTCGTGTACCGTTGCAGTGCACGGTTGATTTTCAAGGATTTCGTGTACTCTGCTCGTCGAAAATCCCAATCGAAGTCATTGCTTGGACTGAATCAGGAGACATACAACGAGTTTCAAAGCAACTTGTTCACGGCAGTGACAATCGGGGAAAAACAGTAACATTCCAAAACAAAGAGCTGGATGAAGCTTTAGCTAGCGTTGCTAGCCATTTGAACCTTAGTCGGCATAGTGCCAGAGGCTACCAGGACCTCACCTCGAAGACCTTAAACGCCGCGGCAGACATGCTAGGCTACCTTAATGGCCAGAAGCAGCTTGTTGTTCTTCATTTTGCTAGAGCAATGCCCCCTGAAGACCCTGATGCAACTCCTCATCTACTTAAATCGACTAGAGGTATGAGTATAATATGGCGTCAGCTTCGTCCAGAGCTTGTTAGAACCTTTCAGCAACCCTTATCTCCAGATGCGTTGTCATCCCTAACCTACCGCACCCCAGATTGGCAAGAACAAGCTCTCGGTGTTGAGGATGCGACAAAACACCTAGTGAAAGATATTATACCGCAGTTTGCAGTGAAGTTATCGCAGAAGCATGACTACTTCGACTCTCCAGAGTTTGAGTTGGTGAAGGAGATGCACAGGCACGGAATCAATATACGCCACCTCGGGCTTCTGCGTGCACAATTCTTATTCCAATTGTCTGGAACAGCTACATTGCAGTACTCAACTGCGGAGATTCAGACCTCTCAAGACTTTACTCGAGAAGTAGATCGAGGATCTCACATATACATCAACGGGAAAACTAGCACTGTAAGTAGAGATCGAGGTCACCGCTTCGACGAAACCTGCATTACGCTGACAACTCCTCACATGGGAGACTCCATCCAAAATGTTGTTGTGTATGGCGGTCGTTTAGACTGTAAAGAGCGAGCTGCTACAATACGGCGATTTCTGCTTGGGGAAATGGTTGCACGGACATTTAAAAATATTGTACGTCACTTCATGCGACAAGCAGCAAGAACCAACTCTACTGGTCTTACACCAATACTGCACAAACAGATTCTTGTTCAATCGCTCAATCTTCTCAGTGGAAGTAGAAGAGGAAGTGAGACACTGTGGAAGACACATATTTTCGAGGGAATTCGTTTTCGCTTTGGTTTGAGAGCTGTGTCAGAAGTAGACAAGCAAAATTTACGAAGAAATCTCCTTCCAGTGCTCGAGTATATTGTCCGGCGGGTAACAGATATGATGGCCATCCCGATAACACCTCTGTGCTTGGAGCGTATCGCGCAATTTCCAGACTGTTACACTTTCGTCCTGGATGACTTGCAGCAATCCGGGGACTATTATCGCGTGAAACACAATGTGTCAATGCTGTACTTCTCAATGGCATCTCTCTTGTTGCTACAGGCAACAGTAAAGCAAGCCACCTCATACAAACAGCTGATTATCGCTGACGAACCGAGTGGCTACTGGCCTCTCTGCGATCGTCGAGGAACACTAAAACCAACTAATCTCGGTTCTTACGGTGCTGAATTTCGAGGAAAATATATGCCCGGCTGTACACTGGAAGGTGAAGGCCCAATCCTTAATTCAGACATGAATCGATCCGTGGTCCTACGAAAGACATCTCGTAGTTGTGTTCAATTCCCGTATGTCTGCCGCTTCTATCCAGCGGCTGTGGATTCGTATGTGTCATTGGAAACTTGGTGTCGCTGCGACGGTCATGAAAGCACACGGCGTGCTGTTTTAACCATTGGGCGCTTTTGCATCAGTGCACTAAAAGCGAATGTTTGGGCGTTCAGTGTTAATGTGAAGAGCATTGACATTCTAGCTTTTGGATCACAAGTAGTCATGGGGAAATGGACGCACTTGGTTGGAACATACGATGGGACTATATTGCGGTTCTACGTGGATGGGATGCTTCAAAATGAAGTCGATGTAGAGAATGTTGTTGATTTGGAAATCCAAAAGCGAGAAGCTGTGATGGCAAAAACGAGAGAAGACATTGCTGATCTCGAAGATGAAGCAAAAGGGGCCTGCTTTAAGGAGATCGA
The DNA here is from genome assembly GCA_033558005.1 of Phytophthora taxon juncus. Lineage (NCBI taxonomy): Eukaryota > Oomycota > Peronosporomycetes > Peronosporales > Peronosporaceae > Phytophthora > Phytophthora taxon juncus. The sequence goes on from JAUCEE010000017.1 coordinate 784,891, forward strand.
CAGAGACACCAAACTTTTTTTCACCACTAAGGAAGGCAGACGACAAGTCAAGGCAATCAGTACAAAACTTCTAGACGAGCACGAATTTCGAGTTAGGCTGTCACGCAACGCGGCAAATTCTGTGGATGTACCAGAAGATAATTCATCCACACCTCCGTCTGGTTCCCCTCAGAAGGATGGATCAGGTCCACCGCTTAAAAAGGATGCTTCAAAAGTGTCGCGAACAGATTTTGAGCCGTTAGCAAAGAAGCAAATACTCCGTGAAAGGTTCGACGCCAAGTGGTTGATTGTTGCCGCTGAATTTAAGGAAATGAGGGAGCGTGTAAACTTGAAAATTCAACGAGAGCTTGATGAACAGTCTAATCAAGAAGCTCGCCAGCTGCGGATTGGGTGTTTGTCCTCCGTTCGTCGAAGAGATGGAAAATATTTTTTTCATGGGAACATTGCTCATGTTGCATATTACAACGGAAAAATGCTTAGTCGTGATCAAGTAAACGCTCACTACGTGATGGGTACTCGCGACCGAGCCCATGAATCAGACCACCTTTTTGCACTGGCATCCAGTCGTTTTTCTCGCGCGCTTGAGTATGCCCCGGACGACAAAGGAATGCTCGAAAAATTCGCAGAAAATATATGCGCGTCTCTCAAATATGACTTGGACCACCAACATGCGAGAGAGGTGTACAAGAAGAAAGTTCGATGCGGTCTGAAGCCGTTCATGGCAACAGAAAATGTCCATGGCATTGCTGAAGTACTCAAAAACCTACCCAGGGATCCAATCTTCAGCGATTTGTTTTTGCTCTGCTACCACAGTGTATTAAAACTACAATCAGCATACTTCCAGGCAGTTGAATCGAATCAATGTCGCTTGGGGCTTAAAGAGCTTGGCCGAATGCCGTTTGCCTTCTTCTTGGGGTCGCGATCAGCCAATTCGCTGGTAAATATTATGAGCTGGTATGACCACTCGGACGAGGAGGATACTATCGTCTCAACCTTCGCGGACATTGTATGCAAAGTACTGGTGGAGTTTCCTACGTTCTACGGGGATCAACTGACAAATATGGTGTGGCTGCGGCAGCTGCACAACGCCAAGGCAATCGTTTATTTCGTGCTGTCAATGGAATCCAGCGAAGATGCTCGCTATATAGACCTGAAAGACGTCCTCGATATATCGGAGGATGATTTGGATGTTATTACAAAGAGTAATCGGTTCTGCACAGGACTTCAACTTGCTCACTGCTCTCTCGTGTCGGATATCTCTATGAAACGAATCGCTTTTTGCTGCTCGCAGCTTGAGCATCTTGATATTTCGTATTGCAAATTAGTCACAGACTTAGGCCTCGCAGCAATCGGAAAATACTGCAATCGCCTAGTAAGCTTGAAAATGGTTCACTGCTCTCAAATTCGGGATGTTGGTGTTGAGGCCATTGTGAGAACAAACTCGAGACTTGAGGTACTAGTACTTAGTTACTGTGAGAGGATCTCGGATCGGTGTTTTCTCACGATCGGTAAATCTTGTCCTGGCTTAACACGTCTAGATGTTGAGCTCTGTGTCCAACTTACCAACAACGCAATGAAGTATTTGGCGGCGATGTTAATAAATCCTACGAAGTTGCGTGAACTAAATATTGGTGGATGCCGACGTATCAGCGATGAAGGTCTACTCGAAATAGTAAAGGTGTGTTTTGGGCTGCAAAAGGTCAACGTTCGTCTCTGCGATAAGATAACAGAGCTCTCAATTCGGACCCTAACGCACAACTGTCTAGAGCTAGAGACGTTGAATGTTGAGGAGCTTGACGCCCTCTCTTACAAGGTGTTCATGTTTGATCAAGAAGGCGATGGGCGGGCAGTTGTAGACAGAAACCTGCTTTTGAAGATAAAGGTCCTCAATCTCACAGGTTGCACCGGGTTGAATGATTTAAGTCTTGGTCATGTGGGACATCGGGCCAAGGGACTTGAGTCGATCAGTATCTCAGCATGCACTGATCTCAGTGATCAGGGGCTTTTATGGTTATTAGACGACATGCTGGATCACTCCAATGGTGGCACCCACCTTACCCACATCGACGTAAGTTACTGCCCGCGCTTGACTGCAAGTGGAATCTGTCAGGTGATTTTGCGCTGTCCTTCCATCGTATCACTCAATTTATCCGGGTGTACACACCTGAGTGACGCTAGCATAATCAAGATCGTTGACTCCTGCACGAAGATCGTGCGGCTAGAGCTAGCATTTTGTCGAGAGCTGTCGGATAACGTTCTGTACGCTATCGCAAAGCACTTGAGCCTAGAAGAACTGAATTTGTCGCGGTGTGTCCGCATCACAGATGACGGAATGCTGGAAATAGCAGGACAATCATCTGTACTTCGACGCCTAAATGTTTCGGCTTGTAAGAAATTAAGCGAAAAGACCCTCCTTGCGTTACTAGAAGGATGCCGATTGCTTGAAGATATTGAGGTGACACATTGCCCGCTTTTTTCTCTTGATACACTTGCTCGATTTGTCAAACGAAAAGTCAAAGTTACTTGTCGGAAACTTGAAGAAGTGCTTGTCACCTCTGCCGTTAAAGAGCTGGAGTTGAAAGAGTACGAAGAGCGAGAAGAAGCCGAGCGACAGCAGCAGAACGAGATGACTCAAGAGGCATTGAGATATATGACTCCAGAACGACGGGCTAAATATGCTAAGACACTTCTTGCTGTAAAACATGGTCCAATACCGATGGGGTCTGACTCGAAGAAACCAACATTGAACAACCTACCACCGATAGTTAGACGAAGTGAACACGAAGATTAGAATATGTATCTATATGCACCACAAACGATAATTCCACTGTTAAAATATAGTGCAGTTTGGAAAAGTGAAACGGACGCCACAACTATTGATGGCAGTCTTGAGCTGTGGGTCTGCATCAAAAGACTAGCGAAGTTGTTGCAAGACTAATCGATTCACTTCAGGATGGAATGCACCGATACAGACGAAGAGACCCGAAGAGATGAAGTTGTTACAATTGGTCCGATGAGCTCGCACATCGAGCAGTTAATTCGTAAGTTTACATCATGCTAATGCTTGACTTATTGCACGACAATAATGGTATTGCACTTGGCAGCTGATATGAACGAAGAGGATGAGTTGTCGCTTCTTCGAGCAGAGAATGCCTTACTAAAAAAGAAAGTGAAAGCACTGGAAAAGGGCAATCGCAATGAAAAACCTGGCTTGTGAGAATGCATTCGTATGCAGCTACTTAATCCTTGCCTAATTAGTTGTTCACATTGTTCTTGCTCAATGCAGGAAGCTTGTCGTAGACGAGAAGGAAATTCAGCAGATCGACAATCTGCTGAAGAAAGCAGAGGTAAAGACACATTCAAGACCACATATTTTACCTTAACACTTCAAAGTACTCATTTTTGCATTGGACAAATTAGGATGCAAAACTGGAGGCGATGAACTACGTAGCGAGTACATCAAGAGAGAAGGTATGTCTCATACCTAGAACACTAGACAAATTAGAAATCTGACGGTGCTTCTTGCAATCTTCACGAGCAGCTTGGCCAAGACGTTCGCGTTCTCCAGTCAATATTGCAAAAAGTAAGATCACCAGATATTTGCCTTAGCTGAAATAATCGTGCTGACACAACGTATGCTTGCACTTCAGGCCAAAGCAGAGCGCCACGCCTTTAAGAAAAAAGTGAAGGCTAGCGAAGAAAAGCTTCGTACCGAACGCGAAAAAATGGCTCAGGTTGGCATACTTTTCACCTTTTCGCATGTTGACAAAGTTTGGCTGATAGTGTGAACGTGACCAGGAGGAGATTCGATTTCAAGTTGACCGCGAAATCTTTGCTAAAATCATTAAGGTATCATTCAGCTGCCTCTGTCAACTAGCAGCCTAGAACATGTTGGTTAAAACTGTATCTCTGTTAGGATGACCGTGATGCTTATAATCAAGAAGTGGATATCCTGGTCCAGAAGGTGGCGGCGATTCAGCGAGAAAAATTTGAGCTGTTTATGTGGGCGAAGGAGCAGCAAGAAAGACATCTGCAGGAAATCCGGAAGCTTACTAGAGCTCTCGGAAAGACGAAACGCATTGTAGATGAACAGGTCAATAACATAAAGGAGGAACTCACCTGGCATTAAATCAGTCTAACGTTGCTAACTTGTGTTCTGTAGGCTACAAAAAGTATGGAGGTTCTCAGCAGCGTGCGCCAAGTGCACTCTACCGTATTCCGAACGACCAGTGCATGAGTGAAGCCATCTAAACAGCCTCGAATATAACATTAGCATCTTGAAAGCAGATTCAAAGATCTTATCTTCTGCATTGTATTCTTCTGCGTCGTGGCCGTATAGTTGGCCGTCAGTTCAGTATCATCGCTTATTCCAATGGGCTGTAAATGATCCTTTGGAGATTTCCACGCTGCTCCGACACCTGGATGACCATTTTGAGGTCCAGAATGTCTCCTTCCTCGTCTTTGAAAGCCGCGATCAATAGTCCGCAATTGGTCAATTGGCTCGGTTGAATACCGGAAATGTTGATTTGCGGAGCCTGTTCCATTTCCACAAGGAAGTTAGTGCTAATTGCGACGCAAATGCTTTTCACTGCTCAGCGTACCGAGAACTGGAAATGGTTGTCTCCTCGAGCGTAGTCCGTTGCTTCCACTTGGCCCAGTTGTGCAGACACGAAAGCAGGTCAATTTGGCAAGTAGTTAAGGGAAACCAGTTGCGCTTAAATATCGACTCAATTCTTATACAAAAAGTAAGATGAGGAAGTGAAAAGGATATTGATGATGTGGCGCTTGGTGACGGAGTCCACCAGATACTAGTTTCCACGACAAAATACACAAATGCAATGTCAATCGAAGTGGATCGGACTATCCGGCGATTTTTGGTCCCACCTCGATGTCCCAGACCCCGTTGGTGACGGGCGCGTCCAGGTGGAAGTCAACCTCCAGGTTCAGCTCATCTGTGAGCGCGGCCGGGTTGGGCGAGATGTCCACGGCCGTGACATCCACTGTCGGGCGCGATCGCAAGTAGTCCTCGGCCTCCTGCTGCTTGCTCTCGCTCATGGTATTGGTGGCTTGGATACTTTCGCGTCGATTGGTGGATGGCCCAAATATTTGCGCTAGCCTTTTTCGGCACAAAATGACACAAAAATGGGGTGCAACAGGTGCCAAAATCCACCAGAATAATGCAAGCACGCCATTTGTAGAGTACTTCTTATCGGGTGGCAACTCAGTCACACCTAGCATAATGCTAGTAGTACCCTGCTCTAGTAGCATATAATTGAAACAGAGAAAATGGCAGCAACAACCGTAGCAGTGCTACTGAAGTATACCTTCATTTTTATCAACGCAAATTTATTATGCTAAAACCCACATGATTCTAAACTCGCTGGCGAGCTTCAATTACGAATTTGCGTTCGTGCTTTCTTGCTTTCGGTTCGATCTTTATCAGTTCGGTGCATGCTGGCATTCTTGAAAAATAAAAGCCGTGGTTGGTGTGCAGTGTTGGATGGTCGCAAAAATGATGAACGGCAATAGCGACTTTAATCTTGTGCAGCATAACTACCCCTCGAATGACTCGACCTCGCCCTTCGTAACTGCTAAATAGTTCATTAAGATTTAACGCTACCGCACTCGGATGCTTACTTACTCTACACTATCTTACTCACTGGTCCGGTGGGTGAGCGGCAGGTGCGAAACTCGGTTCGAGAACTTGCCTGCCATCTCGTCGTTAGGCCTCAAGTCGATCCGAGTGAGACTGCAGTGGCCGATCGGCGCACCCAGCTGAATGATCTCCTTCGGCACGTCGTAGCACTGCGCCATGCAGTACTGGATGAAGCTCGTGTGCGCGATGACGATCTTGAAGTTCTCAAGCTCGCCCTTCGGGCCGCGAGACAAACTCTCGTCTCCGTCCCACCGACACAGGTTCTGGAACGCCATCTTGTGCATCGACTCGCGATAGTCGAACCGGTGGAAGCTGTCCACGTTCTTGGGTGCTCCGTCCTCCAGGAAGCAGCATTCGTACTTGTTGGAGATCCACGGCATCGCTTTGGCAAACGCCGCCGCCGTCTCCACCGTCCGTCGCAGCCCGCCGTAGACCAGTGTCACACTCGGTCGGCCGTTGCGTCGGCCTTGAAACACCTTGTTCAGGTGCTTCGCCGTGATGGCCGCCTGCTCCTCGCCGCGTTTCGTGAGCCGCTTGTCGCGGTCGCACACGCGGAAGTTGATGTTCTCGGTCTCTCCGTGGCGGACGAAGAGGAGGTGCGTGACCCCCTGCGGACGCAGCTTGCTCTTGAGCTTGAGCGGGTGCAGGTCGGGCTGCAGGGACTTGGGGAACAGCGCGTTGTCCACCTGGTACGTGCCCTCCTTGATCTGGAACGGGGACAGCGTGGCCTTACCCATGCACTGGTGCAGCCGCTGGGGCTCCATCGGCACGCGCGCCGCCACCTGGATGGCCCACCACCAGAGGAACATGTCCTGCTTGGTCTGGAAGCGTAGCACGCTCGTCTCGCTGCGGCCCTGGAACAGGAAGTCGACGCGCAGCACGTGCTGCTTGAAGTCGAGGAACTCGAGGCGGCCCGAGGCCACGGGCACCAGCGCGCGCTTGCGCTGGATGGTGTCCTTGAACCTGCGCAGCACCAGGATGCCGTGGTACAGCTCGGCCCAGCACTTGCTCCAGGACGTGATGCCCATCTTGACGCGCCGCGTCTCGACGAAGCCGCAGAGCACGAAGCTGTCGCGGCGCGCGGCCTTCTGCACGGCGTAGTCGCGCGCGCCCACGGGGCACTCGGGCCGGTCCTCGCTGAAGTACAGCTCCACCTCGTCGATGGTGTAGCGACGCGTGGTGGAGCCGTTCTGCGGCACGGCGCGCGCCATGGGCGGCGTCGGGTAGTGCGACTCCAGCTGCGGCTGGCACGACTCCAGCTCCTTCGTGCTGGCGAAGGGCACGCTCTTGGGGCCTTTGGCGGCCTTCGCGGGTGACTGGTTGCCGCTCGGCACGGCGTACGGCACGACGGCGGCCGACGCGGCGGCGGGCACGGGCATGGCGACTGCGCGGCGGGGCTGTGCCGGACTGCAACTTGCCAACTGACGTTTGGCGCCGTGCCCTTTTTCGCAGACAGGTGGTATACGCGGTATACTTGTCGGTGCCCCTTTTTGCTGAGACGCTAGTTTGAAGGCCGGACTATAGCCGGACCAAAATTCCCTGAAAATAGCCACCGTATACAGTGGGACGCGTCGACGAGAGTTTCTGAACCCATTTGGTTTCGTGCAGGGTGCACCGTGCAGCTTGGCGCATTCGCCGCGCTCTGTGCGCGAGCGCTCGAGTGGCCCGAGCGAGGCGGATAGACCTAGTGGACGGACGCCGCCGCGCCAGCGTCTCTGCTCGCGGTCGCGTCTCGCGCCGTCCGCTTCTCAGATCGAGCACGTCGAAGTTCGCCTCGCCGCGCTCTTACACCGTGGCGAGGCACTCGTGGCCGGAGCGCGAGGGCGCCAGGCCGGAGAAGCACGGGCCCGGGAAGAATACCGCGTGAAACGCTGTGTCGACAAGCGAGGGCGACGCTGAAGCGGCGGAAACGGTTTTCCGACGGTCGCTTGCGGACCCGTGTGTGTCGGTCCATTTAGCGCACAAGCCCGCCGCACTGGGTGTTGGTAACAGTCACTTCCTTCGGTGTCGCAGTAATGGCACCACATCAACTTGATGCGCCTGGCGAGCTGATAATGGTGGACGGACGCAACGGCGTTGGAAAGGGTCACGAGCTACATGTAATACTGCAAGCTGAAGGCGAATCTTCACGCAACTGTTCGCGCGTGCTTAGCGGAATGTGCCAGCTTAACTGATGTACATTAGACAAAAACTTCGGAATGTGCACTAATACTTGTATACATGTATAGATTGGGGCTTCAATTTAAGTTTCTTTCGTACTTAGCACAGACTTCCCATGTATACAGCACCCACCGCAAGCGACCGTCGGAAAACCGTTTCCGCCGCTTCAGCGTCGCCCTCGCTTGTCGACACAGCGTTTCACGCGGTATTCTTCCCGGGCCCGTGCTTCTCCGGCCTGGCGCCCTCGCGCTCCGGCCACGAGTGCCTCGCCACGGTGTAAGAGCGCGGCGAGGCGAACTTCGACGTGCTCGATCTGAGAAGCGGACGGCGCGAGACGCGACCGCGAGCAGAGACGCTGGCGCGGCGGCGTCCGTCCACTAGGTCTATCCGCCTCGCTCGGGCCACTCGAGCGCTCGCGCACAGAGCGCGGCGAATGCGCCAAGCTGCACGGTGCACCCTGCACGAAACCAAATGGGTTCAGAAACTCTCGTCGACGCGTCCCACTGTATACGGTGGCTATTTTCAGGGAATTTTGGTCCGGCTATAGTCCGGCCTTCAAACTAGCGTCTCAGCAAAAAGGGGCACCGACAAGTATACCGCGTATACCACCTGTCTGCGAAAAAGGGCACGGCGCCAAACGTCAGTTGGCAAGTTGCAGTCCGGCACAGCCCCGCCGCGCAGTCGCCATGCCCGTGCCCGCCGCCGCGTCGGCCGCCGTCGTGCCGTACGCCGTGCCGAGCGGCAACCAGTCACCCGCGAAGGCCGCCAAAGGCCCCAAGAGCGTGCACTTCGCCAGCACGAAGGAGCTGGAGTCGTGCCAGCCGCAGCTGGAGTCGCACTACCCGACGCCGCCCATGGCGCGCGCCGTGCCGCAGAACGGCTCCACCACGCGTCGCTACACCATCGACGAGGTGGAGCTGTACTTCAGCGAGGACCGGCCCGAGTGCCCCGTGGGCGCGCGCGACTACGCCGTGCAGAAGGCCGCGCGCCGCGACAGCTTCGTGCTCTGCGGCTTCGTCGAGACGCGGCGCGTCAAGATGGGCATCACGTCCTGGAGCAAGTGCTGGGCCGAGCTGTACCACGGCATCCTGGTGCTGCGCAGGTTCAAGGACACCATCCAGCGCAAGCGCGCGCTGGTGCCCGTGGCCTCGGGCCGCCTCGAGTTCCTCGACTTCAAGCAGCACGTGCTGCGCGTCGACTTCCTGTTCCAGGGCCGCAGCGAGACGAGCGTGCTACGCTTCCAGACCAAGCAGGACATGTTCCTCTGGTGGTGGGCCATCCAGGTGGCGGCGCGCGTGCCGATGGAGCCCCAGCGGCTGCACCAGTGCATGGGTAAGGCCACGCTGTCCCCGTTCCAGATCAAGGAGGGCACGTACCAGGTGGACAACGCGCTGTTCCCCAAGTCCCTGCAGCCCGACCTGCACCCGCTCAAGCTCAAGAGCAAGCTGCGTCCGCAGGGGGTCACGCACCTCCTCTTCGTCCGCCACGGAGAGACCGAGAACATCAACTTCCGCGTGTGCGACCGCGACAAGCGGCTCACGAAACGCGGCGAGGAGCAGGCGGCCATCACGGCGAAGCACCTGAACAAGGTGTTTCAAGGCCGACGCAACGGCCGACCGAGTGTGACACTGGTCTACGGCGGGCTGCGACGGACGGTGGAGACGGCGGCGGCGTTTGCCAAAGCGATGCCGTGGATCTCCAACAAGTACGAATGCTGCTTCCTGGAGGACGGAGCACCCAAGAACGTGGACAGCTTCCACCGGTTCGACTATCGCGAGTCGATGCACAAGATGGCGTTCCAGAACCTGTGTCGGTGGGACGGAGACGAGAGTTTGTCTCGCGGCCCGAAGGGCGAGCTTGAGAACTTCAAGATCGTCATCGCGCACACGAGCTTCATCCAGTACTGCATGGCGCAGTGCTACGACGTGCCGAAGGAGATCATTCAGCTGGGTGCGCCGATCGGCCACTGCAGTCTCACTCGGATCGACTTGAGGCCTAACGACGAGATGGCAGGCAAGTTCTCGAACCGAGTTTCGCACCTGCCGCTCACCCACCGGACCAGTGAGTAAGATAGTGTAGAGTAAGTAAGCATGCGAGTGCGGTAGCGTTAAATCTTAATGAACTATTTAGCAGTTACGAAGGGCGAGGTCGAGTCATTCGAGGGGTCATTTTTGCGACCATCCAACCCTGCTTCTTCACCAACACCAACCACGGCACAGTTTTTCAAGAATGTGCACGGAACCAATAAAGCTCGAAAGCTCGAACTGAAAGCACGAACACAAATATGTATTTGGAGATCAAGTGATACACGATATGTACGCTGGGGTCTCAGATCAGCTAGCTTGGGTCTCCGTTTCGCTAGAACGGAGTGCTACATTCAGCGTGGGACTGGAATATGAGTTTCTTTTGCCACATTATGCGGTGCAGACCTGCTTGCCAACATCGCTTGGGCACCTGCTACCTGAGAAGGAGCCTGGTGAAGAGATAGCCAACTTGTCGGCAGAGCTCACAATGGCCAAGTAGTTACCCCGGTCTGACTTTTTGCCACAAGACTCAGGCGTGAGCTTGTCAATAGAAACCGCGCTGCTGCGTGCGATAGCATCCTCGAGACTCAAAGGATATCGACCTACAACCAGCGTGTAGTCTCCAGCCGGAAGAGCCAACGACATGTACGGATCACGGAAGCTAATTGATCGGTAGTGCGTGCGCTTCATGAAGTTGTCATCATCATCCGCAGAATTGATGAGATCGGCTGCACTTAAACCCGAGGGGTTCGAGCGAAAGAGGTAAGCCGCAGCATCCACGTATGCACTTTCGCAATTGCCGTTCACATCGAGGAAGTTTGTCCCATCAGCACTGCCGTACGACGCTACCTCAACAGTAATACGGTTGAAAGCTGGCAGGCTAAACGGGATGTAGTCCACGGACACGGCACCTCGACTACGGACAATGGATCCCTCAACACCAGTCGCGTACGCAAGGGCTGCTTCGCGGTGGTACGGGCATTGTGTGTACGGTGCATTTGGAGACACGACGTTGCACTGAGAACCAATGTAGCTGCCTGGGGCAGTGGCCGCCACGGTTGCGCTGGTGCTAATGGTGACTCGGTAGTTGCCATAGTTGGAGGTACCCTTGTCACACACGCGGACCTTGGGGGACAATGGCATTTGTTTGTTCGCTGCCTGTGTTGGTGTCAGCCCCGAAGCACTCACCGCAAGTCGGTAGCTGCCCTGCGAAAGCTTCAGGAAGAGATAGGAATCGGCTGAGCTGATCGATCCATCGGTGTTGCCGTACCCCGTGGGGGCGTTGTCATTTGCTGCCAGGGCAGTCATGGCTCCGGTTGCCACATTGACGCTGAAAAGTACAATGCTAGAATCAAGGAATCCAGCGTTGCAGTCGCCGTTGACATCGACGAAGCCACCGCCATCTTTCTCCTCCATCGAGAGGATGTCGAGCTCAACGTCTGCATCCGTTGACAACTTGAAATCCACGTAGTCGACGGAAGTAAATGTGGCTGTCGATGTGATCGTGCCGTCCACCTTCGTTTTCGTTGAGGGGGCATAAGTCGGAGCTTGTGTCGGAGGTAATGTTGCAGGAGGTGATGTCAGAGGGGTGTAGACTGCGTTTTTCGGGAGGATGTTGCGCGCCCTCATGTCATTCACCAGCTTGTAGCTGTTAATGGCAGTATTGGGGCATCCACCGCAGTGGTGCAGGGCAACAACGGCATTGTCAGACCAAGCAATAACTGGAGAGCCCGAGGATCCACCCTGCGTATCGAGCATGTACGCGACCTGCTCCTTGGCACAGCCGTTCGTATTCAGCGATGTCACCTTGCCCCATCCATTGTCAGTCTTCATCGCAATGCGCTTGCCCCACCCGGCCGGGTGCTGCGGAATGTAGATTCTCTCCGAAAGCACAGCTCCCTTTTCACGAAGCGTTAGGAATCCGTATTCCCCTGACAGATTGATCGGAAGCTTCACAAGCGCGTAGTCGAGTGTCGCGTCCGCATAGATCAGAGTCGCAGATCGTGCTCGCACCTTGCCACCGCATGCCATTCCCTTGTTGCAATTCGTGCTGCAGGTTGATCCTTGGGCGTTAAACTCAAATTCCGTGTTGCTAGCGTGAGCCTGCTGTGAAATGCAGTGGTTGTTCGTGATGAGGTGGCCTTCGTTGCCCACAAGCCATCCCGTGCAGAAGAAGGAGCCCGTTGACTTGTGGATCAGCAGGCGCGCCACCGCTCCAGCGGCCTTGTAGGCATCAGTGTACGCCGAGTAGCATACGGCCTGCTGACTCTCGTCTGCACCACATACCTCCTCTTGTTTGGACAAGTCATTATTTGCAGGCTGAGCCAGGAATCGATAGCTGTCGACAGTGAAACCCATGCACAAGAAAGTGTTCACAGCTTGCGCGCCAACATTAGGGTCGGTGCTTTGCGTGTATAGCTCCACCACAATGGAAGTTGTCTGAAGAGCCGTGGTGTAGAATTCTCCGCTTGCATCATCGCCATGGTATTTCAACACGGTTGTTTCCTGATCATTCGCATTGGCAGCACGTAGCTGCACGTAGTCGTTCTTGGGCAGATTAAAGTTCGTGAAGTGAACGGAGACAAATTGCGCCAGAGGGTTCGTGATCGTGTACGCGTACTGCGGCTGCATACTCGAATCATCGGTAAATGTCGGGTACTCGACGTCTTCGCCGCATCCAACACCAAAATTAATGTTTTGAACACCGGCAGGGGTGCTGTTGGTGGCCGATTGAGCATTCGCGACCGCAGCCAACGTCGCGACAGCGAAAGCCGCAACTCGATGGAGTAGGCGGGTCATGGTACTCAATCGCTTGCTTTCCTGTTGAAGTTGTTCCTGCTAGTCTGACACGGAAGATTTGAGAATGGCTCGAGTGTAGGGTGCTTCTGGGAGCTCAACTTGCATATGGAATGCCTAGACACTGTTGCAAAGGAGTTGAAAAACTCCGCAGGGTTCAACCGATGGGACGTGTATGCTGTGAGTGCCAGATGCAGTTGATAAGCTACCTAACCGAAACGAAGATCAAGCGTCGTTTTCTCGATGACGCTACAGTCCTAGTTTTGGTAGGAGTTACCGAAAGTTCCAACGCCAAGCCAAAATGGGATGGTGGTGGTGACCAGCCATCCGCTGGACGTATTGGGAGGTTGCACATGCGTTGCTGCTCGCAGCAAAATTCTCTGCCTCTTCTTACCAACGCCTTCATTATGATCACGAAGGTTTTATCTTCTTCGGTGGAGCGGACTTCACCAAACCGGAAACCAGTAATGTTATAAACGAGCTTTTAGTGAAGAGTTTGGTGAGCAAGAAAACATGTATTAAATGAACCACTTCAACTACTAGTAGAAAGTATTAGATGCAAGTTCACGTGCAAGCATTCGCAGGAAGAATGCCACGCCACTTCATATCATTCACAAGTTTGAGGCTGTTGATCGCCGTGTTTGGGCACCCACCGCAGTGGTGCAGAGCAACTACCGTGTTATCAGACCACGAAAGAACGGGCGATCCTGATGATCCCCCCTGCGTATCGAGGTAGTACGCAACTTGGTTGTCTGCACAGCCTCCCATTGTCAGCGATGTCACAGTTCCCCAGCCACTGTCGGATTTCATTGCAATACGCTTGCCCCATCCGGACGGGTGCTGTGGTAAGTAGACACGCTCATTCATGACAGCTCCACTGCTGCGTAGACGAAGATAGCCGTATTCATCTGACAGATCAGCAGGCAGCTTTAGGAGCGCGTAATCTAACGCATCATCTGCGTAGATCAGCGTGGCAGACGTAGCGCGGATCGATCCACCGCACGCACGAGCGCTAGCACAACTGCGGCTGCAAACAGAGCCTTCTGCATCAAACTCAAATTCGGTGCTGTCAGCGTGCGCTTGAGTCGAGATGCAATGGTGGTTCGTGATGAAATGACCCTCACTACCAAGAAGCCAACCTGTGCAGAAGAAAGCGCCTTCAGGTTTCTTAATTAATAGTCGAGCAACAGCGTTGGAAGCTTGGAAGGCACTAGTAAATGACTTGTAGCATGAAGCTTCACGACTGTTGTCCGACCCGCACACTTCCTCCTTTGACCCACTCAACGTTGAGCCTTGCGCCAAAAACTGATAGCTGTCCACCGAAAATCCGACGCACTCTGATGCATTTACTCCACTTGGAGATTCTGTGCCTTCGGTAAACAACTCCACAATTACAGCATAAGTCGACAAAGCTGCTGTGTAGAATTCTCCACTCGTTTCATTGCCCCAGAAACGTAGAACTTGAGTCTCACTGGATGCTGGATCAGCTGCGCGGATCTGCACGTAGTCATTCTTGGGCAGGTTGAAGATGTTGAAGTGCACGGCAACGAAATCTGCAAGCAGGTTCGTGATCAAGTATGCAAACCGAGGCTGCACAACAAACTCATCTGTCGGCGGATATTCCATATCACCACCGCACCCAACTCCAAAGTCCAGGTATTCAACTCCAGCTGCAGTGGTGCTGTTCGAGTATTCCTGTGCTGACGAAAGTGGTGACCATGCTGTGGCAATCGCCACAGCGGAGACGATTAGTTGACTCAGGATACGCATCACAACGATAAATTCAAAGTGTTCATGCACGCATCCAACCTAGAGATCAGTCAGCATTCGCCATTTCAAATGCGATGCTGTTTGATTTCGGTCGTGGGCTGGGACCATACGAGCGCGACCAATATCTCCTGTAAGCAGTTACTTGATGCATTACCACAAAAATAGTTACACCATCGCACACAGTTCACACTGAGCAGCAGCTCTCTTGCCTAAATCTCGTAGTCCGTTATTGCTGCGGCGAACCAGAACTACACATCCCATTAAGCTAAAGTGAACACAAATAAGACTGAGAAGTGAAATGTATTGTTGCAGGTGGAACTTCACGACTACAACGCAAGGCTAACACCAGAAGGAATATGACCAACTTGTCTAGTTTCAGGTGCAGGCGTTCGCGGGAAGAATGCCACGCCACTTCATATCGTTCACGAGCTTGTAGCTGTTAATCGCTGTGTTTGGGCATCCACCGCAGTGGTGCAGAGCAACTACCATGTTGTCAGCCCAAGAAATGAGTGGGGATCCTGATGATCCACCCTGCGTATCAAGGTAGTACGCTACTTGGTTGTTCGCACAACCGCCCATTGTCAGCGATGTCACAGTGCCATAGCCATTGTCAGACTTAATAGCGATACGCTTGCCCCAGCCGGACGGGTGCTGTGGAACGTACACGCGCTCATCCATAACAGCCCCACTTGAGCGGAGGCGTAGGTAGCCGTACTGCCCCGACAAGTTGATCGGCAGCTTCACGAGAGCATAGTCGAGCGTTGGGTCGGCGTAGATTAGAGTTGCACTTGACGCTCGAATACTTCCCACACATGAACGAGGACTGGCACAGTTGACGCTGCAGCTGGAGCCCTCAGCCATAAACTCGAATTCCGTGTTACTAGCATGGGCTTGTGTCGAAATGCAGTGGTGGTTTGTGACGAGATGCCCCTCGCTACCCAGAAGCCAGCCCGTGCAGAAGAAAGACCCCGTCGATTTCTTGATCAGAAGGCGAGCCACTGCATTGGAAGCTTGGAAAAAACTTGGGAAGTCAGACGAGTAGCAGCGCGCTTCCTGGCTGTTATCGGCGCCGCATACCTCTTCCTTTGCTCCGCTCAAAGATGCACCTTGCCCCAAGTACTGGTAGCTATCGACCGCAAAACCAACACACTCCGTAACATTTGCCGTCTGTAAGGAGCTTGTAGCATCAGTAAAGAGCTCCACGATCACTGACGATGTCGAAAGAGCATCCGAGTAGAAAGAACCGCTCGAATCATTGCCGCGGTACTGCAGCACTCGAGTGTCCTTGGCCGCTGGGTCGGCTGCTCGCACCTGAACGTAGTCACTGTCGGGCAAATTGAACTCTTTGAAGTGAACAGCAATGAAATCAGCCAGCGGGTTCGTGACCAAGTAGGCGAAACGAGGTTGCATCGTCGACTCGTCTGTGCTCGTTGGGTAGTCCATGTCTCCGCCGCATCCAACGCCAAAGTCCTCGTCTTCAACGCCCGCCGACACAGTGCCAGCCGAGCTGCTGCTGTTAGAATATTGAGCAGCCGTAAACGATGAAAGCGTTGCGGTAAGCACCGCTGCTGACGTGACGGCACGATAGAGTAGACGCGCCATTGAATTTCTACACTTGCCGAGCACTTGTTGTGGCTTCCTCGTCCGACGATGTAAGTTTGGGAATGATCTGGTCTTGGCGATGCGGCGGCGAACTTCATTCGAGGTTTCACCTCGCTCCACGTTCAGTAATAGATGCATGCATTGCAGATCCAAACTATCGCCGCGTCTTGCGCAGCGAGCACCAAAAATCCTTTCGCTTCCCTTCTCATCCAGCAGTTTCGAACACCAGCCAACTTCTTCTGCAGCCACCGGCACCCCGCTTCGCTAAGGCTAACGATTTCTCCCGAGTCGTTTCACCCCGTGTCCAACGCTTTCATCCAAGCTTGGCTGCCAGCAAGATGCAGAAAACTTCTCTTCCTCGCCGAAAAGTGCGATGCCGCACGAGCAGCTACAAAGTTCAGTTCAAAACTATAATAACTTGTGCATCCGCCACTCGCTTGTCTGCGACCCTTCCGTCTCAATTGGTTCAGCTCGTTCCTGCAAAGCAGCGAGAAGTGGTGATAGTCTCCAGCCTCCGAGTCCTACAAACACACAACGACGCAGCGACTCAAGCCAGACCAGACTCAGCCAGCTCTGCACTCTACACTTCACCCAAACGGCAAAAGAGAACACTCTGGTAAGCAGAGAGATACAATTTCTGGTGTACAATGGGTGGTGTTAAAAAACACCGAGGGATAGAGGAAGGGAGGGGCTCCGTGGCCCGCACCCGAATAAAATCACCGACCTTAGTTGCAGTGAGACAGAGATGCCGTTTACTTCTTGGCCGTCTTCTTGACCACCTTCTTGGCGGTCTTGGCCGTGGCCTTCTTGGCGGTCGTCTTCTTGGCCGCCGCCTTCTTAGGCGCTGCCTTCTTGGTGACCGTCTTCTTGGCCGCCATTTTCTTAGCCGGGGCCTTCTTGGCCGCCGTCTTCTTAGCGGGCGCCTTCTTGGCCGCCACCTTCTTGGCCGCCGTCTTCTTGGCGGCGGCCTTCTTGGCCGTAGGCGACTTCTTGGCCACCTTAGCGACCTTAGTGACGGTCTTGGCGGACTTCTCCGAGACCTTCAGACCCTTCTTCTTGGAGGCCGCGGGCTTGCGCAGCTCGGGCGAGAGCTTGTACGAGCCCTTGACCTGGATGAACTTGCCGGCCTCCACGGCCGTGCGCAGCGCCTTGTTCAAGTGGTGGCTGGCGTAGTTGGGCTTCTGCGCCTCCACCACCTTGGCGATGGCCTGGCGCGAGGAGCCGTTGCGCTCCTTGAGCTCCTTGATGGCGTCCACGATGAGATCGAAGTAGGACGGGCCGGGCTCGCCGCTGCTCTTGGGCGCGGCGGCCTTCTTGGCGCGCGGCTTGCGGGCCTTGGGCGCCTCCTTGGCGGGCGCCGGCTTCTTAGCGGCCGTCTTGGCCTTGCGCGCCGAGGGCGAGCGCGCGGGCGCGGGCGTCTCCGCGGCCGGGGCGGGGGCGGGCGTGGGCTCGGCGGCCGCGGCCTTGGCGTCGTCGGCGGGGGCCATGAGGGTGGGGGCGGGGAGCTGAGGGCGGGGAGCGGTCGGAGCCGTCGGCGTCGAGTTCTTTTCTGCCAGTCACGCGGAAAATGGAGCGGATTTTCGGATTTGGGCGTCGCCGTTTCCCGCGAAAAGGGAGCGCGCCAATGGCGACGCGGCAACGTTCTATTCCGCCAATCAGCGAGCGCCGAGCGAACCGACAGGCGAAAACAACTGCTTAGGGGACACGGAAGGGTTGCGGAGACGTATTTAGAACCAGCTGACACTTCGCAGACAGCACACTGGGTAGGAAAGTTAGCTGAGAAATCAACCGCGTTATGTACTCAGTGAACGTGCGAACAAGTAACCGAAACGCGAGTTAGCGCATAAAGTTGAGTTGGCTGTGAGCGCTTTCGCGTCGTCGTGCTGCAGTGTCTTCGTTGATCTCCATTCCGCGAATGACCCTTACATGCTCGAAGACCTTAATCCTCAAATTTTGTGCTCGACTATAAATTGACTTTAATAACCCTATTCCATTATGCTGTCTGTAAGACAACATATATTGTCCCTTTCCTTTATTTTGGCAAAACGGACTCCTTAGGCTGAGTGCAAGCAAACTGTGAGTAGGGTAGTGCAGTACTTTACAATGCTCAGAGTAACGACCATCCTCAGACTACGAGGTCTTAATAGCTGAGGAAAGCCCGAATGCCGATTTTGACTCGGCTATTCGGGCATTTCCAGCGTAGTAAGACGGTGATTTTCTCTGAGGACTCAAGACGACGCGCCAATATTCTGCTCTACGCCTTCAGTATATAGTGCACCTCCGAATAACGGAAGCACTAGTCTAAGTTAAGTGAAACCCTAAACTGCGCTTAAGAAGTCTTAATAGGGCGGCAAAATAAATGAAAGGGACAAAAATACTGTAAACTCAGTAGGACTTGGGAGCGTTCAAGTAGCTCTAAGTGTGCTTGTATTTCGCGTTTGATGTAGAAGAGCGAAGTGTAGTTGTCTCATTGCTCTACGCAGCTTTCATCAACACGGCATTTTCTTGTCTTCACCCAGATTAATTTTAATTAGATTTAAAAAACTAATCAACAGTTGATTACGTGTCTGCATTCTCGATCCAATAATTTCTTCCTTACGAGACATGGTATTTTGTGTGGCAAGGCGAGTCCGAGTTTTCTGAGCCGATCCCAAATCACTCCCAAAGTTCTCAGCCTCTTCCCACTCGGTGCCAGAGGGTGTGACAAAGTGGGGTCTCAGCTCCGAGTCTGAGATCACAGCTATGACGCCAACGTCGCGAGCTGTGGCTTGTGCCTTGAAGCTCAGAACGCTAACATCCGCGAAGAACTGGGTGTGGCCTGTGAGCACCTTCTCGTGAATCCCCTTTCTTGTTCTTAGCCAGATGAATGAGCCGTGAGCTCAGAACAATCTAAGCAACACCAGCTGGGACCAGTTCTTGGGTATCCAAATGTCGCTTTGTCGTGTCGCTTGGTCTTGGACTGGCAGGTCCTGGTTCGCACCTGTTTCGATGGCGCGTCCGACTGCCCGGTAAATGCCACCATATACACCTTTGTACCTTTCTTCTCACACCCTTTTCAGGTCGTTTACACCACGCGGCTCTCACAATCGGTTATATTTCACAATCCGTTTCTAACGATTTACAAATCACGTTCTCGATCGTTTAGGCTGGCACGTTCAAATGTCCTAAACTCCTGGATGATCACCTCAAGCCTGCATGGTCTGAAACCGAACACGCGCTTTCGCCCCTTGATTGAACTCGCAGAGCAACGCACCGCAGTTCAATTGTGAAACAGGAATCCACTTAGATCCACTTAGGGTCAGCGCAACCTTTCCACTTGATGAGGTACTCTCGACTGCGCTTTGAGGTCCGCGTGCGGTTAGACCACCTGAGGTCCAGGATCGTTTCAAATTCGTATTCGTCGTTTGCGTTATCGGTTTCCCAGCTGTCCTCAGACAAAAAGGCTGCGTCAAAATCATCGTCTTCATCGACATCGATCTGCCCAGTGGGATTATTTAGGGACAACGCGCGTGGCTTCAGTCGACTGACGTGTACCCACGGGCTAACGCTGTAGCCAGTGTCTGTTACCTTCAACTTGACTCTGAAGTTGTCGTGAATCTCTTCTACTCTGAACAATCCGTGTCAGAGGTGCGCCAATTTGCGATTCAGTCCAAGTTGTACATTCGGGATGTAAAGCTACACGGTATCTCCAACCTCGAATCCAGCTTTGATGCGGTCAGATAGCTCATGCCACTTCCGGGTCTGCTCTGCTGAACGTTCACGTTTGGCCTTCTTGTGTAAGTCGTCGGCGCATACCTGGGCGTAACTGTAGTATTGCTTATACTTCCTGCGCCACTCATAGGCGGTATGTTCAGGCGCACTTGATGGCATGGGGCCTAGCATGGCAGACACAGTGTGACGGGGGCGACCCCAAAGACGAGTACCTTGCACAGAGGAAGTGTGCTGAGGTACAGAGTACCCTGGCGGGCTAGGCTCGCCAGTTCATGCCAGATCTGATTCCTGGGGAATCGGCCCTCCGGAACGCCTCCTCCTTAAGCCTCCCGGGAAATAGGCGACCTCCGATGGTCGGCACCGCATACCCCGGGGCAGCGGCGTGAGATGTCCTTGGGCCCTGATTCCTGGGGAACCACTCTCCCAGACACATCGGCTCGGGCCTCCCGGGGAATGTACATCCCGGGATAATTCTGGGAATTCTGATGGTTTCGAGGGCGGTCGGTGAGGCCACGCCCGGGGAAATCCCGTGGGCACTACGTCACACCAGTCCCAGATCTGGCTGTCGGTCAGTGATCCAGGGTATTGACACCTGGATCCTGCATTAACCAGCCGCAGATCACTTTCCCTCTCACCTTTCTCGGAGTTCGCTTCACCACATATGTGTTGCCTGTAGTCTCGCCTGCAATGTCTCGATCTCAGCTCGATCTGCTTCGATCTGAGCTCATACCTCTGCTCGGAGTTGCTCCAACCTTTGGCGATGTCTCTGAGCCATAATCTCGGAAGCCTTGTCAGGTAGCGCGGTCGCTTCAGCTCGGAAGTCAAAACCTCCAGTACATGGGCAACTTCCCTGAGAACTGACTACGCTTGGCTGACGGTAGATCCTCTTCGTCCATCTCGGTTGGTAACGGAATCTGAGACGTGTGCACATCAGCACTCGTCCCTGTGTATATTTTAGTGTCGTACAATTCTGTATTTTCTTTTGTTTATGTGCAGACCCGCTGTGGAAGGTTGCGTTCTGGAAGTGAAAGTGGACTCGGGCGCTCTCTAACCCTACATTTTTTAAATAGCTACTCGCCTCGATGCAGACCCCACAACTGAACACAAACGATACCCAGAGGGGTTACACAAGGTCATACGCCACCCTGAACGACAATTATCGTCCAGTTGGTTTTTGTACCAGTGGATTCTAAGGAGTCATTGGTCGAAATAGGGTCATACGCTGTACACCTGGGCGGCCACTGTTTCCGCCTGCCTCGCCTCAGTGATCGTCCTGAAGAACGGGGTGGACCTAGATATCTGTATAGGTTTCACTAGGCTACAGCATAACGACTATAAATACATGTATTCATATACTTTCCTACACGTTATCAAACGGTTCCCCTTGAGGCGTAGTCGACCCCCGTCAGTAGCAGCCAGGCGGACCTTGAAGTCCGCTCATAGTGAACCTAAGTAATTTACACATCGTAGAAATCCATATGCTTAAGCTTTGCCCGAGGCTGTAGCCTCGTGGAGGTGCATAATTCAGTCTCACTTTTCCCTCCAATTGCGCAAGTCTCCACAGGAAGTCTACCGAGCTCAGGAAGAGGTCGCGGTCCGGGGAACAGCGTTTAAGGACTCTCTCCCAGGTAATTCTATACACTATTTGCCGGGGATTCCCAGGAGCCCCCGGCATTCCATATCTGCCTCTCCCGGAGCGCAGTCTAGCTGACCCGGGGCGAGTGCACTTCATATTCTTTGGGTCTCGCCCGTGGGGTCTAACCCCGAGAACCTTTAGCGTCCCTCGCCGGTAGAGTCTCTCTCCATAAAACCAGTAGTTGAGCTTATTACTTGTTTAACTAGTTTTCCCTGAGGACTTGGTGAGACCCCGAGACGTGTGTATTAATAACCGCCCGACCGAGGTCTAGCTACGACCTCAGGTAAATAAATGAGCCCCCACCACGGCGTACTATAAGGTCGGACTCATAGGAGATCCTCAGTGGTTGACCTCCCCCCGGTAAAAACAATAAGGGGTACACAAGGTGAGGTTTCTGACCAAGTTCCCCGGGCCCTTTCTTCTTCCCATAAGAGAGCTCTTCCCGGGACTCACGGCTGCGGATAAATCCCTCGCCCGGACGGAGCCGTCTATCCACAGGAGCTTCCACCCGAGGAAGTCTTGGAACAGGTACAAAGCACCGGTCTCGGGACGAGATGCCCCAGCGCTACGTCACAACTGGTGCGCGTGCCCGGATCAAGGATTGGTTAACCTCTTTATTATATCCTTACGATGTCTACAGAACCTACAGATACGCCACAGCCCCGGGACCCCCGGGACCCCGCCTCTCACAGCGCAGTGAGAGGTCGAGGAGGACGCGGAGGAGGACGCCCGCGTCTAGAAGATGAAAGTCCGCGCCGTTTGGCTCTTCCGGCTCCGCCCCGGGAAGCCCCCGCCCCGTCGATCCCGAGTGTACTCATGAGATCCGGGGAAGCAAGTGATGGCACCGGGACCGAAACCGATTGTAGCCCTGCTACGCGGAACGCCACCGAGCTGACAACGGTCAGTGCTCGGAGAAATTTGGCACCGCCTGCTTCCCCTGGGAACGTAGGCACAAGTCCACTGGGGACGCCAACTCGCACCGCGCCCGCCGCTCGCACAAGAGTCTTAAACGCTGGTGCCCCGAAGCACACCTCGTCCCGAAGTGTCGCGAGCTCCTGGCACCACACTCGAGCTTCACCCGGATGCAGCCGCCGCCCTGGAAGCCTCGTCGACGACGGCCCGGGGGATTGCCTTGGCGGCTGGGGTTCCACTTGCAGAAGACCAGTAGATCCAGTACGCAGCAAGTCAAGGCGAACGCTGGAACGCCCGGGGCCCGGGAGTGATGTCGCCGCCGGACCCGTACTACCCGCAGCGACGTCACTGGCCAATGTGCAACTGGCTCCTGGAGACCATGGAGATCGCCCGGTACTTCCAGGCGATCATCCAGTCTGGGGACCCCAGGCGTCCTTGGACCTCGAGCCTTCGGGCCCAGTGGCGTCCACTTTAATATCAAGGTCCGGAGGAAGCGAAGCGTCATAGCCTTCGTCTTGCAGAACGGCGTACATTTTGGGGTTACTGGAATGGTGTAGGCGAGTGCATGGGGGTCTGCGGAGTCGGCAATCGCCTCGCACGGAACGGGTCCTGCCGGCTCGATGTACTTGCCTCCGTCACGATCTAACACACCGTACTGGGAGTGTTGAACCAATTTCCACTCCGGCTCGTCGATAGTCACGGATCCAAGGATGAGACGCTTGGCTGACGGCTCATGGGTGCGTGGAGTCGGCATGGGCGGAGTCTGCGCAGGGTCCGATTGCTCGTGGGTAGATTCCCCCATTGTCGCTGGCGCTGCTGAATTCCCGGTTGGGGTCAGTGAGGTAGACATGCGCACGGGAGCAGAACTCAGATTGGCAGTAGAAACGCGGGCGGCGTTCACGCCGTCGTTCCCGCTTCGCATGCTGGCGTCAGAGACGTCCGAGGGCCGGCGGGGCAATGATCGTAGCGACGGCGGCTTGATACGGTTGCACCGGCGTAGGCGATGTTGAACGAAGCATGGTTTCTCGCCATCTACGAAGAAGATTTCTCGTAGAGGCTCGCCGGTCGGTTCAAAGAGCGCGTCCGGGCACTTGATCGAGTTGAAATACACCGTGCGAGCCCTGGACTTCAATTCGCCCAGGACTTGCGTTGGCGTAATCAGGATAGGTCGGCTCCGCGTGCGACAAACCAGTCGTAAATCAGTGGGTCAGATACGTCTGCGGGTAGGCGTTGCAAATCCACGTAGTAGAGCTTGTCATAGCTGGAGGACTTCCGGATCGTGACGGGCGTGTCACAGATCGTGAGCTGAACCCCACCCAAGCGTTGGAGCGCATGATCCGACGTACACACGAAGGAAATGCCTTGGTGGGGAATCCTCATGAAGTCACGCAAGTGGGATTTCGCTTCACACCACAACTCCGGTTGACTGTCCGAGTCAAGCGACGCCATGATCTCGGATACATTGTGCTCCGTCGTGAGCTTGCCGGCCGGGATCCACATGCGCGTGCAGAGCTCCGGCGCAACAGGCGTAGGGAGCGGGGCCAGGGCAGCAAAGCGGCGGTCGACATCCGTAGCTTGATCGTCGTTGAGTCGATGCAGGCTTGCGCGGAAGAGCGAGTCATCCGGGACGGAGCGGGGTGGTGGCGGAGGGCCACGTGCCGTGGGCATCTCTCGGCGCGCTCGGGATTGTTGCCCTTGCGCAGGGTCACTTGAGCCTCTCGGTCCCATCCGTGGAAGGGAGCACTTAGCTGAGAATTTTGGCAAGGTGGGAATGCGTATGCTACGTCTCTAGTGTCGGAGGACACCTAAGCAAGCGCCCGTCAAAAGGTACCTCAATACCCAGACAAGGCGCAAGTGCAGCCCACTACCAACGAACTCTTGCGTTCCTTCGCCGATCCGCTCGGTTCCAGATTTGCAATGAGCCGCGTAAGTCCGTCCTAGCGTCCTTACTTGCGACTCACACTACACGAGTTGGCGAGTAGTAGTTGGGGCAAACCCAGTCAATTCCTTTCGGAGAAGACTTAGCGCACGCGAGTTCAGGTCACAAGCAGCAGGGATGAGCCCCGGACGAACCGGGGCGTATAACTGTCTGCGGCGGCGAGAGCTCTAGAAGCGGAGAAGTGCTCACAGTCCCGGCAGCGGGAGGTGAGGCGGCGGCGGCTGGCGGCGAAGCGGGCGGACGGGAGAGCTTGGCTCGTCTCGTGTCCACTTGCGGGGAAGCTGGCAAATTTCGGAAATTTAGTCAATGAATGGGACCAAGCTAACTTCAAGCAACAACAAGTGCCTCAGTGCACTCCACTACTAATGCCAAATGAGCCACCGACCCCCCAGACGCTCCTGTCGCCATGCGTATCAAATGAGCCACCGACCCCACAATCTGCCTGATACTAACTTCTCGCTACTGTGCATAGCCGCCACATCTTTCTGGCTCGAGCTTCTTTTTTGAAAAGAAGTTAACTTCTGTCCGATCCAAACTCTTCATCTCGTGCATAGCCGCAACATTTTTCTGGCTCCAACTTCTTTCATCGCAAAGAAGTTAGCTTCTTACTGGCTACAAACCCGTCGCATGGAAAGAAGTTAGCTTAGTTAGGAATTTGCGCCGTGAGACTCAAGAGCGATGACTTCGCCGAACAAGGGCAGCTGCTGGGTACGTTATATGCATTATCGCGAAATGCTAATCCCTGATGCTAACACTGTCTGAAGTTGTATCTGCTTCGATGGGAATCGGAAGACGATATTGGGATTGACGTCGAGCATCGAGGCAATGGGTTTACTGTAACGCTTGTGAGGGAGTTCAGTGCTGCTTGGAGAGCGGGCGTTCCTGTCGTTGATCGATTGCGTGCCTATAACCTGGACGGAGAGTTCAAGGGACCCACCTTGGGCTGAGTTGAAACTGGTCTGACATGGCTCAGACAAATTTATGATCGTCATCCCAGGGAAGCTGGTTCTAGCTGTAGCAGCCACTGATCCCATCATCACTGCAGCACCAGACATAGGCATGTGAGCTCTGGAACCACTCGTATAATCCATCATGGGCGTCAGCGACGATACAGACTAACTTCGTGCAGACTGATTGGTCCGATTATCATCATTGACACATCTGACCTTGTTGTCGAACCACTCGCACTTGGGAGAGACTCATCCCGTTGAGGAACTTCATAACTGGGTCCGTGATAACCTTGGGTCGAGTCATCGGGTTGAGACCGAGCAAGCCAAGGTCGTTTCCGACTTGGCTCTTCGTCGACACACGACACGGAACTACGAGACCGCAGGCCAGCCCATTGAATTCGCATGATCACATCATGGCCCAAGTAGAGTTCAGTATCCTCGTCGATAATAGGGTTACCTCCTCCAGAACCTGGAAACCCAAGTTGGGTCTCAGATGTTTGGGCTGTCAAAGCCATCAACTGAAGCTCCGCAGCCGGTCTCACGTAACATGGAGTTGAGCCAACAGCTTCTTTCCACGCGATCAACCCAAGTCCAACGAAGTGAGCAATTTGCTCAATCTCAGCCTTGATCCGAATCTCCTGAACCCCAATCAGGTCTGAAGTAAAGCAGCGCACGCAACGGGCGGCATCAGCCTCAGCGACACTTTCACAGCTCGGAGGTCCGAGATAACTGGGATCCGACAGCGCTGAGCCTGGAGACGGTGAGCCATCTTGTCGCAGGCGATCGAGTCACAGACATCAAATGTTGAGCCGTGTTTCTTGCCGCTTAAATGAAACTCCAGAGATTGTATCCGTTGTGACACGGTGCATAGGCCATATCAACCGGAAGCACGTCCTCAGGAGGTAAACTCATCCACTTCTCCAGCTGAGCACGACCGTCCGCGATCATCTCAGCCTCAGCCATACCAGGAGTTTGCGTCAGACTAAACTTCGTAGCTTCGCCACCTTCCGGAACCCTTCCCAACCTGGGCATAATGCGTTAATCTGGCCAAAGCGTACTTGACCAGGCACCGCTCCCAGGTCCAGATAGATTCACACCTGGCGCGTAACTCAACCGGACCGGGTCCGTCCCACCCCCAGCTGTACCTTACGACTTCAGTTGTAATTCAAGTTTTCCCAACACGCTCAACGCGCCACCCTCGACTTGGCTACCAGGGAGATCCATGGCAGTTGGCTTCGGGTGAGCGCTCAGCGGCTGAGAAGAAGTGGTCATCGCCTCGGAAGCACCTCGCAGCGCCAACGCTTGACTCTCAGCAGGTTGCCCTCGGCTCAGACCTTCATCAACACGAACACTTGGTAGCGCGCTCGCTCCTCCGCTTGGCTCAGCTTGAGACTTCTTCTCAGGCGAACCTTGCATCGGCGACACATTATCTAGCGCAGGTGGGGCTTCAGGCTCCGCACTCGGCTCAGGCTCAGCCACAGGGGCTTCTCCCAAAAGAGCACCGATCGCAGGAGCAGCCGAACTCGAACTTCTCATCGACGACGTCCCACCGTCCTCAAAGTCGCTTCCTGATCCCATTCGCACCAGTTATGGCGAGGCGGCTCAGAATTCTTTTGGGTAAACCTTGAACTCCGATCACTCGGCTCAGAATCGAGTCTCAGAGATTCAGCTTAAAGCTCAGACCCTTCAACCCAGATCCCCAGCCAGGTGAGGCGTGTGTAAACTCAGCTTGCAATTCGTGGCGGTTCTTCCTAGGGATACACTTGGGGCCCAGACGTGCTTGACCGAGATGGCTGCACGACGAGTTTCAGATGTATTTAGATGTCCCCAGACAAAACTTGCGCTCCAGTCAACAAGTCCCGACTTGCGCGTGTCTTGCCCAATTTGCTCCGGTTTTTTTTTTATACAGACACGCCACCACACACACGCAGTCCTCTTCTTCTTCCCGGCCTTGGACCAGGGCCATATGGCTCCCTCCTTTTTCCTTCCGACTCCAGCCGAGAGTCGGTTTCGCTCCTCCATTTTCGAGTCGACTTGAGCTTGAGCCGAGGGTGGTTGTATGCTTTATCTGAGCCTATATCTGACTCTTCTCAGCTTTTCCTTTCTTCTCTCGAGTCAACCAACGACCCGGCTGAAGTTGTTGGCTTGGGATAAGTCAGTCCTGGATCAGATGCTTCAATCACTCTGGGACTTCCGCGCACCACGCCTCAAATATCAGAGCGACTTGTACTGGTAGCAACACAGATCGAGTTGGACTACCCTTGTTCGTCCGCAATATAAAGTACACAGCAGCTGGGCCGATGCGTAGGAATATGAAGTAGCCAAACTCCCCACTCGCCGAGGCGCCTCGTCTGAACTAGGGTGGAGCTGAATTTTTGGTGGAACTTCGCCTTGGACCCCTTTGACGCAAGTAAAATACAAACGGCCTCCTTCAGGGCAAATTGAACTATGTTTAATATTTACACACGCAAGCAACACAGACCTATCAAGTGGAGGCGCAACCTCCCTCTGGGTACACCTTGAAAGTGACGAAACTGCCGTCCTGCAAGCTTGATAAAATCCTGGCTTGTGATTGGCCGACATCAGTCGGGGTCGGCGAGCCGCTGTCTTCAAACCAGGTGCGGGCCTCGTGATTAGCCGAAGTCCTGTGAGGCACACGGGTACAGCCTAAAGTCCTCGGTCCGGGCTGAGGTGAGTCTTCGTTGAGCACCATCCGAAGGCCCTCCCAGCGTCTCGCAACTATATTGCAGCCCGTAGTTCATGATCAGTTATTGGTACGTACTCCCAAGACATGCTGTCAGGTCTCAACTCAAAACGCCACATCTCAGACCTCAGAGTCTGGGTTGGACAACTCAAGTCTCAGACCTCAGCTCCGCACACTGCCAGAAACAAGCCAGTTCAGCTTGAAGTCTGGGCAGTGGCGTAGTCGGTATCAGCCAATTATGGCCTTTCACTTTTTCGAGAGTGGTCCCAGGCAGCCAGCAAGAAGTCCCAAAGATTCTGTATGTGTGTGTGTGTGTGTGGGGGGGGGGGGGGCTTTGCCACAGAGCTGATTAGATTGTTGCGGAGTATGAATCCGAATTGACACGAAGGAGACAAACCCAAGCGCAAACGCAAGCGTTGGCACAGCAAGAGGTTAAGGAACAAGAAGAGAAGCTCCGCCCCTTTAATGCGGCTCAAGCTGAACTCAACCGTGTCGTGAATCACGGATATCAGTCGAGAGTTCGAGCTGCAACCCCAGCTCAGTTCAGATCAGGACTGTATCGCCCGAAGAGCGGACGAGTTCCCGTAATAAGGATGCGCTGGCTGCTCGCTTCGAGCGCCTCACGAAGGTTGTCTAGCAGCACGTAACGCACAGGGTCATAATGGAGAGACTTCAGCCAAGTCAAACTCTGAGAAGTCACAGACTCAAGCTCAGACTGACCGACCAAGTCAAGGTCGGGGACATCAGCCACGGAGTCGACCAAGAGCCAGAAAACTCGGACGTCTAGGCCGAGTGAGCTCGACGACAACACCCCAGACTCGGATGACTCGAGTTTCAGTTATTCGTCACAGAACGAGCTCGAGGGTCAGTACGGAGCTGTGGCTCGGACCAAGAGCCCAGATCTCAACTCTGGGACCCGGGTGGTGGTACAAGCCATGATCCCACACAATGCATTGAAATGATTTAATGAGTGCGGAACCCTTGAGGACCGTGGGAATTGGTGAGAGCGGTTCATGCATTACGTCACGATGGCCTCCTGGGACGATAAGACTAGCGTGTTCCAGCTGAGATGAGGCTTTTGGGTGTTGGACGATTCCCAAGATTATCAGCGGAGGAAGCGACCTAATTACGGTCTTCAGTTCAGGAGGTAGAAATCATCACAGCGACAATCTAAGGGACGAGTGTACACATTGACGAGTGGCGGTGATGCGGTCACAGACTCTGACCCGCATGCCCAGACCCAAGATGCTCAGATCCCAGAATATGCTGCTGAAGCTGATATTGAGAGTGGGCCCGCGATGACTGCTGAGACTACAGAGACGGTTACGACCGACGCGCTGACAAGTATGGCTCATATGGATTCCAGCTCTGTGATGAACGACGCGATTTTTAGAGAAGTTGGCTTGGAAGCCGAAGCCAGGATCCCAGCAATATGATACTGGCAGACTCCAGCACCCTGAGATAAAGTGTGATAAGTGCGGCAGTCGTTCACATACGACTGACGTAATGGATTGATCTGTGGACGTTGTCACGATGAAGAACATCCGACTCAGTTCTGCAGACGCAACAAGTGTTTTAAGTGTGGTGAATTTCATCACTGCGGTTTGTGTGACATGTGGTCGGCACTCAAGGCTGTACAGGAGGTGCTCCGATCTGAGAGCTCACTCAACAACCTTGCTTCGGAAGTCGTCCAGCAGCTGCTGGGTGAGTTCGAGTACCGAGCGTCGTTTAACTACTAAGGCTTGCTGGTCCGGGAACCAGTGCGTGTCGAGCCGAAGTTTCAAGTCTTTTCCGCGTTTGCCTATGTGGGCCCAGCCCTTCCATGTCAGCGCAATGAAGCCCCAAATTGCACTTCTACCTTTGACAAAGATTGTGTTGACCCGACATCCCAGGATTGGAGCACAGCGTCTGAGACTGGGAAGTCTCGGGAATTTTCTCTGGTGTACGGTGAAGGTATGAATTGTGGACCAACCACACCCTACTTGGGGAGAAACGAGCGATGGCTATGGTTCATGGAGCTATCTTCAATCACAGAGCCCTCGTACTGATGGACTCTGGGGCAACGACGAGTATTATCAGCCTAGACATTGCACGTAGGCTGAAGCTAAAATTCTGTCGAGGCCAAAAACTCCGGGAGACCGAATTTGGAGATGTTCCTACGTATCACAGCTCGGGTGAAGATTAAGCTAACGATGGGAGTAGGCGCTGTGTATGTGATGGATGTATGGGTCAGAAACTTCGCCGAAGGGACCGAGTGCCTCCTGGGAACAGATTTCATGGCCGCAGCTGGAGTTTGACGCTGTGCTCGCGAAGGTGTGATCAAGTTACCAGACGAAGAATCTCTGTTGCTAATCGGCGGTCCTGAAATCGATCACGTTGGTTTGAAAATTGGTGTCTCGCTGTGTGAGAGACTATTTATTTGCCGCCGGGACGATCAGCCGTGATCCCAGTGGAGTATCACCGGGCTGATCGTGAGCAAGTTGTTCCATGGGCTGGCCGTGGTGACCAGTGAGTCACTCAGTTCGTCTACGGAGCCGGGCGTAAGCCTAAAGCCGTGAAGTTGGTGAATATCTCAGATCGTGAGGCTCGGATCGTGCAGCATACGATGGTTGCGTGCTTGGTTTGCAAAAGATTATCTCCTCGCAGCGGCAGAATTGTGACGCCGAAGTCAAGGAAGTACCGTGAATGGGGAGTGCTGATATTTGAAGCTGAGCCCTCGCCGGAATTTCTGAGACGCGAAGAGGAGGCTGCAAAGTTAGCTGAGCTCAATTCGCCGGCGTTTGTGAACAAACCTGTCTATAGGTGGGCAATGAAGCTGTTAGTGGTAACCCCGAAGCTGTACGGTTCGCACGACTGAGAATCAACGTGAAAGAGCCTACGTCGTTCGGACAAATCCTCCTGCTGGAGTCAAGCCTGAGATTCGAGAGTGGAAGCCAAAGCTGTGACCAATGCCGCCTGTTTCTGAGAAGCCAATAATTTTCTGACATCGCTAATGCTGGTGCTAAGCCGTCTGAGGATAGCCACACTCAGGAACACCTTCTGGGTCAGAGACACAAAGTCGCCCAAGTTGAATGGACACCAGGTGAACCAGCTGATCAAGCTCATGCACTATCCTCTACCTTTGACCGATAACTTGTTGATTGGGTTTGAGTATGTTATGTGGTTTCTGAGCCTTGGTATGGCTAGTGGTGTCTGGGCAGTTCCGATGACGCTCAGAGCGAAGCTTATCTCAGCATTTATATGCCCGCTTGGTCACTTCCAGTGGACGCGGATGCCGTTTTGAAAAATGCTTCGCTGATCTACCAGCACATGCTTGACAACCGTCTCTGGGGTTTAGTACGTCTACCCTCGGAGATCGCTCAGTAGCTTACTCCCTTCGTGAAAATAAACTATAGCGTCCTCTTCCTCGACCATAGCTTCAGTCACCATACACCGAGCGAACCATTTTTTTAGGCGCTCCATGGACACTATATGCGAGATTTTGTCCTCAGCGTGAATGCCCTTTCCAACTCAGTTCGGGCGTCCCAGTTCGATTGACAACTTATCCCGTTTACCACTCAGACGAACTTTGAAGTTGCATTGAATGGCATTGGTCAGACTATTTCCGAACTTTATAATTTCTCCTAACCATCAAATGGTCTGAATTATACTACTTTCGAACTAAAAAAAGACTACTTTCGCACATATACTAACGAACCTCTACGAATAGTAGCCGGTCTTGTATTTATTAATGGCTTCCGAATAGTGATCGTCTTAGAGAGGAGGTCTACTATTCGAAAAAAAAAGCTTCTATTGCTAAACTGCATCCAGAGCCTGCTCCAGCCTCCTCAACGTTGAATGGATCCTTTCGACTTCTTGTTCATCAGGCCATTACGTCTCATGAGCTTTGTAATCCATGCGTCTGACGCGTCAAACCGAGCCACCTCCTTGTCTAGCGCAAATACAGTTTTCGAGCAGCGCGCGCGGTCCACTCCCTTGTAACCTTTTCTTCGCTAAGCCGACGGTCGATAATAGCATGGAGAAGGAGGTCTTCTAGAGTGCTAAGAAGTGTCTTACGACCATCGCCACTCAAGTGCTTTTGGTGCGGGTTGGTATGATTCCTTCGCTTTCGTAAGTAATATATTGGCTTCTGGGGGAAATCGTCGGCGTATGGCGCTTACCTTATCTCAGAAAGAAAAATTCTTTCACTTGGCTTTAGTATAGGGTCACCTGCTTTCGCTCATTCCGCAAAAAAAAAAAAAAAATCATCAGCAGAATCCGCCTACGGCAAGAGAGGGTCGGTTTCTTATCTTGGTCCGGCGGATCCGGCAGGTCACACGAGAAACGCGCGCCCAAGCAGCTCGATCCGTCAACGGCGGTCGCCTGGGGTGGGCGACATCTACAGGGAGAAACTTCAAAATTCTAAGAGCTTAAGTGCCAATGGACGAAATTCTCCGAGCACACTCGCAACTGGACCGGCGTCGAAGGTGGAGGCGCCGTCGCCTGATCCTGGTTGCACTCTTGCTCCTCGAAGCCCCCCCCCCCCCCCCCCCCTGACGCCCCCCCCCCCCGCAGTCTAGGCCGCACCCTCGCCCTCGCTTGGCTTGGGATGTAGAGGTTGAGAGGCTTCTGCTTGAAGGAGAATTCGTGCGTGTGAATCGTATGAGCCCCACTTCGTTCAAGAGTATATGCAGTGTGCTAGCTCCTGCGCTGCAGAGGCCAGAGCACTCGTGGCTACGACGGCAGGGAATTCCTCTAGAGTGCAAGGTTCATCTAACGGATAATGCCGAATAGAGTATTTTTCCAAATAGTATACCTAGACCAAATTGTGTACCGTTTTGGCGGTACTCACATAATAGTGTACCGTACCAAATATAATACCATCACCACCACCCACCAATGACCAGAACCACCTTTTCTTGGTCGGCTCTCTTTATTCTGAGTTTTACCAGTCCCTACAAACCCCCAGCAGCCAAACCACTCCCAGTGAAGATGCCGTCGTCACGCATGCCCAAGTCAATGGCCGAGAAGAAAGAGGTCGTTCAGTGGATCGAGAAAAACGGCGGTGTGCCCACCCCAACCGCTGTTTACTTCAAGAACGAGCACGGCTGGAAGGTTTCCGAAGCTCAGGTGCGCTACTGGTGGAAGCAGCGCACCGCTATCAAGGCCGCGCCAGCGCTACGCAGCCGCCTGAGTGGGGCGGGCGCTTAGCCACGGCTCTCCGAGATCGAGGATATCCTGTTCGATCAAGTGCTATTTCGCCGGTCTGCAAAAGAGAAAGTCTCTCGTGATTGGATTCGCGACGCTGGGCAGCAGCTTGCCGCATCTGAGCTGGGCGATACAGATTTCGTTGCGTCGGACCGCTGCGTCAACGGCTTCATGCGTCGGTATGGGCTGTCGCTGCGCCGCACCACCAATCTTACCGTGCTAACCGATGACGTGTTGACCGACCGGGCGGTAAGCTTTCTAAGCTATCTCACGTCACGCATCGATGGGCTTAGCGACGATCACACCATGCTGATGGACGAGACGGCAGTCTACTTCGAGGACCCGCGCCGCCAGACGGTGGACCAAGTTGGAGCTCACCACGTCGTGCTAAAATCTACGGGATTTGCTTTAATGCGGGTGACGGCTGTGCTGGCCGTCACGGCAACCGGCCGCAAGCTGCCCCCGCTGGTTGTTTGGAAAGGGACCAAGCAGGATGGCAAGATTGAGCGCTACGGCAACGTCTACGTCGTAAACCAACCCAAGGCATGGGTCGACTCGGTGCTTTTCACTCGTTGGCTGGATCTGGTGTTTCCGCCCATTTTCGACACGTGCACGCAGGGAAAGTGCTGGTCTGGGACAGCATGCGTGCACACATCTCTAAGATGGTGAAGGCTCGGTGCGCCGCGAAAGGGGTGCAGATGTTCGTCATCCCAGGAGGACTGACACTACCCTACGTGCAAGCGGGAGATATCGGGATCTACAAGTCGTTCAAGGACAAACTGTCGCCCATCATTGACAGCTGGAAGAAGTCTGATGCTGTGCTCTACACTCGCGGAGGAAATCCAAAGCCGTCATCGGTTGAGACCGTGGCGAACTGGGTGAACGTCGCTTGGCGCGATGTTCCAGCTGACGTCGTTGAGCGCTCGGTGGCAGCAGCTGGGTTTTCTCCAAGATTTGGAGATTGGCATGTGGCGCGACACGACGTTTACGGCGAGCTCTTTTGCTCAAAGTGGAAGGAGCGCATTAGAGAAAATGCTGACGACGTGAGCGACAGCGGAGGCGCCCTCAGTGAGGACTGTTTCGATGAGTTTACGATTTGGGAAAGCGAAGAGTCTGTGTAGGACTAGAATTAGTGTACCGGTCCAATTTGAGTACCTTTTGGTAACTGAAGGTATAATACAGGAATTGTGTACCGTATACAAATTGGCATTATCCGTTAGTCAATGGATAATTGGCAGGGGGTGCCATCAACGATAGTCGACGTTTTATCGGATCCAGCCGTTCCTACGCGTACAAGATGATCGTGGCCGCCATGGAGGCGATTGTGGATGCGCCACATCTCGGTATTTCGTTTCCTAAGTCCTCCACCGAGCGGGCGAAAGCTGCTTTTGCCTTTACCGCAAGAAGTGAGTCGAGAGTGTTCGAAGAATGCGTGGCGGCTTTGGACGGATGGCTGTGCCATATTAAGGCACCTTCTGAGGACGATGCTGGAAGTGTGGGTCCGCGCTTGTATTTTAGCGGTCATTACATGCACTACGGGATTAATGTTCAAGCTTGTTGCGATGTTTTTAGTCGCTTCGTGTTCATTGAGTCGGCATACCCTGGTGGAACTAATGATGCCCGAGCATACGAGGAGAGCAGGTTGCCGGCAAGGTTCCGTAAAATATTATTAATATGGAACTTCTCCTCTAATGCGAATAAACAAATAATGGTAATCTATGGAAACGTAAACCAGGAGCTCTCATACCTGCATGGTGCTTAGTATATCTGCAAATAAATAACCTGTACCTACAGCCATGGCAAATAACTATTAAGCAGCAAAGTAAGATCATGTTACTAAGCCGATATACTGTCATACTACCTAGATCACTGCGTCAACGTTAGCGACGTCCCAATATTGCTGTTCACCTTCAGAAACAGCAACATCTCCAACATCAGAGGTGACAGTCGGTTCCGTTCATATCGCATGATCATGCGGGCCATGCTGAACAGCCGTTCCACCTTGTTAGACGTAGGTGGTATGGCTGACAGCATCACATACGCACTTGTTTCCGCGTGCACCTTTCAGCGTTTCAGAATTCTGTCGGCGAAGCCGAGCTTGGTCGGGTCCTCTTCCGGGCTCCTGCTCCTGCTGATCATCTGACGAAAAGGCCTTAGGGCCTCCTTTTCTGCCCGCGACAAGTCGCTTTCATGTCCTCCAAGGAACTTTACTACACCAGATTCAAATCTGGTGAGTGCACGATGTCTGCTGTGGGTGCTAAAAAATAAATACATCTTTGAGAAAAACAATGTGAGCTAACAGCATTAAAAAAAAAGAACAAACATTTATCGAGATAGTTCGTGAAACTTGGCTTGATCTCAAGCAGCCCGTCAAGAAGGTCGCGGCCGTCCAGAAGATTTAGGCCCTCCGATTGTAGTTTTTTTGAGCTCGCCTCGACGTCGCTCATTTCGTTCAGCAGAGCTTTTAGCCTGCGGTTGGCGGCAGGCGACGGCATCAGCTCGACAAGCTCTTCATCATCCGCGTTAATAAACTCGCGCAGCTCAACGTAGCGTGTTAGTATCGCATAGGTCGACCCCAGCGCGTTTGCGGGCGTAGTTTAGGGCGCGGAGGCATCTTCAGTCTTCATAAAAAAATAGAAACTGAAATTAAAAATTTCATAATAAAAAAAAAATAATGAATAACTTACCTCAACTTCGCCGCTTGGGTCAGTGTCCTCAGGCGCTTCATCAGTGACTGGACTGCTCGAGGTCCTTTTCGTGTGGGTCCAGTAGTGTCCGGACTGCGAGATTTAAACAATGGCTAGCGCAGCCAACAAATTGACAGCACAGTTGTCGCCAACCAAAAATATGCAGTTAGACAGTTCTTTACAAAAAATGGCAGGAATAGCGATAATGCTGCCATATGGGACTCAGCCTCAAACCGCCCGGTTGCATCAATGATGATCGGTGCCAAAGACAGCAGAGGGTACTGGGGCCGGCGCACGTCTCGTAGCAGCCGAAAGACGGCGAGGTAGTGCTCGGACCCGTCTGTGCACCCGTCCAGCATCAGCCCAAACTTCTCGGGCATCTCGTTCCCACGTGCTCCTCAACCGCATTCGTGAGGCCCTCCATGTTCTCTCGCAGAGTCTTGGTCGAAACTGGGGGCAGTTTAGTGTATATAACACAAACTTTGAAACAAATTTAATTAAATATAAGAAAACTGGGTTAATTATAGCCACTACAACCCTGCGAGTAGACTCTATTTCAACGAATGAGAGTGGGAGGTTACCGTTCACGACCCACTCCAGCCAGGCGTACCTCGTCGATGCCTTCTGGCGGACCCATGGGAGGAGGGTGCCCGTTGCGGCGGTGCTGGCATCCTTCATCTCCTGCTCGTAGCGAGGGTGGTCGGTGCGCACGTGGGACACCAAGTTGGTGTACCCCGTTTTGGGGACGTGCTTGCGCGTCTTGCCGCAGGCCTTGCACACCTGGAGACCAGTAGGAGTAGGATCCCCGTCTTCCGTTAGGTAGGGCTTAAGGAAGAACGAAGCGATTTGCTTCGGAGAGAACTTGCTTGGAGAGCGCTGGGAAGGCATTAGGGAGACGTCGGACATGGCCAGGTAGCAAGAGTTGGATCGTTTGAGGTGTATGCGAAATTGCAAAGTGAGCTCGAGTCAGCTAGATCAATTTACAAGGAACTCAGAGCCAACGAAAATCTGTTGCTGTCGGTCAAGGCTGGCAATCAATTTCAGGTAGGTTTACATAAAATCCATAAATAAATTTCAGACGGTAGCCAAATCCGTAAATAAATTATTATCTGAGATTTTATTTTTAGTAAATATATTTTTGCGGACCCTGGTGGGTCTAGTGGGGTTACTGGTGATATTCCATTCAGGATAAGTTTCATTTCAAGATAATCCTATCGTGTACTGTGTCATGGTCTTGTGTACCATGATAGGTTTACATAAAATCCATAAATAAATTTCAGACGGTAGCCAAATCCGTATATAAAAAAATATTATCCGAGATTTTAAAAATATATTTTAGTAAAATATTTTTTTCGGATCCCTGGTTGCCGGTCATCGTCGAGGGCTTGGAGAGAGGGCTCTACATCGTGGCGGATGCAGCCTATTCAGCAACCAACCGCCTCCTCACTCCATTTGTTGCTCTCAAGCGAGGCGATCCTGACTTCACCGCGAGGGATTCATTCAGTTACCATTTATCACAACTAAGAATTCGGATCGAGATGGCGTTCAGATTGCGTGTACGGAAGTGGGCGATTTTGATAGAGACCCATCGAGTTAAGCTTGGCGCACACCACTCTTGCTATTAACTGGACGTCCCGCCAAGAGGAGGGAGAGAAGGTCCCAAAATGGTGCATGCCCCCCAAAAATGTAATTGCGGATTTGACCACTACATAATATACTTAGTAGGGTTAGATAGATCGTTATCTTAAACCTTGTGCTGTGGACTACAAACATACTTACGCGTTATTTCATACGAGAAACGAGTGGGGCAACAGCATGCCTCGACGAATTGACCGTGACACGAAGGGAACGCATTTTTCAAAAATCAGAAAAACCGCTTAGAGTGGGCGTTTCAGAGTCGGGGAAAGTCCGTCACAGGCACAACCACATCGAGAACACTTCCAGTATCCTGGAACAGGGGCCTCTTGCAAGCACATGTGATGTCGGGAAACCGGTCTGGATCCTTTAGTTGAGGGGAGTGCCGCTTGGCAGCTTCCATTTGAATTTTAAATTACGAGCCAGGACTCGGGTACCTCCAAAAGGACCTTGCCGCTTGCAGGTGGTACCACTCTTGAAATGTCTAAAACCGCTATATTCTCTATGAATGCTTTATGCAGCGTGACTACCAGTATGCTGCTACGGTGAAGCGTACTCCTGCATGCATCCGAGATGCGAGACTGTACCAAGATCGTTCTCCTTGAAAATCCATGCAAGGAACGATCCAAAATACCGAAGTTATTCGACTAATTCCGCATTTTGTTTTTTTTGTGTTTCCCCCCGATCACTCCCTCCTCTTGGCGGTACTATCAGTTAAGTGCACTGCTACGCTACACAATTTCGTCGTTTCTGAAAGGCTGGTGATATTAAGCGATCCTGTGTATGAGGATCTATGTGCATTTGCCAGTCGGTATGGAAGATGCGTAGAATTTGTGTTGAGCTATGAGCATGATTACAACCGCGCGGAGACGGGCATTAGCTTTACTAAATGATTTGATTAACTAGTTAACGGATTTCTCGTCGGATTGCCTAAATTAACATAAGTACCAATGGTCTTGACATCACGAGAGCTAATCTATGATCTTGGAATCCAAATATGACGATCCGCTGTTGCGAGGGTTAAGTCTTGGGGTGGGTTAAAGCCTAGTTGGCTGAGCAATGAAGCCAGTTGGGATTTACTGAATCTTAATTCAGAGGCGTGCTGGTATAAAAATTGGCAGTGTGTTTTGAAGGAGTGTTGGATTTGGAGAATGCTTGGTGTATTTGCTGTAGTCCCTCGGAAGAAAATATCATTTCGGGTTCTCCACGTTGCATGAAAAGCAATGGCAGTAAACACCCTCCACAAGATGAGCACAACATGAGCATTCCGTGGCCAACGTGGTCGTAGATCATTCGGTTTCGGAAAAAGCAGTAACCGCCATTCCAGGCTCAAAATGAAGACCTGACGCCATGGCGTCCAACGTTGTTGCCACATTGCCAGCACTGCAAGCCACGTGTAGAAACAATGTTGTACCGTTTCAATGGCATGACATCATGGCCGAACACACTCTTAAATCGTAGGATTTAGGAATCTCAGGAAATACAGCCGCGAATTAACTATTAGGTCTCCAATGAATAGGCGGGACATTACATCGTGGACTACTGGAAGCATGTATTTCCGAAGGGAAAAGAAATAATCTTGGTGTGTGCCTCATGAATTTTTTGCACCGGACAACCAAGGCTTTCTAGAGGATGGTGCTCAAAAGTGGCGTGTTAAAGAAGATTATCCCAGTCATGCAGCCGCAGTTGTGGAAAAAATCGCGCTGGTGCATCCGTAACTTGTAGAGATTCCACCGCTAAACCAAAGAATGGGGGGCCGTGTTCGCGCAGTGTCATTATGGCAAAATCGTGATTTTCCTTCGCGGCAAGAATTTATTTCCAACTATGGCTGTCGTCAAAACAAAAATATTTTCACATCGATCGTGTTCGCGCGCGGGAAAACGTTATTTTGCGATCATTTCAAATATTTGACTCGGTGGTGGTTCCCTTTTGTCAGACATACTGTTAAGGCGTACCGCGGGGTGCGTATCGCCGGATACGCCTATTGGGGCTAACTACAAGTACAGCAGAAACTCAATCGTTGTCATTTTCGGATGGATGTTGGGTAAGCTCTACGACAAGTTTGAGCAACATATTCGCAGCATACCTCAGCATCAATGAGAACGACGCAGCAGAACAGCGGCGAAGAAATGACAATACGACCATTGAGTTCACACGTACGACCTCACTTCCTGTTCATACAGTTAATACTTCCTAATGCCGACAGTGTAGGCTCCGGAACACATACAGAATTTGTTAATAGTAGCCAAGCTAAAAAAAAACAATGCCAACTGCTTCATGCTATCGCTTCTTGTTATCGTTTTCCTTGTCGCAGGGAAGTTCATCATCGCAGGTATCACTCTCAGAATCACCTGCAAAAAGACAAATAAACATGTTTACATTGGCCTGGCTACTTATCTTCTGCCATGATCTTATATGTTTTAGCTGTCTGCATGCTATGAGTACACTTGTACACGGCCATGAGTCTGAGCCCATTATAAACTCCTTTAATGAAAAAAAAAACATTTTAGAATAGACAACCCTCAGCAGATATTTTATCGTGCGACAATTCAAAACTAAACGAGAACTAGTTAATCACATTATTTACTACTACGACAGTTTAAAACTGTAGGTACAGTATTCCACAAGTCGATTAAGTCAATGAGGACGTTTTGCACTGCAGCGTTTAGAAGAAGAGCACTAACGCTAATTAACGGCTTTGGGTAGCACGTCCTTACTAGATACTGTTCTGAAAATGATTTACGACTGAATCATGATCGGGCAGCTGCATACAGAAAATGTGCTTTTACCGAATTCGAAAAAGATTCGGGGGCAGTATTACTGCAATATGCTAACGGATTTTACCGTTTACAAACCCCGTATGAAATATAAGCCCGCTCCCCAAATTGACAATTGCAGTAAAGTATAGAAGCCCTGTATCAAATAAAAGCCCGGTGTATTAATAAATTGACGTCCTCGAACAGGCCATCCTCGTGTTCTGAGCACATTAGGTACTTTGTCTGATGCCAACCACTCCCATTTCCAAAATGGCAAGCAGGCGCAACGCGATCCCTCTTTGGAAGAAGAAAGACGTGCTGAACTGGATCAAAACGACAGGAAAAGGCATTCCAAGCCGAGCCGTGGCTCACTTCCGAAACCAAGGGTGGGCGCTTGACCCTGGAACGGTGATACGTTGGTGGCGCAGTCGTGAGGACATCTGGGCTGCCAAACCACACCAACAACGCTTATCCGGTGGTGGGCGCAAGAAAACGCTCGGGGTTCTCGAAGATCTGTTGCTGGAATTGATTGTGATGCGTCGATTAAAAAAGGAGAAGGTCACAAGAGAATGGATCGCTGTTCAAGCTTTAGAGCTATACGCTGAGATTGACGACGGTCCTACTCGTACTTTTCAAGCGTCATCTCACTGGGTGAGCAACTTTATGAAGCGCAATGACTTGTCCCTCCGACGTCGGACCAACCTCACGACATTGAGTGACGATCAACTAGTCGGCCGCGCTGTCGCGTACATGCGGTATCTTAGTGAAAAAGAGCAACTTCAACTTTGCGCACACTGTGTTGATGGACGAAACTGCGGTTTATTTTGAGGACGCCCGCGAGCAGACAGTCGAGATTCGCGGGAGTCGTCATGTTGTCGTCAAATCGACCGGATTCGCTTCAATGCGTGTTACGGCAGTGCTGGCCGTCACAGCAACCGGGGTGAAGCTACCGCCGCTTGTAATCTGGAAGCACAAAAAGGGATCTCGCAAGATCGACAGAGTTGGAAGCACCTATGTGGCGTACCAGCCCAAGGCCAGGGTCGATTCGGAGCTGCTCTGCAATTGGATAGACACCGTGTTTCCTCGTGTGGTGCAAGCTGAAGGTAAGGCTTTGGTCTGGGACAGCATGAGTGCCCATATTTTTAAGACAGTAAAAGCCAAGTGTGCAGCTTGCGATATTGGTCTTTGTGTGATTCCGGGAGGGTTGACAGCGTATTTTCAAGCAGGTGACATCGGAATCTACAGACAGTTTAAAGATCGTCTTGGTGCTCTTATTGACACCTGGAAGAATTCGGACCGTGTTGAGTACACACGCGCAGGTAACCCAAGGCCACCTAGCATTGAGGTGGTAGCTGGATGGGTGCACGAGGCTTGGAAGGGCATCGATCAGTCGGTGATCGACAATTTAATTGCTGCCGCAGGATTTTCGCCCCTGCCTGATGAATGGTTCATCTGGAGACACGACGTGTACGCAGACGATTTCAGCAAGCATGGGAAGAAGAAGAGAAGGTCGGAGAAGCAGGGGAGGAAAGTGACGTCGACGACGAACTCGCTAACGCACTGGACGACATTGAGTTAATCGATGGGTAACACTGCTAGAAAACTGTGAGGAGATGCTGATATGCACATGTGATGTACTCGAGCGGAGCGAGAGCAAACTTTTGATGTAGTTTCATTTTTGAAATACACTCCGTTTTCATATTTTAAAATATTAGAAGCCCTCACTCAAATAATAACTCCCTCGTCAAAATCGATGAAGTTCATCGATTTTGACGAGGGGGTTATTATAATAAATAGAAGTCCGGGTACTATTTGGTAAAATCCGTTAATTTGTATCGGTGCCGTCGATTCAATAATGATTCAGTAATGCGAGTGAGCTTTGCTGCAGACAATTAGTACCGGACGTCAATACGAGAAGGCACATGTACCGGTACAAACACAGTTTCTTGATCAACATTTACCCGCGGTGGTTGCAGTACAAACGTTTCTTTCTCTAGCGAGTACCATTCTCTTTCTTCCAACACAACTTAAGTTGATCAAATCTGCAAAAAAGTGGAAAGATGATCTGTGGACTGTATGTTCTACCTTTTATCAAGAACATACAGTCCACAGATCATTTTTCCACTCTCCAGTTCTTTGTTTGAAGGGCTCACCCTAGTAAAGACATTCCGAGCGCCGGGGGCGGGGATATCTAACGAGTCAGCCTGTGTATCAGGAAGTTCATATCATTTCAAAGTCTCCACCCAGCCCAGCATGAAACACAATTGTAGCGTGACTTCGCCACAGCAGCAAATTGTTGGGAAAAAAAAATGGTTCTGGAAACAGGTCGCGAGGTAAAAAAAGCAACTAAGTATAAATAAACTCAGAAATCTCGTGAACTCTTCGCACGCGATCATCCGGTCTCCATCTTGTCCTTGATCATCTGTCGTAAGTTGTGGAATAGCAGTCGTCACCGCAATCAAGCTACAGGTTTTAGCTGTATCACGCTTCCTCCGTCCTTTACACGTCATAGCTCAACGACAGAGCTCTTTCCTCCAAGTGTCTCCACCATCGCGCCCCTCTCAATGAAGCGCGTGCCGCAATCCTACTCGGACTGGCGATGCTTCTCGAGTCGGACACTGAGGCCTCCACGTGTCTCCTCGCCATTGCACCCGACGCGCTGGACCTGCCGCGTTGTAACCCTCACTTGGCACGCGCCGCCCGTCCCAGTGCGCCGGGCAGCAATCAACCGGCTCCGCTTCTAACAGTAAAAAAGCGGTGGTCAGCGCTTGCTTCAACTAGGGTACAGTTGCCGCTCGCTCGCCGCGACCAGCGCATTGGACCGAGGCACGCGCCCACACGGCACCTTGCTGACACGCAGCCTCTCTGGACTCGAAATCTTTCCGCGGAGCACGTGGTAAGCGGTTAATCGCCGCAGCCGTTGGCCTGCCTCAGTAGAGTCGTCGCGATAAGTTGCTGTCCAGCTGCCGCTGAGTGCGAACACCCGCGCCATGCGGCAACGCAAGTCTCCGTTAATCCGGCCGTGGGTGTTCGCCCTCATTCCGCAATTCGCCCGGGCCCCGGCACCAGCTCCACCGAAGTCGCGAGCTCCAAGTGTCCAGGATGCGTTCCACCGCGTCGTCGGCGATTGCTGTGGCGCTGGGCGCCGCAGCGATTTTGTCGTCGACCCAAGCGCTCACCGACCTGAAAACCGACTGGGAAGCCTACGAGAGCGCGCTGCGCATTCCGGAGGTCATCGACCTGACCGGCGGCGACGCCATCGACATGCAGATGGGTCGCGCAACGCACAACTGGACCGACGACGGGTCCATTAGCGGTGCCATCTACGGCTACGCGCTCAAGAACGCCACGCCGACCTTCCCCGGGCCGACTATCAAGGTCGCCAGGGGAGTGCCGATCAACATCACCTGGTACAATGAGCTCGATTCACCCCACCTGCTGCAGGAAAGTGTACAACTCACTCTGACTCAGCATGCATCTGCGTGCTACCCGTACTGCGGTGTACCTGTTGTCACGCACGTCCACGGGATGGAGTCGCCCGCGAGATATGACGGTCTCCCGTACTTGTCGATCTACAAGAACCAAACGCAAGAATTTCACTACCTGAACAACCAGTCTGCGTCCACCAAGACATACCACGACCACGCCAATGGCCTCACCCGCTTGAATACGTGGGCTGGTCTCATGGGAGCATATATCATCAGCGACCCAGAGCTGGAGGCTTCGCTTAACCTCGACATTAAAACCGACATCCCGCTTATTTTGAATGACCGACTCATTAGCAACACTGGCAAAATCCTCTACTCAGATGACAATTGTAACGAAGGCGCTACAGTGTGGGTTCCCGAATCCTTTGGCTCTGTCAACCTCGTGAATGGAGTTGTGATGCCGTATCTTGAAGTGCCACCCGCCCAAGTGCGTTTCCGCTTGGTGAACACCGCAAATGCGCGCCACTATAACCTGACGATGCCGTTTGCAGACAAGTGCAAGGTGATCGCGACCGACTCAGGCTTTGTCGGAGAACCAAAGGCGCTCGCAGGAGACCTTGTGATTTTCCCATTTGAGCGTGTGGAGTTCGTCTGTGACTTCAGTAGTGACACCAACGGCACGACGTACGATTTGGAGGATAAGCAGACGTCCGACCAGGCCACACCCTACGACAACCGCGTGATGCAATTCCGAGTGATTGAAACTCTGAAGACTGACTCGATGAAAGTACGTGAGATTCCATCCTCGTTGACCCCATACAAGTCGTTGAAAGAGCTCTACGAGTCTGGTGGAAAAGAACGCACACTGATCCTAGGTGAAATGGAAACGGAGCTCCTGTGTCCTACCATGAGCATTCTGTTGTACCGCTCGCAGCAGGTTAACACATCGGGCATCACTGGAAACTTGCACTGCACTAAGGGCACGGTCGAGAAATGGAATTTCCAGAACCCAACGGATGATCCCCATCCATTCCACTGGCATTTGATCAATGCACAATGCGGTGAGACTGAAGAAACTGTTAATACTAATGAGTTGAAGGACGTTGTCGTCATCCCGAACGCTGGTGATCGTGCATCCGACACGATTACTCAAGTGTGTTACGTAGCGTGTACACCCGGAGACTATTTGTTGGAAGGAAGCACGCGTGGTGCTAAGGAATTCAA
Organism: Phytophthora taxon juncus; assembly: GCA_033558005.1. Lineage (NCBI taxonomy): Eukaryota > Oomycota > Peronosporomycetes > Peronosporales > Peronosporaceae > Phytophthora > Phytophthora taxon juncus. The sequence goes on from JAUCEE010000017.1 coordinate 829,668, forward strand.
CTTTGACACGACGGAGCCATACGTCGCACATTGCCATATTCTTGAACACGAAGAGAATGCCATGATGGCATGGTTCAACATCATGGACGTGGATGATGGCTACGCAGACGACGATGGTATCACGCCGGGCACTCAAATTACCAACACCGTTATTGCTACGGCGATGTGTATGAGTGTGTTGGGTGGTCTAGCCACAACTTTGTCGGTACTAGTGATTTCCGTGAAGCGCTTGAATTTCCTCGCAAGTCCCTTGGCCCTTTCTGTTGCTTTCGCGCTATCGTCAGGTGTCATGCTGTTCATTGGTCTGGCAGACCTGTTCAGTGAATCGCTGACGTTTTACCGCGCAGCATACACGACTGGTAACGTGGACCCAGAGGCTTACGAGAAGGGAGGGTCAGCAAGTACCGGAACCTGCGACAACACGTGCAACGGTAATGCGTATTTGACCACAGTGGCAGCATTCTTCGGTGGTGTTGTGATTATTTTACTCGTCGAATTCCTGGTTCACACCATTTTCGGTCGAAAGAAAGCTGCTGGTGAAAAGTCGAATGCACCTGTGAGTCGCTCTGAAGCTGGAGATATTGAGGAAGGAGAAAAGGCTGGTTTTGCTTCGCCAGTTACTGAGAGCCCCGTTGGTGCTCATCGTGGTGAGCTTGAAAGCCCGGTAACCGCAGAATCCTCCAACTTGCTTGAAGAAACTGGTCAAAAGGAGGAGTATCGCCGCGCTGGTGTAATGACGGGCATCGCTGTCGCTATCCATAACTTTCCGGAGGGCCTCGCACTCTTTGTTTCCTCGCTTTCTGGACTGCGGTCGGGCATTGTGCTTTCAATTGGAATCATCATGCACAACTTTCCGGAAGGTGTTGCTGTTGCCGCTCCCGTGTATTACGCAACGGGTAGCAAGCTGGAGGCCTTCAAGTGGACTGCATTGAGCGGAATCGCACAGCCTTTGGGAGCTGGTATTGGTTGGGCCGCTGTTTCAGGCGGTATGAGCTATAGTCTTGAGGCGTCGTTGTACGGAATCGTTGCTGGAATGCTTGTTTGCATCACAGTTAAGGAACTACTGCCGGGAGCCTACAAGTTTGATCCAAGCGGAAAAGCATTCGTGGTGGCATTCTTCGGTGGTCTACTTGTTATTGCGCTAAGTATCATGGCTCTGAAGTATGCAGGATCAAGCTAAACCCAAATTTGCATTGCAGCCATCGTAGGTACGAGATAAACATAAAATTCAGAATGCTTTTGACTGTCATACTTTAAATTTGCTGAAGCTTTGAGCTAAGGAGATATTGAGTTATCTAGCTCGCAGCATCGCATCTCTGTCAATTTAGTAACAGCGTCTCCATTGCAACTAAGAATTCCACTCTCTAAGCTAGGTGATCGCGGTAGCATCGCAGTAAGATCGTGCTGTCCCTAACGTTAGCTATGAATATCATCCTGACCAAAACGTTCAAGTTTGCTTGCTCACAGTCTCGCAGATTTAGGCACCACGCTAGTGGTGTCGGTGAGCGTCAGATTGGCCCAAGGCACGTGCCAAGGCGCAAAAATGTCATCTTCAACATGAGCGCAGCAGCTTTCCAGGCGTACCAACATGCTTCATCGGTAACCACCACGCGCACAACTTTGCTGTTGCTCGTCACCATACACGTTCACTGCGCTACAATAGGAGGTCGTTTCGACTAGCCAAGCTTGCGTCCAACCAACGTAAGCGACATCGCAGATCCGCGCCGCTAGTTGTACGTTTACAAAGACCTCATTCCGAATTTCCCGTTCCACAGCACTATCCCTCATCGACACAGCGTTTATCTGTAGCACAAGCTCATAGCCATGCGGTTCCTCTCCGCTACCGCAGCAGGCGTGATCTGGGGTATTGCGGGCGTTTCGTCTCCAGTTAATGCTCTCGCAGACCTCAAGACCGATTGGGATGACTACGTCTACGCAAGTGCTTTACCTATTCCGAACGTCATCGACCTGACCGCCGGCGGCTCCATCGAAATGCAGATTGGCACCGCATCCCACGACTGGACTGGTGACGGATCCATTTCAGGTACCATCTACGGATATGCACTCAAGAGCGAAACACCATCTTTTCCGGGGCCAACTATCAAGGTCTCCAAAGGTGTACCGATTAACATCACCTGGTACAACGAGCTCGACTCACCGCACCTGCTACAGGAAAGTGTACAACTCACTCTTACCCAGCAAGCTTCAACATGTTACCCGTACTGTGGGGTCCCCGTCGTCACACACGTCCATGGAATGGAGTCTCCCCCGAGATACGACGGCCTCCCGTACTTGTCGATTTACAAGAACCAAACGCAAGATTTTCACTATCTTAACAATCAATCCGGGTCCACCAAAACATATCATGACCACTCGAATGGCCTCACCCGCCTCAATACGTGGGCAGGACTCGTCGGCCTCTACATCATTGAGGATGCCGACACTGATACCAAGCTAAACCTTGACATTGAAACAGATATCCCCCTCGTTTTGAACGATCGACTCATCAGTAACACGGGTAAAATCCTCTACTCGGACGATAATTGCAACGAAGGCGCTACTGTTTGGGTTCCCGAGTCGTTCGGTACTGTCAATCTAGTAAATGGTGTAGTGATGCCGTATGTTGAAGTACCACCCGCCCAAGTCCGCTTCCGTTTAGTGAATACGGCTAATGCGCGCCACTACAACTTGACCATGCCGTTTGCAGACAAGTGCAAGGTGATCGCGACAGATTCCGGCTACGTTGGAGAAGCCAAGGTGCTGAGTAAAGACCTCGTCATTTTCCCATTTGAGCGTGTGGAGTTTGTATGTGATTTCAGCGGAGTTGCGGATGCAACAACATACGATCTAGTCGACAAGCAGACATCGATTCAGGCAACAGTTTATGAGCCGCGAGTGATGCAATTCCGAGTCAAGAGCAGCCTTAAAACCAGCACCATGACAGTAAAGGAAATTCCGTCGAAGCTGACTCCATACAAATCGCTGAAGGAGCTGTATGAGGCTGGTGGAAAAGAACGCACACTAGTTTTGGGCGAAATGGAGGAAGTAGTGCAATGTCCATCGATGAGCCTTCTTCTGTACCGCTCACACCAGGTAAACACGTCTGGAATCACGGGTCACCTACATTGCACTAAGGGGACGGTCGAGAAGTGGAATTTCCAGAACCCGACGGATGACCCTCACCCGTTTCATTGGCACGTGATCAACGCGCAGTGTGGCGAAACTGAAGAGACAATTAACACGAACGAGCTCAAGGATGTAGTTGTGATTCCAAATGCCGGCGATCGTGCGTACGATACCATTACCCAAGTGTGTTACGTAGCGTGTACACCCGGAGACTATTTGTTGGAAGGAAGCACGCGTGGTGCTAAGGAATTCAACTTTGACACGACGGAGCCATACGTCGCACATTGCCATATTCTTGAACACGAAGAGAATGCCATGATGGCATGGTTCAACATCATGGACGTGGATGATGGCTACGCAGACGACGATGGTATCACGCCGGGCACTCAAATTACCAACACCGTTATTGCTACGGCGATGTGTATGAGTGTGTTGGGTGGTCTAGCCACAACTCTTTCCATTTTGGTTATCTCGGTGAAGAGCTTAAACTTCTTGGCGAGTCCAACAGCGTTAGCAGTAGCGTTCGCCCTATCATCAGGCGTGATGCTTTTTATTGGTCTTGCAGATCTCTTTGGGGAGGCATTAACGTTCTACCGAGCTTCATACACACCCGGTGCTGTTGATCCGGAGGCTTACGAACGGGGTGGCACATCCAGTTCTGGAGTTTGCGACAACGTCTGCAACGGCAACGCGTATTTGACCACAGTAGCAGCATTCTTTGGCGGTGTGTTGATTATTCTGTTCGTAGAATTTGTCGTACACGGAATATTCAACAAGAACAAGGCAAAAAACAAGAAGGCAGAGAAAAATTCCGATGAGAACTTGGAAGATGGAGCCAATGCAGCTGAGTCGCCCGCATTTGACAGTTTGCAGAGTGATCATCGTGAGCTTGAAAGTCCAAGGCCTGGAGAGAATACTGCCCCGGTTGTACCTGGACTAAAAGCAAAGGAGGAGTTCCGCCGAGCTGGTGTAATGACGGGCATCGCTGTCGCTATCCATAACTTTCCGGAGGGCCTCGCACTCTTTGTTTCTTCGCTCTCTGGACTGCGGTCGGGCATTGTGCTTTCAATTGGAATTATCATGCATAACTTTCCCGAAGGTGTTGCCATTGCAGCTCCCGTGTACTACGCCACTGGAAGTAAGATGGAGGCCTTCAAGTGGACTGCATTGAGCGGAATCGCACAACCGATGGGAGCGGCCATTGGCTGGGCTGCAATTTCAGGAGGTATGAGCTTTGGTCTCCAGGCTTCGCTTTATGGTGTTGTGGCTGGGATGTTGGTGTGCATCACGGTGAAAGAGTTGATTAAGGGTGCGTACAAGTTCGATCCGAAGGGAAAAGTGTTCGTGATCGCCTTTTTTGCTGGCATGGCTGTCATCGCATTCAGTGTCATGGCTCTGAAGTACGCTGGCTCTGGCTAACTTGGTAAGCTTCGGATCGAGGCTTCACTCAATGTCCTCTCTGTAGTCGGCTCAAGGGCATTCTATACTACTAGTATCTAGTGCAGACTCCACTGTGACTTACTTAGAAATCAGTTGACAGACTTTGCTTTCATTGTTTACATGTACTGAGTGATCTGGCACCTAACTTGATCCGGCGTAGTTGAGAGCGACAAGACTGAGAGCGATAATGGCGATACCAATGAAAAAGGATGGTACAAACAGCTTTCCGCTCGGATCAAACTTGTACGCACCCGGAAGGAGTTCCTTGGCAGTGATGCACACCAGCATTCCAGCAACCACAGCATAAAGGGTAGCTTCCAAAGCATAGCTCATGCCACCGGAGACAGCTGCCCAACCGATACCAGCACCAAGAACCTGGGCAAAACCACTAATGATCGTCCACTTGAATGCCTCAACCTTGCTTCCTGTGGCATAATACACAGGTGCAGCTACAGCAACACCTTCAGGGAAGTTGTGCAGAATGATGCCGACCGAAAGTACAATGCCTGTGCGAAGACCCGCAAGTGAAGAAACAAATAGTGCTAATCCCTCGGGGAAGTTGTGAATAGCAATGGCAATACCCGTCAAAACACCGGCGCGACGGTATTCCTCCTTCACTTTTTTCTCCTCAAGAAGCGCATTAGACTCCTCTCCAGTGGGACTAGCTAGCTCTTGGCGAGCTGCGTCGTCAGGAAGAGGAGTGCCAGGCACCGGAGAGGCAATGTGCACGATGTTCGCCTTTTCAGTACCATCATCCGCCATCATAGCCTTTTCACCGTCTGCCTGAGCTTGTTCCAAGTCTGCGTTAGCCGCAGCCTTGGCAGCAGCCCTGTCTTTTCGCTCGAAGACGGAGTGCACCAGCCACTCAACAAATAAAATGATCGCCATGCCAACGAAGAAGACGCCTGTGGCTGCCAAGTACGTGTTGCCGTTGCAAGTATCATCACACGTTCCAGTGGAGGTAGTGCTTCCACCGTGTTCGTAGGCCTCAGGGTCACTGGTACCAGGAGTGAAGGCAGCACGGTAGTAGGTCAAAGCCTCGGCGTACAAGTCAGCGAATGCGATGAAGATCATAACACCAGCGGACAGCGCAAAAGCGATCGATAGAGACCGCGGGTCGGCCAAGAATTTCAAGCGCTCGACAGAAATGACGAGGACCGACAGTGTCGTGGCAACACCACCAAGCACACTCATACCCATGGCCGTAGCAATCACAGTGTTGGTAATCTGGGTGCCTGTCGTGATGCCATTGTCGTCGGCATAGCCGTCATCGACATCCATGACCTTAAACCAACTCATCATCGAGTTCTCTTCGTGCTCCAAGATGTGGCAATGCGCAACATACGGCTCCGTCGTGTCGAAGCCGTAGTCCTTGGCACCACGAGTGCTGTTGGCGATAAGGTATTCATCGGGAGTGCAAGCCACGTAGCAGACCTGGGTGATTGTGTCTGTAGCGCGGTCACCGGCGTTTGGGATCTTGGCAACATCCTTGAGGTGGTTCGTGTCAATGGTGTCTTCTGTTTCACCACACTGGGCATTTACCAAATGCCAGTGGAACGGGTGCGGGTCATCCGTGGGGTTCTGGAAATTCCACTTTTCCACCGTTCCCTTCGTGCAGTGTAAGCTTCCAGTGATGCTGGTCATGTTAATCTGTTGCGAGCGGTACATGATCATATCATACAGCGGGCACTGAAGAGCAGTGTCCATTTCACCAAGGATAACCGTGCGCTCCTTTCCTCCAGCTTCGTAAAGTTCCTTGAGCGACTTGTATGTGATGAGAGTAGACGGGATCTCGCGGTGCTTCATCGTGTCGGTTTTCAGACTCTCAACAACACGGATCTGCATGATACGCTCGTCGTAAACTGTTGGTTGGTCAGCTGTTTGGTTATCCTCCAGATCATACGTCGTGCCGTTGGTGTCGTTTGTGAAGTCGCAAACAAATTCGATACGTTCGAACGGAAAGAGCACAAGATAGTCACTGAAAGACTCAGGCTTGTGAACGAAACCAGAGTCAGTGGCGACAATTTGGCACTTGTCTTGGAATGGCACGCTGATGTTGTAGTGGCGGGCGTTTGCCACATTCACCAGTCGAAAGCGCACTTGGGCGGGTGGAACTGCGACGTACGGCATCACGACGCCGTTTACAATGTTCACGGACCCGAAGGACTCGGGCACCCATTCGGTCGACCCAGCATTGCAGTTGTCGTCTGAGTACAGAATGTCGCCCGTCGTGTTGATTAGTCGATCCGTCAGGATCAGCGGAATGTCCGTTTCAATGTCCATGTTAATGGATGTCTCCAACTCCTCATCCGTGATAATATACGCGCCCATGAGACCAGCCCACGTGTTGAGACGGGTGAGGCCATTGGCGTGATCGTGGTAGATCTTAGTCGAAGCGGACTGATTGTTGTAGTAGTGGAATTCTTGCGACTGGTTCTTGTAAATTGATCTGTACGGCAGTCCGTCGTACTCAGGCGGCGACTCAAGTCCGTGCACGTGAGTGACAACCGGCACACCGCAGTACGGGTAGCACTTAGACTCGACGTTGTTGAGCGAGTCTTCGACCGAGTCTTGCAGCAGGTGAGGTTGGGACAGCTCGTTATACCACGTGATGGAGATCGGCACACCCTTGGCGACTTTGATGGTAGGTCCGGGCAGCGTAGGCGTCGAGTTCTTAAGCGCGTAGCCGTAGATGTCGCCCGAGATTGAGCCATCTCCCGTCCAGTTGTGTGTGGCGCGACCCATTTGCATGGCAATGGCCCCTCCGGCGGTCAGGTCGATGACCTCCGGAATGGGCAGCTCGCTGACGTAGGCGTCCCAGTCGGTCTTGAGGTTTTTGAGCGCTTCGGTCGGGGCCAAGACGGCCGTGGTGGCGACTGCCACTGCAGCAGCCAGCGCTGCGCGAGTGAGCATGGCTCGAATTCGAGGTGGTCGAGTGCGTAGAAGCCCGCTAATTGCAGAATGAGGCGTGAAGTAAAAGCACCGGAGCGAGTGGCTGCCCTGCTCGATCGAGGCGGTGGTCGAGGCAGCGTCATAGAATTGGGATTAATCCCCATGGACAGGCATGAGCACGGCCACCTGCTGCTACGTCGAGTCTCCTCTGAGATTGGGGGTCATGTTGTTGAAGCTGTCTGTTCCATCAGCTTTCCTAGCAGCCTCCGCCAAACACGATACGCTGGTGCCTCTAAATCGATTGCAACTAACCTGCAATAGTGCGTCGTATGCCACACACCGCAGGCAACGCTTTCTCGCAGGATTAGCGGATCGGAGAGGGCAGCGCTAACACCAAAAGCTCGACCGGCCAGTATGTATCGGCTCACAGTTGCTCCGGCTCAGGCGCATCGTCGAGCCCGTCTACTTGCCCGGGTGTGTAAAGCTGCGGCAAGTCCTGCGGGACGCGTGGACCAGGCCAATCACATCGGAGACCGTCGCTGAATGGAGGCGAGGCGCGGGTGCCCGTCCGCCGACTCCATCCGAATCGATCACCTCCTGAGATGATCCACCGTCCGGCGAGTTCGACTGAGCGGCGGTCGTGACGTTCCCGGCAAATTGGAGACCATACGAGTTGTGGTGTGCGTGCATTGGCTCCTTAAGCAAAATAGATCGTTGATCACTTCTCTTCCTGTTAGCCCACTTCAAGAGCACATCTGCAAACTGCCGTGCGTTTGGCTGCCTGTTGTCGTGAGGGAAGCTTGATGCTACTTTTGTCGCTGCGCGCTAGATAAATAGCACGAGTGCGTTGGCCACCGTGCGAAAAGCTTAGCGCCACTATAATACTTTGCCAGAAAAATGAGCTCGATTAATGTGCTTTTGCGATCGTGCATTGCTTGACCCGCTGAACTGACCTCGAGTCAACCGACGAGACGCTGAACATGTACTTCACGCCAGTCAGGCATTTCGTCATGCCAACCTTGCGATTGATCCACCTTTAGAGAGAACGAAGCTAGCACTTGCATACGTCAAGAGTATTCCAAATGCTCTCGGCGTAATATCCAAGGCTCCAGTACTCACGTGGTCTGTAGCTAGCAAGCATGTAGAAGTGCAATGGTCGGATTCATGGCCTCAACAACCAAGCGGTTGCAGTGTATGCGCGACAAGCGAGCACCCAGCCAGGTGGGCGGAGGCTAACTCTTTTCGGCCTGCTGAGTGGGGGATGGCACGCGCCTGATGTGCGGAGACCAACCATCGTGATCTCCCCTAGAGTTTACTGGCCCAGCTCCCACCCGCGCAGATCGTGTGGTACTGTATCCCTTGAGGTGTGGCCCGCCTCAATCAGGCAACAAATCCCGCTGCTTGTGAAATTGCGTGCGGAGCACGATCCGATTTCAAAGCGAGGCCGCTTTTGGCGACTGGAGACCAGTCTGGTCCGAGGGTGTCGATGACACCTCCACTCACAACGGCCCCCTTTACAGTAGTGCGGGTCAACTTCGTACATTCATCTGCCGTGCAAGCCTTTGGTATTTTCTTTTTCTTTTCCTGTCGACGGCTGATTGCTTTGTCTTCGTTTCGCGATCCAATGTTTGTGATCGTAGGACCGCGCGTTCGTCTTCATGATGAATCGGTCTATGCAGACTCTAGCAGCGGTATTCCCCTCATCACTTCATTTTGGTGGCTGGTTGAGCCGAGCCATTACGCCGATCAGAGTCTGTATGACTTCGTGAACGTCATTGTGATGCAGCTTCGGATATGATGAAGTCTGCCGCATGCCGCAGCCATAGTGAATGAAGTTCCATGGGTTGTGTTTCCTTCACCGACCCATGATGCGGGTAAGTTGCTTGAAGCAATTGCGCCTGAGTTGGAGCTTGCATTTGCTTCGTTGGCACTGGACCACTGGAAATGCGCTTCTTTGCTGGCCTCCACCGCGGAGGTATGTGCAGCTGCAACCTCTGCAACGCGTCCTGTTGAACGCAAAGGTTTCTGTCCTCAAATTCATTTGAATACGCTCACTCCCGTCCTGGTTGCGGCGATCACAAATTGTGGATCGACACAAGTGATGGATGCCATCAAGCAGATCGCTCGCAAGCCCACCGGCGAAGGCGCCGCACAAGCAGCGCACCACCAAGGCCACGCTATAGAGCTCACGCCCACAGCCGTCGGTGTTAACCTTTTCTCTCCAATCAGCATACATGTATGCGCCAGAGCATACATGCATGCTCAACTTCAACGAAAGTTTCTAACAATCGCGTTTCTCGTATCTTAAAATGGAGAAAACAGCTAGCAAGACGAGTCTACAGCAAACTGACATTTTTTTCGCGGCCTCATTTGGTTAATTCTTCGTGCTATACTTCACGATTTCGTATCTCAGCTTGCCGCCAGCTCATTTTTAACGAATACCATGCAGCGATCGACCTGAGGACAGTACGGCGACTCTGAGGAGGAAGTTAAACCAGTAAGGAGTGCCATTTTGATAAGCTAAGCTATTTGCTAACCAAAAGATGCATTTTATAGACCACTCATTTCCCCAAGCCATTTATCAACAAGAACATGGAGCTCGCTTCAAATTGAACGATTTCTGCATAACATATGCACTTCAATACAAATTTCCAATCAATTTTAATGAAGCTGAGCATACATGTATGCTCGAGCGCTGTCTACATGTATGCTTTCGACCTGGGGAGAAAAGATTAAGTGAGATCTGCGAGTAACAGAAGTCCACAGAGCTGTTTCTTCGAAGCTGTCGTTCCTCGCACATGGCGTACAAGACTATTAGCCATCTTAATGCAAATCGTGGAAATAGTCCAGAATGAAAACTATTTTGTGATTTAGTCCCGGAGAAAAGGTAGGTTTTGCGTCACTCATCCATCAATCGGTTCGCGCGAAGGAGACTATGGGGCTGCAGGAGAAGATCAACGCCAACCCGACGGTGTACGCCGTGGCCACCCCGGCGCGCAAGAAGTTCGACGTGGACGAGGCGCTGGACGAGGACGTCGCCGACCCGTTCGAGCCCGACGAGGTTTTCGGTGCGTGGCAAGCCGCAGCTTGTTCTGTGCAAAGTGTCTAACACCACGAATTCTCACTCACTGGCAAAACGGGCAGAGATTCTTCGGCACATCAATGACCCGGAGCACCCGCTGACACTGGAGCAGCTCAAGGTCATGTCGCTGGAGAACATCCACGTGGACGACGCCAACTCGCGCATTAAAATTTACTTCACGCCAACCATCCCGCATTGCAGGTGCGTCGAGTTGGCATTGTTTTCTTTTCGCGTTTCAGTCGGCACTAAAAAAAAATTCTACTCTGTTGTAACAGCATGGCAACGCTTATCGGGCTGTGCCTCCGCGTGAAGCTGCTGCGCTCGCTGCCATCGCGCTTTAAGGTGGATATCCTGATCACGCCGGGCACGCACTCGTCCGAGGCGGCGGTGAACAAGCAGCTGAACGACAAGGAGCGTGTGGCGGCTGCACTGGAAAACTCGCATCTGCTGACGGTCGTCAACAAGTGCATCGCCAACACGGACAAGTAAAGAGGAGTCTCGGAGGCTTCTGGCAGCTGTTGGACGAGCTGGACAACTGAGAGTTGCGATAAATATGATATTGTTCACAGAAAACACTGGTTGCTATTTGACACGGAGTGGCTACGTTGGTTGGTGCTAGTTGTTACAGTTGCTGAGTCTGGACCATTCGGTCTATTGCTGCGACGCGCAGAAGCAGTTTTTCGCGTTCTCCTAGGAGTTGATCGAGATCGAGATCGAGATCGGGATGCAAAATGCGATCGGTCTCGACGCTGGTATTGGTCTGGCGCGGGAAGAGATCGTTCAGCTGATCCTCGCCGCCAAATATGTCGATAACTTCTTTCGAGTCCTCTAGAGCCAATACCTCGCAGGTGTCGAAGAGTGGAGATGACAGATTAAAGTCAAAACCGCATGGCGTTGATCCGCTCGTGCTGGGACGTCCTGATTGACGAGTGCGTGAGGGCATGCTGGCTAATGCTGGTTGTGCTGTCTTCACCCGTTTTTCAAAGTTAGACGCGTCACGCTCGAGCTGTGACATCGCTTCTGGTACTGCGAGTCCAGCTACAGTCATCGGTCGGTTCTCGTCCGTGGTGCGTGCCTTGCGGAATGCATCACTCAGCACACGCATCTCATCCTCAAAGTCATTTTCCCACCGTTCACGCTCCGCCATGTACTTGTTGTTTTCCTCTTGAATGCGCTCGAGCAGATCTTTTCGAGCGCTGGAAGCATCTCGGAGTAACTCTAATCTGCGCTGCTGATTGAGCCGACGCAGTTGCTCCACCTTTTGTTTACGGCTGGACTCCTCGCTAGCTATCCGCTCGAGCTCAGTTTGTTCGCGAAGTTTATCCTGCCGCTCCTTGCTTTCCCGGTAGACCATTTCTCGACGTTGCTCACGCTGGTGCTGGCGTTGCTCCTTGCTCACAGATACACTTTTGCTGAAAAATTCCTTCAAAATTGGTGCCGCATCCTGCACGTTTACTTCTCCGTCGGTATCATCTCGGGCTTCACGATGTCGAATTGTTCCGCTGGGAATTGATGCCACTCGAACTCTTGAAGAATGATACGTTACTTCGTCATCGCCGTCTTCGTCTTCATCACCTCCAGGTCTCACTTTTTGCACAATTGCGCTGGATGGCTCTCTCCTGTTGCCCCGTCGACGAGAATCACCACGACGAAATGTTGATCCATTTAATGACCAACGAGATTCTTGGTCATCTTCGTGACTGCCTTCGCTATCATCTGGTGCAACATCACAAGTCACACTTGGGCATTCTCCGAAAGATGTCATTGGTGACGGAGTATCGGTCGTTGAGGTGGTTAGAGTCTTCTCCGATGCTACTAGACGTAACGTGTGTTGGTCGCCATGGGGGGTTAAACAAGAAGCCTGTTGTGTTTCCTGCTCTTGCGATGACGAAATTGACGAAGAGGACACCCGCCCCGCGGACCTCTTGGTGTTGTCGCTTGCAACGCCGCTGATGGGCATCACTTGTGTACTTCGAGAACCGCTGAGCTTTTTTCCACCCGAGAAGATCCGCGTGCTCATGGCAATTGACACTTTAGACATCCACGACTCATGCCGAATTCCGCTTCCGTGGTCACTGCTGTCGCTACGTCTGCGGGTTTGCACAGGGTCAACGGCATGAAAGTCCTTCACCGTGTCGTCGGCGAAGCTGTTCGTTGTTTTTCGCTTGCGCCGCCGGTCTGACATGACTGGCCGCGTCCACACAGGGCCACCGCCACTGCGCTGTGTTAAGTGCTGGTACTATCAACGTGCTTTGAGCTTCCTGGTCAATTTAATCCCTTGGCCGGGTAGTGCGAGACACGATTCGGTAAGAGAGACGTCTACAGCGGAGCCAGTGCGGAGTCTTCTGCTCGCACCAGAACGGCTCTGATCCGAGCAGTGACGCGGTGCTCTCGTCCTCAGCCTGCTCCAAAATAGGCGGTCGCTTCAAGATGCAGCATGTGCTTTGTTGTTAATAAATCGGCTTCAACTAAGAAAAGATGTCTTCTTCAGCTAAGATATCTCGCTCTGCTGTCCTGTAGCTTACTTATTCGCTTCCTTCAGACGAGTATTGGAGCAGACGTGTAACTCCTGGGAGCTCATCAGACAATTTGATTTGCGAATCAACCACTTCAACGTCAACGTCGCTCGATTTGATAGGGAGCGCGGAGCCTTCGCGTTTACAATACGGAGCTTTACATCTGAAGACTAGGCGGCAAGATAAAGTCTCTCTCGCGTTAAATAACAGTTTCACGCGGCGGAACGACCCACGACCACGGTGGCCAGGGATCAAAATGGAGTGTTGGGGCATCGAATATCGTCAGCAGCGCCTCAGGTTATTCTTCCACGCACGTCGACCACCATTACCGTCACGTTGTCCATCGTCCCCAGCTCCACAGCACGGTCTGCAAGCATATGTGCCATTTCTTGGACACTCAGCCATGGGTTGTTTCTAGCGAAGTACAACAAGTCAGTTCAGTAGTTCCAGGTTTCAGTGCCCACTAGATATCTAGCCTCTAACTCACCTGATGCAAGAGGCCACCTGCTCGTTCGTCATTACGTCCCAAAGTCCATCCGAGGCCATGACAATAAACTCATCTTCTTTGTGCAGCTCGTGCACAGTCACCTCGGGGTCGGCGATCACAAGTTGGCTCAGCTCTGCGTCGCCGAAAGCTCTCGCCACCGCTAGACGTCCGTTCACACGAGCCACACCTTTCACGTACAGTACCATGCCTCCATGCTCTTCGATTCTCTGTTTCTCCTGATCGTTGGACGCCTTGTGATCTGTCGTGAGTTGCGTCACTTGCGGGACCTTGTCTCTCTTGGCCACCATGATAGCTCTGCAGTCTCCTGTGTTGCTCAGCACAGCCTTGTTGCCTCGAATCAGCAGCGTGACGGCTGTGGCTCCTCCTTCACAATGTCCGTCCTTCTCGCGTTTCAGAATCTCCTCGTTGATGGCCATGCTCGCGGAATGGCAGGCCGCCGCCAGATCGTTCTGGTACTCGGGCGCGGCCAGGATATATAGCGGGAAAAGCAGCGCCAGCAGCGACGAGGCCCTGGCGCCGCCGTGGCCGTCGTACACGCCGAAGAACTGCGTGTCCTCGTCGGCGCGGCCGTACTTGAGCAGGTTGCGCACCTTGAGCGCGGGCGCGCGGCCCTCCACCACGAAAGTCTCCAGCACCTTGCAGCTGAGCATGTCGCGGAAGAACGGGGGGATGGAGTGCGGCGCCACGTCCAGCAGCCCGCGGCCGTACAGGTCCAGGTTGTCGATGGCGCGGAAGCGGTCCTCGTTGCCCAGCCGCGCGCCGTTGCGCGTGCTCACCGCGAAGCTGTGCGGCTTGTGCACGTGGAAGGCGATCTCCGGGTCCACGGCGCCCACGGCCGCCACCTCGGCGCGGCCCGACGTGCGGCGCAGAGACGTCGCGCTGGCCGTGCCGCGCGTGGCGGCGGGCGGCGCCTGCTCGACCGCCACGGCCGACGAGCGGCGCAGGAAGCGCGCCAGCCGCCGGCCGAAGAAGCTCGGGCGCTCGGCCCTGGCGAACTCCTCGGGGCCCGTGACGCTGCGGCGCGCGCCGGGGCTGCGGCTCACCAGCATCGGAGGCTCTCGGGTGCGTGCAGCCGTTAGGCTTGTATTGTGGCGGGCACCGGAAGTGCAACAGGTGCAAGCAGGCACACAAGCAGAACAGTGACTGTGCGTGCGCGTGGGCCACATTTAGACCCCTAGCCCCGCGTCCGACTATTTCTGGCTGGCTTGAAATGGCTACATTTTGATTAGCATCTCAGCTGTGACGTGTGACACGAGCGGCGAGCACTAGGCGTTAGGCGGCGGCGGCGTCGGGCTGCTGCGCCGGGTGAGAGCGCACGAAGGCCGGCAGCTGCTCGAGCGCGCCCACCACGCGCGAGAGACCGTCGGGTACGCCGCCAGCTCCACGTTGCACACGCGCGCGTTAAACACTTGCGGCAGCAGATACACGTCCGCCAGCGTCACGTCGTCGCCCACGCAGTAGCGGCCCGCGCAGCGGGTCAGCTCCTCCTCGACCGCCTGCAGCCCGCGCTCGATCCACTGCATGCTCCACGCTATCGCGAGCGCGTGGCGCTGCTCGGCGCACGCCGGCGACTGCAAGTCCGCGACCTGTTGCAACAATCAAGTTGAGTGGAGAGGCGAATATTTGTCGTGGCTGCAGCGACTAGATTCACGACCGGATTAATACCTTGGCAGACAAGCTCATGCTCTGAGCCGGCTGGATGTCGCAGCCGACGATCCCGCACAGATTGCGCACCTGAGCGCGTTGGAGCAGGCCGGCCGGAAGCAGCGGCTTCTCCGGGGTGCGCTTCCTCCAAGTCGCACCGGACTGGGCCAACCGCGTGCCCATCCACCAGCAGTGCTTCATCGCAGGGATTTGGCGGTCAGGCTATCGCTTTCGATGCGCGGACGAGGCGGAACGGCGGACCTGGTTGGGATTCAGCTTGCGAACGAGTCCAGACGCTGCTCGCCGCCACCCGACGCGCTGATGTCCACGGGATGGTACCCGTACTCGATGCATTTCCATGCCAACGCAATGCGCACGCGCCAGGAGCAACTGCTCTTCCAGTAGCTGAACAGCTCGTACTTGGGCATGTCGTTCTGCTCAATGGAGAGATTTACTTGCAGTGAGCTTAGCTTGGGAACCAGGGTATTTGGAAGTGAGCTCACGGGACACACGTCCGTGATTAAACGGAGGGCGGATGAGCAAGCTGGTCCTATACGTGAGTCGTATGCGTCGCGAGCTTGATTGCTGAGGTTGACCTTCACTCGGTGTGCACCTTTGACAGAGGCTGTTCACTGCAGCACCTCCTACAAGCGAGTATTCTGGCGGTGCGGACGGAATCGAGCTTGAGGCATCCGTGAAAGCCTTGCTTACCGGAACGCGGCTTACGTATATAGTACACTGTCAAACGAGGTCACTCATCAATGCAAATCGTATCTGTTGATGAGACGAGTCTTCCACTTGTTTTCAAACACGCGCCCTTGTCATTGACAGGATCTCAGCAACAACGGCAGCATCGACGTTGTGTTCGGGGTGGTCATTTTCGATTAGCCCTTGGTGTATCACTGCGGTCCCTCGTTCTCCCTGATTCACATGACCACTTCCACTCCGATTCTCGTGGTCAAGATACTGAGCGCATGCTCTGCAACCGCAACGATCTGCAGTCCCGCCATCTTAATCAGCCGAATTTACAATGAGAAGGCTGTGGGCGTGTCATCTGTCATCTCGCTCGCCACGCTGCTCGCCAATTGCCACACTTGGATGCTATACGGCTGCATCATCAAGAATTGGTTCCCCTTGTTTTGGATCTTCCTACGGCGCAGCCTTGATCTTTCTCGCAGTATACTGGACCTACTCGAATCAACTGCGTTCTGGCCGTAACATGCACGATACTTGTTGTGCTCAGCGTGTACGCACTCATCGGAGGCTTTGGCTGCGGTGGGCAAACACGAAGCGGCGTTGGTTCTGTCATGAGCATCATGGCAGACCTGTCCGCTGTCTTCCAGTACGGTGCGCCGATGGAAAAGCTTTTCCACGTTCTCCGGTTCAAGTCCGCCGTCTTCATCAACGCGCACATGGTGATGGCAAGTCTCGTGAACAACTGGATGTGGTTCACCTGCCGCATTCTGACGGACAATTGGTATTTCATCTCGCCCAAGATTCTCTTCATTTCACTTAGCACGTTCACGCTGGTGCTGTACGCCGCATTCAACCCCAAAACGCACCCTCTTCCCGACGACTTCTACGTTCCAGGCAGGAACGAGAATGCGTCCTTTTCCACCGAGCTCACTCCCTACGACATTAAAAGCAACAATACCCTTTTTACCAGCATGCAGTCGCCGATGGCATAAGTCAACTTTAACCTAACGACCATCGGAGAATTGTATTGTGTGCACCACACCACGTCTTTTCGAATCCGAATCAAAAGATACCATTTCAATTCCTGCATCAAAAATGACGCACGCGGTCAGAGCTCTGCTGCTGTGTGTGCAGCTTATTTCCCTCGTTCACAGTCAAAGCGAGCACTGCTCCAAGCTGCGGATCCCGCCTGCCAATGTGGAGCACGCCCTGGTGCACGTCGATGGGTTCAGTGCGGTGGAGGAGATGGCGAACACCACCTGTACATCCTACGGAGTGCCCAACTACAAGTGTGGTAACATTAAGAAGGAGATGCTGGAGACGATGCAAGAGATGGCTCGCCTGGCCATACGAGAAGCTGTGGTGAATGTGTCTCTGGACCGCTCTCTGGCCTACGACGTATGGTTGCTGGACGAGAAGACGCAAGGGACGGTGAAGGCACCGGAGCCAATTGTTGTCTACCCGGAGAAACCACTCGAGGAAACGGTGGCCGAGTATTGCAACCGTTTTAGGCTGGACAATCAAAGCTGCGATAATGCAGCAAGAGGTGTTAACGATCTCCTGGCAAGAGACTGGGGGTGTGACGATCCTGTGGAGAACACAGAGGATGAAGGGAAAGAGTTCGTGGAGATTCCGATCCTTCTAGATCAACAGGATTATCAAATGAAAATTGGCGTACTAGGTGACGGAACAGCAGATGCAGCCAGGTTCTGTGTTGAGAAGGATATTGATATCGCTCAATGCGCAGAACTGTTTCGCGTCGTTCAAAAGGAGATGGAACGCTTGGAGATGAACCGTCTTGGCAAAGATGAGGTTGTTGATACCTTCGAATGGGGAGAAAACATCAAACGACAGCGGCAGTTGCGAGTCGATAATCCAATTGATACACGCCTTTATCCGCAGTCAGAGCGAATCCACATTAAAGTGCATTGGGAGCAAAATGAGTCCGAAGAGGAGATTGTGCCTGAAGAAATCTGTCTCTGCTCGGAGTATTCCACTACGCCTGTAAAATGCTTCATGGTTCCTCAGACGGACTCTCTTCACATTGCTCCAAATTCCAAGGAAGGTTATCACTTACTTTACTTTACTGACAAGAGCGGCAAGGAAATTTTGGGTGCAACTGTATTCCACGTCGTAGTTCCTAAAGCTGAACTGCTGGAGTTTTATACGTCACCAGCTGAAGCTGGTACTAGTGGCAGTGAGGTTTTGGCAGTGAAAATTCGCACGACGTTATTTGATCCGTTTGATAGTGGGTCTCGTGTCTGTGTCTTACTTGATGGTTTTTTTGATTGCTTGGACCCTGAGTGGATGACTGTTGAAGAACGAGAGTTTCGCCATGGAACCTCCACCAAACCAGCACATCAAAGTGTGACTTTCCGGTCTCAATTGGACCATGTACCCTTTGATCATGCCAATGGCCACGAAATAAGTATTCTTCTTCTTACCGACACTAACAAAGCGGTGCATCTTTCTTCAACAATAGCATTTGACGCAGCATCGACCGTGAATCAACCTGAAACCACCTCAAGGTTACATGTGCTAGACCCAAGACTGAATACACCTCAACGACCTCGAACGTGTCCATTGTCTGTACCAAGCCTGCGATGGATCTGCGATCTTTGGCGACACGAATGGGGACTATACTCTCAAAACGGCGAAGATGGCATTTTAAACAAAATATTTCGCCATATTGGCACAAAGCATAAAGCCTACGTCGAATTCGGCACCGAGAACGGTCAGGAATGCAACACGCGCCTACTGCGGGAGATCCACGAATGGAAGGGATTGCTGATGGACTCACGCTATGAAGACGAGAGCATCAATCTGTATCGCGAATATATCACCCGTGATAATTTCATGCCGCTCCTTGCTGAAAAGTACCAGAAACTGGTTCCACGTGACCTTGATCTTCTGTCAATCGACGTGGATTTCAACGATTTTTGGTTACTCAGTGCCTTGGACTTAGAGCTTGTAGCACCACGTGTGATACTAGTGGAGGTGAACAGCCACATTCCACCGAATGAGGCAAGGACAGTACAATATGACGATAGAGTGGATGGAAGTGGTGGCTGGGACGGGTTTTCTTCGTACTTCGGCGGTAGTGTGGCTGCTTTCCATCGTTGGGGTGCTCTCCACGGGTACTCGCTAGTATACTGTGAGTCTCATGGTGTTAACTGCTTCTTCGTGCGCAATGATGTCCTAGGAGGTGCAAATGTGTCCGAAGTTCTAGGGCCTGAACAGCTGCAAGCTCCTCCTAACTTCTTCGGTCAAGGCTGGGACTATCCAGATACGTGGCAACCTCACCACAAGTGGGTATGGCTATAAAAGCCGACATTAGAAAGAATAGAAGGCTCTACCTTGTGTATTCGTTCCGAAGTAAAGTGGTTAATACAATACCTTCTCGAGAAAATTTGAACTTGTCAACTAATATTCGCTTTGATCATGACACTGGAGCAGCAAGTGCTGGTTTCAATAACCCACAGATTACTTTCAGCACCAATGTCATTAGCAAGAGCGTCGAAGTCAACAATACGAAGAAAAACCTGGCGCTGATCCGTGATAGCCCGCTCCACAACAGTAACCAGTGCCCCGCACGGGATACGTCCCACAGGTGGTGCCGTTAACTCTGGTTCCATGCGAACAGGAGCACCCGAGTCTTGGACACAGCGATACGTCTCCTGCTTGGGTACAGCTGGTAACGAAAACCATGGACCTTCGACTTCATTCAGTACGGATTCATTATCTAGTGAGCGCTCGACAACCCATGCAGCACCGTCGAAGTATCTGTCGTGCAATTTCAGGAATACAACACCGTCTGGAGTGATAGTGGATTCAACCACTTCGACCACATCGCCGTAGAGGACGTACCCCAATTCTGAAATCGTCAAGTCGGCACGATCACGAACTTTGCAACCTTCTACTACACACCGGTAAAACCTGCCAGTCGAAGCATTTTTAGAGACAAAAGGTCCTTGATGAGGTTCCAGCAAAATTTCATTGCGAATGGAACGGCACGCGACCCATGCCTCCTTGATCTGTCGCTCGGATACCTTCTCATCGTCAGCCACGCTAGCAACAGCATCATTAACTTCATCATCGCCAGCAGCATCTCCTTCTCTGTGGTTTTCCAAGTTTAAATTGTTTCGAACAACAACACTGGGCAGATAAGGTCCCTCCAATCTCACCATTGGGTCCCCCTGTTCGTTGTAAATGGGAGCTGTACCTCGAAATACACGCCCCAAGGGAATGTAGCCGAGCAAGGGGGACGCGATGTTGTGCTTGACGCGCACCGATACCCCTCCACTCTTGCCGCGATGGCACACGCGATAATATTGGTCAAAACTCCACTTGCCTAGCGAAACGCGCAGGAAAAAGAGTCAACAGACAACCAACCCCATCGTATTGACACAACAACTTACTGGCAACGTGAGCAGGCGAGGCTGCAGCACTGCGTTCGAGCTCCTCTACGCACGCCACGCACTTGCCGTCGAGCAGTTGGGCCTGTCGTTTGGAGAAGCTCGTTTTGGGTAGGCTCTGGAAGCACTGTATGCAGCGTTTAAGTCGAGGCTGGGCGTCAGCTTCCGCCTTCGACTTCTCCACACACGTCTTGCATTTCCTACAGAAGACAAGCCGTGTAACGATGAAAATCTCGACAAACTCACGACTTTTCCACTTCTCGGCAACCTACGGACTCGGTTTCAACTGCTGGTGGCGCGAAAACGCCTTGACAGGTAGTGCGCGGCCACACGCAACGCACTTGCGTCGCTCCGGCTCGCCGACGAGTGCTTGGGCCCTCGCTGCCGCCGTGCACGTCGCGTCCTTCATGCTGATCCTTTCGATGGTTGTCAACGGGGCAAGTGTACCTGGATGCTGGTACCGCGTCGTGTAGCCATGCACCAATCGAGCGGTACATGTACAGCATTCTGACGGTATCATAGCCGTGAGCGGCTGCCAGCCATCGGTCAGCTTCGAGGTCAGTCCGGAATTATCCCCCGAGGTGGCACATTCACTCCTGCCGCGACTCCGCCTCACACACAGATGAAGATCATCGACAAGATCAACGCGAGCGTGGAGCGCCAGGAGGTGTTCTACTCCTTCGAGTTCTTCCCGCCCAAGACGCCCGCGGGCGTGGACAACCTGTACGCGCGCATGGACCGCATGGCGGCGCTGGAGCCGCTCTTCTGCGATATGACGTGGGGCGCCGGCGGCTCCAGCGCGCAGCTCACGCTGGAGCTCAGCGCCAACGCGCAGAAGCTCAGCGGGCTGGAGATGCTCATGCACATGACGTGCACCAACATGGCCGAGGCCGACATCAAGAAGGCGCTGGACCAGGCCAAGGACGCCGGCATCCAGAACATCCTGGCGCTGCGCGGCGACCCCGTGCGCGGCGCCAGCAGCTTCGACGAGTGCGACCGCGGCTTCTCGCACGCCGTGGACCTTGTGCGCTACATGCGCGAGAACTACGGCGACCACTTCTGCATCGGCGTGGCGGGCTACCCCGAGGGCCACGTGGAGAGTCAGGACAAGAAGGCCGACATCCAGTATCTGAAGGAGAAGGTGGACGCCGGCGCTGACTTCGTCATCACGCAGCTCTTCTACGACGTGCAGGTGTTCGTGGACTTCGTCAAGGAGTGCCGTGCCGTGGGCATCACGGTGCCCATCATCCCCGGCATCATGCCCATTCAGAACTACGGCGGCTTCGAGCGCATGACGTCCTTCTGCAACACCTTTGTGCCGGAGGAAGTGCGCAAGGCCCTCGAGCCTATCAAGGACAACGACGAAGCCGTGAAGGACTTCGGCGTACAGCTCGGTATCACTATGAGTCAGCAGTTGATTGATGCTGGCGTGCCCGGCTTGCACTTCTACACGCTCAACCTGGAGCGCTCTGTGCGCCGTATTTTGGAGGGTCTGTCGTCGCTATCTAGCCGCGTCCCGCGCCGTGAGCTGCCCTGGCAGACGTCGACGCTGTCGAAGCGTGCAACCGAAAGCGTTCGCCCAATCTACTGGTCCAACCGACCCAAGAGCTACGTGCACCGTACGGCGATGTGGGACGAGTACCCGAACGGCCGCTGGGGCAACAGTGAAAGTCCTGCATTTGGAGACCTCACGGAGTCGCACTTCGCGCCTTCGAACACGTCGACGCCGAACGAGCGCCGCGCGATGTGGGGCGAGGCGCCAGCTACCAAGGAAGATGTTCGCCGCACGTTCGTCCAGTACGTGCGTGGCGAGATCGCGAGCCTGCCGTGGTGTGATGCCGCGCTGCACGCCGAGACGTCGACCGTCCAACAGGAGCTTGCCGCCGCCAACTCGGCCGGGTTTTTGACTATTAACAGCCAGCCGCGCGTGAACGGTGCGCTGTCCGACGACCCGATGTTCGGCTGGGGTGGCCCCGGTGGCCGTGTGTACCAGAAGGCGTACGTCGAGTGCTTCGTGTCGCCAGAAAACATGAAGATCATCATCGAGAATGCCGCTAAGAAGCCGTCGGTGCAGTACCACGCGGTGAACCTGAACGGCCATTCGTACTCGAACGCCAGCAAGTCGGCTGTTGCTGTGACGTGGGGTGTGTTCCCCAACAAGGAGATCTTACAACCCACGATCGTGGACAGCAGCAGCTTCCTTGTCTGGAAGGACGAGGCGTTCGCGCTGTGGCTCAAGCTCTGGGCTTCGCTCTACGAGGATGGCAGCCAGTCGGCCAAGCTGCTGCGCGAAATTCACGACACGTACTTCCTGGTGAGTATCGTGGACAACGACTTCGTGAACGGCAACATTTGGGACCTGTTCGAGCCGTCGATCTCCCCGGCCACCTCGCCGTAAGGATGAAAGAGGAAGAAAGGACAAGGACTCACTTGTAGTCAAATGAAGAGAAGGAGAGAGGAAGAGGAGAAAGGAACTGTGGCCATGGGGGCTGCGTGCTTGTGGCAATGTTACAGGACGCCCGATCCCGTCCTCCCAGTCGCAGAAGCGGTCGATACAGAAGACTGCTTGATGTCACTGGGACGATGGGAAAGCAAGCAGCTCGAGCCACGCCTTGCATTGTTGTGCTTGTTGTACTGGACTAGAGACCGCCACTGAAATGGGTCAATCAATATACCGCCACTGCAACAACGAATTCCATTTCGTCAAAATTGTCGTTTATCTTGTACAAACAATGGTACACAAATGTTTGCCAATAATTGTAGTAATTGACATTAAAGCATGAAGGACGCGAGCGGAGTGCCGAGCACCTGCGTGCGTGAGCTCCGCGGCCACCACGGACCCGTCAACGCCGTGCGCTTCAACTGTGCGTCTTAGCCTCCCCTTTTGCAATGTCTGGTGGCAATGGTGGCGTTTGGATGCTCATGGTTCGCTCGTGAGCCGCAGCCAAGGGCACGTACGTGATGACGTGCGGCCAGGACAAGACGGTGAAGCTCTGGAACCCGCACCGCGACGGCGTTGAGAGGCCAAACGAGGCGTTGCTGATCAAGTCATACGAGGGACGACACGGTTACGACGTGCAGGACGTTGCAATGTACGGAGTTTGAGTGTCCGGGTGGAATTGGTGGCGTTGCCGAAGAAATGACTTTGTGCGATCATTGCTGGTGTAGAGCCCACGACAACGCCACGTTCGCTTCGTGCGGTCGAGACAGAGATGTCTTCATGTGGGACGTGCCGACTGCACAAGTGATCCGCAAGTTTGAGGGCCACGAGCATGTAAGGCTAACGAGAGGTAGAAGGTATTGGGTGGTTCAGAAAGCTGACTTTGTATTATGTTGCAGAGTGTGAATTGTGTTCGCTATAACGCTGATTCGTCGGTGCTGCTAAGTGGCTCTTACGATAAAACAATCCGGGCTTGGGACATCAGGTGAAGAGCATGGGACGTGCAGTCTTGCAGTAGATGAAAGCACTTACTCTTGGTGTGTTCACCAGGGCTCGAAACGCGTACATGCCGATCCAGATCCTTGACGACTTTAAAGACAGTGTCACCTCGGTCGTGGTGACGGAGCACGAAATCATAGCTGGGTAGATAAATATCTGAGTATTTGTTGATTAGTCGGTGAGTATGCTGCTAACACTGTCAACTTCGGACGCAGGTGTGTTGATGGTGTCGTGCGCACCTACGACCTACGAGCGGGACAGCTGTACCGTGAGCATATCGAAGGTTTGTACTCGGACACTTTAGTGAGTGAGAATGTAGGCACTGACTGACCCAGTTTAATGTTGCAGAACCTGTGGTCTCTGTCGCGTATTCTCCGGATGCACGCTTCTTGCTTGCTGGGTGTTTAGATGGATCTATCCGGCTGATTGAGAAGGGCAACGGAACGGAAGTGAAAAGGTATATGTTACTGATATTGACATCTGGATAGATATTATTGGATTCACGTTCTTGTTGTGTTTGTTCAGCTATCGTGGACACAATGTGCAAGACTATAAAATCGAGTGTAGCTTCTCAAGCGACGGGGCCTTCGTGCTTAGCGGGTCCGAGGATGGAAAGATCTACTGGTGGGACCTTGTGGACACCAAGCAAATGCATTCGTTTGTTGCACACAAGAAACCTGTTCGCGCACTTGCATATCACCCCGAAAGTAGCATGTTTGCCACCGGATGCACCGATGGCTCTGCAAAAGTCTGGTCTCATTGCTGAGCTAACGAAAAAGTCAAACGATCAAGCTCGGATTAAGTAATTTGGTGAATGCAAAGGCAATTATTAAATACCGAGGCACCTAGCTACCAACACACGCAGCAAGTACTCTCGTCTACGACAGCGTGTAGCGCATGCCTCCGATAGTCATGAGCAGGTCATTGGCACTCGCCTTTTCCTTCTTATCCTTGGAGAAAATGGACGCAAACACTTGGCTCTTTTCCTTGGCTTTCGATATCGATTCATTGGCGTCCTTGGCTATCTTCACCAGCCGCGCATCTCCAGTCTCGCCCAAGTGCTCCGCTTTCCTCTTGATCTTCTTCTCCTTGTGGTGCTTTTTGTGTTCGTGTTTTCCCTCTTCCTTCTGCTCCTTCGTCTTCTTCTTGTTCTTCTTGGCTTTCTTCTCTTCCGCCTTCAGCTGCAGCAGCATCTTCTGCTTCTCCTCGTACTGGTCCTCGTCCAGCAGCGTCACCACGTCTTGCTCTTCAAACGGCTTGCCGCACACCAGACACTCCTTCGTCGACACGGCTTTCAGAGCACGCTCCGACAGCACGCAGCCACACTTGAAGAGCACCACGAAGGGCTGCTTGCCGTTGAACTCGGCCACGGTGATGGGGCAGCACCAGAACGCGCCCTCCTCCTCCTTCTCGCGACTCACGCGGCACGTCACCACGTCCTTGAGCGACGTGATGTGCTGGAAACGCTCGGGCATGGACTTGGCGAGCAGGTGCTCCAGAACTGTCTGCTTGTTGAAAAGGTTGCCCAGGCGACACGCCACCACGGGCTCCTGCAGCGGCTCCGACGACAGCGCACACGTCCGCGCCTTCTCCAGCCGCAGCGCCTCCTGGTCCGCCTTCTCGCCGCGCGCCTTCACGTTCGCGTGGCGCATGAACTTGCGCTTCACGGCGATCACGCCGCCATCGTTCCCCATGCTCTCGAGTTGTGTGAACTCTTTTTCTGACTGAAAATTTATTTGCGCCAGTCAGGTGCAAACCACAAAAAATAGTCCAGGACCAATTGGGGGGTACGTCAGCAGATCTTGTTGAGGAGTGACGCGCGCCTTGTAGTCGCTGCAGTTCCTGTCGAAAGTTTCATGCGTGCATGTGGTTTCGGCGGTGCAGGTTTCGGCGGTGCAGGTTACAGGCGTGCGAGAACGGTTGCATGTTAGTTGGGTGGAATGAAAATGTGTGGAGGATAAAAAACGGAAGTAGGGAGCCCCAAGCGAGCGCTGGGATTATATGTATTTTTGTGTGTGTTTTCTGTACTTGGCACTACGAACTCTGCGGTGCTCGCTCGAGCTTCCACTGCGGGCGTGGATCCCCATGCTCCTCATATATTAAGCAACCTCAATGCGCTAAGAGCGCGATCGAGCTTACTTCTTGGGCTGGGGGCGGCACCGCCAGGCCTTGAGGCGCGTGGCGTTGATGCGGATGAAGCCCTGGGCGTCCGCCGGGTTGTAGTCGAAGTTGGCACCGCCGCCCTCCTGGTCCATCGAGGCCAGGTCGGCGCTGTACAGAGCCTCGTCCGAGTAACGGCCGATGACGGTCACGTTGCCCTTGTAGAGCTCCAAGTTGACGTAGCCCGTCACGTTCTGCTGCGAGAAGTCCACAGCGTTGCGCACGAAGTCCATCTCGGGGGCGAACCAGAAGCCGTTGTAGCAATACTCAGCGAACTTGGCCGACAGCGAGTCGCGCACCTTCATGACCTCGCGGTCCATGCACAGGCCCTCCAGGTCGAGATGGGCAGCACGCAGAATGGTGCCACCGGGGGTCTCGTAGCAGCCACGCGACTTAATGCCCACGAAACGGTTCTCGACAATGTCAATGCGGCCAATGCCGTGCTTGCCGGCGAGCTTGTTCAGCTCCAGGAACAGATCCAGAGCGCCGGTGAGCTCGGGGGTCTTGGCCGTGAGGTTGGTCACGCCAACGGGGATACCCTTCTCGAAGCGGATGCTGATCTGCTCAGCAGCGTCGGGAGCGTCCTTGGGGTCCACCGTCATCTTGAACATCTCGACCATGGGGGCGGTCATGGGGTCCTCGAGCATGCCGGCCTCGTAACTGGTGTGGTACAGGTTCTCGTCCACGCTGTAGGGGGCCTTGGGGGTGGCGTCGATGGGGATGTTCTGCTCCTTGGCGTACTGGATCAAGTCGGCACGACCCTTGAACTTCTCGATGAACTCCGCGTCACGCCACGGGGCGATGGTCTTGAGGTGGGCGTCCAGGGCCTGGGCGCACAGCTCGAAGCGGACCTGGTCGTTGCCCTTGCCCGTGGCGCCGTGGGCCACGTACTTGGCGCCCTCGGCCTGGGCGATCTCCACCTGCTTCTTGGCGATCACGGGGCGGGCCAGCGACGTGCCGAGCAGGTAGCGCGACTCGTAGATGGCGTTGGACTTGACGGCCTCGAAGATGTAGTCCTTGACGAAGTCCTCGCGCAGGTCCTCGATGTACACCTTCTTGGCGCCCAGGGACAGCGCCTTGGCGCGCACCTTCTCGTAGTCCTCGCCCTGCTGGCCCACGTTGGCACAGTAGCAGATGACCTCGAAGCCCTTGTTGGTGAGCCACTTGAGGATGATGGACGTGTCCAGGCCGCCGCTGTAGGCGAGCACGACCTTGTCTCCGGGCTGGGCCTTGACGCTCATGGTGCGATGCTGGTGGTGGGGCTTGGTCTTCTCGGGCGAATTCCAAAATGAAGCGAAGCAATGGGCGTGAGATCCTGGCAACGGTCGGCGACGTACGCGGGCCTCTAAACAAATGTTGATCCCGGGATTCTAATCACGATGATGAGGCCCGGCGAAACGGATTATCTGTCCTGGGAGGCAGATGTGGTTTTGGAGGTTACGGGATTTAACAGCAGACTCTGTAAGTATGAACACGACGTGATTGGTGAATAAGTTGTTGCAGATGATGCAGTCTGCTAGGTATGCGTCGAACTCAAATTTTGAGCCTCGCAAAGTTCTTGTGGAAGATGCGCATCAAATCGCGAGCACGGCACTTGATCCCCGAGCTGGGAGCCAGCCATTCGCGGGAGCTTGCACCTGGTTATCAGATACAGTTCCGCGCGCTGCCAGGAGAAAACGCCGGCAAGCGCGCACCTCGGAATTCGACGGCGCAAGTGCAGAGTGTGCTGAGTTGCGCGGAATTGTTAATGGGACGCATGACTATTTCATGGCTCCAACTGCCGGGTAAGCTGTTGTGTTAGTTTGGTCGAGGCATGTCAGGCCAGGCGGTACAGGAAGGTGCGGCGCAGAAGCACTCAATTGGGGTTTGGTGCTGGGGGAGCCGAATGCATGTGTTTCCGACATGGTTTGGCAGTGAGCCGCACAAGGTGTGGGCGTCGTTCATGGGCGATTCATGGCATCATGCAGCTGCTAAACATTGCTCGAGTTGACCAGCCTCAGGCACTCGCCAAAACGGTGTCAGCTTGCAATCGAAGTTTTCCACCAGCGTCTGAACGGATCCAATACTTGTCGAATTTGCCTCTGCATCAGACTTGCTGAGTATTCATCTTTGCGTGGATAAACTTGTCATTGGTGGCTACCCCAGCCAGCAGAAAGAGGCTGAATGTAGTCAAAGTGGAAACAAGCGCCGTCAAGCGAATTACCGAGGTTGCAATTGCATGTCGATAGAATGAGTGAATTGTTGCAACTGCGCATGCACTACTGCAATCTTGAGCAGTAGCCATGGCACGTTGGATTGGTGTCAGCAGTCAAGCTTTAGCGTCGAGAGGCCAAAGAAGTCGCTATTTAAAAGAAACAGTTTTGGGCTCATTCTTTCGTGTTTCCGCTGTACGAGGGCGACCTCGCACCATCGCGTTAACCTCATACTCAAGCGCACAGCAGACATGAGCTACTCAGTTGTACACCCTTCTCTACCTCGGCTGTTAAACCACTAACGTGCACAAACGTGACTTCCTACTGCGGCACGCCGTGGAAGTAGACGATAGCGCGGATGCACTGCAGTTATACAGAAAGCAAACGAAAACAGTTAGTTGGGTATCCATGCAGAACATGAAAAAGCAAAAGGTACTTACATCGCCCTGGTGCATGGCGTGGAACGCGTCGTTGATCTGCGGCAAGTCGAACTTGTGGGTGATGAACTCGTCCACCTTGATCTCCTTCTTCATGTACTTGTCCACAAGCGCGGGCACACCGTCACGGCTCTTGAAGCCACCGAAGGCACTGCCAGCCCAGCGACGGCCCGTCACGAGCTGGAACGGACGCGTGGCCAGCTCCACGCCGGAGGCAGCAACACCGATGATGCACGACTGGCCCCATCCCTTGTGGCAGCACTCAAGCGCCGCACGCATGGTCTCCGGGCGACCGATGCACTCGAAAGTGTAGTCGAGGCCGCCGAAGCCCTCCTCCTCCGTCATCTCGATCAGAACCTCCTGGATCGGGCGGTCACCGTAGTCCTTGGGGTTGACGCACTGCGTGGCGCCAAACTCCTCAGCAATGGGGAACTTCTTCGGGTTGATGTCGACGGCGATGATCTTGCGCGCACCGGCAGCCTTGGCACCCATGATGACAGCAAGGCCGACAGCACCCAGACCGAACACAGCCACGGTAGAGTCCTTCTCGACCTTCATGGTGTTCATGACGGCGCCGTAGCCGGTGGTGATGCCGCATCCCAGCAGACAGACCTTGTCCATGGGGGCGGACGGGTCGATCTTGGCCACGGAGATCTCCGGCAGCACCGTGTACTCGGAGAAGGTGGAGGTGCCCATGAAGTGGAACAGCGTCTCGCCGTTGCGCTTGCACGTGAAGCGCGACGTGCCGTCGGGCATGAGGCCCTTGCCCTGCGTGTTGCGGATGATGGAACAGAGGTTCGTCTTGCTGGACTTGCAGAACTTGCAGTTGCGGCACTGCGGCGTGTAGCACGGCACCACGTGGTCGCCCACCTTGACGCTGGTGACGTCGGGGCCCACGCTCTCCACGATGCCGGCGCCCTCGTGGCCCATAATCACGGGGAAGATGCCCTCGGGGTCGGCGCCCGAGCGCGTGTACTCGTCCGTGTGGCACACGCCCGTGGCCACGATCTTGATGCGCACCTCGCCGGCGCGCGGCGGCGCCACCACCACGTCCTCCAGCACGTAGTCCTGCTTGGCGGCCCAGCACACGGCGGCCTTGCACTCGATCGGCTGCGGGGAGCTCATGGTCGTGGGGGTCTCGAGGTCAATTCGGAAGTGTGTGGCCACAAATCGGATCTTTGTCGTGCTTTTTGATGTGCTGACGTATTTTTTTGTGACATGCAGGCATCCGGTAGATTACGGTACAGGCGTTGTTATTGAGGTATAAATATACAATTTTACGGATACATAAATCAATATTGCTATGAATAACGCTTATTATACCCGTACGTACGGATAATAAATCTTTGGTGTTCGCAGGTATTCCGTCAACAGTGCTGACTAACAAATTGTGCCTCGATGCTTTGCAGGTTGTTGCAGGTGAGACTGCAGAGCGACCAGCACTCACGGCAATGGGCACTGCTGTGCTGATTCACCCAGGACATGCTCACCTTCATTGGCCCGGGTTTGTATGGGACACGAGCTTGCTGAGACTTCGTGCATGCCATCGAGGTTTACGAGAACGCATCACCGATGTCAAAGTGATGCGTGTGCACTGAACATGTGGGTGCAACCATAAGGTCAATTGACTTCCTAGAATAATGGGACGTTGCTTTTTATTTGGGCGTCGTTGCTAATAAAGCTTTGGCGGTGGAGTTGACGGAGGCGTTCATTTTACTCTCCTTCACTGAGGCTATGCTGAGTAAAGTTGTGATGTGATTTTGCTTCGCGGCCGGAAGCAACTTCCAGTTGCTATCGTCATTACCTTCGGCTGTGCTCACGCAGAAAAGTATAATTTTGCGACTTTCGAAGCTTTGAGGCAACTACGTAGTCCTAGCTTGATGAACTCTCCTCGTTGTCAAACTTGCTGTTGCCTATACTGATGATCTTTTAACGGTAAAAACGCAAGTATGAGCATGCCATAGCTGTACGTCTGCTGAGGCAAATTACATGCGTTTTTCTTACGATCCACAACTCGAAAAACCAGAAGCTCTTGCGCGATCATTTCCATATAGATGACAACGACGAAAGCGAGTACGAAGTGATAGTTTGTGAATATTATTAAAGCAGGGAGACACGGTTTCGTTTAATTTGTCTTAAGTTTGCTAAATTAGATCTTCCAGAGCTTGCGTGCTCGTTGCCAGAAAGCAATAGCAATATATGTGTGAAGTTATGGTCTCATCATCATTGCCTTCGCTGTTGTTCCGATCCAATTTGGTTTCGTTCTAATGAATGCTGAGGCGTGCTGCGAATGTGTTGCTCGTACAGGTAGAGCTTGCCAAATATTTCAACCCCCACCTTAAAAAAAAATGGCGAAAGACCTTTGATAAGCTGTGGATCGCGTTATGAAAATTGCTATTCAGCGTTTGTAGTGTGCCCCAGCAGGCGTACATCTTTGGCATATTCTAGCTTGTGCGTGTGTTTTTTTTTCATTCGTGAATCACCGCAATCAACGGTAGAAGCAATAGCATGTTTTGACAAATGAGAAAAGCTGGTCGAGCTACGGTCTGTTGCCTCAAATTGTTGAAATGAGCGAAAAAGAATAATGTGTCGTGCGGCACGACGCAAGTGATATTTTGACGATGGCCATAATGGGAAGTTGATTCTGGCCTCGAAGAAAAATTGTGATGATGCCGTAATGATACTACACGCGGGGTTTGGGGGCATTGCAAACATGGCTTTAATTTTGAGAGGTTTAAACTGAAGGAGCTCTTATTTTCAGCTACAATGACAGCAAATGTTGGCTCAACCCTGCCAAGACTGGCCGTTACATAGCCTTAATCTTTCAACCTCTTGAACATTGTACTATCCGTGAGCTTGGACGCCGCACATTGAACATTGTGGCCCTCAGCCTGGAGCCCTTGGTGTGTCTTTGCATTAGAAGATCACTAGGCCACTGGCACGAATAATCTCCGAAACCTTTTTTCAAATTTGCAACTGTACGACACGAAATCACAGTCATCGGTATGTATATGCAACGTACAGTCAACCCGCTGAAAAAGAACAAAACGCTGCCTGCGAATGCCTTTTGTCGACTATTTACATCCCCGGAGCCAATACTGACGCGATTCTACAGGATATATCTGCTGAGAGCATCTCCACCGGCTGAAATAAAAGCTAAAAGCCAAATCGACGATTTAGTGGGGGACTCCCACACCGGTTCCAACTACATTCTGGCTAGAGAAGGCTCTGCATTAGACTCGCTTGTCTGACGTACTTTAACCATACCCAATCACAATGCGCACATCGAACTGCTAACAGCTCTTTGATAACACCGTGGTTCAAAATATGTAGTGCGTGATGAAATTATCAGAATGGCGGTTAAAGCATGCACCGGGCGCTCCCTGTCGTGGGCGACAGGGAGCGCCCGGTGCATGCTAGTCTAATCGAGCAGAGGTCAAATCGAGAGTTTGACCCCTACCGGTGGGGGGCGATTTCTTTTCAAACTCACGATTTGACCTCTGCTCGATTAGAAGCTGGACACACTTATCCGGGTCTACGTGGGCGACAGGGAGCGCCCGGTGCATGCTTTAACCGCCATATTCTGATAATTTCATCACGCACTACATATTTTGCACCACGGTGCGAGTCTGATGCAGAGCCTTCTCTAACCAGAATTTAGTTGGAACCGGTGTCGGAGTCCCCCACTAAATCGTCGATTTGGCTTTTAGCTTTTATTTCAGCTGGTGGAGATGCTCTTTGAGCAAAACACACAGTAATCTGGCAGCAATTTGCACAGTCTTTTTCACTGGAGAGTCCTCGTTAACGTAAGAAACAAGATCAGAAAAAATCAAAAGTACTTTGA
The DNA here is from genome assembly GCA_033558005.1 of Phytophthora taxon juncus. Taxonomy (NCBI): domain Eukaryota; phylum Oomycota; class Peronosporomycetes; order Peronosporales; family Peronosporaceae; genus Phytophthora; species Phytophthora taxon juncus. The sequence goes on from JAUCEE010000017.1 coordinate 862,059, forward strand.
CAACATAATCAACTTTTCTTCATTTGGAATTACCTCCATGGGTATCTGCTACACATGTAGAGCACAGCTGGCAAAACGTACTGTATTTACTTTGACGTTTTTAAATGCCTTTGAAAAGGCAGATATAAATTCAATGTTCTTCACCATGTACGCTTGCAGTAGCTGTTGCAACACGCAATTGAGTACCTACTAGTCAGGCAGGAGCAGACTTGGGATTTTGGACCTACTAAGTTAGGTACCTGAAGATACTTTCAATCCCTTACGGATACAGAAAGAAGAAACGCGTTAGCTAACGAAAGCTCTGATTTCCATGCTGCCTACAGGTGCACGAAACAAGTTTTGGATCGCACCAAATGTGTTGCCATGAGTAATATGTTTCATAGTGTTCGTAGTTTCTTCCTTACACTTACTGGATGTACTTGATGAAGTCCGAAGTCATATTGCTGTGGGAAGCACTGTTTTCGTTCACTACCGTACTGGTTAATGCTTCGAAGTCGATGTTGACATTCTCGTTCGTAACGAGTCATGCATTCGTAAAGGTATCCAGCAAACGATTGTCCATTAGCCGCTCAGTCAATTGTTGTTTGTATAGGTAGCAATACGAAAAGATTGTGGAACCAGTAAGGAGTCAACAACAGCGCATCGGCTTTGCTGTCGGCCTTTGCTATAATGTCGTAACGCCATAGTTGTAGTCTGCTCCAACGCAGCATCCAGTTCTCTAACTCTCCTACCGACCATTCACTTGCCTGAGCTTAGAATTCTGTACAAGGCGTTCCGCGAGCTGTATATCACCACAAGCGTCCTGTTGACGGGGCAATAGTGAATGTGCGACCTTCCCCGTCAACAAGCCCACATATGTGAGCCTGTGACGGGGCTCAAGGTTGGAAAGCAACGTGGAGTGAGAAAAGTAAAAGCATGTTTCGCTCGTGCACAGTACTGCGAACTGCAGTTCGTGAATATGTAGTTTGTGGTTCAAACACAGTTCCTCTTTGTAATACTGACGTGTACACGCTGTAAGAGCTGAGTTAGAGCCCGCGATACTTTTCTTGTAATCAATTGGTCGTGAGCGCTGCTGTATGTTGGTGTTCTGACTAGTCGCAGTTGCGCGTTGGGAAGCGAGATTTGTGGCTTGCTGGCGGTCGCGGTCTCAAGCACGCATCAGCTGTTGGTATGTCCAGCACGCCGGAGCAACTGCATCACACTTGACGTGGCAGCCTGACTCAGTGTAGCGTTGCCGCTGGCATGGCCCCTACAGTGTATCCCCTACACAGCTACAGTATTGCATGAAGCGCTAGTATGCCCGAAAGCATGGGTGAATAGGAGCCAGCTACACTGTCGCGTAATATGTGACGAGGGTGAAAAGTGTTTCGGTACTGTAGGTTGAAGTCGTCTTCAAACATCCAATCACAGGCGCTACAGGCCATTCGATTAACGACACGTTTTCGGTGCAAAAACCTCAACGAATGCCCGCAACTGAGGCGACGGCAGCGATCGTTGAAGCTCGAACAACGCGCGGCGCGTCGCCTCTCGGTGCGTTACTGCACCCTCAGCACCCACAGCACGCAAGTGCGGAGGGGGGTACTCCACGCGAGCGCAGCTGCCATAGAGATCGACAGGAAGAAAGGTCTCCGATAACTTTGTAAAGGAGAAGTCGTCCTCGCTGCTACCTGACTTCCTCGTCTGTCCACGCCAGTGGCTCCGTTTTCGCACCTAAATTGCGCCACCGAGCAGGCGACGCTGTGTACATGCATTGCGTGCGCACGAGACTCGACTCTCTTACGCACCGAATTGCTACACCGAAAGGGAGGGCTCCGGCAGGGTAGGGATTGCGTGCGCATACGTGTGGTCTGTAGCCCTGCAACCAGCAGTAGCGTTACGGTGGAAGTGCGCGAAAGTGCTCCTGCACTGCTACGTGATTATGACAAGCGAAAGACACAGCAGCTCGTGATTTGTCCCTTTGCTTCGTACGAATCCTGGGGACCGACGGAGAAGCTGTTGCGCTGGAAGCAGCGATTTGTGGCGCCGTACGCACACAAAGCCGAGCTATTACAATCCAGGGTTCGCAGAGACTCGGCCGCCATGTGCTCGCGACTCCCATACTGCTGCTCATAGCGATTAGATAACGCAAGAGCGACATGGAGCGGCGATCCAAGACGGCGAATTACGCCCCATTTCGGGGTTACAGCCCCCGAGCTCAACTAAATTTGCTTGAACGGCGTTATTACCATGATGACATTATCAAGCGCTCACACGTGTGAAGATGCGGGAGCTTCGCTCGCTGACCCTCGCCCTGCCGCGGCGGCAGTCCATCGGATTCCGGTCACCGCAGCCGCTCAACGCTGAGAACTGTAGTCTGCTAATTCGCTAGTGCGCGCGCTAATTCTTCGCCAGTGGCGACGAGCGCTTGGTCTCGTGCGCCGCCAGCTGGGGTCCACGCAGCGCCTGTGTGGCTCACACGTGGCGAAGACGGCAGTGCCTTTGCGGTGCCGCTTGTCGCTTGACAAAGAACGGTAGCCGGTTCGCAAAGCCGGTTCGGCGTCACGTTTACGAGACGCTGCATGGATACAGAGGTCCGCGTGGCGTGCATATCGTATACCCCGCCCGTATCTGTTGATTTGCGTAAGGTTCTATTGGCCAGTCATTTCTAAGTACTGACATTTGATAGGTTTGCTGCTGTGCGGGAAGACCCACCGTCACTTCCGTGCCATGTCCCCTCTCCGCTAAGAAAACTGTTGAAAGGCTGAGAATAGAGACTATTTTTCCAAGGACACTAGCAGTGTCCAGGCAGGCGACTTGTGGTCGTCAATAACAAGCTGTCGCCCTTCCATCACTAAGATCACCATGACAGCCAGCACCTCATCCTAGAGCACAAGATCGCCACGTGCAAGAAGGCTCGCGCGCTTCTTAGAAGATATGCCTCAAGAGAAAGTAGATATTTACACCGCGGTTTGGTGGACCAAAATTTTCTACGACGAGATCTCACAGCAAATGATCGGACAGGAGCAAGATCCCAGCGATACTTAACTAAATATCAGTACATTGTGCCCAGATGATTTGCTGGCCTTCTGAAACCACATCTCGGACCCCCTACGCTTATTCGCAGGGACATCTGTACCATCCCGAGGTGGACACAAACGAAATTCCCATCCGAGACTTGTTGCCGTCATGGCATTGCACCGTCTAGTGACGGCATTGGTGCGCACGTAAGCCGCGCACCGAAAGCAGCAACGCGAAAGTTGGCCGATTGCTCCGCGCGCGATCGCTAAAGAACATATAGAGCGCATGCTTGGCGTGTCTGGCGCGGCGTCCGCCGTGCGTGGCCCTGCTGTACCCATCGGCGACCGCGTTCGGTGGAAATGTGCTCGTCTCCGATCACGTGGCGATGGTGGGAGTGGTGAGCAAGGGTGCATCCCTCTGCTTGGGCAAACTGCAACTCGCGTCGCGGACATTGGTGCACGGAGCAAAATGCGGTCCGAGCCGCAACAAGATCTGCGAGCGCTCGCTCGCACGATATACACTTTACGTCCGCAGCATCCCTCCTACTTCAGCCCCAGCACGTCGCACGTCATCCTGCGCAGTAAGCCTCTCTTCGAGACGCCAGACTGTTCCCCATCTGGTGCTTGGGTAGTCAACCGCTCGACGTGGACGCTCCAAGCCGGTCATGTACGTGCTCGCCAGCAGGTAGCCTGCGTCGTGGTCCTATCCTGCGCTTGCTCCCCGCGCGCTGCCGGTCCTTTCCGTCCCACTCGATCGAGGATCGGGCGTCCGACCGTCTGCCACCCAGCATGTTGCAGTCGCTCCTGGCAGCAGCCTGCAGGCGCTGCTTTTGATGCCGGGCTGCAGCGAGCTGCACCGGCGGCACAGGTGCCGCGGGCACCGGCTTGTCCAGCGTTGCATCTACCGACTCCGAAGCGCAGCAGGCCGGTACCTGGGGGTCCCACGTGCACGCCGCGCTTGAGTCAACGCGACGTGACCCACACACGCGCTTTCCCCGAGGACAGCCACTTTGTAAGTCTCCAAACAGCCGTGCGTAGTGGGACGGGCCAGCACCGGGTCTCGCGGCCAGCCCGAGGATGCCTGCCGCTTCACGTTTCGCGAGCGTCGTCGTACAGTACAATCGGCGGCATCAGCAAATCGCCCCTGCCTGCGGACGCGATTGTGCGGCTTCTCCTTAACCCCGCGAGCACAGGAAACTCCACTGCCGCGGCGCCAACGCCAGAAGGGGAAAGGAAGGCAAGACAACAAAAACGAGGAGTTAATCCTGGACCTTCTCGCTGTGTGGTGTGTCTACTGTATCGCCTGATACTGCCACTGCCGAATTGAGCCAGCCAGCCACCGCTCGCTCCTCCCTCTCGGCAAGGACGTGCCCACTTGAGCCTCACTCGCGAATTCATCCATTACTGCTCACTCAGCCGGAGTTGCGCCGGTGGACCATCGACTCCGACCAGGACCGCCTCCGACCAACTAACTGCCTCGACGCAGCTCGCTGAGTCCCCCCGCGTTTATGATTTGTGAAGCGCGAGTACCAGTCTTTGAGCCAGTCTTCAAGAATTCGAGAATGCAGCCAAGTGGTGGGCCCCAGCAGCCCGACTACGACTACGAGTACAGCGATCAGTACAGCCAGCACGGCGGCGGCGACCGCCCCTCGGTCCCGAGCATGCGCCCCACGCTCGAGGCGCCGACTTACTACCAGCCGTCGCCGCTGCCGCAGCAGTACACGCCGCAGCAACAGACCTACTACCAGCCGAGCCGCACGCCCGTCGCCATCTCCCAGTTCCCGTACGCCGAGTCGCCGATGGAGCACAAGCCCATCGCGGCCTCCCAGCACTCAGATTACCGTCTACAGGCCACACCCGAGGTTCGCGCGGAGCCCCCCATGCCCATGGAGCGCGTGTGCGATGTCTGTCAGTACCCCGACCCTGTTCTCGTAGCCCCTAACTGTAATCACATCTTCCACTCGCGCTGTGTGCACGTGTGGCCATTGGACGCATGTCCGGCCTGCGCGGCGCCGATGGACCAGGTCGCCATCTCCCCAGCCGTCAACATGATGATCCGACCCGAGCCGCGCAGCGGGAAGTGGACTCGCCCCGAGGAGAAGTTCATCGACGGCATTCTCCGCGAGTTCGACCGACAGGCGTTGCCGCTGGCGCACGGCACGCCGATCCGGCTCGTGCTGGCGAAAATGCTCAATTGCTCAACGATGAGACTGTCAAAAAAGTTCCAGAAGAACGCGTTGGGGAAGAGAACCTTTCGCGTGACAAAGCCTGGCAAGGGCGAGAAAGCTCTTCAGTTTGACCAGATGGACCATGCGCGAAGGCAGCGGGAACTCTCTCGATTGGAGCAGATATTCCGACAGGAGCTGGTCGACCAATTCCGCCGCGAGAACAACACGGACGAGGGCGCGGTGGTTGAGACGCAGAACCTGCGTCTGGCAGTGCAGCAGTTCTGGGTCAGCAATTTCCTGAAGTTTGCCGTGCTCATAGGTCAGCCCGTCATGGGACTCGACGTCTCCGATGCCAAGAAACGCAAGCGCGCGATGCAGCTCCTCCGCAACGGACAGTTCGACGAGTTGCTATCATGGCATCATCACCCGTCGCCAGCCAACACGGCTAGCGTCACTCCCATGCCGTCCATTTTAGGCTCGGCACCAGCAGAGAGCAGTGCATCGTGGAGCACCGGTGCTGCCGTGTACTCGTCTTCTGTTTTAGGGCAAAACCAGCAGGAACCTGGACCGTCTATTCCAGCTCTATTGCAGCCTGAGCAGCAGCCATTGCGCCCCATGAAGAAGATGCGCACGCCCGAGGCGAACGCGGAGGTGTCTCGCTTCGGGCTACCGATGGACCAATCTCAGTATCCACAATATGGACGCCTCTCGCCGCCTACATCATCAGCATCCGGATATGATTACAGCCAGCAGCAGCAGCAGCAGCAATATCAGTCCGAGTCGTTCCTGCGACCTTCGAGTTTTTCGCCGTACTCGGATATCAAGAATGAGAAATCAACAATGGGGTACGCCAACGTGCTGCAGCACGAGCAGCAACAGCAGCAGCAGATGCTGTCCGGACACGAAGTCCACAATCAGAGGAGCGGATTTACCTCGGCCGGCTATCCACGAGCCGGTGAGGCGTATCACGCCAGTGGCACGGGCCAGGCAGCTCCGTGGGATGATCTGCTAGAGAACATGTCTGCCTCGGAGGCAAATGCCAGCGCCGGCGCGCAGGTCGCGTCCACCAGCCAAGGCCAAAGCGGCGATTCGGCCATGCAGAACTGGTCCAATATGCACATGATGTGAAGACCAGGGCCAATATTTTCAGTGTTAGTGAGCGGCGCGAAAGAAAGCGTCGGTAGTTGTGCAAGTGCTGTTCGTAGCGTCCTAAAAACCGAAATGCAGTCATAATAAAGTGGAAATGCAAGGTTGCCACCTGCTCTTTATCGCCCGCATCAAAGCCTCCTCGCGGTTCCGTTCGTCATCGGACTTGAAGTGCACCTCACCAACCCGGGGTGGGCATCCACGACACTTTGAGGAGAGAGTTGAGTAGGATGTCAGAAATGCTTTGAGGTTTTTTCTGAGTGCAACAATAGGTAACAGGGTACCCGTATTTTGGTACACAGGACTGGTTAGAAATTTCTATCGCATTGCCTCACTAAGCACCGTACGATCATGATGCTGCGGCGCGGAGGTGCGGTGCTGCTGCGCGGACGCTCGACGCGCGCCATGTCGCTGCTGGGCTCGATCTTCGGCATCGGCGAGTTCGAGGGCGCGCGCAACACGTCGCTGAGCCGCAGCACGGGCAAGCAGCAGGCGTACGAGCTGGCGCTGCTGGACGTGAGTCGCTTTGTGTCATTCCGCGCATTTCTATCGTTTCTAACGCGGTCGTGCAGTACGTGAGCATGAACTCGCACCCCAAGTTCATGCTGCAGCAGGTGCTGGCGGACGACGCGCCGTTTCTAATGGGCCACGTGCTGGTGGGCGCCAGCCAGTGGCTGGCCCCGCTCATGCACCAGGACGCGCTGGACGCCGTCGAGAGGCTGCAAGTGGCGACCAGCATCGCCGAGCAAGGAGAAGCCACAACCGCCGAGAAGATGCACGTGCTGGCACTGGACGCCATGGTGCACGGCCGCCACCACGAGGCGGCTGCAGTGTACGAGACCATTCTGCAGCAGGACCACTCGGACTTGCTGGCACTGCGCTGCTGCTATGACATTTACCTTTTCCTGGGGTGAGTGAAGCGGAGTTGAAGAAGAGGTGATGCTGGCTGACGTGGAGTGCGCCTGGATGCAGTGACTACAAGAACATGCTGGCGACGGTGACGCGCCGACTCCCGTCCTGGTCACCGAATGACACGGGGTACAGCCACTTGCTGGGCATGCAGGCGTACGGAATGCAGGCTGCCGGACGACTGGATGCGGCGGAGGCGCTGGCGGAAAAAACGCTGTCCATGAACGGCAACGACCGCTGGGCGTGTAAGTGGTTGGTGTCGTAGCTTGAGGTTGGAGGATGCAGCGCTGATATTGTTTGCTTTCTATTGCTTTGGATCACTAGTGCACACTATGCTCCACGTACTGGAAGCGCGTGGCAATGCTAATCATGGAGCAAGCTACGCTAACCAGTTTAAGGCAGGCTTTGACAACGGTGGGCCGCTGGAGCGCCACCTGTATTTCCAGTGGGCTCTGTACATGATGGACTTAGGCCATTATGACCGCATCAACAAAATGTTGGAAGTCAATATTCTGCCCTACCAGCCTGATGGCGCACCCCACGCAGTATCCACCCTCTGTGATGCGACTCAGCTCTATTGGAGATTGCGCTTCGCTGGCCAAGACACTTCAGAGCTAGGCGAGCATCTCCTCAAGCAATGGACTGCTGTATTGCCGCCTTCAACAGCAAACACATCTGACGTTTCAAAAGCTCGCCTTCACCCTCTTGCGAGCGTTCTCCGATATGTAAGTGCGTCTATGTTGGTAAAGATCCTGCATCTTATCTGATGATGGAATCTTGTTTGGACAGAGTATTTTATCATGTGTGCCGTCTGGCGCTACTCCTCCTGTGGAGCCGCTAGCAGCGGAACATGCCGTCGATATTGCACGTTTGGAGGCTAAGCTGGGCCTTACCCCTTTTCAGTTTAGCTATTCTGCTTTTCCAGGTACCGCCTAGGAGTTCTTTTCGCAAAGAATTCGCCGATGTCGATGTGTTAACACTTGCTGTCAATTCTTTCACTAACGTAGGCGAGCTAGAGGCGGTATACGAAAGCGTTTGCAAGGGATTCCAAGCATACTCTGAGGTTTGTGACTTTGTTCGAGTTCATCACAATTTATCATTACTGCGCGAACTGAAGATTATCGATTTCGCTGTACTTAGGCACGTTTTAAAGATGCGACTCATGCACTGCTGGCAGTGCGCGGAAAGCTTGGTCTCCTGGGAGGAACTGATGTGGACCAGGACGTGGTGGAACATTTGCTTATCGAATGGTACAACTGGGCTAATGTGCTGCATAAAGTTACCTCGTGACTAACATCGTATCGATTGTGGTATGCAGTGCAAGCAAATGCAACGACCTGCGACTCGCGAAGCTTCTTCTTAACGAACGGTACAAACCAGAAGTTGTCTAAGTGATATTGGTTTCGAAAACTCACGATCATCCATCTGCTACGTATGACCCGCAGACTGAGCGCGCGGCCACAAAGTGCGCAGTGCTGGAACACGTTCTCTCGCGTTTCAGCGGCCATGGGAGATTCGTCTGCCGTTCGTGACGCGCAGGGCATGAGCTACGTGCTTGGACTGGGCCAAGGTGGCAATCAAACGTACTAGCCGGTTCAACGTCGTTCCAAGTTTTGGCGATCGGTGTCAGGGTGTCTTTACATGTATCTACCCTGGCCGTACGCTATAGAGTGCATAACTTGCTTGGATAATAAAAATTGCTCTGCAGGTGCAACATCGATGAAAAGGTAGCCATCTTCCAAAAATCATGTACCATTGCAACGGTACATAGGTACATCTGTGCCGTTTCCAGTCTTTGGCCAAAAACGCGGGAAAAGTGTCAACGATCATGGCGTCCAAGCGAGTTTTGCGCGCCTGCAAGTTGCAGGGGCTGTCGCTGCATGCCGACGCGCTGCGGCGTCTCACGGACGAGCTCACCAAGTACGTACGCGTCTTGCACTTCTGCGCGTCTAATTTGCACGCGTAGCCGCCCACTGGAGGCTTCAAACCACTTCATCAAGCCAAATGCCTCGAAATAATACTAAATTGCTAATACTTTGCCTTCTACTTGCAGTGAGCCGTCGCTGCAGCTGGACGACGTCCTCTACGCTCTCAAGAACAATATTGACCGCAGCAAGAGTGCGTATGCGCGTTGTAATACGCTCAGAAGCTACTTCCGAGAGCGAGAATTACTAAAAATTGATCTATCGATGTCTTTAGTGAAGACGTCCGTGGTGACGCTGGAGGCACTGGAAAGCGCGCTGGACACGCTGCTGGCTGTCTCTGCTGAGAATGACTTCGAGCAAATTCAGGTTTTCGGCGCCTTCGACACGCCGAGGCTGCACTTCAACACGCACAACAACTCCTACGAGCTAAAGGCCGACGCCCATCGTCGTCTTCATGCTGGGCCAGAGTCGAGGATTCAATTGCTGAGGAACAGGTTCATGACGGTGGACCTTCGAGTTAAGAGGAACCGACTCTTTGCTCCGCCGTCGGCGGCTGTCGCCAGTACCACCGAGTATATGGAGGTGGGTAGCAACAATATTTCCCGGAAGTTATGATGAGTGGAGATTGACGAGAAAGTTTTCATTATTGTGCTGTAGTTGTCGCGGATTGAGTCACTGCTTGGTGTGAATGGAGTACGACGCGTCATTGGCATGCTGGGTCAGGACGAGCGCAAGAGATTCTACCTCGAAGATTTTACGTCACGGATTATCATTGATCTGACAAATGCAGTTTACACGGATGGTCTGTTTACGATCAACTGTGTGGTACTAGTTGAAGGTGAAGTGATCGATGATGTACTTCACGTGCAGGTAAGGGTTATGTACGAACTATAAAGCAATGTCGAGATTTAACGTGTTGCTCGTGTTTAGTCGATGGGTTTTCCACCTCCAGAAACGAAAGAGGCTTCTCTAGATGTGCTGGGTGGCATCGATCCTCTGGGTGTAGAAGTATCAGCTCAGCAGCGCGAACAAATTCAAGCATTAGAGGCTAGTGACCATCATGCCACGTTTATTGTGCTTTCTGACGTGCACCTGGATGACCCACAAGTCATGAGCAAGCTGGACGAACTCTTTCTGGGATTGGAAAGCGTCCAGCCAACGCTGTTTATCCTTATGGGTGATTTCATGTCGACTTCTATTGGTGGAGGCGCCGGATCCTATTCGCTGCAGGACCTGCGCGAGTACTTGGAGGAGCTTGGAAATCTCATTTTGAAGTATCCTGGCATTGCCGAGAACTCGCGCTTCGTATTGGTCCCTGGTCCTAATGATCCAGGTTCCTCTCGTGCCTTCCCGCGACACCCGGTAAGTGCGATGGGCCCTCAATGCTAAGCCTGCGTTGGAAAACTGAATTTTAAATGGTGTTTTGAACAGCTCCCCGACCTGTGCACTCGCGATCTAATCCGAAAGGTGCCAAACGTCACCTGCAGCACCAATCCGTGCCGTATTCGTTACTACACGCAAGACATCGTAATTTTCCGTGATGACCTCCAGCAAAAGATGCAGCGACATGCTATTCTAACACCAATGCCGAGTAAACAAGAAGAAGAAGTCATGGACGGAAGTGAAGAACCCGTCCAATCCGTCTCTCAAACAGACATTTCCAAACATGTACGTTGCTATCCTCACCGTGATTTCTCGTTGATGCTGGTCCTAATAGTCTTTGTGTTTGATTACAGTTGGCCAAGACGCTCATTGACCAAGCTCACTTGTGCCCGCTGCCGCTAATGGCGAACCCGATCAACTGGGACTTTGACTCGTCACTTCAGCTGTTCCCAGTTCCGGACGTGCTGATTCTAGGAGACTCGACCGAGCAGTACCAGCTCGGTTACTCGTCTGTGGGTGTCTTCCACCCCGGCCCGTTCCACGCAGACTTCTCGTTTGTGTTCTACCGCCCAAGCACCAACACGACGGAGTTCAGTCGCGTCGAATAAGAACGTACGAACAACAAAGTTGTGCACGAACAGCACAAAGTAGACGTTAGAGGACACTTTCGTCTGGTCTGGATACTATATCTTACTCGTTGTTTTATTCTCACCTGCGACATGCTCTCCATACAAATACCAAATAAAAAAAGCTATACCTACGTTTAATCCATGTTTTTATACATAGGACTAGGTGTATGCTCATTACTCCTTCCATCCATCGACGTCATAGCGCAATTGAGACCTCGCTCAATACTCGGCAGGATGCGGCGGCGCCACCACCGGCAGTTCGGACTGCCGAACGCCAACCAGATCCTGCTGTGCATGATCGTGTGCACGCTGCTCTTCTTCTCGCTGCTGCGTCGCCATTGGCTGGAGTTCGGGGACGACCCGGACGTGCACGCGTCGCTCAAGAGCGTTTACATCGTGGGCGAGGACTCCTCGGACTCCAAGTCGTGGGACCAGTTCTGCGCGGACGACTCGTTTAAACTGAACATGTACGGGGGTTTGGCGGATTTTTTGCTGTTGGCGGGGTAGTCGTTTACCTAAAGGTTGCGTGTGTATTTCTTGCAGTCCTGGAACGAATCGAACTGTGACTGTGGTGGACATGAAGGACGGCGCGGTGCTGTGTCATAAGCACACGAATGGACAACGAGTTCCGGATTTAATGATGTGGATACTGGCGGTGGGGATCAGTTGTGCTCTGTTAAGTACCCTGGTGGCGGTGTACCTGCAACTGGGCAACCCCACGAGGGAGGTGGTGTTCTGGGTCGGGATGATGCCGGGCATTTTGCTGTTTGGCTCAGGTATGAGATCGATGAAGTTATGTGATGAAAAGCTTTGGTGCAAATTGTGATTCTGTGGTTGTGTTGACGGGGTGTAGCGGTGCTCGGGACAGCAGCATTATTTTTGTGGCAGAGATATTACCTCCGGTTCGACAATGGCGACTGCTTCAGTATCACAGTAGCTGCGACGGTCATCGGTTATGCAGTGGCAATCTCCATGATTGTACGATGGCGCTGGGTATGTCTTCGTGAACGTGTTGGTTCGGTAGTGGAGTTTGCTCATAATATTGTGTGTTTGTCGTTCGCTTTGAACCTGCCCTGCAGCCAGGGGTCTGTGCTGTGCCCAACGAACAGCAAGCCTTAGGTACACGCTCGTACGGTGATCACCTTCCGCCTCGTCGAGGGCGTCGACGAGGCTCCGCAGCGACCGCTGCAACAGTTACTGGCACCCCGGTGCATGATCTCGAGGCGGCTGAAGTGCCTCTGAATCGCTGATGCTGTAAGTGTCCAATAGTTGTTCGCCTTTGAGAACAGCACCGATAAAAGCCCTACTACTTGTTTTATTTATCGATCAATGGACGTACGATTATCCCGTGATGCATGTTGACAAGAATCGTACGCTACATCGAGTAATAGTCTAAGCAGGACGATACTGTCTGCCTCTCCCGGGATCAAAGTCCACACTCTACTTATTGCTGCCTTAGTCGCTTTCGTCGCCGCTGTCAGCCTTGAGCTTGCTCAGCACACGGCGCGCGTACTCACCAATGATCTTGGCATCAGCAGCACCACTACGCAGGTACTCTGTCTGCGTCTCAGGCCGCGAGTGCACCTCGAGAAGGTACAGCAATGTTCGCTCAGCTGGTAGCTTCACAGCCATGTTGTTGCTCTTGATAAGCTGGAAAACAGCGGGCACAAGGGCCGTCAGGTGCTCGCGGGTTTGTTCCGGCGAACGCTTAGCAGCCAGCTTCACCACACGCAGAGCACCACGAATGACGTCCTTGTTCTTGTGCGTCACGCCGTCTACCAGCACGGGCACGAGAGCTGCAAAGTTATCTATGCTCTCCTCGCGCTTTACCACTTCACCGATAGCCTTGAGAGCATGGTTGCGCACGGCAGTCTGCTCGTCCTGAGCTAAAGCTAGCAGTGTGACAGTGAGCGGAGCTGTCACAGCTGCAGTCAGCAGCGCCGACTGCTTGTGCAGCACCAGCGCTGTGAATACAGCCGCACTTTGACGTCGCTGCCAGGTTAGTGCCTGCAAGTCGTCTGCCGCAACATTAGACAAACTGTAGTCCAGCAACTGCTTCTGCGCCGACTCCAAGTCACCGTTGCTCGCAGTGGAGGTCACGCAAGAAGCCAGACACTTGCTGGCACCGTCGCGAAGAGCGTCTTCGCTCGACTCAAGCATCTCTTCGAGTGCACTCTCCAAAGTGCTACGGCCAGCAGCAGAGAGCTTGTCGCCTACTCGTTCGACCACAGAAGCAACAGCCTCAAGGTTAGCCTCGCGTACACCACCAGTAGTGGTGCGCAGACGTTCTGTAAGCTCAGCAAGAAGTGGCTCGACGCGCGGGCTAAGCGTAACAAGCAGGCTCAACGCTGAACCACCACGCGCGCGCACTTCAACCGCCGTATCGTTCAGGGCCTTAACGAACGTAGTCTGCAACTGGGGAAGGAATGGCTTCAGGGCCACGCCACCCTTCTTCAGAATAATTTCCAGTGTCTGCAGAATAGCAGCCTTCACGTGGCCCGGGAAACGATCACCAGCAATACGAATTAGCGGACCTGTGAGCTTGATCAGGTAAGGACGGAGGGCAGGGGCGCTGCTTAGCTCCACAAGCTCGCCCAGACCAGCAGCCGCGCTTTGACGCAGCTCCGGTGATCCGTTCATCAAAGCCCACTGGTAGCTGGGCAGGAACGGCTCCAGGCCCTTCGGGATGCAGAGACCCGGCAGCAGATACTCGCCATCGCCCACACCACCCTTGCGGTGACGCGCATCACTGACCATCGAGTTAATCGATTGACGAATGAAGTCCAAGTGCTGTGCAAACTGCTCCGGCTTCGTGGTCACGTTCATACCCTTTAGTGCCGCCGAGGCTGCACGCACAACGGCATCGTTCTGGTCGTTCAGGTGCAGAACAATTTGCTTGAGGAACAGTGGAGCCTGATCGTCATACGGCACGGCCGCGTGTGAGCAGAACTCGCCAACAAGCTCGAAAGCCAACGCACGATCCAGTACGTTCTCACTTTCGCAATACTTGCAAAGCTCGATGGCAAGCCAGTGCACGCCTGGTGCCTCCACTGCCAACACGACATCGCGCAGTGCGTGCTTGATTTCTTCGGCCAGTTCGGTCTTTGATGAGTCTGAACTCGGATCTCCCAGCAACTCGACATATTGAGCGAAGAAAGTAGCGAAGATCCGTTCCACTTGAAAGTGAATGACAGCTCCAGTGGCTTGAGCCACGCGGGACACAGCTCGTGCAGCCGATGCAGTCACTGGTGTAACCAACAGACGGGGAATCAGGTACGGGAGCACCTCGCGCGATTTCACGCGCAAAATTTCCTGCAGTCCAAGAAGCGCGCGCTCCTGCTCTTCGACCGAAGGAGAGGAGTGAATGCGCTCCAAAACCATGGGCACAGTCTCATCAATAGCACGATAGCCGATGCCCTTGTGCAACACATCAAAAGCTTGGGCAGCCGAGGCACGAACCTCAGCCAGCTCATCGCAGACACCATCCAGAACGGCATCAACAAGAGTGTCCACGTAGTCTTCGATCTGCTTCTTTGTGCAACAATCAATGACCTCTGCCAAACCGATGCAAGCACCCTGTCGACGACCCGTAGGCAGCGACGGTGACAAACCCGCACGCAGGATAGGGACCACTTCGGGTAGAACGTGCTCACCTAGCTTGCGCACGATCTCTCCAAGAGTGCGGCCAGCCATGGTTTGCTTCTCCATGTTATCGCCCGACAGCGCCGAAACAATGGCGTTCATGAGAGCCTCCAGAATCTGGCGCAGCGTCTTAGGCGTATTAGCAACCACGCTCTTCCAGACCTGCAGAGCGCTCTGGCGCACCACTGCCGAAGTATCCGAACGGATCATATACAGGGATGCTAAGATGGCGTTACGCCGCTGGATGCCCAGCAGCTTGATGATAGCACGATCGCCCGCAGCACTGCCAGACGTCTCGTCATCATCGTCCTCATTGTCCTCGTTGCCAACGGCAACGGCACGCGTGCCACTGATACGGTACATTAGATCACCCAGCAGCATGACCGAACTCTGGCGAATACGCCAGCTATCATCGAACAGACCAGCTTCCAGACTCGGTAGCAAATCACGCGTGTGTGAAAGCGCGTGCGCATTCACCACAACGTGACCCGAGTGCATGGCGACGTCGCGCACAGACTCAGCTTCATCACTGAGGCCGGCAACCACAATGGGCAGTGCTTCACGAAGGAACATAGAGAACTGCTTGCCAAGGGCTGGTGGCAAGAAGGCCATAACCCACAGTACTCCCTCACGCACCGAGTACTTCGGATGGCGAGCGAGCGGCAAAATGTCATCCCGCATGACGCGCTCAACACGCTCGATGCCAAGCGCGACCACAACCTCACACAAACCTTGCGCCGCACCTGAACGTTCCACTGGGCCAACTTCGTCATCCTTCATTGCCTCCAGCAACCAGGTCAGCATGTCAGCGAAGTGGCGTTCACCAAGACCCTTGACCAGCTTGCCCAGAGCCTTAGCAGCAACGGCACGAACTTCTGGGATAGGGTCCATGAGCTGAGTTTTGAGACTGGGTAACACTGTCTCCATGTAAGGTACCAAGTCCTTGGCATCGTTTATCATAGTGCACATGCTGCCAACAATGAGAGCTGCCTTCTTCTTGGCATCCCCGGCACGGTCCTTCAAGCCGCGTGTGATAATAGGCATCACAAGGGCCAGAGACGGCGCGTCGATCGAGTGTTGGAAAGAAGTAGACTGCAGCTGCTGCAGAGCCTCAGCCGTGTGGCGGTTCGGGTCTTCAAGAGCATCAAGCAGCACCTTGGAGATCGTCGCGATTTCCGGATTGCGAACCACAGATCCTACATCACGCAAAGCGCTCTTGCCAGCTTCGCGCACCTTCGGGTGCGAGTCCGTAAGTGCTGCCATCAACTTTGGCACCACTTGAGGCAGACAAGAGCCAAGTTGTCGCGGGGCACAATACGCCATTGAGCCCAAAATCTGAATACCGGACTGCTTCGTGCGCCAAGCGCTTTCTTCAAGTGCACCAAGGAGAGAGGGTAACACCAGCTTGACACCATGGGCCGACAAGTTAGCCATAATACCCTTAGCCGTGTGGCTAGCCGCTTCGCGAACTTGCGGACTAGCGTCAGCAGAACACTTCAGCATTACAGGCAGGATCACAATGATGTAAGGCTCGAACAGCAGTCCAAGACGCTGGCTCAGACATTCAAACACCAGCATAGCGCCTTGACGAGCATTAGCGCCTCCCGTTTTCATCGATTCCTCCAGGCGTGGAATGATGTTGTGGATCTTAAGTGCAGAGATACCAAGCCCCTTCACCACCGCCGACACACCATAAGCTGCACCCATGCGCTCGCCAAAAGTCTCGCCTTCGGTCACACGAGTCAACAAATCGTCGAGGATGCTTGTGCTACGATCCTTAACCGCCCCCATGAGTGGTGACAGGCATGTAGCGACTGAGCGCTGCACAGATTCGGACGGGATGCTCAGAGCTTCAATAAGAGAGTCCACGATAGAAGATACCTTGGGGTCTGTCGGAGCCATGTGCTTAGCTAGTGAACCCAAGCATACGACAACACCCTCACGTTGGTGATCATAAATCGACAGAGCCTGCTTCCGCTGCTCCAACATTTCCTCTTCCTGCGCGGCGAGGTGGGTCCCAACCTTAGCCTTCTTTCCACCGGTGCTGCTAACCGTAGAAGCAGGTGGAGGAGCAGTAGTCTCGAGGAAGCGCTCAAACATCTCAAGCAAAGGCGCCGTGTTGGCGCCGCCACCTAGAGAAGCCACAGCCTTCACACCAGTTGTGCGCATCTGTGCCCGCACCTTGGAGTTCGGATCACCCAGACCATGCTCCATAACAAAGGTCAGCAACGCCATGGTGTTTGCGCTGGACATGGCTTCTGGGCCTGCCACCTCTGCTGCCTTCTCCAAGCATAGGCCAACACCCAAGCGTGGGCACATGGTACGAACATCCTCGTCTAGCTCGGCTGCCTGTGCACCAGGTCGACGAACAGTAGGGATACCAAACTCATCCTTGCGTTCCATTGGCTTTGGCTGGCTGCCCAAGAACTGCGTCTTCAGGTTGTTTAGAAGAGGCGTCACGGACTTCGGGAACTGACGCATACCATCAGCAATAGCAAGAGATGCGCTTTCACGAACACTAGCGTGGGTGTGATTCAGCAGCACCAGCAGTGGGCCAGCAAACAGAGCGGTGACCTTAGCACCCGTTGCATCCCATACCTGCTTCGCAAGAGTACGGTTCTTTTCCTCTGCATCAAAGCAGCAGCAATACAAGCGGCTGATCAAGAGCGAGCTCGGCTTGGCGCTACGGAACTCCTCGCCTCCCTCATCGCTTTGGGCGACGTTCAGAAGCGCAGTCAGTACCTCACCACGAGCACTAGCTTCCTCGGAGAGCAGACCATCGTCGCCAAGCAAAGGAGCCCACTCAGTCGCAGTCAGCTCAGGTCCCATACAAACAGCAGTCAGCAACTTGACCGGTGCCAGATCCGGGTTCGTGATCGGCAGCGCGCTACCCGTTGCCTGCTGGGACAGCAGCAGCAAAGTAAGCTGCAGCATGTCGCGGCGCAGGAGCCGCTGGGAGGCAACGTCGCCAACTTCTTCTTCCTCTTCATCAGGGATCATGCGTGCATGAACTGCAAACAATGGTAAAACCCAGCGACGAAGGTCCGGCGCGAAGCGCAGCAAGTCGCGCAACACAGGGAACAGCAAGTGAAGCGTTGGTGGAGGAATCAAATTGCACGGCGAATCTGCGTCAAAGTCAGTCTCGCTCTCGAACTGGAAGCCAAACACATACTCCATGAATTCTGCCAGAAGACGCAAGAACAGCGACTCCATTTCAGCGATGTAGGCGGCCTTAGCCTTGTCTGAGGTCAGCTGGTTCAATTCAAGAGCGATGCGCAGGGCGCTGGCAACATCTTGATAATTGGTACGAAGCAGTTCCGGGCAAATAGCCTTGGACAATGCCAGTACTGCATTTGTAGCCTCGGATTCGAAAAGTGGGCACGTGAAGAGCACACGCACAGATCGAAGCAGATATGGCAGTGCTGGGTGCAGTTCATCCGGCTTAGTGACTGCCAGCATGTTAACAGTCTCAAGCACAGCTGACACAACGCGGTGGGTATCCTGAACCTTTCGGCGAGCTTCCTGCTGCTGCTCAAGCTGCGCCTTTTCTTCAGCCGTGTACACCTTCTTCTGAGCTCCCTGCTCAGCCCGTTTCTTGCGCTCAAGTTCTTCGCGCAGCTCCTGCTCCCACTGCTCATCTTCGTTGCCACGACGACCTCCGCGCTTAGGACGGCTACTGCTGCTTTCCTCCTCCTCACCTTCCTTCTTGGGCTCGTACAGCTCATCAAAGGGAGTTTGGCAAATTGCAACATCCTCCTCACTTAGAGCATCTATTTCTTCAGCATCCAAACGCTTAGCCAACAGCTCTTCGATAACGTCGTGAAGCGCGATGTCCTCGCCCTCACCGTTTCCAGCGAAATCCAGCAGGGTCGCTAAAGTCCTCTGAGCAGCTAACCGCTGTAGAGGGCTCGTCGAATAAAGTTTGCCAGTCGATGCATCCGCTAGAAGCTCCACAATTGAGGTCTTCACTTCCTCGTGCTGTTCAATGAAGTTGTCCACAAGGCTAGCGTCGCTTGGTGGTTCATCATCTTCGTCGTCTCCATCCTTCGTAGCCGTTGTGGGCAGCAAGAAGCGGCGTCGAACGGATTGCCACTCGCGACCAAACGCCTCGGCCTTCTTGCCTGAGACAAGGAGTGGGTGGTGCGCAAGGAAAAGAACAGAGGCAAATACCTTTGTCTTGATGTCTTCAGCTTCGCTGATAGCAGCCGGAACAAGCACGCGAAGCGCACGACGAAGAACTCCTGCGGGTGGACTGTTCGTTTCCTGTTGTTCGGCAGCGAGGGCCTCAAGCTTCTTCTCAAACGCTGCTACAAGGCCAGCACAATGCTCCAGAGACGACAAATACATAGTTTCTACAGCACTCTCCGCATTTTGACGCACAGTGAGACTAGATGAACACAGCAGCTCCACCAACAGCGAGTACGCCTCGCTAGCATCTGATTGCTGCGATGCCAGGACCCACACGAGAGCGCGAGAAAGCGCAGCCAGGGCCGACACCTCCGGAGCCTCTGGCACAGCACCCTGCCGCGAGGTGCCCGCCACGGTGCTCAACACCGACCTAACGCTGTGTCCTACAAAGGACGTGGGGCTCAGGAGCAAGTCTGCAACGCCTTCTTGGGCCATGCGAGCATCCATCTCGCTACTTGCCGACGCAATCGCACCTGCCACCGCAATAGCCAGCACACCATCAAGATGCACCACATTCGGCTTCTTGTTTGATTCCTTAATCACTGCAATAGCCTCGTCAGCAAACGGCACGACGGCAGTGGCTCTGGAGCTGCACAGTAATGCCAGAGTTCGCAGATAACCAGCCACGACTGGCTCAGGCTTATTCTTAAATCCTGCCTTCAAAGCGGTCACTGTGGCTGCATCAAGCTCATCCGTACCAGCAAGCGCAAGCCACTTGCCCAGTGCCAGCAGTCCAAGGTGGCGAGTCTGTTCGTGCGCCTCCTTGCCAACCGCCTTCAACAGCGACGCGATAGCAGTAGGGGCGATCTCCTTCACTTCGGACGCATCCAGCTGAGCTGCCGCAGCATCCGCAGCGTCGTTAAGCACAGCGGAAGCAACTTCACGCTGGTAGAACTGTGCAAGAATGCCGTGCTTGCCATCAAGCAGCGCGCTCATGGCGGCCACAAACTGCTGCATGTGTTCACTCTGACGGAACGAGCGCGCCAGCGCGCTGCTCAAGGCGACGGCAAGCGCGCGCACGTCATCCTTCGGGGCGCGCAGCTTCGTGATGAGCACGGGCTGGAACACATCGCCCAGATAGCGTCCAAAGTCCAGCGACGCGCCGTTCACGAGCGCACCAACGGCTTCAATCACCGTGTCGGGCGCCTTCTTGAGCATCTTCGCCATGGGCGGCAAGATGATGGCCTCGAACTGTTCGTAGCTCAGGTTCTTGAACCTCGCGTCGTGCTTGTGCAGCGCCACGAAGGAGCGCTTCTTGCTCTCGAAGGCCCAGAAGGCGTACTTCTTCCACAGCATCTCCTGCGTGTGCTGGTCCAGCAGGCCGCTGTCGCTGAGCACGAGCCAGAGCTGGAAGTGCTGCTCCTCGGGGGCCGCGGCCTGCAGCACGCGCACGT
Source organism: Phytophthora taxon juncus (assembly GCA_033558005.1). Taxonomy (NCBI): domain Eukaryota; phylum Oomycota; class Peronosporomycetes; order Peronosporales; family Peronosporaceae; genus Phytophthora; species Phytophthora taxon juncus. The sequence goes on from JAUCEE010000017.1 coordinate 882,439, forward strand.
AGGCGGCGAGCAGCGGCTGGCCGTGTTTCTTCAGCAGCTTGAGCAGCGTCTTGTGCGCCAGCTGCTGGCTGCGGCGCGCGTCGGCCGCGCCGGCCTCCAGCAGGCGGCTCTGCGTGGCCAGCAGCTCGTCCAGCCAGGCCGCGGCGTCGGCCGCCAGCGCCGCATCCAGCACGACGGCCGACAGCCGCAGCGCCAGCACGCGCGCGGCCGCGAAGGAGGCGGCAAGCGCCGGCGCCTTGGCGCGCAGCACGCGCGCGAACACCTCGGCGAAGCCCGGCAGCTGCGCGCAGGCCTCGGCCAGCAGCGCGCGCAGATGCGCTTCGGAGCGCCGGTGCTGCGCGCGGAAGGCCTCGGCCAGCGTCTGGCTGGCCAGGCGCTTGAGCGGCAGCTCGCCGCCGCGGCACTTGTCGATCACCTCGCGCGTGTACGACTGGATGAACGCCAGCTGCGCGGGCCGCAGTACGGCGGCGTCCAGCAGCGCGCGCAGCACGTCCTCGTGCGCCGCCATGTCGGTCCTTGGGGGGTCAGAGCGGGAGCGCCAATGCTTGAGAGTGCGGGGGTGGATACGTCCGTCGGTGGCGCAGCGTGTGCTGGCGCCACCGAAGATTCGAGACTGCTCTTCAACTGAAAGATGCTCGCTAAGGCGGCGGCTACGGACACACTAGCGTCTTGTGGCGCACACCACGCAACGGCTCACAAAGGGATTGGGGAGCGAACGGCCATGGCGGACGACGACGCCGGCGGCTTCGCGGCCTTCATGGCGACGGTGGACGGCGCCAAGCCGCAGGAGAGCAAGCCCACGGACGAGTACCACTACGAGGAGCAGCAGGAGAAGGAGGCCATGATGAAGAGCTACCACCACCCCATGAAGCAGTGGTTCAGGCAGAGACCGCACCTCGAGGTGCGGCGTTGACTTCGGCTGCTTCTCCTCTTTAATTAGTGATAGTAACCATGCTTTCCGTGTTGTTATTGCTGGAGCAGGCCAAGTACGGCGCGTTCCCGCTGTTCTGGCAGGAGCTCAACACGTGGGAGCCGTACCGCGAGGTGCTCAAGGCCTACATCAAGTTCACGGAGCACGGCGACGATCCGGAGCCTTTGAAGAAGAAGGAGAAGACGCCCGAGAAGGCCAACACGTCCGAGAAGGAGAAGACGCCTGAGAAGCCGAAGGAGAACGGAGACAGCTCGAAGACCGAGAAGAAAGATGCACCCTCTCAGTCGGGAGAAGAGCAGCCGAAGAAGCGACGCAAGAGTCGATGGGGAGATCCGGTGGAGCCTGCGGCGGACGGCGACGGCGAGAAGAGACGGAAAAAGTCGCGCTGGGCCCCGGCTCCCAGCGCCACTTCAGCGATGGCTGGACTGCTATCGCAGAAACAGCAGCAGACGGTCATGCTGCGCGCGCAGCTGGAAAATATCAACCAGAAGCTGAAGACGGTGGCGATGGATGCAGCGCTGATTGAGAAGGATCCAAACAGATCGCCGTCCCCTCCCCCGCAATACGATTCGAACGGAAAGCGCACCAACACCCGTGAGGTGCGAATGAAGGAAGCACTGGAAAAACGCCGCCGCGAGACGATTGACCAATTGGTGAAGGTGAACCCACTGTTCCGCCCGCCGGCAGACTATGCGCGTCAGAAACTGCACCGCAAGATCTACATTCCGATCAAGGAGTTTCCGTCTTACAACTTCATCGGTTTGATTATCGGGCCGCGTGGCAACACTCAGAAGCGTATGGAGCGTGAAACGAACTGCAAGATCGCTATTCGTGGCAAGGGCTCTGTGAAAGAAGGCAGCAAGGGCAAAAAGTCGAATGCCGATGAGAACGATGACCTTCACGTACTTATCACAGGCGACCGCGAGGACGATATCGAGAGAGCAGCTAAAGAAGTACAAAGTCTGCTTGTGCCAGTGGACGACACAAAAAACTCTCACAAGCAGAAGCAACTGCGTGAATTAGCCCTCATCAACGGCACACTCCGAGATGACGACTACTGTCATATCTGTGGCGAAAAAGGACACCGGCAATGGGAGTGCCCCAACCGAGACGCACACCGTACGTTTGTCATGCCCTCTTATCATTTGGTTGCCTTATTGCTGGAATGGCGAGTGTTTCCTTACAATTTAGCTGATCGTGTGATTGTGTTAATAACCATAGGTACCTTCAAGGCTGTTAACGTCAAGTGTGCGATTTGTGGAGACTCTAGCCATCCCACTCGCGATTGTACGCAGAAGAGGAAATCTGCAGAAGAGAATGCAGTGATTGACAAGGAATACCAGGCGTTCATGCAACAGCTTGGTGAAGCTCCTATCATATCGTCAGCTTCAAAGGAAGCGGCTCCAGGGGAAGCTGCTTCGGCATCTGCTTCCTCGGCTCCATGGTTGCAACCAGCCAAGACGTCTTCTAACGCGGCAACACAGCCTTGGATGATGCAGCAGTCAGTCGGTGCACCGGGTACTGTAGCTGCACCAGGTGTGCAAGTACCTGGCGAGCCTGCACTGGGTTCTACTCCAGCTACGGCATTCCCGCCCCCCGTTGCACCGGGTGCTTACGATTATCAAGCCCAGGGACAAGAGTGGGGGGCACAGCAAGGGTGGGATGGATACAATGCCTATTACGGGGCATGGGACCAAACTGCTGCTGCTCAAGGGGCCGAATACCAAGCCTACGCTCAGTATGGAGCTCCTGGTGATGGTACTGCTCAGTACGGACCTCCTGGCGATGATACTGCTGCACCTGGTGCTAACGGAGCGACTGGTCAATATCAATATCCTCCATACGGTAACCCACCGCAGTAACGAACTAACCGAGAAGTGCCATGAGCCTCAGCTACCAGATCAAGTGGAGCATAGTAGCAGGTACGCCCCGCCGTTTGGAGCCGTATGTGCTAGAAATCGCAGCCCGCGACAACAGCAGCGCAGAGGCACTAACCCGTAGGAATACACAGGATGAACTTTTGCTTGCTGATCATGGGTTTTGTGTGTTATTTGTATGTTGTTTTGCGAGGATCCATGCTTCTAACGGACCTCTAGGAGCGGCTCAGCGTTGGAGAGCCCAACCCACACGCAACACGAACCAACGAGAACTTAAGGATACGCGTTGTGCTACGAGGACTCCAATATAACACTGCACGGCTGAGTTAATCTCGCTTATAAATTGTTTAGCTTGTATCAGAATCAACCAAATGCCGTCTTCAATGTGAGTTTCTTTAGACGTTTGACCTCTTGAGGAGTCTGTCTTGCCGACTTAGCTGCTTGAAAAGCTCCTATCGCAAAAGACCATACGTCAGGACCAATGAGGCAAGGTTAACAAGCGGAGAGCGCACCTTTTGGCGTCCTTGGTCCGATAAAAGGTAGTTTTCCAAGCGACGTCGAAGGTCAGGCAAAGAAGGTTGTTCTAAACAACTTTTTACGTTCAGCAAAGCGTTAAACAGGTCTTTCCACATATCGACCTGCCAGTATCGCTTGAACTGCCCAACGATCCCCCAGTGAGGCACACCGTTCGGGTTTCGACGGAGCTTAACTTCCATGTATTTTCCAAAAAGCATGCAGTGCATAGTCCCGCAGAAAGCAAATGTGTCGATTTGGTGCGTCCAAGGCCGGTGTGTCAGCATCTCTACGGATTGAAAACCTTTCGCATGGCAGTTTCCCTTAAAAGTTGTGCCATCGGGGTAAACACTGAGATCAATGGAGCGTCCATAGTCAGTCAAAATGAGATCGCCACCCTGAAAATCTTCAGCGTAACTCGGTCCTTGATTTATCGACAGCTCCAATGTGGGGTTTCCAGGTGTCATCAGCCAGTTATCTGGCTTGATATCACCATGAAGAACTTGTGCCCTATGAAGCAGCTCAATGCAGCGTAGCATCTTGATGCCGTAGTAAACAGCTAGCACTTCGGGAAAAGCAATACCCGACTGAGCGGATCAAATCGTTAACGTCGCTTAAGTGTCGATTGATTGTACTTCGAAGCGCGAAGCATACCTGCTTGTAGCAATTGAGAACGTCGTAAAGTGTGCCGATATGACCTTTGTCCATCACCAAAAGTGCACCATTCTACCACAGCATTGCTCTATGTTAGACGAGCCGGGTTTCAATGCACTTCACCAACCTTACGCACCGGGAATAAATGAAGTCCGCTAAACGTTGGAACAGGAATTTTATCATCTGCAAGTCCGCTTGAAGTCCTTATCTTTTTCGTGATCTTGTTCGTGATGTAGAATTCCCATGCTAGGTTTTGGCGGTCCTTTTCAAACTAAACGGAGTACAACCATCAGCTGGTACTATGAGGAATGTTGCCGACACCCGTACTTTTACAGCCTTGTATTCGGTAGAGTTTCTGTCTTGGTCAATGATCTTAGCTGAAAAGACATACGCAAACGAGCCTGCACCAAGCACGCCAACCAGCTCAATTGTTAACGCATCAGATATCTTGATGGGAATCGGCTTTCTCAGTTTCCGCTTCGCCGGATTATTGTTCGGAAACCGCGGCAACTTTTGCGAGTGGAGTCTAACAGCGTCAGGTCTCGAGCACAGGTACCAGTCGACCCGTCGATCCAGAATCAGCTTTTGGCGGTTCTCAAATGTGTACGGGTCCAGTTCCATTGCTGACACAGCCACAGTCGTACTTCGGTCAACTCGCGATGCTGAGTCTTTCTCTGAGGACTGAACCATTTTGCTTGACGCCAGATTGTTAGTAAGAAAAAAATTGTAAGCTTGTAACGCACGTTATATATTTCATTGACGGATCGCACGACAGCAAATTAGAAGGCCAACGAGAGCGATGACTACTATACCTCAATGGCCCCTCTTGTGCTACCTCCTTGGTAAAATCTTGAATCCGGTGGCTAAGATATAAGCTGTTCGATGAGCAGTCCGGATCCTGATATAATAAGATAAAGAGCAAGTGAATGCTCTAGTCTACCTGTTCGCAGAGTCCTTCGAGGTGGCATCCTTTTCAGCTTGCATAAGAACGTCCTTGTTCGTCAGGCGCCCACTGCATACCAGATCATCGCGCGCACCAAGTGGTTTTCTTTTTTGGCTCCACGTCTTTCTTCCTGTCCGAGGCTCCTCAGGAACATCATCGGAAAATATTTGAAATGTCTGTTTCGGGATAGGCTCATTCGGATCTTGCCGTAGTGATTGGTCTTGTGTGTTCACGGCAACACTATCCACTGAGTCATCGAACACACTAAAATGAAGTTTCCGTTCCACGGGATCATCTTCTTTTACTTCCCAAGCACTAGGTTTTGGTTGTCTTGGTGGGCTGCAAAACATGTTGTTGATATCCTCCAGCGCGACACGAGTGTTGATGGTCATGTCTTCTTGCTCGTCAGTGTGAGCAGGCATCGGATTCATCGCCGTGGTTGAGCGAGATGCAGTGGGTGGTGGTGCAGAGTTTGGTCCTGCTGACGCAACGCCGTACGAAGTCGACAACGTTGAGGTTTCTTCCGACGAGGTAGCTACCACAGACCCTGCATTTTCAGCAGAGTTAACCCTGGTGGAAACATTTCGGAGTGCCCGCTGGCTAAGCTTGCGACGTGTTTCGAGTGCCTGCTTGAACGTGCGAGCTCGAATTTCTTCGAAGGAAAGCTCCTCGCCAGTCTCGGATGTGAGCTGCTTTATATCATAGCAAGATTTTTCGAACCTGCCCTTCGCCATCTGCTTTTGCATGCGCTTCTTGTCGCTAGCCGTAAAGTTTTTTAGTGGTTCCTGCGCCAGCATCTCTTCTTCCGTCGCAACTCCTTCCATTCGCTGCCGCAGCGTTTGAGAACGATGTGTCAGTGGTGTTCGTCGATTTGGTTCCTGTTCAGGTAAGGAAAACTCGTCGTCCACAAAAACCTGCAGTGGGCTTCCTTGCGGACGGCTACTCAGCGTGGGCGGTGGTCGACGCTCGAACTGACGAGCATTCTCGTCCGCTCTACGAGCAGCAGGGGGATTCCATGCACTCGGTGCAAGCTCATTCTCTTTGTCCTGCTGCTGCGCAGTACCAAGCTTTTTCCAACCACCGTTGCCAGCAAAAGGATCAATAGTGTGGCTCACGGGATCCTCATAAATAGCAAATACCGGCTTGTGCGCATTTGCTTGTTGGACACGTTGGGCTCGGGCAGACGCTTGATGCTGGTGAAGCTGCTGACGCTGTGCATCGTTCAGTTCCAAGACTCCATGTGCTGAGAGGCTTTCAAGAGCACGGCGATGGGTTACCTCATCCAAGTCGTTGGTACCAGTCTCTTCTGTCATCCTCAACCACTGCCGACTCATGCGGCGTTGGAACTCCTTGTACTTTCTCTCCAGAAGGTCCTGCGGCTCTGCTTTCCTGTACCACGACAACGACCAACGGCGTTAACATCCATCTTCCTCTATAGCAGCAACATCAAATACGTACTTCTGGCTGGCTTTTAAATAAATTTTGTGAGCTTGCGGGTAGTTGGCCATGGTCTCGAGCACGTAGGCCCAGCCGATGTAGAACAGCGAGACGCGTTCGCCGATCTTGTTCTGGTACAGGTACTTGAAAATGTCCTTGGGGTTCGACACCAAGTCGGCCTAGCACATACCCACCGTCAGTACAAAAGCCATCACCACAACTGACTCTCCGCACGCACGTATTGGATCCAGAGGCGGATGTAGCGCATGTCGTTCGTGTATCTGGCGTCGTCCTTGAGCTCGCGCGTGCACTTCTCCAGCACCGTGAACTTCTTGCGCGTGTCCTCGGGCATCTTGACCTCGAGCCAGCGCACGTAGTCCACCCAGCCGGCGAGCGGGTCGTCCCCGGCGTAGGCGGCGATGGCGTCCTCGCGGGCGCGGACCTCGTCCTCCAGCCGCAGCTTGGTGCGGAGCGACTCGTGCGCGCGCAGCGCCTTGTTCAGGTCCGCCACGTTGCGGCCGCGCTTGAGCGGCACCACGTTCTCCTTGGACGTCTCCCACTCGAAGTCGTCGGCCGCGCGCTTGCGGCCCGCGCGCGCGTTGGCGTCGCCGCGCTCCTGCAGGCCCCTCGTCATGGCGTCGGAGTGATTGCTGCCTGGCGCGCACTTGAGCGGAGTATGGGCGAGTGTACCAGAGAGCTGGTACGCCTCAAGCGCGCGCGCGCTTCAAAAATTTGAATTGGCGCCAAATGTCAAGGTAGGGTACCTCGCGACAGTGCCTACAGCTCTTCTCACTTCAGTGACCTTTTGCAAACGTCGCATGTTTTGCACCGCAACGCCGTGTTCAATATAGGCGACGGCGGCGTTCTTGCCACTGCAAATTTGGGTCTTAGGATCGGGCGCGACTCCGGCTTTCTTGCTTGAGGTTTACGCCTCAGCTTTGACGAGAGGTTCTGTAGCCACGGGTCCGAGTACAGCTTGAAGCAACTCGGTGCAGCGCTTCCCGTAATCAGCGTGTTGAGAAGAAAACGGGTTTTGCGGTACCAGACCCTTGACCTGTCAAAGTCATTTAGATTTAAAAATCAAGGGTATCTGTTTTACAAGCCGCCACCCCAGTGTCCAACTCAGTGGTAAGTTGTGTGGTACAGAGCAAACCACACGAATATCCGATCGTGGAGGGACGCCGATTGATGGCCGCGACCCGCCCGCCGATCCTCAACTTCAGCGAGCGCCGCCACACAATCCAATAGACAGTCAAGGGCCTCCGCTCCACCCCGCCACCGCACCATGACCCTCAAGCTGCAAGGAACCTTCACGGCGCTCGTGACGCCCTTCACGGAAGACGGCAGCGCCGTGGACTACGCCAAGCTGCGCGAGCTGGTGGAGTGGCAGATCCAGGAGGGCATCAACGGCCTCGTGCCGGTACGTGTGTCGATTGCGCATTCCCGCTGTCGCCGCCGCTGGTGCTAACGATAACGCCAATGTGCTGCAATGACGGCTGCAGATGGGCACCACGGGCGAGTGCCCCACCGTCTCCCACGAGGAGCACGACCGCGTGATCGCCGAGGTGGTGGCCACGGTCAACGGCCGCGTGCCCGTGATCGCCGGCACGGGCTCCAACAGTACGGCCGAGGCGCTGCGCCTCACGCGCGCGGCCAAGGAGCACGGCGCCGACGCCTGCCTGGTGGTGTGCCCGTACTACAACAAGCCCACGCAGAAGGGCCTGTACGCCCACTTCAAGGCTGTGGCCGAGGTGGGCCTGCCCGTGGTGGTGTACAACATCCCCGGCCGGACCAACGTCAACCTGTCGCCGCAGACCATCGCTGAGCTGTACAAGCTGCCCAACATCGTGGCCATCAAGGAGTCCACGGGCTCGCTGGACCAGGCCATGGAGATCGCCGCACTCTGCGACATCACCATCCTGTCTGGTGACGACAACCTGACACTGCCGCTCATGGCCATGGGCGCCACGGGTGTCATCAGTGTGCTCTCCAACGCCTGTAAGTGGCGATTTCATCGACGTGCGGAGTTGTTTCGCTTGGCGAACGCCTGCTCATCATATTGTATTGCTTTTGTGTGCAAACAGCTCCCAAGAAGGTGCTGGCCGTCACGGACCCGATGCTTAAGGGCGACTACGCCGCTGCTCGCAAGGCTGCTCTGGAGAACGTGCGTTTAGATTGGCTCCGTGTGCTGCGCAGTGTAGATTGTGCCACTAATGGTTTGTTTGCTGCTTTCAGATCTTCCTGGTCAAGTCGCTCTTCAGCGAGGCCAACCCGCAGCCCATCAAGAAGGTGCTGCAGCTCATGGGCAAGTGCACTGCTGCTGTGCGTGCTCCTCTGGTGGAGTGCGAGCCCTCGACCATCGAGAACCTCACCAAGCTGGCCAAGGAGCACAAGCTTATCTAAGCAAATGTACAGCAGGTCGTGGTTCTGACTTTGTGTTATAACCACCTCTTCATATTCACCTTGTGATCTATACGACTTAAGGAATTGCGAGTGTATGCGCTTGAAGTGTCTTCTTGCTGAGTTGAAAAAAGGAATGCAAGGAGGCGAATTGAAGTATCAAAACATCATAACATTATGGACAAAACTCGATACGAGTACTGGAGAACGAGATCAAACTCACAAGACTCACTCACTCGTTGACCTCTCAGCACTGCTTCCTAGCACTGGAACACCAGCGCGTCAACTACCGTACATTTTACTTCGTCTAGTACTTGCTGGAACCGCTTGAGCTGTCCAGGTTGGAGTCGACGCTAAAGCCGCTGATACGAGAGCCCTCACGGCTGTAGGGAGACATACCAGAACTGTACGAGTCTGCGCTCTCGCGCGATGCTCGGAATCCGTAAGAATCCACAGACACCTCACTCTGCAGTCGTGACGCGTCCATAGCCTCCGAGAAACCGGTGGCACGGGAGTCCTCAGTAACATGTGAGTCCTCCGTGGCGCGGTAGTCCTCAGTGAAGCGAGACTCTACTGTCGGGCGCGAGTCTTCCGTTACACGGTAGTCCTCCGTGAAGCGCGACTCGACAGTCGGGCGAGATGACATCGAGAAGCCAATGTCGCGGTTCGAGTCGTGGTCACTCATTCCCGTAATGCGCGAGGTGTTGTCCTCAGAGAATCCGCTCACCGTGCTAAAGCCACCGATGCTGCCGAACCCACGGGCCTTCAACTCAGCCTGCTCCATCGAGTCAAGACGAGAGTCCATGCGGGACGATTCCGAGTCGTTCCAGTCATTAGAAGTCAAGTACTTGTTCTGTCTTGCCGAAACAACCGAGTCTCCAAAGTTGGACATGGACGCTTCACTCTGGCTGCCACTCGCAAGCGATGAAAGCTCGGACATGTTGCTGATGCGGTAGGCGTCAATTTCGGCTTCGTTCTGGTGTCCAGCAGCACCCGATGCGCCGTAGCTTACCTTCTCTGAGTACTCATCCGTGTCAAGGCTGCTCTTCGGAAGGGAGTGCATGGAGCTGCCGTTGCTTGAGTTGAGCTCCGAGCCACGCTCCGCTGAGGCCATAATGGCCACCGACGATTCTTCACTCATCATGTTTTCGGCAGACTTGTCGTTATTGCGGGCCGAGATGTTCGCCACGTACGTAAGGTCAATCTTGCCATTACCACCGTGGCCATTGAGAGCACTATCATCCATGTCACTCGCAAGTGACGGCGAGTGAAGGTCGAAAGCCTTGTTAGCGTTCATACGCTGCTCCTTGCGACGGCGCATCACAAAAGCAAAGCCCACGACGCCGACGATGCAGCAGCCGACCAAAGCAGCAATGATGATTACACCGTTCGTCCCGAGGAAGCTGTCGCTGCCGGTAGAAGTCGATGCTGACTTGGTCGCCCCCGAGGATCCAGTGTCCGTCTGCGTTGTCTGGTCATCTGAAGTCGTTGGCGCAGTAGTAGTTGTCGATGTCGTGGTCGTCGTCTTTGAGGATTTGGCGGACGTTACATTGTCCTCATTAGTACCTGAGGTCTCAACCTGCTCCGCCGTACTGCCCGAATGAGAAGTGCTGACAGGCGCGCTTGTTGTGCTGTTCCAGTTGCTGGCGGATGAATCCGCGTGTGAAGAACCTGTGGAAGACGAGGGCGCCGAAGTTAGCGGCGGTGCAGTTGTTACGGGCGGAGCAGTGGTGGACCATTCGGTCGAGCTCGAGCCACTTGAACCAACAGATCCTACGCTACCTGTTGTGGACGAAGACGACGAAGAAATAACGGTATCCGTCGACACGACACTGATCTTCTTGAAGACGACATACTCCTCGGCTGAGAGGTTGAGGCTGCTGTCACCCGGCAGGGCCACAAGACCAACGATAATGTAGTCACCCGCGGTCGGCAAAGTGAACGTGTTGGTCTCCAACGCCTTAGTGCCGTCCGTGGCAAAGGCTCCGCTGTTGGTTCCGTCGGCTCCTGTCGGTGTTCCGCCCACATTGGTGGCACAGTTGGTGCCGTACGTGCAGGCCGAAAGCGTCGACGTGGTCACGGCGCCAGGCAGTCCTGTAGTCGAGTCGATGGCATTGGGGAAGATGGAGCTGGTTACGCCCGAGTTCTTCTTGGCCGTCCACTTGACAGTGATGACGTCGCTTACGTGATACTCGGAGGCTGTGAGCGTGAGCGTGAGACCCACGGGGCACCTGCCAACGTTGCTGGCCTCGAGCGAGTCGAAGCTCAACGTCCCGACCGAACCGCCGGACGACACGCCCATGCAGTAGGTGGTGGAGCCGTCCTGCGTGAAGCCGTTGTCAATGTCGACGGCCTGCGCAGCTCCGAGGAGCGCGGCCACCGCTGCGGCGAAGGCAGCGACGACCTTCATCCTGCTAGACAAGTAAGTTTCGCTGCGGAAAAGTAGAGGCCGGCTTTCCTGACTGCGGGGCGTCTACTGCTATGCTGTTCGACTCCTTCGATCGAAGTCGCAGCAAGCAGCAAAAGGCCGAGGAATCTGGAAATGACAGCGCTCCCGACTCGCGGTCTGGTCGGCGCAGGAGAGGAGAGTCGGAAGACAGCGGCGCGCTGGCCTCTCCCTGCGCAACCATGCTGGGCGGCCTCTACTTTACGCCACGAAAGGAGCCCAGCTGGTTTCGCTGCATTTCTGCCCCGAACCGCGGCGCGAAACCTCTGCCGGCGCCGCGTGTAAGTTCGCCGGCGGCGCTGGGCCCAGCAGCATGGAGCGCCGCGCTTGACAAGCACCGGACGCGGGCTGGCATGGGATTTGAGCCGAATTTTCTGCCAAATGGAGCGAGCTCTGGGCTCGCTCACGCTAACACATGCATGGCCTAAGGTCTCCGCTGCGCGGCGGTCACCGCTTGTCGTGCGCTCACTTCGTCAGCAAGACGCTGCGTGATGAACGATGACCAGCTTCATGGTGCAGTTGGCGAGATCCCAAGTATCCCCACAACCGGGCGACGCTATGGTGGACAAGTCTTGCACTATAGAGAGCTGGGGCTGCGTGGAACTCGCGCTTTGAGCGGTGCCAAGATCGGCAAGTTGCAGTGCTCCTCGCAAAACATGGCGGTTCACAGCAGCGCTTATTAACGCTGCAGCTTGCACCTCCGCGCAATCGCACGCCGCCGCGTGCCATGCCTATCGAAACGATGGGCCGAGGTTTGCCTGCAAGAACAGCATGCTCTAGGCGAAATGACAAGCAGTCACTTGCTGCACCACTTTATAGTGCAGAGATCGTCCTCAAGGTCCGATGTCAACGACGCCGCGACTGCAACAAGATCGCGAGGCGGCGACAGCGAATGCTAGTCAGGACTCAGGGCTATTGCAGCGTTTGCGAGTGCTAGGTGCGTATCACCCGCAGTCCAGCGCTTGCCATTACGCAACGAGCTCGTGCCCCTAGGCCGCTGGGTCGCGTCCAGCTAACACCGAGGCCTGACGCGCAATAAGGCAAGGTTGCAAACGCTGCTCGATCTCGTGCTTATTTCGCGGCCAGCGCGACGAGTTGTGCCACGCGCTTAGTCATATTGCTCGCTCTCTACCACTACCGGCCCACATGAGTCCACACGCCGCCAGCGAGCCCCACACCGCGTCGCGGGCTTGTGGCGCTTTCGCTAGGCCCGAGCGCATGTGGTGCATTACTTCTCGCGCCGGTCCATAGTCGCGCCGCGGCCAGAATGCACGACAGCACAATGCTTCTGGCGCTGGGCGCTCCACCTTTCTTTTGAGAACGTTATCGCCCTGCAGGCGGTGCTCGGCGCGAAGTCGCCACTCAGCCACCACGATGGCACTTGGCTACCAAGTGATGAAGATTGCCAGCAGTTCTTCTGGCTCTGGGGACTATCCAGAACCAGGGCTCCGAGGCATTTGTGCCGCGCTCGTAGCGAGCACGTGACAAACATAAGACTACAACATGCGAGGACACATACACATATCATGCCTTCGTCGTCAAAACTGACAGGAAGCCTTTGTATTTGGTTATCAGATCTCTAGCGCGGCGTGGTCATCAACCGCGATGACGTAGGTATCTTCGCTCAGCCCGGCACCTTCTGTGGTGTCTACTTTGGTCTGCATTGCGGCGGCTGGCACGACAAAGTCCGCGGGTTGCTCCCAGCTCGTTGCCATGGTCTCCACGTTCATGAAGTACGGCAATTGGCTCGCCGGGTCGATGTACATGACCCAAGGGCTGGCGCCAACTGCTGCAGCTTCAGCTGTTGGGCCGGATTGGATCGATGCCACGACCTCGGGGCAATCGATGCTGGCGGCAGGCGGCTCCCACGAAGTCTCGCCGGTTTGTGCGTTGTAGTAGAACAGCTGCCCGCTCGCCTCGTCCAAGAACTCTTGCCAGGTGCCTGGTGTCGGCTTGGACTGTTCGCTCGGCGAGATTGCGACGTCTGTTGTAATTGTTGCCACGCGCGGAGTTGTGGGCGTAGCGCGAGACGAATTTATGGCGGGGTGGTCGTTAGGACCTGTCCACTGCGTCTCGTTCGTGGTGGGGTTGTAGTAGAAAGACTTGTTGGTCGCGCTGTCCACATAGCGCTCCCAATGCGGTTGCACCTCCGCGTCTCTAGAGACTTCGACCACGGGTGGAACGTCTGCTTTCGCATCGTCAAAGAATGCTAGCTCTACTAGCATCATGGAAGAAAGAAGACCTCCATCAGCCGGGGCTTCATCGTTCTGGAACTTGAACTCGGTCTTAGAGCTCGATACAAGCAATGATTCCTCATCCTTTACTTGTTGCGGCGAATCGAACTCGGTAGTAGCGTCGGTGCTGTCGACTACCTCATCCGTGACCTTATCGGCGAGTTCATCATGCTTTTCCATGCTCGTCTCATGTGTATTAGTCATCTCAGAGCTCAAGCAGTGTACCAACATCGTTGACAACTCTTCCCCACCTTCCTCTACTCTCCGAGCAGAAACCTCTTGCACCACTTCTTCATCGCCCTCCTTTGAGTCGTCGAAGAGGTTAAGGCCATACTCGCACGAGTCCTTCCGAGCCCCAGGTTTTACGTCCTCGTCCGATGGCTCTGCCACCTCGCTCGAGGAAGCTTCAGGCGACATCTCGAATCCTATCGCACTACTTACCGAGATCGGTGCAACTTGCTGGACCGCTTCCTGCAGGCCATCCATAGCGTTTGCGTCGTCAGTAGCCACTGGACTCGCATCGTTCCCACCTGACACCGCTGTCATTGTGTCCACCATAATTTCCTTAGCCTTCTTGGGCTTCTGCCGCGACTTGCGCCGTGCTTGACGGCGCTGCTTCGCCACCATGAAGCGCAGCTGGTCCAGAATGAGTCGGCGTCGAACAAAGCAGCGATACTGCGCTTGAATCTTGCAAGCTGCCTCATGGCACTCCGGCACGGCATCGCTTTCTAATTTGACAAGCTGCTCCAGTTGGGGCTCAATATCCATGACGACCGAAGCAGCCTTTGCAATTGCCAACTCAGCGGATTCATATTCAGCAACTTGATTGACTGGGTCTTTACGTGGCAGCGTCCGGGTGGATGTGGGCTCGGATTCGGCCAGCTTACGTGATGAAACCCGCTGCAAGAAGAATCGAGTGAGCTCTTGTTGGTGCAGCTGTAAACGATCTTCTTCGGCTGGTTCAATGCTACCGCGGAGTTTTGGAGAGGAGGCTTTATCTGGCACTGCGATAGTAGCTGAGACCTCTACATTGATCGCTGTAGATGTGAGCGATGCGGCAGACTTTTTCTTGTGCTTTCGCGTAGCGCTTTTCCTGCTTGGAGAAGGCTGGGCACTGCTGGCCTTCTTCTTGGACGAGGTAGGCTCCCTACTAGCCGCAGAAGTGGCAGCTTTCGTCGGTGTAGGCTCAGCCTCCACCGCGGAGTTCTCGTTCAGATCGGTAGGCAATACGCTCAGGGCCGTTAACTGGGAATTTGCAGCAACAACCAAGATTTTTTCTGTCTTGGGTTTCTCTGTAGGTAGCGAGTTTGATGGTTCAACATTGGTATGCTCAACCTCTTGGCCTTCGTCAACAGCGTTGGTGCCACGCTTTTTATCCTCTACTTTGCTGCTCAAAACTGGGACTTCCAGGATCTCAGTAGCAGTAACTAACGCGATGTCATTCGCTTCCACTACGCTTACTGGGTCAGCGACAAGTTGGACGAGACTACCGGTCTCAAGAGGAAGGGGCTCCTCTAACGAATCTGCTGGCAGCGACGAATCAACAATTTCAGTCGTACCAAGGTCATTCTGTTTTTCAGCCAGTTGTATGGTGGTGGCTTGGGAGCAATCAGAGCTGGAAATGCCAGACATGGTATTATCTTCAACCACAGAGTTTGAAGATGCTGGAACTGTTGAGGTATCGCTCTCAGCTTCGTTTATTTGAGCGGGAGTCAGCAGTATCGCTGTGGGGTCTTCATCTGTTTCGCACACACTTTTAACGGACTGATCAAATACGTTTTCACAAAGTTCGGGTTTGCTACCCGCGTAGTCTCCATCCGAGCCCAAACGTTGGCAAGCAAGTGGTTGAGGTTCATTTTCAAGTATGCTAGCAGAGATTTCAATTACGTGAGTCTCGATAGTTGAGCACTCAGGTTCGTGAAGTTCCTCCACGTGAAGCAGTCCTAATTGACCGATCTGGAGATTTACATCCAGCGTAGACTCTTTAGCGAACGATGTGTTACTAGGGGTAATTTGAATGCTTGCCAAATCTGACAATTGGTCTCTTACTGGACTCGATGATACTTCCACGAGAATAAGTATCTCGCTTGACTCGGGGAATCTACCACACACGTATGTGGGGGAAACGCTATCTCCCGCTGAGCTTTCTTTTCTGAGGTCTGGTACTTGGTGCATACCATGATCATCATCTCCAGGATTTTCTCGTGCCGTTTGCTCAGATAATAAATTACCTTGCAATACATCTGACGGAAACTCTGTGTCTTGACTCGATACCACACTGGCTGCCTGATCAATGAGACTTTCAGCCAAGTAGCCTTCTTCAACGGTAGGTTGTCTAACCATCTTTGGCGTCAGAGACGACTTATCAGGTCGTTCTAATCCCTCGGTGGGAATCGCTGTATCTTCAGTATTTAGTTGCGCTGGCACGTCAATAGAATCAGTACGTACTTCATCAAAAGGCGCAGCATCGCGCGGTGCGTCCCTCACTTGCTCACAGATACTGTCTTGAAATACTTGTGATTTACTATCTCCAGTTTGCTGGTACTCCCATAGGTTAGGAGGCAGTTTAAGAGGAGGAATCACTACCCTTAAAAGGCATGGCGACTCACTGAATAATGGTTCGCTTCCGTCTGCAGGGTGCTGAAATTCGTTGGAATCACCTACTGTCAACGAGGGTATGCGTAGATCGATAGCCTCAGCGCGATCGTTTTCTTGGTTGCTTCCTGAAATCTGCTCTTTCACACCAACTACTTGATCATAATTACAGGCCGATAATGATCGCGCTGGCTTTGCCGATTTCTTACTCTCTAGGGAATGCTTGCAACTCTGCTGTGTTTTACGAAAATCGTTGGTTTTAGCGGCCTTGGCAGATTGCTGTCCCTTTTTCAATTGGTTTTGCACATGTTTCGATAAACGCAAATGGGTGGTAGCATGACTTTGAAATGCTTCCAGCACTTGAGAGACCCGCTTTTCTTGTGATACTTGTGCTTCATTGGATTCAGGCACAATACCCCTGATGGCTAGCGAACTCGATGATCCTGCTGGGACCCATGGTCCTCTGGTTACTTGGTGTGCGCTCGACGGACGCCGTACTCGTGAGTCCGCTACCTGTTTTTCGTGATTAGAGCTCCGATAATCTATCGGGCTCTCCTGAAAATGTTGTTGTGAATTCTTCTTTTTCAGTAGCTTACCACGGCGACGTGTTTTGTCTTTAATAACTTGTGTATCCTCGGTTCCACCTCTACTGGTATTTTGCTCGCTTCTGCGTGAAGATGTTCGACCTTTGCCTAGCATCATTTGCCGGTCATGTTCTTGCTGTCGCTTTTTTCGGCTTCGAGCGAGGTGAAGGCCACTTCCACAGGCAAGCTCTTTGTTGTAACTGTTGGGTTTCTCTGTGTCAACAGTCTTCCCACGCCTTCTCCTCCTTCGACTTGTTGGCTTGGAATCAACCTCCTGCCGTTGGTCCAGAGTGCTGTACAACAGTTCATACGTCTCTAGTTCTAACCTGCGCAAGGTGAACTGCTTGAATTCTGGACCGCGAGCCAGCATGTCTCTCCATTTGGAGGCTTTTTGCTGTGCGGGCTCACTCCAGTCAACGGGATCGAAAATTTTGCGAAATTTACCGCCACAAGATGTCTCTGACCTATATTTTGCAGACTGGGGTCGCTGTCGCACGGGAATTTCATTCATAGCATTGTCCTCAGCAGTACGTCGTGCAACTGATGCAGACTGTGGTCGAACTCTTGTTACAGCTCGGGCATGCGTAGGAGCTTTTCGGTCAGACTCAGGGCTATCGCACTGCCGAGCATGAAAGAAGTGAGCTTCAAGTGCTGCAGCTCGCGTTTCAAAATCCATTACTGCAAAGTCATCCTCTCGGTGGTGCTCTTCCCGTTGCCGCATGAGCTCCGCAACCCGATCGACACTGAGCCACTGCGCTACTGTATCATCGCGCAGATTATCGCGATCCTGGTCGTGATCGTTTAGCCACTGTGATGTGAAGGCTCGCGTTGCTGAGTCGGTCATCGCAAAGAAGTAAGCAATACCCCTTGTAGCAGTGCGTCACGCTCGCTACCAGGAATACACTTCGTTGCTCTTGTCTCCCTCCACCTTGAAACTGTTTCGTGCTCAAAATATGAAGAGCCGTCAGCAATACTTGACCACCTTGAACGCAGTGTCAGCCTCCCAGGACCTGCAGTAACACAACATCAACAAGCACGCAGCAAAGCTCGATGTTCAGGGGGGTGTGGGCCCTTCTTGATCTTCTTACAACTTCCTCCTCTCTTCCTGTAGCTTGGGCCACGCCCCTTAGTCCATCGTGGCGCGCTGTGATATGATGCGACGCACGCCACTGCAACCGCGCGTCTACTTCCGCTTCTTCTCCGCCCACTTGTCCGAGCCGTAGCACGCCGCCGCGCCGGCTCCCACCGCCAGCACCGAGTTGCGCACTGCCGACCACTTGCCGCGGAACAGCAGCGACGGCACGCCCACCACGACGGCGAGTCCGGCCGCCGCCACCTCCGGGTGCTCGCGTCGGAATGCGTTCGCCTTCACCAGCTCTGCAGCAGCAGGAAACAAGCAAGTGTCAGTACCTCTCCACAAGCCTCAAGAAGACTGCACACCGACGTTGTTGAGCCACCACCAACGCGCCCTTGACAGGCACCAACTGGCCGTCCGCCGCCTTGCGCGTCTCCTGCAGCTGCATCTGCGTCGCGTAGAGCTGCGCGTTGAGGCTCACGCGCGCCTCGCCCAGCACCTTGCGCAGCTGCGTGCCCTCGCTGCCGTCGGCGCGCTGGAACACGTCCACCACGGGCGCCACCGCCGTGCGTGCGGCCGCCCAGGCCTGCGTCGCCGCCTCGCGCATGGCGTGACGGGCCGAGCTCGTGAGCTCCTTGGCGTGGTCCACCTCGCCCAGCACGGCGTCGCGCGCCTGGTTCACGGGCCCGGCGGCCGCTTCGCGCACACTCTTGGAGGCCTCGTCCAGCTGCTTGCTCACGGCGCCCAGCGCGCCGTCCCACGGCTTGCCGCCCTTGTCTGCGTCCGCCATGCTCTCAGTGGCCGCACGTTGTTTGGCTCGCTCCACGTTGAAACCTGCTGGAAACCGGCGGAAGGCGGGTGTGCGTCACACCAAAACGTGTGGGCAACTTCAATTTCATGTACTGCACACAACGACCTGGAAGTTGCCTTTTGTGTCATCTAACGGCAGAGTGATGGACGCGGCGGAGACGCAGCTGGCGCGCGCGCTGGCGACGCTGGTGGCGCGCGACCTGCCGCTCTCGCGCGACCTGGAGACGCGGCTGGACGCGTATCTGCAGCTGGAGGAGCTGCTGCGACTGGAGGACTCGGAGGCGTCGGTGCGCCAGCTGCAGACGCAGGTGCCGGCGCTGCTGCTGGAGCTGCGGCTGGACCTGCAGCGCCGCCCGCTGCGCGACGTGCTGCTGGCGGCGCTGCGCTGTCTGTCCTACCTCATGCACCACCGCAGCCTGGCCGCCGCCTTCCCGGCCGAGCAGGCGCGCGCCGTGCTGGCGGAGCTGGTGCAGCTGCTCTTCTCCACGCAGGACCAGAGCACGTACAAGCTGTGCTTGTGGTGTCTCTCGGTGCAGAACTTCCCGGCGGAGACGCACACGTCCCTGCCGCGTATAGTAGAAGGACTCGTGCAGGCGGTGGTCAACCCCTTCAAGTCACGAGCCATCGAGGTGCAGGCGCTCAAGGGACTGCTTCTGCTGCTGGTCAAGTACCCGCAGCAGGTGGCCGAGGACGCGGCGGTGCTGAACATTTGGGTGCGGCCAATTGCAAGTCGACTCTCGAGCAGCGAAGCGGCAACGAGAACGCAAGCCAGACTGGTGCTGGAAGAAGCGAGCAAACATCGACACAAGTGGTCGCAGGAGACGAGGACCATGGTGCAAGACTGTGCTGTCAAGTACATGCTGCCTGTCATGAAGACGCACATGGATCGAGACCGACAGAAGGACGCGGTGTATCTGTGGCAATTAACGCTCGTTCTGCTAAAGTCGAGATTCTCGGCTGATCTTGCAATGCTAAACGAGGTGTTGTACGTCCCAGAGAAATGCATGGAAGATGAGGACGCCGCGGTTCGCCTCATGACGATGCAAGCGTGGGCAGAGCTTGTCGATATTTTTCATGAAAGCAAAGACTGGTTGTTTAAGAAAGCCGTCGTGAATTTGCTAGTGTGGCCTATTAACGAGTGCTTGAAGCAGGAACGATTGTTAAATGTTGCAGATGCAGCATTTACGTCATGGCAGAAGATTGTGTGCGTTGCGGTGCAAGACTTTAACGAGTTCTGTAATTCCAATGATACAACCGCACAATGCTTACCGGCATGGAGAAAATGGCTCGGTGAATTGGTCATACTTCCTGTGCTGACAGTGATGCAGAAGCGAGATGTCAGCGTTGGTAAGCCGTCTACGATTGAGCTTGAGCGATTTGTTAAGTTTGTGAAGAAGGTATGGGAACCTGCTGGACACGAATATGGCAATTCTAAAGAAAAAGCTATTCCTGCGCGGAATGAGAGCAGCAGCAGCACTACGATGGGTGGGTCATCTACAGATGGATCAGTAGGCACGAAAAAGCATGTGCACGCTCAAAACTCGATGTCACGCTTACAAGTGGACAGCGTCGCGTTGCTCAAGATACTTGATGAGTTGAGCCTGACAAGAGAACCAAACTGTCGCCCTATCACCTCAAAGCTGGTTGGACTTGCATTTCTTTTGGAAGATGTTTCTAGTGCTGTTCAGAACTTGATAGAAGCATCAGATGATATCCGCGAAGAGCACAACAAAAGACTGGGGAACGAGCTAGTGATGACTATTTGGAAGGGGTTTTGCCAGCGCATTCATTCAAGTGATGCCCAAAATGACGCCTTAAGTTCTAATGTAAGCAAGGCGTCAAAGCTAAAGCTACGCGCCATGCGGATGTCCATTGATTTTGCATTCGGAATTTTGGTTTCACGCTCAAACGAAGCTTGTGCTCCAGTCTCAACCGAAGTACTAACATTGTTGGATCAAGCTGGTCAAAAACCTGAAGTTGTTGTGGCCTCTGTGGGATTTGGATTGGAGTGGCAGTTGAAACTATTAGCCCCACTTGTGTCTGGTGTTACACATGCTGGAGACCTCCAGGTAGTAATGCTTCACTCAAAGAGTAAACTGTTTGAGCATATTGCCCGGCGCATGGACTATTTGAAAGACATGTATACCCAGTGTACCACGGTGATGCAGAAGTGGGAGGACAGTAAAGCAGGTGAACTGCTAGTCGACTTTTCGTCAAAGACAAACGTGCTACCATACGTTCTTCTGAATTTACTCTTTGAGTATGCAGTTTTCGTTGATGATACGAATAATAATTACGGGTGTGGACAGCAAGCCACACTTTTGAATTTGGATATTGTTGTGAAGAAGTTGGTGGAGAGCGCAAAATCAAGTGGTCAGCAAAAGTCACGTGGTCTGAGCACTTTACTTCGTTTTAGCGAGGATGCCATTCAAGCAGCCCATTATTTGTTCGATGATGAGGCTGGAGGGTCGGAAAAGATAAGCATGCTCAATACTCTAACCACAATTTTAAGCAGTTCGTCGGAGCATTCATATGAAAGTCAGCAAAATGCCTCTCTGCTGCTAGATTTGCATCAATCGAAGGGGAATCCTATCGCTTCGTCAGCTATCACAGCCAGCTCTGCAGAGTTTAGCGCTACCTCCAATACCAATGAAAAAACAGCTGTGCACGGATCCGATTTTGTATCTGCATCGTTGGATACAAGTACATCCTCGCCGTGCCTACTAAGCGGGGAAATACTAGCCATTTCAAATGTCAGCTCTGATCCCATGTCAAAAGATGCCCGTTCCACAAAGAAGGGCAGCGGCTTAAATTGTAGCCCAGATGCCGATGCTGTGAATAATAAATTTGACGGATCACCAAGCACTTTGACCCCGAGAAAGGCAGACATTTCAGAACAAAACAAAACTGCAAAGATTCAGCTGCAGCCCGCTGGATCTCAATCTGCTCCGCCAAAGTTGGTGAGCACCCAAAGCGGAGGGCATTCAAAGCGCTTAACTCTTGACACAGCACAGTGCATTTATCCGGATCTTGTTGGATGCGCAGAAAGCATTGCGTCGCTGTATCGGCATTTCCCTATGGGGTTTAGGCCGTTCTTCTCCTTCTACAAAGTAAAGACGATTGGTGATTTAAGTGCGCTGCCCATAGAAAGAGTGAGAACGTTCGGGTTAAAGGAGCCTGTAAGCACCGTTCGAAGAGCTCTTGAAGAGTATAATGGGAGAAAGGACCGCATGAAGTCTCTAACGGGTAGTCCTTTCCGACAGAGGAGTGGTTCAATGTCAACGAGTCCGGCAATTCCCACACCGCCTTCACATAAGCCATCGAAGCGGCCATTTAATTTGGAGTGTGGCGGCACCGCTTTGCTACCTCTTGAGAAGCGCCAGCACAAGCGTACAAAACGATCTTTACTGCTGGATGAAGATGGTGGTGATGATGGAGAGGAAGAGAGCGAAGGAACACGGCGAAAACCCAAGCTAGCAGACCGAGTAACATTCTGCCTTCAATCTGGTGATGCAGGTGAAACTCGTATTACTCGTCCCGGTGAGGACTCACAGGATCAGCTCAAGCCATCTGAGAAGGCTAACGAAAAGGAAAGTGTCCAGGAGAAAATGGATACGTATACGCTGAAGTTACTTCAGCATCTTCGACGATCAACACACTACATGGACAAACTGGTAACTGAAGAGGAAAGTTTGCAGAGTCAAGAGGAGAGTCTACAAGCCAGTATTGCAACAGTGGGTGGGGTGATCACCAATTATCAAGAAGCTCATAATTTAATATTAAGATTAACAGCGCAGCTTCAAGTAGCTGCCGAAGCAAGTTCCAAGCGATGCAATAAACTGCTACATCAGCGTGGGCAAAAATGAGCCCCGCATCGATATAAATACTAGCAATAAAAACGTTGAAACGAGTTGTTCGAGTGGGGGCCATGAAGTCTCTGGTGCCATGGAGTGGTTTGGAAATCGAGCGGCAGGAGATAGCTCTTGATGAGAACAGAGAGGGTGTACTTGTTTCGACTCCTCATTGGCGTGTGCGCAAAGGCACCTACAGCGGTGCAAGCGTAGCAATCTACTCCTGTCGTTCAACACCTCTCAAACAGGAGCTGTGGATAGCTGCTTTAGGTACATTGCAACAGTTTGTAGCACCATTTCCTCACCCAAATATTGTTCAGTTTCTCGGTGTTGTGGCACCTCCAGAGCAACTTCAAAGCGAGTTTCCACCGCCACACGAATGTATTGTCATGGAATACTTGCCGATAAGCCTGTATGATGTTCTGCACCACGATCAAGTAGCTTTGTCACGTCGGGAAATTTCGTTGATTGCTATCCAGGTTTTGCGGGGACTGTTATTTCTGCATCGAAAGAATCATAGTTTGGGTTCTTGTTTGACCAGCAAAAAAGTAATGTTGGACGGAGCGAACCGCGTCAAGCTGCGCCGATTCGGGTTGGAAATGGTACTACGATCTGGTGTCGCTCCTTCGCAACTATCGAGCCCAGCCTTACAAACTGTCTATGAAATGGCACCTGACCCTCGTCAAATATCAAAGTCCTCCGTGGAGTGCTCCTCTGCTTCACCACCTCGGTTCAGTTCGGTAGCTTCTGACTGTATCAGCCAACGTGGTACCCCTGCTGCACAACCTACAACTACTGTACGGGATTCCAACTTCACATCCATTTCGCAAGATCTCTTTGCTTTTGGTGTTCTTCTGCTGGAAATGTGCACAGGGAAGAAGCCAACAAATGAACTATTCAATCGAATTTCGTGCGCAAAACAGATTGACCCGGTCTTCTATGACATACTGAAGCATACGTTATCACTAAATGGTACTATTGCGGCGGATAATCCAAGGCAAAAGTCTTACCAAGTCTCAACAGAGGAATTACTCACTATACTTGTTGTAAACGAGCAGCAACGGGTCACTGAAGAACTAGATTTGTCCTCGTCGTCGTTTCCTTCTTTTATACATGCTGACCGGTATATTGCCACCAAGGAAGCAAACCAAGTTGATCTCAAACTTCGAGAACGAGAACGCCGAGAAGAAATTGATTTGAAGCGTCTTGCTGCTGTGGAGCAGGAGCTGCTGGATGAGCAACGAAATTTTGCAGTGCTAGTTCTTCAGTTAGAACAAGCCCAAAAAGATAAAGCACTCGAAATGGCGGAAAAGCAGCAATTACAGATCCAGTTACTTGCGCAAGAAGAGACCAAATTTCAGTGCGATGAACAGATAAAGCGCCTCGTAGCAAAAGTACATAACCAAGCAGCAGAAGTGCTCTCGCTTCAGGATTGCGTGGATAAAGAGCGTGAAAGAGTTGCGTCGTTGCAGTTGGCTAAACTAAGCGATGCCGAAGAGAAACAAGGTCTTCTCTTCGAAATTCTTAAACTAAAAGAAGAAAAGCGCAAACTTACAACAGAGAAGCAAGACGTTGAAACTGAGTGCGCATCGATTGCCCGTAAGGTAGGAAGTGAAAGGGAAACACTGGAAGATCTAGAAGGTCGACTGGCTCAAGCAATTCACCGGTGGGAAGAAGAAAAACGAATGCGACGGAAAGCGGAACGGCAGGTCGAAGCTACCGGGCGACAACTGCTACAAATGGAAGAGGAGCGATGCAGCTATTCTAGCGCGCTGCAACACAGTCCGACGAGAAAACTTGCTCCAAAAGAGTCTCTGTCGTACGTGCTTGCGCTTAAGGATAAGGAGATAGATGAACTCTCCCGCCAGCTCCAGGAAGCTACTGAAGGACAGGCATTGTTGCAGGACAACAACGCTCGATTTGAAGCGGAATGGAAAAGTCTTAGCAGTGAAAAAGAGGATTTGCTTGCTCAACTAGCGGGTGCTCACAGTGAAATGCTGTCGTTGACCTCTCAGATTGGAACACAAGACGGGGTCATCACTGGGCTACAGAAACAACTTGAGGCTGCTAACACAGAAATTAAGGCACTGAAGTCTAGAATCGTGGATTTCGAAGAAGAATTAGCCCGAATAGCTTCAAAGAAAGTTGAAGAAGGTAGAGCAAATATGAAGGTATTCAGAGAAAAGTGCAGGTTCACTAACATTTTGTTGTATTAGAAAAGGCGCGGAGGCTACGGCAGTGCTTGACACCTCAATGCGATGCACCTCGATATCTTGTTGGCACATCGGGGTACTGCAAAGAGTGTGAAGAGCGTGCTAGTCGATCAGGCTCGGCATTGTCTATTCGAGA
Organism: Phytophthora taxon juncus; assembly: GCA_033558005.1. Lineage (NCBI taxonomy): Eukaryota > Oomycota > Peronosporomycetes > Peronosporales > Peronosporaceae > Phytophthora > Phytophthora taxon juncus. Next base: position 907,138 of record JAUCEE010000017.1, read on the forward strand.
CCCTAAAACGGCTCGCCGTCGACGTCATCGTAGTTGGGATGATGCAAGTATCGGTGGTATTGGAATCCGCAAGAATGCAAAGAATATTCCGGTGATGAAGATCGTTCACGTGCTGACTACGGGTGATGATACTCGCGTTAAGGACACCGACCAGCAACAGCTTCTTGAAGCGGTCAAGCAGCTAACATTGTTGCTAAAATCTGATCATAGCCTAAAAGATGATTTACCGGAGTGCTTGGTGATAAAGTCACTCCTAACACTTATGCACCAGCACAAAGGTAGTCTCGTGCTTCAGCTAGAGTGCTGCAGGTGCTTAAGTGTAGTTGTGTTTAATCACGATAGGAATCGCCTTATCGTAGTGGCAGAAGGCGGTGTCGATCCTGTTGTAGCAGCCATGAAAAACTTTCAGTTAGAGGCGAAGTTACAAGAAGTGGGTTGCGTCCTTCTGACAAATCTAGCGCACAACTGTGGTAAGTTTACTCCAGTTATGTACGTTGTAGATTGCTTTGGTGGACATGGTTAACACCCCTTAACAAATACCAGAGACCAATCGCAACCGCATTCTCGATGCGGGCGGAATTGACGCAGTATTGCAGGGTATGCAAAATTTCCCGGAGAACTGTGGCCTGCAAAAGCGTAGCTGTTGGGCTCTGCTGACGCTAGCAGGATCAGGTATTATTTTATTTATTTCTACGCTTAAGTCTATTCTAACGCTTTCTGGGTAGACTCAATGTGCGACAGCATCGCAATGCGCGGTGGCCTCGGTGCTATCATTGCAGCGATGCTAAACTGTCCAGCAGACGAACTGGTTCAATTTTATGGGAGCTGGGCCCTCGTTAACTTGCTCTCAGGTACTGAACGACTTCAGGCTTTCGCGCGTCGTGAAGGAGTGCGAGAGGTGGCAGAAGCAGCGCATGCGTGCTTTCCAGGGCATGAAGGCATTCAGGAGAAGACACTTGAAATTCTGCGGCTGCTTGGGTGAAGATGGTTGTAAACTTTTCTATTATATTTTTTTTTCGCGATTACTGCTCCGCGAAAGAGTACTGCACGTCCCTGAGTACCAGTTCACCCTCCGCTGTCGAAGAGAGCCTGCACTGCGACGAAAAGGTGTCCCCCGGTTGATATGCAACAATTCGTTGTCCTTGCAGCCCCAGAAAGATTTCATCCTCACAAGTGGCCTTAAAACAGTGCTCTACTTGAGCACTCACTTCTAAGACGACTGAATCTGACGTTACTGAACCATGGCGGTAGACGCGACACCTATAGAGATATTGGAAGTGACCGGTTAGCTGGTACCGCGAGAACAAAAGTCATGCCGCTAAGACGTACCTAATCTTGCTCGGTCGAACAGTATCCAAAAGATCGTCACTCTTGACGGAAAGCACCACGCTAGCAATGTGCAGAGAGACCTGGAGGTGTCTGGTGTCTACTTTGCCGTCATCTCCCACTGCAGAGTCGACTACAAGCATTCGTTGCTTGTCGACCTGATATGATTTAGGCTCGGAAGAAAAGCCATTATCCCAACGAAGGGTAAATGTTGTCCATGGCTCGGTTCGTGCGACTGCCACAACCATACGAACGGCATTGAGATAACCAAACTGCTTACCTCTGGTTTCACTCCACACATCCTCAGAGAGTCGGCGGCCATCCAGCGCTTTTCCATTAATTGTGACACTGCCAGACAGGTTGATCACACTGGCATCGGATCCGATACTAACAGTAGATGCTCCAATCGTGATATCACTCGTAGACTTTCCGCCAATGTCTATTTTATTCGATTGCGCAGAGAGAGCTGCGCCAGTGATTGAGGTTGAGCCTATAGCAATCGGCATTTGTTAACACACGCCCTGTATCTCATTGAATAAATAATGTGGTATGCTTGTCACGCACCAGTCAACGATAGAGAGTCGCCAAGAATACTGGTTTTGCTGGTATCATCGCTGCCAATGGTAACTGCATCTGCATTCTGTCCGACCACGAGCGTATTCATTGCATCCACGACCACGGACTTGCCCGTCAATGTAACTTCGGATGCTGCAAAACAATACAGAAAGTACACATGTGAGATAACAGTTCTTCAAATCAATCAAACCATCAAATCTAGCAACCAACCTTCAGAGCCCACTGTGATACTAGAGCTAAAAAGCTCAAGGCTAGTGCCTGCGGGTGGAAGAACTGTAGCATTCGCACCAGGTCCGCCAATAGTTACATGTGTGGCTTCGACTGATGCGATACTTGTTTTTCCTTTAGCACCCACTCGAAACCGCGGAGGGTTTGCTCTGACTGCAACATCCGTAATGGACAACAAGGAGGTTGTGGTGGAGCTGCCGTTGAAGTGAACAAGACCTGAAATGGTCGTGACGGCTTCAGGATTTTGCGTATTAATGTCAATCGAGTTGGCGGCATCCAACTGGATAGTAGATGATGACACTTTTGTCACTTGCTCCGACGTCTTAGTGTCACCGATTAGAATTGACGAAGCCCTGCTGCCAATACCAACAGTTTTCGATGCATCAAGGGAAGCACTGAAACCCTGGATTTTCACCATTGACAAACCTGTCTTGCCTATTTGAACTGATGGTGAAGATGCACCAACCCGAACATCATTGGAGTTAATGTGAAGCTCCGATAACTCGATCTCTCGGTTATCAAGCGTGATACGCTGTGACGACACATTAAAACGACCACCTCCAACCTTAACTTGGGTGGTATCGTTCACAGCATTTTTCTCGTTAAACGATACAAGTCCATGGACATTGACCTTATGAGTCGCACCATGACTGCCAATTTCTGTAAGCGATGAAGCCGTCTGATGCAAGCCAGCGTTAATTATGATGGATCCGTACTCCGATTCCGAGCTGGTACTTTGACCACCGACTAAAGTTACGTCACCACCCGTAGTCAGTCCGTTACCACCCACGATTCGTACATCACCGCCTTCTTTCTGTGTGGAAGTTGTCTGACCAGCGACTTCTAGGATAATACTCTCACTTTCTGCAGCAGTAGTGTCTGGTTCTAATGCTCGGGCACCATCATCTTCATCATTGCTATCACCAAAAATTCCCGGGACCGAAATGCGTACCTTCTCGTTCGTTGAAGACCCCACGTAAAGTGTACCTGTTTCAAGGTGAAATGCTTGGGAGGTAGCCAAACTGGACGAATTTTCATCGTTTTTGATTGTCAAGTCATTGCCAATACTGATGAGCCTGCGCGTTCCATCCAACGTAATACCACTTGATGTCGGGTCGTCTGATTGTGTGTTTGCCACCGTCACCGTTCCAACCGGATCGACAAAAAGTAGCGGCTTGCCGCCAGCACTCGTAACGACGGCTCCAGACCGAGAAACAAGATTCAAATCACCCTGCTCCTTCACTCCTCCAGAGCTATTGGCAGCTGTGGTCATCACTGTGCCGTCATCGAATACAACGCCTTTCCTGGCACTTAAATAGTCAGCCTCAACCATGGGAGCTATCACACCGCGAATTAATACAACCGTACTCAGTTAGCTCCTTTGGCAAGAATTACACGTGAAATATGCCATACTTACACTCCACCCTGTTCGTGAACAAAGATGTCCCGTTGGCAAAGAACGTCACGCCGAAAAAGTTCTGCGTCTCTCCGGCTTCCATTGCCCGTCGCCCAATTCGTAGCTCGCCGTCATCGAAGGTAATCATGCCCTCCGAGTAGACTGAGTTGGAGTAACCTACACGCCAAAGCAAACTTGAGAACAGCAACAACAACCACAGGCTTGTGACCGCCACCTACCGCTCTTGAGGAATATCTGCGCGTCGTCCTGCGCCACGACCGTGAACCTGTTGTCCACCGTAGTGCCAAACAGGTCGTTCTGATGGGACTCGAAGAAGTCTGACTGCGTGAGGTAGATGGTGATGCAGCTCATGAGCGCGAAGCTCAGCAGCGTGAGCGCGCCAATGGCCGTCCAGAACACGTCGTGGTCCTCGCGTTTGCGACGTCGCAGAGTGATGCGCTGCAAGATGCCGCCGCTGGACCTGTAGCGGAAGCTGCGCGCGTCGGCGTCCGAGTGGAAGAAGCCGCGACGCCCGCGCAGCCGTCGCAGCCGCTGCACGCCGATGCCGGCGGCGCTCGCGGCCGCGTCGTCGTCGTCGTCGATCAGCAGCGGCCCGTTGCGCAGGTCGTCGCCCGGCGAGTCCATGGGGATGGCCTGGCGCCCGCGTCTGTATGCGTGCTCCTCTGCCTCGGCCTGCGCGTCGTCGTCTTGCATCTCGTGCGCGTCATCCTGGCGCGGCGCGGCGTTGCCGTCGTCGTAGCGGCCCTGCGCGTCGGCGCCGTCCAGCGTCAGCGCGCGGCGGCCGCGGCCCTCGAGCAGCGCGGGCCCGCTGCTGGCCACGTCGATCACCTCGTGGTCCTTGGGGGACGCCGGCATGTGCTCGGGCTCAGGTGACGTGGAGTAATCGTGAACACGCCGATGGATAGCGCGCAGAACCGTGGAGTGGACTTTATAGCAAGTGCTGTATATAGTCCTCTTCTCTAATTTGATGTTTCCTCTTGTATGTTATATACTGATCGTTGTGTAAGGTTATTGACGGTACCGTTCCGCCGTTGGATCCGCAGATGAGTTGTACGGTGAACACTTTTGAGGCCTGCGGCGACGACGTTGCAGTTGGCAGCTTCGGCGTCTCACTTGCCAATTTACCTCGGAGATGGCACCTCCAGAGACCGGGCGCGAGCCCTACGTGCTGTACTCGTACTGGCGCAGCAGCTGCTCGTGGCGCGTGCGGGTGGCGCTGGAGTGGAAGGGCCTGCCGTACGAGTACCGCGCCGTGCACCTGCTGGCCGGCGGCGGCGAGCACCTGAAGGACGAGTACACGGCGCTCAACCCGAACCAGGTGGGTGACGCGCCGCTGGGACGGCGGGTTTATTGCGGTGCTGCTGACGCTTCTCGTCTCTTGTTGCACCGATCGACAGCGCCTGCCCACGCTCGTGGTGGACGGCCGCGCGCTGCCGCAGTCCAGCGCCATCCTCGAGTTCCTGGAGGACGCGCACCCGGAGAAGCCGCTGCTGCCCCGCGACGCGTTCGCCCGCGCCCACGTGCGCAACCTGTGCGCCATCATCGGATGCGACATCCAGCCGATCCAGAACCTGGCGGTGCAGGTGAAGGTGCGACTACGTGTGGGCACTGGGGATGCAGCAGATCTATTGACGTTCTGATGCGCAGGCGACGGAAAATCTCCCGGAAGAGCAACGAGCCGCCAAGAAGCAGGAGTGGTCGAGATACTGGATCGAACGAGGGTTTGAAGCGCTGGAGCGGGAGCTGACGAAGACGGCGGGCGCGTACTGCTACGGCGACGAGGTTACGCTGGCAGATCTCTATCTGCAGCCGCAAGTGTACAATGCTAATCGCGTCGGCGTGGACATGTCAAGGTTCCCGATCATCACGCGGATTTCGGCGGGACTGCAAGCTGTGCCAGCTTTCCAGAAGGCCCATCCGTCCCAACAACCTGACGCCGTGAACTAGGGCGTTTCAGGCAATGAAACGTGAGATATGGCAGAAGCTGCTGTGGTCTGTTCAAACGAGTTACCAAACTGAAGAAGCAATAGTTGACACTGCTGGGCCTGTTTATTTCTATTTCGTTTCTTTGAAGGTGCGAAGCTTCTCCTTGACTGCCGTCAAATGTTTTTTAATGGTTCGGACCTGCTGTTTGTCCACTTCGCTTTGAGCTTTCTCTAAAGCCAGAGCGACTTCCATCTCCTTTTTGAGTTTTACATACTGCTCCTGCGACAAATTATCCCCGAAAGGCGAGCTTAGGAGTAAGTCGGCATCGACACTGTCGCGAAGTGTGCGGAGCGTGTTCGCAAAATCGTGAACGCAACGCTGGCGACGGTAGTTGAACCACGGCTCAAAGTGAGGCGACTTTATAAACGCCGTATACAGAGCCTTCCACTTGGCTTGCTTGATTTGTGGCGGGAGCTTTCGTGGCTTAATGCTCGAAAGAAAGCCTGGAAGGGTAAAAGGCTTCATGTAATCCTCCGCACTCATGTACAGATTTGACCGCCTTCCACTCGGTTTCCAAATGCCGAAGTATTGCTCAAATGGGTGCAAGAAGTCCTTCGTGAGCTTTCGAAAATGCTGCTCAAAGCAATAAAACATTTCAGGCAACAAGTTAGTGGTAGTAGTAGCGCTATTGAAAGGATGATTCCCACCTTTCGAAGAACGGCATTGTTGATTGTGACGAAGGGCTCTTCTTCATGATTTGTAGTTTGGGTAATATGAATCTCCGGCGGAGAAACGAGTTGGTGAAGAACAGTGACATCAGGTACCATATAGCGGGGGCAACGCCTTAACAGCTACGTCCATACGGTTCACGACGTCAGTAAACTAAACGATGGAGAAAAAAATGATGTTACCTACCATGGGGCGATGACTGTTTTCAAAGTCATCCAACTCCACATTCTTCTGGATTCGGAGGCAAATAGTTCCTGTTTCTTCTGGTTCCACAGTGTGTTCAGCTCCGCTACCACCTGAATTTCAAGACGTCTTCAGTGAGACAGGATGCATCCCTGACTGTGAATACAAAGTAAGTTCTTGCCAAACCTTTTCTGTGCTGGCTTTTGGGGGGCTCTAAGAACGGAAATATTAGCGCATTGGGCCAGTGACTCAACGACTGTACATAAATACAGGTATTAGTGGAGGGGGGAGGGGGGGGGAGGCTTGTAAGTGCAGAAACAATGGGTACAGTTTAGGGGTACAGTTTAGTTACCTTCGTGAAGAACGGATTTGTAGTTCCGATAACAGTCACATCCTTCGGGCTGCTAGCACCATTATTTTGTCTGCTCGCCAGTGCCTACAAGAAACAAAATCAGCACTTCATATATGACAAGTGACGCAAGTGGTTGTGAAGCTTACATCAAAGTCAGATTCGTAAACTGTGAAATATGGTCGGCAATCTCCTTGAAACTGAAGCGGGGCAATCAAACTGGCGACGTTCATATTTAGTGAAAAGACAGAACGAGCCAAGGTGAGAGGATACAGGATGACCAACCAACCTGGTGAATGCAAGCGCAGCTTGGCTGCACGTTCTGGCGTGGGGAGACAAGATTAGAAAGCTTTCCCCAGTAATTGCGAGCTGCCAAAGGAGCCATAACGATTCTTCGAGGCCCACGAAACTGGAATACAGCCCGATGTTCTGCGAAAAGTAAGTGAAAGAGAAAGTAAATGCGTTAGACGCGGGGTACGAGCGAATATATATGGAATTCAGACACACCTCAAAGGGAGTTGATTGGTGTGTTCGCTTCGAGAGTAGAAGATCTCCAAAAGATGGTGACGGTGGATGTTGTCTCTTAGAGACGACAAAATTTCCTCCTCTAACAAGCACTGTCTCCTCGTTATCTTCGTCTTCGTCAGCGTCATCGTCAATGTCATTGAAGTCGGGTACATCGATCGCATCATCGTCTCCCTCAACAATGAAATGTGAATGAAGAGGTGAGTCTCCGTCGGACTCATATTTTGTGTCCAAGTGCTCATAATTGAGAAGCTTTGGGATGATACACGAGATGTAGGTTCCTGCCAATGGCAACACCACGGGAGAATCATACACCATCTCAGGCCTATCGAGCAAGCCAAGTCATTAGATTCAGCTCCAGACCTCTTCAGCCAAATCCAAGGCTGCTTACCACTCCTTGATGTTATTGTACACGGCCGCCAAGACCTGCGGACCGACTTTGAAGAAGAGCGGGCCGATCACGCGCAGCACGCGGTCGTACAGATCCACATACGGCTTTGTGCTGACCAGGACCAGTGCTTTCTGGAAATACCCGCGCGTGCGAGACTCGTCCTTCTGCTGACGGAACAGCACGAAGCCGAAGAGCAGCTCGTGGCTGGAGCAAGGCACCCCAGTTAGCAAGCAGATGGATGTCCGTCGGGGCAAAGGTTGCGACTCACTCGCTGGGGTCGTCTCGGAAGCGCACAATGAACTGCGTGTCGCCCTCGTCCTGGTTGTTGCAGTGGGGCAGCGACAGGTGCGCCAGACTCGTCTTGGCCGCCTCCGACAGGCCGCAGCTCGCCGGATGCAGCGCGTCCAGCTTCTGCCCCGCGTCGATGTCGAACACCACGGTCGCCAGCGCGCGCAGGCCGTAGGTGGCGGCGCGCAACTCAGTGCGCGTCGCGTCCATCATGGCGTATAACGGCTGCGATTTTGAGCGAAAAGCGCTGATTGGGCGAAGCGCTGTCGAAAAGAACCAAAGTGCGTCAGCAGCTGGTGAAAAAACCTGCTGACGTTCTCCAGCGCTGTTCGGGGTGCTTGTAGTGTTTGCTCGCCCACAAAGCAAACGAGACTCGATCTACTTCGTAGCAAACTCGATGTTAGGTGCTCATTGGAGTCGACACATTGGTGTCTTGGTCGGTGACACCAGTGAGGTTTGGTGTGTCCTTAGCTTCCACGCTGGGTTCCTGATACGATTATTTACTTTTGTGTTTCTGTACTACTTGGCTTGTGAACTTATCGGCATCTGCAGAGCTAGGATACGCGCTTGAGTGTTGCATCGATTGCAACTGTACGGGCTGTAGTACCCACCAACACTTTTCACGCTTTGCGACTAGGAAAGCATATAGTCGAATGCATATCCCCGGATTGCAATTCAATCGTTAACTCTGAGCTCTCAGTGGAGAAACTTTGGTATAGCAAACGTAAAGTAGCTTTGCATGTTGCAAGAGTACACTCACTACCAAGCTTACAATTTGTGTTTTCCGTACAGCCCAACAACTCAATTAACGTAGTACATGCGACCAAAATTTTGCTGCTGTCGAGAAAGACATAATCCGTCTGTGTGTCAAAGATGCATACGATAGTCTTTAGATATCCGCGCTAACTCCTTTCCATTTGTTGGTCATAGCTGCAGAAAAGCTTTTGCGTCGCCGGAATTGAGCTGATGAGGCGCAGTTGGAGCGATCGAGATGACCCACGGCCGAGGTTTTGGTGCTCGCTCGCTCTTAGCAGGCTCTGGGCTCGAGCTGTAGATATCCCGGATGACACTGGCAGTTACAAGTGAATAAGATCGCGGCACTTCAACCTTGGCTAGGCTGTAAAACAAAACGGCAATTTACCCGTTGCCCCAACTGCATTTTGGCCAATCGCGACGCAAGTCGCCGATCTGATCTGTGGTTGAAACGCATCGCTACATCATGCTGGGGGGACGCGGCCTGGGCGCCGCGCGGCCGGCGTGGCGCAGCCTCGGGGTCTCTCGGATGCGCGCTGTGTCCACCAAGCAGCTGTCCAGACGCTCCACCATCCGCGACGCGCGCGAGCGGGACAACGGCGCGCTGGTGGCCGTGGGCGGCTGGGTTAAGTCCGTGCGCAAGCACAAGTCCGTGAGCTTCGTGAACGTCAACGACGGCTCGTGTCTGGGCGAGCTGCAGATCACGCTGCCCGCCGAGGAGACGGAGGGGGTGGGGGCTAAGCTGGCCGACATCACCGTCGGCTCCAGCGTCTACGCGGAGGGGGAGCTGCGCGAGGTGCCGGGCGGCAAGCAGAAGCGGCTGGAGCTGCATCCCAGCACGCTGGAGGTGCTCGGCAAGTGCGACATCCAGAAGTACCCGCTGCAGAAGAAGTACCACTCGCTCGAGTTCTTGCGCGAGAATCTGCACTTGCGAGCGAGGACGAACACGTTCGGCGCCGTCACACGCGTGCGCAATGCTCTCAGGTAATGACACGCTAGGGAGGCAGATAACTTGTTTGGAGGCGGTGGTGCTGATGGTTGTGGTTCTTGCGTTGTAGTCAGGGACTTCACTCGTACTTTCAGGAGAACGACTTTTTGCACTTGCATAGTCCGATCTTGACCTCGAACGACTGCGAGGGGGCCGGAGAGATGTTCCGGATTGCCAAGATTGGTGGGTTATTACGTTGTTGACGAGGTTCGCCTTGGCAATATCTCATAATGTTTTTCAATCTTGCTGTTGTAGATGGAAAAGATGAGGAGTTTTTTGGCACCCCGGCATATTTGACTGTATCTGGTCAGCTGCACTCCGAAATGTACGCCTGCGCATTAAGCAAGGTGTACACTTTTGGACCAACCTTCCGCGCTGAGAACAGCAACACAACACGCCATCTGGCAGAGTTTTGGATGGTCGAGCCTGAGATGGCATTTGCTGGGCTTGAAGAGTGCGTTGCCTCAGCGCAGGGAGCCGTCCAGCGCTCTGTAGCTCATGCCCTGGATACTTGTTCTGAGGACATTGCGTTCTTTAACAAAAACTATGACAAGCAAATTGCTGAACGCCTAGAGCGTGTCGTGGAGAAAGACTTTGCGCGCTTAACGTACACGGAGGCCATTAGCATCCTTCAAAAGGCTGTGGCGGATGGTAAGGGAAAAGTATCTTTTGAGAAGAAGCCTGAGTGGGGTATGGATTTGCAAACGGAGCACGAACGGTTCCTTGCTGAGAAGTACGTTGGTGGTCCCGTCTTCGTGACCGATTATCCTGCCGATATTAAAGCATTCTACATGCGCAAGAATGCTCCTGACGAGCAGAACCGCGAGACTGTGGCCGGCATGGATCTACTGGTTCCAAGGATTGGTGAGCTCGTTGGAGGCAGTGTGCGTGAGGAGCGTTTCGAAGTGCTGGAGAAGAAAATGCGTCATCTTGGTCTGATTCCCGAGGGAGACGTTGACGAAGACGCAATTGCTTCTGCGGGCGGTGACCTCGATTGGTACTTGGATTTGCGTCGCTTTGGCTCGGTACCGCATGCCGGTTGGGGCCTTGGCTTCGAGCGACTTGTGCTTTTCGCCACAGGTATGGATAATATCCGCGATGTGATCCCGCTGCCTCGCTTTCCTGGACAGTGCAAACACTAGTTGTGCGCCGAACACAACCCTAGACGACTACGTGGAAGTGAAAGACCAGTCACAAGGTACTGCTGGTATCTCTAACTGCACAAAGAGAACTGCGTTTTCATTGTGTACACTTGTTGCTTTGATTTTGCAAATTACGTCTTGTTTGTGGTAGGTTTTGTACATGGATGTCTGTTGATCGTGTTCTGTGCGACTTTGTCGCTTGTTATTCTTCTGCTGCATCACTCCCCCTTCGACATCGTGTTGCGCGGCTTGGCATTACATATATATATCACCAACTAGGTGGTGGTCGGTCCCTGGGCGTTTGTCCTCACTCGAGCCAGCTCTACTGTTTCACGTCGTTATTGTCTTTGCTACTGGATCGGGGAGTAAGTAGGGGCGTCAGTCGCTACCGTGCTAGCGCAGAAAGCTTGAATCGCCATGTGAATCACTGTGGGAACAGTTTACCCAGCAGATCACGGTTGATCTCGAACAGCTTGTTTTTGTCCTCGAGCAGCACCGCGTTTTCTTGCTGTAGCGCTTTCCGCTCGCTCTGCAAAGTGTCTATCTCGCGCTGCTTGTTATCCAGTAGATGCTTCAAGGCCTCGTTCTCCTCTGCAACAAATTTCAGTTGTGCTTGAAGGCGGTTGGTATATAAGCTGTTTCCCAGTAGATAGTTGTGTAATGAGGCCAGGTTCTCGTTCTGGTCGTCTGTCTGCTCTTGTTTTGTGCCCACATCTTTTCCGTCACCCGACGAGGTCCGCGACTTCTTGATGCGAAGGAGGATATTTACCGGGTCGCTAAACGAGTTCGAAAACACAGGGCTCTGGTCTGGGTTCAATTCGGGTCGAGACCCAGGTGCCAAGACCATTGGTTGTGCTAGCATCTCAGGGCGGTTCTCCATGGCTGGATTAACCATGCCCTGAGGTCCGTGCGATGCTGGAAAAGCCTGGAACATACTATAGTCGTACTGCTGCTGTTGCTGTGGTTGCTGCTGCTCAGGGCCACCAGCCTGCTGTCGCTGAATGAGACGACTGCGCACAATATTCAGAGTGGGCAACGCCGTCGAAGTAGGTGTCGCCCCGGCAGCGTATCCATTCAGTTGTGAAGATCCACCGTCTGAGCTAGCGCGACTGCTGTTGCACATTGAAGCATTGTTGCTGTTGCCGCCAGCCATTGACGACGAAGGCATTAACCCCGCCACGCTCATTGACGGTACCGTCGTCGTGTTTACACGGGAGTTGGATCCGTTGGTAGGAGATGCTAGGGGTGCATGAATTGTTGTGCTTGCGAGGTAGTCCTTCTTATCGATTTTCTTGGCTTTTTTCTTGCACTCTGTCGCCGCCACAGGTGAGATGACGTTGTTCAGTTCTGGCAGATACTGGCGGGTCAGACCATCGTGAGAGAAGCTCAGCGTCCCATTCGATGTAGCACTGTGAGGCGTCGTCATGGCACTTAGTGGCATCCCATTGATGGCAGGTTGGATAGGGACGGCAGACGTATTCATCTGGATGTGCATCCCCGTACTTTGGGCGGAGAACCCCTCCGTGTTGCTTTCACCAGAGGGGAGCTTTCGCTTCCCGCAGGGAGACAGTTTCTTGGCTGCTTGGGCCGCGGCAGACACCGTCGTCCCATTGGACGTGGTGCTGCTTGCTCCACTGGCCGGCGTTCGGCGCGGGGCTTTTTTGCGCTTAATGAGCTGCAGCAGCTCCGGCTGGTTCTCGCGGAAGAAGGGGTGACTGAAGGTGCAGATGTCGGTCTTGGACTTGGTCCACTTGCGGAAGCCGAAGTAGTTGAGCTGGCGCTGGAAGCTGTGAAAGTTGGTGTGGTTAAAGTACTTGGGCAGGATCTGCTCCGTGACGACCACGGGGTCCAGGATCTGCAGCGCCAGGCCGTCCTCGGACCACCGGATCACGCGCGAGCTCTCCACGTCCAGGATCTCGTACAGCAGCAGCAGGAACTTGGGCGCCTCGGGCTTGGCGCGCTTGCCGCCCTCCTTGATGGTCGCGAGGCTCCAGCCGTTGGGCGGCGCGCTCGTCGTCGCGGCGGCCGCTTGGCGGGCCTTCGGCGTTCGGCGCTTGGGGGTGGCAGCGGCGGCGCGGGGCAGCGCGTCCGCGTGCGGCTCCTGCTTCACGTCCACGTGCGGCGTCAAGGGCTCCATGAGGCTCGCCACCATGAGGCGCGCGCAACTCGGCGAATGAGGGAAAAAAGAAGCCGCTCGAGAAGCGCCGCGCAATCTTGCGCAAAGATCGAAGGAAAAAAGGCGTCCGAGTCTTAGTCGGGTCACTCGCTGCGGCCGGGCTCGTGCGTGCGTGGCGGTCAAGGACAGCCTCGGCGGAGCGTCTCGGGGCGGCGCGGGCTGGGCGCTAGCGCTGGCAGGTAACCGTGGGGGTTTCGCGAATCTTGGCGAGTGGGGGCCGCCACTCACTCGCGCGTTGCAGGTTTCTTTTATTTGCTTCTCTTTTTCGACGCATTGCGGATTCGATGGGTTTGCCGGGAAGCGGTCGCCGCGCGCGCCGATTGGCCGAAAGCCCGGCACGCGCGGGCCATTGGCCGAAAGTCGGCGCGCGCGCGCTTCGGCGCGTGTTCCGGCCTATTTCTCGGGAGGCGTTCGAAAAATCAGGGCCGCCCGATTGGCTGCGGGTGTATCTTCAATTGGCCCGGGGTGGCACCGTGGGATGGCTGCGCTCTCACTTGGAATTTGTCCAGCCGTGACTTGGATCTCGCGCCATGAGTTCAACGTTTGCTGTCGCCTGCAGCATTTTGACCGAGCCTCGAGGCGCAGCTCCGCACGGCAGGCGCCCTCATGTCTTGGCTTCCTCGGTGTATCCTCTACTTGGCAAGCGTCTCTCCTATTTTCTGCCTGGCTTTGAGCTTAGCAGAGGTGAGCGGTGCCGACCCGCTCTTCGTCAAACACAAATGGGAAGTCCGTGGCTTATCCACTGCGAAATACGGCCTTCAATGTGTAGTAGCATGGAAGTGAATCTCAGCACCCCGGCTGAGCACCCAGACGAAATGCCTGCACGGACTGGTCTGATACTGTCGATGAGCCGTACGGGCATCCACATGAACCGAGCGTCAACAGATTAGTTGGTTTCCAATATGTGGAGTTATTGCTGCCGGTCAACGAAAGTCAGCGAACCATACCGGACGGGAACTGCCTGTCGACCGACACTAACCTTCCGCATTTCGCAACAAACTGTTGCAGGCGAATTGAAATCATTCCGCGTTTTGCGAAGAAATCTGGGGTGTAGATCAACCATCTGCTCAAATGTGTAAAGGTTTGTCCCCGCCACTCCAACTGCACATAAATTGTCGTAACTTGTATGCACCTGCAATTATTGGGAATTCCGGCCAAATTTGCTGCATCGGGTCAGTTGAGTGAATCGCCGACGAATTGCCCACATACAAATTCAAGTCTCTGGTACAGGTGGTTCGGAACGAGAAGCACACCCATAAACTAAACACCAACCGTGCGGTGCTCACCTCGCTACACCCCGTATCCACCGCGAAGTACGCCACGATATTCTCCGCGATCTGCAATAACAAGACAGGTTGTTTTCACGCCGCCACCAGCCTCAAAGCAAGTAATTTTATCGCCACACGCTCGTCAGTACGACCAGCACGTTCTTTTCGTCGTTCTCCAGGTTATACAAGACGACAACCTCACGCACCTCCAGTGAGGATTGGGCGCCCTCAAGACGGCATTTGGCGTCATTATTATATTGAACGGGAATGGAAAGAAGCATGGTCGTTGCAAACACTGTGGTGTTCTAACAAATTAGCAAACCCGGTGGAAATATTAAGACATCATATAAAAGCAAACCATTGTCCTCATGTATCCAGAGATGCTCAAATCAGTTAACGAACACCAATTGCTTCTGTGCCACGTGCAACATTATACGATCGCGCAGTCTCCGCCACAAGAGCTGAATTATGATGCTTTTAAAAATGGCAGTAGTGCGCATATTTTTGTCTGCGCTCTGCCGTTTATTATTGTTGACGCTAACGTTTTCCGCGAGTTTATAGCCATGGTGGCACCTAAAATGAAGTTGCCATCGAGGCCTCAGCTCAGCAAGGTGCTTTGAAACCGAGTACGGGATCAAATTCGCCAAAACCACGTTATCCAGTTGATCAATGATCAAATCATATGTTTCCCTCGTGACCAATGGATGGAGTGATATTAACGGCGCTAGTATTATTAATTTCTTGGTGGTTGTCCCCGAGATGCCTTCTGTCTTCTGGTCAACGTGGTCAACAAAGTCAGAATAGCACACATCAATTTATATTGCTGGTGAAATTGAAAAGTATTGCACAAATTGAAAATCAAACAACAGCAAAAGTAATTGCTGTTGTAACAGATAATGCGCAAAACATGAGGAGTGCAACAAGTAGTATACAGTTCAGACGTCCACACGTGATTAGTGGCGGTTGCTCAGCTCATGTACTGAATCTTTGATGATCTTTTGATGCAGGATGTGTGCAAATTTACAGCGATTAAGGCTATTCAGAGCGGTTGCCTTCGCGCCCTTTGTTTCGAGATCACCTTGCATTACTGGACGAATTTAGCTTCTCCAAAACGGAGTGCGCAATATTTTTTTAAGTGCACGGAATCTTGCGTTACCAGTCCCGACGCGTTGGTACTCAGTATACAATTGCTTTTAAAGTGTGCTAAATATCCAGCAAATTCTTGAGAAATTATTTCTACGTGCCGAATACGAACAATTTCGAGATAGATATCGGGGGACCGCGCCGCGCCGAAAAAATCTCTTGTATTTAACTGAGTTGGTGCGAGACCACAGCTCTTGAAACAATTTATGAACTATTGTGCGTCTACTCGACCCAATTATCACAGCATTAAAACATCTCGAAGCCAACAATGTGTTTGTGTCAGGGGTCTATCGCTAGTTCCGATGGCTTAGATATCATTCAGCATACGGTGTGACATCACCTGAGCAAGATGAACAGCAAAATGAAGTCGCAGACCAGGAAAATGGAGCACAAGAAGGGATGACACTGCTTAGTAATACCGTTGACAGCTTAGCATCTTCTGAAGCTGAAGCCAATGAAGTTGATCTCGAAAATACAACTCCAGACAACGAAAGACTTCAATCTCGAGGTTCTTACGAAAGTGCTTCTGTGGTGTAGCTGGATCGGCAAAATTCGCGAGATTGCCGGATCCGACTTCCCGACAGCGCCCAGACAACCGACTAACGAAGGGGATCCTCCGATGATCCGTGATCAGTGATGAACTTGCTCACCTTGTGTACCCGTCGGTATGGGCTGGATCTTGCTCTTTCGATGTCTCAAAGGTGAAAGTCTTGAACGTCTTGGCGAGACGCAGGGATGGGGTGGAGCAACGCGGAAGTCTTCGCTCTGCGTCCGGTGGATCCAGATCCGAAGCGATATACCCGAGCTTGGATCTGGCCTTGGGTCTTGAAGGGTGTGTTTGGCCTTTGCTGGGGTTCCTTTTCGCTTGCTTGGCGTCTCCGATGACGCTGGCATTTTTGCCAATCCGAAGGATCGGCGGCCAAGCCGTAAACGCCGCCGATCTGGATCACTAGGTGATTGGATCTGGCCAATATATTATCTAGTTATCGCAACCAGCACTAGATCTATCTACCCTGTACCACTTACATCTTTCTGGGCCAATATCGATCCCGATAAAGGCGTTCCGCGAGGCACTTGAGCTGTACAAGGCAAATTCGGTTCTGATTTATCGTTAAGTCCTATCCCATCCTGGATCTTATCATTACAACCACTACACGACCGAATCCTGCTTGCATAACGTCCCTTTTAATTTTGCGCATCGTTCCAGCCGCTCTCCACGCTAGACCAGCCCAGCTCCGAGGCTTAATCGCCAGATCGCGGCAGATCGCCGGGGCCAGATCGTAGATTGGAATTAGAATCCAGTCCACCGCAAGTCGCTTGATCTGCACTTCCAACGCTCGATCTAGGGTCTCTATGACGTACTAGCATCAGTCAATGTTCTCATGTGTCCAGATCCACCGTCCACTGCTTAGATCCGAGGGGCCTTCTCGGTGGACCCAGATCCAGCCAGATCGTGGATCCTATATCCGAGTCATCAAAAAGAGTTGCTTATTCTACCCAAGTCGCCTTTGATTTAGCTTCTCCATTCTCCCCTTAGTGTCCTTGCAGTGTTTCCGGTGTCCAAATCAATTTTGTGGACTCCAGATCAGGAGGTTGAAATCCTAGATCTGGAGTCCCCTCCCCCCCCCCCTCCAAAGTACTCCGATCTGGGTTGATGTGGTGGAGCAGGAGGTCGCAAAATCGCTGATGCGATCTCCAACCACACACGGCGCCCAGACTGCCGACTACGGAGGGGTACCCCGATAACCGTGGGGGGTTGCTGAGAGGCTCACCTTGTGTTCCCGTCGGCGGTGCTGCCTACTCTCTCCTGATGGCACGAGGGTGGATGTTGGTCCTTGGTCGATGTGTGGGTGTTGGCACCGTCTTGGCGAGATGCAGAACGGGTGGGGGTGGTGCAGCGCGGGAAGTTCTTCACGCTGCGGCCAGGTAGATGCGGTCACAAGCAGTAGGTCCCTGATCCGCTAGGGCGTAGCTAGATCGTAGCTAGCCCTGTATGTTCTCCTTTACTTGATCTCTTCCTTTCCCTGGTCTTGCCGCTTCCTAAAGCGGGGTCTTTTGGGGGGCGAGAGCTGCGCGGGGCCTTGGCCAAGACGCTCCAGGGCGGTCCGCGTGCGCTTGACAGAGGAGTGACTTGGGTTTTGTATGGGGCCAATATACCTCCCCTATCCACCCAAGCCACCTCTTGCGAAGTAGGGCGCAAATTCAACTCTGTTTATACCTTAACCCTTTTCTGTGTCCACTACTCCTTGCTAGCCTATACGTTAGCGCATATAACGCCAACACATCATTGAACTCCTTCTGCAAACCACGCATGCGCAACTATACTGGGTGCAAATCATGATCAGGTCGATAATACCGAAATGATTGCACCCGACGTACCGGATCCACGGTACCGGGGCTCAGAGTGAAGGTCTTGAGTGTGGCGCACACTGCTGTTGTGTGTCCCACACACTGCCACTGTACACCACCCGCTGCCCTAGCCCAGGCAGCCGATCGGCCCATCTCCATCAATCGTGACCCCCAATCTGCCAGTGCAGAATTTCTGGCGAGCCACTCCGCCACATTGACCACCAATGATCTGGCCGATTGACACATTCTGCACGCATGACAAGCTCTCCACCACGTTCATACATCCATCAGCAAGCACATACACCATTATTTCTCTCCACAATACGTAATCTCTGTAGGTGCCACTCCAAGGTAGTGAATCCGCTTGGATCCGCCCAGATCTAATTGGATCTGGGTCTGTCGAGCCGCCATGAGCCCGATTTGGCTCCGATCTACGCCCACTAGGCTCGGTTCACTTCCTTATTCTCATGTGCTTCGTCCTGAAGCAGCTCCAGCCGGTCTGCCCTTCCCCACACCCCATCGCGGGTCGGATCCGGATCTGGGTCACTAATCCAGATCTGTGACGCGAATCATATCCCCTCAATCAAATCACTTCACATCTCGCCTTTCCGGGGAACGCACTTGTCCTATTTCCATTTCCGGGGTTAAACCGTTTTTTCGAGAAAAAAATCAAAACGCTGGAAGTATGTAGACACCAATGCAATGAGTATCGCGTTCGTGCTTGACGCAGCGACAAATCTTGATGACCTTGTAGTTTAAACATGACAACGATACTGACATTTTCGAGATGCCGGTGCGATGCAGTTATCTACTGGATCGAACGATCCTAAACTGACAGCCAAAATCTTGAAGTTTGAAAGCATCAAGCAGCGCGGTGAGAAAGTGTTCCGGGAAAGATATTCTGAGTCAAGTCCAAAAGACTTTTGGAATACACGGTACAATTGACTACCCATTTTTATAACAAATTGCTGACATTGTGTTCAGTTCGTCAGCAGCAAGCGAGAGAGCATGGAGCATATTTAATCATATACACATAAAAAGGAGGAACAGGCTCTCAGCTCAAAAAGTTGAAATGCTTGCATATATCTATATTAACTACGGTATGATAAAAAGCGATGAAATCGAACTTGCTCGTTATCAGTCGCGTCCGGAATGTGTAGATTCCGATGATTAACTATGAACAAAAATCAATGATTTGGTATTTCATAATCTACGTGCTACTCATACAGCTCAGCAAGTAATCTTGTTTGCGCGCACAGAGCGAGTAAGTGCCGGAAGCTGGCGGGTCTTCCCAGCTTTTACGCGAAGCCCTTGATGACGAACTTACACTAGCGCGACGTGAAGTTGTCCAGTAACTGTAGCACTGTGTCCTTCTCTATGAGGTTGTCTAAAGTCTTCTTGCCGAGAGCATACCGGCAAGCTGCGAGTAGACCATAACAGGTCGTCGTTGCCAGAAGCGCTGCTGTACCGAGACTTGTCTTGCGTCGCGCAATGAACTATTAGTGGTAAGAAATGGTCGACGATCGCATCAATGCACTTAGATGTGCTAGGCAGCGAAGACTGAAAGAGGAAGTTGAACATTAACTCCTTCACGGTCACCACCTTGTCGCCGCCAGAGTTCTCGGGAATGGCCGTCTCACTCTTGAAGAGCACGTCAGGCTTCATCATGATCCACTCGTTAGGGGGAATGCAACGCCCAAGAAGCTCACGTTGCTGCCGTAGGCGCGGGCACAGCATTTGAATTCCTCACGGTCACGTCTCCGCCGATGTTGCTGCCGGACGAGCTGCCAGACACGCAAACAGCTCCGCCTCTGGACGACGAAGAACCGCCGCAGACATCCACAGACCCGGATGACCCCGTCATCGAATAGCCGCCACTTACGAGAACACTTCCACGGACGCCGCCACGCTGCTACGACCGCCCAACACGCTCACTAAACCACCGACTCCTGTACTGCTAGAGCCGCTGGACACGAGCACAGCGCCAGACGCGTTATCCTCTCCCGACACAGCCACAGCGCAACACCGCGACCGACCGCCCTGGTCCAGTTCCTTGCGACCCTGGTATGGACATGATTGTGTATTCCCTTCAGTGGTTTAGCGCCTTTTGGGTTTGCACTACTTCTGAACTTTTAGACAGCTCAGAAGTAGTGCAAAACCATCTCTACTTCATATAACCCAAGTCGTCTGGGCGATTTGCCGACAGTTGATTTAAAGAATCGCCGGCGGCAATTTCGAGAAGAATGTACAACACTGTACCATCTACAGATCTAGATTTTACGAGAACTGTGGTGTGGCAAAAGGCTAAATTGGGGACTTGACCAGAGCCTGACCCAGCCCTCCTAATATTGGGTATCAAGCCTAAAGTACGGACAAGGTACGTATTAAGAACCCGCTGAGTCAGTTTTGATGAAGGCTCGACATGGCGAGGAATCGCAAAGTCCTCTCTTTCACAAAAGCGCGCTCGGCGCCGTGCAGCGTCGTCCGAGGTCGTCACTCGATGGTGAGCTCTCTATCCACGGCGACCCCGTCCGACGAGGGCTGGCAAGATGTGGACTCGCTAAGCTCAAACGATTGGCGACGGGTCAAGATGTGGACTCGCTAAGCTCAAACGATTGGCGACGGGTCACGAAGTCAACGAAAGGTCGCCAAGCATCGGTAACGGACCATTTCATTGCATATTTCTATAATACTCTAAGAGAAGAATAAAAGGTCGGTCCAGGAAGATAGCAGATAACAGACAAACAGAGAGCAGAATTTTCCGTGCCTAACACAAGTTTACACTGTCTGGTAAGTCCCTGCACGGGCGCGTGATGTCTGCCGTCGTTCCTTGAAAACCATAGTTCGAAGGGAATCGACTGGCAACGCCAAGAGGTCCAGGTCGGCCAGTAAGGACAAGTGCACTACTAGCGAAGAGAAGTCTCGTCGACTTAGCGAGCCGGCAGCCTAAGACACAGGACGCCGTCAAGTCTTCTAGCTGGACGTAAGCTGCGTCTGGCGATCCGTAATTGAGCGAAAGCATTGGCGTTCATCCTTTGGTGGAGGTAACGGGGTTGAGAGGAACGAAGGTTGCCTGCTCAGCAGTCCTTTGGAGAAGACGTGGTTCTTGGTGCTCGCGAGAGCAAATCCACTACCAGCCCGGTTGGGCCAAACCGAGAAGATATCACACCCCTGCGCAAGGCCAACCAGCACCGAGCTGGACTCGGTGCATTGTGTGTAGTGCGTGGAAGCCGAACTTGACCATTTTGTGTTCCATACACCACAGAAATGTAGATGGGTGGATGCCAAGGCCACTTCGCTGTACTACAACATAAATACTACACGACGATAATCGGCTGACAGCAACATATGGTTGCTTGATAATTTCTCGCGACATATATTTCAAGCGAATTTGCAGTCTCCTAACAAAAACTTTTTGGATTTTGTTTCGGTAAAGTGCGCCTAGCACTGGCCTTTTATTTCGTGTTCGGAAAAAGGTAGGCGGTGCAGCGGTCGACGATGGCAACGGAGCAGGGATCGTCGGATGGCCAAGGTAAAGCGAAGCAAGGAGTACTGCGTTTCTCCCAGAAACTAACATTATGTCATGTAGCTCGTCGAGCTAGCTTACGCCGCGTACAATTAATTCACTACGAGTTGTGCAGGACTTGATAAAGGATCACTCAAGTGATGAATATTACGAGGGTGACGTTGCGGGGCAGACGATGCCGGCGAAGACGCCAGCGATGGCGGCGCAGGGTCAGGCGAAAAGAAGCTGGAGGACGAACCGGACACGCGAAATTCGAATATGGAGGAGAAGGACGCGGAGCCGATCAAGGAGTAGAAGGATGCGGTGCCTGGCGTCGACGAACAGGACATGGGGCCGGACTTGGGGCCGGACACAAATGGCCGACATGGAGGAGAAGGACGCATGTGGACGGGAAATACGCGGAGCCGGACACGAACGGCGATAATCGTGTTAATGGCGGCAATGGACCGATTTACGACAAATAAGTTTCTGGAGATTCCGACGATGATGTCAAGGACGCACTTGAAGACGACGCAGAGGTACCGAAACGGATTAACTGATCGACGATAAAGCAGCATCGCCACGGCACAGTGCTATGTTGCTTTATTGTGTTGTTAATTTTGCTGTTGCTAACATCACGTCATGCTACATTATGCTGCTTTATTATGTTGTTGTATTTAGGCTGCTATATTATCTTGTTATTTATGGTGTTGTTTGTGATGCTGTACATACAGATTTCGAAAATAGTATCGATGTGTTTGTACGTGCCGCTAGATTGGAAACCAAAAGCGAGGCCTCGGCACAGGACAGCCCATCGTCAACATCTTTAAAAGGAAAAAAGAAACCACGTTTCGCTCAACGACCCGATTCAAGTGGAGATTGTACCCTTAGCCCTAAACGCTCCAAACCAGCGTCGGCGAAAATGAATCCGATGGCAGTTACCGGCAACGCAAAGTCCCCGCTGTGTCATCAATTTGTACGCCGAAGAATAAAGACATTTAAGAAACGACAGCAGATGGAGAAAGGACACCCGGTTACCGCTAACGACAAACCAGGACTCACGCGCAAGCTCTTTCCTAATTGGGAAGATTTAAACAAGCGTTTGAGCGATATCAGGAGCAGCACTTCGTTCGCTACCGGTTCCGAAGCTCTGAAACAATAGCTGGGCGCAATCGCTAAGTTAGTTGTAGTTTTTCACCACTACGCTATTCTAACGCCTTTACTGTTCATTGTGTTTCTTTAATTATGTTACTTAGTCGGTCCAGAGCAATTCAAATACCAGCGCGTAGTTGAATTGCTCTGGACCGACTAAGTAACATAATGTTGTTTAACACACAGTTTCAAGGAATGATGGTGCGCGCATGGAGAAGCATAGGCATTGCGTGGAGAGAGGCGGCGACAGCGTGGCTTATGCGATACAGGTTGATAAGGAATCTTCCTGGTACGCGCAAAATTGGTCGTGAGGGGTAGAGCATCGTCGTGGAAGGTGTAGTCCCTGAATTGGAGGTAAGTATGCTCTTTTGAATAGTAAAAGCAGCAAGCTAATGAATCATGCTTGTGCAGGTTGTCACGGACAATCACAGGACAACGCAAGCTATCTACGACTCCTACCGCGATGCCAAGTCCATGCGGCTGCCAGACAAGATTCGCAAGAATCGTGGTCGATAACCTAGACGAAGACCAGTACGACGGATATCAATCGCTATCCGTCGGAATCTCTTGGTGGGTGCTTCTGGTGCATTCGCTGCTCTGTTGTTTAGCTTCCCGTTGTGGTTTTGCTTATTTGGTTGTGGGGTGAAAAAATGTTGTTGCTTTTAAATATGGTGTTAACATCACAACAAGCAAGTACCATAATTAAGTGTTGGGCTGGGGTATTGCACACAGGTAAAACTTGCTAGGTACACCCACAACACCTGCCTCAGCGAAGCAGGCTTGAGGGCGAATCCGAAGATCGCCCAGTCCGTTTACAGCGGTGTAATGGCTCCCCAGATACCTACCAAGTTCTTCTACCAGGAGCCGTGCCACGAGCACACAGCACGCTCCCCTTGATCGCTGACCTCTCTCTCCTTCCTCTTCTCTTCTCTTGAACCCGTGCCCTCCACCAAAGGATGGACGGCAGCGATTTCTCGCTTTGACGGGGCGTAGGCGAAAGATACGCCTACTCAATACGCTTGGAGGCCGAGTAAAACCCGCGTTCGCCGACCTCGACGAACCAACTTGTGACCACTTGGGGCCGATGTCCAGGAACCACCACACACGCTTCTTGGACTTGCCACGCGGCCGAGATCGCTTCCGTCACTCCGTCAGACGATCTCAGCGGTGGGCATGATCTAGTCCGCAGGGACGACGTACCGAAGAGTCGCTGCGTCGCGTGCTGCTTGTGTTGGACCCCGAAAATTCCACTCTGTTATTATCTGTTATCTTTGTTGGGCTCTTGGCCCTCCTAGTAGGTTCCAATACAAGTATCTAATGAAAACAGGCCGTTACGGCCTCTCCGATACTAAATCCTAGTCAATCGCTGAGGCGACTCTTCACGCTCGTCTACCATGAGATCTTGGTTCGCCGGCCCTTTAGATGGGTCCACTGGCTCTTCGGCGAAACTCCCCGATTGGTGGCAAAAGTACAAGATGATCGCCGAGCTGCTGGTGTCACCGAAATCCTGCCATAGCCTAAGCTAGGCCAAATCCGAAATCGCTCTACCACAACCCTCCTGATAAGGACCCGAACCAACCGGCGAGTGTCCTAGTCATCACTCTCGCTGAGCGATTTCTCGCACTCTCCAACAATTACCCGAGCGATCGCTGGCGGCTTCTCCACGCGTGTCGCATAAGCGACACTGATCCATCTCCTTCGCCGCCGGTAAAGTGTCATCACATCCCTTAGCTGGTTCGCCGACTCATCTGCCAACCCGCTGTGTGATTGGCATCTCCTTGTCGATGTTACAGGTCACGGTGGATCTGACCGTGTCGCCACCTTCGCCTGACTCGGCTGAGTCCACTTCTCCGGCCACACAAGCTGCGGAGCCGTATGCGCTCGTCAAGACGGAAGCCGAAAGGCTGCCAGGCCCGCCAAGCGGTTCAAGCGCTGCAGCTGCATTGTTGATCGCGCCGGAGGCATCGTCCAGTCGTCCACTGACGCTCGCTGCCCTTGAACGGGTGCTGGAGCTTCGTGATATTCGCCTGGAGTTTGACCAAGCCGAGCGAGAGAAGAAGCTATGCAAGCTTCTCGCGTACTCGTTTTCCAAGCCGTCTCCAACACCAAGTCCAGAGTTGGTGCGTCGCATTCATGGGGTATCCTCGATCGAAGCCTTGGTTCCCGCCATGGAAGGCTCGCTCGTCGATGGACCGCATCCTGCTACCATTTCATATCAAATCAATTTTAAATTCACAAATGCAATGTTCGTACAGTCGTAATACTCTCGACAATGGCCTGTACCCACCATCGCCGATGTCATCATGTGGTGCAGTAGCTGAAGTTCACATTCGATGGCCTGCACCAACCAACGAAGGACTGAAATGCGCAGTCGCTAACTTTCGTCGGCGACCTGAACCATCTGCAGACGGTTCTCGCGCTTGCGCCGGAGGAGATAGACGAAAAGGATTAATCCGCATGACAGTTTTATGCTTGGTTCCCATGTTGGTTCATCGTAACCCCACGTAAAATTCTCGCTGTCGGCGCTCCGTGCCCGTCAAAATAGGCCATCGATCGTCGAGTATAGCTTCGACAATGTACTTATCATCACCGGCCTCTGGCTCCCAGCTGTCTTCTGGTAGGAGCTCCTCGTCGAAGTCAAATCGTTCATCTTCACTGAGGCCATCAACGAGCTCTACCGTAGGTCGCCGATCATCTTCGCTGACTGCCTTAAGTCTTGAGACGTGAACAACAGGATAGAACCGATAACCCGCTTTGTCAGGCAGCTCGAGCTCGTAGGCATATTCTTCGACCTTCCGCTTGATGCGGAAAGGACCATGCCATCTATGAGCAAGCTTTTTAGTCAAACCGGGCTTCACGCGCTCCATGAACAGCCATACACGACTTCCAGGCTGAAATAACGATCGATGAGATGCTTTCTCGGTTGAATCGCTGGCCTCCCCGCGCTCGACTGCTTCTCTTCGTTCGTCGAAGGGTACCGCAAGCTGCTCGACTCGCCCAAGAGCTTCATTGTGTTCTCTCGCTCGCCGGGCCTTTTCCGTTGCTTGGTAGTGCTTTGCCATAGCCAACGCAACTTCGTGTTGACGATTGGCCTCCCGACTCCAAGCTGCAGCGTCGGATCTGTCTCCATTGCCGAGCCTCAGCGAGCTTGTCATTGCTTTTAGGGTCGATTGGGCATCCCATTCATGGACGAGGTAGAATCGTGTCTCTTTCCTTGTTGTATCCATCGAGTTGTTAATTGCATGCACCATTTTCTCGTCGATCTCGTCCCAATCCTGTTATAGCGGATCCTCGACATACACCTTCACTGTCTGGATCACTGACTTCACCGAACGTTCTTGCTGGCCATTTGCTTGCGGCCAGTAGCTGAGTGTTGCTCTTGACCTGGCCTGTACGAGCTCAAGGAATGCTTGGAAGGTCGCACTCATGAAGCGTGGATCGCGATCGTGCCTTATCATCGTCGGGGCAGTAAATCGCCGAAATAGCACTCTTCAAACACATCGGCGACGTCCTGAGCCTTAGTGCTGCTCATTGCCTTGGCGATCACATAACCAGTGAACGAACACTGGAAAAGCAGTAGCGACACGTTGCCTCGCCGAGTCCGCGGAAGAGGTGTCACAAAGTCCATTGACACAATCTGGAAGAGACGATCGGCGAGCACGTTGCCTGGCGAATAACATCTCACTGGGGTTTGTCTTTACTAGTGCTGCAGTCAGGACATGCGCGCACATGGCGAACCACCGTGGCATACAAGCCAATCCAGTAATAGTCTCTCTTGACGCGATGATAGGTGCGAGTGATCCCTTGGTGGCCTCCTTCGATAGAGTCATGGCAGCTTTGCATAACTTCGTCGATCATTGTCGTAGGTACCACCAGCCGAAGTCGCGTCTCGGCTTCGTCACTGTCACCCATCTTTCGACCTTTGCCCACGTATTGAAGCAAGTCTTCTTCATCGATCACGAACCGGTCGGCTAATTTACTTGCACTTGCAGCCCTTTGAAGCTCAGGGACTCAATGTCGCCGCGGAGGTACGCTTTCAAGTCGGCCCACCTCCTTTCTTCGTCTTGGGCAACCCTGATTCGCCGAAGTCGTTCGGTTTGTACATCTACAGGGTTTGGTTGCTGTCTAACCGCCTCCCGTTCCGCTGGCTTTGGCCCGTCGACGACTGGAAGTGTACCAGCCTCTGAATTGTCATCGCTCTCTTCGTTCGCCGACTCGATATTCTGGGCGTCGTTGCGACGACCTTTGCCTTCAGGTGTGCAATGCCTTCTTACGTCGCTGACTACACCACGCTGAGGTACGTCAGTGGTGACGGGCTCAGCAAACCTCACTCGCCGAGCTTGGCTCCTCGTTTATGCCATCACCTGGGGCTGTTCGTCGACCAAGCCCTTGTTTATCGGCTCTGCTCGGCGACAACGTGCAGTGGTCTGGGAGTTTAAGTCGACATCAGCTAGTGCTTGCTCGTCGGCGTAGAGCACTTCTGGAATGCGGTTGAGTGTCTTGAGCTCTGTTTTCCTTGTTCCGCTGAGCACAATCTTGGTCACTTGGCTCTCTAATGCTTCTGTAGCCAGTGAGTCAGCCGAAGCGTTGCATGCTCTGACTGCATGAAGATACTGCACCGAATTGAACTTTGTCGTGAGTTCTTCGTGGCGCATCAGTTGCACCTGCAGTGTCTCCTTCCGGCACGCGATCACCCCCATGGATTGCTGGATTGCAAGCCTTGAATCGCCGACAAGAATTAAATCGGTCACCCCATGATCAAGGGCTGCCTTGACGCCGTTGTTCATTCCGGTGTACTCAGCGATATTCACCGTCGTCGATGACAGGTGCGCACTCGCAGCGATCACAATGTCCCAGGCCGGTAGACGCCACAAAATCCAAGAGCAACTTCCATGTCCACCGTACTTTTCCGTTCTCGCTGAGCCATCCAACGAAAGCACGTAGCCATCGTATTCTCGGGCAACGTTGGCATAGAGCAAGTGAGGAGACATCCGCACCGTCGCCGACCCCTTTGAGGGTGGTGCCAACGGTGCGACTGCCTCGTCGAGCGCCACAAAAGGTGTGATCGACGACTGAAGCAGCTTGGCGAATTCAATGTCGCGCTCTCGCACACACTTGACCTTCAGGTGCCATTTGCGACAGGAAGACTGCAAACTGCACCGAACGTCCAAACAACGACTTAGACTGGAACACCCACTCCAAAGTCGAAAACCGAGTGTAGATGTGCAGCGTCTTGCCAGCTAACAACGTATAGCAGATCTTGAGCACTTGGAGCAACGCCAGCACCTCCTTCTCCGCAGGATGATAGTTGAGCTCGTTTTCCTTGAGCACGCGACCGCAAAATCGTACTGGGTGCAGCAGTTTATCGTGCCTCTGCATTAAGGTGCTGCTCAGCGCCCATTCGTTGGCGTAAAGCATGATATGAACATCCTTGTCCCCGTCGAAATGTCGTAATATCGGTGCTTCGACGACCTTCTGACGCAAAGCTGTGAAGGCTTTGCGTGCCACTGTGAGGTCACCCCCTGGAGCGAAGTCGTCGTCCTTGATCTGGTATAGCACCGCACCATAAGCGGCTAATCCTTGAATGAAGCGCCCGTAATAGTTGAGTGCTCCAAGAAAAAGATTGCATTCCTTTCTTCGATGATGGAAATGGGAGCTCAGCGATCGCCGCCAACTTTTTTCCGTCAGCCTGTATCCCTCGGCTGGTTACCACATGTGATAGGAAGTCGACCTTGGACTGAACGAAGATTCTCTTCGAGAAGCTGATGCTGATCCTGCACTCGGCGAACCTAGCCAGCAGCCTGTCTAGCAACGATAGGCACTCATCGAATGACGTTCCTCGGAAGCAGATATCATCCACAAAGGACCGGCGATGAAATACCGGTACCAGGCCCAACTTATCGGGTTCACCTGTACCATAAGCTGGTCGGCATCGACGAGAGCGAGGTGGTCAGCTTCATACTTCGTCCTTAGATCGGCGCGGTCAACATTCGTCGACTTCGCCGAGTGTACCGCGAACTTCTTGCGTAATGCTTGGGCCTTCTCTACCGCCAGCTTCATTCGCTGAGCGAACGCCTCCCAGCCTCCTTTTGGCTGGACGTATCCCCATAGCGCATTATCAATCATGCGCTGGTAAATCATGGGTGCGTTCTTCAAGCCGAACGGCATGCGCAGCCACTCAAAGTGGCCTAGGGCACAAACAAAAGCTGACACCCATCGTGCACGCATCGTCATCATAATCGCCCAGAAGCCGTCAGAAGCACGCCAGATGTCATCGGCCGCTATCCTCGGATCTGTATTCGTCGAGCTTCGTTCGCTCCCTGACCCGGTGTCGGTGGTTTCCATCCCATGAAGACCTGTTTCCGAGCTTGTCCCAATGCTCACTGCGTTCGCCGAGCATGCAGCGTTCGCAATTTGGCTCGAGGTGTCGCTGGCACAGTAATTGGACGAAATTCCGTCGATCTGGGCAGACGTAGCCGTGAATATAAGAGCCGGGCACCACACTCGACGATCTGACACGTTCGTCACCTTGACCCACGTTGCACGGCCTGATTTGTTGAAGTGCACCGTCGGAATGAGCGTGCTGGATCGTCGGACCCATAACTGATGTGCCTCTGAGCTCGGTTGATTCCGTTGCAGCTTAAATTCGACGACCTCACCTGGCGGTACGTCTAACGCTTCAGTCGGACCACCAGGTACATGCTTGCCCGTCGGCAGCTCGTCGACCTCTCGCTGAGTCTTGATTAGCAGCACCACCACCTCATCAGGGTTTTGCATCGTCGACCTGAAGAGGTCAAGCCTCACACCTGCTGGCATCATGAAATCAGTGCCGAGAATGACATCCACCCCGGCGAAGTGCGGCATTATCCAAACTTCAAACTCGTAGACGAGCTCCCAACCAAGCGTCAACTTGATAACCGCACGTTCGTCGGTATAGACCTTGTCCTTTCCAATCCCTTGCACATCCAGTCGCATATCCTTACTAACACGTCGCCTCAATCGCAACTTCCTCGCGAACGAATCGGTGACCGCACTGACGTTAGCGCCCGTATCCAGCAGTATCTTTGTCCGCACGTCGTTCACTGCTCCCAAACCAGTGCCCGCATTCGTTTTCGCTTGTCGAACTGTTTCTTCGACCACCAACCCTTGCGCTCACCCTTGTTCAGCTTGATAGCCTTGCATCTTGGGCTCGGTCTCAGATCGGTGGGCGTAGCACTAGTAACAATCCCGGTTGATTCGCCGACCTCTTGACTTGACTTCAGTAGGGTTGGCTCGTCGATTGGTTCCAAGCTTCACATTCAATTTCCGTCGCATCATCATTTTCCAGCCATTTGCCTTGCCGAATGAACGCAAACACGTAGTTTGCCTCCACTACGGGCTCGGCGAACTGTGGCCGCCCGTCTTGGCCCAACCCAGTTATAGTTGGCAGGCGCGCTCGTTTAAATTGCTGAAATAGATGCCTTGGAGCTCAGCAGGAAGGGATTCCTTCTCATGTTTCGACTTGAGGAACTTGACTGCCTCTTCGTAGAGTCGGTGGCGCTCGCACTGTCCAATACCATGGACTTGGGTACAAAACTTGCACTTGCGGAAGCACTTGTGCGCCGAATGGCGCGGATCACCACAGGCAGCACACGGTCCGTATTCTGGACGTGCCCTGCGGTCACTGTCATCCCAGCGTCGTCGCGGGGCGGCGTCATTTCGCCGTGTCTGGCTTGGCGAAGACTCGTTACGACCAGCGAAGTCTGTTCGCTGACCTCCTGATCTGTCGGGAAAGTGTCCAGTCTCTGCCGCATCCATGTACTCACCATCCGACTCAGAGTCAGATCGGTAAGATACGTCGGAATTGCTCACGCGTTCGTAATCATCGGAGTCGGCTCGGCGACGTGACGTAATCCCCATCTTGTCAGACCACGCTTCATATAGCTCGTCCACTGATGCATCGACGAGGGTGACTTGGCGGCTGTAACGGTCATCGCGACGGCTTCTACCGTCACCTCGACGGTCTTTTCGGTCTCCACGACGGTCGTCACGTCTGCCTGCATCATTGCGACGACTCCCATCGCGGCTGGGCTTGCTCGACGAGCGGCCAAGTCCTTTGCGGCGACGATCGGCGACCAGCTTGTCGTTAATCACTGCCTCGACCTTTGCAATGTTGACAAATTGCTGAGGAATTAGTTGTTCCACCAGCGCATCATCGCGACACGTCTCTAGGAAGTGCTTCACATGCTGTTCACCAGTGCGTCGACCAAATTCGTAGTGAATGTTCGCCGAGCGAGCGTATCCATTCAGGCGGAGCAAATAATCACAGATATGCTCTCCAGAGTCCAGCTCGGCCGTGTAATACTTGTTCGCTGGGGTTTGGTCGTATTGCGAGAAGTAGTACGTCATAAACGCCTCGCACAACAGTGACCAGCGCTTACGCGTCTTCTTCGGTAGCTGACGAACCCAGTGACCAGCGCCATCTTCCATGCACAACTGGAACGCTTCACACTAGCGATCTTGCGGGGTGTTCGTCCCCTCCATCTCGTAGATGAATTTCTTGAGCCACTGCAACGATCGCTCGCTACGATTACGAGCTCCAGAAAAATTGGTCAATTTCTTGAGCGATATATGGTTAGTCAGCGTAATTCGCTGAGCTTCCTCCTCAACTTCGCGTAGATGCGTCCGACGAATTTGCGCCGCCAAATCATCACAGGGATCATCACCTCCACCGATATCATCATTATCATCATCATCATCATCGTCATCGGTGTTTCGACGACTCGCACGGCTCTTCTTCGGGGTAACCATGTGCGAGTCCATGAAGTATGGCGATGCAGCCGACGTCCCAAACACTTCCTTCTTGATCGCCGGCGTCTGCACTTGGGTGTTACTCTTAGCCTTCTTCGGTGTATCAGGTAGCGGGATGTTGAGTGGATCAGCTTCGCCGAGCTTCATCACAGTCACCAAGCCTCGGATTCCGAAGGTGTCCTTCAGCTTGCGCTTCCACTTAGTGAGCTCGGCGCTAACATCGCCGAGCTCCCACACATCCAGCGCCACCTTGGACGGCAGTGCTGTGCACGCAAAGCCCATAGCCTCCAATAATCGCTTGGTCTGTTTGGCGAGCTTGCTCACGCTGCTACTGTCGATGGGGCATATCAGCTCTTTTTCCAGCATAATCCACTTGGCCCCTCCAACTTCTTTCGGTGAGAACATCGACACCCAGACACTGGTCGCGGTCATCGAACGTCCGATCTGACCGAGTGCCCGGTAAGCGCTTGGCGTGTCTCCATTCACCGGCGGCCGGTTCGACGTCACCGGGCGCTCATCCGGAGCCAGCGCACGTGCCGAGGCTACTTCTTCGAGGTCGGCATCCAGTCGGCGAGCGACCGGACGCGGAGTACCCGATTTTCCAACAACTAGGGAGAGTTCGTCGACTTCTTCGTCTTCCGCCTCCTCTTCGGCGGGCTCCATCTTCATCTCAACTTCATCATCTTCATTAACTCCACTTCCATGGCCACGATCGTCGACAGGCTCGAACTTCACCGAGCGTGGCGTGCTGGCCGTCGCCCTCGTCGTCGCGTCCGCTGATCTCGGCCGCGCGCTTGACCTACCACCGGCCGTCGCCGGAGTACTGCCCTTCGCGTTCGTCGACGCCTTGACCATATTCACTTGTTGCTCGTTAACTTGGTAAGTACCTAAGTGCCACAACCACCCTGTTCCCGGGTCGCGGCACCAGTTGTGGTATTGCACACAGGTAAAACTTGCTAGCCTTCCCACAGTACACCCACACCTGCCTCAGCGAAGCAGGCTTGAGGGCGAATCCGAAGATCGCCCAGTCCGTTTACAGCGGTGTAATGGCTCCCCAGATACCTGCCAAGTTCTTCTACCAGGAGCCGTGCCACGAGCACACAGCACGCTCCCCTTGATCGCTGACCTCTCTCTCCTTCCTCTTCTCTTCTCTTGAACCCGTGCCCTCCACCAAAGGATGGACGGCAGCGATTTCTCGCTTTGACGGTGCGTAGGCGAAAGCCACGCCTACTCAATACGCTTGGAGGCCGAGTAAAACCCGCGTTCGTCGACCTCGACGAACCAACTTGTGACCACTTGGGGCCGATGTCCAGGAACCACCACACACGCTTCTTGGACTTGCCACGCGGCCGAGATCGCTTCCGTCACTCCGTCAGACGATCTCAGCGGTGGGCATGATCTAGTCCGCAGGGACGACGTACCGAAGAGTCGCTGCGTCGCGTGCTGCTTGTGTTGGACCCCGAAAATTCCACTCTGTTATTATCTGTTATCTTTGTTGGGATCTTGGCCCTCCTAGTAGGTTCCAATACAAATATCTAATGAAAACAGGCCATTACGGCCTCTCCGATACTAAATCCTAGTCAATCGCTGAGGCGACTCTTCACGCTCGTCTACCATGAGATCTTGGTTCGCCGGCCCTTCAGATGGGTCCACTGGCTCTTCGGCGAAACTCCCCGATTGGTGGCAAAAGTACAAGATGATCGCCGAACTGCTGGTGTCACCGAAATCCTGCCATAGCCTAAGCTAGGCAAAATCCGAATCGCTCTACCACAGGCTCAGCAACTGTCGAGCGGACTGAAATGTTCGTAGACACGCTTGTTAAAGCGGATAGCCACGATGTTCAACTTGTGCAAGATCAGATGGAGACTACGTGTGTTGTTGCATTTCAGACAGACATCCAAAAACCTTTTTTCAAGCAATGGGGCGATAGCTTGGTCATGGATTGGACTCACGGGACAACTAATATGGGTTATTACTTATACATCGTTCTAACTTGATATCTGCCTTCACTATTAATCAAGTTTGCCTTTTCCAGGTAGTCTAGTCGTCACGTCTGCAACTGGAAGATGTATTCCTGTAATTAATTTTCTTGCGTTGGACCAGAAAGCACAAACTATGAAGGCTATTCTGGAGTTCTTTAGGCGTTACAACCCGATTGGATATCTATCCAAACGGTTGTAATCGACAAGGGCTTTATCGAATGGCATGTTCTTGAGACATGTTTCCCAGACGCCAATATATTTTTATGCCAGTTCCACGCACTAACGTACTGGAGAAAGGTGGGTAGAAGGCCAAGGTATAACCTGAAAATGACAGCGCGAGGCGATGGAAACTACTTTCGGAAAGCTTATGCATTTTTAATTTATACTACATGTTGCTTGTTATGTTGCTGCTACTAGTGACACAGAGCTAAGATCTAATATGGATCTCGCAGCGTTTACAAAGCAATGTATCATGAAATACCCGGGGCTTCTCGAGTACTTTTTAGCAAGATAGAAGTCATGTCGTTCCTGGTAAATCATGTTCGTCGAGGGTACATCTCGGCTGAATTAAGGCGAGCTGGAACCAGGTGAAGCTGCTTCTCGGTAAAAGACCGCGACGAGATGCAAACATTTCAAATCTTATCCCATCAAGGAACAGTTATTTATCAAGTAGTGGCGGCCGTGCACAAACATGTTTCTACGTCTAGAAAACCTGAAACTGTTCCTGACTTTTTTGTTCGTGCTCCAACACATTTGAGCGATGATATGCTATTAAAAGTCGGTTTACAATGGGATTACGTTATGGCCACACGGAGAATCGACGATTTTTCTCGATCCTGATGACATGGAGAACCCCCACAGTTGTCACGAAAACTAAATGCAGTGTTGTTTACGTAAACGCGAACATTCCAATGCCGTTGTGCTTTCATCAGGGCAGAAGTACCATATACAAGACCTGTATTTAAATCTGTACTGAAACACCTAGCTGGATTTCAAGCCCAGCAGTTTTTGCTGCATTAAAACCTTGGAAGAATATTGTTCACAACACTTATGCTGGTGTTCATGCGGTCCAATTAGACATAAACGCTACTACTGAGCACGATAAAGCCAATGCGCTACCGTTTTAGGCCGGTTGGTCGGTGTCGTATCACCAAGTCCATAGACGGCAGTGTAGGGAGGGTCCGCGTGTGTAATGGTTGCGTGTGTGGATGTCGGCGCATGAGAAGCGATGTGTCGTGTAGCGTGTGTGTGTGTGTGAAAGCTGTTGGTTTTGGTGGTGTATGTGTGCGTCGTGCGCGTGGTTAGGTGAGGGCGTGTGAAATTTTTGTGAAAGTTGTAATTTGTACGATGACAGCTTGGCCGAGTGGTTAAGGCGTTAGCCTGCTAAGTTAATGGGGCAACCCGCGTGAGTTCGAATCTCACAGCTGTCGTTTTCCTTTTCTTCTCCCACGGCTACAGCGACCGTCTGTGCATTGCTGTATTGCTAGCGGTCCGGCCCGCGTGCTTTTCTTGCGCTGCTCGTGCTGCATCTTGCGGCCCATCTCGTCCGGCTGGACTCTCCGCTACCTGTGCTAACAACCGGCCAGCGCTGCAGGCTCGCGCTGCATGCCAGTGTTCTAGAGTGATGCAGCAGCGCTAGGCTGAGGCGGCTAGTCTGAAGAGGTTACTGGGTCTCTGCGCTCGACTGGAGCACTCGAGCCGGTGAGGTCGCCGTTTTGTGGCGAAGTGGTTCTGGATGTGAGGCCCAAGCCGTGCACTTATAGGCGCGCAGCGGCAGCTGCCGGTAGGAACCACTTCGGTGGTCATCCGTAAAAATTGGAACGATACAGAGAAGATTAGCATGGCCCCTGCGCAAGGATGACACGCATAAATCGAGAAGTATCGCACTTTTTGGATCTCGAGTGGTGGCAGCTGCGGGCCGTGCCGGTACGCTAGAGCTGCAGGGCGGCCAACGTGAGTAGCGGTGTGAGGCTGGGCGACAGCAGTGTGCTGTGGAGCGCGCAAAAAGGCACATAGGATGCACTAGCATGGCGCTAGCGCAGTCCCTCCGCGCCACCATGTTCTTCGCCATGAGCGGCAAGGTGTTCACCATTTGGTGTACACCAACCAGCCCACCCAGCCTCGTGGAGTCCTTCGATCCGACCGCGCTCGCGCTCGGTTCTTCTGGGCGGGGCGGGGCTTCTTCTTGCGCGGCATCTTGTAGGGTGACGCACGCAGTTATCTCTAGCGTCCGTCTAACAACCACTTGAACATACACAATCATTTTGGCACATCTGACTTGACTTAAGTATAGGGGTAGGTGGCCGATATAAGCTGGCGCAGTGCTGAAAGCAGTGCTCTGTATTGTAGCCTCGTCAAGGGCGCACAATTCTCGCTTGTTAACGAAAACCCTATCTTACAATGTAATAGCCCTACAACATATTTAAATAGCCAGTCTCAACTCCTAATAATGAATGAGTTACGGCCCCCAACGTGGGTGGCCGATCTATCTAGGCGCGGAGTGTAGGCAGCAAAGAGGACGTGTGTTTGTGCGGTGGTGTGGTAGGTTGTGGGTGCGTGCGGTGTTGCGTTGTGTGTGTGGTGCACGGTTGTGTTCGTGGTTGGTGCGTTTTCGTTTTGGTGTCGGGGGAATAGCTCAGTGGTAGAGCGCTGGATTCCAGTCCCAGCGGTCGGGGGTTCGATCCCCTCTTCCCTCATCCTTTGTGCCTTTTTGCGCGCTCCACAGCACACTGCTGTCGCCCAGCCTCACACCGCTACTCACGTTGGCCGCCCTGCAGCTCTAGCGTACCGGCACGGCCCGCAGCTGCCACCACTCGAGATCCAAAAAGTGCGATACTTCTCGATTTATGCGTGTCATCCTTGCGCAGGGGCCATGCTAATCTTCTCTGTATCGTTCCAATTTTTACGGATGACCACCGAAGTGGTTCCTACCGGCAGCTGCCGCTGCGCGCCTATAAGTGCACGGCTTGGGCCTCACATCCAGAACCACTTCGCCACAAAACGGCGACCTCACCGGCTCGAGTGCTCCAGTCGAGCGCAGAGACCCAGTAACCTCTTCAGACTAGCCGCCTCAGCCTAGCGCTGCTGCATCACTCTAGAACACTGGCATGCAGCGCGAGCCTGCAGCGCTGGCCGGTTGTTAGCACAGGTAGCGGAGAGTCCAGCCGGACGAGATGGGCCGCAAGATGCAGCACGAGCAGCGCAAGAAAAGCACGCGGGCCGGGCCGCTAGCAATACAGCAATGCACAGACGGTCGCTGTAGCCGTGGGAGAAGAAAAGGAAAACGACAGCTGTGAGATTCGAACTCACGCGGGTTGCCCCATTAACTTAGCAGGCTAACGCCTTAACCACTCGGCCAAGCTGTCATCGTACAAATTACAACTTTCACAAAAATTTCACACGCCCTCACCTAACCACGCGCACGACGGACACATACACCACCAAAACCAACAGCTTTCACACACACACACACGCTACACGACACATCGCTTCTCATGCGCCGACATCCACACACGCAACCATTACACACGCGGACCCTCCCTACACTGCCGTCTATGGACTTGGTGATACGACACCGACCAACCTGCCCAAAACAGCACCACTGCTACTCCACCCGTGCGCACCTCCTTCTAGGCACACATGGACAAAAGACCGAAGCCAGACGCCACAAATAGTCTACCTTGTGATATTCGCAACGAAGTGATCGCTTGCTTTGCTTTGCTTTGGATTGTTCCTTCATTTTGTTTTGCTTTGATTTACTTTCAGTATTGCTTTCCATTCCGTTGCGTTGCGTTGCGTTGCGTTGCGTTGCGTTGCGTTGCGTTGCGTTGCGTTGCGTTCCTTCCTTTGCTGTGATATTGGTTTGCGTTGATTTTAGTTTGGGTTGGTTTGTTTGGGTTGGGTTGGCTTTCGTTTTCGTTTGTTTTCATTTGGTTTCGTTTGGTTTGACAGGCACGTCGTCTGCAGTTGGGCTGCTATGCATTGAGTGGGGTCTGCGCTCAAGCACGACGGTCGAAGACCGCTTGGAGCATTCAGGAATCAAGTCGAGAACAAACCACCAGGAGACACGAGGCAAGAAACAACAGCCAGGGCAACACCGTCAGGAAAACAAGGGCAACGAGCAAGAGGCAAGAGGCAATAGGTAGGGGAGACGTTGCAAGCAGCTGGAGAGATCAGAACAGGGTGTATCCAGTGGCGCAGAGAGAACACAGCAGCCGTGGGATTGGTGTGTGCGCAGACGTCGACAAGCCGCGCTCGAGCAAGCGCAACGCGAGGAGAGAGAGAAAGAAAGAGAGAGAGAGAGAGAGAGAGAGAGAGAGAGAGAGAGAGAGAGAGAGAGAGAGAGAGAGAGAGAGAAAGAGCGAAGGCAAAGGATATGTAGCAAAAGGGAGAGCGAAGGGCAAAAGCAAAAGCAGAGCCCCCAGGCGGGATCGAACCACCGACCTTTCGCTTACGAAGCGAGTGCTCTACCACTGAGCTATAGGGGCTGTGTTGAACACTCACTCCACCAACAACAACACAAACAAACACCGCAACACAAACAAACACCGCAACACAAACAACACAAACAACACAAACAACACAAACAACACAAACAACACAAACAACACAAACACAACACAAACACAACAACAACACAAACCAAACAACTACACACGCATCGACCTCTGGACGACACGCAACTGCTACCATTCGCTGCACACACCACCGCCGTTCGACTTCGACTGCTCCCTCGCTACAACGTGGCCGCCTCCCGTCTTGCTTTGTCTCAAGCCGTCTCGCTTTGCCTCGCTGCTCCTTACTGGGGGCTGCTCCTTACTAGACGCGGTTAAACACGCGGAAAGGAAGACAAAATACGCTGGTGAAAGACGCGTCCCGGCGCAGCAACACGCAGCGTGCTGGTCTGGCTGTGTTACCGGACCGCGGTTTGAGGTGTCGTGTCTGGAGAAGACAAGGTAGGCAGCAGAGAGGACGTGTGTTTGTGCGGTGGTGTGGTAGGTTGTGGGTGCGTGCGGTGTTGCGTTGTGTGTGTGGTGCACGGTTGTGTTCGTGGTTGGTGCGTTTTCGTTTTGGTGTCGGGGGAATAGCTCAGTGGTAGAGCGCTGGATTCCAGTCCCAGCGGTCGGGGGTTCGATCCCCTCTTCCCTCATCCTTTGTGCCTTTTTGCGCGCTCCACAGCACACTGCTGTCGCCCAGCCTCACACCGCTACTCACGTTGGCCGCCCTGCAGCTCTAGCGTACCGGCACGGCCCGCAGCTGCCACCACTCGAGATCCAAAAAGTGCGATACTTCTCGATTTATGCGTGTCATCCTTGCGCAGGGGCCATGCTAATCTTCTCTGTATCGTTCCAATTTTTACGGATGACCACCGAAGTGGTTCCTACCGGCAGCTGCCGCTGCGCGCCTATAAGTGCACGGCTTGGGCCTCACATCCAGAACCACTTCGCCACAAAACGGCGACCTCACCGGCTCGAGTGCTCCAGTCGAGCGCAGAGACCCAGTAACCTCTTCAGACTAGCCGCCTCAGCCTAGCGCTGCTGCATCACTCTAGAACACTGGCATGCAGCGCGAGCCTGCAGCGCTGGCCGGTTGTTAGCACAGGTAGCGGAGAGTCCAGCCGGACGAGACGGGCCGCAAGATGCAGCACGAGCAGCGCAAGAAAAGCACGCGGGCCGGGCCGCTAGCAATACAGCAATGCACAGACGGTCGCTGTAGCCGTGGGAGAAGAAAAGGAAAACGACAGCTGTGAGATTCGAACTCAGGCGGGTTGCCCCATTAACTTAGCAGGCTAACGCCTTAACCACTCGGCCAAGCTGTCATCGTACAAATTACAACTTTCACAAAAATTTCACACGCCCTCACCTAACCACGCGCACGACGGACACATACACCACCAAAACCAACAGCTTTCACACACACACACACGCTACACGACACATCGCTTCTCATGCGCCGACATCCACACACGCAACCATTACACACGCGGACCCTCCCTACACTGCCGTCTATGGACTTGGTGATACGACACCGACCAACCTGCCCAAAACAGCACCACTGCTACTCCACCCGTGCGCACCTCCTTCTAGGCACACATGGACAAAAGACCGAAGCCAGACGCCACAAATAGTCTACCTTGTGATATTCGCAACGAAGTGATCGCTTGCTTTGCTTTGCTTTGGATTGTTCCTTCATTTTGTTTTGCTTTGATTTACTTTCAGTATTGCTTTCCATTCCGTTGCGTTGCGTTGCGTTGCGTTGCGTTCCTTCCTTTGCTGTGATATTGGTTTGCGTTGATTTTAGTTTGGGTTGGTTTGTTTGGGTTGGGTTGGCTTTCGTTTTCGTTTGTTTTCATTTGGTTTCGTTTGGTTTGACAGGCACGTCGTCTGCAGTTGGGCTGCTATGCATTGAGTGGGGTCTGCGCTCAAGCACGACGGTCGAAGACCGCTTGGAGCATTCAGGAATCAAGTCGAGAACAAACCACCAGGAGACACGAGGCAAGAAACAACAGCCAGGGCAACACCGTCAGGAAAACAAGGGCAACGAGCAAGAGGCAAGAGGCAATAGGTAGGGGAGACGTTGCAAGCAGCTGGAGAGATCAGAACAGGGTGTATCCAGTGGCGCAGAGAGAACACAGCAGCCGTGGGATTGGTGTGTGCGCAGACGTCGACAAGCCGCGCTCGAGCAAGCGCAACGCGAGGAGAGAGAGAAAGAGAGAGAGAGAGAGAGAGAGAGAGAGAGAGAGAGAGAGAGAGAGAGAGAGAGAGAGAGAGAGAGAGAGAGAGAGAGAGAGAGAGAGAGAAGAGCGAAGGCAAAGGATATGTAGCAAAAGGGAGAGCGAAGGGCAAAAGCAAAAGCAGAGCCCCCAGGCGGGATCGAACCACCGACCTTTCGCTTACGAAGCGAGTGCTCTACCACTGAGCTATAGGGGCTGTGTTGAACACTCACTCCACCAACAACAACACAAACAAACACCGCAACACAAACAAACACCGCAACACAAACAACACAAACAACACAAACAACACAAACAACACAAACAACACAAACAACACAAACACAACACAAACACAACAACAACACAAACCAAACAACTACACACGCATCGACCTCTGGACGACACGCAACTGCTACCATTCGCTGCACACACCACCGCCGTTCGACTTCGACTGCTCCCTCGCTACAACGTGGCCGCCTCCCGTCTTGCTTTGTCTCAAGCCGTCTCGCTTTGCCTCGCTGCTCCTTACTGGGGGCTGCTCCTTACTAGACGCGGTTAAACACGCGGAAAGGAAGACAAAATACGCTGGTGAAAGACGCGTCCCGGCGCAGCAACACGCAGCGTGCTGGTCTGGCTGTGTTACCGGACCGCGGTTTGAGGTGTCGTGTCTGGAGAAGACATGGTAGGCAGCAGAGAGGACGTGTGTTTGTGCGGTGGTGTGGTAGGTTGTGGGTGCGTGCGGTGTTGCGTTGTGTGTGTGGTGCACGGTTGTGTTCGTGGTTGGTGCGTTTTCGTTTTGGTGTCGGGGGAATAGCTCAGTGGTAGAGCGCTGGATTCCAGTCCCAGCGGTCGGGGGTTCGATCCCCTCTTCCCTCATCCTTTGTGCCTTTTTGCGCGCTCCACAGCACACTGCTGTCGCCCAGCCTCACACCGCTACTCACGTTGGCCGCCCTGCAGCTCTAGCGTACCGGCACGGCCCGCAGCTGCCACCACTCGAGATCCAAAAAGTGCGATACTTCTCGATTTATGCGTGTCATCCTTGCGCAGGGGCCATGCTAATCTTCTCTGTATCGTTCCAATTTTTACGGATGACCACCGAAGTGGTTCCTACCGGCAGCTGCCGCTGCGCGCCTATAAGTGCACGGCTTGGGCCTCACATCCAGAACCACTTCGCCACAAAACGGCGACCTCACCGGCTCGAGTGCTCCAGTCGAGCGCAGAGACCCAGTAACCTCTTCAGACTAGCCGCCTCAGCCTAGCGCTGCTGCATCACTCTAGAACACTGGCATGCAGCGCGAGCCTGCAGCGCTGGCCGGTTGTTAGCACAGGTAGCGGAGAGTCCAGCCGGACGAGATGGGCCGCAAGATGCAGCACGAGCAGCGCAAGAAAAGCACGCGGGCCGGGCCGCTAGCAATACAGCAATGCACAGACGGTCGCTGTAGCCGTGGGAGAAGAAAAGGAAAACGACAGCTGTGAGATTCGAACTCACGCGGGTTGCCCCATTAACTTAGCAGGCTAACGCCTTAACCACTCGGCCAAGCTGTCATCGTACAAATTACAACTTTCACAAAAATTTCACACGCCCTCACCTAACCACGCGCACGACGGACACATACACCACCAAAACCAACAGCTTTCACACACACACACACGCTACACGACACATCGCTTCTCATGCGCCGACATCCACACACGCAACCATTACACACGCGGACCCTCCCTACACTGCCGTCTATGGACTTGGTGATACGACACCGACCAACCTGCCCAAAACAGCACCACTGCTACTCCACCCGTGCGCACCTCCTTCTAGGCACACATGGACAAAAGACCGAAGCCAGACGCCACAAATAGTCTACCTTGTGATATTCGCAACGAAGTGATCGCTTGCTTTGCTTTGCTTTGGATTGTTCCTTCATTTTGTTTTGCTTTGATTTACTTTCAGTATTGCTTTCCATTCCGTTGCGTTGCGTTGCGTTGCGTTGCGTTGCGTTGCGTTGCGTTGCGTTCCTTCCTTTGCTGTGATATTGGTTTGCGTTGATTTTAGTTTGGGTTGGTTTGTTTGGGTTGGGTTGGGTTGGCTTTCGTTTTCGTTTGTTTTCATTTGGTTTCGTTTGGTTTGACAGGCACGTCGTCTGCAGTTGGGCTGCTATGCATTGAGTGGGGTCTGCGCTCAAGCACGACGGTCGAAGACCGCTTGGAGCATTCAGGAATCAAGTCGAGAACAAACCACCAGGAGACACGAGGCAAGAAACAACAGCCAGGGCAACACCGTCAGGAAAACAAGGGCAACGAGCAAGAGGCAAGAGGCAATAGGTAGGGGAGACGTTGCAAGCAGCTGGAGAGATCAGAACAGGGTGTATCCAGTGGCGCAGAGAGAACACAGCAGCCGTGGGATTGGTGTGTGCGCAGACGTCGACAAGCCGCGCTCGAGCAAGCGCAACGCGAGGAGAGAGAGAGAGAGAGAGAAAGAAAGAGAGAGAGAGAGAGAGAGAGAGAGAGAGAGAAAGAGCGAAGGCAAAGGATATGTAGCAAAAGGGAGAGCGAAGGGCAAAAGCAAAAGCAGAGCCCCCAGGCGGGATCGAACCACCGACCTTTCGCTTACGAAGCGAGTGCTCTACCACTGAGCTATAGGGGCTGTGTTGAACACTCACTCCACCAACAACAACACAAACAAACACCGCAATACAAACAAACACCGCAACACAAACAACACAAACAACACAAACAACACAAACAACACAAACAACACAAACACAACACAAACACAACAACAACACAAACCAAACAACTACACACGCATCGACCTCTGGACGACACGCAACTGCTACCATTCGCTGCACACACCACCGCCGTTCGACTTCGACTGCTCCCTCGCTACAACGTGGCCGCCTCCCGTCTTGCTTTGTCTCAAGCCGTCTCGCTTTGCCTCGCTGCTCCTTACTGGGGGCTGCTCCTTACTAGACGCGGTTAAACACGCGGAAAGGAAGACAAAATACGCTGGTGAAAGACGCGTCCCGGCGCAGCAACACGCAGCGTGCTGGTCTGGCTGTGTTACCGGACCGCGGTTTGAGGTGTCGTGTCTGGAGAAGACAAGGTAGGCAGCAGAGAGGACGTGTGTTTGTGCGGTGGTGTGGTAGGTTGTGGGTGCGTGCGGTGTTGCGTTGTGTGTGTGGTGCACGGTTGTGTTCGTGGTTGGTGCGTTTTCGTTTTGGTGTCGGGGGAATAGCTCAGTGGTAGAGCGCTGGATTCCAGTCCCAGCGGTCGGGGGTTCGATCCCCTCTTCCCTCATCCTTTGTGCCTTTTTGCGCGCTCCACAGCACACTGCTGTCGCCCAGCCTCACACCGCTACTCACGTTGGCCGCCCTGCAGCTCTAGCGTACCGGCACGGCCCGCAGCTGCCACCACTCGAGATCCAAAAAGTGCGATACTTCTCGATTTATGCGTGTCATCCTTGCGCAGGGGCCATGCTAATCTTCTCTGTATCGTTCCAATTTTTACGGATGACCACCGAAGTGGTTCCTACCGGCAGCTGCCGCTGCGCGCCTATAAGTGCACGGCTTGGGCTTCACATCCAGAACCACTTCGCCACAAAACGGCGACCTCACCGGCTCGAGTGCTCCAGTCGAGCGCAGAGACCCAGTAACCTCTTCAGACTAGCCGCCTCAGCCTAGCGCTGCTGCATCACTCTAGAACACTGGCATGCAGCGCGAGCCTGCAGCGCTGGCCGGTTGTTAGCACAGGTAGCGGAGAGTCCAGCCGGACGAGATGGGCCGCAAGATGCAGCACGAGCAGCGCAAGAAAAGCACGCGGGCCGGGCCGCTAGCAATACAGCAATGCACAGACGGTCGCTGTAGCCGTGGGAGAAGAAAAGGAAAACGACAGCTGTGAGATTCGAACTCACGCGGGTTGCCCCATTAACTTAGCAGGCTAACGCCTTAACCACTCGGCCAAGCTGTCATCGTACAAATTACAACTTTCACAAAAATTTCACACGCCCTCACCTAACCACGCGCACGACGCACACATACACCACCAAAACCAACAGCTTTCACACACACACACACGCTACACGACACATCGCTTCTCATGCGCCGACATCCACACACGCAACCATTACACACGCGGACCCTCCCTACACTGCCGTCTATGGACTTGGTGATACGACACCGACCAACCTGCCCAAAACAGCACCACTGCTACTCCACCCGTGCGCACCTCCTTCTAGGCACACATGGACAAAAGACCGAAGCCAGACGCCACAAATAGTCTACCTTGTGATATTCGCAACGAAGTGATCGCTTGCTTTGCTTTGCTTTGGATTGTTCCTTCATTTTGTTTTGCTTTGATTTACTTTCAGTATTGCTTTCCATTCCGTTGCGTTGCGTTGCGTTGCGTTGCGTTGCGTTGCGTTCCTTCCTTTGCTGTGATATTGGTTTGCGTTGATTTTAGTTTGGGTTGGTTTGTTTGGGTTGGGTTGGCTTTCGTTTTCGTTTGTTTTCATTTGGTTTCGTTTGGTTTGACAGGCACGTCGTCTGCAGTTGGGCTGCTATGCATTGAGTGGGGTCTGCGCTCAAGCACGACGGTCGAAGACCGCTTGGAGCATTCAGGAATCAAGTCGAGAACAAACCACCAGGAGACACGAGGCAAGAAACAACAGCCAGGGCAACACCGTCAGGAAAACAAGGGCAACGAGCAA
This sequence comes from Phytophthora taxon juncus, assembly GCA_033558005.1. Taxonomy (NCBI): domain Eukaryota; phylum Oomycota; class Peronosporomycetes; order Peronosporales; family Peronosporaceae; genus Phytophthora; species Phytophthora taxon juncus. Next base: position 951,738 of record JAUCEE010000017.1, read on the forward strand.
GAGGCAAGAGGCAATAGGTAGGGGAGACGTTGCAAGCAGCTGGAGAGATCAGAACAGGGTGTATCCAGTGGCGCAGAGAGAACACAGCAGCCGTGGGATTGGTGTGTGCGCAGACGTCGACAAGCCGCGCTCGAGCAAGCGCAACGCGAGGAGAGAGAGAAAGAAAGAGAGAGAGAGAGAGAGAGAGAGAGAGAGAGAAAGAGCGAAGGCAAAGGATATGTAGCAAAAGGGAGAGCGAAGGGCAAAAGCAAAAGCAGAGCCCCCAGGCGGGATCGAACCACCGACCTTTCGCTTACGAAGCGAGTGCTCTACCACTGAGCTATAGGGGCTGTGTTGAACACTCACTCCACCAACAACAACACAAACAAACACCGCAACACAAACAAACACCGCAACACAAACAACACAAACAACACAAACAACACAAACAACACAAACAACACAAACACAACACAAACACAACAACAACACAAACCAAACAACTACACACGCATCGACCTCTGGACGACACGCAACTGCTACCATTCGCTGCACACACCACCGCCGTTCGACTTCGACTGCTCCCTCGCTACAACGTGGCCGCCTCCCGTCTTGCTTTGTCTCAAGCCGTCTCGCTTTGCCTCGCTGCTCCTTACTGGGGGCTGCTCCTTACTAGACGCGGTTAAACACGCGGAAAGGAAGACAAAATACGCTGGTGAAAGACGCGTCCCGGCGCAGCAACACGCAGCGTGCTGGTCTGGCTGTGTTACCGGACCGCGGTTTGAGGTGTCGTGTCTGGAGAAGACAAGGTAGGCAGCAGAGAGGACGTGTGTTTGTGCGGTGGTGTGGTAGGTTGTGGGTGCGTGCGGTGTTGCGTTGTGTGTGTGGTGCACGGTTGTGTTCGTGGTTGGTGCGTTTTCGTTTTGGTGTCGGGGGAATAGCTCGGTAGAGCGCTGGATTCCAGTCCCAGCGGTCGGGGGTTCGATCCCCTCTTCCCTCATCCTTTGTGCCTTTTTGCGCGCTCCACAGCACACTGCTGTCGCCCAGCCTCACACCGCTACTCACGTTGGCCGCCCTGCAGCTCTAGCGTACCGGCACGGCCCGCAGCTGCCACCACTCGAGATCCAAAAAGTGCGATACTTCTCGATTTATGCGTGTCATCCTTGCGCAGGGGCCATGCTAATCTTCTCTGTATCGTTCCAATTTTTACGGATGACCACCGAAGTGGTTCCTACCGGCAGCTGCCGTTGCGCGCCTATAAGTGCACGGCTTGGGCCTCACATCCAGAACCACTTCGCCACAAAACGGCGACCTCACCGGCTCGAGTGCTCCAGTCGAGCGCAGAGACCCAGTAACCTCTTCAGACTAGCCGCCTCAGCCTAGCGCTGCTGCATCACTCTAGAACACTGGCATGCAGCGCGAGCCTGCAGCGCTGGCCGGTTGTTAGCACAGGTAGCGGAGAGTCCAGCCGGACGAGATGGGCCGCAAGATGCAGCACGAGCAGCGCAAGAAAAGCACGCGGGCCGGGCCGCTAGCAATACAGCAATGCACAGACGGTCGCTGTAGCCGTGGGAGAAGAAAAGGAAAACGACAGCTGTGAGATTCGAACTCACGCGGGTTGCCCCATTAACTTAGCAGGCTAACGCCTTAACCACTCGGCCAAGCTGTCATCGTACAAATTACAACTTTCACAAAAATTTCACACGCCCTCACCTAACCACGCGCACGACGGACACATACACCACCAAAACCAACAGCTTTCACACACACACACACGCTACACGACACATCGCTTCTCATGCGCCGACATCCACACACGCAACCATTACACACGCGGACCCTCCCTACACTGCCGTCTATGGACTTGGTGATACGACACCGACCAACCTGCCCAAAACAGCACCACTGCTACTCCACCCGTGCGCACCTCCTTCTAGGCACACATGGACAAAAGACCGAAGCCAGACGCCACAAATAGTCTACCTTGTGATATTCGCAACGAAGTGATCGCTTGCTTTGCTTTGCTTTGGATTGTTCCTTCATTTTGTTTTGCTTTGATTTACTTTCAGTATTGCTTTCCATTCCGTTGCGTTGCGTTGCGTTGCGTTGCGTTGCGTTGCGTTGCGTTCCTTCCTTTGCTGTGATATTGGTTTGCGTTGATTTTAGTTTGGGTTGGTTTGTTTGGGTTGGGTTGGCTTTCGTTTTCGTTTGTTTTCATTTGGTTTCGTTTGGTTTGACAGGCACGTCGTCTGCAGTTGGGCTGCTATGCATTGAGTGGGGTCTGCGCTCAAGCACGACGGTCGAAGACCGCTTGGAGCATTCAGGAATCAAGTCGAGAACAAACCACCAGGAGACACGAGGCAAGAAACAACAGCCAGGGCAACACCGTCAGGAAAACAAGGGCAACGAGCAAGAGGCAAGAGGCAATAGGTAGGGGAGACGTTGCAAGCAGCTGGAGAGATCAGAACAGGGTGTATCCAGTGGCGCAGAGAGAACACAGCAGCCGTGGGATTGGTGTGTGCGCAGACGTCGACAAGCCGCGCTCGAGCAAGCGCAACGCGAGGAGAGAGAGAAAGAAAGAGAGAGAGAGAGAGAGAGAGAGAGAGAGAGAGAGAGAGAGAGAGAGAGAGAGAGAGAGAGAGAGAGAGAGAGAGAGAGAGAGAAAGAGCGAAGGCAAAGGATATGTAGCAAAAGGGAGAGCGAAGGGCAAAAGCAAAAGCAGAGCCCCCAGGCGGGATCGAACCACCGACCTTTCGCTTACGAAGCGAGTGCTCTACCACTGAGCTATAGGGGCTGTGTTGAACACTCACTCCACCAACAACAACACAAACAAACACCGCAACACAAACAAACACCGCAACACAAACAACACAAACAACACAAACAACACAAACAACACAAACAACACAAACACAACACAAACACAACAACAACACAAACCAAACAACTACACACGCATCGACCTCTGGACGACACGCAACTGCTACCATTCGCTGCACACACCACCGCCGTTCGACTTCGACTGCTCCCTCGCTACAACGTGGCCGCCTCCCGTCTTGCTTTGTCTCAAGCCGTCTCGCTTTGCCTCGCTGCTCCTTACTGGGGGCTGCTCCTTACTAGACGCGGTTAAACACGCGGAAAGGAAGACAAAATACGCTGGTGAAAGACGCGTCCCGGCGCAGCAACACGCAGCGTGCTGGTCTGGCTGTGTTACCGGACCGCGGTTTGAGGTGTCGTGTCTGGAGAAGACAAGGTAGGCAGCAGAGAGGACGTGTGTTTGTGCGGTGGTGTGGTAGGTTGTGGGTGCGTGCGGTGTTGCGTTGTGTGTGTGGTGCACGGTTGTGTTCGTGGTTGGTGCGTTTTCGTTTTGGTGTCGGGGGAATAGCTCGGTAGAGCGCTGGATTCCAGTCCCAGCGGTCGGGGGTTCGATCCCCTCTTCCCTCATCCTTTGTGCCTTTTTGCGCGCTCCACAGCACACTGCTGTCGCCCAGCCTCACACCGCTACTCACGTTGGCCGCCCTGCAGCTCTAGCGTACCGGCACGGCCCGCAGCTGCCACCACTCGAGATCCAAAAAGTGCGATACTTCTCGATTTATGCGTGTCATCCTTGCGCAGGGGCCATGCTAATCTTCTCTGTATCGTTCCAATTTTTACGGATGACCACCGAAGTGGTTCCTACCGGCAGCTGCCGTTGCGCGCCTATAAGTGCACGGCTTGGGCCTCACATCCAGAACCACTTCGCCACAAAACGGCGACCTCACCGGCTCGAGTGCTCCAGTCGAGCGCAGAGACCCAGTAACCTCTTCAGACTAGCCGCCTCAGCCTAGCGCTGCTGCATCACTCTAGAACACTGGCATGCAGCGCGAGCCTGCAGCGCTGGCCGGTTGTTAGCACAGGTAGCGGAGAGTCCAGCCGGACGAGATGGGCCGCAAGATGCAGCACGAGCAGCGCAAGAAAAGCACGCGGGCCGGGCCGCTAGCAATACAGCAATGCACAGACGGTCGCTGTAGCCGTGGGAGAAGAAAAGGAAAACGACAGCTGTGAGATTCGAACTCACGCGGGTTGCCCCATTAACTTAGCAGGCTAACGCCTTAACCACTCGGCCAAGCTGTCATCGTACAAATTACAACTTTCACAAAAATTTCACACGCCCTCACCTAACCACGCGCACGACGGACACATACACCACCAAAACCAACAGCTTTCACACACACACACACGCTACACGACACATCGCTTCTCATGCGCCGACATCCACACACGCAACCATTACACACGCGGACCCTCCCTACACTGCCGTCTATGGACTTGGTGATACGACACCGACCAACCTGCCCAAAACAGCACCACTGCTACTCCACCCGTGCGCACCTCCTTCTAGGCACACATGGACAAAAGACCGAAGCCAGACGCCACAAATAGTCTACCTTGTGATATTCGCAACGAAGTGATCGCTTGCTTTGCTTTGCTTTGGATTGTTCCTTCATTTTGTTTTGCTTTGATTTACTTTCAGTATTGCTTTCCATTCCGTTGCGTTGCGTTGCGTTGCGTTGCGTTGCGTTGCGTTGCGTTGCGTTCCTTCCTTTGCTGTGATATTGGTTTGCGTTGATTTTAGTTTGGGTTGGTTTGTTTGGGTTGGGTTGGCTTTCGTTTTCGTTTGTTTTCATTTGGTTTCGTTTGGTTTGACAGGCACGTCGTCTGCAGTTGGGCTGCTATGCATTGAGTGGGGTCTGCGCTCAAGCACGACGGTCGAAGACCGCTTGGAGCATTCAGGAATCAAGTCGAGAACAAACCACCAGGAGACACGAGGCAAGAAACAACAGCCAGGGCAACACCGTCAGGAAAACAAGGGCAACGAGCAAGAGGCAAGAGGCAATAGGTAGGGGAGACGTTGCAAGCAGCTGGAGAGATCAGAACAGGGTGTATCCAGTGGCGCAGAGAGAACACAGCAGCCGTGGGATTGGTGTGTGCGCAGACGTCGACAAGCCGCGCTCGAGCAAGCGCAACGCGAGGAGAGAGAGAAAGAAAGAGAGAGAGAGAGAGAGAGAGAGAGAGAGAGAGAGAGAGAGAGAGAGAGAGAGAGAGAGAGAGAGAGAGAGAGAGAGAGAGAGAGAGAAAGAGCGAAGGCAAAGGATATGTAGCAAAAGGGAGAGCGAAGGGCAAAAGCAAAAGCAGAGCCCCCAGGCGGGATCGAACCACCGACCTTTCGCTTACGAAGCGAGTGCTCTACCACTGAGCTATAGGGGCTGTGTTGAACACTCACTCCACCAACAACAACACAAACAAACACCGCAACACAAACAAACACCGCAACACAAACAACACAAACAACACAAACAACACAAACAACACAAACAACACAAACACAACACAAACACAACAACAACACAAACCAAACAACTACACACGCATCGACCTCTGGACGACACGCAACTGCTACCATTCGCTGCACACACCACCGCCGTTCGACTTCGACTGCTCCCTCGCTACAACGTGGCCGCCTCCCGTCTTGCTTTGTCTCAAGCCGTCTCGCTTTGCCTCGCTGCTCCTTACTGGGGGCTGCTCCTTACTAGACGCGGTTAAACACGCGGAAAGGAAGACAAAATACGCTGGTGAAAGACGCGTCCCGGCGCAGCAACACGCAGCGTGCTGGTCTGGCTGTGTTACCGGACCGCGGTTTGAGGTGTCGTGTCTGGAGAAGACAAGGTAGGCAGCAGAGAGGACGTGTGTTTGTGCGGTGGTGTGGTAGGTTGTGGGTGCGTGCGGTGTTGCGTTGTGTGTGTGGTGCACGGTTGTGTTCGTGGTTGGTGCGTTTTCGTTTTGGTGTCGGGGGAATAGCTCAGTGGTAGAGCGCTGGATTCCAGTCCCAGCGGTCGGGGGTTCGATCCCCTCTTCCCTCATCCTTTGTGCCTTTTTGCGCGCTCCACAGCACACTGCTGTCGCCCAGCCTCACACCGCTACTCACGTTGGCCGCCCTGCAGCTCTAGCGTACCGGCACGGCCCGCAGCTGCCACCACTCGAGATCCAAAAAGTGCGATACTTCTCGATTTATGCGTGTCATCCTTGCGCAGGGGCCATGCTAATCTTCTCTGTATCGTTCCAATTTTTACGGATGACCACCGAAGTGGTTCCTACCGGCAGCTGCCGCTGCGCGCCTATAAGTGCACGGCTTGGGCCTCACATCCAGAACCACTTCGCCACAAAACGGCGACCTCACCGGCTCGAGTGCTCCAGTCGAGCGCAGAGACCCAGTAACCTCTTCAGACTAGCCGCCTCAGCCTAGCGCTGCTGCATCACTCTAGAACACTGGCATGCAGCGCGAGCCTGCAGCGCTGGCCGGTTGTTAGCACAGGTAGCGGAGAGTCCAGCCGGACGAGATGGGCCGCAAGATGCAGCACGAGCAGCGCAAGAAAAGCACGCGGGCCGGGCCGCTAGCAATACAGCAATGCACAGACGGTCGCTGTAGCCGTGGGAGAAGAAAAGGAAAACGACAGCTGTGAGATTCGAACTCACGCGGGTTGCCCCATTAACTTAGCAGGCTAACGCCTTAACCACTCGGCCAAGCTGTCATCGTACAAATTACAACTTTCACAAAAATTTCACACGCCCTCACCTAACCACGCGCACGACGGACACATACACCACCAAAACCAACAGCTTTCACACACACACACACGCTACACGACACATCGCTTCTCATGCGCCGACATCCACACACGCAACCATTACACACGCGGACCCTCCCTACACTGCCGTCTATGGACTTGGTGATACGACACCGACCAACCTGCCCAAAACAGCACCACTGCTACTCCACCCGTGCGCACCTCCTTCTAGGCACACATGGACAAAAGACCGAAGCCAGACGCCACAAATAGTCTACCTTGTGATATTCGCAACGAAGTGATCGCTTGCTTTGCTTTGCTTTGGATTGTTCCTTCATTTTGTTTTGCTTTGATTTACTTTCAGTATTGCTTTCCATTCCGTTGCGTTGCGTTGCGTTGCGTTGCGTTGCGTTGCGTTGCGTTCCTTCCTTTGCTGTGATATTGGTTTGCGTTGATTTTAGTTTGGGTTGGTTTGTTTGGGTTGGGTTGGCTTTCGTTTTCGTTTGTTTTCATTTGGTTTCGTTTGGTTTGACAGGCACGTCGTCTGCAGTTGGGCTGCTATGCATTGAGTGGGGTCTGCGCTCAAGCACGACGGTCGAAGACCGCTTGGAGCATTCAGGAATCAAGTCGAGAACAAACCACCAGGAGACACGAGGCAAGAAACAACAGCCAGGGCAACACCGTCAGGAAAACAAGGGCAACGAGCAAGAGGCAAGAGGCAATAGGTAGGGGAGACGTTGCAAGCAGCTGGAGAGATCAGAACAGGGTGTATCCAGTGGCGCAGAGAGAACACAGCAGCCGTGGGATTGGTGTGTGCGCAGACGTCGACAAGCCGCGCTCGAGCAAGCGCAACGCGAGGAGAGAGAGAAAGAAAGAGAGAGAGAGAGAGAGAGAGAGAGAGAGAGAAAGAGCGAAGGCAAAGGATATGTAGCAAAAGGGAGAGCGAAGGGCAAAAGCAAAAGCAGAGCCCCCAGGCGGGATCGAACCACCGACCTTTCGCTTACGAAGCGAGTGCTCTACCACTGAGCTATAGGGGCTGTGTTGAACACTCACTCCACCAACAACAACACAAACAAACACCGCAACACAAACAAACACCGCAACACAAACAACACAAACAACACAAACAACACAAACAACACAAACAACACAAACACAACACAAACACAACAACAACACAAACCAAACAACTACACACGCATCAACCTCTAAACAACACGCAACTGCTACCATTCGCTGCACACACCACCGCCGTTCGACTTCGACTGCTCCCTCGCTACAACGTGGCCGCCTCCCGTCTTGCTTTGTCTCAAGCCGTCTCGCTTTGCCTCGCTGCTCCTTACTGGGGGCTGCTCCTTACTAGACGCGGTTAAACACGCGGAAAGGAAGACAAAATACGCTGGTGAAAGACGCGTCCCGGCGCAGCAACACGCAGCGTGCTGGTCTGGCTGTGTTACCGGACCGCGGTTTGAGGTGTCGTGTCTGGAGAAGACAAGGTAGGCAGCAGAGAGGACGTGTGTTTGTGCGGTGGTGTGGTAGGTTGTGGGTGCGTGCGGTGTTGCGTTGTGTGTGTGGTGCACGGTTGTGTTCGTGGTTGGTGCGTTTTCGTTTTGGTGTCGGGGGAATAGCTCAGTGGTAGAGCGCTGGATTCCAGTCCCAGCGGTCGGGGGTTCGATCCCCTCTTCCCTCATCCTTTGTGCCTTTTTGCGCGCTCCACAGCACACTGCTGTCGCCCAGCCTCACACCGCTACTCACGTTGGCCGCCCTGCAGCTCTAGCGTACCGGCACGGCCCGCAGCTGCCACCACTCGAGATCCAAAAAGTGCGATACTTCTCGATTTATGCGTGTCATCCTTGCGCAGGGGCCATGCTAATCTTCTCTGTATCGTTCCAATTTTTACGGATGACCACCGAAGTGGTTCCTACCGGCAGCTGCCGTTGCGCGCCTATAAGTGCACGGCTTGGGCCTCACATCCAGAACCACTTCGCCACAAAACGGCGACCTCACCGGCTCGAGTGCTCCAGTCGAGCGCAGAGACCCAGTAACCTCTTCAGACTAGCCGCCTCAGCCTAGCGCTGCTGCATCACTCTAGAACACTGGCATGCAGCGCGAGCCTGCAGCGCTGGCCGGTTGTTAGCACAGGTAGCGGAGAGTCCAGCCGGACGAGATGGGCCGCAAGATGCAGCACGAGCAGCGCAAGAAAAGCACGCGGGCCGGGCCGCTAGCAATACAGCAATGCACAGACGGTCGCTGTAGCCGTGGGAGAAGAAAAGGAAAACGACAGCTGTGAGATTCGAACTCACGCGGGTTGCCCCATTAACTTAGCAGGCTAACGCCTTAACCACTCGGCCAAGCTGTCATCGTACAAATTACAACTTTCACAAAAATTTCACACGCCCTCACCTAACCACGCGCACGACGGACACATACACCACCAAAACCAACAGCTTTCACACACACACACACGCTACACGACACATCGCTTCTCATGCGCCGACATCCACACACGCAACCATTACACACGCGGACCCTCCCTACACTGCCGTCTATGGACTTGGTGATACGACACCGACCAACCTGCCCAAAACAGCACCACTGCTACTCCACCCGTGCGCACCTCCTTCTAGGCACACATGGACAAAAGACCGAAGCCAGACGCCACAAATAGTCTACCTTGTGATATTCGCAACGAAGTGATCGCTTGCTTTGCTTTGCTTTGGATTGTTCCTTCATTTTGTTTTGCTTTGATTTACTTTCAGTATTGCTTTCCATTCCGTTGCGTTGCGTTGCGTTGCGTTGCGTTCCTTCCTTTGCTGTGATATTGGTTTGCGTTGATTTTAGTTTGGGTTGGTTTGTTTGGGTTGGGTTGGCTTTCGTTTTCGTTTGTTTTCATTTGGTTTCGTTTGGTTTGACAGGCACGTCGTCTGCAGTTGGGCTGCTATGCATTGAGTGGGGTCTGCGCTCAAGCACGACGGTCGAAGACCGCTTGGAGCATTCAGGAATCAAGTCGAGAACAAACCACCAGGAGACACGAGGCAAGAAACAACAGCCAGGGCAACACCGTCAGGAAAACAAGGGCAACGAGCAAGAGGCAAGAGGCAATAGGTAGGGGAGACGTTGCAAGCAGCTGGAGAGATCAGAACAGGGTGTATCCAGTGGCGCAGAGAGAACACAGCAGCCGTGGGATTGGTGTGTGCGCAGACGTCGACAAGCCGCGCTCGAGCAAGCGCAACGCGAGGAGAGAGAGAAAGAAAGAGAGAGAGAGAGAGAGAGAGAGAGAGAGAGAGAGAGAGAGAGAGAGAGAGAGAGAGAGAGAGAGAGAGAGAGAGAGAGAGAGAAAGAGCGAAGGCAAAGGATATGTAGCAAAAGGGAGAGCGAAGGGCAAAAGCAAAAGCAGAGCCCCCAGGCGGGATCGAACCACCGACCTTTCGCTTACGAAGCGAGTGCTCTACCACTGAGCTATAGGGGCTGTGTTGAACACTCACTCCACCAACAACAACACAAACAAACACCGCAACACAAACAAACACCGCAACACAAACAACACAAACAACACAAACAACACAAACAACACAAACAACACAAACACAACACAAACACAACAACAACACAAACCAAACAACTACACACGCATCAACCTCTAAACAACACGCAACTGCTACCATTCGCTGCACACACCACCGCCGTTCGACTTCGACTGCTCCCTCGCTACAACGTGGCCGCCTCCCGTCTTGCTTTGTCTCAAGCCGTCTCGCTTTGCCTCGCTGCTCCTTACTGGGGGCTGCTCCTTACTAGACGCGGTTAAACACGCGGAAAGGAAGACAAAATACGCTGGTGAAAGACGCGTCCCGGCGCAGCAACACGCAGCGTGCTGGTCTGGCTGTGTTACCGGACCGCGGTTTGAGGTGTCGTGTCTGGAGAAGACAAGGTAGGCAGCAGAGAGGACGTGTGTTTGTGCGGTGGTGTGGTAGGTTGTGGGTGCGTGCGGTGTTGCGTTGTGTGTGTGGTGCACGGTTGTGTTCGTGGTTGGTCCGTTTTCGTTTTGGTGTCGGGGGAATAGCTCAGTGGTAGAGCGCTGGATTCCAGTCCCAGCGGTCGGGGGTTCGATCCCCTCTTCCCTCATCCTTTGTGCCTTTTTGCGCGCTCCACAGCACACTGCTGTCGCCCAGCCTCACACCGCTACTCACGTTGGCCGCCCTGCAGCTCTAGCGTACCGGCACGGCCCGCAGCTGCCACCACTCGAGATCCAAAAAGTGCGATACTTCTCGATTTATGCGTGTCATCCTTGCGCAGGGGCCATGCTAATCTTCTCTGTATCGTTCCAATTTTTACGGATGACCACCGAAGTGGTTCCTACCGGCAGCTGCCGTTGCGCGCCTATAAGTGCACGGCTTGGGCCTCACATCCAGAACCACTTCGCCACAAAACGGCGACCTCACCGGCTCGAGTGCTCCAGTCGAGCGCAGAGACCCAGTAACCTCTTCAGACTAGCCGCCTCAGCCTAGCGCTGCTGCATCACTCTAGAACACTGGCATGCAGCGCGAGCCTGCAGCGCTGGCCGGTTGTTAGCACAGGTAGCGGAGAGTCCAGCCGGACGAGATGGGCCGCAAGATGCAGCACGAGCAGCGCAAGAAAAGCACGCGGGCCGGGCCGCTAGCAATACAGCAATGCACAGACGGTCGCTGTAGCCGTGGGAGAAGAAAAGGAAAACGACAGCTGTGAGATTCGAACTCACGCGGGTTGCCCCATTAACTTAGCAGGCTAACGCCTTAACCACTCGGCCAAGCTGTCATCGTACAAATTACAACTTTCACAAAAATTTCACACGCCCTCACCTAACCACGCGCACGACGGACACATACACCACCAAAACCAACAGCTTTCACACACACACACACGCTACACGACACATCGCTTCTCATGCGCCGACATCCACACACGCAACCATTACACACGCGGACCCTCCCTACACTGCCGTCTATGGACTTGGTGATACGACACCGACCAACCTGCCCAAAACAGCACCACTGCTACTCCACCCGTGCGCACCTCCTTCTAGGCACACATGGACAAAAGACCGAAGCCAGACGCCACAAATAGTCTACCTTGTGATATTCGCAACGAAGTGATCGCTTGCTTTGCTTTGCTTTGGATTGTTCCTTCATTTTGTTTTGCTTTGATTTACTTTCAGTATTGCTTTCCATTCCGTTGCGTTGCGTTGCGTTGCGTTGCGTTCCTTCCTTTGCTGTGATATTGGTTTGCGTTGATTTTAGTTTGGGTTGGTTTGTTTGGGTTGGGTTGGCTTTCGTTTTCGTTTGTTTTCATTTGGTTTCGTTTGGTTTGACAGGCACGTCGTCTGCAGTTGGGCTGCTATGCATTGAGTGGGGTCTGCGCTCAAGCACGACGGTCGAAGACCGCTTGGAGCATTCAGGAATCAAGTCGAGAACAAACCACCAGGAGACACGAGGCAAGAAACAACAGCCAGGGCAACACCGTCAGGAAAACAAGGGCAACGAGCAAGAGGCAAGAGGCAATAGGTAGGGGAGACGTTGCAAGCAGCTGGAGAGATCAGAACAGGGTGTATCCAGTGGCGCAGAGAGAACACAGCAGCCGTGGGATTGGTGTGTGCGCAGACGTCGACAAGCCGCGCTCGAGCAAGCGCAACGCGAGGAGAGAGAGAAAGAAAGAGAGAGAGAGAGAGAGAGAGAGAGAGAGAGAGAGAGAGAGAGAGAGAGAGAGAGAGAGAGAGAGAGAGAGAGAGAGAGAGAAAGAGCGAAGGCAAAGGATATGTAGCAAAAGGGAGAGCGAAGGGCAAAAGCAAAAGCAGAGCCCCCAGGCGGGATCGAACCACCGACCTTTCGCTTACGAAGCGAGTGCTCTACCACTGAGCTATAGGGGCTGTGTTGAACACTCACTCCACCAACAACAACACAAACAAACACCGCAACACAAACAAACACCGCAACACAAACAACACAAACAACACAAACAACACAAACAACACAAACAACACAAACACAACACAAACACAACAACAACACAAACCAAACAACTACACACGCATCAACCTCTAAACAACACGCAACTGCTACCATTCGCTGCACACACCACCGCCGTTCGACTTCGACTGCTCCCTCGCTACAACGTGGCCGCCTCCCGTCTTGCTTTGTCTCAAGCCGTCTCGCTTTGCCTCGCTGCTCCTTACTGGGGGCTGCTCCTTACTAGACGCGGTTAAACACGCGGAAAGGAAGACAAAATACGCTGGTGAAAGACGCGTCCCGGCGCAGCAACACGCAGCGTGCTGGTCTGGCTGTGTTACCGGACCGCGGTTTGAGGTGTCGTGTCTGGAGAAGACAAGGTAGGCAGCAGAGAGGACGTGTGTTTGTGCGGTGGTGTGGTAGGTTGTGGGTGCGTGCGGTGTTGCGTTGTGTGTGTGGTGCACGGTTGTGTTCGTGGTTGGTCCGTTTTCGTTTTGGTGTCGGGGGAATAGCTCAGTGGTAGAGCGCTGGATTCCAGTCCCAGCGGTCGGGGGTTCGATCCCCTCTTCCCTCATCCTTTGTGCCTTTTTGCGCGCTCCACAGCACACTGCTGTCGCCCAGCCTCACACCGCTACTCACGTTGGCCGCCCTGCAGCTCTAGCGTACCGGCACGGCCCGCAGCTGCCACCACTCGAGATCCAAAAAGTGCGATACTTCTCGATTTATGCGTGTCATCCTTGCGCAGGGGCCATGCTAATCTTCTCTGTATCGTTCCAATTTTTACGGATGACCACCGAAGTGGTTCCTACCGGCAGCTGCCGCTGCGCGCCTATAAGTGCACGGCTTGGGCCTCACATCCAGAACCACTTCGCCACAAAACGGCGACCTCACCGGCTCGAGTGCTCCAGTCGAGCGCAGAGACCCAGTAACCTCTTCAGACTAGCCGCCTCAGCCTAGCGCTGCTGCATCACTCTAGAACACTGGCATGCAGCGCGAGCCTGCAGCGCTGGCCGGTTGTTAGCACAGGTAGCGGAGAGTCCAGCCGGACGAGATGGGCCGCAAGATGCAGCACGAGCAGCGCAAGAAAAGCACGCGGGCCGGGCCGCTAGCAATACAGCAATGCACAGACGGTCGCTGTAGCCGTGGGAGAAGAAAAGGAAAACGACAGCTGTGAGATTCGAACTCACGCGGGTTGCCCCATTAACTTAGCAGGCTAACGCCTTAACCACTCGGCCAAGCTGTCATCGTACAAATTACAACTTTCACAAAAATTTCACACGCCCTCACCTAACCACGCGCACGACGCACACATACACCACCAAAACCAACAGCTTTCACACACACACACACGCTACACGACACATCGCTTCTCATGCGCCGACATCCACACACGCAACCATTACACACGCGGACCCTCCCTACACTGCCGTCTATGGACTTGGTGATACGACACCGACCAACCTGCCCAAAACAGCACCACTGCTACTCCACCCGTGCGCACCTCCTTCTAGGCACACATGGACAAAAGACCGAAGCCAGACGCCACAAATAGTCTACCTTGTGATATTCGCAACGAAGTGATCGCTTGCTTTGCTTTGCTTTGGATTGTTCCTTCATTTTGTTTTGCTTTGATTTACTTTCAGTATTGCTTTCCATTCCGTTGCGTTGCGTTGCGTTGCGTTGCGTTGCGTTGCGTTGCGTTCCTTCCTTTGCTGTGATATTGGTTTGCGTTGATTTTAGTTTGGGTTGGTTTGTTTGGGTTGGGTTGGGTTGGCTTTCGTTTTCGTTTGTTTTCATTTGGTTTCGTTTGGTTTGACAGGCACGTCGTCTGCAGTTGGGCTGCTATGCATTGAGTGGGGTCTGCGCTCAAGCACGACGGTCGAAGACCGCTTGGAGCATTCAGGAATCAAGTCGAGAACAAACCACCAGGAGACACGAGGCAAGAAACAACAGCCAGGGCAACACCGTCAGGAAAACAAGGGCAACGAGCAAGAGGCAAGAGGCAATAGGTAGGGGAGACGTTGCAAGCAGCTGGAGAGATCAGAACAGGGTGTATCCAGTGGCGCAGAGAGAACACAGCAGCCGTGGGATTGGTGTGTGCGCAGACGTCGACAAGCCGCGCTCGAGCAAGCGCAACGCGAGGAGAGAGAGAAAGAAAGAGAAAGAGAGAGAAAGAGAGAGAGAGAGAGAGAGAGAGAGAGAGAGAGAGAGAGAGAGAGAGAGAGAGAGAGAGAGAGAGAGAGAGAGAGAGAGAGAGAGAGAGAGAGAGAGAGAGAGAGAGAGAGAGAGAAGAGCGAAGGCAAAGGATATGTAGCAAAAGGGAGAGCGAAGGGCAAAAGCAAAAGCAGAGCCCCCAGGCGGGATCGAACCACCGACCTTTCGCTTACGAAGCGAGTGCTCTACCACTGAGCTATAGGGGCTGTGTTGAACACTCACTCCACCAACAACAACACAAACAAACACCGCAACACAAACAAACACCGCAACACAAACAACACAAACAACACAAACAACACAAACAACACAAACAACACAAACACAACACAAACACAACAACAACACAAACCAAACAACTACACACGCATCAACCTCTAAACAACACGCAACTGCTACCATTCGCTGCACACACCACCGCCGTTCGACTTCGACTGCTCCCTCGCTACAACGTGGCCGCCTCCCGTCTTGCTTTGTCTCAAGCCGTCTCGCTTTGCCTCGCTGCTCCTTACTGGGGGCTGCTCCTTACTAGACGCGGTTAAACACGCGGAAAGGAAGACAAAATACGCTGGTGAAAGACGCGTCCCGGCGCAGCAACACGCAGCGTGCTGGTCTGGCTGTGTTACCGGACCGCGGTTTGAGGTGTCGTGTCTGGAGAAGACATGGTAGGCAGCAGAGAGGACGTGTGTTTGTGCGGTGGTGTGGTAGGTTGTGGGTGCGTGCGGTGTTGCGTTGTGTGTGTGGTGCACGGTTGTGTTCGTGGTTGGTGCGTTTTCGTTTTGGTGTCGGGGGAATAGCTCAGTGGTAGAGCGCTGGATTCCAGTCCCAGCGGTCGGGGGTTCGATCCCCTCTTCCCTCATCCTTTGTGCCTTTTTGCGCGCTCCACAGCACACTGCTGTCGCCCAGCCTCACACCGCTACTCACGTTGGCCGCCCTGCAGCTCTAGCGTACCGGCACGGCCCGCAGCTGCCACCACTCGAGATCCAAAAAGTGCGATACTTCTCGATTTATGCGTGTCATCCTTGCGCAGGGGCCATGCTAATCTTCTCTGTATCGTTCCAATTTTTACGGATGACCACCGAAGTGGTTCCTACCGGCAGCTGCCGCTGCGCGCCTATAAGTGCACGGCTTGGGCTTCACATCCAGAACCACTTCGCCACAAAACGGCGACCTCACCGGCTCGAGTGCTCCAGTCGAGCGCAGAGACCAGTAACCTCTTCAGACTAGCCGCCTCAGCCTAGCGCTGCTGCATCACTCTAGAACACTGGCATGCAGCGCGAGCCTGCAGCGCTGGCCGGTTGTTAGCACAGGTAGCGGAGAGTCCAGCCGGACGAGATGGGCCGCAAGATGCAGCACGAGCAGCGCAAGAAAAGCACGCGGGCCGGGCCGCTAGCAATACAGCAATGCACAGACGGTCGCTGTAGCCGTGGGAGAAGAAAAGGAAAACGACAGCTGTGAGATTCGAACTCACGCGGGTTGCCCCATTAACTTAGCAGGCTAACGCCTTAACCACTCGGCCAAGCTGTCATCGTACAAATTACAACTTTCACAAAAATTTCACACGCCCTCACCTAACCACGCGCACGACGCACACATACACCACCAAAACCAACAGCTTTCACACACACACACACGCTACACGACACATCGCTTCTCATGCGCCGACATCCACACACGCAACCATTACACACGCGGACCCTCCCTACACTGCCGTCTATGGACTTGGTGATACGACACCGACCAACCTGCCCAAAACAGCACCACTGCTACTCCACCCGTGCGCACCTCCTTCTAGGCACACATGGACAAAAGACCGAAGCCAGACGCCACAAATAGTCTACCTTGTGATATTCGCAACGAAGTGATCGCTTGCTTTGCTTTGCTTTGGATTGTTCCTTCATTTTGTTTTGCTTTGATTTACTTTCAGTATTGCTTTCCATTCCGTTGCGTTGCGTTGCGTTGCGTTGCGTTCCTTCCTTTGCTGTGATATTGGTTTGCGTTGATTTTAGTTTGGGTTGGTTTGTTTGGGTTGGGGTTGGCTTTCGTTTTCGTTTGTTTTCATTTGGTTTCGTTTGGTTTGACAGGCACGTCGTCTGCAGTTGGGCTGCTATGCATTGAGTGGGGTCTGCGCTCAAGCACGACGGTCGAAGACCGCTTGGAGCATTCAGGAATCAAGTCGAGAACAAACCACCAGGAGACACGAGGCAAGAAACAACAGCCAGGGCAACACCGTCAGGAAAACAAGGGCAACGAGCAAGAGGCAAGAGGCAATAGGTAGGGGAGACGTTGCAAGCAGCTGGAGAGATCAGAACAGGGTGTATCCAGTGGCGCAGAGAGAACACAGCAGCCGTGGGATTGGTGTGTGCGCAGACGTCGACAAGCCGCGCTCGAGCAAGCGCAACGCGAGGAGAGAGAGAAAGAAAGAGAGAGAGAGAGAGAGAGAGAGAGAGAGAGAGAGAGAGAGAGAGAGAGAGAGAGAGAGAGAGAGAGAGAGAGAGAGAGAAAGAGCGAAGGCAAAGGATATGTAGCAAAAGGGAGAGCGAAGGGCAAAAGCAAAAGCAGAGCCCCCAGGCGGGATCGAACCACCGACCTTTCGCTTACGAAGCGAGTGCTCTACCACTGAGCTATAGGGGCTGTGTTGAACACTCACTCCACCAACAACAACACAAACAAACACCGCAACACAAACAAACACCGCAACACAAACAACACAAACAACACAAACAACACAAACAACACAAACAACACAAACACAACACAAACACAACAACAACACAAACCAAACAACTACACACGCATCAACCTCTAAACAACACGCAACTGCTACCATTCGCTGCACACACCACCGCCGTTCGACTTCGACTGCTCCCTCGCTACAACGTGGCCGCCTCCCGTCTTGCTTTGTCTCAAGCCGTCTCGCTTTGCCTCGCTGCTCCTTACTGGGGGCTGCTCCTTACTAGACGCGGTTAAACACGCGGAAAGGAAGACAAAATACGCTGGTGAAAGACGCGTCCCGGCGCAGCAACACGCAGCGTGCTGGTCTGGCTGTGTTACCGGACCGCGGTTTGAGGTGTCGTGTCTGGAGAAGACAAGGTAGGCAGCAGAGAGGACGTGTGTTTGTGCGGTGGTGTGGTAGGTTGTGGGTGCGTGCGGTGTTGCGTTGTGTGTGTGGTGCACGGTTGTGTTCGTGGTTGGTGCGTTTTCGTTTTGGTGTCGGGGGAATAGCTCAGTGGTAGAGCGCTGGATTCCAGTCCCAGCGGTCGGGGGTTCGATCCCCTCTTCCCTCATCCTTTGTGCCTTTTTGCGCGCTCCACAGCACACTGCTGTCGCCCAGCCTCACACCGCTACTCACGTTGGCCGCCCTGCAGCTCTAGCGTACCGGCACGGCCCGCAGCTGCCACCACTCGAGATCCAAAAAGTGCGATACTTCTCGATTTATGCGTGTCATCCTTGCGCAGGGGCCATGCTAATCTTCTCTGTATCGTTCCAATTTTTACGGATGACCACCGAAGTGGTTCCTACCGGCAGCTGCCGTTGCGCGCCTATAAGTGCACGGCTTGGGCCTCACATCCAGAACCACTTCGCCACAAAACGGCGACCTCACCGGCTCGAGTGCTCCAGTCGAGCGCAGAGACCCAGTAACCTCTTCAGACTAGCCGCCTCAGCCTAGCGCTGCTGCATCACTCTAGAACACTGGCATGCAGCGCGAGCCTGCAGCGCTGGCCGGTTGTTAGCACAGGTAGCGGAGAGTCCAGCCGGACGAGATGGGCCGCAAGATGCAGCACGAGCAGCGCAAGAAAAGCACGCGGGCCGGGCCGCTAGCAATACAGCAATGCACAGACGGTCGCTGTAGCCGTGGGAGAAGAAAAGGAAAACGACAGCTGTGAGATTCGAACTCACGCGGGTTGCCCCATTAACTTAGCAGGCTAACGCCTTAACCACTCGGCCAAGCTGTCATCGTACAAATTACAACTTTCACAAAAATTTCACACGCCCTCACCTAACCACGCGCACGACGCACACATACACCACCAAAACCAACAGCTTTCACACACACACACACGCTACACGACACATCGCTTCTCATGCGCCGACATCCACACACGCAACCATTACACACGCGGACCCTCCCTACACTGCCGTCTATGGACTTGGTGATACGACACCGACCAACCTGCCCAAAACAGCACCACTGCTACTCCACCCGTGCGCACCTCCTTCTAGGCACACATGGACAAAAGACCGAAGCCAGACGCCACAAATAGTCTACCTTGTGATATTCGCAACGAAGTGATCGCTTGCTTTGCTTTGCTTTGGATTGTTCCTTCATTTTGTGTTTTGCTTTGATTTACTTTCAGTATTGCTTTCCATTCCGTTGCGTTGCGTTGCGTTGCGTTGCGTTGCGTTGCGTTCCTTCCTTTGCTGTGATATTGGTTTGCGTTGATTTTAGTTTGGGTTGGTTTGTTTGGGTTGGGTTGGGTTGGCTTTCGTTTTCGTTTGTTTTCATTTGGTTTCGTTTGGTTTGACAGGCACGTCGTCTGCAGTTGGGCTGCTATGCATTGAGTGGGGTCTGCGCTCAAGCACGACGGTCGAAGACCGCTTGGAGCATTCAGGAATCAAGTCGAGAACAAACCACCAGGAGACACGAGGCAAGAAACAACAGCCAGGGCAACACCGTCAGGAAAACAAGGGCAACGAGCAAGAGGCAAGAGGCAATAGGTAGGGGAGACGTTGCAAGCAGCTGGAGAGATCAGAACAGGGTGTATCCAGTGGCGCAGAGAGAACACAGCAGCCGTGGGATTGGTGTGTGCGCAGACGTCGACAAGCCGCGCTCGAGCAAGCGCAACGCGAGGAGAGAGAGAGAGAGAGAGAGAGAGAGAGAGAGAGAGAGAGAGAGAGAGAGAGAGAGAGAGAGAGAGAGAGAGAGAGAGAGAGAAAGAGCGAAGGCAAAGGATATGTAGCAAAAGGGAGAGCGAAGGGCAAAAGCAAAAGCAGAGCCCCCAGGCGGGATCGAACCACCGACCTTTCGCTTACGAAGCGAGTGCTCTACCACTGAGCTATAGGGGCTGTGTTGAACACTCACTCCACCAACAACAACACAAACAAACACCGCAATACAAACAAACACCGCAACACAAACAACACAAACAACACAAACAACACAAACAACACAAACAACACAAACACAACACAAACACAACAACAACACAAACCAAACAACTACACACGCATCGACCTCTGGACGACACGCAACTGCTACCATTCGCTGCACACACCACCGCCGTTCGACTTCGACTGCTCCCTCGCTACAACGTGGCCGCCTCCCGTCTTGCTTTGTCTCAAGCCGTCTCGCTTTGCCTCGCTGCTCCTTACTGGGGGCTGCTCCTTACTAGACGCGGTTAAACACGCGGAAAGGAAGACAAAATACGCTGGTGAAAGACGCGTCCCGGCGCAGCAACACGCAGCGTGCTGGTCTGGCTGTGTTACCGGACCGCGGTTTGAGGTGTCGTGTCTGGAGAAGACAAGGTAGGCAGCAGAGAGGACGTGTGTTTGTGCGGTGGTGTGGTAGGTTGTGGGTGCGTGCGGTGTTGCGTTGTGTGTGTGGTGCACGGTTGTGTTCGTGGTTGGTGCGTTTTCGTTTTGGTGTCGGGGGAATAGCTCAGTGGTAGAGCGCTGGATTCCAGTCCCAGCGGTCGGGGGTTCGATCCCCTCTTCCCTCATCCTGTGCCTTTTTGCGCGCTCCACAGCACACTGCTGTCGCCCAGCCTCACACCGCTACTCACGTTGGCCGCCCTGCAGCTCTAGCGTACCGGCACGGCCCGCAGCTGCCACCACTCGAGATCCAAAAAGTGCGATACTTCTCGATTTATGCGTGTCATCCTTGCGCAGGGGCCATGCTAATCTTCTCTGTATCGTTCCAATTTTTACGGATGACCACCGAAGTGGTTCCTACCGGCAGCTGCCGCTGCGCGCCTATAAGTGCACGGCTTGGGCTTCACATCCAGAACCACTTCGCCACAAAACGGCGACCTCACCGGCTCGAGTGCTCCAGTCGAGCGCAGAGACCCAGTAACCTCTTCAGACTAGCCGCCTCAGCCTAGCGCTGCTGCATCACTCTAGAACACTGGCATGCAGCGCGAGCCTGCAGCGCTGGCCGGTTGTTAGCACAGGTAGCGGAGAGTCCAGCCGGACGAGATGGGCCGCAAGATGCAGCACGAGCAGCGCAAGAAAAGCACGCGGGCCGGGCCGCTAGCAATACAGCAATGCACAGACGGTCGCTGTAGCCGTGGGAGAAGAAAAGGAAAACGACAGCTGTGAGATTCGAACTCACGCGGGTTGCCCCATTAACTTAGCAGGCTAACGCCTTAACCACTCGGCCAAGCTGTCATCGTACAAATTACAACTTTCACAAAAATTTCACACGCCCTCACCTAACCACGCGCACGACGCACACATACACCACCAAAACCAACAGCTTTCACACACACACACACGCTACACGACACATCGCTTCTCATGCGCCGACATCCACACACGCAACCATTACACACGCGGACCCTCCCTACACTGCCGTCTATGGACTTGGTGATACGACACCGACCAACCTGCCCAAAACAGCACCACTGCTACTCCACCCGTGCGCACCTCCTTCTAGGCACACATGGACAAAAGACCGAAGCCAGACGCCACAAATAGTCTACCTTGTGATATTCGCAACGAAGTGATCGCTTGCTTTGCTTTGCTTTGGATTGTTCCTTCATTTTGTTTTGCTTTGATTTACTTTCAGTATTGCTTTCCATTCCGTTGCGTTGCGTTGCGTTGCGTTGCGTTGCGTTGCGTTCCTTCCTTTGCTGTGATATTGGTTTGCGTTGATTTTAGTTTGGGTTGGTTTGTTTGGGTTGGGTTGGGTTGGCTTTCGTTTTCGTTTGTTTTCATTTGGTTTCGTTTGGTTTGACAGGCACGTCGTCTGCAGTTGGGCTGCTATGCATTGAGTGGGGTCTGCGCTCAAGCACGACGGTCGAAGACCGCTTGGAGCATTCAGGAATCAAGTCGAGAACAAACCACCAGGAGACACGAGGCAAGAAACAACAGCCAGGGCAACACCGTCAGGAAAACAAGGGCAACGAGCAAGAGGCAAGAGGCAATAGGTAGGGGAGACGTTGCAAGCAGCTGGAGAGATCAGAACAGGGTGTATCCAGTGGCGCAGAGAGAACACAGCAGCCGTGGGATTGGTGTGTGCGCAGACGTCGACAAGCCGCGCTCGAGCAAGCGCAACGCGAGGAGAGAGAGAAAGAAAGAGAAAGAGAGAGAAAGAGAGAGAGAGAGAGAGAGAGAGAGAGAGAGAGAGAGAGAGAGAGAGAGAGAGAGAGAGAGAGAGAGAGAGAGAGAGAGAGAGAGAGAGAGAGAGAGAGAGAGAGAGAAAGAGCGAAGGCAAAGGATATGTAGCAAAAGGGAGAGCGAAGGGCAAAAGCAAAAGCAGAGCCCCCAGGCGGGATCGAACCACCGACCTTTCGCTTACGAAGCGAGTGCTCTACCACTGAGCTATAGGGGCTGTGTTGAACACTCACTCCACCAACAACAACACAAACAAACACCGCAACACAAACAAACACCGCAACACAAACAACACAAACAACACAAACAACACAAACAACACAAACAACACAAACACAACACAAACACAACAACAACACAAACCAAACAACTACACACGCATCAACCTCTAAACAACACGCAACTGCTACCATTCGCTGCACACACCACCGCCGTTCGACTTCGACTGCTCCCTCGCTACAACGTGGCCGCCTCCCGTCTTGCTTTGTCTCAAGCCGTCTCGCTTTGCCTCGCTGCTCCTTACTGGGGGCTGCTCCTTACTAGACGCGGTTAAACACGCGGAAAGGAAGACAAAATACGCTGGTGAAAGACGCGTCCCGGCGCAGCAACACGCAGCGTGCTGGTCTGGCTGTGTTACCGGACCGCGGTTTGAGGTGTCGTGTCTGGAGAAGACATGGTAGGCAGCAGAGAGGACGTGTGTTTGTGCGGTGGTGTGGTAGGTTGTGGGTGCGTGCGGTGTTGCGTTGTGTGTGTGGTGCACGGTTGTGTTCGTGGTTGGTGCGTTTTCGTTTTGGTGTCGGGGGAATAGCTCAGTGGTAGAGCGCTGGATTCCAGTCCCAGCGGTCGGGGGTTCGATCCCCTCTTCCCTCATCCTTTGTGCCTTTTTGCGCGCTCCACAGCACACTGCTGTCGCCCAGCCTCACACCGCTACTCACGTTGGCCGCCCTGCAGCTCTAGCGTACCGGCACGGCCCGCAGCTGCCACCACTCGAGATCCAAAAAGTGCGATACTTCTCGATTTATGCGTGTCATCCTTGCGCAGGGGCCATGCTAATCTTCTCTGTATCGTTCCAATTTTTACGGATGACCACCGAAGTGGTTCCTACCGGCAGCTGCCGCTGCGCGCCTATAAGTGCACGGCTTGGGCTTCACATCCAGAACCACTTCGCCACAAAACGGCGACCTCACCGGCTCGAGTGCTCCAGTCGAGCGCAGAGACCAGTAACCTCTTCAGACTAGCCGCCTCAGCCTAGCGCTGCTGCATCACTCTAGAACACTGGCATGCAGCGCGAGCCTGCAGCGCTGGCCGGTTGTTAGCACAGGTAGCGGAGAGTCCAGCCGGACGAGATGGGCCGCAAGATGCAGCACGAGCAGCGCAAGAAAAGCACGCGGGCCGGGCCGCTAGCAATACAGCAATGCACAGACGGTCGCTGTAGCCGTGGGAGAAGAAAAGGAAAACGACAGCTGTGAGATTCGAACTCACGCGGGTTGCCCCATTAACTTAGCAGGCTAACGCCTTAACCACTCGGCCAAGCTGTCATCGTACAAATTACAACTTTCACAAAAATTTCACACGCCCTCACCTAACCACGCGCACGACGCACACATACACCACCAAAACCAACAGCTTTCACACACACACACACGCTACACGACACATCGCTTCTCATGCGCCGACATCCACACACGCAACCATTACACACGCGGACCCTCCCTACACTGCCGTCTATGGACTTGGTGATACGACACCGACCAACCTGCCCAAAACAGCACCACTGCTACTCCACCCGTGCGCACCTCCTTCTAGGCACACATGGACAAAAGACCGAAGCCAGACGCCACAAATAGTCTACCTTGTGATATTCGCAACGAAGTGATCGCTTGCTTTGCTTTGCTTTGGATTGTTCCTTCATTTTGTTTTGCTTTGATTTACTTTCAGTATTGCTTTCCATTCCGTTGCGTTGCGTTGCGTTGCGTTGCGTTCCTTCCTTTGCTGTGATATTGGTTTGCGTTGATTTTAGTTTGGGTTGGTTTGTTTGGGTTGGGTTGGGTTGGCTTTCGTTTTCGTTTGTTTTCATTTGGTTTCGTTTGGTTTGACAGGCACGTCGTCTGCAGTTGGGCTGCTATGCATTGAGTGGGGTCTGCGCTCAAGCACGACGGTCGAAGACCGCTTGGAGCATTCAGGAATCAAGTCGAGAACAAACCACCAGGAGACACGAGGCAAGAAACAACAGCCAGGGCAACACCGTCAGGAAAACAAGGGCAACGAGCAAGAGGCAAGAGGCAATAGGTAGGGGAGACGTTGCAAGCAGCTGGAGAGATCAGAACAGGGTGTATCCAGTGGCGCAGAGAGAACACAGCAGCCGTGGGATTGGTGTGTGCGCAGACGTCGACAAGCCGCGCTCGAGCAAGCGCAACGCGAGGAGAGAGAGAAAGAAAGAGAGAGAGAGAGAAGAGAGAGAGAGAGAGAGAGAGAGAGAGAGAGAGAGAGAGAGAGAGAGAGAGAGAGAGAAAGAGCGAAGGCAAAGGATATGTAGCAAAAGGGAGAGCGAAGGGCAAAAGCAAAAGCAGAGCCCCCAGGCGGGATCGAACCACCCGACCTTTCGCTTACGAAGCGAGTGCTCTACCACTGAGCTATAGGGGCTGTGTTGAACACTCACTCCACCAACAACAACACAAACAAACACCGCAACACAAACAAACACCGCAACACAAACAACACAAACAACACAAACAACACAAACAACACAAACAACACAAACACAACACAAACACAACAACAACACAAACCAAACAACTACACACGCATCAACCTCTAAACAACACGCAACTGCTACCATTCGCTGCACACACCACCGCCGTTCGACTTCGACTGCTCCCTCGCTACAACGTGGCCGCCTCCCGTCTTGCTTTGTCTCAAGCCGTCTCGCTTTGCCTCGCTGCTCCTTACTGGGGGCTGCTCCTTACTAGACGCGGTTAAACACGCGGAAAGGAAGACAAAATACGCTGGTGAAAGACGCGTCCCGGCGCAGCAACACGCAGCGTGCTGGTCTGGCTGTGTTACCGGACCGCGGTTTGAGGTGTCGTGTCTGGAGAAGACATGGTAGGCAGCAGAGAGGACGTGTGTTTGTGCGGTGGTGTGGTAGGTTGTGGGTGCGTGCGGTGTTGCGTTGTGTGTGTGGTGCACGGTTGTGTTCGTGGTTGGTGCGTTTTCGTTTTGGTGTCGGGGGAATAGCTCAGTGGTAGAGCGCTGGATTCCAGTCCCAGCGGTCGGGGGTTCGATCCCCTCTTCCCTCATCCTTTGTGCCTTTTTGCGCGCTCCACAGCACACTGCTGTCGCCCAGCCTCACACCGCTACTCACGTTGGCCGCCCTGCAGCTCTAGCGTACCGGCACGGCCCGCAGCTGCCACCACTCGAGATCCAAAAAGTGCGATACTTCTCGATTTATGCGTGTCATCCTTGCGCAGGGGCCATGCTAATCTTCTCTGTATCGTTCCAATTTTTACGGATGACCACCGAAGTGGTTCCTACCGGCAGCTGCCGCTGCGCGCCTATAAGTGCACGGCTTGGGCCTCACATCCAGAACCACTTCGCCACAAAACGGCGACCTCACCGGCTCGAGTGCTCCAGTCGAGCGCAGAGACCCAGTAACCTCTTCAGACTAGCCGCCTCAGCCTAGCGCTGCTGCATCACTCTAGAACACTGGCATGCAGCGCGAGCCTGCAGCGCTGGCCGGTTGTTAGCACAGGTAGCGGAGAGTCCAGCCGGACGAGATGGGCCGAAAGATGCAGCACGAGCAGCGCAAGAAAAGCACGCGGGCCGGGCCGCTAGCAATACAGCAATGCACAGACGGTCGCTGTAGCCGTGGGAGAAGAAAAGGAAAACGACAGCTGTGAGATTCGAACTCACGCGGGTTGCCCCATTAACTTAGCAGGCTAACGCCTTAACCACTCGGCCAAGCTGTCATCGTACAAATTACAACTTTCACAAAAATTTCACACGCCCTCACCTAACCACGCGCACGACGGACACATACACCACCAAAACCAACAGCTTTCACACACACACACACGCTACACGACACATCGCTTCTCATGCGCCGACATCCACACACGCAACCATTACACACGCGGACCCTCCCTACACTGCCGTCTATGGACTTGGTGATACGACACCGACCAACCTGCCCAAAACAGCACCACTGCTACTCCACCCGTGCGCACCTCCTTCTAGGCACACATGGACAAAAGACCGAAGCCAGACGCCACAAATAGTCTACCTTGTGATATTCGCAACGAAGTGATCGCTTGCTTTGCTTTGCTTTGGATTGTTCCTTCATTTTGTTTTGCTTTGATTTACTTTCAGTATTGCTTTCCATTCCGTTGCGTTGCGTTGCGTTGCGTTGCGTTGCGTTGCGTTGCGTTCCTTCCTTTGCTGTGATATTGGTTTGCGTTGATTTTAGTTTGGGTTGGTTTGTTTGGGTTGGGTTGGCTTTCGTTTTCGTTTGTTTTCATTTGGTTTCGTTTGGTTTGACAGGCACGTCGTCTGCAGTTGGGCTGCTATGCATTGAGTGGGGTCTGCGCTCAAGCACGACGGTCGAAGACCGCTTGGAGCATTCAGGAATCAAGTCGAGAACAAACCACCAGGAGACACGAGGCAAGAAACAACAGCCAGGGCAACACCGTCAGGAAAACAAGGGCAACGAGCAAGAGGCAAGAGGCAATAGGTAGGGGAGACGTTGCAAGCAGCTGGAGAGATCAGAACAGGGTGTATCCAGTGGCGCAGAGAGAACACAGCAGCCGTGGGATTGGTGTGTGCGCAGACGTCGACAAGCCGCGCTCGAGCAAGCGCAACGCGAGGAGAGAGAGAAAGAGAGAGAGAGAGAGAGAGAGAGAGAGAGAGAGAGAGAGAGAGAGAGAGAGAGAGAGAGAGAGAGAGAGAGAGAGAAAGAGCGAAGGCAAAGGATATGTAGCAAAAGGGAGAGCGAAGGGCAAAAGCAAAAGCAGAGCCCCCAGGCGGGATCGAACCACCGACCTTTCGCTTACGAAGCGAGTGCTCTACCACTGAGCTATAGGGGCTGTGTTGAACACTCACTCCACCAACAACAACACAAACAAACACCGCAACACAAACAAACACCGCAACACAAACAACACAAACAACACAAACAACACAAACACAACACAAACACAACAACAACACAAACCAAACAACTACACACGCATTGACCTCTGGACGACACGCAACTGCTACCATTCGCTGCACACACCACCGCCGTTCGACTTCGACTGCTCCCTCGCTACAACGTGGCCGCCTCCCGTCTTGCTTTGTCTCAAGCCGTCTCGCTTTGCCTCGCTGCTCCTTACTGGGGGCTGCTCCTTACTAGACGCGGTTAAACACGCGGAAAGGAAGACAAAATACGCTGGTGAAAGACGCGTCCCGGCGCAGCAACACGCAGCGTGCTGGTCTGGCTGTGTTACCGGACCGCGGTTTGAGGTGTCGTGTCTGGAGAAGACATGGTAGGCAGCAGAGAGGACGTGTGTTTGTGCGGTGGTGTGGTAGGTTGTGGGTGCGTGCGGTGTTGCGTTGTGTGTGTGGTGCACGGTTGTGTTCGTGGTTGGTGCGTTTTCGTTTTGGTGTCGGGGGAATAGCTCAGTGGTAGAGCGCTGGATTCCAGTCCCAGCGGTCGGGGGTTCGATCCCCTCTTCCCTCATCCTTTGTGCCTTTTTGCGCGCTCCACAGCACACTGCTGTCGCCCAGCCTCACACCGCTACTCACGTTGGCCGCCCTGCAGCTCTAGCGTACCGGCACGGCCCGCAGCTGCCACCACTCGAGATCCAAAAAGTGCGATACTTCTCGATTTATGCGTGTCATCCTTGCGCAGGGGCCATGCTAATCTTCTCTGTATCGTTCCAATTTTTACGGATGACCACCGAAGTGGTTCCTACCGGCAGCTGCCGCTGCGCGCCTATAAGTGCACGGCTTGGGCTTCACATCCAGAACCACTTCGCCACAAAACGGCGACCTCACCGGCTCGAGTGCTCCAGTCGAGCGCAGAGACCAGTAACCTCTTCAGACTAGCCGCCTCAGCCTAGCGCTGCTGCATCACTCTAGAACACTGGCATGCAGCGCGAGCCTGCAGCGCTGGCCGGTTGTTAGCACAGGTAGCGGAGAGTCCAGCCGGACGAGATGGGCCGCAAGATGCAGCACGAGCAGCGCAAGAAAAGCACGCGGGCCGGGCCGCTAGCAATACAGCAATGCACAGACGGTCGCTGTAGCCGTGGGAGAAGAAAAGGAAAACGACAGCTGTGAGATTCGAACTCACGCGGGTTGCCCCATTAACTTAGCAGGCTAACGCCTTAACCACTCGGCCAAGCTGTCATCGTACAAATTACAACTTTCACAAAAATTTCACACGCCCTCACCTAACCACGCGCACGACGCACACATACACCACCAAAACCAACAGCTTTCACACACACACACACGCTACACGACACATCGCTTCTCATGCGCCGACATCCACACACGCAACCATTACACACGCGGACCCTCCCTACACTGCCGTCTATGGACTTGGTGATACGACACCGACCAACCTGCCCAAAACAGCACCACTGCTACTCCACCCGTGCGCACCTCCTTCTAGGCACACATGGACAAAAGACCGAAGCCAGACGCCACAAATAGTCTACCTTGTGATATTCGCAACGAAGTGATCGCTTGCTTTGCTTTGCTTTGGATTGTTCCTTCATTTTGTTTTGCTTTGATTTACTTTCAGTATTGCTTTCCATTCCGTTGCGTTGCGTTGCGTTGCGTTGCGTTCCTTCCTTTGCTGTGATATTGGTTTGCGTTGATTTTAGTTTGGGTTGGTTTGTTTGGGTTGGGTTGGGTTGGCTTTCGTTTTCGTTTGTTTTCATTTGGTTTCGTTTGGTTTGACAGGCACGTCGTCTGCAGTTGGGCTGCTATGCATTGAGTGGGGTCTGCGCTCAAGCACGACGGTCGAAGACCGCTTGGAGCATTCAGGAATCAAGTCGAGAACAAACCACCAGGAGACACGAGGCAAGAAACAACAGCCAGGGCAACACCGTCAGGAAAACAAGGGCAACGAGCAAGAGGCAAGAGGCAATAGGTAGGGGAGACGTTGCAAGCAGCTGGAGAGATCAGAACAGGGTGTATCCAGTGGCGCAGAGAGAACACAGCAGCCGTGGGATTGGTGTGTGCGCAGACGTCGACAAGCCGCGCTCGAGCAAGCGCAACGCGAGGAGAGAGAGAAAGAAAGAGAGAGAGAGAGAAAGAGAGAGAGAGAGAGAGAGAGAGAGAGAGAGAGAGAGAGAGAGAGAGAGAGAGAGAAAGAGCGAAGGCAAAGGATATGTAGCAAAAGGGAGAGCGAAGGGCAAAAGCAAAAGCAGAGCCCCCAGGCGGGATCGAACCACCCGACCTTTCGCTTACGAAGCGAGTGCTCTACCACTGAGCTATAGGGGCTGTGTTGAACACTCACTCCACCAACAACAACACAAACAAACACCGCAACACAAACAAACACCGCAACACAAACAACACAAACAACACAAACAACACAAACAACACAAACAACACAAACACAACACAAACACAACAACAACACAAACCAAACAACTACACACGCATCAACCTCTAAACAACACGCAACTGCTACCATTCGCTGCACACACCACCGCCGTTCGACTTCGACTGCTCCCTCGCTACAACGTGGCCGCCTCCCGTCTTGCTTTGTCTCAAGCCGTCTCGCTTTGCCTCGCTGCTCCTTACTGGGGGCTGCTCCTTACTAGACGCGGTTAAACACGCGGAAAGGAAGACAAAATACGCTGGTGAAAGACGCGTCCCGGCGCAGCAACACGCAGCGTGCTGGTCTGGCTGTGTTACCGGACCGCGGTTTGAGGTGTCGTGTCTGGAGAAGACATGGTAGGCAGCAGAGAGGACGTGTGTTTGTGCGGTGGTGTGGTAGGTTGTGGGTGCGTGCGGTGTTGCGTTGTGTGTGTGGTGCACGGTTGTGTTCGTGGTTGGTGCGTTTTCGTTTTGGTGTCGGGGGAATAGCTCAGTGGTAGAGCGCTGGATTCCAGTCCCAGCGGTCGGGGGTTCGATCCCCTCTTCCCTCATCCTTTGTGCCTTTTTGCGCGCTCCACAGCACACTGCTGTCGCCCAGCCTCACACCGCTACTCACGTTGGCCGCCCTGCAGCTCTAGCGTACCGGCACGGCCCGCAGCTGCCACCACTCGAGATCCAAAAAGTGCGATACTTCTCGATTTATGCGTGTCATCCTTGCGCAGGGGCCATGCTAATCTTCTCTGTATCGTTCCAATTTTTACGGATGACCACCGAAGTGGTTCCTACCGGCAGCTGCCGCTGCGCGCCTATAAGTGCACGGCTTGGGCCTCACATCCAGAACCACTTCGCCACAAAACGGCGACCTCACCGGCTCGAGTGCTCCAGTCGAGCGCAGAGACCCAGTAACCTCTTCAGACTAGCCGCCTCAGCCTAGCGCTGCTGCATCACTCTAGAACACTGGCATGCAGCGCGAGCCTGCAGCGCTGGCCGGTTGTTAGCACAGGTAGCGGAGAGTCCAGCCGGACGAGATGGGCCGAAAGATGCAGCACGAGCAGCGCAAGAAAAGCACGCGGGCCGGGCCGCTAGCAATACAGCAATGCACAGACGGTCGCTGTAGCCGTGGGAGAAGAAAAGGAAAACGACAGCTGTGAGATTCGAACTCACGCGGGTTGCCCCATTAACTTAGCAGGCTAACGCCTTAACCACTCGGCCAAGCTGTCATCGTACAAATTACAACTTTCACAAAAATTTCACACGCCCTCACCTAACCACGCGCACGACGGACACATACACCACCAAAACCAACAGCTTTCACACACACACACACGCTACACGACACATCGCTTCTCATGCGCCGACATCCACACACGCAACCATTACACACGCGGACCCTCCCTACACTGCCGTCTATGGACTTGGTGATACGACACCGACCAACCTGCCCAAAACAGCACCACTGCTACTCCACCCGTGCGCACCTCCTTCTAGGCACACATGGACAAAAGACCGAAGCCAGACGCCACAAATAGTCTACCTTGTGATATTCGCAACGAAGTGATCGCTTGCTTTGCTTTGCTTTGGATTGTTCCTTCATTTTGTTTTGCTTTGATTTACTTTCAGTATTGCTTTCCATTCCGTTGCGTTGCGTTGCGTTGCGTTGCGTTGCGTTGCGTTGCGTTCCTTCCTTTGCTGTGATATTGGTTTGCGTTGATTTTAGTTTGGGTTGGTTTGTTTGGGTTGGGTTGGCTTTCGTTTTCGTTTGTTTTCATTTGGTTTCGTTTGGTTTGACAGGCACGTCGTCTGCAGTTGGGCTGCTATGCATTGAGTGGGGTCTGCGCTCAAGCACGACGGTCGAAGACCGCTTGGAGCATTCAGGAATCAAGTCGAGAACAAACCACCAGGAGACACGAGGCAAGAAACAACAGCCAGGGCAACACCGTCAGGAAAACAAGGGCAACGAGCAAGAGGCAAGAGGCAATAGGTAGGGGAGACGTTGCAAGCAGCTGGAGAGATCAGAACAGGGTGTATCCAGTGGCGCAGAGAGAACACAGCAGCCGTGGGATTGGTGTGTGCGCAGACGTCGACAAGCCGCGCTCGAGCAAGCGCAACGCGAGGAGAGAGAGAAAGAGAGAGAGAGAGAGAGAGAGAGAGAGAGAGAGAGAGAGAGAGAGAGAGAGAGAGAGAGAGAGAGAGAGAGAGAGAAAGAGCGAAGGCAAAGGATATGTAGCAAAAGGGAGAGCGAAGGGCAAAAGCAAAAGCAGAGCCCCCAGGCGGGATCGAACCACCGACCTTTCGCTTACGAAGCGAGTGCTCTACCACTGAGCTATAGGGGCTGTGTTGAACACTCACTCCACCAACAACAACACAAACAAACACCGCAACACAAACAAACACCGCAACACAAACAACACAAACAACACAAACAACACAAACACAACACAAACACAACAACAACACAAACCAAACAACTACACACGCATTGACCTCTGGACGACACGCAACTGCTACCATTCGCTGCACACACCACCGCCGTTCGACTTCGACTGCTCCCTCGCTACAACGTGGCCGCCTCCCGTCTTGCTTTGTCTCAAGCCGTCTCGCTTTGCCTCGCTGCTCCTTACTGGGGGCTGCTCCTTACTAGACGCGGTTAAACACGCGGAAAGGAAGACAAAATACGCTGGTGAAAGACGCGTCCCGGCGCAGCAACACGCAGCGTGCTGGTCTGGCTGTGTTACCGGACCGCGGTTTGAGGTGTCGTGTCTGGAGAAGACATGGTAGGCAGCAGAGAGGACGTGTGTTTGTGCGGTGGTGTGGTAGGTTGTGGGTGCGTGCGGTGTTGCGTTGTGTGTGTGGTGCACGGTTGTGTTCGTGGTTGGTGCGTTTTCGTTTTGGTGTCGGGGGAATAGCTCAGTGGTAGAGCGCTGGATTCCAGTCCCAGCGGTCGGGGGTTCGATCCCCTCTTCCCTCATCCTTTGTGCCTTTTTGCGCGCTCCACAGCACACTGCTGTCGCCCAGCCTCACACCGCTACTCACGTTGGCCGCCCTGCAGCTCTAGCGTACCGGCACGGCCCGCAGCTGCCACCACTCGAGATCCAAAAAGTGCGATACTTCTCGATTTATGCGTGTCATCCTTGCGCAGGGGCCATGCTAATCTTCTCTGTATCGTTCCAATTTTTACGGATGACCACCGAAGTGGTTCCTACCGGCAGCTGCCGCTGCGCGCCTATAAGTGCACGGCTTGGGCTTCACATCCAGAACCACTTCGCCACAAAACGGCGACCTCACCGGCTCGAGTGCTCCAGTCGAGCGCAGAGACCAGTAACCTCTTCAGACTAGCCGCCTCAGCCTAGCGCTGCTGCATCACTCTAGAACACTGGCATGCAGCGCGAGCCTGCAGCGCTGGCCGGTTGTTAGCACAGGTAGCGGAGAGTCCAGCCGGACGAGATGGGCCGCAAGATGCAGCACGAGCAGCGCAAGAAAAGCACGCGGGCCGGGCCGCTAGCAATACAGCAATGCACAGACGGTCGCTGTAGCCGTGGGAGAAGAAAAGGAAAACGACAGCTGTGAGATTCGAACTCACGCGGGTTGCCCCATTAACTTAGCAGGCTAACGCCTTAACCACTCGGCCAAGCTGTCATCGTACAAATTACAACTTTCACAAAAATTTCACACGCCCTCACCTAACCACGCGCACGACGCACACATACACCACCAAAACCAACAGCTTTCACACACACACACACGCTACACGACACATCGCTTCTCATGCGCCGACATCCACACACGCAACCATTACACACGCGGACCCTCCCTACACTGCCGTCTATGGACTTGGTGATACGACACCGACCAACCTGCCCAAAACAGCACCACTGCTACTCCACCCGTGCGCACCTCCTTCTAGGCACACATGGACAAAAGACCGAAGCCAGACGCCACAAATAGTCTACCTTGTGATATTCGCAACGAAGTGATCGCTTGCTTTGCTTTGCTTTGGATTGTTCCTTCATTTTGTTTTGCTTTGATTTACTTTCAGTATTGCTTTCCATTCCGTTGCGTTGCGTTGCGTTGCGTTGCGTTCCTTCCTTTGCTGTGATATTGGTTTGCGTTGATTTTAGTTTGGGTTGGTTTGTTTGGGTTGGGTTGGGTTGGCTTTCGTTTTCGTTTGTTTTCATTTGGTTTCGTTTGGTTTGACAGGCACGTCGTCTGCAGTTGGGCTGCTATGCATTGAGTGGGGTCTGCGCTCAAGCACGACGGTCGAAGACCGCTTGGAGCATTCAGGAATCAAGTCGAGAACAAACCACCAGGAGACACGAGGCAAGAAACAACAGCCAGGGCAACACCGTCAGGAAAACAAGGGCAACGAGCAAGAGGCAAGAGGCAATAGGTAGGGGAGACGTTGCAAGCAGCTGGAGAGATCAGAACAGGGTGTATCCAGTGGCGCAGAGAGAACACAGCAGCCGTGGGATTGGTGTGTGCGCAGACGTCGACAAGCCGCGCTCGAGCAAGCGCAACGCGAGGAGAGAGAGAAAGAAAGAGAGAGAGAGAGAGAGAGAGAGAGAGAGAGAGAGAGAGAGAGAGGAGAGAGAGAGAGAGAGAGAGAGAGAGAGAGAGAGAAAGAGCGAAGGCAAAGGATATGTAGCAAAAGGGAGAGCGAAGGGCAAAAGCAAAAGCAGAGCCCCCAGGCGGGATCGAACCACCCGACCTTTCGCTTACGAAGCGAGTGCTCTACCACTGAGCTATAGGGGCTGTGTTGAACACTCACTCCACCAACAACAACTCAAACAAACACCGCAACACAAACAAACACCGCAACACAAACAACACAAACAACACAAACAACACAAACAACACAAACAACACAAACACAACACAAACACAACAACAACACAAACCAAACAACTACACACGCATCAACCTCTAAACAACACGCAACTGCTACCATTCGCTGCACACACCACCGCCGTTCGACTTCGACTGCTCCCTCGCTACAACGTGGCCGCCTCCCGTCTTGCTTTGTCTCAAGCCGTCTCGCTTTGCCTCGCTGCTCCTTACTGGGGGCTGCTCCTTACTAGACGCGGTTAAACACGCGGAAAGGAAGACAAAATACGCTGGTGAAAGACGCGTCCCGGCGCAGCAACACGCAGCGTGCTGGTCTGGCTGTGTTACCGGACCGCGGTTTGAGGTGTCGTGTCTGGAGAAGACATGGTAGGCAGCAGAGAGGACGTGTGTTTGTGCGGTGGTGTGGTAGGTTGTGGGTGCGTGCGGTGTTGCGTTGTGTGTGTGGTGCACGGTTGTGTTCGTGGTTGGTGCGTTTTCGTTTTGGTGTCGGGGGAATAGCTCAGTGGTAGAGCGCTGGATTCCAGTCCCAGCGGTCGGGGGTTCGATCCCCTCTTCCCTCATCCTTTGTGCCTTTTTGCGCGCTCCACAGCACACTGCTGTCGCCCAGCCTCACACCGCTACTCACGTTGGCCGCCCTGCAGCTCTAGCGTACCGGCACGGCCCGCAGCTGCCACCACTCGAGATCCAAAAAGTGCGATACTTCTCGATTTATGCGTGTCATCCTTGCGCAGGGGCCATGCTAATCTTCTCTGTATCGTTCCAATTTTTACGGATGACCACCGAAGTGGTTCCTACCGGCAGCTGCCGCTGCGCGCCTATAAGTGCACGGCTTGGGCTTCACATCCAGAACCACTTCGCCACAAAACGGCGACCTCACCGGCTCGAGTGCTCCAGTCGAGCGCAGAGACCAGTAACCTCTTCAGACTAGCCGCCTCAGCCTAGCGCTGCTGCATCACTCTAGAACACTGGCATGCAGCGCGAGCCTGCAGCGCTGGCCGGTTGTTAGCACAGGTAGCGGAGAGTCCAGCCGGACGAGATGGGCCGCAAGATGCAGCACGAGCAGCGCAAGAAAAGCACGCGGGCCGGGCCGCTAGCAATACAGCAATGCACAGACGGTCGCTGTAGCCGTGGGAGAAGAAAAGGAAAACGACAGCTGTGAGATTCGAACTCACGCGGGTTGCCCCATTAACTTAGCAGGCTAACGCCTTAACCACTCGGCCAAGCTGTCATCGTACAAATTACAACTTTCACAAAAATTTCACACGCCCTCACCTAACCACGCGCACGACGCACACATACACCACCAAAACCAACAGCTTTCACACACACACACACGCTACACGACACATCGCTTCTCATGCGCCGACATCCACACACGCAACCATTACACACGCGGACCCTCCCTACACTGCCGTCTATGGACTTGGTGATACGACACCGACCAACCTGCCCAAAACAGCACCACTGCTACTCCACCCGTGCGCACCTCCTTCTAGGCACACATGGACAAAAGACCGAAGCCAGACGCCACAAATAGTCTACCTTGTGATATTCGCAACGAAGTGATCGCTTGCTTTGCTTTGCTTTGGATTGTTCCTTCATTTTGTTTTGCTTTGATTTACTTTCAGTATTGCTTTCCATTCCGTTGCGTTGCGTTGCGTTGCGTTGCGTTCCTTCCTTTGCTGTGATATTGGTTTGCGTTGATTTTAGTTTGGGTTGGTTTGTTTGGGTTGGGTTGGCTTTCGTTTTCGTTTGTTTTCATTTGGTTTCGTTTGGTTTGACAGGCACGTCGTCTGCAGTTGGGCTGCTATGCATTGAGTGGGGTCTGCGCTCAAGCACGACGGTCGAAGACCGCTTGGAGCATTCAGGAATCAAGTCGAGAACAAACCACCAGGAGACACGAGGCAAGAAACAACAGCCAGGGCAACACCGTCAGGAAAACAAGGGCAACGAGCAAGAGGCAAGAGGCAATAGGTAGGGGAGACGTTGCAAGCAGCTGGAGAGATCAGAACAGGGTGTATCCAGTGGCGCAGAGAGAACACAGCAGCCGTGGGATTGGTGTGTGCGCAGACGTCGACAAGCCGCGCTCGAGCAAGCGCAACGCGAGGAGAGAGAGAAAGAGAGAGAGAGAGAGAGAGAGAGAGAGAGAGAGAGAGAGAGAGAGAGAGAGAGAGAGAGAGAGAGAGAGAGAGAGAGAGAGAGAGAGAGAGAGAGAGAGAGAAGAGCGAGAGAGAGAGAGAGAGAGAGAAAGAGCGAAGGCAAAGGATATGTAGCAAAAGGGAGAGCGAAGGGCAAAAGCAAAAGCAGAGCCCCCAGGCGGGATCGAACCACCGACCTTTCGCTTACGAAGCGAGTGCTCTACCACTGAGCTATAGGGGCTGTGTTGAACACTCACTCCACCAACAACAACACAAACAAACACCGCAACACAAACAAACACCGCAACACAAACAAACACCGCAACACAAACAACACAAACAACACAAACAACACAAACACAACACAAACACAACAACAACACAAAACCAAACAACTACACACGCATTGACCTCTGGACGACACGCAACTGCTACCATTCGCTGCACACACCACCGCCGTTCGACTTCGACTGCTCCCTCGCTACAACGTGGCCGCCTCCCGTCTTGCTTTGTCTCAAGCCGTCTCGCTTTGCCTCGCTGCTCCTTACTGGGGGCTGCTCCTTACTAGACGCGGTTAAACACGCGGAAAGGAAGACAAAATACGCTGGTGAAAGACGCGTCCCGGCGCAGCAACACGCAGCGTGCTGGTCTGGCTGTGTTACCGGACCGCGGTTTGAGGTGTCGTGTCTGGAGAAGACATGGTAGGCAGCAGAGAGGACGTGTGTTTGTGCGGTGGTGTGGTAGGTTGTGGGTGCGTGCGGTGTTGCGTTGTGTGTGTGGTGCACGGTTGTGTTCGTGGTTGGTGCGTTTTCGTTTTGGTGTCGGGGGAATAGCTCAGTGGTAGAGCGCTGGATTCCAGTCCCAGCGGTCGGGGGTTCGATCCCCTCTTCCCTCATCCTTTGTGCCTTTTTGCGCGCTCCACAGCACACTGCTGTCGCCCAGCCTCACACCGCTACTCACGTTGGCCGCCCTGCAGCTCTAGCGTACCGGCACGGCCCGCAGCTCTGCCACCACTCGAGATCCAAAAAGTGCGATACTTCTCGATTTATGCGTGTCATCCTTGCGCAGGGGCCATGCTAATCTTCTCTGTATCGTTCCAATTTTTACGGATGACCACCGAAGTGGTTCCTACCGGCAGCTGCCGCTGCGCGCCTATAAGTGCACGGCTTGGGCTTCACATCCAGAACCACTTCGCCACAAAACGGCGACCTCACCGGCTCGAGTGCTCCAGTCGAGCGCAGAGACCAGTAACCTCTTCAGACTAGCCGCCTCAGCCTAGCGCTGCTGCATCACTCTAGAACACTGGCATGCAGCGCGAGCCTGCAGCGCTGGCCGGTTGTTAGCACAGGTAGCGGAGAGTCCAGCCGGACGAGATGGGCCGCAAGATGCAGCACGAGCAGCGCAAGAAAAGCACGCGGGCCGGGCCGCTAGCAATACAGCAATGCACAGACGGTCGCTGTAGCCGTGGGAGAAGAAAAGGAAAACGACAGCTGTGAGATTCGAACTCACGCGGGTTGCCCCATTAACTTAGCAGGCTAACGCCTTAACCACTCGGCCAAGCTGTCATCGTACAAATTACAACTTTCACAAAAATTTCACACGCCCTCACCTAACCACGCGCACGACGCACACATACACCACCAAAACCAACAGCTTTCACACACACACACACGCTACACGACACATCGCTTCTCATGCGCCGACATCCACACACGCAACCATTACACACGCGGACCCTCCCTACACTGCCGTCTATGGACTTGGTGATACGACACCGACCAACCTGCCCAAAACAGCACCACTGCTACTCCACCCGTGCGCACCTCCTTCTAGGCACACATGGACAAAAGACCGAAGCCAGACGCCACAAATAGTCTACCTTGTGATATTCGCAACGAAGTGATCGCTTGCTTTGCTTTGCTTTGGATTGTTCCTTCATTTTGTTTTGCTTTGATTTACTTTCAGTATTGCTTTCCATTCCGTTGCGTTGCGTTGCGTTGCGTTGCGTTGCGTTGCGTTGCGTTCCTTCCTTTGCTGTGATATTGGTTTGCGTTGATTTTAGTTTGGGTTGGTTTGTTTGGGTTGGGTTGGGTTGGCTTTCGTTTTCGTTTGTTTTCATTTGGTTTCGTTTGGTTTGACAGGCACGTCGTCTGCAGTTGGGCTGCTATGCATTGAGTGGGGTCTGCGCTCAAGCACGACGGTCGAAGACCGCTTGGAGCATTCAGGAATCAAGTCGAGAACAAACCACCAGGAGACACGAGGCAAGAAACAACAGCCAGGGCAACACCGTCAGGAAAACAAGGGCAACGAGCAAGAGGCAAGAGGCAATAGGTAGGGGAGACGTTGCAAGCAGCTGGAGAGATCAGAACAGGGTGTATCCAGTGGCGCAGAGAGAACACAGCAGCCGTGGGATTGGTGTGTGCGCAGACGTCGACAAGCCGCGCTCGAGCAAGCGCAACGCGAGGAGAGAGAGAAAGAAGAGAGAGAGAGAGAGAGAGAGAGAGAGAGAGAGAGAGAGAGAGAGAGAGAGAGAGAGAGAGAGAGAGAGAGAGAGAAAGAGCGAAGGCAAAGGATATGTAGCAAAAGGGAGAGCGAAGGGCAAAAGCAAAAGCAGAGCCCCCAGGCGGGATCGAACCACCGACCTTTCGCTTACGAAGCGAGTGCTCTACCACTGAGCTATAGGGGCTGTGTTGAACACTCACTCCACCAACAACAACACAAACAAACACCGCAACACAAACAAACACCGCAACACAAACAACACAAACAACACAAACAACACAAACAACACAAACAACACAAACACAACACAAACACAACAACAACACAAAACCAAACAACTACACACGCATTGACCTCTGGACGACACGCAACTGCTACCATTCGCTGCACACACCACCGCCGTTCGACTTCGACTGCTCCCTCGCTACAACGTGGCCGCCTCCCGTCTTGCTTTGTCTCAAGCCGTCTCGCTTTGCCTCGCTGCTCCTTACTGGGGGCTGCTCCTTACTAGACGCGGTTAAACACGCGGAAAGGAAGACAAAATACGCTGGTGAAAGACGCGTCCCGGCGCAGCAACACGCAGCGTGCTGGTCTGGCTGTGTTACCGGACCGCGGTTTGAGGTGTCGTGTCTGGAGAAGACATGGTAGGCAGCAGAGGACGTGTGTTTGTGCGGTGGTGTGGTAGGTTGTGGGTGCGTGCGGTGTTGCGTTGTGTGTGTGGTGCACGGTTGTGTTCGTGGTTGGTGCGTTTTCGTTTTGGTGTCGGGGGAATAGCTCAGTGGTAGAGCGCTGGATTCCAGTCCCAGCGGTCGGGGGTTCGATCCCCTCTTCCCTCATCCTTTGTGCCTTTTTGCGCGCTCCACAGCACACTGCTGTCGCCCAGCCTCACACCGCTACTCACGTTGGCCGCCCTGCAGCTCTAGCGTACCGGCACGGCCCGCAGCTGCCACCACTCGAGATCCAAAAAGTGCGATACTTCTCGATTTATGCGTGTCATCCTTGCGCAGGGGCCATGCTAATCTTCTCTGTATCGTTCCAATTTTTACGGATGACCACCGAAGTGGTTCCTACCGGCAGCTGCCGCTGCGCGCCTATAAGTGCACGGCTTGGGCCTCACATCCAGAACCACTTCGCCACAAAACGGCGACC
The DNA here is from genome assembly GCA_033558005.1 of Phytophthora taxon juncus. Taxonomy (NCBI): domain Eukaryota; phylum Oomycota; class Peronosporomycetes; order Peronosporales; family Peronosporaceae; genus Phytophthora; species Phytophthora taxon juncus. The sequence continues at coordinate 992,067 of JAUCEE010000017.1, forward strand.
TCACCGGCTCGAGTGCTCCAGTCGAGCGCAGAGACCCAGTAACCTCTTCAGACTAGCCGCCTCAGCCTAGCGCTGCTGCATCACTCTAGAACACTGGCATGCAGCGCGAGCCTGCAGCGCTGGCCGGTTGTTAGCACAGGTAGCGGAGAGTCCAGCCGGACGAGATGGGCCGAAAGATGCAGCACGAGCAGCGCAAGAAAAGCACGCGGGCCGGGCCGCTAGCAATACAGCAATGCACAGACGGTCGCTGTAGCCGTGGGAGAAGAAAAGGAAAACGACAGCTGTGAGATTCGAACTCACGCGGGTTGCCCCATTAACTTAGCAGGCTAACGCCTTAACCACTCGGCCAAGCTGTCATCGTACAAATTACAACTTTCACAAAAATTTCACACGCCCTCACCTAACCACGCGCACGACGCACACATACACCACCAAAACCAACAGCTTTCACACACACACACACGCTACACGACACATCGCTTCTCATGCGCCGACATCCACACACGCAACCATTACACACGCGGACCCTCCCTACACTGCCGTCTATGGACTTGGTGATACGACACCGACCAACCTGCCCAAAACAGCACCACTGCTACTCCACCCGTGCGCACCTCCTTCTAGGCACACATGGACAAAAGACCGAAGCCAGACGCCACAAATAGTCTACCTTGTGATATTCGCAACGAAGTGATCGCTTGCTTTGCTTTGCTTTGGATTGTTCCTTCATTTTGTTTTGCTTTGATTTACTTTCAGTATTGCTTTCCATTCCGTTGCGTTGCGTTGCGTTGCGTTGCGTTCCTTCCTTTGCTGTGATATTGGTTTGCGTTGATTTTAGTTTGGGTTGGTTTGTTTGGGTTGGGTTGGGTTGGCTTTCGTTTTCGTTTGTTTTCATTTGGTTTCGTTTGGTTTGACAGGCACGTCGTCTGCAGTTGGGCTGCTATGCATTGAGTGGGGTCTGCGCTCAAGCACGACGGTCGAAGACCGCTTGGAGCATTCAGGAATCAAGTCGAGAACAAACCACCAGGAGACACGAGGCAAGAAACAACAGCCAGGGCAACACCGTCAGGAAAACAAGGGCAACGAGCAAGAGGCAAGAGGCAATAGGTAGGGGAGACGTTGCAAGCAGCTGGAGAGATCAGAACAGGGTGTATCCAGTGGCGCAGAGAGAACACAGCAGCCGTGGGATTGGTGTGTGCGCAGACGTCGACAAGCCGCGCTCGAGCAAGCGCAACGCGAGGAGAGAGAGAAAGAAAGAGAGAGAGAGAGAGAGAGAGAGAGAGAGAGAAAGAGCGAAGGCAAAGGATATGTAGCAAAAGGGAGAGCGAAGGGCAAAAGCAAAAGCAGAGCCCCCAGGCGGGATCGAACCACCGACCTTTCGCTTACGAAGCGAGTGCTCTACCACTGAGCTATAGGGGCTGTGTTGAACACTCACTCCACCAACAACAACACAAACAAACACCGCAACACAAACAAACACCGCAACACAAACAACACAAACAACACAAACAACACAAACACAACACAAACACAACAACAACACAAACCAAACAACTACACACGCATCAACCTCTAAACAACACGCAACTGCTACCATTCGCTGCACACACCACCGCCGTTCGACTTCGACTGCTCCCTCGCTACAACGTGGCCGCCTCCCGTCTTGCTTTGTCTCAAGCCGTCTCGCTTTGCCTCGCTGCTCCTTACTGGGGGCTGCTCCTTACTAGACGCGGTTAAACACGCGGAAAGGAAGACAAAATACGCTGGTGAAAGACGCGTCCCGGCGCAGCAACACGCAGCGTGCTGGTCTGGCTGTGTTACCGGACCGCGGTTTGAGGTGTCGTGTCTGGAGAAGACATGGTAGGCAGCAGAGAGGACGTGTGTTTGTGCGGTGGTGTGGTAGGTTGTGGGTGCGTGCGGTGTTGCGTTGTGTGTGTGGTGCACGGTTGTGTTCGTGGTTGGTGCGTTTTCGTTTTGGTGTCGGGGGAATAGCTCAGTGGTAGAGCGCTGGATTCCAGTCCCAGCGGTCGGGGGTTCGATCCCCTCTTCCCTCATCCTTTGTGCCTTTTTGCGCGCTCCACAGCACACTGCTGTCGCCCAGCCTCACACCGCTACTCACGTTGGCCGCCCTGCAGCTCTAGCGTACCGGCACGGCCCGCAGCTGCCACCACTCGAGATCCAAAAAGTGCGATACTTCTCGATTTATGCGTGTCATCCTTGCGCAGGGGCCATGCTAATCTTCTCTGTATCGTTCCAATTTTTACGGATGACCACCGAAGTGGTTCCTACCGGCAGCTGCCGCTGCGCGCCTATAAGTGCACGGCTTGGGCTTCACATCCAGAACCACTTCGCCACAAAACGGCGACCTCACCGGCTCGAGTGCTCCAGTCGAGCGCAGAGACCCAGTAACCTCTTCAGACTAGCCGCCTCAGCCTAGCGCTGCTGCATCACTCTAGAACACTGGCATGCAGCGCGAGCCTGCAGCGCTGGCCGGTTGTTAGCACAGGTAGCGGAGAGTCCAGCCGGACGAGATGGGCCGCAAGATGCAGCACGAGCAGCGCAAGAAAAGCACGCGGGCCGGGCCGCTAGCAATACAGCAATGCACAGACGGTCGCTGTAGCCGTGGGAGAAGAAAAGGAAAACGACAGCTGTGAGATTCGAACTCACGCGGGTTGCCCCATTAACTTAGCAGGCTAACGCCTTAACCACTCGGCCAAGCTGTCATCGTACAAATTACAACTTTCACAAAAATTTCACACGCCCTCACCTAACCACGCGCACGACGCACACATACACCACCAAAACCAACAGCTTTCACACACACACACACGCTACACGACACATCGCTTCTCATGCGCCGACATCCACACACGCAACCATTACACACGCGGACCCTCCCTACACTGCCGTCTATGGACTTGGTGATACGACACCGACCAACCTGCCCAAAACAGCACCACTGCTACTCCACCCGTGCGCACCTCCTTCTAGGCACACATGGACAAAAGACCGAAGCCAGACGCCACAAATAGTCTACCTTGTGATATTCGCAACGAAGTGATCGCTTGCTTTGCTTTGCTTTGGATTGTTCCTTCATTTTGTTTTGCTTTGATTTACTTTCAGTATTGCTTTCCATTCCGTTGCGTTGCGTTGCGTTGCGTTGCGTTGCGTTGCGTTGCGTTCCTTCCTTTGCTGTGATATTGGTTTGCGTTGATTTTAGTTTGGGTTGGTTTGTTTGGGTTGGGTTGGGTTGGCTTTCGTTTTCGTTTGTTTTCATTTGGTTTCGTTTGGTTTGACAGGCACGTCGTCTGCAGTTGGGCTGCTATGCATTGAGTGGGGTCTGCGCTCAAGCACGACGGTCGAAGACCGCTTGGAGCATTCAGGAATCAAGTCGAGAACAAACCACCAGGAGACACGAGGCAAGAAACAACAGCCAGGGCAACACCGTCAGGAAAACAAGGGCAACGAGCAAGAGGCAAGAGGCAATAGGTAGGGGAGACGTTGCAAGCAGCTGGAGAGATCAGAACAGGGTGTATCCAGTGGCGCAGAGAGAACACAGCAGCCGTGGGATTGGTGTGTGCGCAGACGTCGACAAGCCGCGCTCGAGCAAGCGCAACGCGAGGAGAGAGAGAAAGAAAGAGAGAGAGAGAGAGAGAGAGAGAGAGAGAGAAAGAGCGAAGGCAAAGGATATGTAGCAAAAGGGAGAGCGAAGGGCAAAAGCAAAAGCAGAGCCCCCAGGCGGGATCGAACCACCGACCTTTCGCTTACGAAGCGAGTGCTCTACCACTGAGCTATAGGGGCTGTGTTGAACACTCACTCCACCAACAACAACACAAACAAACACCGCAACACAAACAAACACCGCAACACAAACAACACAAACAACACAAACAACACAAACACAACACAAACACAACAACAACACAAACCAAACAACTACACACGCATCAACCTCTAAACAACACGCAACTGCTACCATTCGCTGCACACACCACCGCCGTTCGACTTCGACTGCTCCCTCGCTACAACGTGGCCGCCTCCCGTCTTGCTTTGTCTCAAGCCGTCTCGCTTTGCCTCGCTGCTCCTTACTGGGGGCTGCTCCTTACTAGACGCGGTTAAACACGCGGAAAGGAAGACAAAATACGCTGGTGAAAGACGCGTCCCGGCGCAGCAACACGCAGCGTGCTGGTCTGGCTGTGTTACCGGACCGCGGTTTGAGGTGTCGTGTCTGGAGAAGACATGGTAGGCAGCAGAGAGGACGTGTGTTTGTGCGGTGGTGTGGTAGGTTGTGGGTGCGTGCGGTGTTGCGTTGTGTGTGTGGTGCACGGTTGTGTTCGTGGTTGGTGCGTTTTCGTTTTGGTGTCGGGGGAATAGCTCAGTGGTAGAGCGCTGGATTCCAGTCCCAGCGGTCGGGGGTTCGATCCCCTCTTCCCTCATCCTTTGTGCCTTTTTGCGCGCTCCACAGCACACTGCTGTCGCCCAGCCTCACACCGCTACTCACGTTGGCCGCCCTGCAGCTCTAGCGTACCGGCACGGCCCGCAGCTGCCACCACTCGAGATCCAAAAAGTGCGATACTTCTCGATTTATGCGTGTCATCCTTGCGCAGGGGCCATGCTAATCTTCTCTGTATCGTTCCAATTTTTACGGATGACCACCGAAGTGGTTCCTACCGGCAGCTGCCGCTGCGCGCCTATAAGTGCACGGCTTGGGCTTCACATCCAGAACCACTTCGCCACAAAACGGCGACCTCACCGGCTCGAGTGCTCCAGTCGAGCGCAGAGACCCAGTAACCTCTTCAGACTAGCCGCCTCAGCCTAGCGCTGCTGCATCACTCTAGAACACTGGCATGCAGCGCGAGCCTGCAGCGCTGGCCGGTTGTTAGCACAGGTAGCGGAGAGTCCAGCCGGACGAGATGGGCCGCAAGATGCAGCACGAGCAGCGCAAGAAAAGCACGCGGGCCGGGCCGCTAGCAATACAGCAATGCACAGACGGTCGCTGTAGCCGTGGGAGAAGAAAAGGAAAACGACAGCTGTGAGATTCGAACTCACGCGGGTTGCCCCATTAACTTAGCAGGCTAACGCCTTAACCACTCGGCCAAGCTGTCATCGTACAAATTACAACTTTCACAAAAATTTCACACGCCCTCACCTAACCACGCGCACGACGCACACATACACCACCAAAACCAACAGCTTTCACACACACACACACGCTACACGACACATCGCTTCTCATGCGCCGACATCCACACACGCAACCATTACACACGCGGACCCTCCCTACACTGCCGTCTATGGACTTGGTGATACGACACCGACCAACCTGCCCAAAACAGCACCACTGCTACTCCACCCGTGCGCACCTCCTTCTAGGCACACATGGACAAAAGACCGAAGCCAGACGCCACAAATAGTCTACCTTGTGATATTCGCAACGAAGTGATCGCTTGCTTTGCTTTGCTTTGGATTGTTCCTTCATTTTGTTTTGCTTTGATTTACTTTCAGTATTGCTTTCCATTCCGTTGCGTTGCGTTGCGTTGCGTTGCGTTCCTTCCTTTGCTGTGATATTGGTTTGCGTTGATTTTAGTTTGGGTTGGTTTGTTTGGGTTGGGTTGGCTTTCGTTTTCGTTTGTTTTCATTTGGTTTCGTTTGGTTTGACAGGCACGTCGTCTGCAGTTGGGCTGCTATGCATTGAGTGGGGTCTGCGCTCAAGCACGACGGTCGAAGACCGCTTGGAGCATTCAGGAATCAAGTCGAGAACAAACCACCAGGAGACACGAGGCAAGAAACAACAGCCAGGGCAACACCGTCAGGAAAACAAGGGCAACGAGCAAGAGGCAAGAGGCAATAGGTAGGGGAGACGTTGCAAGCAGCTGGAGAGATCAGAACAGGGTGTATCCAGTGGCGCAGAGAGAACACAGCAGCCGTGGGATTGGTGTGTGCGCAGACGTCGACAAGCCGCGCTCGAGCAAGCGCAACGCGAGGAGAGAGAGAAAGAGAGAGAGAGAGAGAGAGAGAGAGAGAGAGAGAGAGAGAGAGAGAGAGAGAGAGAGAGAGAGAGAGAGAGAGAGAGAGAGAGAGAGAGAGAGAGAGAGAGAGAGAGAGAGAGAGAGAGAGAGAGAGAGAGAGAGAGAGAGAGAGAGAGAGAAAGAGCGAGAGAGAGAGAGAGAGAGAGAAAGAGCGAAGGCAAAGGATATGTAGCAAAAGGGAGAGCGAAGGGCAAAAGCAAAAGCAGAGCCCCCAGGCGGGATCGAACCACCGACCTTTCGCTTACGAAGCGAGTGCTCTACCACTGAGCTATAGGGGCTGTGTTGAACACTCACTCCACCAACAACAACACAAACAAACACCGCAACACAAACAACACAAACAACACAAACAACACAAACACAACACAAACACAACAACAACACAAAACCAAACAACTACACACGCATTGACCTCTGGACGACACGCAACTGCTACCATTCGCTGCACACACCACCGCCGTTCGACTTCGACTGCTCCCTCGCTACAACGTGGCCGCCTCCCGTCTTGCTTTGTCTCAAGCCGTCTCGCTTTGCCTCGCTGCTCCTTACTGGGGGCTGCTCCTTACTAGACGCGGTTAAACACGCGGAAAGGAAGACAAAATACGCTGGTGAAAGACGCGTCCCGGCGCAGCAACACGCAGCGTGCTGGTCTGGCTGTGTTACCGGACCGCGGTTTGAGGTGTCGTGTCTGGAGAAGACATGGTAGGCAGCAGAGAGGACGTGTGTTTGTGCGGTGGTGTGGTAGGTTGTGGGTGCGTGCGGTGTTGCGTTGTGTGTGTGGTGCACGGTTGTGTTCGTGGTTGGTGCGTTTTCGTTTTGGTGTCGGGGGAATAGCTCAGTGGTAGAGCGCTGGATTCCAGTCCCAGCGGTCGGGGGTTCGATCCCCTCTTCCCTCATCCTTTGTGCCTTTTTGCGCGCTCCACAGCACACTGCTGTCGCCCAGCCTCACACCGCTACTCACGTTGGCCGCCCTGCAGCTCTAGCGTACCGGCACGGCCCGCAGCTGCCACCACTCGAGATCCAAAAAGTGCGATACTTCTCGATTTATGCGTGTCATCCTTGCGCAGGGGCCATGCTAATCTTCTCTGTATCGTTCCAATTTTTACGGATGACCACCGAAGTGGTTCCTACCGGCAGCTGCCGCTGCGCGCCTATAAGTGCACGGCTTGGGCTTCACATCCAGAACCACTTCGCCACAAAACGGCGACCTCACCGGCTCGAGTGCTCCAGTCGAGCGCAGAGACCAGTAACCTCTTCAGACTAGCCGCCTCAGCCTAGCGCTGCTGCATCACTCTAGAACACTGGCATGCAGCGCGAGCCTGCAGCGCTGGCCGGTTGTTAGCACAGGTAGCGGAGAGTCCAGCCGGACGAGATGGGCCGCAAGATGCAGCACGAGCAGCGCAAGAAAAGCACGCGGGCCGGGCCGCTAGCAATACAGCAATGCACAGACGGTCGCTGTAGCCGTGGGAGAAGAAAAGGAAAACGACAGCTGTGAGATTCGAACTCACGCGGGTTGCCCCATTAACTTAGCAGGCTAACGCCTTAACCACTCGGCCAAGCTGTCATCGTACAAATTACAACTTTCACAAAAATTTCACACGCCCTCACCTAACCACGCGCACGACGCACACATACACCACCAAAACCAACAGCTTTCACACACACACACACGCTACACGACACATCGCTTCTCATGCGCCGACATCCACACACGCAACCATTACACACGCGGACCCTCCCTACACTGCCGTCTATGGACTTGGTGATACGACACCGACCAACCTGCCCAAAACAGCACCACTGCTACTCCACCCGTGCGCACCTCCTTCTAGGCACACATGGACAAAAGACCGAAGCCAGACGCCACAAATAGTCTACCTTGTGATATTCGCAACGAAGTGATCGCTTGCTTTGCTTTGCTTTGGATTGTTCCTTCATTTTGTTTTGCTTTGATTTACTTTCAGTATTGCTTTCCATTCCGTTGCGTTGCGTTGCGTTGCGTTGCGTTCCTTCCTTTGCTGTGATATTGGTTTGCGTTGATTTTAGTTTGGGTTGGTTTGTTTGGGTTGGGTTGGGTTGGCTTTCGTTTTCGTTTGTTTTCATTTGGTTTCGTTTGGTTTGACAGGCACGTCGTCTGCAGTTGGGCTGCTATGCATTGAGTGGGGTCTGCGCTCAAGCACGACGGTCGAAGACCGCTTGGAGCATTCAGGAATCAAGTCGAGAACAAACCACCAGGAGACACGAGGCAAGAAACAACAGCCAGGGCAACACCGTCAGGAAAACAAGGGCAACGAGCAAGAGGCAAGAGGCAATAGGTAGGGGAGACGTTGCAAGCAGCTGGAGAGATCAGAACAGGGTGTATCCAGTGGCGCAGAGAGAACACAGCAGCCGTGGGATTGGTGTGTGCGCAGACGTCGACAAGCCGCGCTCGAGCAAGCGCAACGCGAGGAGAGAGAGAGAGAGAGAGAGAGAGAGAGAGAGAGAGAGAGAGAGAGAGAGAGAGAGAGAGAGAGAGAGAGAGAGAGAGAGAGAGAGAGAGAGAGAGAGAGAGAAAGAGCGAGAGAGAGAGAGAGAGAGAGAAAGAGCGAAGGCAAAGGATATGTAGCAAAAGGGAGAGCGAAGGGCAAAAGCAAAAGCAGAGCCCCCAGGCGGGATCGAACCACCGACCTTTCGCTTACGAAGCGAGTGCTCTACCACTGAGCTATAGGGGCTGTGTTGAACACTCACTCCACCAACAACAACACAAACAAACACCGCAACACAAACAACACAAACAACACAAACAACACAAACACAACACAAACACAACAACAACACAAAACCAAACAACTACACACGCATTGACCTCTGGACGACACGCAACTGCTACCATTCGCTGCACACACCACCGCCGTTCGACTTCGACTGCTCCCTCGCTACAACGTGGCCGCCTCCCGTCTTGCTTTGTCTCAAGCCGTCTCGCTTTGCCTCGCTGCTCCTTACTGGGGGCTGCTCCTTACTAGACGCGGTTAAACACGCGGAAAGGAAGACAAAATACGCTGGTGAAAGACGCGTCCCGGCGCAGCAACACGCAGCGTGCTGGTCTGGCTGTGTTACCGGACCGCGGTTTGAGGTGTCGTGTCTGGAGAAGACATGGTAGGCAGCAGAGAGGACGTGTGTTTGTGCGGTGGTGTGGTAGGTTGTGGGTGCGTGCGGTGTTGCGTTGTGTGTGTGGTGCACGGTTGTGTTCGTGGTTGGTGCGTTTTCGTTTTGGTGTCGGGGGAATAGCTCAGTGGTAGAGCGCTGGATTCCAGTCCCAGCGGTCGGGGGTTCGATCCCCTCTTCCCTCATCCTTTGTGCCTTTTTGCGCGCTCCACAGCACACTGCTGTCGCCCAGCCTCACACCGCTACTCACGTTGGCCGCCCTGCAGCTCTAGCGTACCGGCACGGCCCGCAGCTGCCACCACTCGAGATCCAAAAAGTGCGATACTTCTCGATTTATGCGTGTCATCCTTGCGCAGGGGCCATGCTAATCTTCTCTGTATCGTTCCAATTTTTACGGATGACCACCGAAGTGGTTCCTACCGGCAGCTGCCGCTGCGCGCCTATAAGTGCACGGCTTGGGCTTCACATCCAGAACCACTTCGCCACAAAACGGCGACCTCACCGGCTCGAGTGCTCCAGTCGAGCGCAGAGACCAGTAACCTCTTCAGACTAGCCGCCTCAGCCTAGCGCTGCTGCATCACTCTAGAACACTGGCATGCAGCGCGAGCCTGCAGCGCTGGCCGGTTGTTAGCACAGGTAGCGGAGAGTCCAGCCGGACGAGATGGGCCGCAAGATGCAGCACGAGCAGCGCAAGAAAAGCACGCGGGCCGGGCCGCTAGCAATACAGCAATGCACAGACGGTCGCTGTAGCCGTGGGAGAAGAAAAGGAAAACGACAGCTGTGAGATTCGAACTCACGCGGGTTGCCCCATTAACTTAGCAGGCTAACGCCTTAACCACTCGGCCAAGCTGTCATCGTACAAATTACAACTTTCACAAAAATTTCACACGCCCTCACCTAACCACGCGCACGACGCACACATACACCACCAAAACCAACAGCTTTCACACACACACACACGCTACACGACACATCGCTTCTCATGCGCCGACATCCACACACGCAACCATTACACACGCGGACCCTCCCTACACTGCCGTCTATGGACTTGGTGATACGACACCGACCAACCTGCCCAAAACAGCACCACTGCTACTCCACCCGTGCGCACCTCCTTCTAGGCACACATGGACAAAAGACCGAAGCCAGACGCCACAAATAGTCTACCTTGTGATATTCGCAACGAAGTGATCGCTTGCTTTGCTTTGCTTTGGATTGTTCCTTCATTTTGTTTTGCTTTGATTTACTTTCAGTATTGCTTTCCATTCCGTTGCGTTGCGTTGCGTTGCGTTGCGTTGCGTTCCTTCCTTTGCTGTGATATTGGTTTGCGTTGATTTTAGTTTGGGTTGGTTTGTTTGGGTTGGGTTCGGTTGGCTTTCGTTTTCGTTTGTTTTCATTTGGTTTCGTTTGGTTTGACAGGCACGTCGTCTGCAGTTGGGCTGCTATGCATTGAGTGGGGTCTGCGCTCAAGCACGACGGTCGAAGACCGCTTGGAGCATTCAGGAATCAAGTCGAGAACAAACCACCAGGAGACACGAGGCAAGAAACAACAGCCAGGGCAACACCGTCAGGAAAACAAGGGCAACGAGCAAGAGGCAAGAGGCAATAGGTAGGGGAGACGTTGCAAGCAGCTGGAGAGATCAGAACAGGGTGTATCCAGTGGCGCAGAGAGAACACAGCAGCCGTGGGATTGGTGTGTGCGCAGACGTCGACAAGCCGCGCTCGAGCAAGCGCAACGCGAGGAGAGAGAGAAAGAAAGAGAGAGAGAGAGAGAGAGAGAGAGAGAGAGAAAGAGCGAAGGCAAAGGATATGTAGCAAAAGGGAGAGCGAAGGGCAAAAGCAAAAGCAGAGCCCCCAGGCGGGATCGAACCACCGACCTTTCGCTTACGAAGCGAGTGCTCTACCACTGAGCTATAGGGGCTGTGTTGAACACTCACTCCACCAACAACAACACAAACAAACACCGCAACACAAACAAACACCGCAACACAAACAAACACCGCAACACAAACAACACAAACAACACAAACAACACAAACACAACACAAACACAACAACAACACAAAACCAAACAACTACACACGCATTGACCTCTGGACGACACGCAACTGCTACCATTCGCTGCACACACCACCGCCGTTCGACTTCGACTGCTCCCTCGCTACAACGTGGCCGCCTCCCGTCTTGCTTTGTCTCAAGCCGTCTCGCTTTGCCTCGCTGCTCCTTACTGGGGGCTGCTCCTTACTAGACGCGGTTAAACACGCGGAAAGGAAGACAAAATACGCTGGTGAAAGACGCGTCCCGGCGCAGCAACACGCAGCGTGCTGGTCTGGCTGTGTTACCGGACCGCGGTTTGAGGTGTCGTGTCTGGAGAAGACATGGTAGGCAGCAGAGAGGACGTGTGTTTGTGCGGTGGTGTGGTAGGTTGTGGGTGCGTGCGGTGTTGCGTTGTGTGTGTGGTGCACGGTTGTGTTCGTGGTTGGTGCGTTTTCGTTTTGGTGTCGGGGGAATAGCTCAGTGGTAGAGCGCTGGATTCCAGTCCCAGCGGTCGGGGGTTCGATCCCCTCTTCCCTCATCCTTTGTGCCTTTTTGCGCGCTCCACAGCACACTGCTGTCGCCCAGCCTCACACCGCTACTCACGTTGGCCGCCCTGCAGCTCTAGCGTACCGGCACGGCCCGCAGCTGCCACCACTCGAGATCCAAAAAGTGCGATACTTCTCGATTTATGCGTGTCATCCTTGCGCAGGGGCCATGCTAATCTTCTCTGTATCGTTCCAATTTTTACGGATGACCACCGAAGTGGTTCCTACCGGCAGCTGCCGCTGCGCGCCTATAAGTGCACGGCTTGGGCTTCACATCCAGAACCACTTCGCCACAAAACGGCGACCTCACCGGCTCGAGTGCTCCAGTCGAGCGCAGAGACCAGTAACCTCTTCAGACTAGCCGCCTCAGCCTAGCGCTGCTGCATCACTCTAGAACACTGGCATGCAGCGCGAGCCTGCAGCGCTGGCCGGTTGTTAGCACAGGTAGCGGAGAGTCCAGCCGGACGAGATGGGCCGCAAGATGCAGCACGAGCAGCGCAAGAAAAGCACGCGGGCCGGGCCGCTAGCAATACAGCAATGCACAGACGGTCGCTGTAGCCGTGGGAGAAGAAAAGGAAAACGACAGCTGTGAGATTCGAACTCACGCGGGTTGCCCCATTAACTTAGCAGGCTAACGCCTTAACCACTCGGCCAAGCTGTCATCGTACAAATTACAACTTTCACAAAAATTTCACACGCCCTCACCTAACCACGCGCACGACGCACACATACACCACCAAAACCAACAGCTTTCACACACACACACACGCTACACGACACATCGCTTCTCATGCGCCGACATCCACACACGCAACCATTACACACGCGGACCCTCCCTACACTGCCGTCTATGGACTTGGTGATACGACACCGACCAACCTGCCCAAAACAGCACCACTGCTACTCCACCCGTGCGCACCTCCTTCTAGGCACACATGGACAAAAGACCGAAGCCAGACGCCACAAATAGTCTACCTTGTGATATTCGCAACGAAGTGATCGCTTGCTTTGCTTTGCTTTGGATTGTTCCTTCATTTTGTTTTGCTTTGATTTACTTTCAGTATTGCTTTCCATTCCGTTGCGTTGCGTTGCGTTGCGTTGCGTTGCGTTGCGTTCCTTCCTTTGCTGTGATATTGGTTTGCGTTGATTTTAGTTTGGGTTGGTTTGTTTGGGTTGGGTTCGGTTGGCTTTCGTTTTCGTTTGTTTTCATTTGGTTTCGTTTGGTTTGACAGGCACGTCGTCTGCAGTTGGGCTGCTATGCATTGAGTGGGGTCTGCGCTCAAGCACGACGGTCGAAGACCGCTTGGAGCATTCAGGAATCAAGTCGAGAACAAACCACCAGGAGACACGAGGCAAGAAACAACAGCCAGGGCAACACCGTCAGGAAAACAAGGGCAACGAGCAAGAGGCAAGAGGCAATAGGTAGGGGAGACGTTGCAAGCAGCTGGAGAGATCAGAACAGGGTGTATCCAGTGGCGCAGAGAGAACACAGCAGCCGTGGGATTGGTGTGTGCGCAGACGTCGACAAGCCGCGCTCGAGCAAGCGCAACGCGAGGAGAGAGAGAAAGAAAGAGAGAGAGAGAGAGAGAGAGAGAGAGAGAGAAAGAGCGAAGGCAAAGGATATGTAGCAAAAGGGAGAGCGAAGGGCAAAAGCAAAAGCAGAGCCCCCAGGCGGGATCGAACCACCGACCTTTCGCTTACGAAGCGAGTGCTCTACCACTGAGCTATAGGGGCTGTGTTGAACACTCACTCCACCAACAACAACACAAACAAACACCGCAACACAAACAAACACCGCAACACAAACAACACAAACAACACAAACAACACAAACACAACACAAACACAACAACAACACAAACCAAACAACTACACACGCATCAACCTCTAAACAACACGCAACTGCTACCATTCGCTGCACACACCACCGCCGTTCGACTTCGACTGCTCCCTCGCTACAACGTGGCCGCCTCCCGTCTTGCTTTGTCTCAAGCCGTCTCGCTTTGCCTCGCTGCTCCTTACTGGGGGCTGCTCCTTACTAGACGCGGTTAAACACGCGGAAAGGAAGACAAAATACGCTGGTGAAAGACGCGTCCCGGCGCAGCAACACGCAGCGTGCTGGTCTGGCTGTGTTACCGGACCGCGGTTTGAGGTGTCGTGTCTGGAGAAGACATGGTAGGCAGCAGAGAGGACGTGTGTTTGTGCGGTGGTGTGGTAGGTTGTGGGTGCGTGCGGTGTTGCGTTGTGTGTGTGGTGCACGGTTGTGTTCGTGGTTGGTGCGTTTTCGTTTTGGTGTCGGGGGAATAGCTCAGTGGTAGAGCGCTGGATTCCAGTCCCAGCGGTCGGGGGTTCGATCCCCTCTTCCCTCATCCTTTGTGCCTTTTTGCGCGCTCCACAGCACACTGCTGTCGCCCAGCCTCACACCGCTACTCACGTTGGCCGCCCTGCAGCTCTAGCGTACCGGCACGGCCCGCAGCTGCCACCACTCGAGATCCAAAAAGTGCGATACTTCTCGATTTATGCGTGTCATCCTTGCGCAGGGGCCATGCTAATCTTCTCTGTATCGTTCCAATTTTTACGGATGACCACCGAAGTGGTTCCTACCGGCAGCTGCCGCTGCGCGCCTATAAGTGCACGGCTTGGGCTTCACATCCAGAACCACTTCGCCACAAAACGGCGACCTCACCGGCTCGAGTGCTCCAGTCGAGCGCAGAGACCCAGTAACCTCTTCAGACTAGCCGCCTCAGCCTAGCGCTGCTGCATCACTCTAGAACACTGGCATGCAGCGCGAGCCTGCAGCGCTGGCCGGTTGTTAGCACAGGTAGCGGAGAGTCCAGCCGGACGAGATGGGCCGCAAGATGCAGCACGAGCAGCGCAAGAAAAGCACGCGGGCCGGGCCGCTAGCAATACAGCAATGCACAGACGGTCGCTGTAGCCGTGGGAGAAGAAAAGGAAAACGACAGCTGTGAGATTCGAACTCACGCGGGTTGCCCCATTAACTTAGCAGGCTAACGCCTTAACCACTCGGCCAAGCTGTCATCGTACAAATTACAACTTTCACAAAAATTTCACACGCCCTCACCTAACCACGCGCACGACGCACACATACACCACCAAAACCAACAGCTTTCACACACACACACACGCTACACGACACATCGCTTCTCATGCGCCGACATCCACACACGCAACCATTACACACGCGGACCCTCCCTACACTGCCGTCTATGGACTTGGTGATACGACACCGACCAACCTGCCCAAAACAGCACCACTGCTACTCCACCCGTGCGCACCTCCTTCTAGGCACACATGGACAAAAGACCGAAGCCAGACGCCACAAATAGTCTACCTTGTGATATTCGCAACGAAGTGATCGCTTGCTTTGCTTTGCTTTGGATTGTTCCTTCATTTTGTTTTGCTTTGATTTACTTTCAGTATTGCTTTCCATTCCGTTGCGTTGCGTTGCGTTGCGTTGCGTTCCTTCCTTTGCTGTGATATTGGTTTGCGTTGATTTTAGTTTGGGTTGGTTTGTTTGGGTTGGGTTGGGTTGGCTTTCGTTTTCGTTTGTTTTCATTTGGTTTCGTTTGGTTTGACAGGCACGTCGTCTGCAGTTGGGCTGCTATGCATTGAGTGGGGTCTGCGCTCAAGCACGACGGTCGAAGACCGCTTGGAGCATTCAGGAATCAAGTCGAGAACAAACCACCAGGAGACACGAGGCAAGAAACAACAGCCAGGGCAACACCGTCAGGAAAACAAGGGCAACGAGCAAGAGGCAAGAGGCAATAGGTAGGGGAGACGTTGCAAGCAGCTGGAGAGATCAGAACAGGGTGTATCCAGTGGCGCAGAGAGAACACAGCAGCCGTGGGATTGGTGTGTGCGCAGACGTCGACAAGCCGCGCTCGAGCAAGCGCAACGCGAGGAGAGAGAGAGAGAGAGAGAGAGAGAGAGAGAGAGAGAGAGAGAGAGAGAGAGAGAGAGAGAGAGAGAGAGAAAGAGCGAAGGCAAAGGATATGTAGCAAAAGGGAGAGCGAAGGGCAAAAGCAAAAGCAGAGCCCCCAGGCGGGATCGAACCACCGACCTTTCGCTTACGAAGCGAGTGCTCTACCACTGAGCTATAGGGGCTGTGTTGAACACTCACTCCACCAACAACAACACAAACAAACACCGCAACACAAACAAACACCGCAACACAAACAACACAAACAACACAAACAACACAAACAACACAAACAACACAAACACAACACAAACACAACAACAACACAAACCAAACAACTACACACGCATCAACCTCTAAACAACACGCAACTGCTACCATTCGCTGCACACACCACCGCCGTTCGACTTCGACTGCTCCCTCGCTACAACGTGGCCGCCTCCCGTCTTGCTTTGTCTCAAGCCGTCTCGCTTTGCCTCGCTGCTCCTTACTGGGGGCTGCTCCTTACTAGACGCGGTTAAACACGCGGAAAGGAAGACAAAATACGCTGGTGAAAGACGCGTCCCGGCGCAGCAACACGCAGCGTGCTGGTCTGGCTGTGTTACCGGACCGCGGTTTGAGGTGTCGTGTCTGGAGAAGACATGGTAGGCAGCAGAGAGGACGTGTGTTTGTGCGGTGGTGTGGTAGGTTGTGGGTGCGTGCGGTGTTGCGTTGTGTGTGTGGTGCACGGTTGTGTTCGTGGTTGGTGCGTTTTCGTTTTGGTGTCGGGGGAATAGCTCAGTGGTAGAGCGCTGGATTCCAGTCCCAGCGGTCGGGGGTTCGATCCCCTCTTCCCTCATCCTTTGTGCCTTTTTGCGCGCTCCACAGCACACTGCTGTCGCCCAGCCTCACACCGCTACTCACGTTGGCCGCCCTGCAGCTCTAGCGTACCGGCACGGCCCGCAGCTGCCACCACTCGAGATCCAAAAAGTGCGATACTTCTCGATTTATGCGTGTCATCCTTGCGCAGGGGCCATGCTAATCTTCTCTGTATCGTTCCAATTTTTACGGATGACCACCGAAGTGGTTCCTACCGGCAGCTGCCGCTGCGCGCCTATAAGTGCACGGCTTGGGCCTCACATCCAGAACCACTTCGCCACAAAACGGCGACCTCACCGGCTCGAGTGCTCCAGTCGAGCGCAGAGACCCAGTAACCTCTTCAGACTAGCCGCCTCAGCCTAGCGCTGCTGCATCACTCTAGAACACTGGCATGCAGCGCGAGCCTGCAGCGCTGGCCGGTTGTTAGCACAGGTAGCGGAGAGTCCAGCCGGACGAGATGGGCCGAAAGATGCAGCACGAGCAGCGCAAGAAAAGCACGCGGGCCGGGCCGCTAGCAATACAGCAATGCACAGACGGTCGCTGTAGCCGTGGGAGAAGAAAAGGAAAACGACAGCTGTGAGATTCGAACTCACGCGGGTTGCCCCATTAACTTAGCAGGCTAACGCCTTAACCACTCGGCCAAGCTGTCATCGTACAAATTACAACTTTCACAAAAATTTCACACGCCCTCACCTAACCACGCGCACGACGCACACATACACCACCAAAACCAACAGCTTTCACACACACACACACGCTACACGACACATCGCTTCTCATGCGCCGACATCCACACACGCAACCATTACACACGCGGACCCTCCCTACACTGCCGTCTATGGACTTGGTGATACGACACCGACCAACCTGCCCAAAACAGCACCACTGCTACTCCACCCGTGCGCACCTCCTTCTAGGCACACATGGACAAAAGACCGAAGCCAGACGCCACAAATAGTCTACCTTGTGATATTCGCAACGAAGTGATCGCTTGCTTTGCTTTGCTTTGGATTGTTCCTTCATTTTGTTTTGCTTTGATTTACTTTCAGTATTGCTTTCCATTCCGTTGCGTTGCGTTGCGTTGCGTTGCGTTCCTTCCTTTGCTGTGATATTGGTTTGCGTTGATTTTAGTTTGGGTTGGTTTGTTTGGGTTGGGTTGGGTTGGCTTTCGTTTTCGTTTGTTTTCATTTGGTTTCGTTTGGTTTGACAGGCACGTCGTCTGCAGTTGGGCTGCTATGCATTGAGTGGGGTCTGCGCTCAAGCACGACGGTCGAAGACCGCTTGGAGCATTCAGGAATCAAGTCGAGAACAAACCACCAGGAGACACGAGGCAAGAAACAACAGCCAGGGCAACACCGTCAGGAAAACAAGGGCAACGAGCAAGAGGCAAGAGGCAATAGGTAGGGGAGACGTTGCAAGCAGCTGGAGAGATCAGAACAGGGTGTATCCAGTGGCGCAGAGAGAACACAGCAGCCGTGGGATTGGTGTGTGCGCAGACGTCGACAAGCCGCGCTCGAGCAAGCGCAACGCGAGGAGAGAGAGAAAGAAAGAGAGAGAGAGAGAGAGAGAGAGAGAGAGAGAGAGAGAAAGAGCGAAGGCAAAGGATATGTAGAAAAAGGGAGAGCGAAGGGCAAAAGCAAAAGCAGAGCCCCCAGGCGGGATCGAACCACCGACCTTTCGCTTACGAAGCGAGTGCTCTACCACTGAGCTATAGGGGTTGTGTTGAACACTAACTCCACCAACAACAACACAAACAAACACCGCAACACAAACAAACACCGCAACACAAACAAACACCGCAACACAAACAACACAAACAACACAAACAACACAAACACAACACAAACACAACAACAACACAAACCAAACAACTACACACGCATCAACCTCTAAACAACACGCAACTGCTACCATTCGCTGCACACACCACCGCCGTTCGACTTCGACTGCTCCCTCGCTACAACGTGGCCGCCTCCCGTCTTGCTTTGTCTCAAGCCGTCTCGCTTTGCCTCGCTGCTCCTTACTGGGGGCTGCTCCTTACTAGACGCGGTTAAACACGCGGAAAGGAAGACAAAATACGCTGGTGAAAGACGCGTCCCGGCGCAGCAACACGCAGCGTGCTGGTCTGGCTGTGTTACCGGACCGCGGTTTGAGGTGTCGTGTCTGGAGAAGACATGGTAGGCAGCAGAGAGGACGTGTGTTTGTGCGGTGGTGTGGTAGGTTGTGGGTGCGTGCGGTGTTGCGTTGTGTGTGTGGTGCACGGTTGTGTTCGTGGTTGGTGCGTTTTCGTTTTGGTGTCGGGGGAATAGCTCAGTGGTAGAGCGCTGGATTCCAGTCCCAGCGGTCGGGGGTTCGATCCCCTCTTCCCTCATCCTTTGTGCCTTTTTGCGCGCTCCACAGCACACTGCTGTCGCCCAGCCTCACACCGCTACTCACGTTGGCCGCCCTGCAGCTCTAGCGTACCGGCACGGCCCGCAGCTGCCACCACTCGAGATCCAAAAAGTGCGATACTTCTCGATTTATGCGTGTCATCCTTGCGCAGGGGCCATGCTAATCTTCTCTGTATCGTTCCAATTTTTACGGATGACCACCGAAGTGGTTCCTACCGGCAGCTGCCGCTGCGCGCCTATAAGTGCACGGCTTGGGCTTCACATCCAGAACCACTTCGCCACAAAACGGCGACCTCACCGGCTCGAGTGCTCCAGTCGAGCGCAGAGACCCAGTAACCTCTTCAGACTAGCCGCCTCAGCCTAGCGCTGCTGCATCACTCTAGAACACTGGCATGCAGCGCGAGCCTGCAGCGCTGGCCGGTTGTTAGCACAGGTAGCGGAGAGTCCAGCCGGACGAGATGGGCCGCAAGATGCAGCACGAGCAGCGCAAGAAAAGCACGCGGGCCGGGCCGCTAGCAATACAGCAATGCACAGACGGTCGCTGTAGCCGTGGGAGAAGAAAAGGAAAACGACAGCTGTGAGATTCGAACTCACGCGGGTTGCCCCATTAACTTAGCAGGCTAACGCCTTAACCACTCGGCCAAGCTGTCATCGTACAAATTACAACTTTCACAAAAATTTCACACGCCCTCACCTAACCACGCGCACGACGCACACATACACCACCAAAACCAACAGCTTTCACACACACACACACGCTACACGACACATCGCTTCTCATGCGCCGACATCCACACACGCAACCATTACACACGCGGACCCTCCCTACACTGCCGTCTATGGACTTGGTGATACGACACCGACCAACCTGCCCAAAACAGCACCACTGCTACTCCACCCGTGCGCACCTCCTTCCAGGCACACATGGACAAAAGACCGAAGCCAGACGCCACAAATAGTCTACCTTGTGATATTCGCAACGAAGTGATCGCTTGCTTTGCTTTGCTTTGGATTGTTCCTTCATTTTGTTTTGCTTTGATTTACTTTCAGTATTGCTTTCCATTCCGTTGCGTTGCGTTGCGTTGCGTTGCGTTGCGTTGCGTTGCGTTGCGTTCCTTCCTTTGCTGTGATATTGGTTTGCGTTGATTTTAGTTTGGGTTGGTTTGTTTAGGTTGGGTTGGGTTGGCTTTCGTTTTCGTTTGTTTTCATTTGGTTTCGTTTGGTTTGACAGGCACGTCGTCTGCAGTTGGGCTGCTATGCATTGAGTGGGGTCTGCGCTCAAGCACGACGGTCGAAGACCGCTTGGAGCATTCAGGAATCAAGTCGAGAACAAACCACCAGGAGACACGAGGCAAGAAACAACAGCCAGGGCAACACCGTCAGGAAAACAAGGGCAACGAGCAAGAGGCAAGAGGCAATAGGTAGGGGAGACGTTGCAAGCAGCTGGAGAGATCAGAACAGGGTGTATCCAGTGGCGCAGAGAGAACACAGCAGCCGTGGGATTGGTGTGTGCGCAGACGTCGACAAGCCGCGCTCGAGCAAGCGCAACGCGAGGAGAGAGAGAAAGAGAGAGAGAGAGAGAGAGAGAGAGAGAGAGAGAGAGAGAGAGAGAGAGAGAGAGAGAGAGAGAGAGAGAGAGAGAGAAAGAGCGAAGGCAAAGGATATGTAGCAAAAGGGAGAGCGAAGGGCAAAAGCAAAAGCAGAGCCCCCAGGCGGGATCGAACCACCGACATTTCGCTTACGAAGCGAGTGCTCTACCACTGAGCTATAGGGGCTGTGTTGAACACTCACTCCACCAACAACAACACAAACAAACACCGCAACACAAACAACACAAACAACACAAACAACACAAACAACACAAACACAACACAAACACAACAACAACACAAAACCAAACAACTACACACGCATTGACCTCTGGACGACACGCAACTGCTACCATTCGCTGCACACACCACCGCCGTTCGACTTCGACTGCTCCCTCGCTACAACGTGGCCGCCTCCCGTCTTGCTTTGTCTCAAGCCGTCTCGCTTTGCCTCGCTGCTCCTTACTGGGGGCTGCTCCTTACTAGACGCGGTTAAACACGCGGAAAGGAAGACAAAATACGCTGGTGAAAGACGCGTCCCGGCGCAGCAACACGCAGCGTGCTGGTCTGGCTGTGTTACCGGACCGCGGTTTGAGGTGTCGTGTCTGGAGAAGACATGGTAGGCAGCAGAGAGGACGTGTGTTTGTGCGGTGGTGTGGTAGGTTGTGGGTGCGTGCGGTGTTGCGTTGTGTGTGTGGTGCACGGTTGTGTTCGTGGTTGGTGCGTTTTCGTTTTGGTGTCGGGGGAATAGCTCAGTGGTAGAGCGCTGGATTCCAGTCCCAGCGGTCGGGGGTTCGATCCCCTCTTCCCTCATCCTTTGTGCCTTTTTGCGCGCTCCACAGCACACTGCTGTCGCCCAGCCTCACACCGCTACTCACGTTGGCCGCCCTGCAGCTCTAGCGTACCGGCACGGCCCGCAGCTGCCACCACTCGAGATCCAAAAAGTGCGATACTTCTCGATTTATGCGTGTCATCCTTGCGCAGGGGCCATGCTAATCTTCTCTGTATCGTTCCAATTTTTACGGATGATCACCGAAGTGGTTCCTACCGGCAGCTGCCGCTGCGCGCCTATAAGTGCACGGCTTGGGCCTCACATCCAGAACCACTTCGCCACAAAACGGCGACCTCACCGGCTCGAGTGCTCCAGTCGAGCGCAGAGACCCAGTAACCTCTTCAGACTAGCCGCCTCAGCCTAGCGCTGCTGCATCACTCTAGAACACTGGCATGCAGCGCGAGCCTGCAGCGCTGGCCGGTTGTTAGCACAGGTAGCGGAGAGTCCAGCCGGACGAGATGGGCCGCAAGATGCAGCACGAGCAGCGCAAGAAAAGCACGCGGGCCGGGCCGCTAGCAATACAGCAATGCACAGACGGTCGCTGTAGCCGTGGGAGAAGAAAAGGAAAACGACAGCTGTGAGATTCGAACTCAGGCGGGTTGCCCCATTAACTTAGCAGGCTAACGCCTTAACCACTCGGCCAAGCTGTCATCGTACAAATTACAACTTTCACAAAAATGTCACACGCCCTCACCTAACCACGCGCAAGACGGACACATACACCACCAAAACCAACAGCTTTCACACACACACACACACACACGCTACACGACACATCGCTTCTCATGCGCCGACATCCACACACGCAACCATTACACACGCGGACCCTCCCTACACTGCCGTCTATGGACTTGGTGATACGACACCGACCAACCTGCCCAAAACAGCACCACTGCTACTCCACCCGTGCGCACCTCCTTCCAGGCACACATGGACAAAAGACCGAAGCCAGACGCCACAAATAGTCTACCTTGTGATATTCGCAACGAAGTGATCGCTTGCTTTGCTTTGCTTTGGATTGTTCCTTCATTTTGTTTTGCTTTGATTTACTTTCAGTATTGCTTTCCATTCCGTTGCGTTGCGTTGCGTTGCGTTGCGTTGCGTTGCGTTGCGTTGCGTTCCTTCCTTTGCTGTGATATTGGTTTGCGTTGATTTTAGTTTGGGTTGGTTTGTTTAGGTTGGGTTGGGTTGGCTTTCGTTTTCGTTTGTTTTCATTTGGTTTCGTTTGGTTTGACAGGCACGTCGTCTGCAGTTGGGCTGCTATGCATTGAGTGGGGTCTGCGCTCAAGCACGACGGTCGAAGACCGCTTGGAGCATTCAGGAATCAAGTCGAGAACAAACCACCAGGAGACACGAGGCAAGAAACAACAGCCAGGGCAACACCGTCAGGAAAACAAGGGCAACGAGCAAGAGGCAAGAGGCAATAGGTAGGGGAGACGTTGCAAGCAGCTGGAGAGATCAGAACAGGGTGTATCCAGTGGCGCAGAGAGAACACAGCAGCCGTGGGATTGGTGTGTGCGCAGACGTCGACAAGCCGCGCTCGAGCAAGCGCAACGCGAGGAGAGAGAGAAAGAAAGAGAGAGAGAGAGAGAGAGAGAGAGAGAGAGAGAGAGAGAGAGAGAGAGAGAGAGAGAGAGAGAGAGAGAGAGAGAGAGAGAGAGAGAGAGAGAGAGAGAGAGAAAGAGCGAAGGCAAAGGATATGTAGCAAAAGGGAGAGCGAAGGGCAAAAGCAAAAGCAGAGCCCCCAGGCGGGATCGAACCACCGACCTTTCGCTTACGAAGCGAGTGCTCTACCACTGAGCTATAGGGGCTGTGTTGAACACTCACTCCACCAACAACAACACAAACAAACACCGCAACACAAACAAACACCGCAACACAAACAACACAAACAACACAAACAACACAAACAACACAAACAACACAAACACAACACAAACACAACAACAACACAAACCAAACAACTACACACGCATCAACCTCTAAACAACACGCAACTGCTACCATTCGCTGCACACACCACCGCCGTTCGACTTCGACTGCTCCCTCGCTACAACGTGGCCGCCTCCCGTCTTGCTTTGTCTCAAGCCGTCTCGCTTTGCCTCGCTGCTCCTTACTGGGGGCTGCTCCTTACTAGACGCGGTTAAACACGCGGAAAGGAAGACAAAATACGCTGGTGAAAGACGCGTCCCGGCGCAGCAACACGCAGCGTGCTGGTCTGGCTGTGTTACCGGACCGCGGTTTGAGGTGTCGTGTCTGGAGAAGACATGGTAGGCAGCAGAGAGGACGTGTGTTTGTGCGGTGGTGTGGTAGGTTGTGGGTGCGTGCGGTGTTGCGTTGTGTGTGTGGTGCACGGTTGTGTTCGTGGTTGGTGCGTTTTCGTTTTGGTGTCGGGGGAATAGCTCGGTAGAGCGCTGGATTCCAGTCCCAGCGGTCGGGGGTTCGATCCCCTCTTCCCTCATCCTTTGTGCCTTTTTGCGCGCTCCACAGCACACTGCTGTCGCCCAGCCTCACACCGCTACTCACGTTGGCCGCCCTGCAGCTCTAGCGTACCGGCACGGCCCGCAGCTGCCACCACTCGAGATCCAAAAAGTGGCATTCAGTGGTGTTTTAGCCAATCAGATGTCGACCGGCATAGACCTCCGTGTATCCCTAGTTATCGCATTCAGGCTCCAAACAGGAGTACTTTATTGTGCATTTTGCCATCAAATGGTTCTAACGCAGCGACGTCACCCAAAAGAACGACCACGACTACCCGGAGGCCGAGGCCGACAGGTGAGGACGAACAAAGTATCGTCCTTCCCAGCGGCCCACAAACTAGAGGTCCTGGACCACTTGGCAGACTGTGATGACATCAGGCAAACAGTAAGTTACTTCTACCCTGACCTTCCTCAGTCAAAGTATGACAGCCGTCGTACGTTGATTCATAGTTGGTGCTGAACGCGGCTCAAAATCGAGAATTTACGTGGCGAATGCGGCGGTGCCAACAAGAAAAAAGCACGCACTAAAGGTGAAGGCACAGTGCTGCCAAAGGAAAAAGAGATGCTTTTGGTACGTTGGGTTAATGACTTGAGGGGGGAAGGGGGTGCCTGTAACTGCAACCATGCTACGAATCCAAGCGCTAGAAGTTGCTAAGAAAGCTGCGATTTCACCTTTTCAAGCGTCTTGGAGCTGGCAAAACCTCTTCAAAGCGCGTCATCGACTTTCTCTGCGCTGTAAAACGAGGCAGGGGCAGATTCAGCCGCCGGAGCTCGCCCAAATTGCAGCAACCTTTGCTGCAGAGGTCAAGCAAAAGGCTCGTGAACCTGGGGTGACTCGAATCTATAATGCAGATCTAACAGGTTTTATTTTATGTTATATTATTACTTTTTTTTACAAGTTCTAACGGAAGTTTTTCTTTGTTTATGTTTTGCTGTGAATTTCGAGTATCTACCTAAACAAAACTCTTGCGAGGAAAGGCAGCAAGACAGTTTGGGTTAAATGCGGTGGAAATCGAAAGATTAAGCAACTTTAATGTTGTTAGGAGACTATTTAGGCAAGAAGTATCCGCCTTTTGTAGTTTTCAAGATGAAGCCATCAAAAATTCAAGATACGCAAAAGAAAAATGAGAACGAACGGCACGGATTCAGCCTTTCAATGTGGAACAAACACATTCGAAAAGTGCAAAAAAAATGATACCAATATGCAAGTGTACGCGAACGCCAAAGGTAAATTACTTTGAGTCAATTAAATGATGGCCAAAACTAAATCTCGTGTTTATATTAATTAGGTTGGTGGGATCGGCATCTAACAATGCTTTTTTTTAAATTTCAATTCGGCAATCGACCCAATTTGTTGGAGCCAATTTTATTGCTACTCGACGACTTTTCTTGCCGTTGGACCGACGAACTCGTCGAGTACGCAAAAAGTATCAAGGTGACGTTACTCAAAATTCCACCACATGCAACATCAGTCTGCCAGCCAGCTGATGCAACCTGGAATGGTCCCTTGAAAGTGCGACTAAGAAACAAGTGTATTGAGAGCCTACTGGAGCAGCTACGAGTCCGTAACCCTGAAGTTGCTTTCAAATTAAAAGCTCTAGATCGCACAGAGTTGTGCAAATGGATTTTTTCGACGTGGAGTGCTGTGGCAACATCTACAATTGCTGCAGGTTTTCGAAAATACGGCTTAATTGAACGGGGTTGTGGTGAAAATGAGGAAACGGAAGCTGAAACAGCTCCGGTACAAGAGAATGCCGATGATATTGTGCATGAAATGCTTGAAGCAGGAGCGTTAGATATGCAGGTAGGAGAATTTAGCCTAGATGATGATTTCGATGACATGTTCAGGTCAGTTGCAGATATGAATCTACAACAATAAAAAAAATCCACTTGAACACTTCAGATAGACAGTACGTCCATTTTATGGTCTGTGTGCGTACACTTTTGTGAATGCCATAACAAAGGGAATTCGGTAGCCCACTGCGGAATCAGAGCTCACCGAGGTGCTCAGGCTAAGCTACAACTCCTTCGTGATGGATTTTGTATTCAATAACATGCGCGTACAAGTCGAGCAGTTTGTCGCAGAGTGCCTCTTTTGCGAGCACATTAAATCGGGTAAGCTAGTCCGGCACCCATGAAACGTGACACTCAAAGCAACAAGACGCAATTAATTGCTGCACATGGATTTTCTGTTCATGGGGGAGAGCTACGAAGATTTCCAGTACGTCCTGGTTTCCAAGGGTGACATCTCTCACTACTGTCAGTTAGTAGCGTGTGAAAGTACGAACGGTTTAGTGGCGGCAAGTGCCTTCTTAGACTGGTATAAGCGATTTGGCTTGCCGGAAATGTGTGTCTCCGTCAATGGCTCTCACATTCGTAACATGTTAATGGCAGATTTATAAGGGAGACCAGGAGAACAGTAACGGTTTGTCCCTGTCTACACTCCCTGGCTGAACAACACGCCAGAACGAGTAAATCGCGTTTTTTTTACTTGGCACCTGTGCGTTGCTGTTGGAATTCGAGCTCGACACGAGAAACTGGGTTCATCTCCTCCCAGTAGTTCAATCGAATCTTGATCACATACCAGTCCGTTCGCTAATGGGGAAGTCACTGGTTAAGGTCTTTACTGGGCGGAGTCGTGAACCAATATTAAACGTCATTACCAAGCCTAGGGCGGGTGCAGCAGTACCAGAGGTGGTATAACAAGATCACTCAACTGGATACTCTTGATGCGTGTAACAGCCCATGTGGTCCAATATCGACTCGCCGGATGAGCTATGCCATTTGAGCCCGTAGCGCTCCTGCCAGCAAAAAACCGCAAGGCGGCTAGGCTATGCACATGCTCTGTCGAAATACGGGAATCGATTCACGGTATGCTTAATAATCATTGCGCCACGGAACCACACACCATTAACATCGGCAAGTATGACGAAACTCACAATGTGTTAAAGAAGCCGATATGAGCGTGAGGTTGGACGTTCTTGGGCGTAGACGTTTGCATTAGTTGTGTGAGTAGGGTAGCCTTAAGCTTGCGAATAGTACCAATGACCATCTTGCCTGGTGAAGGTTCTGCCTGCAACGAAGGCTTTGTTAACGTGATCGATTCAAGTTACGATATTCAAGAGCCGCTCGCCTATGTCATGTACGGTTACCCCCTCCCGTGCGTTCGTGCAAACCAAACCGGTGGCCAAGATGAAGCCAAGGTGTACGCGACATGGGTGATGTATTGCTGCAAGTACAAGATACTCTTCAGAGCCAGGGATACGCCGACGGTAAGAAAACACACGTCGTACACTGGACAGTGCTGGTTCGGGCCAGTACTAAAACTAAAACTAAAATCGTAACTCTGAGTCCTGCTATCACGTTTTTAATGTACAGACATGTACTCATGATCACCATACAAATGATGCCAGTTTTGCTGGATACCTTGGTGCATGATCCGTCCCTGATGACAGCCGTGTTCTGGTAGAAGTATCTCTTCTGGCTGATGCAAATACGGAGTCGCATTACATTCGCGACTATTTAGCGATCACGCTGAGGCGACCGGTGACACCCCAACAAGCTCGCAGCACTATTCAAAGAGTTACTTCTGATGAGAAGAAGCGGATGCACATGCTTAACGCGCTTCATTAGAACGATGGCCCCGATGATCTTATAATACAGGATCAGACATAACGTGTGCAGTTGGGGTGCAGACGACAGTCCAGAGGCTCGCCTTTTTGAAAACTGCGAGGTGAGACTTTATGAATGGATTGGACTTACAAACGAACAACTTAAGTTTTCATCTCGGTACGTACCTTAAGGCGTTGCGCTCATGGCAGCACCCTTACCTCTGATGCGGCAACATTGTTGCTGGCGCAGCACCCTTATTGCTGGTTAAGCATCCTTAACCCTTTAACGCATGTGTGTTGGTATTGATACAGGCGGTCTACTGGTTACGAGCTCAACAGATCGTGGTATTCCGGTGCTTGACTTTATCACGCTAGATAAAAGAATTAATCCATGGATATTATTCTAGAAATCTCAAAGTCTTACAACAGTTTATGGACCGGGACTGAGACGGTTGTGATTGGCAAGGACTATCAAGAGTGGAGAGTACTTTTAAGATGCTTTCCGCAGGTGACGGTGCTGTTGTGCTAATACCACACGATGACAAACTGAAACAAACCATTGATCGAGTGAAGAACAGCCCCAATGGCGAGGTTGACTACCCGATAAAGCGGATGATGTACAGTACAACAACGGACGCCTACAACCGGCTTTGAGAAGTTTTGTCAGACTGAGTGTCCTAATATCTGTGGCCAGCCCTGTTTTGGAGTTTTCAAGTACGTTCAGAAGAACTAGAAATCATGTAGCGATACGTGGTCATATCACGGTCGTGGGAAGTGCTTCACAGCAGGGAATACAACAAGCAATCGGATTGAAATCAACTAGAACCAGCTTAAACCACTAATCGGAAGAAAGACACGTATTGATCGAACAAGTGCAGGTCTACTTTAAGACCAAGTGAACATTATCAACACATTAATGACTTCACTCCGCAAGTTACCGTCGCTGGCTCGTCTAGCTGACACAGTTCCTTCATTTCTGCAAAAATATTTGATTAGCTTTCAAACGACACGTGTGCAAAAGTGCCGGCGCCTTGGGACTTCTTCATAGTGCTTTACCAGGAACTAAACTGAGTGCAGGCGCCATCAACGCACTCTGAGTGGAGAGTTTTGCTCTCAGGTAATATCTGGTTTGTGGATCAGATAAATTGGCCTTGCAGCTGAATCTTTTGCAAACGTCGTCGTCTTCCTTGTCAACATGGTGATCGTTCGAAAAGCTCAAGGGCTCGAAGTTGATCATGCTGCAACAGTTCCAGCCAGGTGAAGTATGAAAAGACTGGTGCATTGTACATTATCTCTTCGGGTTGTAGCAAATTGGATAGTGTATTGAGTGCTACGTAGCTTACATACGTATGGCCGGCGGTTGGCATGCGACCTCTCGCTATCTAATCTCCGGTGCTTCGGTCGTTTGTTAGCAACGGACAGCGTAGCCAAGTGTGGTCGTCCGTTAGCTACGGACAGCGTAGCCAAGTGTGAACCTGCTCCGCACGATCCAACCTGATATTGGTGGATCCGCTGACAAACGCTGCGACTTGATCAGGCACTGCTGCGTACATTACATGGCGTCCAGTGACTTCCATGAGTCTTCTTCTACTTCAAGGCTTTTGCAGCCTACTAGAATCTGCCAGTCCCTTGCGTGACGATTGTAGCGTACGTCGTATACTGCACGCATGCCTAGTTTGATTCCTTGAAAACCAATATGATGTTTCAACGCCTCGGTAACCTTGAGCATGCTGTCTGCGTAGTGCTTTAAGTGGATCGCGTGTACATCAATTTTTTCTTCCGTACGAAAATGTTCGATCTCAAACCTGTGCGTAATTCTTCAACGACGTGCAATAGCCCGATTCACCAGACCCCACCCGCTACGTGTGGGCCTGCTCGCGACCAAAAGATGAAGTCACCGATGCTGAATGTGCACACTGCGCCTTTTTTGCTGGTTTTTGTTGGAGCCGTCGCTTCTCCTTAAGTCTGCTATGTCTGCATGTAGCTTTCCCATGCTCGCTCAAAGCTTTGCTAGTTGTACTGCATCCATGCGTACCTCCCGTGGGACGTGTTCAACATAGACGAAAGTGTATCCTTCTACAATTCAGTACCAAGGAGGATCCTTTGTAAGGAGCTCCAGCTCTGAAGCAACACAAAGTGAGAGTAACGATAGCTGTCTGCACTCACTTGGGTGGATCTGAGCAATCGCCTGACTCTGCAGCTACTACCCCACTCTGCAGCTACTACCCCGCGCTATGTCTGCATGTAGCTTTCCCATGCTCGCTCAAAGCTTTGCTAGTTGTACTGCATCCATGCGTACCTCCCGTGGGACGTGTTCAACATAGACGAAAGTGTATCCTTCTACAATTCAGTACCAAGGAGGATCCTTTGTAAGGAGCTCCAGCTCTGAAGCAACACAAAGTGAGAGTAACGATAGCTGTCTGCACTCACTTGGGTGGATCTGAGCAATCGCCTGACTCTGCAGCTACTACCCCACTCTGCAGCTACTACCCCGCGCTATGTCTGCATGTAGCTTTCCCATGCTCGCTCAAAGCTTTGCTAGTTGTACTGCATCCATGCGTACCTCCCGTGGGACGTGTTCAACATAGACGAAAGTGTATCCTTCTACAATTCAGTACCAAGGAGGATCCTTTGTAAGGAGCTCCAGCTCTGAAGCAACACAAAGTGAGAGTAACGATAGCTGTCTGCACTCACTTGGGTGGATCTGAGCAATCGCCTGACTCTGCAGCTACTACCCCGCGCTACCATCCAAGAGGCCCACCTATTTTGGAATTGAAAAGGAACGGACGACGAAATGCATGTATCAGCAGTCGGCGGTTGCACTGGATGAAGCCAAGGTCAAAAGGTCTTGCTGCTCGTTGACAGCGCATCCTCTCACGACGCGGCCGGCCTCGCTCTTGAGAACATCATCGCTGAAAGCTGTACCTCCAAACGAAAATTCAGTCCACGGACCAAAGTATCATACACTGCGTTATGCACCATTTCCTATTCAAAAAGCTTGCATGCGCTAGATAAATGAAGATAAGGACTGGATGAACCTTATAAAGTAGGTTTGCTTACCGCACGGATGCGGTGTAAACATGCGTGGTCGAATGTCTGCACGGTCACTCAGCCTTGCTGGCATCACTCAGGCCTAGTTACCAAGGCACGCATCAATTTTCGTGAGCTATCTCAATACAGGCTGCTCGTTGCTTCATATTGGCTCCACACATACAGTATACACCTTCAATCAGAATATACACATCAGGAGTTTGCTGTTAGTACTTCCGCAGTTCTCGTGCCGAGACCCCGCACAAACCGATCCGATTGCTGGAGGGCTGCCCGCCAGCGCCTGTCACATTGTGGTGTCGTACCGCCGAGAAGACCAGCATGCCGTCCGACGTCGCGTCGCCGTCGGCCTCCATCGCGGCCATGGAGGCGCCCGTGGCCGACGCCCGCAGCCCCGCGAGCAACTACCACCGCATCGACCTGTGCACGGACCCGACGGAGCTGAGCGGCGCCAGCTCGCCCGGCGCCAGCTCGCTTAAGCGCTTCGCGTGCCAGTTCGACCCCGGCTCCAAGAACGGCCGCGTGCTCGTGCTGCTGTTCGACCGCCACGGAGACTCCGAGTTCAAGGAGATGAGTCGGCTGGACGTGCTGCGGCTCACGCAGCAGGCGGCGCTGCCCAAGGAGGAGGAGCCCGAGGAGGTCGGCGAGGCTACGGACGTGGCGGGCGCGCCGCTGCGGCATCTGGGCAGTTTGGGCGGCAAGGGTCGGCGCGCCAGCATGAACGTGGTGCGCGGCGACGGCGCAGGACCAGACGGACCCAGCTACGCTACAGTCTGCGATGTTCAGGTTGGTGGACGTAAGGTTGAGGTGGACTAGATACTCGAGTTTTTGACGGACACGACGGACTCATTGCATTTGTAGCGGGTGCATGCGCGAGACATTCGAAGGATGGAAAATGCGTTCTCTGTGTCAAACGAGCCGTCCATTATCATCCGAAAGCAGGCGATTCTTATCAGTGCCGGTAAGCTGGTGTGAACGTGGTGGGAATTTGAATTCGGGACTGATCATCAAACGGCGTGCAGACCCATTGCGCGCCATCGTGATGCGGGATGTGTGCCTCGTGTACGTCCCTGACGGAGCGGATAGCCTTCTGTCGATTCTCAAAGAGCAATTCAGCCAAACTGCTCGAGAAAACGCCGATTCTCCGTTTGAGTTCAGGTATGCAACTGCCGCTAGGGTAAACACAATGCGCATGTGACTGACATCGCGACCTGCATGCGGATTTTACAGAGCACTCGAGGCACTGCTGGCGACACTCGCACGGTACTTTCAAGCAGACTACGAAAAGTTCTCTCCTGTCGTGATCTCGGCTCTGGATCGTCTTGTGCAAGGAAACCTCCACTCGAGGGAGCTGGAGACGCTTCGCGAGTTCAAAAACACAATGAACGAGTTCGAATCTCAAGTAGACGGTGTGCGCCGTGTACTGATGGAGCTGCTCGACAATGAAGAAGACCTTCGTTTGCTCTACCTTACCAAGCTGCACGAAGACCCTTCGCTGCTGATGGATCTGTACAGCTTTGATTCCGAGGAAGCCGAAGTGCTGATTGAGAACTATCTGCAAGATATTTTCTCAACGCGTACAAAGGCTGATCTAATGCAGCACCGCATTACGAATACGGAAAGCCTAGTGATGCTGAAGCTTGACTCGATGCGAAACTACTTGCTT
Organism: Phytophthora taxon juncus; assembly: GCA_033558005.1. NCBI lineage: Eukaryota > Oomycota > Peronosporomycetes > Peronosporales > Peronosporaceae > Phytophthora > Phytophthora taxon juncus. The sequence continues at coordinate 1,024,236 of JAUCEE010000017.1, forward strand.
CGCGTGGACCTTGTGTTTTCTCTCATGATGATCAGTTTGTCGGTTGGTACGCTGCTCGCTGGAGTGTTTGGAATGAATCTAGCGTCGGGAGTTGAGAATGCATGGGGGTGGTTCTGGGGAGTTGCGATCACTTGTGTGGTGGCATTTGTGGTAATCACGACTATTGGCATTCTGTTCTTTAGACAAAAAGGAGTGCTGCAGATTTGAGCAGGTTTAATCTCATCCCAGTGCATTTCTGCTGTTAGAAGGCAAGCATTAGCCAAGATTGTTGTTGGCGTTCTGTACATCAGACAGAAAGGGATGCGGTAGATTTGAGCGGTTTAATCTTATCCAACAACATTCTGTTGTTAAAAGGCATCTAAAGCAAAGTTTATTGGATGGGTTAATTAGACCAGCTCCACGCGGCCACCGATCACAAAGCTGTTACTTCTTCTCAAATTTGACAGCACCAAGCGTGAATTGTTCCTGGCTGCCCTTCGCCAAAATCTCTCCGAGTTTCGTGCCGATGAGATGGTGGTTTGTAATCTTGATGTCGCGCTGCTTGCGAGGACGGTTCTTCTTTTTATCCTCTTTCAGACGACGCTTCATCTGGCGACGACTAGCATCAACCTTAGCCTGCGTTGTCAACCCAGCTTGAACCAGCTTCTTTTCGAACTCAGCGCGGTCCGAAGGCCATGTCCGCAAAGTATCACGCCACAACTGACGGATGTCATTCGTGCAACCTGCAAAATTGTAAAGTCAGAACACAATTGAGACACACTCAATTAAATAACATGTAACGTACCGTGCTTCACCATTTGAAACTTGGGACCACGCTTCGGCAGAAGATCCCACCGATCGCTGCTAGCCACATTTCGCCTTTTTGCATCTGGAAACGGAACATCCATCGGCAAATGTTCATGATCAAATTTGAACATGTACCTATTCACCATAATCGCACGGTCATTAGCTAGCATTCCCACGAATACACACAAGAACACACAGCGAATAGCGCACTTGATCTTCTTCGAGACGTTCGGATCACGTGTTGACGAGACACTCTTAGTCGCCATTCCTGCAAATGGCGCTGGGCGGGTTGTGCTTGAGCTCTAAATATTACACGGGTAAGGAGCTCAATAAGCATGGGCACCCCACAGCACAGACAACACGTAGCTTGGCACCATACCTTGACAGCTGCCGACACACGGAACCAGTTGTCACCAAGGCGGAAGGCATCGCCACGACGGATTTCGCCCGTCAGATCCTGGCTAGAGTGAGCTAAATAGCTGCCAGCTTCAACTGTAGCAACGCCTGATAGGTCCACCAGGAAAGTAGGCCCGCGCGAATAGTACACCTCCGCTCCCTTGTCAGCATTTTTTAGGCAAATGATCTCGCCTGTCCGCGTTAACTCTCTTAAATCATCCTCCACACCGACGTAGCAATCGATCAAGTCTTCAATGGGCATGCCCTCGGGAATCTACGCACGACGCATCGAGAAAAACATCCAAGGAAAGCCGTAAGTTGGCAAAAGACAATCTCATTAATTCCAGCAAGAAAGCTTACTCGGTCAAGGATCTTGAGCAGCTGCATCCGGTTCTTAATGTCATATTTGGCCTGAAGCACGCAACAAAACTCTCAGTATAAGCCAGCAGCACTAGTCAACCACATAGCTGATCCCCCTCACCTGGTAGGCGTACTGGTCTCCCTGCAGACGGACTTTCGGGTTATTCTTCAGCCGCTGCTCCACTTGGTCGTCCATCGACAGGTCCTAGCAGTCACAGAGCGGCAATCATCAGCCCAGTTTCTTGTCATTCGAGCCCTCCACTGCCACGTACGACGCCTGTGTGCTTGAAGATGTCGGACACCGACACGGCCTTGTGCATCGGGACCTTGCGCAGGTACTCCAGGATCTTGTAGACCTTGGCGCCGTCATTCTTGGGCACGGAGGACGCGTCCACTGGCAGCACAAGACGCGCGTGGGAATCGCCGTCATTTGGGGGCACTAGCGGCCGGACAGAGGCCGCGAGAGACCGGGTTAACGCGCACAGTACCTTGCGAGATGACCGTCTCCTTCACCGACTTAGTGGGGGCCACGGTGGGTGCCGCCTCCGCCGCCTGCTGCGATCCATACGCCAAGTTGCGCCACATTCTCCTCTACCGGCTTTAGCTTAATGGCGAGTGTCACTCGGCGGAGGGCGGCATAGTGACTATGGAGACGGAGCGACCCAAGTCAAATGCTCGCGAGACGCTCACGGACCTGGTGCTCGAGTTCCTGGAGGCTGCTGTGCACGAATTCCTGTAAGCACCAAGTTCTTATCGCGTAGATGAATTGTACGCCCAATGCTTGTATTGGAGAACTTACTTTTGGTGCTTTGATGCGGCTGGAACAGGTTCGCGTGGCATGTTTACCCAAAAGGTGCGTCGCACACTTTGATAAGTTCAATGCTGCAGACTCATAGTGTATTTGTTGAGCAGAAGCTTTCGAGCTGCGCGTGCTGTATGGCGTGCCGATCCACATGTGTCGCCACCCGCTGCTGTGCGAGTACATTCACTCCATGTTGGTGGGGTGCCGCGGGTGGCTTCTGCGAGGAGAAGTGGATAAGTTGTGCGTCATCCTCCTCTCCGAAGAAGGTCGGGTAACCGAGACATTAGTTATTGCGCCAGGATGGAGTGCCGAGTTGATGGAAACTGCGGGTGGCGACGAGGAGCTGCCGCTGCCGTTGACACAGCTTGAAGAAGTGTTCCGGGCAGAGTTGGTAGCGCTGGTAGCTGCTCAAGTGTCGAGCGGTGTGGACCAGAAGGACAGCAGCAAACTGCACACGTTCCGCATCTTGGTGCAGACCGTGGAAGACGCTGCCAACCGCGAAACTGCCGTCAACGAGGAGGACGCCAGCAACTCGTGGGTGCTGGCAGACCCATTCTGGTGCGAGGACCAGAAGAAGCCCAAGGAGATTTTTCCGCTCAAGGCAATTCAAGAGGCAAACGCCCCCGTCCGGCTCAACATGTACCTGGAGAAGCCGCAGAAGGTATCCGTGACAGAAGTCCACGATAAATAGATGTGCGGCTTCAGCGGCAACTATACCACTACCGGTAGGCTTGGCGTATAAAACACAGTATAAAACACAACGGCGTTTTACTTGGTTTCACTATGAAATCTGTTTGAATCCAGTTTTCGCGCCGACACTTTCACCCACGAGCGAGAATGGCGCGGCTCGGCCTGTCGGACAGCATGCGCTCGTCGGTGTCGCTGGAGGACACGGAGCCTCTGCGCGCGGCCACGCACCGTCGCGCTCCTCGTCGACCTCGTGCCGCGTCGGCGGCAGCAGCAGACGCGTCCAGCGAGCAGCAGGCGGCGGCGAAAGCGACGCCTTTCGTGCTCTCCAAGCCGTTGCAGGCCCTTCTGGGCGGCTTGTGCGTCCTCGCGCTGCTCTCCACAGGCCTTAGACTGGTCACCCGACCGCTGCGCACCTGGAGAGGCACAATTCGGCAGGTGGAGACGCAGTTCGACGAGCTGGAGCGCAGCCTCTCGCTGCTGGGCAGGGACGCCGCGAGACTGCAGAGCACGAGCGAGCGGTTCCTCGCGAGCTGCCAGGAGGCGCAGCTAGCAGCCTCCACCAGGACGCAGATGCTGCAGAGCTCAGCTAGCAGGAGCTTCGCTACGCACGTGAAGACGCAGGTGGAGGAACACGAACAGGTTATGAAGGAGGTGCTGAGGTACTACGCCCAGCAGGAGCAGCAGCTCATTGAGACGAAAAAGAGACTCGTCGAGATGAATGTCACGTTGCCAGTGCAAATCGCAGTGAGGGCAGTACCGGAGAGCTGGGTGGAGGAGCAGAGACCGCTGGAAGGCGGCGAGCAGGGAGAAAAGGTGGACCGGTTTGATGATGTCGAAGCGCTGTCATTCGTTGAGGGGCGCACTGTGCATCAAGATGGCAGGGAACGATATCAACCCTTGGATGTGGAGACTATTGCGTTTCAGACACTCTCAGACGTGGGCAAGATGAAGACAAGAGCAGTACAGCAATCGACGGCGTACGGATACTTTCTGTTTTACGCGGTCGTCATCTGTGTTTCTGCTGCTTATCTGTGGAACGCCATTTTGGACATGGGCAAGAAGGACTTGCTGGAAGACAAGTGGTCATGGTCCCCAGTTCCAACCATCTTAAGCCGATTAAAGTCTTGGTTGGGTTCAGTCGTGGTACGTTCATGAGAAAGATTTTGTATTTCTATGGTCTCCATCTTAAAGTTGTGATGGTGCTTGTTGACGCTTCACCAGGTCATCGAAGATCTGCGAACATTCACCAACAAAGACGATATTATCAATTCGTTGGAGCATGTTGAGCACATCGAGTTGTAAGCTGATTCGCGACTACTATTTGCGTACGTCGAAGCAAAAGTACATTAGGAGGAAGGTTGCATACCCACAGAGTGTGTTTATTGGTATTCGTATTCATGAATCAATTCAGCGTGCAACCTGTTTACTGTTGAGTTGCCGGGCTGCAATAGGCTTACGCAGTTTCAAACGACTTGATTCCATGATGTATTGGGACGCCCTTACCGCCGGATTTTGGTGTCGTAGGTGCTCCTTGACCACAGATAGCTCGTCGAATGAGCTCCTTCTTCCTTTCAAATGATGTACGGACACTGGCTGGGGTATCGGATATGTAGTCCGTCAGTACGTAAACGATCAGTATGGCAGCATGCTCCAGAACCAGCGCGACAATAAAACGAGACGAGATGTCGAGGCAGGAAAAGTTAGGGCCCATGCTGCGGTAAACCAGACCAGACAATGGTACAAGTCAGTAAGTAGTCCAGAAAAGAAAAATTGTGAGCAACCCACACCACTGAAGTACTGTATTCAGTGGCTGGTGATTTCAACGCACCTGAAGTCCTTTCCGCTGAAACGCTCGAGAGCCAAGCATTCCGAGACAAAGAATTCGAGTTCGCCAGTGCTAACACAAATAAGCCCCACGACCACGAAAATGGCCAAGAACAACGTGATAAAGAGCATTTTCTCCCACTGACCAATGCTGTTCGATTTGCGTGGAACAGGTCGCCGACGCAGTAGCACAAGCTTGTAGAATGAATTCTGAATGTGGATGACGTTGTTGGCAAATGCTGCCATGGCACAGAATGGCCAGACAACCGAAAACATCACGACGTATCCCTACGGACACGAATGTGTTAGCAGGCATGATAAAACAAGGTTATAGAGCGCGAAAGCAATAGCCAACGTACATATTGAATTACCATTCTCAAATAGTCAGGCTAGTTGATACATACACAGTCAGCAGCAATAAGTTATTTGACCTTACAACCTCAAAGTTATAGCTAATCCCACTTACGAATGCGTTGTACAGCGGCAATTGGCTTTCTTCAAGGACATCGTCGGCTGTCATAAAATCTGTTGGGTCAAGCGCCATGGTCAGCTACTCACCAGCAGTTGAGAGCGCACAGATCACTTACATTTCTCGTTGTCGAAACCTTCCAGCGTGGGTATTGACACTCCAAGCGCTTCCTCAAGATATGGAATCCTAATCGGCGTCATCATTTGCAGCTACACGCAGTAAACGGAACGAAGCCCATTCGTAAGCATGCCACCTATCTGAAGTTCATATCCTTACTATGGTTACCTCAATTTTAGTCTTGAATGCTACTGATCGCGACGAGGGAGACTGTGAGAGATCACTTGAAAGGTTCTCAAAGGACGAGTGATACTCTGAAAGCGCTAGAAGTGTTTCTGCAGGATTGGCTTTCATGATTTTTTTCGCCAGCTTAGACGCTCTCAATGTTTCTCGTCTAAAAATGATTGGCAATGATGTGTCGATCAAGAGGTTTAGCGCTTGTGTAATTAGTAGTGGGGTAACAAATGCTGTGGACATATCGATGACGCCAACTTGCCATCGTACAGTTAGCTTGGTGTATTTTAAATTTGCAGACAGCCAAGTTTCCACCTCATCGCCAAAGGGGATGATCACAAATGAGATCAGCATGAACCACAGAAAAAACGATATCCAGTTGATAGCAAACAGCCGATTGATCATCGTCCGCTGGAAGTGCGCTTCCATTACGTGATTCTCTCGGGCCACGAAAAAGCGAATAAGCTTGACACTGAGCAAGTACACAACGATATCGAGCGAAATACCAAGCAGAATTCCTTGAGCGAAAATGTAAAACCATCTCCCTGTAAGCAGAATTGGTCTCTCTGTATTGAAACAGGAAAGGAACGCAACACAGTCGGGACATTTACTGCATACTGGAGCCATCATGGCAGCAGTGTACCACTGCACGAAAAAGGCAGTGCCCACCACGTATGTCGCAATGAATAACGTGAACACAATAAAGGTTTGGATGTATGCCGGAATGCGCCATAGTGGATTGTAGTAAGGCTCGCGGAAAAGTAATACACCATGCGTGTCCACAACGTCACGATAACCTTGAGGTTTAAACGTTGCATTGGGGTAGTCAGCTTCCTTGAACAGCCTTAGGTTCCAGGCATCATTTAGCAGATTATTTTGTCTTGTCCAAGCCTTAAGAAAAGATGTGCCCCAAATCGTGACTGTGCAAAACCCGAAAATGCACAGCGTTCTCATATACGCTTCTGCTCCGACCCATCTGCAAGACACGTACACTGCGCACCCTACAAGAGCTGGGACCAGTAAGCACTTCGTGTATATAAACAAGAAACTAAAGTAAAATGCCACGCGTTCTCCATAGTAATAGCGGAGCTCATTTGTGATCTCGGTGGATTTCCACCACCACTGTCCACATTTGGCCAGCAACATGTTGTCCACATGCCGATTGTGAAGTGGAAAACAGGACATGATAATAGTTTCATTCCGGTTGTCCTCTTCAAATGATATGTTCGCTCCTGGAGGGTTCAGCTCTTCCACATTGGCCGTGGACGTAATGATACGCGCGATGGTTTGGATTCGCTCAGCAGGAGTGAATTTTTCGTCATCGTCCGTTACCACATTTTTTGCATTTTCGTATTGAGCTTCTTTTGTTGGCGATTCCACATCCCCAATATGACTGGATGCGATAAGCTCCTCAATTTCGGAGGGCACTTCACCTACTGCTCCAATCTGAAGCCAACGCTCAAGAACAAGGCGACTCTTTTCGGTTTGTAGCCTCGATGGCGATGGCTGCAGGAGCAGTACCAGATACTTTCGTGAATACAAAGTACTCGACAGAACGGATACTTCAAAGCCAGCGTTGATACAGCGGCTGAGAACTTCCATTTGCCGTTTGCCGACTGCATCTAATCCATTACGAGCCAAAATACGTGGCGTGGTGGGTTTGTTGTGGAGAATCAACGCAAACTCATATTTCATCTGGTAGTCCACAGCAGGAACGCTTGGTATAGCGTTTCCATGTCGAGGAGACCATACTCGAGGCATTGCGTGCTTTGACTTGGCTGTAGGGGAGGAATAGCGTGGCGAAGGCAATGTTCCTCCGATATCTGCCGATGGTGCCAGATGCTGGACAAGGTATTCTAGTGATTTCGTGTACGTGCGTGGGCGAAACGTAGGAGCCGAATCCAAAAGCTGCCAATCCGCTGAGCCGTGATAACTCTTTACCCGGCGATGCAAGTACGGGATAGAACGTGAGACACCGTCCTCTGTGGCATCTTCCTCGCTCTGCTCCGAACGTCGACTTGACATTGCTTCCGTGACCGCGTCGCTCGAGAACGAGTGCGTGAACATGTTAAGTCGGAAATCCGCTCTCGGGTCTACACGACGGTGTCGAATCACCGACGGTGGCGTCCCTGGATCACCTTCATCTCCCTCTGCAGCAGCACCTTCAGAACCAGCAGAATCAGCAGTTCCAGCAACCCGAGTTGTTGATGGTCGTCTCAGGTCCAGCTGATCGTCAGGACCGAAAATCCAAAGTCGTTGCAGCCCCGACTTGGACCCATCGGGCTGGTGGTCTGCCATCCCGCACTCACGTTTGCTCTTGAGCTACCTGTTGTCAACTGCCGAGCACTTCAACTTCAGCCTGACGTGAGGCCGCAGCAGTTTTGTCACGAAGCGCCGCGTCGTTTCGGTCCTGTGGACGCGGCGAGCGCAGTTGAATCGGGACATCGATCGATCCCGGACACCTGCACGCATCGGCAATCATGGATCCGCAGACGGCCGAGGCCGGCGAGGCCTACCTTAACTCGATGGGCTTCCGGTCGCTCATCGAGTGGATGACGGCGGAGGCGCTTTTGTCCAGACCGGATGACCCTCTGACGTTCCTGCAGTCCCTGCTGCAAGAGAAGATCGGCGAGGTAGATACACTGAAGGTGGCCACGAACTTCTAAGCATATATCTCACTAGTCTTGCTCTTGCAGAGGAAAAGTGGGGAGAAATTCCAGCCCGAACACACACTGACGTATATCAAGCAATGCTACGCGGCTGCAAGGTTTGAACAATAATTGTCTGAGCAAAGGACGGTTTATATGATTCTGACGCTTTAAGATCTGAATGCTAGTGCATCCGCTGACGAGAACGGCCGAATTCTGGTGAAGCCTCGAAAATTTGCGTATGTTGCGTTTGTGCGGAATCAGAGTTTTCCACGACCGCTAATTATGCGTTCACCGTTGTTCTGACAGTCCACCTCCCCCCAGTGTTAGTGCACCAACTCCAGAACATGGCAACGACCCAGCGCTGGTTCATCGATTGTCGAAGATGGAGCAAGTCATTCAAGCTTGCCGCGTAATCGGGTCGGAACTGGATCCTACGGAAGGTAAGCTGTAGTGTGTGCCTTCATCGCGATTAATGCATTGACGTTTTCACGATGATACAGCGACCAAAATTATTATAAAGCAAGCTTGTTCAGTCCTGAACGCGGAGCGAGCCACCCTCTTCATCTATGTAAGAAAAGTCGATTTATTTTTCTTGCGAGCGCTCGGCTGACAACGACTACGCACTACTCGTAGGAGCGAGCAACAGACATGCTGGTCTTGAAAGTGTCCGAAGGTGCAACGGATATTCGCGTGCCGTATGGAAAGGTAACATTGCTCCGTTGAATTCGTGTGTGCGTGGACAAGGGTCTAATTGCTGATTTCGTTAACAGGGAATTGCAGGTACCGTGGCAGCAACCGGCAAGGCGATGAATATCTCGGACGCGTACGCGGACCCGAATTTTGACTCGCAGTACGACCAGCGCAATGGCTATCAAACACGATCGATGCTCTGCGTACCTGTCCGTAACGGTGCAAACAACACTGTAGGGGTCATGCAGGTGCTCAACAAAATATCCGTCGACAAGAAGGCGAGCTTCTCTGACGAGGATGAAGAAATCTTGACAATCCTGGCGGCTCAGGCGGGTGTGGCACTTCATAATGCAGATACTCACGCTGTGGCTTGTATCGCACGCGAAAGAGTAAAAGACGTTTTGAGTATTGTGCAAGATATGCACCGCGACCTGGGTTTCATTTCACTCATGTTCACGATTTCGACTCGTGTTCAGAGGTTCGTCAACTCAGATCGATGCACCCTCTACATCGTAGATCGCGCGAAAAATGAACTCTGGACTTTACAGGGCGAGGTGAACATTCGTGTGCCACTGAACCAGGGTATCGCTGGTGCAGTTGCACAGGGTAACGAAGCTATCAATCTCGCTAATGCGTATGATGATCCCCGGTTCAACTCGGACTTTGACCAAAAGCTCGGATATCAGACTCGAAGTGTCTTAGCTATGCCTCTCCGCAATGGCTCAGGCGAAGTAATCGCCGTTGTGCAACTCATTAACAAGCTGGACTCAAGTGGTGTGTTCTCAACGGATGATGAGGAGCTGTTGGGCACTTTTTTGCAGATCGCCGGGCCGATCCTTTTTAACTCACACTCGCATTTGACGATTTCATCAACTCAAGTCAAGGACGATATCGGGACTGAGTTCACCGGCAAAAGTTCACGTGGGGGGCAAGAGATGGTCGAGATGAATGTCATCTCAGAGAATGATGAGGAAGAAGCGTAAAATACAGCTACACGTGATACTAATCACAGAGCACACGAAAATAGTACCTTTCATCTACTTCTTTTTGCGTTATAAGCCTATACGTGATGCCTCCTCCATCTCTTCACGTACGAGCCAAACCTGCAAAATCTCCCCAGCAACAAATTCCAGAGCCTGTGCTTGAATTCAACGACTCGAAACTAGTTTTAGCTATTCAAGCCCTCGATGCTGCATGGAAGAACGCAAAATATCTCGCAGCATCTGAGGAGGGTGCATCATGCCGATTATCAGATTCGCTACGTGATGCATTGTGCACTTTGCTTGAGCTCGTCGCGTACTTTAACAAGCCAGAATCGGTGAACATATCTCGTTTGGAGACGGTTTGCACCGCACGAGTGCTCGGGTGTTTGAAGCGGTTCGTGGCAATTAACGTTGATGGAGTGAACCCAATTGGTGAATGCTGTGAGCGGAAGTGTGAGCAAAAGTTATTGCACTTCACGCTACTGAGCATATTGTTTTGCATGTGTCGTGACCGAGCAATCGCTTGCAGCGTGATGAAGGAGAAATTGCACAACTTTATCATTAAAATGTGCACTACAGATGAGTTGTCAAATCTGGAAACGAATCTGAAGGAGGAACAAAGGATTGACTTGCAAGACGAGGAACCATTTGATCCTAATGATCTGATGATCACTATCGACCCGTTTGACTGGTGCTATAAACCTGTGTGCACCCGCTTGTTCAACGAAAACATCCATGCTTTTTTCCTTCCGGTGGGAATTCGATCCTTGGTTTGCTTGCTACGAGGAACGAAATTGCCTACAGATGAAATTTCAGAATTTGAGCAGCAAACACACAGGAACCGAGGGCGAACAAAGTGTTCTAAATGCCGCAAGCTCCCGTCGATCTTCTCCTTTCCACATTACGAATCCAGACATCAGGACACAAACAAAGACCATGACTTAAGCAAGGCACCATCGTACGAGCTAACTCCTCTTTGTTTTGAAAATCGCTCAGCATCACTCGAGCAACAAGAAATCCGGGCTTTGTGGACTGTTGTAGTGTCTGATGGCTCAAGAATACACCTAGCGGTTCGATCTCTTATAGCGCTTGCTATATGCCTTCCACAACCATCTCATGAGTATAAATATTTGTTGTTAGACAGGGGCAAAATTCTTCCTATTTTCCAGGCGTACTTTTACTTGCCATCGATATCTAGCGACATGTACCAGAGGCTGGAAAGCACAATACCATGGCGTACCTCTGGTAATGAAAAACCACTTGTCAAGCTGCTGCCATTCCAGATAATTGCTGCTCAGTTATCCACTTTGAAGCGTCTTGCCCGAGCTGCATCATTACTTTTTGCGAATAATGACAATGTGAGCCCTGTGGCAGTTATTTCTATGCAGCACATTTCTACTCGAGAACGACCACCGCTCAGCCCTATCAAGAAAACACGCTGCCTCAGTGGACAAACCAAGAAAATGATTGACAACAAACATGTGTCAATTCAGGATCGTCTTAACACAGTTTCCATTGTGGCGAACGACGAGTTTGTACGATGGAAAAACAGACACCCATTGCAACAGCAAAGTCCTGAACGAAATCACAGAAGATTAGCGATCAAAGCCATGTGTGCAGATGCAGAAAGTCTCCGGAGTCATTTAGTTAGGAGCCTAGAAATATTGTGCTCCGGACGGCAACACCCTGACCCTCATCAATCATTTTCGGATTGGATAAAGTCTCTACCAACGCTCGAGACGCTTGAGCGCGAGCGCCAATATCAACAAGAAATGCGCCAGCGCCAGATACTGAAGCAACAGTATCAACGAGAAGCTCTACGCCGCCGCGAACGTGAAGAAAGTGTAATAATGCAATTGAATGACTATAATGTCCCCAAAGAAAGCGAGTTAACGGTACAGCAAGAAAAGCATGAACACTTCCGTCGGATGCAAGCAGAGATTCGGCAACTCGAACGAAGCGGCTCGGATGACGACACCCCTAACGAGAAATTAAAGGCGAATTCTGTGCGAACGCCGTCGAAAAAAGAAAAGCTTGCGATTCAAGAACGATACCGTCTGCTGCAGCTCGAGGATCAAAAACGAGAAGGACGCGAGTTGGAGAAAATGCGTCGTGAGGATCTGTACTACGTCGAACGGATCTTACAAGCTAAGGCAAAAACAAAAGAGGAACAAGATAAGAGAGAAAGGACTGCAACTAATCAGGCAAGCGCTATCGAAGAGCAGCGGAAGCTAATAGCTCGAATGCGTTTACTGGATGAAGAGAAACGACTTGCAGACCGAGAATCTATGGGAATGCGAGTGGAAGACTTATTGGGGAGGCAGATGAGATTTCGGGAGGCCGAAAAGAAAAAGGAAGAATTGCAAAATGAGTGGCATGAACGGAGAACGATGCATGCGGAGGAGCATGACTGCCGCTCACGTTGGACTTTGTGGGATCGTTCATTGGCGCATCAACAAGAAGAAGTTCTGAGACAGCAACGAGCGGAGGCGCGAAGATTAAAACGACAGCAACAACGAGAAGAAAAAGAGATCCGCGCTGCATGGGTCGAAAGCTGGGATGAAAACGGTAACAAATATTACTACAATGCAGTGACGGGACTATCACAATGGGAATCACCCCTGTGATAGTTGCGACTTTAAGATAATTGATCGGTCGAGGCTTGCGTCTCAAAAATCATTTAATGATTTGTTAAACAAGTCCGTTTACCAAATGTGGCTTCCGTAACATTACTAGAATCAATAAACTACTTACTCCTTTTTACGCTTCGTTATCTCAACTGCACCCCCACCGCCCTCAATTGGATTCCAGTCGATAACTTCATCCACGATTTCAACCTGACTCCAATCCTCAATCCCTTCGATGCCTTCGATTCGACCCCATCGAACGGTGGAACCTGGAATATATCCCTCTTCTTGCTCACCACTGGGAAATATCCGATCCCCTGCGAAGTCAAAGAACTTTTCCCACTCTTTGACAGCCTGGACGTCTTCCGACAGTTTTGACCGATTGCGTTTAATCAGACCCACCATCTTCTTGTGAAAAGTTGCATCCGTAGCTAGCTTAACTGCCAGCTTCACGTAGTCATCCAGCGAAGTAGCGACCAGGTCGTTAATCCCCATCTGCTGATAGAAGCCGTACGTAATTCGCGAGGCCCAAAGTTCGTTCGGGAATGTCACGACAGGAACACCAGCCGCAAAAGCCTGCAATGACGCACGCGGCCGCGTTAGATGGAGGCTTGCCACAACGGCGTCGGCACTCCTCATAAGCATCGACTCTTGCTTTTGGTCTACATCAGTGAGAAAGTGAAGTCGACTTGGGTCAACGTTCGCAGACTCCATTCTTGCTTGAAGCTGACTCTTCCAAACCGTGCGACTCGATGTCGATAGAAGGAAGAGATGCGCCTTCTTATCTTCCTCGAAAATCTTTGCAACCGCTGTGTCGAAATCCGGATGAATATGGATAATGGACTGTTTAAAAGGAAGTACACGAACAAATTTAACAACATACACCGATGTACATACACTTAAGCAAACCACCCACAAACCTCTATGGCGAGATAAAAGTGGAAGTCTGACGGAATATCGAAGCGTTCTTCAATAGCGCGTCGGACTTGGTCTCGACTGATGTTCTTTTTCGGCAAAGCTGGCAGTTTGTGGTAGATCCCCATCCCTCTGTTAGGCAACATAGCACAATAAAATACATTAGTGACCTGCATCATTGACAGTAGTATAAGTCGAGGATACTAACTTAAATCGGTAGACAGCCTCAGAGTAGTGAGCGTTAGAGTTTTTGTGCTCATGCTCGCTGGTTAGGTAGTAGTCCATTGTTGGCACACCGGAGGTATCAGCATTGCCCCACCAAACAGCTTGGACTGGAGCGAGCCGATCAAGTGAAATAAAATACGTCGTCTTGTCCATTCCGAGCTGTGCATAAGTTCAAGAAGGTCAGGAAGTGTTCCTTTCAGCCTCCCAAGACCAGATTTAATATTCCAACCTCAGGGTAGATCAGCACATCCATGTGCCATGCGCGAATTTCCTCTCGAGCGATCCTCACATCCTTAGGAAGAGCAACAATCTACAGCAGCAGTAAGCACGTTGGGTGATAAGCCAAATTTTACGACACGCGCTACCTAAATGGAGTGTTAGCTAGCTTTGTACATACCGTCTCGGTGATTGCATCGATTTGCTTCACCACTTTCATAGATTTGCTTTGACCAATTGCAAAAATGATGACCTCGTACTTGTCACGATTCAGCACAGATATTAACTCCGACATGTATAAGCCCACAGCCGAATTAAATATGTAACGCGACACAAAGCCAATTCGCAAGCGACGAGGACCGATCTACAGAAGTATAGCATAGGGGCACTGCGTCAATACACGGATAGCAATTAGCATATGATTCTACCCGTACCTCTGGCCTCTTAATGAGGTCTTCGTTATGTTGAGTGTATGGAAGCGGAATGATACCGTAGCTTGCCACATAATCCTCACGCATAATTTTTCTTTGGTACAGCAATTGCCAGTACAAGTAACCCATAGCTGCCTTCAGCTCACGATTATTCCGATTATGTGCCGTCAACGTGATTCCAGTTGAGAAAGACACTCGATTGGGGTCCATTTCAGTCCTATCCAGTGAATCAACTGTGTAAGGCAAAAACAGTGTCAGCTCTCGCACGAGAACGTCGGTAACTTCACGAGCTATCTTCTATCCCTTCACTTACGATTGTGCAATAGAGTTTCAACTTCTCGTTCGAAGTGGTCACGACAATCATCGATTTCTTTCTGCGTTGAAGGGAGAACACGGGGCAGAACCGTCGCTTTCATGACCATGATTCGTGTCCGTGGGTGGAAGCGGTCGTAAATCTCGCTGCTAAGAATCTAGTAGCACAGCAGGGCATTGGGAATTAATTGCTATAATACAAGGGCATCCTACAACATAAATCACCAACTTGATCATAGAGATCGATACTTTGCTGCATTTCACCAAGCGCCTCCAATGTGTCCGCATAATTTAGCTGTGTCAGAACAAGTTTCATGAGTTAAACGTGTGATTGGTGAACATTTCTTGGATATTGTGCACTTACCTTGCCCGCTAGCAGCCCAAGATCAGACGAACGCTTATACTCGTCCAGCGCAGTCTCAAATTGACCAGCATTTGCAAGCAAATTACCACGATCATTATGAAACACCGGTTCGTCTGGCCAGCGTTCCAGGGCTTCATTCAGACAGCGATCAGCATGGTACCATCCATCAGTGACGCGAATAAGCTCGCACATTCTGCCCGTCGCATCTTTCGCGACATTTTCCGCCTTTCCTGGCTCTACTTGACTCTCAATCAAACTCATCGGCGCCTTCGCCACTTTACTGTACTCCTTCAGTGCTTCCTCCCACTTCCCCTGCGATTGCATGGCGTCACCTAAGTTGATCGACGCTTGGACCTGCATCGGGTTAAGCTCCAGTGCCCGTCGGTAATGCTGGATGGCCTCATCCACGCGACCCAGTGACTTGAGGCAAATGCCCAGGGAGTTGTGGAAGTTCTGGTCACTCTCGTTGGACTGCACCGCTCGATACAAGTACGGCAGCGCCTGTCGCAGCTCCCCGTCCTGATACAGCGCAAACCCGAGCAGATGCTGCGCTTGCGGATGGTCTGGGAAGATCTCGAGCACGTATCGATAGATCCTGGAGGCCGTGGCTCTGTCTCTGGCATTGTGGAGCTGCGCGCCGGCGTCCAGTGCGTCGGCAACACTGAGCCGACCCTCGACACCCGGCAGCAGGATGGAGCCGACCGAGAAGGTGCGGGTGGACAGCGCCAGCATGTTGCCGTCGCTCTCTAGCCCCACGGTGAGCGCGTAGGAGAGGCCGGGCAGCAGCCCCGCCACATGGAACGTGGTATAGTTGAGGCTCTGGTCGAAGCAGGACTCGTCGCGCTCGGCGGCCGCGCCCTCCAGCTCCACGTCGGGCGGCACGTAGGCCGGCTGCATGAGCACGCACACGCGCGCGCGCCGCAGCCCGCCGCCCAGCAGCTCGGCGCGCAGCGCGATCTCCACCTGCAGCTCCGTGTGCGCCACCATCATGTCGTTTTGCGGGTGCAGGATCTCCAGCAGCGGCAGCGTGTAGAACGGCATGGGGTCGTTGAAGCCGGGGGCCAGCGCGCGCGCGCACACGGCCAGCGCCGCGAGCGCCGCGGCCACCAGCGGCGCCATCTCGAGCAGCTCCGATGGATACGCCCGGCTGATTAGCGTCTATTTTTGTCGGCCAATGGCGCGCCGCCGCTTTTCGACCAATCAGCCGGCCGAATTTCAACGGTGGTGCGTGTTCGAGCTCAGTCGCCATCTTGACAGGACGCGAGCACTTCCCCACCTCCGACGCCCACGATGGCCGAGCACAACCGCTATGAGCACCCGCTGGTGAGCCGCTACGCCACCAAGGAGATGAGTGAGATCTGGTCGCCCGACCGCAAGTTCTCGACGTGGCGCCAGCTGTGGCTGGCGCTGGCCACGTCCGAGAAGGAGCTGGGCCTGGCCATCACGCAGGAGCAGCTGGACGCCATGGCCGCGCACCTCACGGACATCGACTACGAGTACGCCGCCGAGATGGAGAAGAAGTTCCGCCACGACGTCATGGCGCACGTGCACACCTTCGGCAAGGAGGCGCCCGTGGCCATGCCCATCATCCACCTGGGCGCCACCAGCTGCTACGTGGGCGACAACGCCGACATCATCCAGATCAAGCAGGGCCTGCAGCTCATCCAGCGCAAGATGGTCAAGGCCATGAAGGTGCTGGCCGACTTCGCCATGGAGTACAAGGACATGCCCACCATGGGCTTCACGCACTTCCAGCCGGCGCAGCTCGTGACCGTGGGCAAGCGCGCCTCGCTCTGGCTGCAGGACTTCTGGCTCGACTTCCAGCAGCTCAGCGAGCAGATCGACAGCCTGCCCATGCGCGGAGTCAAGGGTACGACCGGCACGCAGGCCAGCTTCCTCGACCTGTTCGAGGGCGACCACGAGAAGGTAGGCAGTGATGCCGTGTTTCGGATTTCGCCGTGTTTACCGGTGGTGGAGTTGAAGTTGATGTGATGTGACTTACCACTTCTGTTAAACCGTGCCACACAGGTCAAGAAGCTGAACGAGCTCGTGGCGGAGAAGATGGGCTTCAAGAAGGTCATCCCCGTGTCGGGCCAGACGTACACGCGCAAAATCGACTACTTCGTGCTATCGATCCTGTCGGGCATCGCGCAGTCGGCCTACAAGATGGCCGGCGACATCCGTCTTCTGGCCAACATGAAGGAGATCGAGGAGCCGTTCGAGAAGAACCAGATCGGTTCCTCGGCCATGGCCTACAAGCGCAACCCCATGCGCTCGGAGCGTATCTGCAGTCTGGCGCGTTACGTAATTTCGCTGACGGACAACGGTGCGCAGACGCACGCTGCCCAGTGGTTCGAGCGTACGCTCGATGACTCGGCCAACCGGTGCGTTCATCGCCACAAATACCTGACGATTGATATACTGCATCTTGTTTCTGACGCTCGCTCTCGTTGCTATGCTTTGTGCAGTCGTATGGTGCTGCCCGAGGCGTTCCTCGCCACGGACGTGATCCTGAACCTGATCACCAACGTGTCGGACGGCCTGCAGGTGTGGCCGAACGTGATCAAGGCGCACATCAAGGCTGAGCTGCCGTTCATGGCCACGGAGAACATCCTGATGGCGTGCGTGAAGGCCGGCGGCGACCGTCAGGAGCTGCACGAGGCCATCCGCACGCACTCGATGGAGGCCGGCAAGCGCGTGAAGGTGGAGGGCGCCGCCAACGACCTGCTGGAGCGTATCGCCGCCGACCCGCTGTTCAAGGCCGTGCACGACCACATGGACGCGCTGCTGGACCCGTCGCTCTTCATCGGCCGCTGCCCGCAGCAGGTGGAGGAGTTCATCGGTGAGGAGATCGCGCCCATCCTGAAGGAGCACGCCAAGCTGCTCGAGGTGGAGAACATGGACGGCATCAACGTCTAAGCCACGTCGTGCACTAAGTCCGCAGCCGTAAGCCGCAACACGACCAGCTCCATTTGCCCCCATCCACCCATGCCTCGTATACTATACACACACTATACCCTGCACTATACACTGCAACCCCTCGTACCTAGCCAGACCCATCACGGTACGCCCCGCCCCCTGCCTGTGCCAGCAGAACCGCTCTCCACATACTCACGCCATGTCAAGCAGCTCGTCCAGTGGCTACTCGGACGAGGACGCGGAGGCGGCGGCGCCGCCCGTGGCGCCCGCGCCGGCCGCGCAGCTGGCGCACGTCGTGGAGCTGGCGCAGATCTGCTCCTTCTGCGCCACGTTCCGCGCGCCGCTGCGGCTGCCCAGCTTCTCACGAACGGTAAGCGCCTAGTGGGTCCCCCCGGGGTCGCTGGGTCCGGCGGACGTCCGCGCGGGATCCGGCGGCTCGGGGGACGCGGGGGAGCGCGCGAACTTTCGCCCTGGCGCTTCCGAGCTCGCGCCAACCCCCGCGCCCCCCTTCACTTGGGATTTGTATGCAGAGACCCCCTCGTCGCCGAGGACGCCGCAGCTCACGGAAGTGTGAAAATGTCGTTCCAGGAGCTGCAACAAGCCATCGTGGGCGCATCCGACGGAGACCGGACGCATGTGAGTGGGCGCATTGGCGGTGATCACGCGGTGCCGCGTTTGACGCTGCTGTTGACGTTCTGGTGATCATCAGGTGGAGCTGCTGGCCGAACTGCACTTCAAGTTGGCGCGCGAACACCCGACGGCCAAAATGGAAAAAATGTGCGTGCAATGTAGTGAACATGGTGACGGCTAGCTGCACGCCAATTGGTTGTGGCTGCGGAGGTTCTGATGGGTCTTGGGACTGCTCCACAGGGTGCAAGACTGGGAAAAAACGCTGGCACGGAAATTGCAGGAGAACTGGCGCAAGGAGTTCACGGCTAACCCCATGGGCGGAGGCGTCACGTATCGGGACCTGACGGTGCTTGAAAGGGTGCGTAATGAATTTTTGTAGTTGGGGTCGATGTTTGTTGTGACGGTGTCGTGCCGTCGACTGCTGCAGGTTAAAATCTTGGATGCGTTGTGCCATTGGAAACTTGACACGTGCGCTGAGATCCACAAGCACATCGCGACCCTCCAGAAAGAAAACGACAACGAGTCAATTCGGCGATTGGTAAGGCAATGGAAGTGGAGCATGGAGGTCGGTTCGTGCGATCTCACTTTGTGTCGCATTGTTAAAAATATAGCGGGCAGGGGAAATCGGCACCGATGATAATGGTGTTGCGTATTGGTATTTCGATGATGAATGCTGGGTATACGCAGAAGATAAGCCCCAGTGGCAGCGTGAAGAACGGTACAGCGCTATTCGTTGCTTGCTTCATCTAGTTCGTACATGTGCACTAACCCGACCGCACGCGCTCCTTTTTCTGTGCTTCTAAAGGCAACCTTCTTACGCTGTGGAGTTCGCCAATGCCAAACGCATCCGGTTGTCTATCAATTTTGATCCAGACCATAACTCCTCGGCTCCTCCTCTTCTATTACCAGTGAAGACTTCAAAAACTGTCGCTTTTTCTGATGATATTGAAGAGCATGAGAAAGCAAAAGAGGAGATGCGTCTAGATTCGGTCAAACTGGACAAGCACGAGGGTGATAACTTATCCAAACCTAAAGTGGAGAGTGAGTTTGCTACTGTTCAGGCACTAAAAGCAGAGGACGAACATGGGCCAGCGAAAACAGTCAAGGTTGAGAAACTGGAAATGCCCTCATCATCGCCTGCTCAAGAAAAATTGTTAGTGGCCAATGTTACAGTCGATGTGAAAAAAGAAGATTCGACCACGGTTGCTCCGCCGCCGGCTGCGATTTCCAAAAGGATGGACATCAGTATACTTTGTGCAGGTGTGCCTCAGAGTAAAGAGGAAGTCACAAAGTCTGGAGTGCATTCTTCTGTCCAGTCAAATCGCTTTTTGCAGAAGCAGAATGGTGAAAGCTTGATGACGGCGCATCGTGCCGTTCAAAATGTTTCTCCACAACCTATTGTGAAAAAAGATACCGAGGCTTTATCAGACAATGGTGTCAAGGGATGTACCCCTTCGAGTGAGCAGGATTTATCGTCTAAAAGTCCCAGAAAAGGGTCAGTGACCCAGATAAACGAAGACAATTCAGGGGAGCATACACACTCCAGCGTTGTGGCCATTGTAGGCTCCAAAAAGCGTACAATTATTGACGATGACAGCAGTGACAGCAGTAGTGATACTGATATCACTAAGGCAACGACGGATAAAAATGTAAATCACCAGGCGGCAACGTCTCCGCGACCGAGGAAAAAGCGCAAAGCAAGTATAGAGAACTCCAACAGTGCGGCAGGTCAGGGTGGCGAAGAAAAAATAAACGCGTCACCAAAAGCTGATCAACCGAAGGCAAATGGAACAGCAGCTTCCCCGGTGCTTAAAGTTGAGGCTTCGGCAACGGATACCCCAGAACCAACCTCAGTGCCATCCAAAGTGGCCATGGATGAAAAAGACGTTAGACCGACGGCCTCTGATGCCGCAATGGCAGCGGCAAATAAGAAAGCAGATTCGTCAAGTCCGACGAAGGCAAAAGTCGGACTAACTTCAAATGGTATCGAAGAGGGTTCTGACCGTGTGGAGGAGATTGGTAAAGCTACAAGTGCTGTAACGCCGTCAGGACCAACCTCAACATCACCATCGGATCCAGCAGCGGCGCCCGAGGCATTTGATATCACCTGTGAGAGCTGCAAGAAGTGCTATGATATGAGGTACCTTGACCCTCCATTAGTGGAACGTCCTTCAGATGAGTGGCGGTGTTTTGAGTGCCTTGTAAACGATGCCCGTGGCTGGCCTCGTCGGCGGAAAACTACCCCAAGGGAACCTTTTTCTCCTCGAGCAGGTGAAGAATCGTCATCCAAGAAGCGAAGTTCGTCATCGAAGTCTCGTAGTGGGTCGTCCTCCTCGAAGAAGTTAAAGAAAAGCTCCAGCAAAAGCCGATCCAGCTCGTCCTCTAAAAAAAAGAATAGTCATAGCAGCTCATCCAAGCGAAAATCGTCAAGCAGCAAAAGCAGTTCAAGCAAGAAATCATCGTCATCTTCATCCTCGAAGAAGCACAAAAAGCGGAAATCGTCATCGTCCGCTCATCATCATAGCAGTAGTCATAGTCATCACCACCGAAGGCGGCATCACAGTCATTATCACCACGAGGAATTTGCGAAGCTGGTTCGTCTATTCCGTGAGCGGAAGGAACAACGTCTTGGAATTGAAGAGGCTAGGATAAAGGGTGATCTCCAGATGGCTTTTGACGAATCTCCGCAGGGCTGGCGTGTGGCGAGCTCGACGCTTGATGAGTTGCGAACATTGATACAGGCTCTTTCAGGGGGCTCGCTTGAGCAAGATCGACTCAGAGGCCGACTCATCCTAATTTTAAAGGATCAAGAGAAGCTCGAGGAGCAAAGGATCAAGCAACAAGAGCTCGCCTGGAATATTCTTCCCCGACGGCAATCGTCCCGTATCGCGATCGGAAGAATGAAGAACCAATCTGCTCAAGAATCGGATGTAATTTTTCCTCTGTTTGCGCTAATTGTTTGGTTGATCTCCTAACCGAGCGTTTGCTTGCATCCAGGCTGAAGATGGGTATTCCGACGACGTGGAGAACCGTCGCCCAGGATTGCGGTCAAGGCGGTCTCACTCATCTACGTCTGATGGTGTGGATGACAGGCAGAAGCATGATCGGTATATCTGCAGAAATTCTCTTACGATTGGCTGTCTAATGCTGAGTTAACATTATCATATAATGGGATGCTTAGAGCTTGGCGGGCTCGCCGGCGCCATCAGGTATCAGACGATGATATGGATCTTGACGACGAAGAGGATGAGGTGGATGGCACTGGTGTGGCCACAGCAGCTGCTGGAAACTGGATCGACTGGTCACTAGTAAAGGTTCGTCCTCGTTTTGATGCATCTGTTAACCTACATGTTTTTGTTCTGAAACCTCACACGTATTATGCCATTTCCTTGTGTTTTACAATCAGGGCAATGCTCGCTGCCTTTCGACTGTTTGTCTGGCACTTGTGAACCGATTACTGAAAGAAGAGGCTTCGGTAAGTATCGGTATAATCCGTCCCTTGTTGCTGGTACTTTGACAACTAACTACGTTTATTTTCGCATTTTTTACAGGATCTATTCTCTCGGCCTGTCGATCCAGAACTCGATGGTTGTCCGAACTATTTGTCTGTAATCAACCATCCTATGGATCTGGGCACGATTCGATCGCGTGTCGAATCCAGTTTTTATCGGGTACGAGTTGGTGGTTTTGCTTTCTTCTTGCAACTACAGACGCTAATATAAATTTGGTGTCGAAATGTAGAAATGGAAATTATTTAAGAAGGACGTTGAATTGGTGTGGCAAAATTGCCGTAAATTCAACGCTCCCGACACGATGGTAGTGCAGTTTGCCGACTTGCTCTCAAGATTATCTCGCTCAATGTGCATTGCTGCTGAGAAGAATGGTGTTGATCGCATGAAAGATAAAGGAATTGGTGGTGATGATGAAAGTGATCACGACAGTGAAGACAGCATAAGCGATGCGAGCAAAGCTGAATCACGTAGCAGCGTTAATAAAGCGTGGACTGAAAGTAGTGCTTCCGAAAGCAGCGAATCCGGTGACGGGGACTCTTCGTCTGACGGCGATAGCGATAGTGATTCGCATAGTCGCAAGCGACGACCAACGCGAACATCTACCAAGAAACCACAAACGCGCTCGAGATCTACAAGGTCAAGTCGCGCTAGTGGCTCACCGAGTACACGGAGTAGCCGAAGCACACCAAGCCGTTCGTCGAAAAAGCGTCCTGCACCCACTTCAAGCAGCGAAGAGAAGTCGTCAGCTTCAGAAGACGACGAAGTATTTTCACCTGTGCGGAATAACAGACGGCGTAGATCTGCTTCTATGGTTGATGGAAAGGTTGACCCTCCAACAGAAGATGAAGACTCCAGTGCCGATGACAGTGGAAGCAATCATCCACCGCCACCACAAACAGGGGTCCCTTCGCCTTCTCCTCCTCCGCCTCCCCCACCACAAACGGCACAGAAGCGCTCCAAGCCTCGACTCATCATTAGCGATAGCTCCAGTTCTGATGACAGCTCGGACAGTGACGATAACTCGTCTTCGTCGTCATCTTCCGAATCTGATGGATCGGATAGCGATGCACGTCCTGCAAGCAAGCAGCCCCAGCCACCTCCGCCATCTTCTGCTGACGTCCCTGCGCCACCTCCACCGTCTCCACCTCCACCTGCAACATCGCCCGACGACAATAAGCCACAAGTGCGATCGTCACCGAGTCACAAAACCAAGTCGAAGAATGCTACTGAGAAGAAAAGTACGAAAGCATCCACAGGGAAACCGTCTTCCAGCTATACGCCGCTGCTGAATTCGTATCTTTCGCCGTCGTCATCATCGTCGTCCGACTTTTCCTCAGACGACAGCGAGTCCAGTGGTGATAGTGATAGCGATTGAGCGTGGGTAACATACAGGAGGGTAGTGGCAAACAGCACAAGTAGCGTGTAATTTTGACTAGCGTCGCAAGAATAAAGAGGCTGTCTTGTTTACGCGGCAGCACTTTCACTACAAAAGGCACCGCAAAAGATTAAAGCTGTCCTTCCATTCATGTGCATGAAATATTGCTTCGGCTACAGTAGCAACGTTTTACCAGAAGTAGAGCACATACAAGAGAAGCACGAATGCTGCAAGGTAACTAATGTTCACCTTGCTAGCGAGGAAGCGGAAGTTAAATCGGAAGCGTACAAACGGGCTTGCCGGATCCACCTCTAGATTATCTTCGAGGCGCTTGCCATGATACGGGTTCACAAATCCAAAACGTGCGTTAAGCCATGTCGAAACTCGGTAAGATAGCCGCACAAGCCACGCCACTTCGTACGAGCAAATAGGGCTCAGCATAGGGTCACCGATGTACTCGGCCGTGTCTGGTGAGCACAAACGCATTCCATGCTGTAGCTGTTGCACACCCTCGCGCGTTAGTAAATGCGGGAGGTCATTGTCACGGCTGGGCGCAAACGACTCGATACCCCCACTTGTAGCAGCAGACGAAGAGCGCGAGTGCGCTGTCGAGGCCACATAAGCATCGGAAATCTCGAAAACCCGCCGTAACATTCGGCTCATTCGCTGAACCTGCTCAGACACTTTGTCAACTGTCTTGGTGTGTGATGTGCGGAATACAGCGCTCACATTCTGATACAGATCAGCAGGCGAGTGTACAGATGACGTCGTAGAAGCGGCGGAGGCAGATGCTACCGCCGCAGCCCACAACTTGTCAAAAAGGCGCTCAGCGTCGCGATGGAAGCTTTCGTGCAGCGGCACAGGTGTGCACTCAATTCCCAAAGACTTGCAGTAGAACGTCAGCACGTGTGCTTGCGTAGCCGTCAACGCGTCGCCAGCAGAAGGCTTGGACTTAGACGAGGAGCTAAAGCTACCACAGCGAGTGCGTGTGGAGTTAGAGCTGCGGTTGAAGCTGAACGGCATAGCAAACGGTTGATTCTTCTCTAGGTGAAGCGAGGCACGGCGGAGGAGTGCTAATAGATCCGTGTTGTACACGCTCAAAACTCGATCAACGATCTGCAAATTACGCTCGTCACCAGTAGAGAAGTCCAGCTCCTTCGCACGCTCCACAAACGCGCCAAGAAGAGTTGTGTAAAAGTGGTAATTTGCTAGCACGTAACTCTCCCACGAAGAAGTGTACCCTGGTAGTGCATCTTGTTCAGAGCTTGCACCTGACACTGCTGCTGCAGCTGGGTCCTTTGATTCAATCCAAAATCGGCAATTCCAGGGTTGGATGTACGCAAGCCAAACATCGGTAATCGCCAAAAATGCTGCTGGTGAGAGCCCGATAGGAGCCCGGGAAAATACAAGCCTGAAGAATGCATAGAGCGGAGGCCGAAGCATAGTGACACTCCGACTCAAGTACACACCACCACTGCCAACGACCATACCGGCTGCACCGCCTTGCGATCCATTTGATGAATCATCCGCCAGTGGAGCAGGGAAAAATGATTCCGAAAGAAGATGAATAATAGTGAGCAGCAGCGAGCTGAGCAAATCATCTGATGGAGCCATATAACTTGTCGACGTGTACACCGACGCAAACGGACTGACCAGCATGTTTCCCGGCGGCGGCGGACGAATGACACCAGGAGCCGCAGTCGATGCACCTACGGGTTCGTCCGAAAACGAGATAAGATTCTGTCGCAACCAGAACTCAATCAAAATGTGGAGAAAGAGGTTCGAGTCCTTCAGCAGCTTGCCATGGAATCGGCTCTTGACACCGCGGCTGCTGTCCGGCAAAAACGCCCTTAAATACTGCAGCAAAAGCACGTTGTACGGGTTACCCCTCGTCAGCGCGGCGACTCCATCTTTTATGAACATGCGCCAGCTTGACTGACGAGTCTTGGCAGCAGCAGACATTGACGAAGATGTTGACGAGGCGACTGAGCTGGATCCCAGCGTCCCTGGTGTCGTCGTCGTTGACGAGGACGAAGTCGTGGATCCGCTGGGATGCGATGACGAAGCCGGATGCCTCAAGAAATAGAACAGATACAGCTCCGTGATGGACACGAGCAGCTCGGGGCTGCGCAGATCCAGTCGCTGCTTGGCCAGCGGCTTGTGCAGCAGCTGCGTGAACAGCAAGCTGGCCCCTCGACCACTGACAATGGCCATCTTGCTCTGCTCGGGCAGCATGTCCAGCGCGAGTTTGAACTCCACCGGGTGCTGCACTCTGAAGAGGAACTGGAAGACGGACCCGTCCTCAGCGCGTACTCCACCGCCCAGCAGCTTGACGATGGCGCGGCCGTTAGCCGTGAGCGAGGCCAGAAAGTCCTCGACGTCGTCTTCGTCCGTGGCGACGCCCGCCAGCGCGCGTTCACGTCTCTGCTCGGCGCGCTTCTTGGCTGCCAGCGCCGCCGCCGAGCCGGGCGCCGGTGCTGCGCCCAGCCCCGCGCTGTAGTCCAGCCAGCCGCCGAACTTCTGGCGCGACACCGCGTCGCTGCCGAACACGCGGTCCAGGAGCTGGTTGAAGCGCTCGTAGAACACGCTGCGCAGCTGCGCCGACTGCCGCTTGCCGGCCGAGCCGGCCGAGAGACTCGCCTGCGCCTCCGCCGCCAGGTAGCGACGCAGCGCCTCGGCCACCGCCGGCACGTCGTACGAGCCCAGCGCGCGCTCGAAGTCGGCGTCCGACTCGCTGAAGCTCAGCGCAGAAGACGCGGCTGTCGGCGCGGCGCCCCCCGCGCTGCCGCCCGAGGCGGAGACGCCCACCGCCATGCGCATGATGTATTGGCAGTTAAAGGTCGGTAGGGCTTATGCCAGGAGGTAGGCTAGGGATGCTATTGGGGAGGTTGTCAAGATGCAGCTGGTACGATGTACCAGTTACAGCGCCGGCATGTCTGTGGTGTGTGCCACACCCCAGGACCCTCGAAGGAGTGACCCTGTAAAGAGTGATACCCTGTCACTCTTTCATGTACATTTCTCTCAGCAAAAAAGACAATGACCAGCCTGCCCTAACCTCGTTTGCCCTCAGTGTTCTGTTTTGAGACAGCTGCACAAGGTCCAATGTGGAAGCTTTAGCTTGATGAACCACTAAAAATGTAGCACAGCAGTGTGTGTGCCACACCATTGAAATCACGCTCGCGACCAAGATGAGCGAGGCTACCGCGGCAGTGAAGCTGCTAATACCATCACAAGATGAATAAAAGCTTGTGTATTGCAATGTGTTGTTACTGCTACTGCAGGAGAACGCCCTTGCTCTTGAAGTACAGGATGCCAGTGATAGTCATGACGAGGAAGAGCGAGACAGTGAGAAGGATGACACCCAGGAACCAGCCGTCAGCGGACTCGAGCCCCGAATGCAGGTTCATGCCGAACACACCGGCGATGAACGTGCCCACGGACAGGCTAATGACCACAATGGAGAAGATGACGTCGACGCCTAGCAAGTAGTTTCGCACCGAGTCGAGCTGCATCATCACCAGGCTCTCGGTGTTGGAGATGCGGTGCTGCATCAGCTCGGCTTTCGTGCGGGTCGAGAAGATGTCTTGCAGGTAGTTCTCAATCAGCACTTCGATCTCTTCTGAGTCGATGCTCCACAGGTCGGACAGCAGAGCGGGCTCGTTATAGAGTCTAGTGAGGTACAGCAGTCGCAGATCCTCCTCGTTGTCCAGCAGCAGCATAAGCACTCGACGCACACCATCCACTTGAGCCTCGAACTCATTGATGGAGTTTTTGAACTCGCGCAGCTTCTCGAGCTCGCGTGAATTTAAACTGCCTTGCATCAGGCTGTCGAGAGCTCCGACGACGACTGGAGCTAGCTGTTCATATTGGGATTGAAAATACCGTGAAAGGGTTGACAGCAGTGCTTCCAATGCTCTGCGGCAACAACAAGTTAGCGTGAAGCCTTCTACATTCATCAGGCAGAGTCAATCACGTTACCTGAACTCAAATGGCGCATCATCGTCCCGCGCGGTCTCGCCAAACTTTGATTTTAGGACCGACAGTAGGGCATCCGCTCCGTCGGGGACGTACACCAAGCACACGTCGCGCAGAACAATTGCGCGCAGCGGATCTACAGAGAAAGTGTCAGCTAAGACTCAGAGGTATGTTACCTCTATGTCGTACCGGCGCTGATCAGGATCGCCTGCTTTCGGATCACAATGCGAGGCTCATTTGTCACTGAGAATGCATTCTCCATTTTGCGAATGTCACGAGCATGAACACGCTGTTCACAATAAACGCACAGACCGTGTCAAGCAATGGATCTCTACTCTTGTTATGCTCAAGACACCAACTTACCTGGACGCCGACAGGAGCGTGTAGATCCTGCTGACTTGCCGATCGGTTTTGTTGGCTGAGTCGCCAAATCTTGCCCGCGGTAGAACTACTGCGCCTGCGCATAGGCAGCGACACCTTCCCCAGCTCTGGCGACCCGCTTTCTTCGGGCGATATTTCCTCCTTGGGCTCTGCAGCCTCTTGCGTCATTCGAAGCACCTCATGCCGACTCATTTCTTTCATTGTAGGTCGCCCCTTCCGGTCGAAGATCATGACTAGCACCCGGCCGCTTTTGGACCCGGGGTCGAATTGGCACGCGAACTTCTTGAACGAGCTAAAACTCGAGCTGCTGCTGATCTCCGCTGACTCCGGCGCCCGCACTTCGACCATGCGTTGGTACGAAGAGTACGTGCCGTACGCAGTTGCAGGGTTCACATAGTCGCTGGACAACTGTCCTACTGCTCCGGCGAGCAGCGGCGATGGCGACGCATCCGTTTCGCTCTCTGCGTGCATGTCGCCCGCGATGTCCAGCGGCTCGGACTGGGACATAATGCACGGGTGGCTCCTTAAGACCCCGCAGGACAAGTGAAAGCCGCGATCCAGTCGTTGCTGACGTCCTTTCAAAGGCGGCAAGCTGTGGTGGTTTCAATTTCAAAAGATTCATGTTGAAGTTGTACTGCTAGCATGGTTTATCAGCGCATTGGTTCAGGGCATTTAGTTCGTATTCACTTTAACATGACCCCCTTCTGCTTGAAAAACGTAATGCCGGCTCCCGTCGAAATGAAGAAGAAGATAACTATAGCGATTACCACTCCCCAGAACCAGTGGGCAGCGCTCTCCAAGCCTGAAGTCAGGTTCATGCCAAACATCCCGGATACGAGAGTACCTACAGCGATATTGATCGACACGAGTGAAAAGATAAGCTGCACCTTCAGGAAATAGTTTCGCTTCGAGTCTAGCTTTAGCATCATCAGACTCTCCGTATTTGTGATTCGATGCTGTAGCAGCTCTGCTGTCGTGCGAGTCGAGAAGATATCTTGCAGGTACTTTTCGATCAACACTTCGGCTTCCTCGGAATCAAAGCTAAAGAGATCCACCAGAAGAGAGGGTTTTTCGTGGAGCTTGGTAAGTTAAAGCAAGCGGAGGTCTTCTTCGTTGTCCAGTAACTCCATTAGTACACGACGCACGCCATCGACCTGAGATTCGAACTCGTTCATGGTGTTTTTAAATTCGCGGAATCTCTCGAGTTCGCGTGACGCAAGACTGCCATGTACAAGATGCTTAAGTTCTTCAACGATGATAGGGGATACTTGGTCATACTGGGCTCCGACGTATTTTGCAAAAGTGGACAGCAAAGCCTCCAAAGTTCTGCTCAAGTTATCACATTGCAGACAGCGTTAGCGCATCGCCAACACCTAGAGTTTCCCTTTACTGTTTGCCCTACGCACCTGAATTCGTATGGAGAGTTGCCATGTTCTCGGACACAGATCACGAACTGATGTTTGAGCATGGACAGCAGCTGTCTGCTCCATCCGGCACATACACAAGGCATGCATCTCGCAAGACAATCGCGCGCAATGGGTCTAGTACGACGTGCAATGGTAGTCTAACAAGTTAGCCATGTGCGAAATCAGGACAGATATACTAGCTTCGTACCAGCACTGACGAATATCGCTTGCTTCCGGATGATAATTGACGGCTCGTTGGTGGCGGAAAACGCATTCTCCATTCTGCGAATGTCTCGAGCATGCACAGGCTAATCATTACGAATTAAATACACTATATTTTTCAACAGACCAACAAGCCACCCCTACCGCCACCCCTACCTGGACATCACACACCAACGATCCATCCTGCAGTTGTGTTCTTAATCGACTCGAGCTCATGTTGTCGCGCTTGCCAAGTGAAGGCGTCTTCTGGGCCTCATTTCGAGGCGCGACAGCATCCTGTTTCATGCGTAGCACATCCAGCCGACTCATCTCTTTCAGTGTCGAGTTGCCCTTACAGTCGAACTGTAGCATGAGCAACTTGTCCGTCCTCACAACGGGCTCAAACTGGCAGAAAAAATGATTCGGTGAGTTGGAGCCACTCAACTCCGCGGGGCATCGAGATCGACGTCGAGATCGACGTAATATCTCGACGTTTGGCTGTTGTCATGCTCCGTCCCCATGCCTTCTTCAATAGATATGGTCCACGCACGGTATGCTTCTTCTTCTTTTTGCACACTGCCGTAGTCGGTAGTTCTGTGGCAATTCCTTTGGTTGACTTATTTGTCTCTTGCTGCCGATGAGGAATGAGAGCGGTGGAGCTATCTCGAGTCGCGTGGGACGAGAAAGCAGAGTGATAACCTGTCTCATCATAATTTTCACCCATGAGGGTTAACTTCTGAATGGTTTTAAGGACTAGCGTGATTGTAGGTGTTGAGTGGTCCTGCTAGCAGCGGTGCATGGGATATCTGTAGACGGAAATATCTGCTGTGCCTTATGCACTTTTGTTGCTGACCATTATCTTACTGGCAATGCCCATTCCAACACTTTATTTACTTTAGCATTACTCCCTTCTTCTTGAAATATGCGATGCCAGCACCTGTCGTGAAGATGAAGAAGACTATGGTGAAGATAACCACGCCCAAGAACCATCCGGAGGCGTTTGCTAGGCCTGAGGTCAGATTCATCCCAAACACCCCCGAGATGAGTGTGCCGACTGAAATATTGATGGACACGAGCGAGAAGATGAGCTGGATTCGCAGCAAATAGTTTCGTTTCGAGTCGAGTTTCAGTGTCACCAGACTCTCCGTGTTTGCGATTCGATGTTGCAGGAGCTCAGCCGTTGTTCGCGTCGAGAAAATATTTTGAAGGTAGTTCTCAATGAGCACTTCGGCTTCCTCTGAGTCGAAGCTCCATAGATCCGATAGGAGATCAGGGTCTTCGTAAATTTTGGTGAGGTACAGCAAACGGAGATCTTCTTCGTTGTCAAGCAGCTCCATCAGCACACGACGCACTCCGTCCACTTGTGATTCGAACTCATTCATCGTATTTTTGAATTCGCGGAGTCTTTCAAGCTCACGTGAGTCCAGATTACCTTGAACGAGGTGCTCCAGGTCAGCGATAATGACCGGAGACAGTTGGTCGTACTGTGCTCGAAAGTATCGCGCGAGGGTTGCAAGCAACGCCTCGAGTGCTCTGTAAACATTTTTGAACACATTGTGAGGATGATTGCATTGCGTATTTGCTCCCTGGCGTGAGCTTACCTGAACTCGAAGGGGGAGTCGGCATTGTCTCGGGCGTTGGCCAGGAAATCCAGCTTGAGCATCGAGATCAAGCTATCGGCTCCATCGGGCACGTAGACTAGGCAAGCATCTCGCAGCACAATTGCACGCAACGGATCTGTGGCCACATGAAAGCATTTCTTGTCACATGATGAACGACGTACATCAGTCCCAAGCAGTAAAAGCGGATCATACCGGCGCTGAAAAAAATAGCCTGCTTGCGAAGAATAATCGACGGCTCGTTGGATGCTGAGAATGCATTCTCCATCCTGCGAATATCTCTGGTATGCACACGCTACATGATACACGTCGAGTCGGTCCATTGTTTCCCTCATACCTGACGGTCACGAGCTCATCGTACCTGCACGTCACACAGAGATGTGTTGCCCCCACCATCCGTGGTTGCTTGAGCTTGTAGGCCTGACCGACGACGTCTCGGACTCATATTTCCCGGCTTGCGAAATGGAGAGGCTTTTGACGGAGACTCGTTCTGAAGCTTCGCAGCCTCCTGAGTCATCCGCAGCACATCGAGTCGACTCATCTCTTGGAGTGTCGAGTTGCCGTGACGATCAAACAGTAGCATCAGTAGTCTGCCCTTCCTGGTTACTGGGTCGAACCGACAAAAGAATCGACTAGGTGAGTGGGAAGTGCTAAGCTCGCTGCGCTCCATGGGTGTGAGATCGAGATCGATGCAGTACTTGGACTGTGGGCTGATATCGTGCTCGGAACTCGTCGTCTCCATTGCTGCCTCGAGCGATACCGACGACACGCCACCACGATCTTCTTGCCCAGCACTCGAGCACGAGGTCTTTCGGAGCATCGCTGCGCTTTATCGAGTGATCTCGAGCTGGGATGAAGAATGGCAACGAAACACCCACTGCTGGCTGAAAAAAGAGTCTCAACGTAACGTTTGCCAGTCCATGTTGGCCCGTCTCACGACCTGGGTTCAATTCGGTTGGTGTTCTGCAAAGGCGTCAATGCACACAAGCACACGTAAGTCTACTCTGCGGTGCCCAGGCCTGAAACCTGACAGGTTTGCTGCTCTTGGCACGCTCTTGCATGACAACGGTATCTATTCATTGGCAAACTAAAAGAAAAACGCTATGCGTTACACAACCTCCACGTGGTGCCTACCGTCTACGTCCGAATCTGGAAGCGGCCAGCCTTCGTCATCGTTCGCACCCCCTTGTAGGGCTTGTACTTTTCGTTGGTGATCAGCAGCGTTTCAACGTTCAGACCGGAGACGGTAGACATGGGCACCTTGAAACCGAGAAGCACAACAGGCTTCTCATCCGGAACTGCAGCGCTCTGGTGGAGGATGATGTTGCCACGCAGCGAAGGGTTCAGCACCTTCTTGCCCAGCTTGCCCACATTCCATTTGACGGTCTTGGAGGCCTCGTCAAACAGGCAGGTGCCGTACTCCGTGTTGACATCCACTGTACGGACGCTCTTGGGGAAAGTTACTTCCACCGTCACATCCTCCACCTGCAAATTCTTCTTCGCATTCGAGTTCAGTGTGGGCATGCCTCGCGTGCCGATCACCAGGTCCAGAGTGCCTCCGCTCTTCTCGTTGTACGTAATCTGCGGCTGACAATACACCGGCGGCACGAGCTCCTGCACTTGTACTCGGTACTGCATGAGCTCGAACTGTCCATCAGGCGGCACGAACGAGATCACGCGCTCGCGCTCGTATCGAGAGTACCGCACACACGGGTGGAATGAGCAGTCGTCGATCACGGACGGGTCCGTGAACACCATCGTCAGATCCGGGACGCCTGACAGGCGACTGTTGCTGTGGATGACGCCGTTCACCTCGCACGAGATCATGCGGCCGGAGATGTCAATGATAGCGTCGATCTCCTCCACAATGTCGAAGTAAATCTCGTTCTGCGTGTAGCGCACGCCGCTCTTCCGCCACGGGATGTTCGAGATCGCGCCGTCGGGCAGCGTGTTGCTCACGCGCGACTTGCCCGACACCATGGCAGCGATGCGGTTCGCCGTGGAGGGCGGGGCCACCATGGCCTTGAGAGCGTTCGGCTCCGTGGTGAGCGGGTAGCCGTTGTCCAGCATCTCCTCCAGCAACTGGTAGACCGTGGAGAAGTTGTCCTTCATCGAGTTCTCGTCGAAGTTGCCGAAGTAGTCGCGGAAGACCGCGAGCACGCGGTGCAGGAACTCGATCACGAAGAGCGGGGAGATCTACCGACACAAACGTTAGCGCTCTGTCGCGACGCACAAAAGCCTCGACGACTGCTACCTCGTTGGTGACCACGGCCAGCACGAACAGGTCGTCGCGGAAGACGCTGACCAGGTAGTACTTGCTGGTGGTGATGATGGGCGGCACGTCCTCGCGCTCGCGGTACTTGTTGACCTCCTCCATGAAGAAGTCGCACACGTTGCGGCTGGTGAGGCCTCGCCAGTGCTTCTCGATGATCACCTCACTGCACGCAAAGAGTTAGGGTCTCGCAGACGGCAGCAGGCGGCCGCGCACACGCACGCACCCGGTGGTGGTCATGATGAACATGGACTGGATCATGGTGAGCGGTGAACGAGGCGCTCCCTCGCCTCCTCCTAAGGTGATGTGGGCGGATCTTGGAAATCTAAATCTGGTCCGAACCACACTAAGGGTACACAATTTGTATGATGGATACAGGGACTGGGACCAAATCAGAACCCATGTACAGAACCTTGAATATTCGTGCAAAAAGCAAAGATCGCTAACGGCGCGGGGATCCGTGAAGCTACGAAACGCGCTCTTCCTGCCTGCCTCTACTCTTTCGGCTACGTGTAGTCTGCTATCGGGAGCTTGAAGTATTTCCTTGGTACTGGGCCCGACAGACACTTGCTCATTCTTCGTTCTCATATGCGTTGTCGTCGCGGCCCTTGACCTGCTTGAGCTTCTCCTTGTCTACCTTGTATACGTTGCCGCCGTTGTAGCCAGCATATACCTTGGCGGTAATCTCCACCTGGGCGTCCTTCGGCACGAGCTCTTCTGGAATCGGAATGCGCTCTACGATTTCGATACCCTGCAGCACGAGCCAGAAGTAAGCAAGCAACATAGTACACATGCAGGAGGTGATAATGGAGGCTTACCGATTTCACGATCGCATCATACTTCATGTCGCTCATTGACACGAACTTGTCGATCTTGGTGATGCCAAGCCAGTGAAGAGCGTCCGGCATTAAGGCCTGAAAACGCACATCCTGGATGCCAGCCACCGTCTGAGTGCAGTTGAAGTACTCCTCAGCGCTGTCACCACCTTCTTGGCGCTTGCGCAAGTTGTACACCAGGTATTTGGTCACTTCACCAAGCGCACGGCCTTCTTTTCGGAAGTACACAATGATACCGGTTCTGAAGTTCAAAGCAAGCATACAGTCAGCAACCGGGCTTTCACAAAAAAATTATTCGCAGTAAACAGGCACTTACCCTCCTTCCTGAGCCGTTTGCACGCAAACTTCAATACCATGAGCAAGGTACGGTCGGCACGTGCAAATGTCAGACCCGAACACGTCCGAGCCGTTGCATTCGTCGTGAACTCGCACCGCCAGCTTCTTCGTAGGGTCCGAAATAGCCTCAACGGATCCGAAGATGTAGATTGTCAAGCTAAAAAGCATAGGCAACACATCCGTTAGTCTCCGTACCATGGATTAACGGCTTTTCAACCATGCTTACCCTCCGATGGGTGGCAGGAACACCTTCAGGTCGTTTCTTGTCACCAGCTCCGGGTACATGCCGTTGGTCTCCTGGAAAATCTGCTGGCGCAGGTTGGCCTCCGTCGTGTTGAAGCGCTTGGCCACTCCAGGGAGGTACCACACGGGGTCAATAGCAGCCTTGGTGATGACAAGCTGCGACGAGTTCTTGAGGATCTTTCCATCCGGCTTCAATCGACCCAGACGCACAGCCTCGTGGATCTCCGGGAAGTCCATGTGAGCCTTGGTGACGGCGATGGTCGGACGGATGTCGTATCCCTTCTGGAAGTGCTCCGGGAAGGCCTCGACCACGCAAGCTCCGAAGGGGTCAATGGTGACGATCTTCTCGGGGTCAGCCCACGACGGGTGGGGTCCGATCTTGGCAGCCGGCGTGGTCTGGCTCAAGTCCGGCACCGAGTTCTTGGCAATGGCACCGGAGGCGACTGCCAGACCGCGGTAGATGCAGTACGAGCCGCCGTGGGCGCCGATGGCGTTGCGGTACTTGTGGTGGCGGTTGGTTCCGATGATGGGGCCGCGGACGTCAGGCTCCTTCTGCCCCCACTACTCGGCAGCAAGCAGCACAAATGTTAGCAGAGCGGCAAAGCTGAAGCAGTGATGGGAGATGACGTACTCGGATGCGCACGGGCTCGACGCCGAACTGCTCGGCGTGCGACGTGAGCGAGACGTAGAACTGGTTGGGGTCGAACTCGTCCTTCTTGTCGATTTTCTTCACGTCGTCGGCTGCATTGGTATCCGCACGTCAGCAACAAGCGCCGCAGTCAAGCAAGGAATGCAGCGAGTTACACACCGTCGATGGATTTCTTGCGCTTGCCGAGCGTCGACACTTTCTTCATGGGGGCGATCTTAACGCCGGTGGTGCTCATGGCGGCGGGTTCTTTCTGGGGTCCGGCGACGAGGCGAGAGGATCCACTTGAGCACTTGGACGCAAATTACGTTGTGAGCCGAGCGGCGGCTCGAGCGGAAACGCCTCCAGGCGGGGAAACCGACGCACGCCCCCTGCATGGCTCTTGAAGTTGCCCTGCCGCGCCGCGATTGGCTGGAATGGGCGCATCACCAATACTCGGGGTTAGGACGCCCCATGCATGCAGAGATTCCCTGCACCGCTGTGCTGCACAGATGGCGGCCGGGTGGCCGGGTGGCGGAGCAAGACGGCGCCGAAGTCAGCGCCAGTTGAATGTAGAGGCAAGTTGCCGTTTTGGTGCTTCGAGCTCTGCGCCTCTTCAGCTTTTGTCTTGGGCTTTGTATGCCGGAATGCCTTCATGTGTTGCCAAGGGCTCAGAGCGACTAAGATTCGCCTTGCCACAGCATTGCAAGCGCTGCTGGCAAGTTCGTTCATGGCGCCAGTGACTTCTATGACTTCTCCGCTAGCCGCTGCTGCCGAGACGGCAGTGACAGGCAGCGTAGCGTCAGGAAACGGCGTTGAAAGGTTTTGATAAAAATGCATGACAGCCAGCAGTAACGACTGCGTTGCGTGCGCTAGCAGCACGACTATCGCAGAGCCGAATGCAGTTCTCCGAAGCTTCGCGCCCCGTAGTTGTGGCAGTGCAATGCTCCTACACGACAACAAGCATGGAGCGAAGATGACTGAACATGGCTACACCCACTTCCAACCGGTATCAACCGGTATCTGTTTGAAAATTCAAAACGGCAGCCTGTGATTGGCCACTATCCGCCACTTGGCGGCATACTGAGGCCAAGTCATCTGTGGCCACTCCTTCCCCCCAACCTTCAAACCGAAAACCGTCGCGAGCGCCAGACCCGATCCGCCGGCGCCGCAGCTCCGTCGCTCCGTCGCCTCCTGTCTATAGCACGCGCCAGCTCGCTCGCCATGTCCTTCGCCCGCCGGAGCGCCCCCGTCAACAATGAGAACGAGCTGCCCGCAGAACTGCACGCGTCGCGCCCCGGGAAGGTGCGGCCAGCGCTGCTCGCCGTCACGTGGACCATTCCGACTCAACTTGTGCCTTGATTTGTGCCCGCAGCGCCACATCCTGAGGGACGTCCACGACGCAGGCAACGCCGAGAAGCGCCCGAGATTCGCCAAGCCGCAGACCACCGCGGACCCCCGCAGAACTGCTCTGGGCGATGTGACCAACCGCCGCGCAGCGCTGGGCGACGTGACCAACAGGATCAACGTACGTGGAGTGTGGGCTTCGTGCTGTGAGGGGACGGCCGCGTGACAATGTCTTTGTGGCTCCTACTGCAGATAAAAAAGGCCAGTGTGAGCTCTATGAGCTCCTCGGTTGCCAATGCTGCAGCCCTGGCAAAGAAGAAGACCATTGCCAGCAAGCGCAGTCTAAGCAATGTCAACATTATCAGCCGCAATGCCAGCAACATCAATGCCAAAGCTACCAAGCGAACTTTCAGCAATGTGAACCTCAGCAGCCGCCACACCAGCTCGACAACCACCAGCACTGCCTCCTTGGTCCGCAGCTCCTCGTCGATCATTAACCGGATGACCCGCCCACTTTCCCCTACGAAGCCAGCTATTGGTTCTTTTGGATTAATGGACAAGCCTTCCCCGATGGTGGATATTATTCCACCGACCCTGGAAAGGGAGGAGGACCATGATATTGACTCTGAGGACAAGAACGATCCGACTGCGTGCTGGCATTATGCTGAAGATATCACGAAATACCACCTGGAGACGGAGGTAAGGCGGCCTTTGCTGTGAATGTGGATTGCATTTCATAATAGTTCGGAAACTAACGTTGTGCTGCTTCATATCTACAGAAAGAACGCAAGACCAGCAGTTCCTACATGACTCGCCAGTCGGATATTAACGCGAAGATGCGTGCCATCCTTGTGGATTGGCTGGTAGACGTCCACTACAAGTATGGTCTGCTGCCACAGACTCTCCACATTGCTGTTCTCCTCATTGACCAGTACTTAGAGAAGGAACTATCAGTTAAGCGTCAGCGTCTTCAGCTAGTCGGCGTATCGGCAATGTTCATCGCTGCGAAGTACGAGGAAATCTACCCTCCGGAAGCCGAAGACTTCGTAAAGATTACAGACAACGCTTACACACGTGAGGAAGTTTTTCAGATGGAAGCGAAGATGCTAGCTACGCTCGGCTACCGCGTGACATTCCCAACAGCCTTTCAGTTTATGAAGCGATTTGTGAAGGCATCGCGCACGTGCGATGATCGTGTGGAGCATTTCGCTCACTACGTCATTGATCGTAGTCTGCAAGAGTACAAGCTGATCAAGTACTTGCCGTCTACGATTGCCGCTTCAGCAGTCTATATTGCTCGGACACAAATGAGAGATGTTCCTGCCTGGGTAAGTTGCAATCTGCTCACTGTAACTGGAACCGTTTAAGCTGACATCGTGCTCTCCTGCGTGTGTGAATTCTAGTCGACGACACTCGAGCATCACTCTTCGCACAGTGAGC
The DNA here is from genome assembly GCA_033558005.1 of Phytophthora taxon juncus. Lineage (NCBI taxonomy): Eukaryota > Oomycota > Peronosporomycetes > Peronosporales > Peronosporaceae > Phytophthora > Phytophthora taxon juncus. Next base: position 1,062,385 of record JAUCEE010000017.1, read on the forward strand.
GCAGCCTAATGCCCTGCATTGATGACCTGAAGGAAATGTTGTGCAACACTTTTAATGGCGTAGGCAAGATGGCCAAGCTAACTGCTGCGCGACGGAAGTTCAGCAAGGAGCGCTTCATGGGAGTGGCAGCTGAGCCGCTCGTGTTTAACAAAGGCGCTTAAACATGCTTCAGAGCATGTATTTATGTAAGTATGCTTGCCAATGAAGCCGCTGCGACTCGACACGCCCACGCCGATGACACATTATGAACCTGATTGTACAAGAGCGCCATGGCTTCATCCTCCACCACACAGCAAGGCAAATAACGTGTCGTATTCATAAACTTTATTTGTTCACACGCATACGTCTAGTGTCGCCTTCGAGACTCTAACCTGGACAGAGCATGCATTAATAACTATTTATTCACCAAATGATAACCAGATTTCGAGCACAAGAGTGTAGTTAAAGATCTATGTTGAGAAGTAAGCATGACTAAAGCTACATCGTTCAGTTTAGTCCACGCCGAGGTCATCCTCCTGTTCATCCTCCTCGTCACTGCTCACGTCCAGTGCCGAAATCTCGTTGGCGAGCTGGTCGGCAATATCCGCCGACACCTCTTCGTCTTCACCACTGGTGGGAAGAGTGGATGACGCCGTGATGACTTTTTTCTCAACTGCCTTCAGCTTCGTTTCGGCCTTCGTCTCAGGCTCAGGTTCCTTCTTAGACTCCACCGCCTTCGCTGGAGCAGCAGGAGTCGGTGGCAGAACCACCTCGCCGTTCTCATTCGTTTTCGTTTCCTGGTCGGCAGCAAACGATTTGGCCCGAACCTCGTTCCAGTCAGGCTCTTCGCCCTCCTCATCACGAATCAGGAAATCGACAAGCTTGTAGATCTGATCACCAATCTCCTCGTCGGGTTCTACCAAGTGAGCATTGCGAATGATCGGGTACACTTTCTTGCGACGAAGCTCCTTACGGCCATTGCGCGTTGTGCAAAGCAGCAGCAGACAGTCAACTGCAGCAAGACGAACCAACCGGTCATTCTCGCGCTTCTTCTTGTCACCTAGGCTGTAAACAACCGGGTTCATGCCCATCTTGTCGTCCTCGTCGAGTTCCTCCGGACCAGCAAGCAGCACCATCATGTGCGTGGGGATGTCCAGCTGATCGTACAGGTAGAAGTGATTGTCGGTGTCGAAGCACAGGTTCTTCATCGCAGCAGTGATACCTCGCCGACGCACGACATTCGGAGACTTGAGCTGCGGCAGCAGCGCCTTCGCCAGGGACGAGCTCTGACGCATCTTGAGCAAGAAGTCACGGCCCTGCTCCAGCTGACTGATGTTGGCCAGAATGTTCGCAACATACTGGTACTCGTCGTCCCACTTGGGCTCGCCCGTGGAGCTGTCCACTCCGTCGGGCTCCGGCTCGCCTTCGAGGAACGAGTTGGTGAGCGTGCGAATCTTCTTCTCGCGCACAGCAATAATGGCGTCCGTGGACTTCTCGTCGTATCCAAGCAGCGCCTTGGCGCCCTCGGGCGTCGTGGTCACGTTGGCCAGCAGCATCATGGAGTAGTCAGTGAGACGCCACTCGTCGTCCTCCACCTGCGCCATCACGCGGTTCAGCAGGTCGTACTTGAGCGCGCGCTCGCAGGCCGCCGGGTTGGCCGCCGTCAGGTTGATGAGCGCCTTGATGGCGTCCTCCGCGATGGGACGCATGTCGCTCACGACGCGGCAGAGCGCCTGCACCACGTCGAACTTCTTGAGCTGTAGCAGCTGGAACATGCCCTGGTCCGACGCCGTCATGTTGATGAGCAGGCTGGACGCGGACTTGCGCAGCTCGGGCCGCGGGTGCGACAGGAACGACACCAGCTCCTCCATGGACTTAATCTGCTCGGCCGTGGCCTGCTCCCCCATGATCCTCGCCATCCTGCCAGTCGATGCGTAGTCGGGAAGAGGCGTCGGTTGAATAATGGCCACCAACGATGCCCATCAAAACGAAATTCTAGTGTCCAAAGAAGTGTCGTAAGAAATCATCGAAGGCAAGATAAAGGGATTACGTATCGGGCCTTCTGAATGGGACATAGGCATTTGTGTAGACCACACGGATCTGTGACGTGGTGTGAGCTGCTCGACCCTGCATTTGGACGATGGAGGTGGCTCTGAAGCGCGTCGCGGAGGTCGTGCGCCGCACGCGCGGGTGCGTGGTCTCCAGCGCCATCGAAGCTCGTTCCATCCCCGGAATGGGCGTGGGGATTGTGGCGCGCGAGCATATTCCGAAGGATACGCTGGTGTTCCAGGCCGGACAGGATGTCTGGTACCCCTTCTCGGCGGAGTATGCACTGGAGACTGCGCAGCAGAAGGCCCCAGGATTCTTGGGCCAATTGAATCAGCTGCTGGCGTCCAATCAAGCGCTGAGAGAGGGGTCGTCCTTTGTCCCCAGTGCGTTGGTACTTGGGGTGCATATGCTGGTGAACTTCCCACATGCCGAGGATCCGGACGTGACGCTGATGGCGATGGCTAGCATGAACACCCCACCGCTGGACGAACTGTATGTGAATGCGCTGCCGCGGTTTGTAGACTTACCGCTTTATTGGAACGATAAGCAGTTTGACGAGCTGCAAGGCTGCGAGGAAGCGCGACGAGCAATGCAGCACGGGTAGGTGGCACTATCGTGGTGGAATATGGATGGAAAAATGATGCTGAGCTTTTGATGCTCTCTAACTATGGCAGAGCACGGTTCTATTCTCAAGTTTATCAGCATCTATTTGGCAATAACAACCAGTTTGTGAACCCGGAAGCGTTCTTTTGGGCCATTTCTATCTTGATGTCGCGCGCAACTTCTGGCCAAAATCAACCGTTCGCGCTCATTCCTTTCTTTGACTGGTTTAACCACGCAGACAACGGGTACGTTCAAGCAGTTAAGCATTGCCGCCATGTGCTGCCTTTAACATGTGACAACGTTGTTGTGTTTTAGTGATGAGTGTATTCAGGAGTTCGACCCTCAAAAAGGCTTCGTGATCCACACTGCGAAGTCATACGAACCGGGCGAGCAGCTCTTTATCAATTACGGCAACAATGGCAACCTCCGGCTGCTGCGCAATTACGGCTTCACTATTCCAAATAATCCTTATGATACGGTCAATCTTTTAATGCCAACAGCATTCCAACAACCAAGCCAGGCTGACCCAGCGTTTTCTCAGAAACAAGAGTTGTTGCAGTCAGCAACTGGTAGCCAATCTGGCATCCCAGCTCTCAAGAATTTGACATTTCTCCACGATGGGTGTCTTGCTCCAAACGCACAGCACTGGTTGGAGATAATGCTTGCGACACCGGATGAACTTAACGAGATTTTCAGGCAAGCAGCGACGCAAATGGAATCAGGAGCAGACTCGAGAAACAATTCACTGAAGCTTCCGTCGTCGTTGACACACAAAGTTTGCTCTGAAGTTGGTAAGGTGGTCGCCAGTCGACTGAAGCAGCACTCGTCAACGCTTGAGGTAGGTCAAAAGCGAAAAAATACGTGTTGATGAACTTTTGATACCTAACTGCGTGTACGCAGGAGGATGACAAGTTCTTGCGTGCAAACGAGCAGCAAATGGCAACTTGGCTTCGATCGTGCCTGCACATTCGCATCGGTGAAAAGCAGACGCTGATGCGTGCAGCATCAAAATATTCCTCATGCTTGTCATAAAATAAATTGTGGTGCTATGGCTACGTGTCTCATCCCTATTGTGTTTGAATGCGTTAAGCAGGTTGTCCATGCACTCGGAAACGATATAAGCAGGTATAATCAGGGTGGCCATGGTTGGAAAGCACCTCCAGGGTGATACCATCGATGGCTGAACGTTGGCTCTACGAATGGAAAATCCATGACGTTAGAAATTATCGACTAACCATAAATAATTGAGAACAACGTAGAACGTACCAGCGGCGAAGTCAATTTGAAAGTCTGGCTAGCAGGTCCGTTGCTAGCGTACGAAAAGTTTCCAAAAGGAATAACCTCCACAGTCTCTCGCAGAGGATGACCCGATATGCCCTGTGGAATGATGAACAATTAGTACTTCTTTAGACAGCCTGAATATGTTGTGCAACGTACCAAGATACGGAAAGCATTCGGTGCAGAACTGAAGTCAGACGCGATTTGAGCTGGAATATGATCGATGGTGATGGCGTCCGCGACGATTTGTTGCGCAAATTTGACCGAGAGGCGGCCGGATGAGCCCGCAATGCCCCAACAACTTCCCATTTCCATCGTTTCCTGCGAAGAACATACTCTGTTAGCCATTCTCGTAACAAGCAAATCAAGAGAAACATCATACCGATAGGGCAGTTTCTGGACGACCATTGTGGCGCGAGAGCCACCAAGGGTTTTCTCCGGAAGACAGTAGCTGCCCTAGAAGTGGAGCTGGCGCGCGGCGGAAAGAAGGAGACGTGAATCTGCCGTCATTGCCAGCGCCATCTAACCCAACAAAGTGTGCAAACTTCTGGACCGGTGAAGAGTTATCCTGATACAGCAGATCACTAAAAGTGCAAATTATACAACGTTAGCTCTAAGCAGGGCATAAAATGAAATGCAGGAGCTGTGGCATAACAAAACACATACCCCTCTGAATAGATGACCGATGCACCATTAGCAAGCGCAGCGTGGTCTACTCGGCCGGTTTTCTTAATCTCGACAGCCTGAACCGCAACCTCGATAACGCGAAGAATCCCTGGATCGGTGGCATCCAGGCCACGAAGAGCATCGACACTCGATGATAGCGCCTGTTTTTCATCTTGTAGCACCTTTGACATGCGTTCCTCGATGTCCTGCACTTTGCGTTTAATTTCGCCTTGAAGTTTGCGCTCAAAAGAGTGACGCCACTCAACAAACTCCTTCCTTAAGTCGCTCTCGCGAGTCTCACCGCTTGCTGAGGCTGAGGCTGTGGATGCAACCGTTTTCTTGACAACATTCTGCACGGTCTACTCAGATGCAGTCAGTCAGCGATTATGAGATGCACTCCCGTCAATAATTGGCATGACAGGGCTGTACGTACATCCAATTTCTCTTCTTGCTCTTTCACAACAGACGAAAGCTTGGACTGTTGCTTCGTTGCAGCTTGAACATCTTGCTGAAGCCGTGCTGTGCTGTCGATAAACTTTTCCCACTAGTGGCAGAAACGACGTGTGTAGTCAGTAACTACAAAAAAAGGAATTCAGCGCAAATTAACAAACTGACCAGTTCATCGGTGTGCTTGGCAACAATATTCTCGATGTGGACAGTGAGCGCGCTGTCAGACTCGGCAAGACTGAACTTTTGCTGTGCTTGATCAAAGGCATGGTGCAATGTATCATGCTGCAGTTTTAAGGCCTCGATTTCTCGCTCCTGGGACTGCACAGTCTGACGCAACAATCCAATCTCTTCAGTCATCCCGACAAGTTTCATGTCCACGACCTCCTGCACAACGGATCGCATCATCGCCCCCTTCTCGAGTCCAGCATCTGTGTGGCCACGCGCACCCATCACCTTCGAGGACAATACGTCCACATATTGGATCGCCGACGTCAAGTACTGTGGAACCATGATGGCAATCACGAAGCAGCATAGCGGTGCCAAGAGCCACAGCACGTTAACAGCCATGAACGAGTTGCGTAGCACGAAGCGCCACAGTCTCCGCAGATACTTGAGCGTCGTCTTCACGATCTTCGAGTCCGTGAACTTTTGCCAAACTCCATCAGCTTCCTTCGGTCTCTTGAAGTAAGCAGCTGCTCCTGCCGCGCGGCGCTTGAGCTCGGAGCGTCGCACTTCGTGCTCCGGCGTCTCCTGCTGCTGCTCCTCTTCCTCTTCTTCGTGGACGCTCTCCGGCTCTCCGACGTCCTCTTCGCCCACGGGAGGAGGACGATACGTCGTGCTGCGATAGACTGTCCCCCTGTAGTCGTCCAGCTCCTCGAAGTCGCTGTCCTCGTCCTCCTCGTCCTCTTCGTCCAGGTCTCCGGAGCGCAGCACCAGCGTCCGCTGCACCGGCTCGGGCGTGTAGTCTCCATAGCGGCGACTGCTGCTCCTCGTGACGCGCTCCATCTCCTCCGAGTCCTCGGACGACGTCGACTCGGAGCGCGAGCGTCCGCGCGAGCGCAGCCGCCGACTGTACGCGCCGTCCGCCATTTGGTCCGTTCAAAATGCGGTTGAAACTTATATGTGAGCCGCTCGAGCGGTACACTGTGCCGCTACACAAAATTTGGGTCCCCGACTAGTTTTTGGTGCGATCCACTTTTTTGCCCCCTTTTGTGCGAGGCAAAGCTGATGGACTCGGCGGGCAAGGAGCGGCGCCGCGGCGGCGCGTCGCCCGACGGCAGCGCGGGCTTCTCGACGCCGCCGAAGGGCGAGAACGGCAGCTTGGACTCCATCGTGCCGGACGCCGCGGCGAGCGTGTCCGAGGCCATGGCGTTGCAGCAGCAGACGACGACGTCGAACTTCTCGAGTTTGTTGGGCAAGCGCGATGCCGACGCGGCGATGCACGAGGAGAACGAGGACGAGGAAGCCGAGGAAGACTCCGCACGGTTGGTGCCCATGGCGGAGGAGGAGCAGGCGCTGGTGCAGTGCGTGGGCATCGACCAGTGCTTCGACTCGTGGGAGGACTTCCACCAGGCCATGGAGGAGTACTGCGAGGCGACGCACCAGCCGATGAGACTGCGGACGTCGGATTCAGCCAAGGCAGTCAACTCTCGAGCTGCGAAGAGGAATAGTTTGAAGGAACCCATTGACGAGAGTGTCGGGTTTGTCAAGAAGCTGTATTTGTGCACGCACGGAGTGAAGACAAAGCCCCGCGGAAAGGGAAAGCGGCCAAGACAGCACTACCGATACATGGGATGTCCGGCCATGATTCGTGCATGTATCTCCGAGCGTAAACCCAATGATCCGGATGGACAAGGCAAGAGCAAGTATGTCGTCCGCGTCGTAGCTCAGATCAACAGGCATAACCATCGACTGAGCGAGCACCTATTCAAGTCATATTCGGAAAGCCGCGTTGTAATTGATGACGAGCTGATAGTACCAAATGCTCAGGGCCGGTCAAAGGAGGAACGAGTTGTCCCTACGACGGCTGCTGCTTCGGTTGCACCCGTAGAACAACAGATCACGACGTCGGTACATCCAGACTTGGAGGACCCCTCGTTGAAGTCAAACCGTACGTGGACTACCGATTTCCTCTTTCATTGAAGGCAAAGTTTTGTTAGGACGAAACTTTCTCATCTGCGGCGAATATGTTTGTGATTTTGCAGCCCTATTTCAGACTCAAACGCTGGATCTCATGACCGCGTCTCGCGTCAAAATTCGGTACGCCTTTACAATTCAAGCGGGTCATTGTTATCAGGTTGCTCACGTTATGGCTAATGCGAACAGTGTGGGCTGGATCGGAACGGGTATCATGGGTGCCAGCATGTGTGGGCATTTGATCGTACGTGTTCAAGGTATTTTCAACGGAGTGGTCACGTGAATTAACACTCCCCGTTGTTATTACCTAAAGAACCATGGCTACGAAGTCACTGCGTACAATCGAACACTTTCAAAATGCGAGGGACTACGGGAAAAGGGAGCGAGGGTGGCTGGCTCACCTGCTGAAGTCGCCCAGAACGCTGGTATGTAAACTTGTCAATGTGTTCAGGTTACTCTTTTTGCTGATTGTTATTGTTGTTGTTTCTTAATTAGACATTGTGTTTATTATGGTGGGATTTCCACGTGACGTGAAGTCTGTAGTGCTTGATCCCGATTCGGGTTTGCTGTCACGAATGAAAGCGGGTGGTATCATTGTGGACATGACAACCAGCTCGCCTGCGTTGGCAAAGAAGATCTATGACATCGCAAAAGTGAAGGGGGTCTCGACGCTTGATGCACCTGTGTCAGGAGGTGACGTTGGCGCTCGCGATGCAACACTTTCCATTATGGTTGGTGGCGATATGGACTCAGTCTACGTCACAATGCCTTTTCTTAGCATCATGGGCAAGGTTGTTCAACACATGGGACCTGCCGGCGCTGGCCAGCACACAAAGATGATGAACCAGATTTTGATTGCCACCAACATGATTGGCGTGGTAGAAGGCCTTTTGTACGCGAAGAAAAGCGGTTTGGATATGGATGAAGCCATTCGTGCTGTGAGTGCGGGTGCGGCAGGGTCGTGGTCTATCAGCAACATGGGTCCGCGCATTGTTAAACGCGATTTTGATCCTGGCTTCTTCGTTGAGCATTTTCTGAAGGACATGGGTATAGCTCTCAAGGAAGCAGAAAGGTGCGTCATTCGTGTGTTAGTTAGCCATTGCGATTGAATTCTGACAACGTGAACAATTTGCTGTTACGACAGGATGGGCTTGTCACTCCCGGGGCTTTCGCTAGCACACCAACTGTACATTGCTGTTAAGGTACGTTTACAGCCTCGTGTTTTGGCCACTCTACATGAAACATCTAACATTAACTGTTATAGGCTCAAGGACATGGTCGTTTGGGAACGCAAGCGTTGATGCTTGCATTGGAGCAATTGAATGGTAGGGCCTTGGTGTTGCGCTACTGCTGCTGCTGCCGCCGCTGCTATTTGAACTGACTTTCGCTGCAATTTTCTTACTACAGGTATTTATCCGGAGAAAGCCAACGACGTAGAAGTTGTGTAGTCTCTTCGCATCATCGAATCAACCGACCAACGCTACTCGCTCGACTGCACTTCGCCCGAGTGCGGCGTCACCGCTTCAGTTTTACCAGCAAGAAATGTTTCGTTCTTACAATCGCAGCGTGTCGTGCTAGTGCTGCACCCGTATTTCATACATTCTGCTGGTGGTCGCCTGCTGCTCTCGAGGCGAGGGTCTCTACGTCCACGTCGTGCAGGGCCGCACTGCAGCGGCTCTTTCCAAAGTCATCTTTCGCGGCTGGAAGTCGCAGGACCTTTTCCGCTCTTCGCTTCATCATGTGTTGCGAAGTCTAAACCAACAAACCAACCGAAAGTGCCGCACTGCACCACGTCCCCGCCCACACATTAGCAAAGCAGATCGTTAAGCTTTGCGCGTGTAGGGAGAGCGATAGTTGAAGCTGGCGCTCCGGCCCAGCGCTTTTCAGCCAATGAGAGGCGCCGCAGGAAACTATGAAATGCATCACATCACTTGCAGTTTTGCTCCTCGCTCCAAGCTCCCCAAGAGCCCCACGAAGACGAAGATGGTGACCGCGGTGAAGCCCAGGTGCGGCATCACAGGCGCAGGGGCGGCGTCGCTTTGGTGGGCTAACGTGCGCTTTGTGCAGAGTTGGATGGATCGGGACGGGCGTCATGGGCGCCAGCATGGTCGGCCACATCCTAGTATGTAAAGCATCGTTGGGTTAAAGGGATTAAAGGGGCGGTGGGCGTTTTGCTGATAGTTTGATCGTGTTATGGAGAGCAGAAGCACGGCTACGAAGTGACGGTGTTCAACCGCACGCTGTCCAAGTGCGACGGTCTCAAGGAACAGGGTGCCCAGGTGGCCAGCTCTCCTGCCGAGGTCGCCAAGGTTTCCGGTGAGTGCAGCGCTGTATTAATGTGCTTGGTTTGACAGATTTCTTACTGAGTATGGTGTTTAACGCTGGGGTGTCGGCAGACGTTGTGTTTGGCATCGTCGGCTACCCAAGCGACGTGCGTAAAGTCTTCCTGGACCCTGAATGGGGGGTGCTGTCCTCCATTAAGAAGGGTGGCGTCATTGTTGACATGACTACCAGTGAGCCGTCGCTAGCCAAGGAAATATATGATGCCGCTAAGCAGAAGGGCGTATCGAGTCTGGATGCCCCTGTTTCGGGCGGTGACGTCGGTGCTCGGGAAGGCACGCTGTCCATTATGGTTGGTGGCGACGCTAGCACCGTGGAATCGACGATGCCGCTGTTCGAGATCATGGGCAAGAACATCCGCCACATGGGTGGTGCCGGTGCTGGTCAGCACACCAAGATGGTAAATCAGATCCTCATCGCTACCAACATGATCGGCGTGGTGGAGGGACTGCTGTACGCGCAGAAGAGCGGGCTGGATGTCGAAGAGGCTATTCGTGCTGTGAGCGCCGGTGCTGCAGGCTCCTGGTCTATCAGCAACCTTGGGCCTCGTATTGCAAAGCGCAACTTTGACCCAGGTTTCTTCGTGGAGCACTTTGTCAAGGACATGGGCATCGCACTCAAGGAGGCTGAGAGGTGGGAACATTAAACTGGTGGTCTGTGTGTTCTAGCTTGGCGCTTTTACTGATCTATTTCTTCATATGAGCAGCATGAACTTGTCTCTTCCTGGTCTCGCGCTCGCCAACCAGCTGTACGTCGCTGTCAAGGCCCAAGGCCACGGCCGCCTGGGAACGCAGTCTCTGATGCTCGCGCTGGAGCAGCTCAACGGTAACTACGCAGCTCGACTCTATGTGGCAACTGCAGACACTAATACAACGTTTCTGTCTTACAGGCATCGACTCGTCGGCTGCAACCAAGTAATGCGCCGCAGTATTGGCGAATCAACCTCCTCAGAATTTGGTCTCTTGTTCGTTTTTTTTTCTACCTATCGAAATGTGACGTCGTCGTCTAGCGCATCGTTCACCTCAACCATGTTAAACACGTCACCTTCCGTGTCAGTCTTGCTCTTCTATTTGTATCTTCCATGCATGTCAGGGAATGTACGCGTCCGGGTTGCACTGCAACCGGCTAAATCAACGTGTGAGACTTTATACCCGTAGATAGAAGGAGGTCTTCTATTTTGGCGAGGTCTTCTACTTGTTGTCAGTTTCTTTTTTTTAAAAAAAAGAAACTGACAAAAAGTCTTCTATTCGAGACAGTTCCTATATTCGGGAATACCCGTTAATTTCCACGAAGAAAAGGCGTATCAAATCGCCCGGATCCGCCGATAGAATGGACCTCCCGGATGAAGAGCTCAAGCAGCCGCTCGTGGACGCGCAGGAGGACGCTCCGCCGCGGCCTGGCAGCGCCGGCGCCGCTCGCGTGATGCGCAACTCGCCAGTGGACGCAGGAGCCGAAGAGGAAAAGGAGGAGGCGCCGCGGGCTCAGGGAGTCCGCACGCAGAAGCTGCCGTACGCTGCGCCGAACGTGCATCCGTACGCAGTGCCGCAGTATCAGCCTCAGGGCTACGGCGGAGGTGCCGGCAATGGCTGGGGCGGAGGCCAGGAGGAGGAAAATGGAGGCGACCAGGGCATCACTGTGGACATTGTGTTCAGCGGCATGTACACGCTCGCCGCCGCGTTCACTATCATTCAGGGCTTCGGCATGCTCGTCCACTTTACATATTCGGCCGGTGAGACTTTCGTTGCTGCGGATTTTAATGTTATGGAGGCTGTGGATCACTAACTGTTGCTACAACTTGTTTAATGTGGTGTTGCAGTCTCGCTGGGCTTGTACACCATGGCGCTTGGTAGGTGTTTGCACGAGTCTATGGAATGAAGGTTTCTTGTCTGGCTGGCCATACTAACTGACGACTGATATGCATAAAACTTGTGCCTGGTAGGTGCGGCAGTGATCATGTACGACCTGAAGTCCGTCGTGAATGGTGTGAGCGTGGAGATGTACCTCCCGTTCTTGGGCAACTACATCGGCCGCGCGGCTACAATTCTGTTCTTTGCTGTCCTGTGTGCGCAGACGTATGAGTACGCGGGCTGGACCAAGTTTATCGTGCTGTACAACTTGCTTGTCGCAACGCTGCAAGGTTTCGTGTACTTCACCACTAAGACTGTGACACCAAGCCAGCCTCAGATGGATGACCTACCTGACTTGTAAATCTGCTAGCTGATAAAATGGTGTGACCGAGTGAATACATGGAGAGATGCCTCCCACGTTTTGCATATGTAAGGGGCTCGTGAAGAAGCAACGTGTTGCGCGCCGAAAGTGAAGTCAAACCAGGTGGCGAATGCTGTGCCTCCCCACCCAGTTGCCTCACACACAGAGAGCAGCATGGCATCGGAGGCGCTGCGGACCCCGCATCGACGCGTAGTGGGTCATGGTACGCAAGCAAGCGCGGCGTGCGCATGTACCCACCGAGAGCAGCGGGCGATCGCCGAAACGGACGAGCGACATGCCATGCGGCATGAGCAGCAGCAGCGCAGCGCCAGGACTCGTGGCGCTAGTCGAGCGGAACGGGTGGAGCCGCCAGGCTGCACCACGGCCGCGCCGACGCCGCGCTTCTGCGGCGGCGGTGCCGGCAATTCCCGCGAGAAAGGTGCGACTTGTCGATGCCGGTTTGATTGCGCCCTTTGTCACAGCGAGAGTGATGGTAGCTTGATCAGAAATCTTTCTGTGAAACTCGCAGCTGGCGGTTTGTATTGGCAACGGCAGTCTGGAACGTGAGGGGAAGTTTCAAATGGATATTTTTGGCCGACGGGAAACGACGCGCGCACACGTCGCAGACGGCGTTCTCAGCCCCAGTTTGGGTTGACTTGACGGGAAGAGGCTCATTATCCCTTTTGCTTCCTGAGCAGCAAACGCACTCAAGAACCAAGACCAACTCTCACACCCACACTCGCGAGAAGATGCAAATCTTCGTGAAGACGCTGACGGGCAAGACCATCACGCTCGACGTGGAGCCGTCGGACTCGATCGACAACGTCAAGCAGAAAATTCAAGACAAGGAGGGCATCCCGCCTGACCAGCAGCGTCTGATCTTCGCTGGCAAGCAGCTGGAGGACGGCCGCACGCTGAGCGACTACAACATCCAGAAGGAGTCTACGCTGCACTTGGTGCTGCGTCTGCGTGGCGGCATGCAGATCTTCGTGAAGACGCTGACGGGCAAGACCATCACGCTCGACGTGGAGCCGTCGGACTCGATCGACAACGTCAAGCAGAAAATTCAAGACAAGGAGGGCATCCCGCCTGACCAGCAGCGTCTGATCTTCGCCGGCAAGCAGCTGGAGGACGGCCGCACGCTGAGCGACTACAACATCCAGAAGGAGTCTACGCTGCACCTGGTGCTGCGTCTGCGTGGCGGCATGCAGATCTTCGTGAAGACGCTGACGGGCAAGACCATCACGCTCGACGTGGAGCCGTCGGACTCGATCGACAACGTCAAGCAAAAAATTCAAGATAAGGAGGGCATCCCGCCTGACCAGCAGCGTCTGATCTTCGCCGGCAAGCAGCTGGAGGACGGCCGCACGCTGAGCGACTACAACATCCAGAAGGAGTCTACGCTGCACTTGGTGCTGCGTCTGCGTGGCGGCATGCAGATCTTCGTGAAGACGCTGACGGGCAAGACCATCACGCTCGACGTGGAGCCGTCGGACTCGATCGACAACGTCAAGCAGAAAATTCAAGACAAGGAGGGCATCCCGCCTGACCAGCAGCGTCTGATCTTCGCCGGCAAGCAGCTGGAGGACGGCCGCACGCTGAGCGACTACAACATCCAGAAGGAGTCTACGCTGCACCTGGTGCTGCGTCTGCGTGGCGGCATGCAGATCTTCGTGAAGACGCTGACGGGCAAGACCATCACGCTCGACGTGGAGCCGTCGGACTCGATCGACAACGTCAAGCAGAAAATTCAAGACAAGGAGGGCATCCCGCCTGACCAGCAGCGTCTGATCTTCGCCGGCAAGCAGCTGGAGGACGGCCGCACGCTGAGCGACTACAACATCCAGAAGGAGTCTACGCTGCACTTGGTGCTGCGTCTGCGTGGCGGCATGCAGATCTTCGTGAAGACGCTGACGGGCAAGACCATCACGCTCGACGTGGAGCCGTCGGACTCGATCGACAACGTCAAGCAGAAAATTCAAGACAAGGAGGGCATCCCGCCTGACCAGCAGCGTCTGATCTTCGCCGGCAAGCAGCTGGAGGACGGCCGCACGCTGAGCGACTACAACATCCAGAAGGAGTCTACGCTGCACCTGGTGCTGCGTCTGCGTGGTGGAAACTAAGTAGCGGCAATGCTGATGGTTCTCTACTGTAAAGAGGACTTGTTATAAATGAATGTGATTTGTCACAACGGTAACTTCTTATTGTGCATTGCATTTTCCCTCTCTCCTTGTATTCATCGCTGGCGTTTTCTCGATTAGTGCTGGAGTAGCTCCTCCGCAGGATGATAGAGAAGAACATCTGGGTTTCATCGTCTGCGCTCAAGTCTCGGATATGGTACTGCCCGCTGCTGTGAATTCCAGGAGACTAGGCCCGAGGATGAGTCTTGTCCGTCCGTCATTTCCTCCTCCTGCCGTCGGAGGCCCCAAGTGAATGCGCCTGTCGCTCAGCTGCTCTTCTTCTTGAGTGACGTTTGCCACCTCGCTGTTGAGATAAGGGGGAGTAAACCGTGCCAGGTAAGATTTTTTGATTCGAGTGGAGCATCGGCTTCTCTTGTTGCAGGAAAGTTTTCATCAGGCCCCTCCCCACTCCTTCGTCCGTCACCTGTGGCCATGCTCGTGATTTACTCAACAGCGAATATTAGTGTTCTGCTAGTACACTCCCACGCAGCGAACGGTCTGATGTCGCCCAGCCATCTTGGGTGCTCCCAAGCAGATATACACAAAACTTGTAGTTGAAGTTGCTTGTCACAACAAGTATCCGCTAGAAATGGCTGCTTTCCGCGTCCAACATTGCAAGAGCGTCGTCTCACTATGTCTATGTGCATTTGTCGCCACACTTTCGCCAACCACAACCAACCTCACTCCTCAATTCGCTTTCAACCTCACATCAGCTCGTCCGACATGCCAGTTCCCCGCAATGACTTCCTCCTGCTCTGGAAGCTCTCCCGGGCTGGAGACGAAGTTAAGGTTCAGGAGCAGATCGAGGAATCGGACGCAGTCGCTCGAAACCTTGTGAATTTCAAGCACCACCGCAAGGGCACAACACCGCTCATGGAGGCCTCTGCGTGCAGATGTGGCGAACCAGTTGTGGCCAAGCTTATCGCCGCTGGCGCTGATGTTAACGATGTCGACGACACAAAACTTAGAAACACAGCTTTGCACTACGCGGCAATGACAAATCGAGACGCTCTTACTACGGAGACGCTGCTGGAGGCCGGGGCAGATGCCTTCGCTGTCAACCGCAAAGGCTTTACCCCACTCGATATTGCTCGCCAGAACGGGCGAAAAGTAGTCGGCGCTGCTCTGTTGGAGTACATGAAGGTACACGCCGGCTGGCTGTATCTGCGTGGCAAGTTTCGCTGGAAAAAACGTTGGGCAGTAGTTCTAGCTTGCAATAGGCAGCGCACCTCCACGGAGCTTTGCATCTTCCGCCGCCCAGGGGATCTACGCCCAGATTTAGTTATGCTTGTGGATGAAGCTGCTCGTATGGCTCACTTCCCGTCGACAGACAGCTACTCGTGGCTCCAGCGCGACAACGCATTCATTTTTGACCGACCTGTAATGTGTCACCGCATAAGGAGACAGAAGTTCACTCGTGCTCCAATATGCCGGAAGACGATGAGTCTGGACGATGTACAGACTGTCCACTATGTGTTCGCTGCCGACAGCTTAAACAACCTGGCTCAGTGGCGGCGTGTGCTTCAGAGCTCGAATTTCTACTCACGTGAAAGCAGGTCGTCGTTGTACCGGACATCGCTGTTCGAGACGCAAAATGGCGAGTTATACTATTGGCCTCACGAACTGGTCGAGAACCTACGCTCTTCCATTATGAGGGAACAGGAGCAACAGCGAGAAGAAGCCAATGATCCGTTGTATCAGCGTCTTCGGGCCACGTTCGAGCAGCGCCAACCAGACGGCGCGCAAGGTGCTCCTCGTAGCCCGGTCCCCGAGCCTGTACAAGCTCAGGAGCAGCCGTCACAGCCCATTGACGAAGTGTCAGTCGATGAGCTGCCGCCTAACTTCCAAAGACGACCTACAC
The DNA here is from genome assembly GCA_033558005.1 of Phytophthora taxon juncus. Lineage (NCBI taxonomy): Eukaryota > Oomycota > Peronosporomycetes > Peronosporales > Peronosporaceae > Phytophthora > Phytophthora taxon juncus. The sequence goes on from JAUCEE010000017.1 coordinate 1,078,135, forward strand.
CAGTCCGAAGGCCTGATCAGTCGAGGGTGGTGCAGCCACGTGAGCAAAGCCGAGTGCAGTTCACGTCTCCACAGCCAACAAAATACGTCGAGGTGCCATTGGCAGCACAGCGACCTTATATTGACGGGCAGCAGACGAACTCCAGTGTCAGCGTCGTCAGTGGAAGCGAGCTGGACACGGCCGGTCCCGAGTTCGCGACGGGGATCCTGCTGCTGACTGACAACGACTCGCGCACCTCACAGCCGCAGCAGAGCTCGGGTTACAATCAGCAGGAAGAAGTCGAAGAAGAAGAAGAAGAAGAAGAAGAAGAAGAAGAAGAAGAGGGTAATGTCCAGGAAGAGCGATCAGAAGAGCGAACGCAGCCTTCCGAGACCGAGGCACAGGAGCGGCAGTCGTACGAGTCGCAGCCTGATCTGTGCGGCATCTGCGACGTGGCAAAACGGAATGCCATTTGCACGCCCTGCGGCCACCAAGCCGGTTGCACGGGCTGCCTCAAGACCATCATGCACACGTCCAAGGCCTGCCCCATGTGCCGCATGCCCGTGCGCTCCATCTTGAAGGTCTACGACTAACAGCAGCGTACACGTACTAGCGAGCATTAGGCCACTTCAACTTGCCCTGCATATGGTACACTGTACCACGCAAACCGGACGCAAATCCCACTTTAATCTATTTCAGCCAATCGCCGCCCACCAGCTAATTGCCCACTCCAATATCGCCAGCTCAGTTCTCTCCCAACAGCAGAAAGCAACTGGCCACCTCGGACAGCAAGCGCCAGGCCCCGTTCGTGCGTCTGCGTGGCCGTCTGCTGCCAGGAATCCTCCGTACTCGTCGCCTCAGCGTGAAGGCCCTTCGTTAGCGCTACCCAAAGGTGCCCGTGCCGGCTCTGTAGCGCCAGAATTGACCGAGAAACCGCGCGATAAAGACCTTCTCCGGCGTCATGGGGTGCTTTGGCTGCTGCCGCGGCGTCAACGCCCGCATGCTCTTCCTCATGGCGTGCGCCATGATCGAGTATATCGCGCAGACGGTGGTGCTGGTGCTGGGGCCCATGCTCACGCTGCATTTCTACCCAGAGACGTCGTTCCATCGTCTGGGTTTCTACACCGCCATCCTGTCCGGCTCGGGCTTCCTGGGCCACGCACTCAGCTGCGGCTTCTGGATCAACTTGGCGCGGTCGCTGAAGAGCAGCAAGGGCGTGATTCTGTGGGGGCTGGCCGTGACGGGCGCAGGCTTCTTCAGCTTGCTGCTGTGCAAGAGTCTGCTGGCCATGTCGCTCGTGCGCTTCGCGACGGGCCTCAGCAGCGGCGTGTTGCCCGTGGCGCTGATTGAGATCGACAACATTTGCGGCAACAGACAGACGAAGTTGGCACTGGTGACCAAGACCCTCGGTGTGGGGATTGGCGCGATCGGAACGTTTGCGTTCATTACGCTGGGATCGAAGCTGCCGTCGAGATCGAACGAGGACCCAGCCGCGAGAGACTCGTCGCTGTACTTTTACCCGTTCTGCTTCGTGTCGATTCTTGCATGGATTACAGTTATGGTGATGCTCGTGGCTCTGCGGCTGCGTAGTCGGACTTCATACACCCAGCTCGCGGAGGAGGACGACGACTTTATGAACTTTATGCCGCAAATTCAAATTGATGCACAGTCCTCACCACGTTCGTCGACCAGCCTGAATACAAGCAGCACCAGCAGCAGTGAGAGTGGCAGTCCTATGGCCAAAACTGTTGCCCACGTCAAGAATGCTTTTGAGGAAACGTTTGGGCGGACAGCGATGGGGCTTGGGATTAAGAAGGCGATGACATCACCGGCGAAGCTGGCAACAATTAAGCTGTTGGCGACACCGCAGCCACATTTCCGATTAATCCGAGGAATCCTCCCGCATTACTTTCACGGCTACACTTCGGACGGACATCTTATCGTGTGGGACTTCGTCGGCCGTGTCAAGATGGACAAACTTTACGCTGCTGGTTTTACGAGTGCTGATTTGCGTGACCACTATCGCTTCTTCTTGGCCTTTGCGCAGGAGACGCTGCTTCGCACGCCGACTCAAAAGATTGTGTACGTGGTCGATTTGGATGGCCTTTCGCTCGGCGACGCCGACGCTCGCGCAGTAGATGGCGTTTGTGCAGTTGTGAAAACGCTGCAACGTGAATTGCCGGATCGCTTACAGGCGCTTGCTGTTCTCAACGCCCCTGTGTGGTTTTCGCAAGTAATGACGAGCATTCGCCCGCATTTAGCTAAGCGGACTGCGGACAAGGTGTCATTTTTGTCCAAGGATACAGCCACTCAAGATTTGATAGCGCTCATTGGTGTCGACAGCTTGCCGCAACGCTATGGTGGACGTAATGGTGTGGAGATTGGCAAGAGTGCACAAGAACGCTCGCTGGACGATCTGCTCAAACGCACGACCGCATCATTGGAGCGCACGATTGAAATTGTAGCCACTCCGCGATCTCGCCGAACAACTGTCAGTCGCTCTCGTGCAAGTAGCATACGTTCAACACTAAGTGACGAGGGCAGTGACGAAGAAGCCTTCTTTGATTGCTCAGAGTATGGTCTCCAGGGTGTTGAAGACCTGGAGGATCAGGAGCCGGTGGTATCAGTAGTAGTGCATTCACAGTCAACTCCGTCGCCCAAGACAGAGGCTGTTGCCCGAGCCAATGCCACAAACTCTGGTGCTTATCAGCCTCTCGAGAAGAAACCCGTCCAACCAAGTGGCTCCACCCGGCCTTCCCCCAAGGTGGCGGACACTCCCGTGCCTGAGCTGGCGATAACACGTGAACCGTTAGCGTGCCTGGTGTTGCTGGTGTTCTTCTTCTGGTATCTAGTGCAACTCAGCTTCGACGAGATGCTGCCGCTTTGGTTTTTCAAGCAGAATCCTATCACGCTTGGTGGTAGTGTCCACGCCGAGCCGCTGTCGTCGAGGTCTACGGTGTCATCTATCACGCTAACGGTTGCCGGAACACTGGCGTCGCTGTCGCTTGCTGTTCTCTTGGGTCAGATTATGTCTGCTGTTCTTTGCTCTTCTTCGCGGAACTCCATGACGCCACTTGCCACGCTACGTGTTGGCCTGATTCTTCAAGTCCCCATTGTCGGCTGCTTCCCGCTCATCGATTTGTTCAAGGTGGATGAACTTCCGTTCTCGTGGTTCATGGTGGTTGGTGTGCTCGTTGTGAAGCAGCTTGTTGCTGGTGTGGCGTCGCACGGCATTATGGCTCTGCTTGACAACTCAATCGCTGTCGATCGGCGGCTAGCTGTTCATCGCGCGGCCCAACGCGTTCGGTACGTGGCTCACTTCATCGCGAGCGCTGCGGCACCGGCACTGTTCGCTCTGCTGGGCTACTTCGAGCAAGCGTTTCCGTTTGACCAGAGTCTGCTCTACTTCGTGCAAGCACTGGGGCTTGTCTTCTTACTGTTCTTCTCGATCGCTATCCCGAGCCGAATGAACTTCCCGGTGCTCTTCAGCATGGGCAAGCGGTGATCTATCCTTGCGGACGAAGCAAGCGCTCACATGTCAGTCGTAGGCTCTATCTAATACTACCCGCAATAAATGAAAATCGACTCATTGATAGTGTAAGCATACATTCGTGGGGGCTTGCAGTTTGCTAGGATCGATATCTACATTGCTACTCGCTGACTTGACTCCTATAGTGGATCCTCCGGCGCTACTCGGTTCGCTAACGCAAAACGTTCCCAAAGCCATACGGGCTCTGATCTTAAAACGCCAGCCAAGAACGCTCGGTCACTAAAACGCGTCTTGCCAGCCGCGCTCTATGATGTTCAGAACGCACCGTCCTTTGCGGAGGGCTTAAACGTCGCCATACCGGAGCGCTGGTACTCGATGAGCACGCCAATAAGCACGATGTTCAGCAGCACGAGCGGGTAAAACTGCATGTAGTAAATGACGTCCCAGTGGAATATCGCCAGGAAATACGTCAGGTAGACAGCAGTGATGTGGGCGCTGATGCCGAGGAACGACGCCACGCGCACGAGTCCGCCGAACTTCTGGCGGTACGCGTTGTGGTACTCGCTGGTGCACGATGCCAGGAGAGCCTGGCGGTCCAGCTCTGCCTGAGACGCAGCGTCCGACGTGAAGGAAGCCTGTACAGTCAGGTACACCGAGTAGATGCCGAGCAGGATCGTGTCCAGCGCGCACGCCGACTGCTTGCGCGCGGCACGGTACTCGGCGCGCACACTGGCGACGGTTTCGCCGTCACACTCGGACTGCGGGAGCGCGTTCTCCATGTAGACGTTCTTGATCTTGTCGTAGATGATGGCGTGCAGCCAGAGCGACATGCCGGCCCAGAAGCCGAGGTGGAAGTACCAGATGCTGCCTCCGTAGTGGTGCTGCATGACATCGCCCATGATCCAGAAGTTGGGGGCGATCACGAGGCCGTCCACGACGCCGTCCAGGATGCGGCCCGTGCGCGTGCCGCGCTTGCAGAGGCGCGCGACCTGTCCGTCCGTGCAGTCCGAGACGATCCAGGCGAACATGAAGATCCCGGCCGCCAGCAGCGAGTGCGACGGCTCCCAGGCCAGCGGGTAGTGGAACTCCGAGTCGTAGAGGCACATGGCGGCGGCCCAGCCCAGGAAGAGTCCGAAGATCGTGATCTGGTTGGGCGTGATCACGAAGGGCAGGTAGCTCACGATCACGGCGGGCACGGCGGCCAGCCGGCGGTGCCAGTAGTAGTCGATGAGCTCCTCCACGTCGTACATCTTGGTGCACGTGGCCTTCTGGTAGCGCTGCAGCACCGTCTCGTGCGGGTCCTCCTTGGGGAAGGCCTCGGACGAGGACGCGGGCGCGAGCTTCATGGTGTCGGGCTGCTCGTCGCCGCTGTTGGTGGGCGAGTTGGAGCGCGAGCGGTGCTTCACGCTCTTGGACACGTTGATCGTGGCGCCGTACATGTCTTCGTCCTTGGTGTCCACCTCCGGGTGCATCGCCATCTGCGCCATCGACTGCCGGGTCCTGCTCAACGCCGTAATCTGCAAATGAGGCTGGGCGGCTGGCTGGGTTTCGAGTGACGCTCGAGGGCGCCTCGAGTTTCACCCCTTCTTTCCCTCGAGGACGTGTCGCATAGCAGGCGCCAAAACGTAGGGCTGCGCGCGAGGTAATCCGGTGACATGCCGGCCGTATCTCCTAGCGGATTGGGCGCTAAATAGGGGCGTTTCGCCGCGAGTTACGGATGGCACTTGCGATCAGTATGCGCGGGCGGTTGCGGTGCACGCAGTAATCGGAGTGGAAACGGCAAAGAGCACGCGTTAATCAGGATTCAAAATGTAGGTAAACTCACTGCACCTAGACTTGAACAGCTCGCGCCGATAGCGGATGCCGGCGGAAGGCAATTGGCGCTCGGCGACATACACTGCGCGTATGTCGCTCGTTTCGTGTGGCCAGCGGAGATGGCCCCGCTGCCGCTAAGAAGTTAGTGTTACTGCGGCGTCTATCTGGGCCACGCTGCAGTGAGTCGTGGCTTCGCCCCGGAACGGCGACCACTCTGGCCACGCTTGATTTTCGCTAGCCTAATGGCGCACGGGGGCAACCTGGTTTTCCAACTGCAGCAGGATTTGATGATGGCGAGTGCTTCACGTCCCACAATCGGCCGCGGTCGGTGGTCATTAGGCCGGAAATCTCGTCGTCGCGCGCTCGGAGCTGCGTGTTCTGGTCGGCTTTACCCGGTGCTTCACGGGCTCCGCGCCGACCTGTTCTTGGGCACCGGGCGTGTCCTTGCCCCTTCCCGACCCGCCCAATGGCGCGTCGCCAAGTGGATTGAAGTGCCCCGAGCATCCCGTTGCGGTTTCATCAGTACCGCTGCAGCGGCGCCGGCGGCAGATCCACTCGCGCATTGCCAACGCCGCCATGCCTCCGCCAACCTGTAGCTTGCTTCGAGCAGACTTTCTTCGCGCTGGGACACCGCCTCGCCGCATTGGGACAACGCTGCTGACGCCGGCGATTGCCCGCCACTCAGCCCACCATTCCGAAATCCGACGCTATAGACACGGCTGTAGCAAGTTTAGCATGAGATGGGGCGCGCGGGCGAGCTGCCACGTACCCCCGCGCCAAGCAGCTCGAGCTGCGTGTATGTCGGCGAGCTCGAGCACTCAGCGACTTGAGGAGAGAGCGGAGACAGCGAGCGAAAGCGGCGCCAGCCAGCGGCGACGTGTGTAGGACGCGACGTCGGACTTGCCTGCGAGACATGACCGCGGCTCGTAATCAGGCGGCCCCTGTCTGTCTGTGCAACGCTAGGTCGACTGGAAGGGGGCAACGGTGCCGGTCGGTGTGCTTTGGCGCGGCATAGATCGCCGAGCGCGGCCTTGGCGCCGTTCTCCGTTGCAGTTGTCGCTGCTGTCGCTTCGTGAGCTCCGATCTACAGGATAGCCACCTGCTTGAAGTGCCATTGTTTCTCCGTGTTGTCGGCGCGTATGGTTCGTCCACACGACGTTATCACAATTATCCGGTCGTCCAGGCCAGCGCTTTGTCGTCGCGGTGCTTAATTCTCGGCACAGGTTTGCTAATACCGACCACAGCAGTGGTGTATGGCTGGTCAACATCTTCTGCAGTTCGACAAGAAGCGGCATGGAGACGAATCTAGAGCGGCGGTCTAAGTGCTCTGGTTAACTTCCCGCGCTTTGAACGACTTCGCAACTTCTCCGCTGCGCTGGAGCGCCGACCCGGTATGACCTTTGGAAGGCCAGCACGGAACCCGGTGGTGGCTGTCTTTGCCGTTTGTTGCTTGGTAGGAGTAACAACAGCAGCTGGAGGCGTACTATCGGCTACTTTACCTCCTCCATCTTTTGCGACTGCTGCAAGGGACGACGAGCCCGCCTTCTTCGCACTTGTAGCAAGTCGTTGCCAAAACTCCTCGGTATGGTAAAGAAAGATACCTGGAAGAGAGATCATGGAAATGGCGATAGCCCCGAGCGACCACGCCTGCTTTAACGCGCAAATGAGAATAGGGAACTACCTGTTGGGTGAGCAGGGCTTGCATGTTCGTACCTCGAATACTGTTGTCTCGCCGGGATCATCGATAATCGTAGCAGCAAGGGCGAGAATACTGCTCCACAGCGCCATTAATGCACCATACAAACGAAGTCCATTCACCTAACCGAACAAACCACATCGGACAACAAATTCAGTTTAACGATGCAGTCTGTCAGCAAACAACAAATAGTCGCACCAGCGAATGCACGCAGGGTCTAATCTTCACAGTCATGACACCAAGGATCAATCTGCATAATCGCTCCATCAGTTACGTTCAACACAATCGATTCGCAAGAAAACCTCCTCACTCACGAGACGAAAGTACAACTCGCGCAAAGTAACAGCGCATTGGCATTGACCGAGCCCACGACACTCTACACAAGAAAAGCACACGTTAAAACCGGAATTATCCGTCAACCAAGCATCAATGAAACTTTCAGCTGATACCATCGCTAGTGGTGCTTTGAGTATTTGTGCACATCGTGTGTATCGAACGTGCGTCCACAACGTCGGCTCTGGTGGCGTCGATTCACAGTTAAGTTGTATCGTGATGACAGAAGTCGTGAAACAGAAGTTTAGCAGCATGAAGCTTCCAGCTATGACAAAGCCGCCTTGCAACAAAGTGAAGCACGATCCATCCAAAGAAGGCAGTGTCATTTCAGAGCCATCCGTCTTCTTGTATCCAATAACCGCACACTCCAGTGGCAGCAACAATCCGATCATCACAGGTAGCGCGAGCCATTCGCTGTACAAACGCAGCACAAGCGTGCAGAGATCCTCAGCGGGCGAGTTCTTTGGCTGAGGCTTAAACAGTGGGAATCGCTTCGCTCCCAAAATGCATGCCGCTATTAGGACGCCAGGGACAAATCCCAACGACAGATACAGCATCAATCTCGGGAATTGACTTGGCTCAAGGTGACTCCATATCGGGTACAGCAATGAAAGTCGCAGCATCTTTGCCATTCCTCGGCTTGGTTTTGGCCAGGGCACGACGGGCAAAAAGACCAGAGCTGTCAGTTGCACCCATTGAACAAGTTCCAAAAAGACTACCATGACGATGAAAGTGTTCTCGATAAGATGGTGCTTCGCTGGTTTGGTTGGCATTCCCTTGCGCGTTGGTCCACTCCACCTGCCACGTAAAAGCCGACTCCAATATGATTGCCCCCGTAAAATTTCCCACTTCCTTGGGAATGCAAACGCATCCTGTTTTGCTTGCGGAAATCGCAGCCACGTGAGAGTTTTCGAAGTCACGAGCACACCGACACCCAACAAGATGAGGATCAGAGCGCACGCCACGGGCAGCTCCCAGTAGAGCAATTCCTCTCGAAAACTGCACTGCGAGCCAGAGTAGCTCGCGTAGCAGCGGCAATATTCGATCGCCGCTCCATCTACCGCCTCCACCACGCAGTCGCCATGCAGACACACTGCGTCAATCGCGCCGCACATTGCGCGTCGTTTGAAGATCCTCTCACCAGCTGTACCAATAACCGGGTACACTTCATAATTCTGTGGCATTAGTCGTTCGGTGACCTTACCACTCTGATTAGAGCGGTAATAAACAGCCATCACATGATTTGCCACCAATCGCCGCGTCACGAGGACTGGCTGACAGTAGCCATTTCTCTCGCGCATACAGAAAGCAAGATACGCCCCAGCTCCAGCATGGTGCTCACCAGGTCCGCCGCCGCGGCGCCCAAGCCCGTGGAGGCCCGCAGCGAGGCGCCCCAGCCCGCGCCCGAGGCCCAGGCCAAGACGCAGAGCTACCGCTACGTGACGGTGGACGGCGTTAAGCACATCCTGGCCTACCGCTACAGCGGCAGCGACGCGTCGCTCATGTACAACCACGTGATCTCTCCGCTGGCGCAGTGGCTCGTGGACAACGTGCTGTCGCCGCGACTGGCGCCCAACGCCATCACCATCGGGGCGCTGTCGCTCGTGATCCTGTCGCACGTGATCATGCTCTGGTGAGGACTGCAGCGCTCGGTGAAGAGACACTGGGCACAGGACACTGACGGCTGCTGGTTCGTACGCAGGTACTCGCCCAACATGGTGGAGGAGGCCCCGCGATGGGTCTACGCCAACGCTGGCTTCTCGCTGCTGTTCTACCAGATCCTGGACGTTGCAGACGGCAAGCAGGCGCGCAAGACGGGCAACTCGTCGCCGCTCGGACTGCTTTTCGACCACGGCTGCGACGCTCTCAATGTGGTTGTCAGCGCGTGCACGTTCGCGTCGACGATTATGCTCGGACCGACGTATTGGGTACGTTGATGTGGTAATGGAGTGTGGAGCTCAGTGGTGGTACTAATATGCTGATTTCGCTGCTTGGTTTTGCTAGTCGCTACTGATTTTCCTGGCGCCAGCGATGGTCTTCTTCATGGCCACGTGGGAGGAATACTACACCGGCACGCTAGCGCTTCCGATCATTAATGGACCGAATGAGGGCCTGTTGATCATGTACTCGATCTACATTGGCACGGCCATCGTGGGACCTGCCGTGTGGACGCAGCCGAACATCCTCTTGCCGCAGCTGAACAACAACCACGTGTTCGTCTTGATCACGATCACGAGCGCACTTGGACAGTGCCTCTTCAGTGGTACATTGTTGATACGGCTATGAAGTTGCCGGAAGTTGAAGGAACTGATGTGCGCGTTGTGATTTTTACTGTCGTGCAGCTGTGGTCGCTATCCGCTCCATGGAAAGCAAAGCGAAGGATGGCGCTGCAGCTCTGATCGGTACCACTCCCTTCATCGCTCTCGTTATCCTGTCTGCGCTTTGGGTACTGTGGTCGCCATCGGATGTGTTTACGGATCACCCACGTCTCCTCATCTGGACTGTGGGGCTCGTATTCGCTAAGGTATGCCTTCATGGAGAGAAATTGGTGAGCGCATTAATGCTAACCAACCTTGTTGCTTCCGTCTTTATATTAGATGGTGATGCACATGATGCTCTCACACATGTGTGAAGAGCCATACTGGCTGCTACGCAAGACCTTCCTGATCCAACTTGCTGTTTCCTTCTTGCTGGTGGCTGGCGTTGTTCCTTGGGTACGTTGTCACAAACGTTAGCGATAGAGCGTCTTCGATTTTAACTTGAACTTGTTGGTTCCTGTACAGGGTCGTGAAAGTTCTGTGGTTGAGCTCTTTTTCGTGATCTCACTATCGGCGTACGTGCACATGATCTATTTCCTTTCGACTGAGCTCGCCACGGTCCTTGGCATTCGCATCTTCAAGGTGAAGCAGGGATAGAGTTATGTTCACATTCAGTAGGTTTCACATCATTACTACTGTATTGAATATGTGAACTTTTAGCATCTCTCGTGGATTCATCTTTTTCAGGCAAAGTATAGTTTCACGTGGCGCTTTCTTTAATGCAATGTGAGAAAGAGAACTGATGAGCGTATAATAGTAGTAAAGCATTAGATGAGCGGGTGGCACTGCTCCATCACCCCGCAATCTCCAAAATTCATGATGAGGAACCCTAGTGCTACAGAAATGACCCCAAGCAACACTGCGATGATGAAGAGGAGCGTGTTCCGTTGCGACTTGCGGCCCTGCCCAAAGTCGAGAAATCATGTTAAGATTCAGCAACAAAATAAAAGAAGGTGAATTTAACGTACTACTAGTCGAGGCTGAGTCATGGGCGTCTGAAGCTGGTTAATCCGCTTGTCTAGCAGTTGGTAGCGCTGCACCATGTTCTTGACCGCTTCTTGCAGCTCCTGCTGCAGCTTTTTCACCGAGTCGGACAACAGCTCTGCGCGCTCGTCACGCATTTTTCCACTCGCGACAACGCTGATAATGTCCGCCTTGATCTGCGAGATCTCAATCGCCCGATCCTGCTCTTGCAGCTCTGCGTCATATTTGCGGCGTTTGCTGTCCGCTTCCAGCTCGCTCAACTGCTCTCGTTGAACGCGCAGCTCATCCAGCATATCTTCGTGCAGGTTCGCGACGTCGTCGTTATTCTGAGACTGTCCTGACTGCAGTAGTTTGCCTTGCACGATCTGTGAAAGCTGATGGTTTAGATTCTCCAGTGACGGAAAGATGCCGCTCGCCTGCTTGTCAAACTCTGCCTGGTTCCTCAACAGCTCATCTTTCTGCTGCACAAGCTGCGCGATCGTCTCCTCCATCTGCCTCACGTACGTGTGGAGATCCTGGTGCGTCCTCTCCCCAAACTCCCCTACATGTTCCTGCTCAAAGTCATGGCCCACATCCAGTCGCCTCATGCTGCCGGACCTTGGCGGCGATGGCGGCACTGCCGCTTCATCGTCCGTGACATTGTCAAAGTTCAGTGCCTGCTGCACAAAGTCCGTCGAGTAGTCTCTCAGGTCTTTGGCGGTGGTGCGCCGCGGCGTCGTGTTGGCTCGAGTCCTGCCTTCGGGACTCATCCTGGCTCTGCCAGAGCGCGGAGCCGCTTCCTCCGTCGCCGGCCACTTGTGCTGCTCGTCCGAGAGCTCGGCCAGCCGCATGCGGTCCGAGCGCGCGGAGTCTTCCGTGCGCGAAAGTTGCAGCAGCCGCTCGCCCGACGCGCTGCGGGGCTGCGGCGTGTTGTAGCCGCCGGTATCGAGCGCGGCGTCCGGCTTGGCGCCGCTGCCGGTCGTGCGGCTCCGCGTGCGCGTGGCGGGCCCGTCGCTCTCGCGGAACAGGCGGTCGCGGTCGTCCTGGGCCATGATCTTGTGCAGCTGCGACAGCTCGGAGCGCGCCTTGGAGATGCGCTCGTTCAGGCGCGCGTCGTCCTCCTTGGAGCCGAGGCCGGCGTCGCTGGACATGGCGGCGGGCATCAAGTGAGCTGCTCGCGCCTGGCGTAACGGGAAGTTTCCTTTTTCAAATTACACTCGCAACGAGCAACTAGTCATACAGAGGAGAAGAGAGGGTTGCTGGATCAGGGGGCAAATGTTGCGTTCAATGCGTCATTTGTTGCAACGGAGACTGTACCAGACACCTGGTGGACAAGGTGGCGTGGGCCTTCAACATGCCTTTAACTCCTCGCCGTGACAACATCAGCGTGCAAGTGGTGACGAGTGAACAGATAGCATGCGGCAAGCTTCTTCACTTACGTCATTTTAGCTACAAGTAGGTCTCGTAGGACTATTACTCCTCGAACGAGTCTGGCATCGGCTCGTCCGCTGGTGCTGCCGCAGCGGCTTGGCCAGAAGCTCCTTCCGCTGCGGCGGCCGTTACGATGGACAGCGACCGTGTTGAAGGTGGAGCGGCCATCTTCTCCTCTAGTGTTTGTGGCGCTGCAGGCTGCACTCAGCACAGAGTTGACCGTTAGTCAGAAGATGTGAGCTCCAGGACACCTGCAAGCCAAATATCAAAGCTTACCGGTGTTGCATCCAGTTGTGCGAACAATTCCTGCCGCAAATTATCGTGAGCTGGGTTATGCTTCGTGAAGCGGATTGTAGAGCCCTGCTCGTTGGTGTACACGCTCGTGAGTGACTCGTCCACACACTCTTCGACCTTGTTCACATAGTTTTCCGGATCATGGCGGAACCTACGCACGTTACCACCACAACAACATTCCAATCACCACGTGCAACTCTTCTTTTTCCTTCGCAACGATTTCCACTTACATATCCAGCGCGGTGCCGTTCGCAACCGTGGCTAGCTCCGGGAAGTCCTTCATGTAGAAAATGCCCTTAAGGTAGGTAAGCACTGCCACCATGTAATGCAGCTCTGGGTCCCATTCTGGAAACTTCGGCTTCAGGTCCAGCTCCTTCGTGTCTTCGTACACGTACGGATGGAAGACGTTGGTGTTGAACACGATGCGAGGATACGTGCCCGGCCCATTGTAGCTGCATCACACCAACCACACGTCAGACACTCCTCGTCGCCCAGCATATGAACACATCACGTACCTCTCAGGCAAGAAGATGGTAAACTTGAAGACGCCGTTGCGGTACAGCCCTGCGTGGATGAAGATGGCGCCGTACCAAATGCGCGAGTGGTCGAAGCTCGGCAGCACGTAGATGCCGCTGGGCACGTGCTGGCGCAGGTGCTTGTACTCGATCATGAGCCCGTAGTCCTTCATGGTCTGGGACCGGTACTTCTGCAGGGACGACATGGGGCCATCATTGCCGCCCTGCTCGCTGGTGGTCTGTGTGTCTTCCGGCGTCTCATGTGGCGACGGCTGCGAGCTGCCAGTGCAACAAAAAGCAACAAAATTTTTATGCAATTTGCTCTCCAGAACATGCCGAAGATAACGGTCGCTAGTGGAAGACCCTGGAGGCTACGTGGGCGGGGCTACGTACGCGTCCGAGGAGGCCTTGAGTCTCCGTAGCATCGTGTCGTTCTTCCCTTTCGAGCAGCTCTTTTCGGTCTAGTTCGTACTTAATAGAGGTGCGTACCAGTCGCACTTAGTCGAAGGCTAGTGTACCAGCTCGTCCGCGAACAGCTCCATCAGCCGCGAGCATGACGGGCATCGAGCGCTACGGGTCGTCGGGCGCCCACACCGTGGAGGGCAACGTGGCCGGCTCCAAGGCCGCCAAGCTGGCCAAGCAGCGCGAGAAGCAGCAGCAGGAATACGAGGCCAAGCGCCAGGACATCGAGAAGACCAACCGCCGCGGGACGCGCATCGACGCCAACTTCCAGTCGCACAAGGACGACGACGAGAGCGAATTCAAGGCACGTTAACGAGCAATTGCCTGTGGATTTTAGAGGACTTTTTGGTGAATTATCTACTTACTCGAGCTGTGCAGCGCCAAACGGTGGGACTGGTGACTGCAGAGGAGTTCCGAAAGAAGCGCGAGGACCTACAGAACCGCAAACGCGCTCCCGTCGACGTGCAGTGCGTGCTGTAGCTCAAGTTGAAGCAGCTAATTTTTTGTTGTGATGGTAGTTAACATGGGTAAGCTGTGGATGTTAATCTTGACTACAGGTCGGAGGAGCAGCAGAAAGAGCCGAAGAAGAAAAAGAAACGAAAAGCGAAGAAGATGGGACCGCTGTCGTTCGATATTGACGGAGGTGACGATGGTGCCGACGAAGAGATACCTGTGAAGTCTAAGCGTGTGAAGAAGAGTATCAAGAACCCTAACGTCGAGACCGACTTTTTGCCGGACAAGGAACGGGCAAAGGAGGAGGCACGCGAACGACAGCGGCTTCGCGAAGAATGGGAAGCGGAGCAGGAACGAATCAAGAGTGCGTGATCATGGAAGCGTTTGTGGCCTCACTGTACGAATTGCTAATGCTGTTTATTTTGTGCCGCCAGATGAGGATGTTGCGGTGACGTACAGTTACTGGGACGGCTCTGGTCACCGACGGGAGATCACGGTACGTGCTTATGCGACTTTGAACGTGCATTCCCGTTCAGCTTGTTTACGGGTAGTTTTGGATAGGTTCCGAAAAAGACTACAATTGGCAAGTATCTTGAGCTTGTTAAGCAGCAGTTAGTGACCGAATTCGCCGAGCTGCGAGGCGTTGGTGCTGAGAATCTGATCTACATTAAGGAAGATCTGATCATTCCCCACGTAAGTCTTCTTGCTGAATTGGCAGCAGGATAGGATCTAACGTTTTGTGGGCTGTTTGTTTTTTCAGCATTACTCGTTCTACGATCTGATCGTAACTAAAGCTCGCGGAAAAAGTGGGCCACTCTTTCACTTTGATGTGCACGATGATGTCCGCCTCGTTCAGGACCGGCGAGTTGAGAAGGACGAAGTGAGACTCTGCTCTTGTTTAGTGTAAGCTTGCATGATGAATTGTTTCTAATGAGTTCCTTGTGTTTTTAGTCACATCCGGGCAAAGTTGTTGATCGTCATTGGTACGAGAAAAACAAGCATATTTTCCCTGCCAGTCGCTGGGAAGTGGTAAGGAAACCTCACATCACATGCTCAATATCGCTTTAGCTGACCGATCGCGACTGATGCACGTGTGTTTTGTGTGAACCGTAGTATGACCCTAACGTTGTCCGCGAGAAATACACGATCCACGGTGACTAAGCTTGCAAGTCGGACCATGTTTTCACCCCGTTCTTGCCGTGAGGCGCATCAAAAACAGCCCACACGGCAGAAAGGATGATAGCAAGCAAACTAATGAGAAGATGCTTTGACTGATGTTTGGAAACCCGAACTCACATTTGATAACCTAAAAAGCGAGATCAAACTGGCAACGGAAAGCAAATCGCAATAAAAGATGATACAAGCATAGTCAACAGCAGCAGCTGATTGACGAGTAGCCCAGCCCAATTGCCTTCGCGCAAAATCTGCATTTAGCTGTCTTGAACTCGAGGCAAGCTGAGCAACCTCAGATGTGGTGCGTCTATTCATCCTCGTCGGATTGAATGAACTTGGAGTAAGACGTGTTCTGGCATTCACCGTTGGCATCGAATACCGCCTTGTAAAATGAGCCATCAGCTCCCACAACTAATAACGCGAACGTAGCATATCTGAGTCAGCCCCCATAAAAAGCCGTTAACCAATATTAGGTTACGCGGCACTCACCAACGATAGTGTTCTTCTCCGTGCCAAACGCACAGATCGTTCGGGTTTCAGGTACACGGAACTGCGCAAAGCTCCACTCTGAGCTAAAGTACTTCGGTAGAAGACCTCGCATGAAAGACAAACTAGCAAAAAGCGCAATCAAACATATGAGACCTCTAAATACACAAAATAAACGATAATACCCAACGATGTGCAACAGTACCTGGACTTGGAGTTTTCAGTTCCGTCTTCGTCTCCACTGCGGGGGGCACTTCCTGCCGAGTAGTGTGAAGGAATGCTTTGCGACGGAACGTTTCCCATGGTAGTAGGGTCGGACGAGAAACTGTGGCCAGATCCCTCAGCCGTCAGTGAAAACACGTGCACTGTACCCTTGTCACTTGAACACGCAAGCAAAGGTGCAGTTGGACTAAAGCAAATGCTGTAGATTTCCGCACGATCCGCTCCACGACTACACAGCAAGTACACAATCTTGCGTCAGCAACACCGTTGTACAACAACACCCGATTGTGTACTTCACTCACCGCAACTCCTGGGTGATCTGACCACTCTGGGTGTCGAAAATACGAATGAGCGTTCCCTTGTCCGAGGCTGTCGCTAGACGCGTACCATCGAGATTTAAGCAGATCTGCAAGCAGCAAAAGTAGTTCCAGTTTAGTGCGTGATTTGCATCTAGAATAACCAAGCAAAAAACGAACCTGAGAAAGCTCGGCTTCATGGGCAGTGATCAAGGTCGTTTTTCGCAGATCGTACAGCTCAATACGGACCGTACCGCGCGTTACGCCCGGGCAAGCCAACACCGTGTTGGACGGATTCGGGCACAGCGCACACAAACCCTTTGGGTTGGCAATCGTCTCGATGTGGTCCACCAACTTCAAGTCCGCTGTAGGATTCCAACAAGTCATGGTCAGCTAAGTCCAACACTAAGAAACTTCAACTCATGCTACGTACAGAAGTTGTAGACATAGATCTTGTTCTGCAGCACCACCACCACACTGCACCACACAAACTCCATGAGAAAGGGAGAAAAATACACTGTCGCCACACCTGCATCCTACCGGTCGCGACGCAGCTTGACCGCCTTCACCTCGCTGCGGAAGCTGAGTTCTCCGATGTTGCGGCTCTGGTGGTCGTCCCAGATCATAACCTGGAAGAGCGTCACGGCGTCAGCATCACCTGCAGTGTAGCCAGCTCTGCCGCCCGCCGCACCTTGTTAGGAGGGTATCTCGGATTGCGTCCGCCGCCGACGATGGCCAGGATGTTGCAGCGGAAGAGCATCTCCACGATGCCGATGCCGCCATTGGAGAAGTCTGCAACACACCGTAAGCCAGCAGCTGCAACTCACGCCTCTCGACGGCACGCACCTCGGTGGAACGTCTCCTTGAACGGGTCGCAGTTGAAGATCTTGAAGCCCGAGTCGGTGCCGCAGGCGAAGCAGCCTGCAGAGAGGGAGAAAAGTGTCAGAACGCCGAGCTTTTTGCGCTCCGCACGGGGACCAGAGGCCGCGCACCGCTGTCCTGGTTGAACCCCACGAAGAGGAGCTCGTTCTGCTGCTCGCGGCTGAGGTTCATGGCCGACATGGCGCTGGAGGGGGCGGGAGGAAGACTCGGCACTGGGCTCGACCTCTGGCGGCGGCGTCTTCGCAGATTTTCTGAGTCTTCGGGAGAGAAGGATGCGGAGCGGGATGGGTGACGGCGTGGTCAGTATGCGGCGGGCCCGCGGGATCGGGACAGGTCACACTACGTCACTATTGTGGAATCCCGCTCCCGCGCTTGGGGCAAGTTGAAGTGCCTCGGCCAAGTGAGCCGAAGAGCTGCCACTCGTTGCTGCCAGCTGGCCCTGCAGGTGTTCATGCGCGACTTTAAGAAAAAACAACGGACGAGTTGCTCACGGTGGTGGGCTACTCTTTCGCAGGTTTGGCAATTTGTGGTGGCAAATTGCAGTCCGTCTATCGATGTTATGTGTTGCGTGTACCCCTACATTCTCTACAGAACTCACTGTGCTAGGGGCATTGAATCCACGCTCGAGTCGAAGCCTGCATACTGACACGCACTAATTAGTCTGCATGTTATACTGAATCGACTCCAGTTCATTGGCTCGACGAGATAAATGATCTTCCTTACAAGGAAGGAGGATAGAGTTGAAAGTCTTACGTCTATTTCGACGTGCTCGCTTGCATTATTGAAGCGACTAACATTACGGCTACTAAACATCAAAGAGAAAGCTGCTTAGGGCATCGAGTCCTCGGGGCGCTTGATGATCACCGTCTTGTGCTCCAGGTAGTTGCGCAGGCCCAGTTCGCCGTTCTCACGGCCAATGCCAGAGTCCTTGAAACCGCCGAACGGAGTGTTCGAGTCGAACACGTCGTAGCAGTTCACGTACACGGTACCCGTGCGGATGCCGTTGGAGATCTTGATGGCGTTGTCGATGTTGCTCGTGACAACACCGGCGCCCAGACCGTAGACGGAGTCGTTGGCACGCTCAATGACCTCGTCGATGGTCTTGAACTTAAGAATGGACATGACGGGGCCGAAGATCTCTTCGCGAGCAATAGTCATGTCGTCCTCAACATCAGCGAACACGGTGGGCTCGATGAACCAACCCTTGTCACCGTGACGCTCGCCACCAGCGAGCAGCTTAGCACCCTCCTTCTTACCCTCCTCAATGTAGCCCAGGATCTTTTCGAACTGGGTCTCGTCAATCTGCGAGCCCTGGTCGGTCTTAGGGTCGAACGGGTCGCCAACCACACGCGCGTTTGCCGCTTCGACCGTACGGCGCACGAACTCATCGTAGATGCCCTCCTGGACGTACACACGGGTACCAGCAATGCAGCACTGGCCCTGATTCATGAACAGACCCAGCTGAGACTGCTGGATGGCGAGGTCAATGTCAGCATCATCGAGGATGATGTTAGCCGACTTGCCACCGAGCTCGAGAGTGATACGCTTCAGGTTGCTCACGTGCGAGGTGCGCATGATCTGGTACCCGACTTCCGTCGATCCGGTAAATGCGACCTTGTCCACGTTAGGGTGCTGGGCAAGGTGGCGGCCGGCCTCGGCGCCAACGCCAGGCACGATGTTCACCACACCCTTAGGGAAACCAGCCTCCACGATCAGCTCACCGACACGCAGCGCAGACAGAGGAGTCTGCTCCGCGGGCTTCAGCACAATGGTGTTGCCGGCAGCGAGAGCGGGGCCCAACTTCCACGCCATCATCAGCAGCGGGAAGTTCCACGGGATGATCTGAGCGCACACACCAACGGGCTCAGCCTTGGTGTAGCAGAGGTAGGGTCCCGACACAGGAATGACGGATCCGTGGATCTTGTCGGGCCAGCCCGCGTAGTAGCGCAGAGTCTTGATCACAAGTCCCAGGTCGGCAGCTTTGGCGACGGTGCACGGCTTGCCGTTGTCGAGCGCCTCCAGCGCAGCAAGCTCGTCGATGTTCTCCTCGATGAGCTCAGCCAGACGATAGATGAGCTTGCCGCGGTCCTCGGCCGACATGGTGCGCCACGGGCCCTCGAAGGCAGCACGGGCAGCAGCCACAGCAGCGTCAATGTCGGCAGTGCCGCCTTCAGCCACATCGGCGATCTTCTCCTCGGTGGCGGGGTTGAACGTTTCGAAGGTGTTGCCCTTGACGGAAGGCACGAACTCGCCATTGATGAGCAGGTTGGTCTGCTTGACCGGCACCTGCGCCGAGAAGTGGCGCGACAGCAGCAGCGGCGAGGCCTTGGCGGCGGTCGCAGCGGACTTGACGGCGAAGGCGCTGGCCTGGACGCGGGGAACTTGACGCAAGATGTGGCGCTGCATTGTTCGGAGGTCGATTGGGCTCACTTGCTTGGCACGAAGAAAATTGCAGAATGAGCAGTTGTGGCGCCGACTGCGAGCCACGTCAGAAATCCTTTGCTAACGGCGCGTTGAAGCCCTCTGCCTGCCACAGTGCGCAGTAGCCTCGAGGCATGGGATCAACAGGCAGGCTTTTTACCGTCAGTGATCGCAATCACCGTCGTTTCACACGACCGATTTATTTTTCACATTTATGTGCTACGAGAAGGTATACGTTTCTGTAAGTCGA
Source organism: Phytophthora taxon juncus (assembly GCA_033558005.1). Classification (NCBI taxonomy): domain Eukaryota; phylum Oomycota; class Peronosporomycetes; order Peronosporales; family Peronosporaceae; genus Phytophthora; species Phytophthora taxon juncus. The sequence continues at coordinate 1,097,614 of JAUCEE010000017.1, forward strand.
TACAAAAGATAAATACCTGTTGATAACAAATAGTAATTGAGCTACTTAATTTTGCGGAGAATAGGTTGTGGGATGCGGTCTCATCACTCAAAACGCAAGCGCCTTCAACGTCGACTGGAAAATAAAAGAGTCGAATCGAGGGAAGGCCAAATCGCGCCCGGAAAGCACGCCGACGCCGATACGGAGCGACCACGTGGCCGACCGCGTGCCACTTTAGCTACCCACGACACGAGGCGGGGCAGCGAGGTCAGGCGAGGTCACTGACCAACAAGCTGCGTCGCGCGTTGCAAGCACTCCGCTCGTGCAGTTGTGAAACCCACAGTGTTGATACCGTTCGCGTTCACTCGAATCGGTTCGAACGAAAGTTTTGCCGGCGGTCCGCTGTGCTGCGAACCCGCTCTGTTAAACGCAGTTGGCGGCGGCCATCTGCCCACGGCGGCAAAACTTGGGTACACACCGGTGATGGAAGCCTCCAGCGAACCGGGTTGCTGTCGGAACTACAACCTGCGCAGTCCAAATCGTGCGAGAGCAACTTGCGTGTCGACGGATGAACTGTGAACGAAACATACACCCAGCCGATTGTTCAGCTGAAGCCATGTTGAAGATTACGGCATCTCTTTGATCACCGAAAGTCGGATCGCTGGAACTGGAGACACGATTCCATTGCCGATACTATAACCCTCGGAACTCGCTGCGCGAAATCGAGCATGCTGCAACAAATACATAACTCGAATACTTCAGCCTGCCATCATAAAGTACACCCAAACTGTTTTTTTTTTTCTTCTACAAACGAAGCTCACGGATCATACAGTATCGATCGAACATCACCAACTTGAAATTGCAACTTCTTGAGTGTATATTTGCGCGCGCTTTCTTCAGCGCGGTGATGGTTCGATCAAACTACTACTAGTATGGTATAACAACAAACAACCGTTTCACTTACGGCATCGAGTCCTCGGGGCGCTTGATGATCACCGTCTTGTGCTCCAGGTAGTTACGCAGGCCCAGTTCGCCGTTCTCACGACCAATGCCAGAGTCCTTGAAACCGCCGAACGGAGTGTTCGAGTCGAACACGTCGTAGCAGTTCACGTACACGGTACCCGTGCGGATGCCGTTGGAGATCTTGATGGCGTTGTCGATGTTGCTCGTCACGACGCCACCACCAAGACCGTACTCCGAATCGTTGGCGCGCTCAATGACCTCGTCGATGGTCTTAAACTTGAGGATGGACATGACGGGGCCGAAGATCTCCTCACGGGCAATGGTCATTTCGTCGGTCACATCGGCGAACACAGTGGGCTCAATGAACCAACCCTTGTCGCCCTTACGGTGACCGCCAGCCACCAGACGCGCGCCTTCTTCCTTACCCTTCTCGACGTAGCCCAGGATCTTCTTGAATTGCGCTTCGTCGATCTGCGAACCCTGGTCCGTCTTGTCATCGAACGGGTCACCGACAATGCGAGCGTTGGCGGCCTCGGCGGAGCGCTTCACGAACTCGTCGTAGATGCCCTCCTGCACGAACACGCGCGTGCCCGAAATGCAACATTGACCCTGGTTCATGAACAAACCCAGCTGAGACTGCTTGATAGCGAGGTCGATGTCGGCGTCGTCCAAAATGATATTGGCAGACTTGCCGCCGAGTTCGAGAGTGATACGCTTCAGGTTGCTCACGTGCGAGGTGCGCATGATCTGGTACCCGACTTCCGTCGATCCAGTAAATGCGACCTTGTCCACGTTAGGGTGCTGGGCAAGGTGGCGACCAGCGTTGGCACCTACACCGGGTACAATGTTCACCACACCCTTAGGGAAACCAGCCTCCACGATCAGCTCGCCGACGCGGAGAGCCGAAAGTGCAGTCTGCTCCGCAGGCTTCAGCACAATGGTGTTGCCGGCAGCGAGAGCGGGGCCCAACTTCCACGCCATCATCAGCAGCGGGAAGTTCCACGGGATGATCTGAGCGCACACACCGACGGGCTCGGCCTTGGTGTAGCAGAGGTAGGGTCCCGACACGGGGATGACGGATCCGTGGATCTTGTCGGGCCAGCCCGCGTAGTAGCGGAGGGTCTTCAAAACCAGCTTGAGGTCATTCTCCTTCGCGACGTGGAAGGGCTTGCCGTTGTCGAGCGCCTCCAGTGCGGCGATCTCGTCAATGTTCTCCTCAATGAGGTCTGCGAGCTTGTAGATGAGCTTGCCACGGTCTTCGGCAGACATGGTGCGCCACGGACCCTCGAACGCATCGCGGGCCGCAGCCACAGCAGCATCGATATCCGCGTTGACAGCCTCCGACACGTCAGCGATCTTCTCCTCGGTGGCGGGGTTAAACGTCTCGAAGGTTCGGCCACTGGATGAAGGCACGAACTCGCCGTTGATGAGCAGGTTGGTCTGCTTGACAGCCACCTTGGACGAGAATTGACGGGTCAGCGCAACTGGAGAAGCCTTAGCAGCCGCCACGGCAGTGGCTCGGGCAAACGCATTGGCCTGGACGCGGGGCAGGCTACGCAGAATGTGGCGCTGCATGGTATTGTGTTTCGGGGTCGCTTGGGGTGGAAGTGTCGACGAAAGCGCAAAAAGCGGAATGAGCTTCAACCCATTGGCGGCATGCCCCACCGACGCTGGAGATGGCAGCTTACCGGCGCTGGCCTCCGCAATCCACCAGCGCGGATTTGGGATGCAGTTCCAGCCGATCTGCTCTCCGTCATCGATGCGATTCGATGGCAAGGTGAACAAACTCGACACGTGCTGTGCGCAATCCCGTGATACAAAAGAGCGCGAAACCGCAGCAAATAGCCACAGCTGGATGGTCGGTGTCCATAACTATGCCTGCTTGGTCGACATGTTTCTTGCAGGTGTTCAGGCAGTTGGGAATGAAGGCGCTCAATACATAGCGCCATACACTTTCACCAAGAACACGATTTGTATGTTGAAGCGCCTCGTGTAAACGCAAGCGAGTGCTTCCGGAGGTTCGAGTTGTCGACGAAAATGCTGCGCGAAAAAAGGGGAGGAGCAGTGTTTCACATCTTCTCGGACTTCAGAAATGAGCGCAGAGCCCGAACCAAGTCTGCTTAGAAAAGAGGGGTAAGCTGAAGCACCAAACAGGTCGAACGATACAGTAGTGCTTTGCTGGGAGTATCGGTGCCTAGCGGGTGTCTGCGCTTGCCGATTTTCGACTGTCTGGCTGCCTTCCGTGAGGTGAAGATAGAAAGCATCGAAGAGGCTTCGTTGAGCACTGCAAGAGGATCAGCCGATCCGAGCAGCACGCAGTCGCAGTGTGCGAATGCCACCAAGTCGGTCGTTAGTACGTTGGCACGCACAATATCACGAATCAACAGGTCACTTTCTGAGCAGCAGCAAAGGTAGCTACGAGGCTTGCAGCTCAGCTGTGCACGCAACCTTCCGTGTTAGGATTGTAGTCTACGTCACATCGCGACGATCTCATTCGCATCACTACAGTGGCGATCGCAGGTTGCTGCTTGGTGCCCGGACCTGTGAGTTTCATGCTGCTTGGTGTCGTGCCCGTCCTCCTGATCGTTTCAAACGTAGCCACGTCGATCAACGGTGTTAATTGGTTGGGCTTCGCCGCGATCTCGTCAATCTATCCGGCGACGGCCGTGAGGGAGCACAGCACAACGGACGGGCGTGCGGGCGGACGGACGGACGGACGGCTTTGTTCGCGGCCGAATCTCCGCACTGTATCGATAGATTTTGGTAACGTGGGTGCGATTAAAGTGGCAGATCCCAACTGCGGCTGCGAGGCTCGGGTTGGTTTGGTGCAAGTCAGGCGGCAAAGGTGCTGTCTGCAGCAGTCAGACGGAACGCAGGCGGATCCTGCGTCGCAGACTGCGAGTGTTGCGCCTGAAGGATCCGGGATCATCCTGACAGGATGTAAAAGCCCCGGCGGCCGGACTACACAAACACTGCAAAGTAGTCTGGCTGGCAGCGTTTTGCACTGCAGCGGAGATTCGTGGGGGTCCATGCACGCCGCCACACGCGCCATACGAGATCCGTAGGTGCATACCAAGTCAGGCGGCGCGGGCGGCACCATGTGCAGGATGACTCTCTGCGCGTGGTGCAAATCGCTAATCAGCGCTCGTCGGCCTGCCTGCGTCATTTGCGTCTCGGAGGATTAAAGAAACGTGGGGCAGCGGGTGAAGTCTGAAGTTCAATTACTGAAGCGTGGCGCCATCTGTTGCGTCGGGTTCTGGAACGTGGCGACCAGATGAGGCGGACCGACGTCGGGTACAGGAATCTGGCCACCAGTTTACAGCGTGATGACGCACGTCGTCGAACGACCGCCGGAAGCCTGCGATCTTTCGTCGGGAAGCCGAATCCTGCTGACAGATTTGCGTCGGAAAATGGAATCTGGCCGGCCGGTTTACACGGGTGGCGGTCGCCTACTTCAACGCGCGCTTCAAGATGCCACGATGGGGGAGTCCGGCGATGCGATGCTGTCTCCGCGCAGGTGCACACTTCCTCCTGCGGGAACGAAGGGCGTGCGCGGCAAGTTGTCGCTGGCAACTGTGGCGTCGTGCAAGCCTGTGCGCATCAGACCACGGGGTCGGTGCGATTACCGCTGAGCTGCTCAGTGAGCACGAAGCCTCCGATTCAACCGTGGCAGAACACTGTGCATGCACACCTGGTGCATGTGTACGCAAGACAGGAAACCGGCAAAGTATTTAGCAGCGTGAGGCTGTTGCAGGAGGGGGCGCGTGCATGCGCGAAGGCGGGCGGAAAACGTCACCACCGCGTGCGCAGATAGCTAGCATCTAGAACTAAGTAACGGAGAGGGTACATGCAGAGCAATAACAGAGCGCGCAAGTGTGAGGAGTAGAGTTAGAGGGCTGCCAAATAGGTATGTATTGACAGATGTAGAGGCCAGAGGATGGTGGGGAGTTTGGCGTTGTTTCAGACTGCGGCGCAGGAGGAGGCGACCGGGACATTGTGGTCGATGAGCGACACGCTGTGGTGAGTGGCGAGCTGACAAAGCTCATTAGTTTGGCCTGTTGCTTCCTCAAGTCGTCGTTCTGGTGTCGTGAAAACTTGACAAAGAGCTCCACGATCGATGCAATGTGGTATAGCGTGTGAACGTGAGAGGCACTCCTTCGTGGACCGAAAACCAGTTTTATAGAGTGACTCTCTCGAGCATTACTAGCTAAATCATTTATGGCTTCACTCTAACCCCGTAGTTTGATGAAAATTATAGAGTTCTTGGTGTGCAGGTTCTCCATTTACTCCTTCCCACACAACATTTTCCTAGGTAAGGTCCTTTTCACATCCACACGACGTCAAGTACGTTGCAGCAATTAGAATAGCGCTAGCCGATAGATGAAGCGCAGTGATTTTAAAAGCTGCGTTGTTTCAAAGTGGTATTGTTTAAGTGTTTTCTTAAGCAACATACCGCTTTGGTAATCAGTCTCGAGACTAGGCCAGTCCGTTCCTACAAGCAGCACCGACGGATGTTGAAAATAGTCAATTACAACTTGTATTATCCTCAAACTAAGACAACTATGAATATTCTCCTATTTTAGCGCGTCGAACACAACGACGAAGCTCAGGAACGTGCACCAAGTTTATCTAGGGCCGCTAAAATCCCGTTCGAGGAAGCGGTCATTCCGAGCACTGAAAGGCATACAATTCTAGTCTACAAGTCCTCCAAAAGCACTAAGTTGTCCGGTTTCAAATTCACCTACATAGTTTCATGTTCACCTTGTCATTTCTACCACCACCACCAATTTGTCTCACTGAACTCCTCACACTTGCGCGCTCTGTTATTGCTCTGCATGTACCCTCTCCGTTACTTAGTTCTAGATGCTAGCTATCTGCGCACACGGTGGTGACGTTTTCCGCCCGCCTTCGCGCATGCACGCGCCCCCTCCTGCAACAGCCTCACGCTGCTAAATACTTTGCCGGTTTCCTGTCTTGCGTACACATGCACCAGGTGTGCATGCACAGTGTTCTGCCACGGTTGAATCGGAGGCTTCGTGCTCACTGAGCAGCTCAGCGGTAATCGCACCGACCCCGTGGTCTGATGCGCACAGGCTTGCACGACGCCACAGTTGCCAGCGACAACTTGCCGCGCACGCCCTTCGTTCCCGCAGGAGGAAGTGTGCACCTGCGCGGAGACAGCATCGCATCGCCGGACTCCCCCATCGTGGCATCTTGAAGCGCGCGTTGAAGTAGGCGACCGCCACCCGTGTAAACCGGCCGGCCAGATTCCATTTTCCGACGCAAATCTGTCAGCAGGATTCGGCTTCCCGACGAAAGATCGCAGGCTTCCGGCGGTCGTTCGACGACGTGCGTCATCACGCTGTAAACTGGTGGCCAGATTCCTGTACCCGACGTCGGTCCGCCTCATCTGGTCGCCACGTTCCAGAACCCGACGCAACAGATGGCGCCACGCTTCAGTAATTGAACTTCAGACTTCACCCGCTGCCCCACGTTTCTTTAATCCTCCGAGACGCAAATGACGCAGGCAGGCCGACGAGCGCTGATTAGCGATTTGCACCACGCGCAGAAAGTCATCCTGCACATGGTGCCGCCCGCGCCGCCTGACTTGGTATGCACCTACGGATCTCGTATGGCGCGTGTGGCGGCGTGCATGGACCCCCACGAATCTCCGCTGCAGTGCAAAACGCTGCCAGCCAGACTACTTTGCAGTGTTTGTGTAGTCCGGCCGCCGGGGCTTTTACATCCTGTCAGGATGATCCCGGATCCTTCAGGCGCAACACTCGCAGTCTGCGACGCAGGATCCGCCTGCGTTCCGTCTGACTGCTGCAGACAGCACCTTTGCCGCCTGACTTGCACCAAACCAACCCGAGCCTCGCAGCCGCAGTTGGGATCTGCCACTTTAATCGCACCCACGTTACCAAAATCTATCGATACAGTGCGGAGATTCGGCCGCGAACAAAGCCGTCCGTCCGTCCGTCCGCCCGCACGCCCGTCCGTTGTGCTGTGCTCCCTCACGGCCGTCGCCGGATAGATTGACGAGATCGCGGCGAAGCCCAACCAATTAACACCGTTGATCGACGTGGCTACGTTTGAAACGATCAGGAGGACGGGCACGACACCAAGCAGCATGAAACTCACAGGTCCGGGCACCAAGCAGCAACCTGCGATCGCCACTGTAGTGATGCGAATGAGATCGTCGCGATGTGACGTAGACTACAATCCTAACACGGAAGGTTGCGTGCACAGCTGAGCTGCAAGCCTCGTAGCTACCTTTGCTGCTGCTCAGAAAGTGACCTGTTGATTCGTGATATTGTGCGTGCCAACGTACTAACGACCGACTTGGTGGCATTCGCACACTGCGACTGCGTGCTGCTCGGATCGGCTGATCCTCTTGCAGTGCTCAACGAAGCCTCTTCGATGCTTTCTATCTTCACCTCACGGAAGGCAGCCAGACAGTCGAAAATCGGCAAGCGCAGACACCCGCTAGGCACCGATACTCCCAGCAAAGCACTACTGTATCGTTCGACCTGTTTGGTGCTTCAGCTTACCCCTCTTTTCTAAGCAGACTTGGTTCGGGCTCTGCGCTCATTTCTGAAGTCCGAGAAGATGTGAAACACTGCTCCCCCCCTTTTTTCGCGCAGCATTTTCGTCGACAACTCGAACCTCCTCAAGCACTCGCTTGCGTTTACACGAGGCGCTTCAACATACAAATCGTGTTCTTGGTGAAAGTGTATGGCGCTATGTATTGAGCGCCTTCATTCCCAACTGCCTGAACACCTGCAAGAAACATGTCGACCAAGCAGGCATAGTTATGGACACCGACCATCCAGCTGTGGCTATTTGCTGCGGTTTCGCGCTCTTTTGTATCACGGGATTGCGCACAGCACGTGTCGAGTTTGTTCACCTTGCCATCGAATCGCATCGATGACGGAGAGCAGATCGGCTGGAACTGCATCCCAAATCCGCGCTGGTGGATTGCGGAGGCCAGCGCCGGTAAGCTGCCATCTCCAGCGTCGGTGGGGCATGCCCGCCAATGGGTTGAAGCTCATTCCGCTTTTTGCGCTTTCGTCGACACTTCCACCCCAAGCGACCCCGAAACACAATACCATGCAGCGCCACATTCTGCGTAGCCTGCCCCGCGTCCAGGCCAATGCGTTTGCCCGAGCCACTGCCGTGGCGGCTGCTAAGGCTTCTCCAGTTGCGCTGACCCGTCAATTCTCGTCCAAGGTGGCTGTCAAGCAGACCAACCTGCTCATCAACGGCGAGTTCGTGCCTTCATCCAGTGGCCGAACCTTCGAGACGTTTAACCCCGCCACCGAGGAGAAGATCGCTGACGTGTCGGAGGCTGTCAACGCGGATATCGATGCTGCTGTGGCTGCGGCCCGCGATGCGTTCGAGGGTCCGTGGCGCACCATGTCTGCCGAAGACCGTGGCAAGCTCATCTACAAGCTCGCAGACCTCATTGAGGAGAACATTGACGAGATCGCCGCACTGGAGGCGCTCGACAACGGCAAGCCCTTCCACGTCGCGAAGGAGAATGACCTCAAGCTGGTTTTGAAGACCCTCCGCTACTACGCGGGCTGGCCCGACAAGATCCACGGATCCGTCATCCCCGTGTCGGGACCCTACCTCTGCTACACCAAGGCCGAGCCCGTCGGTGTGTGCGCTCAGATCATCCCGTGGAACTTCCCGCTGCTGATGATGGCGTGGAAGTTGGGCCCCGCTCTCGCTGCCGGCAACACCATTGTGCTGAAGCCTGCGGAGCAGACTGCACTTTCGGCTCTCCGCGTCGGCGAGCTGATCGTGGAGGCTGGTTTCCCTAAGGGTGTGGTGAACATTGTACCCGGTGTAGGTGCCAACGCTGGTCGCCACCTTGCCCAGCACCCTAACGTGGACAAGGTCGCATTTACTGGATCGACGGAAGTCGGGTACCAGATCATGCGCACCTCGCACGTGAGCAACCTGAAGCGTATCACTCTCGAACTCGGCGGCAAGTCTGCCAATATCATTTTGGACGACGCCGACATTGACCTCGCTATCAAGCAGTCTCAGCTGGGTTTGTTCATGAACCAGGGTCAATGTTGCATTTCGGGCACGCGCGTGTTCGTGCAGGAGGGCATCTACGACGAGTTCGTGAAGCGCTCCGCCGAGGCCGCCAACGCTCGCATTGTCGGTGACCCGTTCGATGACAAGACGGACCAGGGTTCGCAGATCGACGAAGCGCAATTCAAGAAGATCCTGGGCTACGTCGAGAAGGGTAAGGAAGAAGGCGCGCGTCTGGTGGCTGGCGGTCACCGCAAGGGCGACAAGGGTTGGTTCATTGAGCCCACTGTGTTCGCCGATGTGACCGACGAAATGACCATTGCCCGTGAGGAGATCTTCGGCCCCGTCATGTCCATCCTCAAGTTTAAGACCATCGACGAGGTCATTGAGCGCGCCAACGATTCGGAGTACGGTCTTGGTGGTGGCGTCGTGACGAGCAACATCGACAACGCCATCAAGATCTCCAACGGCATCCGCACGGGTACCGTGTACGTGAACTGCTACGACGTGTTCGACTCGAACACTCCGTTCGGCGGTTTCAAGGACTCTGGCATTGGTCGCGAGAACGGCGAACTGGGCCTGCGTAACTACCTGGAGCACAAGACGGTGATCATCAAGCGCCCCGAGGACTCGATGCCGTAAGTGAGACGGTTGTTTGTTGTTATACCATACTAGTAGTAGTTTGATCGAACCATCACCGCGCTGAAGAAAGCGCGCGCAAATACACTTCAATTATGAAACTCATGTTGCTTCGGTAGTGGCGCCTTGTGGATGCGTGCCGGTGCGTGAACAGTCAAGGTTTTGATTGTTGTGTTGGCCACGACACCCTGAATAGATTGTGGTGTCAGCAAGTTTTTTTATTCCTACATCGAGCTTTCGCAACAAGGTTGTCTAAGCTGTGCAGGCTGAGGCAGGCAACAGTAATGTACACGCAGAATCACCGCTTGCGTCTTCAACTTGGGCACAGCTGTTTCCAGCCAGCTTTGCCGAGTCTTCATCCAAAGACACGCAACAACAATGCACGACCACTTGGGATTTGTCACTTTGAACGGCAATCTGGGTCAGGACAAGCTCGTCGAGGCTTGAGCAGCATACTTTGCGAGCTCGCCGATGGCGAGCGGCCAGATGGAGGAACACCACACGGTGTTTAACAAGACACCGAGGAAACGCAAGGCGAGCGTCCAAGCGCGTTGGAGCCGTGTCAAGGCGGTGGAGCCATGTTTAAGGCGACCGCCGGCACCGAAACTTCCAAGCAGAAAAAGTGTCCTACAGTACAGCAGAGAGGATCCAACGGAAAACAACACCGCGACGGAGCTCGTGCGCGAGCAATGCGCGCGCCGTCTGCTGCTCCAACGGGCCCTACGCAGGCAGGCGCCGCCGCTCGACCTCGTGTCATGAGCTGGGCAAAGTTGCACGCATGGCTCGGCGTCGGCACGGGTTGCCCTCTGTCCGGTTCAGGAGGAGCCGCAATCCGGAGCCTCTTTTATTTGCGTTGAAGTTCGATCAGTTTCTTGCGTTTTTCCTGATGCAATTTCGTCCGTTTGGGGATAGGGCGGTACTTCAACTCAAACATCGCATGCGTTGCTATCCACGATGAGCCCCTTAGCCCATTCTCTACTACTGTGTATACTCGCATGTTGCAATATTTAATACCGTTGTGAGAATGCATCTTTCCTGAACAGGCGCTCAGCGAATCGGCTGACGTGGCCGCTGGGAAGCGCTTGCCGCGGGTATGATACACTACGGCGAGCGAGCAAAGATTCCTGGGCGCCTTCCAGCTCTGCTCATTCTGCAATTAGCTCCGTCCGAGCGAGCCAAGCGAACCAAAAGACTCCCAGACCCGAGCCATGCAGCGCCACATCTTGCGTCAAGTTCCCCGCGTCCAGGCCAGCGCCTTCGCCGTCAAGTCCGCTGCGACCGCCGCCAAGGCCTCGCCGCTGCTGCTGTCGCGCCACTTCTCGGCGCAGGTGCCGGTCAAGCAGACCAACCTGCTCATCAATGGCGAGTTCGTGCCGTCCATCAAGGGCCGCACCTTCGAGACGTTTAACCCCGCCACCGAGGAGAAGATCGCCGATGTGGCTGAAGGCGGCACTGCCGACATTGACGCTGCTGTGGCTGCTGCCCGTGCTGCCTTCGAGGGCCCGTGGCGCACCATGTCGGCCGAGGACCGCGGCAAGCTCATCTATCGTCTGGCTGAGCTCATCGAGGAGAACATCGACGAGCTTGCTGCGCTGGAGGCGCTCGACAACGGCAAGCCGTGCACCGTCGCCAAAGCTGCCGACCTGGGACTTGTGATCAAGACTCTGCGCTACTACGCGGGCTGGCCCGACAAGATCCACGGATCCGTCATTCCTGTGTCGGGACCCTACCTCTGCTACACCAAGGCTGAGCCCGTTGGTGTGTGCGCTCAGATCATCCCGTGGAACTTCCCGCTGCTGATGATGGCGTGGAAGTTGGGCCCCGCTCTCGCTGCCGGCAACACCATTGTGCTGAAGCCCGCGGAGCAGACTCCTCTGTCTGCGCTGCGTGTCGGTGAGCTGATCGTGGAGGCTGGTTTCCCTAAGGGTGTGGTAAACATCGTGCCTGGCGTTGGTGCTAAGGCCGGCCGCCACCTTGCCCAGCACCCGGATGTTGACAAGGTCGCATTCACGGGCTCCACGGAGGTGGGATACCAGATCATGCGCACCTCGCACGTGAGCAACCTGAAGCGTATCACTCTCGAGCTCGGTGGCAAGTCGGCTAACATCATCCTCGATGATGCTGACATCGACCTCGCTATCAAGCAGTCTCAGCTGGGTCTGTTCATGAATCAGGGCCAGTGCTGCATTGCTGGTACCCGTGTGTACGTCCAGGAGGGCATCTACGATGAGTTCGTGCGCCGTACGGTCGAAGCGGCAAACGCGCGTGTGGTTGGCGACCCGTTCGACCCTAAGACCGACCAGGGCTCGCAGATTGACGAGACCCAGTTCGAGAAGATCCTGGGCTACATTGAGGAGGGTAAGAAGGAGGGTGCAACCTTGGTTGCCGGCGGCAAGCGTCACGGTGACAAGGGTTGGTTCATCGAGCCCACCGTGTTCGCTGATGTCGAGGACGACATGACCATTGCTCGCGAAGAGATCTTCGGCCCCGTCATGTCCATTCTCAAGTTCAAGACCATCGACGAGGTCATTGCTCGTGCCAACGACTCCGTCTACGGCCTGGGCGCCGGTGTTGTCACGAGCAACATCGACAACGCCATCAAGATCTCCAACGGCATCCGCACGGGTACCGTGTACGTGAACTGCTACGACGTGTTCGACTCGAACACTCCGTTCGGCGGTTTCAAGGACTCTGGCATTGGTCGTGAGAACGGCGAACTGGGCCTGCGTAACTACCTGGAGCACAAGACGGTGATCATCAAGCGCCCCGAGGACTCGATGCCCTAAGCGAGTCATATGTACCAGTAATTTTCCTGTAGCGCTGTTGTGCGCTTGCAGGAAGTTGAGCAGAAGGAACTCATAATACAATTGCGTCTTGTCGAGTGAAAAATTTCTTGCTTGTTTGTAGTGAAGTGACGTTTTGCACGTTCACTCTCTCTAGTTGTCATCACAATGTAGTGAGTTTGGAGCTTGAAACATGCGAGTCGGTACGAGTTGCATCTCGTTTTGGTCTAAAACTTTTGAAAACATGAGCGAAATGCAAAGTCTAACGAGAAATTGGATATTCAGTCACGCACCCTGCTCTCAGGCTCTCTTGCTCTAGCTGTATGATGTCTACCTACGTCTGAAGGAGGACGGAGGATTACTTCTTGCCTCGCCTCTTACCAACGCTTCCACCGTAACGCGTGACGGCCTCACGTTTGTTACGTTTGGCCATCAGCTTGGGGTCTAGCGGAATGTATGCGTACGGCTCGAGCTTACCCTTCTTCTTGATGTCACCTCCGGCCTTCTTGGCACGGTATTCACGGCCAGTGCTACCATCGTCATCACGTTTACGCTTGGATCGACCATTCTTGTCGTTTCTGCTGTTGTTGTTAAGCCCCATGCGCTGCAGTTGAGAGGCGACATCCTGCTTAATCTTGTCTTCATCGTCGCTGTCGCTTCCCCCCTCCATGTCGTCATCCTCACCGCCAGGGATAATCATACGGCCATCTTTGGTCATCTGGAACTCGTCATCGCTGTCATCGTCGTTCCGACCACCACTGTGCGCAGAGAAAATATTTTTCACTGCTGCGTTGTCATCCAGGAAATCCACGATGTCGTCTTCGTCTTCACGAATGACCTTGCCGCCCTTGTGCTTCTTGTGCAAGTCTTTCTTACGCTTCAATACCTGCATGGCAGCTGCCTCATCATCGTCACCTTCATCGTCCGAATCAGCCATGAATTCCTCAAAAGCGTCACGGTTCTTCTTGGCGGCACGGCGCTCTGCAGCCTCAGCTGCAAGTTCTGACTTCTTTTTGTCCTCGCGCTCCTTTGTCTTCTTGATGTGGCGAATAAGCGCACGGTCCTCCTCGGGCACAAGAGCAGCCACGTGCTCGTAGCCGAACTTACGGCACAGCTTGATAAGAATGATGCGGGTCTTGGCGCGGAAACGGTTCTTGCTTTCGCCAATCCAGACAAGCAGACCATTAATGATATCAGGGAGGAACTGCTCCAGCTGGTCCTTCGGCAGAACAGCAATGCCTAACTTCATGAAACCAATAACACTCTTAATCACTTCGCGCGCCTTCTCGTGCAGAAGCATAAGAACCGTCTTCAGCAGCGCAGGCATGGCCTGTGCAATTGCAGGGTCCTCACGACCAAACTCAAATACCAACCGGCTGAGGCAAATCACTGCAGCGCTACGCATGTGGGGCGTGCGGGCAGCCAGACCTCCAAGGACCATCTGAATGAACTCCATGAGTCCATTTTGCGGGTCACGAGCACGGAGTAGCATGGCCATGGCCACCAACAGCTCAAAGGCGGCCTCACGAGCCTTTCCGTTAGCCTCCTTTGTGCAAAGCATAATTTCGCCAACAAGATTCGGCACCAACTCCTTCTCAGCGAGCCCATCGGTCGCGGGCTGGGCCTGCAACGCACGGATCAAGTGAGCGAGCACACGCAGACGCATCTTCTTCGCCGGCACAGAGCAAGTCAAAAGCGACTCGCAGATAGCACGGGTGAGATCTTGAAGCTGGGACTCCTCTGACAAAAACTTCGGGTGGGAATCGCAAATGGCAACCAGAGCTGCGTACGAACGCTTCTGCATTGGTGCATCAGCGTCATCCAACAGGTACGGCTTGATAACGCGGTACAACAGTGCCACGTTGGCATCGTCCACGTGAGCCAGGAGAGCCAAAGCAAGAGCCATCTGAGCGTGCGACGTCTGACGGAGCTTGTTCGCACGCTTAGAGTTGCTGCCGGCACCCTCAGCTTCGACACGCTTGGCCTCCGTCGTTGCCTCGAGGAGTTTCTGCATAACCTTCTTGAAAGTCGTACCGATGAGCTCGCCTTCAGCAAGCGATGCAAAACCCTCAAGCGTATCCAACAGCACCTGGGCACGCTCGGTATCCTTTTCCGGATCCAGCTCTTCCACAAAAGACAGTAGGAGCGGAACGTACCGTCCTGAGTATTTAGCTAGTGCAGCACGATCGCGTGCCAACTTTGCCTCGTCCAATTGCTCCTCTTCAGCTTCGTCTTCCTCAGCATCTTCCTCAGCGTCATCCACATCAGCATCTTCCGTCTCACGGTGGTAACGGCGCGCAACAGACTTCTGAAGAGCACGCGTACGCTTTACAAGCGCCTGCAGGCCTTGGCATACTGCGAGGCGCAGCTCCGGGTAGCGCTTATCGGCCATTGCACTGGCAAGCACCTTTGCGATCTTCTTGAAGTGAGTGTCCACATCCACGGCACGAGCGCACACACTTGGGAAAAGAGTCCACAATTGAATCGCACGGGTCTGAAGCTTCTTGGCTTGAAGCGGGGTTACGCTCGGCTCACGTGCACCAGCTTCGCAAGCACGAGCCATAGGCAGCACAACGTCAGCGAAGAACGAAAGTTCACCACCACGCTGAGCAGCGCGCAATGCATCACGGAAAACCGGCAGAAGCCATGCACGCTGTTCGCTCACAACCTCAGTAGGGTGATCAATCGGGACAATCTCGAGGAAAGCACGAGGCCCTAGGGCCTCAACAGCAGCACCTGCAGCGAGGGCAAACAGTTCTGAAAGGGCCTGTGCGCTCTTACCACCCTGTTGCTGCTGCGGAAGTTGGTCAGCGGCCTCGTGCAGTTCGCAACATGTGACCAGAATGGGCTCGAGCGCGGGACGGCTGGCAGCTCCGTAAAACCGGAAGAGCTCAGCGATCAGCGGGAATATGTGGTTCCAAGCGCCCTGGAAGCGCAGCGAGGTGAGGCTCTGGAGGGAAGCAAGCACACGGGCCACATCCTCGAACGTCCCTTCTGTCTCGAGCACCTCGGGGGTCAAAGTAGACTTCAGAACATTCAGCAAAGAGCGTGCAGCCTGACGCTGAACACGGTCGTTGTCGGTGGCAATGTGAGAGCACACAGCGCTCACAACGCGAGGAAGCAGCTCGCGAGCCGCCTCGGCGTTCACTGTAGCAAGGCGTACAAGCGCCTGGGACGGAATGCGCACGGCATAAATGGCCACAGGTCCCTGCGCCTCCAGAGATCCACTGCTCTGCGCATCGAGCACAGCGATCACAAGCTTGCGAAGGGCGTCAGCCGTCAGCTGCGACTCCGACGCCGCGCTCAGCGCGTCCAGAGCCTCGTAGGTCACAAGACGCAGCGTCTTGGAGTTGGCGTCCAGGAACTTGGCCAGCGCCGCGACGAGCGACGCCACCACCTTGCGCTGCAGCAGCGGCAGCGCCAGCTTGAGGAAGGCGACGAGCAGCACGAGTCGCTGGTCGTCCTTGCCGTCCTTGCCCGAGCTGGCGAACACATTCTCGGCGAAGCTGGCGATGTGTGTGGAGAGCGTGTCGCAGCCCTTGGCGGCGTGCAGCTCCAGGATGTCCATGGTCCACTTGTGGCCGGCCTTGCGCACCTTGGGGCGCGTGTCCATCGCCAGCGCCAGCAGCAGCTGGAAGCTGCGCAGCAGCTCGGGGCGCGCCCAGGCCGTGGCCGACGGCTCCTGCGCCAGCAGCGCCAGCGCCAGACACGCGCTGGCCGAGCGCAGCAGCGCGGCGTCGTCGCCGGCCTCCTGCAGCACGGCGCTGAGGCACTTGGCCACGGCCGCGAACTTGCCGCGCAGCACGGCGTCCGGCACCTCGGGCAGCACCATGGACAGCAGCTGCGCCACCTCCTGGCGGTGCGAGTCGGAGGCGGCGTCCAGCGCCGTCATGAGCGCCGCGAAGTACTCGGTGGGCGAGATGGGCGCGGCGCGGCCGCCCGAGGCGCGGCGCTCGTAGATCACGTCGCAGATGGCGCCCAGCACCACGTTGAGCTTGGCCTTCTGCGGGTGCGCGCCGCCCGCGTGCTTGCGCAGCTCCGTGAACGGGTCCATCGTCGTCGGCTCGGACGCGGTGGAGCAGTGTGGGCAGATGCCAATCAATGGAGCCCAGCAGCTCCGCGAAGAGTTGTGAACCACTGGCGGCGTGTGAGCTCTGTTGGCGCGACCTTCGCGTCACCCTTCTCAACCTTCATGTGGCGCACACGGATCCGAACTTAACGGAGCGCGGCGGAAACCAATCGTACTTTACGTTGCGTTGGGAGGCATACTCGCCCTCTCTCCATCATGTCGTGGCGGGTGCGGGCGCTCGCGTTCCTGGCGCTGTGGGCGGGCGTGGCGGCGGCCGCGCGGGACTCGCCCACCAGCCGCTTCGCCTACGTGACGGTGCACTACGAGGGCACGAGCCGCGACGCCGAGTACGTGCTGGGCGTGCAGGTGCTGATGCACTCCATCAAGATGACGGGCTCGCCCTACGACCTGGTGGTGCTGGCCTCCGACTCGGTCTCGGAGCGCAGCAAGGCGCTGTTCCGCTCCATGGGCTGCCGCGTGCTGGACGTGACCAACATCAACAACCCCTTCCTGGGCGGCACGCTGCGCAACAAGAACTTCATCTACACGCTCAACAAGCTGCACGTGTGGAACCTGCTCGAGTACGAGCGCGTCGTGTACCTGGACGCCGACAACGTGCTGATCCGCAACGCGGACGAGCTGTTTCTGTGCGGGGAGTTCTGCGCCGTGTTCATGAACCCCTGCCACTTCCACACGGGGCTGCTGGTGGTCACACCCTCGGCCACGGAGTACCAGCGGCTGCTGAGTGCGCTGGGCCACCTCGAGAGCTTCGACGGAGCCGACCAGGGATTTCTGTCGTCCATGTACAGCAAGATGCTGCGCAAGTCCAAGCTGTTCACGCCCATGAAGGTGTCGTACTCGGGAGCGGAGCTGGAAGGCTTGAAGAAATCCGAGCCGGAACCCAAGGGCATGCGACTCCCCGTGGGATACAACATCAACCACAAGTACTTTTATGAACAGTACCACTGGAAACTGTTCTACTTGCGCCACTTTGCTTCCATGACGTCGCCCATTAGTCCTGTGAAGGTGGTGGTGGAGTCGGCGAGAGGTATTCCGGCACTCACCGTCGGATACCCCATGGCTCCGGTGCTGAAGCCGTGGTACTGGTGGGCTGGGTTTTTCATGGACCTCCATGCAGTGTGGCATGACATTCGTGCGACGCTGCCAGCATCGCAAGAACGCTATGGAGCTGAGGAGGCTATCAAGACACTGCTGGGCTTCTTCAGCTCGCTGGCATTGCTTACAGCTGCGTTGTATGCGCTCAAGATCACGCTGCCAATGCGTCAGATCCAACAGCGATGCACGGACTTGGCCATGCGTAACAGTAAGCACGCGCGGTTTGCTTTTATCGCCTTCCGGATGGCGCTTGTGGTTTTTGCCTTCCGTATTGCCCCAGCACGTGTGCACCCATTGGCGCCTGTTAACTACGGCTACGGACTCATGATCTTCATGAATGTGTTCCTGCACATCTACTTCGCCTGCGTGATCTCCAACTTCTGGGACCCGCACCAGGAGGTGTCAATGCCGCCCGTACTCTATGTGACGCGCTTTTGGTTCTACGTTGCTGTCACGGCGGCTTTCGAGCTCTTCGTGGTCTGGTTCAGTACATGGAGCGTGTTCCCGAACGTACTTTGGCGACTGTTTTCGCTCTTCTGGTCCCTCTTCTTATGCGCGTACTGGCAAGTCACGTATTACCGCCTTGCACTCAATGCCGAGTTTGGTGGT
This sequence comes from Phytophthora taxon juncus, assembly GCA_033558005.1. Lineage (NCBI taxonomy): Eukaryota > Oomycota > Peronosporomycetes > Peronosporales > Peronosporaceae > Phytophthora > Phytophthora taxon juncus. The sequence goes on from JAUCEE010000017.1 coordinate 1,115,818, forward strand.
AAGAAAGAGCGTCTTCGAAGCCTGTAGGCATGCTAAACCGCACTGTGGGCCCGGAATGACAGCAACCGAGTGTTGTACGCAAAATGTACTATGAGCGTAGTATACTTACTACAGCTGTGGCCAAGCTTTATTAAGAAGGAGATGAAGAGGACAGCAAGGCGCAACATTGTCAGCGGGTTAAAGTGCAACGCAGGTAGGCAGGTGGCAGGCAGGTTGCCTTCTTCCATTACTCTTGTTATGTTGACCAAAGCCGGAAGGTACAGTCGGAGCTGGATGACGCCAAGAATCGGCCATTTGGATCGAACTTGACTGACTGCAAATGCAAGCAACAGATAGATATGTAACAAGACCGGATCAGTGGGCAGTAGTTGAGGCCAATGCAAGCAAGACATATATACGCGTATGGTAAGTTGCTCGCCTGCAAATATGAATAGAAATACACTCAAAATGCTGCTACGCACCTGGACTGGGCCTTCGTGTCCCTTTAGTTCTGTCGCGAGGGTTTCTGTTTTCATGCTGAAGAGCTTGATGGATCCGTCGTCGCTGGCCGCTGCTAGCGCTTTCCCGCTGCGATCGAAAGCCACACTGTTGAGTGGGTGCTGGCCCCCATCAAGCGAGCTACGCTCGGCCACCATCCGCACATCCCAGATCTTGACAAAGCCGTCGGCATCGCAGGAAGCAATTGTGTCACCTGCGAGTGCGAAGGCAACACTGTTGCAAGCATTTTGATGACCATAGAAAGTTTGCACGCAGAGACCGGAGCGGAGGTCCCAAATGGAGACTGTTTTGTCACCCGATCCGGTGCAAATGTTAGTTGAGAATGGCTGGAAACACACACTATTGACTGAGTCAACGTGGCCGCGGAAGGTGCGGCGACATCGACCAGAGTGCAAGTCCCAGAGTTTGCATGTGTGGTCCATCGAGGCACTGACGAGGAAGTCGCCATCGTGGTGAAAGGCACTTTCCCAAACTGGGTGAGAGTGATCGGCCAGCGTGAGTGAACATGCTGCACCCACGAAGTCCCAGAGCTTGACAGTATTATCTCCAGAGGATGTCGCTACGTGCGCTCCTCTCGGGTGAAAGGCTACGCCTGCAAGCCAGCTCCGATGCCCCTCGCCACTCATGATAAGCTCACCAGCAGGAGCGGACCACAGTTTCCACGTCTCGTCGTCCGACACGGTGGCCACAATAGGATTCTTTGGATGAAACGCAACAGCAGCCACGGAGTTTCCGTGTGCTGGACAACTGCGTGCCAGCTCGACTCGTTCAGGATTAACAGGTTCAAAACGCTTGTCTACAAACGGATTTGCAGCGTCAGGATTAGGCAACTTCGTGTCGGGTACGTCGCTCTTGGACTTGTTGCTCTTCTTTTTCCCCGTTGATGACGTCTTCGAGGACGACGAGGACGGTGCTCCATGGGTTGTCGAACCTGTTGAACCGAGAGGTGCGACTGCTGCCACCTCTTTACTTTTTCCGGTTTGAGTTGACCCAGTGGTTGTCGTAGAAGCACCCGCAACTGCTTTAAGCTGGGCCTCAAGCGCTTCGGCCCTAGCCACTTGTCGATCACGCTCCAGTCGCATAAGCATTTTCTCCTTCATAGAGTTCTCATACTTTGCTTTAAGCTCTTGGAGCAACGGCTCGTAGGCAGCAACATGTCTTTCCAGCTTGCGGATCTTAACCGACAACGCCTCTTTCTCCTGCAACACTCGCTGGTGATGCATTTTGTGGACATCACGTTGATGGCGAAATTTATCCCACGTTCCTTTGGCTTTCTCCGTGATCTTTCGAGTATCATCCAGCTGACGACGTAGCTCCTTCACTTGGTCGTCTAACGCTTGGTTGCGGACGTAAATATCAGGCACAACACCAACATCATCTTCACGTAGTTTTCCCTTGGCAATAAACTCGTACCATTCATGGTTAAACATATCGAGCGTGCGCGTAAGTCCCAACTTGATGAGGAAGTTCCGAATAAAGTCGTCCACCACTGACGGTCGCACTTGGGTATGCACGCGTGCCATCATTGCCTGCTTCGGACTGCCGGAAACACTGCGATCTGCATTCATTTCATCGTAGGCGTTTGCTCCTCCTCCCTCCACCGTTGGCAACGAGACTGCCGACGCCGTTGTTTCTTGTCCTGAGGCTATCGTGGATCGGTTCAGGTTTCGGAGCACAGCAGCGAAATCTTCTTCGTCATCGTCGTCGTTGTCATCGTCTCCGAGTCCGAGAGCTCCATCGTCTACCGTCTCGTACTGAAACGTATCATCGTCGTCGTCGTCCTCAGCGAACTGCACCTTCTCGAGACGTACCAGCTCTTCCTTCTGTGGCATCTTAAGCTCTCCTCTCTTGCAGCAATTAGCCCTGTTGGATCAAGACGAGCTCCAGGTTTGCGACTCTTCACTCGACCAATTCCGCTAACGAATATATTTACCTTTAGTGTCAGCTCTGCACTCGAAACCTGCTCTGCAAACTTCTGCTCTCGCATAGGATCTCGTTGAGTGTATTGATCTATCTCTGTTTGGACTCTTCCTCTGACGTGTTGGATTTGCCATCGTGCTCTTCTGCTGCTGCATCTGTTGAGCTTTTCGCCACTGAAGGCGACACAACCTTACTATCTGTCTCCACTGTTGCATCCTTTTCAGCAGAATCGGTTTTCGAGTCGATGGTTCCCGTTTTCTCTGCTGCCGCCTTTGCCGCTGCTTCTTCCAGCTCCTGCCGTTGTTTCTCACGCTGTTGGTCCATGATCTTCTTGAGCTGGTTCTCGATGAGATCCTTGTGGTCTTCTGCTGCCTGCTTCGCAAACGTGATAAGCAGCGCATCCTTGCGTTCCAACTCCAGTTCCTTGCCCTCCCGGTATCCGTCAATGAACGCCATTAACACCGACTGGCCCACCAGCAGCTTGTCTGCAAACCACGACTGCGCGCTCGACTTGAAGGTCTCCACGTCCTTCTTGTCCAGACGCAGAGCAGCGTCTCTGCCTTCCTTGGCGAGGTGGCGGAGCTCGCTCACGTTCTTCTTGAGTGTCGTGGCTACGTCGTCTTTGCTGCGACTTTCGTCCACGACCTGCTTCGCGTGGGTGACCACAGCGTCCGTGTCCACGCCATCCGCCACGTGCTTGATTTCCTTCGCCAGGAACTTGACGTTCTCGGCTCCTTGCTCGCCCAGCGCGTGGATGTTGTCGTGCGCCTTGGTGCCCTCCAGACTCTTGTCGATGAACGAGAGGTTCTTGCTGGCGGTGGACGACACCTGGCCGCGCACCTTCTGCACCGCGCGCTTGACCTCGTCCTTGCTGCGCTCCAGCTCCTCGTCCGTGGGGCCGGCGAACGACGCCTTGTACTCGTGCCAGACCTCGTGGAAGATGCGGCGGTGGTCGGCCAGCGTCAGCTCCCACAGGTCCACGAAGCGCGGCTGCCGCATCTTCTCCTCCACGTCGGGCGGGTTCGGCAGGCCCGGCACGCGCACGGCGGCCCAGCGGTTGGCGCGCCGGATGGACGTCTGCACCACGCGCACCGCGCGCTGCAGCAGCGAGTAGCGCTTCACGACGGCTGGCGGCCGCGGCATATTGGCCCGATGTCGACTGGCATACTCAGCGGTGCTCGATCCGTCCTTCCCTCTTCAAGTAGATGTACTGTAGCTAAACGTATCTATCAGGTAATGCCATTATGAGGTCTCGTTTAGCTCTTTCTGTACGTATTCTGGAATGGATTAGAGAAGGGTATTAATGATCATAAGTTCTATGTGGACTACATGAGCTATTACCAATTGAGCTCGTCGCCACTTTTTGTATATCTGCACGAGAGGCTGACGATGGCTCTCCGCTACTTCAGCCGCCGCGCCGTGCGCCTCGCCTCCGCTGCGTCTCGGCCGCTGGTGCCTGCTGCCGCTGCTGCGTGGGCGTCTCCGGCGCTGGGCGCGGGCGTCGGTGCCACTGCGATCCAGACGCGCGCGTTCGCCAAGGCCAAGAAGAGCAAGGGCGGCAAGGCCAAGGCCAGCGCGCCGGCGGCGGTCGCGGACGGCGACGACGCCGGCGACGAGGAGGACGGAGGAGCCGCCAAGGCGCTGGAGAAGGCCCGCAAGAACATGACCGGCGCCGTGGTCAACTTCACGCGCGCGCTGAGCCAGATGCGGCCGGGCCGAGCGGACGCCGGCATCTTCGACGAGCTGCACGTGCAGGCGTACGGCCAGCACGTGCCGCTCGCGCAGGTGGCGCAGGTGGCGGTGGTGGGCACGCACGCGCTGAGCGTGACGGTGTACGACCCGTCGGTATGATGCTCGCTGCTGTTGATGGACATGGAGCGTCGATGCTGACGAGGCATCGGTTCTGGTGGTGTACAGCTCATGCAGGATGTGAAGAAGGCGATCGAGGCCATGAACCCGGTCTACTCTGTGCGGGAGGACGTGAGCTCGCTCGAGATCTCCTTCCCGAAGTATGTAGTGTGTGCTTGATAGTGTAGTTGACATGGCTGGATGCTGACGTAGTGTCCTAACAGGCTGTCGAAGGAAACGCGTGCGGAGCTGCTGAAGGCCACGAAGAAGCAGGCGGAGCAGGCTCGGCAGCACGTGCGTCGTGTGCGCCAGGACGCTATGAACCACGCCAAGAAACTCAAGGATGTCGTGTCGGAAGATGATGTTGAGGAGCAAAAGGAGCGCATCCAGAAGGTCACCGACGACGCTATTGAGGAGATTGGCAAGCTGCTGGCAGCCAAGGAGAAGGACCTCAACACGGTCTAAGCGAAAGCAACACAATAGCCGGACAAGAAAGCGCTTCCAGCTCGGCTGGCATAGAAATACAGACAGCAGTGAGGCGAAAAACGAGTGCTCAGTTAGTTGCGGCAGACTCCGATTGTTGCTCTACAGGATGCTCCACTGGTTCCGCACGCGAACCGCCATGTGACGTACGAGGCGCTTGTGATCGTCGAGGACAAGCAAAAGTTTCCGCAGCACCATATCCTTGTAAGGGTGCACAAGCTCATACGGGATCGTGGCCAGCTTAGCCAGGCACTCCAAGGCGGCATGCCGGTCCTTTGCACCAGGTCTGCAGCGACATTGTATTAACGCTGGTTAGATCACGGATTTACCTGGCAGACAAAGAGTTTACATACCCGAACTGCGCTTGCTTCAGCAGACCTGGGAACACGTCCTTAAGGAATGGCTTGGCGCTCTCCACAGATTCTAGCAGCAGCGGCTTAAAGGTCTGGATGGCTGCACTGCCCAGCTCACGGTCGTCCGTGTTGAGTGCCTGCACCATTAGCGGGAAAATCTGTGCTAGATGAGGCAAGTACACAGCCTTAGGCGAGTGCGCAATCACTTGCGCGAAGGCAACAAGAGCCGCCACGCTAGTCTCCTCGCCAATGTGCGATCGAATATATTCGAGCAGCACTGGGAACACCAGGTCGAACATTCGCTGCCGGTACAGGAACTGAGAATAAATTAAATAGTTAGCAAAATCAGACAACAAAGAGCTCGCATCTCCAACACATTGCTTACCGTAATGAAAGCACCACACTTGCGGTTGAGCACGTCCGGATATTCAGAAACCAACAACTTGAAAGTCTTCGCAACTTCCATACGCAGTGCAGACACTTGCTGCTCGTCATCTTCCATGCTCACATCGCCGTCTTCGTTTTGACTCTCTGGCGTCAGGAAACTGCAGAGGAACTGTAAGCACACAGGTGCGTGAACCTTGTGACCCCGAATAACCAAAGCTTTTGCTATCCAGGCGTAGATTTGCAGCGCTGCCACGCGAACAGAAAACGTCTCGGATGCGTTAGTGATCACTACCGCGAGCTTTTGGGACAGCAGCAAGTCGATGAGGGAATCAAACTCGGCGCCGTCCGACATCTTGTTCACAATAGAGGCAAGCGACTTAGCCGCAGAGAGTGCAGCTTCCGAGTAGACAACGTGGAGTTGCTGAGGAGACGATTCAGGCATCGAAGTAGCACCAGACTGCGCAAGCTCAAGCAGCCTGTTAATAACCAAAGAGGTATCGGGAAGCGTCACATCGCGAGCAGCCGAGTTAATCACCGCAGCAAAAAGCGGTACGAGCTGCAAGCTAGCAGGCTCTGATGGGTGTGTACGCAAGAACGCAGGAACCACAGCATCCACTAACCGCTGTTGTGTTGCAGGGGAAACATTCTGCATCACCGCGCCGAAGATTCGAACACAGGAAGCTAACTTTGCGTCATCCACAAGGCCGGGTTGCCCATCAGTTGCTGAAGCAGTTGCACGACTTGCAGACGTCTCAACTGCTGTGAGCAGCCGGAAAATGATGGAAGCAGATGAAGACTCCTGGACACAGAACTCCATGCTGGTGCGATCGCCAGCGTTAATCTCTACGATTTTCGCCACCGCATCTAGCAGATAGTCCACATGACGCTGGCGAACAACATCGCCATCAGCTTCACAAAAACCAATGGCACCTTGCTCGTCAGCATTCTTTTCGACACACAGGTCAATGAGAAGGAAAATAGTAGCCTGGAAAATTGACGATTCGCGGCAGAGTTCCGTGATAGCCAACAAAGCCTCTTCGAAGAACGAGTCAAAGTTACGGTTTGAAGCAGCCAAAACAGCGGTCACGCCTGTGCCTTCCTCGTCATCATCATCTTCGTGATCGCTGCCTTCGTTGACTGCAGCCATAAGCCGTGCGAGCGAAATCTCCACCACGAAAGCTGCGTATCCACCAGTAGCAGGACCTTCACCAGTACTCATCGATGTCACCGAAGACGTCGAAACTGTGGAAATCTCCTTGAGGCTTTGCAGACAGGCACTGCGCACCTCCGCTGCAGGATCAAGAAGTAGCAGGCGGGTAAACAAGTTGATCAGTGCTTTGACCTGAGCATGCGCCACGATGGGTGACGGTGGAAAGGTCAGCAAGTGGCAGAGCGCTTCCACCGCCACACAGCGTGCGGTCGGACTGCTGCCAGGGTTAGCCTGGTTGTCTTGATCAGCGCTGAGGAAACTCACAAGAGCATCGATAAGTGCCGGGGCATGCGGCCGCATGGGCTGTGCCTGTCCGGACTGGTCAATCTCTCGGTCGATTGTGTCCACAAGAAGCAGAATACGCGCCAGCGCGGCTTCACACTTTGAAGGCACGCTATCACCACCCGAGCTCTCGTTGTGGAGCTGTTCCACAAGCAGTGGCACAGCGATCTTGAGCACGTGCGCAAAGCTCATGGACGAATCGTGGCCCAGAGCCGCTAGTACCTGCCCCGCGGAAACGCTCACCATGGAGTCAGCAGCATGCTCACGCAGCTCACCTGCAGCACGGGCTGTCAGCTCCACCACAAACTTGCTCCACGCATAAGCAGCACCCGGGGTGTCTTGCGCCTTAGCGCGCGCGACAACCCCCGAAAAGCGCGAGATCGCCTGGCGAGCCTCGGCGATCACCTCCTGCTTTTCACCGTCGAGAACTTCGTCGTATAGTGCAGTAGCTACAGCGTGCATCTGCAGCAGCAGCGCGTTCACTGAATAACGCTCGCCGCAGAAAACCAATGTTTGCAGAGCATCCAGCTTCGCCTCCACCACCGTAGACGCAAGCTTCTTCAGCAGGAACGGCAGCACAAGAGGCGCCAGCAGGTCGGACGCCGCAAAGGCATGGCGCAGCGACAAAATGAGGCCTTCCGACGTGATACCATACGGGTCGTTGGGCGGCGGCGTGAAAATGATAGGAAAGTAGCACGACACAATGTCGAAGTACTGCTGCAGCAGCGCGTCGCTGCGCGAGAACACGGGCTCCAGCTTGGCTAGCAGCGTGCGCGCCACCTGCATGCAGAGCAGCAGGTTGCGCGGGTCCTTCTCGCCCTCCATGGCGCTCAGAAAAGTCTGCGCGAACTGGCGGCCCAAGTCCTCGCTCTGCTCAGCGTCGTCCACGCTGGCGTCCTGCGCGTCCTTGCTGGCCGGCACCGAGTCCAGCAGCAGCTCCACCACCGTGGACTGCGCCAGCGCGAGCTGCATCAGGTCGAAGCACATCTTGCGCATGGCCTGGCCCAGCTGCGGGATGTGCAGCGTGCTGCCCAGCTTGAGCACGAGCGCCACGGTGGTGCGCGGCGACGAGACCTGCGCGGCGTGGTGCGTCTCGAGCGCCAGCAGCGCGCGCAGGCAGGCGGAGGCGCTGGGGAAGTCGGCCAGGCGGTCGGCGAAGAAGGTCATGAGCAGCTGCACGGCGCTGGGCGCGAGCTGCAGCTCCGGCAGGCGCGTCAGCACCTCGGCCAGCAGCAGCGTGGCGCGCGAGCGCACCTTGTCGTCGCCGCTGGTGAGGTAGGCGCCCAGCGCCTGGATGAGCGCCTCCATGCTCACGTGGCGGTGCACCTGCATGACGACGGTGTTGAGCCCCGTCTTCTGCGCGGCGTCGTCGTTCTCTGGGTCCACGAACGCGTCGATGGCCGGCGCCAGCGGCGCGTCCAGGCTGAACATGGCTGCGGTGATGGCGGCGAGCTGATGAGTGATGGACGCACTGGGGCTCCGGATGACGTTCTCGCGTAAGTACGAATCGAGTGAAATCTCTACGAAGTAATATTAGGAATTGGCGACACTCGAAAACATTCCGCTGTCAGCCAAGCACTTTCCCAAGATGAAGGTACGCTGCACGGCGAAGGGAGCGACTTCTCCGTCGAGATCGAGAGCAAGGCAGATGTGGAGGCGCTTCAAAAGAAGATCGCGGACATCTTAAACGATGTCCTTGGAAATCTCCAAGGTTTTTTAGGCAGTTTTTGGCTAGGATGAAGGACGCGGAAGAAATTTTGGTTGAAAAGATGGGTGATCTTCTGCGGAGTGGTGCCAGCAGTGAAAACAAGGAGATGCGTCCGTCGTGGAGACTCGACAAAAAACGAGTTGTTTGGTTCGAGTTTCCGTCCGGAGATGACGAGATTCAAGTGTTCGTGGCACTTCCGAAAAGTCATTTACTTAAAAGATCGACGGTAAGAGCTGTGTTTTGGCTGATGACTGTTTCGGTCGAGAACGCGCTGGATATCAGAGGAGTTCGCAGCAGACTGTATTGAATCGCTGATACAGAACTTGGCTACTACGATCCAGGAACGTTTCTGACAACAACGTTTAAGCTTTCAAGTACACGAACAACGCCTTGCAGAGTCATGGTCTTGTGAGTGTGCTCACTTGGTTATTGTTGCTGCTAAGACAACTGACATTTTGTGCAGAAGCGCATGCCTTATACTTCCAGAGTCGTTTGAACTCTGGATTCACCACGATCACTTCGCTTGTTTCTCAAGCTCCGTGCCCGAGATACCAGCGGCGCATATTCAGTCATGATAGTGTCGCCTTAAATTAAGACACAGTATCTTCGGTTCATACCGATTTCTCTTCAATTGATCCGGATACTCCTGTTTTCAAGTACCAACGAATTGAAGCTTTCAGCTTTTTTTGGTCCGCTAGGCAAAGCTGAAAGTGCTCATTAGATATCGAGATCTCATTGTCGTGGATACCAGAGTTATGCTGAGTATGACGATGACGACAACAATCGACTTGCTCTCTCTCGTGAGATGAATGGCGTTTATCATATGCTGGGCTTCGACTTCCCTGTGGTCAATATTGAAGTCCGTTTCTTGATAACAGATACAAGGTATGCTGACTGCATTTCTTTTAATGTGGACAGAGGCTGAAATGTTTGAATTGTTTTTGATTAGGTCAATCTGCACGTGTCAGTGTACAGCCATGATTATCTCTTCCTTGAGACAGCTGAAAGACGAGTCGACTAGAACAAGCGATCCACTTGTGATGAAAACGTTTGGTCCGTTGAAGATTCAGTTAGATTCCGCATCCGGATGGCATGGAAGCACAACAACGTCGAAAAGCTTCGCCGAGACTATTTAACCCCATGAACTCGGCGGTGCTGTAGTTGTTGGCGACAGCAGCGTTGGAAGGCACAGCGCAACACGGACGCCGCACTGAACCTGCTTCCGGCTTTCTAAAAAACAACAACGACTTCAAGACGAGTTCAAAATAAAACATCGACTATTTTGACAAGTTTTCCTGAAGCAGCAAAAAATATCTTCCGCGCCTTCAAAGATTGCCATATTAAGCATAAGAGAGCTTTGCTCAACGAAAGCAATGCGGCGTACGTGCAGTTAGAACCCAGGTAAAACAACACCGATGAGCTTGTAGGCAGGAAAAGCGAGAGATGGAGGGCGACCGCGGTCATCTTGCTCAGCTACCGCGAATTTTACGATTTTTTTTTTTTTGCGTTGGTCAGAACCGATCATGGCTACACTGAAGAAGGCGAAGATGAAGCTGTGGTGTGGTGTGTACGGCAAAGGGACCGTCTTCTCCGTCGAGATCGAGAGCAATGCAGATGTGGAGGCGTTGCAAGGGATTATCTTCTCTAAAAATCTATACGATCTCCAGTACAAGCTCGACTCCAGCGCACTGACGCTGTATTTGGCGGGGAAGAAGGACGGTGATAAAATCACTTGGTTGGAGGACGACGAAAATGAAAGACTTCTTGCGAGGTGATATCAGCACTGAGTACAAGGTGATGCGTTCGTCGTGGAGACTCGACAAAAAGGCGTTGGGGCAAACTTTCAACCTGGCCGCGAAGAGATTCAAGTGTTGGTGGCACTCCCCACAACGCCGAAGAAACGCCCACAGGACTCGTCTATTGTGGATTCGCAGGTTCCGTCGAAAAAACAGCGCCTAAATGGCAATCATATCGATGGGGCTCACACGCTTATGACCCGAACTCACCATTCTTCCTGCTGGAGAAAGAGGATATAGACGGCTCTGGACTTCCACCGCCAATTCGAGTTCTTGCGCGATGAGGTATTGACCAACGGTCATCTAGGCTGGATTATCGGTCCTCCTGGAGCCGGAAAGTCCACCACTGAATGGCATTCGTGTCGACTCTGAACAGAAGTGAATGGATAGTTACATGGATGCATATAACCAAGCCTGTACCAACCTGTTGCTGTGTGCGTCTGATCAGCGACAAACGGAAGACTCGGGTAATTAATATTATGGACGTAGATGAAGTTTTGCAGATCGATGATGATTTGAAGCGTCATTTAGTGCTGGCTGATGGGCTGATTGCCCAAGATGCGTACACTGTAATAGCAGCAAATGCCTGAAGTGGTTTCTACAAGACCTCCCACTATCACAGAAGCGACGGCTTGCATTTGTTTGTACCATGAACAGTCGTAAGGTTGTTGATGACTTGGAGATTGTGGCCAGAGTTGCCAAGTTTCGTGTTGTTCGTGGACGTTAGACGACTACTACAATGCGATTAAGGATGACGAGGTATGGAATAATGTATCGCCTTTTCTGGACGCACATGAACAATTACCAGGTGAAGAAATCTCTCGCAAAGCTATGGTAGAATCCAAGTACTATTACGCCGGCGGGTCCTGTCGTTATATGTTCCGCTTTATAACTGCTGACGTGAGGGTGAAATTGTCCGAAGGCGTGGAATCGTTGCCTAATTCTATGGGTCTTGCAACAAATGGCCCGCGATCTTCACGTGCATTAACCGCCTACGTGCGATGTTCCAGCGACCGGATACGATGACTAATACAATAACTGTTGTATCGCCTGTGGTCAGCCAGTACGCAGCAACAGTAATTGCTGTCAAATGTGGTCCCGAGACGATATGAATGTTCATGGCAATACAGCGAAACAAACAAACCCTGCATTGGATGGTTGGATGATGGAGATGACGTTCTTTTCAAGTCTTCGAGATGGCGGGCTCAAACTTGTCGATGCGGCAGGAAATGTGATTCAGACATGTGATGAATCACAAGTTGTGGTTACGGATAAAATACCTGCGATTTCTTTTGTAGACCCCGTCTGGAGTAAGCCTGAAAAATGGAACCAAGGTGGATACGATGCTATCATGGTGTCTAAATGTACTCAACACGTGCGTTTTGTGCAAGTGACGAGGGCTCACCAGCATTCTTTTCACATCGAGTATTTTTATGCCTGGCTGGAGATGCTGTCTGAATCCTCGGAAAGTTTCGAGGTGAAGACGTTTAAGATATTTTTTGTGGTCGAAAAAGATAAGCTGAAGTATTCGAACTCGTCACAGTAACTGGAGCTGGACTTTTGCAACAGTTTGGTTGGCAGAGAGGGAAGGAGGCTGAACGAGTTAAACCTGTTGGGATGCAAGAGTTATATGGTCTCCCATAGTAGCACGGCGGGCGCGCTGTAATCGCAAGCGGAATATTATGCTCAAGTATGTGGCAATATGCACATCTCTTAGAGTGCAGCGATCTTTTTTCGTAATGCTTTATCTCACAGCTTTCACCGAGGCGAATTTGTTGATTGGATCCAGACTAGGCTTTTTCGTAAGGTGTTGATCATCGGATAAAGTCTTTTTAACTTGAGTAATGCAATTGCACGACCAAAAGCCGATCAGCGATTTTGTGTGATCTAAGAGCTAAAATAGTTTTTTATTGATTAAAATCAATTCGTCCGACAATCAACTTTGTCACTGTTTCATTCTTTGTTTTTTATTATCGAGCGTACGAAGACAATCGAGGTAATCCCTGCATGTTTATTAGCTACAGACTGTAGCTAGTTTAATTTATTATCATTTTTGAATTAAAAAATTGTTGTCAGCCTTTATCTGGTATCCGATTATACTGTAGCTTACAGTACCATTCGAAGGCTGAAAACAAGATGCAGAGGTCACACAGTTAGCAATGAACTTGACATTTACTTCAAATAGTCTTCTCCACTCCTTTTAAGGTAGGCTGTTATTCGTAACCTAGTCGTAAACCCTCATGATCGACCGCACGCGAGCTCGACAATAAGGACAAGCTCTCGAAGTGTGGAGGATCGTGCGCAGACACGCATGGCAACCAGCTCGATGACCGCACGGCGCACAAACTGCATTTCGTCTTGCAGAGCAGCACATTCCACACAGATCTGGCTCATTCTCCGGCATTCGAGCCAACGTCGGTTCCGGCGAAGCAGTTGTATCTGCCTCACTGTTGTTGTCTCCAGCGTCTTCGTTTGACGGTGGATGCTGAGCTGGTTGAACTACGTCCACAACTTTTTGCGGCTCGGATTGTGCGAAGCGGACCCTCGCGGGGTGGTCACCGTCAGCGCCGTTATTTGATCCCTGAAGATCGCGTAGCATGTTTTCGAGAGGCTCTTCCTCTTGCTGAGGCTGCGATTGCGACAGCTCAAGGGTTCGGCGCAATTGCTGGCACAGTTGCTCGTTGTCTGCTTCGCGCTCTTGTTGTTGTCGCCGCAAAGTGGAAGAGCGCACGTTCTGAACGAGCTCGTGCGGCCAGTAGTACAACTCCCCGTGCGGTGCATCAAAGGGTGGCATGTCAACGAGAGGGGCTCCACTCTCGTGGTCGTAGAAGTTTGAGCTCTGAAGAACCTGTCGCCATCGCTCGAGATTGTGGACGCTGTCAGCTGCGAATACGAGGTGCCGTGTCTGTACGTCCTCTTGGCTCATCGTCTTGCGGCAGATTGGCGAGCGCGTGAGCTTCTGTCGCTTCACACGCTGGCACATGACAGGTTTGTCAAAGACAAAGGCATTTTCGCGCTTGAGCCAGCAGAAGCTGTCACTTGATGGAAAGGGTGATGCTCGTGCAGCCTCGTCGACGAGCAAGACGGCATCAGGGCGCAGATCACCTGGATGGTGAAACACGCACAACTCTTTTGAAGTCCTCTGCTTGTTGCAGGCCACCACAACGCCCCAGCGGCGCTTCCAACGTAACTTCCCCCGCAAGAACAACCACCCGCTGTGTACTTTCATGTGCTCTAACAAGGTGGCACCGACATTGGCCCGGTTAAATTGGCGAGCAAGATCTAGAGGTGACAGTCCCTTGCGGTTGAGTGCGAACGCATCTGCCCCCACTTCCAGCAATGCCTCAACGATAAGCGAGTCTCGGTTGCTCATGGCAGCGTAGTGCAGTGCAGTGTTTTTGAGCTTGGTGTTGTCCTCAGCGTTGACATCGGCACCTGCTGCAATGAGCTGCCGCACCACCGCTTCACCGCGCTTGCTCTCCGCAGCTGCCATGAGAGGCGTCGTTCCTCTGCGGTGGTGCTTCCAATTCACGAGGTTGGGACCCAATTCGTCCGGCGAGTCCACGAGCATGTGTTGAAGCTTTGCATCGTCGCCGTCCTTGGCGGCCTTCCACACTGCGATGCACTCGGCTCGCGTCATGGCGTTTAGTCGATGGGGGGCCCAGGAACTGTGCTTGCTAGTACGTGAACAGTTTGCAAATAAGTGTCTGCTTCATGTGAGCCCAAGCGCTCCGAGAGAGCGCGTCAGCCACATTTCAGAATCGATATCTTAGCGCTCTCTCGGCCACATTTCAGAATCGATATCTTAGCGCTCCGAGAGAGCGCTAAGATATCGATTCTGAAATGTGGCTGACAAGTTTCCAGTGGCAACAGCTTTATTCGAAGATGCAGCCATGTCGACCTCCATGTCACACAAGTGTTGGGTGTCTCGGCATATAGAGTGCTTAGTCGACGGCTCCAGGAACGCGCAAGCCTGAAACTGTGGCTATCTTGCATAGTACTTGGCGAGAACCGCTTCGGAGCGATGCAAAAACAGGCTCACATTGTATTTGTTGAAGTTGCTCGTCCAGCTTTGCTTTTGAAGTGAGTTTCAACAGGAAGCGTACTCCCAGTAGACGAACTTGATTCACTTGTGTCGAGCATTCGTAAGACGGCTGAGTTACGGGAAAATAAATTAAACTGATTGGATAAAGAGATGTTGACTAGTCCTTGTTGCTCGCTTTCGACGACGGAACGGCACGGTTCGAGCATCAGGTTTTGAGTCGTAAAGGGTGCGTTTTGTATTGCTGTGTCGAGCAGAACGTCGGCTTAATGCTGACTCTGAGGTGGCTTGAGATCTCGCTCTGTAGCGGACGTACTGCGTCTCGCAGATGCTTCGCCAACATTGACCACTCTGAATACCGATTTTGATTGATTTTCGTGGACCTTTAAACGGAGGATAACGGAGGATAACCCATCGATGCATTTCCGAACTACCACAAGTGCAGACACCAAGCGCATCAACGTCAGGAAACTCAAATACTTTTGGCAGCCGATGAAACTTGCCATCTCTTCTCCAGTATATGATCGTGCCAGTTGCCTCAGTGTATGCCTCTGACTGGACTGTAGTCATTTGATACAGACCTGCCTCGGTCAGCAGTTCACGTATGGTAGACTGAAGCTCGTCTTTCCATATTGCTCCTGTTCCAACCCCCTTTCGTCCAACAGCTTGAAATCCCGCTCAGCAATACACCCGGCATGCGTTCAACGGCTTTTTGAGTCCGCCGCTGCTGTTGATAAATATGATGGCATCCCAAACAGCACTTCTGTAGCCTCCTAGAGTCGATACTTTGAGCGACTTTGAGTTCATCTTATCAAGCAGAAACTTCTCAAAGTGAGATAGCCTAAATATCTTCACATTAATTTCATCGTCGGCGTCAAAGTAGCTCTCAGGGGAAGGTAGATTCTCCTTAATCCATTTACTGATTTCATGTAGATAGCTCTTGTAGGTCGTTTTTGTTGATGTGGCTCAGACGTCTGCACTACCGAGCGTACCAGGTGCAGGTGTAATGGATTGAACCCGGGGTCGTGGTGCGGGAGGTGCGGTCGCCATGTTCGCTCAACTTGCTTGCCGGAATTTGAGCCAATAGGATGCAGATTTGGGGCGTAATACCACCAGGCTACGGGTTCTCATTGTGCACCCCACCATACTAAAAATAAGGGGATTTGACTGACGTCAAATGTTTTGATGAGAAAAAATAAGACCCCCGTCTTACGCTGGCTCACAAAATCCAATTACGAAAGTAGTTGAATCACCATTTTGTAAGCGCAGCAACTCGTAATGGCATCCGTTGGTGTTCGGCAAATTGAGCAGAACTTTATTTGCCTCTGCTGTAGTTCTTTTCGGAAGGCCACGAAGCGCGAGTGACAGCCGCTTGCGTGTCTGCTCTGACAGGAAAGCTAAACGTAGACGAAGTGACATTGACATCCTTGCTAACTTCTTGTAATAAGCAGCCCCCCGGCGAAGACAGAGACGGTGGCCGCAACTCGTTACACTTCATTCCCGTCCGGTGATACGATTCATACGAAGCTCGTCGCTTGGTTTCCGTTCGCGTTCGTCCCTTGCCATGACTGTGCAGCAAGTTTGAAGTGGTTTCACCCATGCTAGGCGATTATTACACGGTCCTTGCCCGCACATTATTGCTGCGAAAGCAAACTCTTGAGAAGGCTCACTGCTGCTCATACTTGAACGACGGTCCAACGGCGGTTGAACTTGTACTCCGTCTGCGTGGAATTCGAACAGATACCCCAGCGGGATCGCGATTCTTGAGCTGGTTCCGAGCCGTAAGATTTTATAGGGATATACATGGTCTGGTTGATGGAAGACGCAGAGCTCCAATGCCGAGTGTTCCAAATCGCAAGCCAACAGGACACACCAGTACCGCTTCCATCGCGGCACCGCCATTTTTTCCGATATGTCCAGCCAGCCACAATGCAGCTGACTCGTCTTCATTAGCATGTCGACGGCTTCCCGTCGGCCGTTCAACCAGGCAATGTCCAAGGCCGTGAAGCCATATGCATTCCGAGCAAACAAATTGGCTCCAGCGTCCAGCAGCATGCTGATCGCCGTGGCCTTGTTGTTGCAGGCTGCGTAGTGTAGCGCGGTATTTTTTGCTCTGGTGTTCTCCACGGTGTTGACGGCCGCGCCGTAGCTTAACAGAACTTCAACGCATCTAGCAACGCTGGTGGTGTTTCGTGCTCGTACGACAGCCATTAGCGGCGTGATTCCTCGAAAAAGGTGCTTCCGATTCGCAACTGTGTTCGGCTGAGTCTCCGCTGCGAGAAGCTCTTCCAGCTTGTCGGGGCGCGCCTTCTTCGCAGCACGCCAAACGCTCCACGCTTCTCCCCACGCAAGACCCAACATCACCACGGACGGTATTTTAACAACTGGATGCAATGCACCCAGTCTGCAAAAGACCAACCCATTGAGGTACAGACTACACCATGCAGTACACGTGCACCTTTGAACCTCTCCCAGTGAAGGCGAAACAGAATTCACTTCGAAGTGTTCGTTCAAACTCGTGTTAGTGTGCATATCCATTAGAACTTAGTTTGCTTGCCATTCATACATACAACTTCTTAGAAAGAAGTTCTTACACACATGGGCACTCTTTTCTTATTAGTGCTCAGACCTGGATCCTGACCACACCATCCACGTGAGCACGGCATGCAGGACACCACGGGTTTTCTTGAGTGAAAGCTCGGATGCAGTCGTAGCAGCCAGCAACATGCCCACACGGAATACAGACAGAGTCGCGGTGGTTCTCGGCGCAGACAATGCATCTGTCGCGCAGCAAAGGCTGTGGTTCATTTGGGTCGCTGCTGATAGTAATCACGGTCGCCAGAGGAAATATTTCCTGCGCAGGCGAGGCCTGTGGTGCTGGCAAGTCACCCCATACAAAGCCGTTTTCGTCTTCGACAAACGTTGGAGCCGAGGCTCGAGCTCTCGATTCAATGGGCTGGGCTGCGTCCGGGGATACCAATGCCCCCAGTTTGTCAGCTTGAGCAGTGCTGACGGCATCTTCAGGGGGTGGTGCAGTGCTTGGCAATGGTGCGGCATCGACTGTTGCAGCGCGTGATCTCGTGCTTGCTCGGTGGGGGGAACCCACATACGTAGAACTTACTGTGGTGTTAGTGCACTCTCCTCCCCATTGCCGACTCCCCAGTGCCCTCATCCACGCGTCGCGGCTGGTTCCAGTGTCACAAGCGAATATGTATTCGCGGGGCTGCATGTTCGCTTTGTGCACATGCGTTCGGCCCGAGGACTTGTATCGACTGTAGCGGCGGGAGGACATTCGTTGGTAGATCACGCGCGTGTCCAATCTGAAGCCGTTCGCTCTTCCATCCGAGAACGTCGAGCAGTTTGTAGTGTCCGCTAGGCTGTCCTGCCAGATCACTGCATCGGGGTGCACTTTGTCAGGCCCACGGAAGATGCAGAGCTCGGACGTAGTGCGTTTCGAGTTGCACCAGAGCAGCACACACCAGCGCCGCTTCCAGAACCCCAGCATCGACTTGGAGCGGAGATACAGCCACCCGCTGTGGAGCTGCAGCTGCGAGGTCAGTGCTGTGGCCGCCTCCTTCCGCCCACGCAGTCTCGCCACGTCGAGCGCGGTGTGGCCCTTGCCGTTCAATGCGAAGATATTGGCTCCAGCGTCGAGCAGCATCTCCAGCTGAGAGACGCGGTTGTTGTAGGCTGCGTAGTGCAGCGCGGTGTTCTTGTACTTGCCGGTGTCTGTGACTTCCATATCAGCACCTAGCTCGATCAATGCCCGCACGGTCTCAACGCCGTACTTCTTGGTCGCAGCGACCATGAGTGGGGTGGTGCCTTTCGCAGGGTGCGGTTGGTCCAGCAGAGTCTGCACGTCGCTGTCGGACTCTTGGCGTACAAGTTGCTGGAGCTTCTTGGCGTTGCAGCTCTTCGCAGCGCGCCATAGCGCGACCTCCTCCCTGTCCTTCGCCATACTTGCCAGACACGCAGCAAATCGGAGAATGAACATGTTGATGGATAGTTGATGGCCTCGATGGAAATCTACCGACGCACTAAAGTAGCTACATACCTAGAACCTGACGCTACGGTAGCCGCACGCGCACTATGCGAAGTCTACGCGGGTGTCCGTCAGGAGATCCGGAAGGCGGCGCTGTCGGTGATCTCCTGTCGGCACACAGGACACGAGTCTCGATGCAGTCGCTTTACGCAGGCCGAGCAGTAGCTGTGTCCACATGGAATGAGCACGCGATCGACAGTTTTCACGAGGCAGATCACACACACGAGGGCCTTCTCGGCGTCTGTCTTCTGTCTCATGGCCTGCTCGACCTGCTTCCACGCTGCTCGTCGATCTTCGTCCGCCAGCGCCGCTTGATGCTGCAGTCGTAGTACTTCGGCCAGCAGCTCTTCGTAGCTGGTGCTCAACGACACATTAAGTCTCGCCAGCAAGGCGTTCACCTCGGCGACGATGTCCAGCGTCAACGACCTGTCGTCCAGCTTCTCGGTCTCGGTCGGTTGGTCGTCGCCGAGCTTGTCCTTCCTCGCCCCCACCGCCTGGAAGAAGTAGATCTGCGACAGCGCGTACCACCGGATGCAGGCCTTGGACACCTGCACCTTCACCTCGCCGGGGCCCTCCTCGTCCTGCACTTTGCCGTAGCGCAGCGTGCCGTCGCTGCCCTCCACCGCCACGATCTCCCCCGGCACGCAGGTGCGCAGCGGCGTCTGCCGCACACTGGCGCGGTCAGCGGCCGACAGCGGCTCGCCCAGGAGGTCCCGCAGTCGCTGCTGGATCAGCGTCGGGAGCTGCGTCTCGGGCTGCGGCTCGGAGACTCCGAGGCTGAACATGCGCGCGCTGCAGGACGTGGGCGAGCCTCCGTCACCTGTGGGGGGCGACTCGTCCATCATGGCGATTCTCTGTCTGCTTCTTCAAGTTCAGTAGCGGGTCAGCCAATCGGAACGACATGCAGGCGATCAGACTAGCATGGAGGAATGCATTGAGGTGTTGGGCTACGAGACCTAGGACGGCACGTGGAAGACGGAGCTGGAGACGATGGTCTGACGGCAAATGGGGCAGGACGGACGCGGCAGCTGCTGCACGCAGGACGCGCAGTAGATGTGGCCGCACGGGATCAGCACGCGGTTCACCTGGTTCTCCAGACACACGGCGCACACGAGCGAGTCCTGCACCTCCTTCTTCTCGCGGATGGCCGAGTCGATCTGCGCGGTGGCCGCGCGGCGAGCTGTCTCCGCTGCATCGAAACGACGTTGCAGTCGGAGGTTCTCGGCCATCAGGTCTTCGACGCTCGAGTCCAGCGTCACGTTTAGACGCGACAGCAGATCGTTCACGGCCGACAAGACGTTGGCACGCGACACCGAAGGAGTCCGGGTGCCTGAGAACCCGGACACAATCTCGCCGCCTGAGCTGTCAGCGGAAAGAGCCACTACTGATGCGGGTAGAGAGAAGCTCTCAGGCGGGTTAGACACCGGGCCCTCTGCCTGCAGTCCAGACTGTTCGCTAGTAGTAGCCGTGGTGCTGCTACTGCTACTATCACCCCCGCTAGTTCCTACCCGAGCTGATCGGAAGAAGTACAGCTGAGTAGCAAGTATCCACTGAGTCGACGAGCTGTTCATCTTCACTTCGTATCGGCTAACTCCCGTCACTTCACTGGGCTCCTCACGCAAGATTTTGCCATAGCACAGGGTCCCGCTTTCGTCCTCCACAGCGACAAGCTCTCCGGGAAGACATGAGCGCAATGGAGCCAGCTCCACGGTAGCGCAGTCTGCTTCTGACAGAGGCTGTCCTAGCACCCCCCGAAGCTTTTCGACGATGAGCATAGGATCTTCGTAGATATCAAGTAGCTGCAGTACTTCAGGGATCGCCATCTCGTCGCAAGTCAAGATAGACTCAAGCACCGAACAATCCTGCAGTACTCCACCTAAAAGCTGGTTGATACATCGAGCCACCAAATGGCTCGAGCGCATCCCCATATCAAGGCGTGACTCAAAGGAGCGCTTCGCGATGTAGATTCGCCTTCTAGTCTGGTCTAAGAAATACAGGCTTCCCTTGTGCGTGCTCTTGGTTACATCAATTTTTCGAGCAGGGAAATTTAACTTCGCAATGAACCGCGAGTGTAGCTCAACTACACTTTTCACTTCGTATGTCGCCAAATTCACGATGCGTTGGTTGAGGTCTTCAAAGTTGGGGATAAATCCAAACGCATCGTGAGACGAAGCTTTTTGCTGTTGTGCTGTAATGATTTTCCGCAAACCGTCGGCAAAGTGTTGCGAGTTTAGCACACTGTTAAAGTGCGCGATGTCGTCACTTGCAAGTAGCTCCGTCTGGTTGTCCCTATCATCCAACTCTTCCGTCACGACACTAGTCAATCCTGGAACTCCCAATATTTTGCAGCATCTCGTGCTAATCCGAGGGTGAACCACATGCAGTTCCGTGAGATCAATACTAGAATACAGCGCTGCCGAATCATTGTATGCCATCACCAGCATCGATTGCATTACTGCTACCCCCGACGGAAGAAAAATGCTGTTTTTTTCTTCGAGCGACAGATTATGGTTGGATTCAGTCACGGCGGTAGCAAGAAGATCAATTGCGCGTGCAGCTGCTATCAACTCGTTGACATTGAGCGGATGACCGCAGCACTCTTCGTTCAAATCGCGCAGCAATCGGATGTAATCGCATACTTCTGGTGCTTCTTTTGAGCCCATGTGCCGAAACAGCGTGTCGTAAGCACCAAAAGCGCGCGGCACTTCAAATAATAATGGCGCTAGATTCTCACCTAAATGAAAGAACAAACGAGATCCCTTTACTAGGGTTGACCCAACAGGGATGACAGCTGCAGTTGAAAGGAGCTGCTGTGTTTCCACTTCCAAATCGTCCCAGTTATTCTGCAGAAACTTGAAAATTGTTTGGAAAACCTCGACCATTGGTAAAAAGAATTGCCAATCTAACGACCGTGATAAAACTACTCGATCGCCATTCGTAATTGATAGCAAGTGGTCCACGACGTGCTTTTGCAAGGGCGGTGACTGGATTCCTAGACGACTATAGAGAACACGCGGAGGCAGTGCAATGTTTGAAATAATCGGCATCGTAGAGTAGACCAACGCTTGATCATCTGGAACAGCGCAATCCGAGTACCTCCGCACAACAGAGCGGGACGTAAACTGTCCGTCTTGTCGATCTGGCGCGGTTTGTTGTCCCGGTGAAGTGGAAGAGTCCCATATGCTTGAAGCTTCCCACACAACGGCGGGCACGAACGCTAGAGGTGCAACTTTCTCGAAAAACGACAACGAACGATCAAACTTATCGAAATTCTGAACAAAAAATTGGTGCAACGTTGAAATGAGATGCTCGTCCTCGGGTGATAACACCTGCTTATTTGAGCATTGTCCATCAATCCGTTGTGCGCACTCGACAAATATGTCCACGGTCACGTCAGTTTGCAGCCCGATCTCACCCATCAGATCCAGCCACTCGGATGTCCTATAGCGCTGAGCTGGAAATTGTCCTCGAACACCATCGTAAATTGTAGCAAGCACACTGTTTCGAGGGTCGCAGTATGCGCTTGCTGGATGATAATTCGGGTTATCGCTTTCATTGTCGCGGAATAAAGGTGATGCCCGCAACAATGTCGTCAATTCTGCATTGCCACGCAATGTTTGCCACTTTTGCAGAAGAAGTTGTAAGATCTGATCACGCTGAGGTTCTAGCAGCCCGCTGAACATGGGTAATACGTAAATAAGGAGCTTGCTGTCGCTCATTTCCTCTACACCAAGTTCCTTGTAGAATCCATTCAAACGAGGATTGCTCTTGAGGAAGCATTGTTGTGCATCAGGTGGCAACGGAATGTTTGTTAAGTTCAGTTCAGGCGGAATCAAGAAGAAGTCCTGTCCGGTGTGAATGGCACACGGCACGTTTCGGACATTAATGTAAATTGGAAGTTGCTTCAGTTTTTCAAGCTGCATGCGGTTGTATCCGCCATATGTGTCACCATTGTGACTGAAAAACTCAGCAATCAGCACAGCTTGGACTTCACTTAGTTCTCTCCACCGTATATCATCCCAACTCGAGGCAAAAAAGCCGTTAAGAACGACTAGGCCCACATCAGCACTACGTGGCACAATATCACGCTCTTGACCGGAAAGATACGCAAGTTCCATCATTGTCACATTTAGATCCATCAGCACGTTATGAAGAGTCTCCCGACTGCAAAATTCGTGTAGCTCATCTTCGACAGGATAAACTGGGATGGCAAAGCCTTCGCCAATTACAGCACTGTCGACATTAACACCATCTTCTTCACCAGCGCTGAGATTTTCTAGCTCCAGTGAAATTGAACCAGATGATTGTGCTTCTGTATCATCCTCATTATCAGGAAAATCCTCTCGCAGCTCCCTATTTTGGACTGTAGGCGATGTTATTTCAACAGTGGACACCTTAACATCGTCATCACTACCCGAAGATGCTTCTTTGTCGTCATCACCTGTGATCTCTGTATCATCCTCATTATCGACATCCTCTTCTTCACTTTCTGCTTCTTCAGCATCATTGTCACTGTCCTCGGCTAGTTCCTCCTCTTTTTGCAACTTAGCAGAGCTTAGTTCTATTAAACGCTTGCGCTCAACCTCCATGTCAGCCATCTTGTCTTCTTGGTGAGTAACTGAGACTTGAAACGCTTCAATAACTTGGGTAGATATCGTGCTGTCTGCAGAGCCGTCCCAAACGCAAACAGCCATATCCATTTTGCCGCAAGATACTAACCGGGAGCCCTTCACAGGAATTAGTGGCCAATTGGCGAAATATGCCAGGGATCGACGTTCAAAATGCACAACTTGCCAAAACCGATACAACCATAATTCATCGATTTCGATGGGCGAGCTTGGGTCCCAGTTAACAATCGTTTGGTTCTTCCAGGATGGAGGCAATACTCGCTCAATATTATCCGAAAGGGTTTTAATTGAAAAGGAAGCCAACCCGAATACGGCAGTGAAGCGCGTCTCTGTGAAGTACTTGTAAAGCCGCTGATACGCCACTAAAGATACAAACAGATTGCCAAGTGGCCGAAGCAGTTCGAGTTGGTTAAACGAGGCCAACACGTAACTTGAGCGACGCTGATTCACTCGGAGCACTCCGATACTTCCATCTTCGAGGGGAAGCAAGGATAATCCATGAAATTCGGCCCACACAGGGTCCGTTTCATTCGGCAGCGGGAACGGCAAATCACTTAAACAATACTCCAACAAGGATAAACAGACATCTGACTGCACCTCAGCACTGCTTACACTTCTCAAGAAGCGGCGCATAACTTTAGGCGTGACAGCGTAAATGCGTGACGGCAAAAGTCGTGAGCAATCTTGAAGAACCCTTGTCGGTACGTTAAACGCAGGAAAATGAAGCTGAGCAAATGATGCAACCTGCAAGCACGCCGGTGAGTTTAGTATATCAGCACTGACACGATTTGGAAGCAACATACCTGAATGTTCATTCCATCCAAAGCAAGATGATAACCGCTGCCCAATGCTCGAAAGCTACCATCTGTACACAAGAACAACTCCCGCGTCCCTAGTAAATGATACGTATGAGTCTGAACCAAAGCACCAAGCTCTGTCTCTCCTCCCCGCTAATATCAACAATACGTTTTAGTTTCCGATAAGTAGTAATTCAAAATGGTTTAATCTTACCTTTTGCGAGGTCGGCCAAATATTGTAGAGGGCATTTGGGAAGGAGCTTTCGAGTCGCCGTTTTGCAACCATAAGTAGCTTAACGTACGCATCTGCAGCGCCATCTTCCAATAGTATGCGGTTCCAGCCGGCTGCTACTTGCTGCTCACTGCCGCTAGCACCGCTATATTCACCTTCTCTGCCGCCTGGGTTTGATGACCCCACTGCTAACGGTAGCTGTTTGTCTTTCATACTCTTTTTGAAACAGCCATTGATGTGGACCGGAAGTCCAACCTGCTGCTGCGTATCAACAATCTTAAAGATGTGACCGCGAAGTCGCGGTGCTGGGACACCATCGCGGAATATATGACAAGCGATACTCACATAAGGAGTCGAGTGCAGCATTTCATGAACTGCAGTACATGCCAAGTCGCGACCCCTTCCCATTCCGATATTATCCGCAAACAGCCATGTGTCTTGATGCTGTCGATTTTCTAGCTCAAGATTGACTAAGAACTCCATTTGATTTTCAGGAATTACAGGGCTTTTAAAAAAGCTTTGCAGCGAGAATTTTTTCTTCCACTCTTGGTTTAGACGCGTCATGTTTCGTTTCCGAAGCGTACGTTCAGGTGCATCAAGAGAAACTTCGCCATGACAATGCGACGCAAACTCAGATTCCTTACCCACACTCCATAGCGAAATACGGTGAACGGACTCAGTGAATATCAATGTCTGGTACAGTTGAGACTTGATAAACGCAACTAGTTTGTCAGTCTTTCTTGCATCCAACACATACGGTGACACAGCTGATCCCGTTTTACGGCAGGGAAATCGAATCAACGTGCTCTGGGTTCCTCGAGACACATTACTCGGACATGACGGAAGAGTTGTAAACGGTAATAACTGGTCCGGATATCGTACGAAATCTTGGCTTAAGACTTCATATCGCCGACCTATACTTGCACCCTGACCTGAAGCTGATGTAGAGGCCGCCGTCGTTGCGGCAGATGAAGCCAAGTAGCAACCCGTTGGATCCAAGATGTAGAAACCTTCCCCGCTCAGAATCTGCATGCAATCAGACGCAATAAAGCCACAAAGAAGTCCAGCCCGGGAAGATTCTCCGTGAAACAGATTGTTAATATCGTTTTCGCTGAGCACCACGTCGTGAATATGGATACAGAGAGCTTCATCTTGAAGAGGTTGTAATGATGGCTGGATCACTCGTTGTGACGAGTGATGCCGACAATCTAAAAAGAAATCAACTTGGGTACCACCGAAGCGCTCAGCAGCCAGAATTGTTTCCCAAAGGAAGGTGCGATACCATCCCGAGCGGGGAGGCAACACACTTTGCAACGCACCAACTGGCGGGCATACAACACGCCGACTTGTAACCGATGTCTGTGCAAGTTTTGAGTGCAACGAGGTTGCACCTAATAGCCCAGCAACAATCTTGGGAACTTTTTTCGATACAAACGTCGCACCACGTCTAACCTCTCGTGATTCATTCCACTCCATATCATCAAAAGTCAATTGTACGGCGGGGATTAGCCTATTCGACTGATCCAGTATTACCATATCTTGTGGCACGAATGAGGTTAGAGTGGACTCTAAAGATGCTGAGTCCTTTCCGATAATGTCATAGATTTTCAAGCATGCCAAAACCTGTTTCTCGCTCAATACTGAGTTTCGGGGTAACCTCAGTATGGCCTCCAAGTAGTCCGCAGTAGTAAAAGCATCTTTAAGGTCAAATGAGGCCAGAAGTGACCGTGAGATGATGTGCTCGCTTGGGCAGCAATACAGCAAAGGTTCCAGGCTAGCATCAGCATCAACCGCTAGTTGGCACGGGTACGCAAACCCTTTACCGGTCCAGATCCACAGCGCATTAGCTAGTTTACGATGCACAGAAGATGTCTTCCAGCCTTCTTCATCTGACAATCGATAGCTTTCTAGCATTTCATACATTTGATGTACTTCTGCCAATGGAAAACGCCAGCTGAGTGGAGGATGCCCCAGCGCACCGTTTTGCTTTTGGTGGTGTTGTTCCCACTGTAAGCCAATTGCCTCCAACTGTTTCGCTATCACCAGAGGATCCACTTGAACATCCCACCCGAACGCGGAAATAAGCTCTTTCGACGTCAACTCGCCGTCTAAGATATCAGTTGAAAACGAGCAAAACCACTAAGCACAGAAAAGCAATAGCATGTTAGGCGAATTGTCAAGTCAGTCTGAAAGCATGAATTGCTCACCGCATCTTTAAGAGGTCGCATTTTCACAGCACTTGAAAGGCGAAGCTCACGGCTTTCACTACCAGTTGGCCTCTTCCAAGGCATCGCACCTTCTGCTGATTCAAGGCGAACAGGCATCCACTGAACTTCTTTTAGCTCCGTCACAATATCTTGTGTAACTCGATTACTATCTTGGATACCTTCATCCTCGGTTGCTGGTTTACTAGAATTTATCTCCGCCATCATGGCATCGAAGTGACTGTTGACAACTTTTAGCAAGCTGTGAGCCTTGAGGCACGCACGGTCAACAGAGCCATCGTGATCTTCCATATACATTGTTTCAATAGAGCGTGCACTTTCCAGAACAGCATGGCATGACAGGCCCGTACGTAGTCCCAGTGACCGCAAAGTATCAACTATGGTTGGAGAGCAGAAGGCGTGGGCGGGGAGGCTGTTCTCACCAACCAGTTCGCTTAACTCGCTAACGGTTGGATCGTGGAGCTGGTTTACCACTCGGAACACTCGTTTTCTCGATGGAATAATAGCTTGTGTTTTTACAACTTCACGAAAGCGAGGATCATTTCGCTGATGAAATGGAAGTGCCTCCAGCGCCCCGACGACAATAGAGTCTACTAAATCCCCATTTTGAGCTTCTAAGGTTGCTAATTGAGGAAACACGTGGTCCATCAAGATCGTCGTGTAACTCCATTCATCAACTCCGTAGTCACGTAAGAATCGTCGCGTTGTGTCCTTCTCAGCGCGATAAAAAGAGTCATCTAGAATTCTGGGGTCAGCATCTGCATGAGGCAGGAATCCTCCTCGTCTCAAATTGACGAATTGCATTTCGTTGGAGTTTTGAGCATGAACTGTACCGGGATTTGGTTTTGTGTGCACAGGAAAAATGGGAAGTTCAGAGAGAACCGTTTGAAAGTCATCTGACACGGCTTCAAACGTATTTTGAGAGAAGAAGTCACATAACACCAGTCGTTCGGCATTTGTTGTTGCTGCAAATATGTCATCAAAACTCTGCCTTTCGTGGAGGAACTGATACCGGCTCAGTGCCGCCAGAAGACCATTAGATGTTAATCGGTGGGCATATTTATGTCCCTGTAGCCATTGTGCGCTTTTCTCGCCACTCACATATGATGTGTCAATAATAAAAATACCCACTTTGTCAAGTGCAGGTTGTAGCTGCCACAGCAACTCTGAGGACGCTGCGCCTTTTTCTGAGTGAGGAAGAAGAAGACTAACATTTGCAGATAAGCAAACCCAACGACTTCCTTCGGCGCAAATGACAGGAACCAAAGGCCATTTCATGAAGACGGATGGTAGTTGTTCTATCTTTTGTAGCTGGGTCTCCACGTACGTCCACAGCAACCGTATCCACTCTTCCCTGGGTTGAGATCCCTCTAGTTGAGATGAAGATTCCAGGGTAAAAACGTTTTCCTGAGTTTTACTCCAACAGCGACCCAAAACATGCGGCAGAAAATTGTTTAGTATGACGTCGAGGTCTACAACTCGAAGATTCGAGTTTTCGTATACTAAAGGCAGTTGGTCAAATAACTGTTTGAACTCCCCGCGCACAACACGATGCGGAAACTCAGCCAGAAGTTGTTCTTCCATTCCATTTCCAAAGAAATATGTTAACTGCTGATTCCTGCTGGAGCCCGTGTTACCATCCAAACTGTTGTCCATGAAGTAAAATCGTCCAAACTTCCCGTCCTTTAAAGGCAGCAACGGTAGTTGGTCGAGCGCCTCACTCGCCTGCGGACTTGACAAAACAGAACAGTCTGATAAACAGAACTGAACAACTCGTATCAGACCATCTTGATCTAAGGCTGACAGGAAATTTCCTCGCCGTGTCAACTGTCGAAAAAAATCAGGTGTCATCGCTCCATAGACAGCATCAAGCTGGACCAAGAGTTTCCGAAGAGTTTCTGGTAGAAGTACCGTCGCCAAGGATGCTGTCCCCAACGCCATTTCTAATGTCTCCCAATTGCTCAAGTTGTCATCCACCAGTACACATGAATCAGGCGTGACTGATGCCATTGAATTCTCCAAAGGTGCATTGTTCATCCCACTAGTTGCTAACGCAAAGAATACGGGTTGACTCTTCATGATGCGAAACAGTTCAAGCACGATGCTGTCCCATGGACTTGCAGGCAACTTTGTCGGGAAAAATGATAAATACTGAGATGAGTCCCCACACATACTCTTTGCTTCGAGTAAAAAGGTTAAGTAAGCCGGAGCAACCGCATCCACTAAAAGGTTTGCGTTCCATTCAGATCTAAGTTTTCCATCACCGGTCATGTCATCTCCAACCCAAATATCGCGTCGATTGGAAGATAATTCAAAGTAACCATTGATATGGACTGGTAAACCCACACGAACTGGAAGAGGTAAGAAACAAAATGCCCGCCCATCCGTAGCTACACCATCTATGCGACTAGCAATACCAACCCACGGAATGAGCTTCAAGGACTCGTTTTCAGCTGCACACGCCATCTCACGTGCTTTCCCTCCCCCAATTTGATTGCACACCAAATACTTCTCGGTAGTTTCCTCTATCTGATCGTTTTTATCGCCATCTGACTTGACAGCCTCGCTATCAAAGCGGCGGAACAATTCGTACAAGCATTTCTGTTGCTGTCGTCGAAAATGAAGCACCCGTGTCACGGAGGGGAGCTCTTCTGCTGGAGTGGAGCGCAAGCGTGCATAAAAATCTCGTTTGGCAGAGAGTTCGGTTGCACCAGATATACCTCTGGGAAATTCAGTGTTTCGCATGAATCGATCAATCTTCTTCCATGATTCGCCTCGGTCCTCTTTTGGTACCTCTGCACCGTAAAGGAGAACAGGGGGCTGGTCAACTTCTGATTGAAGATACACTTCCACTTTACAAACGTTCCGGAGGAACAACATTGTGTCTATGATCGACCCCTGGAAGCTCCTGAACAAGTTAACAATCTCGTGGTGGGAGTAGCCGCGACGTTTAATCTCGCTGCTTTCTGCGAGAGTGTTATTCCGCAGTGGAAATCGAAATAAGGTGCCCTTGTAACGGTGACTCAAGTCGCATCCAAATACACCCTTGAATGGCGCAAATTGATCTGGAAACTGCTTGACAATGTTTGCATTTGCAAAACGAATCTTAATTCCCGGGTTTGCAGCTGAGATACCAGGTAGGTGCGTTGCGTGAGGGTCAAACACCACTGGAAAGACAATCAGCAGAAGTATAGTTAGGTGCTTCATTTGCATATACCATACTATCACGCATATCATATGTCATGCCGTACCGATATTGTTCGCCGATACAATCGACGGTAAGTCTGTAAAGTGGTATACCGAGTTGAAACCTAGTCCAAATCGCCCCGTCGTGGCTGCGCGTTGGAGCTTGCTGGCTTGGCCAATGCGCGCAAGATTGATAAAGTCTCCATCACTGAACTCAGCATCGTTGTACTACAAATACACGTGAACACAAAAGTCAAATCAACAATTTATCCCTCACCTGCAGCAAGCCAAAACGTACACAATAGAGCGATGGTCCTTGCCACTTAGCCATAGCAGGACTTAGCAGCGACGAAGTCCCATACGTGCAGCTATTGTAGAGCACGCACACACGGCTAGCCCCTGCATCATCTGCATTTTGAATGAGCTCACTAATAATATTTGGTCCATCCGGATACTGCTCCAAAATATGGGCAATTCGCTTGGTGAGCGCTTCTGTTTGGCCAAATGCTTCTACATCTTCTTCAGCGGTGAATGACATAGCCTCATGGCCGCTTTCACTCAGCAACTGGCTACGCAGGGAACGAGATCCAATTTTCGCAGCTACCTCATTTGAAATTTTAGGATGAATGAATCGCGTCGACCCTGATGATGTTTCGTAGTCACGCTTATCCAGCCACGGAGCATCATCATAGGTCAAGTTTGCTGCGAAGTCAAGAACGCCATTCCGGTCTGGAGCGAACAACTCGTAATCCGTGTGGTGTTGTAGAGTGTCACTTATCAACTGGACCAACCCAATTACGGTCGTTAATTTGTCAGCCGACAGTGAGGCCACCCTAGTATTATCTGTCCCTGTAGTTTCCATATCCAAGCCTTCCTTGTACATCGCACCAAGGACTTGTACATAATCTACCAGTACAAACCGCTCTCGAACACCAATGGCCCGCAAAAAAGGACGGAAATGGAGCAACTCATTTGGTACAGTGTAAATATACGGCTCCGCATTCACAACAGCTACCGTTGCAACATGACTAGCCGATACAAAACGATCTCCAACCCACACGTACTTGCCGTTTCCAGTCAAGATCGATAGCACCTTTTCTCGCCGTTCTCCTAGATCAGTCTCAAAAAAGGTGGATAGAACCTGGTATATGTTGTACACAGCCGACCAAATCACGTGTGTATCCCCATCAGCCGACTTAACACTAGAGTTGCCTTGTTCTTGCCGCGTGTCAAACATTCGTGAAATTTCTTTTAGTTGAGAAGCTATTGTCTCCACTGGGAGATGCTTATCCCACCCCAAAACACCTTTCAATACGTCTGACCGCACGTTACATTTAATGATGTGGAACTGAGAAGAGCATAGCCACAACAGTTTCGTTGGGCGTGATTGCTGTGGAGATGCGACAATTATTCTATCCCCTTCCTTAAACCATGGTGCTGCAGAGTGCGGTTTTTCTTCGCATACCGGGATCCACATAATAATTGCTAGTTTTGCTTTAAAATCATCGATTTCTGCTTTTTCCATCGCTTGCTCTTCCAGCTCTTCTGAGGTCAGCACGTTGTTGTCTTGTTCTGTGTCCGATCCTCGCAAGTGGTCATCGCCCAGAAAATTTCGCAAAAACCGAATGCCCTTGCTTTTTTTGTTTCTCTTTGTCTGCGTGGGCCTTTGCTGCTGAAGTGGCGTAGGCGTTACGAGTTGATCTATGTGCATGTCTACATACTGAAAAAAGTTTAATGATCGGGATCGCAATTGTTTACACATCTCATCAAGGTTAGCTTGCTCTGACTGCGTAGCGTAACCAGCATTAATCGCCATTTGGTCATTTTCCAACGAAATGGCAAGCGACAAAATTGATCGACGAGACAGCGAGCGTTGAAGCCCGATAGATCTCAGCACAGCGAGAGGCTGTGGATCTTGGAGCTCAAGCGCGGGGAAAAATGACTCATCCATGATTTCCATAAATTCATCGATCTCCGGATCATACAGATCAGCAATAGATTTCAAATTTCCTTTCATTGTTGGGAACATAGGAGCAGTCTCGATAATGCTTGACAAAACACCTTCGTGATCTTGAGCTAGCAAGGTGGTCAATTCAGTCAGTAACTCATAAACAAATTTAACGCGGGCTTTGGGCTCAATGCGGTTGAAGCGAGGAATTAAATGCTTCGCGAAAAAGTCCACTTTAGAGACCCGTCGGACACCCAAGTGTGTCAAGAACTCTGCCAGTTCTGAGTCTCCTTCTGTCACAAAAACAAAGTTTTCGTCAAGAAACTTAGGAGCAACGCCCATACATAGCATTGGTTCTTGATACATTTCCTTGATCTCTGTCAGTGAAACAAACGAAGGGGAGAAACTGCTGTCTATGTTGTCGCTAATATCGTCGCTGTCAGCCCATCGAAGGTCACTGTCTTTAAAGTGCTCAGCACTTCGAAAGCCTGGAAAAATTGGAAGGCTGCAGCAGATTTGCTTCTGGTTTGCGCTACTGTCCTCAATAACTCCGGACATCAGAAACCTGAGCAGGTGTTCCCGATCAAACCTGTCAGCATGCTCAAATAAATTGTTCACCCGAAGATGCACCGCTAAGTCACTTGAGGCTATGATCACTCCAATGCACGCCAGTACACCAGCAGCAGTAGGTTGGTGAATGTATTGCCATACGTCTGGGCTTGGTTGGAAAGATGCAAACAGATTAGGTAATAGTAGACGCACTTGCAACTTTTCCAAGCATCGGAGACAGCCATCCGGAATAAGCTCGGCACTTAGCACACCAGCTGATGTGCTTAACTGCGTCAACACGTTTGAAGATGTCGGCACAATTGGCCATTTATCTTTAAAAGCAGATAAGTGATTGCTGGTGCCAATATACCTCCACAGTCGTCGAAACCATTCTTTATTTGGCGTGTATGCTGTTGATGCTACGCTCCAAGGTACTGTCAGCTTACCAAACCACCCGGCAGGCAACACTACGGCCAGCATATCTTCGAAACCTTGGTAATCCAGCTTCCGCAAATTCAGTTCTTTCGCTGCCACATCGGAGGAAAGAAGTACTAATCCTTTTGATGTTACAGCTTCAATGTCCACCAAATGACTTCGCGCTTTTTCTAGCAAGTCTAACTCTTCCCGGCTGGGAATCAAAAATGTGGTGCTAGCTCCTTCATTTACTATGGATGGATTAGGATTTTGAAGCAACCAATTAAGAGCTGTTTCCACTCCATTACTACCCGCCACTGCAAGCGCGTACACTGCATGCTGCCGCGAAAATCCCATTGAGCACAAGTCCTCGAGCTCGCTCGGGTTAAACTTTGAGCAACTATTAAATGTTTGAATAGATCCATCAGCCACTGGCAGAAAATTGACACCGACAAGAACGCTCAAGCAGCTTTGGTCTATATCACTTAGTATAAAGCTCAGCAGGCACTTGGTAGCTTCTCGATCACCCGCATGGACAGAGCGCTTCCTCTTATAAGCCTCCCGCACAGCTTGCGGTTCAACATACGAAGGAATAGTTCCCGTCTTTACTAGTACACGCTCAAGATCTTCAGCCATGTTTCTCACAACAGGAAAACCATCATCAATCAGCAGCTGCTCCAGCTGCTTCGAGTTTGTGTAGCTGCTGCGAATAACCATGCTTTCTGTCGGAGACACCCAGCGTCCCCCTCCAACATCGCTATATAGGCATGGCGTACTGCGAATTAGCGAAAAAAAGGAATATGTTAAGGAATCCCATGGCGCTGGTGGCAGAGCTTGCGGTAGTAGCAGGACGTGCCGCTCTGGTGTTAATGTTTCACTTTTAGCCAGGTGCAAGATTGCTCGCGCATAGCATGGCGCAATGACATCGCGAAGTAAGGCAATGTTCCATTGAGCACGAAGCAAACCATCGCCACTTAGCCCCTCTCCAAACCAAATGTCTCGGCGGTTTGATGAAAGCTCGAAATACCCATTTACCTAATACGAATGACACTCAGTATCAGTATATGAAAATTACGCAGAGGTATCAAATCACTTACATGCACAGGCAAGTACGTGTGAGTTGGCAAAGGCAGAAAACAAAACGCCAAGCCAGTCGTGGCAGAAATCCCATTATCGGCGGTCGTTGAAACAGCTACTCCGCCCCATGGAACAAGACGCTGGCTCGCGTTTGCTGGGTTGCAAGCTATCTTGGTGCACTCTCCCCCGCCAAGCTGATTCATGATCAAGTACTCGAGTTGTTTCGTTGAACACGTGACAAGATCACGAGCTTCAATGATCAAGGGATAGTCACAGACAATTCCTGATAAAGCAATGCAACAAGACATCAGCGGATGGGCACATTAGGATTGTGTGGGTAAATGCTGTACAATACCTTCGGTGGAAAATTGCTGGGTCGATAATTCCCTAGAGGAGCCCAAGCTCGTGTGCTGCAGTGAACGCTTCGCTTTAATCTCAGATGTCATGTTTTTTATCAATACTTCCTGCATAAGTGTTGGGTCTTGTTCACCAGATTTCCATTCCCAAACGGATATTTTGCATACGTTTCGCAGAAATAATAGCACAGTCGGCAAGCCATCTGCAAATTCTTTCAGCAATTCTACCAGTTTTGCAGGCGTTTGAGCGCGATTGGACAGCTTGCTATGTTGAGCTTGCTCTTCAGTTCGAAGTGCTAGACGAAAAATTGTTCCCTACACGATAAAATGACTGTCAGCAGGTTGAATTTAAAGTAGATGCAGGTGGGGCCGCATAGAAAGCACAGCTCAATCTGCGTACCGAATACGGCTCCGAGAAGTCGCAACCAAAGCATCTAAAGGGAGTAATTTGCTCAGGAAAGTTGTTCACCAGGTCAGGATGTGCAATAAAATCGATCATTTTTCCTGGATTGCTTGGATTGACATTCGGCAAATGACATGCCTGCATTTTTGTTAAAATGAGCATTATGCGTTAGCTTCAGGTTTTAACGAATAAAGCTTTCTTGCCAGAGCCATATGAGAAATCACTGCGGTGTGCATAAATACCTGAGGATCGAAGAAGACTAGCTGAGAGCCACTGACAAACGCAGGTAGATCGGTCACGTGATATACTGCAATAAAATCACAGCAAAGCAAGGAACGTATGAGCAACGGCAAACGACCAAGATTAACCCTTTCCTGATCTCAGACTTTCGCGGACAAAAGAATCCTTGCGTACCGGAATTAAATCCTACACCAAAGCGTCCAGTCTTCCATCCCTTCGAGCTATCTTTCTTGAGCGAGTCTCCAATGCGCTGCCAAGTGCGTCAATACGCTTGTCAGTCTGATACTCCACAACTTCGCAAAGTTGCAGCAACGACGGATGCGCCACCTGAATCGACTGGAAGTCGGCGTCCGTGAACGTCGCGTTATTGTGCACCAGCAACGACGGACCTGTCATGATTCACCGCGCCCATTTGCAAGTGAGAACCCCGACAACAGCCGACAACAGGAGAAGATACTCTGCGCCATCCAGACCTTGGAACGTCGCGAGCTTCTCGTAGGCGAGCCCCGTGGCCGCGTGCTGCCGCTGGTCCAGACACAGATTCACCTCGGTGGCGCCGGCGTCGTCAGCGTTCTGCACCATCTCCTTGAAGATCGACGTGCCCTCTGCAGCGGTCAGCAGCGGTCAACCCACGGGGGAGAAGAACATCAGTAGCCTGCGCGCACCGCCGCCGCCCCCCCATCTGCAGACTGCACCTGGGTAGTTGCGCAGGATCTCGCGGATGCGCACCGTGAGATCGATCTTCTGGCCGAAGTCATCGCCGAAGTACACGTCCGCGTCCATCGTCGCCGCCGCCGCCGCTCTCGGCTCTTCCTCCGTGAAGTTGAAATTGACGTCCGCACGCAAAAAATCGCGTTAGGAAAACTCACATTCCTCCTCACTTGCGTTTTGTATGTCGGTGAGCCCTAACCGCGGCGCGGTTTCGTCGGCTCGAGCGGCCTTTTCAGCCAATCCCCGTGCCGCGCGATCTTCTTCTAGAATCGGTTTCGGCCCTGACTTGGCGTTTGTATGGCGGCCGCGCGCCGAGCTTTTCCCGCGCCAACCCAGCTGCGGCCTCATATTTGGATGTATCGCGCCAGCAAGAGCCCACGCGCGGACCCGCCACGGCATACAAACGCCGAGTCCAAACCAACATTCTGCGGCGCGCCCGCCCGCATGGGTTTGAACGACACTCGCGCTTTGCCGGCCGCCGCCGCCGCCGGCCGGAAGCGCGCGGCCGCCAGCGACGCCGCGCCCGGCGACAAGAAGCCCCGGCTCGACGCGGGCGCCGATGGCCCGCCGACCGCCGCGCGCCCGCCGCGCGTCGCCGGGCGTGGCCACAGCGCGGCGCTGTCCCCGCTGAGCGCCGCGTCCGCCGAGCAGATCCGCCAGCACCTGCGCGACGTGCGGCGCGAGCTGTTCCTGCGGCCGCTGCTGGCCGTGGTGTCCAAGCTCATGTTCCACAAGGGCAACCACGGCTTCTTTAACGCGCGGGTGGACCCCGTGGCCTGGAACATCCCGCACTACCCGGAGGTGGTGAAGCACCCGATGGACCTGGCGCTGGTCAAGAACAAGTGCCTGAACCTCGAGTACGACTCGGCCGACGCCTGCGCCGACGACATCCGCCTCGTGTTCAGCAACGCCTGCCTCTTCAACCCGCCCGGCCACATCGTGCACGAGGCCGCGGCGCTGCTGCGCAAGGAGTTCGAGGCCGACTACGCCAAGTTCAAGGCCAAGGCCGAGGCGCAGGCCAAGCGCCGCGACGAGCACTCGTGCCCCTTCTGTCTTGACAACGTCTGCGGCATCTGCAACGAAAAGTGCATCAACTTCGAGCCGCCCTTCGTCGTGTGCTCGGGCGCATGCCGCCAGCGGATCAAGCGCCACGCGGTGTACTACAAGACGCCCGACGGACAGTATCACTGGTGCTCCAAGTGCTTCGCCTCCCTGCCCAAGACCCTGACGTTAAAGACGGCGCCGTCCGCAGCAGCAGAACAGGATGCTACGACGCCCGCTGCGGCGGAATACACCATGTCCAAGCTCGGATTGCTCAAGGCCAAATTTTTGGATGAGCTCACGGAGCCGTGGGTACAGTGCGACCAATGCAACGGATGGGTACACCAGATCTGCGCGTTATTTAATGCCTGTGAAAACGCAGATGAGGAGGAAGAGGTGATGTACACGTGCCCGCTCTGCCGTCTCAAAGAACTTGATGCCGAAGAGAAGAATGAAGAGCTGGGGATGTCTCCGATTGAAACTTCCGTCGAGGATTTCCCAATGAAAGTGGAGAAAGACTTTTTAAGATCTCACAGCCCCGCATTGAAACACAGGCCGTGCACGAGAGACTTTACACGAGCGCTTGGATTTGATGAGGAGATCGAAGAAAAAGTTTTTGATTATTTGACGCGGGTAGATTTAGACGCGGTGGATGCGAGTACCACGTTGGGCTTCGTAAAGAGCCAGGATCTGCAGTCATGCCATCTGTCGCAGTTTATGCAGAAGTGGGTACGACAGCACTTGGAAAACCTGGGCGAACACGAAGCAGCACAGTCCATTGTCGTGAAAGTGGTGTCCTCGATCAAGACGTCGTGTCACGTGAGTTTAGTTGTCCGTGAGAACTTCCGCTCAGCGTCGCAAGAGGTACGGTGTATTTATTACACC
Organism: Phytophthora taxon juncus; assembly: GCA_033558005.1. Lineage (NCBI taxonomy): Eukaryota > Oomycota > Peronosporomycetes > Peronosporales > Peronosporaceae > Phytophthora > Phytophthora taxon juncus. The sequence continues at coordinate 1,153,079 of JAUCEE010000017.1, forward strand.
TCTAAACATTCTAGCTTCCCCAACTAACGTGAATGTGTCTTGTGCTCCCTTGCAGTACCCACAAACTGTAGACTATACGTCTAAGGTCATTTTCGTCTTTCAGATGATCAACGGCGTGGAAGTCTGCATCTTTTCTATGTAAGTACCATGCATTGGCCCACTACCAGGTATGCCTAGCAGCGAGAAACTAATTTTTGCTTGTGAATGTCGGTCTATTCCAGGTATGTTCAGGAGTATGACAAGCACTGCCAGTTGCCAGCCAACCGCAACCGGACGTACATTGCGTACCTCGATAGCCTGGTGTACATGCGTCCGCGCCATGTGCGTACGAGCTTGTTCCACCAGATCCTCATCTCGTACTTGGCTTCCTGCAAAGCCAACGGGTACGAATACGCGCATATTTGGGCATGCCCTACTACGCGCGGAGGCGATTTTATTTATTGGTGCCACCCTTCTTTTCAGAAGAACCCTGGCAAAGAACGCCTTCTTCAGTGGTACCTGAGTATGGCCAAAAAGGCCAAGCAGCTGGGAGTCGTGTTTGCTTGCGACGACTTGTATGCTCGCGAGTTCGAGCTGCTGGAAGACACCATTGACACGCAGCTTCCCCCCTACTTTGATGGCGACTACTGGCCCAGCGAAGCAGAGCGGGTAGCTGCAACTCCTCCAAAAAGAGGGAGAAAGGAAGCAAACACTGCGAGCGCGTGCAGTGCAAAGTTCCGCAAGCGAGTGAGCGAGTCGGTGAAGTCGGCACGCGAATCGCTGTTTGTCATCGCCTTGCAACCAACATGCGCCGCCTGCAAGCAGCTGATAGTTAACGCTGCTTACTGGCGAGCGACCAATGTAGAGGCTGTAGACACATATTACTGCTCCAAGTGCGAGGGTGCAGCAGCAAACACTGTTACTGCTGCAGGACAGAAGGCGACGCTCACTGAAGTGTCACCGCCCAGTTTTGCCGATGCATGCAGCGAGATAGAGGAAACGGAGATGTCTTGCCCGTTCCTTGACTACCGCCCGAACATGCTAAAGAATTGCGAAGAGCACCACTACCAGTTCGACAGCTTTCGACGCGCAAAGTACTCAACTATGATGCTCGTCTACCAGATCTCCTCAACACAACGTTCTGCTCAGTGAACGCACTTCCGCCACTTCACAAGCAAGTGTAGACCACTTGCGTCGCTTCTCAAGACCTTTATTAGTATCCGTGTACAAGAAGAAAAACAGAAATAAATGGGATCAATGTTTGCGTAGAACACAAGCCCTCACGTGTATACACATTTCATTTGAATATGCAGAAGAGCGCACGATACCATCTACTGTTGTTGGTTCCTCACTGAAAAGAAATGGGAAGTGGTGCTGCATCTGCCCTCGGGTCATGCGTGAGGTTCTCGGCATCAAGCCACTTTTCGTACTGTTTGCAAAAGTTGATTGGATCGAGCTTGATGCCGCTAAACATCTTCGTCAAGCGGCCGCCATCTGTGATGAACAAGTCCGAGCTGAGCTCCTTGCGATCTTCACAAATGAGCGAAGACCCACTGGGGAGTGGCTTGACGCCTCCAAATGGGGAATCAAAGTAATGCTTGTGGTGGTACGCCTGCATCTCGCCGAAAATGATCCTCTCGACGGAATCCTGCGATGGCGGTTTGTTCAAATCCTCGTCCTCGTAGTGCAACCAGTCGTCGTCTAGTTCCGGCCGCACGTGTAGATACACTTCTGTAAGCAAGCTAAAGCACGTGTATTTCTTGACCCACTTTATAGCAAACATCAAATTCAGTAAACACAAATTCACAAAACCTTCAACACCAAAAACCAGCACAAAAAAAACGAACCTGGTGGCCTAAATATTTTGCTTGCGATTTCACCAACTTTAGTGCGTACAGACGCGGCAATGGGATCTGCAGAGCTACTACACGCTGTTTGAACACAAAGAATACGAATGTAGCTCTGTTAGTAAGAGTAAACATGACACAAAAAAGCACGACAGCTACAAAATACAAACCTTGAGCCAGACGATTGTTTGTCCCCGACACAGAGCATTCTTGATAATATTTGGTTTTCTCTTCGTCAGCTTCTGCAGGATTCTCAAAATGCTTGTGATCGTCCGTGTGGACTGGATAGAGTACTCATTCATATCCTCCTCAAAGCGAATAGTCCGCTTATCTAGTTCCTTTTCGAGGGCATAAAATCCTGTCTTGGAATCGTCAGAGTCTTGGCGGGATACTTGAAGGTACGTGGCGATATCCTTGTTCATGAATTTGGTTAATGTTGCCAGTACATTAGCCTCCAGGAAAAACTGCATGAAGTACTCTGCCTTGCATGCATGGCTAGCTCGAAAGTGCTTGTAGATCAGCAAAATGATCAAATTCGAAACATCAAGGACAATAGCCTTCTCTCGAAGAATCCACTTCCAGAACTGATTGTCATTGCTGTTTTCACCACCAGGCGCAGAGAAGTCGGTCATACCATATTGATCAGCACCGGATGGCCGTCGGGAGTAAAAGGTTTTCTTGTCACGCGCATTTAAAGCGCTGCCGCAAGAAAGCGTCACAAGGTTTCCCAGGAATGTAGTGTAGTCGCGCATACAGGGAAGAAAAAGCTGGTAGAGCGTTTCCACACGCTCTTCCCATTCATCATCTAAAGAATCGAGCGGCCTCGTGGCAAGATCCAATTCGCTGGACTGCTGGCACTTTAGCTCGTAGTTCGCTTTGTGCAGGTACTTGTTATGGATCGCCTCACGCTTTTTTGCAAACTTTTTCTTTTGCAGGTAGTACGGGTCCTGGGTATCGAGCTGAATCGTGTCGTAGTACGGCTTAAAAGTCTTGCAGTGCAGGACGCCATCAGCGTCATCTTTCAAAATCGATGGGTCGATATCGCTCCGTTCGCGACGAAGTCGCTTCAGTGCATTAAGCTCGTCGAACCCACCCATCACGGCAGAAAACCATTCGTAGAAGAGCAGGAGCAGTCTCTTGATGGGGAAACCCGGAAGAACATTCAGCTGGCTGAGGCAGTCCAAAATGGACACCAACGAGAACGACGGGCCCATGATGCCGATCATCATGAGCTGGCGGTCGAACACGGCATTCTTCTTGTGCGAGTTGAAGACGATAAGAAGATACACGAGCACCATGTCCTGTTGCAAGTCGTTGATGAGCGCGTCCACCTGGTCTAGATCCAGGTGCTGGAAGTTGAGTCCGCGAAACGCGTGGATGGAGCGCTGCAGACGCTCGGTGAACACCGAGAGGGCGCCGCACTCCTGCAGCAGCTCGTTGTTGGATCGCGCGATCTCCACCTGGGCTAAGACGCCGCCGCGGCCGGACGCGGACACGCCGCTGCTCGCTGCCGTGCGCAGCGTGCCCTCCGAGAGCAGCAGCAGCTCGCGCTTGGCGCGGTAGCTCTTGTCCAGCGTGCGCACGTTGGCCGCCGACGTGTTCTCCATCTGGTTCAGCAGGATGCACACGCGGTCGCGCGACTTGCGGCGCGACGCCATGATCTTCTCCCAGCGCCGCACGGCATCGCCGTCCACCTCCGGATCCACGGCCTCCTCGTGCACGTACGAGCAGTAGAAGTAGGCCAGCTTCTCGTGGAGCGACAGCCCCTTGAGCAGTTCGTCCTTCTCCATGCCCCCGCTGCGGTTGAACGACGGTTTTCCTCCCCTAGGTGTCACTGCGAGTGGAATTTGAGAGGGCGCCAGTTGAGTGACACTACCCAGGTCCTGTACCAGCTGCATGGTACACTTATCATCCGACCGCATCATGGCGACCTCGGAGCACCACTTCGCCTGACGCGACGGCCCCGTCACGTTGCGTGCGCGCTCGGCCGTCAGCGCTCTGCCGTGCAACTGCTGCGGAGCGCTCGCGGCAGGGTTCTTCCCTGCGTCCGTACTGTATTGCTGCGGGAGCGCATGCTGCCGCACGCACTGCCCATTGCGAATGAGTGAGCACGTTCGATGGCCGCCGCCGCAGTATCGGCGGGCATTGCCGATGGTCGCATGCATCGGCAGCGCGCCCGCCGAGCAGGGCCCGCGTATCCACCGCGCCGCCGCCCAGCCTGGGGCCACGAGCGCTCGCGCCGCCGCGCAGCCCGGTGGTGTCGGCCTTCGCCCTGGCTGGGCTCTGCACGCCAATCAATCTAACGTTAGCTCGCCACGCACGCGGCATTCGGCGCCGACGCCGACACGGCGGATGCTGGTGGTCAAGTGCGTCGATTTAACGCGAATGCCTCGTCGATTGCCGGATGGGTACGCGCGCCAGCGACGTCACTGGATGTCGCTCGAAGGCGGTCGACGCCGGCGCGTCGATACGAGCAACCTTCTGAACACATGGTCGAAGTTGAGTTCCATTACTGCAGTTAAGCAGCGGCGTTGCACAGACCTCGCTGCGGGCAATGCGTCCGTATGCGTAAATTACAGCGAGCGAGCACTCGTTTGGCGACCACCGCACCACCACTATCAGAAGAAGGGCTGACTAGGCAAAAGTGGATAGTGGATTAAAGTCAATATTGAAACCATGCAATGCGTGGGGTTAGCACTACCTAGCAGCCTGGAGGAAAGGAAAACGGATCCATATTTCTACCACACTAAGCTTCAGTCCCTGCCTGTATGCAACTAATATAGCAGGAGTCGGCTATCCCCCGGCGGGGTGGTGGTGCTAGCGATAGAGCTGCACGCTCGCTCGTAGTGCGTTCAACTGGATCGTGGTCGCGGTTAACTTCAACTGTAGTGATTAATGAATTTCCTGTCGCGCCAAGCTGTGCAGGGAACACTGCTGCAGCACGATGTCGTTCTGTGGAGTAGCTGTATCAGGAGCATAGAGCTCTTCCTCAGGTACTACCCACGATGTGAGCATTAAAGTATCGTCGAAAGGCAGCCACCGTTAGCTCCTTGTGAGTGTGTCGGTGTTGCTCACCGTGACGGCGGCCATCTAGGCGAAGGTCAGAGCAAAGTGTTATCGTTAGTGTCAGAGCATTGTTATCGTTAGTGAAGACACTTCGTTTAGGATGCGTTGTTGAAGATACAGAACTGTGACCAGACTTGACGATTCTACTCAGCTGGAGTAACTTGACTATCCCGAATGTAGTGGACCCTTCCGCCTTGTGCAAAGGTATCGATCGGGACACGATCAATATCCGTAAATGGTTGGTCCGTAGCAAACAAGGGTAGAGTTGCAGTCAAATTCTAGCGCTGTAAGTAGCAACGTTGTCGGACTGTATGAGACTGTTGGCGGGCTTGAAGACTCGATACAGTCGAAAGATGGTTCAATGTCACGAAACCGGGGATCAATCCGATTAGTGATCATTTTTCGGTTACCTAGGCCATGCCAACCGCTTGCCCGAGGAGGCTGCTTGTACTGCAGAAAGAGTGACCACTGGCTGGAAGGTTGTCCGACAGCTACGAAGAACCAGCAGAAGGAAGCCATGAAGTCTTTTCTGGACAACAAAAGACGTGACAAAGAAACAACCACTCTGAAGCATTTAGTTACCGGTGGAGACATTGATGTTCGTGAGGTCGTCTTCAATGACTTAGTGGCCATGCCCTACTGCTTGGACAATGCTACTACTCACAACATCATACCACGAAGCATGGTGGAAGAGCTACAGCTTCTAGACTCGAGCGTAAACTTGAAACAGCTTGAACCACCTGTCCGAGGCAAGGCCGTAGGTGGAGCATACATCACTTGTACCGAGTACGTGGAATTGGACATTGGATTGTAGACAGTGGCTGGTCGAGTAAATATCCGCGGACTGACCTGCATAATCACTGAGACTGATGAAGATGAGCTCCTCCTGCTCGGCAGCAAGACATTGAAATCTCTTGGAATCGATGTCGACATGAGCTTCTAGCAGGCTTGGTAGCCAAAGGAACAGCCGATGTCGACCCATTCGAGGATGAACGTGATTACAAATCAATTGAACGACCTGACATGAATGCTATACACAGTCGCTTGAAATAAATGGTGACCCGGGGAGCATAAGCAAACCGCTGATTTCATCAAGAGCTTCTTCCAAGCACCGTTAGCTGCTGAAAGTCAAGAATGCCAGTCTTACATGACTGCCGATGGTGAAGTCGTCACACCAACCCGTTTACAGCAAGGATCGGTGGACTCGTCGCTGCAATTCCAGCAATCCATTAAGAAAGTGATGCGCGAAAAGGGCCTGCTCTTCAAGAACGTGCTGGTGTGAGTGGATGACTTCCTGACCTACGCTCAAACTATTGACGAATTTCTCGAAATCATTGACGTGTTCTACTCGCAACTAGAAAAGTATGGATTATTTCTCGGCATGGATAAAACTTGTGTCTACATCAAGACTGCCAAGTGGTGTGGCCGTGTGTTGTCAAAGGATGGAGTTGCATACGATCCAGAGAAGATTCGAGCACTAGCACACATGCCGCCTCCGACCACCGCTGGAGAACTCCAGCAATTTCTTTGTGCTGCAGGGTGGAGCAGCCTTGTCGATTTTGCGCGCATAAGCCAGCCTCTATAAGCTCGTCTGGACAACGAGTTGGCTGGAACTCGTCGAACAAAGCGTGTTGTTGCTAATATATCGATCGAGTTAACCCCGCTTGAAGCCGAAAGTTTCCACGCTGTGAAAAAAATGCTGGAACATGCAGCTACACTAGCATTTCCAGATCCCGAGGGAACCATTTGCATGATCAACGATGCAAGCAATGATGGATGGAGTATTATTGTGAGCTTAGCCAAGGAATGGAGTAAGGCGACAGCTGCAGAGGATCAGCAGCATGATCTCTTGTACTGCATGAGCGGAAGCTTCCATGGTGCTTCCCAAAATTGGAGTATCGTCGAGAAGGAAGGCTATCCAAGAGTCTGTGCGTGCTCTGAGCTAGACTACTTGCTCATTCGCGACAAGGGCTTCAAAGTTTTCACTGATCATAGGAATCTCATCTACATATTTGCTCCAGGGGCGGAAATTAAAATCACGTTCGGGGCAAGCTGCTACGATGGAGTTTAAAGCTGAACGCGTACCAGTACGAAATTGATCATATCCCACGAGAGCAGAATGTCTGGGCAGACATGTTCTCTAGGTGGGCAGGCTAAGAACAAACTACAGCACGTAAAGCTTCGATGAAACGCTGGCGTCATGACCATACATCTAAACTGCGCCCACTTGTCGACCTTGAGTGGCCGACCATTGCTGACATCGCTGCAGCTCAAGGTGGCAAAGTAGCACCGCTCTCACAAACTCTTGACGACAGAGGAGTGTATGTGGACTCATTCAAGCGACCATGGATTCAGTAAAGCAGAGGAATTCCTACAACGCATCATGATCTTTGCGCATTGCTGTTCGCAGGGTCATCAAGGAGTCAATGCTATGATTCAGGAATTAGAGGACTTCTTTGACATCAGCAATGTACAAGTCAAAGCAAGAGCATTTTGCGCATCTTGTCTTTTGTGCTGCCACGTAAAGGGTGGCAACATCATTCTGAGGCCGTACGGAGAACTCTACCGCTCCAGTGACCGGAATGACGCTCTCCACATGGATTATCTCAATGTTGGCAAATATGATGACACGAATGACTATATCTTAGTGCCACTCGCATTTCTGCGAGTTGATTCCCTGCAAAAAGCTACTGCACTAATTGCTGCAGAATCGATACTGCAGTGGAGCATAAGGTTCGGGACGCCCAAGATTTTGATTAGTGACACTGCGAGCCACTTCAAGAACGAGCTCCTTGCAGAGTTGTGTCGCTGCACCCACACTGAGCAGAACTTCATGGTTGCTTATTGCATCTGGATCAATGGCAGTACTGAGCGCATCAATCGTGATATACTACAAGTCCTGCGCGAGATGATTCTCGAGTCAAATTGAAGCAAGCACAATGGTTCGACATTCTTCCGCTCGTACAAGCGAATCTGAATCAAACACCAGCTCAGGCTCTAGCAAATCTGTCCCCACTTGAAGTGTTCACTGGCATGGAGCGCCCTTCTTCTCGACAGAGCATTGTGGTGAGTTCTGGGACAGACAAAGAGCAAGTTGTGACTCTAAAAGATTTCTCGGCATCCATTTAAGAGAAATTACCGTCAAACAATGCACATCATGCACAAGAAAATTACAACAGCAAAAACCAAAATCGCGATCAACGAAATTAACGTGTTGCACACCCCGTCAACTTTCATGTGGGTGACTATGTGTTGTGGTCGCGAGTTGAGTCAAGGATCAAATTGAACAAACTTTCTGTCAAGTGGGTTGGTCCCTTCCGTGTAATTGGTGCGAAGCCCAACTCATTCACAATAAACATCCTGAATGGAACTATGCGAGATACCATGCTTCGAGGCTAAAGCATTACGCCGACAGCTCCTTCGAAGTGACAGAGGAGGTTGTTGGACACATCGCAAACCAGGACATGTATCTCACTGTCCGTGAATTTGTTGAGCATCGCCGCAGCGACCAACATGGCTACGAAATCTTAGTAGCATGGGAACGTCTCGAAGAAATCGAGAACTCGTGGGAGCCGATCACAATGCATGAAGATGTCAAAATGAAGCTCTAACAGTACGTAGACCAAGTAGGAGACCCTCAACTCGCTGCGCACGTTGCTTGCGCAACTCCGGCAGCCGTGATCATGGTGCACATGAACGACCCACGGGCCTCGTACAACCAACACCAGAAGTACCTGTACAGTCAACACACAAGCAACGAAAACAACGTCTTTCTCGCAAGTCACGTGCGACTGCAAAACCCAAGCCTCTAAATTGACACGGATAGCCTGCATTGGTGGGCGGTGGAGCAAGTGGTTACTTGGCCATAAATGCAGCAACGCAACGGACGACGGCTTCTTGAAGGAAACGAACGCAAAGGCATTGAAAAGCACTGTGTAGTGGTTACCAAGATAGCACAGGGGAAAGAACCCCACAACATGCATAACTAGGATAGCGAGAAGCCAACTAATGAATGCACTTCAAAAATTGCAATCTCAAGCTCAACTCGGTCAATGGCAAGGCCTTGACCGACACAAGACCAAATTTTTTCAGCGTGAAGACACTACACGCTGCGAGGTCTGTGCAACGCCGCTGCTTAACTGCAGTAATGGAACTCAACTTCGACCATGTGTTCAGAAGGTTGCTCGTATCGACGCGCCGGCGTCGACCGCCTTCGAGCGACATCCAGTGACGTCGCTGGCGCGCGTACCCATCCGGCAATCGACGAGGCATTCGCGTTAAATCGACGCACTTGACCACCAGCATCCGCCGTGTCGGCGTCGGCGCCGAATGCCGCGTGCGTGGCGAGCTAACGTTAGATTGATTGGCGTGCAGAGCCCAGCCAGGGCGAAGGCCGACACCACCGGGCTGCGCGGCGGCGCGAGCGCTCGTGGCCCCAGGCTGGGCGGCGGCGCGGTGGATACGCGGGCCCTGCTCGGCGGGCGCGCTGCCGATGCATGCGACCATCGGCAATGCCCGCCGATACTGCGGCGGCGGCCATCGAACGTGCTCACTCATTCGCAATGGGCAGTGCGTGCGGCAGCATGCGCTCCCGCAGCAATACAGTACGGACGCAGGGAAGAACCCTGCCGCGAGCGCTCCGCAGCAGTTGCACGGCAGAGCGCTGACGGCCGAGCGCGCACGCAACGTGACGGGGCCGTCGCGTCAGGCGAAGTGGTGCTCCGAGGTCGCCATGATGCGGTCGAGTGCTGCATGGAGCCGAATGGGCCGAGGCTGCCCGTGTCTTACCTGTCGCTGGCGAAAAGGGATCTGGCGTCGGCGTCGGCGCGTGCCGTCCTGAATCGCAATGGCCGCAATCGCTTTCCGGTGCCTTTCTATTTTAACAAGCAATGCAAATCGCGGCGGCGAGCCGAACACCCCCAGAATCGGCGTCTGCGGCGCCCGTGGCCCCAGGTTTCCCCTGTCACGCGGCCCGGCGAATGACGCATCGAGTTCCGGCCCGGCGGAAGTGACAAAACGCGCACCGCCAGCCGCAGTCGCAGGCGCAGCTGTGGCGCGCTGCGGCTGGCGAGTGCTCCTGTTTTGGCAGCGACTTGGCTACATCCCGGGTTGTCCCACGCTGAGGTGGCGGCAACTTCAGCCTGGCGGGCAGTCAGCGCCTCGGTGCTCGCCGCCGCTGCAGCGCGGCGCTCGCGGCCTCCTGCACGCTGCTTGCAGCGGCGACGGCGGCCGGCATAGGGGGCGCGGCTCCTCCCCGTGGCGCGTCAGTCCACTCGGCATCAAGCGCGCTTTCGGTTGAAGGCTCGCGCCGGCTGGCTTGAGCCGAGCGCCGACTCAGAGCGCAATGACGTCGACGGCTCGAGCGATCGCGGCTGGCGCGCGTCACCTCCCCTAGCCCGCTTTTCACTTTGCTCCAGTAAGGGGGCGCCACCTCGCTTGCGCGTCAGCAGATCGCCAGAGTGATGGTCCTCTGCCTGGTGTCGCCGCGAGCAAGGCGCCATAGGCGGTGCGCGGGGAGATCGACAGGCCCAGACGGCTCCGCCGCAGTGAATCAGCCGCCTCCCACTGGAGCATTTCCCTTTCGCAGCTCACTCGCCCGCACGCGCAGGAACCGAAGAAGGCAAGGGGCCTCCAGACGCACGCCATCGCCCCCTCTTCTCCCCGCCCCCGCTAGACGCACGCGACCCCAACCACCACCATGAGCGAGGAAAGCCACACAACGACCACCACCACGACGGCGGGCGAGCACACGGAGACCGTCGTGACCACGACGACGACCACCACCACAATCACCACGGAGACCGAGCAGACGTCCGCGCTGGCAGGCGCCATGGACGCCGGCAAGTACACGCTCATCCCCGAGTTCGGCGGCCAGGGCATCTCCTACTGGACCGAGCTGCAGCGGCTCTACGCCGCGTCCGACACCAGCACCACGCGCGCGTTCATCGACAGCGCGGCGCAGGCGCTGCTGGAGGAGTCCAGCGCGGATGAGGCCAAGGCCTCGGTCGCCTTCGAGGCAGTCATTGACGTGCACAGCTGGCTGCAGAGCCTGGAGGTGGGCGACGCCCCCGCAGACTTGGCGCTGGACCGCGTATTCTTCAGCATGCCGCTGCTGGTGCTCACGCAGTGCGCCAACTACCTTAACTTCCTCGAAACCACGGGCGTGAGCCACGAGAGCGTGGTCAAGAGCTCGACCACGGCCTTGGGCCACAGCCAGGGCGTGGTGAGCGCCGTCATCTTCTCGGCGGCCAAGACGGCTGCGGAGTTCGTCGAGATTGGCGTCTCCATCCTGCGCTACATGTTCTGGCAGGGACTGCGCGCACAGGAGACGTACCAGGAGCTGCTGACGCAGTACAAGCAGGATGGCAAGAAGATCGAGAACGCTGGCCCGATGCTGGCAGTACGAGGGCTCAAGAAGGAGCACGTTCTCAAGGCCATCGAGGTGGCCAAGCGCCGCACGAAGTCGCCCGACCTGCAGCTGTCTCTTATCAATGCGTCGGACATGATGAACGTGACGGGTTTCCCCGCGACGCTGACGCTGCTGAAGCAGGCGCTGGAGGGTCTGTTCGCGAAGCCCGACGCCAACCAGACACGTATCCCGCACTCGCAGCGGAAACCCACGGGTTCGCTGTCGTTCCTGCCGCTGTCGGCTCCCTTCCACACACCGCTGCTGAGTGAGGCCAAGCCGAAGCTGGTGCAGGACGTGCAGCGCGTCAAGTGCGAGATCAAGGGCAGCCAGCTGCAGGTGCCCGTGTATGCTACGAACGCGGATGCGACGAACCTGCAGACGGTGGACGACGTGATTGATGAACTTATTAACATGCAGCTGCTGCAGCTCGTGGACTGGACTGCGACGTGGGCCAAGATCGCGGAGCACCACTCGAATGCGACGCACATCCTGGAGTTCGGCCCGGACCTTGGCGTGGCAAAGCTGAGCAACAAGGTCGCGGAGGGTCTGGGCATGGAGGTGGTGATTGCGACTGCCAAGCACCCCGTCATGAGCACGTCGACGAAGTACGCTCCTCTGGTCGGCCTGCAGCAGTTTGTCGACGAAGCGGCGACGTTCACCCCCGCGGAGGCGACGTGGGCGAAGAAGTTTGGTCCTCAAGTGACGGAGTCGGGCAAGCTGGTCAACAGATTCACGCGCGCGATGAACAAGCCGCCGGTGATGGTGGCGGGTATGACCCCCACTACGAGTTTGGAGGGTATCGACCTGGTGGCAGCTATCGAGAATGCTGGTTTCCACGGCGAGCTGGCCGCGGGTGGTTTGTCTCGCCCGAACATCTTCGAGGACGCGGTGAACGAGCTGGTGTCCAAGATCAAGCCTGGCCTCGGCATCGCGATCAACATGCTGTACCTGAACGCGAAGCAGTGGGGCTTCCAGTTCCCGATGGTGCTCCGCATGCGCCGCAGCGGCGTGCCGATCGAGAGCATCACGATTGGCGCCGGTATCCCGACGAAAGAGCGTGCGCTTGAAATGATGTCACAGCTGGAGGCTGTGGGCATCAAGGTGGTGGGCTTCAAGCCCGGCTCGGTGGACGGCATTCACGCAGTGCTGGAGATTGCAGCGGCGATGCCAAGTATGCACGTGATGCTGCAGTGGACGGGTGGTCGCGCCGGTGGCCACCACAGCTTCGAGGACTTCCACCAGCCGATGGAGGAGACGTACGCCGCCATTCGTCGTGTGCCGAATGTTCTGCTGGTTGTCGGCTCTGGCTTCGGTAACTGGGAAGACTCGAAGCAGTACCTCACGGGCGACTGGAGTGTGGCTCGTGGCCACGTGCACAAGATGCCTGCGGATGGTATCCTGCTCGGATCGCGCGTGATGGTTGCGAAGGAGGCTGCGACCGCGCCGGAAGTGAAGAAGCTGCTCGTAGACACTCCGGGTATCGAGTCGGAGCTGGAGTGGGAGACGAGCTACACAGGTGCTGTTGGCGGCGTCGTCACGGTCACGTCGGAGCTGGGCGAGGCAATCCACGTGGTGGCGAACCGTTGCGCTGTGTTGTGGAAGGAGTTCGACGAGAAGTACTTCTCCATCCCGCGCGAGCAGGTGGAGCTGGCCCTTCGTCTGAACAAGAAGGACATCATTGCGCGTCTGAACGCGGACTACCAGAAGCCGTACTTCGGCTGCAAGCGCAATGTCGAGACGGGCGAGGTGGTCGCTGCTGAGCTGGAGGAGATGTCGTACGGCGATGTGCTGACACGGTTGATCGACCTGACGTACGTGGAGTTCGAGGGCAAGCCGCAGCGCTGGGTGCACGACACGTACTTCTCGCGCGTGAGCAAGTTCATCACGCGTACGGAGGAGCGTTTCCGTCGCGAGAGCTCTGGCAGCCTGTTCGACCAGTCGGAGCTGAAGGCAAACCCGCGCGGCACGGTGAGCGCGTTTATCGCGAAGTACCCTCAGACGGTGTCGACGCTGCTGTCGGTTCCGGACTGCGACTTCTTCCTGGACCTGTGCCGCACTGGCGGTAAGCCGGTGAACTTCGTGCCGGTGATTGACACGGAGTTCAAGACGTGGTTCAAGAAGGACTCGCTGTGGTACTCGGAGGATTTGGATGCAGTCCCGGAGCGCGACGCGGAGCGTGTGGTCATCCTTCAGGGCCCGGTAGCTGTCCGGTACAGCACGGTGGTGGATGAGCCGGTCGCGGACATCCTGGGAGGAATTGCGAACGGCTTCGCCAAGGTGGTGAAGGAGAGCGGCGCGATCGCTGCTGCTGCGGTTGGCGCGACCAAGCAGACTGTGTCTCTCGCCGGTGTCGAGGTGACAGAGGGCGAGGAGAGCGTGGAGGTGTCGCTTTCGACGGAGGAGAGCGCTGTGCCGTCTGCCGACGAGTGGCTTGCTGCTCTGGCGTCGTCTGTGAGCGACAAGGAGTGGCTGAACGCGTTAATTTCGTCGACTCACGTCGTCGAGGAGAAGAAGTGGCTTGCGAACCCGGTCCGTGAGCTTCTTGTGCCGCAGGTGGGCCAGAAGTACGTGATCGACGCTGCTGGCGTTCGCGTGTTCGACAGCTCGATTGCGATTGCTGGGCCTGTGATCGAGATCACGAAGAAGGATGCGGCCATCGCGGTTGTTGTGAACGAGGTGCGACCTGCTGTGACGGGCCTGAAGGCTGGCGTGGTGACGCTGGAGATGACGTTCCAGTACCACCCGGAGCTGTCTTGCTCGGTCCACGCCGAAGGCAGCGGCTTCATCGACAAGGTGAAGGCGTTCTACGCTCGTTTCTGGGTGGCGATTGAGGGCAAGGAGGAGGAGTCGTGCGAGGCTGCTTGCGCGGAGAGCGTGATGTCTCCTTTCACGGCCGACTTTAGCATTACGAAGGAGGACATCGTTGCGTACCGCGCCGCGCTGGGTCTGAGTGACGAGGAGGTTGGCGCTCCGGCTGACTTCTCGACGATTGTGTCGTGGCGGCCGCTGATCCAGTCGGTGTTCACGAAGGAGGTGAAGGGCAACCTGCTGGATCTCGTGCACCTGAAGCACTCGTACAAGCTTCTGTCGTCGCGCAAGGCGTCTGCGACGTTCCTGCCCGGCGATGACATCGTGAGCACGTCGAACGTGGGCAGTCTGCGCATTATCGACAGCGGCAAGATCGTCCACGGCGTGGCCATCATCTCGCGCAAGACGGTGGACGAGCAGATGGTGGAGGTGCTTGAGCCACTGGTGGAGCTGCACAGCGAGTTCCTGATCCGCGGTTCGTTCGACGACTTCGAGTCGACGTTTTCGATCGACAAGTCGACGGACGCGTTTGTGCCGAGCCGCCAGGAGGATGTGGAGATCCTGAAGGCGAAGGCGTGGCTGAAGCTTGGTGCCGCGGTGTCGGTGAACATCGGCGACCACTTGTCGTTCAGACTGACGACGAAGAAGCAGTACGCGTCCATCGGCTCACTGAGCTCTGTGGAGGTGAGTGGCAAGCTGTTCCGTGAGGAGGCTGGCTCTCACGTGGAGATCGGCACGGTCGAATTCAAGAGCCACGACGTGAACGAGAGCCCTGTGGTGGCGTTCTTGCGCCAGGTGCAGCCGGAGGATGCGAAGGCCAGCGGTATGTTCTCGAACGGTGGCTCGCACATGCTGGAGAAGCCGCTGGAAATCAACGTTCCGACGAATGCGTTGGCGTATGCGGTTGCCTCTCGCGACCTGAACCCGATCCATCGCTCGAAGTACGCGGCGATCTTGGGCCACCTGCCGAAGGGTAAGCCGATTATGCACGGCTTGTGGACGGCGACGAAGGTGCGCGACCTGGTCATCCAGAGCTTCGGCCTGGGCCTGGACAGCAACGTCGTGGACTACGACGTGAACTTCGACGGCATGGTGTACCCGGGCGACAAGCTGTTCATGCAGGCGCGTCACATCGGTCTGGACAACGGCAAGAAGGTGTTGTCTGTTGAGGTTGTGAACGGTTCTGGTGAGCGCGTAGTGAGCGCGCGCGCTGTTGTGAAGCAGGCGCCGGTGGCGTTTGTGTTCACGGGCCAGGGTTCTGCCGCGGTTGGCATGGGTATGGACCGCTACCAGGAGTCGTCAGTTGCTCGCGAGATTTGGAACCGTGGTGATGTTCATCTTCGCAACACGTTCGGCTTTTCGATTCTGGAGATGGTGCGCAAGAACCCGAAATCTATCACTGTGCACTTTGGGGGTAAGAAGGGCCGCAAGATTCGTGAGAAGTACATGAGTTTGACGTGCGAGGACCCGGTTACGGGTGAGATTGCACCGCTTCTTCCTGAAATTAACGCTCGTACGCAGAGCTTCAGCTTTTCCGCCCCTGAAGGTCTTTTGTTTGCAACCCAGTTCAGTCAGCCTGCGTTGGTGCTGCTGGAAAAGGCTATGTTCTCTGAGATTGAGGCTGCCCAACTGATTCCGGACGATGCCCACTTTGCTGGACACTCTCTTGGTGAATATGCTGGTTTGAGTTCTTTTGCTGGAGCATTGGCCGTCGAAGATGTCGTGGAGGTTGTGTTCTTGCGTGGTTTGATTATGCAAAAGGCTGTGAAGCGCGATGCTGAGGGACGCTCGGACTACGGCATGGTGGCCACGAACCCCACTCGCGTTGGCCCGCACTTCACGGAAGAGGTCATGTACAAGATCGTGGACGGCATTGAAGCGGCTTCGGGCAAGCTGCTGCAAGTGGTGAATTTCAACATCCAGCAGCGCCAGTACGTGGTTGCCGGTGAGAACGTGAACCTGGAGACGCTGTCGCTGGCACTGTCTGCGTTCAAGACAGTTAAGTCGACTGCTGCCGAGGACGTGGAGAAGGTGATCGCGGAGTCGCTGGCGCAAGCTCGTGGCCGCAAGGAGAAGTGCGAGCAGAGCGGTCGTCCGTTTACGCTGGCGAGAGGTCTGGCGACGATCCCGCTGGTGGGCATTGACGTGCCGTTCCACTCGCGCGAGCTGCTGGGCGGTGTGCCGTCGTTCCGTGCGTTGCTGCGCACGAAGTTTGACCCGCAGGTGCTTGAGCGCCAGCTGCCGCTGCTGGTGAACCGGTACATCCCCAACTTGGTGGCGACTCCGTTTTCGCTGGAGCGCTCGTACTTCGAGGAGGTGTACGAGGCGACGAAGAGCCCGTACCTCGCGGAGGTGTTGGACCCGATGCAGTGGCAACTGACGACGAAGGCTCAGCTCGCGCACCTGCTTGTGGTGGAGCTGCTGGCGTACCAGTTCGCGTCTCCCGTGCAGTGGATCAAGACGCAGGCGCTACTGTTCTCGGAAGGCGGCGTTCGTCGCTTCGTGGAGATTGGCCCTGCTCCGACGTTGACGAACATGGCGCTGCGTACGCTGCAGGTGGGTGACTTCCCGGACGTGCCGCGTGAGATCCTGTGGTACCAGCGCGACCGCGAGGTTGTCCACTTCGAAGAGGAGACGTCGAACATCTCTGCGTCGGAGTACGCGCGTGGTTTGGCTGCTGAGGCTGCCGCCGAGGCTGCGGCCGCTGCTGCGAAGGCTTCGGCTGCGGCTGCTCCGAAGGTGGAGACAGCTCCTGTGGCTCCGGCCCCGGTCGCTGCCGCGCCGGTTGTTGCTGCCCCTGTGCAGCAGGTGCAGGCTGCTCCTGCGCCCGTCCCCGCTGCATCCGCTCCTGCTGCTGAGGATGCTCCGGTTGCTGCCCTGCACATTCTTCGCGTGCTTCTGGCTGTGCGTCTGAACAAGGACCTGGGTGAGATTAAGGAGGACACGGACGTGAAGACGCTCTGCGCTGGCAAGTCTGCGGTGCAGAATGAGATTCTGGGTGACCTGGAGAAGGAGTTCGGTGGCGGTGTCCCTGAGGGTGCTGGCGAGGTTCCGCTGAAGGAGCTGGCGTCCAAGTTCTCGAGCTATAACACGCTCGGCAAGGTGACGAATGGTCTGATCAACAAGGTGGTTGCGAGCAAGATGCCTGGTGGGTTCACGATGTCGAGCATCAAGGAGTACCTGAGCGCCGAGAAGGGTCTGGGAGCTGGTCGCATGGAGAGCGTCCTGGCTCACTCGCTGCTGCTGGCCCCGCAGGCTCGTTTCAAGAGCGATGCGGATGCACGCAAGTGGCTGGACGAGAGCGTGAGCGGGTACGCCTCGTTCGCGGGCATTTCGCTTGCTCGTCCGTCGACGGCTGCCGCGCCTGGTGCGGTGGGCATGTCGTTTAACCCTGCGCCGGTGTCGATCCCTACGGTGAGTGACAAGCCGGTGGACGCGAAGCACGCTCTGTTGGTGATGCTTGCGGCGAAGTTTGGCAAGGCGTTCAGCGAGGTCCCGGAGACGGCGACGATCAAGGAGTTGTCTGCGGGTAAGTCTGCTGTGCAGAACGAGATCGTTGGCGACCTGGAGAAGGAGTTCGGTTCGGGCCCCGACGATGCGGCGGAGATGAAGCTGGCGGAGCTGGCCGGCAAGTTCCCTGACTACGCTTCTCCGGGCAAGGTGACGAGCGCTCTGATCGCCAAGATGCTGGCGAGCAAGATGCCTGGCGGTTTTGGTCTGTCGGCCATCAAGGAGTACTTGTCTAGCGAGCGGTGCCTGCCTAGCGGTCGTATCGAGAGTGTGCTGCTGCACGGGTTGACGCAGAACCCGAAGCAGCGTCTGTCGGACGATGCGACGGCGAAGAAGTGGCTGGATGGCGTTGTGGACGACTACGCGAAGTTCGCTGGTATCGACATTCCGTACCTGTCGAAGTTGGGCGGCATGATGGCTGGTCCGGCTATGGGCCAGCAGGCGATGCAGTCGAGCTCGCTGCCTAGCGACTTCGAGAAGCGTCTGAAGACGATGATCGCGGACCAGATCGACGCGCTGAACTCGTACTTGGGCGACGACCAGCTGGACTGGCACCGCAAGATCGAGACGGAGGTGGACATGCGTGAGGACCTGGAGTCTTCTGTGTCTCAGTGGGTGACGGAGCACGGCGAGTTCTACGGTGCTGGCATTGCTGGCAAGTTCGATGCCAAGAAGGAGCGTCAATACGACAGCTACTGGAACTGGGCGGTTCAAGACGCGATGGAGCTGTACTACCGCACTGCTGCGGCTGCAAAGGGCTTGCCTGTGAGCCCGAAGCTGGCAGTTAATGAAGGACTGAACACTCACTTTGAAGCTATGACACGCTTTATCAACAAGAACGTTGATACGATTGCGGATGAGTCGGCTCTTCCGCCGCTGGAGTGGTTTAAGCCGTACTTGTGCAACCGTGCTACCCCAGAGCTGCTGCAGTGCACACAATTCTTCGTGTCTCGTGCTGAGGAGGAAAGCAGCCCAGAGTTGGCCCAGGCTGTCCAACTGCTTGTTGAACAAATGGAGGAGTGGTTAAACACGAACCCTGTGAACATGCAGATCTTTAAGCCGACGCAGCCGGAGCTTCGCATTCTTGAGAATGGTGAACTAGAGTACGCTGAGGTACCCCGCGAAGGTGTTTCGGACTCAATCAACTATGTTGATGAAGTTGCACGTGGACTGGAGTACAACGATGCCATTGAGACTGGCAAGGTTGCTGGCTCTGATGTTACGGCTGGTATGACAAGTGCCGTTGGATTTGAATCAACTCTTAACGATAACGGCAGCATGAGCAGCGATGAGCCCGACAGTGACGATGATGAAGATGAGGAAGAGGAGGAAGCCACTTCTGGTGTGACTGACAAACAGTCCACTAAGACCAAGAAGGTGGCTCCGGCTGAAGGTGCTAAGCTGACTGCGCTTCGTGATTCTCTTCGCAAGCGTGCGAAGCGTGAGTCAGAAAAGTCACTTGTTGCTCGTTCCTCTTCTCTTCGTTACGGTCTCAATGAGAACCTGAAGAAGATTATTCTGCCGCACGTGCACGTCCGCAAGCCGTCCGACGTGGACCCCACGATCCGCCTGTACGACGTTGAGTCGACATGCGTGCTGCTTTCATGCATGCGCGAGATGGCTTCGACGGGTATCTCGTTTGCTGGTAAGGTGGCACTGCTGACGGGCTGTGGCAAGAACTCGATTGGTGCTGAAATCGTGAAGGCTTTGCTGGAGGGTGGTGCGACCGTGTTCGTGACGACGAGCAGCTTCAGCATGAAGACGACCGGTCTGTTCCGCGAGATCTACGAGCAGCACGGCAGCCGTGGCAGCCGTCTCATCGTTCTCCCGTTCAACCAGGCGTCTAAGGTGGACGTTCAGAATCTGGTGGCACACATTTACAATGTGCACAAGCTGGACCTGGACTTCGTGATTCCGTTCGCTGCGCTGTCAGAAGTGGGTCGCACGATCACGGATATTGACTCGCGTTCGGAGCTTGCACACCGCATCATGCTGACAAATACTATGCGCTTGCTGGGTGAGGTTGTCACTGCTAAGAAGGCTCGCGACATTACGACTCGCCCTGCGCTCGTGATTCTTCCGATGTCGCCGAACCACGGCAACTTCGGTGGCGATGGTCTGTATGCTGAGTCGAAACTGGGCGTGGAGAGTCTAATGGGCAAGTGGCACTCGGAGGGCTGGGATGACCAGCTTTCTATTGTCGGTGCCATTATCGGCTGGACCCGTGGCACCGGCCTGATGTCTGGCAACAATGTGGTGGCTGCCGGTGTGGAGAAGATGGGAATGCGCACATTCAGCACGACTGAAATGGGTTTCAATCTGAGTGCCTTGATGCATCCGAGTATCGTGGACCGTGCCGCTGAGTCACCGATCTTTGCGGACCTCACTGGTGGTATGGCTCAGGTGAGTGACCTGAAGGACCAGGTTGATGCCATTCGTGCCGACATCATGAAGAAAGCAAAGCTGCAGGCATCGATCCATGCTGCGTTGGAGAACGACAAGAAGATGCTGGCTCTGCCTTTAAAGAAGCAGTCGGCTGCTCCGAGCACGAAGAAGTTTGCTCCTCGCGCGAACATGTCGAGCTACTACTGCAACACGTTCCCGAAGCTGTCAGGCGTGGCGCCGCTGTCTGCGTCGACGAAGCAGGCGTTGCTGCGTGGCATGCTGGACTTGCGCCAGGTTGTCGTGGTGACCGGTTTCGGTGAGGTGAGCCCGTGGGGCAACTCTCGCACGCGGTGGGAGATGGAGTCGTACGGCGAGTTCTCGCTGGAAGGCTGCATCGAGCTGGCGTGGCTGACAGGCCGCATCGTGTTCGACAAGGGCAACTGGGTGGATGCGAAGACGAAGGAGATCGTGCCGGACCACCAGGTGAAGCCTCGTTACGAGGAGGACATCTTGAAGCACTCGGGTATCCGTATTGTGGAGCCGGAGCTGTTTGACGGCTACGACCCGAAGAACAAGATGGTGCTGCACCAGGTGGCGATCGACAAGAAGATGTCGCCGATTGAGGTGGCGGACCGCGAGGAGGCTCTCCAGTTCCGCAAGGAGCTGGGCAAGGAGAACGTGGATGTGTTCCAAAGTGCGTCTGGCGCGTGGATGATCCGTCTGCGCAAGGGCTCTGTGCTGAACATTCCTCGTGCGCTCAACTTCGATCGCTTCGTTGCCGGTCAGATTCCTACGGGTTGGAGTGCTGAGCGTCTTGGACTGTCCAAGGACCTGGCTGACTCGGTTGATCCTATTACCCTGTATGTGCTTGCCTCAACGATGGACGCCTTTGTTGCTGCTGGTGTGACGGACCCGTATGAGTTCTACCAGTATGTGCACGTGTCGGAGGTTGGTAACACGTCCGGTGGTGGTATGGGCGGTATGCGTGCATTCACGCAGATCTACAAGAGCCGCCTTCTGGGTAAGCCTGCTCCGAGTGATGCTCTCCAGGAGTGCTTCATCAATACGCCTCCAGCGTGGGTGAACATGCTTCTGTTGAGCTCATCTGGCCCGATCAAGACTCCCGTTGGTGCATGCGCCACGGCTGCTGAGTCGGTGGACATTGGCGCGGAGACCATCAAGAGTGGCAAGGCGCGTATTTGCATCGTTGGCGGCTATGACGATTTCGGCGAGGAGGGTGCGTATGAATTCGCGCAGATGAAGGCGACGAGTGATTCGGTGAAGGAGACTGGCATGGGCCGTGAGCCGAAGGAAATGTGCCGTCCGTGCTCGACGACTCGTGGCGGCTTCATGGAGAGCCACGGCGCTGGTATTCAGCTGCTGATGGATGCTCAGCTTGCGCTTGAGATGGGTCTGCCGATCTATGGTATTATTGCTTTGACAAACACGGCTACGGACAAGAACGGTCGTTCTGTGCCGGCTCCTGGCCAGGGTATTCTGACGACGGCGCGTGAGTTTTCGTCGGACAACTCGAAGCCTTCACCACTTCTGGACGTGGAGTACCGTCGCCGCCAGTTCGACGACGAGTTGGAGAGCATTGAGAAGTGGTATGCGCGCGAAAAGGACTTGATTGACGGCGACGAATCGCGTGTCGCGTTCCTGGATGAAATGAAGGTCCGCAAGGTGCAGTCTGCGCAGGCCATGTGGGGTGACAGCTTTTACCACGGCCGCACTGACATTGCTCCTCTTCGTGGAGCGCTGAGCGCGTGGAACCTGGACATCGATGACTTGGGTGCTGCCAGCTTCCACGGCACGGGAACCAAGGCTAACGACAAGAACGAGAGCGAGGTGACCCACAAGCAGATGGCTCACCTGGGCCGTTCTGCGGGTAACCCGCTTCCGGTAATCTGCCAGAAGAACCTGACGGGCCACCCGAAGGGCGCTGCTGCTGCTTGGATGCTCAACGGGCTGCTGCAGGTGCTGAACACGGGCTTGATCCCGGGCAACCGTCAGCTGGACAACACGTGCGAGACGCTGCGCAAGTACGACCACTTGGTGTACCCGAACCGTAGTTTCCAGACGGTGGGCGTGAAGGCTGTGATGATGAAGAGTTTCGGCTTCGGGCAGGCCGGCGGCGAAGTGCTGCTGGTGCACCCGGACTACTTGCTGTCGACGCTGCCTGCCGAGGAGTTCCAGCACTACTCTGCTCGTCGCGAGCAGCGGCTGATCAAGATGAACACGCACGCTCAGGGCGTGATCACGGGTAAGCAGGCGCACATCCAGGTGAAGAACGAGGCGCCGTACTCTTCGGCGCAGGAAAGCAACGTGTACCTGGACCCGACGGCTCGTGCGGAGTACGACGCGACGTCGAAGACGTGGCGTTTTGGCGGCGCGGACTCGCTGACTGCGGAGGAGAACCGCCGGTTGCGCGCGGAGAAGCGTGCGAAGAAGGCGAAGGCTGCTGCGGAAGCGGCGGCCTCGTCGAAGAAGATATCGGACGTGCCGTCGGCCGACTCGTCGTCGACGCTGTTGACTGCCATCAACCAAGCGGCGACCGACCTGGGTCTGGCGTCCAAGAACATGGGCATGGGCGTGGACGTGGAGCCTGTGGCCACGTTCGAGAACTTGAACGGGCGTGAGGACTTCATCCGCCGCAACTTCACGGACCAGGAGATGGCGTACTGCTACAGTGCACCGCACCCGGCTGCGAGCTTCGCGGGTCGATGGGCCGCGAAGGAGGCGGTGATCAAGGCGATCTCGAGCTCGGCTCCGACGGAGCCGAACCTGTGGAAGGGTGCGGGCGCTCCGCTGCGCGAGATTGAGATTTTCATGACGGCGTCGGGCGCGCCATCCGTGCTGCTGTCGGGCTACCCGCTGCAGGTGTTCAACCGCCTCGGCCTGTCGAAGCTGAGCGTGTCCATCAGCCACTCGGGCGACTTCGCTGTGTCCCAGGCTGTGGCGAACTTCCAGCAGGAGTAAGCTCTCGTGTCGTCTCTCAGGTTTTGCATTATTGCGTATTTCATTCTGTACATATGCGTAATGAACTTTAGTGAATACAATTCTTCTTTTGACACTTTGCATCTTGGGCGTTGGCTGACCTCGGTCATAGTTGCAGTTCCTGCGATGCTCCGATGCTTTTCTTTTAACGGCTACGATGTCACTTGCCAGGGGTCTGCATGGCGTAGTCTGTAGGCTGAATCGGTGCTCGTGGTCGATTGAGCAAGGAAGTCTAGGAGTTCTAGCGCTATGTGAATCTTCACAGATCCTCCTCGCCAATTCAGCCGTGCACAGTGATTGCCACTGGAAATGGGGTAGTCAATACATGTACGGTACGATGATGGCACGGGAATGCAGGCAACGACCTCGAGCTGGTGCAACACTTTGATGCCGGCTTGCTGTCGTGTACGTTGTGGTTTTATCCCTTTTCCAATGAGCTTTGCTTACCAATTTGCATGCATCGCAGACATTCACGTAAAATACGAGCAAGAACGCAGGCACCTCGAACTTACAACGATCGAAGAGTCGTACGTGGTCGTCTCCGTTCATCCACCACGCAACGACCTTGGTCGCAGCGCACTAGCAATGCAAAAAGCTAGCTTGCTGTTTTGGCGACACCTTTGCAGATCAATTGCAGTCTTCTCAGTGTGAGAGTTTGAGTATGAATCGATCGTAGTTGTCGAAGTGAAAGCAACCAAGTGGCTGATCTGCCTTGTGACAACAACGCCAGGATGAGAAGCTTCCACTGCTGCCATAAACTTTATTGCAAGATATGCCCCCGCTTCGATTAGGCAACCGGTGAGCTGCGTCCGTGCCAACGATGCTAGCCTGCGAGGTCTCATTCGGGACAGTCATGTCGCGCTAGACAACATGAACACGTTGTGCAAATAGAGTTCCCAGCTCTCGGTATTCGGGTGTGCTGCAAGCATAGCGCTGGCGACGCCACCAGTCGGACTGGGACGCGTCAGCGCGAATGAAGTTCGCAGCTAGGAATATAGAGCTGCGCTACATTGCTGCGCCACCAGGGTCTTACCACCGGCGAAAACTATCCATGACGTCATCCTTTCGATCACGTTTCGCGCTCGCCGCTGCGAGGCTTTCC
Source organism: Phytophthora taxon juncus (assembly GCA_033558005.1). Taxonomy (NCBI): domain Eukaryota; phylum Oomycota; class Peronosporomycetes; order Peronosporales; family Peronosporaceae; genus Phytophthora; species Phytophthora taxon juncus. Next base: position 1,177,182 of record JAUCEE010000017.1, read on the forward strand.
AAAGTTAAAGCGGACATCGACTAGCGCTGCAGTGACCAACATCTTGCATGGAGGCACGTCAGCAGTCCGAGCGCACGGATCGGGATCCCAACAGCGACTACCACGATTAGCGTGCTGTACATGTATCCAAAGGATACAGCACCACCGTGCTTCCCAGAGTGTACGCACTATACTTTAGCATCGCCATCGGCCAACACACGCCATGAAACACTTACTGGGCAGCATTGCCAACACAAGAGTTCGCACGTCGAAAAGCTGTACTAAACCTGGACCAAAATCGACAAACCGGCGCAATTATAGTCCGCACAAAGCCATACTGATGGCGCTCGGTGCAACACTACCGCGCCGGGGCCGACGGCCTGATGGATACCTCGAGTGCTCCCGCGCTCAGAAGTTTCTTACAATCGACAATGCGGGGCTCGGCGCAGGGTGTTGCCGGCGGCGGCGCGTCGCCGGCGGCGGGACCGTCCGTAAGCAATCGCCGCGCGCCCTGTCTTGCCCCGCCGCTCGGGTGATCCCTGCGCAGTTTTTCTCTCGCCGCGCGTGAGTGCCGCCGCGCGGGCCGAGCGCGCGAGGGCCAATGCAACGAAGTGCGGGCGTCCGCGTCACCCAGATGTCGCCAATGCGTGCCTGCGCTGGAAGACGAGGCGCGCGGGCGCGGGCGAGGCCCCCGCCGGTTGACAGGTCAGCATGCACACTCGTTGAACGCGAGCAGCTCTCGCAGTCTCGACGGCCGCGCCGAAGGGATCACAATTGAATCTGCCGCCGACGCTGAAGCCGCCCCAGCAGCGTCGCAGCCACCAACACACACGAGCACCTCGCTGTCCACGCCTACACTTCGCGAGCTGTCAATATGATCCAGACGCGGCCAAACCAGAGCTGGAGGACAGTCGTCACTGCCAAGGCTGGCAAACGCACGCGGAGAGTGGTGACCACCAAGACGACAACACATAGCTCCACTTCGGTGATCGCCACAACACCTGCTGTGACCACGAGAAGGACAATGGTGGCTACCGCTATTCACGCGGACAAGTATAAATTCATCCCGGAGTTTGGTGGTCAAGGCACTCCCTATTGGACCGAGCTGCAGAGGATCTACGCCGTTTCCGACACCAGCACCACGCGCGCGTTCATCGACAGTGCGGCGCAGGCGCTGCTGGAGGAGTCCAGCGCGGATGAGGCCAAGGCCTCGGTCGCCTTCGAGGCAGTCATTGACTTGCACAGCTGGCTGCAGAGCCTGGAGGTGGGCGACGCCCCCGCAGACTTGGCGCTGGACCGCGTATTCTTCAGCATGCCGCTGCTGGTGCTCACGCAGTGCGCCAACTACCTCAACTTCCTCGAAACCACGGGCGTGAGCCACGAGAGCGTGGTCAAGAGCTCGGCCACGGCCGTGGGCCACAGCCAGGGCGTGGTGAGCGCCGTCATCTTCTCGGCGGCCAAGACGGCTGCGGAGTTCGTCGAGATTGGCGTCTCCATCCTGCGCTACATGTTCTGGCAGGGACTGCGCGCACAGGAGACGTACCAGGAGCTGCTGACGCAGTACAAGCAGGATGGCAAGAAGATCGAGGACGCTGGCCCGATGCTGGCAGTACGAGGGCTCAAGAAGGAGCACGTTCTCAAGGCCATCGAGGTGGCCAAGCGCCGCACGAAGTCGCCCGACCTGCAGCTGTCTCTTATCAATGCGTCGGACATGATGAACGTGACGGGTTTCCCCGCGACGCTGACGCTGCTGAAGCAGGCGCTGGAGGGCCTGTTCGCGAAGCCCGACGCCAACCAGACACGTATCCCGCACTCGCAGCGGAAACCCACGGGTTCGCTGTCGTCCCTGCCGCTGTCGGCTCCCTTCCACACACCGCTGCTGAGTGAGGCCAAGCCGAAGCTGGTGCAGGACGTGCAGCGCGTCAAGTGCGAGATCAAGGGCAGCCAGCTGCAGGTGCCCGTGTATGCTACGAACGCGGATGCGACGAACCTGCAGACGGTGGACGACGTGATTGATGAACTTATTAACATGCAGCTGCTGCAGCTCGTGGACTGGACTGCGACGTGGGCCAAGATCGCGGAGCACCACTCGAATGCGACGCACATCCTGGAGTTCGGCCCGGACCTTGGCGTGGCAAAGCTGAGCAACAAGGTCGCGGAGGGTCTGGGCATGGAGGTGGTGATTGCGACTGCCAAGCACCCCGTCATGAGCACGTCGACGAAGTACGCTCCTCTGGTCGGCCTGCAGCAGTTTGTCGACGAAGCGGCGACGTTCACCCCCGCGGAGGCGACGTGGGCGAAGAAGTTTGGTCCTCAAGTGACGGAGTCGGGCAAGCTGGTCAACAGATTCACGCGCGCGATGAACAAGCCGCCGGTGATGGTGGCGGGTATGACCCCCACTACGAGTTTGGAGGGTATCGACCTGGTGGCAGCTATCGAGAATGCTGGTTTCCACGGCGAGCTGGCCGCGGGTGGTTTGTCTCGCCCGAACATCTTCGAGGACGCGGTGAACGAGCTGGTGTCCAAGATCAAGCCTGGCCTCGGCATCGCGATCAACATGCTGTACCTGAACGCGAAGCAGTGGGGCTTCCAGTTCCCGATGGTGCTCCGCATGCGCCGCAGCGGCGTGCCGATCGAGAGCATCACGATTGGCGCCGGTATCCCGACGAAAGAGCGTGCGCTTGAAATGATGTCACAGCTGGAGGCTGTGGGCATCAAGGTGGTGGGCTTCAAGCCCGGCTCGGTGGACGGCATTCACGCAGTGCTGGAGATTGCAGCGGCGATGCCAAGTATGCACGTGATGCTGCAGTGGACGGGTGGTCGCGCCGGTGGCCACCACAGCTTCGAGGACTTCCACCAGCCGATGGAGGAGACGTACGCCGCCATTCGTCGTGTGCCGAATGTTCTGCTGGTTGTCGGCTCTGGCTTCGGTAACTGGGAAGACTCGAAGCAGTACCTCACGGGCGACTGGAGTGTGGCTCGTGGCCACGTGCACAAGATGCCTGCGGATGGTATCCTGCTCGGATCGCGCGTGATGGTTGCGAAGGAGGCTGCGACCGCGCCGGAAGTGAAGAAGCTGCTCGTAGACACTCCGGGTATCGAGTCGGAGCTGGAGTGGGAGACGAGCTACACAGGTGCTGTTGGCGGCGTCGTCACGGTCACGTCGGAGCTGGGCGAGGCAATCCACGTGGTGGCGAACCGTTGCGCTGTGTTGTGGAAGGAGTTCGACGAGAAGTACTTCTCCATCCCGCGCGAGCAGGTGGAGCTGGCCCTTCGTCTGAACAAGAAGGACATCATTGCGCGTCTGAACGCGGACTACCAGAAGCCGTACTTCGGCTGCAAGCGCAATGTCGAGACGGGCGAGGTGGTCGCTGCTGAGCTGGAGGAGATGTCGTACGGCGATGTGCTGACACGGTTGATCGACCTGACGTACGTGGAGTTCGAGGGCAAGCCGCAGCGCTGGGTGCACGACACGTACTTCTCGCGCGTGAGCAAGTTCATCACGCGTACGGAGGAGCGTTTCCGTCGCGAGAGCTCTGGCAGCCTGTTCGACCAGTCGGAGCTGAAGGCAAACCCGCGCGGCACGGTGAGCGCGTTTATCGCGAAGTACCCTCAGACGGTGTCGACGCTGCTGTCGGTTCCGGACTGCGACTTCTTCCTGGACCTGTGCCGCACTGGCGGTAAGCCGGTGAACTTCGTGCCGGTGATTGACACGGAGTTCAAGACGTGGTTCAAGAAGGACTCGCTGTGGTACTCGGAGGATTTGGATGCAGTCCCGGAGCGCGACGCGGAGCGTGTGGTCATCCTTCAGGGCCCGGTAGCTGTCCGGTACAGCACGGTGGTGGATGAGCCGGTCGCGGACATCCTGGGAGGAATTGCGAACGGCTTCGCCAAGGTGGTGAAGGAGAGCGGCGCGATCGCTGCTGCTGCGGTTGGCGCGACCAAGCAGACTGTGTCTCTCGCCGGTGTCGAGGTGACAGAGGGCGAGGAGAGCGTGGAGGTGTCGCTTTCGACGGAGGAGAGCGCTGTGCCGTCTGCCGACGAGTGGCTTGCTGCTCTGGCGTCGTCTGTGAGCGACAAGGAGTGGCTGAACGCGTTAATTTCGTCGACTCACGTCGTCGAGGAGAAGAAGTGGCTTGCGAACCCGGTCCGTGAGCTTCTTGTGCCGCAGGTGGGCCAGAAGTACGTGATCGACGCTGCTGGCGTTCGCGTGTTCGACAGCTCGATTGCGATTGCTGGGCCTGTGATCGAGATCACGAAGAAGGATGCGGCCATCGCGGTTGTTGTGAACGAGGTGCGACCTGCTGTGACGGGCCTGAAGGCTGGCGTGGTGACGCTGGAGATGACGTTCCAGTACCACCCGGAGCTGTCTTGCTCGGTCCACGCCGAAGGCAGCGGCTTCATCGACAAGGTGAAGGCGTTCTACGCTCGTTTCTGGGTGGCGATTGAGGGCAAGGAGGAGGAGTCGTGCGAGGCTGCTTGCGCGGAGAGCGTGATGTCTCCTTTCACGGCCGACTTTAGCATTACGAAGGAGGACATCGTTGCGTACCGCGCCGCGCTGGGTCTGAGTGACGAGGAGGTTGGCGCTCCGGCTGACTTCTCGACGATTGTGTCGTGGCGGCCGCTGATCCAGTCGGTGTTCACGAAGGAGGTGAAGGGCAACCTGCTGGATCTCGTGCACCTGAAGCACTCGTACAAGCTTCTGTCGTCGCGCAAGGCGTCTGCGACGTTCCTGCCCGGCGATGACATCGTGAGCACGTCGAACGTGGGCAGTCTGCGCATTATCGACAGCGGCAAGATCGTCCACGGCGTGGCCATCATCTCGCGCAAGACGGTGGACGAGCAGATGGTGGAGGTGCTTGAGCCACTGGTGGAGCTGCACAGCGAGTTCCTGATCCGCGGTTCGTTCGACGACTTCGAGTCGACGTTTTCGATCGACAAGTCGACGGACGCGTTTGTGCCGAGCCGCCAGGAGGATGTGGAGATCCTGAAGGCGAAGGCGTGGCTGAAGCTTGGTGCCGCGGTGTCGGTGAACATCGGCGACCACTTGTCGTTCAGACTGACGACGAAGAAGCAGTACGCGTCCATCGGCTCACTGAGCTCTGTGGAGGTGAGTGGCAAGCTGTTCCGTGAGGAGGCTGGCTCTCACGTGGAGATCGGCACGGTCGAATTCAAGAGCCACGACGTGAACGAGAGCCCTGTGGTGGCGTTCTTGCGCCAGGTGCAGCCGGAGGATGCGAAGGCCAGCGGTATGTTCTCGAACGGTGGCTCGCACATGCTGGAGAAGCCGCTGGAAATCAACGTTCCGACGAATGCGTTGGCGTATGCGGTTGCCTCTCGCGACCTGAACCCGATCCATCGCTCGAAGTACGCGGCGATCTTGGGCCACCTGCCGAAGGGTAAGCCGATTATGCACGGCTTGTGGACGGCGACGAAGGTGCGCGACCTGGTCATCCAGAGCTTCGGCCTGGGCCTGGACAGCAACGTCGTGGACTACGACGTGAACTTCGACGGCATGGTGTACCCGGGCGACAAGCTGTTCATGCAGGCGCGTCACATCGGTCTGGACAACGGCAAGAAGGTGTTGTCTGTTGAGGTTGTGAACGGTTCTGGTGAGCGCGTAGTGAGCGCGCGCGCTGTTGTGAAGCAGGCGCCGGTGGCGTTTGTGTTCACGGGCCAGGGTTCTGCCGCGGTTGGCATGGGTATGGACCGCTACCAGGAGTCGTCAGTTGCTCGCGAGATTTGGAACCGTGGTGATGTTCATCTTCGCAACACGTTCGGCTTTTCGATTCTGGAGATGGTGCGCAAGAACCCAAAGTCTATCACTGTGCACTTTGGGGGCAAAAAGGGTATGAAAATTCGTAGCAATTACATGAGTCTAACAAGCGAAGACCCTGTAACCGGTGATGTCACCCCACTACTGCCGGAAATCGATGATGACACCGAAAGTTTTAGCTTTTCTGCCTCAGACGGATTGTTGTTTGCAACCCAGTTTAGTCAACCTGCGTTGGTGCTGCTAGAAAAGGCTATGTTCTCTGAGATTGAGGCTGCCCAACTGATCCCGGAGGATGCTTACTTCGCTGGACACTCTCTTGGTGAATATGCTGGTTTGATTTCATTCGCCGGAGCTCTGGCTGTGGAAGACCTAATGGATTTAGTATTCCTGCGTGGTTTGATTATGCAAAAGGCTGTGAAGCGCGATGCTGAGGGACGCTCGGACTACGGCATGGTGGCCACGAACCCCACTCGCGTTGGCCCGCACTTCACGGAAGAGGTCATGTACAAGATCGTGGACGGCATTGAAGCGGCTTCGGGCAAGCTGCTGCAAGTGGTGAATTTCAACATCCAGCAGCGCCAGTACGTGGTTGCCGGTGAGAACGTGAACCTGGAGACGCTGTCGCTGGCACTGTCTGCGTTCAAGACAGTTAAGTCGACTGCTGCCGAGGACGTGGAGAAGGTGATCGCGGAGTCGCTGGCGCAAGCTCGTGGCCGCAAGGAGAAGTGCGAGCAGAGCGGTCGTCCGTTTACGCTGGCGAGAGGTCTGGCGACGATCCCGCTGGTGGGCATTGACGTGCCGTTCCACTCGCGCGAGCTGCTGGGCGGTGTGCCGTCGTTCCGTGCGTTGCTGCGCACGAAGTTTGACCCGCAGGTGCTTGAGCGCCAGCTGCCGCTGCTGGTGAACCGGTACATCCCCAACTTGGTGGCGACTCCGTTTTCGCTGGAGCGCTCGTACTTCGAGGAGGTGTACGAGGCGACGAAGAGCCCGTACCTCGCGGAGGTGTTGGACCCGATGCAGTGGCAACTGACGACGAAGGCTCAGCTCGCGCACCTGCTTGTGGTGGAGCTGCTGGCGTACCAGTTCGCGTCTCCCGTGCAGTGGATCAAGACGCAGGCGCTACTGTTCTCGGAAGGCGGCGTTCGTCGCTTCGTGGAGATTGGCCCTGCTCCGACGTTGACGAACATGGCGCTGCGTACGCTGCAGGTGGGTGACTTCCCGGACGTGCCGCGTGAGATCCTGTGGTACCAGCGCGACCGCGAGGTTGTCCACTTCGAAGAGGAGACGTCGAACATCTCTGCGTCGGAGTACGCGCGTGGTTTGGCTGCTGAGGCTGCCGCCGAGGCTGCGGCCGCTGCTGCGAAGGCTTCGGCTGCGGCTGCTCCGAAGGTGGAGACAGCTCCTGTGGCTCCGGCCCCAGTCGCTGCCGCGCCGGTTGTTGCTGCCCCTGTGCAGCAGGTGCAGGCTGCTCCTGCGCCCGTCCCCGCTGCATCCGCTCCTGCTGCTGAGGATGCTCCGGTTGCTGCCCTGCACATTCTTCGCGTGCTTCTGGCTGTGCGTCTGAACAAGGACCTGGGTGAGATTAAGGAGGACACGGACGTGAAGACGCTCTGCGCTGGCAAGTCTGCGGTGCAGAATGAGATTCTGGGTGACCTGGAGAAGGAGTTCGGTGGCGGTGTCCCTGAGGGTGCTGGCGAGGTTCCGCTGAAGGAGCTGGCGTCCAAGTTCTCGAGCTATAACACGCTCGGCAAGGTGACGAATGGTCTGATCAACAAGGTGGTTGCGAGCAAGATGCCTGGTGGGTTCACGATGTCGAGCATCAAGGAGTACCTGAGCGCCGAGAAGGGTCTGGGAGCTGGTCGCATGGAGAGCGTCCTGGCTCACTCGCTGCTGCTGGCCCCGCAGGCTCGTTTCAAGAGCGATGCGGATGCACGCAAGTGGCTGGACGAGAGCGTGAGCGGGTACGCCTCGTTCGCGGGCATTTCGCTTGCTCGTCCGTCGACGGCTGCCGCGCCTGGTGCGGTGGGCATGTCGTTTAACCCTGCGCCGGTGTCGATCCCTACGGTGAGTGACAAGCCGGTGGACGCGAAGCACGCTCTGTTGGTGATGCTTGCGGCGAAGTTTGGCAAGGCGTTCAGCGAGGTCCCGGAGACGGCGACGATCAAGGAGTTGTCTGCGGGTAAGTCTGCTGTGCAGAACGAGATCGTTGGCGACCTGGAGAAGGAGTTCGGTTCGGGCCCCGACGATGCGGCGGAGATGAAGCTGGCGGAGCTGGCCGGCAAGTTCCCTGACTACGCTTCTCCGGGCAAGGTGACGAGCGCTCTGATCGCCAAGATGCTGGCGAGCAAGATGCCTGGCGGTTTTGGTCTGTCGGCCATCAAGGAGTACTTGTCTAGCGAGCGGTGCCTGCCTAGCGGTCGTATCGAGAGTGTGCTGCTGCACGGGTTGACGCAGAACCCGAAGCAGCGTCTGTCGGACGATGCGACGGCGAAGAAGTGGCTGGATGGCGTTGTGGACGACTACGCGAAGTTCGCTGGTATCGACATTCCGTACCTGTCGAAGTTGGGCGGCATGATGGCTGGTCCGGCTATGGGCCAGCAGGCGATGCAGTCGAGCTCGCTGCCTAGCGACTTCGAGAAGCGTCTGAAGACGATGATCGCGGACCAGATCGACGCGCTGAACTCGTACTTGGGCGACGACCAGCTGGACTGGCACCGCAAGATCGAGACGGAGGTGGACATGCGTGAGGACCTGGAGTCTTCTGTGTCTCAGTGGGTGACGGAGCACGGCGAGTTCTACGGTGCTGGCATTGCTGGCAAGTTCGATGCCAAGAAGGAGCGTCAATACGACAGCTACTGGAACTGGGCGGTTCAAGACGCGATGGAGCTGTACTACCGCACTGCTGCGGCTGCAAAGGGCTTGCCTGTGAGTCCGAAGCTGGCAGTGAACGAACGTCTTGTCACTCATTTGTGCAACCGTTCAACGCCACAACTTGTTCGGTATATGCTGCTCTATGTGTCTCGTGCTGAGAAAGAGTTGAAACCGGATATGGTTCGGATGCTCAAAGTGATTGTTGCTAGAATGAAGGAGAGTCTGGCCAGAAAACCCGTTTGCGTGGCGAACTTCATTCCGACAATGCCACATCTTTGCATTGTTGAGAATGGTGAGATTGAGTATGCTGAGGTGCCGCGTGAAGGTGTTTTAAACTCGATCAGCTATGTCGACGAGGTTTGCCGAAACTTGCTTGGTACTGCCGCAATAAAGACCGCCAAGAACGCTGTCGCTGGCAAATATCAGGCGACACCGAATGACAACGGTAGCACAACTAGTGAAGATCTTGATAGCGATGAGCTGGACAGCGGAGAGGATGAAAACTGTGCATCATCAGAGGAACATCCTCTGACAGCAACGCTGGATAGGGAGATCCTAACGGATGCAGTTCAGCTGGACAACGGGCTTCGCAGAAGCAACGTTTTCTCGTACTCGTCGCATTACGATCTGCATGGGAACGCTAAGAAGATTATTTTGCCGCACGTGCACGTCCGCAAGCCGTCCGACTTGGACCCCACGATCCGCCTGTACGACGTTGAGTCGACATGCGTGCTGCTTTCATGCATGCGCGAGATGGCTTCGACGGGTATCTCGTTTGCTGGTAAGGTGGCACTGCTGACGGGCTGTGGCAAGAACTCGATTGGTGCTGAAATCGTGAAGGCTTTGCTGGAGGGTGGTGCGACCGTGTTCGTGACGACGAGCAGCTTCAGCATGAAGACGACCGGTCTGTTCCGCAAGATCTACGAGCAGCACGGCAGCCGTGGCAGCCGTCTCATCGTTCTCCCGTTCAACCAGGCGTCTAAGGTGGACGTTCAGAATCTGGTGGCACACATTTACAATGTGCACAAGCTGGACCTGGACTTCGTGATTCCGTTCGCTGCGCTGTCGGAAGTGGGTCGCACGATCACGCATATTGACTCGCGTTCGGAGCTTGCACTTCGAATTATGCTGACAAACACTATGCGCTTGCTGGGTGAGGTCGTCTCGGCGAAGCAGTTTCGTGGCATTACGACTCGCCCTGCGCTCGTGATTCTTCCGATGTCGCCGAACCACGGCAACTTCGGTGGCGATGGTCTGTATGCTGAGTCGAAACTGGGCGTGGAGAGTCTAATGGGCAAGTGGCACTCGGAGGGCTGGGATGACCAGCTTTCGATCGTTGGTGCCATTATCGGCTGGACCCGTGGCACCGGCCTGATGTCTGGCAACAATGTGGTGGCTGCCGGTGTGGAGAAGATGGGAATGCGCACGTTCAGCACGACTGAAATGGGTTTCAATCTGAGTGCCTTGATGCACCCCAGAATTGTTAATCAGGCTGCGAAGTCACCGATCTTTGCGGACCTTACTGGTGGTATGGCTCGGGTGAGTGACCTGAAGGACCAGGTTGATGCCATTCGTGCCGACATCATGAAGAAGGCAAAGCTGCAGGCATCGATCCATGCTGCGTTGGAGAACGACAAGAAGATGCTGGCTCTGCCTTCAAAGAAGCAGTCGGCTGCTCCGAGCTCGAAGAAGTTCGCTCCTCGCGCGAACATGTCGAGCTACTACTGCAACACGTTCCCGAAGCTATCAGGCGTGGCGCCGCTGTCTGCGTCGACGAAGCAGGCGTTGCTGCGTGGCATGCTGGACTTGCGCCAGGTTGTCGTGGTGACCGGTTTCGGTGAGGTAAGCCCGTGGGGCAACTCTCGCACGCGGTGGGAGATGGAGTCGTACGGCGAGTTCTCGCTGGAAGGCTGCATCGAGCTGGCGTGGCTGACAGGCCGCATCGTGTTCGACAAGGGCAACTGGGTGGATGCGAAGACGAAGGAGATCGTGCCGGACCACCAGGTGAAGCCTCGTTACGAGGAGGACATCTTGAAGCACTCGGGTATCCGTATTGTGGAGCCGGAGCTGTTTGACGGCTACGACCCGAAGAACAAGATGGTGCTGCACCAGGTGGCGATCGACAAGAAGATGTCGCCGATTGAGGTGGCGGACCGCGAGGAGGCTCTCCAGTTCCGCAAGGAGCTGGGCAAGGAGAACGTGGACGTGTTCCAAAGTGCGTCTGGCGCGTGGATGATCCGTCTGCGCAAGGGCTCTGTGCTGAACATTCCTCGTGCGCTCAACTTCGATCGCTTCGTTGCCGGTCAGATTCCTACGGGTTGGAGTGCTGAGCGTCTTGGACTGTCCAAGGACCTGGCTGACTCAGTAGACCCCACGACTTTGTATGCTTTGACAGCAACGATGGACGCCTTTGTTGCTGCCGGCGTGACGGACCCGTATGAGTTCTACCAGTATGTGCACGTGTCGGAGGTTGGTAACACGTCCGGTGGTGGTATGGGCGGTATGCGTGCTCTCACGCAGATTTATAAGAACCGCCTTCTGGGTAAGCCTGCCCCGAGTGATGCTCTGCAGGAGGTCTTCATCAATACGCCTCCAGCGTGGGTGAACATGCTTCTGTTGAGCTCATCTGGCCCGATCAAGACTCCCGTTGGTGCATGCGCCACGGCTGCTGAGTCGGTGGACATTGGCGCGGAGACCATCAAGAGTGGCAAGGCGCGTATTTGCATCGTTGGCGGCTATGACGATTTCGGCGAGGAGTGTTCGAATGAATTCGCGCAGATGAAGGCGACGAGTGATTCGGTGAAGGAGACTGGCATGGGCCGTGAGCCGAAGGAAATGTGCCGTCCGTGCTCAACGACTCGTGGCGGCTTCATGGAGAGCCACGGCGCTGGTATTCAGCTGCTGATGGATGCTCAGCTTGCGCTTGAGATGGGTCTGCCGATCTATGGTATTGTCGCTTTGACAAACACGGCGACGGACAAGAACGGTCGTTCTGTGCCGGCTCCTGGCCAGGGTATTCTGACGACGGCGCGTGAGTTTTCGTCGGACAACTCGAAGCCTTCACCACTTCTGGAGGTGGAGTACCGTCGCCGCCAGTTCGACGACGAGTTGGAGAGCATTGAGAAGTGGTATGCGCGCGAAAAGGACTTGATTGACGGCGACGAATCGCGTATTGCATTGATCAACAGGAGGAAGCTACGAAAAGTTCAGTCAGCACAGAAAACATGGGGGCTTGGGTTTTACGAAGGCGAGGCCGACATTGCTCCTCTTCGTGGAGCGCTGAGCGCGTGGAACCTGGACATCGATGACTTGGGTGCTGCCAGCTTCCACGGCACGGGAACCAAGGCTAACGACAAGAACGAGAGCGAGGTGACCCACAAGCAGATGGCTCACCTGGGCCGTTCTGCGGGTAACCCGCTTCCGGTAATCTGCCAGAAGAACCTGACGGGCCACCCGAAGGGCGCTGCTGCTGCTTGGATGCTCAACGGGCTGCTGCAGGTGCTGAACACGGGCTTGATCCCGGGCAACCGTCAGCTGGACAACACGTGCGAGACGCTGCGCAAGTACGACCACTTGGTGTACCCGAACCGTAGTTTCCAGACGGTGGGCGTGAAGGCTGTGATGATGAAGAGTTTCGGCTTCGGGCAGGCCGGCGGCGAAGTGCTGCTGGTGCACCCGGACTACTTGCTGTCGACGCTGCCTGCCGAGGAGTTCCAGCACTACTCTGCTCGTCGCGAGCAGCGGCTGATCAAGATGAACACGCACGCTCAGGGCGTGATCACGGGTAAGCAGGCGCACATCCAGGTGAAGAACGAGGCGCCGTACTCTTCGGCGCAGGAAAGCAACGTGTACCTGGACCCGACGGCTCGTGCGGAGTACGACGCGACGTCGAAGACGTGGCGTTTTGGCGGCGCGGACTCGCTGACTGCGGAGGAGAACCGCCGGTTGCGCGCGGAGAAGCGTGCGAAGAAGGCGAAGGCTGCTGCGGAAGCGGCGGCCTCGTCGAAGAAGATATCGGACGTGCCGTCGGCCGACTCGTCGTCGACGCTGTTGACTGCCATCAACCAAGCGGCGACCGACCTGGGTCTGGCGTCCAAGAACATGGGCATGGGCGTGGACGTGGAGCCTGTGGCCACGTTCGAGAACTTGAACGGGCGTGAGGACTTCATCCGCCGCAACTTCACGGACCAGGAGATGGCGTACTGCTACAGTGCACCGCACCCGGCTGCGAGCTTCGCGGGTCGATGGGCCGCGAAGGAGGCGGTGATCAAGGCGATCTCGAGCTCGGCTCCGACGGAGCCGAACCTGTGGAAGGGTGCGGGCGCTCCGCTGCGCGAGATTGAGATTTTCATGACGGCGTCGGGCGCGCCATCCGTGCTGCTGTCGGGCTACCCGCTGCAGGTGTTCAACCGCTTCGGCCTGTCGAAGCTGAGCGTGTCCATTAGCCACTCGGGCGACTTCGCTGTGTCCCAGGCTGTGGCGAACTTCCAGCAGGAGTAAGCTCTCGTGTCGTCTCTTAAGTTTTGCATTTTTGAATTTGTGTACAGCTAGTAGTAGAATTGATGTAATGAACTTTACAGAATAACTTCCACTATTTCATTGTTACCGGTGTGCTTTGCTCTGTCTAGCAACCGTTGCCACCAGCGATCACGAGGCACGATGTGCTGTCGAAGATTGCCATGATGTTGACCATGACCGACCAAATGAGTGAGAAAGATAGATAGAATATCGTGATTCCTCCTAGCAGCTTACTTGAACCACCAGTGCGTAACAGCTCTTGAATCTCACGTTTTTGCTTGGGCAATAGCAACAGGAAGATCCACGACACTATCATCGCACCGTATGCGATAATCATCGTGTAGGTGATGTCCATGTGAATGGAGTAGTCGTCCTCTTGCACTCTGTCGTTGGTGATTTTGAACGGGTTGTCGATGATAACTGTCAGCGAGGTAGCAAAAGGTGAAGCGATTCCAGAAATGGTAGTCATGAGCCCATACATGGCGCCTTCGTTACCTTCACCAATTAGCTCGATGATCACTAGGGTGCTGACCATGAAGCTGATACCGTTAGGAAGTTGTGCAACGATAGGGGGACCAAGCCAAAACCATTGACTTCGGTAAACGTTCCAGACAATAATCAGGTTGCATGTGGTGTCAATAACGATCAGGATCACACCTGTGAGTACAATCATCCATCGCCAGTTCCAATGTAAGCCCCACTTGGAGGTGGCCATCATTCCAAACATATAGAAGAGGTAGCTCAGCGCGTCTCCTAAAGTGCTGTTGATTGGCGTGACGTTGACCATGTAGGATTGAATCGGTGAGTATGCTGTGTACGATATGTTACACACCAAACTGTAAAAGAATAAGGCCGCAATGACTTGAAACACTGCCCGCTTACAGATTTGATTCCACAGCCCCACCATATACCATTTAACGTTCGGGGCAACCGGAACTCGCTCCTCGTTGATGAAGAACCAAGTGATCGGGATGGTTGGCGCGGTGAGAACCGTGAGGATTGCCATCATTTCGGGGAAGCTCAACGAAAAATCGAAGTTGCCGCCGTACTCCTCTCCATTAAAGCAAAAGCCAACCAGTAAGTAGCTTATCACGGTCACGAAAGTCTGCACGGTATAAGTCATGGTCTGGAGCTTGCCTCGCCGGGCGTACGACTCCTGCTGGGCAAGCCCCGCCATGATGCCGTTGGCACAAGCGTCGGATAACACGAAGCCAACCGCCGTGAAAAACATGAGCATGACGTACTTGCCGCCCTGCGACGGTGCATCGTAGTTAATGCGAGCCTCGATCTCGGGTGTGTATTCGGAGGCCTCAACATCTCGATCAGCAGCGTCGGTGTAGTACGGATCGCCAATTGGTAAGCAAGCCATAACTAGAAGCGTGACCACCGAAATGGTCCACCCGAGAACCATAAAGGGTCGTCTCCTATATCCGAACACAGGAAAGCAGTCGGAGATGATTCCGAAGAATACCTTGAAACTCGACGGGAGTGATACCAACGTTGTTGCTGTCGCCACCTGAGCACCACTGCAGTTCAAATACATTTGGAGGAACGGATAAATCGTAGAGGGTAGCACGCCCGATATGAAGCCCACGACGGCATACTGGTACAGCAGTCCAATGTTGGCTCTGCTCGTCATAACCGGCTCGCCTCCAGGACGGAGAGCACCCTGGTCTGAGTAGCCACTCTGCTCTGGAGTCTTTGCGCCAACATAATCTCCTTCTTCGAGGTCTTTCGGTTGAGAGCTAACGCTGGGCATCGACAAACGGGCAGCAGACTCGGGTTTCTTGCTCAGGATGGCCATGCTGGTCGTCGCTTGCGAGGGACCGAGAAAATTGATCAATGAATGCAACTTCGGTTGGTGGTGCAGACTCAGTTAAAAAGGTCGTGAAGGTGAAGACGAGGCGGTCTCAGTCTCCTGCGTTTGAAGTGTCGCTGATCTCTGGCAAAAGCTCACGTGAGCCGGTCCTCGGTGTAGACGAACGAACGTAAACAGCAATTTGAGGATCAATTGGGCTCTTGCTAGGCTACCAATATAATATTCGCGGCGTGTTGAGCATAGCATTTTCAGGCCAATGCCTCCACGACAAGTTTTGGCTTGTTCTCGAGGTGGAAACGCATGCTGTTGTCTGTAGATAGGCAGACGGATAGGATCAGTTGGTCCAGGCAAGCGCGTGTAGAGTGCAACACGCAGCCGATCGACTAGACGGAGGCGCGTGGATGACCCACCGATGAACCAATTGCCATGTAGTAGACACGTGCATGGAGCCAATAAACACACCACCGACATGGAGCACTGTCATCACTAATGCAGCAAGATAAGCTGAGCATCAATGATACCTTCTCACTTCGTTTTGAGACGAGCCAAGACATTGAACAACAGCACAATCAAACGGCAGGTACAGTACTTTGCATTAATTGGATTGACTGTCGAAATTTGAAAGTGTGAATTTGACATAAGAGTGAAGACCTGTCATGACTTCGACTAGAATTGAGAAAGCAAGTCTTCATGTTGGCTTCAAAACGGAATTGGCAGAGCGACACATTGCTCCACGCCGGGGTATTCCGGCAGCTCAAGATTGAACTCCTCCGCCAGAGATCTACATACAGGGGACAGGGTTAGATAAGGATTTACTTTCGTGGAGCTGCGTGCCGCCAGTGTGTCACTGGCTGTGACGGCAAACTCACTTTGGCACGAAGCGGCCACCAACAAAGTGGACTTTGCCGGGGCCCGTAAAGAACTTCGCACACAGCTTTGGCGCCGTTAGTGAAACCAGCATTTTCGGATCCAGGCCGACACCGTCTTCGTTTCCTGCTCATTTTTCAGAAAATTAGTACTCGATAGAAGGTGAATACAGCGAATGCGTTCTAAAGCGCACCTCTCTCAACGTGCCACCCCGACGGAATATCGATCGAGACAATCGGTGTCTGGCACTTCTGGAGTGTTCCAACGACATGGTCGAACGGCGGGCGAATACTTCCCGAAAAGCTGAAGCCAAAAATGCCGTCCAGTATCAAGTCGTACGTTGCATCCACGGCCGATCTATCTCAGAAGTTAAGCGAGACAACCACACCTCCGTCACTACCGAACTCAACCTCTAAATGATCAGCCATAATGTATCGTACGCGTCTTGAATCTGCTCAATGAACGGGATCTTCAGTTGTTTGCACTGCGTCACCAGCCCCTGTAAGAAAGCACGCAGCCTCTAATTAGCCGTCCGTCTCAACCACATCACAGCAAGCGGCTTCAACCTGAAATAGAGGCTTGGAGCTGCGCTTCGGGTACAAAATACTCGGCGAGTAGCCGAAATGCTGCGATCACCACAAAGATCTCCCCATCAACTCTCAACACTTCTCGACACTCCACCACATCACGCACCACCAAGTGCCTCGCCGCAACCAACGCGTCGCCTCTAGTCACGACCCACGCTTTGTCAACCTCTCCGCCTCGACCGCACACAAAAGACTCTTCTCACCCGTTATTGCCCGGCCCCGCCACCACCAGCACGCGCTCGAATCCTCCCGCCTTACTTGGGAACTGTTTGCCCACCGCAGCGGCCACACTGAGCCCCGCCAGCTCCATGAGCTGGTCGATGGAAAAGCCGTGCGCGCCGCTCATGAGCTTCTCGTCGAACAGCTGCGCCTCGCGCTGGCCCAAGTACTAGCACACGCGCCACGTCAGTCGCCGGCAGCTCCAGCGCAGGCAGGGCGACGTCACCTACGCGCGTCATGGTCCTGAGCATCTTGCGCTAGAAATACTCAGGCGCGGCGTGATTGGCCGGAATCGAGGAGCTACGCAGTACCAGCTTTCCGGTACCGTCGCGCCCGGGATCTTTCCCCCTTCAGACTCAATCTAGTGCTCGCGACGAGAGGAAGATGTTCCGCAACCAGTACGACACGGACGTGACGGTGTGGAGTCCGCAGGGCCACCTGCACCAGATCGACTACGCCATGGAGGCCGTGAAGCAGGGCAGCGCGTGTCTCGGCCTCACGTCCAGCAAGTTCGCCGTGCTGTGCGGCATCAAGCGCCAGAGTCTGGAGCTGGCCGAGCACCAGAAGAAGGTGTTCAAGATCGACGACCACCTGGGCATCGCCATCTCGGGGCTCACGGCCGACGCGCGCACGCTCGCGCGCTTCATGCGCACCGAGAGCCTCAACCACAAGTTCGTGTACGGCAGCGCCATCACCGTGGGCCGCCTGGTCTCGGACGTGGCGGACAAGAAGCAGGAGTGCACGCAGTCCTACATCCGCCGTCCCTACGGCGTGGGGCTGCTGGTGGCCGGCGTCGACGTACGTGCAGTGCTGAACAGGGGGGAGGCTGACAGGGAGCTCACGACGCTTTCGTTCTTGTAGAAAAAAGGCGTGCACCTGTACCAGACGTGTCCGTCCGGCAACTACTACGAGTACAAGGGCATCGCCATTGGCGCGCGGTCGCAGTCGGCGCGCACGTATTTGGAAAAGCACTTCGAGAGCTTCCCCAACTGTAGGTGGAGCGGTGGAGACAAGTGCACGTTCAGGAGACTGATGCTGTGTTGATGCTGACAGTGGGCAAGGATGAGCTCATCCACCACGCGCTGCAGGGAGTGCGCGGCTGCCTGCAGGGCGACCAGGAGCTCACGGCAAACAACGTCACCATCGCCGTTGTGGGCGTAGACCAGCCTTTTAAGATCATCGAGGGCGCCGAGCTGCAGCCTTACGTACGGACACGCTGGCGGGTTGTAGTTGCAGTGTAAGGTTGTGCTAATGGCTTTTTTTGTGATGCCTGCAGATTGATGCCGTGGAGGTGTCTGATGTGAAGGAGGACGAGGACGGCGACGCTAAGATGGAGGAATAAACGAGACAGAGCAATTCATAGCTCAGCTTACAGGTCGTGAAGAAATTACAGTGGGCTCTCCATCGGGTCGTTCATGGTCCAACCAAGCAGGTGCTTGCTGTGTCTCGAGTGGATCTCATCTGTATTTAGCTATCTTAAAAGGCTAGCGAGGAAGGGAGCAGCAGTAACAATGCAGACTAACTTCCTGCAGAGAGAAACACGCAACCAGTTTGAAAGACAAGTTGACAAGCACTGTCGCGTTCGTCTGCGCAAGGTCTGCCTTATTTTCGTCATTGAACTCATTAACTGACGTTGCTGCTTTGGATAGGGTGTCACTCTGCACCATATTTTTAGTGAGGGAGCGCGGATAAGTTGGTCGCCCGTTCGTTTAATCTGGAGATTGTTGTGAAAGGCGTGGTGATATTAAGATGGAGGCGAAGGCAGGTACGGACGAACGGTTCTACACACCACGAAGTTCTGCTCGGCGGGGATATTCAAGCGCAAGCTCCGAAGACGAGCGTTTCGTGTCACCCCGTGAAAGTGCGCGCTCTGTCTCGTCAGACGACAACGAGTACATCACACCCCGAGAAACTGCGCCAATCGTAGCTCATGCACCGCGCAATGCAAGCGCGATGGCACCGTCTGCAGCTTATAAGGATGCGGCATTCCGTGCCAGCAGCAAGCGTTTGGTCGTAGCTGAGCCGTTGTATGATGCGTATGACTACAAGCAACAGTACAATGGAAGCGTGGCAGAAGTGCGAAGCGCCGCGCCTCCTGCAGACGACTACGACCTGTTCTCAGCTGCTCGACACAACCGCTATGACTCTGTCGTCTACATGCTTGACCAAGGCGTGCCGGTCAACTCGAGGGACTCGTTTGGCAACACGTTGCTGTCCATCGCCTGTCAGAACGGACTCAAGCGCATCGTAAAGCTCGCGTTGCGTCGTGGCGCCAACATCAATAGCCAGAACGTAAGTACGCAGTATCTCTGGTTTTGGACTCTTTTCACAGACCAACCTTTTTGATGACTCGCTGTAGAATCGAGGGAACACGGCGCTGCACTTTTGTTTCGCCTACGGTTATGGCGACTCTCTTGGCGC
The DNA here is from genome assembly GCA_033558005.1 of Phytophthora taxon juncus. Taxonomy (NCBI): domain Eukaryota; phylum Oomycota; class Peronosporomycetes; order Peronosporales; family Peronosporaceae; genus Phytophthora; species Phytophthora taxon juncus. The sequence goes on from JAUCEE010000017.1 coordinate 1,196,239, forward strand.
CTACCTCATCTCCAAAGGCGCCGACACCTCTTTAGAGAACGATGACGGCATGGTCTGCTACTACGGCATTGCTCAGAACTCAGCACGCAAGTGAAATAACTAGCTCAAATAATAGAGAAGTTGAAGTGCTTTAACAGTCACTCTCTCGACGCCCCCTCCCGACTGACTAGAGTAAAAGCGAATAACGTCTTCAAATTTAATAAAAGGGAGAAGTATTGAGACGATGGTGTGTGAGCGGCCGATGGCGTCCCCGACGGAGCGTCCGGACGACCCAATGGGCAGCCGAAGCCGCGCAGCAAGTGACGACTCCGACCTCGAAGAAGGTGCGCGCTTTCCCCTTCGTAACAGCCACAAACGCTTATGGTAGCTGCTCAATTCTCGAACATTTTTTATCTGTGTTGCGATAATTGCAGAGATGATGCGTGTGAACGTCTTCGACTTCGAATGGAGGCGCCAGATGCACGTGGGAGACCAAGTGGACGCCCAGAACGTCTTCGGCAATTGGTGTCCGGCCAGGGTCCTGCAGGTCGCGGACGGGGAGGTGCTGCTGCAGTTCCTGAATATGCACGACTCGTGGCGGCAGTGGTTGCAAGTGGACTCCGGTCGACTGGCTCAGCCGGGAACAAAGGTACACGAGAGAGGAATCGTGGTTGTGTGGAGCTTTGTTTTGTGCTGAACAAGTTATGTGTGTGGTGCTCGCCACGACAGGCTCAGAATGACAGTGTGCCCGTTCGTCAGGCACAGCAAATTGAAGTGCGTCCTGGAGGAGGGAACAGCAGCTTATGGAAGGAAGCATTTGCGGTGCGGGCCCGTGGAGGAACAATGCTAGTGCGCTATGCTGGCCGCGACCAGAAGTTTGATGAATGGATTCAGTTTACGCCAGCGACGGTGGCACCTGCTGGTGAGCACTTGCAACTTCGAGGACGCGGGAGCTCGTTAGAGCAAAGAAAAATGGCTGTCGATGCACCGAATGTGACGCATCGACGCGTGATTCAAGCCCAAAATCCCAGGTTTACACACTACCGCGACTCACTGCAAGCGACACTGGGACTTCGCATTTACGACATTGAGGGAGACGGAAATTGTCTTTTCCGCTCCGTGAGTCACCAAGTGTACGGCGACGACAGGCACCAGGCTCTTGTTCGTGCCGCTTGCATGGACTATATGGAAAGCGAGAAAGAGTATTTTGAGCCCTATGTGGTGGGTGACATGGCTGCGTTCATGCGCTACTTGCGCTATAAGCGACGTGACGGAGTCTGGGGAGATGACCCTGAGCTGCAGGCTTTATGTGAACTATATGACCGTCCTGCTGAAGTATTCGCGTATGATCCGGTACGCGGCTTTCGAAAGTTGCGTTGCTTTCACGAGAGCAGTGCTTTATCTCGCAGTCGACCCCCGATTCGGTACGAGCACTTGGGACACGGTTGATTTACATGTTATATATGCTATTCTAACATCTTTCACTTCATATTTCTTGTGGATGCAACAGACTGAGCTACTATGGAGGAGGTCACTATGACTCTCTAGTAGGCCCCGATCACATGGAAAATTTGATACGCGAAACTCCCGGCCAGTGGGAACAGCGGCATATTGGGTATTCCCACCGTATTAACTCTCGTGAAACCTGCAATGATGTCGCGGGTGTGGAGCACCAAGTACAGGCCCAGTCTGACCGCGAGCGCACAGAAGTTGAGCAGCTTGAGCAAACTCTCATGGTACGTTCTGTTTATCTTTGCCGTGTAGAGATGCCAGACAAACTAACCAGGATATTACTCTACGTGTGCATGTGACACTTCAGTTATCCCGAAACGAGTTCGATGCCATGGACACGAGCTTAGAACAAACACTGAAGTTGTCACTTGAAGAGCATGGTACAGAAGCTTCGCCGGCACAGGCTCATCGTGAGCGAGAGCAGATCGAGGAGGCAACTCGAGAAAGTGAGATGACAGCTATTCAGGCAGAATTACTGGCAAAGGCAAAGGCCGAATCGGAGGATGAGCAAATGAAGTCAGCAATTCAAGCGTCTTTAGGTGACCATGCCGTGGCAAGTGACAGCGACTTCGATGCACAAATGTCAGCAGCAATTCAGGCTTCTCTTGGAGGGGCAGGAGCAAGTGCTCCGGTGGGTGACGGTGATGACTACGACGAACAACTGCGCCGAGCAATGGAATTGTCAGCTCAAGAGTATGTACCGCCGGCTCAGGCATTCGAAATGTATGGGGACGAGTCGACAAACACAGACGAGATGGATGAGCTACAACGCGCTATTCAAGCCTCCTTAGAGCGATCCTGAAAACAAGCGAGTAGTTTTGACTAAGGCAACGCTGGATGCACGTCTTGCAGAGTACTCGTACTCTAGAATCAATTCAATACAACGCATCGCACGACACGCGCTACTGTCGACACGCAGAACGTATTTTCCTAACGTCTCTTGATTTGAAGTTCCTACCCCCGTGTAAGAGCTCCGTACCAACTATGGTCGTTCATCTAACAACCTGCGCTTCATATTGTCCTCACAGGTTGGCTTCGACGTACTCGGCAATGCGCTGCTCCATGTAAATTCGGTCTTCTAGGTGGCGGGGCGAGTGGCGTTCACCGGGGAAGAGCAGCAGATCGTAGTGCTTCCTGGCGTTGATTAACGCTGCGATAAGCCTTGCCGTGTGGCGGAAGTGCACATTCTCATCGATCAAACCGTGAATAAGCATCAGCTTCTGTCCATCCTGCATGTTGCCAACAGCCTCCATGACAGAGCCTTCTCGGTATCCCGATGGGTTCAGCTGAGGCGTCGACATGTACCGCTCCGTGTAGCAGGTATCATACCCATCCCAACTGGTCACGGGAGCTCCGGCGATGGCAAGCTTAAACGTTTCAGGTGCCTTCATGAGACTAATTGCTGACATGTAGCCTCCATAGCTCCACCCGTAAATTCCCACGCGATCCTTGATCGTGATTCCTTCGTCCACAAGCTTGCGAACGCCATCTTGCTGATCTAAAATTTCGACAGTGCCCATGCAGTGCTTGATTGCTCCCTCAAAAGCCGAACCACGGCGGAAACTACCACGGTTGTCTACCTTAAGAACGGCATAACCCATATCACGGAATCGCTGTGCTCGCATGTCCACAGTCATGGCCCACATGCGCGCAACACGCTGCACATGGGGGCCACCATAAACACTGACCATCGTGGGGTATGGTCCATCGCCATGAATCTTCGGGTCAGGCAGATACACTGCTCCGTAGAGCGTTTCCTTGCCATCACGAGTCGGGAAAGAAATAATCCTCGGTACGCACAGCTTGCCTTGAGCCTGCAGAATCGCCACACGTAGATCCTCCTGTTCGGTAGTCAAGGGGTATGCTGAGTCTTGAATCGATTGAAAGAGTGCAGCAAGCTCCGCAGAAGGAGGAGCTGCAGCCTCTGCAGCCGAGGTCGGGTCCGCAGGTTCAGTCGGTTTTACTGCTGCGATATGTGCTTCGGACGGCACCGTACACACCAGCGCTCGAGGCGGAGTCGTCGTGTTGCTGTAGACGTCTACAAACATTCGGCAACTGCTATCCATGACGATGCTGTGCATGCCTTCTGCAGCAGTAAGCCTCACAGGAGGTAGCGGCGGGTCACGGTCACTTGACGGGAAAAGCGACGTCACGTACAAATGGCGCTCAAGCGGCGAGTCCGCGGTACCACTGAAGTAAACTCGACCATGCGCCAAGTCAACGCCCTCGACAGACTCGACATTCCACTTACCACTCGTCACCGCTCCTAGCAAACGCGCTCCCGGTGCACCAGCCGTGTATTCGTACAGGTACAGGTGCATGTATCCTGAGCGTTCGGATCCCCACAAGAACCGGAAGGTGTTCTTGCTTTCCGCTTCGATATTGCGGAAGAGGTAGCTTGCATTAAGCCAGACCGCGTTCGTCTCATGAATCAGCGTGGTGGCACGTCCTGTCTGCACATCAAAGCACAGGAACATCACCTCGGTCTGGAGTCGATTCAGCCTCTGCACGCCGAGCGATTGGTCGGGCAGCCAGTTGACCCTGGAGATGTAGAAGTCCGGGTCTTGGTTCACGGCTTCAAAGTCCATCCACACGGGCGTGGGGAATTCATGGTGGTGTGCGTGGAAGTGCAGTCCTCCATGTTCCTGTTCCGCATGCGGCAGTTTAATAACTCCCAGTCTTCTCCTGGGGTTGGCCGCCCCCGCAAAGGGGTATCGGTGGTCTTCCTGCGACGCGTCTCCCGTCGGGTCGTCACTGCCGGAGTGCATGATCCTGAACTTGGGGATGTGGCTCTCGTCGATCTCCTCGAAGGCGATGCGGGAGCTGTCGGGGGACCACCAGAAGCCGCGGAAGCGGCTGAGCTCCTCCTGCGTGAGGAAGCAGGCGAGGCCGTTGGACTTGCCGTCCACGCCCCTGGCGCCCGTGGTGACCTGCAGGGCCTGCTGGCCGCCGGGCGTGACGTGGCTGGGCACCACGTACAGCTCCTTGTCCTGCACGAAGGCGACCCAGCGGCCGTCGGGCGAGAACTGCGGGTCGATGGCGCCGCCCGCCGCGCCCGTGGACGTCTTGGCGAACAGCAGCTGCAGCTCGGCGCCCGGCCGCTCCTGCACGTACAGGTCGCCCTGCAGCGGGTACAGCAGGCGCTGCGCGTGCGGCGCGGGCGTCCAGGCGTAGGACGTGATGCCCACGCCCATCTGGCGCTGGCGCTCGCGCCGCAGCTTCTCCTCCAGACTCAGGTTGGTCTCCGTGTTGCCCTGGTCGGGCGGCGCCGCCAGCAGCGCCACGCGGCGCGCGCCCACGTCCAGCGCGTACAGCTGGCGCGACAGCCCGCTCTGCGCGCCCGGCGCGTGCAGGAAGGCCACCACGCGGCCGTCGGGGCTGAAGCTCACGTTGGCGGGGGCGCTGAGCCCCGGCGCCGGCATCTTGGCCACGTCCTCGAGCGCGATCAGCTCGCGCGTCATCGGCACTTGCGGGCGGGGCGGCGGATTCGGATCTGGGGGGGAGCGGGGTCTATGCAGCGTTATCACGGCGCGCGGGGGTGATACAGCCTGTGATAATGGATGTAGCGGCTGCAAGAGGGAAGGGAAGGACAGACGTTTGCGTGGAGCGACACTGTGTATTGTGATACCCTTGAGAAGGACGACTGGTTGAAGCCCTTAAAGCGACATCGCGTTCGACGGGGTTATCAGATCTTCGTCTTCAACCGCCGCGTCGTCGACGCCGGCGCTGTCGAACTGCGCCAGGATGGCGTCTAACTCACCGGTGAAGGCCTGGCACAAGTCATAGAGCTCGGTTAAGCAATGCGATAGCTGGATAATGCGTGGAAAGCATTGCAATCTCACCTGGACATCCACGATGTTCATGTCTGCAGGACCGTCGACAGTGCATCAACGCAAGTTAAGATTTGTCACCACGACTCAAAAGTCGCTACCTAGTACAGCACGCACCTAGTGTACTGTCGGCCCCCTGAAGCTCCTGCAACAGAGCCTCTTGTCGCTGCTTCACGTCCAGCTGGAAGAGCTCGTTGCGAAGACGAGAGAGCGCCAAGCCGTCGGAGTCGCCACTGCTTTGCAAAGCCTGCTCGACGCGAGAAGCATTGGAGGCGTCGAGAGCAGTTCTGAAGACATTGCACTATCGAGGGTGGAATGAGCATACAGTAAATGGAGAAAATGATGAGTCATGGGTCTCACCTCGAGTTGGTACGCTTCAGCTTCTTTCCGGAGCTCGAGTGTTTGCGCTTCACGGTCTCGTTCCTGCTGCTGACGTTTTAGCTATGTAAAATACATGAATGAATGCTCAGTGAAAACTTCGTTCCAAAACCAACAATAACGGTGCGTTCTTACCTCAAGTTCGAGTGCTAGGGGGTCATCGAACCCGGTTGAGTCGTGGCATGGCGGGGCTGTTTGCTTTTCGCACTCTTCCTACGACATGAAGCTCATCAGTTTGACCATAAAACGAGAATCCACACAGTGTCGAATTGCATACCAATTTGTTTATGGCTTCCTGTGTTTCCTTCTCGTGAATCATTTTCCAAGCTCGTAAGTCATTGATGGCTTGGCTCATCTTTCAAAGAAAGTAAAAATTAGTTGGCACTTTGCAGTCTTACATATATTACTCGTCCGTACCTCCTCTAGAGTTTTGTCCGCAATCGAGGTCTCCAGGTCCAGTGCCTCTACTGCACTCTCAAGATCTCTGTCATCATCGTCATCAATAAGAGTCCTCCCCCTCCAGTTATTGTCAACCTCCGCCGAAGAAGAATCGCTTTCTGGACCGCCTTCTCGGCTGTCTGCCTCATTGTTCTTCAACCGCACTACCTCTTGGTCAAATATCTTGGATGTGGAATTGTTTTCTTGAATTGGGTCGCTGTCTCCGTCTCTGTCTAGTGAACTACGACTAAGAGATGCACCCTTTTCTTTAAGTGGTGGAAGTAAAGTCTTCAAAGGCGCGTTGATAGGGCTGATCAGTGGTGGCACATTTCGAGGGTGTCGCCGATTCTGAGACGGGAACAACTTCCGCTTCAGCGAAGCAAATTTCCCCGTTGGTGCAGGTACAGCAGTATGCATGTCAATGTTTTCTTGATGGTTGGTAGGTTTTCTCCAGGCAGCCGAGTCCTCCGCCCGACTGTCTCGCTCCAGCGTCTCGCTTGAACTCTTCTCACTCTCCCCACCCGATCGAAACAGCATCTAGCATCGATCATCCCATATTCATCAGTAGATACAGCTCGACAAAAGTCAAAACCTGAAGTCAAGCTCACCCGGATCAACCTCCTGCCCTGTCGAGTGGGCTGGGATTCCGGTGCATGCGGATCTGGCGGTCTCTGGTTCATGTTGCCCCGTCCGCCTGCTTATCAACTCGCTCCAGCGCCACCGCCAGCCATGCCCACGTATAATTATCTCCGCGGCGACAACCGCCGCCTAAATGCAGCGGCGCCTTCAACCGCCGAGCGCAACCGTCCGGATCCGCATTGCGCATGAAGGGACACGCCGCGCAAGATCGCGCTTGACTGGTCGCGGCGGCGGCCCTTCGCCCGGCGCTCCACTGCAAGATCGCGGGCCGGTCGGCGCCGCGCGCTCGGCATTCGGCAAACCACAGCCTGGGAGACATCGATCGCCGGGCAGCTCGACGCAAGAGACGACTGAGCGACGATGGGCGGCAGACGCAAGATGCTGCTGTCGGCGCTGCTGCTGCTGGCGCTGACGGTCCCGACCTGGGCCGAGTGCCCCAACGGCTGCTCGGGCAACGGAGCCTGCATGGCCAAGGACATGTGCAACTGCTACAAGAACTACCAGGGCAACGACTGCTTGGACCGCACCTGCCAGTTCGGCTACGCCCACGCTGACACGCCCAAGGGAGACATCGACATGGACCAGGACAGGAAGACGCCTGGGTGGATCCTCACGGACTCGCAGCAAGCACCGGCGGGCACGTACGAGTACTTCAGTCCGGACGCCGAAGACCACGAGGCCCACTTCTACATGGAGTGCTCCAACAAGGGACTGTGTGATCGATCCTTGGGGACGTGCACGTGTTTTGACGGGTATGAAGGTGTCGCCTGCCAGCGAGCAGCGTGTCCCAACAAGTGCAGTGGCCACGGAACGTGTGAAAGCATCCGAGAACTCGGCCTAAAGGCCCCTGGTACGCTTTTTGGGATTCCAGATAATGCTGATCAGATTACCTACGATCTTTGGGATAGCCGAGTCACCTACGGCTGCCGTTGTGATCCATGGTACCATGGCGCGGATTGCTCTTTGCGTTCCTGCAAGATTGGCGTGGATCCGATGTTCTTGTCGGTGGGTTCGGCAACCTATGAAACGTTTGCGCTGCATGTCTGGCTTGATGCAACTGATTATTCTGCTGTGGACGGCAATGGAGATCCTGCTGGTAGAACGGCGTCCGCTAATGATTACCTCCGCTTGCGGCTTTTCGATTATCACGGTGAGGCCTACATTACTGACGCGATCCCAATTGTGAGCGACGTGGCAACTTGGGATACCGACGCACTCACGACGGCCCGTAAAGCTCTGAAGCTCGCTCAGCAAAACGCTGATGCTGTCGCTGCAGCTATTAAGAAAATCCCAAACCAGACCTTCCGAGATGTGCTTTGCGAACCAACGGGGCTTAATGTTGGGGAAGATCTGGCTGGCTACACGTCCACTCGCACTGCGGCCACACATGGACTTTCAGTCGTGTGTCAGTTTACTGAAAACCCTGGCCGGTTGCGTGCACCTGAAGTTGTTACTTACAACTTCGACGGTGTGGTAAACCCAGCCAAAAAGTTCTCGAAGATATACACAATGGAGAATGGCATGGACGACGAGTGGTTTACAGTGGATTCGAAAATTACCTATGTTAGTATTGATAATGATCCCAACGCGTCTCCAACATATAAGGTTGTTACCGTGACAAACCCAGATGGCATCGCGACGGAAGCTAACCCCACTCTCTTCAAGTTTGGACCACATGTGTTCGTTGGAAAACTCACTGCTACAACTACAATTACCCTCACCTACCCAACTAAGCACACACTTTCAACAACAAGTAATCGGTTCAATGTAGCAACTGGGTCCGGGTTTGCGGTTGCGGAACTCACTGTTGCCGCAGCAGTTGCTGTTGGGTCAAGTATAATCACAGTGACGACGAATCCTGCGTTTACGAGTGGACAGCTTGTCTTCTTTGAGAACCAGTTCTACAAGCCGCAAAAGGTTACTGGAAGTGCCAACCCCTGGAGCATCTACCTGGACAGACCATTTTCAGGAAACACTTTAGATGGAACAGCCAACTCAGTTCTAAAAGTCTACAAGGTTACCCCACCGTCAAAAGAGTTCCAGTACAACTACGTGTCGCCATGCTCTGGGCGTGGTCTCTGCGGTACTGAGACTGGGGTCTGCGCCTGCTTTAAGGGCTACACCAACGACAACTGCGACACACAGAACATCCTGGCGCTCTAGGCATCCCTATCTAGCGTTTAGATAGTGAAGGAAACAGCAAAATGAAATACCAGATGCAATTTCACAATAGCCGAACTTGTTCTGCGAGACGTGCAAGTCAGAGTTGCCTTATTAGCGTTCATTGCATACCAAAACGGTCTACAAATAGCATACCAGTGCATGATCGCGTTTTAGTCTGTTCGATCAGTGAGATTGAGGCCCTCTCCAGCATTTTTGGCAACTTGTCATACACCATATGATGCCGAACCTCATCCATCTGCTATCCAAGGAGGAGCTGGAAGCAGTCACCAATGCCTTCAACCGTTCTCGGGGTCATTGTCATGGTCTGGACTTTGATAGTTTTAAGGAAACGTTGCTGCATGAAGCGTTCGTCGCCATTCCCGATGTCTTAGCACAAAGACTTTTTCGCACATGGAACATCAGTGGCAGTGGGGAGCTTTCGTTTGCAGAATTCAATAAAGGCATCACTCTAGCGGCTAAAGGCTCACGTGGCGAGCACCTCAAAATGGTGTTTCAAATGATGAAGTCCACTAGCTGCAACCAAACCGTCATCACGTCTGATGTATTACAATTCCTTCATTGTGTTGCATTTCATCATGGTCCGATGGCTACCCAGTCGTGGGGTGCAGATGAGCTTCTTCACAGGCTTTTCGGGTCATCTCAAACTGCGACTCTCACGATGGAGAAGTTTGTTGCAGTTGTTGGCTCTAATACCACGTGTGCGCGTGAACTCGTTGGCTGGATCTCAAGTATCAGTAACAGGCTGCTAAAGGTGAGCGCTGTTGGTATGTTCATAGATACCACTTCACAACCATTGATTGGCTTCGAGGCATTTGAGACTCGAGACATTCTCTCACTGAAGCAAACAGAAGACGTTCGTTTCGAATTGCGGAGTATCCTCTTCGCTCTTGCCTCAGCTTCACCAGCACTGACAGTAGGTGTTGTTGCTGATAGATTTCTCAAGGCAGTTGCTGATAATTCTCTTATTAACACATTATATCATGTGTGGCAACTTCACTCGACCGAGGCGTCTGGTTCAGAACCGCAGCTTGAAATATTTACCACGGATGACGCTCGCGAAGAGCTTAAGCTGTTCGTGCTGGGACTATGCTGTGCCGTCGCATCAAACCCCCATCAATGCTATCGAATGCTATTTGAGCTTTTCGACGAGTACAATTGCGGACAGATCGATGTCGAGCAACTAGGTCTCTTTTTGCAGTTGACGACTGGATGTAGTCCACTTGACAGTGAACGCGAAGCTACTATCGCCATCAAAAGACGTGGTAGCATACATTCCCCTTTGCCTTCACCACCAGCATCTCCCAGTAACACTTCCGCCCCAAATACCAATCCGCAAGTGATTAATCTGATTAACTTTGTCGAGGTGGCACAACAGCAACCTGGGTTTTCGTTATCGGAGGTGGAAACAGCAATGATGCCTTTTCATTTCAAACGCTTTAGCCTTCAAGATAAATGTCAAATGTTGGCAACGGCTACTGCCCGTCACGGCAACATCTCGCTGTCCCACTTGCTAGGCAGCTACTTTTCACAGCACAAGTTGGATTCAGATGCGTTCTGTCTGCTGAGTCCCAATGAATGGCAGAAGCTGTTAAACGAGATGCAGACAAATCAGTCCATTATGTCTACTTACACCGACATACAAGTTATGTGTGAAGAAGCAACCGAGTTACCGTCAGGCAATGTGCTGATCCCATTGCCTTCCTGGCTGTTGATTCTGTATTGGCATGAACGGCAAACGAGAATTCGTCAGTTACAGCACCAATCACAGTATACGCCAAACTGGGCTTCCAACGTCCAGCTTCATCAAGATGAGGAAACTACTTTGCATGGATTTTGGGTTCGCATCTCCGTCAACCTCACTTCTCGTGACGGATTCGATAGGGCTGCCATATTTCCGCAGGTGATTGCCTTTGAGCAATGCACATTCCAAAATGTGATAGATGCCGTTCTATTCCACAAAAAATGGCGTGAGCAAAGCGAAAATGCTAGCTCTAGAGTGACAACAATGAGTCACTGTCAAGTGCATATGGGGAAACAAAATACTGCAGGTGAGATCAAGACAATGATTCAACAGGCTGAACTGGCGGTGCTATCTCAAGATGAGCTTGGAATTTCCTTGGGTTCAACATTGTCCTCTTTGTGTCCATCCAGGGCTCTAGGAAATGCTGTAGAGTACGACATATTGTCGTTTGAGCTCCGGTTTTCAGTTGTGGAGGTGCACCACGAGGAACCATCAGAGAAGGAAGACGTTAGTGGTAAATTCGAGCTTGAGAATCCACAGTGTTTATTCCAGTCGACATCAGAACTACCCGACGCCATTCCATGTGGCTTGACCAACTTGGGTAATACGTGTTTCATGAATGCAGTCCTTCAATGCCTTACTGCAACACCACTTCTTCAGGAGTATTTTTATCGAGAAAAATTACGACAGAAGCAATTGTCTTCGCGGACAATTCGTACAAGTCCAACACAACAAGTGAGCAAATCATTAAGTGAAGATTTTCAAGAATTGCTTGCAGGCATTTACCAAGCTGGTGCAGGAGCTGTTGATTCACCAAAAATACTGCTAAATTCCTTCTCAGCTCTCTCTCCACACATGGCGGACGGAAATCAGCAAGATGCACAGGAGTTTTTGGTGTGCCTGCTGGGTCATTTGAGCAACGAATTGAAGCGGAAACCGAAACACAGCAGTGAATCGCTGATCTTATCACCTCGTAGTCATTCGTTGTTGGCTAATCTTTTCAAGACCAAAAGTTCAGGGTCAGAAGAAAGTGGCAGTACCCAACAAGTTTGCCTTAAGGACAGCAACGGGCGGCATGACCGTCTTGTGGCTACCGAGTGGTGGGTCTCCTATCTCGTAAACGAGCCCTCTATTGTCAACATTCTGTTTTCGGGACAATTCAAGAGCACCTTTATTTGCGGACGTTGTAAACACGAATCTGCACGCTTTGAACTGTTGTCATCGCTGCAATTGTCTCTGGTGGACGATAATACTCTTTATTCACCAACGGATCAGCAGGAAGTGGTTATAATTGTTCACACTGCAACAGCGCGGTGTCCCCTTCGAACCGTAGTGCAGATCTATGAGTATTCTACAGTATCGGACGTGTTGGTACACCTATCATCGTCGCAAATAAAGTCAAACTTCGGCAAGTACGTGATCGGAGGACTTGGCGAGTTCGCAATCCGCAATTTGATGCTTGGCGAGAGTAATGAAGAAGATAAGACTCCCGCAAGTGTGCTGCCGAATCCCGTCCATGCATTTGAAGTCTTCGAAATCTCATGCAGTGGTGATGATACCGCAGGTCCTTCCACAGGAAGCTCGCAGCTGTACCTTCGCTTCGTGCACCGCCGGACCTTTCTCGTTCCCTTTTACTTTTCAACACCAACACGTAACGCACTTTGTGGGTCCCCATTCGTATGCTCTTCCAAAGTGGGAGCACTCACGGGACCAGCACTCTATCAAATGGTGTATCAAAGGTTTCTTCTTGGCCGCAGAGATGCCTTCAGATCCACACCGCAGAGCTCAGCTTATCATTATGCCCCTCCGTTTGTCCTGCGTCGTGTACGAGACGATGGTTGTGCCTGCAGTCGCTGCCACTGGAGCTCAGGTTGCACTGGATGTCTGATCCCAATGTCTGCCACAGCCGCAGAATTGCTTGATCTTGAAAACTGCGAAACAATCGCCATCGAGTGGGATCTTCAATTGCACCCTCAAGATCCATCGGCGTTCTGGTGGCTTCAATCCTACCCAACTAGAGACCACAGCAGCTATATTCACTACCGGCGTACCAAAACCCACTCTCTAAAGCAATGCCTCCTTTCCCTCTGTAGCACCGAGCACCTCGACGCTTCCTGCTCTCACTGTCAAGAGAGCCCCACCACTCTCACACCTCACATCAAGCAGCTATCTCTCTGGAGTCTCCCCCCAATTCTCGTCCTCCAACTCAAACGCTTCCATCTTTCCACCACCAATGGCAACTACGAGTGGAAGAAGCTCACTCACAGCGTCGACTTTCCCATCGACGGCCTCGACCTCAGCGAATTCCTCGCACCTGTCGATGGTGCACACAACGACTCGGACTCTTGCACCGATCGCTGCTCCACCGATACTCTGGACCCGCGCGTTCGTCGCGGCATCGAATACTTGCTGAACGACCTCAACATTCCGCTGAGCTCGGCGTCTCGAAGCTGCACCAAGTACGACCTCTACGCCGTGGTGAACCATTCGGGCCACGGAATCAATTCCGGCCACTACACGGCCCAGTTCCGTCGCCCCAACGAGACCCGTTGGTGGCTCGCAGACGACGCCATCGTCACTCCATTGCGCGTGGACGAACTCTCGCCTTCCACCACCGCCTACCTGCTCTTCTACGTGCGTCAAGACGTCGCTACCGGTGCTACAGAGCTCAGCGACTTATTCCCGAGTGGCGACGTGACACTGTAGCCATCGTCACATGGCTACGTTCAACTGCACCTTGTTCTGCAACTGATTCCCATACCTTCTCCCAATACAACCCACTTGAACCCTCACCGCTCCCACCGTGTTTTGCTAATGAGCTGCTGGTCCCATTGCTAGACGTGTCGCACTGCAGTCGCCGAAGAAGCTCAAGCCATGGGGACGTCGCGCTGCGAAGGCCTCGCGCGCATCCGGGAGCGCGTCGTCTTCCGCGCGTCCGCCGACGTCGAGGAGGACGCCAACTCGTCCTCCTCCAGTGGACGCATCCGCTCAGCTGGACGTCTGAGCGACGACATGTGGTACTTTTGCGTGGCGCGGGCGTCCGCCGCCACGCTCGACTGGTTCTCGGTGGACGCCGGCACCGAGAGCAGCGAGGAGGAGGACACTGCGCCCTCCACGAGCTCGGGCGGCGCCGTGCTGCTGGCCACTACGCGGGTCTCGAGCGTCGAAGCCGTGGACGGGGAGAGCGTCAAACTACCCGAGGAACAGGTGGACAATGCCGAGGAGGACGCTGGTGGCTTTGTCGGCTTGGCTGTGGACGCAGCGGAGCGAGAACGACTCGAGAGCTGCTCGTTCTACGTGGAGGACTGTGATTCGGGCATTGCACTGCTCATTGAGACGGAGTCGCAGACCCAGAGAGACCAGTGGGTGCAGTTTCTAGGACAGTTGGTGGTGAAGGAAGAGGTGGAGGAGCAGCAGCAGGTGGAACGGGAGAGTGACGACGAACAGGAAGCGGGTGAAGACGTCGTGGAGGAACTGGAGTCGCTGCATTTCTCGGCGTCCATGTCGTCAATTTCGACGCGGTCACTGTTGCATCAAGGAAAATCCGAGAATTTGATGGAGGAAGGTGACCCGTTTGGGTTGCTGTCGCTGACGACATCGGCGCTGAGCTCGGTTAGACTTGATGGAAAACTGAGTGACAAGTCGGTAGTGGCGAAGGGAACGGCTGCAAGTGCGGCGCCTGGAATGTTTGCGATGGATCATTTTGAGCTGGCTGAAGGAAATGAACACGCAGAAGAAATTGAGGACACCGAAGACAGCGAGGCCAGTGTCGCGAACACCGACTTCGATTATTCTGCAGATACTGCAGTTGATCCGTCTTTGTTGGCGTCGGCTGATCGTCAACAGAGTGGGCAGATTCTACCATCCCGCGAGCGCGCAAGCAGCAATGTTACTGATCCTCTCATTTCTAGTATGATCCGAGAGCCCGGTGCTAGTACACGAAGCCGACGTCACAGTTTAGGTGCTGTGTTTGGTTCTACTCCAAAACCGACGAATGGATGTCTCCGCTGTAACAAACGTTTCGGCAGACTTATTCATACCCCAAAGGTCTGTGCATCATGCTTGAATCGATTTTGCCGCGACCATTGTTATGAGCGGGTAGCTCTGACATCTCCGGAATCTATTGCATTACCCGTTCGAGACACTGTTGGATCTCTAGTGGGAGCACAAGCTGTTCCTACGCCGGAATTGAAGCGCGTTTGCATGGACTGCCTGGTGCGACAACAACTTCTAACGTCACTACAAGAAGCGGGGGTGTATTATGCCTCTGCAGTTGACGAAGCTGGTGGACTGTCGCGACTCGTGAGGTGGAAATATTTTGATCAAAGTCCTAAGCACGAGATCGAAGCCCATATACAAGCTCGGAATCTTGGTCCCTTAAGCCTCCTCTCGGCTATGTTCAAGTATCGACAGCAACCTTTCATGTTCGTGGTGGTTCTTGCACAGCTTGTCCACAATGTTGAGAACTGTTTAGACACGATGGACTTCTACTGGCCACAGTTTTTGCAGTGGGGTTTTGTGAACCTTCCAGATGCCTCCCCAAGTGTCCGCGCTTTCTACCTTTTCTTCCTGGCAGCCACAGCTCGTCGTAGTGTGCATCTCGCTGTCAAAGCGACTTGGGAATGCATTGCGGCCCACTGGGACGCAATGTCGGGCGGGCTCTACAAACGTGGCAACGGCATTGTGGTCATGTTATTCTTCGTTACAAATGTTAACTTCGGTGAGCCGCGAAGCGTGCTTCCACAACTTCTATTCCCTCAGGCACCAGCGCACCAGCGTGAGTCATTTGAAAAACTGCTGGAGCAACTATATGAATACGTGCGCCGAGCTTACGCTGCTTCCCAACGTGAGTCTCCCTTCTTTGAGTGGCTTCTTGCACGCAGCAAGGAGGAGATCGTGGCTAGCTCTCGTAATGTTCAGAAGCAGCTTCGAATCGGGGACGGCTTTTTGGACCCCTTTCCTGCTGACTATCATGAGGAGGCCCAGCTCATGATTTTGGAGCGCCGGATGTCTGGTATTCAGCATCTTGTGGAAACCAAGCAGCGCATGTGGAACAAACCTGCTCAGCACATTTTCAGTGACGAAGTACGCCTTGTACGCTTTCTTGTGGATCTCTGCACGTTTCTAAAAGAAAATATTTCTGAACCTTCCCAACGAAAGAAGCAACTGCCAGCATTGTTGCAGGAGATGCTTCGTGGTAAGCACATCAGGCCTGAGGCAGCATTGCCCCTATCAGGAGCCATGGCTCGACCGCATCGTGTGGTAAATGTACTTACCGACGAGGGAACAGTCTTTTCGACAAAGGCTCGTGCGCCAACACTGGTCTACTTTGAAATTATTGCATCATCATCGGAAGGATGCAATAATACACCTGCCGTGTCACGAGGTGTCGAAACTGAGACAAACGCTGAAGGTAATCTGGACGCCTTAGTTGATGCTGCCGTGGAGATGAATAGTGAGCTTGAAGGTGTCCTGGCACCAGAACAACAGGAGATCTTGAACTACCTTGATGGTGAGATTGTTGGAACCTATGTAGCTGACTTGATCCCTGCGAGTCGAAGCGAATCGCAAGCTTCTCTACGGTCATCGATCTCTGAAGACCTAGATGGGCTTAACCATGTACTGCCTGCAGGATGCACTCCACTCAGTGAAAAGGCTGGCACTGGTACCTTTTCTGATGATGAAAGTGATGGCTTTGGTGCAGAAGAAGTAAGTGGTGAAGATGCAATAGATACCAACGACAGTTTAGACTCTGCGAATTCAGCCCAAATTACCAAATGTCCGTTTTTCGGGGAACGATTTGCTGACACGCAAAAACGCATTCGTGAGGAGAGCACCTTTGCCCGTTTTGATGGTTGGGCGCTGTTTCCAGTTATTGCGAAAAGCTTTGACGATATGCGTCAGGAAGTTTTCGTGTTGCAAGGTCTCAAATTGTTCAAACTCATTTTTCGCAAGCACGGTCTCAATCTTTGGATGCGCTATTACAGTATTGTATGTGCAGGCAAGGATTGCGGGTTGTTGGAGGTGATTACAGACGCACAATCGCTTGATGGTCTTAAGAAGAAGGGCAGGAAAATCAGTGGTGTTGGCACGTCGCTACCTAAAATTTTTGAGTTGGCCTGTGGTCGAGATCCCGTCACTGGTGAGCACGATCCGGTCAGCCTTGAGCGAGCTCGTGCAAACTTCATCACGAGTATGGCAGCGTACAGTCTCTTCTCCTACATCTTCCTGGTGAAGGACAGACACAACGGTAACATCATGCTTGATACCGAAGGCCATGTCGTGCACATCGATTTTGGGTTCGTTCTCGGTATCGCTCCAGGAAATACCTTCAGTCTCGAGACAGCTCCGTTCAAGCTTACACCCGAGATGGTAGAAATTATGGGTGCCGAGGGTTTTGATCACTACCGACAGCTTGTGGCCCAAGGCTTACTGGCTTTGCATTTAGAAGCACCGCAGTTGCTGTCACTTGTATATCTGTCGTCTAAGGATTCGAGTTTTCCGTGCTTTAAGGGTCGATCTCGTGCCCGAATCGTAAGGCGGCTGAGCCGCCGCTTATGTCTTGGCTGGAGTGTGCAAGATGTTGAGCGCACTGCCGCTCGCATCGTAGACAAAAGCAATGGGCACCGTGGCACAAGGCAATACGACTGGTTCCAGAAGATTTCCAACGGCATTTTGCCCTAGACCAAGTGACCTTGATTATAACATCGTAAAAAATTGTCGAGTCGTTCTTTCGTCAGCAAGTGCAATATGATCGTGATTATCACAACGAGATGAAGCCTCACTAGTCCGAGCACGATCGATAACAGTGAAGCTTTTTCCAACGGGTTCGGGTTGGTCTTTTGGGTCTTCCGAGTCGACCGTTAGAGGATAATCAAATCCACTTCAAAGTATTTAGTGCTCGTTCCCACGCTGGGAACTACAGTAGACTTGTCAGTTCTACCAACCGGCTTAGAGCGATCAGGTAATCTAAGGAGAGCCCGCACGTCAAAAAACCATAACGATTCTTTCAGCTGATTGTTGTCCCGACAATTACTAAGGAGGAAGAAAGATGTTCCGTAAAACCGGGCTGTGCGCCAGCGTTTATGATGATGGTCCAGCGGGGTCAAGCATCGTAACACCGAATAAAGGAACAGGATACGTAGAGAATTTCAATGCAACAAAATATTAATTGCATTAGCTCGAACGATTCTTCGGGATGCAACTTCTGAAAGTTACGAGCGCACACTTTTTCCACGGTTAGCTTGCTTAGTGTCGCCGCTTCTTGGAATGAGACTTCTTCTTGGAATCACGATCACGATGATGGCTGTGCTTGCGCTTCCTATCCTTGTGCTTTCTTTTCGACGAGCTCTTCCGCTTCTTGTCTTTCTTTGAAGAAGACCGCTCTTCGCTGTGAGAGCGTGTTATGCGCTTCTTGCTCTCACGTTCAGAACTAACACGGGAGCTCCGACTGCGACTGCGCCGACGTTTGGACGGCTTAGTCGAATCACGTGCCTCACGCGAGCGGCTGCGACTTCTATTGCGATTCCGTCCACGGCTTACGCTGGGACTTCTAGACAGCGGTTTATCGCGACGCCGGCGTCCCGCACTACGGCTGCGGCTACTGGAACGGTTACGACGTCGTCCTCTCGCCTCACTCGGGCTGCGACTGCGGCTGCGTCCGCGCGATGATGCACGGCGGGATGACGATCTTTTCTCCTTTTCCTCTTCAATGTCGCTTTCGTCTTCCTCCTCGTCACTTGAAGAAGCCTGTCAAACACGACACCATGAATTCGTAAGTTTCTCGGGAAAGACGAAACATACCGTTGACATAATGAATACCGAGGACGAAGACGAGTCCGAGTCCGACGACGCCACGCGCTTCTCAACCACAGCCAAATGGTTCCGGCACTGGAAAGTCAAGTGGCCCACCATCCCGCACTACCATAAAAAAATGAAAAAAATAATACCCGTCGTCAGTACACGTGCAAATAAACCCAATTTACCAAACAGTACGCGTCCCAACCTTTTTGCACGCGCCGCGAACATCATTCTGCCATGACCAAAACACAAAAAATAAGTCGTGCGCGCCCTACCCTCCGGTAAAACCTGCCGCCTACCGATTTGTTGGACAGTTTGGCCAGCGCCATGAGCCCCTTGGCCTGCTCGTACGAGGTCTCGGACTTCTCCTGCTTCTCGCCCTCGGCCGCGTACGGGTCGTAGCCAATCGTGTCCTTCCAGATGCCCGTCATCTTCAGCGCCGCGCTGCTGTGCATGCGGTTGTTGTGCGGCATGCGCACGCGCCCCGCCGTGGCCGGCATGGTGCTCCTCTTCCTCGGCGGATCACAATGAGCGCGAACTTAGCGGTCTGCGAAACGCACATAAGCGACAGGCGCTGTTCGTACCGCTACACGCAGATTCCGCCCACAAACTGTCACAGCCATTTATCTAATACCCTCTCTAATACGATCTTTCGGCTTTCTCGTGCTCAAAACCTGTGAGACGATTATCTGCTGCACAGTTAATACCCTCTTTGATAAGTAGAATGGGACTGTCCCGGTTAGTGCGCTGTACCGATACTCACAATTTGCGACGGAAAACTCACCGGCGTCTATTTTTTCGTCTTCTCAAAGTTCAGATTGGAATAAGAGCGCTCGCCAGCAATAGCCGTCGCCATGGCCCCCGCCGCATCCATCGCTTCGCCGGAGATGACGCCCACCGACCAGCGCGCGACCGTGCAGGCCGCCGACGCGCCCGCGCCCACGTCGCCCGTGGCCATCGTGCCGCGCGAGGAGCCCACGCCGCCGCAGCGCCGCCCGCCCGTGTCGCTGCCGCGCCAGGTGCAGCAGTGCACCATGCAGCGCATCCTGGTCACGGGCGGCGCCGGCTTCATCGGCATCCACCTGTGTCGCCGCCTGCTGGAGCAGGGCCACGAAGTGATCTGCCTCGACAACCTCTTCACCAGCCAGCGCGCCAACGTGCTGGAGCTGCAGAACCGCTACCCGAACTTCGAGTTCGTGCGCCACGACGTCACGGAGCCCTACGCCTGCGAGGTGGACCAAATCTACAACCTCGCGTGCCCCGCGTCGCCCGTGCACTACCAGTACAACCCCATTAAGACCACCAAGGTGTCGTTCATGGGCGCTATCAACTTGCTGGGTCTGGCCAAGCGCGTCAAGGCGCGCATCTTCCAGGCGTCGACTAGCGAAGTCTACGGCGACCCGGAGGTGTCGCCGCAGGTCGAGTCGTACCTCGGCAATGTGGACTGCACCGGCGTGAGAGCGTGCTACGATGAAGGCAAGCGCGTGGCAGAGACTCTGTTCTTCGAGTATCACCGCACGCTGGGCGTGGACATTCGTGTCGCTAGAATTTTTAACACGTATGGTCCTGGCATGCACCCGTACGACGGACGTGTCGTGAGCAACTTCATTATGCAAGCGCTGCAGGGAGAGGACATCACGATCTACGGCTCGGGCAACCAGACCCGCTCATTCTGCTTCGTGGACGACCTCGTTGAGGCCATTGTGCGGTTCATGGACTGCACGACCTGCGTGGGACCGATGAACTTAGGCAACCCGCACGAGATGACTATTCGTGAGCTTGCTGAAATGATCATTCGTCTCACGAATTCTCGAAGCCGCTTAGTATTCAGGGACCTACCCAACAACGACCCCAAGCTGCGAAAACCGGACATCACACTTGCCAAGTACGTCACCACGCATACTACAATTGTGATGTAATTGTGGCTCTAACGGTGTATTCGTTGTATGTCTCCAGGACTCACTTGGATTGGATCCCTCATGTGTGCATTGAAGAAGGGCTGATGCGCACGATCGCATACTTCCGGGACTTAGACCTATCCAAGTATAAGCGGCCAACGAACAACACAGCGCACCGAAGCAGTCAGATGGCCAATCAAGCTAAGGCGGCCGCTTGCCGAAACTAGATTTGGAGCCCATAGACCCTCTGTTTCAAGCATGATGACAAGTAATACGGGACTTCAAATTGTGATTCCTTGGTGCAATGGAAGCCGTATGGAACTTGGGGCAAGATAGCGGAGGCAACCTTCACGTAGTAGTACGTACATACACACGCAAAGACTTTTGACTTTCTCAAGCACCTTCAGGTTAGATAAATCTATACAACCAGAACCAGCTACTTGTAGTGTAAGGATTTCCCATTGAACTGGCGAGAAATTCAACCAGTACTGTAAGCAAAGGAGAATGCAGGCAGATGCCAGCAAGCCCACCGCAAAGTAAACTATATAGTGGGTGACACCTAGCTCTTTTCATTTGCATGATCAACGCTGGGTGCGAAACAACGGCTAGCTGGATGCGAAGAAGCATAGCACGATGAGCACACCTTCCGGGTCTTCATTTCACTCTGCTCGTGCTGAATAACTAGGTGGATTTCGCAGGGAGTGCACCTGCCACACCACTTTCATCGTTGTCGTTGTCGTTGAGCTCACCATTGGCCTCCTGTTCAGCCTTCTCCAAGCGAGCACGTTCCTCACGGATCTTAGCCACGCCACCACCAACTCCGAGCTTTGCCCCAGGGAACTTGACAATCACAACACTCATGTTGTCACGACTGCAGTGCAAAACAAATACAGCACGTAAGTTAGTGTCGGGATTCTTGTGCGCAATCCAATGATATCCAATGGAGCTTGGTCGCACCTTCCTGCACGAAGGCAGTTGTCCAAGATTTCTTCCGCTATTAACTCGAGGTTCGACTCGCCGTTGTTCATTAGCTGACGGATGTAAGCGCACAGCTCATCGTTGGTCATGACATCCCAGATACCATCGCATGCCAGGACCAGGAACTCCTCCGTCTTGTCGATCTTCTGCACTTCAATGTCTGGCTCCGCAGACACCTATCAAAGCAACCAGCAGCCCGTCACATGCAGCTCCAACCAAGGCATTCTTTCACAATTAAAAGCTCGCACCTGTTGCTGTTCAGCTGGCAAGTCCGCGCGAGCCTTGTAGGAAAAGTCTCCCAGTGCACGCGACACAGCCAGGTCTCCGTTTACTCGGTTGCTTCGCACCAATCCGCCGGCGTTCTGAATACGCTTGCGCTCCTCCGCCTGCAACACCCACAGCACTAATTAGTACTCACTAATTCTCGTTGCAGCAACCTCCTCCCCGTCGTACGTTAATGGGCTTGTGGTCAAACGACATCTCGACTGTGCGGCCGTCCTTGGCCATGACGCTGCGCGAGTCGCCCGAGTTGGCCACGATGATGTGTGTGGGCGTGATGAGCGCGGCGATGGCCGTGCAGCCGCTCAGGTCCGAGCCGTAGTTCTTCTCGAAGCTCTCGCGGATGTCCTGGTCCAGGTTCATGAAGGCGTCGCGCATGGCTCTGCCGATCTTCTGCGGGTCGGCGCCCTCCGCCTTGCCGCCCGGGAGCACGTCGGTCGTCATGGTCTTGGCCAGCTGCTCCGTGAGGCGGTCGGCCGCCAGGTCCGCGGCCAGACGCCCGCCGTGGCCGTCGAACACGGCGAAGAGCGAGCAGCCCGCGGGCAGCCCCGCCGGCTCCAGCTGCGCCACGTGCGCGTCCTCCATGCCCGTGCGCCAGCCCTGCATGGTGGCGAGCCCGAACTCGAGCCCGTTGCCCCTGCCGGACTGCGTGTCCTTCTCGGTGATCGGCGTGGCCAGGAAGTTGCCCATGTCTGCTGTGCTGTGGCTCCCTGAAGGTTGTTACCACGTCCGGCGGCTCGCGAAGAAGCGGATCCGGCCTGATCTCACCTTTACTTGAACTGAGTATGCCGACACCGGTATCGGCGGTATACCGGTGGCGGGTCGATGGGTTGCAAAAATCCATGTGGACACCGACTTTAAGCAGCGAGGACACCAACTTGCTAGTCGCAGTGGGAGCCGCAGTGGAAGGGAAAATGCAAGTCGTGTTTCGGATTACCACGCAGCGGACTGTCTAGTGAGAGCGGATGGCGAAGTACAGCAGCACGAACACCACCACCACGAACAGGATCAGGTACAGCATGTGCTTGCTGCCGCCCTGCTCCATCATGATGCCCAGCCGCTTCATCGTGCCGCCAAGCAGCCCTTCCGTGTTGTCGAACTCTTTGCCCTGCGCATGCCACCACCTAAACGTCAGTATCTCGTGGTGAAACGATCTATTTGGCTTCACCCACGACGAGAACCCTACCATGCTGTCCAGGAAGCGGTTTTGGTCCACAACTTCGGCGTGAATGTTACCCGACAGCTACCAACATCAACACCACCATAATGT
Organism: Phytophthora taxon juncus; assembly: GCA_033558005.1. NCBI lineage: Eukaryota > Oomycota > Peronosporomycetes > Peronosporales > Peronosporaceae > Phytophthora > Phytophthora taxon juncus. Next base: position 1,219,165 of record JAUCEE010000017.1, read on the forward strand.
CAACGATCTTCATTGCAGCAACAATACTTCGCAGCGTTGTCCTCCGAGGGAAGAGCCGGCACCACCGACCTGCTTCAGCTGCGTGATCTGCAGCGACAAGTGGCTGATCTGCTCGTCATTCTGCTCCTCCAGCAGTCGCTTGGCTTGCTCCCCATTGTCTACCGACCCTCCGAGCTGCAAAAGCGTCCACGTCACAATAGTCAGCGCTCGCCGCCAGTCTGCAGCGGGTCTTCGAGCCGCCGGCCGCGCACCTGCGTCCGCGAGGAGGCCCCCGAGAAGAGGGACTCTCGCGCGGTAGATCGGCCGTTCGCCATCCGGTTGTACATGAACCCCGAGCGCGCGCTGTCCCGCAGAGATCGTCGCGTGAGGTGCCTGCCTTCACCTCGCTTCGCCTTGTGTTTGATGCAGACTGCGACGTCATAGGAAGAGTCTATTTTTAGACAATCCACGAGCGGTATTTCAGCCAATCACAGAGTGACATTTCACAGGTCGGATTGATGTGGTGCACACAACATTCGTGTGAAGAACTCCACGTCGACTTCAACATGGCATGCGAATCAGCCGACGGAGCTACTGACAGCTACTGTACTGAATCGCTTGCCTCTTTGGCGGGCGTGAAGCAAAGAGCGCTGTTGCTTAGCCTAAACTTAAAAGGCTATATGGCAAAACGTATTATGGTTCACGGTGCATCACTTCATTAGCTTTGCGGTGCTCACTTTTCATCGCTGTGGAACGACATCACTACACTGTCAAACATAACTAAGGGGGCGCTTAAGGCATCGAGTCGTCCGGACGCTTGATGATCACCGTCTTGTGCTCCAGGTAGTTGCGCAGGCCCAGCTCGCCGTTTTCGCGGCCGATGCCAGAGTCCTTGAAGCCGCCGAACGGGGTGTTCGAGTCGAACACGTCGTAGCAGTTCACGTACACCGTGCCCGTGCGGATGCCGTTGGAGATCTTGATGGCGTTGTCGATGTTGCTCGTGACAACACCAGCGCCCAGGCCGTAGACGGAGTCGTTAGCACGCTCGATGACCTCGTCGATGGTCTTGAACTTGAGGATGGACATGACGGGGCCGAAGATCTCCTCGCGGGCAATGGTCATGTCGTCCGTCACATCAGCGAACACGGTGGGCTCGATGAACCAACCCTTGTCGCCGTGGCGCTTGCCGCCGGTCAGCAGGCGAGCACCCTCCTTCACACCCTCGTCAATGTAGCCCAGGATCTTCTCGAACTGGGTCTCGTCGATCTGGGCACCCTGCTGCGTGGCGGCGCTGAACGGGTCACCCACGACACGAGCACTGGCGGCCTCCACCGAACGGCGCACGAACTCATCGTAGATGCCTTCCTGCACGTACACCCGGGTACCAGCAATGCAGCACTGGCCCTGGTTCAGGAACAGGCCGAGCTGCGACTGCTGGATGGCGAGGTCGATGTCAGCATCGTCAAGGATAATGTTGGCCGATTTGCCGCCAAGCTCGAGCGTCACACGCTTGATGTTGCTCACGTGCGAGGTACGCATGATCTGGTAGCCCACTTCGGTGGAGCCCGTGAACGCGACCTTGTCGACGTTCGGGTGCTGCGCCAAGTGGCGGCCAGCAGTGGGGCCAACACCAGGCACGATGTTCACCACACCCTTAGGGAAACCAGCCTCGACGATCAGCTCACCGACACGCAGGGCGGACAGCGGCGTCTGCTCAGCGGGCTTCAGCACAATGGTGTTACCGGCAGCAAGAGCGGGTCCCAGCTTCCACGCCATCATGAGCAGCGGGAAGTTCCACGGGATGATCTGGGCGCAGACGCCCACAGGCTCGGCCTTGTTGTAGCACAGGTAAGGGCCCGTGATGGGAATGACGGCACCGTGAATCTTGTCGGGCCAGCCCGCGTAGTAGCGGAGAGTCTTGAGCACGAGGCCGAGGTCAGCAGCCTTGGCCTCAGCGCACGGCTTGCCGTTGTCGAGCGCCTCGAGCGCGGCGAGCTCGTCAATGTTCTCCTCGATGAGGTCAGCGAGCTTGTGGATCAGACGGCCGCGCTCCGAAGCCGGCATGGTGCGCCACGGGCCCTCGAAGGCAGCGCGGGCAGCAGCCACAGCGGCGTCAATGTCGGCGGTGCCAGCCTCAGCGACGTCCGTGATCTTCTCCTCCGTCGCCGGGTTGAACGTCTCGAAGGTCTTGCCCGAGATGGACGGCACGAACTCGTTGTTGATGAGCAGGTTGGTCTGCTTGACCGGCACCGGCGTCGAGAAGTGGCGCGACAGCACGAGCGGCGAGGCCTTGGCGGCGGTGGTGGCCGACTTCATGGCAAAGGCGCTGGCCTTGACGCGCGGGGCTTGACGCAGGATCTGGCGCTGCATTGTGGAGGTCGGGACTGCTGGATTGGGCTGGCGAGGTGTCGGCGAGCGTGCAAAACGCAGAATGAGCACCTCTCTCTACTGCCGGGTGAGGCTCCGTCCCTGTCGAAGTATACAAGCAGGCCAGCTTCAACCACGACAGGCTCGCCGGCATAGTGAAACGGAGATCATTTGCATTCCGTGCGGGATGCGTCGGAGCCGCATCTCTCGGAACAGGTCACTCGTAAACCGCAGCGCTTACGAAAATGGCGGCGAGGAAGCCGGTGCTAAGCGCACCGGCGTCGTCGCCTATTGCGTGAGCAGAGATTTGCGGGCCAACCTCGTAAGCCTCGGGGCTTACGAAATGCTCCGGTGTGAAAACGCTTGTGAAGCCCAGCGGAGACTGCCTTTCTGGTTGAAGTTTTCTCGTCCGCCATTGCGCTCCCGCGGTTGACGTCATGCCAGTCGCTTTCTAAGCGTGTCAAACTAGCACTTTAACGCCGCAGTGACGTACTCGCACTGGGCAGCAGATCGGGTGCACCTGGTTGAAGTTCCTGCGCCATTTTCGCCAGTCCAAACACATGACTCCCATCAATATGTTCTAGTGTTTTTAAACGCCGATTTTTTGCTGCTGTGGGGCTGCATTGCATGCATCGCTAGCATGCTTGTAGGCACGTTGCTTCCTTACTTCGCACTATGGGCAATTGCCGTTGCCGTCCTCACCGGAAAAGTATCTGGCGAAAACGATTACACGACAATGGCTTACCTTCAAGTACCTGCGGTTTCCGATCCATGTTTGATGGATCACTTTTGCAGGGGGAGCCAATGTGCCGGTGCTTGATTGGCAACGACAGCTCAGCGCTCAAACAAGCAAGGTGCTTGAAACAAGCAAGTTGCTGCCCTACAATCATGCCACGGACACCAAGCAGAAGCAACGATACAAACATCACCACTAAGCAACAAAGGCACAAGGCAAGGGTGGATATAAAAAGAGGCATCTCCATTCAACGACGATGTTAAACCGAGTCAGCAAGCCGAAACCAATCTACACTCACGAGACGCGCCCGCGCCGAAGGCACCGGGCTGCACCACGACAGAAGATTTTGCTCGAGCTAGACGCCTTACAGGCGGTCGTAGAAACGGTCGAGCGGGGGCACCTCCGGGGCAAGACCCTTGCGGACACGCACGCCGTTCACCAGCTTGCCGGCCATGTTGTTGGTGTCCGTCGGGTCACCGCCAATAGCCTGGTAGTGGTCGAACACGCACTGCGGGAAGGCCTTGCCACCCGTAGCCTGACGCAGGTCAGCGGTGAAACCGAACGACTCGTTGACAGGCAGGTAAGCCTTCAGCTGCATCATCGGGGTACCCGGGCGCTGCTCCTCGGCGAAGACGTGGCCACGACGGCGGGTAAGCACACCGTACACACCGCCAACAGCGTCCTGCGGCACCTGGATGTCGGCAAGGAACACCGGCTCCATCAGAGCGGGCTCCGACACAAGCTGGCAAGCGTACACCACACGGCGGGTGGTGGGCAGGATCTGGCCCATACCACGGTGAATAGCATCAGCGTGGAGCACCACATCCAGAAGGTTCACGCGCATGCCGCGCACGACCTCCTCGCAAAGCACACCGTCCTTGGTGGCCCAGTTAAAGCCGCCAAGCACCGACTCCTTAATTTCATTCAGGTACGACACACCCTTGGTGGCGTCCACAAACACGTTGGCACCCGTGCCGTCCGGGCCGTAGCCCCAAATCTTACGGGCGTCAGTCACGTCCCAGCCGTGGTTGTCGGCCAGGTAGCGAGCACGAAGCTTGAAGTCGTAACGGGGGGTCACCTCCTCCTTGTCCTCCTCAATCTCCTGGGTCAGCTCGTCGCCAAGAGGAGCGGCCTCGCAGAACAGACGGTTGTGCTTGTTAGGCGACTTGGACAGGCACGTCTTCGACGAGTTGCCCGTGATCGTCTCACGGTAGGACACAACGGGCTCCGAGATCTTGACCTCCGTGCCCATGAACTCCTCCTGCAGATCCTTCAGACAGATCTCAAGGTGGAGCTCACCAGCACCGGCGATAATGTGCTCACCCGACTCCTCCGTGTAACACAGGACCATGGGGTCAGACTTGGACAGACGCTTCATGCCTTCCACAAGCTTGGGCAGGTCCGAAGCGGTCTTGGGCTCAACGGCCACACGCACAACGGGCGACACGGAGAACTTCATGGTACGGATGGTGTGGCCCGTCTCGGACGTGGTGATCGTACCAGACTTCAGCAGGTACTGGTCAACACCCACCAGGGCGCACGTGTTACCGGCCGGAATGTCGGGGGTCTGCTCGACGTAACGGCCCATCATAATGACCGTACGCTGGATGTTCTTGACCCACAGGTCGGTCTTCTTGCCGGGCACGTAGTTGGGGCCGAGCATGCGGACCTTCTGGCCGGTAGCGATCTTACCGGCGAACACACGGCCGAAGGCGTAGAAACGACCCTTGTCCGAGGTCGGCACCATCTTGGACACGTACATGACCAGAGGACCGTTGACGTCGCACTTGCGGATGGCCTCAGCGCACTCATCGTCCTGGGGGCCCTCGTACAAGGTGTCAACACGGTACTTCTGGGCCGTCACGGGGGACGGCAGGTGGACGACAATCATCTCAAGGACAGCGTCGGCGGCCGGCAGCCAGCGCTGCATGACACGCTTCAGCAGGGGCTTGCCCGTCAGGTCCTTCTCGTCCGACTTGAGCTCAACGCCCACAGCCTTCATCATCTTCTCGTACTTGGCCTTCTTGTCGTTCATGATGGCGTCGAACATCTTGATGATGGGGTCCATGATGAACTGGCAGAAAGCACGCTTGAGAGATCCATCGGCGTTGTTCTTGCTCGTCCACTTCTTGTTGGCGGCGTCGAAGTACCAGTCACCCCACAGCTTCTGCATCATCTTCTCCTCAGCAATGCCGAACTTCTTGGAGTAGAGGCGAGCGAACTTCTTCAGGGTGAAACCCCACTGGTGGAGACCCGAACCGAAGGCAACCGTGCCCTTCTCGGGGTACACCTGCACATCGCCGAGCTTCTCGTCGAAGTACGTGGCGATGACGACGTTCACCGTCTCAATGGCACGGGTGAACGACTGGTAGCAGTCCTCAGGCTCAAGGTGCAGCTCAAGCAGTGCACGGTCCACCTTGTTCACCATAAGCACGGGCTTGACACGCTCACCGATCGACTGGCGCAGCACCGTCTCGGTCTGCACGCAGACACCCTCAATGCAGTCCACCACGACCAGAGCACCGTCCGTCACACGCAGAGCAGCCGTCACCTCGGACGAGAAGTCAACGTGACCAGGCGAGTCGATCAGGTTGATCAGGTACGAGTTCTTGGAGATGGTCACCTCCTGGTTGGCGGCGGCCTCCTCGGCCGTCTCGTGGGCGATGGCGGCGGCCGTGGCCTGCTCACCGGCGTCCATGTCGTACTCGAAGAACATGGAGATACCCGTGGACTTGATGGTAATGCAACGCTCCTGCTCGTCGGCGCGGGTGTCCGTGAAACGGGCCTCACCGGCGTGCTTGGCGGAGATAATACCGGCCTTGGACACCAGCGAGTCGGTCAGCGTCGACTTGCCGTGGTCCACGTGGGCAATCACGGACATGTTACGAATGTTCTTCGTGTAGTCCATGATCTCACGCATCTGCTCGACCGTGAAGTTCACCTGAGGGGCGGCACGCACGAGGACGGAGGGGGCAAGGCATTAGTGGGGGAGGGATCTTTCGGATCTTCCCGCTCGGGCGAGGCGCCGCGTACCATGGTTGCTGCTGGGGTGGGGGATTAGCGGCGGTGGGTCGGGGCTCTCTCTCGGCTTCTCCCTTCGGACTAGTTGGATCCAAAGAGGAAATGGCCAGCAGGCTCGGGAGCCAACCGAGCGCAAAGGAAACGCGCCCAGCAGAGGGGGAGCGCTCCCTCCACAGCAGAGAAAAGGACCGCAAACGGGTGGAGCAGAGCGCCCGCGCAGCGGTACACTGTGCCGCCGCCCGCACGGCGCGCCAGTATGGAGCATACAATCCGGCAGATAAACCGAGGTTCAACGTGGCCCCGAGGTTTTTCTTCTGGTGGAGGCAGGAGTGATGGTCAAATCAAGTCAAGGCGAATCGCCCTGGAAGGTGCCGTGCCGCTGGCAGATGGAGAATCTTGGCGCAGCGAGCAGGGTGGGCGCGGAAACACTTTTTCCAGCCGCGAAACCAATGCCAAGAACAATGCGTGCGGCGAGACTGGATTGAGCGAAAGGGGGCTTCTCGGAGCGCCACCTATATTAGGCACGACACGAGGCTTCGCGCCGGCGGCGCAGCCGCCACCTTGCGTGCGATCTTTGCGCTTTGATTGCGTAGGGAAGGAGGGAAACGTCACGAGTGAATGAGGGCGCGGCGGTCTGTTCTGGTCCTGTGTTCTCCGCCGAGAACTGCCGCCGCCAAGGTGTCCGTTGGGGCGTTTTGGTGCTTGGGCGGCGCGGGCTCGTGTCGCATTACACGCACCGGCGCGAACAAAAGCACGCTGCAGGGGAACTCGGCCGTCGACGCCGCTGCTTCTTGACGTCACTGCTTGTTGGACCCCTTGGCGGGGCTGCCTCGTGACTCAGCCGCTGTAACGTGCATTGCTATTTCATCCCGTAGACGCAGCGCCGCGGCGCGCCGCGGGGCTGCGACGCGAAGGAGACTTCAGAGGACTGATCGCCGCGGGCTGATCGTCGATCAGATCGAGGCTGGCGCTGGCGGGTGCATTCAAATTTCAGCAGATCTGTCCACGAGCGGTGGCAGAACAGTGTTAACCCGGAAATGACATGGCCGGGCGGAGGCCGGGCGGTGCCTCGTGACGTCACTTGGTTGCTAGGAAGGAGCGGCACCTTCGGAGCTCACAACGCACACACACGACACACAAGACGCCGATGCATAAGGTAACTGTGAACCTGTGTTTTTTTTACGTGCAGTTCTTTATTCGTGTTGAAAGTGTAGTCTAATGCTCGCTCGACCTTCATCTGGTCTCCGCTAGGAAGCACCTCGTCCTGTCTGTCTTCGTCCCCGACATGAACTCGGCTGCGCACACAGAAAAGGACCCAAGATTACCTGCAGGTCCTCATCGTCGCGGATCGCCGGCGCTGGTCTCACGCTCGCATCTCCAGCTCTTCATGCAGACTCGGCGAGTCTACATGAAGGTGCTCTGCTGCTGCAGCTGGCACTGCTTGAACTGGTCTAGGTAGAACTGGCACGAGCTGATGTCGTTGCTGTTGGTGTTGAGGCACTCGAGGAAGGCCTTCTGGTCGGCGCCGCACTGGTTCTGCTGTGGCGGCTGCGCGGCCTGGTAGTCCTGCGGGGCGGGCGCGGCCTCCTGCTGCTGCGGCGCGTCCGAGCCGCCCGAGAGCGAGCCGGCCACGGCGCCCACGGCGCGGTGCGCGATGGCGCTACCCGTGCCGAAGGCCATGCCCTGGGCCACCGTGCCCATGAGGCCGCTCATCATGCCACCGCCGCTGCTGCTCTGCTGGGCCGGAGGGGGCGCGGCCTGCGTGCGCGCGGGGGCGGGCGCCGGGCGACGCGGCTGGGCGGGGGCGGGCGCGCGGCGGGGGGCCGGGCGGGCGGGGCGGGAGGAACGGGAGCGGCCCATGCTGTCTGCGGTCTCGCGGTCTGTTGGTTTCGACGTGGATTGGATTCTGCCGGTACAAACCTGCGGCGCGCAGGGGCGGTGTGGCCCACACCAACAACGAATTATCGAGAATGAGAGGGATCCGTTGTTTGATCTTGCGGTTTGTATGGCGCCGTGATGGGTAAAAGTGACCACCATTCCGACTGCAACTTCACGTGCCCCTTGTTCCGCCGTCCAGCTGCTCGACGCGCGCCGCCAACTGCTGCAGCCTCCTGTCCACGTCGTCGAATCGCGCGTTCAGCTGCGTCTGCATGGCCGTCATGCGCGTCATGACGAGCTCCAGCAGGTCCTGGGTCTCGCTGCGTCGGCTCTCGGCCGCAGCGCTCTTCGGCGTCTTATCTGCTGCAATTGCGACGGCTTCCTGAGCGCTGCCGGTTGGCGTGGCGCTGGGTCGAGGCTGGACGCGGCGAGGCACCTTGAACTTGGACAGGTAGATCGGCTGCGACTCGAGGCTCGCGGCGGCGTGGAAGAAGGTGGCGCTCTCGCGCTTCTCCGTGGAGGCGACATCCACGAACGGAGACCTCTCGGCCAGGAAGATCCCTCTGCTCACATGACTTGGCGGCAGCTCCTGATGTAGCGACGGCTAGTTAGCATGCAGTCCGAGAACGATGACTATTTTTCGATGCATAGATACCAGTTCACAGGATAGTGAGGCCGTCCACTCCTGGTTGTCGGAAATGTCCAAGTGTGCAACTACCAGATGTGGTGCCAACGTGCTTCCGATAATTGCTCGCATTTCCTGAGGAATATGGTCGGTCATTTTTGTGTAAACGTGAGAGCAGTGAAAGGACGAACCTGGACAACTAGGATATTCGGTGAGGCCACGTGTGGCAGATCCAGAATGGATGTGACGCTCCATTTTCCAGCCTTGCACTCGACGATAAGCAAGTGCGAGCGAGGTGTCTTGCGGGGAGGTCGTTGGCGCTGGATAGTGTCCTGGCATGTCGACTAACATGCACAAACATTGATTTTCAAACAATGGGTCAATATACTTACACTGGAAAAACTGTGAATAAGCTCAAACTGTGAAGAAGTTCGTACCTCAATGCGGTTGAGTATTTGCAGCGAGCTTTGGGTAGAGCTAGCCGAAACGCGTATGGACGTTAGATCGATGACATCACGAGATGTTCTTACTGCTTCTTCTCGTATCTGAACGCGTTGAGAGTCCTTAGAGTGCAGCAATAGTTGTGATGATACTCCAGTCTCGTTTGGAATCGTTCGCCTGAGGTTAAAATTTTTTGCTGAGTTCAAGCGCGGTATATCTTCAAGAATCAGCTTGGTGTCTGTGGTGATGATGCAAGCACTTGAAGATATGCGAGTAATTGCGGCAATAGGGCCAAAACTGGCATTCCCAACTTCCAATCGGATCTCTTTGCCACCTTGCAAGGAACTGCTAATATCGATCTGGTCGTGCTTCGGAAGTTCTGTCCGCAAAGAATCTATGTTCTTCCATCCAAAGCCATGCAAAAGGTGGTTTTGCGCTCTGTGGAAGCATCTATTGGTTAGAAGGATTAGAATAGTCTTGTTGCTTTGTAAATCCACGTACAGTGAAAAATGCAGGCCGCATGGGCTCCATGAACACGCTCCCCATGTTTGCCGTATGCTGGTATCTGTATGAATCGCTCGGTATGAAAAAGCTGGCTGCGAGGCGTCGATCATATGAACGTCGGTCTTGGAGTAAACCTACATCATGCGTTGATCTGTGTTAGAGTTCGATCACTTGCAAACACTAACCAAAAATCTCTCAGGACCAAAAGCATATCGTCCCGCGGGTTCCAAGCCAATCCTTGGCAATTGTTGCTGGGTACTGAGCCCTTCAAACTCGCAGAGATGTCACTGCACGCACAAGGCATAAGAGGACTCAAGTCAATGGCTGCACTGTCGTGCTTCGCTGTTCGGGCGACGTCCATTTGACGTACCTAGCAACGGTAACCTCCCAGATCTCCACGGTCGTAGTTGAAGCGATCGCCAGCAAGCTCTTGTCTCCAGATCCACGAGACCATGCCACTAGTCGAAAGCTCGTCGTTGAGCCTTCATGCAGCACCAGCGTGTCCGTTGGCTGGTTCAAAACACCCGCTGAAAACCTCGCTGTGGCGTCGTTGTCTGCATAGCGAGTGATCGCTACACTCGGCCCAAGCGACATCGCTGACACCCGCAGCACCGGGTTGTATCCTAAAGGCGTGGCAATCAAAGTCAAGTTGTTAGTGCATTGGAACGCTAAGTGGACTGCAGGGGCTTGCACCATTCTGCAGCAGGTTCGCCTTGACGCCCGTCGCGAGCAGCGCCTCGCTCCACTCCACCGGCCCGCTGATAAGCATCCTGGAGCTGCTCCAGTAGATTATGTGGCTTTTTGATTCGCAGAAATTGCAGTTCCACCACGGCGAATATGGATAGGTGTCACGATGCATATTTTCATGGCGTTTTAAGCTGCTCTGACTTACAACACTACCTGTCGATATCATCGACTGAACCCTGCATAGCTTGTCGTACCGGACTCGTGCTCAGGTGTCACCGGAATTGCAACTTCTCCCTCGCCTCCATTCCCGTCTTCATCAGATTTCGCTTGGGCCTGCTCGGACTCCGACTCACCACAAACACGAGTCGTCAGCTTCACAGACATTGCAGCCACAACGGGTACTCCGGTGGCACCAACAACCCACACGGAGACTATCAAGATCATGTACGCGATCGGGTTGTCATGGAATGTGAGCTGACCGCCCAGCAAACGAGCGTTGCCACCGCTGAAAATCTCTACTGCCGGCAAAACCACAGTGCAGCTGATGGTCGCTGCACTGAGCGCGCCAACGACAACCTTGAGTATGCCGAAGTAGCAAACGGCGAGGCACGTGCGCTGGGTCATGCGAAGATGCGGTAGGACAACGCTGCTGTCAGTGGACTCGGAGATTTCGAAGCGATCTACGCAGTCTTCATGGGCTTTGGTTGTCACGTTGGTCGGATCTAGGAAATCGGCAAGATGGACCTCGGCCTTTACCAAAACTCTCAGGATAGCTATCGACACGAAGAAAAAGCCCACTCCAAGACCACCAACAATGAGCAATGCGTAGGGACCAACTGTGACATACCAATGTATCGCTAATGACGCCAAGTACAGAACCACCAGAAGAGTGTACCCAGAGTACCTTAAGCATTTGTGAGAGATCGCTTCAACGGTACCCACCACGAACATCCCAAATGCTGCGATTAGCATGGCTGCAATCCACACTGGAATTAGTGCCATGCTCGCAAACATGAATGCCACGAAAATGACACCACCGATTGTCACGACAACGTTCAGCAGGTGAAACGTGACCAGTTTCCCAGCTCGCTTGAACGACTTACGCGGCAGCATCGGGACCCCAGTCGGGTAACCGAAAGTGGTGGCGGAAGCTTTTGTAGAGAGTCTTTGACAATGGTGTTGGGCTCCATGCTTTTTAAAGCTAGGTTGATCTCGGACTCTCGAGGTGTTTCCAGAAGTGAGATTAGCCCAAAGTTCTTCGACCACCATGTGGGTTCTCTCTTGCCGAGCTTGAATGTAGCTATCAAAGTAGGTTCAGCAAATCCTAAAATTGCGTTGATGGCTGCGTTGAAGAGAAAATCGCTGTTCTTGAATACAAGTCATATGGATAGCAAGTGTTGTGTTGGTCTCTGTAGTTTGATGCTGCTACTCACTGTATATAGACAAGGCAGACATACCGGATGATAAAAGCTTGTCAGAGTTCGTGGTGCAAACGAATGCCTATACATTGTTTGTTTAGAGGCATAGGCCAGCAGAACCTAGTTAATCAGCTTCTACCACGATTCTTACAGCACAAACACTAAATCCAATGCCACTTAGACCACAAGCAGCAGCCATTAACATCATGATAGTTTTGCTCATATATTGACTGCCCGACGAGTCGACTTCTTCGGCCGGAAGACTTGAAATAATGAATACTACTACTACTACTACGCAGTGCTTACAATTGTGAGAAGCTCACCATCATGAAAGCAAATTGCATGTAGTACTGGAGGAGCAGTAGCTGAAAAGCGAGGATCACAGGTTCACACGGCATAGGAAAGTAAAAGTACATGTCATTTCACATAGCTGGCGAATAAGAAAAAAATCGACTATCAACAGTAAGGAACAGCAGGGCCTTTATACTTCAGGCCCCGCGTCCAGTGTTTCACGAGTCCATCGCGTAATTGTACAGCCTCGGGTTAATGTACGCCAGCGGGTAGACCACCACGCCGACGATAGCAACCCACGTGGACAGCACGAGGAAACCGACTCCAGCCACCACCATGAGCGTCAAGATCATCGGCAGCAGCAGCATCGACAGAAGCATAGCCCACCACATGTGCCACTTCTCGGCAGTCGTCGCCTTCAAAAGCAGCCGCAGGCCTCGGTGCACTTCAGCTCTGAAGCAAGTGAGCACCTCCATGCTACGGAAGGACCCGGCGTCCTCGGCTCGGAATGAATGCAAGTGCTCAGTAGTGACGCTCGAAGAGAGCTCAGCAGTCTCCGCCTCGCTCTCCACTTCCGTCAGCATCCACGACGGGTGCACTCGACCGTCAGTTTTGACGGGGTGCAGAGCCTTCGGCTTACCGGCCATTGGTGATGCCGGTCGGATATCTTCGAGACTGCTTTGGCGCTGGAGCTCGCTGCGGCGACATCCTTGGCACAGCAGCTTGCCGGCCGTCGTCTTGGTGTCCAGACGGGTTGCAACTCCGCAGAGGTTGCAGTGGTAGGTCACATCGAGGCGGATCTCGTCTACGGGCAGCGTCTTGCCGAATCCCTTGACCGAGCGCTGCAATGGAGCGCTGAAGGGGGCGACGGCCACCCGGAACCGGCGGAAGTCGTCGTCAATGGGCCGGTGGACCTGCATGTGCGTGCGGGCTCCGAGGCTAATGGAAAACTGAGCGCGGCCGAGACGCGCGCACCGGATGGGGGACAGCGCGCAACTGCAGCGCGAAAGCAGACGCACGGGATCGCGGCAGACGCGACGACTGAAAGGTATCCAACCTGATTTTCCCAAAGGACGCAGAAGGTCCGCCGAAGCAGTCGCCCGGCGCGATTGGCGGACGAAGGGGCAGCCCATCATGTTGCCGTTGCCTTGACCCGCGTCCTTGGTCAGTGTCGGGCAGTGCCGGGGTGGCAAGGAAAGGGGCATGATCACCGCTGGAGACTGCGGGGTGCGCAAACGAGGACAGAATTGCTGCGTCACGCTAGCGACGTCTTTTACTCGAGGGTAAAAGTGCTTGGTCTACGTCTGGCAAAATGATCCAAGCTTATGACAGTGTAAACTTGCAGATTTAGGAGGATTCGCGCACGTGTGTTCGATTCCAATCGCCTATGTTGCCTCTGTGTTCCGATCGATGGCAGTCGCCGCAGAAAGTTGTGGAGCGCAAAGGGCGGTAATGGTTGCCAGTCCTCTGTTCACAGATCATCTTCATGGGAGCTATAATATCTTGCGCAATACAATACAGACAGTGTAAGTGTCGTCCTTTGCCGATACATACAGCCCACAAAATGCCCAAACCAGCGAAGCAGTTATTCAAGACGGCACGGTCCGAGGAACGGCCGTTGCGAGCTGTTTCCTTTACCACACACGATGGCTCAACAAGCCGAGAAAGTAGCTAACGCGTATTTCGCCAGCCAAACTTGATAGCCTCTGCCATCGAGGACTCGGGACTCTTTGCGATGGGTCTATTATCGTGAAGACGCTTTTCCGCTACGCCATCGTGGGTTGCTACTTCGATGGCCACCATGGCAAATAACTTTTGCCAGCACCTCTTTTCGCCGTGCAGCATCAGCTACGAATACCCAATCAAGCTTCACATGCAAGCCGCTTGCCAAGATGCCCAGACACCCGTCATCCTTCAACTCAGAGAGCGCTGAAGAGGACATGCCCAACTTCATTGTGTTTGTTTCCTCTGCCAGCATTGCAATTCGTAGCCATCTAGCCATCTAGGACTTCCAGCTCCCAGTTCTCCGCTGGGTCAAGTCAAAGACCGCCAGCATCACCAAACACTGTTCAAATTGTTGACAGCAGCTCCTGAAATGCCGCCCAAGCCGACAACCACAGACAAAGCTGAAGTTGAAGTGGCGTCCATCCGACGGCGCCGTCCGCCGTGCTTTTCCGCCAATCGCCGCGCAGCCTCCAAAGCCAGTAGCCATAATTCCGCCAGTAGCAGATGCAGCCCGCAGCGTCGACCCGCGACCGCGCCGCGCTCCTGGCCGAGCTCTACGGCTCGCTGCGCGCGCGCCAGGCCTTCTCGGGCGAGGACGAGCGCATGCGCTGGCGCTGGCGGCTGCACCAGCTGCGGCGGCAGCAGGAGCTGGAGCAGCAGGACGCGCCCGAGGCGTGGGCGACGCACATGGCGTCGCTGCTGGCGGCCATGGAGAACCAGATCTCGGCGCTGCCGGTGGAGAGTGAAGGTCGCTCGTCCCGCACGCGGGCGTCGTCCGCCGCGGCGGCCATCGGCGAGTTCCGCCTCTCGGTCGACGACGACCCGCAGGAGTCCGGGGACATGCCGCGACGAGGGTCGATTCCTATCATGGAGAACGAGGTGCTGGCCACGATGGAGGACTCGCCACGAGGCAGCTGGGACCACATGTCTAGTCTCGTGCGGGCTGCCTCGGGTCGCACATTGGCGGCCTTGACACGCTCCAGTGTCCGAGATCGCGGCCACTCGCTGCCGCTGGCTCGGATGAGCCTGAGCGAGCTGAACGACGACGGCGGTGACGAAATGTCGCTCGCTGTTGCGGCATCCAGTCAGCCGTCGTCTATAAGTACAGAGGGAGAGAAGCTGGATAGAGATAGTCTGGCGTTGACGGCCTACAGGAGACAGGAGAGCAATAGTCTTGGACACTCGGTGCCCAGCTTGCTAAGGTCTATGGCCAGCTACTTGGGACTCTCGATGGAGGAGACGTTTCTGTGTCAGATATGCTACGACTACGCGCCAGTGAATACGTCATTTGCTCTTTCAGGATGTGGCCATACATTCTGTGAGACGTGCATCAAAAATTACTTGGAATTCAAGATTAAAGAGGGACAGGTGTACCCGAAGTGCTTCTTTGAGAGGTCGGAGGACAAGACAGCTTGCAAAGCTGAAATTGCAGTGGATGATATTCAATCGCTTGTTTCTGAGGAGGTCTGGCAGAAGTACAACAAATTCAAGTTCAACAAGGAGCACGAACTCGCGCGGCAGTGTCCGTATTGCGATCACTCTCAGATCTGTGCAGGAGGCGATGACCCCGAGTGTGTCTGTGAGGCCTGCAATCGTGAATTCTGCTTCGTGCACAGTAGTGCCCATCAAGGACGCACGTGTGCTGAATACGACAAAAAGATGATCGCCGTAGAAAAACTCAATAACGCGCTTATCAGTAAGATCTCCAAACCGTGTCCTGGATGCCAAAACAACGTGGAAAAAACTGGTGGGTGCAACCAGATGAAATGTGTTGTGTGCAATACGAGTTTCTGTTGGATCTGCCTCAAAGTCATAGACGACAGTGTGTTTCCCGAGCACTTCCAGGTACGGCTGACATTTTCGGTCGTTTTCGTTACCATGTTGGGAATTAGCGCGCTCTAACTCTCTACTTGTGTTGTGTTCTGCTAGTGGTGGAATGTCCGTGGGTGTGCTGGCAATCAGATGGCGGACATCGAGGGTCAAGGTGCCACACAAAAGGGCATTGGTCTGGTAATGCGAATACTGTTCTTCGTGCTTTTCGGACCGCCGGCATTCGTGATGGCTGTCGTGTTCTCCATCCTGTGCTGCTGCTTCTTTCCTTGCACAGCCAACGCTCGCCTCACGTTCCGGCAAGCGTTTACTACCTGCTTTTGCGTATCCGGCTACGTTCTACTCGCACCAATCGTACTGGCGTTGGGGCTGGCTGCTCTGGGCGTTTTCATTGGCGGTGCTGCAGCTGGGGCTGCAGTGCTCGTGTGCGTATCGCCTATCGTCGGTTTGATGCTGCTCTTTCGTCGCGATACATGGCGAAGGTCAAGTTCCCATCGCTCCGGTCTTGCGGACACTGCCACTGCTCGGGACATGGAAGACACAAACGACCAATCGCCCAGCGACCAAACCATATTCCGTGTGTCCACCTGAGCGCAACATTGTGGACGTTCAATCGATGTGGACACCCAACTGGCAACCTTTTTTTTTCCAAGTAAGTCCTATTTAAGTTGACACCATTTATTTAAGTAACATGGATACAGTTTCTGAATTGGTGGTACGCGATGCCGTTCCGGAGTCTGCGGCCTGAAGAGCGTGGCAACGCATTGACGGCACCGTTGTCGGCTGCAGCGCAAGATTTCTACAGTGAAATGCAGTCGTCTGTGTACACCACTGCTGCAAATGCTAGCATTCAGAAGGATCTAACGCGGCACGCGCTGGAGCTTTTGCACTTGGACTCAGTGGAGTTGACGCAGTCGAGGAGCCCGGACGATGTGTTCTTCTTGTTAGACTTGGGTGCAGGCTCCGGGTTGAGCACGAAAGCAGCCCAACAGTGGTTCGAAGAGCGGAAAATGCAGGCGTTCACGCTCGCTTTCGATATTAGTGCTCCGATGCTGTCTCTGGCGTTGAAAGAAGAGGACGAGCAGGGAACCCAAACGTGCGCTGATTTTTATTGTGGCAATGCTGCTCAGAAGTTGCCGATCCGAGACAATGTTCTGGATGCTGCTATTGGAATCTCTATGCTGCAGTGGTTGCAACCGAAAGGATTGGAGGTCTGCTTTTCGTCGCTTCTAACACAACTGTCCGCAGATCGGAACTCGCGCGCTGTCTTCCAGGTGTATCCATCGGGTTTGGCGTACGTGGATGTCATGGAGAAAACTGCAATGCGAGTAGGTTTTGACCGTGCAGAGGTTTTTGTATCGTTTCCACACACTACAACGGCGAAGAAATGGTTCTTTTGCGTCGAGAAACTCAAGAACAAGGAAGTGGTTGACGACCAGGAGAAGCCCAACGAAAAACACGAGCTTTGTCTTTTTGCCAGACGTTATGAAAGACGGTGTGTGCTACAGTGGCTTGGAAAGAATACCAACTGTGCGAAGGAGGTTCGCGATCGTGTTGCGAAAGAGCACGTCAAGACGGCGTGGCACATTTGGCGGAAATACCGACGGTCGATTGTGGATGTTGAGACTGCTAAATCGGCGTCAAAAAAGCCGAAAGTAATGCACGCAAAAGCACAGCAATCATTGGAGCTGTATCCAAGTGACAAAATTATTGGGCGCGCGCTACAGGTTCGGTTTGAAGAGAGAGCTGGGAAAATCTCACTTGCCTTCCTGTTGCAACACACCGCTGAAGTTGTTAATGTTTTGCACACCGCTTACACTGAGGCAAGGGAGATAGAGCTCACTGATAAATAAATAACGATCTGTCTGCTACGCAACTGATACAGCGTAATCGCAACAGAATCACAAAATCTTTGTAAACAACGAGTGGGCTCTGTTAACGAAATCACGTGCGTGATTGCCTACATGACGATGGTGATCTTTCTCTCAACGGATCATCGTCTGTAAGAAAGCCAAGCTCACCAAAGAGAATGGAGGCTACATGCAAAATCTGTTTCCTGTTAGCATCATCGTCCAACCCGAAAAGCTTCCGCAAGTCGCGCTGGAATTCCTGTTCGGCTCGCATGTTATCAACTAAGCGCTGTGAATACAGATACAAAAGAGTCGTTAGAGTTTGCTTTCAGCGCAGCTAGCATTAGCAGGTATGCCGAGAATACCCGAATAGTTGGCGTTAGTCGGTCAATACGCGCCACTCGGAGTAGCTTCATGTTGCTGAGTAGAACTTCGTGTGCTTTGGAGCCTGGAGGCTTCATCTGCTCTCGTCGCGCATCTAGCTCCACCAATACATCATTTATATGTGCCAAAACCTACACAAATAGATCTTAGTAAATAGGGATGTATGTGCAGCTGCCACAATATCTCGTAGTACCATTTCTAATGCTTCATGACAGGAAGTCTCAGCGGTTGACTGGGCACGTATCGAGAAAAATGCATCCTGAGAATAAATTGATTAGCAACAAAGTGGAGCTAACTTCGGCAGAATTGAGAAAATATAAAACCTTATCAAACCGCTTGAGAAGCTTCTCTATGCGCTCAACAAACTCTTGGTAGGTTATCGAGACATTCGAGAGTTCTTGAGCCCTTTCCACACAGCGGGGTAGATCACCAACCCCTTCGACATCCAGTACATAACAGCACGCAGCAACAATATCAGAGCAAATTCTGCCAACACGCTCGAGAATATCAGCTTCCGTTAACTCCTGTCGCTTTGACACTAATTTGGTCGAGTCCAACGACAGGTAACAGTGCGTTTTCTCCTGCAAATACTTATGACGCGTTGCTGTACTCTCCGTCTTCACTCGCAGTG
Source organism: Phytophthora taxon juncus (assembly GCA_033558005.1). NCBI lineage: Eukaryota > Oomycota > Peronosporomycetes > Peronosporales > Peronosporaceae > Phytophthora > Phytophthora taxon juncus. Next base: position 1,237,532 of record JAUCEE010000017.1, read on the forward strand.
CTCGCAACAACCTCTCTTCAAGTATTCTCTCAGAAAGTGATGCTGTATTCATAGTTCCATCCTCATCGACACTAGCAGTTGGTGGGAGGCGTTCTTGCTGTGCCTCACTGCTGGGTTCGTGGACATCAGCTTGTTTCACGGGGCTTCGCATTTTTTGCGTTCGCCGCTGCAGTCGCTCAATCTCAAGCTGCAAAGACTATCAGCATTACACTCAATATTTGTCAACTCCCGCATAAACAACCCAGCCCAACTCAATCACGACAACGCACCAGCAGCTCGCGTCGCGTCGGCCGAGCTTGTAGCATATCCCGTAGCTTTACATTCTCGCGACCAAGCTTCTCAACAAAGCGTTTCTGTTGCCGCAGGAACGGTCCCAACTCCTGCATCAAACTGTCAATGCTCTCATCCACCTGATTGCCACATCTTGTCTCCCGCTTCTTGCATTCTGCTACGCCACTCTGCCGTTCCTTCAGCATTTGCACCACTCGCTCGATCTTGTGGCCCCACGCAACGTGCTGCTTCCGCGAACTCTCCATCTCCTTCTCCCAAACATAATTTTCCGACGGTCCCGTGTATTTGTCGTTGAGATCTTGAAAGCGGGCGTCCTCCTCGTCCAGAACTTCGTCCTCGTCCTCCTGCTTCTGCTTCTCCCGAGCCAATTCTTGCTGCAGACGCAGCGCGTAGCTGGCGTACCGCTTCACATCGCTTCGTGCGGCCTGTCAACATTACAGTCAGCTAAGTACCAGAGGCGATAGACACTTCCTGTGCGCTCGAGAGGCACATACCTTCAGCTCCAGGCGCAACTCCGCAATCTCTTCTTCCATCTCTGAAAATTATATTTTGGAGGTTTATAACCAAGGTTACATCCTGAAGGCAGCTCTATAATTAAGTTGTGGAGGCAAGTTGAAGTGAAACTTGTAACGGTTCACCACTTGTACCAGTCGACTGGCAACGTGAAGATTCCGTCTTGGCCCAAGCCGTAGGTACGACTGATGCATATGCTGCGGCCTTCCGTGTAGGTATCTAGGAAACGCAACATATCCTGAGGGATAGAGCTGCGTGAGTTTTGAGGGGTCATCCCAACCACGGCTTTCAGCAGCTCTTCGCAGGCTACGATGGCCTCTGTCACTGGAACCCCTTCGTCACGCATGATGGTCTTGATGCGCATCGCGTCTGCGCAACGGGAGGAAATGTATGCAAAGGCTTCCAGGTTGGCATTGTGTGTCTCTTGCTGACGGCGAATCTGTGACCGATTTCTGCTGAGAAACGTCACTGCTTCGCCGTACGAACCGGTAAATGGCGCTTGTACTTGCCCAGTCTCTAAGACCCTCCATTCATACGATCCGTCTTCAACAACAAGCGTAAATTTCTCCAACAAGCCCTGCTCACCATGGTGCCCTCCAGCGTCACGCTGCCGCATACTCTGCAAAAACGTTCGGTATCCAAGAGCTGAGCAGGTGTGACCTCTTGAGATGTGTGCTTCTCCTAAAGCAGTCGTTGCATCCATCTGCAGCGACGCTAAGCTCTCCCTGGCTGCCTTCATGAATAGTATCATGTTTGCATCGATGGTCTCGAGTACTTGGACCCACTGAACCGGTACGTCAGCTGGGTTAAGCCCAATGCAATACTCGTTGCTGAAGTCTATCCCTGAACGGTTGGCACTGCAAGAAATAAATGATGTTAGCACTATAACGCGAAGCACAGAACAAACGCTTCAAGTGTTTGTTACCTGATGTCGATCGTCGCGCCTCGGAGAAAATCCTTGGGCGTGAAAATGCCCTGCTTATTCGCTCGCGTATATTTGCGGAGCGTCTGGAGGAGGATCATCACGGTTGTATTCAAGTGCATGGTAGACCATCCACACGAAAACAACACGTCCTCCAGTCCAAGCTCCCGCTTCAGCGTACCTCTCACCGATTGAATCGACAGCCACGCGATCCGACGTCGCTCTTGGATCTCCACCGTCTCGACTTCCTTCATAAACTCCAGCAAGTCTTTCAACGTTTGAATCGGCTTCTTTTTCCGTCTTGAGGCAGCTGCTGCTGCACGGTTTGCCTTCGCGTACATCTCACCCATCGTAAATCCACCGAAATCCATGCCACTTGGACGTGTCCACCCTGCTTGTTGGCCTCGACGCCAGTCATCAGGCTTGCTCTCCGCTCTCTTCTTACTTCGCTGTTGATATGAATCTGCACCCGACGCTGGTGTCTCCTCCACAGGTTCCTGCACTGCCACGCCGCACTCTCTCAGCACTGCGACCATTTTCGCCTCGATATTGGCAGCCAGTTCCAGTGGGAACCTCTTCAGTCTCTTGGCTCCCTCGTCCTGCTCCTTGGTACTCAACGAAGGCACCATCACGCTGAAGTAGACCTGTGCAGGGCCAAAGATCGTTCGTCAGTCTAGTATAAAGCTATCTCTTGCTGCTATAAAGACAGCCTCCACCTTCTCTTTCGGCGCCCCCAACCGTCTCCAGTGCATGGAGCCTCCACCGCTTTGCGACGCATAGTGCTCGTCCATAAACTGGTTTAGCAGCTTCACGGACTGCAGGTTCTCATCGTGCACCTACAGAACAGCACCAGATCCAATAATCTCACCATTTTGCGGCGATTTCCAGTCTAAAGACGACGCAAAAACTGCGCCGACATGAACTAGGGGACAGCGAGACCCACCTCGGGGACGTTGCGGAAGTGGTCGGGGTGTACGCGCAGCAGGAACTGCTTGAGCGTGGAGGATCGCTTGGCCATGACACGAGGTACCTGCCCCACTTGGATTGAGTATGGCGAAACTTCAAGTGTCGCGGAATGATCGCCGCAATGTGATGTGGCGGGGTGTGGAGCGGCGTGGACCTCCGGAATCGCAAGGCTGAAGTTTTCGCAACTAAGCCCTGACCCTCCCCACCAGCATACTAAGTCTGTATATCAGGAAATGTATTCTCACAGTATTTGACTCTACATTTACCTTAATACTTACGCCTTATTCGACTAAGTCCGTCCTCCGTATCGGTTTTGGCCGACAAAGGTTAAACGTCAGAGGCAGATCCGCAAGCCTTGCGCTCGCTCGCCGTCAGTCTCGAAAACCAACGGTGGAGTTGATACCGCGAGTTCAAGTGTTCAGAAACAGGAGAAGATGCTGGCGGCCGTGCGTTCCTTCCAGAAGCCAGTGCTGAGCACGGGGCTGCGCGCCATGAGCGTGCCGGCCTACAACCCGGACCTAAAGTCGCAGGCGGCCAAGCCCAAGGTGCGTGGCGCGCGGAGCCGCCTCGCTAGGAGGCGGCGGCGTTTTTGGTGGTGAGGGCGGCTCTCTGACGTGGCTTGCGGCGCTGGCGCAGAACATCAAGTACTTCAAGATCTACCGTTGGGACCCCGAGTCAAAGGAGAAGCCGTACCAGTGCACGTACCCCGTGGATCTGGACGAGTACGTGCGGCTGAGAGGGGGAGAGCCGGAGGACGCAGCCTGACGGACTCTTGTGTGCGTGTTTCCTGCAGGTGCGGCCCCATGGTGCTGGACGCGCTCATCAAGATCAAGAACGAGCAGGACCCGACGCTGACGTTCCGTCGGTGCGACAAAATCCTGCGGCCCTTGAGCGCTGCACACACTGACGGGTTCTGTGGTTGCTGTTGCGCTGTGCAGCTCGTGCCGTGAGGGTATCTGCGGCTCGTGCGCCATGAACATCGACGGCGGCAACACGCTGGCGTGTCTGAGCCCCATCAAGAAGAACAAGGACGTGACCAGCATCCACCCGCTGCCGCACATGTTCGTCATCCGCGACCTGGTGCCGGACATGAACAACTTCTACGACCAGTACACGTCCATCAAGCCGTGGCTGCACTCGGACAAGCCGAGCGACGTCAACCACGAGCACCTGCAGTCCATCGAGGACCGCAAGAAGCTCGACGGCATGTACGAGTGCATCCTGTGCGCGTGCTGCAGCACGTCTTGCCCCAGCTACTGGTGGAACCCCGACAAGTACCTCGGCCCTGCTGGTACGTTACTGATGCACGCTCTAGGGCCGACTATCTAGCCGAGAATCTAATGCGCTTTGCTTCTGTCTACAGTGCTGATGCAGGCGTTCCGCTGGATCGAGGACTCGCGTGATGACAAGACGGAGGAGCGTCTGCGCGCGCTGGACGACTCGTTCAAGCTGTACAAGTGCCACACCATCATGAACTGCACGCGCACATGTCCGAAGGGGCTGAACCCGGCGCAGGCCATCGGCAAGATCAAGAGCCGACTTGCCAGCCTGCACTGAGCGCGCGGACGGGTGGCCGGGAGGCGCGGCGAGCGAGGCGGTGTGATAAACAGTAGCGGCACAAAAACACACGGAAAGAAGCCGCAGCGAGGGCGTCTCTGAGGCGGCGCGGCCAGCCGATCGCAGCGTTGGTCGCGGCGCGCTCGCAGGCACGAATTGAAAAAAAATACAAACTCCTACTCTCTCAAGCAAGGTGCTCGTGCATGTGCGGTGAAGAACGCTCGCTGGTTTAACATAGTGAAACGCAAACAAACGCGTGTGCCGGTCCGTGTGACGCGCCGTTGTTGTACGGCGCTTTTCACGTCCTCCAGCGGCTCTGCACGGCGCTGGCATCAGCTGGTGCGGTGCTTGGATGAACACGGCAGAAATGGCCTGCAGGGTGCAATGCAAGGGTGGTGGTTCATTGTCGCGAAAGGGCTAGATCCTGGCCGGCAGCGGCCGGCGCCATCCACGCAACGCTCAAGCCAAAATCATCATGTCTAAATTGTCCTCTCCAACATTGAGCACTTCACTGACACCGAGAGGAAAAACTAAAAGAAAAAAGCAATGTAGCGAAAAGCGGGGGGACTACTTACTGGGCGCTGCTGCCCCTCCCCGCCGCTTAACGCGCCCCGTCTTATCCAGGTGAGAGCCGCGACGCCAGCTAGTCGCGCTCGCGGAATTGATCGTACATTACTGCTACAGCGGGCCGCTCCCGTCATACTGCCGCACTTACTCGCTGACTCACATACGCCGGTCCGTGGCGGATCTTCATCAGCGTGGTCTTCGTACACGTCTTGAGGAAATTGACAGTTTTCTTCACGCCCATCGTTGACGTGTTGCGGCCGTTGATCTCAATGATCACGTCGCCCACGCAAATATGCCGTAGCAGCTCGCAGCATGGCTCCTGGCACACATCCGTCACGAGCGGGTAGGTGCCCTTGGCAAAACGCACCTCCTTCAGCTGCAAACCGATACTCCGGTTCTCTTTCCACTTGATAAGATAAGTCGTACTATCAGGAGTGTCCGCCATTGTCAGCTTGGGCTTTGGTCGGCCGCGCACTTGGATAGTCGTATTGACAGCATTAGGTGCGACTAGTGGAACTGTGAGCGCCTCCTCCTCCGTGAGCGCTGGCAGCTTCGTAACACCGCGGGCAGTCTTACCCTTCTTTTTGTATTTGGCCAAATTGGCGTGGAGAGAAGCCTTACTGGGCTTTGGCGCACTCGATACGTCCAACTTATCCTTAGGAGCTTCCTGCATCAGGATATCGCTGTCCACGCTGTCAATGTCACTCGAAATGTCTGGGTCGTTCGCAAACTCATCCGGCGAATCAGCTGAGTCTGCAAAGTCGTCTTTAGAGCTTTCGACAGCGCTCTCAATCGAAGATTTTACATTAATGGAAGATGAGCTTTCCTCATGAGATGAAGCAACATCGCTGCCGTGATGAGTTGTCTTTTGACGATCTGACTCCGGTTCGAGATCCCATGGGCTCGTGTTCTGATCACTGTCCGATGAGTTGCTTTCTGCAACTTCAGACTCGGTTTCTTCCACAACAATACCCACTTCCACATTTGCAAGCATGCCCACCTCAACGTCGAGGTCGGTATTATCTTCCGTTGAGTTGTCCACAGGTAGAGAAGGCAAAACAGGCTCCGCTTCTTCGGCAACGTCTACCTCATCAGCAAGCTCAGCTTCTTCAACCAGCTCGGCCTCTTCGGCTAGCTCCTCTTCTTCAACCAGTCCCGCTTCTTCAGCAAGTTCAGCATCTTCTATCACTTCCGCTTCGTCGACTGCTTCTTCTTCCTCGTCCACAGCAATAGGAGCCACTTGAATATCAGCGCTGGGTGACACAGGTACTGCTACATCCACGTCTTCATCGATCTCGATCACTGGCTCCGCCTTAATCGTCGGCGATGGCAAGTGCTCAGGCAAATCCCATGGCTCAGTTGGTGAAAGATGCGTCGGTTTGCTTAGTGGGGACAGTACTGGTTCCTCTTCATGCACAGGAATTGTTGCCTTGGGAAGTTGACGTTGCTCTTCACTACTGTTACGACTTCGCCTTCCATGCGTGTTCTCAAAAACATTTTCTTTTGGTGGCGATGCAGCAACCTCCTCCGACTCAGGTGGGGAGTGGGCAGCGGATGAGTTGTCTTCGACTTCTACAAGTGATGACACCGGATTACTTGCTTCATTGCCGAGATCAGTTGAAATGAATGGCGATATCGGAGAAGCCAACGGCGAACTACTAACTTTCGGTGAGCTACCAATATTTGGTGAAGTACTTGGGGAAACATCGAAGTTCGGGGAGATGTCAAGTTTTGCTGAGCTTCGTAAATTCGGAGATACACTGGCTTTGGGGGAAACTTCGTAATTGGTACTCGGGGTATCATCCACAACCTCGTGTTGCCTTGTGTTTGTGCGTTGGTCTGGCATTATTGGGGAGCTCGGAGGAGGTGTGCGCCCCCTCTCTGCGTGCCGGTTGTCATGGTGGTTATCCGACTCCAACCGGACCTGAGGAGACGGTGGCCGTGGAGGCGGAGTAGAGGAGCGCTTCACGGTTGGACTAGGTGTCCGATTGCGGTGAGGCGTTCTGCCCTCCGCTGGAGATGCCGATGAAAAGGGAGAGGTATCCACAGTGACGGAAGGCGTTCGGTTTCGTGACATGGACTCCTGCTGGCGACGCTGCTCTTCTTCACGCATTTGTTGTTCTCGCCTTTGTTGTTCTCGCATTTGTTGCTCTCGCATTTGTTGCTCTCGCATTTGTTGCTCACGCTGGTGTTGTTCTCGCATTTGCTGCTCACGCTGCTGTTGTTCTCGCATTTGCTGCTCACGCTGTTGTTGTTCTCGCATTTGCTGCTCACGTTGCTGTTGTTGTCGCTGCTGCTGCTCATGCTGTTGCTGTTGTTCACGCAATTGCTGGTCGCGAATTTGTTGCAGTTCACGCTTTTGCTCTTGCTCACGCATTTGCTGTTGCCGTTGCTGGAGTTGTTGCTGCAACTGTTGCTGTTGTCGCTGCTGCTGGTGCTGTTGTTCTCCTTGTTTTACAATCACAACTTGATCAGTCGGCTGTCTTCGCCTGAACACCAGCCGCACCGGCTTGTTCATCTGTTGAAGCCGACCAAAGAACGACTCGAACGTGTAGTCAGCCGAGCGGATGCCGTTCGCCGATACCAGCGTGTCGTTGACAGCAACAGCGCGTCGGACTACAGGATTAGCGCTCGGAGTTGACCGCGTCACAACAGGCAAGTTCGTGGAGCGGTCCTCACCGAAGAACAGACCGAGCGAGCCTGTCTCCCAGTACACTTGATACTCGTGCGGCCCGAGAGGCGAAGGGGAGGAGTGTCCCCCCGACCCGTTTGCCATCACCGCGTCTCGGGGCGACACCTGGTGATCTCTGCTGCTCGGCACGCGCCGATGCGCCTGCGACGCGGCCATGCGGTCGCCTCCCCCGTTCATCGCGTTGGGTCCTACCGACTGCGCCGGGTTGGGCGGGCCCATGGAGTCCTTGTTGGAGGGCGCGCGCCAGAACGCGCCCCTCGTGGCCTTGGGCGGTTTCTGGTCCTTCTGCGGCACCGAGTTGGCCCTCTGGAACTTGCCGGCGACGTCCCCCTCGTCGGCGCCGGGCGCGTTCTGCCTGGCGTACGGGCGCGCGTTGCTGACGGCGTTGGTGGAGCTGGAGCGCTGCACGCCGAAGAGCTGCGAGGCCTCGTCCTCGTCGGACGACGGCGTGCTGGCCGACAGGCGCTCGAAGCGCAGCAGCACGGGCTTCTTCATGGTGGCCAGGATCTTGAAGAAGTCGGAGAACGAGTGGTCCTTGGAGCGCACGACGTTGACGTACTTGAGGATGTCGCCCTGACTCACGGCGGGCGAGATGCACGACTCGGTGGCCTTGGACACGTAGGGGATGCCGTCCTTCTCGGACTCGAGGAAGATCACGCCCAGCACGCCACGCTCCCACAGCACCTCGTACTCGTTGTCGCCCAGCGGCGGCAGCTTGTCGCGGATCTTGTCGGCCCACGTGGCGCGGCGCATGATGCCGCCCGCGGGCGCGCCGCCGCCGCTCGGGGACGCGCCGCCCTGGCCGTGGCTCTTGCTGGAGAAGAGCGGCCCCCCGCGGAAGTTCTTGCGCGACATCTTCTTCATGGCCGACGCCGCGAGCGCCTTCGTGGTGGGCGCCTCCGTGTCCGCGCTCCGGTCCGCGGCGTTCGCTCTGGCGCTCAGGGCGAGGCCACGACCAGACGGCGTATTGCCCGCCGCGCTAAGTACGACGGGAGAAGAAGGCGCGGGCCTGTCTGTGCCCGCCACTGGGTCAGCTCGAAAGCGACGGGGGTCGGCAACCCGTTGCCCTGTTGCCTGTTGTTGTTGGCTCGCGCCGGCGACGGGTGCAGCCACCGCGCCTCGCTCGGCCGGAAACCATGGAAGAGATCCGGACTCCGACTGCAACGTTAAGCGGGGCGAAGTGATGGACGCGAGCGGGGCCACCGCCGTTTTTCGGACCAGTTAGGAAAACGCCGAGAGGGCAACAGGTCCGCCGTCGGCAGCGAACAACATGCACAGGCTGCTGCCGCTGCTGGCGGTGCTGCTGCGCATGGCGCGCGCCGAGAACTTCGCCCGCATGGCGGTGTCCGCGCGCATGGCGCAGCTCATCGGCAGCGGCGTCGAGTCGCCCAAGCTCAAGCTCAACACGACGCTGCCCGTCGAGGTGCAGTACCTGCTGACCGAGAAGGACCTGGCGTGGCGAGATCTGGGCGGCACGCTGCAGCGACTCGTGCTCTGGGACGAGGGCTACGTCGTCACCAGCAGCAACAAGACGCGCGAGGTCAAAGTACGCTGCGACCTCGCCATGGACGACGTGGTGGTGTCGCGAGACGAATTCCAGGGGCTGAAAAACTGTCCGTCGACCCCGTGCAATGATCCAGTGAGTGGGGCGAGAGTGCTGCGTGGCACTATTTGTGCGGACAGTCAGATCAGGCACGTGGCCAAATGTGCCGTCTTGGTGTCCGACAGCGAGGCGAACGCTGCGTCGGTTGACGTGGAAACGAGCCTGATCTGGGCAGAAGAAGGAAACAACACGGATATCCCAGTGCCGACCGTGTACCGCCACTCTTTGAAGACCTTTGCTATTACTTTGCAAACTCCTAGCAGTAGTGTGAGCTGTCCGCAGCAACTTTCGTTGGTTATCCCATGCACCATTGTAGACTCTACGGCTAACACGAGCGAGTGGTGCACACCACGCAAGTCTGGTATTGTGACAGGACTACTTCAGGATCTTGTTGATTATCGCCAAGGCCAAACCAATGGAAGTACCACGGGAACGTCTGGAATGCTGATTGCAATCGGTGTGGTGGCCGTCGCACTGGTCGTAGTGCTGTGTATAATTGGTTTTGTATTCGTTCGTCACTTACTTCGGCAGCGAAAGAATCCCAAAGCCAAACTTGAGCTCGTCGATAAATCTCCGCTGGAATATTGCGCACTCACCCCCGAAGGGGTGTTTTTCGTAGGATCAAGCGACAGCAATGGTGCGACTGGCTCCATGTCATCTGAATTCTCCGATCTTGAGGTCGAACTTGAAACAGAGGTCCGAAAAGGATACTCAAGTGCTTCGGGGACGTCTGAAGTCGACTATTCTGACGCGCTTGGTGCTTCACAAGTACTGTTGCTCTTCCAGAATGACCCTGTTGTCGTTGCGTTGCGTGTTCCGATCATTGATGTCAATGGCGACAAGATGATTTCTCGAGGCCGAGATAAATCCCCGAATGAGGTACTAGTTGGAACTCTTGGCTCGCGAGAAGTTGTTCTTAAAAGATTGCGCGTACCGAAGCGTAACGACACCAGCGCTGTTGAACGTCTCGCTCGTGAAATTCGCATGGCTGCCACACTGGAACACCCTAACATTGTAAACCTCGTAGGTATTGCCTGGAACTCATTCCAAAATTTAATGGCAATCTGGGAATACCACCGCAGTGGTGACTTGCGGCGAGCGTTGCGAAGCGGCAGAAAATCTCAGCACTGGACATGGACTCAGCAAAAACTACAGATAGCTATGGGGATTTTGCGAGGATTGTCGTTTCTTCATACACATGCACCACCGATCATACACGGTGCAATTGAACCACGCCATATTTTGCTGGATTCCGCTACAGGTGAACCGGCACTCTGTGGGCTGGGTCATTGTGCTGGTCGTACATCTACAAGTACTTCGGAACCCCAATTGACCCAAACCGGCGAGGGTAACATCTGGAAAAGCCCAGAGGTACTCGCAGAATGCAACTTTTCTGAGCAGTCAGACATTTATTCGTTCGGTGTTGTGCTGGTAGCACTAGATACGGGAAAGCTGCTGACAGATGTAGCAAGTCCTGACTTATTGGAGCTGCTAACACCTGTGTGCCCTGAGTTCATTCGCGAGATAGCTAAAAACTGTCTCCACACCGACCCAAACGCACGCCCTACTTCCCGAGACCTATTGCACCACCTTGAAGAAATTTCTGGTATGAGCAGTCATTGGCCTTCGTGCGAATACCCGAAGCGCGACAAAAGTGGACTACGAATTGATTATGAAGAAGATCAAATTGTCCGGGCATTGTTTTGCCTTTAGTGAACTGTACTATTTTCAAGAACAGGAGATAATAATTGTTGCCCTCGAGCTCGTGACCAGCATCGGTGGCGTCGCTGCAGTAACGGGGTTGCCCACATTAATATCTCGCTCAGCTCGTGACTCCTGGTTATAAGGTGTACTTGTAGACAAAACAACTACTAATAGATTTGTAGTAATCGGTAAAGTGAATTTATGGTATTAGTCGTGCGTTCATTACCTCCTTGCTTGAGCCTTTCAAGGTTCGTATGTGGCGCCCCCAAAAGTCTTACGACCGACAAACGGACCTAATCCTCACATCCGACGTGGAAAAGCAAGTTCAATCACGAATGAGAGCAAGTTTCTGATGCTAGGCAAACGAATGACTTGCAAAATACTGTATGTCTCCATCTATCTCAACGAATGTCTCCTTCGACGGAAACGCTCTACAAGTCTGAAAAAAACTGCTCGTTAGCCGTAGGAAACGCCCGGCGACCACCAGCCGCACCGCCCATGTCCGAATCATCGCTGTCGCTGTCGCTATCTGCATCCTGCATTTCGGTGTCCATAGGCAAACCGGCAGGGGCCTTCTCCTCATCGTCGTCTACTTCAGCATCCTCTCCATCGTCCTCCTCAAAGAGATAGCCGACATCCCAGAAGTGCACCTTGTTAGTGTGCGATACGCTGCCAATGATCTTTCTGTCGTGTGAGAACTTAAGGTTTTCCACAGGGAAGTCTTCGTGGTCGCCGATTAGCCCCAGGAGCTTGTTCGGGTGCAATTGCACCACCCTGTTCGTCAATTCAATAATTATCATGTCAGCGGAATTTAAGAAATACAAACCTAACATAACTTGATGAACATACCGAACGATGCCATCACTTGAGCCTGTGAGAACAGTGTCCTCATCAACCTTCAGAAGAGCTTCAACGGAGTCGGGGTGGCCGGGGAATCGGTCCGACATGTCTCCCCAGGTTCCCCAGCTGAAAATTACCAGAACGCCGTCTTGCGAGCCGCACACAATTTTGCGACCATTCTTGATCACAGCCACCGATAGTAACTCGTCATCTAGTTCATCACTCTTGCCTGCCAAAACGTTCTTGCGGAGATCGTACGCAGAAAGACGTCCATCACCGCTCGTAGCCAGCAAATGGTCTTGTGCGGGGTTTGTCGCGAAGCCAGAAATGTAGTCCTGCCAGCAAAACCGTCAATCGTCAACCAAACACAAACACGCAGCCTGCGGGTCACTGAAAGCTTACCGTGTGTTCCTTAAACTCCGACAGACACCGGTGCTGTCGTGTGTCCCAGATCTTGATGCAGCCCTGGTCGTCACCGCTTGCAAACACGTTCGCCGACAGCTCATGCAGACGGTTCACCGGGTGTCTGAAGGAGAAACACCTTTTGTCAGTCATGCATTTTACTTTAGACACACCAACTGCAACGTACTCGTGCGCACGCATCTCCGCCCACGTCGGGTTTCCAAGCGTGTCGAACGCGCGGATGGACTTGTCCGCCGACGCAGTGTAGAGAGCTACTCACAACGCAGCAACAACCAAGCACCGTCAGCATCTCAGTCAACCCACCTCCCTCTCCACCTCTTGCGACGCACTCTGTCCATCGGGAGCGAAAAGCAGCGCGCGCACCGCCTCCTGGTGGTTCTTGAGCTCCAGCACCTTCGCGTTCGCCTCCTCCGAGTACTTGTAGCTGTCCAAGGCGCCAACCGTCAGTCCCAGCACCTCCAGCACCGAAGTATCAACAGCTCGCGCCGCGCTTACACTTGCACGACGCCGTCGATGGAGCCGACGGCCACGATGTTGGCCAGCGGATGGAAGTCGATGTCGAACACCTGACTGTCGCAGTAGATCTCGTCGGGCGTGTGGTCGTCCAGGTCTCCCATGCTGCTGTGCCGGTCGGTCGATGCTGCTGCCAAACGCTTTTGACTGGCCCAAGCGTTTTCACGATTATTGTCAGAAATTCAAGATAGTCAACGGGAATTTAAGGGTTGAAGCGCAAAATTTGCGTTAAATATGAAAAATCGGAGCGGTGGTGCTGAGCTGCGGTGCTGCAGGCTAAGCGTCTAGATAGCTAGCTACGTCTCGGTCCAAGAGGCAACTCGCCGCTGTGGGGGTCGTTTATAGGTAGTCGGAGAACACCAGGTGCTCGTCGACGTGGGACACGACTGGGTTCCTCTGGCTGGCCAGCTCCCGCGAAATGGACGCGAACTTGGCCTTGATGTGCTGCTTGGGCACGTCGAAGCGCTTGCGGCTGCGAGCGATCTTCGCTCGGTTCACTTCCACGATGATGCTCTGCGGGAGGCTGGGCAGAGCTGAAGAAGCAGGGGACGGCACGGAAGCTGCACTGGCAAGCTTCTCGGGTTTGCTGCCGTCTGCGATGATCATGCTGCCGGAAGGCCCGTTGCGAACCAACCAGTCCATCTCCGGCGCAGGGATCTTGTGCAGCGCCTTACGGCCCGAGGCCTTTTCCTTCAGCGTGTCCATGAGCACAGTCACGTTGACACGGAACTCGCGCAGAAGCAGCTCCGGAGCTGGAACGTACTTGGACCGGTTATCGCGCTTAAGGTTTGAGTGGCCACCCTTGCCGATCACCTTCACTAACTTGTCCAGCTGCGCCATACCGGCGTCACCAAGATCCACGCGGTTGCGGTGGTGGCGGCGCTGCTGACGTTCCTTGGCGCTGCGCTTCACAGCGACAACGTAGTCCTCGTTGAAAAACTCGAACATCACATTTGCCGTCTGCTTCGGGTTTCCAACAGCGAGCGACTCAGCAATCGCAGCCGACTGCTTGGTGCAGGGACGCAAGAAGCGCTCCAACTCCGCGCGCAGCTCGCGCTCGAAGTGAAGCTGACCTGGGGTAATAGCGCCGGTCGCACGGCGCTTTAAAACCGCTGATACAGGGCCAGCATTTCCCACGACACTGGCAACGAGGCTGAACTTGCCAGCCGCCACTTTCCGATCACATATTGCTGTGCGGCGGACGCTCTCCAGGACGGCCTTCTCGCCGAAAAGACTGGCGAGCGAGGTCTCCCACAGCAGCCGCTGCAGTCTGGTCAGGTTGTAGCGGTCCAGGATCGTCCTGGCGTGGAAGAACCAGTAGTCCCTCGAAGGCGAGCCGACATTCCTGGCCTCCTCGAGGGCGCTGGGCGACCTGCTGCCGTCGTTCCTCTCGTCCTGCGCCTTCCGCCAGGCGTAGAAGCTGCGCCACTTCTCGGACGAGAAGTCGAAGCTCTGCGCGAACTTGGAGACCGTGCGGAACGCGTAGCCGCTGATAGCCACGCGGCCGGCGTAGAAGAGCTTTACCATGTCGGAGCTGGAGGCCTTGCCCGAGTAGATCCACAGGAAGTCGTCCATCGAGATGGTGACCTCGCACGTGGGGCGCACGTCGTCTGCGCGCGCGTTCTTGCGCGTGGCCACCTGCCGCTCGTCGCTGATCTCCACGGCGTACGTGGTGCTGGGCTCGGCGTCACACTCGCCCTTAAACTTGAACAGGATCGTGCCGCCGAAGCTGGTGCTGGGCTTGACGCTGAACTTGAGGAACTCCATGACCTCGTCGATCTCGCGCTCCTTCTGCGGCTCGGGCGCGGCCGGCGCGGGGACCATCTCCGTCGCCAGCGCGCGCTGCTGATCGTTGGTCGCCGTCGCCATCTCCGCTGCGGATCGCGCTGCCTGCTGCCCGTTGGAACGCCGGACACCTGCGCGCTGCGAGAGCTAAACAACAATAGGCCGGCCGCTCCCCACCCAACATTTGGGCCTAGCGTCCTAGGGCTAGGCCTTGCGTGTGATTGGCTGGGGACAGCGGCTGGTGTGCGCCACACAGGCTTGCGCACGTGGAGCGCGGTTGAAGCTGGCATTCGACCCCGCGCCGCCGACGCCGCAGAAAACAGCTATTTTAGCGCGCTCGACCCGGCTGGAACCGCTATTGCTGGCGCGGAGTCGCCGGCTCAGATCGTTGCGAAAGGTCAACTCGAAGCTGAAGTTTCGTTTAACGCCCGATTAAGTACGAGAGAGAACTTTAGAATGCGCGGATGATTGGCTGAAACGCGAACCAATCGGAAAGACGTGAAACCAGGTTCCGACGTAAAACCGACGTGAAACATCGGCGAGGATCGATGCGAGTTGTCCTCAACGACGCTACTCCAGCGGCTCGGTGGACGACAAGTTCCTGGTCGATGGCACCGACAGCTAGTGCTTTGATGTGTTTTGCAATCGCTTCAAAGCAAAATACATTGATATTGGATTATAGAGGCGTGGCAGCTCGAGTGGCACCTCTACAACTTTGTATAAGGTCCAAACGATCGAGAATCGGACGCTAACGCAGAGCACACTCCAATGTTTGCATTGATTACTCGTTCATCGCAAAGCTTCTCCAGCGAAGAAGTAGTAGAAGAAGAAGTCTATGCAGCTCGTTCACTTCGGTGTACCGTTACGGTACCTGGAACATCCAGGCGCTGCAACCACTGCAACGGCGCCAGCCACAATCCGTTATCCAGCATGTCCGCAAGTACTGGGAGTCGCCGCGTGCGACTCGCTCGTTTCTCTTGTAAAGCCGTCAGTACATGGCTCCGCCTGTACCCGCCGCGCGCAGCGGCAGTTCGCAATTTGAAACGCACTGCCGACACCCGGAACAAGCATGAAGAGTCCAGCAGGCGAGGTGATCTACCATCGCTACCCGAGCACAGACTTCGATCCAGCCGAAAAGCCCATTCCGGTCGCCGTCGCAGTAGATGGCAACGGCACGGACGATGAGGACGCCAGCGTCCGACCGAGCAGCGCTTTGCCTCTCTCGCCGTCTCCTCCTAGTCGCTGCAGGACGTTCTGCGCCTGCTTGGGCCGGCTGCTCGTGTTCCACACGCTCAACGCAGTTTTGGGCATTGGCGGCGCGATTCTCGTGCTGGTGCTGGTCCCTCTCAGTGTGGGGCTCGTCCCGCTGTTTGGAGTGGGAATCGTGCTCTTCCAGCTCTCAGCCGCCGTCGTGGAGTTGCTGGCGAGAATGGACGTCCACCTCGCGAACGCTGTGTCAAGACGAGAGCCGAAGCTGCAAAAGGCGTTCGGGATCCAGGGCGGTCTGTCGACGAACAACGGATGCAGCAATTGGTGCCAGCGACTGTTCTTCTTGTCGCCAAAGATGCTGCTAGTGATGCTGTACTTCGCCACGATCAAGTTAGTGGTGGGCACGCTGAGCCTTATTGCTGTAGGCTGGGGCCTCGTGCTGCCTGTGGAGGCACTGTGCAGCGGCGGCCGTGCTGATGTCATCGGGTGGATTAACTACCACGACCATCCTTCTGCCTACGTTGGTGCCGTCGTAGGTTGCTGGGCATTCGGTGTAGCCTCCATCGCATTGATCCCCAAGCCATCTGTAGCGCTGTCAACGTGGGCTTGCGCTGAACGAGAAGATGTGGATCAACCACTCACGCCGAGTGTTCCTCGCGATGGAGCTGACCTCGAGACTGTTGTCATCCGAACGCCCACGTCCGAAGCGAAGACTGTTGTGTACTAAGTGTATGATCCTGTCCATAGCATTTGTGAGCAACGCCTTCACCCAATGTCCACTTTCAATTCACTTCTTCTTGCCGTGAGTCCATCCGTTTTGAATGGGTACTCGCTTCATCTCGGTTGTGTCTTGAGCTTCTGGCTCTAGCTGGCGCCTACAGGCTGCAGTCTCATTGCGTCCATCTGCCTAACAACGATGGTCATAACTGATCCTTCAGCCCTGCCCTCTCACGAAGAGCACTCAAGAACCCAGCACTTCGACTACAGCACAGTTGAAGCAGAGACTGTTTCTACGGGGCCTTGCTGCCGACCATTAGTGCGTCGACTCTTTGAGCTGCTTGAATTCCACACGATTAACGCGGCGCTGGGTCTTGGCGGCGGGATTTTATCATGGGTTCTGCTGCCCTTAAGCGTGGTTTTTCAAAAAAAATATAAAATAAATGTATTTCAAAATATTAAGCAAACTTATAAATATATCTATATATTTCGTTATAATGACTTAAATATTAACGAAACTATATCTAGAAAAAATTAGAATATAAATCATTAATATTAAATCAAAATGTAAGTAAAATTTACCTATTAAATTAGAATATAAATAAAATTTATTGTTATTTTTAAATAATTGTTTTCAATTTTTCTTTTCTCTCTGTGGCCTCGGCCTCTGGTATCATCTTGATTCGTCTTGTACGACTGGATATTAGGTTGGTAGTCGACAGTCTCAACACAACCTGAAACTACACAAGCGTATGCAAAGCCGAGAAAACCTCTCATCGTCGTCCTGGTTCACTTCAACTCAACAGATTCCCGCACGGATCGTGTTTTACTTTGCTGGCTCCAAGTTTCTTGTTGGTGCGCTGAGCGGAGCAGCGGCAGCATGGACAGTTGAGCAGCCTCTGTTGGCTGTCTTCAGTGGCGGGTACAACGATTCGCTTAGGATCACAACATTGTACGATGATCCCATTCTGTACGTGGCCCTTTTAGTTGGGTGCTGGTCTGTTGGCGTGATTTGCACATTTCTAGTTCCAAAAGTGTCGGTTCCTCTTACTGCTTGGGCCTGTTGCGATGTTGACGGAGAGGACGAAGTCATGGAGAGCGGTTCTGACTCTGGCAATGTTGAGGGTGAAGGCACCATCGCCTGAAACATTGCTCGGTGCCAGCAGTGGTGTCGCTTGCTGTGAATGAATGACAAGCCAGTGCATGCATTAGATGGAGGTGACTATGGGTCCACCTGCGTGCTCAATAAATGAGTGACTGACAGCTACATGGCCTTCCAGTCCGCAGTTCTTTTACATGTCTGCACGTACGTGATGACATTTTAGGGACTATTGGTGGCATCGTTTCTGTTGTGGCAGTGTTTGTGACCTCTGCATTAGATGGCTATGTTGTTGCTTGTGGCATTCGCTATATCTCAAGCCCGATGAGTGTACACAACGATTTTAAATCGCAGAATCGAAGTCGTTAGTGCTTATTCCCCAAGCTCGCACGACTGTTCTCTTTATTTTGGCATTTTTCAAGGTTATGGTCGGCTAAATAATGAGCTCTGGGGTCATCCGGGTCTCAGGGTTCCGTGAAATATTATTTATATGGATTTTCTCCTCTAATGCGAATAAATACCTGCAGCAACATCTCCAACATCAGAGGTGACAGTCGGTTCCGTTCATTTCGCATAATCATGGGGGCCATGCTGAACAGCCATTCCACCTTGTTAGACGTAGGTGGTATGGCTGACAGCATCACATACGCACTTGTTTCCGCGTGCACCTTTCTGCGTTTCAGAATTCTGTCGGCGAAGCCGATCTTGGTCGGGTCCTCTTCCGGGCTCCTGCTCCTGCTGATCATCTCCTTTTCTGCCCGCGACAAGTCGCTTTCATGTCCTCCAAGGACCTTTACTACAGTACACCAGATTCAAAATCTGGTGAGTGCACGATGTCTGCTGTGGTGCTAAAAAATAAATACATATTTGAAAAAATCAATGTGAGCTAATAGCAATTTAAAAAAAAAGAACAAACACTTACCGAGATAGCTCGTGAAACTTGGCTTGATCTCAAGCAGCCCGTCAAGGAGGCCGCGGGCGTCCAGAAGATTTAGGACCTCCGATTGTAGTTTGTTTTGAGATCGACTCGACGTCGCTCATTTCGTTCAGCAGAGCTTTTAGCCTGCGGTTGGCGGCGGGCGACGGCATCAGCTCGACAAGCTCTTCATCATCCGCGTTAATAAACTCGCGCAGCTCAAAGTAGCGTGCTAGCATCGCATAGGTCGACCACCAGCGCGTTTGCTGACGTAGTTTAGGGCGGAGAGGCGTCTTCAGTCTTGATAAAAAATTGAAATTAATAATTTTTAAATTATAAAAACAATAATGGATAACTTACTTCAATTTGGCCGCTTGGGTCAGTGTCCTCAGGCGCTTCATCAGTGACTGGACTTGCTCGAGGTCCTTTTCGTGTGGGTCCAGTATGTCCGGACTGCGAGATTCAAACGACGGCTAGCGCAGCCAACAAGCGGCACGCCCATGAGGCGAGCAAGCCGCATATTGACAGCACAGTTGTCGCAAAGCAAAAATATGCAGTTAGACAGTTCTTTACCAAAAATTGGCAGGAATGCTGATAATGCTGCCATATGGGACTCAGCATCAAACCGCCCGGTTGCATCAATGATGATCGGTGCCAAAAATAGCAGAGGGTACCTGGGGCCGGCGCGCGTCTCGTAGCAGCCGAAGACGGCGAGGTAGTGCTCGGACCCGTGTGTCCACCCGTCCAGCATCAGCCCGAACCTGTCGGGCATTTCGTTGCCCACGTGCTCCTCGACCGCCTTCGTGAGGCACTCCATGTTCTCTCGCAGAGTCTTGGTCGAAACTGGGGGCAGTTTAGTGTATCTAACACAAATTGTGAAAATTATTTAATTAATAAAAGAAAACTGGGTCAAATTATAGCCAATACAAACCTGCAAGTAGACTCCATTTCAACGTATGAGAGTGGGAGGTTACCGTTCACGACCCACTCCAGCCAGGCGTACCTCGTCGACGCCTTCTGGCGGACCCATGAGAGGAGGGTGCCCGTTGCGGCGGTGCTGGCATCCTTCATCTCTTGCTGGTAGCGAGGGTGGTCAGTGCGCACGTGGGACACCAAATTGGTGTACCCCGTTTTGGGGACGTGCTTGCGCGTCTTGCCGCAGGCCTTGCACACCTGGAGACCAGTAGGATCCCCGTCTTCCGTTAGGTAGGGCTCAAAGAAGAACGAAGCGATTTGCTTGGGAGAGAACTTGCTCTAAGAGCGCTGGGAAGCATTAGAGAGACGTCGGACATGGCCAGGTAGCAAGAGATGGATCGTTTGAGAAGTATGCGAAATTGCAAGCGAGCTCGAGTCGGCTAGACCAATTTGCAAGGAGCTCAGAGCCAACGAAAATCTTTTGCTGTCGGTCAATGCCGGCAATAAATTTCAGGTAGGTTTACATAAAATCCATAAATAAATTTTCAGACGGTAGCCAAATTCGTAAATAAATTATTATCCGAGATTTTAAAAATATAATTTTAGTAAATATATTTTTGCGGATCCCTGGTGGGTCTAGTGGGGTTACTGGTGATATTCCATTCAGGATAAGTTTCATTTCACGATAATCCTATCGTGTACCGTATCATGGTCTTGTGTACCATGATAAGTGATTAATATGCGACTCGCTAGATCTCATGTATTGCAGTATGTTCTGTCTGATTGGACTCTTACGTATTCTACAAGAATCACGGAGCCGCTAGGTTCGGGTAGCCCCAAATTCAGGCAATTGTGCCGTAACTTAGCGCTGTTTGCTAGTTTTTTTAATGAAAGGAATTGTTGGCCAACATCAAGGTGCCAACGTCAAGGTTGCGTTAGTTTAAGGAGACTTTTGCTACACTGGCTGGTGTAGGAACATGCAGATTGCAAGACTAGTTTGAACGTAGATCCGAGATGACTGAACGGATGCTGAAGCTGTCGAATTTAATAGGGAAATCAATCACTGACGCAAATAAACCTTGAAGGACAAAGTATCTTCTTCATTTAGCACTAGCACACGCTTTGCTATTCTTCTCAATCATCCTAGTGACTTACTGGGTCTTTTAGCAACCAAATTTGTTCCTGTATACTATTTTAACCTGCCTTCTCATGCTTCTCACCCATGCCCTATATGGTTGGACACTGCGCTGCTTGGATAACACCTTTGCTTTGTGTAAGAGGCTGGGCAATGCTTGGCTAAAGCTGCAGGTTAGTCATCGTGGCGGTAGCTATTCTATCGAGCGACTGTTTGCATTTGAGGAGTACACCCGAAAAGCCTCGTTATTTCGCGTAGTTGGTGTATGTCTAGTAACCCCGGCACCGATGATGGTATTGGTTATGGGTCAGGAGCTTTTACCTTTGGAAAAAACCAGTGCCGGATGGAGACTAAATTACGCTTTTTGGATTCGGCTTGCTCTTTTGGGAGCGGTGATAGCTCATACTACCGTAGTGCAAGCCCACCACCTTGTCGATCAAGTCAATCTTTCGAAGTGGCAACGACTATTAGTAGCCTCTGCAGTCGGCATTTCTTTTTCTCTCTTCACAATGTGGATAGCATCGGCTTCCGTATTCCTCTTCCGTTTATCGTAATTTCAGGCGTTCCTCTCTTTTACACGCTACTTATATTATCCCTCGGTGCTGGTATTGGCTCACGCTTCTTTCAGGATGTGGCGGCTGATACGTTAGCTACATTGGAACACAAGTGTTAATGGCTGCTACATACCCTTGCTACCAAAGGATTTTTGTGCTTTCCGTAAATACATCGTATGAGCTTCCTGTAATTATGCTTTTGCCCCTTATCAAGTTGATCATGAAGTATTTACTGCCCATTACAACTGCTCACATGGAAGATTTAATGCCGGAAGCTGTGATCTTCACGGCTGATTCCTTAATGCCTTGGAAGATTTAATGCCGGAAGCTGTGATCTTCACGGCTGATTCCTTAATGCCTTGTATCTTGCAACATGCATGCAAAAATCAAATTCACTCATCTTAATTGTTACAGTTGTAATACTGGACTGGGGTCAAACAGCAGTTGGACTATTCAATCTCTACTGCGGTACAGCGCTTAAACGGAAGCAAGCTCACGCGATTATCGATGTCTGCATCGAAGCAATATTGCTTTCTTCAGTTTTGTTAATGTGCAGGGATCCAGAGATATTTCAAAAGCAAGTGCGAACTCGACTTAAGGTTCGCTCTGCTCTCGAATATCATCTCGCAGAATCGACTATAGCGCTTATTCATTCACTCAGCCAGATTTCAACAACCGAGCACAAGAAAACAAAAAGTAGAAGTTTATTGGTTTACATCCGAAGTCGCAAGGGTTTGTTTCGACCAGCATCCGTTGGTGAGCTCCATTATTTGAAGAGAAAACTCGTATATTGATTCACCCGCAGCTTCCGCCACTCATAGTCACGACAGTGCAACACTCAAAACAGACAGTCACGGAAGCATCAAATATTCGAAGTCACTGAAAGCCCACTAATAACTGCCATTTACAAGAAACTCTGGAGACTCTTTTTACGACCGAGTGTCTCGTGCTCACAGAGTATTTATAATCTCTTATTCCAGTTTTGTATGGCTGCTACGTCTTTGGGATCGTGCGCCTCCAAAACGCACAATATCACATCGATATGGAAGGTGTGACGACTGAAAATGTGAATTTTACTGTTCAGAGTGTGTTTATTTTCGCACTACTAGAAATATTGTCATTCATAGTACTTACATCGGTGATGCTGCGCAGCTGTGGCTTAAATGCATTATATCAGCTTGCATTTGTGCTTGAATCACAAATGGTTCTGATCCAAGACAAGCTGACGACCTGGCACTAGTTACCATGGCATTTCGTGTTATCCATTTCGGTAAGTATGCATGCCATGATACTACACCCTGTCTCTAAACACTAACTACGGTAGCTTACAATGGTAGGCGTAAATTCTACTTTCCAATTCGCGTGGCTTCACAACAAGTCTTTATCAATAAATTAATAGGAATACCAAATGGAAATGACAGCACATTTTTTGTGCTGTCATTTCCGTTTGGTTTATTTAGGAATGCAACTTCGGAGGATTTCTTCTTTTTTGCTATAAAGCTTACGGTGCAATTAGTACAGTACGAGGAAATCCTAATTCTTAGAATCTACTGCTGAACCGCACTTTTCCCACTGTGACCCACTATATAGCTTCACAATGAGTGCAGTTTCACAAAACAGTGGTTTATACATTAAGGATACCCACTCCTGCATTTTCATCGTCGTCAAGCCGACACAGTTTCTGAACGTTGTGTTTGATTTTAAAACTAGATGAAACCAATGCTCCGTGATCTAGGACAGCGCAAAATTGAAAAGAAATTCGACGAAGCAAAATCAGAAAATGATGTGTAAAACCACTTGGCTAAACTATTATGTACTTCGACGTATTTGGTTAGCCGAAAGATGCAATGCATAATACAATATTTAGATCCAGTTTGCTAGTCGTCGTCGATGTTGATGAAGCTTTAGGCCGTCGTAGTAGCCGATTCAGTATCTTGGGTCGGATTTTTGCTCGCAGTTTTGCCTTTCTTGAGTCTTCGACTCCCCGAGAACAAGAGAAGTCAAATGAACAGACATTGCTGCCACCACCACGAGTCCAATCATTCCCAAAATCCAAAGCGAGGTCATCGCAACGATGTACTTGACAGGAGTATCGCGAAATGAAATCCAGTTGGTAAGGAATAGTGCGTGATCACTGTCAAGAGTGCTAGGAATGGTAGGATTGCAGTAAGGAAAATGATGGCCGCACTCATCACTCCACTGACCGTCTTCACGAGAAGGAAGTATCCGATGACAATCCACGTGTGGGGAGTTATCGCGAATACGGGTAGATGCTGATCGTCGTCGCCGCTTTTCTTTAGGTCGAATCGCTGGGAGCACTCCTCAGGTTGGCGAACTGCTTGCTCAACTAAGTTTGACGGTATTGCGAAGGTAGCATAGTTACCGAGACGAACTTCCTCTCGAACGCTCGCCCTCACCGTAGGAACAGAGCAACTAAAGAGAACCCACCTAATACAGCCGGCAGCAAGAAGAACGTACGGCCCATAGAGTGTATAGGGATTAGTCAATGAGACCATGAATATGGCCAGATATACAATGAAGAGCGCGCACTTGCCAAATCACTTGACGAACGATAAACGATCAGGAATATTGTCCATCCAATTAAACGGGATGTACGCAATGATCATCAACGCAGACCCCACGGACCAGCACATATTCAGCAAAGCCCCAATGTACAAGACGCTCGCTGCAACTGTAGCCACCAGTGGATTCAACAGGTGGAAGACAAATAGCGTGCCACCTTGCTTCAGCACCGTCTTCACATCACAGCTGACCTTGCAGAATCCATTTCGCCTTTCATCTGTGAGCTTTGCTTGTAGATCCCGTCCATTCTATCGGCAATAGGGCAGTTTGGTAGTGCTGGGCTTCATGTGTTAGTGTTTAAACAGTGACTGGCCGTCCGAATGTATCGTTTACTCGAATATTCAAAGGTGAGCCTTGAGAAGGAACTCGTGCACTCACAGATACAGGGGCAAGTACAGATGTAGCAATTAAAACGTAGCTATCAGAATGGATGTTTTTTCCAATTGAATGACAGCAACTTGCGCTTGATTCTTAACCCACCATGGCATTTCGAGATTCGCTTGATCGGATACAAACAATTTCTGTGGTGGCAACTTAGCAAGTTCATCAGACTATGAAAACCACGCATTACATATAGCTCTTGGAATGCATCCAGACCTGCGACTAAAACAAAACGCAGCATTGAGATGTCATATATCAACACAATAAGCTGTTGCTGTTCCGGATTCCTTCATTCGCATATTTCAACCTCACCAAAGACCGAAAGACCGTCGGGCAAGCGTACTCTAAAACACAAACTCCAGGCGAGAAAATGCATCTTAAATTTTTACAGTAGCGAAAAATGACCTCTGTAACCTGGAAAACATGGAGTGAGCAAGGCTGTCCAGCCATACTGCTTTAGGGTTTCCAATGCACTGCACTTAGTTATAATGTCGAATGTGTACACCACCTTAGGACCAAGCATTATCTATTTTGCCTGCTGTACTGGGTGGAACCTATTCATTATC
This sequence comes from Phytophthora taxon juncus, assembly GCA_033558005.1. Classification (NCBI taxonomy): domain Eukaryota; phylum Oomycota; class Peronosporomycetes; order Peronosporales; family Peronosporaceae; genus Phytophthora; species Phytophthora taxon juncus. Next base: position 1,261,983 of record JAUCEE010000017.1, read on the forward strand.
CCAGCCTATTTGGTAAGGGCCGTGGTCCGGAAAGACACTCGGCTAGCCAACTTTGCTGCTTTCGCTGTTCCGTTGAAGTTAGTGGAACAATATGCTCTTCAGCCAGAGGAGTCCCAGCGATTTAACCTCACGTAAAGCGGCGGCGACGACGAAAATCTACCCAAATTCGCGATGACTCCCCACTACAAGCTACCCGTATTCGCGATGAAACCCCACACGTGGATTGTCATCGGATACTTCCTTCTCGTGAAGACGGTCAGTGGAGTGATGAGTGCGGCCATCATTTTCCTTACTGCCATCCTGCCATTCCTAGCACTCTTCGACAGTGATCACGCACTGTTCATTACCAACTGGATTTCAACCACGATACCCCTGTCGTGTACATCGTTGTGATGACCTCACTGTGGATTTTTTTGGGAATGATTGGACTCGTGGTGGTGGCAGCAATGTCTGTTCATTTGACTTCTCTTGTTCTTGGTGAGTCGAAGGCTCAAGAAAGGCAAAACTGCGAGCAGAATCCGACCCAAGATGTTGAAGCAGCTATGATGCCAGTCGATTCACTTGAATCTCTTATAACGTCGGAGACTAATAATACTGTGACAGCTGCTTGAAAACGCTGCCAAATCTAGTTGATTGAATATTTGTGTTGTGCATGCAGGATTAATCTTAATATACGGAGTTTAACCACTCATGAATTTTCTTCATTGTTCGCACTGTCCTAGAAATCGTCTGCACCAAGGATTGAGTCCATCAAGTTTTCTTCTTCGTTGCTCAGTACGGACGGTCGGCTTTGAGGACTCGCACTGTTAGTTATTTCCTCGTACAGCGGTGTGCATTGCAAGCGTCCTATACCCACTGGTGCACTACTAAGCAAGCGCCTCGACGAAAACTCTCCCAGTCCGCCAAATGTCACGGGTGGTAAGTCGGAGCACCCAATCGCTGCGGGCGCCGATGCTTCGGCAGCAGTTGCATGCACTGTTTGGGGACGTTCACCACCTCCAGACCCTCCCACGCCATCGACAAAACTCTTTTCTAGCTCTTTGAGAGTCACGGGCTTAACACCTTGCAGACGAGCTAGCACGAAATCGCGACCAAGAAGTCGCTGAGCACTCAGCGCAACATCGGCGGCGGAACGACGAACACGAGCGCTGCTGTGAGTTAGCCCTTTGCTAACCGTTTCAAGCACACGAGATGCTCCCAGTCCGTCTGCCTGGAATCCGAATTCTGGCACAAGGAGGCGGAGTAGATGCATTTGGACCTGCGGATCACAAGAATTGTTGCCGTCTCCACCAAATAGGCACGAAAGCACATATCGAAGTGGGTGGCGAGCGTTCGGTAATCGCGCCAACTTAAGAACACCGCGACATGCAGCACGAGTCGTTCTAGTGTTGGGTTTCTGCATTACTGCAAGCAAGCGCAAAAGGGTCAACAACGTGACTTCACGTATGTCGGCCTCCCGCCACTCAATTCGAGGACCGTAAACTTTCACTAGAGTAGCGAATGTGTCCAAAGCAGTGTTCACCACAGGTGCAATGCTGTCCCCTAGCGCTCGATGTAGTAATGCGCAATAAGCCACAAAAGTGCTTTGGACAGCACCTCCAAACGCTGGTCGGGTGTCACGCAGGTCTGACTTCGCTTCAGTCATGGCTTTTTCAACATCTAGCAGTGCCTCCTTTCGATCACTCCACGTCTTACTCGAAAGTTTGCGCCAGCAAACGGGACCAACAACATTTTGCGCGGTCTGTAGCGATGCCTCAAGAAGGGCAATACTCGACTGAGCATCTTCTTGCGGGACATCGACAAGCTCTGCAGGAGGAAAGGCAGCCTCGTCATCAACCTGCTCTTCTGCTTGGTTTGTAGGAGCACTACCGACCCTAGCTCCTGCACTTGAGGTGGCTAATTGTTGCTGCTCTCGGGCAGCAATCACTTCTTCGACCCGACGAGTAATTACTCGAAGCATTTCCGGTTTTATCGCACCAGCACGAGCAAGCTGAGCATGCCAAGTCGTAGAATTGCACGCTCGTGTTTGAAGGTCTGCCAGAAGCTCAGCTGCAGCCTTTCGGGTCTTCTCTTCGGCAATTTTCAGACCTGGTACAACGAACGCTAGAACTGTTTCCACAGTGAGTTGCTGTTGCTGTGGTACAGGTTCGATTGAGTTTACAAGACCAAGTTCCTGCATCAGACGACGCAGTGTTTCAAGCTGTCGGCGTGGTGATACCTCGCGGCCACTTAAATGCAGCAACAAATGAGGTAGAGCACGCAGGGAGCGCACACGAGCAATCCGAATCAAAGCTTGTGTGGATTCACGCTGCGTCCGCTTGTTAGAGTCTCCCAGCTTTCGTACTAGTGCACCTATTAAAGATGACAACTGGGTGTTGAGAACTACTGCGCTTTTCGATTCAGTGTGGGCAAATGCACACTCGTCCGGAAGTACACGTGCAAATTCCTTGAGCACAGCACGGAAACACTCAAGCGCACAGAACATAACAGGAGCCACGCGATCTTCCACACCGCATTGCACTGCTGCTAGCGAAGCACACAGGAGCCGTTGTCGTGTCACAGGATCAATCGTTGACACGTCAGCCTTCTTTACTGCGAGCTTGATAGCATCAAAACCATCCTGCCGGTCACCCCAAGGATCCGCTGCCAGCAAAGTCACAATCCGCTCACCAAACGCACGCGTAATCAGAGCACCAGTGTCCAGCGTGTCAGGGTCTTCTTCGTTATCGTCTTTAATCACTGAAGGAATTTCACCTTCAGTCGTATTGCCATCGGATGACACTTCCACTCCGTCGTCTTGCGGACAGACTTCAGCAGACGCTGAAGACAGGATAGGCGCCTCCGAGGCAACAAGCATATGACGTCTGCCTATATTAATGCGTCGCGGTGACGCAGAAGTCTGCTCGCAGTCACCCGTGGTAGGGTAGTCTTCTTCTTCACGAATATCCTGGAGAGGTGGGTGGGGCAAAGTGTCGGCATGTAAGTATGGTCCTCGAGGCGACATGGACGACGTTATTCCAACTGCGGGGCCAGGGCGTACACGCTTTAGCGGAGATGAAAGAGGTTCTATCACTCGAGGAGTCGATACTTCCGTTGCTTCCGTTTCCAGAGGTTCTTCCTCTTCTTGAAAATTACTTTGTTCGAAGACTTCAGTCGTAGCACGACTTCGTAGGGAAACTGGAGTAACTCCGATGATAACCAAGTCGATGTTCTGCATCGGGGGAGGTGAAGGATCGAAAGGGCAGTTCTCGTTTTCATCGCAGTCGCCATCTTCTTCCTCATCATCATCTTCGGGCTCGCGGGGAGAAACGCCCAGTTGCTGGTTTCCTTCATCGTTATCGAACACTTCCAACGTGTCCTCATCTCCTTCGTCATCTTCACTCTGTTGCGGATTCGGTTCTTCTGTCACATCAGCAATGTCTTCGCTGTTGGTTGTTGGTGCTTTCTCAACCTCATTCTCATTCTGAGAAGCAATAATTTCTCCTTCGGCTAGGGTATCTTCTTCTCCAGAATCACCATTAACTTCATGGTCATCGATACACTGCTCAGGTGTTAACATCTTTCTCAGTTGGTAATCTGCTATACTATGTTTCACATTATCGAAGTGGGCTCCGTCGACTGCCTTCACGATACTCTCGATCGTTGGTAACGATGCATTGAATTGTAGTACCGAATCCATTTGATCGCTGTCGGAAAGACCCTCTACTTCTGTCTCACCATTTTCATTTTGCTGCAGCTCGGGGCTTGGGCACACCTTGTCATCACGTCCACTTGTGCCTTCCTCCATTTCATCTTGCTGCTGGTCTTCTGCCGACCCTGTGCTTTCAGGGTCAGCCTTGACCAAATTCTGTGGTGTTGGTGAGGCCACGGTGATCGATTTTCGTCGACCCAGTTTTGTGGACAATTTGCTTTTGATCCTACCGATCACACTCTTCTTTCGTTTTGGGATGGCACCCACACCTTCGATAGCCGTCTTTAACGCCTCGTCGCCAATGTTGCTCGGACTCATTAGAGTTGGCCCGGGCATTATTACACTTTTGCGCGAGTTTTCTGTTCGTTGCAGAGCTGAGCAGTCCTTGGGCTGGAAGTCGGTCGTGAGAAATGAGAACCGGAGGTGGCGAGGGCTCAAGTGTGGTCAAGGCATGCTGTTGCAATAAGTTCCGTTGATCCTGAGCGCACGCGGCCAAAATAAGCAGCTACTATGTGAAACGGATTGTGCTACTCAATTAGCATCTAGCAAAGACGGGATTGATGTCGCTAACAAATAGCCGGCATTGCTATCTTTGTGGTATGAGTGACATGATCATGGAGGCATCCCATTCAAACCAAGTGCTAAGCAGCAGTATCGGGTGCGGAAATACCAGTAGCTCCGAAGTGTACTTCAACCTCCGTCCTTTGAAAAGAACTCGACACGAATAGAGTCCGTCTTTCCAGCTGAGCGATATGGATAAGAGCACGCGGCTTTCGTCTACCAGAAATACCTGTGCACGACACTGTTGTCAGGTTATCCTGTAGCGGAAGTCTCAACAAAGATTAACCCGGGTCTGCTCTGCTTGCTGAATCCAAGCGAGCCGTTCACGATGGCGGGAGACGGCGCCGCGTCGATGCCAGTCATCTCGACGCTGGAAGATGCCAGCTCGCTGCTTGAAACCCTGCGTGGCCTCACCGCCAACATCAGCGACGCCGCTTCAAGTCCGACGCTTAAGACCGAGCAGGACTACATCACCGGCGTCGTGCCTCAACTGGACGAGGCCACCGCAACATACCAAGCTCTCGCCACTTTCCTGCGCGAGCACAAGCGCGGCCACGCCGAGGGCGCCGGCTTCCGCGACGTGCAACGCGCTTTCGTCCGCGTGATGCAAGAGCTGCAAAGTGCTCAGCGCCAAGCTGCAGCACGTCGCGAGGCTCTGTGCGACGCCGACTTCCTGGCCGGCACGGGGATGGTGGTCATCTCGGCGCAGGAGATCCAGACGGCCAAGGAGGAGGTGTTGGAGGCCGGCGAGATCGCTCAGGAAGCCGCAGCCGTCAACGCTCTGTTCCGGCAAGTCGGGACGCTCGTCAGCGAGCAAGGCCAAGGCGTGGAGCAGATCGCCACCAAGGTGGAAGCTGTGCGCGTGGAGATCGGCAAGGGCGTGGACGAGCTGCAGCACGCTCGCCAACTGCAGCGCGAGGCGAGGCAGAAGTATCTCTGGTACTTGTGTCTGCTCACGTTGGTGCTCGCCGCCATCATCGTCCCTCTGGTCTTCGCTCTGAAGTAGCACTAGCACTAGCATTGCCTGCACCAACAGCAACCGTAACCTTCAACACACAAAAGTTGCCTTTTTTTTCAGCCTGTCAACGGATCGTACCGCTTTTTCCGGTACACGCTCGGCCGTTAGGATTCCCGCCAGCCAGGAGAGATCCATTCTGAAATCTACCGGCTAGCGCGCAAGTCCCCGCCACTTCCCCCCCCCTACCGATGCCCGAGTCGCCCGCCCCCACCGCCCACGAGGACGAGACGGCGCCGTCGCCGTCCACCGTGGGCAACACGTTCATGCGCCAGTACTACCACTTCCTGGCCAAGGAGCCGCAGAGCCTGCACCGCTTCTACAAGGCCGAGAGCCGCTGGTGCCACGGCCTGGGCTCGCACATGGAGCAGCCCATCGCCGGCCAGCGCGCCATCAACAACCAGATCCTCAAGCGCGGCTACGCCGGCGCGCGCGTGGACCTGGATGCCGGCTCCATCGACTGCCAGCAGTCGCTGGGCGGCGGCGTGCTGGTGCTGGTCACGGGCGTCATGACGCTGCGCTCCAGCCCGGCGCCCAAGCCCTTCGTGCAGACCTTCTTCCTGGCCGTGCAGCCCAAGGGATACTTCGTGCTCAACGACTGCCTGCGTTTCCTGGAGCTGCCGGGCGTCTCGCCCGTGGAGGTGGCGCCCGAGACGCCCGCCTCCCCCGCCAAGAACGGCAACAAGACGGACAAGCCGGCGTCCCCCGTCAAGGAGAAGGAGACGCCCGTGCCCGCCTCCCCCAAGAAGGCGGCGTCGCCGGTCAAGACCGCCACCAAGACCACCACCACGAAGAAGGTGGTGAAGGAAACGCCGCCCCCTGCGTCGCCCGTCAAGGCGACGGCCACCGTTGCGTCTTCTCCTGTGAAGAAGACCACGACCACAACGACGACGACGACGAAGGCGAAGGAGGAGGAGACGCCTGCCGCCCCCGTCAAGGCGGACTCGCCCGTCAAGTCACCTGTTAAGACCGAGTCGCCTGCCAAGTCGCCGGTCAAGTCGCCCAAGAAGCAGGAGAAGACCCCCGCTCCGGCTGCGGCCTCGCCAACGCCTGCTGCCCCGAAGCCCGCTCCGGCTGACCCGGTGGTGCCGACGCCTGCAGAGCCTGAGAAGCCGAAGACGTGGGCTGCTCTGTTCTCGGCGTCCCAGCCTGCTGCGACCATTACGCCTTCGGGTGCGGCTGCTCCCGCTTCGGCACCGACCAAGCCGGCGACCCCTAAGGCTGCGGCTGCCCCGGCGTCGACCCCGGCCCCGGCTCCGATTGCCCCTGCTACTGGTGCCCCGGTGCCGGAGAAGTCGCCCAAGAACAAGGCTGGCAAGGAGAAGGAGCACAAGCGTCTGTACAGCCTGTACATCCGCGATGTGCCCGCGCAAACGCGTGAGAACGACCTGCGTGAGCTGTTCAAGGGATACGGCTCGATCGCTGGCGTGAACGTGATGGCTCAGCGTGGATTCGCTTTCGTGGACTACTACGAGGAGGAAAGCATGCGTGCAGCTCTCGCCGAGACGAAGGAGTTCAAGGTGGGTGACAAGGTGCTTCAGGTGGGCGAGCGTGGTGAGCGCAAGGAGGGACAGCGTGGCGGTTTCCGCGGCAACGACTCGCGTGGCCGTGGCCGTGGTCACGGTCCCAAGGGTGGCCGCGGGGGCGAGCGCAAGGAGCGCAACGGCGACGATGCTCCTGCCTCCAACAAGGGTGACCGACGTGAGGGTGCCCGTCGCGAGAAGACCGGCAACCGCCGTGGTGGCAAGGTGGATGGCACCTCGCACAACCGAGCGGAGTAAGCGGTATATTATGTGCAGCTGCCGGAAACGGACCGATCCTGCAACGTAGGGGCACAAGCACTGAGAAGCTGTCAGCTTTCGGAGTTTGAATGGGTGGTGAAAGGCAGGGAGAGTATATACAGAAGGGAGCACTTGCCGTGTCAGCCACCTGCTGCACTGGACGCTTCTCTCCTGCCGTGCCTGGAAGCAACGCACTAGGTAGGAAGACAGACACAGACACGAGTTGAGAGAAAAGGTTGCGAGAAGGGGGACACAGTTGAGATGGAGAAGCAACTTCACTTCGACTCGATAGGGTAGAGCAGCAAGCAGAGGACTTGGCAAACAGAAATGACACAAAACGACCAGTCCGTTGTGGAACTCCAGTATCTTGGCACCGGAATGTTATCTTGGTCTTCAAATGCCACGTGGCAAAACTAGGCGAATCCATTGCTGACTAAGACTCCCACGCGCGATTCCCAACAAGGGAGTATGACGGTGGTCAAGGGAAAAACACACCATTGCATCGCGAATCTATCTGATCCATTTTGTTTTAGGTCCGGGTCGTGCTCAGTAACATATCAAGTCCTCGCACTACATGCCCTCTTTGTGCAGATCACCATGGTCACCCCGTGTACATCCTACTATGCCTGTCAAACGCTATCCCTGACAAAAAAACTTTACCAGGGACCGAGCCTACTGCACCACCTGTGCTTCTTTCAGCACGCGAAGTGCCTTCTTCGTGTCGCCCTTCTTCAGCAGCACGTACACTAACAGCTCTAGCGACTCACGGCAATTCGGATTTTCCCTCACAGCACGCGTCACGCTCTCTTCAGCTTCCGAGTTGCGTCCCTGCAGCAGAAGCGTTGTAGCATTGTTTACGTGGACACCAGCTCGAGCACGCGACAACTAGATCATTTAACCACAAAGCACAACCATTAGACCTTTTGCATACAAGCACACTCAACGCCCAATATGACACGCTCACTGGTCTTACCTGAATATTGGCCTCCCGTGCGTACTCCTCAGCCATTGCAATCAAGTCTCGCTCAGACTGCAACGCCTCCGTCGCCTCTGATGCTCGCGAAAGCATACAAAGAGCCTCCGCAGTATATGACCGAGCCAAGAAGTTGTTTGCCTTGGAACAAGTGGGCAGAGCTAGCAGCTCCTTCGCGCTGGTGATTGCAAGCTGGGGCTCGTACATCGACAAGTATACGTACGACAAGTTAACCAGTGCCTTCTGACGCAACACGTCAAGGGCCTCCGCATCGAGAGCTTCACTGTCTGCTCCCTCACCAGAAGTGGCTGGTGCGTTGGTGTCAGCGTTTCCGTTCACATTGCCAGAGTTCAGAAGCTGATTGCAAAGCAAAACCACATTCTTGAAGCACTTCGCGCCAAATGGAAGACTCATCGCCGGTGAACCGTCCGAGTCGTTGGCATCTGTAGACGCCTTGCGAGATCCATTTCCGTTCGCATTTTTCTCCGGTAGCTTGATATCGTCCGATGCTGCAGATGGCAAGCTGGTAGGAAGCAGAACGCGGCGATGCGAACCGGACCCGACTATTCCCTGGATTAGGCCACTTTTGTTCCCCGCAACTACCGCCAGCTTCTGTTCCTTAGCAAATGCTGCAGTGCAGCACTCACCAAGCCTCAACCATAGCTTAGGGCGGTTGAAGAACAGCCGCGAAGATTCATGGAAGCACCGGAATGCCAGCGCGTACTCGCCTTGAAGCAGCAGGTGAAGACCATTATTGTACATGATTTCATGGTGAGAAGAACTCGCAATGACGACCGCGTCCATTTTCGTGGCTTTTGTTGTAGCTTGAAGTGCTCTGGCAAAGTATGACTGTGCCGCCTTTCGCTGCCCCATTTGATAGTGGATGCAGCCCATATTATTCAACAAAACACTCTGCAATCAAGCATAAACCAAAGTTAGTTGACTCCACCTTCCAAGCACTACCGCCACACAGCAGACGTACCTCGCTCACAGCCTCCTGTGTACACGATGCAAGAAGCTTGATACATTTTTTGTAGTTCTTCTTTAAATATTCCAGGTTTGCCTTTAAAAACAGCGCAGTGGAGTTCTGTACCACCAGGCACGGGTGTCCAATAGCTGTGCTGGTTTTCTCAGACTCCATTCCCAATGAAGAAGACGACGTCGCGGCAACATCACCTCGGTCGTACGTCTTAATCTCCTTTTGAAAGAGCTCCAGCGCTGACTTCACCTCCTTCTTTGCTGTCTTCAAATTACTCTGTAGCAGCATAAATTTGGCGCGGTACAGATGCAGTCGGAAGCGGAACTCTGTCACATCCCAGCGGTTCTTCTTTTGAGCCTCTGTTTCCACTGCATTCCCGTTGGCATCACGTTGCACCAAGTGATCAGGTGGTTCCTGCACCGTATTGAAACGATGCGGCTTCTCCAAAAATGCCAAAATGCTCTGTGCCTTCTTAATCGCCGCAGCGCGCTCGCGTTCGGTGCTCACACAGCCCCTACTGCTGTGCAAAATGACATCCAAGTAGAGAAAGCTGGCGTGCATCGCCACGTTCTCGTCAATAGGATCCACATTGCGCATCACCGCCTCCAGCACCGTGCTGGCCTGTGCGTATTGTTTGGACAAGAACAAGGCAGCCGCATAGTTGTAGCGCAGATACGCCGTCTCCCTCTCGATCGAGAATGACCCGCTGTCCTCTGCAGCAGCCTCGTCACCAGCCTCTCCAGCTTCCCCTCCTGCAGCAGCTGGTTTGTTGTTCTTGTCGTGCTCCTGCAGCTGCGTGCGGAGGTTTTGCCTCAGCGCCTGCTGCAGCTTGTCGGGCGTGTCCAGCCCTGCGGCGAACCTGGCCAGCGCCACATTGTGGCGCACCTTGAAGTCCTGGCGGGGGTCGATCTCCTCCACCAGCTTTTCCAGTGCGTCCACAGCCTCCTCGTACTTGCCGGCGCTGTCAAAAACGCGCACCCGTTGTGTCAATAATAGTGTCAAAAATGCATCAGCTGTCGAAAATGGGGTCGGACGCACTTGAACTTCTGCTGAGCGCGATGGCTCAGCGAGGACTTGTTGTCCTTGGCGCGCGCGTCTCCCGACATGAGCGTCCAGTTGTTTCAATCAATTAAAGACGCTTGTCTTCGGTGTCGTATTCCAGTGGTGCTCGGTTCCTGCATTGATTTTTGACAGCATTTTTGACAAAGTGTCAATAATTTTCGACGCTCAATTGCAGCGGCTGCTGAGCTCCGTTGGCGACGCCGAGAACTGCGTTGGATAGAGCAGACGAACCTCTTCTCGCGTATGCTGCGTCCTGTCAATAAACGCGTGCGCGGGGGCGAGGGAAGCAAGGGGGCGGCACACTACCGCGCGAGACTTTTCTTCTTGTTTCCTTGGTGGATTTCCGAGTGGCTCAGTGGGGGGCCAAGATGAAATCGGACTTAAGACGATATTATCCAATCAAAGAGGAGAAGGATGGTGCAATTCGGACTTGCCTCGAGGCAACTGCGTCATCGCAGTGAACATGTCCGTGGATGTCCACAATGCGCTCATGTGTCTTATTTTCGACAAAGTGGTTTGCATTATTAGTGATGAATGTCGTCGTTGCAATTGCTATGGACTACCCGAGCAACGCCTAGTTTTTTTTTTGTGAGATGGATGGAGCGCTCATGCGAACACGTTCTGCTGCTCCTCGTCCACGGTGGCCACGTCCTCGTCGGTGGCCTCCAGCGCGCTGAAGTTCATGAAGTGCGTCTTGCGGTGGATCTCGTGGTAGAACTCCTTCGGGTTGCCCAGCTTCAGGTCGTACTTCATGCCCGTGTTGTGCTTAACGCCCATGAAGTTGTAGTTCCACACATCCTCTTCCGGCACCATGTAGAAGCCCATGAACCGGTCCGACAGCAACATCTGCACCTTTTCGTAGTGGGTGGGAGCGAAGCCGGCCGGGTTTGCACCACTGTCCTTGTTCTGACGGCCCCACTCGTAACCAGCAGGGGTCAGCTTGTACGCCGTCAGCGAGCACGAACCCGGAGTGAAGCTGCATGTGATGATAATACTCTTCTCGCCATCCCACGAGGTGTTCTCCGACATGATCTTCGAGTGGAAGGTCACATCCTGCGGCGGCAAGCTCGGTAGCTCATTAGGCTGTGTGTGGATCCACCCAAGCGCCTCCATACCCTCCAGGTACTCGTGCTCGGGCATGTGCAACGGGATTGTCACGCTCTGGTGTGTTCCGAGCTGCGGAGGCATCACGATACAGCGAATTTCCTTCACCTGCGGGTTGTCAGGAGGACTCACGCCGTACATCAGACCGCAAATCTGCGTACGCAGGTCTGACACGGTGATAAACTTGTTCAACACGTTCTTCGGTAACACGTACGTGAACCCAGTCTCCTTGATATCGTCTGACGACACGTAAATGTGGTTCGTACGCAAATGCAAATTCGTAGCCGAGATGGCACGAACACGCCAGTCAGTTTTGGAGGCAAACGAGTGCTGCTCGTACTGGCTGGTTGTGGTGACCACCATTTCATCACCGTGCTTATTCACCGTCTTTGTCGTCACCGACGTCAACTGGCTCTGCTCACGCGCCTGCTGCTCAATCTCGGCAACCTGCTGCCGCTGAAGCGACGGCGCCGAAATCTCCATACCCAAGATAATATCACGGATCTCTGATTGTGTCAGAGATGCAACATTCACGTTGTTCTTCTTGCCGTAGTCACCCAAGATCAGATCCTTCAGCTGCACTTCGACCTTCAGCCACTGTTCATCAGTTAGCGATGGCCAAATGTGGTGAGGCTGTGTCGTCGTCTCTCCATCAGGTCGCAGGATGATCTTAGTGCGATCATTGCTCACGTGCAAAGCACGCAGAATCAAAATCAAACGAGAGAATGCGGTGTAGGACGTGATAGTGTTCAGCCAGTCGTCGTAGATGTTAAACAGGACCATCTGCGGCTCTGTTGCCTTCAGAATCAAATCGCCGAATTTCTCAACCTTCAAGCACGCCTGGAACGGCAGCTGAAGCTCACTACCCTTAATAACAATGTTCGGGAAATCCAATAGATGCACCTCCAGCGGATCCAGCATGCCCTTACGCGTCACAATGATCTGCTTCGGCTGCTCTTCAACGGGCAGCGAGCGAATTAGAGCAGCCACTTCTTCGGCAGTCTTCCACTTCGCCAGTTGACCCAAACGTTTCTGACCTGCCCACACTGATGTGTGGATAATCTTCAGGAACAACTGACCAGTGCGAGGGTTGAAAATGAAGATGGCACCGTTAATGGGCTTCGTTGTCAGGTTACCCTCGAAAGTCTTGTGAATCGTCACTCGGTACACATTCGTGTCGTCGACGAACCAAATAATCTGGTTGGAGAACAGCTCGCCGTAGTTCTGGCTCGATAGATACGGCTCCGTCGGTTCAGAAGAATATAGCTGCAAACCCTTGCGAATACGCTCGCGAAGTACATACATAGCGGGGTTCGCCTTCATAATCTTTGCCATTGCCTGTTGCATCAGTGGCTTGCAGCCAGGGAACCAGTTTCCGTAGCCACTGTATAGGTTGTATGCTAGATCCACAGCAAGCAACACGCCCGTCGGGGACGGATAGATCGTCATGTTGTCCGTTGTGTAGTCCAAGAACTTGGCACGCGCGTATCGCTCGATATCGTGAGAGTCGAAATCGCCCCAACGGAGCTGCACATCAATCCAGTACTTGGTGCTAGTCGATCCGTCATAACTATCCTTCGTGTCGTGCAACAGTGTCGGTCGACCCATTTGCCACTTGTATGCAGCAAAAAGGAGAACATCAGCACACGATGAGTTCATCTTGTATGACTTACGCGGGTGAATGGTCTCCTTTTGAACGTTCTCAATCTCTAGTGCATCCAACTCCTGGTCGAACACTGTGGAACGATAACAACAACAATAACAAATGGTTAGCCTTTATAACTGCGGCTAAAGCATATCGAAATAACGTACCTTGAACGATATCCATGACAAGCGATTCGTGAATCTTCTGCCACAAGTGAGCACGGAAAATCTGGATCAAGGAGATCTTGAGGGTTGGGATTTTACCGTGCATGAAAATACCCGTCAAATCCAGTTGCACTTGGAAACCAACATACACGTTCGCGCGGTTAATCGTGGGTGACCACCACAGCGTGAATCGACGGTTGGGGATTTGGTTCAAACCAGACCGTTGTGCGTTAGTCAGCTTCTTGTACTTCATGCTCTCCTCAAAACCAGACGCCTTCTCCCAGAACAGGCCTTCCCAAGTGGGGAAGTATGTGCCCTTGAACAGCGTGTGCTCAAGGATACCTTCAACACCACCCAACGCCTGGATCATATCTGTTCGGTAGTTGTTCAGGTTCCATAGTTTGCCATCGTGTCTCTGGTGGGTCCACCAGAACGGATTTTGGCGCATAACCTGGTAGCACTTGAAACCCGTACGCACACGCCAACCCTTGTCGTACGCTAAAGTGTGGCGATCCTTCTGGAACAGCGTGTTGATTCGAGGAATACCACGATCCCAAGAGTCCTCCAGATCCTCCAACGTCAAGCGACGGTTCTGAGCGTTGGCTTCCTGTCGTTTCAAAGCGTATTCAGCCCACACACGCTGCGAGTCAATGAACTCGGACTCCCATGGCTGCAAGTAGCGGAACAAATTCGGAATCAGTTGGTCCTCCTCGTGCGACATACCAGAACGGAAGTGCGTCACGCCACCACCGTCTGTTTGCTTTGAGTAGCGAAGGTCAGACTGAGGGATCAGAACGTGACCCATCGACAGCATACCCAGACCACCCAGCTCCTTTGGCGTGTAAAATACCACAGGCGGAAATCGAGATGGCATCTTCGAATTCAAACCAATCTTGATACGCGTCTGAATCTTGTTTTCGCACTTCACTAGGAGATCCAACAGCTCTTGCGTCTGTACAACGGATTCTCGGTAGTATGTCATCAATCCAATCAGTGCTGAGTTCCACTTGTTCGCAACCTTTGTGAAGGTCGTGCTGCCAGAAGACATCAAAATCTGACGAATGCGGTTTTCGAACGAATGGAGCGATTCGTCATCGACACGGAGGTACGCCTGTGCAGTACGCTCCTTCGTAGTTTCGTTCTGAAGAATCCACACTCCATCCTTGTGCGTGAACTCAGCGTCGATAGCTCGAATTTTAGGTAGAATTCGCACTTCAAATCCGCACATATTGAACAGCAAATTCGGGTTGTCCTTTGAGTAAACCGATACGAAGCTATTGTCCCAGTCAAACGTAGTCATTGATCGCGGTAAACGATTCTTCATATCCCAGAACGTCGCCCTTCCAAGATTCACGTCGTGCTTCATAAGTCTCATACGTGCATCACGAGGCCAGCACTTTTTATTGTTGTAGCCAACCACGTTCTCATTGTTTGGATCTGGGTGTTCAGTCAGGTATCGCTGGATCAAGTCACGAGAATCGTCTGCATCAAACCTGAACAGCACATAGATCTTGTCAATGTAGCGCGTGTACAAACGAATTGGGTGCCGAGTCTCAGTTCCAGTATCCTTGAATGACAAATACTCATTAGGCAGCTCAGGTGGGCCAGCGATCTCAGTCGCACGAGTAAGACCCAGCAGGAGCAGATCCAAAATCAAACCATAGTACTGAAAGATAAATGAGCCAAACTGCAAGCCGCGAATAAGACCGTACGAGTTTGTGTGCATCATGTCCTTATACGCAATGACAATGTTGTTTTTCGCAGTCATGTAGTCAGCGATATTATGATCCAGAATCAATCGCAAAAGTCTGTTGAGCAGCGTCAAGTCGATCTTTTCATAAACCTTTTCGAGTCTGGACTCGAGCATGACCACGCACTCCTCCTCTGATGTGTCCCATACCTTGTGCAGATTATTGACTCCCTGGCACCATTTGTAGACAAGCAGCGGGGGAGGTTCCGAGTCGCTGGGCTTAATCCAGCATGGGAAGAGGTGACGCTTATCGGCTTCATACCATAGGTATTGATCGAGATACGCGTCTGTAATCTTTTCCAAGGGTTCAATGTCGTACACCGGAATCAAGTGACTATACAGATCCATGAACTCAATATGGACTTCCTTGAAAGCTCGCTGCGTTAGCAAGTGACGCTTGATTCGGGAGAGCGCTTCGTGAGGGTTGTCGTAAGCCTGTTCAATCAATCCAAGCTCCTCGCGCTGTGTCTGGTTCAACCGATTGTTGACAGAGTAGTTTTCCTTTAGACGTTCCAATGCAAGAATGAGAAGCTTGGTGTCGTGCTTGTACGACAACGGTGGGAACGGAATAGGTGCAAACTTCCGACTTTCCAACCAGTGCACCGTGGTCGTGTACACAGCGACAGCCTCCTCGGCAGAAACGTAGGGACCATCCTTGAGGTAGTTGTGTTGACGCTCTTGCTCCGCCTTCAGCCATAGTCGAGTCAGGCGACCTAAGTTCTTCTTGCACACAGTCTTGTCGACAGTAGCACCGCGCTTAATACGCTCACGGTTGTAGTGTGCCACATTGGTCCACCAATCTGCCTTAGACTTTACGTATCGCAAAATCATGTTCTCAATGGGAGCAGGCAAGCCCGGTACCTTCCACGGAATGTTTGCCTTCCAACTGCTCAGACACACATAATCAGTAACATATTAGATACATCATCCTCGTATGAGCGCACTCAAATTGAGGATATACGCGTGAGCAATACGTACCAGCGCCACGCTTCACTGAGATGCGCCATGATCACTCGGGACTTGTTCACCTTAACACCTTCTGGCATCATATCCAGAATATCATGCATCACGGCTGCGCGCAACTCCAAATCGAAGTGACTCTCTACACGCTGCTTGGTCACAGTCTTCGCGATACCCTTAGAATGGCGACCCTCAAACTGACGAGCAAGCAAGTTTCCGAGCCATCGCTCAAGCAGCGGCACAATGCCACGCAAGAAGAACAGCCACACGCGCCAGCCAGGGGCCCAGAAACCACATCCAGGACCCTTGCCCACAGGTCCTGTGTTGAAACGGTAGTAGATCAAGTGCTTCAAGTCCTTGCACATGCGGACTTGACGCATCAACCGGTACTTGTATCTGTACATACCTGTGAGCTGACCGACGTGAGCAAAAATGTACTGCAAGCCATCAGCCAGTTGGAAAGCATCAACATTGCCCAACCGATACTGCACATGTGCGTCCACGATAAGCTTCGTCAAACGGAGAATCTCTCGGGTCAAGTGGAAAGCATTACCAAAACGCGATTTTTTGCGTTCCTTCGTCGTGAGCGTCTTGATAGGCTTCAGATTAAAGTTGTAGTCTAAGTGGAGATAGTTCAGGTTTTTGCGATGAATGAGCAGGTTGAGCATATTGTATCCCTGACGGCAAACTTGCAATCCTGCCTCAACCCAGTCCAATTCAGTACTTTGGAAAAACTTCGTGGATTTGAGCGACTTGAACAGATATCTCTTGTTCAGTGCCTTAGGGGGGCGGTGATGCAGCGAGTTCAACACCCAGCACTTCAGCAGTTTCTGGTAGCTGACACGAACCTTCACTGGTTGGCCCTGCGGACAGTGCTCCTGGAACCACTTGTTGACCAGAGGCACGTCGATCGCGCGACGCGTACGGCCCGTGCGCAGATTAAACGGTCGTGGGGCCCAGTATAGTGCGATACCATTTGCCGTCTCTGGGGTATACAGAGGTTCATCTGTAAGAAGAGGGTCGAAACCCATTGGTAGCTGAAACTCATCGTCTTCATCATCTTCGTCCTCATCATCCTTGCTGCTATCTTTTCCGGAACGATTCACTCGGAAGTGAGAAATCGGGTTCACGATTGGGTCAAAGTAAAATGCTGGAAGGTCGGGGTCCTCCGCCTTGATGTAACAAAGCACAGGTGTGTGGTAAGGCTGAATGTGCACCGAGCGCGGTCGGCTATTGTACAGGAACGGGAACGCCACCTTGTACTCGGTACGGATCTGGTGGCGGATGATAATCTTGTTGATATCATTGAACTCGTTCCAGTCCTCGTCATCCTCGTCCAAGTCCCGGTACAGCGGCTCAAACTTGGGTCCTCCGGGGATCGCCACATTCAGCGCCTTGGCCGTAAAAAACGACTTCTTGTCAAACAAATACTCGTAGTTCGGGTCGATCAAGTCGCTCATCAGTTGTCCAGCAAGACGGTGCAAGTTGGCCATGATCGGCACGGGCAGCCGCCACTTGCGGTAGCTCGGTCCATTAACAAACTTGGAGTCCACGAGGGGCTTGGAGTCGTAGAGCCACTCGATCACAGCCTCGTCGTCTTCCTCGTCCAGCTCCATGGTGATGCTCTCGGACGGCTCGATGTCCAGGATGTTGTCGCCGTAGTCGAGCGGCGGCTCCTCGTCGTCGAAGGGCGGGAAGCGCATGCGCTTGAAGTGGCGGCGGTCGCGCTTCTCGCGCCGCATCATGATCCACATGGTGCCCCACTGGGCGATGTACACGGGCTCGATGACCCACGGGATCTCGTTCACGAAGGTGATGGCGCCCGTGATGTGGTACAGCACCTTGACGTCCTTGACCTGCTCCCAGGGCATGGGCATGTTCTCCAGCAGCTTGAAGATGGCGTGCGGCACGTACTTGAGCGCGCCCAGGTACACGCGCTTGTCGTGGCGGAACTTCTTGCTGCTCATGTCTCCGTGGTCCTTGATGATCTTGCGCACGTGCTCGGGCGGCATGTCGTCCTTGACGGACTCCACGAAGCCGAACTTGCGCTTCTCGCCATAGCGCTTGGCGTTCATCTTGCTCCAGCGGCGGCTGCGCTCCTCCAGCATCTGCTGCTTGTCCTCGGGCGCCAGGAAGGCCGGCGCGGGGCCGGCCGCGTCGCCCGTTCCCGGGGGCGGCATCGACAGCTACAGGGCGCTTTTGTATGGGTGGCGCGCGTTGGGGGCGGAGCCTGGCACAGAGCATGGCTGGGATCGCTATGCTGTTTGGTGGGTGGTATCGTACCGGTGTACTGGTACACTACCAGTAGATCCTGGAAGGACACACGAGGTGATGGCGAGTCCGGCGGCGATGACGACGCCGAGCAGGTCGCCCAAGCCGTCCGAGGAGGAGGCGAAGGCTGTGGAGAGGGAGATCCCCATCAAGTTGACGCTGGGCGACGCGACGCTGGCGCTTGGCGCCGCGGGGCAATGGGAATTAGGTCAGAGCTGCAGTGGTTTGTGTGCGTTTGAGGACTGGGAGACTGAAGCGGGCGTTGGGCAAGGATGCAGATCATGGCACCTTGCAGCAAACACAGGAGCGTGTGCGCGTGCTGGAAGAGCGCAACGCTGCGCTTGAGGCGGAGAACGCGCAGCTGCGGGACAAGTGCGCGCGCATGACGGAGGAGTCCAACATGGAGAAGTTCAAGTGTCAGCTGCTCGTGGAAATGGTGCGTTGGTTGTCGGCGCAGTGGTTGCAGCTCTGGGCTCACGGTGCTGGTGGTTGGTCACAGCTCGCCGTGTCAAGTCTGGATGAGGAGCGCACGCGCGCACAGGCCGAGCAGGAGAAGGCGCGCGCCGCCAGCCTCAAGACCGACGTGGTGGCGCTGCTGGAGCAGGCGCGCGCCGAGGGTCTGGACGTGCGGAAGCTTGGCGCCGCGCTGGCCGCCACGCCGCTGGCTCCGTAAGGCATCGGATTCTCGTCGCTGCGTGGGACGAAGCGGGTGGCAGCATATACACGGCCTGCGGACTATCCGATCTCCACTGCACAGCTGCACCGCTACACAGGTCCACCATACAGCAGCTACACCTTGCACAGCTAGAAAAAAAACTGTAACGGGGCGTGCCGAATTCA
Source organism: Phytophthora taxon juncus (assembly GCA_033558005.1). Taxonomy (NCBI): domain Eukaryota; phylum Oomycota; class Peronosporomycetes; order Peronosporales; family Peronosporaceae; genus Phytophthora; species Phytophthora taxon juncus. The sequence continues at coordinate 1,280,779 of JAUCEE010000017.1, forward strand.
CGCGCGGATCTTGCTGTAGCCATCGCGTGCAGATCACGGCGACTGTACCTTTTCGTTTGGGCGGCGAAAGAGTTCAGACGAGGCCCATAACCTCCCATACAAACGCGCATACATCTGCTGCGAGGTAGCGGGGAGAGGCAGGCTCCATTTCCCAAGTCGCCACCAGCGGCTGTCCCGCTCCATTGGCCTCAGCAGCAGCATGGGCGGGTGCTCGTCCAAGGGGGACCCCAAGGACTACGTGGCGCACGAGACGCAGCGCGGGCCCGTGCCCAACGCCGACGCCGGGCGCCACCGCCCCGACGCGCAGCACGCGGGCGAGGGCGACGGCTCCAGGCGCGGACGCCCCGCGGCCGACGCGGCGCCTGACAGGTCCAACCGGCGGCCCATCAACAACACGGTGGACTTCCAGGAGTTCAAGGACAAGGAGAAGAACGTGGTGGAGACCATGCTCGAGAGCAACAAGGGCCTGCGCATGGCCGAGATCAATTTCAACGACCTCAAGCTGCAGAAGATCATCGGCGCCGGCGCGTTCGGAGAAGTCATCAAGGGCACGTACTGCGGCACGCCCGTCGTGGTCAAGCGCATGCTGCGAAACAAGATCACGGAGGACAACCTGCGCATGTTCGGCGATGAGATCCAGCTCATGATGAATCTGCGCCACCCTAACATCGTGCAGTTCATCGGCGCCAGTTGGAACTCGTACTCCAACATGTACGTCGGCTTCGCGGCGCCGTGCGGATGGAATGCTTGGTGAACTGACTTGTTGTGGTGCATCTGTCTCTCTTGTGCCTCTGTGCAGCTGCTTTGTGACGGAATTCCTGGAGCGAGGAGACCTGTTCGCCGTGCTGCGGAACCCGGAGAACAAGATGACCTGGGCCAAGCCCATTCTGCGCATGACCATCGACACCTCGCGCGGCATGGCCTACCTGCACAGCATGAAGCCCCCCATCATCCATCGTGACCTCAAGAGCATGAACATCCTCGTTAGGTAACGACCGGCACAGTTGTTGGTGCCAAAGCGCTCTTTTGAGGCAGATGGAGAGTACGCCATGCTGACTTGTTGTGATATGTGTGTTTTGGCTTCGGTAACGTGCAGCTCGACGTGGGGCGCCAAGGTGAGCGACTTCGGATTGAGCCGTGAAAAGTCTGTGGACGAAACTATGAGCGTTACCGGCACACCGCTGTGGTTGCCGCCCGAGATGATCCGTGGAGAGCGGTATACGGAGAAGGCAGACGTGTACAGCTTCGGCATTGGTACGCTACGGGTCGAGATGATATTCGAGTTACTGCAGTTTGACTGACCGCTATCCTTTAACATGTACAGTGCTGGCGGAGCTGGACACACGCAAAATCCCGTACCACGACATTAAGGCCAAGGGCGCGCGCAACAAGAAGGTCGCAGGCAGCACACTGATGCACATGGTGGCCTACGAGAACCTGCGTCCGTCGTTGAGCAAGAACTGCATGGATAGCGTGCGCGACCTGTACAAGCGCTGCACGTCCGACGACCAGTCGGTGCGCCCCACCTTCGAGGAGATCGTGCAGTTCCTAGAGAACGACGTGCGCAAGGAGACGCTCGTACGCGCGGTAAGTGTGGGTTGTCGATTTCTGATACACATTCTCGTTGCCTGGATACTGACCGATGACGTCTGCATTCGTATACATGCGTGCTTGGTGGTCTGCGCAGAACGAGGAGATGAACGTAATCGAGGACGAGCAGAACGGGTCGGACGTGTCTCCCGAGGAGCTCGGCGTGCACCATGCCACACGCTACGTCGACTAAATTTTATAACCAGCTAATCTTTTTGCCGTTGTGTTGCTTTCGCCATCTTTTTTTCCTTCGCCGGTTAACTTTTTGCCCTTCGCTTTTTAACAATCGCTTGAGCGGATGACGTTGGTCATGTAGCCATACGGATTTTGGCCACGTGTCAATGAATCGCACTTAGGGTTGTACATAGTGAAGTCAAGCTTAACCGTTTAAACGCGCTTCAATCTGGTCGCAGGATCCCTCATTCGCGCTTTGGACGTCAGAGCAGCAAGAAGAAGAGAGAATGGGACTGTGGAAGCTCGCGGTTTCGCTGGCGGCGGTGGCGCTGGGCGTGGTGAAGGCCGGCGACGTGACGGTGCTCACGCCCGACAACTTCGACGAGGTGGTGGACGGCTCCAAGCACGTGCTGGTCAAGTTCTACGCGCCGTGGTGCGGCCACTGCAAGAACCTGGCGCCCGCTTACGAGACGGTGGCCACGGCCTTCAAGAAGGCGGACAACGTGGTGGTGGCCGAGGTGGACGCCGACAACTACAAGGAGCTGGGCTCCAAGTTCGGCGTCACGGGCTTCCCCACGCTCAAGTACTTCCCTGAGGGCTCCACGGAGGCCGAGGACTACAAGGGCGGCCGCGGCGAGGAGGACTTCGTCAACTTCCTGAACGACAAGGCCGGCACGCACGTGCGTGTGGCCAAGGCCCCCAGCCACGTGGCGGCGCTCACGGACGCCGACTTCGACGCCGAGGTCCTGCACTCCAACAAGCACGCCATCGTCGAGTTCTACGCCCCGTGGTGCGGCCACTGCAAGCAGCTGGCCCCGACCTACGAGGAGGTGGGCGCCATCTACGAGGGTGAGGACGAGGTGCTTATCGCCAAGGTGGACGCCACGGCCAACACGGAGCTGGCCAAGCGCTACAACGTCAAGGGCTACCCGACGCTCTTCTACTTCGCCCCCGGCTCGGACGAGCCCGAGGACTACTCGAACGGCCGCGACAAGGCTTCGTTCGTTGAGTTCATCAACGAGCACGCTGGCACGCACCGCACGGTGGACGGCGGCCTGACGGCTGAGGCTGGCCGCGTCGAGGAGCTGGACGTGATCATCTCGGAGAGCGGCGACATCACGGCCGACGTGCTGAAGAAGGCGGAGACTATTGTGGACGGCCTGGAGGGCACTGATGCTAAGAACGGTGCGCTGTACTTGAAGGCCATCAAGAAGATCGTCGCCAAGGGCCCCTCGTACGTGGACACGGAGATCAAGCGTCTCGAGGGTCTGCTTGACAACGACAACGTGTCGCCCCAAAAGAAGACGCTCTTCGCGCTCCGCAAGAACATCCTTGAGTTCTTCCAGGAGAAGCAGAACGAGAAGACGGAGCTGTAAGTTCGTCTAGTCGGCCAAGACTTGCGTTTGTCGCTCCTGTAGGGTGGAGTAGCTAGCTATAAACGCGGTTGCTGTACCATGTAAGGGCAGCGCTAGAATGTCAACGCAGTTCCTTGTATTCTGCTGTCAGTTTCTGTTTCATTTGTGTTGGAGCTGTGCGATGTCGAGTTTCTCGTCGCCGTCTTATTATTATGCTCAGATCTATTCCGTGTGATCGATCGCAAGGGAGCTCTCCTCGCACGGCTTTTTCTTTCTTCACGCCAGATTTTTCATGTGCCGGACCGCATGACCTATTGCCTATCAACCGTTCCTGCCGGGTAGACTTGATAGCCTGCCCCGCATCAACTTTATCGCTTTCCATTCAACCTATCTGTGCTCACGTTTCGAGGCTAAAGCACGTCCTGCAATTTATCACAACGCCTTCCAGCCTCATGCCTACTTGACAACATGTCGCACGTGCGTGTTCATTAGGCAGATGCCATCTCCGACAGCGTGCTGCGCAGCTTATCAGCAAAACTTTGGCAGTCCATGACGATGCCCTTTTCGGACGGACAGCTGGGAACGCGTACACCCCCTGACGAACTCTGCATCTTCACTGAGTGGTTCTGAAAGGCGGCAATGCAAATCAAGCACACAAGTTAGTGACGAGGTATAATGATAAGGAACATCAACATCAAATCGCACCTCCAGGAAATAAATATCTACAGCGCAGCGGTCTCCATAAGACAAGCGAACTTGTGTCTGCGACCGTGGGATCATCACCAGCTCAGCAGGAACGAAAGACTTGTCATCACCACCGTAGGACTTTTCAGCGTAATAGCCCTTCTCTTCGCCTGGAAGTTTGAACTTGTAGCCCAGCTTCATTCCCTTTCCACCCATTTTGCCTCGACCTAAGGCCTTGGGTCCGCCGTTGGCAGCACCATCCTTCGCATTTGGCGGCGCATCTTGGCGGTAGTATTTGGCGCAAAGTAGCTGAGACTCCACGACGCTAGCCAAAATGCCCATCGGGATGCAAGTGCGCTCCAGTGCTTCGACAAATTGAGCCGGGTCACTGTGTCCATTTAGTGCCGACTGAATGAAGTGCATCAACGGATGCTCTGCTTTGTGGCTATAGTTTACTACGAAACCCATTTTCTGCTTGAATTGGACAGTCACACGGTACGTCGTCATACCATCCGGTGATGATCCAGCAGCAATGCAATGCCTTGGGTTTGGTGCTCTGCAAGCCAACACAATCGCAAAGGGGTCGGCGCTTTCCACGTAAAAGTGCCCGTCGCTCTTGATAACATTCGTGTAGCGTCCAACAGCTGTGAGCATCTTCTCGAGCTTAACGGCCAGCTCACAAAGCGGCCTCACGACACAAATCAGCTCGACCATGAACATCTCGAGCGGATTTTCACTGAAAAGCTCACTCGTAACCAAGGTGGTTGGGTACTTGAAGATCAACTGACCTCGTTCATTAACATAGTGCGAACGCTCCGAGAGCATGTGCTGCTTTGGCTTCTTTGGAAGGATAAACTTGAATGGCAGCGAAGCCAACTGAAGGCACAGCTCGAACCCTCCGCCATGCTTTAGGTGGCCTTGGATCGCAACGATCTTCAGTGGGTCCGTGTTGACCTTTTCTGGGAAAGATAGCGTTACGACTTGACCACCCGTGCCCTCTCCGTTCGAAGTACCAGCTTCGCCAGAGTATCGAATCCTCGATTTGCGCCGCCGGGCAAAATTGACAAAGTGCTGCAGTTGGATCCTCTCGCTGCACATGTTGATCGCGTGCAGGAGCACCGATGCAATGTGCGGAACAAAATTGCGGGAGACAGCTTGATGTTCAGCATCATCCAGCCAATAGCCAGTCAATTCATGTACTCGACCACCCTCAAGCAGCGCCTTTTTCGTTGACCGAACGCTACTTCCGACTAATGAATTCCCATTCGATCCATAAGGTCGCTTGCGACTACTGCCACGAAGGCCATTGACAATTATCTCGTTGTGGCGAGTGACCGAAGGGTGCAAGTCCTCCTTTTTAAAAGCGCCAAACCGTTGGATAAACTGCACACCTGATGGCTGACCTGGCATACCTGCACTAGTCTGGAGTAATGAGAAGCATGGTAATCGCACGTATTCCTCCACTTCAGCAGCTTCGTGCACATTTCCATTCATGCCATCTACTTCACCATACTTGTCAATTTCAATAACCAGGTAGCAGGTAGACTCCTTAGAGGATGTCAGCTGGAAATACAGCGCTGTGTCTGAGATCGACAAATCTTCGGTCTGTCCACCGTGCTGCTGTCGGAAAGCGAGGTACCTCTCCCAGCTCAAATTTACATTACGCAAAACCTCGATACCCTTAAACGAAGAGCCGATTTGCGCTACCTCATCAGCCACGATTTCACACAATACCTTCCGAACGCTGGCGTGGATCAAATCATTGGACTTGTCGCCCTTGCCATCACCAGATACAAGCGCAAAATCGTTCGGGAACGACTTGTCAACATTACCTCCGAGCTCAATTTTGCACTGCGTATTTAATATCCGCTCCAGTTGTTTCACAGTCACGAAAAGTGCAGAATGTTTCGCCGCAGCGACCGAGCTCACAATAAACCGGCCCTCGCGAATATCAAACGTTATCTCCAGAAACTGCTGCAGTCCACCAATATCCGCGCGCGCGATCCGCAAGCTTGTATCGGAGCAGACCATTGAGACATCTTCTCCAGAAACTAGTTGCGTCGCCGCCTTATCGTCTGGGGAATCTACTACAAGTAGCCTGCCTATGGAAAACAGAGCCGCTGAAACGTGAGCACGCATTGCTGCGATCAATAAATTCTCAGCACTCAGCAAAAACATGTTGGACGGCACCTCCAAAGCGCTCAGCAGTGCCGCATACCCCGGGAGATTGGGCGGAAGCGACGGACTAAGGCTAACAGAGAGAAGTTTCTTCTTATTCTGATCGAACCCCAACCGAACGCACAAACTTGACTCAGGATATGGCAGTGCAGACCCCTTTTGAGCTGTTGCTACTGGATCGCTTAACTGTTGGAGCAGCCGCTGCTGTTCTGTCAAAGCCTGCGCCTCCTTACGCGTACAAGCCTTTGGCCAGTAGCAGATGTCCAAAACATTCTGGTCGCGGTGGTGCTTAATCATGATGCGGTTTTTCCATCGTCCCTCCATGAGCAGCTTTCCTTGTGACGCTAGAATTTGCAACGCAAGCGACGAACAGAATTCTCGCATCACCATGAATGCATCCACAAATGGTTTCTCGGACTTGTTCATCGCACGCTGCACAAGGTTCTTCAGGTGGTTGTAGTGCGCTGCGTTAGGAGCATTCGTACGAATTATACGCAGCGCACTCGTGGACGCCGCCTGCGAGTGGTCTTCAAATGCCTGCGAGTCTGTGAGCGCTGTGTTCACACTAATAACTCTCCACTTGGCGTCTTTCTCTTTGCCCTGAATTGTCAGCACAATCTCGAACTCGCCTTCTGCTTGGCACGTCACAAAGCCTCCCTCCAGCTTAATGTTAGAGAACTGCTCAGGGATATCTGCCTCGATGAGGCGGAAGCGAATAATGTCCGCCACTTCAGTCACTGCCTGCTCCGTATCCACCTCCGGCAGTTCACGCGGGAACATGGCATTCTTAATGATCGTGGGCAGACGCAGATAACTGCCTCCGTAAAGCACGTCCACTGCTGTGCTCAGGTCGTACCGTCGCTCCTTGGCACGGTTGAGGTCAGCATGCATGAAGAACAGGCGGTCGTTCGTCTCGTTCACGTTGTTGCGGTAGCTCTCCGTGTGCTGCAGCACTGTGTCGCACTGCTGCAGCAGCGGCGACTGCACCGACCACTTGAGCACAGCCAGAAGCTGCGCAAAGCGCTTGCGCGTGCTCAGCAGGTGTGTCAGCAGCGGCTCGCGGCGCTCCTCCTCGCGCATCGTGGGCAGCTGGTGCATGAGCGTGCGGAAGTCCTCGTAACTCTTGTCCACGGCTCGGTGCACGAGCTCGGACGCCTTGACGCTCGTGCGCTCGGGCGGCGGGAAGTCGCCCATGTCGTCTACGCTCTGCGGCTTGCACGGGCCTCTGCTGCTTCTATTTTGCTCGGATCCGGGCGGAAATAGCCCTCGATCGGACGACTTTGGCGCGCGACTGGGGCGCGGGCGAGGGCGGCGGCGGGCAAGGGAAGGGGGCGCAGACGCGGCTCCGTCTCGGGGGTGCGGCGGCGCGGGGGTCGCTCGCCTCGGCGTGGCGCTACGGGGCACGAACGAAGGCGGCCGACACGCGCTTCTCTCTCCTCCCTCTTGAGGGCTGTGGAGCAAGTGAGCAAGTGAGCCGCCTTGGAAACTCCGCGCGTGGGTGGTGTGGGCCACACATACTGGGCGGATACCGGTACGTTTGTATTTGACCTTTGTATGGCGTGACTAATTCCTATTATCAAGCATGGGGTATGCGATACGAAGGGGGTTAAAAAGTTGATACAAACACCTAGCTTCATCTGCATCGCGCGCGAAACCGGCGGTATCGAAGGTATGGCTCCGGTATTAACGCCAGCAGATGGACGCGTTAAAGCGGACACCTTCACGCTCGATGCAGGCGGGCTGTCCGTGAACGACGAAACTTGTTCTCAAAAACCAAACGCTGTTGGGCTTTCTATTTCTTTCTTTCTTTCCAAGCTAGGGACGACAAACTCCAGCGCAGACCGCTGGAATCACTGACGATCGTAGACACTTGACGGACGGCACACCGCTTACTTGAACACCTTCGAGTCGGCGATGGGCTTGCCCTCCAGCTCATCCTCGTTGCACCAGTAGGCGGCCACGCGAGCCTTGGCCTCGTCGTTGATCTCCACCTTCTTCCACGTGTAGTACTCGGCGTCCGGGTTGGCCTCGATCATGTGCTTCTCCGAGTCGCCACGGAACAGCCAGCAGCCCGTGATGATAATCTCCGAGCCCTCAGCACCGCACACGTCCATCACACCGAAAGCGTACTTGCGCATGGCCTCCGAGCGCTGCAGGAAGCCGCCCACGGCGTTGCACGTCATGAACATCTTGGTGTTCTCGCTGTTGTAGTTGTAGTCGCAGAACCACAGCGAGTAGCCCTCCTGGTCCAGGTGCTCCCAGAACCACGTCATGGCGTCCGCCAGGTTCTTCGTGTTCGAGTACTGCACCTTCCACGCGTCCAGGTTCATGGACGACGGCTTCTCGCGGTTCAGCACGGCCAGCGGGTGCTCCACCTTCTTGGGCTTCGGGGCCTCCTCCTTCGGGGCGGCCTTCTCCTTCTTCGGGGCGTCCTTCTTGGCGGCCTTCTTGCCAGAGTCGTCGCCCTCGGCGGTCAGAGCCACGTCGATGAGCGGCACGTCGCCCACGACGGCCTGGAACTCGGGTTGGTTCACCAGCGTCGAGAACCAACGGTTCACGGCCGAGTACGGCTTGCGGAACTCCTTGTCCAGCACGAACTTGAACGGGTACACGAGGGCCGAGGCGACGACAATGTCAGCCAGCGTCACCTGCTCGCCCACGAGGTAGGTGCGCAGGTGCAGGTGGTTCTCGAGGGTCTGCAGAGCCTTCTTGACGTCGGCCTTGGCCTTGGTCAGGGCGGCGGCGTTGAACTTGGCCCAGCCCAGAATCGGGTACAGCCAGGCCTCAAGGGGGATCTCCAGCTCGTAAGCTGAGAAGTCGATCCAGGCGTCCACCTGGCCCGACTCGAAGAACGTCTTGCCGTACAGACCCGTGTCCGGGCGCAGGCGGGCGACGTAGCGGGCGATGGCGCCGCTCTCGAAGATCGAGCCCTCCTCGGTCTCGAGGATGGGGACCTTGCCCACGGGGGTCTTGGCCTTAAACTCCTTGGACTTGAGATCCTTGGCCATGTCGAACTCGGGCAGCTCGATGTCGATGCCGTTGTACTCGGCAGCGATGAGCACCTTGAAGACGCGGTAGTTGGCGGGGTACGTGTAAAGCTTCTACTCGACGAGGAAAACATTACGCGTTAGCTCTGTATGCAAACGATCGAAAAGTAAGAACCACCAATCCTACCAGGACCATCTTGTCGATCTTGGATTGAAAGAGAAATGACCAACGCGTGGCTTCGTACAAGGGGGGGGGGGTTACACTCCTCTTAAGTACGGGTTATTCTTTTCTGGAAATACCACTTTCTAAAGTGGTATTTCAAGAAAGGATTTGGTACTTTAGTGACACTCCAAGTGACTCAACACTAATTAAAACTAGAGTCCACCGATAAAGCGCTGGATGTGGGCTGTCGGGCTGTCTAACGGATAATGCCAATTTGTATACGGTACACAATTCCTGTATTATACCTTCAGTTACCAAAAGGTACTCAAATTGGACCGGTACACTAATTCTAGTCCTACACAGACTCTTCGCTGTCCCAAATCGTAAACTCATCGAAACAGTCCTCACTGAGGGCACCTCCGCTGTCGCTCACGTCGTCAGCATTTTCTCTAATGCGCTCCTTCCACTTTGAGCAAAAGAGCTCGCCGTAAACGTCGTGTCGCGCCACATGCCAATCTCCAAATCTTGGAGAAAACCCAGCTGCTGCCACCGAGCGCTCAGCGACGTCAGCTGGAACATCGCGCCAAGCGATGTTCACCCAGTTCGCCACGGTCTCAACCGATTGGATTTCCTCCGCGAGTGTAGAGCACAGCATCAGACTTCTTCCAGCTGTCAATGATGGGCGACAGTTTGTCCTTGAACGACTTGTAGATCCCGATATCTCCCGCTTGCACGTAGGGTGTCAGTCCTCCTGGGATGACGAACATCTGCACCCCTTTCGCGGCGCACCGAGCCTTCACCATCTTAGAGATGTGTGCACGCATGCTGTCCCAGACCAGCGCTTTTCCCTGCGTACACGTGTCGAAAATGGGCGGAAACACCAGATCCAGCCAACGAGTGAGAAGCGCCGAGTCGACCCATGCCTTGGGTTGGTTTACGACGTAGACGTTGCCGTAGCGCTCAATCTTGCCATCCTGCTTGGCCCCTTTCCAAACAACCAGCGGGGGCAGCTTGCGGCCGGTTGCCGTGACGGCCACCACAGCCGTCACCCGCATTGAAGCAAATCCCGTAGACTTTAGCACGACGTGGCGAGCTCCAACTTGGTCCACCGTCTGGCGGCGCGGGTCCTCGAAGTAGACTGCCGTCTCGTCCATCAGGATGGTGTGATCGTCGCTAAGCCCATCGATGCGTGACGTGAGATAGCTTAGAAAGCTTACCGCCCGGTCGGTCAACACGTCATCGGTTAGCACGGTAAGATTGGTGGTACGGCGCAGCGACAGCCCATACCGACGCATGAAGCCGTTGACCCAGCGGTCCGACGCAACGAAATCTGTATCGCCCAGCTCAGATGCGGCAAGCCGCTGCCCAGCGTCGCGAATCCAATCACGAGAGACTTTCTCTTTTGCAGACCGGCGAAACAGCACTTGATCGAACAGGATATCCTCGATCTCGGCGAGCCGTGGCTTAGCGCCCGCCCCACTCAGGCGGCTGCATAGCGCTAGCGCGGCCTTGATAGCGGTGCGCTGCTTCCACCAGTAGCGCACCTGAGCTTCGGAAACCTTCCAACCGCGCTCGTTCTTGAAGTAAACAGCGGATGGGGTGGGCACACCGCCGTTTTTCTCGATCCACCAACGACCTCTTTCTTCTCGGCCATTGACTTGGGCATGCGTGTCGACGGCATCTTCACTGGGAGTGGTTTGGCTGCTGGGGGTTTGTAGGGACTGGTAAAACTCAGAATAAAGAGAGCCGACCAAGAAAATTGGTGGTTCTGGTCATTGGTGGCTGGTGGTGATGGTATTATATTTGGTACGGTACGCTATTATTTGAGTACCGCCAAAACGGTACACAATATGGTCTAGGTATACTATTTGGAAAAGTACTCTATTCGGCATTACCGTTACTTTGCGGCGCAAAGTGGTCGACTCGCCCCAATACGTAAGTGAAATAAGTGTAGGATGAAGGCTCTGTTTAGCGATGGAGATTTTCAACTGATCAAGTTAAAAAGGATTTGTGGAGCTGAGCGTTGGAGCTAAAGTGATATCGTTTTTATCAACGCACTAAGGCTGAGTGCCTATCGTGCTGTGCGAATATTCCGCACGAAGATATTTATCTAGAAGGTTGGATGAAACATTTTGCTATGCAATACCTCATACATAAAATCCTTTAATTCCACCACATTATTTCAGTGGAAGCAGCGATATCGCCGCTTACCGAAAACGACGAACCTACTCCGTAGACGTCTTCGGAACCAACTTCGCCAACCGCAAAAAGAAAATGACCAGCACCACCACGAACAGCAAGTAGTTGTAGTCGTTCAGCGTGTCGGCGATGTACCACACTGACGATGAGGTTGCACAATCAACCAGTTGGCGCCGATGCCGATGAGCCGAGGGACGCTCCAGTTTCGGAAACAGGTCGGCCGCGATCACCTGAGGCCGCGGGCCCAGCGTCACGCCGAACGTGATCCACGTTTAGAGCGGTGAACATGATGGACGAAGCGGGCACAACAACACCGTCGTCAGCACGGACATCATGAACATGCCGGCGGGTGCGGCACAGGATCATTGTACAGTTACCGAAGTCTGAGCCAGCACGCCGGTGAAGAAGGTAGGGAAAATATGTATGAAGTTGATGATCAGTGAGCTAACACGCGGGTCCAAGATGGCTGAAATTGAGCAGAAGTAGTAGAACACACACTAAGCAGCTTGTGGGAGCTTCTGCGAGCACAATAGCAGGCGGTCAGCTGAAGACAATACGTCAGGACCAAAAAGAAACTCCTTTTGCGCCAACCTTGCTGTGTATCGAGCTTGCTGGATGACCCAAGCCATGACAGTGCCATGCACACGTACTCTTCGCCGTACCGACACGCTTCGTCCCTTCGCGATTCTTCATGAGCAGCCACACGGAAACCTTGACGCGATCCGGCTGCAGGAACATCACGGCCAGGATCAAAGTAAAGGTCACTCATGGAGGTGCAAGACGACCATTCCTGTTCGAGATGGCTGCAACGCTAAAGAGCGACAATGCGTCAGGAGAACCGTCGCGTTTGCTTTAGCAGAGCCATTTGTAAGACCGGCCAAAGTTACCTTACCGCACCCAAGCCGCGACGATAACAACGAATCCGATCTAGTGTATTGCAGCTAGCCCTATATATGTTTCCTACCGAAATTCTTTTCTACTAGGGCGCACTTGGCAAAGCACGAGATAGCGGCTTTAGCCAATAGCGTGTTGATGAAATCAGGATAAAGCTTTCTCAAAGGGCACACCGTAAAGAAAGTACCAAGTCTGACTCTTCTGCAGACTGCTGGACGGGAAGCATTGCCGAAAATGGCGCCGCCGAAAGCACCACCAAAAGGACGCACCAGCATTAAGGGCGTTCGCAGCAAACTGAGCGATGACCTGCGCGACGGTGTCACGAACAACACGAAGGAGCGCATAATGAAGTACTACCACGAGCATACTATGCAGAAGACAATAGAAAAGTACTACAAAGACCTACAGCCGGCGCAGCAGAAGAGTAAAAAGCGCTTAATATACAAGTGGCTTAAGCAAGAGAAGGCGATCGTAGATGCAGTGTCAAGTGGCCGAGGAAATTTGCAGAGAAACCGGAGGGAAGGGCTCTCGACAGTGCTGAGTGTCGATGATGAAGACATGATTGTGCGCTGGGTCAGAGATCTCCGCCGAGAAGGAGTTCCCGTCTCGCCGTTCATGCTCCAAACTCACGCCAAGGAGGTGGCGGAAGACGCTGGAATCTCTCCTTATGCCTTTTCTGCATCGTTTAGCTGGCGAAAGCGGTTTCTAGCTAACCAATTATCATTGCGCCGTAAGACCAGGATCGGGCAAATTACGCCGGCGGATTCAGATGCTGTGGCCCGACAATTTCGGCTTGACGTGCTGCACGTCAGAAAAAATAAAATTAAAATAATTATTTATTTTTGGTTCAAAATAATTTGTTAAAAGATATAAATTTGAGAAATTTACAATTGATTTAAATAAAATAAAATTTGGTTTCTGTTTTGTTGTTTTTTTAAATTAATTAAAAAAAATTTAAATATGTTTTCAGAACTGGTTGAACAGGAGGAAATTGTGGAGATATACAACGCCGATCAAACGGCCATGAATTACGAGTACCTACTTATGACACGACAGCAACACGTACTGTTTGGATTCATAATGCTGGTACTGAAAAAAAGAGAATTACGGTCATATTGCTGGCAGACATGTATGGAAATCGAAAGACCCCCTTCGCCATTTTGAAGCAGGGCAATTCGAGGCGCGCTGATACGTAGCAATATAATCGCACCCACCAAAATGGATTCGGACGAGGTGTCTGGGCAGATGTGGAGCCTTTGATGAAAAAATATGATGTTGAAATTTACGGCAACAAAAAAGGCTGGTGGAATGCTGAACTTTCAATAAGTTTTTTGAAATACCATTTTGGGTCGAGGGATAATTTAGGCGAAAAAATACTTCTCTTATGGGATGACTTTAGTGGTCATTGGACCGAAGCGGTCCAAGCATATGCAGCCAGCATTAATGTATTTTTGATGAAAATTCCACCGGGCTACACATCTTCGTGCCAGCCGGCGGATATTGCGTGGATGAAGCCGTTTAAGCTGCGGCTGCGATCGTTGTGGGTGGAGCACCTACAGTCAAAGCTACGTGGCCACCAAAATCGAGCTTCTGGCAAAAAGTTTAAGCTCAAAGGTCCGTCACGAGACACACTAATGGCGTGGCTCACTTCGGCCTGGGAAAATCTACCTACTGCCACTATAGCAAGTGGTTTTAACAGGTTAGCTATTCCGATGGACAAAAAAAGCGAGAGTTCACGGCACAGGATCAGCAATTGTACAGCACGGAGATAGATGGCCTTGTTGGCAAACTAGAGGCGCTTCATGTAGCGGTAGATGTCGGCGTAGACGTTGGGCTCCACGATTAACAGCAATACACCTGCACCTTCTATTCTTATGTAATTCAAATCCTTGTTTTTTTTATGGAGCTGTCAGTAATGGTGCGCCCTACGAGAAAGGAATTTCGGTATCCCAGATTGGGGGGTATGTAATGCCATTTTCATTTAGGAACACAAATAATACAACTTGTTTGGTGTACAAACTCGTACTTGTTGATGTCCTTAAACTTTTAAACCTTTAAAGTCATACCCATGAGGGACAACGCAAGATAGCGCAGGTCCCAAGTCCTTTGTTTCTTGCCCTTACCTACCCAGATCCGCTAAAGAAAAGAAAGACAGAACCACTATAAAAAACGTGCTCTTCAACGCAAAGTCCGTAACATAAGGGTCGCCGAAAATTCAACAATGAGCCGACCGTATTGGCAAGCAGAAAAACCGTTGGCACGGCTTTGCAAAATCGTTAAAGAGATCAAGCTTGGTATGTCATCAAAGATGTAGCCACAGATGAGAACGAGGTAGAATATATCCATTGACTTTGTGATAGATCAACGGACACCTGTGAAGAAAACCGTGACAGCAATGAGCACCAATCTCCTCTAACACATCTAACATAGGTGCTTCATGGTGCATGCTATTGAGTAGCGTGTAGCGTGAATGGGTTGCAGCTTTTTGATAAACAACGTCGATAGTGGAGCAGCACAGTGTTGTCGCAACTTGGTCCTCCACCTCGAGTGTTTGGTGCAGACAACAAACTTCCAAAGAATTGAGTGGTCATTTTGCTTCGGTAATTTTTGATCGGTACTTCCACTCTGCAACTCCAACTCCGTACTCAAATGTGCGAAGGAGACACCATGCCTCGCGACACTAAAAACCAAGCGAGGCTATATGACAGGCAGAATGTTGTTGTCTAATTGTCTACCATCCAAATATTGTATTTCAAACTCGTGAAGCAGCGTCTTCACCATGATATTCCATAGGCCATAGTGAGCTTGATGCTGAGGTCTCTCGCTCACCAACACCTGTCGACGATCTAGTTTACTTCGTTTCTAACAGGGCTACCATTTTGACAATGATTGAAAACAGCGTTGCCGTGCAATCTAGCATTTGAATATATCCACACATTGTGGAGTATACGTTGCAAGTACGAGTGGCAACTACGATCTAGCACTGCATCGGAAAATTACAAACTTGAGCGTTTGAAGACGCTAGCGCACCAGCTAACAGTGTTTTCTTGTTAATACACAGCACATCAGCTTCTTTCAAACTACACGTCTGTATGAAGCAGTTGCTTTCATCAAAGCTCCAGACTTGCCCAGGAGCTCCATAGACTCGCCCTAAATGAAAAAAAATGTTATGGACTCTCAGCTGCACCAGCAATGTAGTAAGTGGTACATTTTATTGTTTGGTGTCACCCCGAGCCTATCGAACGCAACTGGTAAAACTTCATCTTTGGTTTTGGCTGGACTGCAACGCGAGCTAACGCACAACAACATGGTCGAAACGGATCCTAAGCATTCTGGCATCAACCGCAAACAAAATATGTAGCACTAACCCGCAATCATATTCCAGGCACTACTCCATGGGGGGGGGGGGGGGGGGGGGGGCATGGGTCAAGTATAATTTCGATTCCATCTCATTTCCGACATTTGCTAATGGCTGTAGGGCCGTTGCTTCGTTGAGAATATTGGTAGTGGTAGGACATTTCAAGCGTCCTTTCGAAGGAAGCGTAGTTCTAACGTTGCTGTCCCAGGTCAAATGTCTTGGCATCTAAGCAAGACCGGGTATCTGTTGATTGTGAAGGTCTTTTATCATACATTCAGTCTGTGAAGCTGCAAACAGCACTGACGTATTAAGATCGCAATACATGATGTAACGCACCTTATGATACGCCTTGACAATTTAGCGTCTGCCTCTACAAGCTTGTTGTACTAATGTCCCAATCGTCTGCTGGGCTCCTGGCCTGTGGCTCGGGTTCCGATGGCATAAAATTCACTCTCTCCACAAGCTGTGCGCGTTGTTCAGGTGTATCAAGCGGACGGATCGGGCTTTCCAAGATTTAAATTTGTGAGCTTTGACACGCATACGCTAGTTCACTGCCATTTTAACTGAGCGACTTCGGCTGAAATTCGCAGCGAAAACATTTTTTTCAGGCCGTGTAAAACGAGTACGAGAAAATGAAGTAGCTGTTACTTTTTCTTCGTGACAAGGCAGTACTCTTCTACGAGAAATAGGAGAAATAGTTGAATTGAGAATTTATGCTACTCTGCTAGTGGGTGTTTGTATCGTAAGCCATTGATCCCAGTAATAGCTGTGCACATGACGCCGCATTAGCCAGATCGCAAAGCAAGCCATGGCGTGAGACTACAGTAGCGCAGGTTGGGAAATTGTTTGATAGTTGGAAATTTTGCTTCGGCGAGGATCAACACGCATCTCAAGACGAGCTTACTTTCAATATGGTAAGGCAATTCACCAATAATGACGTGTAGTACTTGTAAGTTTTGCTTTTTACGAGTTCGTGACCTCAGACTACGTAAATCAACATCAGAGAAAGGCATTTTCGTGAATCGAAGCGTTGGTCGACCGTATTCGTGTCTTAGGCATTGATCGCTTACCTAGAACGTTTTGTAGTACAACACGGCTTCACATGATATGTCTTGCGAATACTTACATTTACGACTTAAGAACAGCGGGCAACAGCAGCAGCGCAGTAATCAAATCACAACCTGACTCTTCCAGTCGGAGCAAACAAATCTGACAACAGCACCTGTTGTATATAATTATTGCCAAACGCTAACGCTCCTGGTCTATTCTCTTTCAGCCAAGTCACCACGACAGACACAACAGCAGAAACGTATCACAAGAAACCTATTCCTGCCGGGCCACTACTGATCGCAGACACTTGACGGACGGCACACCGCTTACTTGAACACCTTCGAGTCGGCGATGGGCTTGCCTTCCAGCTCATCCTCGTTGCACCAGTAGGCGGCCACGCGAGCCTTGGTCTCGTCGTTGATCTCCACCTTCTTCCACGTGTAGTACTCGGCGTCCGGGTTGGCCTCGATCATGTGCTTCTCCGAGTCGCCACGGAACAGCCAGCAGCCCGTGATGATAATCTCCGAGCCCTCAGCACCGCACACGTCCATCACACCGAAAGCGTACTTGCGCATGGCCTCCGAGCGCTGCAGGAAGCCGCCCACGGCGTTGCACGTCATGAACATCTTGGTGTTCTCGCTGTTGTAGTTGTAGTCGCAGAACCACAGCGAGTAGCCCTCCTGGTCCAGGTGCTCCCAGAACCACGTCATGGCGTCCGCCAGGTTCTTCGTGTTCGAGTACTGCACCTTCCACGCGTCCAGGTTCATGGACGACGGCTTCTCGCGGTTCAGCACGGCCAGCGGGTGCTCCACCTTCTTGGGCTTCGGGGCCTCCTCCTTCGGGGCGGCCTTCTCCTTCTTCGGGGCGTCCTTCTTGGCGGCCTTCTTGCCAGAGTCGTCGCCCTCGGCGGTCAGAGCCACGTCGATGAGCGGCACGTCGCCCACGACGGCCTGGAACTCGGGTTGGTTCACCAGCGTCGAGAACCAACGGTTCACGGCCGAGTACGGCTTGCGGAACTCCTTGTCCAGCACGAACTTGAACGGGTACACGAGGGCCGAGGCGACGACAATGTCAGCCAGCGTCACCTGCTCGCCCACGAGGTAGGTGCGCAGGTGCAGATGGTTCTCGAGGGTCTGCAGAGCCTTCTTGACGTCGGCCTTGGCCTTGGTCAGGGCGGCGGCGTTGAACTTGCCGACGCCGAGGATGGGGTGCACCCACACCTCGAGGGGCACCTCCAGCTCGTAGGCGGAGAAGTCAATCCAGGCGTCCACCTGGCCCGACTCGAAGAACGTCTTGCCGTACAGACCCGTGTCCGGGCGCAGGCGGGCGACGTAGCGGGCGATGGCGCCGCTCTCGAAGATCGAGCCCTCCTCGGTCTCGAGGATGGGGACCTTGCCCACGGGGGTCTTGGCCTTAAACTCCTTGGACTTGAGGTCCTTGGCCATGTCGAACTCGGGCAGCTCGATGTCGATGCCGTTGTACTCGGCAGCGATGAGCACCTTGAAGACGCGGTAGTTTCCGGGGTACGTGTAAAGCTTCTGCTCAGGGCACAGACACGGTCAGCTCACTACATTCGGGAGGCTCAAAGGCGGCACCAGGACGCACCATCTTGATGGGCTTGGAAGAAGGAGAATGGATCGGCGGGCGGGGGCCGGCGGAACGGTTGGCTCCGGAGCCGTAGCCGTCACCTAAACGCAATATTTCGCTCGCGGTGAGTGCGAACTTTGCGCTTCAACCAGGAATTTTACGATAGACCCAGCAAAGCATCAGCTTATTCTGTTTAATAGATCTACAAACCGACGACGAGTGTAACTTTTCAAGAGGCTAACTATGCAATCTGACGGTGGTGTTTCGTCAGCTAACGTTTACTGAACCTACGTTAATTCAGAGTGGGACGTGGCCGATATGTCGTTTTTGCGAGCGCCGTCGCGCCGAGGCGAACTCGCACCACGCGTCGCTAATTTCCTTTATGCAGCAACCCAGTGCGCTCGACGAGGTCTGCTCCAACCCTCCAACTGCTCAGCGCCCGCCGGCGCCGCCAGAGTGGCCATTTCCGCCGGGCTCTCTGCCAGCGCTCGGATTCTGGGAGCAAGTCGTGCGCCCAATCAGCGGCGCCCACTGGGTGCCACGATTATGGCACGTCAGGGCTAAAGTTGCTGCTAGCGCGACTCCCGTCTTCTCACGCGCAACTCAAGTGACTTGCGCGCAACTTCCGCCGCGCCGCACGGTAACCGGCGCTGACTCTTTGCCCGGCCACTTTGAGTCTGACGAGCGGCAGGAAGCCCGCGCGCCGCCGGGAAAGGCCCAGGAGCGCGCTACACACAGAGACTCAGCTCCGCCCGCGCGCGCCGCGGCCATGGCCAGCAGAGACGAGCGAGACAGCGCCGGCCTCCGCGTGTCGGAGCGCCAGCCCGTGCTCAGCGGGCCCTCCAGCTCCGGCCGCCGAGCGCCCAAGCCCAAGCACCGGCCGCACGCGCCGCCGCCGCCCCCGCCGCGGCTCCAGCAGCAGCAGTACGACCCCAACGACATGGACTACGGCGACTCGGAGCACCAGCTGCCGGGCAGCGACGCGCCCTACTACGTGCGCACCGACAGCGCGCCGAACGCGCAGGGCTTCCCGAATGGAATGCTCGAAGCAGGGTATGTGAAGGGGAGGAGCTAGGACGAGGACGCGGCCTTAACGGTGTGTTTTGTGTGCTGACGCAGTAATGGCTACTCGCCCATGAAAACGCCGATAGAGCTGAAGAAGTCGCCGCCCGACTCTAAACAAATGCGTTCTGTAGATGAAAGCTCCGAAGACAGTTTCGACAACGGCAGCTACGTCACAGACAAGATCCAGGGCGGGCCAAACGAAGGCATCGGCTGGTTCCACGCCAAGATCAAAGTCGAGAATACCATCCACTGGGCCAACAACTACAAGATCCAGGCCTGCATGTTCTTCATCTTCATCTGCGGTGCCGGACTGACCATCGCCTTCGCAGACAATGATGCCGACGTTTCGGTGGGACTCGTGGCAGGCAGTGTGATCACGCTGTTCTGTTGTTCCGCCGTGGTGTACACATTCCTGACGCGACCAACATGGAGAAAGCACCCGAATCCCATTATTTTCTTCCGGAGTATCTGCGATATCTGCCTTGTAGCTGTGCTGCTGATCACGGAGCTATACAAATGTGGCAATGGAGAATGCTCGCAAACGCTCACAGGTGCATCCTGCACAGCAACAGCAGCACTCACCCAGTTCTTCCTTTGGACGTCCGAGAGTTGGTTTTTCGTGATGGCCATCGACATGCTTTCGTCGCTGCAGAGTCCATTCACGGATTATAAGACCAACGTTCGCCGCTACCACGGCTTTGTGTGGGCAACAGGTAGTCCTGCGTTTGCGGGGACAACTCGAGTGATAGGAGCTCACTTTACCTTATTGCATTGCAGGTCTCATTACGTGCATCTTACTGGTGTCCATTCCCGATTTTGCCGGTGAATCCGAATTTGGTTATTGCTGGACAGCTAGCAAAAGCAAGCTCCGTCATGATAAAGGCGAGGATTCTGGCTCTAGCGATACAGGCAACCTTTGGAACCTCAACTTTCAGTACGTTGGCAAATCACTTTCCGGAGTGCGATGGAGCAAACAGTAATCAGTGATGTCTTTTGTTGGTCAGGTCATGGCTGCTTTTCTACATCTGGCTCATTTTGTACTGGGTATACGCCATCACGTACGTTTCCAGTGCTCGTTACACATTGCCATGATGACCACTAAACTAACCTTGTCTGCGCGTTTTACTTCTGCAGAGTTATTTACTGGGCGTACAGGCGTCTTAACTCCGGTCTTTCGGAGACACTGCGCATGCGTCTTCGCGTGCTGCACTCCGTTACAATGTAAGTTTTCTTTTTTTTCTATAGTTCTATTGGTTCTCCCCCACTCACATTTCTTTCGTTGTGCTCGTCAGTTATGTGATCGCCATTATCATCTACTGGGGCATTTCATTTTGCATCTATGTGCCATTCTTGGTTCAAGGCGAGAATCGATCCAGTTGGGTTGAGCAAATGATGAACTTTATGATTACGTGCAAGGGCTACTTCGACTTTGTGGTGTGGTTCCAGATGAACGACTTCCATGACGCTTTGAAGAAGGGCAAAACGAAAAAGACTGACGTGGATGTGGATGTTGATCTGAGTCCGCAAGTGAACCTTGCTCTGCGTTGCGAGGTGTTGTACTACACCACAACAGGCATTATTCAAGCTGTGCGCGATACGCAGCACCTGCCGCCTGGGGCAAACCAACAGGAGCTGTATCTGCAGCCTCAAGGCACCGAGGACAACCGTGGATCTTTGGGTGTCGATGAGTATATGATTCGTACACGCCCGAAAGCTGCGCTTGGGAAGGGCACGCTGTTTATTGACTATTGCCCCCACACCTTCCAGACTATTCGAGAGCACTTCGGTATCGATACGAACCAGTATATCGAAAGTTTGAGTCGGACAACTAAGGAACGCCTGAGTGAAGGTGCCAGTGGTGCTTTCATGTTCTTTTCAGCCGATCAGCAGCTGATTGTGAAAAGTATGAGCGACGAAGAGTCGGCATTCTTACGCTCGGTAGCTGCGGAATATGCATCTTTCTTGCTCACGAACCCAGATAGTCTGCTGACACGATTCTATGGATGTCACGCCATTCGTTTATATGGCAACACGTTCAATTTCGTGGTTATGGCGAACTTGTTCAGCACGGAGAAGGTAATTCACCGCCGCTATGATATTAAAGGATCCTGGGTAAACCGCAGTGCGAAGCACCCTTCCAAGGGCAAGCGGGTTACGTGCCGCCACTGTAACGCCAAATATGTTTTCGGCTCAACGGATGCTGAGAACTGTCGTGCGCGAGTTGGCCGCCACGAGCCTAATGTGATTTTGAAGGACAATGATTTGACCGCGAAGGTTCGTCTGGACCCGAAGGTTGCTGAGGAGCTGTACGACCAGCTTGTAAAGGATGCCAACTTCCTTTCGCGTCTGGGCATTATGGACTATTCGCTTTTGCTTGGTATTCACAACGTGGAGTACATGGTGAATCCTGATTTGGAGGAAGAGCCCGTTATTCCGCCCAAGGACGCGGTAGGACCTAGACGACGCACCATCAACAATTCAACGATGATGCAGCGTGGTGGTCGCGAAGGCTCAAATGCTCCTCCCATCAGAGATTCAAAGCCTCGTACACATCTCCCACGCGTTGCGACAGGTACACGTCGCGCTAACACCGTCGTCGGCCCGTCGATTTACTACTTCGGTCTCATTGACATTCTTCAAACGTGGAATATGGACAAGAAGTTAGAGCGTTTCGCGAAGACCAAGCTTCTCGCAAAGGATGCTGATGGCCTGTCGGCTATTCCTCCGGCAGCGTACTGTGAGCGCTTCAAACGCAAGATGGGCGAGATCTTGTCCGTGACCACACGCGACGAGTACGCGGAGTGTTTCGTGGGCGAGCGAAGAGGGAGCAACAGCGGCACCGGGGACGCAGACCCCAACCGGCGTTTTTTTTAAACCGTGAGGCCTTGGTGGGAAACGAAGGCAATGGTGACGCCCCCCACCGAGGGCCCGCCCTCACGGAACGAAGAAAACTCCACCCCCTCCTACCCGGGTTTTTATGTTGACGGTGTGCTGCTGCGGGTCAGCGGGTGTACTTTAGATCGAAATCACAAGCAGCAAGCACCAGTTCAAGCAACTACCAGCTAATAATCCAACCGATAATGAATCGAGCCATGCAGTTTTGATATTACCCACCCTTGCTCATTGCCGTTTAGCGTTGGTTTCGACACTGCAGCCTCGAAACACCCGTGGCAGTCACGCCACGCTGGAGTTGCATTAAACCTCCACATCCGTTTTGGCGGGAAGCAGCCACACATCTTGCTTTCACTATGCCCACTTAGCTGAAACCAACCACGAAAACCGTCGAATCCACATTTCGCTGAACTTCCAGCGATGGCCACGCGCCATGACAATCGCCGCGCGCGCAACGGCCACCCAGTTCGCAACGCGCTGCTCAAGTGGCAACTGCAGCAGGACCAGCGTCGCTTAGCGGAGGTGCGGCACCGTCTGATGCGCATGGCGGCGCCGTCGCCCGCGTCGTCTCTGGGGGACAGCAGCTTCGACAGGCTCCAGGACCGACGGCCGACAGCTCGGAGGACGCGGCCATTGCGCCATGCAGACCCGGAGGAGGACGCTCTGATGCACCTCATCATGGAGCGCGAGCAGCGCGAGGCCTCCACGTCCAACCAGACAGATCGACCGATTGGCGTCAAGCCGTCCAAACTGCAGTATCCGTCGGTGCTGCCGCCTTTGCGGCGTCCAGAAGGCCCAAAGCCATCTCTTAATGGCTCGGTGAAGAACGTCACTTTAAGACCTACAGGACAGAAGTTGAATGCTGCAGGAGACTTTTATTCGCCTGTGAGACCGAGAGAGGCAGCGTTGAACAGCTCGGACTTTCGACAGAATCTAGCGATCTCAAGGATTAAGGCTCCAGCACCAAAACGCTTGGTGGGCGCGATGGCTACGCCATCTCCGAGGAACCCGCTCAGGTATGATGAGATGAAGACTCCGGACAGGTGGCGGACGACTGCGATGCGGTCGAATCAAGAAGAGTTCAACGAGTCAGCGTTGAGAAGGTGGGAGGAGGAAGACGCTCGGCAAGCGGACCGGTTGCTGGAGAAGGCAGCACGAGATGGAGACGATGAAGCGCTGTGGAATGATCTGTTTTACGGGACGAAAGCTGCTCGTGCCAAAACAAATCAACAGCCTGAGCAGCCTGTGGTGTATTCAACTAGTAGCTTCCCTGAGGTATTTTCACGTTCTCGATCCAATTCGCACGGTAGTTCGTGTTATGAGGCCCAAGATGAACAGTCTCCCCAGAAACATGTTATTGATGACGTTGGGATGCAGCCGAGCGATTTATCAACGATAGGTATGAGCGAGCAAGCAAAACACTCTACTGCGGAACACAGCTACATTGGATCGCCTGACGCTGCCTCGAATGAAACGACACCTGCTACATCAACGCAAACTATTGCAGAATTGCTTGCATCAATGGAAAAGGTCACAGAGACTGGCGAAATATTTGAAGATCTCGTTAGTGGTGATGATCAGAATTTTGATGGATTCAAAGAAGGAGGCAACAAAGATCAGTTCTCATGTAGGAATGCGTCTGAAGATCGATCAGCTCAAATTAGTTCATTTCATTTGGCGGAGTTTCCGCGCTGGAGTGTGATAGTTGTGGCAACCTGCTTGGTGGTCGGCACCAGCGGATTTCTTATTGAAGAAATAATGGGTCTTATGGGGCTATTCTCGACGAGGTCTCCGTTCACGCTTTCGCGAGCTGAGCAAGACCGTATGCGTGAGCGAGTTGGTGTACTCCAGCAAGAGTTGCAAGGCTTCCAGGAGTCGACTTCCAACATCGAGGTAAAGTCGCAGAAAGTTTTAAGTGAGCTACAACGCTACACAGACAAGATGAGGCACGATCGCGAACGGCACCATGACATGCTCACTAGTGAAATGCAAGAGTTACGTCGACATATCCTTGATGTAACGCATGAACTGGTGGAAAAGGAGAGGGAATCTATTCATACGAAGCTGAAAGAACTGGTAAAAATCCAGATTATTAGTGACGAGGACGACCGCAAAATGATCACTGGAAATGAGGTGGAGAACGAAAAATCCTCTGTAATGACTTCAGCTCCGACAACTGGCCTTCTCGAGATTAATGTTGCAGTCGAGGAAGCTGCTGATGAATCTGAATCCGACTCCTCTGCAAAAGTTCACGAGAAGCAGCTCAATGCAGATCAGCGTCATGATCATGATGTCACGCCAGTCCAACCAGAAGATCAGGAAAGACTGATTCCCGTGCAGCCTCTTGACCCCACCAATAATGCTGAGTCTCAAGTAGCACCAGTTAGTTCTGACGAAAGTCTGGAGCAGGTTGTTGCGTCTCAACAGCCTCTTGTAGAAAGCTCCGGCGTCGAGTTCGCACCACAGATCTCCTCAGAGCAGGAACAGGTCGATGCCATACAAGAACAGATCGATATTTTCTCGTTGCCCGCTCTGGATCAGTCAGCACCAAGTATTTCTGTCAAATCAGCATCAAAGGTGGCAACCATCGCAAAAACTCCTCGGAGTGCATCGGGGATATCCTTGGAAGGAATACTTCTATCGATTGGAATCATGTTCCTCGCTGCTTGCGTTGTGCTGCGTGCTTACAACATTAATCGTCGCAAGAGATGGTTTGAAGCGCGTCGGAAAAGGAGAAACCAGCGAGCTCTGTTGCTAGCCCAACAGCGAGCAAGAGCGATGGCAGACAACCTGGACGATAGCGACGAGTGGGATGGCGAGGAGACGGATGGTGGTGTCGAAGAAGTCTCCCTCATGACACCTGTCCGAGAGAGTGAGGACGACGAATCAAGGTCGGAGGTGCATCAATCGCCCGAATATGACACAGAGCTCGATGATCTCAATCCAGACGAGAACGTGTCGTATTCGCCAGCCGAAACGTACCGCGTCGCGACAACAGAGGTGAGCACTGCATGGAGTTGTCCGACCTCCATTTTCCATCGTTCCGATAACTAACTTCCGTGCTGTTGAATTTCCAGCAACGAGCTACCACCTCACGCTCTAAACCCAGTTCAAGTCCACACTCACCGCTACAGCTTCACCAACGCAGTCCGCGCCAACGCCGGTCACACCGCCTGCCAGAGTACCAGTAGCAGGCCACACTGAGGATAGGCGACATCTAATATATTATACACCCACAATCCCTAGGAGGGAAGACCCTCAGCTGCTACCATCATTCCATTACACCGGTCTCCTAGTCGTATCATTCGTCAATCGCCACTATTCCGACGATGCTGGTGCGAGTGGCACGTCGCGTGCAGCGCGCAACCCCGCGCCGCGCCTTCGCGACCGCCGCAGGAGGCGACGACAGCGCCGAGCGAGCCAAGTCGCTGTACTTCACCACGCGTAGGACGCCGCACAGCTCTTGGAACCGCCTCGCAACCAGCTAAACAAGTGAGTTTTCATCAATTTTTTTTCTTACAGGCGACCACATTAAAGGTCGAGAGGTACTGGAGGAGTTCGGCATGGTGTCGGCGGTGGCAGTCCGCTCCAAATCCGTCATCAGTGACATGTATGTGGCTCTGGCGGGGCTGGTCGGAGGTGCGAGATGTCGACGCATTGATACATCGAAGGAGATTGGGTGTTGAGCTCTCGTGTTTGGTAGGTGAGGCGGCGTCGTACACGTCGCTGATGAACGAGACGATGGCGGAAGCGGTGCATCGAGTGCAGTACGCGGCCAGGGCTCAAGGTGCCACGGCCGTGATCAACGTGCGGTTTGATTCCAACACGACGATGAACCGACTAGTGTTCGGCATGCACTGCTCGGTGATCTGCTATGGTACGGCGGTGAGGTGCCGTCCTCTGAAAGAGGTGGCCCCGCCAGTGTCGCCATTCGCGGTGGACAGCAAACAGTGAAAGGACTGAGTAAATAGAGGGTGATCGTGCTATTACGTGTGTGGAGATGGCTTATGGTGGGGTTTAGGACGTCGATGACCCGCACTTGCTTCGCGACGGCGCACTGCAGGTTTGTTTGCTTCTACTAATGGTAGAATCAAGGCAGACTGCGCATCGAGCACGGTATCAAGAAATTTGCGTTCGCTTGTCTCCTGAGAAAGGCGATTGCCGGAGTTGTAGCTCATTTGGTCCAGCTTTTTCTTTTCGTATTTATTGTTTGCTTTTTTCGCGATAAAACCTCCTCCAAGGAACAGGCCATTCGCAGTATCACAGGCGAAAACCTCGCGTTGACGGTCCCTGAGGCGCCTTCGGACTTGCTCGCTGTTGGCACCTGTTTCTGCATTTTCCTCGTTGTTACTTGATGCAGAAAGCAAATCTTCGTCAAACTCAACTGCATTAGAGCTCCAGTCTTGCGTAGGTGACGAAGACAAAATTTGTGCATCAAGGTTTAGCGTGGCAAGCATTGGCCGTCGTGGGTGCTCTAATTCCTTAATGTTTTCTTTACGATAAGGTTCTGGAAAAGGGTAGCTAGCCCTTGGTCTATTGACCTCGTTCCATTTGCCAGTAGATTTATTATTCTCCTGCTGGCTGACACCATCGAGAGTGAGCAAGCTCGTCGACACAGCGTGAGGGTCCCTTTGCCTCGTAAGTGTTTTCGAGAATTCCTTGTGATGATGAAGTGCGGTTCGTGTATGTGTTTTCTGCTCTTGCAAAATTTCGAGCAACTCGTGTGTTCTTCTGTCCTCCTGTTCTTTTCTTGCTTTGATCACACTGAGCTTCGAATCTCGAAGATGTCGAGATGTAGTGTGTGGCATGCGTGCAGCCGCCCCAGTGACATCCAGAAAAAAGTGGTGATCTTGCTCGTAGCCGTGAAAACTAGAAACACGTTGTTGCTGCCGCTTTATATCTTCATCTTGACGTTCCTGTAAGGTTTTGATTCGTATGGAGCTCCGTTTGTTGTCTTCGAAGTTCAGTTGGAAGCTCTCATGATCAAAAATAATTTCTTCGTCAGGACGTGACGCTGAAGCTGCTTCGACCAAAGTCTTCAACACTACTGGCTTGTCGAATTCGGCTTGAGGAATAATCGAACTTGATGGTCCAACTTTTTCATTTAAGCCATCTTCATCTAGAACTTGCTGCAACAACTGTCGAGCTTGCTCTTCCCGCCTTCGAGGATGTATCGACGAGGCGAAGACGCGTTTTGCCTTAAAAATGATAAAGTATCAGATCGAAAACGCCGTTGGGAATGGTAGTGGCTCTATCATAGGCACGTACTTTGCTTCCGCGTCTTTGACGGTTGAGTGCTGATGAATCTGGGTAGTAGTATTTCACGCGTGCGCCAAGCAAAAACTCGAGCGGCACATGATCGTTTGCATCAGTCTCAGGGGACATGACCCTTTCCTCATTCCATACCACGTTCGACAAGACTGAGGCTGGTCAAAGAGCTATTTCCACTTGAGCAGTTTCTTCAGCACGAGACATTGCTGCAAGTGCTATTCCACATCAGCGGCAGTTAGTCGCAGGAAAAAAAAGAATTGTCTGGCACTTCGACTGAGTTCTCACGCCAAAACACAAAGAGGAGTTGGAGGTGCGAGTCTGCTGTTTGAGTGGTGAGTGTGCAACATGGCTGGATATTGTCCAGGCCCGGAGGCTATCTCGGAAAAGGAAGGAGCTTCAGATCCCAGAAGTGGGCTTGCCCCTCGAAGTCAACGAAAGTATGCAAACTACTTTGACTACTCTGCATTTACAAGCGACTACAATTTCCAGTACTAAATAGTGCGGTATGTCTGGAGTTGTAGGTGTCGAGACGTTTTCTGCTGCCTCTTGTTTGTGGCTTACTGGATTGGAATGGTAAGACTTCAGCGGCACTATTCATCAACTTTGCATATTTCTTACGGGATTTTTTTTTCGTTTTCTAGATTGTTGTTGCTATCGTAGCCTTACAGACCGGTGAGCCTCTCAGGTAAATGGGGGTAAATCAACCACAAAGACATAAATGCGGGACTAGCGATCTTACAGTGTCTTTGTAAAAAAACAGCCTTATATACGGGAAAGACTACAACGGGAACATTTGCGGCGAAGGAGATTATGCTAATGCGCGCTTTACGACGTACCCTCGTCTTAATGAGGACCTCCTGATAGCAGCAGCTAATGGGGTGCCTCCGACAAGTGCTAAATTTTTTGGAGTCTGTGTGGAAAGTTGTCCGATGGCGGGATCAATGACTTGCACATACGGAGATGAAACGTGCTGGGTTGTTGCTCAGGATACTGAAGCGGCTTTCTTCCGCTGCTTACCTGTTGCTTCTACTAGCGAAACAGTCTTGGAAGAAGTCTGTATCGACCCTGAAGGTGCTGACCCCACGTGCACTTTGGATCGGTACGAGAATGGGGAATGTAATACTGTTTGTAATACCAAACGAGCACACAAAGAGGTGTGGGAAGTTGAGGCGACGGGAGGAACTAACCCGTTGCTTACCCAACTTCAGGGTAACCTACAGGTGCTAGGACGTTTTCTGAACGACATGTATGCTGCACGCTCCGTTGTTTTACTTGTTGGGGGGCTTGGTGCGCTTACTCTAGGTGTCGTCTGGCTGATCGTATTGCATTTTTTTGCTGGTTGCGTGGTGTGGCTGACTTGTTCGCTGGTGCTCATCGGACTTCTATTGCTAAGCTTGTTCTGCTCTGTGCGGTCAGAATTAATTTCATCGGAGCAGATTAGTGGTTTGTCTTTCATGAATGCAACAACCATCGATACTACAGCTCTCGCAACAACGAGCGACGAGAACACAAAGCTTCAGTTTAAAGCAGCTGCATACGTGTCCTGGGTGGCCACATGCGTTGTCTTTTTGCTGCTAGTTGCAATGCGAAAGCGTCTTAAAATCGCCATCGCAATCATACGTGAGAGCTCCAAGGCTATTCAAAAACTGCCTATGCTGTTAATTTGGCCCGTTGTTCCTACTGCCTTTTTCATCGGACTTGTAGTGTACAGCGTTGCCGTAGCTGCTTACCTTCTCAGCTCGGACGATTTAACTTCTGCGGTAAAACAATCTGCAGCAACGTTTGATGTATCGACCGAGTTGAGTGCTACAGAAGAGCTACCAGCCAAGCGATTGCAGCAGGTTCTGCTTGCATTCCATGTCTTTGGCTTTCTTTGGACAAACCAGCTACTACAAGCCATTTCAATCTGCGTCATTGCCGGCAGCGTTGCACAGTATTACTGGACGCCGCCCTCTGATAGTGGAAAACGTGAGCTTGAAGCTCGCTTTCCCATTGCACGAGCGCTCGGATACACGCTGCGCTTCAGCCTAGGATCGCTATGCTTCGGTTCTTTTATTATTGCCTGTGTCCAATTCTTGCGGATCATGCTGGAATACCTCGATCGAAAGTAAGTTAGCACCGCAAGCGAGTTCGATCTTCAATTGATATCTAACTGTTTCTTCTCTGCCACGTTCAGTACGAAGCAAATTCAACAGGCCAATCGAATTGTTCGTGTGGCACTTCTTGCGGTGAAGTGCTGTCTGTGGTGCTTCGAAAAGTGTATCAAGTTTCTCTCAAAAAATGCCTACATTTTAATAGCGATGAAGGGCGGCTCATTCTGTGCGGCCTCAGCACGCTCGTTCAAGCTCATTTTCAAGAACATGGCGCGCGTGGCAGTGGTGAATTCCATCAGCTTCGTTCTACTCTTTCTCATTAAGTTGGCAGTCACACTCGCCGTCGGACTCGCAGTCTTTGCGCTGCTGTCCAAGTCGTCTACATTGTCATTGTCAGCTGACCAACTATCGTTACTAGGAGGAGAGACAGTGACATCACCACTAGCACCAGTGGTTGTGGCCTGCGTGCTTGCCTGGCTCGTAGCATCTGCATTTGTGAACGTCTACGATGCCGCTATCGATACGATACTGCTTTGCTTCTGTGAGGACACAGAGCTCCATGGTGACACGGCCAGTGAGTTCATGAGTGAGGAGCTACAACGCATCATGGGCGGAGATGCACCTCATCGCGAAGCTACGGATGGTAAGCCACACTTAATTCACGTTTCACCGAAAGGTGAAGGAAAGAGCACTAGTCCGCCCGCCAGTCCTAAGCGACCCAATGCTCCGCATGAAGAGACAGTCGTCGAGAAAATGGAGGAAACAGACATCTAGCAGGGCATACTCGATAGAAACCTTTATCCATTGACAGCAGTTTACACGCAACAATACAATCTTGCCTTTCTTTCATACAACTGAATGAAACTTTAGTTCAACCTGAAGCTAAACCCGAGTAGGCGCAAACAACTAGCTTCTTCCGCCACGTGATGTTGTGCTTTTCGCGCTGCTGCTGTTCGAGCCTGTCGAGCTCCTCACGGCGCTGAACCCGTCTGATCCGGTCTTCTTGACGCACCCTGGCCAACCAGACAGCATACGCCTCTTTGCTTTTAGTGTCTGACCGCCTTTGCTGCAAATGCGTCGCACTGCTGGCTTTCGCTACCGATGATTTGACACGCTCTGCGTTGCGAGCGCTGCCCTTCGTCTTCGGGTTTACGTGCAAAGACGGTGGTTTAGACTATGGTGCAGGCTGAATACATGTCGACTGCGTTACATCAGCAAGTAAACAACATAATACTTCGCACCTGCACGGTGTTCGTGGTGACAGCGCTCCTCTTCTTCTTGGCACTCTTCTTCCGGCGGAGCCAGTCCTGAAAAGCGGCGTCAATTTCCGCCTCTTTGGTCTCGTCGCTGTCTTCAGTCGTGAAGGCGGCCCCCCTCACGCTTGAGTTCTTCGCAGCTCGAGTCTTTTGCTGCACCCAGCGGTCGTACGACACGGGCCGGCGGATCTGCAAACAGCCCGTTAGAATTCCGCGCCGACTGCGCGCTGCCATTCCAATCAACTCACTTTGAGTATCTGTCGCCGACACGCGTCCTCCACGTCCGCGGGCTGGAAGCGCTCCTGCCAGTGCCACGCCGCCTGCATGGTGACTCGCTAAATGCGCCTCCACTTCAACTTGACCGGCCAATAATGGGATGTAGCCATGTCCCAATGTAGCCATGTCTAAAAACAGCCGGCGCGCGCTGGAATTCAATTTCAAAGGGCGTTCCCGCGCTGGCCCCGTCCAAGGCGATCGCTGGGAATCCGTTTGGAGGGGGCTCCCCCCTTCCGCCACTCGTCGCGCTCTCAATCGACCAACCACCGCCGCGGAACGCAGGTGCGCCAATAAGAATGCTCGACGCTTTTTCGCCTATGACACGCCGCTCACTGACGTGCATGTGTCTGTGTCCCCCCGCGGCGCCATGTAGCCCGCCGCCATGTCCAGCAGCGACGGAGACGCCGGCAGCGCCAACAACGCAAACCTGCAGATGCAGCTGCAGCTGCAGAACCAGCGCGCGCAGATGCAGCAGCAGCAGCTCGCGCTGCACGCCTTCTGGCAGCACCAGATCCAGGAGATCTCGCAGATCGACCCCGGCACCTTCGACTTCAAGACGCACCAGTTGCCGCTCGCGCGCATCAAGAAGATCATGAAGACGGACGAGGACGTGCGCATGATCAGCGCCGAGGCGCCCGTGCTCTTCGCCAAGGCCTGCGAGATGTTCATCCTCGAGCTCAGTCTGCGCGCCTGGATCCACACGGAGGAGAACAAGCGCCGCACGCTGCAGCGCAACGACATCGCCATGGCCATCACCAAGACCGACGTCTTCGACTTCCTCATCGACATCGTCCCGCGCGACGACATCAAGCCCGCCAAGAAGGTGCGGACGCGACGAAGAAAGATGGAGGAAAAAGCCAGAGCTGACGCTGCTTTCTTTATTGTTGTTGTGGTTTGATGGTGGTGTTCTAGGGCCCGGTGGACCCCCAGGTCGTGTACCAGCAGCAACTCCAGCAGCAGCAGGCTGCCATGCTCCAGCAGCTTCTGCAGACCCAACAGAGCGGCGCGGCGGCAGGCGGCGTGCAGTGGCCCAACCAACAGTTGCAGCAGCAGATGCTGCAGCAGTACCAGCGCATGCAGAGCATGCAGCAGAACGCGGCTGCGGCTGCTGGTGGGTCCACCACGCCGTCGAACGGCGCGCTGCCCAACTTGTCGCCGTCGGGCAGCGATGCTGCTGGCCAGGCTTCGGCCAACACGACGCCGGGAGGAACGAACACGTCGACGTCGGACCAGCTCTCGCTGAACCAGCGCAGCGTTGACGTATGAACGCATTGCGCGGTACAGTACCAAGAGGCTGGCAGCAACCTTGGGCGTGTTTTTTAAATGAATGAGCAAGTTACTTTCTGATTAGCTGTGATACGATTTTGGACGTTGTAAACCAACGAAGTGGCTCTAAGATTGATTCTAACGTGAAGTATTGTTTGTGGTGGTGTACCCTTTGCTGCCGACTGATGTTTGCTCGAACAGCGACGTGGAAGAAAAGACAAATGCGTTGTGCTCACGTTCATTCGATTCTGAACTTTATCTTCAGTTAGAACTGTACGCCAGCACCATGTGCTAGCGTCTGTATTGCTTACGCCTTGGACTTTCACTGCTTCTTTCTCCATGAACTGTATTCTATATCCTCTACTCGTAGTATATGTAAAGCAACGAAGCTCAATAGCGCGCTTACTCGGACGTTTTGACCGTAAGCGGCAATGGCAGCATTTTTGACTGCTTTTCCTTGATTTTGACTAGCTGGTAAGCTGCTACACCACCAATCTGTAGTAGCCCAATCAAGATAAGGATTAGCGCAAATCTCTTTGCTTGTCCACAATCAAAGTATTCTACGTACCGCAAGTGCCATGCCAAGAATGGACTGGAAGGTAACTGGGTTGCCGAAGTACAACACTGCGCTGAGGATAACGACCACGCGTTTCATCGTGCTCATAATGGAGAACGTCAGTTCCGAAACTTCACCAAGAACCCACGACGAGCAGAAGCTGCCAACGAAGTGCATCATACTGCACATTAACACTTTGCCGAATGGAAAACTCGCGACAAAGTTGTCCTGGTGCGCACGCGCACTCATCAGCACGAACGGCGCGTTGATGGCAAACGACACAAACGCACTGTAGAAGTGGAGCTGCCAAAAACAAAACAAAAAAGTCATTATAAAACAAAGCAAATAATGCGTCACCAAGCAACCCCGCGTACATATAGCTTATATCACTTACGTTCACAGTGTCCATCACAATACGGCGGCGAAGCAGGAACTTGGCGTACATGCTTTGCATGACACCTAGCAGCGCCGAGGTCACTGCGAAGGTCACACCAGAGAAGGCGAGGTCCTGCACAACATGACATTCCGCAGCCACCTGTCAGCTACGAAATAGCTCTTCATCACCTAGCACTCATACAGCCCCTGCAACTTACGTTCATGCCCATCTCCGACACGGAGGCCATGACCACACCAAAGACGATCGGGACAAGACTGGAGTACGTGGCGAACGAGAACCGCGAGCGGTACGCCACATAGGCCAGCAGCACGTTGAAAAATGGTTGCGACGCCTTGCAGGTCTGCGTGATGGACACCGGCACGGCGTTATAGCTCCAGTACGTGAGCGTCTTGGCGAAGACGGAGAAGAGGCTGAGTGGCACGATCCACATGATGCTGCGCATGCGGACTCTCTGCATGCGCCAGGCGCCCGTGCTGGTCGGCGAGCTCGGGAATGTCAGCACCACGACTGCAACACAGCAGCACATCTAACAGTCAGCACCTGAATTCCTTTATCCACTTTCTTCACGGACGCACAGTCGAGCAGGATGCTGATGAAGAGGTGGCACATGGTGAGCATCTCGGCCGACACGTGGTGCTCCTTGATCAGCACCTTGTTGGTGAACGTGGCGGAGGTGGAGAAGAGGTACCACACGCCCAGGCTGCAGCCAATCTGGGCACACACAACGCGTCAGTTCGTGGGCCGAAGGCGTCGCGCGGCGACGCCGCTCACCCGCAGCGCCTTGTTGTCGCGCAGCCGCCGCATGGCATGGCCCTTGCTGGGCTGCTTGTACTGCTTGGCGGGCGCGCCCAGCCCGCCCTCCAGGTCGTACATGGGGTACGGCGCCTTCATGCGCGCGAGCATCATGGTCATCGCGCTGTCCGGCCGCCGGGTCTTTCGCAACTGGGCGAGCAATTTTTAACCCGCTGCTTCAGATTGCGCTCTGGCTTTGGACTGGCTGTTTTGCTGCTTGGGGTCTTTTCGGCCAATCAGCGCCGTTTAACGCGGCGCAGACGGCACCACATTTTTTGATGCCGATCAGGAGAGAGGAACTGCGTGTTGGCAACGCACTGGCAGCGCGTCTGCACGGTAAAGTATCGTGACCAAAGATTCATTGCAAGTTGCCAGACAACGAATACTGGCAGAAATAGTATCATATCCTAGTACCTAGGATATACTAAGTAACATTTCGGAGTCGGAATTGATGGGTAGTTCGCTGGTAGACATTGATACAGATCCAGGTGCAAGCCGTTGCAGTCTCCGAATGGGGCGTGAAAGTTCCGCGTCGACCAGCGGGAAGCGTGCGCGGCAAAGTTTGGGAACAGCCACTCGCGTCAGCAACTTCAATTAGTGTCTCGTCAAACGTAGGTAGTGTGGGCTGTCCTTACGGTCCTATTATTATACGGCCAGCAAGGAGAAATGGAGAACGACGCGTCTGCCGACGAGTACGAGGACGACTTGGAGGCGGAGGAGGAGGTACGACGAGGCAGGTCACTTGTGTATTAGTGTAAAGTACTGTGATCTGATGGTATACGTTGCGTTGCCTGTATGTAGCTGGAAGATGAGGCGCAGCCTGAGGTGTCAGAAGTAGTTTGTGATCCCGTGGAGACTGCGGCCACCGACGGTTTTAAAAGCGACGAAGTGGAGGAAGGTGATAGCCAAGTACAACATGACGTCCCTATCGAAGAAGGCAAAGAAGTCATTGCAGATAGAGAAGATGACCTGGCTGCTCACGCCTCGCCGTTGACAGTCCCGGATGACGCTAGGCTTAAACTAACGTCACCTCGCCAAGAAGAGGAACCAGGACAACAGACACAACGGCGTGGCCCGAAGAACCTTGCTGGTCAGTCGGAAGGGAAGGACTTGCAGATCGCGTTGCTAACGAAGAAGCTGAGCCAAGCCAATAAAATCAACGCGGAGCTGCACACCCAACTCCAGCGGTTCTTCACGAATGATGTCGTGGTTCAGGTAGTATACCTGCCGTCTTGATAGTTGCGGGATCTTTTTGTCTGTGTGTTTTGCTAAGTGTATTTGTACAGCTAGAGAACCGCGTGAAGGAAAAGCAGAAACAGATTGAAGAACTAGTACGCGAAAACCGCACACTGAAAAACTCGGAGACATTGCTGTCAAAGGAAATCGAATGCTTGCAGAGCTCCAAGGTCTGCAAAAACTACCAAACAACCCCTATCCTTCCATGGTACTAAATGTTGTAGTGTATTAGGACAATTTTCCCAGCAAAAAGCGGGCACTACAAGAGGAATTGCGGGTCTGCAAGGAAAGGATCAAGCAGCTAAAGGAACAATACCGAGTCGCGGATGAGAGGGGTTTCAAGTTGCACCAGCAAAGCTTCGACCTCACCATCAAAAACAAGGGGTTGAGTGAGAAGGTTCGGCTGCTCGAGGGTGCAACCATGTCCATGAGCCTGCTATCGCCAGCTTCTTCTTCAGTCCGCATCGGAGTATCGACTACCATGGAAGGCACACCTCCTGAGGACATCCAGGCAATCCTTGCAAGCCAGGAAGAAGAGATCACTCGACTGCACCAACGCGTGGCACTGATGAAAAAGACCCACAAAGCTGACCACGCCAAGTACGAGCGACTACTCAAGGCTAGTCAAGACGAGATCGAACAGGCTCGTGTCGAGATGGAAGACTTCTACCAGCAACAATTTGCTAAGGAACGTGCTGCACGAAATCAGTTCCTGCACATGAAAAAGCTTAAACGTGCGCTGCACGAGCTAGCGAGCACCCAACAAACCAACCAACGCTTCCAGTCTTTTTTGATGAACAGGGAAATGCGTCTCACCAACCGAAGCAGTAGCTCGCGCCATCATCACGTTGGTCAGCACTCCCCGTCGAAAGGGCCAGCGCTAAACCCTGGTCGGTGGATTCATGAGGCTCTGCACCATCTTGGGTTCGTAATGCCTCTGTCATCGCACCTCGACGGATCCACGAAGTCGCTGGTTGAGAATGTACCGGACGAACAAGTCGACATTCCTGAAAATTGCATCCAAGGCAGATTGGTACCGTTTCCGCCGCCAACTACAGTCGACAGGGAATTTATTGCAGGTTCAACGAGTACTCGTGCTCAGTTCTACGACAACTTGCGTCCACAGGGTGGGGGCGGCGCAAGAAATAACGACGATTCAACTGACGTGAGCGAGCAAACTACAACAGCAGAGTACAGCAATGAAGAGGATCAAGTCACGGCAGTAACACCCTCAGGTACTACGCCAGAAAATCCTGATGGACTGTTCTAGGAGGACTATTACCCGTTAAAATATTTTGCTCGAACACTGCTTTCTCCTTTTAACTTCGCCCAAAGACGAGTAGAGCATTCTACGCATCGCACGGACGAAACCGCAGTGCGTCTGCTCCCCGAATTTTGCGACGTGCGACAGCGTGACGCCAACATTCCGCTTGGTGTCCGTTTTAACTTCCTGGTGCTTGAGGCGCTAGCGTGGGGCTTTGAATGGCCAGCAATCACCCGGACGCCTTCTCGGGAAACGGTCACGTGGGAAAACGCAGCTATGTCGGATTCTCGAACGCGGCTGCTGGCATTCTCTTGGACTAGACGGGTGGCTATCTTGAGCACCGCTTGCAATCGTCATCGGGAGCCGCTGCTAAGCGATATGTAACGTAACGCAGGAGCGCGAAGAGCTCAAAGTAAAACTGCTTGGAACACTATCAGCGCCTCCTGGGTAGGTCCTCCAGGCCAGCCTCCGTCTGCGCGGAACGCATTCCCAAATCCGCCTCGGCCGTCCCACTCTCCTGCAGCGCCAAGCACCAAGATACGATGACTTTGAGCCGACACGTCGAAGTTGACGCCGCCAGCTTCCGCAAGGAGCTACTCTTCGTGTGCTGCAAGAGCGACGACCCCACCATCGACCGCGTGCGGCAACTGCACGAGTACGTTGGCTCTGTCCTTTAACCTCTTTACCCTTTGAGTTCCACACTGACTCATGATGCTATTTGCCTTGATCAGTATTCTCCCAAGTCCGACTGACAAGATGCTGTCCCCTGTCAGTCGTGCCCTCCGGGCACGCTCCTTCACAGGCATGCACAATCGACTATCCGCCGCGTGAGCGAACCTTTCTCTCCAACCACCACGCTCCTCCATGGAGATAGATCCTATTTGCGCACCTGTCCAAGATCGTTCAGGTGCCACCGACCACGCGAGAACCACGGACGCCACACACGCCGCTCGCTAACCTCAGCGCCAATTTTGCTCACAGCCGAGGTTGCATGCAACATAGAACTCCGCACTCAGTCCCCATAGCAATATCAGCCCCTCTTCCAGCTCCATATCTCAAATTCGTTCGTCTACAACCTCCACTTCAACTAGAAACGAGCCACCTATTTTCAGCCAATCACAGCTCTTTAAACAAAAGAAAAGCGAATCCATTTCATCAAAAGCCATGAGCTCCACACTCGACGTCAAGCTGAACCGCATCGACCGCATCTTCCACCCGCACGTAGGGTGCTCTGCCCCCTCTCCTGTATTAAAACAATGCTAAACTAAAGTAAAATCATATATCTGCTGCGCAGGAGTTGGTGCAGGGGCAGGTGATCATCTCGTCGCCAAAGGGCTTCTCGCACCAGGGGCTGGCCATGAAGGTGGAGGGCAGCGCCCGCTTGCAGCTGTCCACCAAGAGCGCGGGTCTCTTCGACTCCTTCTACAATAATGTGGCACCCATGGAGCTCGTGTACTTCCATCTGCCAGTGGCGCCGGCGGGCAAGGTGCCGGCAGGTATCACTAAGTTCCCCTTCGAGTTTGAACTGCAAGGCAACGACGGCCAGGAGCTGCTGGAGACGTACCACGGGGTGTACGTCTCGGTGAAATACGAGATCGTGTGTGACTGCATCCGAGGGATCATGAAGAACAAACTGCACAAAACGCTGGAGTTTGTGGTGGAAGTGCCGGTGAGCCACGTTTAATTTTTCTGTGTGGACGGGTTGGATTGACGCTGATTGTCGCTGTTTTATTGCATAAAGCTGAGGGAGCCATTGCCGGACTCACCTGAGGAGTTCCAGATTACTCCGGAGTCACTCGAAAATGTCCGCCGGGTAGGTGTTTATGGGTTGTTATTGCAACAGTGGATTGCGAAGCTCAACGTGTTGCTGCTGCAATGTGTGGTACAGCAAAGTTTGTCGGCAATGCCGTATTTTCACATAACGGGCAAAGTTCATCGTACGAACTGTCCAGTGAACTTGCCGTTCACAGGCGAGGTAAGGATTTACTATTGTACAGGGGTTTTGGCTTACTAACATCAATCCTAACAGATCATCATTGAAGAAGCGAAAAGCCCAATCAAATCGGTCGAGCTGCAGTTGATTCGAGTGGAAAGTGTAGCACATGCTGAAGGCGTTGCCCGCGATGGTAATTATTACACCGTTCAGACGTGATTTCCAGCAAGCATCTCAGCTGATTATTTATTTATTTGAACTGATACAGCCACAGAAATCCAGAATGTGCAGATTGGGTGGGGCGATGTGTGCCGCCAAATGGCAATCCCTATCTACATGATCTTCCCACGTTTGTTTACGTGTCCGACCATGCTGACTCCAGGTGAGCTTGACAGCGGTTGGTGTTTCATAAACATCTACTGGTACTAAATGTTTGGACGTTGCTTTGTCAGCGTTCAAGGTGGAATTCGAGACGAACGTCGTGGTGTTATTCGAAAATGGGAACATGATCACGGAGAATTTTCCAATCACATTGTACAGATAAGCAAAAGCGGTAACATAAAGTTGCCGTGTTAGTGTGATACTCCTTTCGGAAAACCTACTTGCAGATTTACTTGTTCTAGCCTTGGATACTAGAATATGCTTATCGATATGTTGGCGCAACGAATATTCCCCGTAACGTGTAAATCGTTTTAGGAAAGACTGCTGGCATTGTGGAATTTGAGGCCCGCAGAGGCGCAGTACTCTTATAACATGTTCAGCACTCCCCACCTTGCTAGCGGTTCAGTTCACACACAAAAAACCTCCATCTCGATGATATCATCGAGTACAAGGTGTGCCGGCGTATAGGACTACTTGGTGAACAAATACTCGCACCAAAAGACGAGCGGAAACGCTATTGCTGTGCCTGACATGGCACCTAATTGTGTCGCCAACCCGTTCCATTGGTATACGCGTCGTGCAAAACTTGTCGAGTGCTTTTCATCTGCAGTACCAAAGGGAACACATACGTCCGATGATTACCAAGTAGCACGAAAGCACAGGGAAACTTGCTCTTACCTCCAGCACGCTTTAGAGTGAGATAGAGCATCGTTTGAGTGTAGGCGCAACCGACCAGGTAGATTATATGTACGTGCAATGCTGATACATTAAACAAAAGCAAAGCGTGTTATCAATCAAAAACGATTCCAAGCCACACTGTATACCCACTCACGTAGTAAATATCCGTGTTTCTGGCCGCTGAGTAGTGGATTTGATGTGAGCGAAAATGCGAGCAACAATGACTGCAACCTCAACAATACTGGCGTCAGTGGGGAAGGGTGCTTACTACTGGAAAAACGAAGCATTTTGATCAACTCACCGCGAGAGCTACTAGCATAACTGTCATACTACGCACGTAGTACAGTCGTAGCCACCTTCCCGAGCAAATCCAGAACGTTAGATGACAATTGATAAGAAACCTACCGCCATCGATACTTACGTTGTGGCTACACTTGCTAATGGAGATAGAATTAGTGATGCAATACTGGCAGTTGTCTGAAAGCGTGCTGTAGCGGTTTCTGCGTCTTCTGTCGGCTACAAAAGGTACGTGAACAGTCAAAAAGTTAAAATGAACTGTGCCTACAATACCACAAACTGTAAATACGTACGGCAAACTTTTTGTACACGTAAGGCATGGTGGAAGGTAGCCATCCGAAGGAGAAAGCTGCCAGAATCCATTGGCACGCTAACAACGGCCACACCTGTCGAAATACCGCAGCCCCAGTCATTTCAGAGCTGTGCGACGGTATCGGCGAAGGGATCGTCACTGTACTTGCACTTGAGGAGTTGGGACAGCTACCACACGAGCTACGAGTGAGAAACGTGTCCTCTTCTCCATCTCGATCAGCTTGCTGATCCAGTTCCAGATCTCCCTGGGACAGCGCTTGAATCGACTCAGTTGCTGCAGCAGCTACTTTCCCCGAATCCTGTACAGCTTTTGCCCACGGATGGCACTGCAGAAAAGCAAAAGCTGCAAGTGACAAGCTCATGATCGTAGCTGTCACCCATGAACCGAGGTGAGCGGCAAAAGTTAAAACAGTTTGACATAAAATTCACCTACCACAAATGAGGTAAAACGCTGATACAGAAAAGCGCAGGGTGCCTCCCGGGTCTTGCACAATGCCTAACAAGGCTGCAAGAGACCCACTCATCCCTTCTCCGGTGGCAAGCGCACTTGTGAAGAGCGGTGGGAAGCTAGCGACGTAAGGGTAGAATACGACACTGGAAGTTGTGCTCACCATGCCACCGAAGTGGGTCAGCATCAACATTGCTGCGATTAACACACACACAAAGAGTGACAGCTAAGTCAACAAAAGACCGGAAGCACTTGAGGCCATGGCATTTGAACGGACCAATACTGTGTCTGGAACCGAACACCGATGCAGTTTGGCCCCACAAAGCACTCATGAGCACCGCCACAACGGCGCCTTGCACTAAAATCCACCATATCACCGTTGACTGGCTCAGTAGCTGCTGCTGGGCGTTGAAGAGCATGTACAGCATCGGGTAGATGTTGGCGGACTCCAGTGCGAGGATCTACAGTTATTGACAATTATGGTCCATACCACAAAAAATATCGTCAATGCGTCCACCTCGCCCCCCTCAATCTAAGCGCTCTCACCGAGTACGCGTAGATGCTGTAGTGCTCCGGCAGCTCGCGCAAGAACACTCCAAGTTCGACGTACGTCACTGCAACAGCACTACCATTAATGCAAAGTATGCGAGTATTGGCGGAGAAAATCAGGAACCATTTGTCATGATCCACGACGCGAGCCCGAAGCCGACGAAAGCC
Source organism: Phytophthora taxon juncus (assembly GCA_033558005.1). Classification (NCBI taxonomy): domain Eukaryota; phylum Oomycota; class Peronosporomycetes; order Peronosporales; family Peronosporaceae; genus Phytophthora; species Phytophthora taxon juncus. The sequence continues at coordinate 1,322,128 of JAUCEE010000017.1, forward strand.
GCGAACGTGGCCACCCGCTGCCTGTACAACCGCAGGCGGCGCGGCCGCGAGTCCTCCGAGCGGACGGGGCGCTGCGGGGCGCTGGTCTTGAGCGGCTGCTGCTCGCTCGCTGCATCGTCCAGCCGCATCATTGTGCAGGGCGGAAATACGAAAATAATACAAAAAAAGTGTAAACGAAGGATGGTACAGCTGCAAGCAGCTCGAAAACAAAATGGATGCACTATTAGGCACTGCAAAAACTTTGCGAAGCTTCACTGTTATAACCTTTCGCGTCGTAGCGAGTCCAAGCGCCTTAAACTTTCGTACATCAGAGAAATCAGAGTGATCAGACGTATTTGGTATCCGTGCTCAATGAGCACTGCTCCCTCATTCTCACAGCCGTCTGAACTGAACTGTCCTCCCACGCAGCTGCCACCGCAGCAGGATCAGCGCTTATTGCACCGTTAGCGTCTCCAGCATCACTAACGTCGCCACCATCGTTCTGTAACATCTTAACTTTTTTCTTAATAAAACTAGGATGTTACGGTCGAGTTTACGTATCAATGTGATAAAGGACAATAATACACGTGGTCCATACCTAATTTGAGTTGACGGAGACACAGAAATACAAGGAACGCTAGAACTACAACTTCGGGTGCCAGTTTGTCATATTGCAGTCCGCATTTGTTAACTAGAAACGAGAATCACCAACATCGCTTAATAATGGTCAGCACAAGTGCTTGGGGACGATTGCGTCGGTCCTTTCACCGTTTTGCTCGTAGATGGTTGCTGCTGTGCGGGTGCTACTCAATACAGCGTTTCACAGCAATGAAATGAATGAGTACATCCCAGCAACGAATGTTTGTTTTGGCGAGCATTGCTAGTATTCGTTCTGACACCGTGAGTTTACTGGTAGTTGCTCTCGCAGATGCTATTCCACTATTCTAGTGGAATAACATCTGCGAGAGGAACTACCAGTAACTGGCCCAGCAAGAGGATTGAAGAGCAGCATTGGAGTGTGGCTACGTTCCACATTCGCGAGTTTCATTTACACGCATTGACCCGGCAATTCTGGGCTTTCCAAAAGTTTGGTTGCTTCTTTGTCAAGATTGAGCATCTTAAGCACATCGTTTGTCGTCTTTCCTTCTTTGATCCAATACTGGATCTGAACCTCTTCCAATTTCGTGCAATATACGTCGTCTTTGATTCTCTCTTTGCAGCCATTATCATTACCAGAGCGTAGTCGGTTTTCCGCTCCTTCAGAGCCGCGAACAAAGCTTCATTCTCCAGAATTTGCAGGACATTAAATCCATGAGTTTGCTTGCTGCAGGACAAAGTGTCCTGCATTTTCCAAATGGCAACCGGCGTATTCAGTAAAAAGACTTGGTTTCAGTATGGCCCGAGGCAATAATCGGTTTCTACCAACTTTGCAGGACGAACGTCCAGCAGGTTGAGCATACAAAACTCAGCACAATCTTTCTCCCATGCGACGCTATGGCCGACGTCGACTGGGAAGGGCTTGCAAGACAAGTCGAGGAGATACAGCGCAACACAGTGAGTGCCCGATCGCGAGCTGTTTACCAGAACTCCTACGGTCGCTTCATTGCTTGGATTATCAAGTTCAAGCCCCATCTCGTGTGTCTGCACTTTTGCTGAGCGCCTTGGCGATGTATCGAGTCTATCTATCAAGCAAATCAGGAAGCAGCTAAAGCCACTTCTCGATCGCGACATAACGAATCCTCCTCTTCGCTTTGACGCTCTGCAGATAGACGTGTTCGGCGCTTGGTTGTTAACGCTTGAAAAACCAGACGGCAGTGCTCTAAGCTACTCAGCACTAAACACACATCGGACAGGACTTTTCAATTTGTATCGTGACTATGGCTTTGAAATCCCGCCAACAATGGAAAAAGGATTGCAGACGTACTTTAAGGGACTTAAACGAGAGAAAGCAACTGCTGTAGCACGAGGAGAGGTTCGAGCCAAGACTGGCAAGGATCCACTCTCCTTTAATTTGTACGTTTATTTGTGTGACCAGCTTTTCAAGCATCCATCAAAAGACATGATTTTCGCACGGTCATATATGATTATCGCCTGGATTTTAATGTGCAGATCAGCAACGCATTTGAAGTTCGCCATGGACACATCGAGTGGAGTGGGGATGCACTGTGCATTTATTTCGCACACCAGAAAAATGATCAAGATGGCAGCAGACCACGTGATCCCCGGCCAAGGCGGACGAAGAGAACCCTGATTTTAGATTCTAGAGGTGGGATCTGACGAAGACCGCATTACAGAGGCGCTTCAATAAACTTAGTAACTTCAGAGTGATGCGAAGCGCTTGGCGAGGTCTGAAGAAGAGACGTTGTGAGTTTGAATTTGCCGAGGCTGTGACGCTCAAGAAGGAAGAAAGTGGGTATGGCGCGAGCAATCTCAACCCGCTTTTTGATGCCGAGACGCCTTGTGCGATGGAGATTCAAATGTTGGTGCACCACTACCATCCGTCCATGCAGATCATCACCCGGAGTTTGCTGGACAAGAAGAACAGTGGCATTAGTACGCGCGTGGATTTCACGATGAAAGCCTTCTTCGAAAGCTCGTCAACAACCATACCTATATGAGGCGGCGCTTAAGTAGGCGCACAACAGTGAACGGTAGCTGCTTTGGTGCTTTAAACAGTTGGAAATCTGACTTTTTACTTGCTGTCCATCATAGTGATGACGCTGGTGTCAACGCGCCAGGTCGAGGACTGGAAACAGCAATTGGATGTAGTGGTGGACGAGCACTTCTTGCCGGCGTAGCGAGGGAAGTGGGGATATCTACCAGCCTAAACTGACGAAGAAGAAGACCAAGATATGCCACAGATGAATCTCGAGCTAGTGTGCGGCGCACGAATGCATGCGGTCAGAGTGACTTGCATGGAGGGACAGTTCGCCAGCAACACCGAGATCTAGAATAAAGGAAGCGAGTATATTAGAGAAGGACCCGTGCTGAAGAGACAATTAAAGGGATATTTTACAGCACAGTGACGCCTTTGTGCAGATTTCCTAGTTCCGCGATGAGTACCAGCAGAAGCGATTTCTAAATGATGTCTGTGATACATAAGCTAACGAAATCAGAAGTACTCAAAACGCTTCGGAGATGTCATTATCCAGTGTAATTTCAACGAGAATTAACGACTAAATTGACTGTCTCTAAGTTTGACTAACAAAAGATTTTACTCTTGCTAATTGTTGTGTTTCGATTTCTAGATCAAGTGCTGTACAGTTCTCTGGATCAGCGTAATGCTCGCCAGACCCCGCTTAAACATTGCAAAGCCGTGCCTGAGGCTCCGGCATAAAACGGCTGATTTTAGTGTTTTCTTAGAGGTGGGGATGACTCACTGTTTCATTTTAACGATGTTTCAAATACATGTAGACAGGGATGGGCACGTATACTATCGTGTCGTGTGAACGTTGTATGGCATGACTGTATAGGGTTGCTAATAGTAATGTGTTGCAGGTGCACGCCATGAGAGAACTGAAGCTGTGTTTCCTGTTGGCTGTCGTAGTTTTTACTCAGCAACCAGTGCATTGGTTTGCGCAGAGGAAGCTCCCTTCGCGATTTTTGTCGAACCAGAAAATGGGCGCTCTAGCGATAGCGGCTCCAACCCAGAGACACCGACCCACACAACCAAGGAACGTGCTCAAGAAGCCATGGCCTTATTACCGTCTGACTAGTATTTCGTATATCAGTACATGTTTGTACGCTCAAAGCAAACTGTATATTTCCAGATAATCTGGTTGGTGTGTGTTGTTCTACTCCTCCTTTGACGTGCGTCAGCTTGTTCGCAGCTTCTGGTAGTCATAAAAATCAAGTAAAATCCCCAAATCCTTCGTAGGATTGTAATCCTTGTATAACACGAAGTTCCCGGGGGTTACACCAGAATTGATCCACTCCTTGAATTGCAGCTCCTGGAGCGTCTTTATCATCGTAGACGATTTCGGCTTCGCAGCACGGATTGCCGTGGCTAGCTCCATATCGCCGCCAAAAACTTTTTTCAGTGGCAAAAGCCCAGTAAAGTGTTCCAGGTCGTTTTTGTTAAGTTTGATCACGTAGAAGGCCCATGTGCTCAGTTCTGGGCTGTTAAGCACCTTCTCCCTTCTTATTCAGCTCCAGCAACTTGAAAAGAGCATCCGCAGTCATTTTCTTGTTCAACTACAGTTCCTCTTGCAGTCCATTTGCTAAGGTCCTTGTGCATGGACTTCTTTTCCCTGTTGCAATAATTCTCATGAGGGCATCGTCATCATAGTGTGACTTCAGAGCCGAAAAAAGCCATGAATCCACGTTTGATGCTTTATGCAGATGAGTAAGGTAGGCCACCAAGGTTACTGAGCAAGGCTAGGTTTTGCTTTCTTTTCTCATGCGAGTCCCAGCGAACCCACTACGAAAGTCCCACAACTACCAACGAGACCTTTCGCTTTGCAGCTGTGTGTTGAAGTCTGTAGAATTCCAAGCCATCTCCGCGCCATCATTGCGTTGGCATTTGTAGCGTCGGAAATCATGACCAGAGCCTTGTCCGAGATGTTTTGATCCGAAAAAATTATGATGCTCTTGACTTCGACGTTAATCTGCAAGAACTCTGTGAAAGTATTATTAAAGATTTTTTGCACCAGTTTGTTTGCCCATCTGACACTTCGCATTGATATCCATTACAGTTTAAGTTCCACATAGCTGGTAAGCTGCGTGCTGCCTCTAGATACACTGTAAATGTCGGAAATCGATCAACCAGGAAACTTCAGGTTACAACTAACTGTGAGAACAGACAGATATGCTCTGTGCTACCTTCATTTGTATAAGCTGCGCGCTGAGGTGGAGGGGTTTTCCCGAAGTTAGCAAGATACAGCGAAGTTCTCGTGCGCGCGCGACCGACCTGCACCGTTGCGGAATTACTGAAATAAATCGGAAGTACAAAAATCGAGCTCTTCTTAATGGGGTTGCACAAAAGGTCATAAGATGAACAAAGTGTTGTAATGGAGACTTTACTCAAAACGATTATTGTCCCTGAGCAGATTACGCTACGAAGCAAAAACTATACATGTATATTCGCGTTCCATATCTCAAGGTATGGATATTGAATTTGATATTGAGTGTCAGTGATATACTGTACGTCTCAAATGCTTGTGCTCACTCCCACTGCCTATCCAAGTTTTTGTTCCTGCAAAACAATGGAGCACTAGGCTTCAACCGTTAAGATCTTGCATTTGACCAGCAGGCACCAGACACTCCACTTTGCAATTTGCACTCCAACCGCCAGGGTATTCGAGGCAGAATGCTCCCATGACATCTACCGCCGAACGACCGCACTTGTTGGTCTTGTTCATTCTACTGGCATGGATCATTACTGTCTCTGCGGCTTCGAACCTAGCTAAGGACATGGCAAGCAATGCCGTTCATATTGGCTGGGATAAAGCTGGCATCAGGCGCAATTTAAGAAGTTGTTCATGGGAAATGACGTCGTGAAAGTCGACGATGGCACAGAGGAGAGAGGATTCAAAAGGCTAACTGCCTGCGCAAAGAAATTTGCTGAAAAACTCAAATTTGAGGTCAAACGACAGATGACCACTGATAAACTTTTCAAAAAGCTTGAGGTTAACTCGAGCTTTAAGGTTGACGAGATTAATCCGAAGCTTCTTGAGAGCGAGCAGTTTCAAAAGTGGTTTGCCTCGGTAGCTAAGACCTACAAGAAGAAATCTGATATGGGGGATTTGGCCATGGTATCGACATTGACACGTCGTTTTAGTGACGACGCTGTGACAAGTTTGATTGTAGCTGCGAAACAAGCATCTACAACAAGCACTTTGGCTACATGGTTGGAGAAGGCACAGTTAAAATACTTGATCAACGAAGGAAAACAGCAGATGACGTGCTCAAAACTACTATACCTTAATCAGGTGGACGATCTTCTGGGTAGTCCGATGTTGAGCACTTGGATGCTGTACGTGAACAAGCTGGGTAAGAATGAAAATGATTGTTAGACGGAATTTGCATGACATCTGCAGGACAGTGGCAACGAGCTATTTTAGGCCAATCAGCTCTCTAGTTTAGATGAATTGGAACAAGCATGTTAGTGAGCTTTACGGTGCGCTCGGCGGTGCAGTGCTACGACGGAAATCCTAGTTGGCCTCGACGACGCTTTATTTCCGCCTGTTAATTCAGATACAGCGACGCTCTTCTCGCACGCAGCAAACGTTTTCACAGCGTCTTCAACACTTTGGTGAGTACGCCATAAGCCGGTACGCTTTGCTTCATCTTCGACCATGCGCATCAAATAGCGGCGTCACTCAGTCGCTTTTGAAGATTTCTGTTTGGCATATCACGGCCGTCTAGCATCCGCAAGGGAGATCATCTCGATTGATACCACGTCGACGAAGTTCCTCAGCTGTTTCAACTCTCTCGAGCAGGCGATGCAAACACTTGCGAAACCTTTCATATTGATTGCTGCCAGGGAAAAATAGGTCGCTACCATCAAATGTTGATGTTGCCCAAAATGTAGCAATTGCTAGGACAGGGCAAATCACCGGGTTCAATGGGTTTGCGTAGATATGTATTTTCGACTTGTTTATCGACTGTGTTGTCCTTAGAAGAGCCCTAGCTTCGGGTCGATCTAGAGTTTACCTTGAGTAGTCCAGAGGACAGGAACGCACAGCATACGTAAAAGCTGGAGAACAGGTGAAGGCAGCCGCGCGCGCAGGAGGCACATCGGCCGTCACAATACGGAAAGATCGGGGTTAAAACAGTGTGTGCTTGGACGTCTTGTGTACGTTGGGGTCGATGAGCTTGCTGTACAAAGGTTCATCTGTTTCTTTATCACTTCCTTCTTGCTCTTAGTGACTACCTTCGTGTTCTTCTCGCTCTTCTCCTTTTCTTGATTATGGTGCGGCAACCTTTCTCGAGAAGAGGGTCAAAGTACACCGAGATCAAGTATCCCAGCCAGATCCTTCGTACGGTCAAATACATTCGCGATTCACTGGTAGATTTATCAACCACCGCAACTCCTGTTTCTTGCGATTTAATGCATACGATCACTCTATGCAGGTTTACTTGCACTCATAAGAAAAATATTTCTCGAGAAAAAGGTGTCCTCTCGTCCAAGCGACTTTGCCGGGAGGCAGCATTAGCGAGGCAACGCGCTATCTGATCGTTGATGATACCCAAGGAGCACATAATATACGATGAAGTCCAGCACGCTGCACTCGCTGCTGCGTATCAACCTACTCAGCACCTTGACCAGCAACGAGGTAGCACGAAAGTCTCATGGCCATGGACTCAATCAAAAGCCTGTTCCTGCTGCCGGAAAACGCCGAGATGCGCTTCCTCCACCAGCACCCGCTGCAGGCGGCCCGGTCGTCACCCGCCTGGTGCTGTGGTACGACTGTAGACGGCAACTGGCAGCAATGCTGGCGTCCGGCATGGATGAGGCTGTGGACAGCCAAGAGCCTGCGGACTGGGGACAGCTAACGCTCTGCTGCGGGCCAAGCCGGAGCAGAAAGCTGTGCTTCTGGCCATACTGATGAACAAACGGGACGACCCGGACCGCAAGATTGCAACGATAACGTCTGGATCCTGATCGTGGCGGTGTGGCCGACGCGGGTCTGTACTTTGTGATGGTGGAGATGCACCACCCGCAGTAGCAGCCCGGCGTACCTACACCTATGCTGTAGGAGTTGCTGTGCACACCCGGCCATGACGCGCGAGGTGGTTGACGAGGTGGAGCCTGCTGACCCGACGATGGTATAACTCTAAAAGTCGAACGTCGATGGAAAAGAAATAGTTCGTTTATAGTGCGCATTTCATGTGGATTGCAAGAAGTACGCCAGCTTTTTTGCATACTTTCCGAGGATAACAACAATGCATTCGTTTCTGTCCTCGTTTAATACTCTGTATAAACACACATTCTTGCTTTCACAAACCGATACGAGGCGTTCATCCGATTCTTATGAACACACGTGGTCATCCCTTTGTACGAGCTTTTAATCTTTTCTCTGACTGCCGAATGGACCACTTCACTACAGTCACTGGGTATCGAGAAAGCCAATGCCCCTAGAAACGGCAACATTAACTTAGATTTTGATGATACGACTCTATGCGGTGTTCAATACTGTATTTACCAACATGGCGGTCATGTACTGTACTAGCCCCTTTTCGTGTTGTTATCATTGCGATGTTAAAGATACTGCAAAAGAAAATACTGAGTTGCTTGAAGTACGGAGTCGCTTGCTTAGCGACGACGATGATCAAAAGCCTCAGGTGATCATTTTTAGCGTGCCCATTCGACGGTTGGCCACACTGGTTTACCGACTCGAGTATCTGGGGCCGGGGCCTCCAGAAACTTTCATGCGACAGACGGCCACACCGGTGTGTTATCGGTCCGGTGAAAAATGGCTCACGATCGCATTCTGTTTATCAATTGTCCATCAATCCTATTTGTCGTGAAATTAGCAGCAAAAGCTGGTGGTATTGTAATACCGAACCAGCTTCAAGGAATTGGCAGCTTAACCAAGCTTGAACACTACCAGTTACTTTTTGAGGCACTATGAGTTCATCACTGAATTCTCACTTCTCGTTGAATTCACAGAAGTGTTGATCCCTGTTGTGTACAGTGCGTTATTAGTCACTTATCACTCAAAGCGAACATCTTCTCTACGCTTTAGCCAGCTATTGCTGATACTCTGCGGAACTTAAGCCACCAAGGTGACATGACGGCACGTGAGACGCGTTAACATACATACATGGCCTAAACGCTAATTTTATCCCCAGCTTCCAAGCAAATGATCGAGAGCGCACTGACGTACGGGTTCTGCGAGCTCGTCACTTTTGTAGCGTTCGTCTCTACCGATTAGTGCATCGGCACCCACTACAGCTAATTCCTTGGGCTGTCTTGCTTCCTCATTTAGGTTACTAGTTTTCAACGATGTAACTGTGACAACATTGACAGTGTGTAATTTTCACTTGCAGGCAGCGATTACACATTCAGATTCGCTTGGCTTCACCACAGCAATACAACTACTTGTGTCCAGCTCCACCATAAAAATGAAAGAAGATACTTGGTTGTATACCTGTGTGTTCGATGCGAAGACGGCATTTTTTTTTTTCGTGTTTTCTACCTTTTGAGAAGATCCACCGTATCAAGCCTCAATTCATGCTGCCGAGGCTTACTTGTTACGCTTAAAGATCTTGCTTACCAGCAATGTGAACACCTCCGATGGCATCGTCGTCACCTGTGCAATCTCCTCTGATAGCATCTTGTACGTCTCGTCCTCGTAGCGGTGGTAAGCTGCGGCAAGGTCAAGTTCGTTGTACAGCTTCTTGACAATCGCAATTGCATCAGGATCGTTGCGACCGTAGTGTTTTTTTAGCGTCTCCCTCTGGGCCGGCGTCGCACGGTCAAGCGCTTGGACAACTAGCCAGCTGCACTTATTGTCCTGGATGTCAGTGCCAACCTTACCAATCACCTTTTCATCACCGTAGCAGTCTAGAAAGTCATCCTGGATCTGGAAATACTCCCCGATCTGCACACAGATCTTCTTCGCCAAGCAATGCGAGGGTTCATCAACGACCCCGTTCAAGAACATGGCGCACGCAGCCGAAAGGTAAAACGTGTAGTACGCTGTCTTGTTGATCACGATCTGGCGGTAGCTGCAAATTGGTTACAGCAGGTGTTAGTGGCAGGAGCATTCAAGCGAGTCATCAACGCGGAAATATCATACCGCTCAATGGTAAAGCGCTCAAGGTCCACATCAGCATTAAGAGGCTGCGACGTTAAATCCAGCAACTGACCGATCTCCGTGTGGAACACGACCTAAAAATGAAGAGACATTCATGAGCTACCATGCAACCATGTACATGGTCGAAGCTTAATCGTACGTCGTGGAAGGTGTCAACCAAGTCCAGGTAAAACGGCTCAGAGCGGAAATACTTCTTGAGGATCTGAAAAACGAACGCCTCCAGTAGGAACGCATCGTTAATAGCAATCATCTTGACATTCGGCTTGCGGTACCAGCACGGTTGACCACGACGCGTGATGGATTCGTCCATGATATCGTCAGCCACCAAGAAAAACGCTTGCAACTAACCATAAAGTGAATTCACCTCGCTAATTAGTGACCAACGTGCAACCAGCAATGACCCCCCCCCCCCCCCCCCACTTACCCATTCAATGCACCATCCCAGCACACTGGCCTTCTCTTTCAATTCCGGAGTAAGAACCTTGCCGGGGGTCATCGCCTGCGTGCTGCAGCGGCAAAAGCAAACAATAAAGCGTCATTAGTCGCCCTATTATCACATTGACACCCTGTCAATGCAGTACACAATTGCAAACTCACCAGTGGACGACGCTGATCCCGCGGTTGAGCTTACCGCCGATGCAATTGTACTCCACCACCTCGTCCACCCAGTCCAGAGCTTCCTGAGGCAGCTGGTGCTTGGTGCGCAGCAGCTCCAGCACCTCCAGCTTGAGTTTCCCGCACACGGCAATGAATTCTGCAGTTGCAACAGCCAATATCCATTGCAAAAGAGGGCACAAGTGTTACAACTATTGCATGCAATAGGGGGACAAGAGTCAGCATGAGGACGGAGAGACCTTCGCGCTCCTGAGCCATTGTTGGGTGACGCTGACGATCGGCAAATGAGCCCCACGTTTTGGACCTCCTCAACGGGGCAACAGAGGTATCCGACTAAGTACGAGGACGCGAAACGACGCGAGAGTGTAGCCATGTTGGCATTTGGCAGGATGGCGAGCAAGAAGCGGCTCGGAGACTCGGAGAGCCGTCGGCAGCTGGAGAACGATGCCTCAACCCGGGTGGCAGGACCTAATGAGAAGCGGCTGGTGCGTGAGACGCAACAACGGCCTGTGCGAGCGCAGCCCATGCGAGGATCCGGTCCCTCGACCCCTGGAACTCCGAACCAAGTTGGCTGGAAGGACTCGACGATGGCAAGCAGTGTCACCTCGCAGGCCGAGCTGCAAGCGAAGATGAAAGAGGATGTATGCACACAACTGCTAATTGATGGATACGTGCAATCGTTTGTGGATCTCTTCTACCTCACACACCGGAACGACACCACGTCACAGCAAAAAAGCGAAAGCTCGGGGACGCAACAAACAAATTCGAATGGAGGTACTGATGGTGCAGTGGTGAAGGCCAGTGACTTTACAGTGCTGGAGTTGCCGGAGATGGAGTTTTTGCGCGATCAATTGGTCGCTGCTGAGCACTGCAAGCGACGAGGAGAGATCCCAGACGTAATGGCAGCTTACGATAGCCTGGCCACGTACTGTTCCGAGAAGCAGGACACAAAGACTATGATATTCTTTTATGTAAAGTGCCTTGAGATAGCTAGGCTTGTCAAGGACCAGATCAGTGAGATGCGAGTGCTGAGCCAAATTGGCAGCGGATACCATGCGTCGGGCGACTTGGAGCAGGCACGGCAGTATCTTGAGCTTTGTGTAGCTATTGCCAAGGTGGTCTATGAGCACGATGATGACGAAGAATTACGCGGAGATGCTTCTTCTCAACTTGGAAAAGTGTATGTTGATCTTGCCTCACGTCATGAGCAAGCAAAACAATTCCTTGAGGCCATCGAGTTGTATAAACTCCGCCTGGAGTGTGCTGTGAAGTCGCACAACCCAGAGGCCCAGGCCCACGCGCAGTTCAAAATCGGCTCTTGCTACAACGCACTAAATGAGCCTGCAAACGCTCTTCCCTTCTTGGAGACTAATGTAATTAAGCTACGTGGTGGATTGTGGTGGTTGTTTCCTGTGACTAAGCGATTGTGCTTGTGCGTGCTTTTCTGTTCTACAGCTTGCAGCTGCACGACAAAGTGGGGATGCAGAGGGAGAGGGCAACGCTTGTGCGGCATTGGCAACAGCTCACGAGAAGCTGGGAAATCAGCAGCTCTCGATTGAGTTCCTGAACCACTACGTGAATATAGCTACGCGAGCAGAAAACACAGTAAACCAGGCAGACGCTTGCGCGAGGCTCGGTCAGATCTACACAGCCTCTCGAAACTTCAAGCGCGCTCGTGAGATGCACGAGAAGAACTACGAGCTGGTGCAAGCCGTAGCAGCACGATCGGGCGATAGGTTGGCGCAAAACATTTCCCGTGTCAATGTAGGAGCTGCGCGTGCGAACGATAAGCTCGACACTCTGCTCGCACTCGTAAAGAGCGACTTCCACGGTCTGCTGGCTTGGAAGAACACGCGAGCCGTGCCTACGACCGAGTAAGCCCGTAACTCTCTGCTTGCAACACGAAGCTTTCTCGTTTATTCCCCGTTCGATGGTTACTTGGCAGCCACTGCTGGCTCGCCCTCTGCAGGTGGGTCCACGATGCTCACACGCAGCAGACGGCCGTCCAGCTCCTGGCCGTTCATCTCACTGACAGCCTCCAGCGCCTCATCGAACGTAGCGTACACCAGCGAAGCCCACAGGTGCGTGGACGAGTGGTCCGGTGTCACGAGTTTGGCCTGCTCCAGCTGGCCATACGCCGAGAAGACCTCGCGCACTCGCGTCTCGTCCGTCTTCCAGTGCAAACCTGCGGTCGTGCGACGCTCAGCGTTAGTCTCGATTGCAACATACTTCCAGTGCGATTTCTGCAGAAATTTGACATCCTACCGATCACGGAGACGTGTGTCGACAACATGCGGCTGACAGAAGCGCCCGCCGCCAGCGTCTGCCCGCTCTGGCGCAGCGTCCGCAGCGCGAGCATTCCGCCCCGAAGCACGGCCATCACCTCTTGCCTGCAGGTCACTCTTTCGGACTTGTGCCTTGCTGGCAGCGACCGCATCTGTTCTTATACAGTCATCTATTACGTTCATATCCCTCTACAAGAATACATCTTGCTATAGCTCGGAACAATCGCCACGCAGCCGGTGACAGCACACTCGGAGCTGGAAGAAGGCCTCTTCTCGCGCTCAGTCCGAGCTGCACGCGACGCTGCTCTTCTCCGGGACCCGCTACTTCTCTTCAGGAGACTGAAATCTACCTGTGGATCTCCTTTTTCCCGGCTAAATCGCCCTAAAAGCCCGCAAAATGGCCCAAGTCGCCGGGGACAAAGTCATGACGGAGGTGTCGGCGGCTACGACGCCTCCAAGCAGCAGCGGGGGCGACAACCGACCGCGACTTCGCACGTCCACGAGTCGCCAGAGTGTGCTGCCCGTGCTGCAGTTCTGGAAGGCCTTCGACCTCGACAGTAAGCGCGTGCTGCTGGACTCGCAGGGCAGCACCATGAAGAGCGAGAAGGACGCCAGCGTCCGCTCCCGCAAGAAGCTGGCGGAGACCACCAAGCACTTCAGACGGCTGGCGACTGACGCTGACAAGGCGGCTGGTGCTGGACCGCTGCTCAAAGCTTACCAGGAAGAGATTGACCATCTTACGCGACGTGCCAAGTTTTCGGAGAACGCCTTCTTCCAGTTGTACAAGGGGCTGTATGCTGCACCGGACCCTGCGCCGGCGTTAGCTGCGGTGGCTTCAAGCGCAGGCACGGATGATTTGGCGGAAGAAAACAAGAAGTTGAAAAAGGAACTGAAGGAGTATGAGGCGGAGTTCGCCACGTTGAAGAACCAGGATATTACGATCCGGAACTTGGAAGAGCAGGTCGCTGCTGCTGCAAGGGAGCACGAGGATGCGGTGCATCAGCAAGTCGAGCAGCGGACGAGGGAGCTGGAAGATCAGCTGGAGAATGCCCGCCTGGAGTGGGCACAGCAACGTCGTGACTACGAGCGACAACTTGAGGCCTCTCGTGTTGAGTTACGGGAAGCATTTGCAAAGATGGATGCGATGCAGTCGGATTTGTTTGCACACAAGCAGCGCTCGGGGCTCGCCCGCAACGCGCTGGACGCTGAAATGGAGGCTATCTCACAAGAATCGCTTCTTTTTCAAACACTGCAGCTGGAAAACGCCCAATTGAAGAAGCAGTTAGACGAGCTCTTAAGTGCTTCGACGTCGTCGGAGCTATTTGATTCGCGCAATGCGGCCGACACAGATGCAGGTGAAAGCTTGCAATCGGCAAGGGAGGTGCAGGCTGAACAGGATGCAGTTGTTGCGGCGTTACGTCAGGAGGTTTTCCGCCTGAAGGAAGCTCAGGCAGCGGCACGTGCAACAGCAACTGAGGAATCGAAGCGACTCAAGACCGCATTAGAAAGCGCTCAGCAAGCACAAAAAAATCTGGAGACTCAGTTGGCAGCGAGACCAACAATTGAGATGTTGCACGAAGTGACGCGCAAGTTGCGCGTTTTGCAGCAATTGGAGTACAACATTATCGACGATGATGATGAAAAGAACAAGACTTCCTCGGCAGATGCTGTGGATGAGAATGAAGCTACGGGTGGCCTGGAGGCAGCTACCGTTGAGGTGGAAAAGATCCTGGTCTCACGCGTGCGCCGTCTCGAACATTCACTCCAGGAGTGCGAGCGGACGCTACAAACCCGGACATCATCACTGCAAAAGGTTCAAACTGAACTTCACGATCGCGATGCGAAGATTCGCGAGCAAGCAACGCTCATTCGCAACCTAGAGGAGAATGTTGCGGCGCTGGAGAAAGCTCGACGAAGCCGCGCTGCAGGCGTCATTGCTGGTGATATTGGCTCGGAGATCCTCTTGGATGCCATGGAGGATCAGTTTACTGGTACATCGGGTTCTTCCCGTGGTAGTGGAACTGTAGCGGCAACATCAGACACAGCGGCCTCCAAGTCGACGACTTCATCCGATAGCAAGATGCTGGAGATCGTTCGAGGGCAGCGCGATCGTTTCCGTGAGCGGATGAAGGAGCTCCAGGGCGAGAAAAACCGTGTCGAAGAGCTTGCGCAGTCGTACAAGAGTACAGTGGCGCGGCTCGAGACGGACAACATGCAATTGTACCACAAGATTCGCTACCTGCAAAGCTACGGTGGTGACACCAAAGCCGGCAGCTCTCGCGTAAAGCCGAACTTCTCTGCTCTGGAAGATGGAACTGGCGGTGCTTCCGATGTCGAAGCGCGGTACCGCGGTATGTATGAGGAGAAGATGAACCCTTTCGTGCAGTTCAACAAGATGGAGAACCAGCAGCGCTTTACGAACCTCAATCCAGTGGACAAGATTCTGCTCACGAGTGCCAAGCTGTTACTCGGTCACCGTATCACGCGCAACATGGCGTTCGGGTATATCTTGCTGCTGCATTTCCTCGTGGTGGCCACTCTCTATTCGTTCATGCACGTCTGCGGGGTGAGCAACGACTCGTAAAGGGCAGGCTGCCTCTACAACTAAACAAGAAGTGAACACGATTGTATCCATTTCCATGTCTATTAAATACTCCGTTTTAGCCTAAATCGGACCAAATTAATGTAATTCGCAGCGGAGACTTCACTCGAGCAATAACCATGGGGAGGTGGCAGACCGCAGCCAAGGTGGCGCTGTGGCTGCCCGTGGGCGTGACGGTGAATGCGCTTGGCGTGAGTTTGGCCAGCGTCAAGGGCCGCTCCATGCAGCCGGCGCTCAACGACGGGCTGACGCAGGACGCGGTGCGCGACCGCGTGCTGCTGGACAAGTTCTCGGTGCAGATGCGCCACCGCTACCAGCGCGGCGACGTGGTGGTGCTGGAGTCGCCCGAGGCGGCCGGCCAGTACCTGATCAAGCGGCTCGTGGCGCTGGAGGGGGACCTGGTGACGGACCGCCGCGGCCGCCACCGCGTGGTGCCCGTGGGCAAGTGCTGGGTGGAGGGCGACAACCCCACGTTCAGCGAAGACAGCGACTCGTTCGGGCCCGTGCCGCTGGCGCTCGTCGACTCGCGCGTGCTGGCGGTGGTGTGGCCGCCCAGCGAGATGAAGATCGTGCGCTCCAAGCTGCCGGACCGCGTGAACGTATAGAGGGAGAGAGAAGTAGAAGGCCAGCAGGACAGTTACGACGCACGTGAACGAGCGCAATATATGAGCGAGTTGGCGGTGCGATGTCTTGCGTTGCGCGTGATTGAGCTGGCGGTGCGAAGGCTAGGTGGACGAGCAATCGACGAACGGAGACTAGGGCCGTTCTGCTGGTCTCTAGATGAGTGACCAAGCAGGTTGAATGCAGCATTTCGGCGTTCAGAGGTTCAGTCTTGCTGATGCGTTCTGGTGTGCCGTACTCGCCGGCGTCGTGGTGTCCAGGTTAAACTTCGTCTTGCCAGCTGCAACGTCGGACATGGCTGAAACGCTGCACAGTTGACGTGTCAGTTTGACACCAGGCGTGCTCTCCTGACTGCAGATGTCGGCGAGGACAGCAACCTTGACAGACTAGCGCGGTTCTTCGTGGCGATGCATGAATCGCCGGCCAGCGGAAACCAGCACACCGGAACGCGCAGGTGAGCATTCGACCGAGGCGATGAATGCGCGCGGATGCCGGGGCGATCAGGTTTACCCCGCCGGCGCGCAGCGAACACCAACAACGATCGACACCGAGTCGAGCTGATCGCGCTGATCACATGCGGAGCGATAAACACGTGCCGGCGAATTCCAGCGGCTCAACAGGACACCGAAGCAGCAGCACGAAGCGGGCAGCGCGCGCGAATGAGTAAGGATGGAAAAGCATGAGCTTGATGCACAAGAAATTGCTGTGATGAAATACCTTATCGTGCGGTGCAATTGTGCGAGGCTGGCTAGCAGCCTCAACTTAAACACCGACAACTTACTACTCGTTGTAAATACACATCGAACACTATAATACAGGACGGACGCCAGCTCGGGCGCCGATAGATAGAAGCGGGGTTGGCGAGGAGCGACCTCATACGAGGCGCTCAGTTGCAGAAGCGGCGGATGCGCGCCGAGTCGGACTGGCTGATGAGCGCATTGGTCTTGCAGTCGATGGAGCAGAAGCCGTCCACGGGCGCCAGCGCCTTCTGGAACGACTGCGCGCAGTTGCGGCACTTGCTAGTCTCCGAGTGGATCGTGGTGCCGTAGTGGGACGAGCGGTTCTCGAGCGTCACTTCCTCGCTCAGGATGTAGAAGGCGCTGCGGCCCGAACCGCTCCAGGGCTTGAGCGTGACGTAGCCGTAGTCCACGAGGCGGAGGAACAGCGCGGCACAGCCGGTGCGGCTGGACATGATGCCGGCGTCCATGAGCCAGCTCACAGCCTCGGACTGCACGAAGTACTGGTACTGCAGCTTGGAGCGCTTGTCGTGCGAGGTCATGGCCAGCACGTCCACGGCGCGGAACACGAGCTCCTCCTCGACGTCGCCCAGCTGCTCGTTGTCCGAGGACTCGCTGGAGGCGGCGGCGCACTCGAGCCCGGTCAGGCTCGACGGCGAGTGCGTCGAGGCCGAGTCGGCGCCGGCGTCCTCGGCCAGCGCGTGGCAGTGCGTGCACACGCGCACGCGGCCCTTGTAGCCCAGCTCGGGCAGCCGCACGGAGAAGGGCGAGCACTCGCCGCACACCAGCTCGCCGCACGCGCGGCAGTGGTGGCGGCGGCGCGTCCAGATGGAGAAGTCGTTGCCGCAGCACAGGCACGAGTCGCTGGCGGCGTCGGGGCGCCACTGGGGCGGGCTGCCCGCCGGCTCCTTGCCCGGCAGCGGGCTGGCCAGCGCCAGCGGCGAGTCGCACGCGGTCACGGACACTCCCATCTCGGCGGAGTCTGGCGGGAGGTGGCGCTCTCTGCTCGACGTACGCAATGCGCGCGAAATCCGAAAGTGAAGCGCAGCAGACCGCACGAGAGGTTTCCCGTCCGGTTTGGCGCGCCTGCGCCTGCGCGACGGCCGCCCTGGCGCTGCGCGCACAGTCGCCCTGCCCATCACCCCCGCGGAACTGCCATGCGGCATGCGGCGTTTGTGCCGACTCCGATACGCCGCGGCGCTGGCGGGAACTTCGATACAGCCTGAGGAGACCGTGCCAGGCAACGTGCTCGCTGCCGCCAGCGGCTCCACCGGCTCAGCCTGTCGGCATGCCGTTGCGAGCCGCTTGCCTGCGGCTGGCGCTGCCGCTGCCGGCGATGCCCACGCTGCCGCCTTGCTGCCGGTGCGCGCACGACGCGGGCGAGCTACGTCGGGTTTCTGAAGCGGGGCTGTGGGAACCGCGTTCATTTCGCAGGTGTCTCGGGGATTTGCCGTCTCGACACCGTCTTGAATCAAGAGGCTTGATGGCCCGGGGCCAACCAGCCTGTGCGAACGTGGCGTCCCTGCAGCGGCCCACTGCGCTCGCGACTATCGCGATCACGGAGCTGCTGCCGCCGCGACGACTGCGACGCGGCTGCTGGGCGGCGGCGCCGCGTTAAACTGCGCTGCCACCGCGGCTCAGAGCGGACCGCGAGCAGCGGTGCCGTCTTGGCCGGCCGCGAGCCGGAGAACAACGTGTTCTCCCGGGTCTGATTTTCGCTGCGAGAATGCCGGCCGGCCGTTGACGACCGACGCCGACCTTGCGTCGCCGTTGTCGCGGCGTGGTTGAAGCGGCCCCGCCCGGCGATGGATGTGTCCGCCGCGGCGGTCCACCGTCAGAACGCGCGAGGCGTGGGAGCTGGATTGATTGAGCCTCCGTCAAACACCACCAAGCACCTTCAGCCGAAGCTTCCTTGTGACAGCACGCCCATCGAGGCAGAATTGTTCGCTCTTGTCGCGGGGCCCGCGCCGCCGTGGCAACTTCGCCGCGAAGCCGGCGTCGTGCGTCGCGCTCGCGCCGACTATCCACCGCAGCTTCTTCAAGCAGCGCCTGCTGAAAACGACAGCCATCTGCGCGACCGCACAACACCGCCTCTCTCTGCTGTTGACGCAGGGGCCCGTGTTGACAAATAGCTGCCTGCATGCCAGGCCGAGACAATTGCCAGCGTTATCCACCACCTTGCGCGCCACGGCGCTGCCGGAGGCCACCGTGGGCCACGGCCCATGGCCCTGGTGGCCGCAGGAGCCGCTCCGCTCGCTCGCGGGCGGCGGCGCCAGATGTACGCGGGGAAGCGGTGGAAATCATCGGGATGCGTCTGTCATCGCAAATGAAAGCGAGCTGAGCTGGTCCGCTCGCCTTGTCTGTTGGGGCAGCTCCCGCGCGCGCTCCTGTTGAACACGGCTCGCCGACATAGAGCGCCGGCGCGAAGCCATCGTCGGCTTGCTCGTGCCGCCGCCGCCGCGTAGCCAGCAGAGAGGCGGCGGGCTTCAGCGATTCAAAGCCTGCACACGAGCACAGACTCCGCAGCGGAACAAATTCGGGATCGTGTTAAGCTTTGAGAGCAGATTAAAAGTTTAACGCGCCGTATATCCGCGGCAACGCGGGCAATGCCGCCGCGGCTTGATGCCAGGGGCGATTGGACGCCTGCCGCGAGCCCTGCACGCCCACGGAGACGGGGCCTGCTGCATGTCAAACGCGGCGCCGCCGCTCGCCAGCGAGCGCGCACCGCTCAACTGAGACCGGTCGCCGGTCGGTTGCGGCGCACTCTTCGCTGGCTTGCACCACGCGTTGGCCGGCCAGGCCCTGAGCCAGGCTCGCCAACGCGGACGCCATGCGTCTTCGTCCTGGCCGGCGGATCGGGCCTGCTGCTTCGACGAACGCGGCATGACCAGCGCGAATCGCGCGGTGAAAATGGGCCGGTGACTCACTACGGCGGCAAGGCGGCAAGTTCATACGTCGTCGCGCGGCAGCCTTGAGTTGACCAGCGCTGACAGCGAGTGGGACGGCGGCAGACCGGCCAGTGCATGCTCGGCTGTCGCAGCTCGTCATCCCTGCGCTGCCGCCGCGGTGGTGCAAACGGGTGGCCCGCGGCGGCGACCGCGAAAGATCATGCGGTCGCCGCCGCCGTCAGCCATCCGCGCCGATTTGAAGCCGCATTGCGCCGCACGCAATGGCAAGTGTCGAGGCCTTGCGGCGCCCGGCAGCGCCTCCACCCAACACCGTGCGGCGCTCGTGGATGAGTGAGTCAGCCAGAGTGCAGGCTTTGCTCCAGCAGAGCCTCTGCACTGCTGTCACCTCCAGCTTCACGCCGGACGCGCCGGCGTGCAACAGCGTTCGCGATCAAACTCAGACGCATCCCCGCGTTGCGCAAATGGCTACAGCGCCGCCACGTCAGCCAAGTGGAGGCACCGCCACCACCCGATCGCTTCCCGCCGCTGCTGCTGATCCCGCCTGTCGCGGTTGAAGCTGCTTGGGCGCCGCGCTTAAAGCTGCGCTGTAGCCATGTCGCCTACAGGCAGTAGAGCCTGGTGCCGCACAGGACGCGCTTCATGAGCGTCTTGCGCAGCGCGAGCACGGGCGCGCAGCCTCGGTCCTGGCCCGAGTAGTACTCGAGCTCGAGGAAGCCGGCGCGGTTCACGCCGCCCTCCTTGCTGTCCTCCTTCTCCCAGCGGGCCGGCAGCTTCCAGCCCGGGATGCCCGGCTCGCCCTGCACGAGCGTGAAGCTCTGGTTCAGCCAGTTCTCGCCCGGCTCGCCGATCGCCAGGTCCACCAGCACCTTGGTCATCTCGCGCTCGTCGTAGACCGACAGGTTAAGCGCGTAGAACCGCTCGGGCGCCATGGGGTTCATGATGTTGAGCCAGCCCAGCATGCGCGCGCAGACCTGCTGCTCCGGCCGGGACATGGCGTCGTAGATGCGGTAGAAGTTGTGCAGGTCGATGAGCCGCGAGAACAGGATGCGGGCCGTCTCCGGCCGCGCGTGGAAGGTGGCCGGCATGCACGAGATGATCTTCGATGCCTGCTCGCAGGACAGCCAGCGGTCACAGATCGCAGACTCGATCTGCACCATCTTGAGCCCCACGTTCTCCTTCGTGGCACCAGTCAGGCGGAACGTGTACGCGTGGTTCACCACGAAGTCCCAGCCGCGCTTGAGGATCGAGGCGCGGGTCTTGTTCCAGAACTCGGACTGCTCCTGCGATGCTGCGCGCTTCATCTTCGCTGCCAACGGCCCGGACAGCTCAGCGACCTCTTCGTTGTCTTCGTCCTCGGGTTTGGACTCGTTCTCAAGTGCTTTCGGTTGGCGA
Organism: Phytophthora taxon juncus; assembly: GCA_033558005.1. NCBI lineage: Eukaryota > Oomycota > Peronosporomycetes > Peronosporales > Peronosporaceae > Phytophthora > Phytophthora taxon juncus. Next base: position 1,343,032 of record JAUCEE010000017.1, read on the forward strand.
TGACCTCGTGCGCGTTGAGTTCGTGTAGGCCCCAGAGCACCGAGTGCGTCCGGCAGTACGACGTCCATCTGAAGCATGTCAATGAGCTGGTCAAATCGACGCTCGCTGATCTGGGTGGTGCCTCGCTTGGGGCGTGTGGTGCTCACGTAGTCAAAGCAAAGCTTGCCGCGGCGAGGCAGTGAGTGGAAAAAGGTGTTTGTGAGCACAATGCTGTGGCCGTCCAGCTCTTCGTTGCGGAAGTTCTCCCAGTTGCCGTGCTGGGACGTATCGGCGCGACCCGATCGCTGTTTGGAGAAGAGCTTCTCACTTTGGGCAACCTCAGCCAACTTGTTCAGCGCGATGCGATCCTTATGTTTCGCTAGATCGAACGAGTAGTGCGCTGTCGGGTTGCCGAGTACCACGGAGTATGCACTGCCCATTCGAGCTTTGAGACGACACCGTTGCATAAGCGTCAGCGTCCGCCCTACCAGGATCTGCCCTTCCTTAGCTGTGAGCATCTGTGGCAGCATGAGAGCAATCGTTTCGATCTTCTTGCTTTCAGGTTTCAAGTAGTGGCAAGCATCAAGAACCTGATAAGCCTGGGCAGCAGTGAGTCGAATTTCCGAGTCATACATCGCCACATGAAAGAGATCGTCTTGCTCAGCCTTGGAAGTGGCGACTTCAGTGATATTGCGGATTAAGAGCTCCAATCCGACTCGAGAGATTTTGCCTTGGCGGAAGGCCTCGTCATTTGTCGCAAAGGCTTCGCGGTCATAAAGGAAGTCGATTTCTAGCTGGCCGTCCTCGGGGATAATCCATGGCTTCTGGGTCGCTGCGTCCAACAGCGAGACGAGAGGTACCTTTTCGAGGCTAGCATCGTCATCTTCACTCTCGTCCTGCCCAAGCAGCTTTGTCTTGATTCGATCCAGAAGTCGGTCCTTCATAAACTCCACGAACTCATATTCCTCCATCTCGCCGTCCTCGCTGATGTCGTAGGTGGCGATGGCATTGGCGATTTCGCGCTCATCGTAATTGTGAATGCCCAGCATTTTGAAAGCTTCTTCGACCTCGTCCGCGTCAATTTTTCCTGACTTATCTTCGTCAATCATTTGGAACACTGCGTGAAAAAGGAAGGCACTGAACTCGCCCTCCTCAATGAAACCCGACTTGTTGTAGTCGAATTTCTGCAGCATCGATGACAAGCTCTCCATCTGTGGGAAAAGTCCAATTTGGTTGAGCACCGCCATCAGTTCGTCTTGATCAACGTAACCAGAATTGTCGCGATCAACATTAGCGAAAAGCACATCAAGCCCTCTTGTCTCTAAAGTGGTTTCTTCTCCGTTGCTTTCCGTACTGCGATGCGCCACTGAACCTCTGTGCTGCTCGACTATGAGGTTCTCTTTTTTAATGAGAGTGATTGGTCTCTTTGCCGACGTTCCGGATTTGTATTCGATGCGTAGGAATCGGCATCCTTTTCTTGTTGTGGCTAACCGCACAAGCTCCATCGCGATCATTTTATCGTAGGCGTCACCCAAGTTGAGTGAATACCGGCCCGCAGGCTCTCTTGGATTGAACATTCTACTGGACTTAGCGTTAAATACTGGCAGGTCTTGCACGTTAAACTCCCCAGCGTTGCTCGAGTGTGCAGAGGCACCACGTTGATCTACACTTGTTGCAGCCGCAGACGCAATCGACGCTGGAGTTGGTGCAGATGCCCCAATTGGCAGTATGTTAGCTCCGAGATTGCACGCGTGCAGCTCGATAGTGCAGCCGACCTCCGTTCTGTTGGCACAAAGAGCTGCCATCAGCAACTGGCCACCTTCTCTACCGATGTTATTGCCATTGAGCTGCAGCGTTCGCAGGGTGCGATTCGAACGGATAGCGTTGGCCAGCACCATCGCACCCTTCACCCCAATACTGTTGTACGACAAATCCAGCATCTGCAGACTTTTGTTAAAGCGTAATGCTTCGCCAAACATCATGGCTCCGGCATCTGCGCATGCGTTGTACGCAAGTTTGAGCTCTACAAGGGTGCGGTTATCGCGGATGGAGTTTGCAAGCGCAATGCTGCTTTCCAGTCGTAGATAATTCCATGACAAATCGAGATGCACAAGCATTGGGTTTACGTGCAACATATTGGCAATGGCTTCTCCTCCTGTAGTAAAGTTGGGCTGTACTACGTTGAGATTTTCGGCTTTACCGATGCAGTTCCTGCTCATCCAGAGTCGTGTGATAGACTGGTTCTTTTCAAATGCGGTCATGAAGGCCGCGCACTCATGGTCATCAATATCGGCATTATCCACGTGAAGCATTTCAACGGTACAGTTTGGCGAAACGAGATAAGAGCGTAGTGTTTGTGCACTTTTGGGACCGATTTGGTTCTGGGAAATGTCAAGCCGACGTAAATTCATGATTGAGCTGCCTTCACTCACAGCTTGAAGGAGTTCGTTCAAACCGTCATCAGTCAAGCGATTGTCACGGACGCTGATCTCTTCAACAAATGGTAGATCGTGCACCAGGCACTTTGCAAATGCCGAGATAGAGGCATCTCCTAGCGACTGGAAGGAAAAATCAAAAACCTTTGTGATCCTGTTTCGGATGAGAAATGGAACTACCACTTGAGACTTTGCCGCACACGAAGCTAGGAAGTGTGCTCGAGGAGACAACTTGTCCCGCAGGGGCAATTCGGGGCGGTCAATACTGATGATCGATGACGAAACCCGTGATATGAGTCGGGATGGATTCAGCTCATCGTTAACCTTTCGCATTTCATACGATGACGGATACACGGGGATGATAGAACTCTCAGTTTTAGCATTCTCTTCATCAAGATCCTCGCGTGAAAGTCCTCGTTCTGGTAGTGGTGCCAATTCTGTGATCGGAGCCGCACCTTTTGTCCCGACAGCAGCTTTGCTATCCATGAAAAGATATGGTCGTGAATAAAGCTGTTTGTACTGGGCATAGAACTGTTCTTTTGCGCTTTTGCCGAAGTAGTCTCGGCTGTTTTGCGTATCCAAAGTTTCTTCGCGAGAAAGTCGACCCAGCCGAAGAGCTCTTGCAGTTGCATTTTCTCCATTGAGATCGACGCTGACTCTGCGTGGGCCTTTACCAGTGCTGGTCACAGGAGTCTGTCAAACATCATGAGCTTATCTGTCAGGAACTGTTTACTATGTACCTAGACGTTTGAAAAAAATAGCAGTCGTACCAGGCGTATTGAGGAGCGTCTACTGCTCTCCATGTCCTGCAGTGTAGTCTCAACCGCCGACGTACCTTCACTTTCATCAGTTGCAGGTGATTGCTTATTCTCCGCTTCTACGCTTTCGTGTGGTGCTGGCTCCTTCTCTTCCATGTAATGGCTTGACTTCCTTCTTGTTGAAACTTGGCGATCTAGCACCAAGTCTTTGTGGGATACAGCTTTCAGGAGTTTGCGCTCTCTTTTGCTCGAAATCTGTCGCTTTGACGACATCGAATTTCGATGGCGCAGTAGTCGACCAGTCTGACGCGATGAAGCTGACTCAGCGCCTTCGAGTTCTCGATTTGCCTCATTTTCTGGTAGCGGGTCTGCAAGGAGCTGCATAGTGCGGAGGTACCGACGTTTGCTACCCAATGGTCGAAGGTCTGGCGGAATCTCCATCGGTGGGTCCATAGCGATCGGTTCAGGCGGCATCTCCGGAAGCGGGACCGTGTCCCCGAAAGAGTTTCTGATTGTAAAGAGCATTCCCGACATCAAGCAAGGTTACTCAAGTGCTGGGATCGCACAAAGCGAGCCAATGAAGACCTACCGGTACCACGAAACTTTGCTTTGAGTCTTCGGTTGGCGTTCACTTTGTTCACTAGACCCTCCAACACCTCCGAGGGCTGTTAGCGAGCTGGAGCGAAGCATGGGCGCGGACATCACCTCCTCATGAACGAATTGCAAGGGCATACTGGAAATGGCTACACTTGAAGTCGGCGTCGTTTCGCGAGAGATGGCTACACAGACCCCTCCGATCTTAAAGCGTCGTGAACACTCGCGGGTCTGCAGCAGTCGCTGGAGAGAGTCGAAGCCCCATGGAGGCTAATCAAAGACATTCCGAGCGAACCATGGCTAGCTCCGAATTGCAGATGCTGACTACTGAAGTGGTCATGAACCGCGCGGGAGTTTACGACCCGATGACTTTGAAGGAGGTAGCGTGTGCAGAAGGAGACTAACTTAGTGATAACTCTCGCTCTAATCGCTCCGTTTCGATGTGTCAATGTGTTGATACTCCCAGCTGATTCTGCGGGACGAAGGACTGGCGAAAGTGGACGAGATCTGTGCACAAAGTTTGTCGTCGTTAGAGATATTGTCGCTCTCGCACAACCGATTGTCATCACTTGAGCGCTTCCAGTATTTTGTCAACCTGACTGAGGTATGGGTTAGCAGCCAACCAAAGGGTTTCAATGGGGATAATACTGATATTACTTTTTTATTGCGACCAGTTGAACGTAAATTTTAACCAGATCGCCTCGCTTGAGAATCTACAGGTTGAACGCGAGTACTGTTAAACAAGTTTCTAGATCTATTATTTTTACCTTGACGTCCGCCTGTGTAGTGTGCAGGACTGGAAAAACTGTTCATTTGCAATAACCAGGTATTTTTGCAGAAACGTTGTTGAAGGCTCCAGGGCGTGCTCACAATTCGTTGCTCTGTTATTCAGGTCGTGGATATATCTCCTCTGCGCAAGCTGATCAAGCTTAATACAGTTTCTGTATACGGAAATCGGATCGATGATCTCGATTCAGCCTTGCACACCTGCCGCTGCCTCCCCAAGGTATGAACACGTTGTGGGTTGTGTTTGTGCTGTTTGGGGTGTTTTCTAAAACTTTTTTGAGTATTAGCTGCGGTCACTAGATTTGGGTGGAAATCCTTGCTCGCGCGATGTTGAAGGGTACAAATTTCGGGTTGTGAGAGCTCTTTCTCGTCTTAAGACACTAGACGGTGATCATATCACGCAACTTGATAAGGACCTCACCGAAGAGTTTTTTGCGACGGTACAAAAGCGATCACAACAGATCAATAACGGTTTTATTGGGGCTCGACCATATACAGCACCAGCTTCAGCCGGAGCGCGAGGAAGCTTGACTGCTACCATGCCACCAGGAGCTATAAAGCCAGACGGTATCCTAGCTTGATGCTGTTGATTATCTTAGCATTATGTCGTTTTTGACTGGTTTTACTGCTAGGTGTTGACCCTTTTGCAAGCAGCCTCATGCCCCGTGGAAACGTTCGTTTATTTCGTGATGACTTCTTGAACAATAATCCGATATTGCTGGAATATATGGCCAATAATGCTGGCGGAACTGCGTCTCTAGAAGAGAGAGAGAGTAGTCGGACAATTACAAGCGGTTCAGGTGGCGATGATACCGACGAAATCTCTATTCCGACGACGTCCAACTTTGTCGACAAAATGCGCTCTGCTAACCCGCTTTCTTCAAATGAGGTGGAAACTACTGAAGACGACATAGATGCGTCAAGCAGCCTAAAGAAGTTGAGTTTGTCTCCAAGCGTATCGACTTCGCATTTGGGCATAGATCCGTCAGACCCCAACACCACAATCCGAAAACTACTAAAGCACATTGAGATCCTAATGGTAAGGATATTTTTTGGGCTGTAGCTTGGACTGTCATCTCTCATTAGTGTGGCGGTTATTTGAATTTCTAGGAAACACTGGCAAAACACAAGAATCATCAGCTTGATGCTGTCAGCGAGTCTTTGCTGGAAGAAAATAAACAGCTTCAGACGGAGAACAACAACATTCCAATTCTTCAAGAACAGATTCAAAATCTAAAGAAAAAACTAGCTGCAGTCGAAAGCAACCCGACGGGGGCACGAGGGCTTGAAACAAAGCGTGTAAAGTCATTGGAGGTAATACCGCAATCAGAGTTAAAGCTTGAGTAGTGCTAACCTCGGTTTGTGTGTGTACATAGCAACAAAATGCCAGCTTACAGCGAGAAAACGCGAGACTGCGAGAAATGCTGCTGCGCCAAACGATGGAAACAGAGGAGTCATTTGATGCTTTCAAGTCCCCACGGGTGCAATCATGCGAGGCGGAAACAGCAACAACGAAGAACCAAGACGACATTATGGTTGATCGTCAGCGCTTAGCTCATTCGGAGGTACGCAGATAGAGAAACTATGTGTACCTCCTCATTCAGATGATACTCACAGGTGTTGTGCTCGCAGCTGCTGGATGAGTCCGCTATGATTGACGTGGAGTTGACAGAGCTCATATTGCAGAATGAAGTCTCGCTTGAGCTCATTCGAAACGTACGCATCTGCATCAGTGTCGTTGTACGGCTCTGTCACTAACTTTAACTATCCTTTAGGACATCAAAAACACTAAAAAGGAGTGGGAAGAGCATTTTCAACAAGCAAAAGCAGCTGAAAAAGCGCGTGTGCGTCCGCAGACATCGCTGGGAATAAGCACCCACAGCAACGGTAGGTTAGAGAGGAGCTCTGAGGGGCTTCCCCTCGCTCAAAACGGAGGTATGTTTTGACCACAGAGCTCTATGGAGAGGCTGTATCTTGATTTTCACTTCATCTTTTCCTTTCGCTTGTTGATCTCACAAAATGTAGCTGCTCGAGATCGCCGGCTTCACACATCGGCAGGATTTCGAAACGGCCCAGAAGCGCATCTACTTGGGCAGACGGTAGTGCACCCCCTCTCTAGTATTCGCGAAATTAGCAGCAATGACACCTCCACGGCAGACATACTTACCTTATGAGGTGAGCGAGGAGGTTGTGCCTGCTTAAAAAATAGGTACGTGTGCAACAGCCCCAGGCCGCAAAAGATACAAGCAAAATACATTTTGTGTCACCCTTGGCCAACTTTATCGCTGTCTCCTTCAGGTCATTCATGTTTTGCTTGATGTACAAGCGTTTAGGAAGTCCCGTGAGCTGCCGCATCAGGCCACGTGCCGTCTTCTAAGACCGGCCAATTGGTTGAGTTTCGCTCATGGACCGGTACTAAAATCTCACGCGTGCTTACATCCACTTGCGAGAGCTCTGCAAAGGTCACACAACCACACGCAAAGTTTTTAATGTTAGCTAGGTTCGATAAAAGACCCATACGAACACTGTCTACCTTGCAAAGTGAAATTAAACAGCGAAGGCGCAGGGACATCGTTCGGAAGCTTTAAATCTTTCTGCCGCAATTCGTCGAAGAACGGATGCGCAGCAGCTTCCAACGGTTTCACACGTCTTCCGGTCGCAAACAATAAACAAGTATTAGCCAAATCAATCACCAACATGGACGTGCTTCAGAACCACGAACTTACCGCTTCGGGTCATACACCAGCATTTTGGACAGCAAGTTTATAGCTTCTGGAGGGGTTCGTGAGCGGAAGATCTTGCTCCATGAATGAGCCTTAATCTGCGGAAACTGAAACTCCGTGTAATTGGGGTTCATGGCTTCAATCTCTTCACGCTGCGGCGTGCCCAACACCTTAATAATTTCCACCAACTGATCCACACCACTCTCGCCAGGGAACAACGGCTGTCCCAATAGCAGCTCTGCACACACGCAGCCAAGTGACCAGATATCTGCGGATAACACCCTTTTACGTCAGTACCGAGCAATTTCTCCAGCGCAACTGGTGATCCACTTACCGATAGCTGTAGTGTAGTCTGTCGCGCCGAAAATGAGCTCTGGAGCGCGGTAGTAGCGTGAGCAGATGTATGACACATTAGGCTCGTTCTTCTGCAGCACCTTGGCGCTGCCAAAATCGCAAAGCTTTACGACGTGAGACCTAGGATCCAGCAGCAGGTTCTGTGGCTTAATATCGCGATGACAAATGCCCATGGAATGGATGTACGCCAGCGAGCGGCAAATCTGGTAGATGTAGATCTTGACCAACACAATGGGCATGTACTGTTTGGCTTTCTGCAGCTGTCTGGCCACGCCGTACACCGTGTCGGGGATGTACTCCAGCACCAAGTTCAGGTACAGCTCGTCGGGCTTTTCTCCATTACAGTAGAAGCAGTGTTTGAGCTGCACAATGTTCACATGGTGCAGCTGCCTCATGATCTGCAGCTCGCGGTTCTGAAAGCCACCACCAGAAAAATCCGTCAGCAAACAAAAACAAAACTTAAACTAAAAAAAAATCGCCCTCGTCCCCACCTTGAAGCGTTTGTCCTGGAGCACTTTCTTAATAGCGACGATCTCGCCCGTTTCCTCCACCGTGGCCTGGAACACGACGCCGAACGAGCCGTTGCCGATGATTCTCTCCGCCGAGTAGTGGATCGTCTTGCCCTGCCAAGCCCAAAACTCACAATAAGGTCCTGCAACTTTCTGCGGAACCGTCTGCAACGTACGTCCGACAGCGTGTGGGCCGAGTCCCCCACGGTGATGCCCGTGCTCTCGTTGCGCATGTCCTCCTTCTTCTTGGTGGTGGACGCCGTGGTCTGCACCGTGGCGATCTCGTCGTCCACGCTCAGCTGGATCGTGGGGTCCTTGGGCGCCTTGGCGGGCGGCTTGGCGGCCGCGCGCTCGCTCATGGCGGGGGGGCGAGGGGGCGAGATCCGGCAATTAGCGAGCTTTTAGCTCGCCTTTTATCTCTGGGGGCCTTCTGTGCGTGCGGCGGCCCCCCCATAGTGAGCGCCAGTGTGCGCGTTTTTCACTCGACGCGCGCGGGATTGGCCGATATTCGGCCAATCCGGCGGCGCGCCATATGATGCGGCAACTTCAACGAGGGTTGCCTTGCTTGCGTTTTTGCGTTGTCGAGCGAGAGCTACGAGGCCATTGATGAGTTTTCTTTTGTTTGTTAGAGAAGTGAGTGCTTGCTTCGATGTTTTTTTTATCGTTCTTTCGAGAAATGGGTGCGGGCGTTTTGGCATCACGTGGCGAAAGGGATGGACGTTGTGATTTGCACGCGGTGCCACGAAAAAAGTTTGTTTTCGACAAAGAGTTTCCCTCAAGACGAGGTTGCTCATTAGATTTTAAAACGCTGCGCGCCTTTTCTCGGTTTTAGCTTGAATGGAGGTGCTTTACTGTGAAGACTACAGCACAGCGAGGAAGGAACGCTTTAACGCGAGAAGAGTGCGATGTGCACCAGCTGGCGTCGAGGGTTCACTTGGCTCGAGAATGTTGCCGGTGACAGAACGTTCATTGCAAACCTGGGAAGACGAGCTCCATGCTTCACACAGTCGCAGTTCCGGGTCGTCGTTTCCTGTGACAACAGGAGCGAAACGAGCGCCGAACTCTTTGAGTTGCAGCGTGTTTGCATGGTTGGCAGACACGAGTTTGACAGGCAGGTGTAATTTTGGAGAACGCAGAGGCCAAGAACCTGCTTGGGTGTGAAACGTGTCAGCAGCTTTGGTGCAGGATGCAGAAAGCATGGAGCGCTGAGCGTTTCCGCACTATTTGCGGTGTTCTTCGTTTCTCGCTTGGTGGCGCGGCACGGGATGATGCTGTGGAGATCACTGTAATACGGGATGTCATGCTACCTGCTCCTGCTGCCGACACGATGCTAGCTCTCAGTTCTCATCTCATCTCACGATGAGCATCCAACAGACCTCGCCTTCTTGCAAGGCGCCTTCAGCCTCCCGTCGTTCCTGGCTGCTGCTAGCAGGACTGTGTTCGCAGCTTCTTTTGGGGGGAGATACACTGGTTAGCGCTCAGAATGACTCATGGGACCCGAGCGGCAAGTTCCCGTCTCCGACGCTGCTCATCAACGCCACCACGGAGCAAACTACATTCTGCAAGCCGCGCCATCTTGACACGGTGCGCAACCGACCCGTACCCACGAATGCTTGGTGGGCTAACCTCGTCACGTGCGACGCCACTACGAACGCCACCGGGCCAATTTGGCCGAATCCGTTTGCCGTTAGTGTCGAGTATTCTGGCGCGTACGGCTTCGCTCTCAGCTATCCTTATCGAAACAGGTTCTTCGGTGGCGTCACCAACGGAGTAGCTCAGTACTACGCGCACCCGAAGCGAAACGAAATCCAATTGAGCGCATGCGAGTTCGCAACTTCGATCCCAGACATGCAGGTCGTCAATTGGACGGACCTGGGTGTCACCGTGCAGCTTCGGGCGCCATCATCGACTGGTACCATGAAAAGCGACATGGTGAGCGGGATGGCGTACTTCACCGCCACCTACCAGGGACTCACCCCCGAGATACTTCTCGAAGCACCTATCGCAACGATCAACGGAGCGACAGCGACGATCGGCCTTCGGTACTACGGAACAAAATTTAATATTGTGGCCGTCAGCGGGCAGCAGTGGTGGCTCCATGTCATTCCATCGTCCTCGTCGTCAAGCGGCATCCAGCTGAACCTCGCTACCAGTATGATCCTGCAAGGAGTGAGCTCATTCAACGGAGCGCTGCGAGTTTCATCCATACTTGATGCCACCCAGTCCGCCGCTCAGGACACGTACAGCAGCTGCATTGTGACTGGAGGAGATGTGGAGATCACCAGCGACTCAAAGTATTCGTTTAAGTGGAAGACCGCCGGCGATTGTTCTAAGGGGTTGCTTCACTACGCACTCGATCACCACACGAAGTCTCTCACTGCAGCTAGTGTTGCTGAAGTGGCCAATGTGGCCATGTACTCCGCCTCCCGAGGCCTCATGAAGGCATTCGTAACACTGACATCCCCCCCTACTTGGTGCTTCTACGAGTCTCAAAACCTCCCTGTAACTCATTATCCGCGAACTCGTCTCACAAAAGCTGTTGCTCTACAGCAGGATCTGTTTGCCAAGTTGCGTGCTGACATTCAGAGTATCTGGACTGTAGCTATCGATGGCAGCTACTATTTTACGGGCAAACTCGTGCAGCAATATGCATCGTTGTGCGTGATGGCTAACGACCCGGTAATTGTAGGCACTGATGTCTCGCTCTTGCGTCGCTGTGTTACGAAGCTTGAAAACGCGATCGCTCCATTCCTTGACAATAGTTGGAAGTACAAACTCAAGTACGACGCAGTCATGGGCGGAGTTGTCAGCTCGGAAGGATTTGTGACGGGTGACTTAAACGCTGACTTCGGCAATACCGTGTACAATGATCACCACTACCATTACGGCTACTGGGTGCACATGGCATCGGTGATCAACTACTTGCATCCGACCTGGAAGCGCATTGGAGAGCTCAACAACATGACGCGGCTTCTTTTGCGCGATGTCGCCTCGCCCTCGCGTGATGACCCATACTTCCCGAAATTCCGCGGCTTCGACTGGTTTCGAGGGCACTCATATTCTCACGGCATGACTAGTCTTGCCGACGGCAAGGACGAGGAGTCCACCTCTGAAGACATCAATCTTGCGTACAGCATGGCGCTATTTGGCCAGACTACGAACCACCCTCGCATGCAGGCCATTGGACGTCTCATGAGCAAGGTCACATTACGCTCAATTCAAACGTACTTCTTGTTTGACAGCTCGAACACTATCCACCCTGCAGCTTATCGGTCCCACATGGTTCCTGGCATCCTCTTCGACAACAAGGCCGACTACGCGACGTGGTTCTCCGCTGAGGAGTACATGATTCATGGCATCCAAATGCTGCCAGTCACACCCCTCAGTGAGTATGTTCGGACATCAAAGTTCGTAAAGGAGGAATGGGATAATATCCTCTCTAAGCTCGACATCGTGGCCAAAGACCAAGTGTCCAACTCATGGCTGTCGCTTTTGTACCTTAACTACGCGCGCCTGAACAAGGCCGAAGCCCTGGTGAAACTTAACCAGTGTACCATGATGGATGGCCTCTCACGTTCGTGGGCGCTTTACATGGCCGCGCAATTTTCCCTCTGAAGTTGCCACTGCACAACTACAAACTGCTTTAGGTGTCGTTAGATCTCCTAGCATTCGTTTCCGTAGTCATCATTCACACCAATCCCTATTACTTCAGCTTCTATTTGTCACGTTATTGCCGAGATCCGCTTAATGCAACTCAATTTCTATTGGTTTTTTAATCACGTTTACCAGCACACAGGTGGCCTGAAAGCTGCTTGTTTGGGTCACGTTCCTCATATTCAGCCAGGAAAAGCTCGCGGAGGACTTCAATAAGCGACTCCCGTTCACTCTTTTTCGTTTCTAACTCAATGTTACCACCACGTGCGTAGGGTGGCGCCTGGAGACTGGAGTCAATGACCTCAAGAACTGCGCCACGCAGTTCCTGCAGTAAAGCTGCTGAACGGAACGATGATTGGAACGACACCCAGTCATTCACGCGCAGACCAATGGTCTCATTGCCATCCTTGTCCTTGCGTCGTAGCTGTGGTAAAGGCTCTAGTGCATGACTAAAGAGACACACAGCCATAGGGAGCACCAGGCTAGAGGCTGGCAGATACACCTGTGACGTATGGAGCTTTACAGCATACGTGAGAAAATTGCTCGCACGAAAGCTTGCCACCTTGTAGTTAATTGAGCCCGGGTGAACCACCACAACACTGTGATCACGTTCACGAAGAACAGCACGCTTGGGACCATACGCTGAAGGTGGCTCAGCGTGCACCAGATTAGGGGCCAGGCCAGCGTAGAGCACCGCAGATATCGTAGCTAACTGCTGCAGCGTCATGCGCTCATCTGCCGTGGGGTCGGAAGGTGGCAAGAAGCCGAGTTGCATCACAAGCCCTCGGAATTGGCGCTTGAGTTTACTTATTTCACGGAGACCGCGGTAGCTTAAAAAGTTCTGATGGCAAAAGCTCTTCTCACTGACTCCATTATTTTTGCCGTGATGTACAACATAGCGCCAGGCCTCAAAGGCATTCACATCGGTGAGTAGATCGCTTGCACCAACTGCAAAATTATGCCGAACCTGCTTCATCTCGCTTTGGCGACCAAAGGGTGCCACAAAAGGTGACTTCGTTTCCAACACAGCAGCGCAGGTGCTCGCGGCATCAAAAACGCCAAAAAGCGCTCCAAGTAGAAGCAGCTTGCCTACCTTAACGTCAACAGGGAGTCTAGCCAAGTGTGCACCCAACGTTGTGAGTGCCTCGTCGTCAGGATTTAACGCGCCAATCTCAAATAGCTCTTCCAGCGCGTCTCGAATACTGACATCGTCGGGTGGATCCAAGCATGCTCGAAGGAATTCTCCGCAGCCATCTTTTTGCTCATTTCTACCAACGCCAAAAGTCTTAATTTGCAAACAGAGCGATGTCAATGGAGCACGCTTAATCTCAGGCACAGGTTGCTCCAGCATGACAGATTTGAAAACAGACTCAGGGAAGAGGCGGAAACACGATCCGCCACTCGTGCGACCCGCGCGACCAGCACGCTGCTTAGCATTGGCACGGGCAACCCAAATCTCTTCAAGCACATTCGTACGCCGTTGTGCGTTGTGGCTCATCTGCTTGACACGTCCAGTATCAATCACGACCTTGACGTCGTCGATTGTCAGAGAGGTCTCCGCAATGTTGGTTGCAGCGATTACTCGAACAACACCAGGGCGTTGTCGAAAAATTAGGTGTTGCTCTTGCGCCGAGAGCGAGGAATGAAGCGGTAGTAGCTCAAATTCTCGACCATGTGGGTCATGGCGTAGAAGACGACTGCCGGCGAGTATGTCCAGCAATGTTGTGATCTCTTGAAGTCCTGGGAGGAATATAAGAACTGATGCACTGCTTCGATGACGACCGTTGCTCTCCGAGAGTGATAGTAGATTGGTTTCCGTTGTCAGATGCTCCAGAAGCGCTTGAATAAGTTCGTAGTTGACGACAGAAGGGTCGATGCGCTCTAAAGCACGTAAGGTTGATTCACTGTAATTTTCAGCCAGCATACGCTGTGCGTCACTTGCTGTTGGTTTGGATGATGAAGCGCCTGAAGATGAAGTCCAAGATACTTGTTGTGTGTAGGAGGTGCCTCCGCGACCGGAGATGGTGACCTGCGTCGAGTTCTTGTCCGAACTACCATCGTCTACTGGCACATACGCTGGGGACTCTTCGTCAACAACAAACTGGGTCTTTTCAATTACATCCTCGAGGTAGAACTGCTCCACAGGAAAAGTACGGCCCGGAACTTCAACCATCGGACATACTGCGGCCCCGCCAAAGTACTGCTGGAAACTCGCAGCATTGAGTGTAGCACTCATAAGAATAACCTTCAGCGGAGGCATCGAGCCACCAAACTTGCGTCGCCTTGCTGCATTTCCCTCAACTAGGAACTGACGAAGCATGGCCAGGAGCACATCACTCTGAAGATCGCGCTCATGCACTTCATCCACAATTACATGGCTCACTTCCTCTCCTAGCGTGCGTGGGTCCTGTAACTTGCGAAGTAAGATACCAGTAGTGCAGAAGAGGAGACGCGTACGGCGTGTCATACGCGTTTCAAGGCGGATCTGGAAGCCAGTTAGCGAATCACCCGTACCCATGCTTGATTCACCCAGCTCCTCTGATACTCGTTCAGCTAGACTAATAGCAGCTAGTCGACGAGGCTGAGTGCAAACTATCTGCCCGCGAGCTCCCCCGGGCTCTGACAGCAACAAGTCCTCCAGTAGAAACTGCGGTACTTGCGTACTTTTACCACAACCAGTTTCGCCAGATATTAGGATCACATCGTGCTTTGACAGCATCTGGACAACTTGTTCCTTGTATGATGCGATGGGCAAAGACTCGCGCTGCGGAAGCTTCGATCGGTATGGACCTGAGCGCATACGTTTTTGAAGCTGCTCTCGTAGCTGGTGTGATAGCTCCAGAGCGGCATTTCGATCACTTTCACTTTCTTCTTCCACCTCCAGTTCATCCACAGATTCCGTAACATGAGCATTTGACTCAGTTAACTCTGGCACAGGTGTGCTAACCTCCTCATCAGACAGATTCGCATCCCAATCGTCAACGCTCCAGTCCTGTAGGGTATTTCCAACGTCCACATCATCATGATCCGTTTTTTTCGCAACTGGGGCTGAAGGTATTGGCGCTGCTGCCGGTACCTCTACAACAGCTTTCTTCTCAGCGATTTCTGCTGGGAGCGCGCTGAAAATTTCGTCTATGAGTTCATCGTGCTCGTCGCGATCGGCTGCTGCAGCCGCTGCCTCGTCTTGTTGCCGCTCTTTTGTCCACTTCTGCCACATATCCCGATACACGGGTGGAAGGACTCGGTATAGAGGTAGATCTGACGCTAGTTCAAACAACGCACTAGTAGCGACAGCATCTTTCGCCTCTGAAATGGAGTCAAATCCTTGTGCAGCGTCAATTTCATCTCGCACTGTCACATCATGCTTACCGCGGCTCTTGTTGCCCAGAACCACCGAATATAAGTGGCCTCCGCCTGGTGCTCGGGCCAATTTCTTGTACTGGGGCTTCTGCAAGCCATTCTTACGGCAGTGCTGCTCCAGGTGATCACGTGGTGATTTACCTGTCCAGGGTGTTGCAACTGCAGCTTGGGCCTGGGCAGCTTGAGCTGCTGCTGCTTGAACCTTTAGCATATTTCGGCCTTTCTTGTTCTTGCCACCCTTGCCCTTCTTTCCTTTGACCGCTGCGAGATCTGCCGCTGCCTGAGCAGCAATGATAGCCGCTGTATCGACAGCGGCGCTCTTTTTAATTTCCTCCGCACTGACAACCGAAGCTTCCGCCTCCTCCAAGAAGCCAAACAAGCCGTCACTTTCCTCCTCATCTTCACCACCAGTCGTTGGTGCAGCAGGACTGAGATCTTCATTTTTTTTCTCCTCAACAATAGTTTGCTTCTTCGAATCTGCCTCAGTCGTCTCACTCTGCCCTTTCTCTTCTGCAATTCCTAGCGCTAACGACAGTAGCTCATTATCCGCATCCTCCAGTATACCATTCGCTGAAGTGACTGGGTCTTTCTGCTGCTGGACCACAGCCTGTTCTACCTCAATAGCAGCCTGCTTCTCGTCACTTTCTTTCTTGTTGGCCTTCTTCTTTTTCTTCTGCTGCTGTTGTTGGTTCTGCATAGGGTCTCTCCACCCGCGCGCCAGCAATTGCCGCCGCGTGTCCTGCACCTGCTCATTCAGCTCGCGCATCTTTTGCTTGTCTCCGCTCTTGGCCTTCTTTTTGCTCTTCCGCTCTTTCAGTCGGTTGAGCGCCGCCACCAGCTCATGATAGCGTTTCTCCAGCTCCTCAAGTTCGCGCGCCTCAGGTGTCACTTCCGCCTCCTGTCGTGCCAGCTCCTCCTCTCGCGCCGCCATATTCAGCACATACTGCTGCGTCCACGACAGCGCTTCGGTTTGTTTGACGTCCGTTTTCCCCGTCTGCTGCTGCTCCCGTTCCTGTTCCTGTTCCTGTTCTCCACTCTCCTTCACCTTCTCCCGGTGCTCCACCCGTTCTACCTCCTGCTCTACCTCGTTCTCCCTCTCCACGTCCTTGGGTGCGTTCAGCTCGGCCAGCAGCTCGCCGCCGTTCGCGTCGGCGTCCTGGTCGCGCCGCAGCTGCGTCGGCTGCGCGCGCAGCGAGGCCGGCAGCTCGTCGCTCGCGTGCTGCAGCGCCAGGAAGCTCAACGCGTCCTCCAGCGTGTTGGCGTAGGCCAGCGCCTCGCGACTCAGCGCCAGCGACGCGCCGTAGTCCTCGCGCAGCGCGCGCAACGCCCGCGCCAGCTTCTTGCGCGAGCGCTGCTGCAGCTGCACGTCGGCGGGCTGCGCCGTGGCCGCCAGCACGCCCGGCCGGAAGCGCGCGCGCTGCGCCACACGGCGACGCGCCAACACGTCGTCGTGCACGCGCCGCTCCAGGTCGCGCCGGAACTCGAAGCCGCGCTCGGCCGGCGGCGCCGTGGACGCCATTGCTCCAATGCAATAATGGCGAGGGTACACTGTACCTGTTGCTGATACAATTTCGAGCACCTACCGGGTAGCCCACCACCTCGACGGTACAGTGTACCGATATTGTCGGTACACAAAATTTGATCCTCGAACAGTTTTGATCACAAAGGTTATTCCATCATGAAGAGTCTGATACCTGCAGCCCGCGCATCAAGGAATACAAGCAGCGCGTCGTGCAGGATGTCGAGGCCAAGGTCATCCTGCTTTATGCGAAACACCGGTGCACTGGCTCCGGTGGGCGCTGCTTTTCAACGATATCGCCAGCCTTCATGCACAACAGCGTCGAAATGCTCATGCACTTTCCGTTTGTGATGAGTCAAAAGACGGGAGGCTGATGGAGCAGGTCCACGACGGCATCACTTCTCCGAGCAGTCTGGAATTTATGCTGGAAAGTGTCCGTCGTAGGCGACAAACTCGCTACTACAAGCTGTATACTTTGTTTTCAGAACGATAACCCTCTTTCAGCTCCCGCACAAAGCTTTTCACGCTACACGAAGAGTGTGCTGTAACCACCGACAATACTCAGTACGAAGAATCAAAGGGAGCGTTTCGATGCGCTACGAGATTCAAAGTTGTTCAAAGGAAAGAAGAGGCTCTTCTGCCAACTGTATGATCTTGCTAGTCGTGTGTGTGAGAATGTATTCCTGGTTGACAGCGAATTGATTTTGGAAGCGATCGTCAAGTAACTACGTTGCTGCAGCGGCAAAATCGCAGTTGAACTATTTGCTACGACCATATTGTACATGATAGTTGTCACTAGCGGGCATGTGGCCCACGAGCATTCCTCACTCGTTTGTTCTACACGAATTTGACGCAGGAGCTCACATTCCTGAGCAGCTAATTCGGCCGACGGCTCGTAATTGCTTTCATCCAGATTAAGCGAAGGAAGAAAAATATTTTTCGTGTGCGTTTTGGCCACCAGTTCCTAAAAACTCTCGGAGTGGTGACGGGAAGTAGCTCGTACAGCATTTATTTTTCCAAAGGAAGATGCATTCCTCAAGCGAAATGGGACAGTCTGAAGCGATCAAGCAACAGATCAGCCAGTCTCAAAGCCAACATTAGACTTCCAGCCCGCAACCAGCTAGCGCCTGTAGACGCTGCTAATACAATTGCCTCTGCGCTCGAAGACGTGCGGCCACCAAGTCAGGATTCACCGTCTCCGCCGAGCTTCTCTCCCCCGCTACAGAAGCCTTAAATTTTGAGCCGCCGTCACACGAAACAGGAGCAGCATTATCCATACCACACGGTGTGGCGCTCACTTCATCTGCATGCGAGCCTGCAGTCGGCACTGAAGTAGCATTGGGTTCGAGGATAAACGCAGCACTACCGACTGCACAGTGTTTTTATGGATCATACCAGCGACAGCCACCTGATGATATGACAACTGAAGACATTAGCTTTTTCCTCTCGATGGTTGAATCGATGCCAAGAGGGCCGACTAAGTGGCAGCAAATCCACGCTAAATACCTCATTAGTTTTCCATCCAGCTCGAGAAATTTCAATGCGTTGCGGTGCAAACTCAAGAAGGAGAAGAAACGCCGATCGGTGGAAGCAGAAATATCTGCCACACCACCCAAACTACCCAAGTACAAGAAAAGTCGGGCTTCATTGTGTTTGAGCTGCCAGCGAAAGAAAAATGTTGTGGTGTTGGCTCGAATAATCCCTTTTGCACTCGAAGATAACGTCCCAGCATCGCGTCACTTAGTAACGTCGTTCACTACACAATAGCATACGCAAAACTTAATGGAGCAGCTTCCCAGACTTCCAATTCGCAAATGAAGTCATGGGCTTTATTGCTTGCTGGTCCAGAGAGCTTCGCCAAAATTGACATGGAATCAAGAAGATGAGGCCGTATACCCTGATGTCGATGATGCTGCGATCAAATAGGAAACTCAGCTCGAAATTAGCTAGAGTTCAGGGACACTGCGACCGAGTGTCGACGCGCATAGCCTGCGTCAACGGCGCTTCAACCTGCCGTGGTATCTCTGAGCATAAGTTTGAGATATTGACTTGTGAATAGTGTTGTCTGCGGTCAAGGTGTACTCGCGATACAAGAAAGTCGAGTCACTGCTGCGAGTCTAACGCAAACCAAAACCTGAAATGAAGTGCACGAAGGAAGAGGGCAAATTCATTGCTTGATAGCTATCCTCTGCGAACTGGAAGATGAATGCCCCGCGGACAGAAGTTGAGGTCTGGATCGTCGCGAACTTCGGGTCGTAATCGACCTACACTGCATTTTTGTTGTGGAGCCATTCGAACTTGAAGGTGTAGTCGGCACCGAGGTGCGGTAGCGTGGCCTGCAGGGTCATGGTCACCCAGAGCACGAGCTTCGTCTGTACCATCAGGAACTCTCGCTCCCGCACGAATGCCTGCTGCTGCAGCGGGCGGTGGTGCACGATGCGACGCAGCACGCCGACAAGGACGGCCAGCGACCCGAGCTCCAGCGTACCGTACGCCAGGACGCTGGTCACCATGCCCCAGAGCTCGTCGTCCGTGAGGTCCGCAAGCTGCGGATAGAATTGCCGGTTGGGCAGGTAATACAGGATTGTCAAGTACCAGCCTGTTAGCAGCGGTGAGATAAGAGGATAGCAAGTTAGCAACTATCACAGATCAGCGCGAAGTGCCAAGCCGCACTGTAGATGACAGGAATCAGGACTTCCGTGAATTCCACAAGCAGCAGGTACTCGGTGAGAAACAGAACCTGCAGCGCTTTTTGAGCAAGCGATAGTGCTCGTCACTAGTTAAAACGTCTAGACCTGTCGCTGGGCGAAGCTTGGACATAGCAATTGATTTTACGGTGGAGGAAGATGACCCAGACCCCTCCTTCTTCAACGTCGGCCGAGGGGCGGGCACGGGGATGTCGCTCTCGCCAAATTCCAGAGCCATGTTCATCGTCGGTAGAACCTGCTTTTTATTAGGAGTGATCATGGCTAGCTGTGAGATGGAGCTGATGGCCCACACGCGCGAGCCTTGGGTATTTAATGTCGGTCGGCGGCTCGCTACGGTAGGATACTCTTCACGATGAGTGCGGCCGTCGAGATCAACTCGTCGGTGCCGACACCAAGCTTGTCTGTGATGTGTTTGACGTCATTTACCTTTCGATGCGGGTTAAAGAGCGAAATTGCTGCTTGCAGGAGATCCACGACAATAAGGGTGATACTAGTACCGAACGACTGTGAGTTCTTCATACATGAGTTCTTCATACAGGAGGAAATAAAGAGTGCATTGAAGATTTCAACGTTTAGAATCACGGCCTGGGGCTTTGTATCGTCTCGGCTTGTGAGGATGCGACTAACATATTTTTCTGCATCATTTTGAACCCCGGGATCAGCAAGGCAAATGCGGGCTGGTAGGTTGGTGGTATGCCGAGAAACACAGTATTGAAAACGGCGTACACCACTACCATCGACACCTGGCTTCCACAAATTGTGGCGAACCGAACAACATCCTTGACGGCTTCTGGGTTTTGCGCGATGGTCCGGACATGAGAATATGTGCGAATGGCAATGGCCAGCAAATAAAAACAGATAGGCCCAAAGCAAGAGCATTAGTGAATAAGGCCGATGGAAGCGATATCAGAAAGGTGGCAGACTGCCGCAAATTGAGGTTTGGGCTGTATAGACGAATTTGCTCCATGGCGCAATGAAACAAGCAACCGTCGCACGAATCCAGGCTACAGCACTGTTTGATAAACCTTTTTCAGGGGCTTCCAGGGGTGCAGCATCGACCAGCGCTCCTAGGAGAAGGCTAGGCAAAGGTGCTAGCGGGAGCATGAGCAACGCTCGCCAGAAAAAAAGAGGTGGATCGATTGTAGTCATCCATCGCCGTGAAACGATGCACAGAGTACCGTCCGCTCGACTTGGACTTCTTCCCATTTGCAAACAAATCGACGGAGTGAGCGTCGCGCGCGCTCGTTGAGGTCTGGCATCGCAATTCGTCTTTTGAGTGAGGATGACAAACTTTGTGAGAGTGAGGAATCAGAAGATGACAAACTGGACGATAAGAGCACTGAAGTCACCACTATTTTTGAACTTGGACACCCATGCAGTAGCATGACACGTTTAACAAAGAGAGAATTCGCTCGCCCAGTTGCTTGGAGATGACGAATGAGATATACGTATCCCAGAGCTTGGGTCTATATTTTTGGAAAAACTTATTTGGACCGATAACTCACTTCAGGACAACCTCTAATACACTTTTTGTGCCGTCATAAAGAACATTCTTAGCGGCATATACGATTGGGCAAGTAATACATAGCGAGCGTGTACATGCAGAAAATGAAAGGCACGATTACTTCAGTGTACTCAACCAGGATCACAAATTCAGTTGTAAAAAGAGGACCTGAGCAGTCTTTTTGGACAAATAACCGGCGCTCCCTAGGCGTGAAAATATTTTCCAGGAGACTGTGTGGTCGTAATAATTCATCTTGCTACAGAGGTGTATTCAACCGCTGCGATGAGAAGTGGTGCGCCTGTGGCGGCTACTGGTAACACTCTACGGCTAGCCATTTGTGCGGTATCCGTCGACGCGCCGACCGAGCCAACGCTATCAACACTATCCCTGTCCCGAACTTCAAGATCGCAAGCGCAGAGCTGTAGCGACGCAACGAAAGACGTGCTTTTGCATGAGAGTCTTCCTTAATTATCTGCTGGGCAAACCTCGATAAAGCTCACAGATTTTAGCGGGTGTCGCTAGGAATCTTGTGTTTTAACAATACGAAGTAGTACGACATTCATGAAATGCCTGATGTCAGCCAAGCTTGGAAAAAATCCAATGTAATCATCGATAGCATGGTGTTGACTGAGCTTGAGTTTTGCATCGAGCTGGATACGTAAAGTGCATTAAACACATCGACATAAAGATGATGATCTGCGACATGAGATCATACTTGCCTCCTAGAAAATGACTGATCCAATTTTTCGCGATAACTTTGTAATCGGAAATAGTACAAGGTAAAACTTTTGGTTTGATGGCTCTACGTGAATGAAGCCATAGAGGTAAGCAGGATATACAAATGTAAGCAGTACTTGACAAACGAGGACGACAATGCTACTTTTCAGCTCCATGAATAGTGCATAGTCTCTCCTTAAAACCCGACCGAAGCAGCAAATGAAGCAGATTAGAACCACGACAAACCACACCGGAATTCCTACTACTAACGCAAACGGCAGCGGAAAGCCAATCACGCTTGACATGGCAATTATGAATATAACAGTATCTCCGCCAGCAATAATCTACATCGTGATAACCTGTAGCGAGTTAATGTGCAGTCCTGGAATGCTTACGCGGAACTGTTCCAAAATCGCCCGAGTCATAAGTGCGATTGCGATGCAGTCTCTAGTCCAGAACATATAATTTGCCTCGGAACAATCTTCAGGAGGGGCCATCGGGGCGTAGTCAAGAGCCGTTGTAACGAGTAGGCAGGGAAAGGGTGATACCACGCAAACCACAAAAGCTCGAAGCGTAGAAGTCATTTGGCAATACTCATCGAAGCTGCGAATCCGTTCAGCTGAATAGTGCCCTCGTAATTCTACCTGAAAACTAACACAGAGCTTGTACGCTCGGCGCAAGATGCGACGAAGACCCCCCATTCGTGCGACAGACCTGCAGCGTTGTTGACTCAGCTCAAAACGAAATGTAATAGGCGAGTCTGGTAGAACTAGTTGACTAATTTTATAGAGACCAAAATGGACTTCATGTACTTCTCATCGTAGTAATCACAAGTTGTACCTAGATAAGAATACGGCGGAGCTAGTACCATTAAATTTCTGAATCCCTTCGTTGCGGCTTAGCATTTCCACGTATGCTCGAAGAACCGTGGAGGAGGTGCTATTGTTCCGCAGGTCCAGCTTTTTCAACGCTTTATGACCTTGAATCGCCTTTGCCAGGTAGCAAAGCCCCCTTTGTTGAAGTTTAGGCTTTGCCTGAGACCCCTCGAGCACTGAGTGCAGCGAAAATGACACGAGAGTGCAATTTTGTATGAGGGCATTGCCCAGTGCTACCGCACCGTCATTCCCTATATCATTAAAGCTCAGGTCAAGCTCTTCGAGGCGCGGGTAGGTTCGCAGCAGATGTGCGACGGCCTGGGCACCTTCATCCCCGAGGCCATTGCGTGATAAATCAAGAGCACGACACTTTGAGCTAGGCGTCGTTGATAGTTCCTCAATGATTGCGATGGCTCCATATTGACGCAGTGCTCTCCCACTAAGATCGAGCTTTTCCTGATCAGCAAATTCCTTTGCAAAGCGCTTTCGGAGGTCATGCGCTTGCGAAATTGCTGCTAACATAACCTTGCATTCCGAAGTGAGTGGGTTTCCGACGCTAAGCTTTATACGACGCTGCTGGTTTGCTTTAAACGCTTTCAAGTAAAGCTGCTTGGCCCCGGCGTCTGTGATTTGGTTGTAATCTAGAAGCAAGTCCTGAAGCTTCACATTTGGTTCGAGGCCTTCTGCCAGACCTTCAATCGCCTTATCTAAGGAACGAAAGGTGAGTGTTAAGAGCAACCGTCCATAGCTATGCATCGATTATATCTACCTGTGATCAAATTGTTCGACAAGTTCAGCAGACGGAGGGGTGGTTGTAATGTCAGGAACAGGCCGACTTCAAATGTCCCTATGTCCCCGATCTCGTTTCCGCTTAAATCGAGTACTTCCAGTAGCAGCCAATTAGGCGATGCTCGTAGTGTTTGCATCACGACATGAACAAATTGGTCGGTTAGACAACACTCCAGCAGTACATCTCGTTTGACCTTGCTTCCGCAGAAATTAAGTACTGTTGGCGTTGCTGGTCCGATACTAAGCTGGGTCTCAATTATTTTTTCGTGAAGCTTTGTATGAATCTGTGCTAGCACAGACTCCGATGCAAATAGGTTGCCACCCAAATGGAGGAAACGCAGCGGGAATGACTCGATCATCCCATTAAGCGCATAAAAGAACGATGCCATTCCATCTTGACCGATCTACATCAACATTGTTAGCGTATCCATAATAAGCGAATGTGTATCTAGCAGCTACCTGATTTTCTTCGAGATCAAGAGTCTGTAGCGCTAGAACTTGATCCATTACAAAAGCTAGACTAGCTGCGCCGCTATCTCCAATCATATTGCCTGCCAAAGAGAGGACCTCAAGTTTCATTTGTGGCAAATGATTCGCCAGAGTCTTGGCTGTCTCGTTGGTCAATGAATTTGAGCGAAGATATAGCTTTGCAAGAAACTTGGAGAATTGTGCTTGAAGTAGCTGCATGATATCCTGATCAGTAAAATCCGTGCACGACATGTCCAGTACTTCCAGGTGTTTACGATCCTTGCCATTTAATACTCTTATAAGCGGCTGTAACCATTCAGGAGGAGCATTTGTATCTCGAAACAAATTGAGTGATAGGTCGAGTTGCGTAAGACTCGGGCTGCAGGAGACAAGACCAGCAATTGCCTCCAGCCCTCGATATGTGAATCTAAGTAATTGAAATACAGGCAGTTGGTAGTAAATACGCATTATACCCTTCGTAGCATTCAAACGTACTGGTTGTTAGCAAGATTTAGTATTGCCAAGGCTGGCCAGACTGCTTCTTTCAATTCTGGCATCCAATGCAACCAAAACTTGTCCCCTAGTTCGTTGAACGAAAGATCCAACACCGTCAAAGACACCGACACAACCGGAACGGATAACAGCGAAAATAAGTCCACTCCGAACTCGTCGGTAAGCTGCTGCTCCGTCAGAAGAATCTTCTTCAGAGCGTGTACTGCCGGCACCTTTGAGACTCGCCGTGATGTCGGAGGCTGCATTAGAAGTCTCGCTACCTCATGGAGTTGGTTGACACTTGTAAGCTGCGTTGACACAACATTACTCGTCATGGTTTCTTCAGTATCAAATGCTTCGAAGAGTCACAACTAACAAGTCACGAAAACAAATCTATAACGCGTTAATTAAAACCCTGACTATTAGGCGACGCTGTATTTGAGGTGTCTTTTCTAAGCCATGAGAAGCCAAAGCTGAAGTCGGCGCCATTGTGCTCGAGGGCGTTTTGGATGGTATAACAAATCCAGAGAAACAAATTCGCTTGCACCATTCGCCAACTGCGATCGAGAACAAATGATAACAGGTGAAGCATAGAAATTCTGAGCATCCGCTGGATGATTGTCCCGATCACAACCAAGGAAACCAGCTCGATGAGCCCAAAAGCGACCACACTACCTAGATTATTCGCCAGGCCAGTGTCACTGAATGATTGAATTTGCGGGTAGTAGTCATGGTTGGGTAGATAATACATTGCTGCTGTGTAGATACCTGATACAGCAAATGTAGTTAGAATGGCGAGTGGAAATGCTTCAAAATTACAGATCATGCATGTGCTTACTGTATATGAACGGAACGATCACTTCGGTGTACTCAACAAGAATGACAAATTCGGTCGTGAATAGGACCCGCGCACTCCGTTCTAGAAATCGTTGACGCTCCTTGGGCGAAAAAATGTTTCCAATAGCTTTTTGAACCGGAGCCAGCTGCAGCGATGCTTCTGGAGCTATCGATGTTGGCATATCTACCGGAAGCACCTGTCTGCTGGTCAACAACGATCCTGGTTGAGGAGGAGGAGCTGCTGCAGATGCCATTGCTTGACCACTAGTTCGGCTTACCAACACTGCCGTCGAGCTGTAGCGGCGCATCGCTAAGCGCTCCCCTGCGCTAGGATCTTCTTCTATAATCTGTAGAGCAACCTCGATGAAGCTTGCATTTTTCAGCGGATGATTAGCGGGTATCTTGCGTCGTAGACGAAGCACGTCCCTCGTAAGGTAAGTTATGTCTGAAATCGACACCCAGCCGAGTAGTGCATCAAGAGCAACCATTTCCACCATCGTCGTTATAGATTGTGAGTTCTGCATCGAGCTTGAGACATACAATGCATTAAATACGTCCACGTTAAAAATCATGATCTGAGGCATGAGATCGTACTTCGTGCCTAAGCAAAATTTGATCCAGTTCTTAGCAATGATTTTAATGACAGGAAGCAGCATGACGTAAAACTTTTGGTTCGATGCCTCCACACTCATGAACCCGTACAGGTATGCACGATAAACAAAAGTCAGCAACACTTGGCAAATTAGTACGACGATGGACCTTAGCAAGTCTCTGAACAACTCTGGGTCTCGCTTCAAGATACGACCAAAAAACAGCACGAAGCACACAACAAGTACGATGAACCACACAGGAATTCCAACGACGAGTGCAAACGGAAGTGGAAATCCTATTGTACTTGACATCGCAATCATGAATGTTACAGCTCCCCCACTTGAAATTATTGGCATACCAAACTTGGAATGAATCAATGTTTAGCCCAGTCACACTTATCCTGAATTGCTCTAGGATTACTCGCGTCATCAGGGCGATCGTCAAGAAATTTCTAGCCCAAAACATGTAGTTTGCGCGTGAACCGGTTTGTGGGGGTGCCATCGGAGCGCAGTCAATCAATATGAGAATTAAAAGACAAGGGAACGGCGACAACACACTAATAGATATTGCCCACATTGGTGTTGTTGTGCGGCCGTATTCCAGTAATTTGTGCATTCTCTCAGACGAATAATGCCCTCGAAGTTCTGCCTGAAATGTCGATGTAAACTTGCGCATGCTGCGCCAAATGACCCGAGTTTCTTGCCTCATCGTTAAGACGATTCACTCAGTGAGAAGGTCAATGAGAATTATGTCAAGCTTAAAATGTTTTCGTGACTCAAAAGACGAGGACGTACCATGAAGTCTTACCTCTAGCGCCGAAAAAAGAACGATGAACAAATAGATGATCTGGACCGTTTATCGTGAGGTGAAACAACTATCTTTTTCGGTGAACTGCCAGTAGGAACATGCTGCGACGAATATGCCGGGGCTTGTTTGACGTCTGGATGTATCTTCAGGTGGAATTGCATGGCAGCTACTCTGTCTCACGGATGAGACTTCTAACCGACTACACAAACTCCACTTCTGTTTTACGCGCTAGTCTGTTCGTCGTCATAGCACCATTTCCATGCCTTATCATTCTCACACTAATAGACTGTGTACCTCTCGCTCCAACACGATATGGGTCTCGAGCCAACTACTTGTTCTGGGGGAGGAATTACTTGACAATATCACTTATGACGCGAGCCATTCTTGAGCAGCTCCAACTTTCAGTGCCAAGCTTGAACTTTACGTTCGCAAGAACCCTCAGTATTTCCGTTTTACCAAGTGCTGCTGCTGTAGCTTTCATGCTCGCAATGACGAGTCTAATTGGGTTCCCATTGCCTTTCACACTAGTGGTTGGCATTCCGGTTTGGTTTGCTGGTCTCGTTATCTGTTTTGGGCTCTTTTTCGGGGCGAAGTTGAGGCAAGATGCAGCTCTACGCAACGAATTGCTAAACTACATCGTTGTGATCGCTTGCCAAGTGGTGATGACCTTCATTTACCCCGCATATCTTTACGGCTTCCGATCCGTGAGCTCTACCACTCAGACATTTTACGTTTTGCTACTTCCAATCGTAAAAATTGCAACGAAAAACTGGATCAGCTATTTTCTCGGAACGAAGGATGATCTCAAGCCGCAGGTCGTTATCCTAAACATCGAGGTCTTTAATGCACTCTACGTAGCCAGCTCAATGCAAAATGCAACTTCGATAAGTACAACGATGGCGCTTACCTTAGTCGATTTTGCACTGGCTTGGGTGTCAATTAAAGATATCAACCACATTCTAAGTGACATCACCGTTCTGCTCCAGAAGATTCCAACTAACCACCCTCTTAAATCGGCTGATTTTCTCGAAATCGCTCTGGAGATGCTGGATGAAGACGCTCAACTAAGTTCAGATGCATCACTTGGCGCGTTCTCAGTTCGGCAGAATCCTGATAGAGCTCATGGTAGATCGTCGCAAGTTCACCTTGACCCAACATCCGAAGAAGTCGGGATGAACATCCTTCATTTATTGCCAACGATGTCGATATTAACGAAGTCTCCGTCGACCTCTTTTGTCACAGCAGCTACTGTAGCTCCGGCTAAACCGCGAGCACCAAGGTCACTTAAAAAGTTTTTCACTTCTAAGCAGAGGAAAGAGTACGTGCAAAAGACGGCACAAGTGCTCTTCACGACAGAGTTTGCTATCTTGATCGAGTTCACCGAGGTGATCATCCCATTCATATACAGTGAGTACTTAGCAATGATTTCTATCATTTTGTTCGAATCGTTAGCAGATATACTTACCACTCGGTTTTTACGGTGGTAGGTGCCTACACCATTGCAATGTTTCAGTTGCCCAATCGAATATTCTACCCGCAGATTCAGGCGTTAGACCATGAGACTCTCGCATCAATGGTCGGCAACATTGCGGTCTACGGATTCATGGAACTTTTATCGTTCATTGCGATGTCAATTCTTCTCAAAAGAAAACTGGGAGTTTCCACATTACACCAGCTCGCCTTTGTTCTCGATCGCGAGTGGCGCATGGTTCAGTCAAACCTGTTCCTGTGGATATGTTATACCATCCAAAACTCGCTAGATCATAATGGTAAACGCTCGAACTATTTGTGCGATTTGCTGCATTCTTCTAACATGTTTGCATTGATCTGAATTAAAGGTGCTGATTTCAGCTGGAGGTTTAGTTGGCTGAAAGACATAGCAAAAGCGCGAACTTAACCATGAGAAACACATTGAGTAAAATCATAGTGATCATGTCCAAACCTAGGTTTGTGGTCGCCATAAAAAAGTTTGCCAATCTTTCGAACATGCAAGCTAGAGGCAAGAAGGACGCTCAAAAGATGTTGCGCGAAGTTGAGCGTAACGCTCCAGTAAGATAATCGTGCTCGATTTTAACAACCGTTGCAAAACTTTGCGGTTGATATAGACAGTCGATATCGCTACTGGAAGCAATAGCAAGCAACAATCCGCACGTTTAGGACGGTCTTCGATCAGAGCTCTATCACCACATGGCTTTTGGTAAGGCATCAATTTCTATCACCATACTCATGAGTTTTATAGAAACATCAAACGCCTTATTTATTTAGTAGTCCTTGCTTTTCCCCATTAGACAATTCAGTTATTTGACGTGATCTACGAAGCAAAGTAGCGGACGGCATTAAGTCGTGCGAACGCGGCGACATCAATCGCGGACCTGCTGGGGACGAATGGGGCCGTGTTGGCCGCGTTTGTCCTATTATGGTGTGAGCACGAGCTCGAACTTCTGACTCGTGCAGACTTCGGATGTGCACTGGGTCCGGGAATGGCATTGATCCTTGTAGTGCACCAATTGACGAATGAACTAGGTGGAAGGGACTGATCCCTGCAGACTTGATGAGACGGTGCTGTGGCGCAATGGTCACGAATGTCAGCACTTACTACTGTGCTAAAAGGATTGCAATATACCCTACCGGAAGGAAAGAGCCGACATTATTTGATGTATGCTCGATAGACCGCTCACCGCTGCATCGTGGACTACTTGGACGTACGTCAGCGGAATGCGGACCAAACAAGGATGGAAATGTTGACGTCGGAATTTGTTGAGTCTGGGGCAAGCGATTTAAGTGAACTTTCGTGGACGGATACAACGGTCGATTGGTTGTCGGGCTTCTGCGAGGAGACTCGATTTCACCTTGGTACAGCAGCTCATTTCGGTCAACCCTTGGTTTTCCATCTCGGCTCAAATTGTCGAGAAGCATAGTGACGCCATGAATCAACTGTGTCATGGCAGATAATAAGATAAATATTAGACATGACATTTATACCACTCAGGATAAAAGGGTAACTCGCATATGCTTTGGCCTTATTAAAGTCTCTCCGTGAAATATCCTGAGCTGACGAGGCAGCCTCCGATGCAGTTTTGTATTGTTGAACAACTTGCTCCATTGCGTTGCATATACTGGTAGTTTTGTGGCTAATGGGGCGGAGAGACCCATCGGTATTGATCTTCGATCTCTTGCTAGAGATGATCATTAACTGAAAATACACATTAACATAACATCTGAGTCGGCATAAAATCTTGTAGAATACATAATCGCAAATCACCTGATTGAGTCGCTGCTCCCCAGACAGATATAAAAAGCGGTATACCAAACCTTTCCAACGGGCGATGGTAAAGTGCTCATTAGCTACAGCAGTTTGATTGATCAAACGTGTGAGCTGGCAGATCACCCCAGGGTCGCGTTCAATTTCGAAGGGAGGAGAATCCACGCGGAGAACCAAAGCGACTTCATCCTCGGATGTTAGAGCCTTGGAATCCTCTTCATCGCAGGGCTTCAGCGGAACGGGACAGGTCGGTGTTGCAGCAATGTTGTTATCGACTTCAGATTCAGCATTATCTTCCGATCTAGTATTCATATCGGGAACATTAAATGTCGGTGTGTCGGTTGTAAAACCATGTTTCGTGAGCGAGAACCCGCCACCTTCTAGGATTTCTTGCACCAACGTCTTCCTATGACGACCTTCAAACTCATCTGCTTCGGGAGGAGAAGGCTCCTTATCACGAATAACACCAGCGACTGACTCAGTTACGGAAAACGTTTCAGGTACTTCAGATACCTGAGATGAAGTCTGGCTTGGCTTCTGTTTGCCATGCGGAACAGTTCCTGCTGGATTTCTTAGCTGACGACTCGACATTGAAAACTTTGCGTCAGCAAAAGTTTTCCTCGGAGAGGTATTTGCACTTCTCGGGAATACTGGTGATCCTCCATCCTTCCCGCCCTGATTGTTTGATCGAATAACTTTGAACTCTGACCTTGAATTATCAAGCGTTGTGCGCCTGGTCGATCGTGGACTTGCTGTGCCCCTGAGGTGAGAATACACGAGCTCACGTGCAACTTTTTGTCTTGCTGCGGGCATTCCAGAGCATATACTCTCAAGATCGAGGAGTACACCACTGACGAGATTTCGTTCTGATTCAGTCAGCATGGCTGGAGCAGGAACCTCAACTTCTGGATCTGTTCGCGGTGTTTGAGCCTGCTTTAAGAGCTCGTTTGACAGCTGCAACAGTCTTTTCTTGTGGTTTTCACAGATGGAACAATTTCCTGACGATGAATCGTTAAACTCATTCTCAAAACGTGCCTCTTGTAATTGTTTTCGGGCAATTTGCTGCTCTGCTTCCAGTGCTTTATTAGTGTTCTGCAGCTTTTCACATTCAAGCTTCCAGAACTCTAGCTCTGCTAGGTTTCTCTTCCTCAATGTACACATTTCTTCTGACATGTGACTCAAATGCGTTGTTAGCGTCAGTAGTCGGTCCGTTTGTAGTGCCGATGAACGCTGGGACGCTCTACGTAGCTTTAGAATATCACCTTGTGCAGTTGAAAGAGCTTTGAATAAGTCGCGAGGGTGTGATGCCAAGCTGACGACAAGACTGCCTTGAGAAATGCTGTTTGTACGACTTCGCTTTTCATCCTCTTCAGCAATTTCTGCTTCAGCCTTCCTTAGTAATTCTTGCTGTGTTTCGTGCTCCTTCTGTACCCGATTAATATCGTCTGCATAGCGTTGAGCTAGGGCTTCCATACGCTTAACCTCTTGGTTGCTACTCTGCTCACCTGAGTTCGTCTCCTGTAGCGTACTCTTATTGATATCTTCCTGGTCTTCTAAATCGCTAGCTTCGCTCTCGGTTTCATCCATCCGAGGTAGTGAGTCTACATTAGCTGGCTTTGCTTCTTCTTGCGCTTTTTTTGAAAGCTTTTTCATCAGGTGCTTAACGGCCGCTTGCCGCTCTTCTATCTTACTATTGCGCGTCTTGAGCGAAAAAGCCAATGAGGTTTTCAGCATTGCTAGTTCGTAAGCATGTGCACCCTTCTCCTTTTGAAGCGCCCGCTGCAAAGTCGCTATCCTTGCTTGCGCTACGTCGAGAGCTTTTCTACTATCAGCCAGACCTTCATCCTTGTCTGCAAGTGTACTCTTTAGTTCTACGATTAAATGTTCATACTGAGTATTTCGTCGATTCCGTCGTGGGGGGTCTTGTGAAACATCAGCAGAAAGGGTCTCTCGACTGTATGCCGAGCGCAAAATTTCATCGTGATCAAGTCCCTCCTCGTCGTCTAAGTCTGTCTGAAGGCAGCTATCCACGGCGCTAGCTTTTATAATTTCTGCCTGCTGAATTTGCTCCTGCAGTTTCGCAGCATGCATGTGAGATAGCTGAAGTTGGCCCTCTAGCGTCAACGACTTGGTATTGGCTTTTTCAAGCTGGGTCTTCAAGTCAAGTACTTGCTCGAGCGTCTTCCGTAAGTACGAGTCGGCATCATTGATACCGTTATCACTTCTATCAGCGTGAATATATCCAACACCATTGCAAGCCCTACATGGGATCAAGCGACCGAGCTCGGCGAATGTTGACCGTCTTCTGTCTAGATGAGGAAAGGTGGCCTCCTCACTCTTTTTAGATAAAGCTTCTTCTTCGATGAACGGAGGTTGCGCCCAATTATCGAGTTGGGATATGACAGCTTCTAAACCTCTAGCAATACGGCGTTTGCCCCCACGACGAGCGCTCTGCTCGACAGCAGCCCATAATATATCATTATTCAGCAGCTCCACAAGTGCATCACCGATGTCTTCCCAATTGCTTTGATACGAACAGACGGCGTCTGCTATTCGCTGTCGCTCCGCAATAGCATTCTGTGGTTTGAGGAACCACGGCATCGCCTCACTTGCTCGGTATGTCAGGTTTTCTTGTGTCAGGCGTGCGATTTTGTCTTGGAGAGCTTGGCACTCCAACGTAGCTTCTCGCGCTCGTTGCTCCCATTTCTCCTTCTCTCGGTGCAGTACTTGCGCGTTAGCATTCAATGCTATCCAACCTCGACCGGGAGCTTTAGATGGATCTTGGTCATTGTTGCTCTGAGTGGCCTCAGGGGTCAATGTTTGCTGCTTTCCAGCTAGGACTGAAGCAATTGCTTCATTCAAAGCAGACAGTGCCCCTGGCTCCGTTCCTTGCTTGCTCATGATATCGCGTAACATGAGCAGTTGTCTATATTGCTCCTTTCGCAATGCGTTGTTTTCAGCGACTCGACGATCAACTTTCGCTTTCAAATGAACTACTTGCTTTTCCCACTCTTCGATCTGCTGTGTAAGTTGGTTCATCCGCTGCTGCTGGTTTTGAATGACTAGCTGCTGGGACTGCATTTCCTGCTGCACGCACTCGTGAATTGTATTGACGAGAGACGTCTCGCGCACCTGCATCATGGGGGCTAGTACCGTGTCGAAAAATGCACGGAGCTCGGCATCGATAGCCTCCGCAGCTTCATCTTCTCGAATCTTGCGCTCCAGATCATCTCGACGCTTCTCGGGGTCATGCCCAAGAACAATCAGCAATGAGGGTTTCCACACTGGCGAACGAATACGTTTACACAACTCAACAAATGCAGCGTCAAAAGGTGAATCCGCAGTGTCTTCACTGCCCAGGACCATGCGAGGCGTCACAAAATGTGTTTTTCCCGTTGCTAGCATGCCAAATTCTGTCTGCGTCTGCTTTTCGTCCTTCAGTGAGGGCCCCCCAGGCTCTAACTTCATGTACGCACGACGGCCGCCTGACCGGAGTCCCCCATAGAGATCCGCTTGAGGCTGCCCTTCGACTTGCATTGCACCTTTGACAGGTATGGCAAACTGGCCCCAGACGATTCGTGTGCTGAGCTAATCCTCCTCTTAGCCCCCGCACGAAAATAAACGCAAAAGCGAGGTGGTTGAAACAAATCGAGTTAAAACTGCTGGTGCTGCTACCCAACAACAATTTAATAAATACACCGGTCAATTCGAGCATTGTTCTTCCCAGTCACTATTGTCTCGGATATTCACAGCCTGAGTCACGCGACGATGGCTGCTGGTCTTCGCTGTTAGGCTTGCTGCTTGGTATCGCATAAGGGCTGTGTGGTGAAAATGGCTTCGCTAGTTGTGCACTCTGCTACAACTTGCAGTTGGCAAATCTTGGTCACCTTGGCTCGCCATGGGGCCCCCACCTGGAAAGCGTTGACCCAGATGGAGGACTTTCCTGCTTCAAGCAGACGTTGTTCACACACACGCTTACTGGCCCCGAATTGCTGCTTTAGTACGGATTTGGAGCAGACCATTGTAAATGGCAAGAAATCTTCTTGCCGGTACAGAACTTGTCGTGTGCTACGAAGCACCAATGCAGCACCAACCTCTGCAGCAAATAGTAGGAAGATCTCCTTCTTGCCGAACCAGCCGCGCACTCCATGCAGCGCCGCCGGCCCGCCGCCGCAACTGCACCGGTTCCCTATGCCGTGGCAACTTCAAACCGCTGCGCGCGGAGCTCGTGTGGCTCGCGGTGAGCGGCCACCTCAGGAGGACACGCTTTTTCGAACCGTTGAACTTCAAGTCGTGGTTCTATGAAAAATGTACCGCAATTATGGTACATTAACCCTATCCCCGCCTCGTCTACTTTCGCCCGGCTACCACACCTTGAACCTCTGAGATGCGCGTTTTTCAAGACCAGCGACCGACCACAATGACACAATTGGTGGTGCAGCGCTTGTTGTGGCACGCGGTCGCCGACGGCGGTGTCCGGCGGCGAGATTCGTCGTTCGTCAACGGTCTGTGGCTGAACGCAGCGCTCGCCTGTCGAGTGCTGCCCGGCGACGGCTGTGACCGCGGCACCGGGCGTGGGGGGCCCGTCGCATGGCGGCGGCTCCGAGCGTAAGGCGAGTCCCGCCCTGGCATCCGCAAGATTCACGGCCGGCCATGGAGACTGTCACACGCGAGCACGTGCGTCGGTTGGCTCTTCTCGCTGGCAAGCGGGCGCCGCGGTCGGGTGCTGTCAAATGCGCTGCGCGTTCGTCGCGCGCGAGCTTTTTCAATCCGGCGCGATTAGGAGGAGGCGGTACGGTTTGACACGGGCAAGATCGCCTAATAGGCCGCCGCCGTCGGCAGCGCTGGCTGGCCAGCAGCGCGCGACGACGACGGCAAAGGCGAGCCCGCGCACGATCCCAGCGCCGCCGCTGCCAGCCCGCTGGCGAGCGCGATCAGCCGCGCGATTGTCGGGTGCCTACGTGTTCGTCTCACCTGCGGGGCGCGGCGCAGCGTGTCTTTTTGCGGGCCGCGCGCAGCCAATCGCGGCCGCGAGCGACGCTGCGATCGCCGAAACCGCGGCATACTCGGGCCAACATGCGCCGCCGTATCTTTGCCGCTTGGGGGCCGTTGCGCCGCGTCCGGAGCGAAGCGCCCGGCTAACGCCCCATGGGGCGTCGCAAGCGGGGCGCGCCGGGCAGAACGCAGCGCGGTCGCCAACGCGCCGGCGGCGGCGGCGATTGGCCCGGAATAACGGCCAATCGCGCGCGCGGGAGCGTGCTTGCGCCCTCGAAAATACTGGCGGCGAGCGATGCGCGCACCACAAGCGCCGGCCGCAAAGCCGGGCGCGATGATGGCGCTGTAGACGCCGGCTCACAATCGAATCTGCGCCGCGCCGAGCAATGCAAGACTTCTCCGAGTGGATGACCGCGCTGCAGCGGCAGCCGGCCAGTAGCCCCGCGTCCTCGTACGCCGAGACCGACAGCGACAGCGACTCGGACGCCGACGATTGCGCCTGCCGCGTCGAGCCCAAGCGCGCGTCGTGCGCCCCGCGAAAGTGCGCGCGCACGGCGCCCATCAGCATCCCGCGCGCGAGCCGCCCTCACCCGCACCAGTGCGCGAGCGCCGCCGAGAGCCCCGACCTGTCGTACCACGCCGACATGCGCCTGCTGCGCGCCGGCCGCTACCTGCACGAGGACGAGCAGGAGCTCGACGAGGACGACCCGGCGCTCTACGGCAACCTGGCCTTCTTCCGCTCGCAGTGCGGCGCCTCACAGACCCGCTTCGCCAGCACCAATTCCAGCGCCAGCGCCGCATCACGCAAGGCCCCGAGCGCCGCGCCGACCTCCCCCACGGGCGTCGACGACCGCGACGAAGACATCTTCGCCATGGAGCTGTAGGGCTGTAGCAAACTATTTATTCGGGCGCGCCGATAACTTATCCACAATCGAACATTATTACCCACCCTCAAGTTGCTGTTTTGGACGACCTTATCTTTGTGTTGTCGTGGCGGGTGTCACTGCCCGAAGTGCGATAAAGGCCGCGTCGTCGCTCGCCGCTGGCGATGCCGATTGCACGCCACCGGCATCCGCCTCCGCCGCCGCCTCCACCACATCTCGTCATCGCCGATGGCGGTGACCACCGACCGCCGTCGGCCCACGGCGCGGCGCGCGTTGCAGCAGTTGCACCCAGTTGCCGCAGCGGCTGTACCGGAATTGTGGTATGCGTCGCGAATCTCGCGCGCGATTCGTTTGCGCCGGGCGGGCCATAATCGGCCGGCGTGCCCGCAGCCCTGGCCGCCACGCGCGGCGCGGGCCTGCGCGTAGCACGCCGCCGGGCTTCTTTTTACCGGGCGCTGGGCGCCTGCCACCACCGGCGCAGATTCGCGGCGCGGCCGTGCACGCGGCGCGGATTCGGCCAATCAGGCCGAGATTCGCATTTTCGGCCAGTGGCGGCGCCAGCTGGCGCGCCCGCCGCGCGCGGTTGGCCGAAAGCCCGCCGCCAGCTGGCGCCGCTTGGGCCGCGCCCCGGCGCTGTCAGCCACGCCAGCGCCACTGCAAGTGCACCCGCGGCGCGGCGGCTGGGCCTCAGTCCGCAATTGTCGAAGCACCGCACGAGCCCAAGCATGTCCCCCGCTCAGACGCAGAGCCTGCCCGCGTGGGCGCCGACCGCCGCCAGCTGCAAGCCCGCCTTCGAGGAGGAGGACCCGCTGTACCTGTCGGGCGAGGAGACCGACTGCGACTCGGAGCGCGGCAGCGACACCCTGAGCCGCGAGGACCAGCAGCTGCTGGCCAGCTTCATCAGCCTGCAGCGCGCGCGCAAGCAGCTCCCGCCCAAGGCCTCGCGCCCCGCCGTGGCGCGCGCCGCGCCCGTGCTCATCCCGGCGCAGACGCGCCAGTACGTGGCCACCTCCACCAAGCGGTGGCTCTGGGACGAGGACGACGAGGACGACGAGTGCGACCAGTGCCCGTGCTGCAGCCATCAGAGCGAGCGCCGGCCGGCCAGCGCGCCCGCCGCCGCCGCCGCCCGCGAGCCAGCGGACGCCGCGGCCAGCGACCTCATCTTCGACCTCGAGCTCTAGGCTCCTCCACGCAGGATAGTTTATTATGTATGTAGCGCTCCACTACTATAAAAAAGAGAAGTCCAAGTACCAGTACGCAGCAAGTAGTAATAAGCATGTGCAGAATGAATGCCACCTCGTTACAACTACACCCGCGTGTTCCGTGCTCGTGTGGCACCGCAGCCGCAGGTTACGTCGTCGGAGCGGAGCATCCCCTCTGCTTTAACAGGCAAGGCGCCGCCGCCAGCCACTTGCCGGTGCTCAAGGCCCCAAACCTGGACAGCCTCCAGACCGTCTTGGCGACATTGTCCGCCGGCGTCGCCGCCGCCGGAGATCGGCACAGGGGATCTGTGCTCGGTCGGATATGCGACGGCCGCCGTCGGCGACACACGATGCTGGTCAGTGACCATAATCACCACCTGGCAGGTGTCTGCGCTCGCAATCGGCTCCGCTCACCTAGCGGCTAGGTGCCGGGTTATCGCCGGCAACAGGCCGTGGCTCGGGCGGAGGCCTCTGCAATCCGCGGCGCTCGGTATCGCAGCATAGACAGCGGCGCCCGAAAGATTTGAGCGCGGCAAGAGCTTTGCCCGTGAGGCCGGGTTTGCGCAATGCCGCTGACGTACTCCAGCGCTGGCCGACTGCAAGTTGCAGTGCAATTGCATGCAAGACGCCGGCGCCGCGCTGATTACCCCCGGCGATAGCAGCGAATTCGGGAGCCGCCTCGCGATCGGCGCGATCCAGCGGAGCGTTTGGATACAGTGCTGCCCGGCGGCGCGCAGCCACAGGAGGGCATTCAGAGACCAGGCCGGGTGCGCGCACGCCGGCGAGGCGATTGCGCGCCCCGGACGAGCTCGTGCGGTCGTTGATGACGTCCTTGTCCGCCGTTCGCACTCCGCTCCTACAGCGCGTGCTCGTGAGTCACCAGCGCGCCGGATGGCACGCTTCCGGCATCACCTCTGTGCGTGCAGACTAAATGGTGTAGTGTACATACGAAGCAATTCACCTTTATTGGTGTCCACCACACGAGGCGAGTCGGTACCCAGCAAGTTGTGGCTGGTGCGACCGCCCCACCGATCACCTAGTAATCAGGACTCGGCGCCGCCGCCTCGCAGACCATGGAGCCGCTCGTTGCCGCCGCCGTGGGCGTCGCGCTCGTCGCCTGCATCGCCGTCCTGGTCGTCCGCGCGCGCAGAAGATCCGCCACGGCCGCCGAGAGCGACAGCAGCGACGACGAGACGTCCGGCCCGCTGAGCGTCGACGTGGTGGCCGACCACGACGAGCAGGACTCGCTGCTGCCCACGTTCGCGGGGCTGCTGCGCTCGCCCTGGTACAGCGTGACTGCGGTGCACAAGGAGCAGCCCAAGAGGATGCGTCCGGTCCGCAATGGCTCGCGCGCCATGTCGCTCACGATGCCGCTGCCGCTGCGCAAGAAGAGCAAGCCCGCCGAGGTGCCGGTCAAGAAGCTGCATGTGCCCTACTTCTTCCCTCTGCTGGACGAGACGGCGCACTGGTGGCAAGCGCAGCAGTCCGCTACCGAGCCGCAGCCCACACCCGAGGCCGAACCTGAAGCAGACTCGGAGAGAGACGCTGACGTCAAGTCGTGCAACCAGACCAAGGAGGATGTACACTCAGCAGTTTCAACAAAGGATCCACTGCAGGAGCAGCAGCCGCACCACTTCTCCACAACAGGGATGTCAGCCATACCGATCGAAGTAGGAGGACACTAGCAACCACAACAGCGTTGCAACACGGCAGCCGCAGCTTGGCCAATAACGCAGCCGACCTGTGTAGATAGATGAATAGTACGCTATGTAGACTTTGTAAATAGCAGCACACAAGTAGGAGACGCACTTCCCTCAAACATCTCGGTGGTGTTGAAGCTCCTGCGGCTACCGCGGCTCAAAAAGATTGCACCACGTTAATGCAGCAATCATTTCCGCACACTCACCTGGCCTTCACTATGGCGTTCCACCAGTCAAACTGACCCCATCATCGCACATCAATCGCGCGGGAAAAGCCGAGGGGGGAAGCGACAGCAAGACATGGTGAAGGAAATGCCGCTCGACATCGGGCTGCGCGTGGGTACGTGCGTGCGTCGGCGCGCTCTGCGGCGCCCCCTGACCTTCACGCTCTCTGCAGACGTGCTGGACGACGAGGGCATCTGGAACACGGGCGTGATCGTGGACGTGGGCAAGGAGGCCGACGAGGACGAGGACAAGGTGGAGATCAAGTACGACGGCTGGGGCGACGAGTACAACCAGTGGGTGGGCGTGGCCACGCAGCGTCTGGCGCCGCTGCACACGTACACGATCGTCAAGAAGTGCTGGGCCAAGCTCACCAAGTGGCCCTGGTGGCCTGCGTTCGTGCGTAGTAGTGAAGCTTACTCTGGTAGTAGTTGGATTCGTAGCACTAATGCTATTTTTTATTCTGTATTGCTTTCAGGTGGTACTACGCGCGCCCACGACGGCGCTGGCGGCCCAGGGCCTCGAGCAGGAGACCAAGCTCTACGTCGAGTTCTACGACTCGTTCAATGAGGACAAGCGCTCGCGCTGCTGGATGCAGAAGAAGAATGTGGCCTCGTTCCGCGACGGCTTCGAGGAGCGCGCGTCCAAGAACATTGGCAAGAACTTCCCCAAGTTCGTGGAGGGCACCCAGCGTGCCAAGGCTGGCACGTCGCCCTTGCTGTTCTCGGGCCCGGGCACGCTCCCGATTGAGTACTCGAGCAAGATGGCGGACCCGCTCGAGGAGAAGAGAAAGGAGTGCACCACGGAGCAGTGGTTCCACCTCTACAGAGACTTCAGCAACCGCTACAAGGAACTGTACGGATACGCGGCCGTGCCGGCCTTTACGTCGGGAAAGAAATCCCCTTCGTCCGCTGGTCACAAGTCAGGCAAACGTGGGCCTGGTCGCCCACCCAAGAAGGCTGTGAAGGAGGAGCAGTCGGAAGGTTGGTGAGTTCTTTATTGTAATTGTCTAACAGTTGATGTGACGAGGATATTCTGCTCGGTGTATTCGTGCACTGGTTCTTTTGCTTTGATTGCTTGCAGACGAAGATGAAAGCGAAGAGAAAGAAGAAGAGCCCGAAGCGGATGAACCCGAGGAGAGCAATGACGATGACGAAGAAGAGGAGGCGTCGAAGCGAGAGCGACCGAGCACCCGCCGGAACAAGCGTCGCGCTGCTCCAGCACCAACCTCCCGCCGCAGCACCCGGGCTCGACGCGCTAAAGGTTAATTTGACGTTCTTTCCTTCCGTCTGTACTTGCAGTTATAGTACGGGTGGATGGGTGCGTGCGTGCATCCGTACCTGTAGCTCTCTGCCTTCCATGCGTGCATAGTGTTGATCTTCGGCTGTGTATGTGTGGTATGGCTCGTTTTTTAATCAGTAATTGAGGAACTGACGCATACAAGCTCTTCCATGGTTGCGTCTACCTTTTCACCTCCTCCATCCGTCCGCGATTCGAGCTCCAGATCTTCAAGCATCGCCCGGGACCACAGCTCCAGCACCATGTCAAGCCGCTTGGAAGCCAAAGCTGAAGTTCATCCAGATGAAGTGCAGCAACAAACAAAAGTCCCCTCTTCGGATGAAATGGCTTCACCCGCTGTTGGCGCTGGCCAGACCCAAGTCGAGAACCCGACTCTTTCATCAGAGGTGTTGACGGAGCCTGCTGACATCAAAATGCTAGGCGACAAACAGTCCATGGATGACTTTGCGCCTGCGGCCCCAGCAGCCATCGGTGGCACCGAAGGTAGCAGCCCTCCCAGTACTGGAAACGGGGGAAGCAATCGGCGGCGGAAGGGTATGATGAACCCACCCGCTAAATTGTCGGAGCGTTTAAACTCCTCAAAGGTGGCAGGACCAAACACCCAAACAACCGAGCAAGATCCTGACTTCTATCAGGACTGGTCTGGCGGTTCTCGCTACGAGGTGGACAACAAGCCGTGGAACATCCTAGGATGGTTGACGCAGGGCTTTAAGAACAGGCTACAGAAGAAGTGAAAAAAGGTTTGAGTTGTCATTCCGCAAGCTTATTGTGAAGGACGCCTATGAATCTCCGTGTAAATGAACATTTGTGTTGTTGTCTTATCATTCCATGTTAATAGGAACTTGGCGTACCGACTTTTTCTTTTGAAGCAGTGAGTCGTTATGCTATGGATGAATAACATCATCTCTCCGACCAAACTTAATCTAATTATGGTACTTATTAACCAATGAGAACGTGTTTTGATTCTTTTACGGCCAATCAAGATCATTTTGACGATTTTAGCGAATCAAATCGCTTAAAAAACACCAATTTTATCCAATAAAAAAGGATTTAAGGCTGTTGTCGGATGCTGAGCGACTCCGACATATCTGGTCGGAGCAAACCCTCAGATATGTGTATCGTGCTACAAACGGGAGGTGTGACACGTATCACTCTCATATTTCCCGCCTCTCCGACTGAAAAGGCCCCACAAACCAAGGACAGGCAAGAACGATGAGTTTAAACGACCTGAAACCCAGCAACACCAAGCGCGCGCGTGCGACTGCCATGAAGGCATTTGAGCGGTTCCTCGTCTCGGAGTGCACGAACATGAAGTATGTCAAGGCATTGATAGTCGCCGACGAGAGTCGCGCGACTACAATTCTAGTGACTTTGTTGGGGGGACAAGTTTGGCGTGTACCTGGCATTCCATGCAGGAGCAAAGGGACAGCACTTGTCGCGCCACTCGGTTGCTCAGTACTTCCGCCAAGTGAAATGTTGGCTCTTGGACGAATATCCGGTCCAGGGTGGCGCTGCATCGCGGCAGCTGCTGGCCATGCGACGTACGCTTGAGCAGCACTGCATCAAGCGCGAAAGTGGTGGATTCGTCAAGAAGGCGGTCGCATGCACGAAGGAGGATCTCAAGAAGATGACAAGCTATTTGTTTTCGACAGCCAGCTGCGCTTCGGACTACCAAGACGCAGCACTGCTGTGCCTTCTGTGGTTTCTCCATGGCCGGGCATCTGACCTCACATTTGTCCGGAAACAGCAGCTCTCGATTGGTGCTGGCGGCGTGTTTTTCATCCGCTTCATCCGTGTGAAGACTTCCGACGAGCAGGCGCTGTCACTGTTTCCCGATGCTGAGTTCACGACTTGTCCTCTGCTGTCGATCGCTTTGGCCTTGGTCACGCAAGAGTCGCCTTGTGCTGCTTTACTGAACGACCTGCCCATGCAATCGAAGGACGTGTCTGTTGAGCTGACCGACTCGATGCCTTTGCTGGATCTACTGGAAACCAACGTACCACTGGAACCTTCTCCGCCGAAGAAAAGCGCAGCGGACCGAACGACGCCAACGCTTGGGATCCATGCTTTTGTCAATCGCTTGCTTGATCGCGTTGCTGCTCCAGCTGGAGTGGAGGAGTCTCTGAGCTCGCATTCGTTTCGCCGCGGTGGAGCACAGCACGCCAACGCGAGCTCAGATCTGACGGCACAGTGGATATTTGATCGTGGTGCCTGGAATCTGACGACGACGAACAAAGCCTTCGCGTACGTCTTCAATACTCCGAAAGAAGACCACCAAGTCGCCAAGGTACTGAGTGGGATGGCACCAAAGCAAGCTTCTCACCTGCCGTCGTTGGAAAGCTTCGACTCTGTCACACAAGACCAGATAAGAGAGATCGGTCACAAGCTTTTCAACGCGAGTCATGCCCTAAGCGACAAGGCCTTCAACATCTGCGCGGCAGTGAGAGATGTGCTAACAGCAACCATCATCCTTCACTACCCGTCACTGACAAAACTCAACCCACAGACCACCGTAGTGAAGACGATTCAGCGCTGTGTTGCGCTTCTGGTGCGTCGATCACGAGCCTGCTTGCCTGGTCACAGCAACTCACACTGTCAATGGCACAAGTCAGTTCCACAGCAGAAGACTTGATCACAGGAAACGTGAAGGCCAAAGTAGCGTTCGAACATCAGGCTGCTTTGATTGAAAGGTTAATCGAGGTCAACAACAATCTTGAAGCACGGGTCAATTTGCTAGAAGCTGCAAGGAACAAGCACGAAGAGAGAACATCAGCACGTAATGATCAAGCCAAGCGACCAAACGAGGAAGTTGAGAGGGTACCAGTAAAGCGCCGACGCCGATCGAAGACGACACCACTTGTCGACACTTGGTTTGCGTGGTACACGGCTGTTCCGCGTGGATGGCTGAGTACTGACAAGCACAAGAAGTCTGACTCCAAGCAGCTTGTGGCCTTCATGAAACTCTTCATAGAAGACGGATATACCCTCGACGAGGCATCACCAAGCTACAAAGATACCACCCGTCATCTTGGAGAGTTAGCGTCAAGCAAACTCACAGCATACCTGTCTGAACGAGGCATATCATCGAAGGGATCCAGCGCTGTCCTCAAGGCACTTCGACAGCTGCATCGTGAGGAAAGCCTGAAGGAGCTCATCAGTGCCTATGACCAGCGCCTCGCTATTGGTAGAGTCGTAGATCCAGCACCGATGCATCACCAACGCTCACTACAAGTGCTCCTGTAACACAACATGAACCCATTTCTGTTCTTGTTGTTGTTGCTTGCTTGCAGGTCTGTAAAAGGCATTCAAGCATACAAAATTTACCGATGGGTGGAATCGAACCACCTCCTTCCCGTTTGGGAGCTCTTCCATTGAGTTACATCGGTGGGGGGTTAGACGGCAACATCGCAGGGTACTCATCTGGGTGCTCGACGGGGTATTAACGGTGGTTCCACAGTTCTTCGTGGCCGCGACAACCCTCTAAGGTGTACCGATGCGCGGTACACCTCCCTCAATTCACCGC
This sequence comes from Phytophthora taxon juncus, assembly GCA_033558005.1. Lineage (NCBI taxonomy): Eukaryota > Oomycota > Peronosporomycetes > Peronosporales > Peronosporaceae > Phytophthora > Phytophthora taxon juncus. Next base: position 1,386,578 of record JAUCEE010000017.1, read on the forward strand.
GCCGGGTGGTCAATCGAGCACTGCGCTCCCAGGGCATCATGAGCCAGTCATTTACAGGGAGTAATTACTTAGTCAAGGAGCCAATCACATTTGAAGAGCTGCTTTTACAAAACCTCTCCAATCTGTTCAACGTCATGTTGTGATACGTCGGATTGGGAGTCGGAGAGCAGGGACGGTTGGAGTCGTTATGCTATGGAACGTTACGCCGACAGTTTTTTTCCTTACCGTAATTTACCTACAAGAACAATGTTCTTTCGAGGCAGCTGCTATTTCGACGACGCAACCTCTCAGCCACCTGAGAGCGAAAGCCACGTCTCTTGGATCTTTAGGGTATTCTTAGAACCGCTCGACCGAACTATATTAATAAAAGTAATTGAACATTACGCCGGCAGATTTTTACCTCAAGGAATACTTCAGAGTAGCGCGACGCCATCATCGGTTGGAAGTCTCTTTTCCGCTTAAGTACGCCAGAAATTCGCTCACTCCTTCCCAGAATCCGCCGCCTCGAGGAAAGATGGTGGAGTTATTGTGTGCGGTCGTTGGTGTGGCGGGAAGCGCATTTCCTGTGGACATCGACGCGGATCAATTGGTAGGGGACTTGAGAAGGCGATCAAGGTGGAGAAGCCAAACGACTTCAAAGATGTTGATGCAGACAAGCTGCAGCTCTTCCTGGCGAAGACGGAGAGCGGCGCGTGGGTGTCGAGCCTCACTGAAGACGTGAAGAAGCTGAAGAAGGGGGAGAAGACTGCTTTCGTCGAGGCGCTAACGCAAGAAGACAAAGAACTTGATGGAGAGTTTGGTATCGACGACGTTCTCAAGGAGATGCCAGAGCCGAAAACCTTGCAAATCCACGTGCTGGTGGTGGTTCCGGAGAGTGCTGTTGGTTCGGTGAGCGAAACTTCCACGTTAGCGCAATTGCAGCAAAGATAGACGACCTACACAAGCTAGTTCTTGGGAAGCGCAAATATGTCCACTCGGAGGTAAATTCGACCCAAGGCAGGCAGCTTCTGAACGCCCTAAATATTCGTGTGGAATTCGTGCGCACAGTTCCGTTCGCTGCTGAAGAGGGTTCTTCGGTTGCCCCATTCGAGTGGAAAAGGGTTGCTATTGAAAACGGGGAAGAGGTCGTGCTCACTGAGGAGCAGCAGCGCAATCGATATCGCGAGTAAGTGGAACGCAACATTGCCGATGTGCTTATGGAGAAGCAGCTTTCCGTGATTGGCGTGGAAAAAGCAAGGATCCTTAATGTTAAAGTTCCTGGTCACGAAATTGAGCTCACTGGGTGCACCGATCTTCTCATACTGAGTGATGTTGTTACGATGAGGCCGTCCGAGGTACGGTACTTTCCTGAAGGGGAAGATGCTGATTGAAGTGAAGAAAAACATTAAACCAAGCAACGACTTTAATGCATTGTCAAAGCTGATCGCTTTGGATCTGATTGCTGGCAACCCAGTAATGGCACTACTTACTGATTTGAAACGAGAATGGTTATTTTTCTGGGTGGCCGAAAAGAAATACAACTCGGCCCGTATCTGCAAAGCGGCAATCAACGAGCCTGGCGAGGCTTTCGAGGTGATAAAGGTGCTACTGACGCAGCCACCGACGGCTGGTGATGGTGCTGCCACTGCCACCGAGATCGCGCTACCGTGTTTTCAACTCCCAGTGAAAAGATTGAAGCTCAGAGAGACGTTAGCTGCTGTCGGAGAAGGTGGGGGCGAGATTCGTGAGAGTATTGAACGATATTATGACATCGCCAGTTTTTTAGGTCCCGACTTGGACATGGCGCGTGCTGTGGCTAGACAAGTTACTCGATCTATTCCCACGTTGAGTTATAACAGCTAAGTATTGCTGGGGCAAGGTGTTTTTTTTATTGGTTTTTTGGGTAATTCCAAGTAACGTCCGTAATTTTAAACTAATTCCAAAATGCGTCCAAGCTACGCTATTTTCCGCGACAGCGCTGTATTGTTGACCACAGTGGAGCGGTTAATGATTATCTTCGGCGGGTTGTTCTCCATAGCCTTTCCTCTTAGAGTACCGGAGCAGTATCGTGGCGGTCGCGGTGCAGTTTGTGTGCGCCACCCCGATGACGCGCCGCCAGCGGATCGCGAGCCTGGCGCGCTGCAGGAGGCTGTCAGCGTTGGTGCGGGCCATCAGTTCGCGGCGAGCTGCGAGTTTGCAGGCCGCCACCCTGGCGCCAGGTCCAGCGGGTGATTTGTTGTCGCGCGGCAATCGCGCGCTTTCCACGCTTTCACACCGGACTTGGCGCTTTCGGCCGGGAGAAGTTTGCTCTCGTCGAATCTCTAACGCAGGAAGACAAGGAGCTGCAGGCAGAGGATCCGATTCTGAGTACCTGGAAGGCATGGACGCTCCGAAAGTGAAACAGATTCACGTGCTGGTGGTTATTCCCCCGGATGTCGAGTCAAAGCGTCCAGCAGATGATGAAGTTGATGATGTCCAGAAAAGATTAAGAATGGAATCCGACTTGGCAGCCATCAAGCCCGACTTGGCAGCCATCAAGCCCGACTTGGCAGCCATCAAGCCCGACTTGGCAGCCATCAAGCCCGACTTGGCAGCCATCAAGCCCGACTTGGCAGCCATCAAGCCCGACTTGGCAGCCATGAAGCCCAAGACGCTGACCGAGTTCACACCTATGTCCGTGCATGAAGACGAGTTTCGACTCGGCAGTCTGTCTATGACGCGACAGAGGGACGACCCAATTGTCATGACACCTACCTTGCAAGAGTTTCGGAAGGGATTCGGCGAATTCTATTCGTACTATTTCGTTCGGATGTGTTCTGGAAAGTGATCGAGAAACTGCTGTTCGGGAAGGATCGCGTTGTGATAGTCGGCTCACCGGGAGTCGGAAAGTCCTGCTTTCTTACGCTTATCGCGTTTTAGCTGGCGTGCATCAAGAGGGAGAAGGTGCTTGTCATACGTCGCTTGAAAGAAGAAGACGCAGGGAACGCGGCGGTCTTTCTTGATGGCCAAAAATCATACGCACGACTGACAAACCTCCTTCCGAGCGATTTGGCTGCGATTCGTGCTTAAGTTCCGAATTCAATTGTTCTTGTTGATGGTTACCCGCAATATGAAGCGGATAATATTTCAACCGGTCTACTACCTTTCAAGCTTCTTGCAAGATCGTGCCAGTTTGATGCGAACGAAGACGACAATTTACGCATCGTGGTTTTGCAGGCGTGGCGTGATGCTGATCTGCTGCAGTACGCGAAGTTAACGAATTGGGTTATCGAAACTGGCTTGCGCAAGATTAAGCGGCAGAACACACCATTTGCGAAACTTGTTAAGGAGCAGTACTTCTACAGTGGTGGGAGTATGCGCGAGTTCTGTAAAGAACAAAGCCTGCTTGTGGAGCGTGTAGCGAGATACTGCCTTTCCGTGGATAATCAGCAAGCGTTTGAGTTGGTTTACATTTATGGTGGGGGACAAAGCAAGAGCCAAGTGGATCGTCTGCGGCGTCACTATATCACCGACTGCAGCCTAGAAGTGGACTATCGTGACAGTCGAAGGTGCTTCCTATCTGTCGATTCGGGATATGTGTTGAGCCAGTTGGGGCGGAAAAATGACATGGACAAGCAGTTAAAGGTTTACACGCATGTTAAATCAGTTGGTGCCGGCTCCATGGCGTCGCATACGAACTATTGCTTCACAACGCAGTTCGTGAGGCATTCGTAAAGCGTAAACCCGTTGTGCTGAAGATGCGGGAAGGATCAAAATACGAGATGATCGAGATACTGGCGCCCAATGTTGTTTGCAGTGGCAAAGATGAGGCATCGTGCTATCCTTGCCTGTCCACACTTAGAAACGACACCTACTGGTACCCCGACTACCCCTTCTTCCCTTTCATTGACGCAGTGACCACGTGTGAAGCGTTCCCAAGTAAAAGTGAAGCTGATGGCAAGGGTCAGCATCTGTCGAACAAGTCCGAGACGACTGTGGCTTATATTCAGGTGACGATTCGAAGCGAGAAAATGTTCAAGACTGCGCCGGCTGAACGAAGAGATGGATAAAAATTCTTCGCTGAAGGACATGAAACGCGCGTTCGTGGTAGTAGGTCCTGACTTTGGTGTCTGCGAGATGTTTAATCTCAGGGGTGCGCCAGACCCTAACACGTTTCTAACGATGGTAAGCTGCTTCAGCCCGGAACATCTGGAGCCTGAAGTAAGGTGAGATGCGATTGGTGACTTAAAATGCAATTAGATTTGCTTATGACCGATTTTCAGGTTTTGTTTATGTAAACAAGTCCGAAATTATTTTAATGCTGCCTCCTCTTACGCACAATTAATTTTGATCCTGATAAATATAAAGTTATTAATATACTAACCATGACGTACTCACTGAACAGTACCTTGCTAACAAAGAGCGCATCAAGGCAGCACAGAAGCGCAACTACCAGCGCACACGCGATGCTCGCTTGTCGTATTAAAAGAGCTACGACGACAAGAATAGAGAGCAGATTCGAGCTCGTAAGCGTAAGCCTAAAACCGAACTTATTGAAGACAAACAAACCTAACAACGAAACCGACCTTAATTAATAATTAATTAAAAAAATTTCAGGTAAAAAGTCAAGTCCAATATAGGTAATACTGACGTTTTTGGATATTATAACTGGTTTAAAACCTCCAGCAAGTCATACTCCAAACACTTATTAATTAATCTCATATTTTTTATATATTAGTATTGATATAAAGTTGATCCAGATAAAATATCCAAATATTATAAACATATCTACTAAGAAAATATAGTCAAGCATATATAGGCAACATGTTTGCATACGAGCTCGAAGGATTAAGAAGATTAAATATCCAAGATATAAAATGGGGTAGTAGCTACCGTGTTAAGGTGCGTGGTAGAACGGGTAAGATGGTTTATGTAAGCAACGTTTCGCGCCCAATCAACCAGAGATTGGTAGCTAAGCAGTACAATGTTTCGACTGAAACCCTTGAGAAACACTAGTCGCCTGACTACAAGGCTGATCCTAAGTACCGTTTTTACAATGGTAATTACATGGAATCACACCTATATGAGGGTGTTGAGGCTACTGATTTCTACGATAAGCTCGAGAACGTTCTTTCGACTCAAGCTAGTGCGTTCAAAGTAAATGTTGCTCTCGGGTACGAACTTGTGAGCAAGACTGATCATGATGACACTCGCTACTTCTACCCGAATCTCGCAAACACTTATGTATTCAATAAGTCTGTCGCAATCAACAGCAAGGCGGATATTCGAAAGAAGGTAATTTCGGAAATCCGGTCTATGGAGTTGGCTGACAAACTGGACTACCCCAGCTCCGGATATAAGCTCAAGGCGATCACTGCATTCAAGATTTTCATTTACCATCGCGAGCATGCTCTTGGGGATAGCGAAGCTGTTATTCCTAAGGTTATCCCCGAAAACAAGCATGTAATCAGCTTCCCTAAGACCAACAACAAGTGCGTTTTCCACTGCATCGCCTGGCACACTTGTTAAAGCGCTAAGAAGGATCCTCGCAGAATTCAGGCTCAGGTGAAGGAGGCATTCAAGCGCTACTGCTCTTCCAAGGGAATTAAATATACGATGAGGCTGTTTAGAAGCTTTAAGTCTATTGACCTACTACAGCTCGAAGAGGTTGAGGACTGTTTCCAGCTCGGTATTAACGTATATAGCATGGATGTAGCTTCCGGAAATGTAGAATGCATTCGTAGGTCGGACAAGGGGTATGATACTGCTTCAACAACAAGCTTGGACACATCGATGGCAACATATTGGTCAGTTGTATTAAGTGCAACACCGCCCGTAAGGACATGTCGCTCAAGGGATTCCGCTATAAGAAGTTGCTTGAGTTCAACTCGGACAGATTGGTGTATAGCATTGATAAGGAGGAAAAAGACATCTACGCTAAGATGAAAGTCAACATTGCTGGAGGCCTATCTATTATCTTCAATCGCTATGCTAAGCGGTGGTAAGCTCTGTAAGAAAATTATCGGATACGATGCTAACACTCTATACCTATGGGCACTTGGAAATGATATGCCATGCGGGCGATTGACTACGATCGAGGCTTATGACGGCATTGTTGAGGACATCGTTGCTGATAAGATTTTCGGATTCCTTGAATGCGATATTCAAACCCCAGACTACTTCAGTGAGATGAACCCAATTTTCAAAAACACGCTAATCGATTGTGCTGATGAGAGCGTCATTGGTCATCACATGTTCAAGTACAACGAGGCACGTAAGCAAAGCCGAGCAAAACCAGCTCGTAAGCTTATAGGTAGCTAGCCACCTTGGTGAAAAGATTCTCATTTACGCACCTTTGCTTAAATGGTACTTTCTTACGGTTTGCAGATCTCCAAGACTTACTGCTTTATCTGGCCAGCTCTCACAAGGCTATTGATCCTTTTATGGAGGCTATATCAAATGCTCGACGAGAGGGTGATGTTGATAAGTCTAAGACGATGATGGCTGAGATGATGAAGCTTGTAGGTAACAGTGATTTCGGTCGATCTGGAATGGATATGAGCAAGCACAAGAGGTCAAGTATGAGTCGAACGACAAAGCTATTAAAAACAAGATCGAACAATTTACATTCCACGGGTTTGAGGAGCTTAATGATTCTTGTGAGATTACGATGAAAAAGCGTCGTCTTAACAACAAGAACCCGATCCATTTATCGATTGCTATCTATCAGCTCGCTAAGCTACGAATGCTTCAGTTTTACTATGACTGCATCGACTTTTACTTCGATCGTTCAGACTTTCAATATTAGGAGATGGACACAGACAGCGGCTATATCGCATTCAGCTGCGAGAACCCATTCAAAGATTGTATCAAGCCTGAACTACGGGAGCACTTCGATGTGCATAAGTACGAGTGATTCCCGTGAGACTACAACGCTGAGGTAGCTAAGTTCGATCGCCGCACGCCTGGAGTATTCAAGGAAGAGTGGCGAGGTGATGCAATGGTCTCATTATTCTCTAAGAATTACATCTGCTATCTAGCAGACGAGGAGCACAAGGTCAAAGTCAGTGCTAAGGGTGTACAGCAGGGACGTGGTCGCAATGTTGACGTACTTAACCCAGATGATTTCGAGACAGTTGTACGGGACCGCATCACCCTTCGGGGTACTAACAAGGGCTTCAGACTATCGAAAGAAACCAAATCTATCATTACCTATACTCAAACCAAAACAGCGCTCAATTACTACTATGATAAGCGCCAGGTAATGTCGGACGGTATTTCAACGATTCCGCTTAATGTCTAAGGGGATATGTCGCGCTAATGCGTATTCCCCCCCTCTATGTTTTTCCAGATCTACTAAAAAAACTCTATGATCCAAAAACCGGTTTTATCGGCACTCAAGCTCTGTATCAGAAGGCAAAGGAGTTAGACCCGAAGATTACTATCCAAATCGTAAAGGAGTGGTATGCAAACCAGACCGATATTCAGCGATTGCAGGATCAGAAGAAGCGCTTTGATGGCTTCAAAATAGCTTCGCACAACCGAGCACTACAACAACGAACCCGGTGATCACGGAACCATGGGTAAAATCAAACGTTTCAATAGGACCTTAAAGCAGAAACTAACTAAAATGTCTCCTAAGAGGATTACACAAAAGCTTATTACCAATGTTATCGAAAAATATAATAGCACGTTTCATCGCTCTATTGAAATGACCCCAAGCGAGGCCGAAGGTAAAGTCATTGGGTCAGAGCTGAACATAATAAAGGTGAAGCAGAGAGAGTTGAGAATGGGTTCGAAGTAGGAGGAAATGTGCTATATCAACGTAAGAAGCAGACATTTAATAAAGAAGCTGCTCGATGGAGCAAAGCCGTCTATACATCGTTGGAATTGATGGATACCGAGTCTACATGCGTTCAAAAAATGGTCATACCCTCTAGGCACCAAACGATCTTAAAAAGGTTAAACAGAGACTACAGATGCTACTATTAATTGAGGCGATATTCTTGAGGCGGAGAAGATCTTGGATCATAAAAGTATACGCTCTGGAAAGTACAAATATCTGGTGAGATGGCTTGCTAATGAACCTGATTCCTGGGAGCCACAAGATAATCTGCGACTGGTAAACAAAAACAGGAGATCGACGCTTGAAAAGGAGTATTGGGGTTCAAGAAAGAGCTGACGTAGTTTCACCCCGCGCCAAAAAAATGAGTCATAATTACCTTGTAAATAAATTTGATAGCGACATTCTCTGTAAGCTTTTGACTCAAGTATATTATTCGAAGTATTTTATTTTTTGAGATTCTGAGAAATATATGACTTGATATATATACACCAACCATAAGAATGTGCCCGAACTGTTTAGAATATGAGCGTGAGCTCGCTCAACACCGGCGTAAGCTTTGGATCATTCAGGAGGTAGTCGAATCAAGGATGAGTTGCTGAATCTTGATGCATGCGCGAATTTCCGCAAACCAGTAGTCAATCAAAAGTATCGACATGGTTGAAAGCAATATTTGGAGTTCCATTCATTGCATTAGGGACGCTATCTAAAACTTCTAAATGAGCGAAATAGTATTTGCCATAACTATTAACCATTTAGACATGACTCAGTTATGCCGAGTTTGTGGTAAGAAAATTTAAGGCTACTCATTTTTTATGATTCGTTTGATATAGGATCGATATATTTTCTAAAATTTACATCGCTCACTCAGAGGGAGCAAAAACGGCAGGCGTTTCTTGAAAGAGCTCAGCGCCGCGTTCGACAAGCTAAAGCCAAGCGAGGGATGTACGAAGGTGCTTCGTGGGCATGTGATATCACGAATGGGATTACTACAGTCCCTAAGAAATCAACCGAATCAACTCAGACACACTCATCCGAGTCTGCTGAGTCCTTAAAAAACCACTGATTGATGGATACTCCCAAACAAACCCTGAGGTCTCAACGTCAGCAATGGTAGATGCTGGCGTAAGCAACCCTTCAGTAGTTGCTGGTGTATCGGCAAAGCCTTCAGTAATGTTGGTATCAGCAACACTCCTATCATGAATGATGCAATGATTGGAGAAGATGCTCCTAAAAAATATACACTCAGTGATGATGAGATCGACGAAATTAGAGATCAAAAGAGGTCAAAACAAGCTGTTGTAGAGATATTTGATGTTTATCCTGTTCTTGCAGACCTACGCATTCATCCAGTTGATGCTAACGGATGTCAGTTAACGAAGTATTATGTCGGGAGAGAAGCAAAGACATTTATTATTAGATTGAAAAAGGTTGTTTTAGTCCCAAGCATTAGTTGGAGTAAGACATACGACTATATCGGTGTTATTCTCACCAATGATGTTAGATTCCTCACTTATATCAATGAAAAGAGGGAACGCAACGAAATGGCGAAGGAGGATAAAGATACACCACGCTAGATATGGGAATATATTGGATTAAAAAGGAAAAGAGTCAATGCTTCAGAAGGCGATATTGCTGATCGCACCAAACAGAGACTTGAAGATAGTTTTCTATTCGATAATTCAAGTTCCACAACTTCTGATCAAACGGATAGAAACTCAAAATGTTTTGGACCATTAGTAAAAATAAGGGGTTGCTTGAAAGTAATGGATTAAGAAAAAAGATTGTCCCAATCCTCGATGGAGCTATCAAAACATCCCCTATTGATAATGACGGATATGTTTGGGTTGATGGAAATTCAATTAACGTATATGGAGAAGAAAGTAATAGAGCAAAGCCAGCGATCACGAAGAAGGTAAATTGGCTACTGTCGCTACGATCATTTATCAATATGGTCAGAGACAGAGGACTTAAGTTAGAGGTGATTGGTAAGCATGACGAGGAAATCGACGCGACGGATTTCACACCATGGGATGGTGAAACGCAGCTTGGGGTGTTGAGTGGAGTTGATGAAGATATGAATCCAAAGCTGAGCGATGCGGACAATGATGGTAAAACGATTACTACACGCAGCTACATTCGAAGAGAACTGAAATCCCATTCAGGCTAACACCTGTTGTTAAACAAATGGAATTAAAATCATTCAACGTACTATTTTGGTAAGCCAACTGATTCCAAACCTTTAAATTCCATGGCTGTAGATAAATATAATAAGCATAAAGAAGTATCTGGTGAAGCTTGGAAGGGATTGATGAGAACTATCAGATGGATGGTTTACACTACTAATTAACGGAATTGAGGATATAGATCGGTATCCCAGGAATGTTCAATATCCATTTCCATCAACTGATGAAGAGGCATCTGAATTGGTTAAGGAGAAGAAACTGAATCAGCAACGACTAAAAAACCTTGATGCCAACCTTAAAATACTAAGTGAGGTGATACTTAAATCTGCTCATGATATCAAGCGTCAAAGTAGTGAGGAGTATGATCACGACGATAATTTGCAAGAAATTCAGGATGACTCAGAAGCAGCATTTCAAGCATATGGTGAGGCTCAGAAGCGCTATGAAGCTAAAACGGCTTGAAGGGGTCAAACTCAAAACCCAGCAAGATCAGCGTTGAAGGAGGCGACATCAGCAATGAAAGTGAAAAAGGCAGTCTATTTAGCGAAGTAAAAAAAATATAATAATGATTTAAAAGGAAAAAGTGATGTCGAAGACTTTGCTAATCGCCAAGATCAGAGATCGATCAAAGAGACCATGAATGGCATGATCAATACCGTTAGTGGAAGCGGGCTTAAAGGAAGAGGTCTTAGGGGTGCTGGTGTCGCCCCGCTTGAAGGAGTTGTCCGTCGCGGGAGAACATACCACCTCAATGAGATCCAAGGTGTAGCCACCCCATCACATACATCTATCGCCAGCTGGGTAGTAAGTTCATCCGAATCCCTGATCTTGATGTTAAAACCCTTGTGATTGTTCAACCCAATCGGCGTAAATGTGGTCCAAAGCGGGGAATCAGCGATAGTCTTCAATCAACATATTGATCAAGCTTCCTACGATAAACTCAGTAACGATGATAAAAACGCTGCTCAAGGAGATTCTTGCAATTACCCATCTACAATACAATTTCCATGATCGTCTTGAGGATCCGTTAGAATCTCTAAGAGCGAAGTATGACAAGCTTAAAGGTGAGCTTGAGTTGGGTAATGATAATCCTTCAATCATCAAGCAACTAAAAACACTTAGTGTGGATATGTATTATAATCGTTTAATTTCGGATTCTGAGTTCAATGATATTATCGTCCGTTAGATATAGAGATGATCTTTTTCAACCCCCGAATTATTTCCAGCTCACCTGCTAGCTATAGCGATAACGCTGATCTCAACGTTGCCTAGCTAAAATCTATCATGAAAAATCTTATCATTCAGGAGCGCCCACAGAAGACTCAGGCAGCACTATGGGCAACGGGTCTTGATAAGTCTATTAGGAAGGCGGATGCATCGACTCAAACAGAAGGGGGAAGAGTATGGGCTTACACAAGTAAGAAAAAAATATAACTGTGAAGACCTTTGCTATTTAACGTCAGTTCTTTGTAGAAAAATTCCTTCTCTTACAAGGCGATTCTTGTATCCCTTGTAAATCTCTATCTTTTCTGATTCACTGATATTTCAATGATAGCTGACTCTCCTTTATTATTTTTCGTAGGTAGGAAAACGCTATCTCCCAGAACCACAATTTGATCGGCCCGCAGAAGTGTTGATTCAACGATTTGACCTGCTTCATCGGTAGATAAATTAGTTTTTAGCTTTTTAGTTGGTCCGCAACCCATGATTATAGATTACCAAAGATATTTTTTTGAGAACCAAGAAATGGTGTATGGTTTCGAATTATCGATAGGTCCATGTCTCTTATAAAATTGCTGATTTTGCTCAATCTTACCATGGTCGTACTTACTGAATGCTCTTAATGGCGTGCTGTCTCGATACTGTTGATAAGGTTCATCATTCCGCTTAATACCACCAAAAGATACAAGTCGACCATCATGAAACACAGCATCATATTTCTTGTCTTTTCTCTTCGAAATACGAAATGTGAATGGCATGGTCTATATTAGAGATGATACTTTGCTTCCAATTTCTCAATTCGATCCAAAAGATGATGAATTATTCTCATGTTGTATACTGCAATTCGACTATAATCAAAAGTCGTGCTTTGGCAGGTTCAAGCGATGGGTCTTCGCCTTCCTGAATATCATCGCGATAGAAGACACTGATTAAATCGGTTAGATGGGCTGAGACGAGGTCTTGAGCTATAAGACCTACCTCTTGATCAGGTCTATTTTCCGATTCGATCCAGTCATACAAAACTACATCACAATTATCGTAGCGTCGTTTAATGCGTTCGAGCGGACATGGTTAAATGTTCCTCTTCAATCTGCGGTCGCTCGTCATCGCCATGCCTGTACAGGCAATGTATCCTCCGAATATACCCGCCACTGATATGTGATCGGGCCAAGAGCGGATTCTGTAGCTCCACTATCTGTTCTGAGGCGATACACTGTCGTTCCGCCTGCTCCAAATACAAAACTGTTGCAGCCAGTAACGTGCAGCGGAGCTGAAGGACTTGTAGTGCCAAGACCAAGACGACCTGTCGTAGTTAGGATCATCGACGTCGAGTTATTAACCCCAATTCTGAGGTTGTTGCTTGTGGCGTCCAGGTCGCGTTCGCTGTGGTTGCTCGATTGCCATTATGGACTTGGATCTGGAATTGAACAGGAGTCGTATTCGACCCGGTTAGAGTCACCATCCGTGTGTAAGAACCATTAAGAAAGTCCAATTCACTACCAGTAATCGCGAAATACTCATTCGTTGCTGTAGAGTTGATGCCAAGCTCTGTCAGCGATCCTACCGTTGTTATAGCTGATTGGTTTCCATAGGCTAAAAACCCATTGATAACTCCGGAGCAGCTGATATCCCCACTCGTTGACAAATCATTGAGCGAGAGGGAAGTCGGAATAGATGTTATAAAGCTGGAGAAATCATAATACGTCAAGCCCTGACGTAAGTTCGTGCAGCTGAGAGTAGTGGCCGTTACCGAACTTAGGCCTCCTATATTCGAGCTTGAGTCGCATAATAGGAATTTATTTGGCGTTGCGCTACCAAAGCTTACTCCGTTTATGTATTCAAGAAGGCCCAAATCGTACATAGTCCCGCTCTGCCGATATTCCCGACAATCGATGTAGCTTGAAGTGCCTGTTATCGATATCGAGCGCGATGATCCACTGAACGATAAATATCCACCGATCGTAAGACCTGATAAAGAACCAAGAGACGTTATATATTGGGTTGAGATCCGGTTTGTAGCGTTCCAGTATAGTAGAAACTCCAAAGCTATTGATTCCGCTGATATTGCCGGACAAATCGAGAATCAAAGCTTTGCTATACGAAGCAGTTCCCGCTATTACTCCGCTAAGGTAGCCCATCCTGTAACTTACTCAAATATAGTATCTGCGCATAATCATAGGTTAGATAACCAATCGAATCTAACGATAGATAGAATGCAGGATTATAGATGGATGATTGGAAACTTGGCTGCGGATATGAAAATCCGAAACTCATTTTGTTTAATCCTATATAGATAAAACGATTTAGTCATGAGTGCTATTTCTGACTTCGGGGCTTCGATTCCGAAAAAATTCAAATCTACTTCGATGGGTGATATCCCCGAATTGAATATGAAAGCTTTGTTAGAATGGTTGTGCTTGGTCCAAGCTTTTCAGGGAAGGACAATCTTTGTATGTTCATTCTCAAGCATTCTCCTCACGTATTTGCCCATCCAACTATCATTGCTCGTAATCCCCATCAGGAGCTTTATGAGTATCTCCGGGATAAGTTGAAAGGATTCATCACATTTGCTGACCCAGATAGTCCTCCAAGCGTTGATAAAGTCCGTCGGACACCGATGAGTTCTAACAAACCGGAGCTTGTTATCATAGATAATTACAGCAATGTAAGCTACTCCTGAAGAATATCTTCTCTCATTACTACACCAGGGGTCGTCATTTCAAATTGAGCACCATATTCCTAAGCCACAGCTACTTTGCCACTGATAAGATGATTCGGTTGAATTCAGAGTATGTAGCGATTCTAAAAAGCGAATTCGAAGCGTGATTTACAGATGATTGTAAAGGACTTCAACATCAAAGGCGTTGATGAACGATCCATCGTCTATTACTACAAAAAAGCCACTCAGCGCAAAGGACAGACGCTGTTCGTGGATTTAGTCAAAGGTCAAATCAGGTACAATTTCGATAAGCCAATCAATACCAATGATTATGAATAAACATCATAAACAATTTTGGTGATAATCATAAATAGCAATACAATGACAAGCTTTGTTAAACTCGATTCCACTAATCTCGTTCAGGATAACTCCAACAGCACATGGAAATACAGCTTTCCCGGTAGTGCTGCCGAATTTAAGGACGTAGCATGTGCGGTTCAATCGATCTCGATGTATAACTCCGAATACAACATTGACGCCGCTCAGTTCTGGAACAATACTTTTAAAACTGCAGTTCCAACCGCTGGAACCACATCCACTGTATCTATTAGCTTGTCTGATGGACCTTACAGTTATACGGATATCAATCGAAGCATTCAGGCAGCTCTCGTTAATGCTGGAGAGTATTTAATCAACTCATCTTCTACTAACAGAAAACATTATTACGCGGCTCAGTTCGACGTTAGCGCTACTCAACGACACTTCCTACGGCTGGTGGCACTTGGGCACGACCGGCAAGCAGTCTTATTCCTTAGGCGGTACTGGACTCCCTACGACGACTCGTGTCCAATCATCGATAACGCCTATTTTGGTAAAGTAGTAGGATTGACTGCTGGTACGTATCCTTTAGCGTCTGCAACGGTTTCAAGGGCTCAGCTCTCAAATATCATCCCTCAGATTCATCCTACATCTTCTTACATTGTTCGATGTGATCTAATTAAGAACGAGTATGTTGCCTCTGGTGATAACTTATCGGCATTCGACCGAGGTGATGCTAGGTAGGTCAGCTCATTTAATACAAACCGAGTCAGTATGCTTGGATGAACTGCATATACGGATCACGCACATCAATCACGATCTCAATCTTTAATCAGAATGGTACAAAGGTTAAGTTCCGCGACACTTCAGTCTCAATCATGCTTTGCTTCGTCCAAAATAATAAGAAAGTCGAATGACTAAATTTCTTATCCAACTCTCATAATCGAAATGATCCTGCTTGCATAGGCTTCTTGCGTTTAGCACGCAAAGCGGCCATCTTAGCCTTCTTTCGCTGGTTTCTTCTTAGGTACCCCTACACCATAACGTCTCTTTCCCTCACCTCGAACCGATTTGATCAGGTTCTTAAGCTCTGGCTTGGTTGCTTTTGATAGTAGATACTTCTCCCCCGCCTCGACCGCATCGGTTAGAACAACCTTACGTTAAGCGTAGGATAGTGCATTCTTTGCCGCCTTTTTAACGTCCGCTACCGAAATACGACCACCTTCTTTCTCTACATCGCTGTCAGAGTCGTATAGACCAACTCCTGTCAATGACTTAATAGCTGCCCTTGCAGGGATTCCTGCTTGAGGGGCTCTAAACGCTGTAGCAATAGCTGCACTGCCGCATCCAGCCCCTTGCTGAGCAAACCACTATCTTTAACGAATTTGAACGCTGTCGATAACCCCGATTTAATTTACTCTAAATGGAGGCTACAAGAAGCTCCAAGGAGGATCCATTCAGAGTTTTTTTACTCTAAATCGATCCTCCTTGGAGCTTCCTGTAGCCTTTCTTGATCTCATGCCTGGTAATATCAAGTCTAACGCCGCGCCCCGCCTTACGGGACTTCAGTGCTTTCTCATATGAAGCTGGGTGGAGATGGATAACAGACCCGGAACCTTTGAGTTGGTTTGCCGTAAGACTTAGCTTACCTGTCTTGAGGGCTTTAGTCAGCTTGACGGCTGGAACATCGCTGGAAATCGTTAATTCGCGATACATGATTAATATATTTATATTAATAAAAAATGCATACTATTCTGATAAATTATGTAGTAGATTATATAGTAATAGAACATTTGTACCATGATCGGACATATCTATCGTTTCATCCATTTGAAAAGCGGCATTCAATACGTTGGTTCTACGTTTAATGAACCCCGTAACAGATGGCAAAATCATAAACAACACTATCGTGAATGGTTAAGTGATAAGCGCAATAAATGTGTAATTTATACGTACTTTTGACAACACGGTATTGATAAATTTAAACTGATTCCAATCAAAAGCTATGACGTACAAGACCGTACGCATCTTGAGGCCTATGAACAATTATGGATTTATTAACTAAACTGTGTAAATATGAACAACCCATTTCGAATTACTAAAATGCATAAGAAACAGTACGCTACAGCTAATAAGGATAATCTTCAGCATAAGGCAAAACAATGGCGTGAATCTAACAAAGCTAAGCTTGCTTGTAAAACACAATGTGAGTGTGGAGATGAGTATTGTCATACCAATAAAGCTCGACATCAGAAATCGCAAAGGCATTAACAGTGGCTACCTCAAAATAGTTAAGTTCAAATCTTTGAATCTGTTAAGTAGATTCATCTTATTTTTTTTGTTTGCAATATAACTAAAGCATACACCATATTCCACAATAGTCTCCATAGATACCTTGGAACTGTTTTGGATTGTATCGCCCGACCCCGTACTTCGTAGGTGCTGCTTCTCCCATTAAATCGAAGTATTCACCATTTTGAAAAGTCGTCCAGTGTCCTACATCCATATTGGGTTGTCGTAGCAATATCAGATATGAACCTTTCTTCGAAGCGGATGTGTGATCTCACTGACTCAAAGATATCATCGAGATGAACCCCAATACGCTTGGCAAGTTCAATTAGATCATGATCGGATGTGATAGGCTTGACGAGCTCCATAATAATTAATTTAACAAAACTATATTGTTCGAGATATAGATTCAACGATGTCTGAAACACAACTTTCCGACCAATACCTTTACAAGAGCTCGCTCAAGAGTGATCCGGAGATTAAGGTCTCCTCTGGCAAGCGCGTGTCGTTTGTTATCGATCTTAACCAAGGTTCGTACCAAAACGGTGTTATCACTATCGATTCTACGTCCCAACTTAATGGAAGTGAAGGATTAGCTTGTCTTCGTAATGCTTACATTATGCTACCATACAAGGTTTCGATTAAGAACACGCACGCAACTAATGCTCATGGCGCAGCCAACCGATTCTGTGTCAGTCTAAAGTGTGGCAACTTTAACGTCATTGATTCGATATCGCTTGAACTCAATGGTAAGACTATTGTCTCGATGGCAGACTATATAAAATTGCTTCGATTAACGGTGATCTGACCCCTGATCTGGTGAATGGACTTCTTGACTATCAGACATGGTCGCTAACGAATCGTGATCTAAATGCTGATGTCAGTCGTCTAACCGAACGTGATGTTCCACAGGCCATTCAGACCCAGGGAACTAACGCTGGATGTCAGGGTACAAACATGATTGTATTGGTTGTGAGTAAGCAAGAGCTCTCCTACGACCGTCTCACAGGGGAAATTTTAGATTATACCACAGCTTAGTAGAAAACAAGAATGTTTAATTAATTTATTTTTTGATTAGGTATCTATGTAGGTATATAGATACAATGAGTTCGACACTAACATTTGGCAAGTACAAGACGAAGGCTATTGAAGAGGTATTCGCCTCTGATCCATCCTACTGTAGAGGGCTCTCTCACCAAAAGCATTTTACGGATCTTGAAAACAATGCTATTGCTCAATTTCTCTTTATTAAGTTTGGACATGACGATGGATCGTTTATGATGACGTGGGGAACATATAAATCACGATCCATCAAGCCGATTCAAGCCATCGACCCTAACTACATTGAGTGGCTTAGCAAAAAAATGACTTTGTTAAGACCAAGTGTTCTAAGCTTAAGTCTGAACTCGATGCACTTCTGTCTTAAGTCGATTAGGTATTTTGTTTTAAGAAAAAAAGAAGCTTTGGGCTCGGCTGTATTCTCGACGGGTTTTAAAACTACCCTGAAATCCAAAAGACGTTGTGTGCGCTCTCAAGTGGTCGAGAGGTTGCGTCGTCAAAATAGCAGCTGGTCTGAAAGAAGGATCCAGGATTGTTCTCGTTGGTAAAATACGGTAAGGAAAAAAACTGCCGGCGTAATGTTCCATGTCATACTACTGCAGTGGAGATAATCCTTGCTGTTTTCCGGCGGAACGAAATACTTCGAGGGGATAAATGAGGTTGTTCTCGACGAACTTCTGCTAACGACGCCGGCGCCTGCGGCGAGAGATTGAGACGAACAACCGAGTCGGCCTGGTGGGCTGTCAAAAGTGACTGAAACACTCCGTCTCGATAGATTTTGGGCACGGAAGCACCAACGTATCGCGGTGAAATGTCGGGCGCCAGTAACTGCGAGCGGTGAAGCCACTGCCTCTCACCTGCAAAGGGTGTGTGGACTGACGGAAAGCGTGGATTTTGCTCGTAGCACATCGCTCTGTTGGCAGCTATCGGTGAGTGAGGTTTTAAAGGCGACGTTCGGCCTAGCTTTTTGCGATTGTCCCTGTCGGGGGCAATCTGATAAAAATCTGAAAGTGATCGCGACAGAGTGTCCACGTTGCGGAGAAGCTCCCAAGATGGTACACCCGAGACCCAGTGGATGCCACGTAATGCTGAAAAGTATACACGTCGATTATGTTCAGCAACAAAGAACTCGCACGCTAGACCTAGGTAGGAAATAACATAAACGGTAAATTCAGGATTCTGAGAAAACGCCGGATAAAATATCGCTTCCGTATTACATACCACACACCTGGCGTGTATCGCGGCCAAGGTTGATGCAGTTTGCAATCTCTGAAGACACTCGCTTCATGTAAAACAATAATGGTGCCATCACATCCGCGTCAAATCCAGCATGGCGAAGTCTCCTCCACTTACAGCTGTCAGGATGATCAATATCGAGGTATATCAGTCGGTGATTGCTCTTCGACAACTCTTGGTGACTCTCGTCGATGTTCTTTAGAGCGCTATCATGAACATTTTCGTCCCACGATCGCTCAGAATCGGTCTCAGCTTGAACCAGAAGAAACACATCCGAGTGGGCTCGAGGAGTGGCTCGCTTACCAGTATCATTGCCTTTACGTGTTGCACAGCCAAGTGCTCGGGGCACTGAGTCGATACTACACGGCTGCAAGACGCTTGGCAACGCAGGTGAATGTCTCCACACAACTAAGAAGCTGGCATCGTTTTGACGAGGGATATATCGTTGCAGACAAAACACCCCTTTGGTCATCCGGGGACGTATGGGATTGGAGGTTAATGCGCTGCTTGGACTGGCATCAAAAGGAAGTCGAATATCTGGAGACTCCATATCTGTGCACAGCATCTAACATACCAATTCATAGTTAGCTCAAAGTTCATTATTATTGTGCTATTAGTTCATTCTTGTCAGTTCACCTTTAATTGCCGAGAAGAAAGATTATCCACCTCGAATCCAAGCCGTCGCACAGCCGCGATATCGTTTGCACGTACTGAAGGATGTATTGGCGTCTGAAGGGCTTCAATAATTGCTAGAGGAGAGACACGCTGGAGCCAATACACCAACACTCATCAGATTTTTAAGAACTACCAACATTTAAAAATTGCGGAACCGCCCTGACCATCAAACCCTTTGATTTTATACGGCCGATTGATGATGTTGAGTACCAGACACCTGGCTGACTGGCAGACACATAAATATTGTATTAATGTTTGGCAGGTGATCAGTCGTACGGCAGTCACACACCCGCTTGGGCTGAGCAAAATTGTATCAGGAATCCGAAGTTGCAGGCCTTCTTCTCCGCTAATTGCTTGAAACAGGACAACCCATTCGTGAGCGAGGTCCTCTGCAGCAATACCGAGCTGTGAACACGTTTTCTGTGTAAAGTCTGATAGCCGTGACGGCTGAATCAGGGGTGGCTGACGGACTGTATACAACGGTCTTTTTATCGTGCGCCCATGATTGTCATTAAGGTGCTCTTCTTCACCGTTTCGGGTCTCCATAGGACTTCTAGGTTTTGCAGCGAGATTTTTGTCTTGTCGAAAGTCACAGACACGATGACCAGAATAGATCGGTAAGTTTTTTTTTTACTTCCGACACATTTTACCACACTTGACCTATTGCTTGTTTCTGCTTGTCATCACAAACACGCCGCAATACATATTAATCCTCATCACTTCTGTAATTCGCAATCAGCGTCCGCATAAACCACTTTTCCATCGAAAATCCCTCGCTAGAGCTAAACACTGTCGTCGTACGTGACGTCAATGTCATACCCAAATGATCACCAGCTTTTTCCAGAGGAGGCTGCGAATTTCGCAACATTGAATTTACAGGGCCAGTCGATACGTGCGACATACCTTTAACAGGTTTATCAAATTTTCGCGGCATGCTGATCACAGTTTTCGTGGTCTTCTCCGTTGCTAGTTCGACCCCACCAGGAACTTCCAGCATGCCTATCCCATACAACCAATACTATGTCAAGTCGAATGCATTAGCAACAGGTAGGCTTAATGAAGGCTTACCTCCTAAGCCTGCTTGCATTACACAAAAATGTCGACGCACCTCTTGTGATTTTTTCTCCTCTGCCTCGTCTGGATTTGTCATCTTCTCTTCTGGCATCGGCTTTAATTCGACGGCATCGGTTGCTTTGGGTTGAGCTTTTGCCTTAGCTTTTCGCTCATTTGGAGTGCAAGGAATACTTTTCGCCTCTTCTTCATCAAAGGGTGTCGAAACGCCTTTAGACTCTTGACTGTCAGACATGTATGTTTTATCCACTGAAAGATAAGAGTGGTTTAGCTGGTCAGGCTGCAAATTGAGGACTAACGGAGCATTTACCAGCCTTCCTGCAAACGTTCAACAGCACACACACAAAAAACGTTATCTGTGTTCGAATAATGCAGAAGCTTCAATCTCGATAGTACCTTCACCATCATTATCTGCCGCATCGCCAAGAGTTTGATCCATATCCTCAAAATTACACGGTTTCATTGTCTTCGTCCCTGGTGTTTTTGGCTGAGATCCGTTGTGGCCTGTTACATCAAATCAATCATCATTAGTTGACACGCTTCTTCTACTTGCACAAAAACACTGGAACCCACGTGTCGCGTTGCGTGCTAACTTCGGTTGGTCTGTGTCCGCAATAGCTTTACTTGCCCGTCGCTTTTCTTTATCCAAATTTCGTAGAACCTCGTTTGCAAATGCGATACGTTGATCTATCAGAGGCATCGGCTCCTTCCGCATTCGCGATGTCGTCTGCCTCAACATGGTCGAATGACCAACGCTATCGATTCTTTTGCCTTGCTTTTTCTTATTCAACTGCTTAATATGATGCTTGTCAACCGGTTTTTCATCCAGTTCAGCTGCGTTCCCCGGAACGCCTTTTTGTTCGTTTTCCCAATCCTCGTCATCCGCTAGTAAGCGTGCGGTACGAACTGACCTAGGCTTGGCACTAGCAGCAAGACTAAGGCGCTCACTAAGAGGTGGAATACTCCAGCTAGCCGTCATTTTTATTTGACCTGGCCATCGTAGACATTTCAGGCGTTAACACTATTATTCCTTTATTTCCTCCTGATCTACGTACCTTTTTCATTTTTCTTGCTGATTGGATGCGGACTAGTAACGTGTTGTCTGATTCCAGGTTTTGCCTGCCAAGTAGATTTAGCTGGATCGCTGGAATAATTTTTAGTACCAGTTCGGTTATAATCATCGGTCATGCTTATAGGGCTTGTAGGCACATCGTCTAGATCAAAGCCATTATCGACACTTTCGGCATCACTTGCCACATCATCGGATTCTGAACATCGTCATCGATAGATAGATCAGATACCGTCGCGCATATACAATACACCATGAAAGTGACCACGCACCACCTATTTCATTTGTAGCAGTTGTAGATAGAGTGTTCCCGCTGAACAGCCCATTCCAAGCTTCTTTGTGCAATCTTGCCGACCCATTCACTTTTCTTCGACGGACATGGGGTCGACTAAGCGGACTTGTTTTCTCCGTCGAGGACATATTGTTGTGTACCTTCAATTCATAGATAGGTGATTTGCTGTGTCCACCGTTTTCTTTCTTAACGCATGTTGGAGTTATACTCGTCCGCGTCCTTCGTTTCCCTAATCTACGAGGACTTTTAGAGGTCTTCTTTGGACCACCTACACTCCCTTCGCTATCATCATCATCATCGTCGGCAATGATCTCATCCATCGTCACCGTGATATGGCGTGGCATAGATGGTGCTGCATTAGTCCCTTGGGTAGGACTTGATCGCTTAAGCTTTTCAAGCTGTGCGCTGACATCGACCAGCGAATCCGCTCGTCGGGTTCTGAGCTGCCGCCTTTTCTTCAAGAAATCCAACTCTCGTTTGCGGTCACTCTCATCATCACTGCTGTTCATAGCTTCAGAATCGTAAGGCACTTCAACCTCGTCAAGCGGCTCCTTCTCTATCTTCACCGATGAATGCTTTTTTTTAGCAGGAAGGGACCGCTTCTTCTTTGTTGGAGTTAAAACGTGTTGCTCTTCACTCAGTGGGGTTGTCCTTGGTCTTCTAATCTTCAATTTTGGTATTGAAATAGATTCATCACTTGTTGAGCCCTCTTCGTCATCACCAATAGTTTCGTAAATGTGTGTCTGCATGTGTCGTTCCTTGTTGTTAGCAAAATGTCGGTACCAGAGCGCGTTTCCCATATTTTTTCGCATTCTTTCGACGGATTCAGTTGTTGAGCGTTCGTATTGCATAGGCAGAGTGCCTTTAGCGAAGGTAGGCATTTTCGTCGTTGCATCCGACCGAAGCACAAATTCCAGAGCCCGCTCAAACTGAGCCCCATTTGTTCCCATTCGATGCTTGTCATAGTTGTCGTCAAATGTCTTCACTTGCCGTTTCTTTTGCCAGCACCTACCACATGGTCACGATAAGAAAACGATACATTAGACAACAAACTACAGAAGTACTGCCTCGTAGCATCACTTACCGGTCTCGCTTCGCGAAGTCGGGGCCATCCAGGAAATCCACATATAGGCGATCCTCCATCTCAAGATTCTTAATCCCTTCTTTCGTGCCAGGGGTTCGAATGGAAATCTGCCCACGCACCACAATATTATCACCCCGCCCAACCTTAACGGTTGCGAATGCCTAGCGCGCACCACTGACGGCCACATGGGCCAGTTCAAATACTTGACCCAGCACTTGACTGCCCATGTGAACGTATGGTACGGAGCCACCCGGTCGCTGTCCACCCGCACGACCTCGTCGTATTCCTCGGGCCAACCGTCGTACATGACTTCAACCTGGCACCATCCCAGCACGCTCACTGAGTCTTGTGGCTCACTCTCACCATTGCACAAAAGAGCAACGACGGCACCTCCTCTGGTGACGGCACACTCAGCACGCGCGCGACGTTCCACACGCCGTCATGGTCCATCACATCTGCAGCAAAAAGTGCAAAAAGTCGAAATGACACAGCGCAAAACCCGACAAACTGCGACGCAGAAGACGGCAAACACGCACCGAGCCAGTCGCCCTTGGTGAGTACGACGCTGGTCCTCGGGGACGCGTCGCGACTGGACGCGTGCGCCGCCTTCTTCTTGGTCCTCATGCGCGTGACCTGCGGCGTTTGATGGAACGCGACGTCAACGAAAGCGAAAATTGCTCGCAACCCAATCGGAATATTCTGTTTCAAACACAAATGTTCTTGATATTTGATTGGCCGTCTAAAGTGATCAGCATTGCGACAAAGCGAGCGGCGCGAAGGCGGCCATGGTGACGAGGAAGAAGACGAAGCGACCTGCCAGTCGCGGGCCCTCGAGACGACAGCGCGTCGTTCTGTCCGAGGGCGATTGGCTCGGTGTGTGGCGGCTTTGGTTCCTCTCTCGGCGGGTGCTGGATCGTTGACGAAGTTGCTGTTTTCGACGCAGACGTCATGGACCTGGACGGCGTGTGGAACATTGCGCGAGTGCTGAGTGTGCCGTCGCCGGACGAGGTAAGGCTGGATTGTTGGTATAGTATGGAAGTGTTGTGCTTATTGTAGATTCATGACTGGCAGGTTGAAGTCACATACGACGGTTGGCCGGAGGAGTATGACGAGGTTGTCCGGGTGGACAGCGATCGCGTGGCTCCGTACCATACGTTTACGTGGGCAGTCAAGTGCTGGGTCAGGTACCTGAACTGGCCCATGTGGCCGTCATTGGTAAAGATTTTTATATTATCCACTGTTGTGTTAAATATGGCGTGCAGATTATTGAGTCTCTTGTGGACTGTGGTCAGATTACAATCCGGACGCCTGGAACTGTGGAAGGCATTAACAATCTTGCGCTCGAGAATCGTCTTTTCGTAGATTTTCTTGATGACCCTGACTTTGATAAACGAGACCGGTACGCAATTTGATGAAAACTTTGCTTTTCAGCTATTGCTTTTTATTGATGCTTTTTTATGATTATTTTTTGCAGGTGCTGGCAAATGAAGCGGCAAGTACAAGCATTTGACGATAATTTCGAGAGAAATCGAATCGGATCAAGTGGTGCGGATTTTGAGCGGGCATTAGAATTTGTACTTCGATCAGATGCAACCACGAAAATGCCGACTTTCGCTAGAGGCACGCTACTCCGACAGTATAAAGATGAAGTGGCCAAGTCAGTTAGACAGGTGCGCGAGGAAATGGGAGAAGAAACTTGGTATCGGAACTTTGCGAATAGTAGAGAACGACACCTGCAAACACACGTTTGTGAAGTGGGTGCAAATGACGAGGACAATTCAGACAACGATGAAGCCCCTCCAGAGCCAAATCAACAAGCTAAAACAGGTTCAACTCCTAGTGAACAGCATCACCCGCCAATTTCGAAAAAGAAGAATCAATCACTTCCTACCGATGGAAAGACACTGTTGAAGATAGAGCAAGAGCCATTAGGAGAGGTTGAGGTTCCTTACGAGCTCGGAGAGATAATTAGCAGTGATGATGACAAAAGTGATAGTGAACAAGTCGCTACAGTGACAAAGCGAAGGCGACTGCTCAGAACACGACCAACCTCGCCTCCAGTGGAACACATTTCAAAGGCAACAAGAATACGTTCACACTCTCCGCAGGATAATACTGCTGTAGTCGTCGCACCACAGCGTCTCACAATCATGCCAGATGACGATTCTTTCGACGACAACGAAGGTAGTGAAAACAGTGCGTTTTCCGATACTGGTAACTCCTTGAAGAGAAGGCAAAAAGGAGGGAACAACACCCCGGTTGGCATACCGGATGAAGAAGATGGAGTTGGAAAACCTTTATTGCGTACTGACTCTAACAAAGATAGTCATGCTTCTAATAAGCCTTCTTCCCTGGAGATGAAATCGGCTGGCTACAGAAGTGCTCTACGCAAGAAACTGAGTACAGCAGCAAAACTCCACAGGAAGGATACATCGTCTAATGAGATTAAGATGGCAGCTCGAAGAAGCATCCCACCACTCCACCAAGATACTGCTCTTGTTGCAAGTGCTAAGCCTGTGCCAGCTCGTATAGAGAATTTACTTTCGGATAATGATACCTCGGACGGCGAAGTAAAAGGAGTTGCCGAGGAGAGAGACGAATTAACCTCGCCAAGATTGAATAGTGAGAATCGAAGCAATCAATTGCAACACAATCAGCAAATGGTTGCCTCTAGGAATTTTATTCCTTCAGAGCCGAAGCCAACTAAAGTATTGACGCAGCCTGACCCACCAGCTCTTCATCCTGTATCCGAACAACAAGGCCTGGGCCATGAGAAGCAGCAAGAAATGGTGGATAAGGTGGTTGAATCAAAGCAGACCGCTGCGACTAAATCAAGGGCAAGTGGTCGGCATGAAGTCCTGCCTAAAGAGGCACACCGACATTTTTGTGTTATGCAAGTGGGCTTGAAAGGTTCAATCTCACCGTTACAGGGGACTTTTGAAACGTAAAACTGATCATGGTTTATGTATGAACAGGTGCGCCAAAGGTTGATGCAGGCGAAATCAATGCAGAAAGTCAGCCAAAACCTGCAGGTATGGACAGTGAATATTGCGCACGCGGATGTGGGGTTTTGAAATGAAGACTAATGCTGATTAATATGGTAGGTGTTAAGGCGGATGAAGGCAAGAACGCAAAAGCGAGGAGCTCCAAGACTGTTATCAGAGTAGCAAGAAAATTTGACGATTCTGCCAAGAAAGTGCCTCGCGGAATTCCGAGTTTGACAAGCTCATTGTTTCCTATTGCTACGCTACCACAACTTCCACTGGGCACGACTAGTCGTCGTTCTGGTGTAGCCTTAACGTCTCCGTCGACTGCAGTATTTAGCTCCAGCGAAGGATTTTCGATGGACAAATGGTCGAAACGGATGCTGTTTACCAAGAGCTTAAATGGTGATACGTAAGTTGCTCACGTGAGGCTTGTCCGCAGCAGATACCAAAGTAAACAAAAAATGTACGTGTAGTCTGCAAGCTAGTGCGTACACAAGACTGAAAGACGTCGAAGGAAAGCATTCGTGTTACACGACCTTATCGGCTTTCTTCTGTCTGAGCTAGGCATACAAAACGGTGTTGATACATAAATGAGCGGCTTGGCGCGATGTCTTGGACTCATGAATTGGCAGCGGTTGCCACCGAACCTGCGCCTCTCACTGCAGCACGCAACTGCCTCGGATGAAGTCGACGATGTCTGTATCAGCGCAGCGCCGGCAGCGGTACCATCCGTTGGTCTCGGGTCGCACCTTGGTCGGGTCTCGGTAGAACATCTGGCCGCACTCCCGACACGGCGCGTAGTCGCCCGCGTTTG
The DNA here is from genome assembly GCA_033558005.1 of Phytophthora taxon juncus. Lineage (NCBI taxonomy): Eukaryota > Oomycota > Peronosporomycetes > Peronosporales > Peronosporaceae > Phytophthora > Phytophthora taxon juncus. The sequence goes on from JAUCEE010000017.1 coordinate 1,413,339, forward strand.
TGCCGTTAGCCGGCACGAAGGCCGTGGCGACGGGCACCGCGCGCGGCGGCAGCTGCGCGGACGGGTACACGGCGCCGGCGGAGGTGGCCACCGCCGGGAACAGCAGCTGCACGCGGCACACGGGGCAGCAGACCTCCGAGCGCAGGTGGTGGTCCAGGCAGTGCGCGTGGAACAGGTGGCCGCACTGCGGCTGCTTGACCACGTCGCGCTCGAACAGGCCTTTGCGGCAGCGCGCGCACTCGGCGTTGGTGGTGTCCACGCCGGTCTTGGGGTCCTTCAGCGGCACGTAGGAGCGCTGCGGAATGTCGGCCGCCGTCTGCGGCAGAAGCTGCGCGGCGGGCACTGCGGCGGGGATCATGTCGGCGTCTTCTGGATTAATGGAGAATGGCACGGCTGCAAGTGATCACTCCAGCTTCCTGGATTTTCCATTGCGACAATTGGACTCGCTGGGAAAGGGTATACATGGCTACATTTGTGCTGCAAAGACTGCGACGTCAGAGATGGGTACAGCTGTGTCGGAATGACTGCCGCGTTACAGATGGCTACAGCTGTGCTGGAATGACTGTGGCGTTACGCTAGTGTACCAGCCGCGCGGTACCGCGGGCTCAGTCCCTCAAGACGACGCCACGCACGCACATCCGCTTCCTTCGCTTCCAGGTGAGAGCGACCTCTGTCTGTGCAGGCCCCCACAAGAGCAGCTCGGTGTTACCAACGGAAGCATGTTCGGCTACTTCGCGGAGAAGCTCAACGTGAAGAACCTGGGCGAGCTGCTGGCGCCCACGCTCACGCCCGAGCAGGAGTTCCACGCCGCCATCGAGCAGGGGCTGCACGACAAGTTTGTGCGCATGCTAGAGGACGAGCACATCGACCCCAGCGCCAAGAACGACGCCGGGAACCTGCCCGTCCACACGGCGGCCTATTACGGCCGCGTGGACTTCCTGGAGCTGCTGCTGGCCCACAACGTGGACGTGAACGCCACGTGTCCGCGCCAGAACACGCCGCTGCACTACGCGGCTGCGCAGAGCCGGTATGACGCCGTCAAGTTCCTGGTGGACCGCGGCGCCAACCCGGCGGTGCGCAACCGAAGCGGCCGCACGCCCTACGACGTCGCCAAGGGCGACAACATCCGTCAGTACCTGCTCCCGCTGCAGTTCCGACACGAGGACCCGGCACAGGCAGCGTCAATGTTGCCGCCGGGAATCACCCCTTCGGTGGACCCAATGGCTCCGCGACCTGTCATCGCACCGCCACCGCTCAGCGGAGACTACCCGGCGATGCAGGGACCTCCGATGGGCATGCCCCAGCAGCAGACTCCGCAGAACAATTTGTACGCTGCTGCAACGCACAGTGCCATCCCTCGTGGCGGACCGTCGCGCTTTGCGCGTCCGAAGGACTACCGCCCTATTCAGGCAGATGGCTTCGGCTCGAGTGTGGGCAATGAGGAGTTGACAGCCAAGTTCGGCAACAAGCGAGAGATTAAGGTAACGGCGCCACCTCCGGCGATAATGATGCCCCCTGCTCCTGCGCCAGCTGATGGTGCTGCACAGGAAGGCCCCGCTCCGTCGCCTCCAGCCCCTGGTGTGAACCCGTACGCTTCCACGTACGCGAACAAGCCGCACACATCGTCGAGTGGAGGATACCCGGGCTACACTCCCCCCAACGCTGGCGTGGCCGCTCGCGGCCCACCTCAGTTCAAGATCTTCAACCCGAAGCTTGCTGCTAACGCAGACACTTCGGCCCCTGCTGCCGCTGCCGCTGCCATTCCAGCAGCACAGCCTCCTTTCGGCTCGGCAGCAGCTCCTCAGTACCCTCCAGCTCCCGCTGCTCCATACGACGCCCCCGCACATGGCGAAGAAGTGAATTTATCAGCAAACGCCAGCGTGCTACAGTAGCTCGAGTGTCCGTAGGCTACCCGTAGATACTAAGCACATGAAGCTGCTGTCGTGTTGAAGTGGACTTGTCGCCTCGCCTCGTCTATTGTTTTGTCTAAATTTCTGAAAACCAAGCGCCAACACGCCAATTATCGGCACAATCCGAACAGCTCACTACCAGGGGATCATGGCGGAGCAGGAGCCGGCCAAGGCGCTCGAGTCGCTCTCGTTCGAGGAGCTGTCGCTGCTGAACGAGCGCAAGGAGGCGCTCAAGAAGGACCACGCCGCCTACGTGGAGGCGCACCCCGAGATCAAGACGCTGCTGAGCGGCTTCATGTCGGCGCTGCTGCTGGAGAAGCCGCAGGACGTGGTGGCCTTCGCGGCCGAGCACTTCTCGGCGTTCCGACCGCCGCACGCCGAGGTTCGGAACAGTTCAGATTGCAGCTCGATGATTGCCACTCTCCTCTAATTGGCATTGGGTCGGTGTGACTACTGCAGCTGCAGCCCATCGTGATCGCCGGCCCCTCCGGCGTGGGCAAGGGCACGCTCATCAACTTGCTGCTGGAGAAGTTCCCCGACACGTTCGGCTTCTCGGTGAGCCACACCACGCGCGGCCCGCGCGAGGGCGAGGTGGACGGCGTGGCCTACCACTTCACGCAGAAGGATAAGGTGCTGAAGGAGATCGAGGCCGGGCTCTTCCTCGAGCACGCCGAGGTGCACGGCAACGTGTACGGCACCAGCAAGCGCGCCGTGCAGGACGTGCAGGAGAAGGGCAAGATCTGCATTCTGGACATCGATATCCAGGGAGTACAGCAGGTTAAGAAGTCTGGCATCCGCGCCAAGTACCTCTTCATCGCGCCGCCGTCCATGGACGAGTTGGAGAAGCGTCTGCGTGGCCGTGCCACCGAGACGGAGGACAAGATCCAGCTGCGTGTCAAGAACGCTGCGGGCGAGCTGGCCTTTGGGCAGCAGCCTGGTGTGTTCGACGCCATCCTCGTCAACAAGGTGGTGGACGAAAGCTTCCGCGAGCTGGTTGCCACGCTCAAGCAGTGGTACCCGACCGTCGAGCTCAAGTAGATGCACTTAATGGAGCTCGTTACGATCCAGTGTGCGCAGTCAGTGTGGCAATGTGAAGCTTTCGCGGCTACATACTTTTGTGCAAAGACAAATGAATGAGAAGTGGAAAAGTGTTTTGCTTTCTGGCAATCGCTTTAACTGATGTGGTATTCTACTTGAAGAGCGTCATCAGACTTTGGCTTAGGCACGAAAATCGATGAGCGCTTCTGCTCTTTTATCGATGATTTACGGCGGCCCTTAAATGCGTCAATGACTACTGCTTCTAGCGATGCTGGGTCGGCGGGAGGCGGTGTAGCAACAATTGGGCGTGATAGCTGCGCTTTGATCGAAACTGGGTGCTCTAACTCTGCAAGGGTGCATGCTTGGCTAAGTTCTGTCATCCACTTCTGTTTATCCATTGCGCTGGAAGCAGTGCAAAAGAACTGAGTCTCTTCGTCAATTAGCAGCAGAAAACTTTGGCGTAAAAGAGCCTCCGCGTGTCCTGGGGTAACAGGTACATCGCTGACTGAGCATGCCCGACCAGGGTTGCACAAGTTGTAGCAGTGCCGACATTTTGTTTGATTGAGACTGTTGAGAGAGATTGTATCTGCATATTCGCGTAGCTCATTGTCTATCAGGACAAAAAAAAATCGTCGACCTTGGTGAATTCGAGGTAGAACAGCTTCCAGAATATCACGAACGTCGCCGCTGTCATGTCGGATCTTTCTGACGCGTAGTGCAGTCAGAAAGCCTTGCTTTCGAGTGAGAGCCAACCGCGGAGAAGGTTCAATAGAATTTGCCGTTTGATTTGGGTTTGGTCTGCAAACCTTGGGCGGTTTGTGTTTTGGTGGTCTAGCGTAAGGTTTTGTAAGTACGACACTTTGATGGTTCTGCCATTGAAGTCGCTGTCTTCGATATGAATCCCCAAGTTTTGTAAACGGGGATGGAGAATCGTCAAAGTATTTTCCCAAACTGTTCGATGGTATGTGAGAAGGTTCCAGCCGTATTGTTCGCATTGGTGAATCACTAAGGCACATTTGTGCTCGAACACTAGCGCGGACATCAACCTCGTAAAGCACGCGGTCATCTTCACCAAGGAATACAGCTGCTTTATAATCAATCGGAATTTTAAACGTTCCATGTACATTCTTCATTGAATGCCTTCTCCATTCAGTTAACCCTGTAGTAGACTTCCTCAGAATCCTGGAGCAACTATAGCCATGTTCACCAACAGGGATCTTGACATCTAGGCGCAACACGCGCGTTACTTCTTCTAATTGAACAGCGGTAGGTCCCGTAACGAACTCCGGACTACTGCATTCGTCCTGCTTCAATGAAGCTTGCTCCAGTGGGCTCACCGCCTGCCTTTCCTGCGATTGTGTGTTGGTTAGAAATGAACCTGTCAGGTTGGAGACTGATAGTTCATTAGAGATCTCGTAGCGCTCAGCTTGATGTTGTGAATTATATGCAGAATTTGCTTTATCATCATGCAAAACCTCAGTTTTTCCGGAGAGATTAATTTCATGAGAGCCATTGTCATTCTGGTGCTGTGCAATCGAGCTAGGAAACAATATGTTGGTGCACGGTTGTGGCAAAGTGCAAACACTTTGAGCAATGCAAGGCTGTATAGCGGGAAGTCGCTGACTCTGTGCAGCTAGTTTTTCGTTCATCACAGTAGCTGTCACTCGCTTAGCCAACTCAAACTGCTGGACATAGAATTCATGTAGCTGGGTGCTTAAATCTTCCAGGCTTGCCAAAAGCCCTCGAGGTACTATTGCTTTCAGTTTGTCCACAGATATGCTGGCTATAGTGACCGAAGCTGAAGTTGCTACGAGTGTGATCGGGCAATGATCAGTGTCGATCCAGAAGACGTGTCCAGCACTGACGTCTGCCACCGTCGCCATTACTTTAAGGCCTTTTACGCTTTTTTTCGGTTGTACCAAGCGCGTATCCCCGTTTGTAGCGCTATGCTCATCATCGCAGAAATCGTAGCAACATTCATTATATGAATGGGGCACCAATGTGACAAGTTGACGAATGCAGCATGTGCCCTCTTTAAGTAAGTACACCTCCTTTACTGGAATGGAGCCTCGCCTCTTATCATGAAGCTGAAAAATACCTGAGAGACGTGGGTGTTAAATACAATCAAATGTTCGAAACATACCTAACGAATGCAGTGAACGTACTTGTTCCTCGTATGTGTGTTTGGAATGAAAAGCAGTGATAGAGGTACACTATGCGTTCGAGATCAAGGGAAGCAAAGGATGGTATCTGTGCCCGTAGATACTCAATGTTGCTGCGGGCATCTGCCGTGCATGGCCAATGCCTCACATACATCTCTGCCGGGATCGACAAAAGCTTTGTTGGCTCTGCTGCTATTGCCGCAATGTGTGCAGGTACCTCGGGGACCAAAATTTCAAACTCTCCAAAACCTTCACCTGCTGTGACCTCACAAAGACTACGATCTGGGGCAGACAAATTCGTGCCCTGTGTAACGATATGGCTATTGGGCCCATTGGCAACAAGATTGATACGGCCATTAAGCAACAGGAAAAAGCGATGGTCAGACCCGTTGCTCTCCCCGTTGCCTTTATATGCATCAGTATAACGGTCTAGTGCCTCGAACCGAGCATGCAAACATAATTCTCGACGAGCATCATCCGGTAAATCTCGCAACAGTGGAAAATGAGCCAATGCTCCCATTGTAAGAAATCGCCGCTGGTTCAAAATGTTCTTGAAGAAATCAAAGAGCTTTGGAGTCTTTTTCAACTTAGCGTACCCTCCAGGATCTTCAAGTGTCGAGTGCGAGGCTCGCTTTAAGAGTTTCTGACTGGCAAGTTGCCATTTAGCTTTCGCATTCGAAGCTCTTCCAATTAGTTCGTTTGCAGCCTCCTCTTCTGTTTTGGCCAGAATTGAATGCAATACGTAGCGATCTAAGCATAGCACCTCTGTTTTTGTTGATAGCTGGTGTTGCCGATCCGCTCCTGATTCTTTTACATTAGGGCTCCCAACCTGTGAGGTATCAGCGTAGATGTCGTGGACACTTCGAAAGATACCACTGGGAGCTGTTATTTCATCACCGTAGATATCTCCTGGACACAAGTGTAGCATGAAGAGCGTTTTGCTAGCCTCTTTAGAATCTAACGATTTATCGTTCGTACTCTGGTCGCCTGCCTTGCGCTGGAATTTCACTTTGTTTACCATAGAGTGCAGCGATCGCCGCGTGCTTGGAGGAGAATTGGAAGAAGTTTGTAAATCTTTTGAAATACTTGACTGACGAGTTTTTGCTTCTTTTGCAGCGTGTAATACAAAGGCAGTAAAACGAGTATTAGAGCTTGTAGATTTGGATTCAGGCTCACTTTCAAGAGTTTCCATTTCTGAAATCCGTGCTATTTTGCGTTGAAGTGCCTTTCGATTTGACAGGCCAATTATGCTTCCTCGCTCTTGATACAGTTGCTGAGACGTAGTTGAGTAATTGCTTGCAACACTTCGCTCTAAAGCAGCACTTTGAACTGAGCGTTGACTGGCGTTCAAAATGGAGGTTACTTCCTGGCTTTCTCGGACATACACCGCTAGCTTTCCGGATACGACAAACACAAGTTGCTTCATGATTTCGTTATGCTGTATTAGCCGCTGTCCAGGTGCAAGATACATGTGATGCATTGAGCGTAGCAATAGTGTTTTCTTGGCTGAAGTAGGTGGTAGCCAAGGAATACGAGCTGTCTCAAGATATGACAACAGATGTGATGGAATCGCACCTGGCCGATAGTCTTCCCTAGGTACAGCCAATTTGGGTGTTGGTTGTGGTGGCACTAAGCTCAGGTCTGCTGTATCAGTTAGCACTGGCGCGGGTAATACAGGTGGCTGTACCGGTTCGGGAGGGACAACATAATCGTCCATATTTACAGCAGGAACATGCTCAGCCAGCAAGTGTGAATACGTACTTTCATCAAACACCAAATATTCACAATTAGTTTGAGCTAATACCGTAGCAGGACATACTGTGCACTCTTGAAGTACTCCAGTACGGAAGGCATTGCGAGAGGGAAGCGTTTGAATGTGAACTCCATGCATGGCAGCACGATGCTTTATCGCAGTAGGTGAGGAAACTACGTTTTCGATGGGCTTGCGCTCGCTCACGTAATCTTCCGGATTAGTGGTACTACCAGAAAATGCAGCATAGACGCAAAATGGGTGCTTCTGAAACATATCAACAGTAGCTGACATATTTTCAAGGCTGTAGAATGAAACGAATCCCGAGAGAACGACGACCAGTGCTCGCTGTACATCTCCTTCACGAAACAGCTCTTCCCCAGCAGACCTGCTCAGTAACGTGGCCTGGGTAAGCATTTGCGCCAGCAGAAAGCGAGGTAGAGTTTGAAAAAGGCCAAACCTCTTAAGTAAGATTGCAGCTTCATCAAGTCGCCGCATTTTCCCTCTGTCTGGTTCGACGACCCCAGATGAAAACACCGATGGACCAGACTGTCGTCGATTTAACTTCATGAAAGATGGAGAGTACGAGTATCGAGGACTTGAAGGGGGTGAGGAATGTCTCCATACGAAAGGTTGTAAAATACCTCCTGCCTTTACAATGGTATTGTGACGCATTGGAGCCACCCATCTTTCAAATGGTGATCGCGCAATGCAAAGCAAAATTGTATTTGAATCCGCAAGTACTGGTGCTTCGCAGTTGTAGCAGCGCTTCATTAGCTCACGCGCTCCGAATGCGTCACCCGGAATGAAATGAACGTCTTGCGAAAGTGACATTCGTCTAGCACTTCCTTGATGCACAAGCGTTTTCTTCGCACCACTGCGATCCGTTTCTGATCCTCGAAAGTTATGAGTGTGTAATGCTCCTGTTACAACAACATACACATTGTCGATGATTCCTCCGGTTTCCACGAGTACACCACAAGACTCAAAGCGCTGAATTTGCATGTGATGGCAAAGTCGCTCAAGGACGATCGGTGGAAATTGAAAGAAAAACTTTGACAAGGTAGCAGAGGTCAGCAAGTTTCGTGTGATCTGGGATACTTCCCGAGTTTCAATGGCGCATGCCAAAGAAATCGCTGCCTGAGTCACACAAGCCGTACCAAAGATCGGAGTATACGAGAGTCGAAGCTGATCTTCCCGTACAAGCTGTTCGTATTGATCTCTTGTGATCCAAAGAATTTCCGTTGATGGGTCACCAGCTATAACCTTAAAGCGTATGCTAACCTGACGCCGCCGCCGAGGGTTTGCAGCCCATATATGTTGGTGCCCTAGCGCAACCATTTGATCGCCAAAAGTTTGGCCTCTGGTCAGCGACACAATCGGGTCTTTAGGCACCGTCAGAGCATTTTGGGTGTTTAGAGTGTTTAAACGTTCGGGTGCAGAACTGGCGTGTGAGGTATTCGCCATATTACTTAGAATATCTCCATATTCTACGCAATGAATGTCGAGGCATCCATTGCGAACGATCGCAAATGCTGACGTGCAGAAAAAATCGTTATCGGCATCAGTTGCAAAAAGATCTTCGCCTTCCTTGAGCTGCCGTGTTGTTGCACTATGAAGCAGCTCTCTCCTTCCCGCGTCAGATAGCAACGAGAAAAGGGATAAATGGGCGACATCCGTTCGGGAGGTATCCTGATATACACCAAAGAGCACTTACACATTTGCCAAAAACGTGCAAAATTAACTTGCTCACCTTCGTCGAAGAAAGAGTCCCTTTTTCATAAACTAAGCCGAACCGCTCTGATACGTGATCTAGGGTATCCTGCTCGAACGTACATATAAATGCCACCCACAATGGCGTAAGTTTTTCAGGGTAAAGCTCATGTGTTTTTCTATTACCTTCGCCAATGTGATAATGGTTGTGGATTCTTGGCTGTGCTGGAATAGTTCAAGCACATTTAGTCTGATATTCTGATAGATTCCAGCTACGATTAGTATTAGTACCTACCACACTTCTTCGGCGAGATTGGGGTTTTGTATGGTGCCGACTTTCACGACTTAAGGTAGTTGTTGAACAAGAGAAAAAGTCATCGATTCCGCATATAGCTACAACACAAGTAACACCAAGTTGATAACGATATCGAGATCAGAATTTATGTGGGAGCAAACGTGAGTTGCTGTTGTACCTCCTTTGCCGTAGGTGACTTGCAGATCTCCAAAATCGATAGTTACCCCCTTAGCATTGGACTTCTTGCTGTTCCAAGACCGAAAATCATCGCCCTTACTGTAACGTTGACTGAAGGCTTTGTTGAAATAGCCGCAGAGCGAGCCTTCAATCTGTTAACCAGCAAATCAAATTGAGAAGGAGTTGGTGTAGTGTTAAGTCAATACCGCGTGGACGTACAATGATATAAGCATGAGATTGATCGTCAACAATTTCCTCCTGTCAGCATTAATAAATAAAAGAATGAGCCAACAGTACCTACACTGTATTTAAAATATTGCTTATTCATGCACCTGGTAGAAAAGCACGTCTCCATCAGGAATGCGCTGCAAATAAGTATTTGGAATAGCATGCAGTATCTGTTAGCTCATTTGCGATGTGGAGTTAAACGGAATACGCTATGAACTAACAGCAATTGCACATTCGGTTGCCAGATCTGGAGTACAATCAAAGGAAGAAAAACAGCCAAAATGAGCTGCAAGGACAAGCTACCCTATCACATGTTTAGGTGCCGGAACACGTACAATGCAAAATCTGTGGTGCAACGGAGGCGAACACAGCAAGGTTCGCAAGGTACTGCTGAATCATGATCACATCAATATCACTACGAAAACGAGGTCTGCCGGACAGTACAGCAACGTTAATACAGCAATATATTGTTCTCAGTTCAAATTCCGTCGTGGTCCTACGGAGTTTCAAGGGCTGTGATCAAGAGAGATCGTCTCAGATTCGTCAATGCCTCGGTATCACCTTGGCCTGTTGACCCTGATACGCGGCGAATGATACCAGGATTTGGTGCCGCCATTGAGGGCGGCTGACTAGAGGTCATAGCTCCACTAATAAAAATGAACCGTTAGTCTCAACCTCCAAGCTGCACACTGACTCAGTCTATTTGGGGCAAAACCCACGTGGGCACAGACACCAGCACAACCACCTTAGGGTATTGCAATCTGATACTACTACCGCTACCGAGGTAGCTATCAAGGGCACCTACTACAATCTCGAGAGCAGCGTCTGGATACACTTTAAGTTTTGGAAGTCAGAGTTTGTAAAGCTTTTGGTTGACCATACATTTAAGCTTGACGCCGACATACAAACACCAATGCAGCAGGCATATCAACCTCATAGTCATACTGATCAAACACGATCTGGTACATGTCGACCTTACTCGATCCAACCACCGTTTTCATCATCAAGAGCGCCTTGACTATTCGTAGCTATGTTGGACATGGCTACGTTGCCATTCACAATTTGACAACAGCCGGCAAATGGCCAAGCGGAATCGCGGCGTGGTGAGACCCTACCTTGACTGGGAGCTGCGCGTGTATGCGTCTGATGCAATGACTGATGAGCACTCAGGTCTTCCACGTGTCGCTGCTGTACAACCTGCTGCTGGGCCATGAGCAGCGCCGGCCGTGGTGGAGCCACATCGAGCCCAAATTGATTCTCGGCGCACTGCCGCTGCAGGACAAGAATCACTTGCAGCAGGTTAGTTGGTTGCTTGACTTCATACTAGACTAGACTATGGAGACCACTTACAGAAGAATGTGAACTTTGATGCAGTTGGTGGAGGGTGAGGGTGTGCGAGCAATTGTAACCATGAACCAACCAGTTGAGCTCCTGCCAAATCTCTTGGCGACACCGGTCTCTCCAGGTTGGTCAAGACCGGAAATGTATTGTTTGCAGTATCCTCACTATTTCACTGATGTTCGATCTCAGAGGAGTGGGAGCATGCCCAAGTTGATCAGTGCTTTGGCTCGACAGGCGACTTCTCTCCGCCGACTTTAGAAACAATACAGAGGTGAGCATGGGAGCTAGCTCTGGACGGGCAACATATCCTAGTCGATGCGGGTTTTGTTAATTGGTTCGGTGTAGGTGTGTGGATTTTGTCCACGATCAGGTGGACGTGCAGCAGAAAATAACGTACGTCCACTGCAAGGCTGGGCGTGGTCGAAGCACTGTCGTGGTAGTAGCGTTTCTCATCCAGTATCGCAGCATGACGTTCCAAGAGGCGTTTGATCTCGTGAAAGCCAAGAGACCGCACGTGAGTCTCCATCCGAAGCAGCTCCGTATTCTACACGAGTTTAGCGAGAAGTACGCATCATCTGCAACGTCACTAACAGTGAGCAAAACCTCATAGAGCTCCAGTCGAGGATTAAGAGATGTTCATTGAATGAAGCTAGCTTCATTTCTGCTGCGTCAAACGCAGACAAGTTTACACTAATCTAAAGGTGTAGATACCTTCATCGTTGGTGGGTTCTTCCCACTCGAAGCCAAAACTCTTGGCGGTATCTAGAACGTAGTCGATCGAGACGTTGCGCTTCGTGTACGCCAGCAGAAACTCCGAAGCCGCCTTGCCCCCTTCCTCGACACTGCGACGGCCCTGTCGCAGCAAGTACTTAGCGGTTTCAAATAGCGACACGACGTGTTCCTGTTCGTAGATGATGTCGGCTCCAAGCACGATGTCGAACTTGTCCTCGATCTGGTCCAGGTCGACTCCCCACAGCAGTTTGCGGCACTGCACTCTGTCCTCCACCTCGTTGAGCTTGCAGTTGGCAACCAGAAGCTCAATCGTGTCGTCGTCGCCGTCCGTGATCACCACCTGCTTGTCTGTGAGGTAGGACGCCAAGATGCCAATGAGGCCGAGGCCGCTGCCCAGCTCAATGATGGACTTGCCGGCGAACCGGCCGCGGTCCTGGTACATGTAGTCACTCAGGAAGTCTCCGGCGCGCCAGAGCGTAAGCCCCGTGGACTGCAACGTCTGGCCGATGTCGCGACGCAGACCATTGAGGCGGATGGTGATCTCGGCGTCGTCTGCGTCCTCGGCCGACTGGCCGAACTTGAACTCGAACGAGTCCTCCTTGGGCTCGATGTCCAGCGCCTTCTGGATGTCCAGCCGCACGTCGGACGAGTCGCCCTCCACGGCGATGCCGCGCTCGATGGCGAACTCCTGCAGGGCCGCGAGCGCCGCCCCCGAGAGCAGCAGCTGCTCGCCGTCACTTTCGCTGTCGCTGTTCATCTTGGCCAGTCAAGCACGGCCCACTCTTGTCACGGGTCAGAGCGTGAGTGAAGGTCGCCGTTGATACATACACTAGCCACTTGGGTTCGTCACCCGTGGCGAACATGTCGCTCGAGGCCCCTGCGGTGCTGAGCCACTTGAGCTCGTGGCTCACATGTGCCGAGCTGTGTGCGTTGCGGACGCTGAGTCGCAATTTGTGTGCGGCAGTGCCGCGACATACGTGGGAACTGACGGCCAGCAACATCCACGACCCCGAGGCGATGAGACGCCTCGCTGAAGTGTTCCCGGACGTCTGGAGTCTGCGAGTGCAGGATGCGATTCTAGAGGAGATGCCGACGATGGAGACACTTGTGCCGTGGCTGGACAAGAGCTGGAAGCTGCGGGAGATCGTGCTGACGAGGGTGACTTGCGTCGCAGGATTCTACGTGCACCTACGGGCCAAGGAGCTCACCAAGCTCTCCATCCGCCAATGCTACCAGGTGCAAAAGCCTGCTATCATAGCGCCGAATCTGGACACGCTGGTGATCCATCATTGCCCAATGACGGAGTTCCACGAGGACACCAGTTTGCCACAGCTGAAGAAATTGGTAGTGTCATCACGGAATCTTATGGCACACCACGCGCGACACTTGATCCACGTCATTCTCCCGCGGTCTCCTTTATTGGAAATCTTAAGCCTCGCTGGCTGCGCGCACCTTGAGCAGGTGATCGTTGCCCCAACCGATCTACCAGCTCTGAAGAAGCTGGATCTCAGCAGCTGTCCGAAGCTCGCGCGAGTGCATGTGTCCTCGAAGCAGCTCGAGTCCCTCGATCTCTCACGCAACGACAACTTGCAGTTCCTGTTGCTGGACCTAGAGCGCGTGGTCGATCTGGACTTGTCGTTTCTCAAGAACCTCACGCACCTGTACATCCGCTCGCCATCTCTTCGACGGCTAAACCTGCGCGGCTGCGACCAGCTGCTGCGCACCACCACGAGCGTCATGTGTCCAAACCTGCAGCTCGTCGTTTTGCAAGGCACTTCTCTACAAGTCGACGACTTCAACCGGAGCGAAGTCAACGCCGAGGTGTTCGCACTACCCGAAGACGCAGATCACTAAGCCCAGAAAAAAAAACCATTATTACCTCATCCACGGTACTCGCCGTTCCCACTTTTCTCGAACCAGTTCAGTCGACAGAAAGAGCCCAATACGTCACAGCATGGGGAACACCACGAGCTGGCTGGCGCAGTCTCTGTGTCCGGAGGAGCAGGCGCTGTGGGTCGCGGCCAAGAGCGGCGACCTGGCCACGCTGCGCGAAGGGCTGGCGCGCCTCACGCCCGAGACGCGCTTCCACGCCGAGTGGAGGGACCCCGTGTACGGCTACTCGCCGCTGGCCAACGCCTGCTCGCAGGGCCATCTGCACTGCGTGCAGGCGCTGCTGGCGTACGGCGTGGACTGCAACGTCAGGGACACGCAGGGCAACACGCCGCTGCACATCGCCACGGCCTGCGGCAAGAGCGAGGTGGTGCGGTTGCTGGTGGAGACCCCGGCGGTGGACTGTTTCGCCAAGACGTCGACCAAGGCGCAGACGGCGCTGGACATTGCACGCCAGGCCTACAGGACGTCGGAAGGACGCGGGCTGAAGTACATTCAGTGTGTAGAGCACATTGAGAAGGTTGGTGCATGTTTTCTCGGGTGAGGAAGATGTGGGTGCTCATCTTTTTGTTGTGTCATGGATATGAAGAAACTCTGTATCTACTCGGGATGGCTGTACGAAAGATCGGATAACTTTCTGTCGCTAGCGTCGGGCCTGTCCGGCTTGGATTCGTGGAAGAAGAGGTGGATTTCCTGCTGTGTGAGTATCGGGCACGAAAAGTTTGCTAACGTGAGTTGGGGCTGTGCTTAGATACGCGATGGTTCTGCGGACTGCGGCGCGAGATGTGGTTGAGATCGACTTGTTCCCGATGAGACCGGGAGAGCGACGCCCGCCAGTTCCTTGGTAGGTTTTGCTACTGTCGTAGCAGTCGGAACGACAACACCTTAACAACGATTGTCGTGAACAGCACCGAGCTTCTTTATCGCACGAGTGACGGGATCCAACAGAGCGATGACGTAACGTGGCTCAATCGAAAGGACTTTCGACTTTCCTTGAAGGTTTCCCGCAAGTTAGGCACCAGTCGAGCCTCGGCCATTCAATCAGCGGATTTTGCTGCCTCAAACCAGGGCGAGCTAGTTGCGTGGAAGACATTCCTGACAAGCCTGAGGGTACGTTTGATTTCACTGAATACCTGCGGTGGTGTAGCATTTTACCTTAGGTGACTCCTGGTTGGTTCTAACATGGCAAAAATGCGCAGGTAAACCCCCCAGTGAATCCGATCACGACCGCATTTGGGGGTCAGTCCTCTCCATCACAGCCCGCACAAGCTGCGCGGCCTGCTCCCGCTTCAGCCGTCGCGCACAATGCAAGTCCTACTCAAGCTGCATTGCTCCAGGAGCAACGCGATTTGGAACGAGCTCTGCGGTTATCACTGGAGGAATCAGGAAGGCAGTCCAGAACCCATTTAGCGCCTTCAGCACCTCCACCATCAGACACAATGCTGGAAACGCTAGGTTACTCTGATACGGTCGTCGGACCCGATGGGGTCGAGATTGTTCAGCTTCTTCGTGACGATGAGTCATCAGCTGCTCATGGTTCATCATCTCCACCCCCGGCTTCGTCGAGCTACCCAGTGAAGAGCACTACCGCGCAAAGCTCGGAAGCTCAAGATACCAATGAGTGCGTCATCTGCTTCGATGGTCCCCAGGAAGCCGTTTGCGTTCCTTGTGGCCACAACGCTGTCTGCATGACCTGCGCTCAGGAGCTCCTGAATACTACGCGGTTGTGCCCCGTGTGCCGACAACAAGTGCGAGAAGTTATCAGGCTGTACCGTGTCTAAGAAGGTTGGAATGCGTTTACGTACAACTCACTTGAAATACATAAGTTAATATTTTCACTTTGCAAGTTATGCACTAGGTTAGATGACCATCGTTTGTGGTGTTGATTTCAGGCGGGTCAGACACGGTAAAGCTTGATGAGTTCGCGGATGTGAGCTCGACACACTGGACACTCCGCAGTAGTCGAGAGGATTTCCTCGGCACATTTCATGCAGACTGCGTTGTGGCCACAGGGCACACATACTGCGGACTGGGGTCCATCGAAGCAAATCACACATTCACCGATGGGCGAGTACGCCGAAGTGCCCTCGTAATTAATAGCCGGAGGTTTTTGCTCGGAAGTTGTTGATGCTGCCGATTCACTACTCTGCTCACTAGTTTCAACCGCAGAAACCTGTTTACCACTCGATTCACACCCTTCCCAGTCTTCCCAGACGGGGGCTGAAACTGGCAGCGGGGGTGAAAGCGTTGCCTCAGTGAC
The DNA here is from genome assembly GCA_033558005.1 of Phytophthora taxon juncus. Lineage (NCBI taxonomy): Eukaryota > Oomycota > Peronosporomycetes > Peronosporales > Peronosporaceae > Phytophthora > Phytophthora taxon juncus. Next base: position 1,428,835 of record JAUCEE010000017.1, read on the forward strand.
ACCAGGTTCGTGACCCGCTTCAGCTGCAGTTTGAAGAGATAGTTGTATAGCTCGGCGAATATCTTCATCTTCATTTGGGCCAATTCCTGGAGACAAGGGTACGGCATGAGGTACTGTAGTCTGTTGGCTAGGATTCCATCCAGCTATACTCCTGTGACTAAACTCGGGTGACCGCAATTGTTCATGAAGACTGGAGATCGGGCGGGAGTGCTCAGCCAAGTGCTGTTGTTGGTGAGCAAAGAAGTTCTTCCACGCTTCAAAACTTGCCTGATCGATTGCAGCAAAGTGCACGGGGTTTTGAAGCGCCGAGCTGGCGCGGTAGTGGCACTTGCTCAATTGGTCACCGCGTACAATGAACGTGAACTCCTTGGGGCTAAACCACCTCGGGTCGCTAGTGGCTTCCATACCCGCTGCAACATTATACAGCAGCACCGTCGTAGGACACACTGGCCGCACTCCGCCGCCTTCCTTCATGCTGAAAAGTGCCAGCTCCAGCACATTCGGGTCCCCACGTTCGAGCACGATGCATAGGCGTCGGGTCCACGAGTTCAGCGACGAAATGCCGGACACCAGCGACAGCACGTTGTCAGTCTTCTCATACAGCCACCCGCTGTATAGACAGAATTTCTGCAGCAAAAGTTGTCAGCTTCTCCACCAACTAAAAGTACCAACCGCAACTCGAACCTGCTCCAGAACTTCGATGCACTTGGCGTACGGCTCCGCGTCGCTCTCTTCCTCCTGGGCGAATCTGCTCCGTGCCAGATCCAGCGGCGTCTTCATGTACAGGTTGATCTCGAACGGCTTGACGGCCGGCAGCTCCAGCAGGAGCGCGACCATCTCGGGCCGCGCGCGCTTGCACGCCAAGTGCAGCGGCGTGTTGAGCTTCAGGTCCTTGGCGTTGCAGTTGGCGCCCGCCTGCGCCAGCAGCCGCGCGCACTCGCAGTGGCCCTTGGCGGCGGCCTCCAGCAGCGCCGTGCGGCCCGTGTACGGCTCCTGCCACTCGAGGTACTGGCGCGTCTCGGGCGTGAGTCGCGCCGTGGCGGAGCGGATGAGCCGCGCGTCGCCGTGGCGCGCTGCCGCCCACAGCACCTGGTCCTCCGGGTAGAAGCACTGTGCCAGCCAGCTCACTGCGTTGCCCATGACGTGCCCGGTCGGAAGCGGATTCCCTTATGCCGCGGCGGTGTGCGCGGCGCAGGAAGGTGCCGGAATGCTGGTTTTATCTGACGGTTTGTATGGAGCCCCCTAGTCGGCAAGAAAATCAGACCCATCCTGTACACGCAGAAGTTGGTAGGGCGCAGATTAGTGGGGAAACGGCGAGACTGAAAGTCTGCTGATTGAATTCCGCGCTTCGTAGGACTCTCTTTGTGGCATGCATGGCTGGCAGGATGATGAAGGCCTCAACTCAGAACAGATTGGCTTGCAGAAGCTCGAGAGCAAATGGAAAAGGGTGGCCACAAGGTTTCTCATCAAACCCTGCTGCTGCTACGCATGAATATGTGGCATCTCAAAGCGTTGTAGCTTGCGGATTGACTGCTAAACAGCATTTTGCTGTGCTTTTTGCGGATTACTCTAGCAAAAGGCAAAGGCAACTTTCCGCACGCTCTTCAATTTCAATTCCGCACTCGCGGGCACAGAGCGGAGCAGGAAGCTTGCCTTAATCCTTTTGCGGGAGGTACGAGCGCGCAGCGAGAAGGCGGTAGTCTGTGGGGATAACGTCGTGCTCCTGCATCAAGCAGGGCTTCATCGATTTCGCCAAGTGTGCAACATGCCAGGAGTACGACCACGCGCAGACATCTGGAAGTACTTTGAGGGAACGAAGGATGCCAGGTGCTTGGATTGCAGCCAAGTCATCGTGATCGCAGAAGTGGAGAAACTAGAGCGACACAAACTCAAAAACTGCGAGTTCAGGACGACCAAGGGCTGCAAAGCGTACAGCCAGCACCGCCAACTTCAGCAAAGACGAGCGAGCATCGCCTCAGAGGTCGAGGTCGTGCTCTCGGTCGCAGCGGGCCTCAACACCCGTCGTCTGGTCACTCAGGAGGAACTCAAAATGCTCGTGGCAGACTTTATTGGTGATTCAGACGTCGGATTCAGAGTCCTGGAAAAGAGGAGCTTTCGGAAGTTACTCATGCAGGGGCTCACGGGCCTAACCATACCATCGCGCTCAGTGATCGAGAGGCTGCTACGTGAGCACACCGACGGAGATTGCGATGATGATGATGGCAAAGCCTGGTCAACGCTACTAAACCGGCCAGTCCTTTTACTGCCAGTGCGGACTCCAGCGCTTTCATTCCTCGTTACATTTGCCATAAGTAAATTAATTGCATTCGTGAAACACCACTTTCGCCGTCGCCCAGACTGGATTAGCCGGATTAAAAGCTGGCATGTCCAGTTTAGCACCGGCAAAACCTTAAGGCAGGGTGTTGCACATAGGCAATAGCATCGGAGCCGGGGACAGGCGCCGTGCTCGGTGGACAGGCAGAGAGCTCGATGCTGGGCCACCAGGAGCCCGACGCGGAGACGAGCAGAACCCAGCAATTCGCTCAGCAAACGGCGAAGAAACCAAGCCAGTTTCACACAGCTGACCACTTTCATCTGTTCGAACTTGCGGCAAAAAGGAAGCGGCCGGCGCGTTAGTTGCACGGGTCTGCGCCTTGCAGTTAGCAAACGCTCGCAGAGCTCACGGACGACTCGGACCGCTGAGACGATGCGCTTCTTCTGCAGCAGCAGCACTAAGCGGCAGTCACAGGGCCTCCAGGCAAAGCTGCCGCCGCCACCGGCCGGACTACAGACCCCCAGTGTCCCCAAGGAGTCCACGATCGTGTACACGGGCGGCGCTCTATGTGTGACCTTGCAGCGCGCGAAGTCGAAGTTTCTGGAGGAAGAAGGGCCGACGCGACTTGTCTGGTCGAAGGACCAACGGCTAGGCCTCACTTTCATCGAGATGCCTCAGGGCGGTGTGGCTGTGAAGGACGTGCCGGGGATGCGCGGCGATGTGTCTCCAGGTCAGCAGCTCATCGGCGTCGACAAGGTGTCCGTGATGGGGAAGAGTTTACAGGAAGTGGTGGGGCTTCTGCAAAATGCACGATCCCCCTGCGTGCTCGACTTCACACCACCACCGTCACCGATCGTCGTATCAGAGGTTCTAGGCCCGGCAAGGCTGCTTGGCGTTCGGCAAGGCATGGTGCTGAGGTCCGTGAACGGCTCAAGTATGATCGGAGCCAAGCTTGCAGACGTTGGGTCCGCACTTCGTGGTGCGAGTGAAGTGTCCCCGGTTCGACTCACATTCACAGCCTATGACGCTGTCATCCACCCGCATACCGCTTCTGTCAGTCACACGGGAGCACCACGAAAAGCTCACGCAACACTTCGAAATACCCTGTGCATTGGCGCTGTCGTCGCAGCCATTTCTCTATGAGTACAAGCTCACTAGTACGTGGATGATGAAGCATTGTTCAAGTGTTTCTCCAGGACAGAAAAGAGTGACCGACGACGTTGGGCATCGTCACGCTGTTAGTTCCGTATTAGTACGTTAGTCGAACCTCACCTTTAGGAAGGTATGAATCCCAATTTCACAACACTGTCATGCAACTGGTTCGCGGTGACCTAATGACACTGCGCGTAGATTGTCTTCGCGGCTCGTATTCGTAGATAACAAGGTAATTCACAAAGAGAATGACGAAGCTCGGCTGTCACAAAGCTGGTATAAGTCGCCGCCGACGCTTCTTGATTTATTCTCATCCGTTTTTCTTCAAGCTGAAGTCACATTGTCCCACGAGTTGGGTTCGTACAGGCCGATCATTACTCCGTCTGGAGATCGCAGCGCCGCCACCTAGCGGCCAGCACAGCAACAACAACCGTTCCGTCGTCAGCACCACGCCGCTCGCCTTCGCAAAACGCACCGAGTTCCCACCTTCCCATGTGCCGGGTACTTGATGGGGCCGTCCATGATGGCGCCCATCATCAGGAGCCGTGGGACGGCGTCACTCAAGTCCGGGATGTCGAAGTTCAGGAACGGCGAGTAGCCGCTGCTGCACGCCGCCTCACTGCACCAAAGCGTCAGTCCCGTCCTGTGCAGTCTCGCGCGCCGCAGCCCACGCACCTCTGCGCCAACTTGACGCACAGTGGCACGCCCGCCTGCGTGTCAAACTCGGCGAAGGTGTCGGACGAGCGCAGCAGCTTGAGTCCCAGCCCCTCCTGGTAGAACTGCTTGGAGCGCGCCAGGTCGCGGCTCAGCACCATGAGCTGCCTCAAGCGGCTCATGGTCAATTGGTGTGTCGAGATTTTCCGCCAATCGGCGCGCGCTGTCTGCTGATTGGCGGGTAAAAATAGCTTCAAGGACCACCAAGAAAAGCATCCAAGACATCAATTGGCCATGCTGGCGACGGGGCTCAAGGTGGCGGCGCTGGCGGCGGCGGTGGCGGCGTACGTGCGCCCGCAGCTGATGCTGCAGCCGCTGATCGGCGCGGAGCTGGACGGCGCGGACGCCGACGCGTCGGTGCGCGTGTTGCGCGGGCTGCTGACGCTGCTGAGCTACGCGCTGGCGAGCACGCGGCCGTCCTGGTTCTGGGCGCTGGTGGCGCTGGCGGCGCTGCAGCTGACGCTGTGGGGGCTGCAGCTGGCCGAAGACTCGCTGCTGGGGCTGAGCGTGGAGGCGGAGAAGAAGCTGTTCCTGGTGGGTGCCGTGCTGTGCTTCGCGGCCATCGTGAGCATCATCCTGTTCGGCGGGAAGGGCGACGCCAAGGCGCGATTCCGGTGCGTTAGGTAGGAGGAGATGGAGACAGCGGTGACACTGATGTGGGTGTTGGTGCTACTGCAGGAAGAGACTGGTGGCCTTCTACACCAAGCACAACCCGGAGAAGCTGCCGCAAGTGGACGAGCTCGTGCGCAAGTACGAGTTCAACGAGGAGCTGCTGTTCCAGAGGCTGCACCGCAAATACAATGCGCTGGCCGCTGGAGCGGACAGCCGCTCGGTGATGAAGAACATCGATGAAAGTGAATTCCTGTACGAGGAGGAGGAAGAGGAGAGGCTGGAGTTTGAGGAGACGGCGCCTCTGCTGCAGGAGAAGTCGACGAAGGCGCAGCCGCAAGACGAGACAGACTCGGACGAGTTCGAGGAACCGGAGAGCTCGTTCAGTCCTGAGAAGAGTGCAGGTAGCAGTGAAAGCGCTGAAAGCTTCGAGGTGGTGGAGAAGACGGTGGCTGCCCCGGTGCCAGCTATTCGCCCGTTAGAAATTGAAGACTACGACCTGCTGGACGGCACGCCTCCCGTATCGCCTCGCACGGCGGAGAGACTGGCACATACGCACCGCCAGTCGTCTACGCTCATCAATGATGCGATCAAGCTCGCGCGCCGAGAGCAACAGCAGCGCATCGAACGGCGCATTGCCAACATCGCCTCGAAATGTGGTGACGGCTATGCGGGTCACTGAATTACGTACTGACAACGTTACCCAGGTGAAAGCAAAGTACTGCAGAGTAGCAGCGTGCATTTTTGGTAAGATGGTAACTCAACACGAAACAACGAAGGAGAATAAGTATGACGCGAGCGTTTTATCATTCGGTAAGTAGTAGTTGTGTCTGTGTTGTTCCTGCCTAGTTGTCCTTGACCATCGAGTTCATCGAAGGGCGCACCTCGTTGAGCGACGGACGCGTGCCCACGTAGCTGTCATCTCCAGCACTGTTAATGCTGGGCAGGTGGTACTGGAGCAGCTCCGCCCAGCCGTTGCGGCTGGCAGCGTGCTGCTGGCCGTAGGCGAAGTACGAAAGCACGCCCACCAGCACCCAGGCGACACCAAGGATCAACCCCAGGTTGCTGATCTGAGCAACCAGGTAGAAATTCGCCAGAATGCAGATCATCGGGATGTACGGCACAAGCGGCGCCGAGAAGTAAAGCGGGTCGTTGCCGACCTGCGGGCACTTAATGGCAAGCACGATCGTCATGACAACGGTCGCCACGAGGCAGATGATAGCAATCACCAGGCAAGCCGAGGAGTCGTGGGTCACGTAGCCCTGCTGGTAGAAGAAGGCCGTCAGGAGCGCCAAAACCACCGAAGCGCCAATGTACTTAGGTGCAGTGCGCGGGGACTGCTCCGACATGCGGATCATCATGAGAGACGAGTTGGAGATGACGAACGAGATCAGGATACCGAAGTTCACGATATCCCACAGCGTGACGAACGGCACGATGAACGCCACCAACGTGAAGAAGATGCCCGTAATAAGCGTGTTCACGAACAGGTTTCCCTTGGCGTCCACCTTGGCAAAGATCTCGGGCATGAGACCATCGCAAGCAAGAGCGTAGTTCAGACGTGGCTGGGCCAAGAAGGCAATAAGCACCACCACGGGCATGGTGATGGTCTCACCAGCGCGGACGATCTGGGAAGCCCAGTTCCAGCCAACACCAGCAAAGCCGTCCGGGAAGCTCGTGGCCTTCGAGTACGGCACCATGCCAGACAGCACGAGCGAGCTCAGCACACTCAGGACTGCTGTGCCCATAACGACGCTCAGCACAGCAACAGGCATGACCTTCTTGGGGTTCTTGGCTTCAGCAGCGAGACAGCAGACCTCGTCGAATCCGATGTAGCCGAAGAAGGCCTGGGTGGCACCCGTGATGATACCCTGCGTGCCGTAGGCCATGGTGCCCGAGCTGTTCGGAGCGCGCTCAGGGACGAACGGGCTGAAGTTGGATGAGTCGATGGCGCAGAAGCCAGCAATGATAATGAAGACGACGACGAACATCTTGAGGATCGTGAAGCCGTTGATAAACACCTTGCCGAATCGGATACCGGCGAGCAGCACAACGACACACAGCGCCTGGATGAGACCGGACAGCACGTTGGCGTACTCCATGTTGAGCCAGCCGACGTTGGCGTCCGGGTTCTCGTACAACGCCCAGTCCTCGACCTTCTGCGCCCAGCTTCGCGCCACACCGGCACCGGACACGGCGTACTCGAGCGTAAGCAGCCAGCCAGCGACCACGGCAGGCATCTCGCCGATGGCGTGGTAGGCGTACGCGTAGGTACTGCCCGACGAGGGCACTCGCGTGGTGAGCTCCATGTACGCGAGAGCGTTCATGCAGCAGACGACGCCACCGATGAGCCAGCTGACCAGCGCCGAGGGTCCGGCCGTGTCGGACACGATCGAGGCCGCGGTGGAGAAGATACCGCTACCGACCGTGCCACCGATGCCGATACAGATGAGATCGAAGAGCGACAGCGAGCGCGGGAGGTCCTGCGAGTTCTCCTCGGCCTGGATGACTTGCATGGGCTTGCGGCGCATCATGCGCTCCAGCAGCGGCGCCGTCGAGGTGGTACCGGTCTTCTCCATGATGCTTGGGTGCCGAGCTGAGCAAGTTCACCGAGGCGACAGCTAGCAAAACGTGGAATGGCTAGCTGCTCCGCGAGGCGCTCGACTCGAGGAAGCGACTCGCGTGAGGGGGTCGTGGAGGGAGCGCCGGCGCCAGCGCAACGGCGCGCAGAGAGGGAGCGGAGACCATGGACCAGCCATCGCTGAAGGGCTCATATACTCGGCGCAAGGCTGGCTGGATGGCAGGCGCGTGCAGATGCAGCAAGGTGGTCACGGCCGTTGCACACCCTAGCCGAGACGTGTCCCAGCCGATTCCCGAGCATTCGTTTGCAGCGCTCGACCTCTAATCCCCTTGTTTAGAGGCCCACGGCACCGCGTCTCGACTGTAAAAGCGGCAAACGAGTGGCTAGAGACAGTCGATGCAAGACCAAGACGGACTAGCCGCCGATCTTCGCATACTGAGAGCAAGAGCTTTGCCGGCCGGGCGACAGGGGGACCGTGCCCTGCTATCAGGCAGAGCTGTCCGTGCCAGGCGCCGAACACGCGCTCGTCTTGCTTAACCAGCGGCACGAGCTTGAAGTGATGTGCGATGGCTGCACTTCGGAGCTGCATTTCGGACGACTCACCTCCGCCCGCCGCGTCACATTCGGGATGCTCCGCGAGGGAGTTCGTCTACCATTTTAGTAGCTGAGACCACAGCATCTCGATGAGCGCCTGGAGCTCCTCGTCGAGCGTGACGCGCTCCCATCTCCTTTGGGCGGTCCGGCTCGATGCAAACGAAGAGAGACGGATCACTCTGACGAGATGGGCGTGAATTACACGCCCACTTTGTCACAACCGAGATTTTGCGTGTTGCCGGTAGATCTTCGTGCAGCCAGCGTTATGCTTTAACCATGCAAGGGCATCGAGCAAGCTGCGGAGAAGTCGCGGCAAGCAAGATCACCAAAACCAAACTTGTATTGGAAACGGGGGCCGCCACGTTCGGCTCGACTATCATAAACGGCACGTCACGAGCTGATTGTCAACACTTCATATAAGAAATTCCAAATTGTACTGCTACGTTGTAGTAGCTCCTTTGACCTAGCGAAGCCTCGCGGTGTAATTAAAACTACTGCAGCATGTCATCAAACTGCTACACGCTGGCAACACAAATGGACCTCGACGCCGGATCCAAAAGTTCTACCTATACTGTCGGCAGACCGCAGCAAATGAAGACCCTCACCCGCCCTACGAGCAGTCAAATAAGGCATCACTGCATTGATTCGTTTTGCTGGATACTTCACTCTCGCGCACGCGTGAGGCAGTACCGCTGCCTCCCGCAAGTCGTTGCATTAAGGACCCGACCAACTTCGAGGACACGTGATGCGTGGCATGAACGTTGAAGCCTCCCCATGGCTTGCACGAGTCGTACGGTCGTCAATCAGATCCCGTCGTGCTGCGGTAAGCTACCGCGCAGCTCCTGTTTCATGTAGTCTCGGTGAAAGTGAAGCGCCTCGAGTCGAAGCCTCAAGTTCCTCTCTTCCTCCTCCATCTCTGCAATCAGATCGAGAGCTTTGTGCTGTCGTTGCTTTTCCGCTACAAGCCGCTGAAATTGTTGCTTAGCTGCTGCCTCACGTAGCTGCCGCTGGCGAGAGCAGACAACCCTCACGCGCACAGTCAGTCCTATCCGAATCCAACATGATTTTCGCTTCACACGAACCTGCTTTTCGATCCGTTGCTCTATCGCCTGCTGTTCCTCAGCTCGTATGCGTTCTTTCCGACACCGTCGTCTGTAGTCTTGCTCCGCCTCCTTTGCCTTTTGTTCGGCCAATGCTAGCTTTAACGCAAATAGCAGCGACCAGAAGTTAAAACGAAAATGACAATGCTGGCATATAGGTTTATGAGCAAACCTTTCGTCGCTCTTTCTGCTGGCGAGCCACTTCCAGCTTGTGCACTTCGAGTGCCCGCCTCTGCTTCTGTCGACAAGGCAGTTTAGGATGAAAGTTTAGCACCGGCACCAATCTCATCAGTGGACGTTGGACCTCCAGTGGGAAAGGTGTACTTACTGTGAGAAACTTCAATTGCTCGCGGCTGCGTGGCACCCTCAACCTTCGCTTCCGCTGTGAAGTCGATTCCCGAATCTGTTTGGTATCTGGGGTGGCAGTTCGATCAAGTGTCATTGCGGTATGAGCCTGATCATTCGATTGCCGTGAGGCTAGTGACGTCGCCTTCGACTTCAGGTCCGCTGAACCAAGATCCAAAGGTTGTTGTGTCTTGGTGAGGGTCGATTCGAGATGCAGTCGCATAGTTTGCATTTCACATAGCGCTCTTTCTTCTTGGGCTCGAAAGTGTGCAATTCTGCGCGCCAATTGCTGTGCTGCATTCTCCGCGTCCTTCCGAGCTACCACAACCTGGTATATATTCTCTGTATCTAGCCCTGCAGGGGTTTCTGGTTCCAGTTCTTGGTCTTGCCACAAAAGAGTATCCAGGTTGCTAGCCCCCCGAGCTATTGCACATATAGGCAAAGAACCTGATGCAACTGCAACGCACCGTCTTGATCCAACAGCACTTGAAGGTCGTCTCGATGAATTATGGGGAGGGCGAACAGGTTGTGGTGGTGCCGTTCCAGCTAATGAGATTGAAGGTGCTAATGAGGTAGGTCGCTTCTTTTCAATTCCACGTGATGCCGGTGCAAATGAGCTGGAAGCGTGAGTGTGACTACGGATACATCCAGCCGACTTCGGTCTCACGAACACAACTCGCGGTGGTTTAAGGCTTTGGCTCATGATTGTTGAGTCGATCGCTGCCGTTCTCGGGCAAGGTCTACAACCTGATCAAGGCGATCAGCTAATTTTAAGCTGAATCATAAAACGAAAACGTGAGTTCGCAACGCAAAGCACGACCTTCCGGCCAAAACAAATGTCGACGCGCAGCGGCACTCATCAGGCTCCACAGCCATCAAAGCCATCAGCGAGCAAGGGTGCTGAGTTACCGCGTTCGATCCGACCGTCCCCTTTGATACCTTCGTCGGCCACTTCACACCGCCATATCAAAACAACTTCCACCCCGAAGTCAATTCTAAGTGAGGACGACAACAACAGCACTCCCAACAGGTATCTTGCTAGTTAGGTGGTGCTCGGAACGACCTCGTCACCGACTCATCTTTAAATTGATGATACGTTGCAGCCCACACTCCTCTGCTCGGGAAAGTGAACCAGCCACTGACGAGGAAACGCATTTAGAGAGCAATGATCACGGAACTGATTTCCAACTTGATACCGCACAACGCCAAGCTGTGGCGATGCTGCACAAAATTACTAAAAAGAGCGAAAGGAATCACCAAAAGTTCGTTGAAAGGAGCTTGCAGTTTGTGCCTGCCTGCAAGTACTAATTCCTGACTTCATTGGCATATCAGATACGACTCCCTTCGCGACAACATTTCAGGAAAAGATAAACGCATCGACGAGCTTCATGCATCGTAGGTCTATCTCATTTAGTGCCTAGAATTTTGTATCCTCCTTTTAACCAGGATTGATAACATTATCCTTCAGGCTTGAAGACTTAGCTTGCCAAACGGCAGGGTTAGAAGCATTTTGCAACAGCGATGTAGATGCTGATACACTGGAAAGGCTGTTCATGTCCATCCCCCTCCAACAGCGCCAACTATACCTCGATGAATAGTGATCTTAGTGCGAGCCAGCGTTTAGATTATTACACATCTACAACAGCATCTTCTCTGTCATGAGGGAGGCGGGATGGTAATTTATCCTTGAAAATCTGGTCTAGTGTCAGATCTGGCGTGAAAGTGTCCAAAACTCTTGAAGGTTGGAACAGATTGCTCGTGTCGGTCTCTTTTTCCCAGTGTGTTTTCCATTCAGTTGCTATCATCGCCCATTGTTTCTTACTCCAAATTCTGTCGGATGAGAGCTCATTCCTGTCAGTTTCTTCCACTTTGACCCTTCCAAAGCTTTGAAAGAACGGTGACGTTGCCTCATCAACTTCTGACAATGACTCGGAATGCAAATGCAAATCGTTGTTGGTCATGTTTGTCGTAATGTTCTTCGGCCGGTTGCTTTGCACGAACCCAAGCAGATCTTTAGATGGCCGCATTGCCGTTTTGGCGAACAACTTCATTTTCAGTAGTGGCACCAGCGTTTGCTGCGGACACGTTGTCGAAGCTGCAGACGGAATAAAGCACTTTCCAGGAAGCACGTCGCCCAAAGGCGGTGTGCTAGTCACAAAGCTAAACAAACGAGACCCAAACATGTGCATCAGTGGGTGCGAGTCCGAGACTAGCATATAGAAAAACTTCGGGTTTTCGAAGTCACACATTGACTCTGAATCAAACGGATACTTGCGCTCCTTGAAGGCTAAAATGTCTTCCATAAATTGTGCAGCTGCTTCATCACTCAAAGCCAGCAAGCGCGACGGGTTCCGTGTTGATGATGCTGCGCAAAACCAGCCCCGAAAGTATTGTTTTGCGTACTTTCCAATTGAGAGCCACTGGAGAGATGGTTGGTGGCGAGCGAGAAATGGATGTTGCAGATTGTAGTTGAATGTGTATCCCAGAACCATCAGCGGTTGGTCATACAACTTCCACATGTTGTTAACTTTTTGCAGCAGAAAGCGTACTTGCTCGACAGATCTTCCTCCGCCAGCGGTGTCCTCCCAGTCAGTTAAGATGCTTCCGTATTGCTGTCGCATCCTCCCAAACTGGTAAAAAATGTCAGACAGCGAAAATGATGCCGCAAAAGTACTGTTCATCATCTTGTGTGTCTCTTTTAGCGGTGACATCAGCTCGCTTAGAGCGACCACATTCTCCCAAAACTCAGGATTTTGGATAGTCCGAATTACAGTATTGGAAAGCCCGCACTCCGCCAGTTCATCTACCGTGTTTCCTGCGCTGTCTTTTCGGGGATTGGCATCTCTTGGTCTGTTCGAGGCCTGGCCTTCCGAATGTCTAGAGTCTGACGAGGCCTGAACAACCTTAGACGATATTATCTTAATCATATCTTCGTATTGTCGAACAGAATCAACAGCCTCAATGAAGGAATACCAGTCACGTCTTGTGGGTGCATGCAGTACTGCATCTGGGTCACCACATTCGCGTCGCAATACCTTCAACACGCGATGATTTAATAAACTTTGTACAAGCTCGATAACTTCGCCGATTGTTTCCATCGACTTGTCTGACTCTGTTAAGACGACCCCGAGTAGCATCTGCAGTAAATGTTCAAAACACGGCACCACTGGGATAGCCAAACTTGTCCACTCGCTTGAGCTAACAGCAAGACGCGAAGCTGTATAAGTCAAAGCAGTGTCGGCAACGATGTTGATCACATGGATGCCTTTTCTTCTCAAATCAGTCAAGTTGCCCTTAATTTTTTCGGCTAGGGTGTCCGATGCAGTTTCCTCGATTCCAATGTCAATGAGCTCCCACATGGTTGCTTCACCGAGTGCATTGACGAGAGAGAGCAGAACGAATCTCGACCTTGGATATTTAGCCACCCACCAATTTACTGCCAGCGTAACTCCAACTTGCTCTTCTTTCATCTTCATGATCTGCTTTTCGTGAGAAGCCGTTCCTATGGATGAAAGCAACTCAGCCGTCGGCGGCTCCACCTTCGAGTGCAGCGCACCGAACATCGTAGTAGACTGCTCTGTCCACACCCAATCCCAAGGAAGGCCTGCTGATAATGTTGACGATACAACCAGCTTATTCAAATCGTTCGTACTGACCCCATTGCGTGCAGCTTGGTGCACGTGATGGTCCGGAGCAGGACGATGGGATTGAGGTGTACTTGTACGAGGCTTCCCATTCTTCTTGATCATATCTCGAACTCGAGGTTTGGCTGATAAATTTGGTTTTTTTGGTGGAGTGGCACTTTCCCCATAGTTCAGCGGCTTAGATGACATAGTTGTCGCGAGTCCTCCACTCATCTCAGAAGTGAGCAATGGTAGCTGGAGCGGCATGAAATCCTCCACTCCCGACGTGTCCTGTGTTCCAGTCGCCTTAGCGGTAAGCGTTCCAGCGGCGCGCATAGCCGCATTTCTCAATGGCAAAGCAGTTCCGTCTCCTTGAGCATCACTACGCCGCGTCTTCTTCCTCGGGGCCGGGGAGCTATCCTGCAGATACATATCGACGCTGCGATTCTGCGACTGGTGTCTCTTGTTGAAACTAGCAGCATCCTTCTGCGCACAGAGCAGTTTGAGCTGCGTGACCACCTCAGCGGGGCAGTAGATGCACTTCTGCAGGTGTCGTATCATGTTGCCTGAGACTCCGCGCACCGCCACGGGCTCCACGCCGTTTTCGGTGCAGAACCGGCAGAACGCGTTATGGTGGAAGCGGTTGCGCTTCTCGCCGCGCACAAAATACTGCCAGGCGGGGTGGCTGGGCCGGCCCATCTTCTTCTCCTCGCCGTCCGAGCTCTTGAGCAGCTCCTGGTCGAACATGGCGTGAGCCGGCGCCACGTCCGCGCCGGCCGCCGCGCCGTCGCCCATGGCGATCAGCGGCGCGCCGCCCGTGTAGCTCGACAGGTCGAAGAGCGCGGCGCCCGTGCTCACGTCCACCTGCTCCTTGGCGTCCGCCTCCATCCACGAGCGGCTCGGCATGTCTGCTGCGTCACATGCGCGTCAGCGGCGGCGCGTCACACGCTGAGCCACTTCAACTACGCACCTGTGGCGTAAATACCCTCGCGCCGGCCGATGTGCTTTTGCTTCGTAAAAACTCGTGGAGCCAAGTGACGTACCGTTATCGCGGTACAGTGGTGTGTGTACCATCATCCAGGTACATGCTGGCGATCGCCGAGGCGTACCATCATCGCGGTACATTCTACAGTTGCCAATCCCGATGGCAGGAGAGAGGGACGCGGTGCAGGTGTCGGCGCCCGGGAAGCTGCTGCTGCTGGGCGAGCACGCGGTAGTCTACGGCTGCCCCGTGGTGGCGGCGGCGCTGTCGGACCTGCGCATCCAGGCGGAGATCGTGCGTGTGCGTGGGCGGCTGCGTGTGCGGCGGTGACTCACGCGTTGTGGCTGTGCAGACGCGCGTTGCAGCGCCCGCGGGCGGAGAGGCCGCCATCGAGTTCTCGTGCAGAGACATTAAGTCCACGCGCGACAAGCAGCCGCTGCGACGCGCGTACGCGGTCTCGGAGCTGCAGAAGGTGGTCGAGGGCCTCGAGGATGAGGTGCACTACGTGCCGACCCCGGCTCAAGCCGTGATGAACCGCATCGAGGACGTGCTGGACGGCGAGACGCCCGAGGACGCGAAGGCGATGCGAGCCCCGCTCTTCTTATGTTGTGCGCTGCTTCGGTCGTCTGGCTACTTCAGCGGGTAGGATTGGTAAAGGAGGTGCTCAGCCTTCAATGATAAGTAACTTTTGCTGTTTGTGCGCGCAGGACCAAGGGTGGACTGCACGTGGAGGTGGCAACACGCAATCTGCCTATTGGTGCAGGGCTGGGATCGTCAGGAGCAATGTCGGTGGCGCTTTCTGGAGCCTTCGCAGAGCTGTCGGGAAGCCCTCGCAAGCATGAGCTGGATTTCATTAATTCGTACGCCTTTAGTGCGGAAGTGATCCTCCACGGCTCGCCTTCTGGTGCAGACAACACTGTGTCGTGCTTTGGTGGGACATTGATCTTCGAGAAGCACCCTGTGCCCTCGTTCCGTCGTATCCAGTGCCAACTCAACAAGTTTCGCTTTCTCCTGGTCAACACGGGTGTACCGCGTTCGACGCGAGAGCAGGTGGGCAACGTCCGAAAGCGCTACGAAGCTGATCCTGAAAAGGTCCAGAAACAATTTGACACCATCCAGCAGCTCGTGGAGAAATTCGTCGAGCTCAGTGAGCGAAAGGTGCTATCGGAGGAGGTGCTCGGCCAAGAAATCGAGCACAACCAGCGGATTTTGAACGGTCTGGGCGTGGGTCACGCACAGATTGATGAAGTAGCGCGTATCTGCAAGCAGTTTAACGGAGCTACCAAGCTGACTGGTGCAGGTGGTGGTGGCTGCACGATCACCCTTTTGCCTCGCAGCCTGAGCAACGAAGACTTGGCTAAGCTTATCACCCAGTTGGAAGCGAAGGGGTTCGAGTGTTTTGCCAGCTCAATTGGGGGCCCAGGCTTGATTCGTGCCCCGGGCATTTAGATAAAGTGGTGTATGCGCTCATTCGCACAAAATAAATACAAAATCCTAGCGTGAAGTATTAGATCAAGGTTTACTACGTATTATCGCTCTCTACAGCACAAGCGTGCATGTCCAATGTCCTCTACGCGGTCTGAGCTGCTGGTGCTGTCGCTGGCACCTCAGCTGCCACCGGAACAGCCTTTACTGACGGTTCGGCCGATGCCGGCGAGCTCTTAGATGAAGCTGAGGAGTCACGCGTACTTGCAGCACTGGAGGCGCGGCGCTTCTTTTCCAGCTTGTTAGCTGCCTTCACCTCGCGCACACCGCTCGCCACGTTCGTCGCAGCGCCAGCAAAGCCTCCGACCACATAGCCGCCAGCGGCAACGCCACTAGCAAGCAGCACACCACCTCCCGTCACAATAGCCTGCACAAAACAGCAAAAGGCAGTCAGTGATACATCCCTGCAAAATCAAACTATAACAAGCACAAACATACCGCAACAGGGGCCGCCACTGCACCGATCGTCGCCTTCTTCAGACCTCCCTTGAACGTGGGTGTGGGCTTCTGGTTAGCAACCTCAATTGCCACCTTCTGCTCGCCGTTCGGGCCTGTCTCCGCAGATCCGTCCACCACCGTGGCGACGGGAACCTCTGTTTCGCTGTCGCTGGCCTGCTTGCTGTCCTTGCGCTTGCGAGCCGCGTGGACGCCCGCTTCACCCATCTCTTTGATCCCCGAGGCCACGTTGACGACCATGGCGCCAGCGCCCGCGACGATAGCGGCAGATCCCATGATCAAGCCGCCCACGATGGACTTGCCGCCGTACAGCAGACCCTTCGCGGGCGCGTACACGGCGCCGCCAGCAGCGCGCTTAAGGCCTTTAGAGCGGTCGGGCGCGTCCGGGTCCATGGCCTCGCCGAAGCGGAAGAACTCCTCGAAGATCTCCATGGCGCGCTCCTTGGTCATGGGCTGCGCGCCGTCCTCCAGGCCCTCCTTGCCATAGATGTCATCTGTGCAGCAGCAGCAAGACACCAGTCAGCACCACCACATCGCCAGGAAGAGCCGACGCCGCGTACAGATCTTGCGCGTGTCCTCGTTAGACAGCACGTTGTAGGCCTCGCCCACGATCTTGAAGTTGGCCTCGGCCGTGAGCTTGTCGGCCGGGTTCTTGTCTGGGTGGTACTTGATGGCCAGCTTGCGGTAGCTGCGCAACAACACAGGCGTCAGGGGGGGCGGAGGCCGCGGCCGCGCGCGCGCACGTACGCCGTCTTGATCTCCTGCGCCGTGGCGGAGCGCGCCACGCCCAGGTTCTCGTAGTAGTCGTCGGAGGCGAGGTCGCTCATGGTCGCGTGCGTGGCGTCCGGGGACGGAGGAAGTGGTGCCGGTGACTCCAGCGGAAGAGAAGCAGGCGCGCGATTGGTGGAAAGTCGCCTCGGCCCAATCACTGATTTCTCCGCGCAAAAGCGAGGCGACACGGATACTTTGGCGTACGGTATTACTCCTGATCACGGGGCAGTGCCGGATGGGGCGATTACTCCGGTAAACACACACTCTCAACGCGCTGCAGGGCGTGTCGCTTGCGGTGTATGACAAGGAGCCAATTGGACATGTTGCATGACGAAGCGGCCATATGCGGCCTCGGCCACTGGAACCGCCGGCGGTTGCAACCGTAAACGGTCGGTGCCTTCGGTGCGCGGGGCAAAAATGGCCGCTCGGTCCTCTTGGAAATGTGCGGGAGGCGCGTCGTCGCTGCCTTGCTGTGCGTTGCCCTCGTTGCTGTCGTCGTGGGGGCGGAGGAGGGCGCGTGCGAGTGTCTGCAGGACCCGCCGCGCAAGGCAAGTTCGGGCGGAAGCTGGTCTGGTTTCTCTGCATTCTAACGGTGGTGCGCTGTGCCGTTGAACATACAGAACATGCAGCCCTTGGTGTTCTGCAACTGGTACAACGCCCAGAGCTGCTGCTTGCCGGTGCACGACGCAGACATCAACGGCAAGTTTCTGGCGCTGATCGAGGCCGGCCCGGCGTGCGAGAAGTTCCAGAACGCTGCCAAGCGCTTCCTGTCCTTCGCTTTCTGCTACGCCTGCGACCCTGAAGAGCCGATGCACTTCTCGACTCCGCTGGACACGCACTTCTTCGATGCGAGCACCAAGACTGTGAAAATATGCGCCAGCGTGGCAACCAACATGGCGCCGAAGCTCTTCTCAGACTGCGGATTGTTGCTGCCGGACAGCCGCGAGACGATCTGCTCGCCTAACTCGCCGGTGGTTCCGCATAAAGTGTGGGCTGGCTGCCAGGACGGACAGCATATTTGCCAGGACAACGCAACATCGACGTGGTACTGCTCCGACTCGACATGTGGCGATGCGCACACACCCACAGGCTTCAACGATGTACCTTGCAATGCTTCTCGGCATACTTGTGACGGCGTACTCATGTTCCTCAACGACAACCGGGCTGCCAAGCCACCCAACTACGAAGATTATCCCGTTGAAATTATAGATGAGCAGCGTTGCAGAGAAGAGTATGGCGAAGAGGAGGCCGCTTTCAGGTGT
Source organism: Phytophthora taxon juncus (assembly GCA_033558005.1). Lineage (NCBI taxonomy): Eukaryota > Oomycota > Peronosporomycetes > Peronosporales > Peronosporaceae > Phytophthora > Phytophthora taxon juncus. The sequence continues at coordinate 1,446,784 of JAUCEE010000017.1, forward strand.
AAATGCCTGCACGACCCCTCTGCATCCACCCGACCAACGCCGACGTTGGTAGTCGTTCTAGCGCTCAGCATCTTTTTAGCGCTACAAAATACAGCTGACACAAGATAACACAGGGAAGTTTATAGAAAAAGAAGATGCTGCTACCTGTTCACAAATGTTATGTTATGCCCGCATGTGGCCACCATTTGCACGATCCTTCTCACTTTCGGTTCGCACTTCCATTGTTTCAAAATCCTCTTTGTCGTCCTCCTCCTTCTTATAACCGACAGCCTTGTTGCCAAATCGAGTGAAGTACGTGCCCTCTACCAAAGCCACGAACTCTGGCCAAAGCCTGAGGTGGCTCAACATGATCTTGGCTGCAGCAGTTAGCGGTACAGACAGCATCATGCCCACGACTCCCCACAGCAGCCCCCATGCCGACAGCGACAGGATCACAATGACCGGATCGATCTCGAGCTTGCGACCGAAGACCTTGGGTTCCACAAAGTTACCCACAAACATGTGAAAGCACATCGGAAGCACCATAGCAAGGAACTTCTCCATAGGATTCATCAGGTCAGACGGCGTGATCGCGATGATACAGATTGGCGCAACGGACGCAATCATAGCTCCAACGTTAGGAATCCAATTCAGGATAAACGTCAGCATGCCCCAGACGATTGCCAGTCCGACATTCAGCGAGACATACACAATCGTAACCAGCAGCGCCACGAAAAGTGAAAGAAAGCACTTCAACGTCACAAACCGCTGGATGTCGTGGTCGATCTTGGACCAAACGCCGCCTGCATCACTGGCGCGTGTGCGTGTGCAAAGGAAATACGTGAGGTAAATAAGTGTCACGAACATAACGGAAAGCAAGTCCATGGTCTCCGTGACCACAACACGTGCTAGCTTGTCGACATTGTCATGCAGCGTCGTCGTAATATTCATCGGTAGTCCGATTTGGTCAAGAATATGCTCCACATTCGCAACGAGGTGGTTGTATCCAGTCTGGTAAGCGCTAGCGTCCAGCGCATGGACCGACAGCACTGTGATGTAGCCCAGCAGTCCGAAGAACACGCACACCAAGCTGACGGCGACCAGTGACGCGAATGCCCGCGAACATCCACGCGACTTCCGCCGAGCATGGCGTCCACGCGATGTACATACACAGAGGAAATACTTGGGTGACACGTCGATCACTTCCACCAACGGGTCTACAAGATACCTGCATCACGTAAGAATGTCCGTAACTGTCAGCTCAAGTTGAACATCGCTTCAACCAGCAACAGCACGTCACTCACATGAGGAAAATCGCCAAGAAGAATGGAATAAGCACAGCCTGAAACCAAGCAAGTAGATAGCACGCTGCTGCCAATCTGCATCATCCACGCAAATCAAAAAGAATCAGCACAACCGCCTGTATCCGCCTCAACCCCACAGTACTCGACGCACCCAGTAGCTAGCAGCGCTCCCTTGGTCTCAAACGCAAGCTGTCGCACTGGGCCGTCCAGCGCCGCGAGGATGTCGTTGGCCACGTTGTTGTAGAACGGCCGGACGTTGTCGTCGCTGCCGTGGCGCCTCTGGCTGCTGAAGTTGCTGCGCTCGGAGCTGATGGAAATGGTGGAGGCCGCCGAGGGGGACAGCTGCACGTTGGACAGACTGGAGTTGCTGCGCCGCATGGGCGCCACGTGCGGCGACTCCATGTCCAGCGACGCGTAGGCCTGCTCCTTCTTGCCCACGAGCTTCATGTCTGCGGTCTGGTTCTCGGTGGTCTGCGGGTCCCGGGGCGGGAGCTTCCGGGCGCACGCTCAGCTGCTGCCTCTTGCGCAGATAGCGGAGTGGCGGCGGGTCTATCGCAGCGTCGGGTCCTCTCCGCGCAGAGAAGACCGAGGGGGAACTGAGACGCCTTGCAACCTGGTCGAGCTGCTGGATAATGATGGCGTCACGCGCGGGCTAAGAAAAGGCGCTTCAGGAGGAACAGTAGCGCCGAATCTCGTTTAGACGCTCTCTTTTTCGCTATACTGAGATATGCCTTACAAGGCATGATTACTGTATTCTGATTTGGCTTCAGTGTATATGTCTTACAAAACTTACATAATTGATACTAATATATAGTATTCCTCGGTACTATAATTATGAGTGTAACATACTACGGATTAGGCTAAACGCGCTCGTTTTAGCTGGTGGTGGTTTTGGTGGTGAGGCGCCAGATGTCGCTGGAAGGTTGCTCCTTCGCAGCCGCACAATGTGCGGCCCCCTGCGCCTCAGCTTGATACTGGGAAAGAGTCCTGCGAGGTCATCATGTCGGCGCTCTCTCCTGTGGCCAAGGCGGCCCTGCGCCACCCCGTGGGACGCGTGCGCGGCGACGGCATCACGGCGACCGTCTTCGGCTCCACGGGCTTCCTAGGCCGCTACGTGTGCGCCCACCTGGGTGCGTCTGCTTGGCGTCCCGGCGGTCCGTCCGCTCGCTCTCTGACTGACTGTGTCTGCGCTCACCTCCGCAGGCCTGAACGGAAACGCGTACGTGCTGCCCTACCGCGGAGACGACACGGAGGTGGCGCACCTGCGCGTGTCCGCCGACCTGGGCAACGTGGCGCAGCAGCCCTTCCACCCGCGCGACCGCGACTCCATCTTCGAGGCCGTGGAGGGCTCGGACATCGTCATCAACCTCATCGGCAAGCACTACCAGACCAAGCACATTCTGCCGTGGTGGATCAACTACACGTACGATGACGTGCACGTGGACGTGGCCCGCACCATCGCCGAGGTGGCCAAGGAGGCTGGCGTGCCCCGCATGGTGCACGTGTCGTCGCTGCTGGCGCAGCCCAACTCGCCGTCCGAGTGGGCCGCCTCCAAGTTCCGCGGCGAGGTGGCGGTGCGCAAGGCCTTCCCGGAGGCCAACATCGTGCGGCCGTCCAACATGTTCGGCCCCGAGGACCGCCTGCTCGTTTGGATGGGCAACCGCCTTAACTACGGCGGCGTGCCCGTGGTGAACAACGGCGACGCCGTGATCCAGCCCGTGTTCGTGAACGACGTGGCCAAGGCCATCTACCACATCACGCAGGACGACACCATCCAGGGCAAGACTTTCGAGCTCGTGGGCGACGAGGAGTTCACGTACAAGGAGCTGGCGGACTACGTGTTCGACATCACCAAGCGCAACCCGAGCCTGGTCAACCTGCCGCTTCCCGTGGCGCAGGCCATCGGATACTTCTGCGAGCAGTTCCCGGACCCCAAGTTCACGCGTGACTGGGCTACGCTTCTCAGCCTGAACGAGGTCAAAACGTCGGACCTGCCTGGCCTGCGCGAGCTGGACGTGGAGCCGACCAAGCTGGAGAAGGAGGCACCCAACTTCCTGATCAAGTTTAACCCCGGCGGTCACTTTCAGGAGGTGTCTGGCTACCATTAAGCCACGCAAGCGGCAAGGTGAGCTAGAGGAAAGGACGCAGGCCCACGCAGCTCGGGCGAGACGCGAGGGAACGCCAAGCCTGCAACATCTACTGCTGCTACGGCTGTCGCTACTTCCACCAGCGGTGCCAACGCAGCAGCTCGCCTTGGTCAGAGAGAGACGATACCTTATGAGTGACAGACAATGAAGAACAATGACAAAACTGAGAGAGTACATGTCCGCATTGCGTCGTCCTGACAATGGTCTACCCAGAGCGGTTTCCTTTAACAGCGTTTACATGGACCATTCTCGGAATGTTTGCGCAAATCCTCCCGCGGCCAATTGGAGCGTCGCAATAGCAAGCCATGCGGTCTCAGCAGCTCCAGAACGCAATATGCTCGCTCGAGCCGGAGTCGCCGTCTGTGCGCCGCGGACGCGGGCGCTCACTCTGCTGCCGCGGCAGCTCCAAGGCCTCGCAAATGCATCGCAGACCCAAGTGACGCGCGGCGCCGCGAGCGCCCTCAGCCCGCGCGGCAGACGGGAGCCGCTGCTGCTTCAAGTTGTCGGCCGCCGCTGCTTCACCACCGCCAGCAGCGACACACCGCTGCATTTCGACACGCACCACGTGGTCAAGAGTCTGCAGGAGAAAGGTGTGTTTGTGTCTGGCAGGATTCGTCGACGACGGCTGAACTGATTTTCGTTGCAGGCTTCACAGACGATCAGTCCGAGGCCATCCTGCAAGTGATGAAGGACGCCATGGCGGATTCGCTGGAAGCGCAATCACGTATCGTGAGTTTGTCAAGAGTTAGTTAGTTGGTATTTGTGCATCGACTGACTGAGTTGTTATTACTTTTAAGCTGGCGACGAAATCCGAACACGTCGAGCTCAAGGCGGAGCTGTCCGAGCGAGTCTTTAACTCGACGCTCAAGTTTGGTGTGTGGCAACTCAGGTTAGGAAGGGTGCGTTGCAACGTGCTGACATGGGCTTGTGTGGTGTCTACAGATATTGCACAGCGCCACTCACGAGAGCTGCTGGAGCGTGACTTCAACACGCTGAAGCAAGATATCCGCATGCTGGAGAAGATAGACTTCGACAAGATCCGCATGGAAATCGCAGAGCTAGAAAAAAAGTTTTTGCTGCAGAAGCAGGCCGAGGACGAAACTTTGAACGAGTTGCGCCTATCGATGGAGAAGGTGGAGAAGCGCATGCTACAGTACGCCGTAGGTTTTGCTGGTACGATAATGGCTGTAGGTGCTGCTTTGCTGCGTCTAGTTCTATAAGATATGGCTCACGCCGACTATCTGGAGGCGCTCTACAATACAATCATTCGTGAGCAAAGATTACGAAAACTCGGAGGTTCGCGGATTAGACTTGTCGTTCACGCGGGAAGTTGCGCTGGCTAGCTTTGAGGCACTGCCCAAGATGTTGCCCAGCACGTTAGCGCTCCGGGGAGTCTTCACCCCGCTGCTGGGATTTCTGTTGGTGCTCGCCTCGTTAGTCACAGTGCGATAGCTGCTTCTGCTTGCAGTATGGTGCTTGTCGAGTTGAGAGGATGAACGATCTTGATACCTCTGACGGTCAGAGTGTGCCAGGGGAGCGTAACTAGACTCTTGGAAAGGTCTTTTACCTCTCATCCGTGGAGTACTCGAACGCATGCGATCGGCCTTGGTTGGAGGGGGTGGTTCATTCACTTGGCAAAACTCCTTTTCAGAAATTGACTGCAGGGGCTTGCTTAGCAATGGGGCGGATGAAGGTCCAGACACATTTCTTGCTTCGGATCCATATCTCCTGGTATCATCACGGCCACGACGATCAACTTGTCTACTGCGATCTTCTCGGCCATGACGATCATCCTGCCTGCTGTGGTCGTCCCGGCCATGACGATCTCCCTGTCGATACATGGCGTTGCCTCGTTGATACCCTCGCTCTCTATCGTATGAGCCTCTGAAGTCCCGAGATCGAGCCGATTCTTCTCGCTTCTCTTCTCTTCTGGAAGAATCGGATGCCATACTCCTACGATAATCTGAAGCATTCTCATGCGATCGATACTCGTCACGTCTGCGTGAATCTCTTGTCGACGAACTACTTCGGTCTCGGAAACTTCGGATTTCGTATTGACCTTGCAGATCCGCTGCAGAAGGTGGTGCTATCACGGACGTTCGAGGCCTCTTAACGGTTACTTTGTCTGGAGGCCCATCGGCTACCCTTTTGTGGCTGCTGACAAGCTCCTTCACGACTGTGTGCCTTTCGTTTCGGTCACGTGATGGATCGGGCCTTGATTCAGATTTCGAAGAAACGGTTGCACTATCAGAGATCTTGCTAGCATTTGTCCCTTGGCCCTCCCCTAGAAGTGCACTTGCTTGACCATTGCTCTTCCCGTTCTTTGTCGGATCCTCTCCTGTTGGGTTATGGTCTGGCTTTGTAGCCGCATCTTCTCTAGAAGCGCTTGCCTTTGAAATCTTCACCGAGGGGATAGACTTTTGAGCTGCTTTCTCGTGCATCAACTTATAGTGTTCAGCCAACTCGCGGTATTTGTCCCCATCAAGTTTCTTAGCCAAAGCAGGAAACGTTTCTCCCTCGGTGTGAATAATAAGCTTGCGATCACGGGCGCTCTTAACCAGAGCTGCCCACGTTTGGTCGCGGACTAACGTATTCACATTGCCAATTACATATAGGCAGAACCGTGCGCGAGTAATTGCTACGTTCAATCGACGGATATCGCGCAAGAAACCTATGCCACCGCGCCGAGACGATCGAACGCAAGAAAATACGATGACATCCTTTTCTCGGCCCTGAAATCCATCCACTGTGTTCACTTCGATCGATATGTTCGTAGGAATCCCAGAGCGCGTGATTTCTTGGCGAAGTACGCGCACCTGCTCTTTGTAAGGAGACACAAATCCAACACTCCATTTGTTTTTGCGTACATCTGCACAGGTTTCGAACATATTCTGGCACAAACTAACACAGAATGCCGCCTCCACACGATTGTATTTTGAACCATTCATGTCCTCTTCCCTTGAATTGTCAACATCATAGAGAAGAAATGGTTGAAAACTTGTGTGTGCGTATACCCCAGGGCAAACCTTTTGAACGCGCTCCATCACGCTGGGTCCATCAGTCAGCATACCAGCGTAAAATCTTTTGGATGGGAAGTCGCGCAGGAAGGGATGCATTCGATATTGTACGCGAAGCATCGACGGCGCGACCCCGCTTTCTGCTATTCGCTCAAATAGCGATCGATCATACCGCGCTTTTGCCGCAACAACACTTTTCACTGTGGCAGGTAACTGCTTTGGATCACCAACCAAGACAACGCGAGCTACTCGCTCTCTAATCGGAACAAGGGTACTCAGCTCCACTGCCTGTGCTGCCTCATCAATAATGAGAGCATCAAATCCATGTTTTAATTCCGAGAAATCGCCACTCCCGGCCTTTGATAACGTACAGGCAATGATGCTTGCCTTAGACAAAATCGTCTCCGTCATTTTAGTTCGAATCGCGGTGACTTCATCTCTCAATCGGCGGATCTTACCCGAACACTCCGTAAGCTGTTGGTGCATTTTGGCTAGAGCCTTTCGATCCTTTTTCGGTCCGTTCACATCTTCTGCTTTATTGTGAAAATCTCGGATAGAGTTGCGCAATTGACGCTGCGTATCTTGGAGCGAGTGTAGCTGCATTGCTTTTGGGTGGACTGCCATTTCACGCCTGATGATATGTGGTAAACACACAGAGTTAACGGTCTCAGACGCGTCTTCACCGGCATTTCCAAGACGGACAATAGAGATCCATTCTTCTGACAAGGCCTCCGGGTGAACACTTGGTGCTCGGACTTTTGTGACATTCCCTGAACTATCCATTAGTCCATCTGTAACAATTCGCAGGACTAACTCATTCACTGCACCGTTAGATGGTGCACAAAGTAGAATGTTGTTCGTCCGCCTAGCCGAACGCTCTGATGCTGCTTTCGAAATGACCCGGCGCTTTACGACCAAGCTTGACCCTGGATAATGTGCTGTCCGAGATGACAATTTGCTTTCTAATCGACTGCGTGAGGACCCAACATTCTTGAGGGCCTGGATAGTCGTTCGACTTGGGCCTGTTGAAGATGAGTCCGATGAGCGCCGAAGGATACCTCCAAGTGCAGAAGTAACACCGCTTAAAGAGAACGTTGGTGCGGCTGACGTTTGACCGCCGCCTTGTCCAGTTGTCACTCCACGCAACCGTGCAGCCTCAAAGTTGTTAAATTCACCCTTAGCTCCATTTCCCTGGCCAGTTGGACTGGTCTTTGGACTTATCATTGGCATCACAGCTGTGGCTGGGATTCGCAACGACAGCAAGCCGCTAAGAAGCCCCATAATGGTTTTAGTCTTGCCTGTTCCTGGGGGACCCTGGAGCAGGGAGACGCCCATACTGTAGTTATTCAGCACACTGTGGATAGACTGCAATTGCGACGAGTTGTATTGGGGCTTAATTGCCTCCCACAACTCGGGCGATAAAAAGCGAGGGGGGCGTTCTAAGGCGTCCTTCTTATCCATGAGACTCGTCCATTTATCTTTCAATTTCGCAGAAAGTGTCTTGATCTCTGCATCATCATATTTGCGTAACTTGTTGACAGCTTTCCCTATACTGGTTGACTAAAGAGAGAAATTAGTACCACTGTAAATACGTTAACAAGATTTCAGTAGCAGAACTTACCCTCAAATCGGTCAGCATAACGTCCATCTTGCCCAAGCGTTTAAGCAGCTTCACAATTTTTGCTTGTGCTTCACGTGATTTGTCTGACCGTAATTCGTCCAATACCGATGTGATTGTAATAAGTTCTGATTGTGTGGATTTGTACGTTTCTGGGGTCAGAATGGCTGTTCTTAAGTGCTCAGGAAACATGTCCACGGATCGAAGCGCGATGTACTCACGGGCGGAGGTAACCAAATTGCAAAGTGGATTCACCTTCCACTCTGAATCGGCTATTGCACTCGCTGATAGAACTTCAGTTGAGAATGAGCGCACACTCGCTGTAGCGTTGTCCAACTCACCGTCGTTCAGAAAGAGTACCTTTACGGATTCCTCCTCTTCATTCTTGCTACTCTTTTTCGTGGACGACGTTTCTCTCCGCCCTTTTTCCGTCTCGCTAATCAAAATGACCCCAAGAAACTCGCGCTTTCCCATGAAGCCAGACTGACTTTGACTTCCAACAGATATTTGCAAGAGCACTACATCACCATTCCGGAACAGCTTTTCGTTAAAGCCCCTGCCTGGTCGCCCTTTGCCGCCAAACTTTGACTGGGAGCTTGCTAAAAGGCCTTCGTCTTTTTGAACAATGCTGAAGCTGATGCAACGCATTCCTTCTCGCGGCTTTTCAGACTCATAACGCAAAAGATGTCCGCTAGTGCTGGACGAGTACTTACGAAGCCCCTCTTGCACTTCGTTGTTGCATTCTTCGAGCATCAGTGGCAAAAAAGCACGGACATAGTCTGCGCTTTTCTTGAAACTCAAAGCGGGAGCTTGGAGCTCTTTATCAGATCGTTCGTTTTCAAACTCACCTGACAAAAGAACCGGCATGCAGACTTGCAGCAATTGCCTGTAAAATGGCAGCAGCGAGCAAATTGCAATGGGCTTTCGCGTAGTCTTGATCCGATGAAAAAGTGCGGCAAAGCGCAAATCAGGATCCTCTTCTTCCTTCTCCTCCTCTTCCTCTTGTGTTTGTATTGCTGCTGCACCAGCATTGCTTTGTTGTCCAACTCGAATTGCTTTGTTCGAATTTGGATGAGAATGTGATATTCCTTTAATGACTTGGGCCATATCAAAGGAGGATTTTGACTTTTGCGCCTGCACCTTAGGCGAGTGCTCTTTCTTTGCAGGTGTGCGGTACACTTCTTCGGAGTAGAAACTGTGATGTTTTCGGGCTGCTGCTTCATTGGATACTTCCTCAACACCAGTAAGATCCACAAGTGCTCGGGCTTGAGCTCTAGCAGCGGATTTCCCACTCATAGGTCGAGCAGTTGAGCTAAACATACTCGCTGTAGGTTTGGTCTTTGGTGGCAGCTTAGAGTTTGATCGAGAGGTCAAATCGATAAAGTTTTGCATTCCACTGGATCCTGTTGAACGCATCGTAAAAAATTCCGATGTTTGGTCCAGCTGCCGGAATTTTTTGGTCATGCGACCAAAGTCAGTGGACTGTTTTGACTCAATCGCTGCCGCCTCGCCCTTGATACTATCGATCATGACAAGAGTTCCCTCGTCTAATCGAGTGTTCCCTTTTAGTAGACATCCTAATACTGTCATCAATAAATCAGCCGCTCGCTTATTTTCAGACGCTGATCCCCTGGCAATACACTCGACCAGTGGGGATATAATGCCCACTACTCGCTTGCTCGTAACACTCGGGTCTTTCAGAACGGACATCCAGAATTTCCAGAATGAGATTCCAAAATCAAGACACTGCACGCGAGTAGTTTCAGTAATTTCCACAGTGAGCTTTGCTTTGGGGTCGAATAAATTAGTTAGTAGGGCGATCAAAAACTCATTGATCAAACTTGGAAGTTTTAGCAGATGGGCAGCTGCAGTGCCAGTGTCTGTGACCTGATGTGTCGATGAGGTCACAGTTTTCGCATTTGCTGCTTTTTGGAATGCTTTATCCAGATCGCCACCAAGTATTTCGAATACGCGAGACCACACGAAAATAAGTTTCTTTATGGCTGGCAAGCAGACAGCCTGTGAAAACCCGTAGAGACGCATAGATTGGAGCATTGAAAGCTGTCCACGCAAAAATGCCTCTGCGTTCCTATGGACGGAAATGAGAAGAGATTCCAGTGGGGAAGGCACTTGCGTTGGTCTCTTTTTGTCGGCAGCATATTGGCCAATTAACCTACCACAACGCGATGGTCACAAGTTAGCGAGTAGTCCTTGCCGATACTGAAAAATGAAAGTTAACCCCTCAAGAGCCAACAAGGACAAACCTTTTCACCTGTTGATCCACTTTGCTTGTCGGACTCAGATAACAAGCACTGATATGCTGGGACACCACAGGAAAACTAAATGGGTTGGCTAGCCCCTTAAGAAGCACTTCATCGCATATTCGCTGTAGATATTGTTGTGTCTGCGTTTCATACGTCCGTAACACTTCGGAAAATTGTTGGAGCTGCTCGCTGGGATTGGTTTGAGCTGTTATACCATTTAGTAACTCAGAGATTCCTCCTATTGATTCGAATAGTGCTCCATGAACTTGAAGAGGTATCGTCGTAATTGCCCCCCACGCGCACAGATGTTTGAGTAGTTCGGTGACGATCGGTTTCCCCTTAGTGACAGTATCAACTGAAGTTGTGCCATCACTATTGCTAGCCACAATACCCGTGTATACAACATCACGAGCAAGTTGCAAATGCTTGCTCAAAATGAGCGCAGTAGTCTCCGCTGCTAGATCAACCAGCGACTCTACGTTGTTCGGTTTGACAACAATCTGAAACAGATGATCCATCCACAGTTTTGCCAGACGCTCGTTGCCAGCTCCAGAACCGCATGGCCACCAAAAGGCACTTTCGGAAACAGAATAATCGATCGAGATTGATTCTGACAGGGCGCCTTCGTCTCGACCATTCCCACTGCTACTTTTCACAGAACCGGGCATGCGATGTTCATAGCAGTCACTTAGTATTGCAAATGCTGCCCTTGATAATGCTACAGTAGCTGTCGTATCGTAATGTTTCGGACGAAGGTCTTCGACAATCAAAAACCTCAGAACATCATTGCGAGTTTTCCAATAAAAATCAAGTTTTTCCTGATGGTCATGCTGCAAGAGAAGGGGAAGCTGTTAGCAGTGCTAAAACGTGGAGCTCAGCACACTACATACCGTTTTGTTTGAAACTTGAGTTGGTCGTATAGCCGCGAGTAGTGGCGGAAGGAGCTCAACAAACTGTTTTGTGACGAACACACGCCAAGACTCATGACGACTGTGTTGCATGACTACATCCAGCACTACTTTTGGCGAGTTCACACAGTGGTTCCAAAAGCGATGTCCAAGGCAGCGTAGAAGAACAGCAAAGCACTTCGAAACCTGCACTTACCAAGCAAAAGTACATGTGAAAAATATGATAACGAGTGGCAATGGCATCTAATTGTTCCGTACCACAAATGTGAGTGTCTGGTCTCCTGAAGGGTCTGCATATTGTAGATAGTTAAATGCTATGTCCAGAATCGTGTCAAACGAGTCCAACATTGTTTCTAAGCTGTTTACATCCATTTGCTGACCACAATAACAATTTATACGTTAGTTCGGGAACTATTGCATCCTCTCATACAGTCATTAGAATAAGATAGCGTTCGTTGTCACCTGCATCACATGATCGAGTGCAGACCATAACTTCGGCTTGGTCGGAGTTTTGACGCAGTTTGTTAACTCTAGGAACTTGCATGATCAAATTATTGTAGCGAAGGTTAGTCATTTAATCGAAGCTGTGATAAAGTACCAAGAAAAAAATGCAATGCACAGAAGCTCACATTTTGAAGTCCCTCTGTTGATTTCAGCTCCAGTGACTGCACGGGTGTGTTGAATGCTTCGTTTTCCAGAACATACATCCATTCATCCAGCACAGCGAGAAAGTACTGGTCCTCCCCGTTATCACCAGTTAGCTGGATCTTTCCAATGTGTTGTACCATGCCCTTAGCCCATTCTCTACAAATCAAGACCAATCCGCAAGAAAATGACCTCGGTCAGATAAGCAAAAGTTGATCATCCCAAAAACAAACCCGCACCTCACTGCAGAGTCTGGTGACACCAAAAGTTGGTAAAGCCCAGGGCAAGTGCGGAGACTCTCCAGGCTTGGATTAAATGTCACGTCTGCGAACCGCGTAGGAACAAACTGCAAACATGACGTGAGTGTCAGCCTTAGTAGCTCCAGCTACCAACATCAATAAATGTCACCTTTGCCAGCACTCGCAGGACACGAAAGTCCGAATGCAGTCGTCGCTGGCTGAGCACTTCGTAGAGCGTGAGCGTGACCGCCTCCGACGTTTCCTGCACTGCGCTTGCCATGCCCATAGATTTGTCCGTCAATTGGCGTTGAATTCTGTCCACATCGAGTCCCTGCAGTTTGATGAAAAACGCCTGGATAGACTCCGGCGTGAACTCGTACTCCAGCTCGACGTGGACGCTCGGCATGGACGCGTGGTAGATGTCCACACTGCAGCGAGACCGTCAGCACTTGAGTGAAACCCGCATCAGCCTAGCAACAGATCCACGCACCATTTACTGCACGCGCCCAGCTGCTGCTCCATGCGCTTGTAGAAGACGCAGACGCTCTCGGACGACGGGTAGAGCTCCAGGATGCGCATCATGAAGACCATGAGCGGCGAGTAGCCGCACCACCAGTGGCGCATGTCCAGGCTGCCCATGAGGAACTGGCCCACGCGGCTGTAGAGCCGCTGCTTCAGCAGCGCCGTGTGCTTGGTCTGCTCCGCCTCGCATAGTTGCCGCACCTCCTCCTCCAGCGCGCGGGCCTGCGCCTCCATGGCGGCAGATTGGTTTTGCAAGGAAATAATAGCGCGCGCTTTCTGGCCAATGACGGGGCTGGAAAGAATGGTGTGCGCCACATGACGGACAGGAGATGGCTACATTTCTTCTGTCAATCATGTGGTGCAAGTGAACTGCCCGGCACACACATCAACTGCCACCGCCATGGTGCTGTCTCGCAAGGTGCTGGCGTTCGTGCTGCTGGCGCTGCCGCCCACTGCCGTCTCGGCGCTGAGCTACTTTGTGGGAGGCGCGAGCGGCGCCACGGCGCTGGGCGTCGGCGCGCTCTCGAGCTTCGCCTTCTGCGACTGCTGGTACTTCTTGCGCATGGGGCTTAACGCGCTCACGCCCGCGCCCCGCGGCCCTCGGCGCCACCTGTTCGCCGTGAGCAAGGTGGAGGGCCGCATCGGCCTCATGGACATCGACCGCAACGGCCACTGCAACAACGCGCGCTTCCTGCGCGAGTGCGGCTTTGGACGCCGCGACCTGTGGCAGGTACGAACTAATCCGACGTGGGGCGGCCAGAAGGCCGCGAGCTAACGTCGTGAATGACAGCACAACGGGGTGTGGAAGGTGGTGACAGCGGCCGGCGGGAACCTCGTGGTGGGCTCGCAGACCGTGCGCTACCGGCGCGAGCTTTCCTTCGGCCAGGCCTACACGATGCAATCGCGCCTCATTTGCTGGGACAAGCGCGCGTTCTACGTCGAGCACCGCTTCGTGACCAAGGGGGCCAAGGGCGCGTTCGTGAACGCCATCGTGCTCGTGAAGAACACGGTGCTGGGCCCGCTGAGTCCCGAGCAGATCGTCGCCAAGCTGCCGGCGCTGCAGTCCGACGAGGAGGCCGGCCCGCCCATGCCCGCGGACGTCTCCGCCTGGATCGCCAGCAACGACGCCTCCAGCAAGATGCTCCGCGCCGAGGCCGCCCAGTGAGCTGTGACGTCACTCCGAGCGATGACGTCGCTAGTTTTTAGAACCTGCTCCTCTCGCTAATGAACGCCATCCAGCCCCTTTAACGGTTTTAGTTGAAGCAAACGCAAGATACGGTTGCACTGCAACCTGCGCGAGTGCAGGTAAGCTGCGCATCCCAGAGGAGCCATGACGTAGCTCGAGGCGCGGCAACTCGTCACGGCCAGCTCGGCTGCCGGCGGTGGCGACGTCCGCCAGTCGGCCGCGGCCAGAGCAACGCAGTGGCCTGGATGGCTTCACGCCACCGCCAGAACGCACGAAACCAGCGCGCACGCCGCCGCCACCGCCAGAAACTTAAAACAGACTCCATGTTCCAATAAATAGCGCGTTGCAATCGCTCGTCCTCTACCCTGCCGTGCTCGCTGTACACTCTAGTCTGCACGCGCACCGGGTGCGCGGGCGCGGGGGCTGCGCGAGGCAGTCGTCCCCGGCCGCGAGGGTCTCTATGCATTGCCTGCGTCTGGCACTGGCAGCACGTTCCGTCTATTCCTCCTGCTCCTCGGCCTCGTCCTCGGAGATCGAGTCGAGTCCGGCCGACTTGCTCGAGGGCGAGTTGGCGATCTCCGCCGCCACGCCCGTGAACACGCGCCGCGAGAACGACAGCTCCTGCAAAAGGTGCAGCACACGATTAGTCACTCGGCGCGTCACCGCTCTGGGCCGCGCCGCCGCGCACCTCGAGGATCAGCTGCGCCATCTCGTCGTCCGCCGGGAGCGCCATGAACGAGCGCAGCTGCTGCTGCGCGCTCGGGCCGCTGCGGCTGAGGCTGTCCATCTGTGCCAGGCAAGTGCTGTGCGGCCGAAGGGGTCAGCTCCGAAGTGGGCGACGTGACGAGCGCGAAAGACGCGGCGGAGGGATTCACAGCAATCCAAGGGAAGGCCGTTGCAGCGGTGGACGTACGCTGCAAGCGCCGCTCCGACTAAGTACGAAATGGACTGACCAATCATGAGAGCGAACGCTAGCGTTTTACCCAATCATATGATGACAACATCGTTGAAGTTGGGCAGCTTAGCGCGCCTTTTGCAACGGAAACGCATTGGTCGACCTGCCACGGTACCGCAAAAGTCGTAATGATAGAGCACCATTTTTCTATTGGGAAAATGCATGGTGCTCTATCTTTCTGGCATGTTCACATCTTACGATAGGACAATATATTATGCAATACAAGGTGCCCAGTCATAGATATTTTATCAAAACAAGGTAGACATGCGGCTGATCGACGGAGGCCACACAATACAATTTGCCGCAGCTCACAAGTCCTCCTTCCCAGCAATCCCAAGCCGACGATGCCACGCCAGCGCATTCCTACTCGCTACACTCTCCTATTATAGGTCACCTCTGTCGACGACTGGATCGCTGCAAGAGCACGTGGAGAGTCACGCAAGGCCTTCGCCAACTCCCGAGATGTCCCACGTCCCAGTCTCCAGAACTGGGAGCGCCAGATTGACCGCCTTCGAAAAAATTTATTTCAAAAATTATCAAAAAAAGATAATAAAATTAATATATTTAAAAATAAGAATGTTTAAAGATCTCTTCCAGACACAGGTTCCCCCTCGGGCAGGGCCCTCCCTCCCCCCTGCCCCATCTCGAGGCTCTCGTCTCACGCTCAGCGGTAGCGGCCGAAGGTGTGTCTCCGCTCCGATTGAGGACACGCTGTGTGTCTACATCAAGGATGAACGACGGCTCGAGCACACCGTCACTATAGACAGCATCATCGAAGCTGCATGTGAGTTACTGCCTATCGAGATTGGGGAGAAGAGCCATGAGGGCAAGAAGAGTTGGTGCCGCCGTTTCATGAAAAGGAACGGGCTCACTATTCGTCGGATTTCTCATTCCGGTAGAAAGACACGTGATGAGCTAGAAGCAACACGCCTTCCTTTTGTCAAGAAGGTGACGGAGGTACTAACACAGCATTGTCACATTGAGCGAGGTCTTCCTGTTGCGAGAGCGCTGTTCAATATGGACCAGACATCGGTGTATTGGGAGATGGGCAGACGCACCACCGTGGAGTTTGTCGGGGCTACTACTGTGCGAACTACTACTAACACTTCAGAGGGCTATCGCTGTACTATGGCGGTGACGGCGGCGGCGGATGGACGTGTGCTGCCACCACATTATGTTTATAACGGCGATCCCGGTGGTGATGTGGAAGCTGAGGTGACCAAGTACTTTAGTGGCGAAGTGGCTACATTTTCAGTTCAGGAGAGTGCATGGTTTGACGAACGAGTCATGATGGAGTGGATTGACAAGTGCTGGAAGCACATTGTATGTGAACCTTCGGTTCTCATTTTGGACAGCTTGTCCGTCCATAAGAAGGCCGAGATTGCTGATGCTTTAGCATCAGCAATCTCGTGCACGGGTACAGCGGTTCTGTATGTACCAGGAGGTTGTACTGGTGTTGCTCAGCCTTTTGATGTCGGGATTATGGCCCCCTTAAAACAGCATATTCGTCGCCTAAACACGCTATCTCGAGGCCGGCCGAAGAAGGTGACGCCACAATTCCGCAGGCGATCCATTTTTGAGACTGCTATGGATGGGCTTCGATGTGTTTCGTCTAACACAGTGAAGAACGCTTTTGTGAAGGCGGGGCCGTTCGTACCATTCGGCCCGTCAAAACCACGCTGATATTCTTACTGATGTTGGAAACGAACCTGCAGCTAGTTGCAGCGCAGAAGTTATTTTAGAAGAAGCTGTCTTGTAGGCGGCCACTGTGTCCACCGTGTTTTAAAATTTCTTGTTTGCCCCCCTCTCCTTTGAACGTCCATATTATGTTCGCTTCGGTCCTAACTGCTGATTGGCTACTCATCAAACAGAGCCATTGGAAGGGTGCTCTATCTTTTTGGCTGCTCTATCATTACGACTTTTGCGGTAGGCATCGCCTTGCCGTGCCTCCCAGAATCTCTACAAGGCAGCATGAGATTTGGCATGGTTGCTCACGAGGGAGTACACCAAAAAGCGTACCAAAAACACCAAAACTGTTTCCACGCACCGAATATATATTGTGAAAACCGCGAATTATGTCCAATTTATTTGCAAATCGACCGTTTTAGACCGCTAATAAGACAGTCTTGCTATATATAAACGGGCTGCCGGGTGTAATTAGATGCGTGATCTCAGATTTGCTCTCTGTTTTACTAGACGGCAAGTGGTTCAATGTATAATTTTAAGAATAAAATGTTCAAAAAAAAATGGAATTTATTTACAAAATTAATCCTAATGTTGTAGGTTCAAATCCTACCATCATTATTTTAGATCATTATATATACGGAAGTAATTTTTATAGGTGATATGGGTAAATCTGCTCAAAACAAATATATTATCAGTAAAATTTAATTAAAATTACTTTATATGTTAGAAAAAAAAAAATCTTATACAAATCTCGTGGAATGCCCATGCTGAAGTGGTCAACGGCAGTTTATATAAACACGCCACGGAAAAGCAAAAACGCTTGTGTAGTGAAGGGGGGTGAGTATGGCCATTTAAGCAGGGGTAGTGTGCCTTGTATGCGTAGTGCAGATTCTCCTGGCTTTGTATGCGCCAGACTCTGGTTTGGCTCAAACTGTTTGGCGTTTGTTTTGCGTTTGGCGCCGACAGACGCTATGCCCTTCAATAACTCACATACAAATGCTGGTATTTGCGCTGGCCTGTCAGAGTTCTCAAGTCGTTGTATGCACCAGAAGCAGGGAAAACTACAGTATAGGATATGACATCACAAAAGGTAGGTTTCTCCTCACAAGCCAACAAGCAGCATACAGCAAGCTTCGCAGAGGTCCCAGTCGTGGACGCGACAAGTTCCAGGGCCACGCTCACTCGCAAGAACCTGAGCAGCAGCGTCGAGGGCGACTACAAGACGCTGAAGCACCTGCCAGATTTCGAGAAGAGGTCGCCGTTTGGCGTGAACAAGCAAGCCGCTCAACAGCATCCACAGCAAAGGGCCAGTCATCTACAGGATCAGTCTGTTCATGTACTTCTGGCTGAGCTTCATGCTACCTGGCGGTGAAGGACCTGATACCGCTGCAGACAAGATACTTACGCAGGCCATGCTGCGTTCTGATAGTCGAACAAGCTACGATGAGTACCACAGGAGGTGAGATGCATATATGATTTATAGATACATCTACTCCGATTGTAACATTCCGGTGTCTCGTTTTACTAGGTTGAAGCTGTTGTTTAAGAGCTACGACGGCTTTTTCGTATTTCTAGGAGAACACTCGATCACTTTAACTGCAATTTCCGCCGCTGTCGATTTTTGCAGTAACATCAATGATTGGCAGTTTTGGTAATACATCCTGAAGCATCAAACCTGCTTGGCTAAATGTTGGCCTCTCGTTCCAGCTTGCTCGAGGTATCCTTGTCTGAATCTCAGTCATCATGCATCGATAATGATAGACGCTTACGGTTTTTGCTAAATGTCAAATCCTGCCATTGCAGAAAACGTAAAGGTCCATATTGCCCAGACGGATCTCCGCAGCACCAGTGCTCCCAAGCACATTGAAGTGTCATGTTAGGGATATCGAAACTGGAGGGTACTCGAGTATAGTGTACATCATTCAGGCACAGGGTCCCGATAGAAGGTCGTGTTGTGCTCGATTCAATGGATTGAGTCTCATCGGGCTCCTCCGTCTCGAGAAACTCCTTGGTGCGCTGCGGTTGACGTTGCGGTTGACGGATGGATTGCAGCATGCCACGAGTCTACAGTCGCTGAGAGCACGAGCTATACTAGAGTCGAGAACAGCGGAAGTAACAGAGTTAGATTGATTTAACATTTCGGTCCTGATGAGTGAATGCACGGCTGGAGCCACAACATCCACCGACTCCGTTAACCGCTGAAGCTGTTCGGTGTGGCGCTCCATAGCAACTGATAAGTGGACATGAGTCGGTACGCCCGTAGGTGTGATGCGACAGGTTGGATTTGATGTCCAACAGACCACAAGTGACTTCAGTCGCATAACGAGATCGGCAGTTCCAAACAGTGCATTGCGACGTAGTGGATGGTTCGCATGAAGTGATCGGAGCAAATAATCCCTATGGTAAACTAAAGAGGCTAGTAGAAAACTTGCACTGCCAATTAAATGAGATGGTAATGTCGAAAAAAATTGCTCGACGCAGCTTCGAACAAACTCGTCAACATCAGGAAATAGCGGGGGTAGTAAAGCAAATCCGGTGCTGCCAAAAGGTAATCCAGCCACATAGTGACCCACAATCATGTCAACAGCTGCCTCGTAACGAATGTACGTGTCTTGAACACCAGGTAGTGTCCAACACATACGTAGGTGATCCTTTTCAAGCTGAATGCGTTCCATATTTAAAGGCTTCAAGCCTTCGTTTTTCGAAAAAAATAGCCATGTGCTGCTCACGCATAAGTTTCTTCAAAACTTTCGAAAACCGGTCATACTGGTTTCCACCGGAGAACAACTTTGAGTCCCGATGGCCGAACACAGCCGCGTAGAGAGAGAGATAGAGAGAATCGGGCAGATTTCTGGGATCAACGGATTCTCATATAAGTGACGAGCGTCACGCGGTCGTGTACCTTCTTGATCGTTCTTCATGTGACCGAAACGAGTTGCTAGAGCATCAAATTCCCAGCTGATATGGCCTGTGTGGATCGATGCCGTGTTACCAGCTCCGCACATTAGATTCCAACTTAGAACAAGGAATGTGTGCGAAAACGTAAATGCATCACTCTCATCTTCCAGCATGGACGAGCACAAAGCCCGCAACACCGAAAAAAGTAAAGGCTCTTTTCCCTGCGTCAACTTCTCTCCGGATTCATGGCTCGTACCCCGCTTTAAGCCCTGGTTAAGTTCGCTGCAAAATCGACACTCATTGAGCACCCACACCCACGATACAAATGAAACAAACTTGATCGCATCGAGTCGTAGACAGATTGTCCAGGTTTTCCACCATCTTTGTTGGCCAACGAGCAAAGAAACTTCTCAAAATCTTCTGCCTGGTGCAGGGCGAAATTGATGGGAGGTACTTTTGGCTGTGCTTGGGTAAGAAAACGAAGAGCCCCAGCTATGGTCAGCGACGAAATCCCAATTGCATTCTCCTTGAGATCTTCCTCTGGCAGTGCACCGAGGAAGTCATCACTAAGTATGTTCCTATTATGCTGATAGAGCCACACTAAACAGCGACTAATCCCGCGTCTGTACATTTTCATCGTCTTCGCGCCGATGACTTTGCTCTTTTCAGTCGCCACTTGGAGTGCGAGGTCGTCCATGGTGTTGTTTGAATTATGTGTTTGGAATCTCCAATCGCTCTGCAACGTAGAACAAAGTTATAACTTCGTTAAGTACGAACCGAACAAACGCAGAAAAAGTCTTGCTACATATGAGTAACCGATCGCCACCTGATGTGTGCTGAGTACATAGGGCGCCAGTTTTTAAATGACTCGCCGACGACGAACCACCGCTTAATAAACGGACAACATATGCGGGGCGTCAGCACTATGATTAAGATGCGCACACTCCTAATTGTACTCCGACTACTAAAATGTGGGTCATGCGTTATTAGCAATCTCAGACCCTAATCACTCAGAATAGCGCCTCCTTTCAAACGGACAAATCATTCGGCTTTCAGGATATTTAAAACTTTGTAAATGACGCAAAACCACCATTTTTATAATCTTTAGCCTCTACAGAAGAAACTCTTAGTTGTAGCCAATCACGCTGAAAGAGTCTAGCAGAGTCAGTGGATGGAAAAAAATAGCATACTCAATTGCCTCGACGTTGAGACCATAATAACTTATAACACTGATTAGAACACCGCGTTGTATTGCTATACAACGCGGTAAACTACAAGGTGCGCGTATATTCGAAAATATGAAATATCAATGATCATTAATGTTGCCCTTTTCGCAGTGCTGACAGTTCAGATGGTTCAGACACCTGTACTTATTGAGGGCCCAATTGGGAGCAGAATTGTCGCGGGTTCGAGTCCCTCGAATTTGTTAATTCTCCGCACTGTAAAATGAAAAGTTATCTCTCTAAAATTCCATTGCAAACATCCGTGACTAACATAGCTTTTGTTATCCTAGTCCTCAATTACAATGTCATCGAGTGTCTCCATGACAGCAGTCATGTTCGAATCGCTCGAGTCTGATCCGCTGTCGTACGCTTCGCGCACACCCACGCAGCTCTGAACTTTGACCCGTAGACATCATGCTTAGCGATATACCACTGGTTAGCATCGTTGTTGAGCCCGCACGCACTCACACGCTTCTCAACAACCTCAACTGGTGTCTCTTTCCATGCTCGCGAAACATCGACTCGCCGATGTTGGCGGCCTTTGGAATGAGGTCAAACACGGCCTCGACGTACTTGATCTCGTCCCGAATTCGTACGTAGCCAGCCAGTATTTCGTACGTGGAACTCGCTTGCGACGTGATGATGAAGTCTCGATAGTGCATCCGAGACTTCATCATCACGTCGCAAGCGGGTGCGCAGCGTCCGCAGTCCGAATCTACGTCGAGCAAACCTAACCATTCCTGAGCGAGTAGAGCGACAGCGGGTGCGGTCTCAGTCGCCGCAGACCGACCAGAGCTATCTGCACCCTACACGTCACTTGGACCCCCAATTAGCGACTCAAACGCCAAGTCCTCGAGGCGTTTCAAGCCCAGGTCCTGGCATAAAATATCGAACGCAACCGAGCCAAGTGCTGGCGAAGAAGGCGCCGATAGAGGCAACCCAGGCGCCGGCTGCATCCTCCGCTCCCTCGGTACCGGCGAGACATCTTTCGACGAATCATATTTACCACTATACCTTTGGATTACAGCAAGGAGGTTGACGTCGTCCGACTGCTTGACGTTCATGGAGAACCGCCCCATCGGTGCTGCTTGGTGCAGTGGCCCCAACGTGACACGGTGGTTATATTGATTGAGTCTTAGGGTGTTGGTTGCTAGCTAACTTCTAACCGTAGTTGATATGGCTGGAAGTGAAGGCATGGTTGAAGGTGGACACGAAGGTTCGGAACGCAATGCGAAGCTCGCGTCGTGTCCAGGGGCTGCCGCCAGAAGAGCACAAGTCGCTTGAAGAAGTTGAACGCGACGCTCGGAAGGCCAACGCTGCGAAGCGTAAGGCAGCCCAAGAAGCGAAGGAATCGTCGGCTCAAGACGAAGTGGAATCTGGAATTGCCATTCCAGATGCGCACCTTGGTAGTCAAGCGTAATCAGCCGCCTGCCTATCACTTGATGTCAGCGGCAGCCGGCGTAATCAGTCGAGTCGCCATGGGTCTTGTGCATTCTCAGTGGTATCAGCGTCCAGTCGCAGTGCTTTGCGGATCCAATCACATGAACTCACTATAGTGTCAGGTCGAATCTTCAATGTCGTGACGCGTCGGGTGTCAGTTAGCCAGTATAGTCTCCAGGGTTGGTCTCAGTCAGAATGTCTTCACTCGAATTGGTCTCAGTTAGGTTTTCTCCAGTTAGAAATGCTCATTCAGGATCATCATCATGTGAGAAACTTCAATGTGGAGCTTTTCAGCCTGTGCGGGATCTGCTCCATCACCTCGTTCATCATTCAGGTAATAATCCATATTGTGGTTCATGTGTGGGCTTGTATGGAGTCTTGGTGGCAATGCAGGGTCAGTTAACTTGATCACTCGGCCCAGTCAAGGCGGGCTGCACCCCAGGATACGTTCTCTGAGGGCCTTGGCATGTCATAGGCTTACCCACCGTACGGGAATCGGCGGTCCGGACGTAGCGCTCTATGTTCGCCCTGAATGAGGCCTCATTCAGAACGCACGCTTCCAGACGTATGGGCCCTTACTCCGACCGAGTGTCGGCCGCCCAGCTCCACCATCTCCACGTGTCCCACGTACGCCACATTGGATAAATTCAGAGTTCATCCAATCAGAGCGCAGTATTAGTCCAGTCAGGCGGCGGCCAGGGAAAATTTCCCATCCACGTCGTGTCATCACGACAAAGCTCATCACCACCTTAGCAAGCTCAGGAGGGTTCTTCGCCACCGGCGCCTAGGTCGCCTCCATCGGCGCCTTCTTCGCCAGCACTTGGCTCGGTTGCGTTCGATATTTTTTGCCAGGACCTGGGCTTGAAACGCCTCGAGGACTTGGCGTTGAGTCGCTAATTGGGGGTCCAAGTGACGTGTAGGGTGCAGATAGCTCTGGTCGGTCTGCGGCGACTGAGACCGCACCCGCTGTCGCTCTACTCGCTCAGGAATGGTTATGTTTGCTCGACGCAGATTCGGACTGCGGACGCTTCGCCAATATAAAAGACAATTCAGTGAATTCAAAATCCAAATCCGGGCACGCGCACCAGCTGAGGCGAGGCGGGTGAACGCCTTGATCGTCCAGGTGTACAGCTCGTGGCCCGGGGACAGTCGAAACCGGCCCTGGTGGTCAGGCCCCTTCCAAACGAACTCCGCACGGAATAGCGGAGCCTCTCGGTCGGAGTTGGCGTGTGACCTTGTGTAATCCCTGTCGGTCCGTTTGTCTTCGGACTAACGGGATCCATTGAATGGGTTATCTTTTGGAACCGCTTGAGTGCTAGCGTACGGGTTACGGACTCCGCCTCCTAACGCAGTTAGCAGAACTGAGGAAATAGGCTACGGGTAAAGCCTCTTCCGGATAATCAAACAAATACAGAGAGTTATACAAATATACAGCCGCTTCTTATTCTTTTGGACCCTTGAGCGGTGGGTCACAACACCAGTCTCACTTGGATTCCAAACGGAGTACTGGTCAACTCCGCTGACTCCCTCCTCAAACTAAACGCGCACCACTCCCAAAAGTACTTTCGGAAGACAAACACACTAGACTATCCAAGATCAATCCTATCACAAAGCAGTCAATCAATTGAGTCCTAAGGGTGACTACCAACAACCTCGTAAAACACGCAGTCAGTATGAAATGAGGTCCTCCGGTTGGAAAACCCCAACTAGAATATGAAATAGGCAGGTCACCTCAAGCGCGCGCCGCTCGATCACCGCCTAATGAACTTAAACCTTCTTGAGAGTCCCACGGCGGTCTCGCGTTCCAGGCGCGTCTAAAGGCAGATCTCACAGAGCGGCGGCCCTCCGTATGGGTCTCCCACAGGCAGGCTTGTCTTTCACGCTGCTTCACGCACCACCAGGCTAAACAAAGGAACAAATTCCTGGCGGCACTTGCGTCTGACTTGGCAAAACGAACTCTCTGTTACTTAATCTATTCGGTAGAAGCCCTGCCAGGCGCCTACCAACATGCAGTCATGATTTTTTAACTTGTTTTGACTATAGGTCCGGCCGGCGCAATCGAAAGTCAGCCCCCTGGTGTACTGTGGTACGCGGTGCTTCCCATCCTATGCAGCAAATCCTGCCGGTCGTCTTGGTCGGTCGTTAACATCTTGGTTCAAATGTAGTCGAAACTTGGAACCTCCATTCTGGGTACATCGTCTGTAATCAGTGGAAACGCAACTGCGCTTGGAGTCCGGAGTCCTCGCCACTGCGTCTGAAGGGGTTCTCCACTGTCGTCTGGAAACTTTCATCATCTGGAGAGTCTCACTTGGACATTATACTTGAGTTCAGTATATTCCGCGCCTCGGCGACGTCCAGCAGCGTCCAAAGTCAGAAGTCACTTAAAGGCAGTTCCGCGTTTGGAGTCGACATAATCATGGGTCGCCGCAGCCAGCCGTTAGAAATCCCCTGTCCCAGATTCGGCACGTCTCTCTGACCAATCAGCGCACACTCTTTCCAAAGATCCTTTAGACTGGGCGCTCACAATTTTGTCCAATCACCACGCGTCGGTTAGATTACCCTTTTTCGTCCGCAATATGCAGTACACACCAGCTGGGCCGATGCGTACGAATATGAAGTAGTCAAACGCCCCACTCGCTGGGGCACACCTTCTGGACTAGGGTGGAGTGAATTTCGGTGGAACTTCGCCTTGGACCCCTTTGACGCAAGTGAAACACAGCGTGCGTCCTTCAGGGCAAATTGAACTCTGTTTAGTATTTATACATGCAAGCAACACAGACTTATCAAGTGGAGGCGCAATCTCTCTCTGGGTACACCTTGAAAGTGAAGAAACTACCGTCCTGTGAGCTTGATAAAATTCTGTCTTGTGATTGGTCGAAATTGTCGAGGTCATTTAAACCAGGTGCGAGCCTCGTAATTGGCCGAAGTCCTGTGAGGCACATGGGTACCCACGATTGTGCCACAGTTGCTTTAGGGCCACGCGACTCTCCACGGCGGCGGTTTCGCGGGGATCTTTCCATGGGTATCCCTTTAATTCAGACCAAAGATCTCAGCTCAACCTCAGACCCCAGACCTCAGACCTCAAGTCTCAGCCTAAAGTCCTCGGTCGGGGTTTAGGCAAGTCTTCGTCGAGCGTCAGCCGAAGTTCATCCCAACCATTGGTGTGACTTCCAAGATATAGACTCAACTCTGTGACGAAGCCCCTCGCTTACAGGATCTTCGGGACTTGTCGGCTGCCTGGGACCACTCTCAGAAAAGTGAAAGGGCATGATTGGCTGATGCCAACTGACCACTGGCACGCCACCTCCCAGACTTCAAGCTGAACTAGCTTGTTTCTGGTAGTGTGCGGAGCTGAGGTCTGAGATTTGGGTTGTCTAACTCTGAGGTCTGAGATGTGGAGTTTGAGATGGAACCTGACAGCCTTCTGCGTACTCACCGCGATTGTGCAAGTGCTACCTCCAGTGAGGCACCGCTAACGGTGTCATGCCCAGCTTGCGCACCACGACGGCGCCCAAAGGCAAACGGATAGCACACGACAAACAGATAAGATCAATTCAATTTCTAATCTACCTTCCAACCCAAAAGTCAAAGCTTAAGTCTTGCACCTGGTAGCTCTTCCGATCCACCGCACGCTTTCTCCAGTCCAGTCCTGTTCCAGTTCAGGTCCTCGTTCTAATTCCAGACCAAGTTCCAGTGCCCGCCAGTGTTGCCGGTGTGCACGCGTTCCCCGCTTCGTCCGTTCCGAGTTACCGTTGTGCAAGCCGTTCTCCTCGACTCTGTTGCCGCGTGCGTGACGACGAATTTTTCCGGTCGCCGCCTGACCAAGCTCACGGGTCGCTGTGATTGGACGAGAGGCCAAGATCCAAAGTGGCGTGCGTGAAACACGTTGTGAGCGAAGTGGATGTGAAGATCCTGGGTGGCTGACGCTCAGCCGGAGTAAGGGCCCATTGGTTCGGAGGTGCGCGTGTTCTGAGTGAGGCCTAACTCAAGAGTGACCATAGAGCACCCCGTCTGAGCCGCCGATTCCCACACGGTGGGAAGCCCAAGGCGTACAAGTGCCCCCGGCGAAGGTATCCCGGGGTGCAGCCCATCCTGACTAGACTGAGCGATCACCCAGGACTGCCGCTGAGATCCAGCACGACGCTAAACGACCAAGTCGACATGTACCCATTCTGGACGACGATGCCCCAAAGTCCGAAGTCACGATGAGACCTCACCCAGATCAAAGATAACCCAGTTCCGAACGAGCATGTGATGGAGATTCTGAGTGAGAACTTCCCTGCGACAACCACCAAGTTGAGAACACCCCGACTTCTGAACGACAACCGAAGACGACCGACGGCCGACGACATTGTGGATACACTGATTTCATACAATATCCAAGTCAAGAGATCTGCAAAGCACTACGACCAGACGCTGATCCCACTGAAAGGCGCCGAGACACGTTGCGTTTCGACGGATTCTTCTTTCTTCTTCTTTCTTCATTCTTCGTCGGTCTTTTACATTGGTCCCTCGCATTCACTTGGACTTGGTATACTCGCGGTCGTTCTCAACGATGGACGCATCACTTGAGTGATGGTCGTCGGGCGCAATCCGTCGCTCGCTTGGGTGCACAATTCACCTGATGACAATATCTTGAGTGAAATCTAGTTCAGTTTGCCACGGACGGAGCAAAAGGTGAGAAGGTCTCTTTCCTCTCCGACCGAGACGCCGCGCCTAGGACAGACACTCTACCCCGCCCGAATTAGGTGGGCCCGCACAGCGTTGGACGCCCAAGGCCTCACCGGGAATCGTGAGCCCTGTGAGTGAACTCTCGTTAACTTCAAGTTTGGTTAGAGTGGGAACTGGGTGCTCACCACTCAGAGTGATCCCTCTGTTCCATATTTCTAAGTTGCGAGTGATCGTTCTGAACGGCCACCCCATTTCATATCAATTGCTTAGCGTTGGGGGCTGTAGTGATCTCACCCAGCGCCGAGTTGACCGATTGCTTCTGAGCGTTAGTGTATTCATTTGATTGTCCTTCTTTGAGGAGAGAGACTGGTATAGACCCACCGCTCAAGGGTCTGGAAGAATAAGTAGCGGCTGCATATTAGTGGTAGTTTGAACTCTGTATTTTTGTGTATATTTTGGTTATCTGAAGGGCGATCTAACCACGTGGTCTAACCCTCTCAGGTGTGTACGTGCTTCACTCAGAAGAGTCTGGTGGCACTAGGCACTCCCCACATCTTGTTAGGTGTCAACGCAACTTGAACGGTGGAAGACGGTCCGCCGAAGTCAAACGAATCGACAGGGGTTCACAAGGGTCACACGCCACCTCTGAGTGAGATTTCTCACTCAGAGTTACCGACCTCGACTTTGAATTCCCGAGGCCGCGCTATGCAAACCTCCTGGGCGATCAAAGGTGTTCACTCGCCTCGCGACATGCGCCCATCCATTCACCCGTCCGCTCTTCGCCGCCGCGCCATTCTCGCAGCACCCTCCCCTTTCTTCTTTTGTTAGGGAGGAGTGCAGAAACAAAGTGTGAAGTTCGTCTGATCCACACAAAGGTGGAAAAAGAAGTTGAAGTTGTCCTCATGTCATCGGTACTTGTCTGCGCAGACTGAACGGAGCGTACAGGGGATGTCGAAAAAGGGTTTTACAAGGATGCGATCGTGTGCATGTGCGTTATTAGTCTCCATTAGATATGGAGTAAGCGGCCACAACGCAGCACACTTGTGGGAAGCGATTTCCCGATTATCGCAACCTAGGCCTTGATAGCCTTTTTATGCAAGTAAAGCCCAGCTTGACGGATACTCTATAGCTAAATCATCACTGTCCACTATCTCGTTGTTCGCTATCTGCCTTGCGAAGTGCTTGCAGATGGAAAGCGGTGTTTTTGCAGAAACGTTCAATGTCAGCAGTATTACCGGGGTATTGTCGTGTGCAATTAACGGCCAGGCCATTTGGAAGGACTGAAACCTCCACCTAATTGTCGTGCAGGTGGTGCGTCCTACTGAAGTAGAGTGACCTCTCGTGCATGCGACTACCAGGCATGTTAGTCTGCAGAAATGTACCGTCTGTCGCATAGCGATCGTACATTACTGTCCAGGCCGCGACCAGCCCGTTTCGAGCGACAAGGAGGCCGGAGAGGAGGAAGTATCAATATCTGCGCGTCCAGGAAATGTTACGGCAAATACGTTCGCTACTGGGGTTTCATCTGCGGGTGGCTCTGCTTGTGAGTTTTCTGCGGTGAGTCCACCGCGCGTTACTGTCCAGGCGCGACCAGCAGTTTCGAGCGACAAGGAGGCCGGAAAGGGTAGTTCTAGAAGGCTTGGCCACCAAGTACAAGTTTTTTTATTGGGTACTTGTATAGAGCCGATACAACCATAGTGTCATGGAGAAATGGAGAGACGACGGAAGCAAACTTGGTCACCATCATCTGGAACGATGGAGACCTTTCCCGAGACACCGCGGCGGCAACATCCCACGTGCCGCAGTTTTTAGGGCGGCCAACGGCATAAAGCTGGCGCTATACGCACAGTTATGGCCACGTCCTGTGTTCCAGTACACGGGGACGTATTCTCACACCATATTCCACAGCCGTACGAACTTCAATAGCCCAAGTCATAATCCGGACGCTTTGCTCGTCTGATTTGAGCTAGAAATGATAGACTGGAGAAGGCGAGTCGACATCGCCGTCCGTGTCAAAGCGCAGAAGGAGCACGATACAGCTCGGTCGACCAGCCGATGCGTGTTGGTGGGGCGCGGCGTCTCGATAATGCGGAGCGTATGCTCGGGCGTGTTGGACATCTGTGTGCGGTGCGGGTACTTTCTCAAGTTTGTGTGGGGGGGGGCGATCGTTGCTTGTTCTTCACTGAGGAAATGAGGATGTGAGGATCTCAGCAGCCTGAAGATCGACGTTTTTCGAGAGCAATAGCCAGCACCAGTTGCCTGAGGCATTGGCGGAGCAACATGACTATCTTTCTGTTGTAATTCGAAACTTCAAAGATTATCATAAACTGACAAAACAAGTTTAATGTAGAAAGTTCCTTTTGGCATCAACTGTCAAGCAGCGCCTGCTTCGGATGAGGAGCCCTACAATTAATAGATCCTCGTCATCATCTTGTTAGTATTAATGTTAGTAATACTAACAAGATGATGACGAGGATCTCCTTTTATTGCAGTTGGCACAGCAAGACGCGTCAGCAGAGCTCCAAGAACTTTCGAATGTGATTCAGCCGGCAAGAAGCAGCAATATCACACAACATCCTGCCGTCTGGTTAAAGGCGGTGTTGTAGCAGATGATGATCCCGAGCATAAAGAATAATACCAAATCGATTGGATCCGTGACTGATGAAGGTGATGGAGATGAAGGAGATAAAGACGAGAAAAAAACTATTGCTTTGCTGGCGTCATCACAAGGACGAGTTGCAGGATATGAAGGAAAATGGATGATTTTAAACGTGTTTTTAACTCATGGGAGATTTTTTTTTCAGCGCTGCGGAATCACACTAAACAAACGTGCCAGGTCCAAACTAGCTTTGGCGACTACGAACGCGAATCGCTTCTTCATGTTGCAACGTACACCACCACTAGACGCTAGGCCACCAGTGCTTTCATTTGGTCTCAGAAACCTGTCCGCTTGGGCGATCACCAACGCTCGATCTCGCGAACGTCCTTTCTACCTCAGTGTAGCTCTGTGCAGAGAAACAAAGTCAGAATACTGACGCTTTGTTGCGAAAGGGAACACTACACTATCACGAGAGAAATGATCAGTGTGGCTGCACTGCCCGCTCGCGGCCCATTGCTGCTTTCTTTCCTCGTTTTTAAGAACAAGAGAATAAGATCTCAAGCGGCGCCAAAATAGCAAAACCTGGCCTCACTACATGCCGGCTGTTCGCAAACAGTTAAACCTTGTTCTGAAATAGAACAAGGTTTAATTGTTTGGGGCGTTCTAAAAAAAATGCGTGTTGGCGCACGCTAGCTGCTATAAATTGGGTACGAGCAATTCGAGAGTGAGGGACAAATCGTCACAATCTACATCAGGGACGGCATTACGTTCGACACCAATATGCCAATTGCATGGGTATGAACACCCGAATTTTTAATCACGGATTTAATGTCCGGACTGGGTAACCATAGCTTTAGAAACTGCGAGCTCTATTTCATATGCAAGAAGTACATCAATTTTTATGGGCACCACACTATTTCCAACCTCATCCCGACCAAGCTTACAAAACAAAAACGAAAACAGAAGGGTTGAGGGTTTCGGTAAGTAGTAATATTGTGGTACGCTTGATGTAAAAAAAATTAACCTCATGTTTTAACATCTAAACGTCCCCAAACCCACCACCAATAAAAGTAAAAATATTTCAGGCAACACCTCTCGATACCATCTGGTGCGAAGGAGGAACCCTCCAAACCTCCAAGCTCCATAAAACCGCTCCCCAACCGTAGAAGCATTTCAGTACGATTCACAAGTCCGGTACAGTTCATGTAAATTTTTCAGGATATAGAAATTTTTGATCCTGAAGGAGGAATGTAGTAAGTATAATAACAACATATACTAAGATCAACGATCCAACCATAAGCATAAGCATAATGAGCAACCAAGCTGATAAGGTGATCCAGGAAATGGTAAAGGGGGAGCTACAACGATTCCAAGAATTTACATCTAAGTCATCTAAGTTTGATGAGGCTTTTGATAAAGCTTCAAAGAGCTACCAAATCTAAAGAAGAAGAAGACAATTTCTTCGAGGACAGCGATGACGAAGATGTTGATGACATGAAATTAAGTATTAAGTTCGTAGATGAGACATCTTTCAATGAGCATTTCGGTGTTTATAAAAACCCGAACCTCTCGGCTTTTGAAGTATTTGCTAATTACAGCTACGATCATGGGATTCACAAACATAGTTAAAGAAGCTATCGACTATTTGAACAATTACGCGATCTTAAACATTAGAGAAGTTGATAAACCACTTCCATACAATTTCTGGGTAGTATTCCTAAAGATTTGTATGAATCCGTATGTCATTGACATGATCGGAGCAGCTTGTACGGATAATGATAGATATACTCAAGAATTTGATAGAGATACATATGAAGGAGATCTCATGGAGGATGTATGTATTTTCCTCGATCATAATAACTTTTTAACACACCTAAGGATAAACGATACATTTACGAGAATGCATGCTAAGTCGATCGAGTCATCGATATTTTTTTATCAGCATATCGAAACAAGCGAAAAAAAATATTGTCAATGGATTTAGCTCAGAAGAGCATCTACTTCAGTCTTTAGCTTAGGACACTTAGTCTTAACAAAGTCATTCTTGCTAAGCCAATCAAGGTAGTTAGGGTCAATGACCTGAATCTGTTTCATAGTTCGATTCTTGTATCTCCCCCACGTCATCATAAACGAACCATCGTCGTTTCCGAATTTGATGTGAAGGAATTGAGCAATAGGGTCATTCTCAAGATCGGTAAAACGATTTTGATGAGACAACCATCTACAATAGGACGGATCAGAGGAATATACCTCTTCAATAGTCTTACGATTTGTACTTGCCGAATGTTAGTGTCGAACTCATTGTATCTGTGAATGTGTATCTATATACCTACCCATACGTATTCAAAATTATATTAATTATATCAATTGACTTAAGCTGTGGTGAAATCAAGTACCTCACCCGTTAGACGATCGTAGGACAGCTCTTGTTCGCTAATGACCAATACAAGCATATTGACTCCCTGACAACCGGCATTGGTTCCCTGAATCTGAATAGACTGAGGAACATCCTTTTCGGTCAGGCGACTGACATCAGCGATGAGAACACGGTTAGTTAGCGACCACGTCTGATAGTCAAGAAGACCATTCACAAGCTCAGGAGTTAGATCACCGTTGATAGCTCCAATCTTAGCCACCTCATCGGTGAAGTGATCAAAATCGTAGTCGTGGCTGATATCAAACGTCTGACTCGAAATAATACGGACATTAAAGTTGCGAATTGACGAACCAGAGTGTAGAGTCCAAGGAGCGCTATCAAAAGGACTTTGGAACTGTTGAACAGCGGTGTCCTTAAGAGAACCAGTTTGCTCAGCAAAGGGGAGGACTACGACGTATTTAGCGTTCTTAACCGAAGCCGATAGCTGTAGGTCAAAAGATGTGTTGTGTTGAGTCGATTGCTTACCAATACCAGCTCGCTGATAGAACCACTGAGAATAACAGTCATTGTAGCGTACTTTCTTAACGGGCTTAGAGATGATAGCCTGAGGATTCTCGAGATGAACGAATGGTACATACAAACGGGAAGTAGTCAAAGTCATGTACGTACCATCAATCGTTGGTTCAAGCGAATTAACTGCGGCGCCCCAGGAAACTGAAATCGAACCAGCGCCGGCTGTTGTTAGCACACCATTCATAGGATTACCGGTGGAAGAGCTTGCTACCATAATGGGGCACGAGTTGCCGCTCGCAAGAGTAGTACTTGCAAGCTTCATTTTCTTCGACGTATCCGTTGTAATAGCAACAGTTCCCTGATTAACTCGGAAGCGAAGACGGATTTGAGGATTAGCCATTAAATCGAGCTCTCGGAAGATAGGATGTAAATTTACAAGCTTAATCTTAAGCATGTAATTCCACGTTTCCATAACAATACCAGCATTTCCACTTGCACCAGCTACGAATGCTCCGCGAGACGTCTGATTTGAGATAGTTTTGGAAGATTCAGCATTACCAAGAGATGGCCAAGACGAACTAAAGTCGGCGTTGGATGTAGACAGAAGACGCTTCACGAATCCATCGTTGGGTATAGAAGCCCCACCAGCAGCAGTGGTCGCGGCGAATGAGGTTGAGGATGAAAAGGCTGTGTTGTTAGAATACCCATCTCCATTGAAATCAATATTGTTGGCGTAAAGAACAGACTGAGCGGAATCAGGGAAAAGGAAAGACTCAGCTCCATGCTTCTCAACGTACTGAGGACTGTGTCCAGTCTGAGCTCGGATGTTGTTTTAAAATAGCTTGTAGTCGGCCATCGAAACGATGGTCTTCCGTTTAGCTCAAGAGACAACGAGTCAATCACATTCCAGTTGCCACACTTAAGGGAGACACAGAATCGGTTGGCAGCAGACAATTGGTTTTGACTTCCGTGAGTATTCTTCATCGAGACCTTGTATGGAAGCATAGTATAAGCATCACGGAAGGAGGCGAAGCCCTCACTTCCATTTAGCTGAGCCGTTGCATCAATGGTGATGACACCATTCTGATACGAGCCCTGATTAAGATCAATGACATGAGGTACGCGCTTAGTGGTCGATACCTTAATCTCCGGATCGCTCTTCAGAGAGCTCTGGTACAAATACTGATCGGATAGTTGTGTTTCACTCATGGTGGATCTATGTCAACTAATATAGTTTTCGGAAGTTAATTTATTATGACAAGCCTTATCAAGCCAATCACAAGTGATCATGACCTCATCGAGCTCGCTGAGAAAATGGATGTGAGACTTGACAACATTTTCGAATCAAGCGAGATAACGTCTCCTCTTCCAAAGAACGGCTCTTTCCTAATTCTACTACGGCAACCTAATATGGATGTAGGACATTGGACAGCTGTACATAATGGTGAATACTTCGATTCGATGGGAGAAGCAGCCCCAACAAAGTATGGAATCGGTAGATACAACTCCAACCAATACCAAGGGACATGGTGATTACTGTGGAATATGGTGTATGTTCTGGCTATATTGCAAGCAAGAAAATAAGATACATCTATACATCGATTTAAAGATCTGAACTTAACCGTTCTAGCTTAGCCATTGCTGATGCTTCTTCGATCTGGTATGGACAGATTTGTTCGATAACGTATATTTTCCACCACATTCACAATTGTACTT
Source organism: Phytophthora taxon juncus (assembly GCA_033558005.1). Lineage (NCBI taxonomy): Eukaryota > Oomycota > Peronosporomycetes > Peronosporales > Peronosporaceae > Phytophthora > Phytophthora taxon juncus. The sequence continues at coordinate 1,480,691 of JAUCEE010000017.1, forward strand.
CTCATTTTTCTTTGCGCTAAGGACTTCTCTGTTAGCTTCTCGATATGCTTTTTTATACTTCCTCTGTCCGGAAATATAAGCGGGATTGCACAATCTGCCACATTTTAGCCTACAAATCGTTGCTTTGGACTCGGTGATTGGTTAAAAAGAATCGCGCCAGCAGCACCATTCGAATGGTGGTTCAAACGAACAAATCGGATGCTTACAACCAGAAATCCAATCGATTAAGTATTAGCAACCACATCATTTCCCCTTTTCGTCTTCGCCAGCCACGCAGATGACCCCCAATAGACCTAAAACACAGTGCGAGCGCAAGAATCTTACACCTGCAGAGAGGGCAGAAGTTGTTGCCTTCCTTATTCAAGTCAGCGACGAGCTACAGCCTCCCATAGGCGCTATTCAGGAATGCGCAGCCAGGTATGCATGCAGCAGTGACCAGATCTCGCGTTTGTGGCGCCGGACCGTTCAGGACATCAAGCAGGCAATCCTATTAACTACAATAGCGGCAGGAAGGGGAGAAGCGGTCGGAAGACCCCTGCTGACGACGGAGTTCCGCCTGGACCTCAACCATGCCATCGAACTTGTCCCCCTGGAGGACAGAACTGACATTCGTACTTTGGCGAATGCACTTGGTATTGCCAAATCGACACTTCATGACTATTTTCTCGCTGGAGTTTTTCGATGCCACACAACTCGGCTTAAACCTATGCTGACAGATACACAGCGCGTGGAGCGGCTGAGGTTTGCGGCAAGCTTCGTGCATCGCGGGCCTGCTAATAGACTGAAGTTTGACAGCATGATGGATTTCGTGCATTTAGATGAGAAATGGTTCTACCTTAAAAAGGACAAGCAGCGATTTTATCTGGGAGAGTTTGAAGAGGATCCTTACATCAGTGTCAAAAACAAAAACTACATCGTGAAAGTGATGTTTCTGGTGGCGGTGGCACGTCCAAGATGGGTGGCCAAGTCTCATCGAATTTGGGACGGTAAAATTGGCCTTTGGCCTTTTGCAATTTACGAGCCTGCGCAACGATCGAGTAAGAATCGAGCTGCAGGAACGCTAGAGCTAAATACTTACAATGTTGACCGAGACATTTACCGCCAAGCTCTTTGTCGGATGGTCATACCGCGCATTAAGGCGATTTGGCCATCCGGCAAACGTGTTGTGCTCCAGCACGACAATGCCAAGCCTCACGTAGAGGCCGATGACCCTGAGGTGGTCGCCGCATGTCGGGAAGGTGGGTGGGATATGAAAATCCGCCCCCAGCCTGCCAACTCGCCAGACTATAATGCAAATGACCTCGGGTTTTTTGCTTCGCTGCAATCGCTGCAGTACAAAAGAGAGCCAAAACCGTTGAGGATTTAGTCAACAATGTCGAAGATGCGTTCAACGAGCTTCACTTCAGTACACTAGACAAGGTTTTTCTTACGCTTCAATCGGTGCTCCAAGCATCGATGGATGTCGACGGATGCAACAAGTTCAAACTTCCACATCTCTCAAAAGATACACTCCGGTCAAACAATGGCCTGCTTCCCCCAAGCATGGCATGCAGCGAGCGGGTGTACAACAAGGCGAATGCCTTCTTAGGTTCGGTTGACACACAGGAAGTAGAGCATAAACGTACTTAGCGTTTATATTTCCGGACGCTTATTGTAATCGGACCCGCTTATATTTCCGGACAGAGGAAGTACTGTTTATTTTTATACAGCTTAGTGATTCTGAATGGGTTATTCTAATTGACACAGTTTAGTTTGTTAATCCATAATTGTTCATACGCTTCAAGGTGAGTACGATCTTCCACTTCGTAGGTTTTGATCAGAATCAGTTTAAACGTATCAATACCATGTTGGTGAAAGTATTGGTAAATTGCCATTCCCCTATGCTTATCACTTAGCCATTCACGGTAATGTTTCTTATGCTGCTGCCACCTCTTACGAGGTCCATTGAACGTGGAACCAACGTATTGAATATCACTCTCCAAGTGGATAATGCGGTAAATGTGCCCGATCATGGTACATATGTACTATTATTATTATATATATCTACTACATTATTTATCAGAAAGGTATCCTTTGGCTATATTCCAAGCAACACAAGCGACCCGATATCTTTAAAAATATGAAAGATTTGAATTTGACAATTCTTTCATAATTATGTTCCAAGCTATATAGCAAACATGTATCGCGAACTAACAGTCTCAAGCGACGTACCATCGCGCAAGCTCACCAAGGCTTTCAAGACCGGTAAGCTCTCTTTAACAGCTAACGAACTCAAGGGTAGTGGATCTATTATTCATCTTCATCCGGCAAGCTATGAAAAGGCTCTTAAAGCGCAAAGCCGGTCGTGGCGTTCGACTCGACATTACTCGACATGAGGTCAAGAAGGGTTATAAAAGAGCTCAAGGAGGTTCCATTTGGACCAAGGTATGGGGAGGCATTAAATCGGCTTTTAAATTCGCAAAGGATTCAGGACTACTTAGACGAGCTGTGGATGCCGCCGTACCGGCGATCTCAACGGCTTTGGGTGCTCCCCAAGCAGCTGTTCCTACCAGAGCCGCAATTCGTTCGATGACGGGTGTAGGAATTCACAACAGCAATCAGATTTTTTTCAGATTATTCGATAGATATCGGTTGATCGAAGTTGTACCGAAGTTGTCCTTTTACTGAATCAACAAACAACATCTGTCCCTTTCGCTCTGTAGCTTTGTTGTAGTAATAGACTATGCTTCGTTTATCAACTCCCCGTATATTGAAGTCTTTGACAACCATTGTCAAGTCACGCTTCGAATTAGCCTTTAGAATAGCGACATACTCAGCATTCAAGCGAATCATCTTATCAGTAGGAAAGTAGCTATGACTAAGGAAAATGGTACTGATTTTAAAATGCCTACCACGAGTGAAGTAATGAGAAAACAGATTCTTCTGAAGTAGCTTATCGTTGCTATAATCGTCGATGATAACCAACTCAGGTTTGTTAGAACTCATTGGGGTATGACGTACTTGATCAACACTTGGAGGGCTATCAGGGTCAGCAAATGTGATGAATCCATCTAACTTATCTTGAAGGTACTCATACAATTCCTGGTGAGGGTTACGAGCAATGATCGTTAGATGTGCAAATACGTGAGGAGAATGTTTAAGAATGAACATGCATAGGTTGTTCTTGCCTGAAAAAGATGGACCCAGCACAATCATTCTGAAAAGTGATTTGATGTCCATATCAGGAATGTCTCTCATTGATGCGCTTTTGAACTTCTTTGGCAAAGAAGCACCAAAATCAGGAATACCGCTCATGATTATCGCTTAATCTATATAGCTCGAGACAAAATGAGTTCAGGTTTTTCATATCCAGCCAATCTTTCAATCCCCTATCTACAACCCGGCATTCTATCTAATGTTAGATGCGAGCGGCTTCTTGACATATGACTATGCCCAAACACTGTATCTAAGCAAAACGGATTATAGATTGACATATAATTCAAGGATCACTATAGGTCAAGCAACGCAAGGTGTAGCCCTCGTACCTGGTGTTAATGGTGATATCAGTGGGATTAGTTCGTTGAGCTGTAATAGCTTGACCGTGAATGGATCTCCTGTATCTACAGCTCCGGCATATGTGTTATCAATCACTCCGGGTTCAGCAGCCGCAAACAAGGCCCTCGTACTAAATGGGACGTCTGATATCAGTGGTATTAACCCGCTTAGCGCATCGTCTCTGACGGGAACGCTACAGACATCCGCTCAACCCAACATCACATCGGTTGGAACATTAACAGGATTGACTATCGGGGGTAATCTAAGCTTCACTGGTGCATCGCGAACATTGACTGGCCTAAGCGCTATAACATCGACTTCAATCACTGGAACACTTCAAACAGCATCACAACCTAACATTACAAGTCTCGGAACGCTCGGATCACTCACAGTTAGCGGTAATTCTTTGGTTGGATCACTTACGATAGGTGGAACCCCTATATCATCATCAGCAGCTGAACTGAATTATCTGTCTGGCATAACAGCTGGAACAGCGTCAGCAAGCAAAGCTTTGGTTCTTAATAGCTCGAACGCTATCAGCGGAATCGGACAGGCTGGGTGTATCATCAATACGACAGTTAATGTTAGCCCGACAGCAACCATGGATAAGTATTTAATAACACTCAAGAACAGCTCTGGTAGCGATGCTGTGCTTCAAGGCATCACGATGCTCAGCTCGACGATAGCAAATACAGATTCATACACCCCGGGAGCTTCGATTACATTTCAACGATCTAGCGGAGGCGGGACAGCCGCGCATGAGTTGCTCTTTAACATTAAGGCTGGGATTTCATCTACAGGAGCGTGTGCTGAAGCTTTACGCATCAGGTATGATTTGAGGATGATATCGAAAGGAGGAATTGAAATCAATCCCCCTACGTCTCAAACGCCCGGAACCGTTTCAGCGACTAATCCACTGTTCTGGTCAGGTGGGAGCTCTAGAAACTTCGGTTGGAGGCTGATCGATAATAACGCAATCTCTACGCTTTCATACTCCTATGGAGGTAGCTACAATGATCAGATCACATGGAATCATAACGCTGGTCAACCGATCTACACCATCTCTGGCTTCGACAATATGCAAGTGGTCAATGATAACAGCACAACCATGATATATATCAACATCTCTGATCGATGCGAAATCAATAATACTAGCCCTGAAGCGACTCTCCACGTAGGAGGGCAGGTCTGGTCTAGCTCAGGTGGTTTTCACACGAAAGCGAACGGCATCGGAGGATATTACACTTTCCGTGGGAGCTCATATAGCCAATATGTTGGAATGGGGTCTAATAGCTCAACGACTATCGGAATTCGATTTGGTGCAAATGATAGTACTTTCACATTCTCTGCATACGCTCCATGCTACGGAGGATCATACACAAATGCTTCGGATGAGAGGTTAAAGAAAGACATTATCGATATGAGATATGGCTTAGATACTGTTCTCAGCATGCGGCCTCGCGAATTCAAGTTCAAATCTAATGACAAGCCCTATGTTGGATTTATCGCACAAGAGATGGTCGATTGCGTACCAGAGGTGGTTAATCATCCCGACGATACGCTTGAGACTTGGGGTATCGATTATGCAAGTTTAACGTCGGTTCTATTCAAAGCTATTCAAGAACTGAAGGCAGAAGTTGATGAACTGAGGGCAATTATCTCCGAGTGAGTATAAACATGGTAGCGTTTCGAGTTTCAACAAAAAGAAACAAGAAATATTATGCTTTGCTTGATGATCGTCGAATTATATCTTTTGGTGCTATTAAGCGGGATGGTGAGCCTTATCAACAGTTTCGCGATCGAATAGGAGCTTACAGCGCATATGACCATAACGATAAGGATCGGCGAGATCGATACTATAAACGACACGGTCCTATCGATGTAAATAATCCATATACGGCCGATTGGTTCTCGAAAAAATATCTTTGGTAGATTATAACCATAGGTTGCGGACCGAGTAAAGATTTTAAAACAAACGTTTCCCCCAAAAGACCCGGAACAGATGGTCGGATCAACTTTACTAAGAGCTGATCAGATTGTAGTGCTTGGGGACAGTGTATTCCTTCCTACTACAAACCCTGATGGCGATTCAGCCACACTTGAGGTCAGTATCAGCGGTTAGAAAATATCCGGCTATCGCGGCTATCGCAATCGACTCGTTCGTGAAGGTATAAGCTTATAGACATTAAAGAGCAAATGTCTTCACAGCCTTGCTTTTTTTTTCTTGGGTTGATACGCCCATACGCGGCCACCTTCCGTCTGAGTAGATGACTCACTTTTTTTTATGGATTTATCGAGGTCAGTAGCCCATACAGCGGCTTGTGATTGTTGAGGACGATCGCGGATGATGAGATTCTTCATGATCGAGTTGAGTTCAGCGATATTCAAATCGGCGTTATCACCATAGCTTCCGCCTGAGCTGGTGCGGGGGTTAAAGAAGAACGTGGTTTAACCTATATTAAACGAACGATAATATCCTTGAACTCAGAATCGGAAATTAGTCGGTTCGAGTACATATCTACCGACAAAGACTTAAGCTGTCTTATGATCGAAGGATTGTCATTACCAAGCTCTAGCTCCCCTTTTAGCTTGTCGTACTCCGCCTTAAGCGATTCTAACGGGTCCTCGAGTGTGTCATGAAAGTTGTACTGAAGATGAGTGATGGCAAGGATCTCCTTGAACAGTTTTTTATCGTCGATGGATAGCTTATCACAAGCGGCTTGATCGATATGTTGCTTGAACGTAAGCGTTCGAATCATCGATTGAAGCCCTTCACCAATTTGTCGCTTTGGACCACATTTTCGTCGATTGGGCTGTACGATGACAAGGCTTTTGTTATCGAGATCAGGAATTCTGATATACTTACTACCGTGCTGTCGATATACATACGCTGATGGGGTAGCTAAGCCTTGAATCGCGTTGAGGTTATACGTCCGACCGCGGCGTACGACACCTTCGAGTGGAGCGACACCGGCTCCTCTCAGACCACGCTCCTTTAAACGACTAACAGAGCTAACCATATCATTCATAACTCCTCGGACCGCTTTTTCATTTCGTCGATCAACAAAGCTATTAACTTTGTTATCGTCTTGTTTTAGTGAATCTGTATAAGCTCTAACCTTTGTTTGATACATAGCTTGGGTAGCTTTCACTGCTGATTGAGCTGCCTTCAATGCATATCTGAGAGCTCTTGAGTTATTCCCCTTAACCGACATTTTAGCTTCTTCAAGACGCTTTTAAGCCTCACTATACTCTCGCATAGCGGCTTCAACCTCACTATGAAGAGTGTTTGTCTCATCGTATGGTTTGATATTACGATTTTGTATTCTTGAAGTAGTTAATCGGTTGTTTTGGTATGACTTAGAATACTTTCGTTAAGAATTTCGAGATTTGAATCAAGGTTTGTGATAGCAATATTTTCAGCGTTCCTTAGTCCAGTATTTTTATTTCTCTTTCGATCGTCCTTCAGATGCTCATCAAGTTTCTCGAAGCCAATAATAAGCGATTTAAATGTATCCATCCATTGATACTATTAATCAGGACTGAATAGTCTGATCCATTAACAGATTTATCATCCTTATCCTTGATATTGAAAACCTTCCTCTTTGTAGCGTTTCCGAAGTAGTAGTCTTGACTTACCTTTGCAATTCCTTCCGTCCGAATAACGGGTCTTAAATCGAATGCCGTTTTAATTTTCTTAATTCTCAGCATATTGAAGTAATCAGCAAGAATTTCTTTCGCATGATTATCGGCTGGTGTTAGGTTTCTGCCCATATACTCGTCAGTACCACTAAGGACACCTTGCTTTGCCTCTACGTCTCCTTCCGTTTCTGTATATTGTTTGACATCCATAACCTTTCCTTCATTCAATACATCATTTTCAGTAGAAGTGGATGAATCAATGAGAAAGCTGTCATCGAGACGTTGCTTACTTCGGTTGGAATTATCATATACTGATGGATTTGATAATCTCCGCTTATTTCCGATCAATGTTTTTCATACTTCGACAGGCTCTGCCTCTTGATATTCCTTAAACATTATCGATCGCTGCTTCTTTCGATTGACTATGTACTGAAGAAATCTTGTATCGAATTTGATGATATCTCCAATAGAACTATAAGTCTCATACCAATTAATTCTTCGGACACTTACTTGGTTGCCATTCTTATTGTATATCTTCGCCTCTTCTCCAAGGAAATACTTGGTCAATTGCCTACCTTCGGAATCAAGTGGATGAAGCTTCATCTTAGATAATACTGGATAAACCTCAAATAATTTGAAAAGAGCATTTTTAGACTCCTCTTGGTCACTAGCTTCTTCATCAATCGTCGCTGAAGTAGCATCTGTTCCCGTGGTTTGAGTTTCTACTTCAGGTGGTGATAGGTCAGGGTTTGCTTGAGAGTTTTCATCTTCGAGACTTTTTTTTAAGATTTCCGAGAGTGGAATCTTCAACTCATCGGGTGTTTCTGCATCAGGAGCGACAGAAATATCTGTCTGAGCCGATTCGGTCGTTTTCTTAGGAACAGTAGTAATAGCATTAGATACATCACTCGACCACTGAGCACCTGCATACATCTCTCTCTTAGCGGTGGCTTGGCGTACGCGACGCTGCGCTCGCTCAAGTAGCTCCTGTCGTTTTTGCTCTCGTTGAGCAAGGCTGTTGAAATTAGAAAACATTGTGTGAATCGTATATATGTTAATGAAACAAAAAAATATAGGATTATCTACTTGTCATCGAAGATAACGCACAACCTTTGGTTGCTACCAGTAGCTCGGCATGACTGAATCATGCGTCGCATAGTTGTACTGATGACAGATGTGATTCCGCTCATTCAGCATATTCAGATACCGATCCTTGATACAGTGGAACGGGACGCCAAAGATCTTTTCGAGATCCTTTTTATAAAACTGATTGGCTACGGTCGCACGGAAGTTAGCTAAAATCATAAGCTCATTTTTTATTCTGGACACTTCTCGAATGATCCAAATCTTTCGTCGAAGCTGATTTAGCTCGCGCTCGTTTTCTAAACAAGAAGGACACATGACTTTGTATCTATATAGATAGCATCTATTTTTCAGATTCACTAAAATATTACATAAGATATACGACTCAAGCACAGAGGATTTCTCTATTTCTAATATTTATGGCTAAATCGAGTTCGTATTTCATTTTTCTTCCAATACTCATTTTCAAGCGTTGATCTCTTGGATTTGTTGATCAAACGTAGATAGGTTCCCAAGTCGGATCATCATATCCAATCCAATTGACTAAGTATTTCAGCTTACCATTCTTCATTTTTTTATGATCAAGCAACTCCTCAGCTTCAAAGACTTGATTCTTACCTACCTTAGCATCTGTTGCCTTCGATTTGAATAGTTTTATGTCATTAGGAGCCTTATATATCGTATGTCGATTCTTTGAACGAATCTGAACTCGATAGCCATCGATTCCTACAATTTCATAAACAGTATTAGACCATCGAGCCTTCTCCTTATCAAACGCTCCTTTATCAAGTCGATAGAGCACTGTTGCACCAATCGGTAGCTCGTTTTCCAATCGTTCCATCAGTTCTCGATTGTGATTTAAATCACCTTCCATGACCTTACCTTTCGCCTGAATCGGTGTTGAGTTTATAGCTGAATGCCATGTATTGTTGTAATTTTTTACTACGGATTTGACGAGTTTTTCACTGATCGGCTGTTTCGTGCGAAGAAGTCGCATTTTCAGCGTTCTGTTGAATCGTTCGATCTTACCCATTGTTGCGTGGTCGCCGGGCTCATTGTTGTAATGCGTAATATTTTGCGATTTGAGGTAGGTAGTAGCCTTACGATTTGGAAATTCTTTGCCATTATCCGTCGTTAGTACTTCAACCTTCTCTTCCTTAACAAAGGCTTTGATTCTACTCAATACAGTATCAGCTCGTTTATTTTTAAGCAACTCCGCGAATCCTAATCGAGAGTTGATATTGATAGCTGTGAGTATTGGGGAACCCTTCCAAAACGCGAGATCCATTTGCCAAGAATATGGGTTGCTCGATGCAATCCTAAAATCATCGTAGCTATCCTTCTGTTCCACATGTCGCTGAATATCGAGTTTAGACTTATACCAATCCTTCACCTGTTTGAGGGTGATAGATGAATCCACTTGCTTAGTCTTCTTGTGAAGGGTGTTAGCTGAGATGAAACCCGTTTCAGGGTCATAGTACAGTTGCTCGAGTAGTGCATCCATCTTATATTAGTCTGAAGACAAAAGGCTCAAGCCTTGGGTCGAAGACGCGTAGCCTGATTGTAAAAAAAATATAGCTATCTCCATTAGCTAAATGTCGAGTGGAGTGGTTGTGATACCATCTTCCAACACACGTCGCTTATCATAGAAGTAGTTTAGAGCTGTCTTCATTTGTGTGTAAGTGATCATTGAGTTTGTCTCTCTACACATACGGAAACCGCGATTAGTATCTTTAAACGTAGTTCGATTCTTGACAACACCCTCAAAGTTCTCAGGTGTTAATACATCTCCATTACGTGATTTTTGAACGCCTTTAGCCGATAGTATCATCTTCGGTTGCTTGGACGTTTGTCAATTCCGTCTCCGAGGTAGCAAATGTAGTTCTTTGAGCTAAGTGATACCATAGCATTGCATCGGAACTCCTCTTTAAACAAACCTGGTGTTCTTCTATTAAACGCCGCATTCTCAGTCGTGTCGTCGCGTGGGAACCATTCATACTTATGCTGTTCGTAATGCTCAAGTAGCTCAGGCTTAATTAGATCAGGGAAAGGTGTTTCATGACTGAATGCTATGTAGCCTGAATCAGTGTTCATCTCTTGATACTGGAAATCGCTACGATCGAATTAAAAATCTATGCAATCGTAGTAGAACTGTAGCATGCGTAGCTTAGCAAGCTGGTAGATTGCAATCGAGAGATGAATGGGATTCTTAAGCTTGATACGTCGCTTCGATTTAACCAGTTCAACGGTTCCATCGTTAAACTCAGTTTTGGAGCTAAAAGTGAAGTGCTCGGTAGCCTTAAGGACTGATTTCTCGTTTGAAAGGAATTCAACTTCCTTATGCTTAGTCATATCCATACCCGATCGACCGAAAGCTGCATTGCCTACGAGCTTCATCATATCCGCGATCATAGATTTACTATTGCTACTTTCGCTAAGTGATTTTAGCTTACATAGCAAACCGACAAGAGGTGTGTTCGCATATTTACAAATGAAACCGTTGATGACGTCCTTGTCGAACTTGCTGGGGTCAGCCTGTAGCTTAGCCATTTCTGATTCGAGGTCATCCATCTCAGGTGATGCTTTCTCTCTGATTATAGGTGATACCATCTTGATTGTTTCATCTCCACTACGACGGGCATCTGACACCTGATTCATGAACGATTCGAACGGTTTGTGAGCATTAGATGAAGCTATATATCTTAGTGATTACCATACCATGTGCGAGATACCACTTCAGTAGAGGTGTGTAAATCATTATTTGCTTGCCGAAATAGCTACCGATCAGCTTACGAGACATTTTAGACATGTTCTTACCACGAGATTGGTTGTAGTCGAGCATATGCTTACCGATGATTTCCTCAGTAGATTCGATTTCAGTATTCTTGAAATATAGGTGTCATCTCACTGAAATACTCTTTCAAGTGTTCTGGCGCTTCTATAACACATTAAAGGAAACCGAAGATCTTGTCCACCTGAATATCATCGATGATTGAGTCATAAGGGTCGATAGTCGTTAGTCGCCCGCATGGCATGGTATTTCCTGAGCACCATAAATAGAGTGCATTGGCATCGTATCCAATGACCTTCTTACATAGTTTGCCACCTCGAATGAGAGTCTCATTACGCTTTGCAAATCTATTGAAGATAATCGATGGACCACCCGCGATGTTAGCTCTCATTTTACGATAGATTTCCGATTCCTCATCATCAATCGAATAGACTAAACGATCAGCGTTAAATTCGAGCAATTTCTTGTATCTAAATGCCTTGATGTTCATATCCTTTCTCGCCACATTGCAATTCACACAACTAATGATGATATTACCATCCTCATGCCCCTTCTTATTATCGATTCGATCGGCTGATACGGTTTCTTCAATTAGCTTACAATAGCAATAGTTGCACATGAATTTCTGCTTTTTCAATAGCTCATCGAGATGTTGTATCGTCATTGAGAATTCGCGGTTAGCATCCTCGTCTTGCTTGATGTAGCCTAAGTAGCGTTTTTCCGGAAAATCAAACGGTGAGCCCGCTTCCTTGGTAGGGAAAATCAGCTCTTGACTCTTGTACATGACCTTCTCACTAAGACCCGGGAAAGAAACACCATCAGCAAACATATCGAGATCGAAAGCGCTTGAATAACTCACGCTGTTTTGAATCGCCTTGATGAAAGGTCCTACATCGAGGTTGTTGTACCAAATCAATAGATCCTTTAGAGTCTTCATCCCATAGTGTTCCCAAACGAACTGTACGCGCTTGTACTCATCATCGCTGATGTTTGAGCAACGCTGATGTTTGAGCAACGAAGTTGCTGTAGAAGGCTGATTTAGGTGGAAGTTCAGTATCATTGAGAACATCGAAACTTGTGATGTATTCAGATGGAAATACTCCTTTAGATAGCTCACACGTACATCTAATCTTGTCATCGCATTTACAACCACCAAGATAAGTAGTTAGGTACTTGTCGTAGCTTGTTCCGGCTGGAACATAATTGATCATGTCAAGCATTTTAAAGGTGTTTGTAGCAATAGCCATGTACCCTCCGTTTTCGATTACATGCTTTATATTCTCAGTTCCGATGGCGCTAAACAGCTCATTCTTAATAAGGTTGATATCGTAGTTGCCTGTATTGAATCCAATGACCGGTGTTTGATCAAGAATTTGATTCAACATCTCGAGATCTTTACTAATCTTCTCTTCCGTCTTTAGAAACGTATTGAGCTCTTGATCTCTTTCCTCTTAGCCTTGATGTTTTCAATGGTGATACCATCCATGATACCTGGGTTAGCCTTCTCATGGTTGGTTAGTATTTGTTGATAGAACTTAGATTGCTTTGAACTTGTCCTTATGCTAATCGCTTATTTCATTAGATACATGGTTGATGTATCCGATCATATCCTCAACTAATGCCTTAGTTTCGCTATTAATAAAGCAACGAGTCTGATTACTCAAGCTATCTGATACCGAAATGGATACAGGAATGTGCTGATTGTCGAACGAGGTATGTTGCCCATGTTGCTGACTCAGTGGTTTAAGAATGGCTTTAAAGTCGAAAACAATAAAATGATCGAGATAATGATCAACATTCTTAATTGAGTACTTAGACAGAAGTTTCTTGATTCGATTCTCAGGTGGGTTATAAATCGTTGGTCTGGCTACAAATGACTCGAGATTAACCTGATCACACTTGTTCTTGCTATGAGATCGCATACGTTCGCTATCCTCAAAAACCATGAAACACTTAGAACAGCTGTACTTGGATTGGACTCGCTCAACGTTCGTGATGTAAAAGGCATGCCTGTCATGTGATAGAATATTGAGCGTATCATCATATTTACCCACGGTCGGTCTAATACATTCAACAGCGTTAGTACGAATATCGTATCCATAGACATTGATGTTTAGCATAAAGCACTCTTCGAGCTGTTCGAACTCAAGTAGATCAATCAGATTGAAGCTCTTATAGAGACTCAGTGAGAATTTGAGCTCCTTGAATTCTTTAGACTTAGCTACAACCTTCCGCTGATTCTTTTCCTCTTGGAGGTGGTAAGCGATGCAAAAGAATACACATTTGTTGTTCGTTCGCGGGAAGTTGATGATGTATCGATTCTTCTTGATGAATTCAGGTACTAATGCATCACTATCGCCAAGAGCATGATCACGATAGTCGATATATATTTTAAAAGCGGTGATCGCTTTGACCTTGACTCCTGACTTGGGGTAGTTGAGAGTGTCGCTTAGCTCCTTAGTTCGGATATCTGTGATAACCTTACGAGCATCAGCTCTACTATTGACTACGAATGGTTTGTCATAGACATTCGTATTAGCAATATTCGGATAGAAGTAGAACTCATCATCATTAACCGGATCGTAAAGAATGTATCCAAGCGCAAGATTGACCTTGTAAGCCTTCTTTTGACTTAGTAGGACGGTCTCAAGCTTGTCATAAAACTCACCTGCAGGGATGTCTTCATACAAATGTGTCTCACCATACATACCGACCCATGGCTTGTACTTAGGATCGTTGCGGTAGTCCGCTGATAGATGCTTCTTAAGCTTTTCGAGCGAAACATCATATTGCTTAACAATCAAACGCTGATTCTTAGGCTTGGATACATCTCCGATGAAAACCATCTTCCCTGTAGTACCACGAACCTTGAGGCGGTAGTTGTTCCCCCATTTGATGGGTTTGATATTTAATCGCTTTAGTCCTTCGAGTTCGTAGGCAAACACTATCTCTATATATCGTTGGCTATATTACTCTTACAAAAATCTTACTATATTGTTGAAGATCTTGTATCAGGATCACTTACTATATAGTACCAGACCAAGTTCAATTTCAAAAAAATATATATATATGATGGGATTTCTGCTTTGGCCGTTGCCTTTCGTCGTCGCTCTCGAATCTGATCGCGATGCTCATCATCGTATTTCTTTTGGTTAGCTAACCTCTTTTCACGATTTTTGAGGTAATACTTCCTCTGCGCTCGCGCGATCGCCTCCTTGTTGCGTTGGTATGCTTCAGGTGAGTAAGCCCTGAATGTCTATATACTATTGATGACTTTTTATCAGAATCAAAAATAATTACCATTCTTTTACACAACCGCACTTAGTACAAGTATATTCGTAACTGTCGAATACAACAACTTTTATCACTAAGACACCATGTCCTATTACATGAGTCATACTTTTCTCTCTCTTTAACCATTTTGACTCTGCAACTGTTTCCACAAGGACCTAACATTTCCGCTACAATTACATACTCTCGTTTCTTATAGAACCAAAGCTGCTTTTTCAACCATTGACAGTAAGAAATGTCCTTGAGCATTTCCTCAAGTGTGGAATACTTCGAGTTAAAACTAATTTCAGTCATACGTGTGTTATCCATATATTATACTTACTATAAACAAATATTAGATATGAAAATTTCTATATGCTTGAGTTTGGAAGCTAATAAAAAAAAAAAATTCTGACGAGTTGTCTTATATTACTCGTATAATGATAGCTATGTGAGTTAAAACGGGTCTGATATCACTGTGGAAATTACCGCGAATGTTGCTTAATAGATCAATCACCTCATGTAGTCTCAAGTCCTCTACAATACTTTACAATAGTCCTCACAATTAAATCTATTAAGCGTGTCGAGAGTAAAGTCTTTGTTGATTATGTTGAAACTCTCATGGTGATGACCGTTTAAACCGATATTCATCAGTACCCTCTCTATAAAATAAGTGTGGTATTCGGCTCGCAATCCTTGAAAATTCAAAAGCTCGCTAACGAATTGATTGACCGAATCACCAAATACATAATCAGCGAATCTTCGTTGATCGTCGATGTGCTCTTCAATGGTGTAATACGGGTTGTTTAGATCATTAATAATGTTATCGATAGTTTCACGTAATCCCGCAGATAGATATTTCTTAACAAATCGATCAACCTCTTTCTTTGATTTGAGAATGATGGAAATCTGAGTGAAATAGCTTGTGAAATCACTAATGACCTTATCAGCTTGGTTGCTCATTATGCTTATGCTTATGGTTGGATCGTTACTCTTAGTATATGTTGTTATTATACTTACTACATTCCTCCTTCAGGATCAAAAAATTTCTATATCCTTGAAAAGTTTACATGAACTGTACCGGACTTGTGAATCGTACTGAAATGATTCTACGGTTGGGGAGCGGTTTTATGGGGCTTGGAGGTTTGGAGGGTACCTCCTTCGCACCAGATGGTATCGAGAGGTGTTGCCTAAAATATTTTTACTTTTAGTGGTGGTGGGTTTGGGGACGTTTAGATGTTAAGACATGAGGTTAATTTTTTTTTTACATCAAGCGTGCCACAATATTACTACTTCGGTACATCTTCGATGTCGTTATCTCTCAGTAATAGGGGGTTTCAGTATCACAAAATCGGAGTGGATTCGTCCGGGATCAACCTCCCAAATACGTCGGATTTCGGCCAGATCAGATGGACATTTCGCCAAGGTACCACTATGGATTTGGTTTGCGATATTCACCACCTCGGGGGCTGATGGATTTCGGAATCCCCACTCCCCGATTTTGACGGCAAACGTGTCCTCACTAGCGATCCCCGCGCTTGCCGATTCCCGTGGACGGGTGCTTGCTCAATAGTCTGGCGTTATGCCTCGCAGGTCAGAGCGGCAGACGCTGCTGCGGGAGGTGGAGGCGGCTTACGTCTACTACACTGGGACTGGGGAGGAGGAGAAAAGTGAATTTGTGCTGACAGCGTACCTTGAGATCTCCAGCAGCAGATACTTGTACAGGGAGGCCGAGTTTAGCGACCTGTTGACTCTTCGAGACACCGATTTTCGCCAGATGACCCGTGTGTCGAAACCATCGTTCGTTGCGCTACACGATTTACATTTGCACCAGCTCGGTTTTTGACGTCACGGGCGATAAATCGAGCAATGACCGATCTGTTTGCAGCTGGTAGTAGGCTAGTAGGCTTATGCCGGCTTGGTATGAATGGCAATGGAGCTAGCGTTGGGGAATTTCACCGAAAGTTTAAAACTGCTGCGGGCTCGGTGGTCCCAAACACGACCCGAGTTTTACTTGTGCTGAAAGCTGTGCGCTCGGATTGGATTACGTGGCCATCGAGGGGTAGACGAACGGAAATAGCACGCGTGATGGCGACGGAGGGGTTTCCTTATTGCGTCGGCTCCGTTGACGGCACGACCTTGCCACTTGCACAGCAACCAGCCATAGCTACTGGGATAGAAAGAAGCATTGAGTGGTTGCGTGTTGTGCCATGACGCCATGATATCTCTAGCTTTCGCTTGCTAAATCACAGGTATTCTGTGGCAGTACAAGTGGTGTGTGACAACGATTAACGCATCACTGCAGTGCGTTGTCGATGTCCAGGCTCGTGTGCAGACTCCAGCGTGTTCAAGCGCATGCGTTATCGAAAAAATCATGCGTTTTTCAATCAGGGAGAATATATTCTGCTTACTCGCTGTTACCGTTCGTTTTGCCCACTTACAGCTGATCTACCGGCTAATCGCGACTTTAGCAAATATTTGCCAGGAAGTCGTGTGCGCAACGATCATGCAATCGGCATTTTGAAAGGCAGGTGGTCATCTCTGCGTGAGATGTGCAACCAGCTACACTAAGAGAAGGAGATGGATGACCTTCTCGACTGGACATTAGGATGCTGTGTTCTACATAATATGCTGGCCAGAGTTGGTGACAGATGGGGGGAAATGTTTCTGGAGCGGGATGATGACGAGCGAGCGTTTGACGCTACGGAAAGAGTTGCGTGGATCAATTCGTGAAACTATCAAGCCAATTACACTCAGTATTCGGCGCGGGAACTAGTGTTGGAGCCCACGCGCGTTGTGACTTAGTTATACTCAAGAGATACAACACTCGATGCCAGAGCACCCTCTCGCAGTTTTTACAGGAGGTCGAGAAACTGTTTTGTCTCCTCCACTGTGTGTCCTCTTTCAATAAGCGAGTTTAGCATCTGAAAGCGATTCTGCTGCTGCAACTGAGCACGCTGATCCTCTCGTTCCTTTTCCCATGTCGCTTTCTCAAACTCGAAGCGTTCCGGCTCGAGCTCTAGTTGATCTTTGCCATCAAACACAAAACACTCTATCAGTAACTTCAACATTTTTTGTAAGTAGTTTAAAATCAAAACAAACCCGATCGAGTCTCTACCTCCTTCGTCCAGCGCTCTTGATCGAAATCTAAGCGCTTCCTGTCAATTATATCATGTTTCACATCAACAGGTTAGTACACTCTTAGATTAATGTAAATAGCATGATACTTACCGGCTGCTTTGGACGCTGATGCGATCTTCATTGCCGTCGCAATTCTGGTGCCCGATCCATTTGTGGTACTGGGTGACTGGTTAAGCGTCGGGAGTTGAGCTATGCGCGGGGTCTTATCAGTACTCGTAGTAATCACAAACGACGCACTCACATCGGATGATACTGATCGTTTACGATGCGCAGGAGTACAACTGTCGCCGTGCGAAATTTCCTGCTCACGTGAAGCCTGGCTGAATTGGTTGTCGGGGGTCCGCTGGGCTAAGATGTGTAGTCGCTACAAGTCGGCGAATTTGCTAAATTACTAAGCGAGTTGCTGGAACTGGGCGAAACGGGAGCTTGGCTTTGTGTAGAACGCAGCTCTAACAATCTGGCGCTCTCTTGGCTTTGGTTCACAATCGCCGGCTACAACGAGGCGGCCGTCACGGGCACCTCGGCAGGTGACATTCTCACCGCAGCCCGAATCAACCAGACCCCCACGGTCTCCAGCTCCCTCGCCACGACCCTCGACACCGCCACCGATTACTGGGCGTCCTCGCAAAGGTATTTGACAGCATTTTGACACTGAGGAAGAGAATGGCAAGAAACACGGTCGCTACAAGTATTGCAATCAACTCAGGAAAAATGGCAAGCCAAGCGGGAATTTGCTAAAGCATCTGACAAAAGAGTGCCCCAGGGTCCATGAGAAAATTAGATTTCGTTGCAACCGAAGCTCGCTCCTGATCCCTCTCCTGCCACAGCCTCACAAAAAGTCGCGGAACAGCCTCAACCGCAAGCTCTTAGTCAAGACGCCTTTGAAATGGCGCTAGCCCGAGTTTGCGCCATTGCTGGAAGCAAAGGTATTCCAGGAATTTATGACCATGGTGGCGCCGTCGCTGAAGCTACCGTCAAGACACAAGCTAAGTAAGTGGTGTGCTTTTGAAGCGAGTGCGCGATCAAATCCACAACCGCCGCGTCCTTGGACGAAGTTCGTACATTGACGACATCGCGCATGGGGCGCCCACCTGGGATCAGTTGTGTGAGGACTTAAACGCAATTTTGTTTAGACTACGGTACTGGAACATCTTGGTCAATCTGCTTAAGGGTGAATTCGGGAAGCTGACGATCCCACACCCATCGCAGGGAGATAAGTGCCGAAGGAATCCGAGCTACGCCCAAGATCGTCAAGGGCGTCCAGGACCTGTCGTTCCCGACAACCCTGAAAGGAGTGCAATTATTCCTCGGTAGTTACCTCATATAATGCCGACGCAACCTTGAACTCCTTCTGCAAATCACGCATGCGCAACCATACTGGGTGCAAATCATGATCAGATCGTACTGAAATGATTGGACCCCATGTACCGGATCCACGGTACTGGGCTGAGTGAAGGTCTTGGGTGTGGCGCACACTGCTGTGGCGTGTACCACACACTGCAAGTGTACACCACACATGGCCCTAGCCCCGGCAGCCGATCGGATGATCCCCATCAAGTAGTTGGCAAATCTGCCATTTCTGGCGGGCCACTCCGCCACACTGTCGTATTCTGGTAGGTCATTGTGTGCCGACAAGGGAGCTTCATTGTCTGGGAAACTGCACAGTCGCACGACCATCATTCCGAGTAGATGTTCGTGTTCATCACGCTGAACAGTAACTGTAGAGCCGCGATTTTTGAAAGCGTAGCTGTCAGAAATCAAGAGATCTGCAGCAGCGTCAGACTGCGTCTTGACTGCCACCGCCAGCCACCCCGTAGTCATACCCAGTACTACGTGATCTTTTCCGAGTATGAGCTGTTGCGAAGCGTACCTGGCAGGTATCCACCGGATATCATATGAAGCTGTGTAGGGCTGGTCTGAATCTGCCTTATGCACCGGGACGATTATCACAACAGATGCACAGTGAATCTGACGGGCATTGCAAAAAAAGAGAGCAGAAATATATTGCCAACCGTAAACAAACGGTCCAAATTTAGATAACTCCTGAGTGGTTTAGCGTGGCTCCAGCAAAACTGCTAAAGCGGGGAAAGAAAGCAGCAACGGGGTTGTGAGCGGGCAGTGCAGACACACTGATTACTTCTCTTCATCGTGATGGTATGGGGCTGAGTGGTCAGCGTGGCTTCAGCACAACCGCGTCTTCTACCCATGCTATAGCGACAGTATCTTAAAAGAAAGCTGAAGCAGTGCTGGTATTCGAACCTCAAAATGATCATTTTCTTACTAAGATCGGTAATGCTTCGGGCAGTCTCATTTATTTATTTAAAATTTCACCGGCAAGGCATCTCCCTCTCCATGACTGGGGGCAGAAACCTCAGCCAAACGCATGAGCACTCCCGCCCCCTTTTGCGCTTTAACTATCATTATGTGTCAGTGTGTGCTACACACTATACTTCATTTTTTATCCAAGCAAAACGATGAAAAAAACAAAATGAGGTAGAAGGTGTATGGTAATTTTTGAACCTGGATTCCACAATCCCGTGCATGATGTCAAGGCAAGTGATCTTGATGGCCAAATAGTAGTTTAGAGGCCTTCACATTACACTAAGAAGCAACAACTTACTAAATCACATAATTACTCATTTTATAGAATACTTACTTTAATATTAATAACTAACTCATTTACTCACTCACTACTCATATCCTCACTCACCTGCTTACTCTATTTTTGCTTATTTAAACGTTTCACAATCGTTTTGGTATAGCTAAAGCTCAAGCTGAACGTGTGTGTTTGTGGCGTCTAAAAGGTAACTGGGTTGTCTCACGCCCATTTTGTTTTGTCCGTTGCTTGAAGTGCTCATTTCTAAAGGTAACTATTGCACATTTTCGCGCCTAAAGTACAGGTTACTAGTAAGTGTATTTGGTGATGTGTCGTCAAGCGTATAGATTACGCGTCGCGATCGCTAATCATGTTAGCAAAACGCGTGTGTTGAGTGGCAACAACCACCTTTCTAGCCGGCCTGCGCACTAGAACAATGGTTTGTCGCCACCCAGGGTGTCACGAAAAGTTGCTCCAGGAGGGGCTCGAACCCTCGACCTGCGGCTCATAAGACCACCGCTCTAACCAACTGAGCTACAAGAGCGGCAATCTCGACTGTGTGCCACAATTTCAAACGGGGTAAAGTTCAATTTTAAAATGAGTACGGAGAACTCCGGATTTTTGCCTAACAGGTAAGCCTCGAACAACGATCGCCTGCACACAAGCAGATAAAACCCATTTATTTTGGTCGTTAGGTTTATTGGTTTGCAAGCTGGTTTTATTTTAGCCTAAGTTCAATTTTAAAATGAGTACGGAGAACTCCGGCTCCGTTCTTTGGCCCGTCTGAAATTGTGGCACACAGTCGAGATTGCCGCTCTTGTAGCTCAGTTGGTTAGAGCGGTGGTCTTATGAGCCGCAGGTCGAGGGTTCGAGCCCCTCCTGGAGCAACTTTTCGTGACACCCTGGGTGGCGACAAACCATTGTTCTAGTGCGCAGGCCGGCTAGAAAGGTGGTTGTTGCCACTCAACACACGCGTTTTGCTAACATGATTAGCGATCGCGACGCGTAATCTATACGCTTGACGACACATCACCAAACACCCTTATCCTGGAGATCAGAGTTCGACATTGTGGTTGGTCGCGCTATCAAGAACACTTGCTGACGGGGTTGCATTCTTTTTCGTGAAGTTGGTCAAGACTTTCTGGAGCCTCTGGTGTTGAGTGTCCAGCTTGTCGATGTTCTGAACGTCAACGGATTTACCCGAATATTACCCGGTCTTGTATTTATTAGATGCTGATCAAACACACCAAAATTACCGACAAGGTCTTCTATTCGGGAGAGGTCTTCTAATCCTCGTCCTCCTCGTGAAGCAGGGTGATGTCGTCCAGAGCATCGTCGAACTCGGTCATGTTGAACGCGTCTGCCTCAGTTTCCGCCTTGCTCTCCCACTTCTCCATGTACGGCTCCCCGTAGACGTAGTGGCGGGCAATAAACCAGTCGTACGGATTGTTTGAAAAGCCAGCCGCCGTAATCGAGTTGGACACAGTCTCACACTCCGTCGCTGCCCACGACCGCCGAATCCAATCACACACAACCTCGACAGCAGGCGGCCGTGGATTGCCTGCCTTAGTGTACTGGACGTCCCCGCTCTCCTTCCACGCATTGATTTCGCCGCACAGGATGTCCTTAAACGCCCGGTAGATAGCGATGTCACCCGCCTGAAGATAGGGCGTCTCGCCGCCTGGAATGACGCACATTCTGACGCGCCGCGCTTCGCACTTGGCCTTCAGTTCCCGCGAGATATGAGCACGCATGGAGTCCCGCACCAGAAACTTGCCGTCACCAGCATCCACGAGAGTATTGCAGGTCGATCCACCGCTTGTGGAGCCCCGAATCGACCCACGCGCGCTTCTGTTTGGTCACATACATACCTCCGATCTTCTCAAAAGCCGGTGTGTCCTTGCCCTTCCAGATCAAAACAGGAGGCAGTTTGCGACCGCTCGCAGTAACCGCCAAAATAACGGTTATGCGCATCGAGGCGTAGCCCGTCGAGCGCAGCACAATATGGCGTGCGCCAAGAACGTCGACAGTTTGTGTGCGCGCGTCCTCGAAGTACACTGCCGTCTCGTCCATCAGGATAGTGCGATCGCGGTCCATCTTTGGGAGGAGGTCGTGTAGGTAGCGCATGCACGACACAGCTCGGCTGACGAGTGTGTCGGTGGTGAGCGTCGTGAGGTTGGTGCGACGGCGGAGCGAGAGGGCGTAGCGGGCCATGAAGTTCGAGACCCAGTGCTGAGAGGCTGAGAACGGCGCGGGTGCGTCTTCTCTGCGTGAGGAGAGGCGTATACAGCGACGGCTTGATTGGCAATCCACTCTCGGGTGACCTTCTCCTTTCGTAGGCGCTTGTCGATGATGAGATCGTAGAGCATGTCCTCCATGTTCTCACATAGGGGCTTCCGCCCGCCACCACTAACGCGACGCTGGTTGGGCTTCGCGGCCATGATCTGCTCTCGATTGCGCCACCATTTGCAGATGGTGGCGCCATCGACATTGAGACCGAGATCACGGAAGTGCTTGACCGCACGTGACGGAACGCCGTTGCCCTCCTCGAGGATCCAGGTGATCACTTCCTGCTTCCGCCAGATCGGGATCGAATTGCGACGAGCTGTCATTTTTACGAATGGGGCAGATGCTAGATCAGCTTCCACGGTCCCGATGTCGAACGAGCCAGCATTCGAGAATTCGAGAAGCCAAATCATGTTCTCGAATGGATAGGGTCTTTTATTTGGGTAGGGCTTCTATTTTCTATAAGCTCTCGTCATATCTGAAGAGAGCTTTATTCGGGACAGGTCCTATACTCGGGAATATCCGTTAATTATTAAGTGTTGTTGTTTTGACCTGCCTGTTGTACCTAAAGATTTGCTGAAATCCTGTTGCGCAGTCCTGTTGCGTGAGAAGATCTGTTTCCTCGATCTGCAACAGCAAAGTCAGTGTTGAATCGGGACGTCACCACAATTAGCTCATCAGCAGTTGCGAAACCAAGACGTGCCGTCGGCAGCAACTTGCTGTGCAGTTTGGAGGATCCTTGCCAATGGCAACACTGCTTCTTGCGTCGGGTGAAGAAGCGACGCCACTTTCATTCTCGCGTACGACGACATCAACACGGCGACTAATGTTGACAATATCTAAAACAGCAATACCAGTGACTTGAGCATTCTGTTAGCGCTATCGTTTCT
This sequence comes from Phytophthora taxon juncus, assembly GCA_033558005.1. Taxonomy (NCBI): domain Eukaryota; phylum Oomycota; class Peronosporomycetes; order Peronosporales; family Peronosporaceae; genus Phytophthora; species Phytophthora taxon juncus. Next base: position 1,503,924 of record JAUCEE010000017.1, read on the forward strand.
GAATAAGCTTCCGACATCTCACTTGACTTTGGTGGTGACGACGAAAGCGTAGCGAATTTGTTGCTGAACCATACCCCGTCTCAACCTAAGCAACCATACACACGAATTGCTTTTTACGACACGTTCGGGGGGGAAACTAAGGAGGGCCCGCCAGCCGGGAGGGTTCTCACATAAGCCGAACATCGCATTGCAAAAATAGTGCCAACCGTCGCCAACGCCTTGCGTGGAGGACGCCGTTGGCGACGAAGTGGCCGCGTGCTAAGAATAAACATTTTATAAATTAAAATTTTATGAAATGTTTGTTTTTTTGGTTTTTAACATGGTTATAGGGAAAACCTTAAATTTTAAGGTGTTATGTAGTAAGAGGAATAAATAAATTGCTTTTTATATCATCTATAAAATTATTTTAAATAAAATAAAGCATATTCCCCTTTAGGTGCTTCAATAACTGTATAAGTTTCTCCACTATTTACACTAATATTTTCTGAATAATATTTAAAATGGTGTATTAAAGAATCCATTGAATTTTTACTCTAGCCATTTATAGCAGTGTTTCCTGTGTTGGGTAAATGCTTCTTGAAACGATCAGAAACCTTTGCGTACAGGAAGTACAGTATCCATGCCAGTCAGTGTGATAACGTTTAGAAGCGGAAGGTCGAACTGGTTGGTTTTGTACGTGCAATCCATGACCAAAATGTCAGAGTGCATTTTGAAGAGGTTAGAAGTTGTTGGGTGAGCCCACATCAAATACTCGAGTCGCTGAGTCTCCGGGTTAGCTGTATACCTGTAAAAAACGTTTTCGTTATTCAGTGCGATGAGCAGCGTTCTTCCAATTTGAAATATCTTTCGGTAGTATAAGGGAACCAGGATTTTCATTCAACATGGCTGTGTAAATATTAACCACCGGTATTCCAGCTGCAGACTGAGCCTCAATTGTGCTCTGCAACGAGTTCTCCACGTCCGTGCGCGTCATCTGAGCTGAACTACTTCGGTGCGCAGCGTGAACACGAATATCAGCGGAAGGTCTGTGGTTGTGAAGAGCGCTTCCGTTGCCAGTGTGGACAATGACCCATTCGCCTAAGGGCTCGTTCATGTTAACCGCTCACAGCGAAACACGCATGGGGCATCCACAGCGTTTGGAACCTCTCTTTGTCCGTACTCGATCGTCATTAGAAAGCTTATGTGTGCACTTTGGCTTGCCTGCCCCCTGTCGCACTCATAATTGAGAATGCAAATTTCATCCTTATCGTTTCTGCGAACACGCCTGCGAGATACATTGAAAGCCATGTGATCTCGTCCAGTCGTGCAGTGCGGACTCAGCCACATCATGACTTGGAAATGTTAGTGCTGGGGGAGGGTCAATGTGAACAAGGGGTTCTTACATAACGAAGCTCCCTTTGGCACGAGTTCTTTGGCACGATTTCTTGTTTGAAGAGGTGCCGTGCCAAGCCTGGTTGCCTACTGAGAACAAAACTGACTACACTTGGGCTTTAAATATCTTACGTCTACTTATGTTGGAGTATAATGTCCTAGAACCGCGAGTGATTTTACATGACCGCGATTAAGCACTAATGAATGCCCTTGTTGTTGTGTTTCCTCACGTCCCCACTATTGTTTGTCGTTGGCATATGAACAAGAATGTTGTCAGCAAGGCCAGAGAGGTACTGGGCAAAGTAGCTGTATCAAAACCTGCTCCAAGCCAATCTAAGCTCGCTGGCCACAGATAACTTTATGGCGCTTTTCTATCGAACAATCGATTCAGAGACAGAGGAAGAGTTGAGCATCAACAAACTCGCTCTCGCTAAAGAGAATAAACAATTGTCAGACTATCTTGCGCAGCATTGGTGGAAGTATGAAGACCAAATAGTAAAAGTCCGTACCAACCGCTATATGCACTTTGGATCTCGAGATACTTCAACGGTCAAGGGAACTCATGCACAATGCAAACGCTGGATCAAGACAACACGTCGTGATCTTTTTACTGTATTCAACAAATTGCTGACTTGGTGGATTTCAAGCGCAAGCAGAACCCGGGAGTGTATGAGCCGAAATGAAACGATTGTACTATACAGTTGCTGTTCAACGAATTTTCGGCGTGCGCTAGGATTATATCAAATTGGGCGCTGTATGAGACTGGTAAAGTATGGGACCAGGCTCGAAATAGTCTTTTAAATGGTGTAGAGCTTTCGCAGTGCACAGGTATATCTCGATCTGTCCACGGTAGACTGCGTTCACGACCTGGCAACGATCATTAAGTCCGGGGGTAGACTTCAATTGATTCCAGCTCATTTTGACAAACACTGGTGGATTCAACGTGGGGTAGATTGTGAACTACGTGCAGCTATGCGAATCCTTGATACATAACCAGCCAGAGTAAATAGCTCGAGATTTCGAAGGCAAAACACTCATCAGCGAAACCACGGTGCTAATGGTACAGCTAGAGATCTTGTGTACTTTGAGCGAGTAGAGCAAGACGTCCCGACTTTCTTTGTCAAGTATTGCTGCACCCAGACCCGACCGTTTACGGAACGCAGAATTCGGACACAACAAACCCAGCAGGTCAAGTTGCCTAAAACCAAGACGGCCCTAGCGTACCATTTCATGAAACGTACACGCCAGCACGGAGCTGGGGATATGCAAGCAGAAATTAGTTTCTGTAGGGCGCGAATCCATTTCTGTAGGCCACGAACTTATTTCTGTAGGGCAGACGTCAACTACATAACATACCGACAACCCCTTAGAACGTAATTGCATAAATCAAGGCGCCGACAGCAAAGTTTTTTTTTTTTAACTAGATAATACATTAGTTTAATAAAATAATATCAACTACAGAAACACATCACAGAAACAGAAAAAAATTAAAATGTCTAAAGTTTGTTATGGTATGATGAGTAATGAGACCTCAAAAGCTCTGAACTGTGAAAACCAAATCGCAATCTATACAACCATATACGCCGCGGCGATTTTGGCGGTCCCTTCGTTGAATACGATGGCCTTTTGCTTCAGGATTGGCACGACAGTATTACCGATGTTGCCGGATACGGTCTGATTTTTTGTCGGTGTGATCACAATAATGACAAACAAACAACGTATTTGAGACGACGTCGGGGGCCCACTTCTCACCTCGGCAAAACAAGTAACAGTGCAATCTGAGGTTTGACGTCGTGTAGTCGCAGCCACTATGAAAAAGGTCACCGCGAAAAAACGCATACCCGTGGGGTATGCTTATTATCATCTCCTTTGTAGATCTAGGATATTCAAAACAACATGGAAAAACGCGGAGATTTGTCCCATCTTCTAATGCGATAATCACACTTGCAGGAACTGTACCTGGGAACTTATCAGCAATAGCATCCCTAACATCCGCCGTGTAGTCTTGGTGAGGCTCCCGAAGCCGCCCGCCTCCTCGAGAGTGCATGTACGAGAACACGCAAGGTTGGTAGTTCGATCGCGCACGGATGCATCCTCCTGAATCCCTTGAGCTGCGAGCCGAAGGTTCGCATTCATGCGAATAACACGAGATTGCCCCCGGTAAAGGTCATCATTGTCGCCACCGACCTCGCTGAACACCGGTGTGTACGTTCGCAACTTTGCTTCGGCCGCAAGGCATCAATCGTTGCAGAAGGAAGACTATCGCGAATCCGGAAGAAGGGAAAGCAGGACGCATGCTTACAGGAAGCTGGGTAATAGCACTGCAGGAGCTGTCAACTGCACTTGAAAGCCTGCCGGCAACACTGCTATAGATGGCTAGAGCACGCGGCCACTTCGTCGCCAACGGCATCCTCCACGCAAAGCGTTGGCGACGATTGGCATTATTTCTGCAATAAAATGTTCGGCTTATGTGAGAACCCTCCCGGCTGGCGGGCCCTCCTTAGTTTCCCCCCTCAGTGATGCGGAAAAAGCCCTACACACATTTAATGACTTTGTCTACAGCTATAGTGCTAGCAGGTGTGATATCACACGCTTGCGTTTCTCTAAATGTCGCGCGGAGATGCAGATGAGTAAAGTCGTACGACTCGGGTGCGTAAAGTCGTACGATTGCATGTGGCGACCAATCGTACGACATGTGGAGTCAAATGTTACGACTTGCAAGTTCTGGCAATTCGTACGACTCAGGTGGTCCAATCGTTTGACATGTGGCACCAGCAACTTACGAATCGCAAGATAAATCAAATCGTACGACTCGCACATCTGGGATGCAGATAAGGATAGGGGCTGTGTGGCCAGGAGTAGTCGTAGGAAGCTAGCGTTAGTCGACTCAATCTTACTCTCACTTTTGGTTTTGCAATCTCGGCCCAAAGCCTCTTTTTCTACTCCAAGCGCTCTACCTTACCTTCCTTTATCTAGCACCCGATACCTGTCTGCATTTGTGCTGGGAAGGTGTATGCCTGCCGTTCTCGTGTCCGATGCGCTCACAGGTTGAAACTCTCGACGCTTCGAATGGATGGTGACATGTTCCGTTATCAGCTTCTACAGTGTGGCCATCACTACGGTGGCGAAGCAAAAGTAACTACTCGGGGAATTTATGTGGTGCTGAAACTAGAAATCGGAGCCTTGCTCAAGCTTAGCATGAGGGCAGGGCGATTACGAAATATGCTTTTGTTTAAAAATACATGTAACAGCCAAACATGTTTTAACATATACCTGACCCTCGTAAGATGGAGAATCAAATGGCTTTTCTAAAACAATTACCTGGGAGTGAGTGGGAGATGAAAACGTTTACTGCACTACAAAAGTGGACGTCGATGAAGTTGTGCCAGCACAAAAAGTTCTTTAACGTTGATGAAAACAGCGATGTTGACATGAATCAGTTGATAGCCATCGAGGATTTTGAGCATACGTTTGTGGAGGATGGTAAGGAGGTCGCATCAATGGACATGAATTGTCACTACACAAACTTTATTCAGCAATGTTCGCCAGGCAGTGCAAGATTAAGGATCAGACTTGTGATGTCGACGGATGACACATATCGAATCCATTTTGGGGTTGGGCACTGGTAGATTGTGGTGGGATATCTACTTCGTGTTCGTGAATCGCCTTACACCATGGCTGTACACGTTTGTGCGCTTGGAGACCATTTTTGCATACAAGCATACAAGCAAATGCTTCTGGCTCTAGTGAAATACGCGCAGGTATTTTACGACGCTAACGTCGTTGTCCGGCGTGCCACTCTGGACCACTCAGATACCGCTGCCTCTGCTTCACTGGCGGTGTGGCCAAAAATGTGGAGCTACCTACGTGCTGGGAGCACTTCCACAAACAAACAAAGAAGCACGCGAAAATGGCTGTCGCAAATGACTTCATTAAGGAGCAGGTTGATCCCATCTGAAGTTACTGCACTTGACACATTCGCTTAAACAGTTTAAAGCACTTGCTAAACGTGTGGTACACTCGTGGACAGATGAGGGGGAAACAAACTTGCAGATTGGCTAGAAACGTATTATCTAGCATTAAAGTGGGGGCGTTGGTACGTTGGAAGCTTAACACTCCCAGGAGTTTGCCAACGCAGCAGCCGATTGAAAGTCACCACAAAGTAATCAAGGTTATTGTGACGGACTTAAAAAAGGCTCCAACCACATCAATACTGAATTCAATATTACCAAGAGTTCGGCTTTATAATGCTACGAAATGACTTCAGGACACTACGTTGAAGGTGCTGTGATGTGTTTCATTTTTTCCAGATGAATAGCAAACAAGTATTGTAATGCAGGACCTCTGCTCATCGATTCAGTTGTGAAGGCGAAAACGTTCTGCTCATCCCCGAATTGTCACCATGTAAAAACTCCAGCTCGACTCTTTTTATGACAGTAAACACACAATGGTACATGCTGCTAATATCGCTGGTTTAATAGTGTCCGCAGCTCGCACAGAAACGTACGTCGTAAATGATCAAATTAGTTATTGTCTTATCGACTAACTATTGAGAATGACGTAGTTTTCAGAAATCACTATCTGGTTGGATTGATGCTAATATTTCTTTTCAATACATTCAATTCTCATGTCGTTCCCATCACCACGTGATATTGAACAACACCATGCTAGCTAAGATGACAAAGCTACCAATGCGGCCGAAATGGCAACTTGCATAAGTAAGTCAGCATACCTGTTCAACTTCAATCCTAGTTCACTATTATTGTGATCAGATCCGTTTGATCCGTAGCGCTATTAGTTGATCATGTAAGCAGTACAAACACTCGGGGTGGATCTGCTCACATGTCATCGCTTCCCTGCATTTATAAAGAAAGCTTAATATCGATCGCTCTAGAATCGATTCCGGCTCGTGGTCAATCAGACTGTAATGATCTGCAAAACGACAATACATCTTCTGTCGAGTCAAGGATGCCGCGTCATCAACCTCCGCCTGTATACTCACCGAGTTTGCGCAATAAGGCCGCCTCGACTCACCTCCACCAACCACCTGCATATTCAACAAGACAACAAGGAGAGCGCCATCAGTACGCTCCAGGTAAGACAGAGATTCAGGGCAACAAACGATAAAGCAAATAACAATCAGTCTTTGATTTACCTCAAACCACCCAAGCCGCAACAGCAGAACAACCCAGAGCCTTACACTTGGTAGCACTTGCGAAGCCAACGCGCGCTTCCCAGTTCCAGTCCCGTTCAAGTTCCGCCTCCAGTTCCAGTTCCAGTCCAGTTGCGACCCGTCCGTTTCGCCGCGTAGCCGCCGTGCACGCCGCCTCTTGTCCCCAGTTCTCTTGTTTTGCCGCGTGTCCGCCGTGCACGCCGCCTTCGTCCCTCGTTTGGATCGCCGAGTGCGTCCACACATCCGTCCGTCCGTTCGTGCCGCGTGCACGTTCCTTCCGCTGTCGCCGCCTCGTTTCTTTTGTGGGGGAGAAGCCTTCATTGTCGACGCATAGTCCCACATATCCACACGTGGTGACCTCTCATTGGCCGACCCCATCTTCGCCAGCCGCGTTCCACCGACACCTTTTCATTCAGCTGGCAATTTTGCTTGTGGGCGTCAGGACTACGCTTGACAAGGTGGACATTGTGGGGTGGTAGTAGGAGTGTTCGGGCTACCGAGGCTGCCTCAAGCTAGCGCTAGTCATCGGTACCGGGCGTTACCTTCGGGGCATTTGCAAAGGTCAGGTCAGGCATTGTCGGAAACTGATCTCCCGGGGAGATTCTGTAACTTCGTTGAGGCCTCGTGATTGATTTGCTAGTGGGAGCTGCGCCCCTTGTATCTATTGATTGACGTGAACGCGTAGGCGCACCAGCACAACAATGGACGAAGCAACGATGCAACAGATGGGCCCAGCCCAACAACTCTTTGCTTCCATCAATGCCATGATGCGAGAGCAGCAACAGTTCCTGGCGCAGACAGCAGAGCTTCAGCGCCAGATGGCTGCCACATTGCAGCAACAACAACAACCAGCAGTACAGCCTCAAGGCACGTCTGAGCTGGATAACCGCGAGTATCGTGCCGAAGGTATTAAGATGCCGACGTTCGCTGGCACAAAAGAAGACGATGTAGATGACTACATGTTTAGTGCGAAGCTCTACTTTGAATCCAAGAACATCAAGTACGAAGGCACAGCACCTCAACAACGTCCACTATCGCTTCTGGTTGCCAACCTGAAAGGACCAGCCGCAGTATGGTATCGCGAATACGTCTTGCACGACGGCAACTTCCTGCAGTCGGTCACACAGTTTGAAGAACTGTTGATAGCTGAGTTTACGGCACCTGATCGCCAAGAGCATCTTCGTGACCAGCTTCTGAGACTGCGCCAAAAGAACTTTTCGTGCTTGGAAGACTATGTGTCAGCGTTCCGTGGCATCATCTGTAAAGTGCAGGACATGTCTGCGATTGATAAAGTAATGCATTTTCAGAAGGGACTATTAGTGGAGATTCGGCAAGAGGTTAAGCTGCGCCAATTTCGCAACACAACCGAGGCCATCTCGTTTGCACTGATGTATGATCGCACGCACAACGTTGGTTCGCGTGGACAGAACAAGGAGCAAGCTAGTCGTCGTACTCAAGGACAGCGCCGCTTCCATCATCCACAGACTCCAGTTAAAGAACCAACGCCGATGGAGATTGGCAGCTCTCGGTTCGTGTCACGTGAGGAGTGTCTGCGCAACAACTTGTGCTTCTACTGCAAAGAACGGGGTCATCGCTTGGCAGACTGTCGCAAGCGTCAGACTCGCAGCACATCTCGTGGGCCCGCCCGTCCAGCGGTTGGCCAGTCATCCTTCCGTACGAACCAGAGTTCCTTCCGCCGTGTGGTCGAAGATGATGATGCAGAGGAAGAAGAAGAGGATGACACTGTTGAGTTACTGCAAAGTATGCAGCTTAACATGGTTGCTGTTCAAAACCCATCAACCGAAGCACAAGGTCTCCTTCGCGTGAATGGTTTGATGAACGGACAATCCATTCGTATTCTCATCGATAGTGGCGCAGAACGAAACATCGTGCGCCCCGGTCTTGCGCAACATTTCGTTGATGCTGCAAAGGTTATTGCAGAACGCTTCGATGGCACAACTACACCGGCTCGCACAGAGCTTCGATGTGTGGAAACTCTGCGCTTTGCTGACCAGGTTTTTGCCGAAGTTCCTCTCATTGAATGGGAAGTCTCGGTGAACCAAGATGTGATTTTAGGAAATCCTTGGCTGGTGCAGTTCAACCCGAGTATCGACTGGCACACGGGTGTGATGCGGTTTCGACAACAGCGTAAAGTGGTTGATTATCGCGCGATAAACGACAGTCATCCAGTAAAGCAGCCTGTCGAAGTCCCAGTAGTGTCACCGGAGTTTCTACAGCATCCGATGCCGCAAGATTTACGACAGCAGCTCAATGAGCACGTCGAAGCAGGGTACTTTCACATGCCTCTGGGTCCGAGCTCAATGCTCGCGCTAAGATGTACACCACCATCACAAGTTGTTGGTAAGAAGAACGATGATGATGAGTATGCATCGCTATGCGTGCTTTCGGCTGAGAAATTTGAGTCAAAAGTGAAAGCTCGGGAATATGTGGAGCTGTTTCACGTCACTGTGAAGACGTCGCCTAAGGTGAAGACTGTGGCACGGGAACTTCAGCCAGTGCTTAAAAAGTTTGCTGATGTTTTTCCCAAGGAGCTGCCGTCACAGCTGCCGCCCCAGCGATCGATCGAGCATGAGGTGGTCTTAAAACCTGGTGCACAACCCAGCAATCGTGCCCCCTTTCGACTTTCCAAGGTGGAACAGGAGGCTCTAGAAATCTTTGTGGCCGATCTCCTGAAGAAGAACTGGATCCAAGTCTCAGACTCACCATGGGTTAGCAACATCTTCACAGGCAAGTTTCCATCAAGGCTCGAGTGGCTCCACTCCAACAATCCACACATGCCGATACGTTGGGTAATCGACTACCGGCTCGTCAATGCCGCGTCGGAGGTCGCAAAGATACCGCTGCCTCACATCGAAGAATTATTCGATCAAATGGAGGGAGCTACAGTGTTCTCTTCTTGGATTTGGCGAGTGGCTATCACCAGATGCGTATGTCTCCGACGTCCAAGCAATTTACCGCATTTCGAACCAACCACGAGATTTATGAGTCGAATGTGGCACCTATGGGTCTTGCCGGTATGCCCGGAACGTGGACGCGTCTGATGCGAAAGCTGTTGCAGTCATTTCGCTTTGTGGTAGTCTACTTGGATGACATTTGCATCTTCTCACGCTCGATGAAGGAACATATCGAGCATCTCCGGCAAGTTTGTCAAGTTCTTCGCGACAATCAGCTGTACGCCCGTTCCGACAAGTGCGACTTCGGTCAACGCTCAGTTGACTTTCTTGGACACACCATTTCTGAGGCAGGACTTCACGTGGACGCTCGCAAGACGCGAGCAATTGCCGAGTGGCCGGCACCTAGAAATGTACAGGAGTTGCAACGGTTTTTGGGTCTTGCGGGATATTATCGCCGGTTCATTCATGGCTTTGCTCAGCTGCTCCTTACCTTTAAGCTCGTTGGTGAAGAAGGACGTGGTATGGGTATGGGATGAACCACAACAACGAGCTTTCAGCTCTGTCAAATTAGCCCTTCAACAGGCTCCCGTCCTTCGATTACCCGACTTTGACAAGCCGTTCATTGTGACAACAGATGCCAGTCACAACTGTGTTGGAGGAGTGTTATCACAGCTCCATGACGGACATGACTGACCGGTGGCGTTTTATAGCAAAAAGCTGGGCGTTCATGAGCTTAATTGGCCCGTACACGATAAGGAACTATTTGCCATCAAGCAGGCACTGACCCGTTGGCGCCATTACTTGCATGGATCACGCTTTGACGTTGTCACGGACAACTCTGCTTGCAAGTGGTTCTTACAGCACCCTCGAGTGTCTGGTCGCCTTGCGCGCTGGCTCGACTTCTTTGCCGCTTTCGATTTCAAACTTCATCATCGCTCGGGCTCGCAGAACGTGGTCGCCGACGCGCTGTCACGCCCACCTACGGCTTCACGTCAACGGGAGGGGGATAAGGGTAACACAGCGGAAGTACCAGTCCATGTTCCTATTTGTGCGCTAAGGTTTTCGTGTGCCACGTGCTCACTAGTACGCGCGGCTAGTGCTCGACGAGCGGCAATCTGGGATAAGCTGGTCACAATTTCATCGCGTGACCAAGCCCTCATGTTAGGCAACAAGCAACCTACTTCGGCAGCATGTACAGCAGGAGCAGCCCAGGTGCAGATGCAGCTTAACGTTACGTCGGTGGTAAATGCGACAACGGTCAGCTCCATTGCGCTGGACCAAGCCACGAAGAAGATGTACCAGAAAGCTTATGCCAAGGACCCAGCTTACAAGAAGATATGGAGGACGGGACAAGCTAGCAGTGACTACGTGGTACAGGAGGGGCTCATCTATTTAAAGAGCGAAGGTACTGTTCGTCGGTTGTGTGTACCCAACCACAGAAAGCTTCGCTTGGACGTCATTCACAACATTCATGACGCAGCCATCATGGCGCATCCAGGAGTTCGACGGACACAGCTAGCAGCAGCACAGTGGTATTTCTGGGTTACGATGGACATCGACATCAAGGCGTACGTGCAAAGCTGCGAAGCATGCATGAGGTACAAGTCGAACACCGGGCGCAAGTCAGGAAAGCTACAGCCAATTCCTATACCAACCGCTTGCTGGGAAGTCGTCTCCACTGACTTCATCACTCATTTGCCTGTGTCAGACGGGTTTGATGCGATAATGGTGGTGGTGGATAAGTTATCTAAGAGGCCGGTATACATTCCAACCCACACCACGGCTACAGCAGAAGACACGGCGAAGTTGTTTTTCAACAACGTGATTCGACACTATGGCATTCCGTCAACTATCATCTCGGATCGCGATCCGAAGTTTACGTCAAGGTTTTGGAAAGCCCTTGTCAGTTTGATGAAGATCAAGGCCGCAATGACAACAGCACATAAAGCTCAGGCGGATGGTCAGACGGAAAGACAAAACAGGACGCTGGAAGACTCTCTTCGGTGTTCCATCTCGTATCACAGCAATGACTGGAATGAGTACCTGCCGATGATTGAGTACGCGCACGCAACTCTTGCTTCGAAGTCGTCCAAGCTATCGCCATTCTTCGTGGACACTGGTCGCCAACCCAGGAACCCCTTGCTTCCGGGTGGAAACGCAGAGCAGCTAATTCAATTAAGAGTGGAACACGCGTCGCGGTTCATTCAGCAACGCCAACAAGTAATTGAACGTGCGCGCAAGAATCTACAGGATGCGCAGGAGGCACAGAAGAAATTTTACGACAGGAGACGTGCTGAAAACCCATTCAAGGTCGGCGATCTTGCCTTACTTTCGACGCAGGATCTGAACATCTCACACGCGACGGCCAAGACAACACTGCGCTCACGGAAGTTCGTTCCACGGTTTATTGGTCCATACACGATTCAGGAACTGCACGGTAACGTCGCCATGCTGGACCTCCCTGCGAACATGAAGCATCTTCGTCAACGCTTCAACATTGGCAAGCTCAAAGTGTATAACAGCAACCCTGATCGCTTCGCGGGCCGAATCATTCCAAAGTCAACGCCAGTGATCTTCGACGAAGATGGGGAGCCGCTGCACGTGATTGAAGCTCTGGTCAAGAAACGTGTGTTCAACAGAAAGCCAGAGTATTTGGTGAAGTGGCACGGGCTGCTGCACCATGAGAACACGTGGGAGTGCGAACGTGACATCAAGCACGTGAGTCATTGGCAAACACTACTCAAGGAGCTTCGCGAACGCAGGCGTGCCTTGGGGAATTATCATAATTAGAGATTTCTAGGAAGTGTTCCTTTTACAAAGGGATTACGGTACTTCCAACTTCAACTTCATGCTTTGGACGGCTTCAACTCGCGCGGTACCAAGGCCCATTCAAGTCGGGGGGAATGCAATGATCTGCAAAACGACAATACATCTTCTGTCGAGTCAAGGATGCCGCGTCATCAACCTCCGCCTGTATACTCACCGAGTTTGCGCAATAAGGCCGCCTCGACTCACCTCCACCAACCACTTGCATATTCAACAAGACAACAAGGAGAGCGCCATCAGTACGCTCCAGGTAAGACAGAGATTCAGGGCAACAAACGATAAAGCAAATAACAATCAGTCTTTGATTTACCTCAAACCACCCAAGCCGCAACAGCAGAACAACCCAGAGCCTTACACAGACCGACCTCGAACTAACCATGCTACTGCTGCTTACGATGTTAATCGATTGACTAAGTACCCAGGCCTGGTGCTGAAGTGGCCAGTTGTTGATACCTTTGTAGTCGTGGACAACGGCGAAACAGTAGGCGGGCTATCGCGTTGGCCAGGCTGCTACTTGCAGACTATCCCCTAGCGATGGTGTCTACGTGTAGATCGCTATGTTTGTTGAAGGAGTTCAAGTTGAGTACAAGGCGGAGGACTAGCGGATGCCATGCGACGCGCCCGCGATCTACAGGTTGCTTGAGCAAAATTGACGCTTATAATACGAGCTACATAGGCCCAGCGCGGCGACTACACATTGCCTTTAATTCCTACATTATACAACTCTGCATTTCTTGTCCTCATCAGGTTTTCATGTCCATCACTCGGGATTAGCTGTTGTTACGTGCCAGCAATGATCTCCTCTTAAGTTCGCAACAGGTTTCCAAGTACGCAACAGAAATCCAGCGTAAATAGGAGGCAACAGGTCGGTAACCTTTTCGCGGCAAAGCGGTCTAGTTTGGTACCTTTTGATGCTGTATTAAAGTCTGCCCACTAATATGCCTCAAATGAGCGATTTTGGGCCGATTTGTCGGTGTACCATATTCACATCACCTTGCTAAATAACAACCCATCAATGCTATCTAGGGTAGTTGTAGTTGGACATTGAAAGTTGTTTCTGAAGTGACCTCATTGTTTAAGAAGTACAAGATAGGATGGAGTGAAACTGTTCGGAAAATGCGGCGATAAAACCCCAGCAGAGCTTGCTCAGAGATTGAACTCTCTGAAGATAACATTTGGTACGAAAATATTTTCTGCTTCTCCCCCATCGTTCATCATCATAGTTCAGGGAGAGCGTGGCCGTAGGAGCTCGCTTATCCGCAGTATACGGCAGGTCCCCTCGCAACGACGAGCATCACTAACTGAACGTGTGGCCCAGCCTAGCTCGATGTATGGTTTGCTTTTACAGACAGAGAAAATAGTGGAAAGAACACAAAGGTCAGCAGTATAATTTGACGAATCACGTGCTGTGGAGCTGGCAGACACCAGCAATGTTTTGGCAGAACCTGAGGTCGAGCCACTTGCTGAAATCCTTCCAGTTTCAGTTATTATCAACAGAGCAGCTATCAACTGCTCGTGCTACGCCAATTTCTCCAATGGGTGCGTCTAGTGCTATTTCGACAATATTTGAGAGCGATAACATATCCTACCTCCTCGCCGCATCTAAATACTGGAGAGCTCCTACCAAATCCGGTTAGTAGTGTGATCACATCGATAAGATAAATTCGCTAAATTTGTGCTGAATATGAGTTTCTGGACATTGTTAGTGGAATTGTCAACATTTTGGCACAGTTTGTATTGGAAATGTGTGTTTGCGCAAGTGTGGGGATTGAACGCGCGGTGAACTTGTTTCTCAAAACAAAATGGCCGTTCATACACATGAAAACACTGATTACATCTGCAGAAAGTGTACACGTATCACGCCGACGTTCGGAACGTTGAGATTTTCTTGGAGAAACCGATTACCGCGGCCACTATAGCTTGTGAATAGTATCAAGTTTGAGCCATCAACAAGCACTACATTAAGCCATCAACAAGCAACTACATTCACGACAAACTTCTTTATGATGAGTGCCTAGGTTGTCGCCTTCACTGGTGAAGTGTGCCCTCGTCATAATGGTGCGTGGCAAAAGATTTTTGCTGTCGTTGGGAATAGCAAGATGTGGTTAAAGTACCAACTAGCTGGACAAACACGAAACGTCTACATTGATACTGAGCGGTATTGATCAAATACATATCAGGATTTGGTTACTCTAAGATAGTACGCACAGCCGTACTTTTGTTTGCATTTGGACAAGAGACGGAGGATCCGCAAGTCTCATCTTATAAAGCTCGGATGCTTTCATCAAATAACCAATCACCGAAAAGAGCTATTGTGGTAGATATAAGCTTTTAAATTTCTCCCAGCATATCCAGCAGGCTGTCGGACAGTAATATGGCTTAGGTGAGTCGTCTGCACTAGCTGACAGAGACTAACGTTGTGGAGCGTGCAGTAATCTGTAACAACCGTGCTGTTACGTGTTTTCCAGCGGCACACTACGCATTGTCGTCGTTTCTTGCTTTCTGGAAAGAGCGGCTTCGATGATACCGTGCTGTATACCTTTTGCAGCCTACTATAAAATCAATGCTGTCTTGGCCACAAGACCATGCAGCAGTGCTCTCGACTGTGTGCATGGTACTAGCAGAGATTCTTGGGCTTGTGTATAGTAGCCGTCAATCGCTAGGTGCCTCTTCCCATCTGTAGTGCAATATTAAACCGCCGATATGTTATAAGTCATGTCGCAAAACATTGTACTGATTTAGCGTAGCTACATTACTTTTAACTAATAACATCGCATAAAGTTATATTTACCAGCCAATCAACAGTCCAGATTAACGTTAACTGACACACGGACAGACAACCAAAAAATGTATTTTGAGATATTCCCGCTGCTGTACGCGTGCGTGCTGCCGAGCGTCCCTAACGCGACTACAACGCAGTAAGGGAGCTTGGTAGCCACGTCGCCTTTAATATCACTGAAATCTTCAAAAGCAAATTAGATGACAAGGCAGAAGCGATAGCCTTCTAAATCCATGCACACGAAAACAGTGATGCTGTTGTTCACGACGTCCACCATGCGGATTGTAGTGGAAGGTATGCTACCTATATTTTGGGCCATCCATCCTGCTAGATGGAACTAACGTGTGTGGTTTGTCTTGTACATATCGGATTGGAGTTGATGCACGAAGTGGCATACCTCAAAGAATCGGTGTTCACGCTCCGTGGCGATATTTCGTTTGTGAAGCACCGAGAACGCTTGAGTCGTGATGGTACGATACTAGAGCAGCTTCTTCTTGCCCGTTTAAGGTTGCTGTCGTTCGTGTACACTTTATAATTATTCGTTCTTGAATGGGTGGTTGCACTTCACGGCCTCTACTTTGGACACAGTAATACCAAAACTGCTGCGTCCAAACTCGGTAATGATGGGCAAAACCCCACTCGTAAACAGCTCCGGCACATATTTACGTATGCGTCCGTGTACATCCTGAAGTCGTGAGCCTCACACCCTCCACTGTCGTATATGGTAGGCGGCAAACGTTGACTCAGACCACATTCACCAACGCCATTCCCAGTTTCTTATGCCATTTCTTTAATAATAATAAAAAAGAAAAGGCCGTCAGTCAGCAAAAATCGTCTGTGAAGTTGACGTAAGCGGTCAACACATTGCATATTTGTATTGTACTGCGCGACACATGCTGGAGCGTTGAAGGACTGTAATTTGCTTCCTTTTCGCCGAGTAAGATGCGTTGTTGTGGAGCTGTCTGCATTCGAAACCATTTTCACTACTACGCTATTAAACTACAAGACAACTGTGATCTGATGGGTAGCAGACACAGCTTGTCGATACTGAACTTGAGTGCTCCACTTCCGGTATGTGCTTGGAAATACCATGACAGGGTCGGAGCGTCGATAGTCGTCACGATTCCTTTCCTTTGCTGAGGAAGTGGTAATACATTTTTAAGGACTTTGCACCGAACGAAAACAAAGCTGTTAAACAAACTACAACACGAAGTGGTCCCAGGTGTGTGTGGATTTGTGATGATCAAACAAGCAGCTCGTTCTGAATTGTCTTTCCGTCGTTTTCCTAATACGGTAAAATTTACGAAGCTTAGTCACGTTCCTTTAGCTTGATGATTTGTTAGCAAATGAACTTACAGTTTGTTGGCACTTATTTATGAGCAAGTTAGGGAATTCACCGTGGCCCACACCAGGTTGAACCTGTGTGCTGGACCTCAACGTGAACGAGTGTGATGCTTGACTCCTGTGGTTCAACAGCAATGGCAACTGCTGTTGCAAGCCTATATTCTCGTTAGATGTCTCGACACTACTAACAGAGCCGATGGAAGCTCTTTACCTGGTACAACAAGCATTTCCAGGCTACGCATGCTCATTTAAGCACAGTTCGACGGGTAACTACCGCTCACGTTTCCATAAGGAACGTGGGCAGCAGAATACGTGCTTGCTCTACGCACAGGGCAAACCCAGGTATATGTTCACCACAGAGGGGTCACTAAGGAAATAGCTGTGGTTAGCTTACCACCATCCTTCAATTTGGCGTAGTTTACGGTTTAGGGTAGCAAGTGCAACATCTTAAAGGCTTGAATGGGGAAGCTATCGCGAAGCCCAGACCACATCAATTCATTATTTTGACCTTCTATAGCACTAGTTAATGTAACTCCAAACAATGGCATAAAAAGTCCGTAGGGAGGAGGCCAATTGTCTTGAAGCCATTTAAACTCTTCTTTGGAAAGGAAGTAATTACTGAGCAAAGTCCAGCTAACAGGATCAATCTTTTTCAGATAATCACGAACCTGTTCTACCTCCTGTTTCACATCAATTTTAAAGGCTTGGGAAATGCTCCACGTATCTCTTTTAGAATACCTTCTACTGTGAAATTAAAGATGCGCTCTGCAATTTCTGTGCGCTCATCTTTACTGTCTGGGATTGCTTTGTAAATTTTGGCTTGCATGGTTTTCAAACTGATATCATCTACCTCTTTTACAGAATCAACCACGCGCTTCTTAGCACTACTTAGACCATCCACTAGACTTGCTTTGGAGCCTTTAGTTTCCTTGAATTGTCAATCTGAACATGCATGCTTAGTTAGACATATACTGTCACTTGGCTATTTACCCTCATCCGCACAGACCATCCTTCCATACTTGCGAGGCCCCCTTATCTGGTGTTCTAATAGTTCCTACAATTGCAAGGACGATATATATATTTTTAATATTTTCGACTATGCTCAGTCTCTGACTAGCTTATAAGTAGTGCGGGAGGTAAGACTTGACCAGCATGGCGATCGCCATTTCTGAAAGCGTGCGAATCGTCCGTTCCACAGTACCATTTTGGAATTATGACTTTGGATTGGTGCACTGATGGAGGATTCCTTCCTGCACGGCAAACTTTTAAAAATCGCTGTTTATATGGTCTGTCCCTTCGTCGGCCCTTACCGGTTTCATCTCGGTTTTGACACTCCCGTTTGCTGACTGATGAAGTGATGAGCTCACCGACACGTTTAGCTGCGTGATCTTTTCTCGTCAGCCTGACACGTTCACGATGTTGGGCCAGACGACTGCCAAGACGACCCTGGTGCCGTGGTTCGAAGTAGCTACCGGACCGCTCAAGTCCGTGTGGCCGACTCCAGTAGCAAAGTCGTCTGCGATCGTCCTCCGGAAAGTTTTTGGGCATTTTGTTACTTTGCTGATCGCGCAGATTTGGCATCGCGGGGGCACTGAACCAGTCGTGGCAAGCAGGCCAAGAACAGCCCCACCGTGAGCAAGTCGTTGCACCGCGGCAAAATTCAGCCGCCAAAGCGCTTGCAGTAAAAAAAAGGCGGAACACAGTGCGGTCGTACGCCCCGCGATGGTCACTGCGCAGCTTCGTTCAGCGCTTCCCCAACAAACCGGCGGTTTTGCATCGGACTTTCCTGTCGCTGTTGCTGAGTACCTCGTTCGTCATCCTGTCCAAGTCCTCGGCCGGCGTCCCCAGCCTCCGCTTCCAACTATACTAACCGGATCTAAGGGCGAGATTGGTAAGTCTATATCTATCCCAGCTGAAATAATTATGATACTGATGCATGCCTTGAGGTCTGCGCGGACAAACTTTTGCTTATTTTGCGTTGCTGTGCACCACAGCTCTAGAGTGTACCAGTTGAAAACTTCCGGCAAGAGAGGATGCGAATACTCATGCGGTTAGAGGGGAAGAAGCGAGCAGGCGATGACTTAGAGTATCTCGATGTCAAGCTCAAGGATAGGAGACTGAATGACATTCATTTCGCCAGTAAATCAACATCGACAACCTCTGACAATGATCAAAGTCGGATAAAACTGCTCTGGGTTATACTAAACAACATGGAGTTGCTGATATCGAATGGGCTTATGAAGAGCATCGTTCCTGTCTTCAAAGAAAAGTTCAAATCTGATAAATCAAATCTACGTTAGTATGTTTTAATTAACAAGTCATCTATCGATGTTTATGGTAAAGAATCCAATCTGAGGCATAACTCGGCGATCGATAAAGTTGATTGGCAATCGACGCTTAGTACATTGTTAAGCATGGTTAAAAGCAGAGGATTATAACTCTCTATGGTCGGGACACCTGACGTCGAAAGGTCTATTAAAAAATTTCAGACAACTGACGATGATTATCGAGAGGCGCGACATGGTATCAAAAGCGGACTGAATGAAGACAGAGATGAAAATCTATCAATTTCTGACAATGATGCTAAACAAATCCTACTGGATTATTACACTCAGCTGGCGAGCGAGGACATTGCTATTCCATTCCGGATGCCTCCGATTGTTAATTAAAAAAACGGTATCAGGCCGCACGCAGATTACTATTTCGGTCAGCCAACAGCCTCTCGACCTTTCAATATCATCACGATCGATGACTACAACAAGAAACATAAACCAGTGTCTGGTGTTGCCTTGAAGGGATTAATGAAGAATATTCAATGGATGACTACGTTCACATCGCTGCTGGATCACTTTGACGAATTAGACACATACCTCTTAAATATTGATTATGAATTTCCTTCGAATGATAACGAAGCGGCGAGGGTAATTGTGGAAAAGAAACTGAATAAAGATCGTCGAAAAAATCTTGATCAGAATTGTTTTGCTCCCGCAACAACACTTCCCCCCAAAGGCCACGTCCGGTCCACGCGAACTTCGCTTTTATTTGCTGCAGAGTCACCTTCATGCCGCGATGACCAGCGATACCGAAGTGACTCGCCACACAAATTCGCATTTGCATATCCACAGCTTCTTCTGGAATCCAGATACGACCACGTTCATCCCGCAACAACAAGTCCTTGTTAGATCGCTTAATATCCTTGGGTGGCGTTGCATCGTTTTGCACCTCGAAGATGGCCTTCATGGTTGGCCAGACAAAGTTGACTTCCAATTGCGGGGAGAGAGGCAATGGAACTTGAAGAATTGCACATACCGTCCTAAATGACGATCCCCAACGTGAAAGGAGATCTGCCCATATGTTGTCATCACCAGCAATGTCATGGATCTCATACTGATAGCCCATTAGCAGGAGTTACCATCGGTGGAGTTTGTCCGCCGTATACTTGGGCACCGAGTTTGAAACACTGTGAGAATCAAAGATGAAACGCAGGTTCCTGTGATCAGTAAATAAAGCAAAGCCATCCTGTCGATGAAGGAGAAAATCTGCCCGGCGACAGGTTTCAACAATTGCGTAAGCCTCCTTTTCAACGATGGCCCACCGCTTGGCAGCTCCCGAAATGAGCCGCTCAATATCATTAACGGTTGATGTTCTTGCTCGCTGAGAGGTCGAGCAGCTTGATCTCTAGGAATCTGTGATTGCTGCTCCCCAATGTTCATCACTGGCGTCGGTAAAGACCGAGAGGAGCTTCTCAGGGTCGGGGTGTGCTAGTTGAAGCGCATTCTGTAATGATTGCTTGCAATTCTCCAAGCTTGCCACTTCGGCCTCACCCCAACCAACGTCACTAAGTGTTACCTTTCGCACTTGGGCTTTCTTTCGGCCGCCAGCACGCTCGAACACCTTCTCCATCATTTTCACCAGTGGACCAATTAGTTTGTTGAAAGCTGGAAGCGAAGATCGCATCCAGTTTAAGGCGCATACGAATTGCTGGGGTTCCTGCCTGACCTGTTGTTGGTGCAGGAAGATTCGATAGGGCGCTGATCCGGGCTGGGTCGTGGCGAACACCCTCGCCCGACACCACTCGGCCGCACCACAACGCTTCTCGGAGATAGAACTTGCATTTCATGGGATTCAACTTGAGTCCTTTAGTTTGACAAATAGTTAGCACCTTCTTTAGAAGCTCTAGCAATTCTTCATCACTATCCGTGTAACCCAACAAGTCGTCAATCCAAATCATTAATCCGTTGTTAAATAGCTCGTCAAACATTTGCTGGACAGTCGACTGCACGTAGGCCACGCTGTTTGTTGGTGTGATGACACCTTCTTCTGTTAGACTCGAATAAATCTCTTGACAGAGGACAGCCATTGCAAACTGCCAGAAACTTTTGAAGAAATCCAGCGAGAAGTAGCGTGACGAACCACGGAGTTGTTCAAACACTGTTTCTAGTATAGGCATCGGCCAAACAATCGACTCCACCCAGGCATTTGGGCCACGACCATCGACTGTCATGCGATGAGCCCCTGCTTCGCTTGTTCACAACGTGTGGCGGGGAGCACCATTTACTGCGGGGGTTGCGATAACACAAACCGGCACTGATCAGAGCATCAATGTGCTTTTTCAAAAATGCTCGATGCACTGGAGAATATCGGGGAGCTTTGCACCGTACTGGCACGGCTCCCGGCTTCAATGGCACTTCCATGGGTGGCATGTCCACCGGCGGATCACGACCGATGATGATCCGAAATACATCAATGAACTTCATCAGTATAGTCTTTGACTCCTCGCAAAATTCCGCTGTCGCACCTACTCTTAGAGCTTCGTCCACTTTTTCCAAAATAATGATTCTTATTTCTTCACGCTCTGCATCAATCTCGCTAGTGCAGTCGGGAAAACAAGCTCGATGTTCGTCTTCCGCCAGTACTCGTTCTTCTTCAGTGATCACTGGTGTCTGACTAGCACCTGAATAAGCAAGAATGCTTGCAATGCCACTGGCGGACCTGTCATCTACGTCTTTCATATCCCATTCAGCACAAACTTGTTGTGCTGCAGCGAGTAATTTTTCTGGACTGTATCCTAAACGCTCCATAATCCAACGGGACAGCAATAAATCGCCAACACCAGGCGGCAATCCGCACTCTATTACCCAACAGGTCACATTACGAAGCACCAAAGGCCCACCAGGAGTTGAAAACTTCAGATCGATTTGCACTTTACTCTTGACCTGCACAGGTTTTTCTCCAACACCGGTGACTTCAGCTTTTCCGACAATCTCTTGGTATTTAATCCACGTGCCCTCCGCAACTAATTGATTCAGCAAATTGTTTTTCACCATTGACACCTCCGCTGCGCTGTCCGGGGTAATTTCTGTCTCTAACGTGTCCATGACCACACACGAAATCGTCGTTGTTGACCTCGGTGTGGCGTTCTTTGGTTGCGCCACAGCCAACACAGGTTTAAAAACCTTTTTTCCAGTAGTTGCTTCATAGAGCTCTTTTGCCTCTGCTGGACCCGCAACATCAGGGCATTAAAAGACGCCATGAGTTTGATCACCGCATTTAAAACACTTCTTCGGTCGTCGATCACCTGAGTTCTTCGGCTTTTGCTTACTGTTGCTTTTACTCTGCTGTTCATGGGTACTATTGGTTTTACCCACTCCTTGCGGTCCTCCAGTACCTCGTTTAGCTTGATTTTGTTGCTGTTTGGGTTTAGCATTTCCTTTCACCGGATGCTGGGCCGAAATGTGAGCTTTAAACCTCATAAAATCCTCAAGTTCCCCTCGAAGCCACTTTAAAAATGACGCGAGGTTCGACTTCGTTATTTTGTGAATATGTCGGCTCAGTTGATCCTTTACAGCTGCCTTAAACGAGTGTGGACGCAAGGCATCCACCAAATGTCCAACGACTTTCTTCGGCTCGGTGTGCATCAACGTCCTCCATGTTCAATCTGTCAATAATCTCATAAAACTCTGCCATGAGCCGCGAGATGCGTGACTCTGCGTCCTGTAACTCAGTGTCAACACAGAGAGACTTCACTTCGCGATCCAGGGTTTTGTACCCTGTGTTATCTGGTACGCGTGCAGATAAAAAATAATCCCGCCACTCAGTCTCTGTGACGTCCTTCTCTTCCTTGAAAAGCTTAAAACCACACATTCGCACCATCGTTCCTTGCTCGATGCAAGCGCTGAGTGGCATCACAAAGAATTTGGCTTGAGACCCTTGATTCAAGGCCTTGATGCGTCTTGAGTACATCTCGTAGCTGTCCATAAACTCCCTTTTATCCTTCTTAGAGCTGCCTCTATAAATGGGAGGCACAGGCACATTTGTCCCTGCCGCCACAGTGACTGTAGAAATGTCTTGTGGTCGCTCTCTAGCTGCTGGTGCTGCACCTTGTGCGAAGGCGCCCCATCGTGCCTGCAAATGTGGCTGCACAGCTTCTGCTAAGGTTTCCAGTCTCTGCCCTTGGAGCCGGACAGCTTGTTCCGCCGCGTTCAGTATCTTGTACTGCTCCTCCAATATTTGCGATGCTCATCCATTTGACGTCGCATCTCTTCCTGCTGCTCGACTAGCGAGGCTTGCTGGTCGTGTTGTGCCTGCAGGTATTCCGATGCAAGGCGATCTTGCTGCAACTGGACCTGGCCGATTTGCTCTGCATTCCGCTGGTACGCTGCAGCAGAATGAAGGGCCAGGGCTTCCACCTGACGCCTCGTCTCGCTACTTTGGAGCACTGCCGTTCATGTTGTAGTTTCCTGCGTCAGCCGTAGGTCATGGTCTGAGAACGGCGGCAGTGGAGGGTAAACGGCAATGGGCATCTCGCCTGCGGAGACCGGCACCATTGCGTCGTCAGGTTCTTCCATGCTGGTAGCAATCCAGCTAAAGAATTCTTTGTTGTCGCTTCCGATGGAAATGTAGAAGTGATATGTATTGAGCAGTTCTTTAGCTTGCACTAGCTGCTCTTGGTTCCTATGCATGCCTTTGAGGAGCACCGGTCCGTTAGGCAACCGCCCATGCTTCCAGCTCTTGTGTAACTGTCCATGTTCCCAGCATTTTCTTAACCGTCTGTACTTACCGCAGCTGTCGCGTCGTGTTGCTGTTGATCAGCCAAACCTCAGCAACGGCAGCACGGTGTTGCTCCAGCAACAACAGGATCTAACTCAAAAGCAGCGAGATCCGCTCTGAAGGCATCCCAGTCAGCTCTTATTGCTACTAAGTCGGCTTATCAGTCTAAAGCAAAACGATATTCAGATGCTCGACCTAAATTACAGGGTCGTGGTCTGAGAGGGGCTGGTTCAAACGAAGATCGAAGGGGCTTTGCCAAGCGAACAAGTTCGCCTGGGCGTCAGCCCAGTGCGCTCCATTGGAAGGAGTAGTCAGACGTGGCAGAACATATAACCTTAATTAGATTCAGGGGTTAGCTAGTCCATCGGCGTACGTATATCGACAACTGGGTAGCAAGTACATTCGTTTGTCAGACCTTGATGCTAAGACACTTGTATTGGTACAGCCTAATCGGCGTAAATGCGGTCCTAAGTGTTCGATTAGTGATAGTCTTCAAGCTATGATCAAGACCCTCGTCTATAAGCAGAACATAGACCAAAACGATTTCGATAAGCTCACCATAGATGACAAAAAAATGTTCAGAAAGATTCTTGCCATCACACATCTCCAGTATCATTTCCATGATAAACTCGAGGATCCGCTACAGACGCTTAGAGCCGAAAATGATAAGCTCAAAGGAGAGCTAGAATTAGGCAACGACGCTCCAAGAATAATGAAGCAGTTGAAGTCTCTCACAGTGGATATGTACAGCAACCATCTCATCTCGGATAACGAGATTCGCGATATTATCACTCGGATACTATAATCAAAGACAAAATGTTCTTCTTCAATACGCACATCATTGCAAAATCCGGGGGTACCTATGGCGACAACGCCGATCTCAATGTCGCTGAGCTTAAGGCGATAATGAAGAACCTTATCATCAGTGAGCGACCTCAGAAAACTCAAGCAGCCGTTTGGGCAACTGATCTTGGCAAAAAAATTATGAAGGTGGATGCTTCAACTCAAACAGATGGTGGTCGAATGTGGGCTTACCAGTCCAAGAAAAAAAAACAGTCACGACATTTGCAATCTAAGATATACCATTTCTTATAGCTTTGTTAGCTAATCCTCGGTATACACCGATTTTTTTTTCGCTGATACTAATCTCAAATATAGCGGACTTTTTCTATAGAGATGATATTGAGGAAGGAGAAGATCCATCGCTTGAACCAAGCAAACAGCAGCTCAATGTTGATTATTCAAGGATATCGGCATACAATATGAAGATGATACAGCATCTGTTGAATGAAATAGCAGATTTAAAAACTCGACTAAGTAGTATAGAACAAGCATGAAGTAGTTAAGCTACAGATTCAGAGTGTCAGACAAACGAAATACGACGCTCTACTTAGTGATGGCCGTGTTGTATATCATTTATACGACGCTCTACTTAGTGATGGCCGTGTTGTATCATTTGGTGGTATTCGGAACAATGGTGAGCTTTACGATCAATACAGAGATACAACCCCGCTAAAAGCGTACAGTGGGCCATCGCAAGACGCCGCGCTTCGACAGCGTCTACCGCCACAGCTCGGGCGAGATCGAGCGCGGATACTCATACAATGCCAGCTCCGTCTACACGCTGCCGGAGTTCCGGAAGAGGGGACTCGCAGGCCTCTTCCTGACGGAGGTAGCCAAACAACTGGAGCGACTCCCGAAAGCGTTGGCGTCGGTGCTCTACTCGGATGTCAGGCCGACGTTCTACGACAAGCTCGGGTGGAAGTGTCATCCGTCCAGATGGCGACGATGAAGGTCGGGGCTGACAACAACAACGATAATGTTGTCGATGTGGAGACGATGCTTCTGGATGACAAGCTGGAGAAGTTCCTGGAAGCTGACAACGCCCGGCTGGTGGACGAGCTATCGAGTGAGAAATTTCGGGGCCAGGAGGCTTTCCTGATCCTACCAACACGCGACTCGATCGAGTGGCAGTTTGAATACTACGCGCGTGTGGTGGGGCTTGACGAGCTGCCATCACGCTGTGGTGTCAAGCGCAACGATAACGCGTGCGTGATCTGGTGTCACAACGTAAAGGAGTCCACCCTGTACCTGGTACGTGCCCGGTTCCCAGATTCCGGTGACAATGCTGCTGAGACCACGAAGGCTTTGCTGGACGCGGCGGTGCAGGAAGCTCGCAAGTTCAAGCTGAAGAAAGTCGTGATCTGGGACCCGCCTTCTGGTTTGTTGCACGACGACGTACACCGTCAACTTGGGATTGAAGTCGCGGAACGCCAGCTATCGCTGTCAAGCGCTATGGTGTTTCGTCATGGAAAGGGTACCGAGGGTACTTTGCCCGTCTGGTTCAGCAACGAAAAGTATGCGTGGGTCTAATGTGAAGTCACGACAGCTAATCTTGAGCGTGGATGGTAAATACCATTGGAAAGGGAGACTCAAGCATAAGACTTTGGAAAACAGCGTTGCGAGATTGATGGTTCGCGTGGAAAGCTGTCGTTAATACGATTATCAGATGAATACAGTCAAGCTACCGCGATGTTACAGCTAATGCATTCCAGGTTGTTGTTATATTCGTTTCGAAGGTTGGTTGTATCATTGAATGTGTAATGAGTGTGAAGTGTGTAAGTTTGATTAAAGTGCTGCAGATGGTTGTGCCCGGTCAAGATCTGAGTCTGGAGCGTGCGTGCTTCGCATTTCTCAGGTAGACTACAAGACTGGGGAAACAGGTTTCGCTGGCCAACGATAGTTCGCGATGATCAAACATCAAGCAGATGGTCTATGATCGCAACAGCTTTAAGCATGGGTGTGATAACACCTACAAGACCCACACCACGACAGCACCAGCAAGCATGCTGCGCTCATAGCTCATCAAACCTCACTTGTCATTTTGACGCCTTGCCCACAACCAAGGTGCATTCGGTCCCGATTCAACCTCCACACAGACAGGCATGAAGATCGCCGCATCAACTCTCATCGGAATTGCTGCAGTTCTGCAACACGTGCCATTCTCTGAAGTTGCCGGTCAGACTTTCACCAATGGCACTTCCAGTCTCAGTGACGACTCGCCAGTCGTGGCACCTACCTTTGTTCCTGAGCCGAACACAACCGCATCCGACGCTGGAGAGGACGTCGATGCGGGAGCAACCGCATCAACTTCAGCGGCTCCGTCGGACCCCAATGTTGGTGATAACGCAACGTCCGCGTTTCAAGCTCTGGAACCACCCAACTACCTCGTCGAGCACACCGATGCCATGATGGGACTCTGTCCGCCCAAGTACCTCGATTCCTCGATCATCAAGAACCGCGCTATCCCCACCAACAACTGGTGGGGCAACATCATCGCTCACGACTCGAATGCCGCCATCCAGCCCATTTGGTCCAACCCGTACTCGCTGCAAATGGTCAACGACAAGGCTCCCTTTGGTATGTCCGTCAGCTACCCGTATCGCAGTCGCTTCAGCGGCGGTAGTTCCGGCAACAACGGCGCCGTCAAATACTATGCGCACGGCATGGTTCGCGAGTTCCTCTTCTCGGCTGAAGAGATCGTGTGGCAGAAGCCTAACTTCCAGGTCGTGGACTGGGCTGACCAAGGCGTGACCGTCAAGTTCACCGCCGGGTCCTCCAGTGGCAACATGGTCTCCGATCTCGTGTCTGGAATGGTGTACGCTTCCATGAAGTACTCGGGCCTGACTCCGCGACTCGTGTCGACTGCAGCGATCTCCAGCGTCAACGGCCAGCCTCTTGGTGGTCAAGTGCGTGGCTCCAGGTTCGAGATCGTCTACAACTCCGGTCAGAAATGGGTCGTCTACGCGCTCTCGAGCGACGGCCGTAGCGAGAAGGAGATCACTCTCACGGCCGACGGCAACTCTGCTCTCAAGAGTACCGGGGTGTTCGATGGCGTCCTGCGCGTCGCACTCGTGCTCGAGGACTCCTGGATCAGCACACTGGATCAGCACAAGTCGTGCATCGTCCAAGCGGCCGACGTGGAGCTCCACGACGACAGCTCGTACGCGTTCAAGTGGAAGACGACGGGCGACTGCTCTGGAGGTCTGCTGCACTTCGCCATGAAGCACCACACGGAAACCATCGACACGAGCAGCGGGGTTCGTCAGGTCGACGGCATGGTGGCGTTCTCCACAACTCGCGGAGCGTACCAGGCGTTCACGACGCCAACAAGCTCGGCACAACCCGTGTGGGAGATCCAGGAAGCGCAGCCAGTTCCCGACGACTTCTACCCGTCTCGCAAGATTGCATCCAACGTGGCCCAGCAGCAGCGTATCCTCGACCACCTGCGCGAAGACATCAACAGCGCCTGGGCCATTCCTGCCGACGGCAGCTACTACTTCAACGGTAAGGCCGCGCAGAAGTACGCGTCGCTGTGTCTGATCGCCAACGATGCGGCCGTCGTGGGCGGCGACAAGAGTATGCTCACCACGTGCCTGAGCAAACTGCGCGGCGTCATGGCGCCGTTCGTGAGCAACACCTGGACCAACAAGCTCCAGTACGACCGGATCTACGGAGGCATCGTGAGCTCGCAGGGGTTCAAGACGAAGGACCTGAACTCGGACTTCGGCAACACCATGTACAACGATCACCACTTCCACTACGGCTACTGGGTGCATACCGCGGCCATCATCAACCGTCTGGACCCGAGCTGGAGCGACTTGACCAAGCTCAACACCATGGTGGACCTGCTGGTGCGCGACGTCGCCAACTACGACCGCGAAGACAAGTTCTTCACGCGCTTCCGCTCCTTCGACTGGTTCCGCGGACACTCGTACTCGCACGGCGTCACGCCGTTCGCCGACGGCAAGGACCAGGAGAGCACGTCCGAGGATGTCAACTTCGCCTTCGGCATGTACATGTACGGCAAGGCCACCAACAACGCCGCCATGGAAGCTGTCGGCAAACTCATGACGCGTGTGAACGCACACGCCATCAAGACGTACTTCCTCATCGAGGACGCGAACCAGATCCACCCGACCAACTTCCGGCCCAACAAGGTCACGGGCATCTTCTTCGACAACAAGGTGGACTACGCCACGTGGTTCAGCGCCGAGAAGCACTGCATCCACGGCATCCAGATGATCCCCGTGTCGGCCGTCACCGAGTTCGTGCGCACCAAGCAGTTCGTGAGGGAGGAGTGGGAGCAAGTGCTGGGCAAGGAGGCCATCGTCACGCGCGAGGACACGGGCAACGCGTGGCTCTCGCTGCTATACGCGAACTTCGCCATGGTGGACAAGCAGCGCGCGCTGGGCGTACTGCAGAAGACCAAGATGGACGACGGACTGTCTCGTTCGTGGGCTCTGTACATGGCTGCGAGTTTTGCGGACTGATGTTTGTTTCTTTACTTTCAACTGGGGATGTGAAATCTCTGTTGGGCCCACCGGTAGGCCTTTGACAGTTGATGCTCACCTCTCCTGCGTGCATCGCTAAACTTGTTTTGCTTCTCCATTCCTGTTCTGCATTAGCTAGTAGATCTCCCCATAAAATCCAATTGCATTTTCAATACTCTTGGGGCCTGGTTTCAATTTTTTCTTGTTCACAGTTTGAGAACATGATCAATCTGTAATCCACCCAACTTTCTGAGCAACCCGGAGGCAGTGTTGAGCGTATGCACGTACACTGCCGCTCCATCTTGGTCTTCTTCCGACGGTTGCTTGCAGTAGGTGACCACGCCGCCGCCGCAGCCTTCAGCTCCGAGCACCACAACTTTCACGTGGTCGACACACCGTGGGCTCTCCAGGTCGTGCACAACGATCGCTGGCACCTCGGCCGCCGAGGCTGCGAGTGCTCTCCGAACGAAATCCCCCGTGCCAATGGTAGTCACCGGCACACCGTCGATCAGAAATGGAGCGAGCTTCTTGTGCTTGATGATGTATTGGCCAGGACAGTTCCGGATCACTTTCCACGGCGCGAACTCCATGCACAATGAATTAGTTCGCACTTGGCCCCAAACACTATGCGCCTAACGCTGCATTGTACCACAAACGCTGCAGCAATTCTCCGCCGTCGCCAACGTAGTTCCCATCGCCCACAAACGCCGGCGTCGCTGCGTCACCGTCCATCGCTGCGCTACTCGAGCATGATCGTACTTACTCGGGGGACAGGATCCCAGCTAAGCGATGTCGTTCCGGTTGGTGCAGTTGACCCCGGAGGCGCTCAAGGTGCAGTGCAAGGTGGACGACTTCCGAGAATGGGGGGCGCCGACGTTGACGCTGCCGCAATATCAGCGCAAAGAGGAATTGCAACGCGCGACTCCGTTTCCCAGCGAGGCGCAACGTCAGGATTGATACTAGTGATGCGGAGCTGGAATCGCTGTTTCTGGATGATAAACTTGACGCATTCTTCAGCAGGATAATGCTAGACTTGTCCAAGAACTATCGAGCGAGAAAAATGACGGGAAAGAGGCGTTCGCTATCTTGCCAACCCGTGATTCCGTTGAATGGCAGTTTTGCATCGGCGTGCACTTTGCTCGAGTTCGGGAGTACAACCAATTGCCATAGCATTGCGGGGTTAAGTTCAATAAGGACGCATTTATTGTTTGGTGTTACAACCAGAAGGAGTCGACGCTATATGTGGTTCGAGCGCGTTTTCCGGTGGATGGTCAGGATGCCTCTGAAGTTACTTGCCTCCTGTTAAACACGGCTTTGGAAGAAGCACGCAATTCAAGCTCAAGAAGTTGCTTTCTGGGACCCACCAACCGGCTTGTTGAATGCTCAGATACGCGATTTCCTCTTTCGAGCGCTATGGTGCTTCAACACGGAGATGGTGAAGGGAATGCACTTCCTCACTGGGTTAGTAATGAAAAATACGCATGGGTCTAGTCTCGTCTAACTATTTCCAACAACACGGCAATGGTTTGGCCGCATTCTCAGCTAAAAATGAGTTAATCATCACATCTCCATCGACTTCAGTCCTATGCAACTATACAAGAGCATTAGAGTTTCTGGTGAAGTTCTTCATGCATTCTTCTTTACCTTTCTATTTCAATTAGTACATTGCTCTCAGACTAAAACCTTGACAAAAGACAGAAAGTTGGGCGAGTTGATGGTAAATAACGTCTGGATACCTTCCACATAAATCGCATTTAGCCGAGGATCGATCGGATGCACCGATGAGTATCAAAGTCTGCTTGAGACCCCCTCCGCACTTCGCCATGGACAAGTTTCGCCTCGTGCAGCTGACGCAGGAGGCGCTCAAGGTGCAGTGCAGGACCGACGACCACGAGCACTGGGGCGCGCCCCTCCTGGACGTGAAGCAGTGGCAGCAGAAGGACGAGACGCAGCGCGCCACCCCGTTCTCGCAAGCCGGCGCGCTCTTCTGGGCGCTGGTCGACAAGGCGGGCGAAGGATCCAGCACCAGTGACGCGGGACTCGTGGCGGGGCGAGATGTGCTCTATTGCCATTGCAAGACGCTGCGCTTCGACTGCGTCTACCGCCACAGCTCGGGCGAGATCGAGCGCGGATACTCGTACAATGTCAGCTCCGTCTACACGCTGCCGGAGTTCCGGAAGAGGGGACTCGCAGGCCTCTTCCTGACGGAGGTGGCCAAACAACTGGAGCGACTCCCAAAAGCGTTGGCGTCGGTGCTCTACTCGGATGTCGGGCCGACGTTCTACGACAAGCTCGGGTGGAAGTGTCATCCGTCCAAGATGGCGACGATGAAGGTCGGGGCCGACAACAACAACGATAATGTTGTCGATCTGGAGACGATGCTTCTGGATGACAAGCTGGAGAAGTTCTTGGAAGCTGACAACGCCCGGCTGGTGGACGAGCTATCGAGTGAGAAATTTCGGGGCCAGGAGGTTTTCCTGATCCTACCAACACGCGACTCGATCGAGTGGCAGTTCATGAACGGTGAATACTACGCGCGTGTGGCGGGGCTTGACGAGCTGCCATCACGCTGTGGTGTCAAGCGCAATGATAACGCGTTCGTGATCTGGTGTCACAACCTAAAGGAGTCCACCCTGTACCTGGTACGTGCCCGGTTCCCAGAATCCGGTGACAATGCTGCTGAGACCACGAAGGCTTTGCTGGACGCGGCGGTGCAGGAAGCTCGCAAGTTCAAGCTGAAGAAAGTCGTGATCTGGGACCCGCCTTCTGGTTTGTTGCACGACGACGTACACCGTCAACTTGGGATTGAAGTCGCGGAACGCCAGCTATCGCTGTCAAGCGCTATGGTGTTTCGTCATGGAAAGGGTACCGAGGGTACTTTGCCCGTCTGGTTCAGCAACGAAAAGTATGCGTGGGTCTAATGTGAAGTCACGACAGCTAATCTTGAGCGTGGATGGTAAATACCATTGGAAAGGGAGACTCAAGCATAAGACTTTGGAAAACAGCGTTGCGAGATTGATGGTTCGCGTGGAAAGCTGTCGTTAATACGATTATCAGATGAATACAGTCAAGCTACCGCGATGTTACAGCTAATGCATTCCAGGTTGTTGTTATATTCGTTTCGAAGGTTGGTTGTATCATTGAATGTGTAATGAGTGTGAAGTGTGTAAGTTTGATTAAAGTGCTGCAGATGGTTGTGCCCGGTCAGGATCTGAGTCTGGAGCGTGCGTGCTTCGCATTTCTCAGGTAGACTACAAGACTGGGGAAACAGGTTTCGCTGGCCAACGATAGTTCGCGATGATCAAACATCAAGCAGATGGTCTATGATCGCAACAGCTTTAAGCATGGGTGTGATAACACCTACAAGACCCACACCACGACAGCACCAGCAAGCATGCTGCGCTCATAGCTCATCAAACCTCACTTGTCATTTTGACGCCTTGCCCACAACCAAGGTGCATTCGGTCCCGATTCAACCTCCACACAGACAGGCATGAAGATCGCCGCATCAACTCTCATCGGAATTGCTGCAGTTCTGCAACACGTGCAATTCTCTGAAGTTGCCGGTCAGACTTTCACCAATGGCACTTCCAGTCTCAGTGACGACTCGCCAGTCGTGGCACCTACCTTTGTTCCTGAGCCGAACACAACCGCATCCGACGCTGGAGAGGACGTCGATGCGGGAGCAACCGCATCAACTTCAGCGGCTCCGTCGGACCCCAATGTTGGTGATAACGCAACGTCCGCGTTTCAAGCTCTGGAACCACCCAACTACCTCGTCGAGCACACCGATGCCATGATGGGACTCTGTCCGCCCAAGTACCTCGATTCCTCGATCATCAAGAACCGCGCTATCCCCACCAACAACTGGTGGGGCAACATCATCGCTCACGACTCGAATGCCGCCATCCAGCCCATTTGGTCCAACCCGTACTCGCTGCAAATGGTCAACGACAAGGCTCCCTTTGGTATGTCCGTCAGCTACCCGTATCGCAGTCGCTTCAGCGGCGGTAGTTCCGGCAACAACGGCGCCGTCAAATACTATGCGCACGGCATGGTTCGCGAGTTCCTCTTCTCGGCTGAAGAGATCGTGTGGCAGAAGCCTAACTTCCAGGTCGTGGACTGGGCTGACCAAGGCGTGACCGTCAAGTTCACCGCCGGGTCCTCCAGTGGCAACATGGTCTCCGATCTCGTGTCTGGAATGGTGTACGCTTCCATGAAGTACTCGGGCCTGACTCCGCGACTCGTGTCGACTGCAGCGATCTCCAGCGTCAACGGCCAGCCTCTTGGTGGTCAAGTGCGTGGCTCCAGGTTCGAGATCGTCTACAACTCCGGTCAGAAATGGGTCGTCTACGCGCTCTCGAGCGACGGCCGTAGCGAGAAGGAGATCACTCTCACGGCCGACGGCAACTCTGCTCTCAAGAGTACCGGGGTGTTCGATGGCGTCCTGCGCGTCGCACTCGTGCTCGAGGACTCCTGGATCAGCACACTGGATCAGCACAAGTCGTGCATCGTCCAAGCGGCCGACGTGGAGCTCCACGACGACAGCTCGTACGCGTTCAAGTGGAAGACGACGGGCGACTGCTCTGGAGGTCTGCTGCACTTCGCCATGAAGCACCACACGGAAACCATCGACACGAGCAGCGGGGTTCGTCAGGTCGACGGCATGGTGGCGTTCTCCACAACTCGCGGAGCGTACCAGGCGTTCACGACGCCAACAAGCTCGGCACAACCCGTGTGGGAGATCCAGGAAGCGCAGCCAGTTCCCGACGACTTCTACCCGTCTCGCAAGATTGCATCCAACGTGGCCCAGCAGCAGCGTATCCTCGACCACCTGCGCGAAGACATCAACAGCGCCTGGGCCATTCCTGCCGACGGCAGCTACTACTTCAACGGTAAGGCCGCGCAGAAGTACGCGTCGCTGTGTCTGATCGCCAACGATGCGGCCGTCGTGGGCGGCGACAAGAGTATGCTCACCACGTGCCTGAGCAAACTGCGCGGCGTCATGGCGCCGTTCGTGAGCAACACCTGGACCAACAAGCTCCAGTACGACCGGATCTACGGAGGCATCGTGAGCTCGCAGGGGTTCAAGACGAAGGACCTGAACTCGGACTTCGGCAACACCATGTACAACGATCACCACTTCCACTACGGCTACTGGGTGCATACCGCGGCCATCATCAACCGTCTGGACCCGAGCTGGAGCGACTTGACCAAGCTCAACACCATGGTGGACCTGCTGGTGCGCGACGTCGCCAACTACGACCGCGAAGACAAGTTCTTCACGCGCTTCCGCTCCTTCGACTGGTTCCGCGGACACTCGTACTCGCACGGCGTCACGCCGTTCGCCGACGGCAAGGACCAGGAGAGCACGTCCGAGGATGTCAACTTCGCCTTCGGCATGTACATGTACGGCAAGGCCACCAACAACGCCGCCATGGAAGCTGTCGGCAAACTCATGACGCGTGTGAACGCACACGCCATCAAGACGTACTTCCTCATCGAGGACGCGAACCAGATCCACCCGACCAACTTCCGGCCCAACAAGGTCACGGGCATCTTCTTCGACAACAAGGTGGACTACGCCACGTGGTTCAGCGCCGAGAAGCACTGCATCCACGGCATCCAGATGATCCCCGTGTCGGCCGTCACCGAGTTCGTGCGCACCAAGCAGTTCGTGAGGGAGGAGTGGGAGCAAGTGCTGGGCAAGGAGGCCATCGTCACGCGCGAGGACACGGGCAACGCGTGGCTCTCGCTGCTATACGCGAACTTCGCCATGGTGGACAAGCAGCGCGCGCTGGGCGTACTGCAGAAGACCAAGATGGACGACGGGCTGTCTCGTTCGTGGGCTCTGTACATGGCTGCGAGTTTTGCGGACTGATGTTTGTTTCTCTACTTTAGTAGTAATACTTAGAACATTACGCCGGCAGTTTTTTTCATTACCATAATATACTACTTAGAACATTCCTAGAACCTGTGCGATCTTAGTGGTTGAGCGGATCTGAAACCACCCTTAGATTCAAAAGGCGTTGCATTCGCTCTCATGTGGTCGAGAGGTCGCGTCGTCAAAATAGCAAGAAGGTTCCAGGAATGTTCTTAGTGGTAAATAACGGTAAGGAAAAAAACTGCCGGCGTAATGTTGTAAGTATTACTACTTACTTTCGACCGGAGATGTGAGTCTCTGTTGGGCCCATCGGTAGGCTTTTAACAGTTGATGCTCACCTCTCGCGCGTGCATCGCTAAACTTGTTTTGCTTCTCCATTCCTGTTTGCATTAGCTAGCAGATCTCCCCTTAAAATCCAACTTGCATTTCCAATTCGCTTGGTTCAGTTCTGCATGCCTGGTCTCATTATCAATCTGTCCGCACACTTCAACTTGTCCTCGCTTTATATGCAATCGTACTTAGTCGCCACGCAGCACTGTTCCCTCCCGCTAATCTCCGACTGAAGATCTCGTACCTAGCCGACGCAGCACAGTAGTCGGTGCACTTCCTGTGTGGTGTCCAAATCTTCCTTGGTCACAGAGCCCCGAGCCGCCCCGACGCCGCCTCGTCTCGCCCCAGCCACCATGAACGGCATGATGGTACGTGGCGCCCCGCGCGCTGCCCCCCGCCCTCCGCTCACCTCTTGTTGCGCCAGCAGCAGCCGCAGATCATCCTGCTGAAGGAAGGCACGGACACGAGCCAGGGCAAGGCCCAGCTCATCAGCAACATCAACGCGTGCCAGGCCGTGATGGAGGCCGTGCGCACCACGCTCGGGCCGCGCGGCATGGACAAGCTCATCCACGCGGGCGGCAAGACCACCATCTCCAACGACGGCGCCACCATCATGAACCTGCTGGACGTGGTGCACCCGGCGGCCAAGACGCTGGTGGACATCTCGCTCTCGCAGGACGCCGAGGTGGGCGACGGCACCACGTCCGTCGTGCTGCTGGGCGCCGAGTTCATGCGCCAGGCCAAGCCCTTCGTGGAGGAGAATATGCACCCGCAGATGATCATCAAGAGCTTCCGCAAGGCCGGCCAGCTGGCGGTGCAGAAGATCAAGGACATCGAGATCCGCGTGGCCGACTCGGACGAGGTCGGCCGTCGTCAGATGCTCGAGCGCGTTAGCGGCACGGCTCTTAACTCGAAGCTGATCTCGCGCCACAAGCAGTTCTTCTCCCCCATGGTAAGTTGGAGATGTTGGATAGGAGAAGATCTTGTTGTTCTGACGAGTTGCTGGCATGTAGATTGTCGACGCAGTGCTGAGCCTCGACGAGGGCCTGGACATCAGCATGGTCGGTGTCAAGAAGGTGCCCGGTGGATCGGTGACCGACTCGTTCCTGGTGAAGGGTGTCGCGTTCAAGAAGACGTTCTCGTACGCCGGTTTCGAGCAGCAGCCCAAGACTTTCGTGAACCCGAAGATCCTGCTGCTGAACGTGGAGCTGGAGCTCAAGTCGGAGAAGGAGAACGCCGAAGTGCGTCTGGACGACCCCACGAAGTACCAGTCGATTGTCGACGCCGAGTGGAACATTATCTATGAGAAGCTGGAGCTGTGCGTGAAGAGCGGTGCCCAGATTATCCTGTCCAAGCTGCCTGTTGGTGACCTGGCGACGCAGTACTTCGCTGACCGCGGCCTGTTCTGCGCCGGTCGTGTCGCTCAGGACGACATGGAGCGTACGCAGCGCGCCACTGGCGGTGTTGTGCAGACTTCGGTGCACGACATGAACCCGTCGGTGCTTGGTTCATGCGGTCGCTTCGAGGAGCGTCAGGTCGGCAACGAGCGATACAACATTTTTATGGAGTGCGCGGAGGCCAAGAGCTCCACTATCGTGCTGCGTGGTGGCGCCGAGCAGTTTATCGAGGAGGCGCACCGATCCGTGCACGATGCGCTCATGGTTGTGAAGCGTGCCGTGGCGTCATCTACCGTGGTGGCTGGCGGTGGTGCCATCGAGATGGAGGTCTCTCGCCACCTGCGCCAGTACGCGCGCACTATTGAGGGCAAGGCACAGCTCCTGGTGAACGCCTACGCCAAGGCGTTTGAGATCATCCCTCGCCAGATCGCCGAGAACGCTGGCCACGACGCGACTGACATCCTGAACCGCCTGCGTCAAAAGCACTTCAAGGACCCGGAAGAGGGCAAGTGGTTCGGCGTTGACATCACGACCGGCGGCATCTGTGACACATACGAATCGCACGTGTGGGAACCTGCCGCCAACAAGATCAACTCGATCGCGGCGGCGACGGAGGCAGCATGCCTCATCCTATCTGTGGACGAGACCGTGCGCAACCCGAAGTCGGAGCAGCCGCAGGCTGGTGGCCCTGCCGGCGGTGCCCCTATGAGCGCCGCCATGGGCGGCCAGGGCATGCGCGGCATGATGGGCGGAGGCCGGGGAGGCCCCAGCGGTATGGGACGCGGCGTGCGCGCGTTCCGCGGCAAGGGCGGTGCATAAGCGCGCCGGCTGCTGCTGCGCCTTTAGTTAGAGAAGATGTGGCTTGGCCCTAACTCCGGGAGGCCACCCGCTTTGCAGGGCTTGTGACTTTGACTTTGAGCGCAAGGGAGAAACCGTGTAGGTGTGCCGGTCGTAGGTAGTAAGCTGCGGCTTGCGTCGACACAAAACATACTTATTTGAGTACAAGTCCGCTGCCGCAACTCGCCGCTCCCTTCCCTTGACCCCCTTGTGGTCGCCCTTGACCCGCTTGTGGTCGGCCTTGACCCGCCGTCGTGGCACATGCGGGCCACGCTTGACTCGCACCTTGAAGTTGATTGTACCCGAAAGTCGGTACGTCCTGGTGATCCAGACGTTGCGCATCTTCAACCGCCGCACGCCAGAACGAACAGCCGCAAAAGATCTTCGCGCAGCGCCGCTCATTCGTTTTTTTCGGACGGACCCCCCAAGCCTCGATCGCCCTCGCGCACGCCCCCCGCCTGCACCATGTTGAGTACGTTCGCTAGCAGTTTTTGCGTGCGTGAGTCGCCGCTGACGGTGTCTGCCGCCCGCAGGTCGCATGCTCAAGTCCAACGCCCGCTACATCGCGGGGGCCGGCGCCGTGACGCTCGGCCTGGCCGCCTCCACGCTGGCACAGACCAAGCCCGCCGAGAGCTCCAACTCGACCGCTGAAGTGCTGCTGGACATCTCGGGCCGCCTCAAGAACATCGAGAGGGACCTGGGCATCGGCGGCGGCGCAGCTGTGTCCAAGTCCAAGTACAACAACTACCCCGTGCTCACCCCCAAGCACAAGAGCCTCATGGCCAAGCACCTGACGCCCGAGATCTACGACAAGCTCAAGGATCGCAAGACGGCCAGCGGCTACACCATCGACCAGGCCATCCAGACGGGCATCGACACGCCCCACCTGGGCGTCGGCGTTGTGGCGGGCGACGAGGAGTCGTACCAGACCTTCAAGGAGCTCATGGACCCAGTCATTGAGGGCTGGCACGGATATAAGCCCACGGACACCCACAAGACGGACATCGACCCGTCCAAGATCCGCAACGGCAAGATCCCAGACAGTTACGTCATCTCGACGCGTATCCGTGCTGGCCGCAGTGTGCGCGGCCTGGCACTACCGCCTGGAACTTCCCGCGGCGAGCGCCGCGAGGTGGAGCGCGTGCTGTCCAAGGCACTGAGCAACCTCACCAAGGATCTGGCCGGCAAGTACTACCCGCTGAGCAAGATGACCAAGGAAGAGGAGCAGCAGCTCATCGACGACCACTTCCTGTTCCAAAAGCCCGGCGGTGGCACTCTGCTGACCAACGCTGGCGCCGCGCGCGACTGGCCCGATGGACGTGGCATCTTCCACAACAACAACAAGACCTTCTTGGTCTGGGTGAACGAGGAAGACCACATGCGTGTCATCGCCATGCAGAACGGTGGCAACATCCAGGAGGTGTTCGACCGCTTCAGCCGTGGTGTGTCGGATGTGGAGAAGGTTGTGAAGGCGGAGGGTCGCGAGTACATGTACGACAACCACCTGGGCTTCGTGTGTACGTGCCCGTCGAACCTGGGCACGGGTCTGCGTGCTAGTGTCATGATTAAGTTCCCGCAGCTGTCCAAGGAATCGGAGCGCTTCTACAGCTTGTGCTCTGCGTTGGGCTTGCAGGCGCGTGGCTCCAAGGGCGAGCACTCACCTCCAGGCCCGGGCGGTGTCTACGACGTCTCTAACAAGGCTCGCATTGGCTTCTCAGAGGTGGAGCTTGTGCAGACCATGATTGACGGCATCTGGAAGCTCATTGAGCTTGAAGAGGACCTGAAGAAGGGCCGCTCCATTGACAAGAAGGTTGCTGCCATCCTGAAGTAAGCTCGCTTCAATACGAGCCGTTATTGCACGACAGCTTGAGTCAGTCAAGTGACGCTCTTGTTAACGTCGAAGTGATGGGTCAGATGAAGCCTCACCGTACCAGCCAGGGACGAGATCTAGGCGCAGTCGAGAGACGCCGAAAAACATAGCTGAAAAACATTAAAAAAAGTGAAGTCTCTTCATCTGACGACCGTCTTGCATTGTCCGGGCACGCTATCTATCATCCTTGCAGCCAGCAACACCGCCAGTCAAACCTGTACACCGTTGAACTGTTATCAGCTTTCGTGCAAAGTCGCCTGACTGCCTGGACGAGCGGTACGACAGTCGCCGTCCTGACGCTAGGCATATTTACAGAGCCTTGGTGATGCCCTCCATGTGCTTGACGACCTCGAGCACCGACTTGAAGCTGAAGGGCTCGGTGGCAGCAATGTCGGCCAGCACCTTGCGGTTCAGCTCGATGCCCGAGCCGTTCAACTTGCCGTAAAGCTTCGAGTACGAGAGCCCCTCCTGGCGCGCGCCGGCGTTGATCTTCTGGATCCACAGCGAGCGCATGTCCTGCGAGGTAGCAACGGATAAAGCAAACGATAAGGCAAAGTTCCGCGCAGCATATTCATATCCGCGCGCCACGTACGCGCTTCTTCTGCTTGCGGTCGCGGTACTGGTACTGCAGACCCTTCTCCACGCGGTTGATGGCCGTGCGGTAGCACGAGTTGGCGCGGCCGCGGTAGCCCTTGGCCATGGCCAGGATCTTCTTGTGCTTGGCCCACGACATGCTGCTCTGCTCTTCCTGCGGCGGCTAATAGAGTCTGCGGTGTGGGGAGCTGTCTTGTCCGTCCGATTCTCCACGCGCGCAAACTTTCCCTCCGCGCGGGAAGTTTCCGGTCGGGACTAAATTTGAATTTGAGTGGACTTAAAGTAATATTTGGTCCGTGACTAGTCCGGCGGTGCGCAAATTGGGCCACTCGACTCCTCGCTGCAACCGACGGCCATGATGCTGGCTCGCCGCTCCGCCGTCACTTCCGTCCAGCGGTCGCTGCGCCGACGAGCCATGACGCAGCCGCCGAGCCGCGCCTTCCACTTCAGCTCGGCGGCGGGCAAGCCGGCGGGCAACAGCCGCGTGGCCAGCGCCGCCTCCTTCTTCCTGGACGCCAAGGCCGCGTGCAAGAGCAAGCGCTGCGCGCTGGGCAAGGACCACAGCGGCATCGGCGCCAACCCGGCCGCGTGCGGCGAGGACTCGTTCTTCCTCACGCCCGACGTGGTGGGCGTGGCCGACGGCGTCGGCGGCTGGAACGAGAACGGCGTGGACCCCGGCAAGATCTCGCGCTCGCTCATGCGCAACGCGGCCGTGTTCGTGCGGCAGCAGACGGCCAACAACGAGAGCGCCACCACGCAGCAGGTGCTGGCCCACGGCTACAACCAGGCGCTGCTGGACGACGAGGTGGAGGCCGGCAGCACCACCGCCTGCATCGTGCGGCTGAAGCAGTCGCCCGAGGGCAAACCCGTGCTCGAGTACTCGAACCTCGGCGACTCGGGCTTCGTAGTCATCCGGAACGGGGAGATTATCTTCCGCAGCAAGTTCCAGGTTCGTGGTAAAACTTTATATAGTTTCGGAGAGTGCGGACTGGCTGACGGTTGTGGATGTTGCGGCAGTACTACGGACGTGCGCCGTACCAGCTAGCGAAGATCCCGCTGCGGTTCAAGCAGTACGGCGCCATCGAAAACCACCCCGATGATGTACGTGTGGCGGCGTGTGTGTGTGGTTTTTGCTAGTTATCCTGGGATGTCAGGTGCTGACGCTGGTTGTTGCGATGTTTTTTTAGGCGGACTCGGGCGAGATCGACGTGCAGGATGGAGACCTAGTGGTGCTGGCAACGGACGGCGTATGGGACAACTTCGCTCCTGACCTCCAGAAGGCCCCCTCGCAGTTTCCGGTATGCATGGTGCTGGAAATGCTGGTACCTTGTTGCTATGGAACCCTGTACTCACTGTGTGTTGCTCTCTTCTGTGCAGCCGGTGCTCTCCTGGCGACGGTATTGGTCTGGCGAGCTCGCGTCGTTTGTGGACGTCATCGCGGAGAACCCTGACAAGGCCGCTGAGAACATCGTGCTGGCCTCGCTCCGCCACAACCTCAAGCCGGACGACATCACGGTCGTCGTGGCTAAGGTAGTCGTCATGGCGGCGAAGTTGTAGCAGCACTACTGCGTGTTGGCCGTCGTCGTCGCATAGATAAAATTGCTTAAGGAAGTCGCATGAACCTGGTTTGGACTTGCGCTCGACTCAATCGGCGCAGGCAGCGCTGGGTGATGATGGGACAGCAGATTGTCGACGATACTTTTGCCGGCGTCATCAGCCGGGCGCGGGCGTAATCCCCTGCGAGTTTCGCTGTCACCTCCGCTGCAAGCCACCACCAGCTCGCGCTGCCAATGCTAGCACGCTGCAATACGCGTGGAGACGGCGAGCTCTGCAAGTACGTGTCGAGCGCCGCCCCTGTTGAAGTGGATACACCCCGTATTAGCCAGTCAAGCGGCGCAGAAAAATGGAACAAAAATCAATCGAGTGATCGCGATCGCCATTCCCGCTTTCGCCACGCGCTGACTCCGTCGCGCGCCGCTATCTTCCGACCCCGTCAGGTGTCCGCGGACCGGCCCAGCAGCCCAGCAGAACATGTCGTCCGCCGCCAGCCGCGCGCCGCCGCTGCGAACGCTGTCAGACTCGAGCTCGGACCCCCAACGGAGACGCGCACGCCCGGGCAGCGCGCGCCTCGCCGTCACGCACTCGCCGTTCCACAACCTACTTACGGCCCGCCAGCGCCGACGCACCTTCAGCGGCACGTCGGGCGAGTTCAACGAGCTGCTCAACCTCGAGAGCAGCACCGCCAA
Source organism: Phytophthora taxon juncus (assembly GCA_033558005.1). Taxonomy (NCBI): domain Eukaryota; phylum Oomycota; class Peronosporomycetes; order Peronosporales; family Peronosporaceae; genus Phytophthora; species Phytophthora taxon juncus. The sequence continues at coordinate 1,545,873 of JAUCEE010000017.1, forward strand.
GTCCGTGGAGGTCTTCCGCGGTGAGGCCAGAGGCATCCTGCACGGCATCTTCTTCGTGCTGCTGCTGCGCTTCGTGCTGGCGCTCGTAGTGGCGGTGGGGACGCTCGGGATGGCCGCGCTGCTGATCCTCATGGTCAAGGAGCCCGACGCGTCGCTCACAAGCTATCTGCTCTTCTACTCGTGACGCTGTCGTCGTTCCTGCTGCCGCAAGACGCCGGTGGCTTTAGTATTTATTTGACCATCGCGTTAGCATCGTAACCGATGTTAGAACGCGAAACCCATGTTAATAAACGCCATCGGTCGGTGCGCAAGCTTGCCTTTGACACTAACTTGGTCCACACGAGACGTAACCATAGTCCTTTCTTCGAGGCTTCATTGTAACCCAAGTCGTTTGGGCGATTCGTCCGCGTTTGATTCAACGAACCGACGGCGACAATTTCGAGTAGAACGTACAATACACTTAGGAACCCGGGTGGAGGGCCCGGGGCGATTCGCAGTTCGAAGGTCTGATGATGAGGCTGCGATATAAAATCGTATCATTGAACGGTAGTGCTGTGGCAGAGTGCCCATGCCGCATTATTGAAGCAGGTCGTACAAACTAACGGATAATGCCAATTTGTATACGGTACACAATTCCTGTATTATACCTTCAGTTACCAAAAGGTACTCAAATTGGACCGGTACACTAATTCTAGTCCTACACAGACTCTTCGCTGTCCCAAATCGTAAACTCATCGAAACAGTCCTCACTGAGGGCACTTCCGCTGTCGCTCACGTCGTCAGCATTTTCTCTAATGCGCTCCTTCCACTTTGAGCAAAAGAGCTCGCCGTAAACGTCGTGTCGCGCCACATGCCAATCTCCAAATCTTAGAGAAAACCCAGCTGCTGCCACCGAGCGCTCAACGACGTCAGCTGGAACATCGCGCCAAGCGACGTTCACCCAGTTCGCCACGGTCTCAACCGATGACGGCTTTGGGATCTCCTCCGCGAGTGTAGAGCACAGCATCAGACTTCTTCCAGCTGTCAATGATGGGCGACAGTTTGTCCTTGAACGACTTGTAGATCCCGATATCTCCCGCTTGCACGTAGGGTGTCAGTCCTCCTGGGATGACGAACATCTGCACCCCTTTCGCGGCGGACCGAGCCTTTCACCATCTTAGAGATGTGTGCACGCATGCTGTCCCAGACCAGCGCTTTTCCCTGCGTGCACGTGTCGAAAATGGGCGGAAACACCAGATCCAGCCAACGAGTGAGAAGCGCCGAGTCGACCCATGCCTTGGGTTGGTTTACGACGTAGACGTTGCCGTAGCGCTCAATCTTGCCATCCTGCTTGGCCCCTTTTCAAACAACCAGCGGGGGCAGCTTGCGGCCGGTGCCGTGACGGCCAGCACAGCCGTCACCCGCATTGAAGCAAATCCCGTAGACTTTAGCACGACGTGGCGAGCTCCAACTTGGTCCACCGTCTGGCGGCGCGGGTCCTCGAAGTGGACTGCCGTCTCGTCCATCAGGATGGTGTGATCGTCGCTAAGCCCATCGATGCGTGACGTGAGATAGCTTAGAAAGCTTACCGCCCGGTCGGTCAACACGTCATGGTTAGCACGGTAAGATTGGTGGTGCGGCGCAGCGACAGCCCATACCGACGCATAAAGCCGTTGACCCAGCGGTCCGACGCAACGAAATCTGTATCGCCCAGCTCAGATGCGGCAAGCCGCTGCCCAGCGTCGCGAATCCAATCACGAGAGACTTTCTCTTTTGCAGAACGGCGAAACAGCACTTGATCGAACAGGATATCCTCGATCTCGGAGAGCCGTGGCTTAGCGCCCGCCCCACTCAGGCGGCTGCGTAGCGCTGGCGCGGCCTTGATAGCGGTGCGCTGCTTCCACCAGTAGCGCACCTGAGCTTCAGAAACCTTCCAGCCGCGCTCGTAAACAGCGGCTGGGGTGGGCACACCGCCGTTTTTCTCGATCCACTGAACGACCTCTTTCTTCTCGGCCATTGACTTGGGCATGCGTGACGACGGCATCTTCACTGGGAGTTGTTTGGCTGCTGGGGGTTTGTAGGGACTGGTAAAACTCAGAATAAAGAGAGCCGACCAAGAAAATTGGTGGTTCTGGTCATTGGTGGCTGGTGGTGATGGTATTATATTTGGTACGGTACACTATTATTTGAGTACCGCCAAAACGGTACACAATTTGGTCTAGGTATACGATTTGGAAAAGTACTCTATTCGGCATTATCCGTTACAATAACTACAATACACTTCTCCCATTGTATCAGATATTTGATACCATCGACATTCTGAGAACACGCGAAATGCCAGTCACACACGCTAGTCATCCAACACAATCTCACACCGGTCTTCTGAGCTCATATCCGCTCAGACAAACTCAGCTCTCACGCACAAACGTCATAAAGAATACTTTAATAACCAAGTATCGCAACGACATGTCAGGCATGAAGGATGACTACGAGTACGATGCCGAAGGCGATGTCAAGATGGCGATGCCACAGCCCATTTTTGAGGTGATGGGAGCCCCAAGCCTGAAGGTGTGGAGCCTGTTGGGACAACCAGCTTGAACACCTCTGGATTGATGAATCCCTGCTCTGAGGGATTGAGGCTAACTGGACGGACTGATGCTGATAGACATCTGCCCTCCAGTAGCTCTACCCTCATGAATAACAGTCACTTTAAAATTAACACCTGCCGACTACCCTCTTCCAAGCGCTCCAACAGAGCCAAGCTTCAATCTCGAGTTTCCTCCAGGAGCGGAGGTAGTGCGAAGGCAAGGTGTTGGAGTCACGGGAGCAGCCGTGACCCGAAGCGTCTGCTTCACGATTGAGCCACGGGTTTTGGAGCACGTGGCTCGCTACATTTAAAAAAAAGGATGTACCGACGAAATGTTGGTGACCGAGATTAAGAGAAAAGTTGGCGCGATGATGAAAGACCGCGTCCCTGACGTATCCAGCTGTTTGCAAGTTAACGTAAAATAAGGATCAGTACGCCGCGTTGTATTTTATTAGTACGCCTTCTCGTGTAAATTGGGCGTTATATTCGATTTTGGCAAAACCTGCATTCGACAGTGCTGACAGCTCAACCGGTTAAGCCGCTTGAGTTTATTGAGGGCCCGTAAGGGAGCAGGGTTGTCGCGGGTTCAAGTCCCGTTAATTCTCCGCACTGTGAAATGGTAAGTTCTCTGAAAGTTCCTTGTATTGACCTTAAGAATGCATCTCAACTAACTCTTTTTGTGCCAGAGTAGCTTAATCTTCAATCAAGATCTCGTCAAGAGTCTCCATGAGTGCAGCAACATTGTCCTCATGATCGCTATCACGGTCCTCGCTCTCGCGTAGCTGCCACGCAGCTCTGAACTTCGAGCCGTAGACGTCGTGTTTGGTGATGTGCCAGGCACTCGAGTCATCATTGAAGCCACAGGCTTGCACGCTTTTATCGACAACTTCAACTGGAGTCTGCTTCCAAGCCTGAGCAACCCACGATGAAACCAAAGCGAGCTCTGGTGGGCGTGGATTACCACCTTTCGTGTACGTGACCTTGTCCGAGCATTTCCAATCGTCGATCAGCTGAGAGATGTTGTCCTTGAAGGACTTGTAAATGCCCACATCGCCCGTTTGTAGATACGGGGTAAGGCCGCCCGGAACAACAGCCATCTTGATGGATTTCTCGCTACAACGCTGCTTGACGCGCTTCCCAATATGGGCACGCATCGAGTCCCACACGACGTACTGGCCGGTAGTTTGTAGCACGGTAGGATAGTACCAGTCCAACCAGTTCAGCAACAGGTCCTGGTCCACCCATGCACGAGGTTGGTAAGCAATGTAGCAGCCTCCAAGGCGCTCAATAGAACCACGGTTCTTTCGTTTCCAGATGAGGCACGGGGGTAACTTTTTACCAGTAGCAGTGACAGCCAGCATGACGGTGATCCGCATGGAAGCAAACCCCGTGGATCTTACCACAACATGGCGAGCCCCAACATCGTCAACCGTGTAAGCCCGAGCATCTTCAAAGTAGACTGCAGTCTCGTCCATCAGAATGGTACGCTCGCGATTCATTTGCGGCTTGTGTTCCTCTAAAAACTGCATATATGCTACATCACGCTCGACTCGGACATCGTCCGTCAATGTCGTCAGGTTGGTGCGCTTACGAAGCGATAGATTGTTCCGGGACATGAAGTTGTTGATCCAGGGATCTGAGGCCACGAAGCGGATAGGGTCTTCTTCGTGCTCTTCTTCGGTACGGCTCTGGTGAAACAGCTCCAAAGCTGTCAACGCGATCCAACTTCGCGATACTTTCTCTTTTCTGATGCGTTTCTCGTAGATCAGATCAACGAGCGCATCTTCAACAGCACCGAGCAAAGGTCGTCGACCTCCACCCACTATGCGTCGGCGAGCACCGTGCTCAGCCATGATCTGTTCGCGGTCCCGCCACCACTGACGAAAACACGATGCTGTAATGCGCCATCCACGCTGCCGAAAGTGGGCTTCGGCGCGTGAAGGCACCCCTCCTCCTTCAGTCGCAATCCACTCAATGGCTTGCTGCTTGATACTGATTTCGACGCTCTTCCTTCGGACCGGCATTGGAACTTAGAGAATGAGAAAGCAACTCCTGGTCGCTCTTGCGCGTCGAACCATTCGTTTAAGAAGCACTTCAACCATAAAAAATGACTGGCACAGCTAGCGCGTTCTATTTTTATGCAACGCCCTTTCAGAGAGCGTTTTAATCGAAGGGCGTTCTATTCGATGCGAGCGTTTTATTCGGTATTTTACGTTAGTTGAAGATGAACCTCGCGGAGGTTGACGTCTACGCACGTGTGGCAAACTACTTCATGGTCTTTGACCGTATTGTTGAGGACAGCAGTTGTCCGGCATGCTCGGGCGGAACCCTGTTGTTGATGAGGAGGGCCAACAGTTATTAATTTGTGCTGCAAGCTGTCTCGCCCATGTAACGCCTAAAATCCTGAAAGTTGACCTGGAGCGGCTCGCTGAGCTGACTCACCGTGACGCGAAGGTTAACGACTTGGCCTTGCATGATCTGATCATCGATCGGGCGACGAGACAACAGCAGTATCATCTCATGCAAGCCAAGATGAAGCAAAGTGCGGGCGCGAGGCTGTGCCGGCCCCGAAGAATCCGCAGCGGCCAGGTAAGCCGCGTGCACAGCAACAAAATGCTCCAGGAGGTGGCTACAGTACGGGAGGGCAGCGTAAACCGCCGCGTGGTGGGTGTTTGATTTGCAAGGGGGCACACGGGGCTCGAGATTGCCCGACTTCCACTGCAGAGCAGAAGGCCGACGTGGCGAAAACGCTGCGCGAGAGCGTGACCGCCAATCGGAACGTGGCAAAACGTATCACGGCTGAGGCGAGCCGGCGTTCAGGAATAAACGGTGTACTGGAAACACCGTTCTGTCCCAACACTGAGCAGATGCCAACATCTTTGGTCGGCCAGTGTACTTAAAAAGTTTTCTCAATCCTGCACCAGCGCAAGCTTAAGCTGAATGCAAAGAAGTGCAAACTGTTCGCTGGACGTGTGAACTGGTGCGGAAAAAAGCTGATCGATGGTGAAGGGTGGAACCACGACCCGGTACGTCTTGCCGTTTTGCAGCAAATGCCTTTGCCTCCGACGGGTGCAGCATTGCATCACTTTCTGTGTGCTGTGAGATAGTCCTTTGGCGGGCTTGAACCCTCGGTTGAAGGAACCCCGTTTTAGTGTAGTGACATAGAACCCCGACCGAGGCCTCTATTGGCCAATTTACCTGGTGGGTTCATTCGTACCTAGTAGGGAAGATCGACCCCTCGTTCGCACTTAGAGGGAGACCTCGGATGGGCGAACGAGACCTCTGCGACACTAGGAGTTTGTATTGAGACGTAGGACGACAGATAGGAAGAACAAATAAGGTCTCAGGACCAACCACGCAGGGTCAAGTCCGTCTACGGTAGCTACTGTAGAGCCTGGATACGCTCGGTTGCCCCGGAATGCCCGCTGGTGAGCCCAAAGTCACTTGACCGAGAGCTCATCTTAGGCGAGGCCAAGAGAAGGAGTGTGGCCGAGCGGCGAAGGGCAGAGCGGAGTGCTCTGTGTATTATTGTGTGTGGGAGTGAGCGTCAGACGCCTCCCGTGACTTACCGCCTTGGGTTCCCGTTGGCACCCTGTGTAGGCTTGCGAAAGCCGGTACCCTCCTCTCTGAGGGACCACGGGGTTTAGCGCGAAAGCGCGAACAAGCATCCTAGCCTTTGCTCGTGGTGTGCTATTGCACACAGGTAAAACTTGTTAGCCTTCCCACAGTACACCCACAACACCTGCCTCAGCGAAGCAGGCTTGAGGGCGAATCCGAAGATCGCCCAGTCCGTTTACAGCGGTGTAATGGCTCCCCAGACACCTGCCAAGTTCTTATACCAGGAGCCGTGCCACGAGCACACAGCACGCTCCCCTTGATCGCTGACTTCTCTCTCCTTTCTCTTCTCTTCTCTTGAACCCGTGCCCTCCACCAAAGGATGGACGGCAGCGATTTCTCGCTTTGACGGGGCGTAGGCGAAAGACACGCCTACTCGGTACGCTTGCAGGCCGAGGAAAACCCGCGTTCGTCGACCTCGACGAACCAACTTGTGACCACTTGGGGCCGATGTCCAGGAACCACCACACACGCTTCTTGGACTTGCCACGCGGCCGAGATCGCTTCCGTCACTCCGTCAGACGATCTCAGCGGTGGGCATGATCTAGTCCGCAGGGACGACGTACCGAAGAGTCGCTGCGTCGCGTGCTGCTTGTGTTGGACCCCGAAAATTCCACTCTGTTATTATCTGTTATCTTTGTTGGGCTCTTGGCCCTGCTAGTAGGTTCCTATACAAATATCTAATGAAAACGGGCCGTTACGGCCTCTCCGATACTAAATCCTAGTCAATCGCTGAGGCGACTCTTCACGCTCGTCGACCATGAGATCTTGGTTCGCCGGCCCTTCAGATGGGTACACTGGCTCTTCGGCGAAACTCCCCGATTGGTAACTTGAGTACACGTTGATCGCCGAGCTGCTGGTGTCACCGAAATCCTGCCATAGCTAAGCTAGGCAGAATCCGAAATCGCTCTACCACAACCCTCCTGATTAGGACCCGAACCAACCGGCGAGTGTCCTGATCATCACTCTCGCTGAGCGATATCTCGCACTCTCCAACAGTTACCTGAGCGATCGCTGGCGGCTTCTCCACGCGTGCCGCATGAGCGACACTGATCCATCTCCTTCGCCGCCGGTAAAGTGTCATCACATCCCTTAGCTGGTTCGCCGACCCATCTGCTAACCCGCTGTGTGATTGGCATCTCCTTGTCGATGTTACAGGTCACGGTGGACCTGACCGTGTCGCCACCTTCGCCTGACTCGGCTGAATCCACTTCTCCGGCCACACAAGCTGCGGAGCCGTATGCGCTCCTCAAGACGGAAACCGAAAGGCTGCCAGGCCCGCCAAGCGGTTCAAGCACTGCAGCTGCATCGTTGATCGCGCCGGAGGCATCGTCGAGTCGTCCACTGACACTCGCTGCCCTTGAACGGGTTCTGGAGCTTCGTGATCTTCGCCTGGAGTTTGACCAAGCCGAGCGAGAGAAGAAGCTATGCAAGCTTCTCGCGTACACGTTTTCCAAGCCGTCTCCAACACCAAGTCCAGAGTTGGTGCGTCGCATTCAAGGGGCCTCCGCGATCGAAGACCTGGTTTCCGCCCTGGAAGCTCGCTCGTCGATGGACCGCATCCCGCTGCAGTGGCTGGAGAGAAGCAAGCAGACGCATTCGCCGAGCGGGCACGCGCAGAGTTGCTCGAAAACGACTTGCACGTCGCCACGCGGCAGCTGCATCGGCTGCGTGAAGCTGAACAGACCTCTAACGCCCTAATTCACGCCTTGAAGGAGCGAATTGTCCAGCTTGAGAGCCAAGAAGTCGAGTCTCGCCGACAGCAGGAATGCTTCGACGCTGAGCGGGCAGCGCACAAGGCCGAGAAAGATCGTCTGGTGGCTACAATCGCTGAGAGGGATCGTCTAATTGCCTCGCTGAAGGACGACTATCATCGCCGGGCTGGTGAACGACAGCTGGTGCTCGCTCGGAGTTATGAGCTCGTTGTCCAGAACAGGCAGGTATCTGAAGCGATCGTCAATCAAGATTCCACTGGATACAGGCTGCTCAAGCGCCAGCTTGCTGACAAGGATAACGAGATTCGCCGGCTGCAGCGTTCGCTCCGATTCGCGCCAGTGGTCTCAGAGTTTCAGCGCAACAGTCCATTCCTGGTGATCGCAGCAATGCTCGGTAAGTCGTCTTTCGTAGGTTGACACTGTCCTCTCACGCCCACAAGCTTGTTATGATTGTCTCAGGTATGCCGATGCCAGGGCTGACGGCGGACGAGCTCGAAGCCTTTCGGAATGCAAGTGAAGAGCTTCGCCGAGCTGGCCTTGGTGTGGCGGGCGAAGCGGGTCGGACTGCAGATCCTCTGCCTGCGCTGGCCACGCCTCAGCTTCCGTTTACACCTTCGCCTCGTCGATCACGCTCGTCGAGTATCGTCTTGCCGAGTCAGCAGTCTAAGGCTCGGTCTTCATCGTCGCACAACAAGCGAAGTTCGACGATTAACGCTCGTGATCGGTCGCTGAGCTTTTCCGAAGGTTTGCAGCCGTCGTCCACTCAGTCCAGTAATTCGCCGGTCACTCCTGCACCAAGCCGTGTTGAATCACCTTCTGCTATAAGTGCACGAGCTGGTACTAAGCGACACAAAACGGGCAGGGACCGCCCGACCCCGGCCAAGCGAGGAAAGCCGTCGCTAACCCAGAAGGCGAGTTCGTCGAGGAATACGTCCTCTTCTGTCGAGGAGGCAAGTTCCTGCGCGTCGGCTCCTCTTCGTCGCTCAAGTCGCACAGGAGCTCTCAACGCAAATGCTATTCGCAGCATTCGTGATGAAGAAATGAATGCCAGTGATGCTGATGTGCTGGGCGAAGCGATATTGGAGCCTGCCCGTGGTGTTAACCGCGATTCATCACCCAGCACGGCCTCTGGAGATCGATTGTCGACATCTCTCAGTTGCTCAGGTGCTACCAATTCTTCCTCGCTGAGCAAGCAGCTCACTGAGTGTCGACCTTCGCCCCTTTCGCTGGAGTCACCCGCTGAGACGAAGGCGGGCGATGATCCGGTTGATGAAGCTGCAAGCCCCAAGGCAGCTCCATCCCCGGTTGCCTCTTCAGCTTTTTACGCTCCAACGGAAGAGTTTGAAAGTTCTCCGGCACCTTCGCCGAGGGGTTCGATCACATCACCTGCCGACAAAGTTGAAGCCGCGTCGGCGCTGGCTTCGCTGGGTGGTGTCGACGACGCCACGACGACTGCTACCTTGCCGGGGGTGTCAATTCGACTCCTTTCACCTGGCCTTGAGCCTAGCATGAAGCTCGGTCAGCTCTTGGTCAACAATAGCAGACTTCGAGGCCTCCAAGAATCGCTCAGCGAACCAAATATTGATACTCGACTCGACCAGCCAATGCATTCGCTCCCACAAAGCAAGGAAGATGTCCTCTCGAACGACACCACGGGACTTACACCACTCATGGCTGAGAACTTTAATCGTCGAGCTTGGCTTCCTCGACTGCTTTCCTTTCTCCACTGGAGGACAAATCTCTAAGATCTCGTCTGCAACGAAGATCAGGTGCTTGGGCAGGAGTCGAAAAGCAACACGCCAAGGGTGATTGGGGTCATCGACATTAGCAAAATCTCGGAGACCGTCGATACTGCAAGGTGTCGGTCTAATTCGCTCACCGTCCGAGGTCGTCTCGCGCACCACGTTCACCGTGCAAGACGATAGGATTTTCTCCCAGCATCGGCGAGACCCCAGGTGGAAGAATGGTAAATCACGAAGCCGCTTCATGGCTTCTGACTCACGAGCATCCAGGCGAGAACACTGATGTGCACGAGATACCAAAAACTTTGACGTCGACATGATGCGGAGCCAGCCCTACACGCTTCAGCGCTGCTGCCTCGCCAGATTTGGTCTCAGCCTGGTTGTCACCTCTTGAGACAGCGCGCACCTTGCGCTTTGAGGAAGACCCTTGCTTTGACGTCGTCGAAGGTGCGACCTTGGTCTCATCAGCTTGCGCTTCGCGGAATCTGCGCGGTCGATGACCCACCGGTGGCTTTAGTAGAGCTGGCTTGGCTTCCGACTTGGCATTCGGCGAGACTGGCTCATCGATTTTACGCTGACCAGCATTACGACCGGTTTGCTCACTGTCAGACTCGTCGGACGACTCAGGGACCTTGTTGGCGTTGCACGGTCGACTGACTTCATCGCCAGAGCTTTCACCAACCTCACTTTTCGTTGCCAGTAAGCTCTCCCTCGCTTGAATCGTTGGGACTCCACGCTGGGTGTTCCCTTGATGTCTCGCAAGCAGCGTTCGGACCTCCTCCGATTGACGATCAAAAGTCTCGGCGACGCTCCGTAAAGTCAGCGAATCACAAGATCGACGGTAGGCCTGCTCCACTGGTGGACACTGAAGTGTGTTTCGACCCAGCCAACCCGTTTTGTTCGCCGGTCAATTTACCTTGGTTCCCTGCTACGGCTGACTGGATTGCTGAAGTCGATAAGATCGACGAACAGGAGCCGTGGCGCAACTGGTGGCTCACTACTCCTGGCCTCCACCCGTACAACACCATTTTTCGCCCAGCGAATCCTGGGTTACCATTGTTTGTCCCGAATGGTGCAGATCCGTCGATCGTTTCGGCGACCGTGATGGAGGAGGCTCCAGTCTACGAGCCTGCACCACCAGCTTTGCATCCTCGGACCAAGATTCCACTGAATCGCCCAGGACTGGCGACATTCTCGCCGCCAAACCATCCTCCTGGAGCTGCTTAGCTTGGCGTCGTTGAGCATTGCTGAAGCGCTTAAGCGGTCACCACATAGCCTCAGATATTAGCAAAACACTGATTCAGTAGGAGGTTTCTGCATGTAATTCTTGAATGTATCACCGCGACGCTTCCGTTTCATATCAAATCAATTTCAAATTCACAAATGCAATGTTGGTACAGTCGTAGTACTCTCGACAGTGGCCTGTACCCACCATCGCCGACGTCATCATGTGGTGCAGTAGCTGAAGTTCACATTCGATGGCCTGCACCAACCAACGAAGGACTGAAATGCGCAGTCGCTAACTTTCGTCGGCGACCTGAACCATCTGCAGACGGTTCTCGCGCTTGCGCTGGAGGAGATAGTCGAAAAGGACCTCCGCATGACAGATTTGAGATTGGTTCCCATGTTGGTTCATCGTAACCCCACCACTTGACGTAAAATTCTCGGTGTCGGCGCTCCGTATCCGTCGAAATAAGCCATCGATCGTCGAGTATAGCTTCGACGATGTACTTATCATCACCGGCCTCTGGCTCCCAGCTGTCTTCTGGTAGGAGCTCCTCGTCGAAGTCAAAACGTTCATCTTCACTGAGGCCATCAACGAGCTCTACCGTAGGTCGCCGATCATCTCCGCTGACTGCCTTAAGTCTTGAGACGTGAACAGCAGGATAGAACCGATAACCCGCTTTGTCAGGCAGCTTGAGCTCGTAGGCAAATTCTTCGACCTTCCGCTTGATGCGGAAAGGACCATGCCATCTATGAGCAAGCCTTTTGGTCAAACCGGGCTTCACGCGCTCCATGAACAGCCATACACGACTTCCAGGCTGAAATAACGATCAATATGATGCTTTCTCGGTTGAATCGCTGGCCTCCCGCTCTCGACGGCTTCTCTTCGTTCGTCGAAGGGTAACGCAAGCTGCTCGACTCGCCCAAGAGCTTCATTGTGTTCTTTCGCTCGCCGGGCTTTTTCCGTTGCTTGGTAGTGCTTTGTCATAGCCGACGCGACTTCGTGTTGACGATTGGCCTCTTGTCTCCAAGCTGCAGTGTCTCCATTGCCGAGCCTCAGCGAGCTTGTCATTGCTTTTAGGGTCGATTGGGCATCCCATCCATGGACGAGGTAGAATGGTGTCTCATTCCTTGTTGTATCCATCGAGTTGTTAATTGCATGCACCATTTCTCGGCGATCTCGTCCCAATCCTGTTGAAGCGGATCCTCGACATACACCTTCACTGTCTGGATCACTGACTTTACCGAACGTTCTTGCTGGCCATTTGCTTGCGGCCTGTAGCTGAGTGTTGCTCTTGACCTGGCCTGTATGAGCTCAAGGAATGCTTGGACGGTCTCACTCATGAAGCGTGGATCGCGATCGTGCCTTATCATCGTCGGGGCACCAAATCGCCGAAATACGCACTCTTCAAATACATCGGCGACGTCCTGAGCCTTAGTGCTGCTCATTGCCTTGGCGATCACATAACCAGTGAATAAACACTGGAAAAGCAGTAGCGACACGTTGCCTCGCCGAGTCCGCGGAAGAGGTGTCACAAAGGTTATTGACACAATCTGGAAGGGACGATCGGCGAGCACGTTGCCTGGCGAATAACCTCTCAGCTGGGGTTTGCCTTTACTAGTGCTGCAGTCAGGACATGCGCGCACATGGCGAACCACCGTGGCATACAAGCCAATCTAGTAATAGTCTCTCTTGACGCGATGATAGGTGCGAGTGATCCCTTGGTGGCCTCCTTCGATAGAATCATGGCAGCTTTGCATAACTTCGTCGATCATTGTCGTAGGTACCACCAGCCGAAGTCGCGTCTCGGCTTCGTCACTGTCACCCATCTTTCGACCTTTGCCCACGTATTGAAGCAAGTCTTCTTCATCGATCACGAACCGGTCGGCTAATTTACTTGCACTTGCAGCCCTTTGAAGCTCAGGGACTCAATGTCGCCGCGGAGGTACGCTTTCAAGTCGGCCCACCTCCTTTCTTCGTCTTGGGCAACCCTGATTCGCCGAAGTCGTTCGGCTTGTACATCTACAGGGTTTGGTTGCTGTCTAACCGCCTCCCGTTCCGCTGGCTTTGACCCGTCGACGACTGGAAGTGTACCAGCCTCTGAATTGTCATCGCTCTCTTCGTTCGCCGACTCGATATTCTAGGCGTCGTTGCGACGACCTTTGCCTTCAGGTGTGCAATGCCTTCTTACGTCGCTGACTACACCACGCTGAGGTACGTCAGTGGTGACGGGCTCAGCAAACCTCACTCGCCCGAGCTTGGCTCCTTGTTAATGCCATCACCTGGGGCTGTTCGTCGACCAAGCCCTTGTTTATCGGCTCTGCTCGGCGACAACGTGCAGTGGTCTGGGAGTTTAAGTCGACATCAGCTAGTGCTTGCTCGTCGGCGTAGAGCACTTCTGGAATGCGGTTGAGTGTCTTGAGCTCTGTTTTCCTTGTTCCGCTGAGCACAATCTTGGTCACTTGGCTCTCTAATGCTTCTGTAGCCAGTGAGTCAGCCGAAGCGTTGTATGCTCTGACTGCATGAAGATACCGCACCGAATTGAGCTTTGTCGTGAGTTCTTCGTGGCGCATCAGTTGCACCTGCAGTGTCCTTCCGGCAAGCGACCACCCCCATGGATTGCTGTATTGCAAGCCTTGAATCGCCGACAATAATTAAATCGGTCACCCCATGATCAAGGGCTGCCTTGACGCCGTTGTTCATTCCGGTGTACTCAGCGATATTCACCGTCGTCGATGACAGGTGCGCAATCGCAGCGATCACAATGTCCTAGGCCGGTAGACGCCACAAAATCCAAGAGCAACTTCCATGTCCACCGTGCTTTTCCGTTTTTGCTGAGCCATCGAACGAAAGCACATAGCCATCGTTATCTCGGGCAACGCTGGCATAGAGCAAGTGAGGAGACATCCGCACCGTCGCCGACCACTTTGAGGGTGGTGCCAGCGGTGCGACTGCCTCGTCGAGCGCCACAAAAGGTGTGATCGACGACTGAAGCAGCTTGGCGAATTCAATGTCGCGCTCTCGCACACGCTTGACTTTCAGGTGCCATTGCGACAGGAAGACTGCAAACTGCACCGAACGTCCAAACAACGACTTAGACTGGAACACCCACTCCAAAATCGAAAACCGAGTGTAGATGTGCAGCGTCTTGCCAGCTAACAACGTATAGCAGATCTTGAGCACTTGGAGCAACGCCAGCACCTCCTTCTCCGCAGGATGATAGTTGAGCTCGTTTTCCTTGAGCACGCGACGGCAAAATCGTACTGGGTGCAGCAGTTCATCGTGCCTCTGCATTAAGGTGCTGCTCAGCGCCCATTCGTTGGCGTAAAACATGATATGAACCTCCTTGTCCCCGTCGAAATGTCGTAATATTGGTGCTTCGACGACCTTCTGACGCAAAGCTGTAAAGGCTTTACGTGCCACGGTGAGGTCACCCCCTGGAGCGAAGTCGTCGTCCTTGATCTGGTATAGCACCGCACCATAAGCGGCTAATCCTTGAATGAAGCGCCCGTAATAGTTGAGTGCTCCAAGAAAAGATTGCGTTCCTTTCTTCGATGATGGAAAGGGGAGCTCCGGGATCGCCGCCAACTTTTTTCCGTCAGCCTGTATCCCTTGGCTGGTTACCACATGTGATAGGAAGTCGACCTTGGACTGAACGAAGATGCTCTTCGAGAAGCTGATGCTGATCCTGCACTCGGCGAACCTAGCCAGCAGCCTGTCTAGCAACGATAGGCACTCATCGAATGACGTTCCTCCGAAGCAGATATCATCCACAAAGGACCGGCGATGAAATACTGGTACCAGGCCCGACTTATCGGGATCACCTGTAGTAAACATGTCTGCATCCGGGCTGTTGATCAACTCCATAAGCGGGTCGGCCTCGACGAGAGCGAGGTGGTCAGCTTCATACTTCGTCCTTAGATCGGCGCGGTCAACATTCGTCGACTTCGCCGAGTGTACCACGAACTTCTTGCGTAATGCTTGGGCCTTCTCTTCCGCCAGCTTCATTCGCTGAGCGAACGCCTCCCAGCCTCCTTTTGGCTGGACGTATCCCCATAGCGCATTATCAATCATGCGCTGGTAAATCATGGGTGCGTTCTTCAAGCCGAACGGCATGCGCAGCCACTCCAAGTGGCCTAGGGCACAAACAAAGGCTGACACCCATCGTGCACGCATCGTCATCATAATCGCCCAGAAGCCGCTGGCTGCATCCAGTGAGCAAAACCACAGGTAGCTCTCCATTTCAGTTAGTAAATCGTCGACCAACGGCATTGCATATTCCATGACGAGGGTAATTGCATTGACCATCTTGTAGTCGATGCACAGTCGTATGTCCTTGCCGTTCTTCTTGAGAACAATTACGATCGGCGAGGCCCACGGGCTGCTTGAAAACGCAATTAATCCAGCCTCCAGTAGACCTTTGACTCGTACAGCTTTCGCAGGTACTTAAGCAAGATTCGCCGAGCTCTCTGCTTGATTGGAGCGTGCCCACGAACGTCTATATCGCAGACTACCCCGTACACAGGCGGTGGCAATGCATTTCCACTTGAAATCATAATCTTCTCGTGCCTCCGCAGTGTTTCGACGAGCTTGAGTTGTGCAATAGGGTCCAGCGCCGGGTTCTTGACGTTGTCTCCATCATAATCCAGTGTCGTCGATGCTGGCATCGTAAGGTCAGGCAGAAATGCCAGTTCATGTGCGTAGTCTTCAAAATGTACTTCAGTGCCTTCATGCTCGAACTCGTCGGACGCCTCCTCGCTGCTAATCAATGCATTCACTGACGCAATGTACCTCAATATCAGATCGTCAAGCGGGTCATCCGCGAGCGAGTTGTTGCTGATTTCCTCGTCGAACTCTTGCAAGCCAGCGACCGTGACGTACACAGGCTCCGTGGCGCCTCCCATTCCGTCGAGAAATGTGCCTCCGATAAGGTCAGGGCGCGCACTTAGTGCCCGCACCTGTTCGGCCTGCTGTCGGAGCGTCCCGATCAAGTCAGAAGCACGCCAGATGTCATCGACCGCTATCCTCGGATCTGTATTCGTCGAGCTTCGTTCGCTCCCTGACCTGGGGTCGGTGGTTTCTATCCCATGGAGACCTGTTTCCGAGCTTGTATCAATGCAACTGCGTTCGCCGAGCATGTAGCGCTCGCAATTTGGCTCGAGGTGTCGCTGGCACAGTAATTGGACGAAATTCCGTCGACCTGGGCAGACGTAGCCGTGTCTTTGAGCGCCTCGGGCCTCGTCGAGCTTCTTCCACTACTCTTCACATGTTAAACCTCTTAGTGCATCTTCAGGACGTCGCCGTACTCCTGCTGGAGTTTCGTAGCTACGTCTTTCGACGACCGGAGGTTGTTGAGCGAGCCAGGCTTCATAGAGCTGACGCTCTTTTGCCAGGAGTTGACTGTCCTTCGACGACCCATACGCTATCACTTGCCACTCATGATACTTCTTGGTGTGTAGTTGTACGAATCCATCGGTAATCGGCAGTTCGCCGATAGGTACCCACCACGCGAAAAAAAAGTGAGCCCAAACTTCTCTTTCACACCAATTAGCTGCTCCACCACATTCGACGATCTGACACGTTCGTCACCTTGACCCACGTTGCACGGCCTGATTTGTTAAAGTGCACCGTCGGAATGAGCGTGCTGGATCGTCGAACCATAACTGATGTGTCTCTGAGCTCGGTTGATTCCGTTGCAGCTTAAATTCGACGACCTCACCTGGCAGTACGTCTAACACTTCAGTCGGACCACCAGGTACATGCTTGCCAGTCGGCAGCTCGTCGACCTCTCGCTGAGCCTTGATTAGCGGCACCCACCACCTCATCAGGGTTTTGCATCGTCGACCTGAAGAGGTCAAGCCTCACACCTGCTGGCATCATGAAATCAGTGCCGAGAATGACATCCAACCCGGCGAAGTGCGGCATTATCCAAACTTCAAACTCGTAGACGAGCTCCCAACCAAGCGTCAACTTGATAACCGCACGTTCGTCGGTATAGACCTTGTCCTTTCCAATCCCTTGCACATCCAGTCGCATATCCTTACTAACACGTCGCCTCAATCGCAACTTCCTCGCGAACGAATCGGTGACCGCACTGACGTTAGCGCCCGTATCCAGCAGTATCTTTGTCCGCACGTCGTTCACCGCTCCCAAAACCAGTGCCCGCATCCGTTTTCGCTTGTCGAACTGTTTCTTCGACCACCAACCCTTGCGTTCACCCTTGTTCAGCTTGATAGCCTTGCATCTTGGGCTCGGTCTCAGATTGGTGGGCGTAGCACTAGTAACAATCCCGGTTGATTCGCCGACCTCCTGACTTGACTTCAGTAGGGTTGGCTCGTCGATTGGTTCCAATTTCCCGTCTGTTTCACATTCAATTTCCGTCGCACCATCATTTTCCGGCCATTTGCCTTGCCGAATGAACGCAAACACGTAGTTTGCCTCCAATACGGCTCGGCGAACTGTGGCCACCCGTCTTGGCTCAACCCAGTTATAGTCGGCGGGCGCGCTCGCTTAAATTGCTGAAATAGATGCCTTGGAGCTCAGCAGGAAGGGATTCCTTCTCATGTTTCGACTTGAGGAACTTGACTGCCTCTTCGTAGAGTCGGTGGTGCTCGCACTGTCCAATACTATGGACTTGGGTACCAAAATTGCACTTGCGGAAGCACTTGTGCGCCGAATGGCGTGGATCACCACAGGCAGCACACGGTCCGTATTCTGGACGTGCCCTGCGGTCGCCATCACCCCAGCGTCGTCGCGGGGCGGCGTCATTTCGCCGTGTTTGGCTTGGCGAGGACTCGTTACGACCAGCGAAATCTGTTCGCTGACCTCCTGATCTGTCGGGAAAGTGTCCCGTCTCTGCCGCATCCATGTACTCACCATCCGACTCAGAGTCAGATCGGTAAGATACGTCGGAATGATTGCTCACGCGTTCGTAATCATCGGAGTCGGCTCGGCGACGTGACGTAATCGCCATCTTGTCAGACCACGCTTCATATAGATCGTCGACTGATGCATCGACGAGGGTGACTTGGCGGCTGTAGCGGTCATCGCGACGGCTTCTACCGTCACCTCGACGGTCTTCTCGGTCTCCACGACGGTCGTCACGTCTGCCTGCGTCATTGCGACGACTCCCATCGCGGCTGGGCTTGCTCGACGAGCGGCCAAGCCCTTTGCGGCGACGATCGGCGACCAGCTTGTCGTTAATCACTGCCTCGACCTTTGCAATGTTGTCAAATCGCTGAGGAATTAGTTGTTCCACCAGCGCATCATCGCGACACGTCTCTAGGAAGTGCTTCACATGCTGTTCACCAGTGCGTCCACCAAATTCGTAGTGAGTGTTTGCCTAGCGAGCGTATCCATTCAGGCGGAGCAAACAATCACAGATAAGCTCTCCTGAGTCCCGCTCGGCCGTGGAATACTTGCTCGCTGGGGTTTGGTCGTATTGCGAGCAGTAGAACGTCATAAACGCCTCGCACAACAGTGACCAGCGCTTACGCGTCTTCTTCGGCAGCTGACGAACCCAGTGACCAGCGCCATCTTCCATGCACAACTGGAACGCTTCACACCAGCGATCTTGCGGGGTGTTCGTCCTCTCCATCTCGTATATGAATTTCTTGAGCCACTGCAATGATCGCTCGCTACGATTACGAGCTCCAGAGAATTTGGTCAATTTCTTGAGCGATATATGTTTAGTCAGCGTAATTCGCTGAGCTTCCTCCTCATCTTCGCGTGGATACGTCCGACGAATTTGCGCCGCCAAATCATCACAGGGATCATCACCTCCACCGATATCATCATTATCATCATCATCGTCATCATCATCGGTGTTTCGACGACTCGCACGGCTCTTCTTCAGGGTAACCATGTGCGAGTTCATGAAGTATGGCGATGCAGCCGACGTCCCAAACACTTCCTTCTTGACCGCCGGCGTCTGCACTTGGGTGTTACTCTTCGCCTTCTTCGGTGTATCAGGAAGCGGGATGTTGCGTGGATCAGCTTCGCCGAGCTTCATCACAGTCACCAAGCCTCGGATTCCGAAGGTGTCCGTCAGCTTGCGCTTCCACTTAGTGAGCTCGGCGCTAACATCGCCGAGCTCCCACACATCCAGCGCCACCTTGGACGGCAGTGCTGTGCACTCAAAGCCCATAGCCTCCAATAATCGCTTGGTCTGTTCGGCGAGCTTGCTCACGCTGCTACTGTCGATGGGGCATATCAGCTCTTTTTCCAGCATACTCCACTTGGCCCCTCCAACTTCTTTCGGTGAGAACATCGACACCCAGGCACTGGTCGCGGTCATCGAACGTCCGATCTGACCGAGTGCCCGGTAAGCGCTTGGCGTATCTCCATTCACCGGCGGCCGGCTCGACGTCACCGGGGGCTCATCCAGAGCCAGCGCACGTGCCGAGGCTGCTTCTTCGAGGTCGGCATCCAGTCGGCGAGCGACCGGACGCGGAGTACCCGATTTTCCAACAACTACAAAGAGTTCGTCGACCTCTCCGTCTTCCGCCTCCTCGTCGACGGGCTCCGTCTTCATCTCAACTTCATCATCTTCATCAACTCCACTTCCATGGCCACGATCGTCGACAGGCTCGAACTTCACCGAGCCTGGCGTGCTGGCCGTCGCCCTCGTCGTCGCGTCCGCTGATCTCGGCCGCGCGCTTGACCTTCCACCGGCCGTCGCCGGAGTACTGCCCTTCGCGTTCGTCGACGTCTTGACCATCTTCACTTGTTGCTCGTTCACTTGGTAAGTACCTAAGTGCCACAACCACCCTGTTCCCGGGTCGCGGCACCAGTTGTGGTATTGCACACAGGTAAAACCTGTTAGCCTTCCCACAGTACACCCACAACACCTGCCTCAGCGAAGCAGGTTTGAGGGCGAATCCGAAGATCGCCCAGTCTGTTTACAGCGGTGTAATGGCTCCCCAGACACCTGCCAAGTTCTTATACCAGGAGCCGTGCCACGAGCACACAGCACGCTCCCCTTGATCGCTGACTTCTCTCTCCTTTCTCTTCTCTTCTCTTGAACCCGTGCCCACCACCAAAGGATGGACGGCAGCGATTTCTCGCTTTGACGGGGCGTAGGCGAAAGACACGCCTACTCGGTACGCTTGCAGACCGAGTAAAACCCGCGTTCGTCGACCTCGACGAACCAACTTGTGACCACTTGGGGCCGATGTCCAGGAACCACCACACACGCTTCTTGGACTTGCCACGCGGCCGAGATCGCTTCCGTCACTCCGTCAGACGATCTCAGCGGTGGGCATGATCTAGTCCGCAGGGACGACGTACCGAAGAGTCGCTGCGTCGCGTGCTGCTTGTGTTGGACCCCGAAAATTCCACTCTGTTATTATCTGTTATCTTTGTTGGGCTCTTGGCCCTGCTAGTAGGTTCCTATACAAATATCTAATGAAAACGGGCCGTTACGGCCTCTCCGATACTAAATCCTAGTCAATCGCTGAGGCGACTCTTCACGCTCGTCGACCATGAGATCTTGGTTCGCCGGCCCTTCAGATGGGTACACTAGCTCTTCGGCAAAACTCCCCGATTGGTAACTTGAGTACACGTTGATCGCCGAGCTGCTGGTGTCACCGAAATCCTGCCATAGCCTCAGCTAGGCTAAATCCGAAATCGCTCTACCACATCACTCCAATCTGATTAAGCTTTTCCAGAGCAAGAGGTGAAAAAAAATTACGTGAAAGGGAAACTGCAGCGATGGGCACTTTACACTAGTTGGCTGTCGCTACACTATCCATCACATCGCCGGTGAAATGGACCTTTGGGCAGATATTGTGTCCAGGTGGGGACAATCTGCGACAGCTGGTGACACGTTGACAGTGAAGATGGTTGCGACACCCTCGGCGCAAGTGCTTTGGAGCTGCGTTCTCTACAAGACGACCCGTTTACGTGGCCAACCCTCACGGAGATCGCTGCAGCACAGCGTAAGTACATGGACGATGCTCCCATTGGCATGAGCGATGTTGATGGCGCCATGGAAATGGATGGCAAGTTGTAGTTGCCCAGCAAGGCGAAGGCACTGGTAAAGAGGCTACTAGTAATCGCCCACGGTGGCATACAAGGATATTGCGGTGCACGTCATGGTGGAGCTATTGGACCGCCATTTTACATTAGATATTACTCGCCAGGCCGTGCTCCGATTTATCAACGCCTGGCTACTCTGCAAGCGCGTTATGGACGGCAAGGTGATCATGAGTGACCGAACGGTGGATTTCAAGCCGCGGCTGCTCGTAGCGAGCGCATGACCATGAATTATTTGTTCTTGGCGAGAGCTACGGAGACGCTAGGTATGTCCTTGTTCTGAGAGACGAGCTCACACACTACTGTGAGCTCATCACCGCCGACTCCGCCAGCAGTTCGACGGCAGTTGAAGCGCTGTCGGATTGGCACAAAATATTCGGTCTACCAGTGCAGTAGATGATAACGGGGCACATTTTAAGTGTGCCGTTATGGAAGGCCTAGCTGAGCGACTCGGCGTGACGCATGCTTTCGCTCCTGTGTATTCTCCCTGGATTAATAATGGAACTATCGAGCGGTTGAATTGCGACATCCTACAAGTATTGAGGATTTTCTGCTTGAAGCCAGCTTGCCACCCTCAATTGGATGCACCTGCTGCCACTCGTACAAGCCAATCTACATCACGGCCCGTACCCTCCCTAGGCGGTTGCGCTCATTTGGAGTTATTTACAGGGCTGCCGACATCGTCGTCACTGGACGTGGTAGTGGTGCCCCGTGGCAAATTGCCGCGCGCATACCGTTAGACAAGGATGATTTCCGTGCCGCGATCGAGAAGCTATGCGGTAGCCTTCACAGCCTGCACCGTGTGGTGCGTGACGAGGCGAACGGCGCCGCACCGCCGCGATGGCACGCTCTAAGGGCATCGACTGCAATTTTTTGGAAGGGGATTTTGTGTTGTGGTCCCGCGTGGACCAGCGCCTGCAGGACAAAAAGCTGCTTGTCCGCTGGGTGGGGCCGTTCCAAGTTACTAAGGCCCTCCTCCACTCTTTCCTCATCAGCCGTCTCCTCATTCGAGTCGAGTATGACGTCCCTGGGTCCAGGCTCAAGTTCTATCACGACAGAGACCTGGGGGTTATGGTCGAGATCCGTGAGCACGTCTCGTTGCAATTAATCATTCTTGAAGTCCGTAAGATTGCTGGCCACCGTATGAACACCACCTCGGGAGAGCTGAAGCTGTTCGTGGCTTGGCGCGGGCTGCAAGATATCGAAAATCCTTGGAGACCCGCTAGCTCGATTCAGCATGATGTTCCAGCTTTAGTGGTCAAGTATGTCATGGAAGATGGCGTGATATAGCTACAGTAAAACGTTGGAGGTTGGCGTGTTGCTGGACACAGAGTTCTGGGTACTTTTCCTTTATGGATAAAACTTGTATCAGTTGCTGCTGAAGTTGTGTGCGCGTGACGGACCATGGCTTCACCTTGCTGATGTGTCCCAAATGTGACACGAAGGTGTCGCTGTCATTTTGGGGGGCATTGTGGGGTCATGCAGTTTCCAGACGACGGCGACCACCGCGCCGCCGCTGCTAGCGGCTAATCACACAGGCGACGACCGAGCAACCTACTACCGACAACCCCGTCATAAATAACCAGGACAGGCTGCACCGCGTAATGCAGCGACTTCATAAACAAGAACGATTGGCCCTGCGAGGCCGGGAGAAGTTAATACAGGGCAGCACCCCTTGGGTAGGAAGGCAGACCTAGGATAGCGATGTTTCTTATGAATCTAACTCACTTCGCAACTAACTTTCAAGCGCGCAAACGCCATATACGCGAATGAATTCCCAGTCGCTCGGATGAAGTGAGCGGCGAACACCAAAAAAAAGTGGTTCGCTCAAAAGTTAATCGCACAGGCGGGATATAATTGCAAAGTGCGGTGCGCTAGTAAACTATAACTATCTCTATAATAGTCAGTGCTCTTCGCAGTGCTGCTAGAAACCTTGTAAGCCAGGCTGCAATAGCTGAAGAAGTAGTCATTTTTGTCTTGCGCCTTTGAGCGCGCCATTTCAACTTCGAATCGGCATTCAGTCCACCATCGCACTTGTACGTCAGCGTGGCTCTGCCGCGGTGCTCTGCTTCTAACTTACGGTCATGTTGTGCGTTGATGCATACTTGCGCATGGCCTTCAAGCAAGCTTTTTGATCCGGATAGTAAGTGCTGATAACAATGCTGGTCGTCTCGGTACCAGGAGCTGGTGCGACGAAGGTGACTGTGATGAGTGTGACTCCATGTTCTTCACGTTAAGACAGGCTGCGTGGTCGCGGCGGAGTGGCGCGTGTTCAGTTCTGTTATTATTATATTAATAAAAAAATTACAAATTGAAACTACAACAAATGATTCTAATATCGATAAATTTCAAAATGATTTAAAAATTTTAAAAGAAATTCCTAAAACTCTGGCAAAGCGGCTTACAAGGTTTCCAGCAGCACTGTGAAGGGCATCGACTATTATGATAAAAGTTGTAGTTTACTAGCGCACCGCAATTTGCAATTATATTCCGCCTGTGCGATCAACTTTTGAGCGCACCGCTTTTGCAACAACAAAAAATGATCCCCTCCAGGCTTGAGTTCGAGTCCAGGTATGCACCACCGGACTGGGATGTTGGGACGGAACGGATCAGACACTATGTAAGTGGGCCGGTTGAAGCTGAGGTGCTGCTAGCCGCAAACGTTCTGTGTATTGATGAGAACCACTATCCCAAACACAGAGGAAAGTCAAAAAGAGTGATTGGGAAAATTGAGGAGTACTATTTCAACGCCGAATACTACGTTGTTCAGGATGACAACATACATGGCAGTAACGTTGACGGACCTCGTGTTAGACTGTACAAACGTCTCTAAATAGCATCACGAGAATAAAACGAGCAAATTGAAAATGTCCAACTTCGCTATCCATCTCTCCATCGAGTGCAAATCCTTGGCCGATTGCCATTTGAACATAATTGGGATTCCCCGTCGTGGTCTCTCGACGAAATCAGGACAATTCGCGAGAAGTTTAAGTGCGATTGCAAGTCGTTTATCAAACAGGGTGGCTATGTGCTCACGTTTTTGCGTGCTTGCATCTAGTCGATTCAGTGGATTTAAACGCAATGCTACAAGGGTTGCCTGCTCGCAAGCCACCGGGTCGCCCGAGCAAAAAAACGATACGTCTTGACCGTGACGGACTCCGAAGATCACAATATAGTGTGGATGCATTGATCAAGAGATTGTTTGATAAGTCCGCCAGCGTAATTTATTGGAGTATCCTAGGAACCTGGACCAGTACTGATGATGAAGGCGTCGAAATCGAGCGCGATTACGTCGGCCTCGTAAAAGCTCCTTTCCTGTACGTCACTGAGATGTGGAGTTTTCTGAGGTTGAAGCCGTGAAAACGATGGAGGCTGAAGAACTTGCGGTACACATCAACTACTCGTTCAAGATGGGGCACAACATAATCCCAAACGGACACATCGATGGTGCGAACTATTTACATAGTCCTCTGCATGCACTTATATAACGATTTAACCTCGAAACACTTAGAAAAAGTATAAGAAATAATACCAGAAACAACAGGAGAAAGATCTATCCTTCCAAAAAAACTTTGTTGTCATTATTATTGGCATACAATAAATCCTCGGTAATACAAACCGCCATTGGATCCAATGTATCCGTCGACATGGAAAATAGCCTTCAATGCATAGAAAGCAGTCAAAAATGCATGGAATAGAAAATAGCTAAGGAAGGAATAAAAAAAATCCGCACCTTTAATGTTTACACATACAAGCAATACAGACTTATCAAGTGGAGGTGCAACCTCTCTTTGGGTACACCTTGAAAGGGAAGAAACTGCCGTCCTGTGAGCTTGGCGGAAGTCCTGTGAGGCACATGGGTACAGTGCCACAGTTGCTTTAGGGCTACGCGACTCTCCACGGCGGCGGTTTCGCGGGGATCTTTCCATGGGTGTCCCTTTAATTCAGACCAAAAATTTCAGCTCAGCCTCAGACCCCAGACCTCAAGTCTGGAATCTTAGCCCAAGTCCTCGGCCGGGGCTGAGGTGAGTCCTTTTTGGGCACCAGCCGAAGTCCATCTAAGCGTCTAGTGACCAAATCCCAGCCCGTTGTTCATGACCAGCCATCGGTGGGCACTCTCAAGACATGCTGTCAGGTTTCATCTCAAACTCCACATCTTAGCCCTCAGAGTCTGGGTTAGCCAACTCAAGTCTCAGACCTCAGTTCCGCACACTGCCAGAAACAAGCCAGTTCAGCTTGAAGTCTGGGCAGTGGTGTACCAGTATTCAGTCGGTATCAGCCAATCATGTCCTTTCACTTTTCCGAGAGTGGTCCCAGGCAGCCGACAAGAAGTCCCAAAGATTTTGTGTGTGTGTGGGGGGGGGGGGGGGGGGGGGCTTCGGGGGGAGGGTGGGCTTCGTCACTCATACAGTAACGCGGAGAGAATATCAACTCGCTCTAGGACATCGAGTCGTGCCTAACCTACTTGGCGCTGGCTGTGCTTATCTCAAGATACGACAGAGCCGTCTGCACATGCTCCTCGACGTACATTCACGCAATCACATCGTTCGCCTCCTCTGTGTGGCCCTTGGTCAGCAGCCACACTGGCGTCATTTGACGGCTCCAGCAGCAAGCAAATCGCATAGCGCTGAGCGCTAAATTTCTGGGCAATGTCCCAGCTAAGACATGACCAGTAGATGCACGGAGATGGCGAGCCGCAGCAGCTTTTATCGCATGGTGAAACGCTTCAATTGGGTTTTGGTTGGGTACGACGCCAGCTCCAAACTGGCGGAATAAAACCACAAGTCCCATGGGTCCTCCAAGTACTGGTCTTCCAACCAGTTAGCGGATTCCGTTTCCCCCACCGTAGACCAGTTGCAAGTCACTAGATTCGACAAAGCTTCGAATTGATCAAACGACCGAGATTGGCTTATGTAATCCAGCTGTGGCTTAATCATATCATCGTAGCGCTGTGAGTTAGTGAGCAATCCCTTCTTTTGGCGCGCGTTCCGGTCCAAATGAGGCCAACAGTTTAAAAGCTTGATATCTGGCCATATCTGTCGGAAAGCTGAAGCAATTTCTGATGAATGATCCATTGATCCGTAATGGACTTCCAAATCCCCAATAAAGAAGTCTTTGGTGCAATCCTTAACGACGGCAAAAAGCCGGGCGTACACGTAGATAGTCTCGGTGCGGACGAACATGAACGCTGCTGGATAAAACTTCTGATGGTACGTATTTGTTGCTGTGTATCTTAGCCCGTATGTTCCAAATGAGACGAGAGTCCACCCGCCAAAGTGGAGTTTGTACGTGCCATCAGTTGCCATTACTACTGCGCCGCGTTGGCCCAGCATCATTCTCAGAATAGTGCGAAATAGCCTTCTCGAAGTGAAGATAATACCAACAGAAAGCTTGTTGTCGTCAACCTGGTCTGTAAAGCAATTTAGCACCAATAGTTCGTTCTCGTCCTCCAGAGGCTGATGGCTGATCCTTAGAGCATCGTCATGAACACGATACCGCATCCCCTTGAAAAAGGTGGTTTTGGTGGGACACATCCGTGGAGCAGCCCATTCCATGATGTATACGTATGTCGTGATGTTAAAATCACCTCGCTTCCTAAGTTGGTACGCTCGATTCTTTAGCTGGGATATCGAAGGCAGCAACGGTAGCATATTTTGATTGCTGTTATACTTTTCTTCGAGCGTAATTCTGCACTGGCGCGGACCTTGTCCCCCGGGAAGCAAATTGTCAATCTCTGAAAAAAAGTGGTTCATGGATACCAGTTCGTTGTAGCGATTCTGCCGATGCAGCAGTCGTATGGATCCCACTGCGAAAAAGCCGGAAACGTCCATTGCGTTCTCTCCTGATCCGTGCGTACGCAGTGCAATCAACATGTGATGTGCATGACAAGCGGGTCGAGAACCGTCCATTTCCGGTAACGATAAATCGAGCATTTTCTAAGCCGTCTAGAACTGCCCGAGCTTCCTCTTTTGTATGATAGGTCACCGGATGTGAACTCTTCACCATTGTGTGCCGCAGTAACATCTTGAGCAGTACCAGAAAGATCGGCAGGAGGTCCCACTGCTTCAGATGCTCCATTGGCCTCATTGCCATCACTCTCGTAAGCATAGTCGCTGTCGCTGTGTGAAAGGCAATCTCTACCACTGTCCCCGACAGAGCTTTGAGCAGCATCACCACTACTTGAATGGTTGCTATGCTGCCGCGTAATTTGACGTCGGGGGGTTATGTCTCCAGGGAAATCCTCGCTTTCACTTCAAGATCGCGTACCCAGCGCCGTAGGTTCAAGATCCGGTGAGCTATCACTGTCACCACTCGAAGCAGACCCACGCCGTTGGCTGCTGAGTCTAGCAGCCGGTGACCGCATAATACTTCGTCTTGACGCCCGTGCAGTCGTCGGTTCTGTCGTCTGTAAAGTTATCAACGTAGTCGTCTCTGTATCCGTTTCTGTGGAGTCGTCTGTGGAGTCGTCTGTGGAGTCGTATGCGAAGGTAGGCTGCTGTGACTTGCCAGAAACGGTGGTAGTGTTGCCTTATTGCTTGGGGGTAAATTATGAAGTGAAGACGACTCTAACGCAAAAGGATGCTGCACGGTCCGGCGCGGAACAACTGAGACGGTTGCTTGCGTGCGCACTCTATGCGTAAGGAACAGTGCGAGAACAATATTTCTTGGCAATAAAACACGCAGGCCGTTGCAGCAAAATAAAAGTCCAGTACACAGTTTTTTGTCAGAAAGCGGTTTTACCAATTACAATGAAATTTTCTGAAAATAGTGAAAAGAAAAGCAGCATTTCTGCCATGCGCGCTACTCCGAGCGGTCCGAAGCTGCACCATTGCTTGGGCTTGGTGATGCGAAGCGCTCCACGAATTCCGGTGTTCGTGGGCCCGGAGGTTCTTCATCTTCTTCCTCCTCGGCTGATGAGGGGTCGTATAAGGGCTCTTGCCCGTTTTGAACGCGGCGCAACGAGATGATAAGCATATCAATCTCGCGCGCCTACTGGGTGATGGTAATGGGTGCAATTTTAATTGGTCGCGGAGGCGGCATATGAGCGCGCTAGTCTCTTTCGTGGCGGCGCGTAGATGACGGAGAGAGTGCATTGTAGAATGAACATTAGGGTCTGCACATGTCGTGTGGAAGTCGCGTAGAGGGCACGAGTAATAATATAAGCGAACTTCTAATTAAATTCCTGTCACATTCCGTAGTGGGCCTTTCTGAATTCCAGAAACGGTAAAAGTACCATAACGTTTCTACATTTGATGTCAGCCAAAGCTGCCAAATTTCATAGTGGGCTTTTCTGGATATACGAAACGGCAATAGTACCAGAAGTTTCTAAACTTGATTCGGGGCTTCGGGGGGAGGGTGGGCTTCGTCACTCATACAGTAACGCGGAGAGAATATCAACTCGCTCTAGGACATCGAGTCGTGCCTAACCTACTTGGCGCTGGCTGTGCTTATCTCAAGATACGACAGAGCCGTCTGCACATGCTCCTCGACGTACATTCACGCAATCACATCGTTCGCCTCCTCCGTGTGGCCCTTGGTCAGCAGCCACACTGGCGTCATTTGACGGCTCCAGCAGCAAGCAAATCGCATAGCGCTGAGCGCTAAATTTCTGGGCAATGTCCCAGCTAAGACATGACCAGTAGATGCACGGAGATGGCGAGCCGCAGCAGCTTTTATCGCATGGTGAAACGCTTCAATTGGGTTTTGGTTGGGTACGACGCCAGCTCCAAACTGGCGGAATAAAACCACAAGTCCCATGGGTCCTCCAAGTACTGGTCTTCCAACCAGTTAGCGGATTCCGTTTCCCCCACCGTAGACCAGTTGCAAGTCACTAGATTCGACAAAGCTTCGAATTGATCAAACGACCGAGATTGGCTTATGTAATCCAGCTGTGGCTTAATCATATCATCGTAGCGCTGTGAGTTAGTGAGCAATCCCTTCTTTTGGCGCGCGTTCCGGTCCAAATGAGGCCAACAGTTTAAAAGCTTGATATCTGGCCATATCTGTCGGAAAGCTGAAGCAATTTCTGATGAATGATCCATTGATCCGTAATGGACTTCCAAATCCCCAATAAAGAAGTCTTTGGTGCAATCCTTAACGACGGCAAAAAGCCGGGCGTACACGTAGATAGTCTCGGTGCGGACGAACATGAACGCTGCTGGATAAAACTTCTGATGGTACGTATTTGTTGCTGTGTATCTTAGCCCGTATGTTCCAAATGAGACGAGAGTCCACCCGCCAAAGTGGAGTTTGTACGTGCCATCAGTTGCCATTACTACTGCGCCGCGTTGGCCCAGCATCATTCTCAGAATAGTGCGAAATAGCCTTCTCGAAGTGAAGATAATACCAACAGAAAGCTTGTTGTCGTCAACCTGGTCTGTAAAGCAATTTAGCACCAATAGTTCGTTCTCGTCCTCCAGAGGCTGATGGCTGATCCTTAGAGCATCGTCATGAACACGATACCGCATCCCCTTGAAAAAGGTGGTTTTGGTGGGACACATCCGTGGAGCAGCCCATTCCATGATGTATACGTATGTCGTGATGTTAAAATCACCTCGCTTCCTAAGTTGGTACGCTCGATTCTTTAGCTGGGATATCGAAGGCAGCAACGGTAGCATATTTTGATTGCTGTTATACTTTTCTTCGAGCGTAATTCTGCACTGGCGCGGACCTTGTCCCCCGGGAAGCAAATTGTCAATCTCTGAAAAAAAGTGGTTCATGGATACCAGTTCGTTGTAGCGATTCTGCCGATGCAGCAGTCGTATGGATCCCACTGCGAAAAAGCCGGAAACGTCCATTGCGTTCTCTCCTGATCCGTGCGTACGCAGTGCAATCAACATGTGATGTGCATGACAAGCGGGTCGAGAACCGTCCATTTCCGGTAACGATAAATCGAGCATTTTCTAAGCCGTCTAGAACTGCCCGAGCTTCCTCTTTTGTATGATAGGTCACCGGATGTGAACTCTTCACCATTGTGTGCCGCAGTAACATCTTGAGCAGTACCAGAAAGATCGGCAGGAGGTCCCACTGCTTCAGATGCTCCATTGGCCTCATTGCCATCACTCTCGTAAGCATAGTCGCTGTCGCTGTGTGAAAGGCAATCTCTACCACTGTCCCCGACAGAGCTTTGAGCAGCATCACCACTACTTGAATGGTTGCTATGCTGCCGCGTAATTTGACGTCGGGGGGTTATGTCTCCAGGGAAATCCTCGCTTTCACTTCAAGATCGCGTACCCAGCGCCGTAGGTTCAAGATCCGGTGAGCTATCACTGTCACCACTCGAAGCAGACCCACGCCGTTGGCTGCTGAGTCTAGCAGCCGGTGACCGCATAATACTTCGTCTTAACGCCCGTGCAGTCGTCGGTTCTGTCGTCTGTAAAGTTATCAACGTAGTCGTCTCTGTATCCGTTTCTGTGGAGTCGTCTGTGGAGTCGTCTGTGGAGTCGTATGCGAAGGTAGGCTGCTGTGACTTGCCAGAAACGGTGGTAGTGTTGCCTTATTGCTTGGGGGTAAATTATGAAGTGAAGACGACTCTAACGCAAAAGGATGCTGCACGGTCCGGCGCGGAACAACTGAGACGGTTGCTTGCGTGCGCACTCTATGCGTAAGGAACAGTGCGAGAACAATATTTCTTGGCAATAAAACACGCAGGCCGTTGCAGCAAAATAAAAGTCCAGTACACAGTTTTTTGTCAGAAAGCGGTTTTACCAATTACAATGAAATTTTCTGAAAATAGTGAAAAGAAAAGCAGCATTTCTGCCATGCGCGCTACTCCGAGCGGTCCGAAGCTGCACCATTGCTTGGGCTTGGTGATGCGAAGCGCTCCACGAATTCCGGTGTTCGTGGGCCCGGAGGTTCTTCATCTTCTTCCTCCTCGGCTGATGAGGGGTCGTATAAGGGCTCTTGCCCGTTTTGAACGCGGCGCAACGAGATGATAAGCATATCAATCTCGCGCGCCTACTGGGTGATGGTAATGGGTGCAATTTTAATTGGTCGCGGAGGCGGCATATGAGCGCGCTAGTCTCTTTCGTGGCGGCGCGTAGATGACGGAGAGAGTGCATTGTAGAATGAACATTAGGGTCTGCACATGTCGTGTGGAAGTCGCGTAGAGGGCACGAGTAATAATATAAGCGAACTTCTAATTAAATTCCTGTCACATTCCGTAGTGGGCCTTTCTGAATTCCAGAAACGGTAAAAGTACCATAACGTTTCTACATTTGATGTCAGCCAAAGCTGCCAAATTTCATAGTGGGCTTTTCTGGATATACGAAACGGCAATAGTACCAGAAGTTTCTAAACTTGATTCTAATAACATTCCTGAGTGAGCTTATTTTGATATAAAAATTATTTACCCACCGTTGTAACAAATACAGAAAATACAATGAAGCTGTCTGAATACAATTAAGCTGGCTTCATAGATTATAGCCATGAAGAATAGAAAGTAGCCAGCAGATGAATAGAAAAAAGCATTTATGAAACATTAAACAGAGTTCAATTTGCCCTGAAGGACGCAAGCTGTGTTTTACTTGCGATAAAGGGGTCCAAGGCGAAGTTCCACCGAAATTCAGCTCCACCCTTGTCCAGACGGTGTGCCTCGGCGAGTGGGGCGTTTGACTACTTCATATTCCTACGCATCGGCCCAGCTGGTGTGTACTTCATATTGCGGACGAAAAGTGGTAGTCCAACTCGATCTGTGTCGCTACAAGTACAAGTCGCCTGGTATTTGAGGCGTGGTGCGCGGAAGTCCCAGGGTGATTGAAGGCCCTGGATCCAGGACAGGCTTATCCCAAGCCAACAACTTCAGCCGGGTCGTTGCTTTACTCGAGAGAAGAAAGGAGAAGCTGAGAAAGCCTGGTCTAGGCTCGGATAAATAATAAGACCACTCTTGTCTCAACGACTCGGAAAAGGAGAAGCTGAAACAGACTCTCGGGTGGAGTCGGAAGGAGAAAGGAGGAAGCCGTACGGCCCTGGTTCAAGGCCGAGAAGAAGAAGAGGACTGCGTGTGTGTGGTGAAGTGTCTACATAGAGAAAACCCGGGGCAGATTGGGCAAGACACGTGCAAGTCGGGACATGTTGAGTGGAGAGCAAGTTTCGTCTGGAGACATCTGGATACATCTCAAGTGCGTCGTGAAGCCGACGTGGTCAAGCGCTTCTGGGCCCAAAGCGTACCCCTAACAAAATCGCGAGGGGATTGCAAGTTGAGGTTACACACGCCTCACCTGGTTTGCGGTCCGGGTTGAAGAGTCTGAGCTTTGAGCTGAGACTCTGAGAGTCGGGTCTGAGCATAGTGATCGGAGTTCAAGGTTCTCCCAGGAATTCTAAGCCGCCTCGCCACACATGTGGCTCCTCACAGGGGTATCAATATCATAGTGCTCAACCAACGGATGTCATCAAACTATGTTGACACGCCATACAAATGGTGTAATGCATCCAAGTGGAACACTGCCAAGGTCTAGCATGTCTGCACCAATGCAAACAAGCTGCTACCACTTCGTGGACAGCACTCTCCGGGGTGGGCCGCCTGCAAGCAGCGGCACGTGACGTCTTTCGTAGTCGCGATGGGCCGGACGCTGGCCAGTCGCCTGCTGCAGCGACGCCTCGAGCTTGTCGGAGTGGACGGCGGCGCTATCGCCATTGGGTCGTAGGTTCGAGGTGCGTTGTTGTGCTACTGAAATCTTGACCAATCGGCCTCATGAACCAGCTCCCATGGAAATGCTAGTTGCCACCTAGTGACAAAGGTTGTATTCAACGTCGTCGATGTTGCGTGACGATATCTCCATGACATCCGCTGGCTGAAGTAGTTGTGGATATTATGCGAGTGTTACTCCATGACATCCAAAAATCATCGGCAATCAACAGTTCTTCGAACTGCGGATAACAATTGACTATTTGGGGGGTATTTGGTGTACGCCACACCTCTTGGATTCCAAGAGATCTTACCCCAGCGATTTTCTTCATATGAGATCTCTTGGAGTCCAAATTCTCTCAACACTCATAATCTTGAGTAGGGATTCCTTGTCATGTTTCCGGGGCGTTTTATGCAATGAGAGTGCCGAACATGTTGGAAAGCGACTTGCATCCAAGTTTGACGACCACTAATTAATTTAGGATAAGAAACAATTTTCCCTACTCCAGGTAGCAGTGTTTTTATTGTGACGGGTAGCACCCAATCACCAGCAAGTTTTAGCACTTTCAGCACACCAAATCTCTTCCCAAAAGTTTTGGGAATGTCCGAAAATTATCGAATAGAAGACTAAACAAAAAACAAGACTAAGAATAGGTTTACAACGTCGGGTCAGTTTTACCAATCGTGCTTTCGGGCTTTCAGACCATGAATTTGAACGCACCTGCCGTTTAAGAAGATGCAGCGAGTGGCAAGGGGGTTTGATGTTCCACGAGGAACGGCGGGGTAAGAAGCAGCAGCAGCAATAAAATGCTTTACTGAATTCTTAGCCTTGGGTAACATGGATGAGAAGTCTGTCGCTAACATTGCTAACACACTGTCTAGCAATGCCCTACCTAGCCAAAAATTCTACTCGTTGCTAACTGCCTCTTCAATTCTTTTGCAAACAAAGTCTAGATGAGGGAGCCCTCCCGCTAAGGCCACGGCTGTAGGATGTCTCTCTCAGGTTGTGAACCTTCTGTGAGTGCGGTATCCTCTGTACCTGGCTGAGAGCAAGCGAATTGCCAAAGCTCGCGAGAAAATGGCTGCTGCCATTGATGAACGGAATATGCTATCGGGTGTGCAAACAGGATAAGCTCCAGGCTATACGCTCAACGACTTGCGCTATTTTGTTTTGCACACCGACAATCGAAACGCTCAAAAATCTTCTCTCAACCTGGATATGCTCCGCTGCTTGCGCTGTGGGGGCAGCTTTTCAATCTGGGTTCACAGATACCTCCCTCATCATCGATGGAAAGGTCCTAGACGCAGGTCTTATAAAATGGGCGAAAAATGGGACTTGAACCCATAACACTTAGACCCACAATCTAACACTCTACCTTTAAGTTATAATCGCCTTTTTAATTTTTTCTTAATTAATAGATAAAATTTAAAAAAGGCTGAGCAATTAAATTATTTAAAGATGGATTATTTTTTGATAAAATTTGTTTTATTTTTAGCGTCGTTGCTGAAGAAGAGATATAATAATGAAACGATTGATTGGGTTGCTACAGAATCAAAAATCAGAGATATCTACAACGACGGAGAAAGCAATTCAATAGATGAAGTTGGATCAATGCGTGGCGAAGAAAATCCACTAGTGCGTCAGGATTGGGCTGGGAGCTTAGGGTTTCAGCAGCGCAACTACATACAGAGAACCCAGTCGCGCCAGCTCCCGTGGGCTCGTGCATAGCGACGAGCTGTTGGGGCGCTCGGTGCATGGTTGACATGGCCATCAGTATTTGTGTTCCCCAAGCTGCGCAAAGTTCTCCGTTTCCCATGAACTCGAAACCAGTTTCCAGCGATAAGTGGCTTCCAAGAGCTGCGTTGATTGACCCCAGCGCCTCAAGAATACGATACAGGTAATATGACCTGGAGCCTGTTAATGATTTCTCCTTGTGATAGCTGCGGCAACCTCTTCAAGATGGATATCTCCTATGATGGAAATAAGACACCCCTTAACTCCAAGACGGTATCTCGGATCATCTTTACCACTCTTCCCTCGGATGGGATGAATTCGAAGAGCAACCAATTTGGATTCTCTATAAATAATCCTTTAATCCAAGCTCTTAAATCAACTTGATCTTCAGTATCCATTGCTGTTTTTTCAGGCGGTATTGTAAGATCCGTGTTAGAGCCGACAACCTTAGAATTTGGACGAACCTGAAAGTTTTGATCTAATGTATCGGGGCGAGCTTGTAATCCTCTATCATTTGTATCAGGGCGAGCCTGTTAATTTCTGTCAGTGTATTAGGGCGAGCCTGTAATCCTTTATCAGTCGTATCAGGGCGAGCCTGTAAATTTCTGTCAGTTGTATCAGGGCGAGCCTGTAATCCAATTTACTAATTGAAAAATAGAAAGGTAATGAAGAATGCATGAATAACTTCACCAGAAAATCTAATGCTCTTGTATAGTTGCATAGGACTGAAGTCGATGGAGATGTGATGATTAACTCATTTTCAGCTGAGAATGCGGCCAAACCATTGCCGTGTTG
Organism: Phytophthora taxon juncus; assembly: GCA_033558005.1. Classification (NCBI taxonomy): domain Eukaryota; phylum Oomycota; class Peronosporomycetes; order Peronosporales; family Peronosporaceae; genus Phytophthora; species Phytophthora taxon juncus. The sequence goes on from JAUCEE010000017.1 coordinate 1,580,927, forward strand.
TTGGAAATAGTTAGACGAGACTAGACCCATGCGTATATATATTCATTACTGACCCAGTGAGGAAGTGCATTCCCTTCACCATCTCCGTGTTGAAGTACCATAGCGCTCGAAAGAGAGTCCTCGCGCTCAACAAACTCGATTTCAAGATGATCGCGTATCTGAGCATTCAACAAGCCGGTTGGTGGGTCAGGAAGCAACTTTCTTGAGCTTGAATTTGCGTGCTTCTTCCAAAGCCGTGTTTAACAGGAGGCGAATAACTTCAGAGCATCCTGACCATCCTCCGGAAAACGCGCTCGAACCACATATAGCGTCGACTCCTTCTGGTTGTGGCACCAAACAATAAATGCGTCCTTATTGAACTTAACCCCGCAATGCTATGGCAATTGGTTGTACTCCCGAACTCGAGCAAAGTGCACGCCGATGCAAAACTGCCATTCAACGGAATCACGGGTTGGCAAGATAGCGAACGCCTCTTTCCCGTCAAATTTCTCGCTCGATAGTTCTTGGACAAGTCTAGCATTATCCTGCTGAAGAAGCGTCAAGTTTATCATTTAGAAACAGCGATTCCAGCTCCGCATCACTAGTATCAATCCTGACGTTGCGCCTCGCTGGGAAAACGGAGTCGCGCGTTGCAATTCCTCTTTGCGCTGATATTGCGGCAGAGTCAACGTCGGCGCCCCCCATTCTCGGAAGTCGTCCACCTTGCACTGCACCTTGAGCGCCTCCGGGGTCAACTGCACCAACCGGAACGACATCGCTTAGCTGGGATCCTGTCCCCCGAGTAAGTACGATCATACTCGAGTAGCGCAGCGATGGACGGTGACGCAGCGACGCCGGCGTTTGTGGGCGATGGGAACTACGTTGGCGACGGCGGAGAATTGCTGCAGCGTTTGTGGTACAATGCAGCGTTAGGCGCATAGTGTTTGGGGCCAAGTGCGAACTAATTCATTGTGCAGGGAGTTCGCGCCGTGGAAAATGATCCGGAACTGTCCTGGCCGATACATCATCAAGCACAAGAAGCTCGCTCCATTTCTGATCGACGGTGTGCCGGTGACTATCATTGGCACGGGGGATTTCGTTCGGAGAGCACTCGCAGCCTCGGGGGCCGAGGTGCCAGCGATCGTTGTGCACGACCTGGAGAGCCCACGGTGTGTCGACCACGTGAAAGTTGTGGTGCTCGGAGCTGAAGGCTGCGGCGGCGGCGTGATCACCTACTGCAAGCAACCGTCGGAAGAAGACCAAGATGGAGCGGCAGTGTACGTGCATACGCTCAACACTGCCTCCGGGTTGCTCAGAAAGTTGGGTGGATTACAGATTGATCATGTTCTCAAGCTGTGAACAAGAAAAAATTAAAACCAGGCCCCAAGAGTATTGAAAATGCAAGTTGGATTTTATGGGGAGATCTACTAGCTAATGCAGAACAGGAATGGAGAAGCAAAACAAGTTTAGCGATGCACGCAGGAGAGGTGAGCATCAACTGTCAAAGGCCTACCGGTGGGCCCAACAGAGATTTCACATCCCCAGTTAAAAGTAAAGAAACAAACATCAGTCCGCAAAACTCGCAGCCATGTACAGAGCCCACGAACGAGACAGTCCGTCGTCCATCTTGGTCTTCTGCAGTACGCCCAGCGCGCGCTGCTTGTCCACCATGGCGAAGTTCGCGTATAGCAGCGAGAGCCACGCGTTGCCCGTGTCCTCGCGCGTGACGATGGCCTCCTTGCCCAGCACTTGCTCCCACTCCTCCCTCACGAACTGCTTGGTGCGCACGAACTCGGTGACGGCCGACACGGGGATCATCTGGATGCCGTGGATGCAGTGCTTCTCGGCGCTGAACCACGTGGCGTAGTCCACCTTGTTGTCGAAGAAGATGCCCGTGACCTTGTTGGGCCGGAAGTTGGTCGGGTGGATCTGGTTCGCGTCCTCGATGAGGAAGTACGTCTTGATGGCGTGTGCGTTCACACGCGTCATGAGTTTGCCGACAGCTTCCATGGCGGCGTTGTTGGTGGCCTTGCCGTACATGTACATGCCGAAGGCGAAGTTGACATCCTCGGACGTGCTCTCCTGGTCCTTGCCGTCGGCGAACGGCGTGACGCCGTGCGAGTACGAGTGTCCGCGGAACCAGTCGAAGGAGCGGAAGCGCGTGAAGAACTTGTCTTCGCGGTCGTAGTTGGCGACGTCGCGCACCAGCAGATCCACCATGGTGTTGAGCTTGGTCAAGTCGCTCCAGCTCGGGTCCAGGCGGTTGATGATGGCCGCGGTGTGCACCCAGTAGCCGTAGTGAAAGTGGTGATCGTTGTACATGGTGTTGCCGAAGTCCGAGTTCAAGTCCTTCGTCTTGAACCCCTGCGAGCTCACGATGCCTCCGTAGATCCGGTCGTACTGGAGCTTGTTGGTCCAGGTGTTGCTCACGAACGGCGCCATGACGCCGCGCAGTTTGCTCAGGCACGTGGTGAGCATACTCTTGTCGCCGCCCACGACGGCCGCATCGTTGGCGATCAGACACAGCGACGCGTACTTCTGCGCGGCCTTACCGTTGAAGTAGTAGCTGCCGTCGGCAGGAATGGCCCAGGCGCTGTTGATGTCTTCGCGCAGGTGGTCGAGGATACGCTGCTGCTGGGCCACGTTGGATGCAATCTTGCGAGACGGGTAGAAGTCGTCGGGAACTGGCTGCGCTTCCTGGATCTCCCACACGGGTTGTGCCGAGCTTGCTGGCGTCGTGAACGCCTGGTACGCTCCGCGAGTTGTGGAGAACGCCACCATGCCGTCGACCTGACGAACCCCGCTGCTCGTGTCGATGGTTTCCGTGTGGTGCTTCATGGCGAAGTGCAGCAGACCTCCAGAGCAGTCGCCCGTCGTCTTCCACTTGAACGCGTACGAGCTGTCGTCGTGGAGCTCTACGTCGGCCGCTTGGACGATGCACGACTTGTGCTGATCCAGTGTGCTGATCCAGGAGTCCTCGAGCACGAGTGCGACGCGCAGGACGCCATCGAACACCCCGGTACTCTTGAGAGCAGAGTTGCCGTCGGCCGTGAGAGTGATCTCCTTCTCGCTACGGCCGTCGCTCGAGAGCGCGTAGACGACCCATTTCTGACCGGAGTTGTAGACGATCTCGAACCTGGAGCCACGCACTTGACCACCAAGAGGCTGGCCGTTGACGCTGGAGATCGCTGCAGTCGACACGAGTCGCGGAGTCAGGCCCGAGTACTTCATGGAAGCGTACACCATTCCAGACACGAGATCGGAGACCATGTTGCCACTGGAGGACCCGGCGGTGAACTTGACGGTCACGCCTTGGTCAGCCCAGTCCACGACCTGGAAGTTAGGCTTCTGCCACACGATCTCTTCGGCCGAAAAGAGGAACTCGCGAACCATGCCGTGCGCATAGTATTTGACGGCGCCGTTGTTGCCGGAACTGCCGCCGCTGAAGCGACTGCGATACGGGTAGCTGACGGACATACCAAAGGGAGCCTTGTCGTTGACCATTTGCAGCGAGTACGGGTTGGACCAAATGGGCTGGATGGCGGCATTCGAGTCGTGAGCGATGATGTTGCCCCACCAGTTGTTGGTGGGGATGGCGCGGTTCTTGATGATCGAGGAATCGAGGTACTTGGGCGGACAGAGTCCCATCATGGCATCGGTGTGCTCGACGAGATAGTTGGGTGGTTCCAGAGCTTGAAACGCGGACGTTGCGTTATCACCAACATTGGGGTCCGACGGAGCCGCTGAAATTGATGCAGTTGCTCCCGCATCGACGTCCTCTCCAGCGTCGGATGCGGTTGTGTTCGGCTCAGGAACAAAGGTAGGTGCCACGACTGGCGAGTCGTCACTGAGACTGGAAGTGCCATTGGTTAAAGTCTGACCGGCAACTTCAGAGAACTGCACGTGTTGCAGAACTGCAGCAAATCCGATGAGAGTTGATGCGGCGATCTTCATGCTTGTCTGTGTAGAGGTTGATTCGGGATCGAATGCGCCTTGGTTGTGGGCAAGGCGTCAAAATGACAAGTGAGGTTTGATGAGCTGTGAATTCAATAGAATAGATGGCTTTACAGGAAATTTGTGCAAGGTTGGAGCTATTGTGGTGGATGTTCGTACACTGTAGCGATCTTACGTCGGTGCTTGACGATCGATAAGTCTGGGACTTGCAAGTGAAGCACAATAAAGGGTAATCTGTTCGTACACTGTAGCGATCTTACGTCAGTGCTTGACGATCGATAAGTCTGGGACTTGCAGGTGAAGGGTAATCTGAGAATTGATCTGTTGGCAGTTGAAGCTGCTATTGTATCAGGTGTTAGAGTTGATTCAGACTCGGCTCAGATCATCGAGATTGATAAATACCACATGAAGTACAACGGCAACAGGTACTGACTACACTGCATTGTCATTCAACCACAAATGCGAAAACGAAAACTTCACGCAGATAGCAAGCAAAAGGTTGGCTACTGTCGCCAGGTGACCGTCATACCGATCGTAGTTGTCCTAATCCCTACATCTGTAACGCCGAAGATCGAGTCCTCGCGATACCGCCGTCAGGTCTCTTCCCCGGCAGACGCCAGATCGGCTCGAACACTTGCCTGTGTCATGGTATCATTGTTGCTAGCAGACTAGCATTATTCATGGCTTGATTCTGGAGTATCTACAAACGGTCTAGTGCACAGATTCCATCACTTCTTTCACTGAAACAGCGGTTGCAGTATTTTAATACGCTTTCAGCGTTATTAAAATAACGCTGAAAGCACTTCGTTCTAAAGGTATAACCAGCTAATGCAAGCAGAATCATCTCTTCCCTCTCGAGCTAGAGCCCGGCAAGTGACCGCTGCTTACTGTTGCTCGCGTATCTCTGACAGTTTTTTCTGAAAAGCTTGCATGGATTGTTGAGCCTGGACCACAGCTTTTTGGTCTCGATACTTCGCAAGCTGTGCCATCTTAAAAGATCTGTCTGCCGTCCACCTCTTGTATAGAGTACTTTGTGCATTGTGAACTGGCTGGAGGTGTTGGAACGGATCATAACCAGCGTGAATAGAACTGCATGAATCTGGTATACCGTCACTTCGTGTGCGAGATGGGACTCTCTCAGCTCGATTAATCATTTCGTTAACCAAAGCTGATGAATCAAAGATCGTTGGTTCTTGGCTACAATCCAGCTTATCATAGGCTGACGGGTTATTACTCAGCCTCAAAACTGTTGCTGGGTCATGTAGCTCCTGAAACTTTGTTCTGGATTCGTTCATAGCAGCATCCATCTCAGACGATTTATCTGCGAGCTGTTGTTGCAGCTGCCGAAGCTCTTCCTCTTCTTCCTCCAGGGTTTTCCCATTAGAGCTGCATATTTCCATTTCTCTTAGAGCAGCTCTGAGTTTACATAAAACAGAGTAAATCAGAACGTGCAGGTCAGAGGAGTAGTTTTTACAAGGTATGCAATACATACTTCGTGGAGGCAATTTGTTCTTGAATATCGCGCCCCATTTGCTGCTTCATGGCTTGTAGTGCTGCAACGTTTGATGACTGCCTTGAAACTGGAAGAATGCCTTGAGGAGAATATTCAGGGGGTGAAGCTTCCACGGTGATATTTGTGCCAGTTAAATACTTGGACAAGAAATTCGTGGTGCGTGGAAGATTAGTATCTACTCGCACGCGCTTGTAGTTCTTCTCAGCGTTTGCAAATACCAATGGTGAACCGGAACCATCTTGACTGCCCAGATTTGTTTTATCATCGTCATAGTTGTTATCACCCCGTTTCATATGTTCCAATCGTGATTGGGCTTTAGTCGCCACTTCGTACATCTTATCATACTCAGCCTGAAGTTTTGTGAGAGCTACATCTTTGGCATGAAGTTGATTTTGACTGACAGCTAGCTTCTCTTCAAGTGCACTCTTTTGCCTATAAATGCAAAATTGTACATTATAGCGCTGGCAGATATGTGCGTTACAAATGGACAGCCTACCTTTGAATATCCGTGGCATTGGCGACATGACAAGCCAACTCGCTCCGACACTTTCGAAGATCTCTACGTAGTTCAGCGCACAGCCGCTCTGCCTCTGCACGCCCAACGCGCAGCGTTGTAATTTCTTCCTCCAACTACAAAAAACGTATTAGGCTTGCTCAGCACGCATATAATTAATCTGCTGGGCGTACCTCGACACGCTCTTTTTCATACTGCGTTTTGTGCAAACGAAGAAGCTCTTGGCCAGCACGCATTTCGACTTCGAGAATTTTTATTTGAGTCTTTGACTGCGCTTCCAGGAAATCGAGAAATTCGGCATTGACTGCTGTGCAAGCAAGTGATTTGCCAGCAACCTCACCATTTTTTACTCCCGCCAATACTAGACACTCAAATACCATTTCTAGAATTTGTTTGTGCAACTGTAGCACAGCTCGTTCGAATTGATTCGATCGTGCTGTGGTGGATAGTGCTGCGGTTGACGTGGTGAGAATCTACATTTGAAACAGAAAACACAATTGTGATTAGACCAATCTAAACCAAAAACGGGCCTGATACAGGATAAAATTGCCTTCTCCATATCAAGCAATTTGCTTTGGATCGCAGCGTTATTATTCATATGCTCGAGACAGTTGCCTTCAACTATCGTTGGGATCACATTTTGTTGTGAAGCGATTAGTATTGGGGCCTCTAGGGCTTGCACCGAGTGCCCTAGAAAGCAATTTTTTTCTTCGTCAGTCTTAAGGTTTAAATCAACTGAACCAATCGTTGATGATAGGGATTGTAGTTGCAGGTTGCTCGGGCAAGGTAATTGCAGTGACGATTCTATGTCGGGAACATTGGATTTTGATACAAGGTGCTCACGTAAGTTATCTGCAGTAGATTCATGCAGTATGTGATCAGCAGTTGATATCTCCATTGTTGAATTATTCAGCTTTAATTTCTTGGCATCAAATTGCTTTTCAAATGACAGGGAATGTGGTGAATTACTTGCAACTTCTGCCTTATCGTGCTCGTCTTCTGCGTGAGAATGACCATCCGAAATAATGCTCGACTCCATTGAACCATGTTTCTGGTCCAAGCCTGGTCGAGTAGAATCTAATTTGATGTCATCTCCTAGTTGAGCAAAAGTGTGCTTTGTCAGGTCATTCTTGACCAAATTTTCAACGTTAGGCAAACCAGAATTGCCCATATTCAACGTTGTAGTTCCCGTTACTGCGTTTTCATTGGAGTCTGCTTTATCTTGACGGTCGCATGTCCCAGCCGAATTCCCGTCTTCGTATGCAAGCTGGTTATCCTCGATGTCTTCGACGATAATGATGTCTTCAAGAGGCATTACTTTCTCCTGTTGTGGCTGTACAGTAGCCTCATGTTTTGGGTTCAGCCGTGATGCCCTTCGTCGAATAGTTTGAACGACTTCACGTTTTGGTTCTGAGCTGTCCGAACCACTTAATAGCACGTTACCCGAAGCAAGAGGCAGCGCGGGCATTGTGACTATGGTATCACTATGAGGGGAGGTGCTGTCGGGTTTCCGATGTTTTGGAGAATATTCGCGTCTCTTTTCGCTTTGCCGTGGTTTGCGTTGACGAATTCGGACATAAGGAATAGTAGCATGTTCAGCTTCTTCGGCGCTAGCAGCACTATTGTAGGCTATTATCGCTCTGTCCAGACCAAAGTCTATTAGCATTTATCCAGTAAGCATCAAATTATATCAACTACAAACCTGTTGCCTTGATCATTAATGCCCAGATTCTCGATTTCACCAAATCTGCCAAACATTTCCTGCAGAAGGAATTTCTTTAAGCCCAGACTCCTGATTTTCTAGCTAAATACAAATAACTTACTTCTAGCTGCCCAGGAGTAAAATTTGTTAGTCTGATATCCCAAGTAGCTTGGATATAATGGAGTTGCTGTGATGATACAGACGGCGGTGGGTTAATATCCGCTGTATCCGTGACTGCCGTAGATACCAGCTCTGGAATCGCTGGAATATTCATTTCTGTTGCACAGTCGTAAGGAAGGGATGAAGCTTTTCGAATAAGAAACTCCCCGACACATTTTCGACGGCGCATCATGGCCTCTGGGCATGATATGCTTACACATTAGGGCATCCATCGAGCATATTTCTTCAGTAAGGCTACTACTATACGTACTAGAGCTCAAAATGGTTCTGTCTTCCGAAGGTCGAATCAGCCCGATACCAATGTGGAGCGCGATACTTGTCACACTCATGCGACTGAGCCCACTTGAAGAAACCTAGTGCGGCAAATCGTTCACGTAAGAGTTCGCTCTAACGGAGCGATAAATGCAATAGTCACCTACGTGGTTAAGATGGCCCAAGAAAACCTGAAGAAAGTCACGTGTTGTTGAGCGAATCTGCTTGAAGGCTTCCAGTATCCTTTCTTTTTCTCTGTCATCAATACGGCCACTAGAAGCAGCTTCCAATAGCTGGTGACTGACGTTCGCAGGAATCAACGGTTCATAGAGGTCATTGAGCATCTGCACCCAAACAAACAAACAAATAAATGAAGTCATGTTGGCAAATAGGTCGACCCCGTATATCGTACCTCTTTGACAGCACTAGCGATAGAATGGGGACTGTAGACCGACAAATCTGGTACTTGTTGCTTTTGGCAGAGTCGAAGGATCTCTTTTCGCTCCATCCTTACTCCAGGTTTGCTATACAAGCCTTCCTCTTTAAAGTGATATTCGTCGAGAAACTCGATAATGCGGGTGAGCGTGGCCAGCACCGGTAGCGGAATCGGGGTGATCGAGGATGCTGTTTCATCTTCGCCGATGGCACTCTTATTAACCTCCCCCCTCGCTCCTCTTGGCGACATGAGTGCGCTCGTCGCGATCGCCTTCACCCAACGTGACTTCATTACAGATCGTTTAGGCTACAACTGACGACGCTTTGGGGTTAGAAAAGGAATTAATCTTTATCGAGAACTGGTGACTCGCCATGGCGGACTACATCTTCAACGTAGTGTTTGTGACACGTACGACGAGCTTTACTGGAGATTGGAGTCAGCATCGCTGGCTTTGCATTCTTCGAATGCACAGTTGAGGTCTGGAACTCTGTACACCCAGGTTCCATCGACGCAGAGTTTGATGTCCCATTCGCAAGCCTAACGCATCAGAAAATGTCTGCGGAGAAAAGTTACCAGTGCGCATGTTGTTTCTCCTAACGTACCTGCGGGTTGTCTAGTGGCAGTGCCACCCAGTGCTTGCCTAAAATGCGCTCGTAGAAGAGAGGAAATATCCCTAACACAACGATATACGTTACCAACATCATGATTTTCTTGTATGCTGATGTTTTACAGAAAAGCCAGCTTGAAACTAAGAAGTTGTTGGTAAGAACATACTTCCCTGAAGCCTCGAAAGTACAGTGTAGTGTACGAATGATATTCATTGATGCTGCATATGTGTGACTATCTACTTCGAACCATCTGAAAGCTGGCCGACTACAAGCAGCTCTAGGTCACCGCGCAATTGTCGCACAAGCTTTGCAATATCCTCTTCACCATTGTGCTGTTGCTCGGACTTCTTCAGCAAATGCTCCACGTGGTTTTGATGACGCCTGAATGCTCCTGCCAAACTTGTTGTTCGTACAAGTGCCTGGAGCACGCGTAAACGGCGAGTCACGGCTTCAACTTGCGCTTGGGCTGCCAAAAGCTCATCCAAGAAAGAAGCGAAGATATTTGTCTCGCCGAGCACTAGAGTCGAGACACACGATTCCATAAGTAATTGCTCCTGCTCACGAGCGTCATTTTCTTCAGGTGTTGTTGCCTTTTCTGCTGATGAAGACGCGGTGTAGTTTTCCATAACTTTCACACACAAATGTACCAGTTCTTGCTCCATTTCTGTAGGAATATCCGAGCGCTGCTGGTGAATCTCGACGCTTCGACTAATAGCTGAGCATACGCATGTGCGGTACAAAAGCACTAAAGTGTGCAGCTCCGTCGCGTTCATGTTCTCTCTGGCATGAGCTTTCATCAGTGTTGGCGCGAGAATCTTCGGGAGTGAGTTACCTAGGTTCATCGCAATAAAAGTACGACAGACGTGATCCACAAGCTCCAATTGCTGCCGCTGCTGGCGTGCACTACCCTCAACAGGCGCAAGTGCTGTGCTAACTAGGAAACTAACAATGTGAGCAAGATCCACAGCCTCACGCCGCTGGAATAGAATGTCCACAAGAAAGCTCTTAGCCTCGTTGTAAATGCTTGGGCTTTTGCAGCAACTTGCAAGAGCGCGCAAAAGGGAGACAGGGTACTGAGGCAAATGATACACAAGTGCCACAAATGCAAGTTGATCTGCCGCAGTCAGAGCATCGAAACGCGTCCTTGCCAGCATTCTCTGCTGTTCGTCCTCCGTCATCGAGGGAGAAGGAACTGCCGCGAGGTCAAAGAAAGCTGAAAGGTTCGTCAGCACGCGGTCCATCTCGCCACCGCTAGCATATTCAGAAGGAAGCTGCTTAAGCACTGAAATCAATGCAAGTAAGCTACGTCTTCCGAGTTCCATGTGCTGAGGGTCGAGCTGGCCCAGCAGGTCGGCAAGACAAACCACCCATTGCATTACCATCGGCCACGGGAGTTTTTGACTTTGCCGCTGCTGCCCACGCAGCGCGATCTCCAGCTGCTCAACGACAAATGCCGTGCAACTGCGGAAACTGACCGACTTTGGCGTGCAGAGCACGTAAAACTGAGTCACTGCCTTCAACAGCACGCTTCGTTCATCAGTAGCTTTCTCGGAGATCACGGCACGCTGTGAACTAGATGCCAAGATAAGTGTAATAACCTCCAAAAGGGGTTGGAGCACATTCTGCATGCTAGCGACTGCACGGAGTTCAGGGGTTTCTTTGTACTTTGCCAAAGTAGAAACAACGTAGGCGCATACGCGTTCCTCAAGTGATTCACCCTGGGGTGCATCTCTGCCCGAGATACGCATCAAAGCGGGTAGACGAAGATATTCGCATGCCAGTTTCGCGAGCGCAGCATTCATGCCATGCCACCTTGAAAGCACGCCAACACTATCAGAAGCAGCAGCGAGGGTAGCACTTGCACTTGGTAGCATAGGGAAACTCTCCGGTGCGAGAAGCTCTTCGCGTAGCTTCAAAGCTGCCTGAAAGAACTCGTTGTTTTTGGTGTCTTCAGACAAATCAATGTTCAGTAAGTCCGTGTTGGCACCAACCACGGCCGTCGTGCACTCCACAATGTACTTCATGTGCTCCACGTGCGAGTCAGACAACGAATCCGTGCTGCCCTCGAGGCATTCAAGCCACAAATCCAGCAACGCCGGCAACAGAGCACGCACTTTCTCCTGCCATGATACACTTGCCTTCTCCCCAGCACTTGTGGTAACGGACGTAGAGGCAAACATACTGCTTGTCACAAGCTGTGGAGACGGATACAGCAGCAGCGTCTTCGTCGTCGGTACAGATGCAGTCCTCGCACCCGCAGCCATTCGCGTTTTGCCATCATTGAGCCCCGCGCTCACCGACAGCAGCAGCTTGTGCAGTACCTTCAGCGCAGCGAACCTCAGCGCCAGCGCTCCAGACGGCGCCTTAGGCTTCTTACTCTTCTGCTTGCCTTTCTGACTCGCCTTCTGGTTCTTGCCCCCTTTCTTCGCTGCAGTCGAATCCGAGCCGAGCAACAAATCGTACGTGTTCATCATCCTGATGCCCTGCGTCTGCGCGGCGCAGATGAGGTCTCTGAAGTTCTCCAGCAGTCTGGCCAGCGCTTCTCTGCCTGCGTCTTCTCTCACAAGTTCGGGCGCCTCGCCCACCAGCTCTCCAATGGCCTTAAGCGCGTCCTGCCGCACACCCACTTGCAGATGCGTCAGGCCGCTGCAGAAGTACGTGGCCACCAGCGTGGCGAACGGCGCCAGCGCGCTGCGCAGCACCGGCAGCATGGCCTTCCAGGCCTGCACGGCCGCCTCGCGCACCACGGCCTCCTCGTCCAGCAGCGTGGGCAGGAAGCGCTCCAGCAGCACGGCGGCGTTGGCGCGCAGGTTGGCGGCCGCGTCCTGCGCCGCCAGCTCGCGCAGACCCTGCAGCGCGCGCTGCCGCACGTGTGCGTTGTAGTGTCCGGCCTGCGTGAGCAGCTCGGGCAGCGCCTGGCGCCGGTGCGTGAGCTGCGCGGCGCCCGCCTTGTCCTGCAGCAGCGACTGCTCCAGCAGGTTGATGCGGCGCGACGTGATGCCCACCGACGTCACGTTGGCGGCGGGCGCGGCGCGGCGCCCCACCTTGCGCTTGGGCCGCTTGAAGTCCGCCGGCTTCTTCTTGCTCTTGGTGGCGACGGCGGCGCGAGCCATGGCGACGAGGAATGGCTGGTGCCGTGCTGATGGACGAGTTGGTGGTGTGCGTCACACCAATATATTGCTTCTGAGACGGAATTAGTATTGTTTCTGAGAGGTTTCAGTTTTTTTTAGGTACTTTTTTTTTCTGAGGGGGTTTCACTTTTTTGATGGTCGCCTTCTGCAAGTTGCAGGGTACAAGCCCGGTTATGGAGTTTGACGATGAATGCATTGGGGTTTCGATGTTGGTAAGATGTCGTAACGGCTACTTCAATAGCTGAAGTCTTGGGCGTTGTGGCTGCTCATGCGCAGGACTCGCCCTCCGCGTTGGCCATGTCCATGACCCAATAGTGCTTGTACACCTTGGTGCTGTCGTACGCGTAACCAGGGCCGATGAACTTGAAGTCGCTGAACAAGTACGCGCTCGAAGACCTGATCCAGGTGGCGACGACGGCGTCCGCGCTGGCCTGGCCGGCTGCAGCCAGCTCGGCCGACTGCTGGGTCTTAATGTTCTGCGCGCTGTAGCGCGAGGTGGGGGTCGAACCGTCTGATCCCTTGGTGCTGACCTTGTTGTTCTTGGCGTTGTCGGCCGCCAACACTTGCGCCGCCTTCGCCAGCTTCGTGTTAATACACACGGGCTTCAGACCCTTCTCGGAGCGCTTGGCGTTCACAGCCGCCAGAAGCTTGTTGCTGAAGTCAGCGACCTGCAGCTCTCGCGCGACGTGCTCTTCCTGGACGGCAGCCTCACCGTGGGCCACGCCGACGAGCGCGACAACAGCAAGTGCGAAGAGTCCCTTGATGTTCATGGTGTGCGGGTGCAGGCCGGCAAATTGGGTAATGAGATATGTAAATCAGTCCAAGTGGAGCTGAGCGACAGGATCTTTGCACAGTCAGGATTGTGTGCAAAAGTGAGGGTACGCTGGTGCCAGGATGGGAAGACCCCCTATGTCGTGTGGATGATGCCAAGCAGACGGAGTTTTACCCACGAAGGAAACTTGATAGCACGATGCAATCGGCGCCTTATTGTTGCATATCCAGTTCTGGTTAATACCTGAAGCACACTGTGAATTAAAATTTTGAGCGGAACACCGCTTCTACCGCGATCACGCTGCTTGTTGACAACACAGCATCGACTGATCCAATGCATTTGGCACTGTTTGGATGTACCATGAGACTCTTGGCTTACAGTTGGTCACCGAAAACTGCAATGACGAGGAAATCCCTGGTGTGTTTAGTGTTAGTTGAGGTCATGTAGAAACAATTGAGCCATTCCGCCCATGGCTACTCCTTGCTTCTACGAAGGCGTACGGCTTTACTTGCAGACCTCGCCGTCCGCGTCAGCCATGTCCAGCACCCAGTAGTGCTTGTACAGCTTGGTGCTGTCGTACCGGTAGCCGGGACCGATGAACCGGAGGTCGCTGTAGAGGTACGCGCCCGCAGACTTGATCCAGGTCGCAACGACGGCGTCCACGCTGGTCTGTCCCGCGGCCACCAGCTCGGCCGACTTGGAGGTGGCGAGGTGCTGCGCGGTGTAGCGCATCGTGGGCGTCGATCCGTCCGAGCCGCGCGTGTTCACGAAGCCGTTCTTGGCCATGTCGTCGGCCTGGACCTGCGCCGCCTTCATCAACTTCTTACTGACGCAGACGGCCTTTAGGCCCTTGGCGGCGCGCTTGCTGTTGATTGCGAGCGCTAGCGTGGTGCTGAAGTTGACGACTTGCAGCTCGCGTGTCACGGCGTCAGCTTCCTGCACGGCTACTTCGCCATTGACAACGCCCAGGAGGGCAACAACTGTGATCGCGAAAAGTCCCTTGATGTTCATTGTGGTGGTTGCTTGTCCTTCGCTTTGGGGAGGAGGAGTGGTTGGAATTGCACTGCAATTTGAATAGTGAGGATGGCCGAGGGTCGGTTCTTGGGCACGAGCTGCGCCAACGGCATCAGACCTACAAGCACAGTCCTTCGAGCTCCTTCACTCATGCGAAGTAGTGCTGGGGCGACAACAACGGATGGGAAACCCCCAAAGACTACAAAATAATCTGGAATCCTCTCTCCGACGGGAGCACTTGCGGCTTGTGTCAATAAGTGCTAGAAGCTGGCTTTGCGCACGGGCTTGAAACGGACAGCAAAATCGATTCGGAGGGCGTAATCGAAGGCCTGCAGCGACGCAAAAGGAAGTGGGCGTTTGAGTTTTGCCTAAGGCTGTAACCTTGCGACGCAGGCATGCAACCTGGCCACGCTGCTAGCGTCCGTTGCCGGCCGCTGAGCGCCAACGGATTCGACTGCGTGAAAATTTCTCGGCACCATGCAACTGTGATTTACGGTCAAAGCAACGTCCGGTCGCGTGGGTGTATCCTGTATGTAAGCTGTGTCCATGGCCTCTTGGACGGCTGGCTGCTGGTATCGCACTCGGTGGAGAGCATGATGTTCTAAGTTCTAAGCTAGCAGACCGACTGAAACAACGCAGTATTCGGCTGCGGTGAAGTCCAGCGCAACACACTTCCACGATGCCGATTGTTGTAGGATCACCCGTGCTTGAGTCATAACGTGCTAGAATGAGGGAGGTCTAACGGTCTCGTGCGCTCTATCGAGTCACTAGTCCCAAAAACACTGTACGACGCTTGAGGCAAGGACATCACGCTCGACCAACGAGAGCGTTACCCAGGAAACGGCTCCAGGTTGATCCTTGCTTTCTTGCCCCGCAGCTAACCTGGGACACCCCAGCAGTCGCAACGAACGTGCAGGCTGCACTCATACAGAATTGTGGTGACAACCTATATGTTTATCAAGAGGTTTGCTACGTGTGTCCACCTGACTGCGTCCATTTCTGAACTTTTGGTTTGAATAGTCGTACAGGATCTAGATACGGTATGCGTGCATGTAGGTACCGGCAAGGACAGCAAAATGTTGGACCTTTGGTGTCGTGAAGCGATCGTGCATCACAAAAAACTTCATCAAAATAGCATAGCTGTACGAAAGAGCTTGCCAATATTACGATAGAGGTTGTGTTCTTTGCGGGTGTAATATACATCGACCCGGACTCTTGACCCAATCAAAGCCTGAGCGCAACGTTCCTAACAACAAACCGCAGTGATCGCAAAAAAACCACGTGAGCGCACGCTGTGCTAGGGTGTCCCAGGTTGGTTGCGGAGCAAGAAAGCAAGGATCAACCTGGAGCCGTTTCCTGGGTAACGCTCTCGTTGGTCGAGCGTGATGTCCTTGCCTCAAGCGTCGTACAGTGTTTTTGGGACTAGTGACTCGATAGAGCGCACGAGACCGTTAGACCTCCCTCATTCTAGCACGTTATGACTCAAGCACGGGTGATCCTACAACAATCGGCATCGTGGAAGTGTGTTGCGCTGGACTTCACCGCAGCCGAATACTGCGTTGTTTCAGTCGGTCTGCTAGCTTAGAACTTAGAACATCATGCTCTCCACCGAGTGCGATACCAGCAGCCAGCCGTCCAAGAGGCCATGGACACAGCTTACATACAGGATACACCCACGCGACCGGACGTTGCTTTGACCGTAAATCACAGTTGCATGGTGCCGAGAAATTTTCACGCAGTCGAATCCGTTGGCGCTCAGCGGCCGGCAACGGACGCTAGCAGCGTGGCCAGGTTGCATGCCTGCGTCGCAAGGTTACAGCCTTAGGCAAAACTCAAACGCCCACTTCCTTTTGCGTCGCTGCAGGCCTTCGATTACGCCCTCCGAATCGATTTTGCTGTCCGTTTCAAGCCCGTGCGCAAAGCCAGCTTCTAGCACTTATTGACACAAGCCGCAAGTGCTCCCGTCGGAGAGAGGATTCCAGATTATTTTGTAGTCTTTGGGGGTTTCCCATCCGTTGTTGTCGCCCCAGCACTACTTCGCATGAGTGAAGGAGCTCGAAGGACTGTGCTTGTAGGTCTGATGCCGTTGGCGCAGCTCGTGCCCAAGAACCGACCCTCGGCCATCCTCACTATTCAAATTGCAGTGCAATTCCAACCACTCCTCCTCCCCAAAGCGAAGGACAAGCAACCACCACAATGAACATCAAGGGACTTTTCGCGATCACAGTTGTTGCCCTCCTGGGCGTTGTCAATGGCGAAGTAGCCGTGCAGGAAGCTGACGCCGTGACACGCGAGCTGCAAGTCGTCAACTTCAGCACCACGCTAGCGCTCGCAATCAACAGCAAGCGCGCCGCCAAGGGCCTAAAGGCCGTCTGCGTCAGTAAGAAGTTGATGAAGGCGGCGCAGGTCCAGGCCGACGACATGGCCAAGAACGGCTTCGTGAACACGCGCGGCTCGGACGGATCGACGCCCACGATGCGCTACACCGCGCAGCACCTCGCCACCTCCAAGTCGGCCGAGCTGGTGGCCGCGGGACAGACCAGCGTGGACGCCGTCGTTGCGACCTGGATCAAGTCTGCGGACGCGTACCTCTACAGCGACCTCCGGTTCATCGGTCCCGGCTACCGGTACGACAGCACCAAGCTGTACAAGCACTACTGGGTGCTGGACATGGCTGACGCGGACGGCGAGGTCTGCAAGTAAAGCCGTACGCCTTCGTAGAAGCAAGGAGTAGCCATGGGCGGAATGGCTCAATTGTTTCTACATGACCTCAACTAACACTAAACACACCAGGAATTTCCTCTTCTTTGACTTCTCCGGCCGGGAAGGTGATTGAGTGACTCCTCCTCGTGGCTTGGAGGCTCCAACTTACCTGGCTCATAACTTACCAAAAAAACAGTGAGCTCCAAGTTGGAGTTAAGTTTTTTTTTGGTAAGTTTTCAACATCGTAGTTTCGATGAGAATAATTTTTGCTATTCAAAAATTATCTGTCCGTACGGAATCCTGTACGACCATGCTTCACCCCTTGTACACCTTTTAGTTTGAATGGTGCGGGAGGTAATTACTTCTTGAAGAGTGGATAATGTGCAGGATCCTGATTTATCTACCAGCCGATAGGTTGCTCGCGCCAGCTTCGCCGAAGATGTGATGTTGCCTCGTTGAAGTTTTTGGCCGCTCTGCGGCAATTTGCACCTGACACTTCCAGCACAACCTTTTTGATGTGCAGCGGAAATTTTTACGAGATCGACGCAATGCGGTTGTACTGCAGCAAGCTGCTTGTGTGGCAGATACAGCACTTAGTCCTCTCACTCTGTTTATCTTGCTAATAGTGAGTACCACACGGCAAATGTATCGTAACTAGCTCTCACTCTAATCTATTTGCACTTTGATACGCACGCACGTGGCTGTCCATTACGAGATACAATCTGATTTACTGTACAGACCTTCCCGTCGCTACGGGTATCACGGCGCACCTCTGCTAAAAAATCATGAGCTTTGCAGGGGGCTCTCACTCCGAGCACACCCATGAATCTTGCTTAATCTCACTTCTCAAATTGCAACACAGTTGCAACAACCTTCCTCCAAGGACAAGAAGCACACGCACCTCTCACCATGAACATCAAGGGACTTTTCGCACTTGCTGCTGCCCT
The DNA here is from genome assembly GCA_033558005.1 of Phytophthora taxon juncus. Taxonomy (NCBI): domain Eukaryota; phylum Oomycota; class Peronosporomycetes; order Peronosporales; family Peronosporaceae; genus Phytophthora; species Phytophthora taxon juncus. The sequence goes on from JAUCEE010000017.1 coordinate 1,598,632, forward strand.
CGTCGGTATGGCCAACGCTGAGGTCGAAGACCACGTCGCCCGCGAGCTGCAGGTCGCTGACTTCAGCAACAAGCTTCTGACCGCTGTGAACGCCAAGCGCTCCGAGAAGGGTTTGAAGCCCGTGTGTATTAACACGAAGCTGGCGGCGGCCGCCCAGATCCTCGCGGCCGACAACGCCAAGGGTAACAAGGTCAGCACTAAGGGCTCCGACGGCTCGACCCCGACCACGCGCTACGACGCGCAGAAAATCGAGACCCAACAGTCGGCCGAGCTCGTGGCCGCCGGTCAGGCGAGTGCGGACGCTGTTCTCGCCACCTGGGTCAGGTCTTCAAGCGCGTACCTGTACAGCGACTTTAAGTTCATCGGCCCTGGCTACGCTTACGACAAGACCAAGACGTACAAGCACTACTGGGTGCTGGACCTCGCCAACGCAGAGGGCGAATCCTGCGCGTAGAGTGCTGTCTACCAGCTCGAGCGCTACTCAAAATGACCTGAAAAAGACACAGCACACTAACTGGAAACAAAAGCTGATAACACTGTAATGCAAAACAAATTACACCTGTAGTAGTAGTAAATGATTTGACTAGCTAGTTAACGGATTTTTCGTCGGATTGCCTAAATTAACATAAATACGAATGGTCTTGATATCACGAGAGCTAATCTATGATCTTGGAATCCAAATATGACGATCCGCTGTTGCGAGGGTTAACTCTTGGGGTGGGTTAAGGCCTAGTTGGCTGAGCAATGAAGCCAGTTGGGATTTACTGAATTTCAATTCAGAGGCGTGCTGGTATAGACACGGGCAGTGTGTTTTGAAGGAGTGTTGGATCTGGGGAATGCTTGGTGCATTTGCTGAAGTCTCTCGGAAGAAAATATCATTTCGGAAACAAATTACACCTGTACTTGGTACTTGGTAGATACTTTCATGGCTGGCTGTCTATCTGTCGCCTTCACCACGCCAATGTAGATCCTCGCACAGATCAAACTGTTATTGGTCGTGTAGCTTGTCAAACAACATGTCCGTCTCTAGTTGAGCCGCTTTTCTTCTTCTCCTTAGCAGATACCGCTGGGATCTTGGGTTTAGATGGTGTGATCGGCTGCAGGTACCAACCGCAGCGCGAATTGTGCTCACCCACAACCTGGTCACGCCCCCACGATTATTGGCCTTTCCCCAAACTTGGCCCAAGTGTTGGGACCCACCGAAGTTCCGAGCAAGCTCTCGTCGTCAATTCGAAAAGCCATAGCTAAGTTACACACGTTTGCCTGTCACTTGTCGATCCAGAGCCACATGAAGTCCGAATTGGATAGCCTCGTCACGTTCGTGGTCTAGTGATCTTGCTAGCGTAGCACAGTCGAGCATGCGTGCGCCAAAACTGCCCGCTCTGCAGCAGAGCTGCTGCTACAGGTATATGAACGCAGGTTTGGCGTCACAAAGGAAACGCGCCCATTACGTCGTGACGCCGGAAAGCCGGGCTTGGACACCTTGCACAACGCAGGCTAGCCCCGAAGGTCAGGCGCCAACGCGCTCGAATTCTCCCCATCTGCAGTTCGTTCTGGTGATCATAAGCTTTGCGTGGAGTGCGTTTCTCAGTTGCTGCTGAGCTCCGGACCTCAGCTTACGCGACGGGTTCTTCTTGCACAAGTCCGCAAAACACACTCGGCGGTCTTCCTCTCATTGTCCAAGTTGCAGCGCACTACCAACCCACCTCCCCCCACTCCAAGCGAAGTACAAAACACTACCATGAAGGGCTTCCTCGCACTCGCACTCGTGGCTCTTGTCGGCTCGGCAAACGCTGTTGAAGTCTCGCGTGAGCTTCAGGTCGCTGACTACAGCACCAAGATGCTGAACGCTGTGAACGCCAAGCGTGCCGAGAAGGGCCTCGCTGCCGTGTGCATCAACACGAAGCTGGCGTCAGCTGCTCAAGTCCACGCCGAAGACATGGCCGCAAAGAACTTCATCGGCACGTCGGGCTCGGATGGTTCGACCCAGATGGATCGCCTTGAAGCGCAGAACCTGACAGTGACTGCTGCCGCGGAGCTCGTGGGTGCCGGCTACACTTCGGTGGACAGCATGGTTGCGGCTTGGCTCAAGGCCTCGAGTGAGTTCATTTACGCCGACTACCCGTTCATCGGCCCTGGCTACAAGTACGACAAGACCAAGCAGTACAAGCACTACTGGGTGCTCGACCTCTCTAACGGCGAGGGCGAGACGTGCGCTTAGACAATGAGTGCAAGTCTATCCGTTTTCAAATGAACCTTAATTGAGCGAAAATGCATCAATCGACAAACACTTTTCATCTCACTCTTTAGCGTCGTTCGTAGTTGACGAACCGCAACGATATTAAACCCAGGAGCACTACTAAACACCACCACTCCACATTACATAGGAACTGGTTGTTATGCTTTAGTAGCTAGCCGGCTAAGCCCGACTCAACTCATGGAGCTGTCACCTAACTTGTATTTCTAGATGTGCAAACACTAACCTCGAGTTTTCATTTTTTTATCGTCCATGCTTGTTTATTTGGCCTCAGATACTCGCCTGGAGACTTCCTTCTCAGGTAAGGCGCAAAAACCTAGACCAACGAGCTTGGTGAGTGTCGTGCAGATAGCCACATTGTCGACTGTAGTAAGGTTACCCAACCACCAATCTCTCTTCAGTATTTTTTGCCAAGCGATGACCGACTCGGCCGTGAACTCTTTAATAACTTTTCGACCTAGGTACACAGAATTCACCACTCATTGCCGACCTCATAATTCGACAGCAGAGTCGAGCATGTCCTCGTTAGAGTAGAGTGATTTTGCGGCGGTCAGTCTGCGCGCTGCGTACCATGATACACTTGAGTACCAATCTACAAATACTAGCAATGCACCCGCTGCACGCCTCGCAGCAGACTTCTCGTACAGGCGCGCGATTTGTTCCCCGCGGATATTGGCCATTCCGCTTCGCGAGATTCAGTAAGGCTTGCCACGAGAAAAGAGCTGCATGGGCTAGAGGCATAATTGATTGTGCTACAACGCCAAGATTGCCAGACTACCATTTTGTTCGTGATCTAGAGGTTCACCATAGTGTCACATGATTTAGCAAAAGGAATGCAGTGACGGATTCCATGGCATCGTCTCCAATTTTTGACTTTGCGAGTTGATTGCTTGTGAAATGGCAGGCTGCTTGAGAAGAAGAAGAGAAACCGTGCTTCCTAGCAACATTAAGCATGTCTTTTAATGCGAGGTGAATCTTTCCAAAGGTCTGTAGGTTCCGTTCGGATTAGCCCAAGCTGTCCCTCTTCGGTCTGAGGTCATGATTTGGGTGTACAGCCTCTGCCTCTTGCTTCTCTTTTGTTTAAGTCCATACTGCATCTCACGGCATACTCTTCATCTTCTTCATCTTCCAAAACGTAATGGCGGCCAACAATTCCGCCCTAAACGAAGTGAAAGTCTATTAGAAAATGAACACAGTTGGAGGATTATGCATTAAACCAACAAACACGATTTATCTCACTCTCTAGCGTCGTTCGTAGTTGAAGAACCGCAACGCTATTAGACCCAGGACCCGCAGCACGACGATGATAAGCACCACTACTCCCATATTGTGCAGGAACTGGTCGTGGTGAGCACCAAACGTATACTCTACATACTCCTTCACGTTAGGAAATGTCAGAGTAACAGGGGCATCGAGTAATTCCTGGCAACCGATGTCGGAATTCCCCGCAGATGGACAGTCGGCGAACACTAGTGCAGTGAGTGCACTAAATGAGTATCGCAGCGGTACAATCTGATAAAGCCACTTGTACCCTGAGGGGATGGAGTTCACTGGAGGGTTAAAGCCCATGAAAAGGAAGCTGGCAGTGTTAACAACCACTCCAACGACCATGGCCAGCTCTGCCGAAGGCAATGCGTATGCAAGGAACTGTCCCATGTACACTTGCAACAGCACCAGAAGAGCCGTGTTGATCCAGAAGAGTGCTCCTGATGCGATCCCACCAGTAAAGCCGACCATCGGGTAAAATATCACCGAAAAGAGTAGTGTACTTGCAAGCACATACGGAATCTCGACGATCGACCCCGCAATAAAGTACCAGAACGCACTATACGTTTGGCCGGCACGTTCTCGATAGAATGAAGCCCGGTCACCCACCGCGACAGGTAGCACACCGAAAAACGATACAATGCCATTGAATCCAGTCGCAATAAAAAGCATACCAACGCCAGCATTGGCCCCCGCGTATGAACCGTAATCCGCCTCAAGAAAAGCAACCCCAAAGATCAGCCCTAAAATGATCGAGATCCCTGCTCGTGTGATGTTGTAAGATGCTGTTCGCCAATATAATCTGAAGCTACGCTGTAGTAAAAAGCGCAGCTGTACGAGCGCTCCCGCGGCTCGCTTCCTTGCAAACGTAAGTTCTGCGTGACTCTCCGAAGCACACGCAACACCAGGCTCCCGCATTGCTGTATCCAACTGTTCCTGCAGTTTGCTGGTCTTGAAAATATCAGCAAAGTCTACTGCTGGCTCATTTCCAGCATTTTTGTCGCCAGGATTAACTCCTGCGCCGATACACTCCAGCATCCAGGTAGCTGGGTTAGCTTGCGGGCGTAGGGGTGTGACTCCTGGAAGCTGCTCGAAGTATTGGATCAGATCACGACATTCTAAACCAACGTCACCGAAGAAGACTGTCCGGCCACCTCGCTGCAATAGCAGCACGCTATCAAAGAGTTTGAAGACCTCAGTGGACGGCTGATGAATAGTTGTGAGCACCGTTCGTCCCGAACGTGCCACCTTCTGGACTCCCTCCATGATTGCCTTAGCCGCCGCCGCATCCAAGCCGCTTGTAGGCTCATCAAGGAATAGGATACTTGGCTGAGCAGCGAGCTCAACACCAACACTAAGTCGCTTGAGTTGCTCCATGGACGATCCACGGACAATTTGATCAGCAATAGGGTCTAAATCAAGCAGATCTAAGCATTCACGAACCGTGTCCCTCTTCACGCTTTCTGGGACGTCTGCTGGCTGTCGAAGAAATGCAGTAAATGTGAGGGCTTCGCGGAAGGTGGCACCTTCGCAGTGCACATCAGTTTGTTCACAATAGCCAGTGCAACGGCGCATTGCCAAGTCACTAGCTTCGTGGCCATTTAGTAAAATTCGTCCGCGGACAGCCCCACCCGGTTTTCGGTGCGCAATAACGTCCATTAAAGTGGTTTTCCCGGCCCCGGAAGAACCCATGAGTGCTGTCATAAACCCTGGTCGTGCAAATCCAGATACGCCCTTAAGAATTTGCAACATGCTCTCTTGTTGACCATCTTCATTGTCCTTTTTTAGGTGATGGGGCATTGGCACAGCATACCAAATGTCTTCAAAAGCAAGCGTTACCGGAGTAAAGTTTCGCTTATGGTCTTCACCACCACTAGAAGGTTGTACTGTGATCATTACCGACTCCGTCTCCCGTGGAGTTTTAAGCAGCCCATATGAACAGTCATTTGCCTGCTTCGACTTGGCAGCCTCTTCTACCGAGATTTGGCGCTCTACTTTAACGGGTGCTCCAGTGTTGCCATCTCCTGGGCCTTCGAAACGTCGATGCTCGAGAGCCCATACAGCAAGTGCCAGAAAGAGTAGATAACAGCAAACCACAAACACCATGCTGAGATCTACATACTGTTTGCTGGCTGGCACGTTAAACAGCGAGAGATAGTACTCCCCCATGGTTCTTCCTCCAGATAGGGTACAGTAGTCGACACCCTCGTAGATGCAAACATCGAAGCGTGCCGCTCGAAACTGATTCACAGCCAAGCCGCGAATCCCCCAGGCTACAGGCGATATCCAATACAGCCAAATGAGGTAGTCTGGGATCTGGTCTTTTGGGATAGCAAACCCAGAAAACATTACGAAGAAGAGCACGGACAGCATGGCCATAGGCATCGCGACATTCATGCTAGGTGTGAGCGCCACTAACAGGAAATACCAAGCACCATAAGCTAAACTGGACAGAAATACAATTGCCTCGTATCGCACAAAGAGCTCAGTTTCCGGGACAAACCCGCACATCCAATAAACAAGAGATCCGAAGACCAGTGTGTCAAACAATGCCACGGGGATGTGGCTCAGCGTGCTAGCAAGTACGAACGAAGATGATCGATAAAAATTGGCTCGGCGTTGACGATAGAAAATATCACGGGCTTCAAAAAGCGTCGGGATCTGAGCTGCCTGGCCCAGAGACACAAAGAAGATCACCGAAAACACAACGCCCATTATGACCTGGACGTCAGTAGCGTCAAAGTTGTAGAATGTGCTGGCATAAAGCAGCCCCATCACAACAGTCATGACGGCACGTCCGACCACAAATGAGATGTTACGGCTTAACACGACCATCTCACGACGAACAAGAGTCATTGTACTTGCTACAAAGCTCTGCTGAAACTCTGGAATTCCGTCCGTGTACTGGTGTGCGCTACGGACCAAGTTTGCATCCACTGGAGTCTCTAAGGTCTGAACAGTGCGTTGATGAAGAATGGATCGCGAAAATATCTCAGCAAACTGCTGCGCCGTGCGAGGATCCTGGTTTGAAGTTATCGTTTGATATCGAAGTTGATCATCAGTTCCTAGATCCATCAAAAAGTCAGCAAAGTCCCGTCCTGGAGGGCAGTAAAAGCCAAGTTCTTCGAAGTAGCCGCGAACTTCTTTAACAGGGCCGTGGTAAGCTACGCGCCCACCCATTAACAACAGGACGTCGTCAAACGATTCAAAAATCTCAGGAGCTGGCTGCAGCAACGCAGCTACAACAGTCTGGCCAAAGGATCGAGCACGTCCTCGTAGGGATGAAATAATGTCAAAGGCAGCCGCACTATCGAGCCCCGTCGTAATGCTATCCAAGAACAGCGCCAGCTTGAACCCAACCAGCATTTCTCCAGTCGTAACGCGTTTGCGCTCACCACCCGATACCCCCCGTAACAGATTGCCACCGATAAGAGTGTCTGCGCACTTCTGGAGTCCAAGGATCTCCAGCGTTATCTGCGGTAGGTGATGCAGAAGTGAACGTGCTGTGGCTTGGGCGTCTGCATTTTCTTCTGGTCGTGCCGACTTGCTCAGTAGTTCGTCGATATACTTCTCAAAGTGCGCCGAACTACACGTGTGGGCAAACTCGTGCGTCTCACGCACCGTCAGAGTAGACAAGTGCAAGTCTTGCTGGGGAACGTATGCCGCAAACTGAGGCAAGCGACGCTCCAGCAGTTCGCGGGATTCGTCGTTGTACGCAATGTCGCCTTCAACAATGACACCCTCGTTGTCTAGGGGAAATCGACCGCTGAGTAGCTGCAGCAGCGACGATTTTCCGGACCCTGGCTGACCCAGAACCAAAGTCATAGTTCCAGGTTTAAAGACACCTGACACGTCTTGAAGGATATGACGTTTGGCCACATGTTTATCGTGAGTACCCTGCGTTCCTTGCAAACACCTCGGCACACAGGCACCGAGAGACTTGGCCACAGCTCGACGAAGTACTGTCGGCAATGTTGGCAGTTCTGAAGTAGCCACACCGGCTGCATTTTCATGAATTGCTGGCGTCTCCACCGAAAGCGAGAGGTCGCGCACCCGGATCTCAAGCTGAGGAAGCTGCCCTGCAGCAAGCTTGAACTTATTCGCCACAAAACTGTGAAAGGCATCAGGCCCTCCAGCCATAAAGGTGCTTGCCGAGGCGTGCGAGACCGATCGCGGATGCAAATCACCAGCTTGTTTGTCATTCTCTTCGCCGATTTCCATCGTTTTTGTTTAGTCTTGAACGAGGTTGTGTCGAGTTTTGAAGTTGGTGGTCTCGAGCTAGGAGCGAGTTTGGAAGTGAGGACGGCGTGAAAATCGAAAACGCGAGCAGTCGGCAGGATGAATGGCCTTCACTGGGTAAAGTCTCCGATGCCGGGTCTGTTTACCACTTTTGAAGCCTGACAAAACATTCAAAAACAAGTGTTTTACGTCGCGCATCATCATTTTCGCCAGGAAACTGGATCCTTCGACCAGCACTCGGATACCCTGCTGAGGAGACACAGCAGACACATGGAGCCTGCCGGAGACGAGATGGACGTGCGCAACGCGCATAAGAGGAGAAAATCATTCATTGGGGCGCGACTTACTTCGTCGGCGCATTATCTGCGCGACCACTCTACGGAGCCTTCTCGCTCGTCTTGTCCTTCGGTGCCTTGTCTGCGGCAGCCTCTTTCTTCTCTTCCTTCTTTTCGTCCTTCTTCTCCGTGAAGCCTACCTCCTCCGACTCTTTGTACTTAATCTTGTTGTTCACGAGGTTGTGCAGCGCGATAGTGCAGCGGATCAGCGACGACAAGTAGATCACCTGTAGCAGCAACAGTAGCAGAACAAGGCAAAGCGTCAGAAATCTCCTCTCTTCCATGTCCGTCGAGGCAGGCTCCAGCCACTTACAAAATGCATGTCGTTCGTCTTCATGAACATGGAGCGCACGAGCTCGTCCACGTTCAGGTTGGGAAGCAGGTTAAAGATGGTCTGCATGTTGTAGATGATCTGGTGGTTGGGCGGCAGTCGGCCGGCCACGACGTTCTCCAAATACGTCTTCATCTCCTCTAGCCGCTCCTTGAGGCCGTTGAGCGCCGTCATCTTGTGCTTGACCTGGCCGGCCAGCGAGCTGACCGACGGGTCGTTGATGTCCCGCAGCAGGTGCTCCACGCCCACCTCCTCGGCTTCGTAGGCGCCGACGGTGGACTTGATGTGCTTGAACACGCGCTTGATGGCCTTGCCGTCCTCCTCCACCTCCTCGACGGAGCCGTAGGCCGTAGTGGGCAGTCCCTCCACATTGGGACGCACGTCGCAGATCACCAGCACCGGGTGCGGACAGTAGCGGCGGAACAGGTCGTCGATGTCCAGGTCGGCCTTGCGGATCTTGGGGCCCGAGCTGTAGAAGCCCACGATGCGCTCCTTGGCGTTGATCTTCTTGAACATCTGGTACATGTTCTCCAGGAAGTCGTGGTCCAGGTACCAGATGCCCGGGTTGCGCAGGTCCTCGTCGAAGGGCACGGCGAACGAGTTGGTGATGTCGCACTTGCCGTGAAACGTCGAGCCCAGCAAAACGCCCACTACGCGCTTGCTGGTGTCGCGCGCCACGCGGTTGTAGTGGTCCACGATGCTCAGCAGCACCAGCGGGTGCGTCACCACCTCCTCGGGCAGCTGCAGCTTGCTGTGCGTCGTCGTCTCCGCCATGGCCGCTTGCGCAGGTTACACAATCTTTTGGCTCGGGAGCGAGGCTCGGAAATCTTCCCCCTTGCCAACTGAAGTGGCGATAAGAGAAGTAACGCGTAGGTAGCGGCTAAGTAAGTTGATGGTGGTGTGAGAGTGGTGTGCTCGTGCAATGATTTGATGGCAGCAAGGTTGCGTGGCGCACACCACTTGCACCTGATGCAAATGCGTTTTCCACCGCAGACGTCATTGACGATGCCGTCGTCGGCGACGGTCCGAGCCATCTACCGGTGTCTGCTGCGCGACGCGCGCCAGCTGGAGCGCACGCCGCACTTCAACGTGCGCCGCGAGCTGCAGCTGGAGCAATGGGGCACCGGCAGCTTCGTGGAGCCACTGCCGGCCGACGAGCAGCAGGAGCTCAAGGCGGCGGTGCTGCCGACGCTCGAGAACTTTCAGCGCCTGCGGGACAATGCGTTCCGCATGGATTCGCCTCGCGTGGACCTGACTCAGAGCATCCGACAGGGATTTCGACAGAACATGCAGCTGCGTGACGCAAAGGTGGCAACTGCAGGTGGATCGGCTTGACGAGCAGTGCACTAATGACGACCTCTCGTGTGGATGCTGGCAGGTTGTGAGCGAGAAGCTGGACGAGGCAATTGAGTACGTGCATTTGCTGCTGGTGGGATGAAGGTTAGTTGGGACTAGATGCGCTAACCTTTTGGTCTGTTTGACAGAGTGTTGAATGAGTTGTCCACGCAGCTTTTGCTGGCCCAGTGCTCAAGTGGTACGAGTGCTGCCAGGCTGTGTGATATTAGGCCGGGCTTACCCTCATTGTGACTGTGTGCTTGCGTCGCTACGTGGTACTGTAGTGACTGTGACGAATGGCATCCGCATCGAGGCGACCAGCCACTACGTAGAGAGCCACAGCAACCCGGCTTCGAACACTTACCGCTTCACGTACAGGATTACCATCACCAACCAAAGTAAGTAAGCATGCGACGGATCTCTTAGCTGATGAGGTTAGCTGGTAGTAATGGTGCAACGCGTTCATGTATGTGTGCTCTAGACAAGGACAGCTCGGTCCAGATTCTGGGACGCCAGTATACGTTCGAAAGTGAGAAGGGCCAGCGGATCGCGCTGCCTAGAAACTCGCCTGGAGTTGTGGGTGCTACGCCTTTGCTGGCACCGGGCCAGACGTTTGAGTACGCTAGCGGCGTGGATATCGATGCGCCGCGAGGATCAGTCACGGGGTGTTTGCACGCGGTGCGCCGAACGAAAGACCCGGACAATAAAGAGGAAGAGGACGACGAAGAGCTCTTCGACGCGCTCGTGTCGAAGTTCGCGCTTGTGGCCCCGCACACGTCTAGGTGAGCTGGGCGCGCGCAGCGGCCGCCGCCTTATAGACGTACGCAGAAAGCGCCGAAATGATCTGCTTCAGCGTTGCAAAGCAGCGCAATCGCGACTAACTCGAAGCAGAAACATGAAAGCTTGTCGACGCGCGGTCGTTCCCATCATCGCGGCACCACCTCGAAGTTGCCGTGGTGCCGTGGCCCTGCGAATATCGAGGGTCTGTGTCTTCGCTGGGGCACTGCCTGCAGCACGAGAACGCGGAGAAGTAGTATTTGTATGGATCGTGCGGTGCTCCTACAGGGGCCCTAGCGACCCGTTGTCGGATGTTAGATGTGTGTACATGTAATACTGCAACGTCTCTCCTGGCTTCAGAGAGCAAGCGTGCATGGTGCCCTGCAAACGACGTGGAGCTGTTGATTTCATGCACCACCAAACTCGTATCTTTGCGTCTTCCATCCACCAAGAATGCTCGTCGGGGTCGCTTACTCGACCAGCGCGTGGTACGTCGGGTAGTACATCTTGGACGCGACGAAGTCCTCTAGAGTCGCGCCCCGGCGGATCGTCGGCCGGAAGCCAGCGACGTCCTCCTCAATGGCAGTCTCGCAGACAGCCGTCGCCACCTTGAGCGACACGTCACGGATGTTTTCCACGGACGGGAACACCTGGCCGTTGGCGATCTCCTCCGGGGTCATGCACTGCGACAGCGCCTTGGCGGCCGAGTAGAGCATGCCATCCGTCACGCGAGTCGCCTGGATCACTGACGACGCGAGACCCACGCCCGGGAAGATGAACATGTTGTTGCACTGGCTGATGTTGTACTGCGTGCCGTTGTACATCACCGGCGGGAATGGACTGCCGCTGGCGAACACGCACTTGCCCTTGGTCCACTCATAGGCCTGCTCGGCCGTGCACTCCGCCACCGAGGTCGGGTTCGACAGCGGGAACACAATTGGGTGCTCCGTGTGCTTCGCCATCTCCTCAACAGCCTCCTGCGAGAAAGCACCAGCAGCAGCACTGAGACCCATGAGCATCGTGGGCTTCACCTTCTTGATCACGTCGACAAGGCTCGTCTTGTCAGCGATGTCCTTGCGCGAGAAGAACTGCTGGCCAGAGTTCAGCGACTCACGAGACTCGCCCAGCAGTCCATGCTGGTCCAGAATGTAGAATCGCTCACGAGCATCCTCGGTCGTCATGCCCTCGCGCAGCATACCCTGAAGCAGCGTGGTGGCCACACCAAGTCCTGCGCTACCAGCGCCAAGAATGACAATGCGCTGGTCCTTCAGCGGGATCTGAACACGCTCGCAAGCGCTCAGAGCACCAGCCAGCACAGTGGCACCCGTGCCCTGGATGTCATCATTGAAGCAGAGCTGCTTCAGGCGGTACGCGTTCAGCACGTCCGCGGCGTGCTCGCTCGAGAAGTCCTCAAACTGCACCAACACCTTGGGCCAGCGGTGACGCACAGCGCGCATGAACTCGTCGACCATGGACCAGAACGCTTCACCGGTGAGACGGGGCTGCTGCACACCGAGGTAGTACGGGTCCTCTAGGAGCTTCTTGTTGTTGGTTCCCGTGTCAAGCATCACAGGGAGAACCTTGCGCGGGTCGATACCACCGGCAGCCGTGTACAACGCCAGCTTACCAATAGGAATGCCCATGCCGTTAGCACCGAGGTCACCAAGACCAAGGATACGGCTGCCATCGGTAACCACAATCACCTCGACGTCGTCGCACGGCCAGTTGTGCACCATGGCGCCGAACTGACTGCGGTCACGCGTGCTGAAGAACATACCACGCGGGCGACGGAACAAGTGGCCGAACTTCTGGCACACCAGACCAACCGTGGGTGTGTACACGATAGGAGCTGAAGTTGAAGTTGCCAAGACAAAGTACACGTGTCAGCCACCATACTCAGTAGACGCTACAGCTACAGCACTAGTGCACGCACCCATCTCCTTCATGTGCTTGATCAGAAGACGGAAGAACAGCGTCTCGTTGCGGTCGTGCAGGTCCGTGAGGAAGCGGCTCTTGCTGAGCGGATCCTTCTCCTCGGAGAAGGTGTCGTAGAGCTTGGCCAGCTGCGCCTCCACCGTCAGGCGGCGAGGAGGCACCAGGCCACGCAGACCTAACATGCAGCAACGTCACACACATCGGTGCAAAGAGGTTAGAGTCAGTTGCATGCGGCAAATCGTGCTCGCAGCATTGCGTCCGTACCGAGGCGGTCGCGCTCGACGTGCGGGAAGCCCGTGCCCTTGTTGTACAGCGGGTCGTGCACGATGTTGAGGCCCTTGAGGCCCGTCTTGATGGGCGGGTTGTACTTCTTGAGCGTGGTCAGGTACGTGTCGAGCGTGTCGTGCTCGGAGCCCGTGGGCTCGCCGCCGCTCATGGCCTCCTCGTCCTCCTCGTGGTCCTCTGTGGAGATGGGCGCCGACAGGAAGCGCGCGTGCACCGCCGACGACGCGCGCGGCACGGCGGCCTGCAGGCTGCGCTTCTGGGCTCGCAACTGGCGCGCCAGCATCGTGCAGGATGGGGTGGTGCTTGGGACGGAGCTTGGCTGCTTGGGAGCGAATCGCCGAATGACCAAGCAGCGACCGTCCGTCCGGTAGCCGGTGACACGCCCGCCATCATTTTCTATGTGCGGCACACAGGTTGAAGTCGCGTCTCATTGGCCGAGGCCGTCGGCGCGGCGTCTCCATTGGTCGAAAAGGGGTGGGATCGAAGCCGCGGGATGGTGATGGCCGCTCGGCTGACTGAGTCATGTGCCGAACGATCCATGCTGGGCTGCATTGGCAGACGTCCATTTGTCGTCTTCACATGCATGCGTCTAAATACAGGAGATGGTGGACTTCGCGTGGAGAGAATGCGTCGCGTGCGAGCAGCAAAGCGCGGGAATCCAGTGGACCGGGCCGGCGCGAAGAGAACTCATTGGACTCCTCGGATTTGCAATGTCGTTGTTGTTTGGTGGACAGGTTGCAGCGAGCGCGGTCTCTGCAACGGATTCGTTCTTCTCAGGAAGGGACACACGAAGGTACGCGGGCAGTAAACACGAAGGGAGTTAATTCGGCCGAGGGCTCGCTGCCGCGCCCCCCGCATTGGCAAACTTACCGTGCCGAGAGCGCATGGACGACGGCAGGACCGCGTTGAGCGCCATGTAGCAAAACAAATATGCGGTGCGTTTGAACCCCCTTCCATGCTGGACGATGCACTTAATCGAATTCGAAAGCTCGGCTGACACAGCCGCTAGAAACTGTTTGTTGATCGCCGTGGTTGCTGATGGCAAGCGAAGCAGTACTGAAGACGAGCATCTCTCGATATTGACTCGTACAGTATAATACGTGAAGGTGCTCCGAATCAGCGATATGTGACTTATGAGGCATGACTCGTGATGACGCCGTGAACCAAACACAACAGAGCAGACACGCGATGCTGCCAGCTCCTAAATATCCGTCAGTGCTACAAACGGATATTTGCGATTTGCAAACTGGGACAACCGAGTTTCGGTTGTTTCCGGATGCCAAATCTTGGGTGGACCAACTAAAGCTGCATCCACACATGTATCGATTCATCTAGCGTTTTTTTGTGACTATGAAAACCCACACTGTACCGTGAAGGCAACCACCCGCAATTTATTAGCAGCCTTCATACCTGCAGTAAGCAACGGCCGATACCGGAGCGACCAAATCTCTTGATATTATACTAGTTAGTAGTCGCGGTGGCGTCGCGTGCATCGTTGTGAAACCGGAGCTGTTGCTTACTCACTTAGTTCACTGTTGAGGGGCTTTTTAACGACTAGCAAAATTTATGCTCGAGCTACTTGTGTTTACATTCTCGACAGATACGACGCATTCGCGTTGAGCACATTTTGAAGGCAAGGACATTACGTCACCATGTTGTTGTTGCGGTTTGGTTCACGGTTCCGCCACTACACCAGATGAGGCGCATGTGGGCTTCAACCTATCGACTTCGTGCTCTTGAAGAATTACAATTGAACGAAGTCCGCCGGCAACAACAAGTTCACAAGCCCATAACCATCACTACGCCGGGTGCATCGCGTTACCCTAGCTTCAGTTTTCCTTGCTGGTCACACACGGTAAGCCTAAGAGCAACCCGTGGCTGCATCGATGATGCAGGATCACCCTCAAAAGCGAAGGAGTAGCGTTATGTAGCGACACATGCTGGGCGGCAGTACCAATAGGAATTAGCTTCGCCTCTATCCTATAGTGTACGAAACTCTGCACAGAGCATATTACTAGTACCAACGCTACCAGCTTCAATACTGCTAGGATGAGACTGCAACAGCAGAACCCGGTTCCGTGTACGGACGGTGGGGAAGGCTTGTACTCGCCAAGTTGAAGCTGCTTTTGGCAGTGTGGCGCACACGGATGTTGGGTGCGCCACACCAGGAGTACACAATTTGTCATCTTATGCGAAATTTCGTCCTCACCAGATGCGGCGTAAATCACAAAATCCAATAGTGAAAGGCAGTCAATCGCCCCCTACGTCATCGCGCTAACCCATAGTTTCAGCTCGGCTGGATACGTTTGCCGGAAAATCCTCATTCGGCATTTGAAGAGGAGAAGAGCACGAGCGACAACAACAAGACCATGGCGACCGACAGCGCGTTCGCAGGGGCAGGCAAGAAGGCCGGGCTGGAGGCCTGGCGCATCGAGGACCTGCAGCCCGTGCCCGTGCCGGCCGCCGAGCTGCACAAGCTGCACAGCGGCGACAGCTACATCTTCCTCAAAACCAGCGAGGCGACGACGTACGAGCGCACGACCCCCTAACTCCGTAGTAAAAGCAGCTAGTAACCTTTGCCTTGTGCTGCTTCTGCAGCGGGCTCTCATGGCACATCCACTTCTGGCTGGGCAAGGAAACGTCGACCGACGAGAGCGGCGTCGCGGCCTACAAGACCGTGGAGCTCGACGACGCGCTGGGCGGGGTGCCCGTGCAGCACCGCGAGTGCCAGGGCTTCGAGTCGGTGTGTGGAACCGCTGCAGTTGCTGCCGGCTGCAGTTTGTTCTGACGGGGTGCGTGTGTGTGCTTGTACAGGCGCTGTTCCTGTCGTACTTCAAGGCCACGGGCCTGCAGTACCTCGAGGGAGGCGTGGCCAGCGGCTTCAACGAGGTCAAGCGTGACGATTATGTGACCCGCCTGTACCGGATCAAGGGCAAGCGCACGGTGCGTGTGGAGCAGGTGCCGCTGCAGAGCGCATACCTGAGTGTGGACGACGCCTTCGTCCTGGACGCCGGACTGGAGCTTTACCTGTACGCTGGCAAGGAAGCCAATCGCCTGGAGAAGGCCAAGGCGTTAGAGTTTGTCAGCAAGACGAGGGAGGCCCGTGGTGGCCGTGCCAACGTAACTTTCGTTGATGAGGACCCCGAGAACGCCGCCTTCTGGGAGATTCTGGGTGGTTTTGCCGATGTGACGCGCTCGAGCGAGTCCGATGAGCACCATGAGAATGTGGTGAAGAAGAACACCACTGTGCTTCGTGTAACCGGATCTACAGACGACAACCTGCAGGTTGAAGATGTGACCCCGTCGTCGGGTGTCCTGACGAAGGACATCTTGAAGACCGAGGACGTGTTCATCATCGATTCTGGCAATGAGCTGTTTGTGTGGGTGGGCAAAACTGCATCTGAGAGCGAGCGTAAAAATGCGTTGACGGTTGCTGTTCACTACCTGAAGAAGGAGGGCCGCCCGTCGCACACGCCCATCACGCGCGTTGTGGAGGAGGGAGAGACCCCGGTGTTCACTGCGCTGTTTAAAGCGTGGACTGAGCCGAAGGTGCTTGAGTTCGGCTACCAGCCAAGCCAAGGTGTTGCGCATATGCAGACGGACAAGACCGTGGATGCTAAGGCTTTGCTGAGGGCGGCGTCTCAGTCGGAGGAGGATATTGGTGTGGACCCTAACGGTGACGGCAAGCACGAGGTTACCGTGTGGCGTATCGAGGACCTTGAGAAGGTGGAAGTGCCAAAGGAACAGTATGGCCACTTCTACGATGGTGACAGCTACATTGTTCTGCACGTGGTGACACCCTCGAGAGGTAAGCCTACTCAGGTGATTTACTTCTGGCAGGGTCGCTCGTCGACGACGGATGAGAAGGCTGCTGCTGCTATCCTGGCAACGTTTTTGGATGACAGCCTGGGCGGTTCTCCTGTCCAGGTTCGCGTGGTGCAAGGCAAGGAGCCTGCCCACTTCCGTGCGCTATTCAAGGGAACGATGATTGTGCACGCTGGCGGCAAGGCTAGTGCTTTTACCAACCGGGACGACGAAGACTCGTACGACACGGATGGCGTTTCGCTGTACCAGGTCAGGGGCACCAATGCAGAGAACACCTTGGCAGCGCAGGTTGACGAGAAGACTTCAAGCCTCACTTCTGGAGACTGCTTTGTCCTCGTGACGCCCAGCAAGGTGTATGAGTGGCAAGGTACAGGCAGCAGCCCCGCCGAGCGTGAAATCGCGTCCAAAATTGCTTCGATTTTGAAGAAGAACCGCGAGATTGAGGTCGTTGAGGAGGGGAGTGAGTCGGACGACTTCTGGGAGTTCCTTGGTGGCAAGGGCGAGTACGCCAAGACGAAGTCATCGTTCGAGGCACCTCATGAGCCTCGTTTGTTCCAGTGCTCGAACGCATATGGCTATTTCGATGCGCGTGAAATCGTCAACTTCGCTCAGGATGACCTTAACACGGACGATGTGTTCATACTGGATACGTACACAACCTTGTACGTGTGGATCGGTGCTGGCGCTAACGAACCAGAGAGGCGCGAGGCCATGGCTCTTGCTGAGAAGTACCTTGCCGTTGCAAAGAGCGATGGCCGCGGCGAGGGCACGCCCATCGTTGCAGTGCACTGCAACAACGAGCCGCTCATGTTCACGAGCCACTTCTTGGCGTGGGACGACGAATTCTTTACGAAGAATGAATTCTTAGACCCTTACAAGGCTCGCCTCCAAAAGCTGAAGGAAGAGAAGGAGAAGAACGCCCCGAAGGACCTCCCCGGTACGATCACCAACGAAGACATTCGTGAGAAGGAGACTCCTGCTCCTGCCCCCGCGGCGGCGAGGGCTGTCCCTGTTTTGCCGACGGAGGCCCCTGTACCGAAGGCCGCGCCTATTTCTCCGAAGGCTGCCCCCGCCCCGGTTTCTCCTAAGGCTACCCCGGCACCTGCCCCTGTTTCTGCTAAGGCCACCGGTCGTGCTGGTGAGACGTTCACGTACGAGCAGCTGAAGGCTGGCGTTGAGGGTATCGACATCACTTCGAAGGAGGTAAGCGTTGGTTACTGTGGTTGCACAATCGTGTAGTACTAAAGAGCTGACAACATTGCTTTTTGCAGTCTTACCTCACGGACGCCGAATTCCTGACGGTAATGGAGCTCAGCAGGGACGAGTTCGCCAAGCTCCCCAAGTGGAAGCAGCAGGCCAAGAAGAAAGAAGTCGGCCTCTTCTAAGCTGCCTGCCACCGCGCCAACTAGCACACGTGCAGACACTGGATAACTCGAGAAGCATTAACTCACTCGGTCGGTCGCGCTCGTTGTGATGTGAAAAAGTTTTCATAGCTTACATGAAATGAAGATAAATTCGTTAACTCTTCCACGTCAGTCGCTTTGTGTACTCTACATAAATCCTGATACCGTGCAAACTGAACGAAAAAGATGTCTTCGCAAGTGACGCAGCAGCTCGAGGCTGCGGCGCTGGGCCCGAAGCTGGCGCCTTTCACGCCGAGCGGTGACGGCGTGCTCGACCACGCGCTGGACCTGCTGGCGCTCACAGGCGACGACGTGCTGTTCGACTTGGGCTGCGGCGACGCGCGCATCCTGGTGCACGCGGCTGAACAGACCGGCGCTCGGTGCGGCTCGCCAACTTTGCTACAACCGACAACGGGGACGAGCAGCTAACGACTTGGTGTTGTGCATATTGTGATGCTATTGCAGATGCATTGGCGTGGAGTACAATGCGGATCTGGTGAAGCGAGCGCGAGCACGCGTCGAGGTGGCGACACGCGGAGGTCTGCTGGAAGGCCGATGCAACGACTGACGAGGCTGGTGTTGCGCTGACATAGGAGCATGGGGTGAGTGAACTGGTGGACATTCGGCATGGTGACGCAATGGAGGTGGATCTCACGTCGGCGACAGCGCTGTTCCTGTATCTCGTTCCACAAGTGAGTGATATAGTGGTGAAGTTGAAGCGGGTAGTCAGCTGGATAACGAGTGTGCTGTGCATGACTGCAGGGGATCAAAATGCTTCTGCCAAAGTACGTGGGCTATGTGAGGATACGTGCTAGAGTGCAGGGATTTCAAGCGATCTGCGTGACTTGCGGTGGACAGGTTGGAAGAAGCGAGGAGACTTCATGTACGTATCGTGACGTATGTGTTCTCCATCCCAGGCTGGAAACCCGATGACCAGCGCGACTACAAAGGCACCAAAGTATGTCTTGGGCCACGAGGTAGTAGATCTGTGGCCCGTTGACACTGAAGCTGACCCTGTGCGTCTATTATTACCAGGTCTATCTGTACGATTCCCCCGCAGCAATCCCGGAGCAACAATCATCACCTGCAAAAACTGAAATATAAATGAAGTCACCCCAGCGTACACCCACAGTCTCCAATATCCTGTCAACAGTTCCACATGGTCATAGTGTGCCATCGATTCCTTCATTTTGTAGAGTTTTCTCCTGCCGCTGCTCAGCTCTCCCCGGGGGTATAATCACCGCTTCTCCGCCGCGTCTCGCAGAGCCAAGCACACGGTCTTCTCGACCGCGTCGACAGCTTAGAACTGACGCGACTTCATCTCCTCCTGGATGGCAATAGCCGACGAGTACGAGTTGGCGGCGTACGTGGCGTAGTTCTGCTCGGTGGAGTGCGTGGTCACGATGTACTGGCGCGGCACCTCCGGGAAGCCCTCGGGGCTCGTGTACTGGTGGTGGCGGTGGAAGCCTGCCTTCTTGTGGGCCGGCAGGTCGTCGTCCAGCCGCCACTTGGCGCCGTCCGCCACCTTGGACAGGTGCGCCTGCGTCACGAGCATCAAGGGGTCAGTGAGAGCCGCAGCCGCGGCGGGGGAGAGCGCGACGCACCAGCGTTTCCTCCTCGCCCTTGCTCTTGGGCGCCATGAGCTTGGTGATGAACTCGCCGACCGGGTTGCTCGCCATCTTCGCCTGCTCTTCCAGTGTCGCTGTAGGGAGCTCTGCACCGCTCGTTGGGCCCGGGCCCCTGCACAAGTCGATTCGATGCGTATTCAGAGGTGGAGACCACCAGAAAGTCTATTTGGGGTGCGCCACATAAAGGCAACGCGAACATGGCTACACTACATGCACAGCTAGTCCCAGGCAGACGAGCCGCCGAAGCCCACGTCCGGCGTGAAGTTGAGCTGCGTGAGGTCCACAGGCTTGGACGGAGTCGTCTTGCCCTTCTTGGCCTTCTTAAACTGCTTTACGGCCACCACGCCGCTCGCAATTTCCTTGGGCTGGCGCTGGTCCTTCTTCTTGTCCTGCTTCTCCTTCCGCTTTTTCTCCTTGACAGCCTTCTTTTCTGCCTTTGAGTTAGCCTTTTCGGCCGGTTTAGACACAGTGGCTGTCGTGTCTACATCCATAGGCGTAGACTCACTAGTCTCAGCCTGCTTTTTGCTGTGCTTCGACTTCTTTTTAGCAGGCTCCTGCGTGGAAGCAGCCTCCTCGACCGGCTTCTTTGCGGCATGCTTCTCGCTCTTTTGCTTCTTTTCAACCTTCTTCTCCTTCTTGGATAGCTTCTCAGCGATATCCTTGTCTTCGGTCTCAGCTTCTTTCTTCGCAGCCTTCGGCTTCTTTGAGTCTTCGTCACGCTTTCGCTTTCCAGCAGTCTTATTTTTCTTTTTGTCAGAAGCTTCCGGCTTCTTGTGTTTCGGTTTCTTCTCCTCCTTCGGAGGTGCAACGTACCCGTGCACACGCTTGTCTAGTACACGAACCGCATCGCGTACGACAAGATTCGGGAACAACCGCTTCATCTTGAAGTTGTACTGCTTGTGCTTGGCGTCGAGTTTCTTGGCCTCCTTGATTTTCTGCTTCTCCTCCTCAGAAATGTCGGCTTTCTTGCTCGAAGCCCTCTTCTTTTTCTTCTTCTTACCGTCATCACTTTCGCTTCCCGCTTCGTCACTGCTATCATCACCCTCCTCGTCGTCGCTGTCGTCGTCGCTGCTGTCGTCATCCTCCTTAGCACGCTTCGCGGTGACCTCCAGCTTCTTTCCGACGATGGGATTGCCAATCAGATTCAATTGACGAAGATTTTCAAGAGAGCTAAGTGCCTCGAGACCAGACCAGTCGTCGATTTGGTTGTGACTCAGCTCCAACACCTTTAGGTTCTCTGAAAAATACAAGCATCAACAACACGATTAGCTTTTGGATTGACTTGCCCTGTAGTATCTAAGCCATCGATCTTACTCAGCTGCGCCAGATGCGCCGGGATCTTCTTAATCTTGTTATGAGATAGCCGGAGCTCCGTGATCTCGCTCAACTGGCTCATGTTCGGGATTTCTTCCAGCAAGTTGTGCGAGCTGTATCAACCCAAGCATACACAAACGTCAGAACAAAACCGAACAGCAATAAACCGTTCGTTATACATACATCGAGATCTTCTTGAGACTGGGAAGTCCATCCAGCACGCGCTGCGGGATCTGCGTGATGCGGTTGTTGCTAACAATGAGCGAGTTCAGCTCCTGTGCGACCACAAAAACAATGTCCGTTAGTCACTCTGCCTACACACACTACAAAGCATATCACGCTGCAACTCACCGGCAGCTTGGGCATCCAGTCGAGCGCAGAGATGGAGTTGTTGTTGAGCACCAGCGCCTTGAGCGTGCGCACGTTGCGCAGCACCTCGAACGGGATGCGCGTGACCTGGTTCTCGGCGGCGTTGAGGATCACGAGCTTCTTGAGGTGCTGGATCTCCGCCAGCCCGTCGCCGTTGAGCTTGTTGTCGGTCAGCTTGAGCATCGTCACGCGCGGCACGGACTTGAGCTGCGTGAGCTTCGTGAGCTTGTTGCGGCTCAGGTCCAGCTTGGTGGCCTGCTGCATTCCGTCCAGACTCACGATGGTCTCGATGCCGCGCCCCGTGAGGTCGATCTGCTGGCCGTCGCGCTTGCTGATCTCATCGCGGAACTGCGCGATCTTCTCGGCCGTAAGCTTCTTGATGCGGTGCTTGGCGTCGCCCTGCGGCTCCGTCGTGCTGGTCATGTTGCTGCGGTTTGGACTTGACTGGCGATGGAGACTTTAGATGGGTCATTAATTTGGGGTATTAATATACCTCGGTAGAGTGACGAACCTACCTGCGAGACATGGCTTCAACATGCACTATACCTGCCTCATGGCGGACGCTTTTCCGCTGCGCGTACTGTCATGCGGCTTGCGCTGCGTCGATGGTGGGTTCCTGAACCACCCAGACGAGGCGACGACTTCAATGATGACTGCTAGCACGAGCAGATCGCCGTGCAAACCGTGGTTGGCGGAGCTGACGAAGCCGAGCGTATTGCGTACATGCACACGTACACAATGCGTATTACGCATTGCGCAGGAGCGAAGCCTACACATCTGTGCTCTCAGATCATTGCTTTGTGGGCTAATACGCTGCACGATCAGTGTAGGTTCTCCTGGAACTGCATTCGAGTCAAGGAGGTATCGGGGCGTTGGCGACAACGATGAGCACGCTGGGAGGGGATACAGTAGTTCGGTGCCTGTAGAGGCAACAAGATGAGACCGCCGCGCTCCTGCAGCAGGGCTTCTGCTGATGCGTTTAGGCAGCTTCAACATCGTTACCAGCGCCGCAAGTGACCGCTGCCTTCCCCTGAACTATCCACCGGTAATATCGGCAAGAGATGTTTGCGGAGTGCAAGCACTGCCAGCTCCGTGCTTGCCATCATCTTAGTCGTCCGAGCCCTCTGCAGTAATTCAGTAACCGCGACTTGACCATCCGGCGCTTGCACGCACCGCGATCATCTCTTGCAAGGCAGAGCACGCAGGGATCCCACGGCCATCGATGACGCCAAACCCGCTTGATCCAAAGCGGTCCAACGTGGCATACGCCTGCGAGGACGGGGCCGAGGACAGGGCCGAGGACAGGACCGCGATCCACCGGGGCGTAGCGTCAGTTGGAGGCAGCTCCGAATGCGCTCCGCTCCCGATGATGCTCCGGGCGGCGACTACCGTGACGCTCGGCCGGTCTGCAGCACTTCCCGTGCCAAACCGTACTTCTACATAGAGCAAGGGGGCCAGAGGCACACTCGGCGCTCCACGCCGTCTTCGGAGCTCTCCGCCGCCGCCGGAGTCTCACGGCGCTAAGGCGGGTGGCCGCCTTCACATCTCGCAGCGGCGCACCGCATGCGTTCGCACGGCCAAGCTGTCGGACCACCTGCCCGTGGCGTCAAGGCCAGCGTAGTCAGGCCGCACCGACAGCACTGCGGGGCCCCGGCGACTCTTGTCTCTCGCGCGCGCTCCCATCAGATTGGCATCAAGCCCGCTTCTCCCGACAGCCGGCGGAGACTTGATCGCCAAAGTGTCCGCTCCGCGTCTGAAATGGCGCACGATGGGCACGACCTAACCGTAGGGGAGCGGTGCGAGGCAACGACAGGCGGCGCCCAAAGCCGGGCACGGCCTCAGCAAGCGCGGTCGCGCGGCCAGCAGCGCCACTTGAGCTCTCGACGACCAGCGCACAACCGAGCGGCACGTCTTGGTGGCCATCCCAGCTCCAGCGCTACGACAGACGCGGCCGTTTCGTCGCCTCTCTCCGACCACCTCCGCACCGCAACGCGACACACTCGAGCACGCACCGACTGCCCGATCTCGCCGGGTCGCACTTGCCAACTCTCGGTCCGCAGCTTCGACCAGAGTACACCCGCCAGCGTGATGGTGGAGCCGCGCTACACGTCCGTCATGCGCAGCACGCGCAGCGGCAACTACTACAACGTGCCGATCTCCGCCGACACGCTGGCCAGCCGCGAGCTCGCACCCGAGATGTCCACGTTCTCCAGCTACGATGGCTTCGAGTACGAGGCCGTGGCCGCCGCCTGGGGCACCAGCACCATGCGCCGCCTGCCCGCCCTGGCCAAGCGCCGCGACCTTAACGCCGCGCTGGACGGCGTCGCGCCCTCCAAGGACCCGCACACCTTCCAGCCGGCCTTCGCTTTCGACCTCAACAAGCTCGTGGCCTCGCTCACCAAGGGCTCGGCCGGCTCGAGCCACAACTCATCGTTCACGTCCACGCGCAGCGCCGGCAACCACGCCGAGCCCATGCCTGAGCCCATGCCCGAGAGCTCGCGGATATCAGTGATGCCAGTGGAGCCCGAAGCAGCACCGCCCCGCCAGCGCGGACGACGAGGAGCGCTCTCCGGCGAGGAGCTTACGCGCTCGTACGCACCCGCCTCTACAGGACCGGAGAACAGCATCATCTCTTACAGCCTCAACAAGCGCAAACAGAAGCGGCTGGCAGCCAAGGCGCTGGCCGCCGCGTCGGTGAACGGCCCCAACTTCGAAGTAGCAGTGGCCGACGCCGGCAACGAGCACCAACCGCAGTACGTGCCGCGCTACGTGCCGCAGTACCAATCCGACGCGGCTCCGCCGTCGTCATCACGCAACCGCGAGCCCTCGCTCGATCAAGAGAGCTACGCGTTATAAGCGGAGGCGAGTCAGCCTCCGTCCGTTAGTCAGTCCCCGTAATTATTATCGTGAGTATGAGCCCGTTAAGATAATGAACGCAGCCAGCGGTAGCTGCGCTATTTGCCATCCTGCATCCGCCTCGCCAGTCGATCACTCCATTCTCGTTGTGAGGTGTCAACTCAGCCATTGTCAGCAGTGCTGAGTCAGAGCTCTGCTCCAATTCCATTCTCGCCTGCATGTGCTGCAACTTGCACCAGCATCGCCATCGATAAACTCGTCCGAAAGCTTGGCAACGTCACCGAGTTGCTGCCTGCACGCCTAAGCGTGGAGCCGTGACACCAAGAGCTGCACGAAAGTAGCCGTGAGGAAGGGCGATGGTTACTGCAACAACTGCGACCAGTTTGAAGCGGGTGTCTAATGCGCAGCCCGGCCTTACGCGTGCGCGTCTGCCAAGTTGGCGCTTGCGTCTGCCAGCGGCAGTCCGTCGCAGCCAAGACGCCCACACGGAATTCTCCATCGAGATAACACGGGAGGGGGAGAAACCGCCGCCCACAGCGCCTTTAGTGGCAGAGAGAATAAGTCGACGCCATGGGCCAAGGACAGAGCTCAATCCCGACGACGGAGGTGGCGGCGCTCGTGGAGCTCTACGACGCGCTGAGCGGAGACCGCTGGCGCCGCCGCGACGGCTGGAAGCAGCCCACGCGCGACCCGGAGCAGTGGTTCGGCGTCGAGGTGTCTCTGGGCCACGTGGTGGCGCTGGAGCTGCCGGCCAACGAGCTGAGCGGGTGTCTGCCCGCCGCCAGCCTCGCGCGGCTGCCGCACCTGCGCGTGCTCGACCTGTCCAAGAACCAGCTCCGCGGAGAGATCCCGGCCGAGCTGGGGACGCTCGCGGACCTCAAGCGCCTGGACTTGAGCTGCAACGACTTGACGGGCGCCGTCCCGCGCCAACTGGGAGACTGCAACCAGCTGCAGGAACTCAATCTGTATCAGAACTCGCTGTCCGGGACTATGCCCAAGGAGCTGGGCAAGCTCCAGAGCCTCCGCACGCTGCAACTGCAGCACAACAACTTGTGCGGGGCGTTGCCTGACGCTCTGTGTGAGCTGACGCAGCTCACCAAGTTCAGTGTGCGCGGCAATTGCCTCACGGGCCGCATTCCGACAGACATTGGCCGCATGCAGTCGCTCGTGTTCCTGTCGCTGAGGAACAACGAGCTTACAGGCGTCATTCCGCCGTCGATCGGCTGCTGCAAAGCGCTCGAGTTCCTCAACTTGTCGAGCAACCAGCTTAGCGGACCTATTCCCGAGACCCTGGGTGAGCTGGAAGACCTTGAATATCTCTACCTCTTTGACAACGCGTTGGAAGGTCGAGTGCCAGGAAGCATCGCGCGGCTCAAATTCCTGAAGGAGTCCGACTTCCGTGACAACCGACTACGGGGAGAACTTCCCAACTTCTTGGACGGGTGTTCCAGCCTTGAGGCTGTCATGACCAAGTGGAAGAATCGCAAGGCTAGCTACCGCCATGCTATCCTGGGAGACCCGATGCCCAGCCCGGACACACCACCCACATCATCGCACCAGTTCTTGCAAACGCTGGAGGACCCACCATCGAATTCATCGGCCACGTTCTTAAGCCCCAGTTTTGACCATAAGGGCAGCAGCGATGAAGGTCTGGGCGACGGAGCACCAGAGGACGATCCGGCCAACAACTCTCACCTCGTCACAGAGTTCTCCCGCAAACGCGCTTACCATCTGTCCGACGTCGCCTCCAAGTCGTCTGCGGTGCAGGCACAATAAGTGAAGGCACTCTCTGTTTTTTTAAGGGTTGCTTCTGAATGAACGCTAGTATCATGTAAGGCCAAGGAATATCAATTCATGGCGATTTCAATTTGAATAACTCTCGCTTGGCCTTCTGTAACAATTACTTCAAAGCATTTGCAAGGTTAATAAAGAATACGTGGAGTTTGGGTATTGAACGATGCACTACTAATGACAATTGTGAGCGCCGTCTTGGAAGCTGCCCCACCAGCGCGGTAAGTTCATTCGGCCCCACCAAATATCGATACTGCGCATGAACCAGATAATCAACTACTGCCTTCATTTAGCATGTCGATTTCAACATCGTGACAGCTCTTTCGTATGAAATGAATTCTGTTTGTCTATTTGCGATCTTTTTCCTATACATCGGTGTGACTTAGTGACGAAGCCTTTGTGTGAAAGTAGCTTAAATCTAGCGTGGCTGCATCTTTTAGTGGGCCATGGTAGGTGCCACCACCAAGCACAAATAGTTTACCAGCTTCGGTAAGAACACTGGAATGCCACGCACGAGGAGTTAGCGTATGGGCATTCGGGATTGGAACTTTAGACCATTCGGCAGTGCAAACATCCAGCACATACACATTACAATCTTCAGACTCAGTAGTTCGTCCACCGACAATAAAAAGAAATTCGCCAATGGTGTGTGCAGTGTGATACGACCGTGGCGGCGGGATATCTCCCGAACAGGTCAATTCCGTCCAGGATTGTTTTTCCAGGTCAAACAACCACACATCGTTCATTTTCTCCTCGTTTAGCTGGCCATTCCCACCGAAGAGAACAAGCCGAGAGGCACGCGCATTTGTAGCTTGCAGAAGACATAGCGAGTGGCCATCTCGTGCAGACGGCCATTCACCAATTCCGTTATCTCGCTCGTTACGATTAACTTCTTGCCAAACAACTGCCACATCATTAGGATCGCTCGCGTCATTAATATCGCTGCTTGGAGAGCAACGCAAAGCAAGTAATTGATCGCTCACCCCTCGTTTTGTTCGCCCACCAAAAATGTAGATAGACCGGTAGAAAGTATCATTTGCAACTGATACCGCTGCGTGTCCAGATCGCGGAACAGGGCTTTCTTTTGGATCTTGTACACAGCGGGGTACTATCCATTGAAACCCGCGAGGTGAGGCTGGCACGAGCAAATGAATGTTGGGGTCTTCACCTTGAGAGGACACACCACCGTAAACACAGTAACACTCTTCTTTGGTTCCAATTGACGAGGTCGAATGCCAGGCGCGCGATGATGGCACACCTACGCCACTAGTGGGTACTGTGTCCCAACTTGAAATGTTACTTTCGTCTCGAACGAAAACACCGGCTTTTTGCTCACGCACCGCTCTTCCTCCAAACAGATAGATACGCCCATTGCCGCCTTGAAACAGTGTATGCCCATTGACAGCAGCAGGGCCTGGGTTGCCTCTTACATCACTCGTTGTCCAGCCTTCACGTATGGATAGTACTAGCGCGGCGCGAACGCCTGCTTTTCGCAAATTCGCCCTAGCGCCACCTGAATCCTGCGGGGCGTCCACGGCAGCATCGACAATGTTTTCAAGCTTTGCTCGGCACTCCTTATTCCGAGGTTCGAACTCGAGCGCTGCAACAAGATCCTCGACAGCTCGTTGAAATTCCTGCAGAGCGATATACGCCGTCGCCCTACGCATAAACGGCTGCAATTCATAGTCGTAAACCTAGGCACCACGGTCCAACCAAATGAGTTGAATTCGCACCTTAATCGTCGGAGCCACCTCAATTGCCCTGGAGCAATCTGCCACAACCAGACTAAATTTTTTCAGCTGTAACACCACAATACTATCAATGAGTCATCTGCTCTTCCATCTCTTCGAACCAAGCCGGTGGTCACCTTCAGGTAAGCGGCAGCTCGGTTGGACAAGCACACGGCATTGCTCGGATCCATTTCAATGCACCTACAGCAGCCAACCACAACAGCAACAGTCAGCGCCTAGCAGAAATCAGCTACTTCGTCGCCAACAACGTCCGGATACCGAGAGTAGGCGGCGACGGCGTCCTCCAAGCGGCCCTGGCGGAACAGCGCGTTGCCCTCGTCCTTGGCGGCCAGCAGAAGCTGCTCGTCCACCGCAGCCGTCGCGGTCTGCTCCTCCTCGCCGCGCAGCAGCTGCCCGTGGCCGCTGGCGCTCAGCAGCTCCCGGAGCTGCGCGGGCGAGAGCTGCTGCAGCTCATGACGCAGCGCAGCCGAGTCCGCCATACCTACACCTGTCCAAACGCTTACTCCTATGCAAACGGATTACGGGATGTCAAAGGAATCCTCGGAATGTCGCACGAATGTACTATGTGTATTTTGATTTTTTCTACCTCATTATAACATGTAACTGTAAGGTACATTTACAAATAAAGTAACTCCACAACGTTTTTATTAGAATGGTTTGTATCAGTTGTAGCAGTAGATTAGATATCGTAGACATGGCTACGCCGCCCCCCGACTCACGGTACTGCGCCCCTTGGTGACGGTAGAGCATTGAAGCGGCTTGGGCGGCAGAACCAGAGCAGCCACTCGACTAGCAAGAGCATGGACGTCGTGTGGGGCCGCTTCCAGGCCGCGTACCCGCGCAAGGGCTCGGTGATGGACGACGACGCGGGGAAGCTGCGGCAGCCGCTGATGGCCAGCGGCGACGAGGGCGAGAGCGACGGCAGCCAGGACGAGGAGCTGGGCGGGCTGCTGCCGCGCGACGGGCGGCAGTTCGACGAGGGCGCCGCGGCGCGGCGGAAGCGGCGGCGCCGCAAGGACGACGAGGACCTGGGGGAGGTGGCGCGCGGCGTGGCCGTGAGCGTGGAGCCGCTGCGGCTGCTGCGCTCCGTGGGCTCGTGGATGGTGTCGCTCTCGGCCGCCGGCCAGCTGCTGGTCCCCCGCAGCGGCAGCGGCCCCAAGAGCTCGCTGCCGGCCTCGCTGTCCACGCAGATGCTCGCGCAGCGACACAAGCCCGAGGACATGGAAGCGGTCTCGGAGCGCGCGCTGGCGCTGCTGGCCCTCATCACGCTGGGTTTCTTCTTCCTGCTGCTGCTCGTGGTGTACGCGCAGGCGGGGTGAGCGGAGGAACATCATGTACCACCAAGTTAACAGTTCGCGCAGCGACGTGCCGTGGTCCGGCGAGGACGGCGCAGCCTCCTGACGTCGCTGCAATTAATGAAAAACTCTTGTTATATTTCTAGGATCTCTCAGAATCAAGTGCCGGTCTTTTTGGTACGGCGCTTCTTACTATCGGTCTTCTTCTTGCTGCCGTTTACCTTGAAAGCGCTGGGGCATTTTGGAGCTAATGGACATGTCGAGCAGGAAGGGTGGCTGGCTGTGCAGACGGTCTGGCCGAAGCCCACCACGGCGAGTGACAGATTGCCCCAATGCTCCCGAGGGACCCATTCTTCCAGCTCTCGTCGAGTGTCCTCGGGATTTGTCGTTGATGCCCAGCCTAGGCGTTGAGCGAGGCGATGCACATGTGTGTCCACGACGATACCGTCCACCGTGCCCCATGCGAGCAGAGTGATGACTCGGCCAATTTTCGGTCCGATACCTGGCAGCTCAAGGAGATCATGCAGAGATCGAGGAATATCGCCGTGGAACTGCGTGCGTAAGATGGAAGCCACACGCTTGAGTTGTTGCGCCTTGCGGTGGTAAAACCCAACCGGCTTTAGTGCTTCAACCAGTTCCTCCTCACTCGTAGTCTGGACGGTCTCGATGGTAAGACCTTCGCTTGTTTCTCCGAGCTGGTGCAGACGCTGCATCGCGGCGTGGGTGATCGGGTCTTGCGTTTGGGAACTGAGGAGAGCCGCCACCAGCAACTGGAACCGTTCGACCTTGGCGCTAATCACTCCAGGAGCAACGCAGACCTGTGTTCCGTACTTGTCGATCGGTGTGTTCATGCTCTTCCTCGCTTCATAGAGCTCCAGCAGTAGTTCCAGCCGTTGGTCGGGTCCTGCAGTCGTGCTTGGCTTGCCGTCCGTGTCGGAGTCACTCTCGGTCTTGATGAGCTTCGTCGGCTGACGAGGGCTAGTCTCGTTCGTCTCCTCGCTCCTTGCACGCTTGACACCACGCCCTTCATTCTTCTGAGCAGCTACATCGTTCTTGACGACGTCTGCATCAGCACTGCTATCATCTGCCGCGGCCGATGCGAACGCAAAGCGCGTGAACGGATTGTCGCCGCCACCATTCATCAAGCTCGATCGAAACCGGATGGTGGCGTGACCAGCAAATGTGCGACTGGGAGGGTGAGAGGATTGCTACCGCTTGAGCTGATTAACAAGCGTCTTAAATGAAGATAATGCACGGCACAATACGTGATCCCATGTTATGTGTGTTTGGTTGGTCTGGTTTCTCTGTTCTGGTGCGTGCTAAGCCTCTCTCACTCCTTCGCCTCGCACCGAGGCTCGTGCAGGAGGTGGGGTGGATGGGTGTCCGCTCAAGTTCTAACGCCAACGATACTCAGTAACAGCCATCGTTGCCTACACTATCTACGCCCTTGTCGTTCACTCTTCATGCTCGGCTCACGACGCGGTCCACGTAAGCGTGGTAGATCTGGTCGAAGAACTGCGCGTCGTCCAGCAGGCTTATCAGCGTCTGCTTCAGCTGCTCCTTGCTCACGCTGGAGGCCGACACTGTCTGTTGCTTCTGCTGCTGGTGCGGCTGCTGCTGGTTCTGCGTGAACATGCCCATGATGGCCTCACCAGCGGCAATACCATCAGCTTTTGAGATAGGAATCATGCCACTCGTACTGGCAACCGCTGGGGCCACCTCCTGCTTTACCGAACCATTCGCGCTGCCACCACTGCTACTGCTGTTGCTGCGCTTGCCCTTCGGAGAGCGCTGCAGGATCGCTGTGGGGTTGTTTGCTCCGGCGCCACGGCGCTTTGAGTCGTCCCGCTTGTTGCGCGAACGTCCCCGGTTACGCGACTGCGACGGCGGCCGCTCCTGCTGCTGTTCCTGCTGCTGAGAAGGCTGTGACGTCTGCTGCTGCTGCTGCTGTTGCTTTGGCTTGTTCTGCGTCTGGTTCTGAGCAGGCGACTGTGACTTCGCAGGATGCTGCTTTGCGGGTGCAGCATCCGTGATAGCAGCACTCTGTGGAGCCTTCAGCGACTGAATCAGACTGCAACACCGACAACAAGCGTCAGCGGCCTACTCCAACACCCATACTTCAATGTCATCACAAGCATCTCCTACCGTTGGAGCAGCTGCAGGATCTTGGCGCGATCCTCCTCCGGGAAGAACCAGATGCCGTAGATGGCGTAGCCCGTGGCGTAGGCCGCGTCGGGGCTGCGCAGGATGAGGAAGCTGTCGACGTTGTCCACCTCCAGACGCGCGTCCAGCGGCAGCGTCATGTTGGTGGTGCTCAGGCGGTTGTTCACGAAGATCTGGAAGCGCGGCGCCGAGGATCTGCAGCAAAGCCCCCGTTAGTCCCCGCCAGCGTCTCAAAGCCGCCTGCAGCAGCGCTCGCACCTCTTGACCACGAACAGACATCCCTCCACATCCTTCCGCTTCTGCCAAGCCACACACAGTCTCTCGCATGAGCCCTGGAAGCGCCAACCACCCTCCCCCGCAGCAACGCACCCAGCTCTGCGCGTCCTGGTCGAACTCGTACATGACCACGTGGCTGGCCGTGTCCACAATGTCCACGACGTCGGCGTCCTGGCGCTTCAGCACCTGCAGGTTCATGGCGTTGGACTGCGCGCGGTCCACGTGGAGTCCGTCGGCCGCCATCTCTTCCCCGTAGCTACTCGGTCACAAAATATTCAATGGCGTCAGACGCGCTCGCGCGGTGAAACCTACGCTAGCGCATGCGCCATGCCGCAGCGCAGGCGCGCGCCGCATTATCATCATTGCGCCGGTGATGACGCTGACGCAGCTCTGGCGCGGCGTCGTGCGGCTGCTGCGGCCCGACGCGGCCAGCCTCCCGCGCGCGGTGGCCGCCGGCGGCGGCGCCGGCCGAGGCGTGTGGAGCTTCCTGGCCGCCGGCCCGAGACGCGCGCGCCGCCAGTCGCACGCGGCGCTGGAGCTGCTGGAGAAGTTCCGCCAGGGGCCCGAGACGCAGAGCGAGTGGAACCTGCTGCTGTGGCGCGCCACGTTCCCGCTGGTGTCGCTGGTGCTGCTCACGCTGCTGATCGTGGTGGGCCAGTTCGGCCACGCGGCCTACTCGCTGCTGGTGAACCCCGTCTGGTATCTGTGCAACCTGGCGCTGGTGGCCACGCCATTTCTGCTGGTGTTTCGCTTCGCCGGGCTGGAGGCGGACGGAGAAGCCTCCGTCTGGATCTACCGCGGCTTGGCTGCTGTCAGTGTCGCGATCAGTCTTGTGGAGTGGTACATGAGCTTGCCGGCCAGCAGGTACTCGTGGATCGTGGGCAACACGCTGTTCGGCATCGTGGCGCTAGGAGCCGTGCCGCTGTTCTTCAGCATGCAACCACGGACGGCGAGGTCACAGTATGACGATCTGGTGGAGCAGGAGCAGGACAGGATGCATGGCGTGCCGGAAGAGGAGGAAGAAAGTGTGGGCATACCGAGGTCGCTGTCGTCGTTGTCGCTAGGTGCGAGACAGAGATCGACAGGACGGGGGGAAAGTGACGGGGTTCGACCGGCGAGGAGTGAAGAAGGGGAGATACAGCGACAGGGACAACCGGTGACGAGACTGCTCTATGGATGTGGCTTTTGTACGCTGGTGCTGTGGTTGATCATGTTCTCGTCGTACAGCTCAGCGCGCGGCGGAGAAGCGTCGAACAGATCATGGTTTCTGCTGTACTTGCTGTCCCCGATTTTGTGCATTGTATTGTTTTGCGCCCGTATCACACGGGTGAGATTTAGCTTTGAACACGCGGTGGCGTACAGTACGTTGGTTGTCCACATTCCGCTCTTCCTTGGACACCTGTGCGTGCGACTATTCGCGCTAGCTGAAGATCCGACAACTTCGTCATCAACTAGCAGCGAGTCGTGGCTGAAACTGGCGATTTCGGTCCTGTATCTGCTGCTGATGCAAGGTTACTTCTTCGTTATCACTCATATGGTAAACAGCATGTCGGAGCCGTTCGCGCACCCTTCGCTGTTGTATGTGGGACAGCTCTACTACTACGTGTTCTGGTACATTCTTGTGGGATCAGACACGCCAATTGATACGCTGTATTGGGGAATGTTGCTGCTGAACAATATCCATATTGCGTTCCTCAATACAGGTGTGTACACGGACTTCAAGCGCTCGTCCTCGGCGTTTCTGGCAATGCCGTTGCATGCCAACACCACAGCGTCAGTTGCATTTTGCCTGCGGTCAACGACATCAGCTATGGATGTGTCAAGGTGCCTCCCAGGCGGTCGATCATTAAGACGACAAGGATTGCTGGGTGTGAACTGTGGCGTTGCTGGGGCTGCAGCGATGGAGACGGACGCTGACCTACTTGAAGGTGGAGATCACGACTGCGAGTACGATAATGGTTACGGCTCGGATGGGTTTGTTGTGACTTGTAACATCGACGAAAAAGAGACTACCATCGGCGAAATGCCGTCTTGGCAAGAGACTGGTAGTCGAAATCGTGAGCGTGATCGAAGTGTGAATGTTGTACGAAGAGATACCCAAGCATCTACAGTGGATATTTCTTCGCCGGCTCGCAAAACAGGGGCACGAAACGCATTATCTCTTCGTGATAAGTGTTCACGGGCACAAATGAACTGCAGAAAATGTGCTGACCGAACAAGCGGAAACGGGAATGCAACTCCGTCAGCTGCAGCGACGTCGTCTGCCTCGAGGACCGCCACCAGTGATGCACTTCGGCCACTATACTTTCTCATGAAACTTGCGGAGCAAGATAACATGGCTGACACTACAGCACTCATTTTGGTGCCTTCGCTACTGACATTGCTAGCTGTTTTCGAGAAACCGGGAAGTGCACTCGTAGTGTTGCAAGATCAGACGAATCTTTGGCTGCGTTGTGTGTGTATGTTTATTGGGCGACTTGGTGGTGCCTTCCTCGCACGAGAGATTTTCACTTGTAAACTGCGTTCACGGTTACGCTCATCACCTGATGATGTAGGCGAGGCCATTCAGCCTGGTGCTATTAGCGGCAGTATCGATGGCATGCCAGCAAGACTTTGGATACAGCGTCTCATGCTACAAGACTTCCACGCGCAATTTTGGTATCTCACTGCTGTGACTATGGTTGTCACCTTCGGTTGTTTTGCGCGCGTCGATTTGCCCCTACGCTTTGCACTGCTTTCATAACACAGACTCAACGACAATTATCTACTACAGTGACGAGGTAAGAGCAGCCATAAATTTCGTGCTGACCAAATATGCAAGTAATACATCCTACTGAAGAGAAGATGGGGGTATCTCTGGGTCTGGTGCTGCCAAGGCAATGTTGGCGCGTTCTATAGCCTCAGCAAGTAGTTTCTCTTTGCGAACCCAGCGACGGCGGCGCACACTGCGACCGACAAGCCTATTGAGTTTCTTTTTAATTCGTCGTCGTTCCTGCAAGTCGGGGTCAAGGCCGCTAGCGTGAGTCTGGAGCTCCGGAGGTCCACCTTCTTGCGCATCCTGCTGCAATTTCTGCTGCGCGCGTAGGAAGTCTTTGAACCTGGTGGCGTATTGCCACTGATCAGAGCCACCAAAGCCCGGATCTACTACCCAATGCTCCAGATCGAAAGTGCCTGCACCATCGGTCATCAGAGCGTTTGTGAACTTGGGTGGATCGGTAATAAGAAGATGGCCAGGCCGCAGCGATCCCCATCCAGTAAAAACCTGGAATCGTTGGATTTCATACACTGCCTGCTCCTCGATAGGTAGAGCTAGAATCTTCTCTTCAAAGGATTTAGGCTCCTCACGCCGAGTCGGGCTGTCAGGGTTGTTGCGGCTAGTGGGGCTTCCACTAGGCGATAGCACCCTACCAATTGCATTTGCAACCTGGCTCACAGGGAGTACCATCTCGCGCAGTGGGTTTAAGAATCGGTCCTCCAACACTTGGGTCGAGAACGCAAAACCAGTATACACCTTTTGATCGGCTTCCGATGGTCGGTGGTTTGGCAACTCCTGCTGCTCGGGCAAGTCAAAGCGTGGTTTTTCCTCCGTCAAATCAGCCTGGAAGCGCTCATACCGCAACTCGGGTGGCGTCCAGCGTGCTTTGTCGGGGTTGTGACTTCCACGTCGATGGAACTCCTGCAGAATGTGATAATACTCTGGGTGCATCTCCC
This sequence comes from Phytophthora taxon juncus, assembly GCA_033558005.1. Taxonomy (NCBI): domain Eukaryota; phylum Oomycota; class Peronosporomycetes; order Peronosporales; family Peronosporaceae; genus Phytophthora; species Phytophthora taxon juncus. The sequence continues at coordinate 1,633,774 of JAUCEE010000017.1, forward strand.
GCTTGTACGCCTTGTAGATAAAGTCGCGTCCGAGGCATAGAAGTAGTGATAAGAAGATCGCCAGGTAAAACTCTGGCAAACTGAAAATGTGCGGGAAAGCGGTGTCGGCAACGGACGAAGGGAACGCTGCAGCAATTACATAGCCCGATATGTACCAAAAGACTATGGATGCGATGAAAGAAAAGGCTGTGATAGCGTTCCAGGTGACCATGTTCAGAGCGAGCTTGACCCACCCAACACTAATCAAACAGCAGTACGAAATAGCACCACATATATGACGAGAGAAGCCATTGCCCGTCGAATCTACCGGCCCACCAACAATGAGTGCCGGCACTAATCCACACACAACGCTTTCATAAAGCGCTTCAGCCACCCATTGTGCGAAAATCCGCAGACTAAACAGCTCTCCTTGGGCACCAACATGGTAGAGTCCAGGAAATTGCTCCGCAATAGGAGCCGGCACCTCCTGCTCAGTGATTGCCACAATACCGATCGGCAATGACGACCAAAACACATTGTAGCCGTTAATCCACATGTTGTTGTAGAACAGCGTGCCAGAAGACCCACATTGAGGAAGCGCTGCGAGCACAAACTCAGTTCCAAACAGCAAAATGTTCTTGTATACCACGTACAGCGCAAGCTTGGCCATCCGACGATAGTTCCAGTGACCGTGCACTAGTAACAATCGTTTCAGGAAGCGAAACTGAGCGATAGCAAAATCACTGGCGTTCACTGCCTGCATGCCTTCGTGACCTGAAATTCCGATGCCGATGTGTGCTTCCTGGATCATGGCGACATCGTTCGCACCATCACCAATGGCGAGAGAACGGCAGCCGTGCAAGTTAGTTTTGAAAAGGCGAACTACCTGGGCCTTTTGCTTGGGAGAAACACGGCAGCAAATGACAGACACGCATTGCTGGGACACCTCCAGGAACAGCTCTGACAGTACGTTGTTGCTGAACACCATTGTCAAGCTTCGTCCGTCAATCACAATTGCTTGTGGTTGTAAGTCTTCTTTAGCGCCATTTGCCTGTCGTTCAGCACGCTTACGAGCCTCCACACACCGAGCCAGTAGCATGTCGTAGAGGTCCGACGCAGATGGCACCGTCTCCGCGTTGATCATGATACGTTCCATATCATTGTTGAGAAGCTGGCAAGCAAAGCCAATATTCACGGCGGTTTCTTCCTTATCGCCAGTGAGCACCCAAATCTTGATGCCAGCTCGAGACAAGTCTCCCAGCGTAGACGTAACCTGGTCCTGCAATCGATCCTCAATGGCTGTAGCTCCAATTAGTTGCAATCCTCGTTCCAGTTGCTCCTCTAATTCTTCAATGCGATTTGGTTCTCCACGACGCTGCTTCGCCATTTCCTCCAAATCACCTAATGCTGCATCGTATTCGCATGACCATTCCGCATACGCATCTGGAGAGAGTTCCTTTTGCGCGATCACAAGTGTGCGCAGACCTTCAGTTGCGTACCGTTCAAGGTGTGCAAGTGTAGTGTCCACGATCGATTGATCTGACGACTGACTTAGGCGAGGAAAGATAACAGAGTCAGCTCCCTTTGTCAGTAACATGACGCGTTTTTCCGGGGTGCGCACGACAACCGACATGCGCTTGCGAGTGCTAGTGAAATCGACCATCTCCAAGAGCTCATAGATAACTTCGTCGCGTTTGCCAGGAACCGTGATCGCTACTTCACCGTTTCGGCGTGCTCGGAACGAATAGCCGAAGTAGTTTGCGCCAGATACTAGCGCTAGCTCGTCCGGCGATGAAGCTGAGAAGCCTGTCCCCGTGTCATTTTCTGACAGGGTCTCTCGCACGACTGAGTGGCAAACTGCTAAATGTACGAAGAAGTCGTGAATGCGCGCTGCTTGCTCCGGATGCAGACGTACATCACTATCACGCTCCAAATCCCCGGCCGGGTCCAAGAAATTCACGTTGTCTGTCTTGACAAGAATGGGAGCATTGTCGGCAAGTACATCACTAGCGGAGAGATCCTTGCCAAGGCGTCGCGTAGCTTCACGACCGATTTCAGTGGTGCCACGTCCATAAGACACACCGTAAATACTCATCTTGCGATAATCCATCTCGTTGGCAGTGAGTGTGCCAGTCTTGTCGCTGAAAATATGCGTCACCTGACCCAAGTCATCGTTGAGATCCGAGTTCCGCACGAGTGCTGGTGTGTCCGTAACCTCATCGTACATACCAAGATCGCGATTCAAAAAGAACGTCTGGTACGTCTTCACAATTGCGATGGTCACGTACAACGTAATAGGGACAAAGGACGCGATGAGAATCCAATAGTAACCTACGTAAATCAGAACCCCCACAACATCATTTCGAAAAGGTGCAACACCGCTGAGGTTTTCGAGATGTAGGTATGTTGCACCCTCACGATTTTGTGCAACCCAGTAGCCACACAACACAGCGCCTAAAACGCAAAGAGATGCGAGAATTGCCATCAGCAATGCATTGCCACGATTCACAATGGCCAAGATCTTGCTGATCTTCGTCGGAGGAGTGTGGGATCCTGCCTGCATGATCTTCGTGTCGCCACCGGTGTTTAGGACGAGACCATATACGTATGGGGTGTTGCGAATAATACAACCGCGTAGAGCCACATTCTTTAGATCGATCGGAATTGCGTGTCCACTCTGTGGTTCGAAGCGTCCAGAAAAGTTGTTGACATCGTGATTGGGCTTCTCGCAGATCACTCGACCGGGAAGCTGAGCCAGTGCGCGTGGGTCACTTAGCTGGGAAAACGTACAGCTAAGCGCCTGCCGCACTTTGAGATTCGTCTCACCATCTAGCGATTTTGTTTCCACGAAGCAGATTCCAGTAGGCGCATTCGGGTCTGGCTCGCAAACAGCAAGCAAGAGTACATCTGCTGGAATCGATTCGTAGTTCTCCACCTTGATGATATCTCCTACCGCGACATTACGCCACGTATCATCTCGAAAACAGTCCGGTTCATCCATATCGAATATGTGCGAAACACGAGCATTCATCTTGGCATCCGCAATGTGTCGGCCACGGTCTTCGATCGCTGCGAACACAGCGTCAATCGATAGCACAAGCATCAACACAATCCATTGGTATGGAATCGTTTGCGTTGATGAGATCTCAGGGATAATCTGGCCGGCACCGACCAGAAGAAAGTAGAAGTTGGCAACCTGCGAGAGCCGACCGTAGAAAAAGCGCGGGATAAAGTTTAGCTTGGTGTATTTAGCTGTGGTCACCTTGTTGTTGCAGAACTTCTGGGCAGCATTCTCTGCAGGGTTATTCATAAAGATGCAGCGTGCGCTGGTCTCGACGAGTCCCAAGGCTCCACTATTGTCACCTCCAGCACCATCACTGACTGCAGACAAAATCGACATTGTGGACGTCCCTAATCCTGCAGCTGCCTCCGCCAGCATCTTGGGAGCCCACCCGCTTGACGCAGCCACTGGGGACTCCCCGACCTGCACTGTGCGATAGGAGGACTCAGCGTCGACGGACACATCAGTAACCCGCGCTGCGCCTGGACCGATCACAGATTCCAGAACGGTCATTACGCAGTCAGGATCGCCTCAAAGGCGAGTGCACTAGAAGTTTCTTTCCCTCTGGTGTGTTGGAATGACGTTCGTCGGCGGCTGGCACTTGGAGAATGAAGCAGTCCCAGCATGTTGCCTGAAATACACACACTCACTAGTCACGCGCGCAGCACGGAATAACGACCGACGGCGGGTTGTTTCCGACGCGAAACCCTAAATATACAAGTGCGCATGTTGTCAACGGGGTCACAACCTCAACGGAAGCGAGGATGGCCATGGCATTGATCGCATAGGACGTCAGGGGGTGTTTCTCACGAAACCGGCACAGTAAACATGCGGGGTGCCTACGGATAAACACACATGTGTCACCTAGAGTTTGTTCTGGATCTTGGCCTGCATGGCCACGCCGTCCTCCTTGGTGATCATGTTTTGGCCGGCCGGCAGCTTGATGAGGCCGTCGTCGTTGAAACGGGGGATCACGTGGATGTGGGCGTGGAACACGGCCTGGCCGGCCGTCGCGCCGTTGTTCTGGATGATGTTGATGCCGTCGCTACCCGTGGCCTCCTGCACAGCCTTGGCCAGGCGCGGCAGCTCCTTGAACACGTTGGCCGCCACCTCCGGCGTCATGTCTGCCCGTCATCAATATACACATTTTAGTTTTTTTTTTTCTTCTACTTATTATTGTGGTCGGTCAAAGGTTTTTTTTTTTACCCATGACGGTGGCGAATCCGGGCGCCTTGGGCAGCAGCAGCGCGTGGCCCGGCACGGTGGGGAAGGCGTCCAGGATGGCCAGCACATGCTCCGTCTCGAACAGCTTGTAGGACGGGATGTCGCCCTTGATGATCTTCAGGAAGATGTTCTCGGGGTCGTACGCGATGGGGGCCATATTAATCCGCAAGGAAAATAGGAAAATAAGCGGGTCGGTCCAGCAAACGTAACGTTTCTGAGCTGATTTGAATGGGTACAACGTACCGAAATCATCAAAAGATGTGTGTGCGCTACACCACACAAAATTTCCCATGATGGCTTCACTCGACTTCAGTTCTGAGCCAAAGGACACGCTCTTCACCGACGTCACTTTGTCATTCGCCGCCCCCGCTCAAGTCGACACTACCATGAACCGCGCGCTGGAGACCGCTTTCTCGGACTTCTCGCGTCATGCCGGAGCCCGCAACTACTATTCCTACCCGGAGGTGCGGCCATTTCCACTGTCCTGTTGCAGTGCTACAATGATAATCACAATGAGAGGCAATAATGATAAAAGTTGGAGCAAATCTTTAAAAATTATCTTAGTTCGGATTAAGGGCTGAAACTCGCAACTCGCCCTTATGAAGTTGGAATCGCTAGTAATCGCAGAACAGCATGCTGCGGTGTGTGGGCGAGTGCTGATTCGCGTGTGCAGGGCTCGCGCAAGTCGAACTTCGTGTTTCGCGTGGTGTACGAAGGTCTGGAGCCCATCGAGGACGGGCGCGTGATTCTGTTCTTCGCCCCATCGCCGGAGCCGGAGCCGCGCTTCGAGGCGTTCGACCTGGAGGCGCAGTAGTATGACATGGAACATTACGCCGACAGTTTTTTTACTTCCCGTAATTTACCAGCGAGAACAATCCTGGAACCTTCTTTCGGACCAGGTGCTATTTTGACGACGCAACCTCTCGACCACCTGAGAGCGAAAGCCACGTCTTTTGGATCTTAGGGTAATCTTAGAACCGCTCGACCACTGAGAACAGACAACCGTTGGTTTTGTCTGAATTTCAGAATTAATTTATTTTTCTCAAAAAAAAGTTAAGACCCTATGTATATACGGTAGATACACATAACTAATAACATGTCGAACGAACTAACGTTTGGAAAATACAAGGGCACACCGATCGAAGAAGTATATGATTCTGATCCCGGGTATTGTCGATGGATGCACAACCAACCCAGTCTCCATATTACTGAGGATATCAAGATTTTCCTTCACTCCAAGTTTCTTAGCAATGATAATTCGTATATGATGAGTTGGGGCAAGTATAAAGGGAAGACGCTAAAGCAAATTAGTCACACCGATTCTAATTATATCGATTGGCTTCGTAAGAACCCATTCGTAATTGAAAAATGTCCTAAGCTACTCAAGGAACATAAAATTAAGCGATAAAAATATTTTTTTGGGCCTATGACAGAAATTACTAAACACATTCTAACTAAGCTGTGGTAAAATCTAAAATTTCCCCGGTTAAGCGATCCAGCGTTAGCTCTTGTTCGCTCACAACCAATACAAGCATGTTTGTTCCCTGGCAACCGGCATTGACACCTTGGATCTGAATGGCCTGCGGAACATCACGTTCGGTTAGACGACTTACATCAGCAATTAGAACACGGTTCGTTAGCGACCACGTCTGATAGTCAAGAAGTCCATTCATGAGCTCAGGAGTCAGATCACCGTTAATCGAAGCAATTTTAGAGACCTCGCTAGCAAACTGGTTAAAATCGTAATCATGACTAATATCAAAGCATTGTTGCGAGCCGATACGAACGTTGAAGTTTCGAATAGAACTACCGGGATGGAGCGTCCAAGGCGCCGAGTCGAAAGGACTCTGAAATTGCTGTACAGCTGCAGAAGCAAAACTACCAGTCTGCTCAGCGAATGGAAGAAGATGACATACTTAACGTTCTTAACAGATGCGGATAGTTGTAGGTCAAATGCGGCATTAAGCTGAGTCGATTGCTTTCCGGTACCTGCGCGCTGGTAAAACCACTGCGCATAACAGTCGTTGTAGCGGACCTTCTTAACCGGCTTAGAGATGATAGCCTGAGGGTTCTCCAAATGAACGAAAGGAACGTATAGACGAGACGTAGTGAAAGGCATGTAGGTTCCATCAATTGTAAGCTCAATCGCATTTACAACAGCACCCCAAGAAACGGCCAAGAAACCAACACCAGAAATTACACTACACATAGGGTTTGGACTGACCGCAGAAGCAACCGATTGATGTGCGCGCTCCATTATGACAGCTCATCTAGGCATACTGACTCGGTTTATATGAAGTGAGCTGACCGACCTGAGCATCACCGCGATCAAACGCACTAAGAATATCACCAGAGGCGACATACTCGTTCTTAATTAGATCACATAGAACAATGTAGCTGGACGTTGGATGAATTTGTGGGATAGTATTTGATAGCTGAGCACTTGAAACCGTTGCAGACGCTGAAGGATACGTACCAGCAGTCAATCCTACTACTTTACCAAAAGATGCGTTATCAATGATTAGGCGTGGGACACGAGTCGTCGTAGGGAGACCAGTACCGCCTGACGAATAAAGACCACTTGCCGGTCGTGTCCAAGTGCCACCAGCCGTAGGAAGTGTCGTTGGAGTAGCGCTAAAATCGAATTGAGCAGCATAATACACTGTTTTCCGTTAGTTGAATATAGAAAACGTTCTCACCGGATGGATTAATTAAATACGCTCCAGCATTTACGAGAGCTGTCTGGGTGCTTCGATTTATATCAGTATAACTGTAAAGCCCATCCGGCAAGCTAACAGATACCGTGGATGTGGTTCCAGCGGTCGGAACTTCAATTTTAAAGGAATTGTTCCAGAATTGAGCGGCGTCAATGTTGTATTCAGAGTTATAAATCGAAATCGATTGAACTGCACATGCTACATCCTTAAAATCGGCAGCACTACCAGGGAAGCTGTATTTCCATGTGCTGTTGTATCCATCTTGAACGAGGTTAGTGGAATCGAGTTTAAACAAACGAAGCGCACATGATTATTCTATATTGATTCATTCAAAATATTTTCAAATTATTGCTCAATATCGATCGGCCTATCGAAGTTATATCTGATTTGACCTTTGACTGAATCCACGAACAGCATCTGTCCTTTGCGATCCGTGGCTTTATTATAGTAATAGACGATTGATCGTTCATCAACGCCTTTGATGTTGAAGTCCTTCACAACCATCTGTAAATCACGCTTCGAATTCGCTTTTAAAATAGCTACATACTCTGAATTCAACCGAATCATCTTATTAGTGGCAAAGTAGCTGTGGCTTAGGAATATGGTTGAGAGTTTAAAGTGTCGCCCACGTGTATAGTAATGAGAGAAGATATTCTTCTGAAGTAGTTTATCATTGCTATAGTCATCGATAATAACAACCTCCGGTTTGTTAGAGCTTAATGGAGTATGACGCACCTGATCTACTTTGGGAGGGGTGTCAGGGTCAGCAAATGTGATGAATCCTTCCAACTTATCCCGGAGATACTCATAAAGCTCCTGATGGGGATTACGAGCAATGATAGTTGGATGGGCAAATACGTGAGGAGAATGCTTGAGAATAAACATACAAAGATTGTTCTTCCCTGAAAAGCTTGGACCGAGCACAACCATTCTAAACAAAGCTTTCATATCCAATGCGGGTATATCACCCATCGAAGCAGACTTGAATTTTTTCGGAATCGAAGCCCCGAAGTCAGGAATAGCACTCATGACTAAAATCGTTTGATCTATATAGGATCAAAAAAAATGAGTTCCGGTTTTTCATATCCACAACCTACATTTCAATCATCCATCTATAATCCTTCATTCTATCTCTCATTAGATTCAAGCGGGTACCTGACGTATGACTATGCCCAGACACTATATTCGAGTAAGGATGATTACAGATTGTCTTATCTCAGTGGCGTTCGACTGGTGTAGCTTCTTATGGCAAGGCTCTGGTTTTGGATTCGACTGGTAATATAACCGGCATTAATTCGTTATCAGCATCGACGATTACTGGCACGCTACAAACAGGATCCCAACCCAATATAACGTCTCTCGGATCTTTATCAGGTCTCACGATCGGTGGAAATTTATCGTTCAGTGGATCATCACGCTCGATATCGATAACAGGCACATCAAGCTACATCGATTGTCGTGAATATCGGCAGAGCGGGACTATATACGATTTGGGCCTTCTTCAATACATAAGCAGAGTAAGCTTTGATACCGCAACGCCAAATAAATTCCTATTATGCGACCAAGCTCGAATATAGGTGGCCTAAGTTCGGTATCGGCTACTACTCTGACCTGCACGAACTGGCGCCAGGGCTCGACGTATTATGACCTATCAAGCTTTTTAACATCGATGCCGACTTCCCTCTCGCTCAATAATCTGTCAGCGAGTGGGGATATCAGCTGCTCCGGCGTTATCAATGGGTTTTTAGCGTATGGAAACCAATCAGCTATAACAACAGTAGGATCGCTGACAGAGCTTGGGATCAACTCTACAGCAACGAATGAATATTTCTCGATCACTGGTAGTGGATTGGACTTTCTTGATGGTTCTTACACACGAATGATGACTCTAACCGGGTCGAATACGACTCCTGTTCAATTCCAGATCCAAGTCCATAATGGCAATCGATCAACAACAGCGAACGCGTCATGGATCGGGAACATCACAAACAACGACCTCAGATTTGGGGTCAATAACTCGACGTCGATGATTCTAACAACCACAGGTCGTATTGGTCTTGGTACTACAAGTCCTTCAGCTCCGCTACACGTCCCTGGCAGCAACAGTTTTGTATTTGGAGCAGGCGGAACGACAGTGTATCGCCTCAGAACAGATAGTGGAGCTACAGAATCCGCTCTTGGACCGATCACATATTCAGTAGCGGGTATATTCGGAGGATAAATTGCCTGTACAGCCATGGCGATGACGAGCGACCGCAGATTGAAGAGGAACATTCAATCGTGTCCGCTCGAACGCATCAAACGACTCTACGATAATTGTGATGTAGTTTTGTATGACTGGATCGAATCGGAAAATAGACCTGGTCAAGAGGTGGGCCTCATAGCTCAAGACCTTGTGTCAGCCCATCTAACCGATTTAATCAGTGTTTGCTATCGCGATGATATTCAGGAAGGCGAAGACCCATCGTTTGAACCTGCCAGAACACAACTTAACGTTGATTACAGTCGAATTGCAGCATACAATATGAAAATGATTCAACATCTTTTGGATCGAATTGAGGAATTGGAAGCAAAGGTATCATCTCTAATATAGACCATGCCATTCACATTTCGTATTTCGAAGAGAAAAGACAAGAAATATGATGCTGTGTTTGATGATGGTCGAGTTGTATCTTTTGGTGGTATTAAGCGGAATGGTGAACCTTATCAACAGTATCGAGACATCACGCCATTGAGAGCATTCAGTAAGTACGACCATGGTAATATTGAACGAAAACAGCGATTTTATAGGAGACATGGACCTATCGATACTTCGAAACCATACACCGCTTCTTGGTTCTCAAAAACTTTTCTTTGGTAATGTATAGACCAGAGTTCTAATAACCATGGGTTGCGGACCAAGCAAAGAGCTAAAAACTAATTTAACAACTGATGAACCAGGTCAAATCGTTGAATCAACACTTCTGCGGGCCGATCAAATTGTGGTTCTGGGAGATAGCGTTTTCCTACCTACGAAAAATGATAAAGGAGAGTCAGCTATCATTGAAATATCAGTGAATCAAAAAAAATGGAGATTTACAAGGGATACAAGAATCGCCTGGTAAGAGAAGGAATTTCTCTTTAACGAACTGACGTTAAAATAGCGAAGGTCTTCACAGTTTTATTTTTTTTCTTACTTGTGTAAGCCCATACTCTTCCTCCTTCTGTCTGAGTCGATGCATCAACCTTCCTTATGGACTTATCAAGGTCAGTAGCCCAAACAGCTGCCTGAGTCTTCTGTGGGCGGTCATGAATGATAAGATTTTTCATGATAGCTTTTAGCTCGGCTACGTTGAGATCAGCGTTGTCTCCATAGCTACCAGCTGAGCTGGAAATAATTCGGGGGTTGAAAAAGAACATGTTTCTATAGTAGTCGCGTGATAATTTTCTTGAACTCTTTATCATTAATCATTCGATTGCTGTACATATCCACACTAAGCGATTTAAGTTGCTTAATGATTGAAAGATTATCATTACCGAGTTCGAGCTCACCTTTTAGCTTATCATATTCAGCTTTTAGAGCTTCTAACGGATCCTCAACCCGATCATGGAAATTGTACTGAAGGTGAGTAATCGCGAGAATCTCCTTGAAAAGCTTTTTATCATCGATACTGAGCTTGTCGTACTCTGCCTGATCGATATGCTGCTTGAAGGCGAGAGTTCGAATCATTGACTGTAGCGGATCACTGATTACGCGCTTTGGTCCGCACTTGCGTCGATTCGGCTGAACAATGACAAGAGTTTTGTTATCAAGATCGGGGATCCGAATGTACTTCGAACCGAGCTGACGATAGATGTATGCTGATGGGGTGGCTAAACCTTGGATCTCATTGAGGTTGTATGTTCTCCCGCGACGGACAACTCCTTCAAGCGGGGCGACACCAGCACCTCTTAACCCACGACCCTGAAGCTTCCTCTTAACCCCTAACCCCACGCCTGTCGTCCTTACCTGATCAACCATGTTATTCACAGTTTGGCGAACCGTGCGCTCGTCTTGTCTATCACTGAATTGATCAACCTCGGTGTAGTTTTTAGCATCGGAGAAGCTTTTAGCCTTGATTTGATAGACAGCCTTGGTCGCTTTCATGGCAGCGGTTGCCGCCTTCAACGCTGACCTTGCAGATTTTGAGTTATTACCCTTTACTGCTCGCTTCGCCTCATCATATTTCCTCTGAGCTTCGCCATACTTCAAGAATGCAGCTTCTGAGTCATCGTGGAGTTTTTGCAAAGTGTCATCGCGATATTGAGTACCCTCAGAGGATTTGATTCGAGCTGATGTATTTGTCGATTTTGTATTGTCGAGGATGGCTCGATTCAATAGGGAAGATTGGCTTCGAGATTTTTTTTCAATGGTGGATCATCATTCTCATAAACATATCGCTCTATGTCTTCAAACCCGGTCATCAGGCTATTGAAAGTGTCCATCCATCTAATGGTTTTCATAAGATCGTTGAAAACCTTGCCAGAAACCGCTTTGTTCTCGTAGTTTCTAATATAAAATGGTTTTGCTGCGGTAGGCTCACTAAAGTAGTAATTTTGATTAGCTTTCACACCACTTTTGGTATCTACTATTGGTTTCAGTCTAAAAGGAAGTCGAACTCCTTCAGATACTATTTTGCTGTAGTAGTCCATGAGAATCTTCTTCGCATCGTTATCAGCATTAGTTAGAGAACTATTCATATCTTCATCAATTCCAATCTTAATTCCATGGCGTGCCTCACCATCGCGTGGCTCAAAGGCCTTTGCAAGTTTGGTGGTGTCTTCGTTAGTAAATAGATCGATATCGTCAAGATCTTTCACTAAATCGATAAATTCTTGGAATGTTGATCTCCAATCGACTTTTTTAGTAATCGCTGGCTGGACTCTCCCACTATCAATACCAAATACACTAATTGATGAACCATCAATCCACACGTATCCAGTTCTATCCATCTGAAATATTTTACCCATGCTCTTGAGGATAGGAATGATTTTCTTTTTCAAACCAGTCGACTCAAGCACTGCCTTATTCTTGTAAATAGACCAAAGCAATCGATTCTTACTATCAACTTGATCTAATGAGGTTGAAGTCGATGTGTCAAACTCGAAGCTGTCTTCAAGACGTTGCCTTGTACGGAATGCATCATCACCTTCACTTGAATCGGCGATTTTTCGTTTTCGCGTTAGTGAAACGTGATAAAGAGGGTCTTCAAGTCTCATATAACTGCTCTCATCGATTGATTTACTTTCGCCATCATACCAGATGTCCCTAATCTTCTCCTCTGTAGCCACCCAGTCAATAGATTGATAAGTCTTACTCTTTCTACCCGTTTTGGCTGCAATTAATGACCCCTTTTCACCAAGAAAGTATCTATTGTCATCCTTACCAGTTTTACGCTTAATTGGCTTAATTCGAAGCGCTACCCAATTAGGATTGGTGTTAAACAAATTCTTAACCCATGATCGCGCCTCCACTTGATCTTCGGTATCCAGGTTTTTCATATTTGTTTCAGCATCTAACATTCTTGGAGTATTGTCGATTCCAACATCAGCTGTTTGCTGTGTGTTATCGATACCAACATCAGATGTTTGAGGTCTCGCTTGAATATTTCTATCAGTTTGGTTAACACGATCAGTATTGTTTGAGCTATTTACCATCTGCACACCGCTATCTACTCCAACATCGATCATCACAGGTCGAACATTTGGAGTTGAGACCTCAGGGTTTGTTTGGGAGTATCCATCAATCAGTGTTTTTTTTAATGACTCAGCAGACTCGGATGAGTCGGTCTGAGTTGATTCTGTTGATTTCTTAGAGACTGTAGTAACCCCATTCGTGATATCACTTGCCCATGACGTTCCTGCATACATCTGACGCTTAGTGTTGGATTGTCGAACGCGGCGCTGAGCTCTTTCAAGAAGCTCCTGACGTTTTTGCTCTCTCTGAGCGAGCGATGTAAAATTTGGAAACATATTGATCCTATATCAAACGAATCATAAAAAAATGAGTAGTGTTAAATACCTTACCACAAACTCGACATAACTGAGTCATGTACAAATGGTTGATAGTTATGGCAGATACTATTCCGCTCATTTAGAAGATTTAGATAGCGATCCTTAATGCAATGGAATGGAACTCCAAATATTGCTTCCAACTCATGTCGATACTTTCGGTTTACTACTGTTTTACGAAAGTTTGCTGATGCATCAAGATTTATCAACTCATTCTTGACTCTACTCACCTCTTGAATGACCCACTTTAAACAGTTGGGGCACATATTTATAATAAGGGTTTATATATATATCAAGTCAGATATTTTAATAATCTAATTAAAAATAGTAAATATACTATAAATGAGTCAAAGCTTACAGAGGATTGCTCTAATATATTTTTACACAAAGCTAATTATGACTCATTTTGTGTTTTTTTTTTTTGCCCAGTACTCTTTTTCTAGCATCGACTTCCGATTCTTATTTACCAATCGGAGATTATCTTGAGGTTCCCAGGAATCAGGCTCATTACCAAGCCATTTGATCAGATATTTGTACTTCCCAGACCGTGTCGTCTTATGATCCAAGATCTTCTCAGCTTCAAGAATATCGCCACGATTAATAACAGCATCTGTAGTCTCTGTGTTAACCATTTTAAGATCGTTTGACGCCTTGTAGAGGGTATGACCATTTCTTGAACGGATTTGGACTCGGTAGCCATCAATTCCAACGATTTTATAGACTGCTTTGCTCCATCGGGCAGCTTCTTTATCAAATGTCTGCTTTTTGAGACGGTACAATACGCTTGATCCGACGTCAAACTCCTTCTCAATTCTATCGGCTTCCACCTGATTATGACTCAGATCTGCATTCATTACTTTGCCTTTTGCCTCATTTGGAGTCATACCAATTGAACGGTGAAACGTGGTATTGTAGTTTTCAATAACATCGGTGATAAGCTTTTGCGTTATCCTCTTGGGAGACATTTTAATTAGTCTCTGCTTTAAGGTCCTGTTGAATCGTTCGATTTTACCCATGGTTTTGTGATCACCGGGTTCGTTGTTGTAGTGCTCAATTTTCTTAGTTTGGAAAAATTCTTGAGCCTGTGAGTTCATGAACTCGCTTCCATTATCGCTTGTCAGGATATTAACTGTGTGAAGGTGAACAAATGCTTTAAGCGCTGCTAACACAGTTGCTGCCGTCTTGTTTGATAAGAGCTTTGCGTACCCCAACCTTGAGTTGATGTTGATAGCAGTCAGAATTGGCCGTTTCTCCCAAAACGCAAGATCCATTTGCCAGGAATTGGGGTTGTGTGAAGCTATTTTGAAACCATTGAATCTCTTCTTTTGCTCCTGAAATCGTTGAATATCGGGCTGACTCCCATACCAATCCTTTACTATTTTGAAAGTTATCTTAGGATTCAACTCCTTTGCCTTCTGATACAGAGCTTGAGCTCCTATAAAACCGGTTTTTGGGTCATAGTAGAGTTTCTTTAATAGCGCGTCCATGATCTATATTTACATTAAAAAAATCCCCAGTGGTTAGCTGCTTAAATATCAAGTGGTTCTGTCGTGATACCATCATCAAGTACTCGACGTTTGTCATAGTAGTAGTTAAGCGCTGTTTTGGTTTGAGTATAGGTGATGATAGACTTGGTTTCTTTCGATAGTCTGAACCCCTTGTTTGTACCTTGTAGCGTGATGCGATCCCGTACGACAGTCTCAAACCCATCAGAATTAAGAATACCATTGTTTCGACCACTTCCCTGTTGAATACCCTTCGCTGAAACCTTTACTTTGTATGTCTCATCAGGTAGGTAGCAAATATAGTTCTTACTCGATAGTGAGACCATAGCATCACCTGACCATTCATCTTTGAACAAACCAGGAGTACAGCGATCAAACTTAGCTACCTCAGTGTTGTAGTCGCGTGGGAACCAATCGTATTTATGCTCGTTGAAGTGGGCACGTAGCTTAGGCTTGATACAGTCTTGAAACGGATTCTCACAGCTGAAAGCGATGTAAGCTGAATCAGTGTCCATCTCCTGATACTGGAAGTCAGAGCGGTCGAAGTAGAAATCTATGCAGTCGTAGTAGAACTGAAGCATACGTAGTTTAGCAAGCTGATAGATAGCAATCGACAAATGGATTGGGTTCTTGTTATTAAGACGGCGTTTCTTCATAGTGATTTCACACGCATCAAAAAGCTCTTCCAACCCATGGAACGTAAAGGGTTCGATCTTGTTCTTAATAGCTTTGTCACTCGACTCATACTTAACCTCTTTGTGCTTGCTCATATCCATGCCAGATCGACCAAAAGCACTGTTGCCTACCAGTTTCATCATCTCGGCAATCATAGCCTTAGACTTATCAACATCACCCTCTCGCCGGGCGTTTGATACAGCCTCCATAAATGGAGCAAAAGCTTTATGGGAGCTCGCTTTTATGAAGCTGTAAGTCTTGGTGATCTCCAAACCATGAGAGAGATACCACTTCAGCAAAGGTGCGTATATGAGAATCTTTTCACCAAAGTAGCTACCAATCAACTTGCGAGCTGGTTTTGCTCGGCTTTGCTTGCGCGCCTCATTGTGTTCGAACATGTGCTTACCAATGACGCTCTCATTCGTACAGTCGATCAGTACATTCTTGAAAATTGGAGTCATCTCACCAAAGTACTGTTTAAGGTGTTCTGGTGTTCGAATATCACATTCAAGAAAGCCGAATACTTTGTCTGCTTTGATGTCATCGATGATACCATCATACGCTTCAACCGTAGTCAATCGACCGCATGGCATCTCATTACCAAGGGCCCATAGGTATAGAGCGTTAGCGTCGTATCCGATAATTTTCTTGCAGATCTTACCTCCACGAATCTTCGTCTCGTTTCGCTTAGCATACCTGTTGAATATAATTGATGGTCCACCAGCAATGTTGGCCTTCATCTTAGAGTAGATATCCTTCTCCTCCTTGTCGATCGAGTAGACCAGTCTATCCGGGTTGAACTCAAGCAACTTATTATACCGAAACCCCTTAAGGGACATGTCTTTTCGAGCGGTGTTGCACTTAACGCAGCTGACCAAGATATTACCGTCGATGTGGCCAACATTATTGTTGATACGATCCGCTGAAGCGGTATCAGCAGTCAGCTGGCAGTAGCATAGACCACACAAATACTTTTGCTTTTGCAGCAATGTATTCACGTGCTCGAGTGTCATACCAAATTTTCGTTTTGCCTTAGCATCCTGACTCTTGTAGCCAGCCATGCGCTTAGCTGGAAATTGGAATGCGTTAGCAGGTTTCTTATCCGGATATTGGAGATTATTGAAGCAGGTCTGATACATGACCTTCTCTGAAAGACCAGGTAAGGACACTCCATCCGCAAACATATCCAGATCGAAACGCTTGAAAAGTTCTCGTTGAGCCTTGATAGCCTTGATGAATGGGACTACGTCGAGATTGTTGTACCAGATCAATAGGTCCTTGATCGATTTCATCTCGTAGTACTCCCACACGAACTTTACTCGTTCGTAGTCATCCTTGGTGATGCTTGTTCCTCGGAGTTTGCTGTCAAAAGCTGACTTAGGTGGGATGGTAGTCTGGCTCAGTACATTGAACGCGGTGATGTACTCGTAAGGGAAAAGACCCTTACCAAGACCACAGACACATCTAATTTTGTCATCACATTTGCAGCCACCGAGATATGTTGTAAGATACTTGTCGTAGCTGGTACCAGCTGGTACATAATTAGTGATATCAAGCATTTTCATGTCCGATGTTGCAATGCACATGTAGCTGGGGGTTTTGATCACAGATTTGATGTTGTCGGTACGAATTACGGCAAACAAATTCTTCTTAATCAAGTTAATATCATATCGACCAGAATTGAAGCCGAATACTGGTACCTGGTCAAGCTGCTGTTTCAGTTTCCCATAATCAGACCTTTGCTTACCAAAACCAAGACTGCGGTGAAAATCAAAGAAGCTGGCATATTTCCCCTCTTCAATCCAACTCTCCACATCAGACATCTTGTACTTTTTATCAGAATTAGCGCCTGGGACTTCCACACCTGTCAGACCATGTGCATTGATGATTTTTTGTAGAAGCGACATATATTTATTGACATTGTACTGCTGAATCTTATCCGATACATCACCAATGTAATTAAACATTTCCGTAAGTATCATCTTTGGATCGTCATTTACAAAGCAACGCACCCCCTCGGTTAAACTATCAGCTACTGATACCGACACAGGAATGTGTTCGTTTGTGAAGACAGTATTCTCCCCGTGTTGAGTCGCGGTAGGCTTAAGAATGGCCTCAAAGTCATAAACGATGAAGTGATCGATGTACTGGTCAGTATTCTTGATTGAATACTTTGTAAGCAGTGATCGTATTACGTTCTGAGCTGGTTTGTAGATAGTTGGCTCAGCTGGGAAGCTTTCGATATTCACGAGCTCACATTGATTCTTTTTGTGATTTTTTACCCTTTCAGCGCTGACGAAAACCATTTCACACTTAGGACATTGATACTTAGCCTGAAGCATATCAATGTTCTTGATGTAAAGAGCATGATTCTCGAACGATAAAATATCCATAGCTTCATACCCCTTGTCCGATCTACGAATGCATTCTACATTTCCGGAAGCTACATCCATGCTATATACGTTAATACCGAGTTGGAAGCAGTCCTTAACCTCATCGAGCTGTAGTAGGTCAATGGGCTTGAAGCTTCTAAATAGACTCAACGTATACTTCATCCCCTTGAAAGAGCAGTAGCGCTTGAATACCTCCTTCACCTGAGACTGAATTCTGCGGGGATCCTTCTTAGGGCTCTGGAATGTATGCCAGGCGATACAGTGGAAGACGCACTTGTTATTGGTCTTAGGGAAGTTGATTACATGCTTGTTTTCGCGGATAATCTTAGGAATAACAGCGTCGCTATCTCCAAGAGCATGGTCGCGATGGTAGACGAAAATCTAGAATGCAGTGATCGCCTTGAGCTTATATCCAGAGCTGGGGTAGTTCAGCTTGTCAGCCAACTCCATAGACCGAATTTCCGAAATCACCTTCTTTCGAATATCAGCCTTGCTGTTGATAGCGACAGGCTTATTGAACACATAAGTGTTAGCGAGATTCGGATAGAAATAGCGAGTATCATCAGGATCGGTCTTGCTTACAAGTTCGTACCCAAGAGCAATATTTACTTTAAAAGCACTTGCCTGGCTCGAAAGAACGTTCTCGAGCTTATCGTAGAAATCAGTAGCCTCGATACCCTCATATAGGTGTGATTCCATGTGATTACCATTGTGAAAACGATACTTAGGATCAGCCTTGAAGTCAGGCGACAAGTGCTTCTCAAGGGTTTCAATCGAAACATTGTACTGCTTAGCTACCAATCTCTGGTTGATTGGGCGCGAAACGTTGCTTACATAAACCATCTTACCCGTTCTACCACGCACCTTAACACGGTAACTACTACCCCATTTGATAGCTTGGATATTTAATCTCTTTAATCCTTCGAGTTCGTATGCAAACATGTTGCCTATATATGCTTGGCTATATTCTTCTTCGTAGATATGACTTTATAATATTTTGAATTTGTATCAGGATCGACTTTATATCTTAGTCATTACAAAAGATTATGAAATTAATTAATTTAAATATTTGGGTTATACCTTTTTGGAGGTTTTAAGCCATTGTCATTGACTATATTGGGATTGACTTTTTATTTGAGAAAAAAAATAATTAATTAAGTTCGGTTTCGTTGTTAGGTTCGGCTTTGTCATCAATAAGTTCGGTTTTGGGCTTACGCTTGCGAACACGGATCTGCTCTCTGTTCTTATCGTCGTAGCTCTTTTAATACGACAGTCGAGTTTCACGTGTGCGCTGATAGTAGCGCTTCTGCGCAGCCTTAATGCGCTCTTTGTTAGCGAGGTATTGTTCAGATGAGTACGCCATCTTTGTATATTAACAACTTTATATTTATCAAAATGAAAATTAATTGTGTGTTATTCCGATGACGAATAGATCACGAAGTAATATCTTGGTAATATCTTGGTAGGCCATGAAGGAGAAGCTGATGTCATTGAAGCGTTGAAGCACTCATTCATTACACCTCGGGATACGGAACAAGGATTGCATACTGTTTGATGGTTTGAGGTGTCTTCTTGGTGAAAGTTTTGTAGTAGAGTGGTGGAAGCAAAAAGAAGAGTCGATTGCCATTCTGACCCAGTTTCGCCAAATCATCTGCCGCCCCGCTCTTGATGTCATGCGTTTTTCTCACAGTCATCTGGAATCCACCGAACTGCGGCATCCACGCATCAATAGCAGTATAGTTCGATGTCCGAGGCACGTATAGCTGATTTGCATGTTGACCGACTTCCACACGCTCCGCTACTTGCCGAGGCTGCGATGACCGTGGAATATCGATTGTACCATCAGCTGGAGTGCGTTTCCTCTTTCCAGAAAACAGCTCTCGATACTCGAAAGTCCCACCCTGCTCCAGCCGATCCATAGAATAAAACTCAAAGATGTATCCACACAGTGATTGTGCTAGCGGGTTTCCATCTGACGAACCGAGAAGGCTTTGCAACTTCGCGCGGTCAAGTTGCCACTTTGTTCGAACAATCAACTGCATCGCCAACTGATGCATAGACGACTTCGTACTCTCGATACGGTTCTTGGCTACGGATGTGAATCAAAGTCTGAGCGATCTTGGTCTTCGAGTTGATCTCAGAGTAGATGGACACCAACATAATGCAATCATCGAGAGAACAACTGCTGCACGCGGACATCAACAAAGTTTGTGGGTCTGTTCCAATGTCTTGCAACACCACGCGAGGCACACCACCGAGACACTCAAATCGATTCTGCCACGCAGCTGCAGCAAATGGATACAAGGGAGCAATTGTCCCCAGTTCGTCTTTTGACCACAGTGGCATGTAGAAAACATCTGGAGTAGGAGCAAGCTTCTTGAATTCACTAATGTAATCCGCGGTGTGCTTGCGAGAAGAACTGAACAATGCCGGTAGGGAAGTCCAGGAATACTAGTTGGGTCCAGCGAATCAACAAGGCACCACAAATCAGTTGACCAGAATTGTTGGTTAAACTTTTTTGGCAATGAATCGCACTGGAACATCGTCGTTCCATCAAAGTAGAAATTCCCCTCGCTGTCGAAAAGCAGCACTCGCTTCTTATCTTTAATCAATCTCCACATGACATAGTAGACAAACACCGACTTGCCAATCCCAGGCGTGCCCGTGACGACAGCATACTTGACCATGTTCCCATCTGGATTCAACAGTGCTTGGTCGGCGATCACTCTGTACGAAGAGCGAATGTAGAGCTTCTGACGTCTCGTTAGCGGCAGCAACGACGAAAAATTGAGCCAATCACCAACTTGGTCAACAGTGGAGAATTGTGAGAAGAATGGATCACCGCAGTGGTCGAAAACACCGTCTTGAGAGACTGTTGGAACCGAGGACCCTAGCTCAGGAACCACCACCAGCACGTGAATTTGCTGCGTTTGAGGTGGTGGCATTCCATTCGTGACCAACACATTCCGAATCGAATAGGTCGAGTATCTCTCACGCTTTGTATCCACCAATGACACCTTTTCAAAACCCGGCACCGCTTCTCCGTCTTCTATCGCAGCGAGGTCCGCACTTGGTAGCCATCCTGCGCCCTTCTTCGCCAGAGAGAGCTGCAGGTCCTTGGCTGGACCTGAGTAGTCGATCTCCTCCTTGATCGCCTTCTTCAACACAGAAACCTTCTTGCCGTCGTCGATAGTGACGTTGGAACGAACCTGCCTGGCCTACGATTGCACACTCCAGTGAGATTTCAACCATCTTCCTCGAGCCGGGCGGATTCAGGAATGAAGAAAGAAGGAAGGGGGAATTTTTGGCGTACTTAAGCGGACACGAAGGCGTGTGACATAGATTTTCAACCAATGATGAGACGCCACGTTCTAAGACTACCCTTGGATCGAAAAGACGTGGCTTTCGGTTGAGAGGTTGCGTCGCCAAAATAGCACCTGGCCCAAAAGAAGGTTCCAGGATTGTTCTTGGTGGTAAATTACGGTAAGGAAAAAAAACTGCCGGTGTAATGTTCCATGACCCACTACTGGTGATCCGCACGCAATCGTAAACGGCAATGGAAATCCCACTACACTTGATATACCATACGTCACCACCGCAGTTCCTCCTGCACTGAAAAGTGACGACCCCCCAGAGCTGCGCGTCTGGCATCGGCAGTCGCGGTACAAAGTGGCGGCCTTGTTCCAGTACAGCAAAGGCAATCAGGAACACAACCAGAAAACCGCGAATCCAAAACGTTAGGCTATGAGAGAGGCCAAGCCACCAGTCTTCGAGTGGAATCAGCTCCATCATCACGACAAACAGCAAGCACGGCAGCGGCGTTAGTACAATTACCAGCACCGCCCGAAAAAAACTCGTTTTTAAGGCAGTACTTGTCCAGTCGATATAGTCGCTCGATCGAGTATTTTCCATGAAGTTCTACTTGCAACGCATGCACGGCGCTCCTCAGCTTACCCAGCCATCGCTCGATCACTTGCATCGTCCACAACAGGAGTAGCTCGCAAAAAAAATTCAAAAAAATTAATAACTTGCAACACGTCCAGCGATAAATTTACTCAAAACGTTTGTCCAAAGTAAAAAAAAAAACTATTCACCACGATAAATTACAACTACCAAGTAAAAGTCACAAAACGCAGTAAGCACAAAAGACCATACAAAGTGCAAGTCAAGACCGGTGGTGGCAGACCAAGAGCTCAAGCACCAATGGCCCCGACACCCGACGCGCGCGACGTGCCCCTGGAGGAGCGTCTGCGCCAGAAGAAGCAGGGCTTCGCCACGCAGAAGGAGGCGGAGGCGCCGGAGCGCGGCCCGGCGCGCCGCGCCAACAAGAACCAGCCGCTGGAGCTGTCGTCCAAGCGCGCCGTGGGGCGCTTCCGCCAGGTCGTGGAGGTGAAGAAGCGGCGCGCGCTGGACCCGCGCTTCGAGGCGCAGAGCGGCCGCCTCAACGAGGACCTGTTCGCCAAGAGCTACGCGTTTCTGGACGACTACAAGCAGCGCGAGCTGCAGGAGCTCAAGCAGCAGCTCAAGAAGATTAAGAGGGTCACGCGGAAGGAGGAGCTCAAGGTTAGTTGGCTGTAGATATTGTTGGTGCTAAGTTGGTGGAGAGCTGACGCTTTTGCTGTTGTTGTTGCCGCAGCATGAGATCGCCTTGAGGCAGCAGGAGATGACGGAGAAGCAGAAGAAGGAGAAGATCAAGAGCGCGCTGACCAAGCGGAAGCGCGAGGAGCGCGAGGCCGTCGCCAATGGCAAGAGCGCCTTCTACCTCAAGGTTGGTACTGCGGTGGTGTTGGCAGGTGTATAGGGAGGAACTGACTGGCTTTGTGTCTTTGCTTGGTGGACAACTGCAGCGGAAAGACAAGAAGAAGCTGGAGCTGCAGGCCAAGTTCGAGGACTTGCAGGAGACTGGCCGACTGTCCAAGTTCATGGCCAAGAAGCGCAAGAAAAATGCCAGCAAGGACCACAGATGGCTGCCTACGCAGCGGAAATAGGCGACTGTGTTTACTGCTACAAGCCGTTGGATCGGTCGGGTTTGCGGCACGTGGTATGGCGCTTGCGTCATTGCTGGTGATCTCACCCACTTGCCTCTTATCTTTATTGTATTTTGCTTGCAGTACCAACTTACTAATAGACAGCTTCTGCTGGTGTTGATTTCAAATGTGTTGCAAATGTGCTTCTCGAGTTGTGCTAGCTAATAAGGCATTCCATCCGTTCGCGACGCTATATCCAGCAAGCAAGCGTCAGTCAAGCCTCTTGCTCATCAGTTATGCTCCCAGTCATTCGAGCTATTTGCGGGTGGCTTTGAGTGCTGCTTACCGACATCACGAAAAGCTCGGTCAACATCCAGGCTGGGACCCCAATCACTTGATACCAGCGAGGGACTTCTTCTGGACTTGCCATATCAACCATTGATAAGCGCCATTTAGTGCTTATGCACGAACAAAGTGGACAAGAGCTATTACCGAGCGTCGTCAATGAGCAAAGGGGCTCAAGCGATTCAAAGCCAGCCATCGCCAGGGCAGGAAGTGCTAGGGCTGGAAGTATCACTGTGTTGGAAAGGCGTTTATCTCGTGGAGTCTCTGGGCATCTTCCTCGTCGTAAATCTCGGCCTAACAGTGGTGGTTCCCATCGTCGAGCGTCTAATGTTTCTCTTAAGTCTGTGAGCGAGCTCGCAGAGGAAGAAAAGCCTTCTTCACCGACAGTTTTGCGTTTACGAGCTTTAGCTCATGCTGTGCGCGCGAGGCATTCGCTTGGCATCCAAAAGCCTGCTCAGAGGAGATATCTGTTGCAGGCGAGTGAGGCAGACACGGACGAGACAGACGTTGGCGTTGATCTTCTCATGGCAGGAATCCAAACGAAGTTGAAGGACGACGCCGCAAGTGGCTATCTCAACAAGAACAAAATTGCAAGTAATAATACTCATGACACAAAATCCGACCAACGAAACTTATCTATCGGGACACAAAGCAAAGTACCCTTTACGAAGGATGAACACTCCACTGAGAACACCGCCAACCGCAACACTCCGCCATCGTCACCCAACGGAAAGCCACCGTTGCGCTCATCGTTCAAAAGTGCAACTATGAAGCGCGGGAGCTTAACTAAGGCCCCTGTTCCTCTCCAACGTGTAAAAACTATTCGAGGTGATCTTAGCGCCTTTATGAATCCTTACGAGCCGAAGATCCGAGAACCTGAAGTGAACTTAAGCCACGCCCAAAATCTGGGCGCTCGGATAACTTGCGCTCACTCCTTATACAAATTATCGTGTCAAGTTGGAAGTGAATTGGCTATCATTGGAGGTGGTGCTATCGCCCAGATTGCTGATTTCAGTGATGTTGAGGACTCAAAGCTATTGCGCTACTCCGCTGCGGTGCTTGCCAACGTTACAACAGATTTATCAGTACTGGAGGATTTTGCGTCGAAGGAAGGTGTATCAGCACTACTTGAATTGAGCTGGACACCTCTCATGGATGTTAAAGTTGCGTGTACAACAGCACTATGCCGACTATCACAAAGTCGGGCTCGCGCCGCGGTACTTGTTCGCAGCCGTGCTATTACAGAGCTGATGTCGATGCTTACAGTGCAGCACGTGCCTCTCCAGCAACTGGTGGTGAGCTGTATTGTAAATCTCGTATTCTATGGGCACACATTTCCGGATCGCGTTTTTGTAGGAGATCCACAGGCTGTCCAAAGTCCTCTTGGTCTCATGAACGTAGTCAGCCAGATGTCAGCATCACCCTCGACATCTAAATTTGCGGTCGAAGCATTATTTAATCTGTCATTGTATCGTTCAAGCTGCTTAGGAGCGCTTCGTGGTGGAGGTGCTGAAACTCTTCACACATTGGTCAGCCAACTCTGTAAATTAGTTGACGGCAATGGTGGTGGATCAAGTTCCAGATTTCTTCTTAGTCTTGGGATTCAAGCTCCTGCGTGGACAGCTGATATGAACGTGTGCATGAAGCTGTTGCGTCTGGCAGCTGATACGCTAGCTAATTTCTCAGCATTTGTGGAGTTTCACAGTATGATGGGCTCCCACGGGATCAAGGCGCTAAGTTTGATGTTGTCTGGTGCTTTACGTGATGTGGGCAACTTTAATTCCAGTGTCACAACGGAAGAAAGGTTTCGTTGCACTAGCATTTCGTGCTCGCGAGCATTGGCCAATTTTTCCAGCAACATCGATATTCGACGTCAAAATTTTCCGCAGGAGTTGCTTCAGTTGACCACGAAGCTTGCCTTGATGGACCATCAACGTTATGCGGGAAATGGTAAAGACGCTCGAACAGTTATGCGAAATAGTATACGCGCACTAAGCAATTTGAGCTTTGAAAGTTCCTGCAGGTCTGCCTTCACTGATATACCTCAAGTGCTTTTGATGCTTCATGCTGTCACTGTTTTGCCTCCTATATCGGCAGAGGAAGCAGATGAAGAATACTCACCACCACCACCAGATGAAAAGCGAAGTCGGCCTCAAGAGCAGCAACAAGAAAAGAGAATGCCGTCAATGACTGAAACACATGAAAGTTCTACGCACAAAACGATAGGGGGAATCGTTGGAAGCATTGAACTTGGCTCATTGTCAGAGCCTGATCCTATATGGTATCTCCGATCGTCGCGAGCTTCGTACGTGTCAGCATTTCCTTGGACCACAGAAATGTCAGAAGACGTCAAGGAGGATGCACTTCTTGCACTTTTAAATTTTGCGCAACAAGCTACGTTCGCAAACGAGTTGCTTCGGACGTTGGACGGAAAGCTTTTAGCAGCAGCAGCCGAAGATCTTGGGCATTCAAAAAGACTCCGGTATATTTACGCGTCGGTCTTGTGCAACCTACTTTTTGACAGCTACCTGCAGCAACTCGTTTATGGGGACCAAGTAGTACGCGCTCTAGTGAGTGGGTTCAACTTCTTTAAAACCTATCAAACCAAAGACCAAAGTGAAGCGATCACATTGTCGGCAGCGTCTCCACTTTTAAACTCTGAAAAAACACTATTCGAAGCAGCAAACTTGGTGTTTGAGGATGACCAAGAGCGTTTCTTAGCCTCAATTTTCCTTATCGCAAGCGAGTTGATGGACATGGCAAATATTGAACTCGTGGTTACGCTTGTTCTGCCCTGTATGCGGACTTATATGAGCTTGGCCTCATTAATACCATCGAATTCTCCTTTGTCGCACCCGCTCCGATTGCAGTTGCAGAGGCAGCTGCCGATTACATGCTACGCCTCTGCTGCACTGTTTGCTTTAACACGAGCTGCTACTCAGCGTCGTGATAGCCAAAAACATCTAACTCACTCAGAGGAAGCTGAAACAATGCTCATTGCGGTTTGTGCGCTACCGTCAGGATCTGGAGCCGGCGGACCAGTCTCGGGCACTTCATCAGCTTCAAAAGGTGGCACCACCCAGGCATTTTGCGCGGCTACTCTTTATCATCTCTGTGCGTCTACATCTGTCAATCTGCGTGTCATCCAAGGGCTCATTGATTGCTGCAACGTCAATGAGGAGTCCCAGTCCCTCTTAGCCTGCTCTGCGGCGTTTGCAATTATTTCGTTCACAGCGGAGGGGTGCCAACAACTTGTCCAATGTGCCAACCTGGCGCGGGCGCTAAATCGTCTTGGTCGTACTAGCCAGGTCGAGTGCCAACAGTATGCAGCAATAGCAGCTTGCAACGTGTCTACAGTGGCGTGTGTCTGGTCTTCAGCGGAGCTAAAAGATTTTATTGTGGTAGCACTACTGCGTGCAAATTCAATCCAGGCCAAGCAAATCCACGCCAAAACCTTATCGAATCTTCTGTCGCATGGAGTCTCGCGCCCTAAGGTAGTAGAAGATGGTGTTCTCTACGCGCTGATGAAGCTTTCACAGGTAATGATGTCGGGTACGACTGGTGCCACCAGCACAACTAGCCAAACAGGTGAACGACGAGTCTCGGGAACAATGGACAATGGAGCGCTGATATCGGCATCAGCTGATGAGGTCTTTAGTATTGGTTTGCGGGCTCTCTTTAATTTGTCCTGCGATCGTCAATATCATCACAAACTCCTTTCGAATGGTGTCATGGCATACCTCTCGGCCGCAGTCGAGTGCAAGCAGCTAGGATCTTCTTCTAGCAGCGGCACTGTCAGTCCGGACTGGAGAGCTCCATCATTTAACGACCCGGCTGTCACAGCATTTCTCTTTGGTCGAGCACGTCCTTCACAGAAGCTGCCGCAACAATTGCAATGTCTTGCTGGCCATCTTAGCATTGAGAGTCGACGGTTTGCTCTTGCTATCATTTGCAACCTGGCGAGCTATGAGGAAAACCACAAGGAGCTAATGCGTGCCCAAGTAGCAGAGGTAATTCGCAATTACGTTGATGGGGATATTGAGTCTCGTGCTTCAGCCGCCATGGCACTGCGTAACCTTAGCTGTCATCAGCCCTGGGTGGAGATGCTTTGCGAGCGCAAAACGCTACAACTTTTAATCGCTTGCACGGAGTGTGAGCATCCTGTGGTTCGGCAATTTGCAATCGAAGCTTTGGCAAACTGTTCACTCGTGACAGATTCATTACACCTATATGGAGAAATGCGTGTTCCTCGAGCAGTGTTAATACTACTTGAAGTCACTGCCAATGGTTTACCTGCTGCTACATCGCCCGTGTCTGTTTCGTGGGAGCTATCCGGTGATCAATGGCAGCCACATTCTCTGCTGCAAGACGTGGAACGGAAACCTACAGGTACCAGTACCTATATGGCTGCTCTGAAGTGCTTGCACAACATTGCCCATGATGACGGTCTTGCGTTGGCACTAATGGAGGAAAGCATTAATCTCCGACTATTACCGCTGCTCGAGTATCGTGCCTTGGGAAATGACGTTCGGGCATGCGAACTGGCGGCAAGTTTGACTCACACGTTGGCTGGAAAACCACGATGCGCAGAGGCGCTATTACGTCAACGTACTGTGAGCCTCTGTGCTCTTCTGCACCGGCGCCATGCAGATAGCAGCATCATAGCCCGTGAGTGTGTACGCATTCTAATGCTATTATCCACGTACCAGCATATCCAGCTACAGCTCTGTGAAACCCAGGCGGTGCACGTGGTTGTTAGTATCTGCGGTGGAGGAGGCGCTTCGACAACAATGGCAAACCCTCTTGGGACTGCGAGAAATTTGAGACTTCGGGAGTGCGGTGCTGTCACAATTAGAAACCTTACACTAAGTGTTACGGAGCACCTCGCGCTCTTTTACGAAAAGCACGACGATGGGGACGGTTCACTGCGAGATGTAGGTACCACGAACGCAGAAAAACTTATTGACACTCTCAAGGACTTGCAAAGTAACGATGAAAATGAAAATGGCGATGATCGAGATTCTACCGTTAGCCTGATGCTTGAACGACACATGCTTCATGGCATTAAGTATTTTCAAGAAGAGATTGTATCGGGACAAGCAAGTGACCGAATCCTGTTGGAAGCAAGTGCAGCTATTGCAAATTTGAGCACAGTAAAAGTGTTTCGAATTGCGATGGTGCGTTTAGGCGTGATTCAGACGCTACTGCAGCTTATGACCCAGCCGAAACCAAAAGCACAGCGAATGACTCTATCCTCTCCAGCTCTTACTCCAGGCCCCACGTCCCCTTTGCGCCTGCGAAATACTTATCGCAACAGCCTTCTTGGAAGAATATGTGGTGCAACATTGCATCGATTGGTCGTCGAGGAAGGTGCCGCAATTGACTCACGCAGCCAGCTAGTTCCCAGCTTGCTTACAGTGTTGCGTCAAACTGATGAGGAGCTACAGCAAGTGCGTTATGAGTGCGAGAAAATCTCAATATTTACCTCCAGCATGATCGGAGACGCCCCGGTTGGTTTCACGCCTCCATCCACGCATGGGGCTCGTCGGTTTACTCATGTCCAAACAAACGCTGCACTGTTGCCTCGACCTGATGACATTCTGCAAAAAGCCCTAGATACAACTGAAAGCGCACCACTAGCGTCTGAAGTTGCACCACCATCTGCTGAGGGACGTAGGATGTTTGGTAGCTGTAGCGCAGTCCTCCTGCCAGGGGGAGCTGCTGTCACTCAGTGTGTTCGACAAACCTATCGAGAGCAGAAGTGGATGGTGTACGTGCTCAAGACCATTCTTTCGTCACAAGCGATGATTCCGCAGCTCGAGAAGAAGCAGATGCGTGTCCTAGGGATACCGAGGCTGTGTTTCCAGGATCTCATTCCCAGCGCGGCCGTCGTGCCTCCAGTTCAGGTAGCTACGAGTGGAAGCAACAGCAGTCGAAGCACCAACTCCGGCCCTCACAACGACCTCGACACTATCGGCGAGGCAGCACCGGGAGGAGGGTATCTGCTCCCTGTCAACATGGAGAAGTATGTCATCCGTCGGATGAACGGCTCCGACGAAATTGTGCCGGTGTCCGTCGCGGCGGCCACGTCTCCACGTCCGAAAAGTGCGAGCGCCGTCACCTCCCGGCCAATCGTCTCTGGAATAGGCAGCCCGTCGAGTGTGCGGAGCAGCAGCGCCAGCCCGAACAGGTCTCCAGCTGAGCGCGACGCGTCGGCGATCGACCCGCAAGGACACGTCCGCAAGTTTAACCGCCAGATGCGCCTCCTGAGGCGCAACGACCGGCGCGACATCAGCAGTTTGCCTCCGGTGTAAGGTCGGTGGATCTAAAAAAAAGCCATATGCCCCGTGTGCAGCAATTGCTGCGTGCACGCAGCCGTTCGCAGCGTACAGGGCGCGCGCAGACAGCGAGCAGCTGCTCCATCAATTCCGCTGGCCGATGGCAACGCGGAGCACACATGAAGCCATTGCGTCACACGTCGCAGGCTTTCAAGATGGCTACACGCCCTGAACGTTCCGTACCAGTTCTGGCAATCTGCGCGAAAGAAAGTGCGTTCTTAGGCAATAAATCAGCTGGATCCAGAAGCACTTGCGCTTTGTATCGGCCTGACAGGTCCGGCACCCCACTTCGCCATCGGGAGACCCCTTTACCACCTGCACCAGGGCCGCAGCATGGCCGCCTTCCAGTCCCCCGGCGGCCCGCAGTCCTCGGGCGTCGTCACGAGCCGCACCGTGCCCGCCATGCAGCGCTCGCGCAGCAGCGGCCAGGAGAACGCGGCGCTGCTGGCCAACGCCGGCGGCGCCGACGCCGACAGCCGCGCGGCCGCGCGCCGCCTGCGCCGCCAGTACCCGCAGCAGCCCATCGCGCAGCTGGAGCACCACTACCACCGCCAGCACCAGCGGCCCTCGCAGCCGCAGCCCGTGCACAACTCGCGCGGGTTCTTCGACGGCCCGCCGCGCCTCGTGTCGTCGCACTCGTCGACGTCGTCGGCGTCCTCGGCGTCCTCGTTGCGCTCGTCCACGTCGCGACTGCCGTCTAAGATGGAGCTGCGACGCAGCGAGACGGGCCACGCCAAGGCGGCGCTTAGTCGCAGCCACGGAGCGCTGGGTATCCCTGTGTTCCGCAGCAGCAGAACAACCAAGGTGAGCGCGAGCGCGAGCAACGACGGCTTCTCGCCCAGCTCCAACGGACACAGCTTACACACTGAGAACAATGGCGGCGGTGTACAGTCCACGCCGTACGAACAGTGGAGACGACTTCGGAGAGCACGCACTGCCAGTGGAAACAGTTGTGCTAGTACCAGCAGCACCAGCAGCTTCGCGTCGTACGTAGTGAACCCGAACACAGGACGACACGACTTTGGATTAGGGAGTGATGATGAGAACGACGACGAGGAAGAGGAAGACTTGGACAGCTTGATGGACGTGGAGGAAGAGGAGGAACCTGATAGACCGGATGGACTTCCGTCGGTGTTGCAGCACATTCTAGCGCCGTCGCTCCCGCCGCCACCGTACCCCGTTGACCCGTATCACTTTTACTGCAAGCCGAAACGGACGAATACAGGTGCCGGCACCGCCGCTGCGGAGGTGACGTCGACGCTTGCAGCTCTGTTTGCAGACTGCGGAATCGAAGCGATCTTCCATCCGCTGAAGTGCAAATTTAAGTGCCTTAAGTATGTGCACTACAGCCACGTGGAGTTTGTCGTGAGGGTGTACGCGCATCAGCGAACACTTCTGGTGGAATTCCAGCGTCGCAGCGGCAGTGTATTGCTCTGGGATGGATTATATCGTATTCTTCATCAGAAGCTGACGCCCATTATCGATTCCACGGCGCTACCATGCTCCCAGAGCAGCGGCCAAAAACGCGTAGCTAGGGATAGTGCTTCGGCTTCTGCTGACCACAGCATTGGTTCGAACCAGCACGCAGCTCATATATCGCGTTCCTCCGACCACGAAGTGCTCGGAACTCAAATCTGGCGAACCCTCTCACTTAAGAAGCCGACCCCCAGCTCGGGCGTGGAAGCCATGAAGATCATGTTGACGTCACGGTACCTTGACGCGATGCGCGAAGGGTGTGCAGGACTAGCGGAACTTACGGAGGACGTACAAAACTCTTGTCTCGTTGCCCAGGCTGACTTGGTGACGCCCTTAGTGCAAGCCGCAGAAGCTACGGATTTAAGTATGTCGCGTTGTGCCGTTGGTGCACTTGCCAACATTGCTCGAGCTATCCCGCGATTTCCAGAGAGCGAATTAGTGCTGGCTCGGCGTACTGCGCAACAACTACGGATTCAAGCAACGCCAGTGGTGCTGGCACAGCTGGAGCACGCAAGCGAACGGTCTCTGTTTTCCATCGAGCTACTTCGGGAATGTGCCCGAGCACTTGGTGCTTTTGCTCGATTGGTGTCCGAGGTTGATCCACGATCTGTCGCTGCCTCCAGTGTGAACGACGAACGTTGCGTTCACATCCTTCGACTTCATGCCAAGCACCGCGATGCCCAACTAGCTTCTCATTGTCGCGCTGCGTTGGAGAACTTGCGCCTGAACGTGTAGTAACTTTACCACTGCCGTAGTGTAGCATAGCAAACGAATAACAGTATTTTTTTCAACGCTGTGTTTCTACTACGGCGGTGTCCACCGCTGGTTTAGTTGTCTTCAGCTACATTTCTAGCTGTCTACACTGGTGTAACGGAGTTGAAGTGCTCACCCAGCGTGTAGTAGTGCAGGTGATACGTTAGCTTTAGCTTGGGTGCGCTTTCATCATCTTCATTCAAGAACTCGCCTCCCATCACGAGCACGTCGCCTTCAGCGGAGAACACCTCAATGGGCGTTCGCAGCGCGCAGGCCAGAGCACGGAGCTCCAGTTGGCCACCCCAGTCGGCCGTATTGGCCACTCGATCACAGTAGGTGGCAAATGCATCCTCTGGACTCGAAGCACCTTCATGGAGCGCCATAAAGGGCAGGAAGTCGTCCGAATGTGCCAGCATGTACTCACTCGTGAGTTTCCTCAAATACTGGAACCCCGCCATGTCATCAGCGATAGGAAGGTTCTTCTGCTTCATTTGGTCCGCCACCGCGTGATACATGCAGTGGCCATCGGACGGGATGTCCTTGATCTTGAGGCCGTACCCCGAAAGCTGCGCCAGGATCATATCTGCCTCAATCTGTCGCTCGCTCACCGTGTTCTTGCTGGCCTCTTCGATACGTTCGCGACGCTCGCGCTCCTGCTTCTTCTTGGCCTCACGTTTGCGCTGAGCCTTAGCCTGAGCCTTTGCCTGCTTGAATGGGACGGCACTCTCCGTCTCAATAGCAGCAGCAGCAGGTTCCTCAGTCTGAGCAGCAGCCTCTCCGTCCTCCTCCTCGAAGGCCCTGATCTCCTGCTCGTGGCGCTCCTTCATGGCGTTCTCCATGGCCGCCACCTGCGTCTCGATGTCCTTTTTGCTCAGTCGGTCCTTCTTCGCCTTCTTCTGGAAGGCCTTCACGTCATTTTGCAGCGTCTGCAAAGGCATAAGGAGCGAGGGTCAGAATCCTCCACTCTTTGGTGCTCTACACGAGCCCACAACGCTGATATTGCGCAGAGAATTGGATCGAACTCATCCGCAGCTCTTAAACTATACACGTACGCGGAGCTCGAGCTTGTGGCGCTGCTTGGTCTGCCCCAGCGTCTCGTTCTTCGACGCCATCCTGATGCCGCTGTCTTCCGAGCCAAAGGTGAATGTGGTTATGATAAGGTTACACCAGTATGATCACTTCGTAACCCTTACGTAACCCTCTTAAACAATGCTGAAGCGGAAGCTGGTCGCTATCGGCAGGAGTCTCCGGAGCATGGCTACGACCACCAAGACGCCGCCCGTGTTGCTCTGTGCCGACTTCGACGAGACCATCACTCAGCGAGACACCACGGCGCTGCTGTTCCAGTTGGCCTCAAGCTCGGCGGCAACGCAGCAGCAGCTGGTCGAGCAGTACGTCGACGAGGTGGGGGGCTATCTCCGTCGCCATGAGGCCAAGTGGCTACAGCGACAAACCACAGGCGAGTTTGACGGCGATGGGCTGCGTGAGTTTCTGGAGGGATACGCGGCCACGGACTTGCGCTCTCTGCAGCGGGTCGTGGAGACTCGAGCGCTGCGAGGCATCAAGCAAACGCACCTTGTCGAGGCAGCGGAGAGTGTCCAGGTCCGAGCTGGTTGCGTGGAGACACTAGCTATTGCAGATAGATTGGCGGTGATCTCGGCAAATTGGAGTGGGGAACTGGTGAGGACGGTGCTGCAGCGTTCGGGGATTGCAACGCAGTCAACTGAGATCATTGCAAATGGTGAGAGCGGTTAGTTGAGGAAGGTGAGAGTGAGGTTGACTGATCTTTTGCTGTTCGGGCAGAGTTGAAGATGGATGCACACGGGGTGGCGACTGGCGAGATCGAGGTGAAGGTGCAGTCGCCTATGGATAAGGCACGGCGAGTTGCCGAGCTGCGAGCGATGCATGCTGAGGTCCAGCCTACTGTCGTTTTTGTCGGGGACAGTACCAACGATCTGCTTGCATTGCTTGAAGCCGACGTAGGCGTTTGGCTGGCGCCTGACATGACGTCGTCCTCTTCGGCATTGCTGCAACAACTGGTAGACCTATACGGGATCGATGTTCTTCCGCTGACAAACTACAGTACGCTGGCGGACAGCATTGGCGCGGCTTCAGATAAGCACCAAGGTGATTACAAGCCAACGTTCTTTACCACTACAGACTGGTCCCACCTCAGGGCAATTGTTAGAGCACAGGTTCAAAACGGGCATACTTGAAGCTACTTCACATCTCATTAACCAAAAATTCGATAGATTAACGCAACACTGTGAAGTTTAAAAGAGAGGAGCCAGCAATGAGCCCCTTACAATAGGATTTCATCGTGGTAGCTCTGCGTGAGTGTCTTGTGTGGCAGCACGATGCAGTTGCGGATAATGACCTCCGGGTTCGCAACGACAGACACGCCGAAGATTGTAACGTCCCGCACGAGCGCCGTCTCAGCCGAGTGCACCTGGATCTGCGACGCATTGGGCGGCTGACCTTCGACGCGAGCCCACTGACCGATAATGGAGTTCCAGCCGATGACGGAGAAGAGCACACAGGCATGATCCTTGATGGTCACACCCTCGAGAATGATCGAGTGGGCGACTCGTGCTCCAGGTCCAATGGTCACGCCTGCTGCGATCGTCACATTCGGACCCAACTTCGCCGTCGGGTGCACGTTTGCAGACGAATCCACCACCACATTTCCTTCAATTATTGGCGAAAGCTTTCCACCGGTAGTGCTCAAAGCGCTCGGGTTCGTAAAACGGAACCGCTGCATGTAAAGTTCCGAGCACGTAATCGCCATTCCCGGTGTCTTGATCTGGCACCAGAAGTCGCCAAGCTCGTACAGGTACAGACATCCTTGGTCCGCAAGGGGCAACAGCACATCCTGCTCCAGTCTGTCGAAAACACAACACAAATCAATCACACGAAGCTAACCAAGGAGTTGAACGCCATCACTCATCTGATTGCAAACGCTACGTACCGGAGGTTGTCGAGGTTGCTGAACTCCGGGAAGAGCTTCTTCAGGTCGTGCTGTGTGTTGGCCTCGGAGCTGGACTCGCTGCGTAGCCTCTGTCGACTGATCTTGTCGCCGACGCTGACGATGGTGTCCATGAGCGAGACGTCGAACAGGTAGACGCCGCAGTTGATGATGTCGCTCACAAAAGTCTCCGGTTTCTCCGCCCAGTGCAGGATCTCCTTGGTCATGGGGTCGGCCACGAGGCAGCCGTACTTCTTGGCTTCGTCGTGGAACACGCGCTTGCCCAGCACGGTGCACGAGCCCTTGTGCTTGAGGTGGAAGTGCATCATCTCATTGAGCGGGAAGGAGCAGCACACGTCGCAGTGCAGCACGAAGAGGCTGGCGGGGTCCCCCTCCAGGATCTCGTCCCGGAAGAAGCGGATGCCCCCCGCCGTGCCCA
The DNA here is from genome assembly GCA_033558005.1 of Phytophthora taxon juncus. Lineage (NCBI taxonomy): Eukaryota > Oomycota > Peronosporomycetes > Peronosporales > Peronosporaceae > Phytophthora > Phytophthora taxon juncus. The sequence goes on from JAUCEE010000017.1 coordinate 1,668,641, forward strand.
GCGCCTTCTCCTCGCGCAGGTAGCGGATCTGCACGTTGAAGCGGCGCCAGACCGAGTCGAAGAAGCGCGAGAACAGGCCCTCGTCGTACGATCCGATCATCAGGATCTCCTGCAGGTTGGGCACGCGCGCGCAGGCCTCGACGTGGAAGTAGAGCATCTCGCGGCCGGCCAGCTGGAACAGCGGCTTGGGCAGGTCCAGCGACAGCGGGCGGAAGTGGTTGCCCTGCTGGTTGGGCCCGCCAATGAGGATCACGGCCTTGGACGGCGGGAAGGCCGCGTCGTCCGCGCCGCCGGTCGCGGCGGCCCCCGTCGCGGACATGGCTACAGCTGGAGGGAGGTGAGGGCGTGACACGATGGCGCTCTCGGCCCTATCTTCCTGGGTTTCGACTCATCCGATCGAACGTTTGGCCACGCTGTCTGTAATTGCTCGGAATCTAATCGCCTAGATCTGTACTGTTTCGGAGCGTTGGATATGATGGCTACATTCGTAATTAGTATTTTGTAACGGCTGATCCGTTTAGAGAGGGGCGAAGGTACGTGTCTTCTCCTTTCGTGCCGCATTGCGGGACTGTCGCCATGCAGTTCACGGAGCTGAGCGAGCTCAATCATGTGGTGGGGCTCATGCGCCTGGCCGCCTGCAACAGCCCCACGTTCCACGACCGCCAGGACTCGGAGGTGGACCGCATCTACAACTCGTCGCCCAAGATGGAGTCGCAGCTGCGCAACTCGTGGATCGACAAGATGACGGCGTTCAAGCCGCTGGCGTCCACGTCCGGCTCGCCCGGCAAGAAGTCGCCCAAGGGGCTGCGCAAGGGCAGCAGCTCCAGCATCTCGGCGGCTAATGGCAAGGGAGACGACGCGGCCAAGACGCGCGAGGGCCGCGAGAAGAGCGTCGCGTCCAGCGCCATGTCCAGGCGCCGCACGTCCACGCAGGCGGGGCGCGACAAGAAGGGCAGCGTCGCTGCCAGTGTGAAAAATGGGGACAAACAAGACGGCGAGAAGGACAAAAGGACACCGGACGATGGCTTCACTTTTGAGAAGGAGGAGGTGCCTCCTATCTCCTTCCACGAGTCATCGCTGCTGGACAAGGCGCTGAAGGGCCCGGCGGCGGCGGCCATGGGCGCCAGACCGCCCATGATGGGCGCGGACGGAGGAGCTGTGCTGCACCTGACGATCTACTTGCCCACGAGAGATGAAATGAAGATTGATGTAGGTGGCAGCGTCGGAGTGGGTTGGAGAATACGGGTTAATGGTTTGGTGTTTCATGTTGGTAGTTGTATGACGTGTCGACGGTGGATGAAGCAATTCAGGAATTGCTGCGGGTGCACCAGGCAGAGACTCTGCAGCCGCCGCTGTATTATGGCCATCCTGAATGCTACGAGCTTCGACTGCACGACTCAGACGGCATTCCAGATGAGGATTTCCCAGGTTTGTGACTCGCGCTGTTGACGTTATAGGAGTAGATGCTGACCGCGATTTGGTGTTTAATTGACAACAGCTCTCGATCGTTCTCGAAAAATTAAAAACTTTGGAGACGCTGGTGGACACGAGTACTGCCTGTGTGAGCGGCCTGACGCATGCCCGCCCAGTGGTGATGCCGCACCAGGTACGATGTCTCAAGTTATGGACTAATTAGTGTATCAATATGTTGCTCGTTACTGACACTGTTAGCGTGCTTGTTGATGTAGATGTTGCTGCACCGGCCGCAGCAGCGAAGCCCGCCACTTCAGCTGCGAAGGCACCTCTACCAAATGACAAGGCATTTCTCAAGATTTTCATGTGCGGACTGGTGTTTTTCCGGTATATTTGTATGATTAATGCATTGACAGCGTTGTGTACGTACACATTTGTGGATCGATATTAGGCCAAAGAGCGACGACTACACGGTGGTGGCCATCGACGGCACAACTGTGGGCCAAGATTTGCTGCCTACTCTCAATAAGAAGCACCGACTGCAGCTCTTCCAGGAACTTTATGTGCTCAAGATCAGTGAGGCAGATCGCGAACGTCTGGACCTTGCAAGCGACGAGATTGATATGCATACGAAGTTGCGGCCACTGAACCTCCACGAAGTCACACTCGCTACCAGTAAGCTACTACCATTTGCATGTGCTATACGGCAGCTGAGAACTAAGCATCGATGTCATACGATGTGTTCCTTCAGAAATCTTCGCCGATGCACCTCAGATTTCTGCTCCCGCTCCGTCGGCCGTGGAGGAAACGGCTAATGTTGACAGTCGTTCTCGACCTCCCCCCGAAACGTTTATGTTCAACGATGTTACCGCCGCCATGTTCAAGGAGTGGCACGTTATCAAGAAAAACAAATACGGCAAGAAGCAGCAGCGTATGTTGGGTATTGACCTCAACAAGATCTACAACCGCAAAGTGGGGGAGCGCGTCATCACCTCGAGCAAGTCCACCAAGATAGTACGTGCTGATTGATATTTGCTGGTGCTGCGAAGCGTATCTTACATCGTTTCTACTCTTTCGAATTTGCGTAGGCGGAGAGACCTATGTCTGGTGTGGTATGGGTACGATTCAACCAAGACCCGTCCGAATTCCAGATTTACTTCAAGGACAGCATCGAAGAGATCATCACAGATTACACAGCGGACTCTCCGTACGAATGTGGTACGTGTCACGCAGGATTTGGTTTGACTGTTACTGTTGAATGGCTACTAATCGCACATCCTTTTTTTGCTTTAACTTGTACAGCTGAGATCGTTGCCAAGCTCAAGTACATTCTCTCGCGTAGAAAATGAGAAAGCCAAAATCTCAGTAAGTTTCCATTGTTTGCCGTTCAAGCCGCTGTGTGTATCGGCTCTGAATGTCTTCTTCGCACTGGCCTTGTGCGCACGTGCACTTGGCATGCAATGTCTATTGGCATGGCCCAATAACATGATAAAACAAAATTGGTGCGCGTCTCAATTTTATTCCCTGGGTTTGTTTATTCCAACCGCTGATAAGCAAGTAGCCATCTCCACGACTGCAGCAGTAGCACCACGTAACAAGACGAGCTTGCTGCCAGCACGCAACAGCTCCTAGCCAAACTGTTGCTACAACTGCTACATCCGCCACACGGAGGCGACTGCCCAATGCCACCACGTCCGGAAAGTACAAGACAGAGAAAGCCTGGTTTCAGTGTGTTTGGGGCTAGGCCGTTTACACCTTGAAGCCACGCGATTTCCTGCGGCCACGGGCACGCTCGAACTTGCGGCCCTTGCTGCGGACGTACGGCTTGACGTGGTCGTGCGTGTGCACCGACTCGAGCGTCGACTTGTGGCCGAAGTGAGCGTACACGCCACGGGCCTTGCGGGCACCGCGGAGCAGCACCGTGTTGGAGCCCTTGGGGGCACGCAGGGCCAGCTGGTCGAAGCTCAGGCACTCACCGCCAGCCTTGACGATGCGAGCACGGGCCGTCTCGGTGAAGTTCAGGGCCACAACCGAGAGCTTGGGGACGTTCAGAAGACGGATGTCGTCCGTGACCGTGCCCACCACGACGGCAATCTTGCCTTCGTGCTTCTTCATGAAGCGAGCGACCTTGCCCAGGGACAGAGGAGCCTGGTTGGTGTTGCTCTGGTAGAGACGACGGAGCACGATGTCGTTGAACTTGGCGTCCGTGCGACGAGCCAGGAAGCGGTACAGCTGCAGGTGTTCACAAGCAACATCCAGACACAGTGAGTCACTCTGTCCTGCGTTCATCAAGTCCGTAAAATCCACGACACGCTGAGACGTACGCGAACGAGAAGGTTCAGGTACACATTGTCCGACTTGGGGTTCGTGCGGTTCTTCTTGCCGACGACCTTGCCACCAGCGACAAGATCAATACCCTGCACGGACACAGCACAAGGCAGCCTGTTAGCACCGACCAAGACGTGTGTTCCTGCTGCTGGAGGTGGACGGGTGGGCAGTTGCTTTGCGCTGATCTGCGCTGCTGCGTGTGTCCGTCTCTCGGCTCCCTGTGCTGCCTGCTCCCACTGCGTGTAGACCTGCTTTGCCGTCCTGTAACTTTGTCCGGCGCTCGAGAACGTCGCCGGCTGGCAGCGCAGCGGAGAGCGAGAGACGGATCCGCCGACTTTCGCGCCACCGCGTCCACCCCTGCGGCTCTCATCGCTCGCCTAGGGCCACGTACCATATTGCTAGTCTTAAAATTGAAACTTGATGAAGACGGCGCCGCAAAAAGACTGCCTCGGCCCTGGGCTCGGGCCGTGAGCGCTGGGAACCAACCACACCCGGCAGCTCCGCGAGGCGAAATTTAAGCGCTTAAAAGCGCGGCGGCCGGATTGCACCGGACAGTATCGGAACGCGAGGCTAAGCGCGCTTGAAAACGCGGGCTACCAGCCAATCGCTCATCTTCCGCTCCCCTCGAGAGGGCTAGGGCAAAGGTACCGGTGTTGCGGTACACTGGGCGTCGGGACCAGTCGCCCCCGCTAAGTACGGCGCGGTGTGGCGCACGCAGTGAAGTGGTGTGCGAGTGGTGTGGCGCATCACTGACGTAGCTCCTGGCTGCATAGCGACGTCGCCGATCCGCTGGCCTGCATCCGCCGAGCGCGCGTGCCTCCCTGCGTCCACGACCCGCGCTGCTGGCCTCACAGAGCGCCTTGACCACCCGAACATACCTCGCTGCTCTTTACCGCCGCCTTCAAGCCCGCGCTATCAGTCATGACCGCCTTCACCCACGTGCCGCTCGAGTAAGTCGCCGCCGATGTGTCAATGTCTGGCCCCGACTGCCTTGCCAATGCAATACGCAGTGCAACATGTCTAACTGCTGTTACAATGCTGGAAACATCGCAGACACAAGAAGGTGCCGATGCAGGAACTCCCTGAAGAAATCGCCAAGAACTTTGCCATGGTGGTGCCTCGCCAGGAGAACATCGACATCTCGCTGCTGCAGAAGCGCATTCTGGACGGCGGTCGCGCGCTCTGGGACCCGGCCAACCAGAAGGACAATGTGCCCGTGCGTCGTGCTGGCCACGACACCTGGGGCATTGGCAAGGTCGTCTTCATCTTCTGCGACGACTACCTCAAGAACGTCTTCACCTTCCCGTGGTTCCACACGTGGCAGAAGGAGCTCGCGCCTATTTTCGAGCAGATCGACATCCCCGTGAACCGCATTGTGCGCTGCATCCTGGCGTCCATGCCGCCTGGAGCTGATATCCCCGTGCACCACGACACTGGATCCTGGGTGCACTTCACGCACCGTATGCACATCCCCGTTTTCACGAGTCCCAACATTGACTTCATGGTGGGCCCCAACGACCAGACCATGCAGCGCTACGAGTTCAAGCAGGGCAACCTCTACGAGCTGAACAACATCAGTCGCCACCGTGTCAAGAACAACTGGGACCAGCACCGCGTGCACATGATCTTCGACTACGTCGACGAGGGCTTCCGGCTTAACCGCATGGATCTCAAGCAGGGCACGGTGGTTTGGCAGACACGTCGCTCGGTAGACCTGTCCACTGACTATGGCAAGCGTGTCCCGCCATCCTTCGTTGTGATCGGCTCGCAGAAGGCTGGTACCACATCGTTGTACGACTACATTCTGCAGCACGACCTTGTGTGGCCCGCCAAGCGCAAGGAGACCCACTACTTTGACTGGCGCTGGAACAAGGAGCTTCCGGACGCGTCGACACCCGAGGGAGCCAAGAAGCACCTCCGCTACTACGAAGACACCTTCCTGGAGAGGAAGATCCTGTACCGCTTCCCCTCATTGATGTCTGGTGAGGCTACGCCAAGCTACATGCTCGGCGGAAAGACGGTGATCAACCGCATGAAGCATGTGATTCCACACTGCCGCAAGATCCTGGCCATCTTGCGCAACCCTGTGGAGCGTGCCTACTCCCATTACTCGATGACTGCCGACACGGAGGGCTCAGAGGAGCAGCTGCGCAACCGTGGTCACCACCACCTTAAAGGTCGCAGCTTCGAGCAGATCGTCAACGACGAGATTGAGGAACTCTCGAAGCTCGGTGTGCACCCCGACATGGACTTTGAGGAGTTCGACGAAAAGGTGATGCGCCAGCGTGTTGGCTTCGACCACGGGGCACACTCGTTCGTGGCACGTGGCCTATACGCACTGCAGCTAGCGGGGTGGCTGGAGGCGTACGGAAAGGAGAACGTGTTGATGCTTACTCTTGACGAATTCAAGACCACGGATGGTCTTCACGTACGTTACTATCTCGCTGATAAATTTCTGCTAACTATGAAGTTGCTAATCTTTTTCGGTTTTGTGATTGTGCGACCGATCCAGGCCACTATGGACAAGGTGTTCAACTTCCTGGACCTGCCGTACCACCGGATCAAGGACACTTCAGCCAAGAACACGCGCAAGTACGATCCAATTGATGACACTGTCCGCGCCAAGCTGGCTGCATTCTACGCTCCGTACAACGAGAAGCTCTACGCGATTCTTGGCCGCGATCTGGCTTGGTAGGGAGTTTAGCTCGCCTTTAGCTTCGTAGATTGCATTATTTTGTTTATGGCTCATGAAGCCTCTTCAATACAATCTCTGTTTCAGTTTGCTCGTTAAACATTCTTCTCTGGAATTCCATGTCTACTTGCTCACCCTTCCGCTGCGCGACGCGTTCCGCTTTCTTCACGTGAGTAGCCTGCGTCTTGCACAGGAAAACAAGCCTTTGGAGCTCATGCACTCGCTTCCGTAGACTCTCGTTTCCCCCACTTGCTAGCATCTCTCCGTAGATACTCCGTCGCCGATCAACCTCGACTTGAAGCTGGTTGAGTTTAGTCTTTTGCCTCACGATTTTTTGTGTGAGGTAGTCACAAACTGCCGAAGACGATGCACTCGAGGCTCGTGTTGCAGCCAAACGACGTGGTTCTTCGCCATGCTGGTCTCGTAGTATCTGGATAGCGACTTGCAACTGCTTGAGCTCTTGATGAGCTTGATAGCATGTCCACTGCTCTTCCTCTTCCTGGGAAAGCTCTAAGGCCTTGTGCCTTCTCTTCATCTCTTGGACTGCCTTCTGAGCTTGAATTGCATTCTTCTTGTCCATTTCACGGTGGAAAAGCTGTGTTGCTATCGCACGATCCCACTTGGATTGCTGATCGATTCTTTCGTTGTCGAGGTCAAGCTCCTGTTGGTTAAGTGCCTTTAACTCTTGACTAAGGTTTTGCTTGTCAGATCGAAGCCGATCTCTGTGCTGTGTTAACAGCTCAAACTCTTGTTCCTTGCGAGTCGCTCCTGTGCTTTCTTGATCATTGTTGCTCTTTTGGCTTGGAACTACCCTAGAGGCGTTTTTGGTGAGTGTACTCAGCAGAGGAGAAGCATTTGCCGTTGTTCCTGATCCTGACGTAACAGCAGCACGGAGCAAGCAATCACGAACGTGCTTATCCTTCTTGTTTAGAATGTCAAGACGAAGCACACTCTTTGTCATCGTGCCTACTTGGGTTTTCAGGGATGCAACAACTTCTTGAAGGTCCATAACTTCTTCAAAAATTTTATTTTGCTGTTGGTATTTGGTTTGAGCTTTTTCCATGAGGAAGTCGAGCTCAACTTGTCGCTGCCACCTTTTGTCCTGGGCGTGCACCTTGTCACGATCCATGTAATCATTGTTTGTGCTGTTCTTTGGCTCTGCAGTTGCCCAGTTAATGAAATTTTCAGGATTTCGAGCGCCTTCGTCATTTCCAAGGATATTCTGCAACCGTTTACCAATTGCTTTGTTCTCAACAGCAACTTGTTGCGCATATTTCGTTCGGTTAATCCCCGATGAAGCTTTGTGCCCGTGCTTTCTCGCTCCGTGCTGAGGTGGAGTTACCTTTTTCTTTTCTTGAGCTTTCTCTTGAGCGGATCGACGAGTACGTCGAGCCTCTTTCCACTCAAGACGTTTAGCAAAGGAGCGATTATCCTTCGCAATCTGTTTCTCAAAACGTCGACGGTTGATGGAGCTGCTACTTGTTTGAGATGGTGCTAGTCGTTTTGCACACTGATACTTATCAAGCCGTCCGCTCGCTCGAGAAGAAGGTTTTGGTGGAGCTATTCGAGATGCGCTGGATGTACTATTCAACGGATGGGGTACCTTTGCTTTAGTCTTGCTATCGTACATCGGAATAAAGCGGAATGATACAACTATGGTTGGAGTGTCCGCTCGTCCATCATCAAATAGGCTTCTCGTAGACGTATTTCCATAGCCTAGGCGCTTGCCACTGCGTGAACGAAGCTCAAAAACCCGAGTTGTAAAAGGCGACGTAGTAAGTAAATCCTGTAAAAGACTCCGTAAAGACACAGTCGCTTGGCCAATGTGCTCGTTAGTTCCACTGCGAGAGCTACTACTTGAGTGAGTTGCCGAGAACACTGTAAAGAGGACGTCACCTGGGAGTTGATGCCACGCAGGCGTTGTTTCAGGGGGTACGATTCGTGGAAGTAACTCAAGCTGAAATTCGCCATTGGGCCTATCCTCGTGTCGATAGCTGCTTTGCAGGTTTCCACTGTTAAAACTATTAGATGAGTCCTCATTCCAGACAGGGTTGATGGAGCCTCGAATGATACCTGTCGTCGATAGTGTATCCTTGCATCGAAGCATGGCACTTGTGTGTGTTGTGTCTCCCGATTCTACAAAAGATACCCTAACGAATGGATTCGGAGATAGTGCTCTACTAGTTTGGAGACCGCTAGCTCGCAACACCTTTCCCTCCAGAAGTCCTTTGATTGGAACAGGTACTGTTGCCGGTTGTTGGGTGGATTGGCGTTTTCCTGGTAAAGAGGTTGAGTTCTTCCCAAACGTTTGTGGCATTTCCGATTCTGCTACAGACTCTTCACCGTCGCTAGTGACGCCATCATTATTGTCATGGTCCTCAGTAACCTCGGTGTCGTCGTAATTAACTTTGCTCTGGATTGAATCGTATTGATTCGCTTCTTTGTCTTGCTGATAATCATCGTTTCCCTCGGTATCGCGGTTGGAGTCGTCCTGTTGCTGGGATTCACTGGCAACAGGGAAAGTATCCACTTTACCGTCAGCCATGCTTTCGAGTTGCTGTTGGCTCTCTTCCTGCAGTAAAATGTCATACTCGTCTTCATAGTTACTTCCAAGCGACGCTGGAGGCTCCATCATTTCCGGTGCTCGGTCGCCACGCATCTCGGTTGTCAGCACCTCGTAGTTCTCAGCAGTTTGAGCTTCCTCTTCACCTTCCACCAGCATTGGTTGGCCCTTCGGTTCCCATCGTTCATCACCATCGTCATATACTACGAAGAACCCTTGCGATTCGTCGTAGTCTTGAATGGTTCCTTCAAACCATTCTTCCTCCTCGGACCAGTACACACGAACACGTTTTCCCACTCGGCCCTGGGTCATCGTTCACTTCGTTCAGCGGGCCTATATTCGTTCGCCAAAGCACTGTTTTGCCTCCAGGCCTGATGCCGATCTCGAAACGACCGACGGTTTGTTTTCAAGGCTTCAATTGCCTCTTTTTAGGTGTGGAGGTGTTCGAGCGCTTTGCATGCTTGACATCCAGATATTCCTGCTCAACTGGGAACCACCTCAAGTCGACTAAGAGCGGCGAACCATGGCGTCATTCTTGTCGAATGCCGGTATTCTTAGCTGGTTCTTGTCCGAGGCCATGCCACCTTATCGGGCCTTCCTGTTCTCTACTATCACGTTGGTGGGGGCACCTTGAGAGTTATCAGGCACAACGACATTGATCACTTTCGCTTTCACCTCCAAGCAAGTCGGCTCGCCCCACCCACTCCTGTCTTTGGAAGAACGCCCAAGTCGCCTAGCAAGCGAGCAAGCACTTCACCATGGACTTCTCGAAGCGAATGAAGGATCTGATCCTGCCACCGTCGCCTCCGACTATTAAACCGAGTGCAAACTCTGCTGCTGCAGCCACCACTACGACGGTGCAGTTGGCAGGCAATGTTGCTCCACCAGCAATAAATGTGCTCGACCTAAACGAGCACAAGGGTGTGCGCCGTGCACCGATTAAGGAAGATGCAGTTGAGCCTGGAGACCTCGACAGCAGTCAGCACGTCCGTGTTCCCAAGAACAACCAGACTCGTGCCATGATCACTAAGGCCCTCAAGGCCCACTACCTCTTCAGCTCACTCGATCAAGGTGAGATTGACGAGATGATCGATGTCATGGCGATGGTTACCATTCAAGCGGGCGAGGCTGTCATTGCTCAGGGCACGTCGGGCAAGTGCTTCTACGTGCTTGAGAGCGGTAACTGTGACATCGTGATTGATGGCAAGTTGGTGGGCACCTACACGAACGGTGATGCCTTTGGTGAGCTGGCACTGCTCTACAACTGCCCACGCGCGGCAACAATTCGTGCCACCACGGGCTGTATCCTGTGGACAGTGGAGCGCACTACATTCCGCAAGATCATGGCAACGACAGCTTCTGCCACACAGCTTGCTCGTGTTAACTTCCTCAAGAATGTCGAGCTTCTGCAGCGTTTGAGTAACAACCAGCTCCAAAAGGTGGCTGCTGCACTCAAGCTGCAGCGCTTCAATGATGGCGAATATATCATTCGACAGGGTGAGGATGGCAACACATTCTACATCATTGTCGAGGGCACGGTGCGCTGCACCTCGAGAACTGGAAGCAGCGAAGAAGCTGAAAAGGAGCTCATGACACTTCAACGTGGCAACTATTTCGGTGAAATGGCACTTGTCCTGAATGAGCCGCGCCAGGCGAACTGCATTGCCGTGGGCCCAGTGGACTGCTATGTCATGGACCGCTCGGAATTCACCAAGTTGCTTGGTCCGCTCAGATCTCTGATCGATCGTCAGATGCGCATTCGCGTTCTAAGAAGTGTTCCTCTGCTGTCATCGCTAACGGATGATGAACTTGATATCCTCGCCCACGCGCTCAATGTGGTGTCCTTCGAAGACAAGAGCACTATCATCAAGGAAGGCGATGCTGCCGATACCTTCTACATGATTTCGGATGGCAAAGTGAGCGTTCGTAAGTCTGGTTTTGAGATTATGCAGCTTCGGTCAGGTGAGTTTTTTGGGGAGCGTGCACTTCTTGCCAACGAACCTCGTGCAGCTGACTGCGTGGCCATCGGTCGTGTTGAATGCCTTACGCTTCAGCGTGCTGCTTTCGAGCAGCTTCTTGGAAAGCTGGATCACATCATGCAGCGTGAAATTCAGCGCCAGCAACTTGTTCAGCAGTCAGTCCTAGGAGGAAGAGGTGACATCCGTGTTGGGTCTGCTACCCCGACACCGCCTCCGGCCAAGAAGATCCTTTACAAGGACCTCGAGAAAATCCGCACCATTGGTACGGGAACTTTCGGTCGTGTGATCATTGTGCGCCACCGTCCTACGGATCAGGCGTTTGCTCTCAAATGCATGTCCAAGGCGCTGATTGTCGAAACGCACCAGCAAAAGAATGTGATGTACGAGAAGGGTATCATTGCCGAGTGCGACCACCCGTTCATTCTTAAGCTGCACGAAACATACCAAGATGCCAACCAGCTTTACATGCTCTTTGAGCTTGTACAGGGTGGCGAGCTGTGGAGTCTACTCTATGAGAAGGCTTTCAAGGTTGCCAAGGGCGTATGCGGTGCGTTCGACATTTCGGCTGCTCGGTTCTACACAGCAAATGTCGTCGAGGCACTTCGTTACCTCCAGAAGATGACAGTCGCCTACCGTGACTTGAAGCCCGAGAATCTAGTGATTGACAGTGCCGGCTACCTCAAGATGGTCGACTTCGGTTTTGCTAAGCATGTTCCGTACTACCGCAATGGCGCTCTGTACGAGCGATCGTTCACTTTGTGTGGTACTCCGGAGTATCTTGCCCCCGAGCTAGTCCTGAACAAGGGTCACGGTAAGGCTGTGGACCACTGGGCTCTTGGTTGCCTGCTTTATGAGCTTATTGCTGGCCGCACTCCGTTCCAGCACAACGACCAAAACAAGATTTTTGAGAAGATCCTCCAAGGTCGTGCAATGGTCAAGTTCCCGCCCAAGTTCGACCCTGATGCTAAAGATTTGGTGATGAAATTACTCGAAACTAACCCAGCACTGCGTATCGGCTCGCTGGCTGGTGGCATGCAGGATGTGGTGAACCACCCGTTCTTTACGAACGCCAAGTTCGACTGGGCAGCCATGGTGAAGAAGACCATGAAGGCACCGTACACACCTGCAATTAAGGATGCGTTCGATGCCGGCAATTTCGACGCCTATCCGGAGGATTCCAAGATTCGTCCGTTCACGGGTAGTGACACCTTCGAAGGCTTTTAAGATGCCACGAGGCAGTACTTGCCCTCACGACAAAATTGAGAGGGGCTTAGACAATTCATAATCTATCAGGCATAAAGCTGTGTAATAGCATACAAAGAGTTCACTTCACTTTAACTTCCTTGTCGATTTCTCATCTCTTGTTGTCGTCGAAGAAACTCACGATACGCCTTTGGGTATATTTTGTCGTGATATCCTGTCATCTCAAATGGTGACTTGCCCTGCTTGTTCTCGATATCCTACAAAACAAATGAAGAAAAAGCCCTCGAAATGTTAGGCCTAGAACCTTTCACGTTTAAGCACTACTTACTGAGTCATCCATTTGATCTTCTAAGACTGTTGAGACTTGAGCCTAAGCAGCAGCAATTTTGGCATTTGGTACGTTAAAGTGGGGCTTACATGCAGTGTTGGTGCTCGCTCATACCTGGCAGAACGCGTAGCTGTAGTGCAAAGCGGTGTTTCCATCCTCATCGACAACAATAAGGTCATTTTCATCAGGAAGGCGATCAAGGAGCGTCTCCATGAATATGCTGTCATTGATGGTAGCTGCAAGCATGAGCGGAGTAATTCCCCACTTATCCCCGGCGCACAAGTCCGCACCAGCTTGAAGTAACAGAACGGCAACCTGCAAAAATCTACCAGGTGCTGTCCGTTTCAGCTCAAACAAATTGGCTTGCTTGGGATGCCTTCCACGCGATGGAGCAGGGAGAGTCGAAGCCTCTGTAGATTGGAGCACATCTATGTATCCTAGGATCTAGGCAGACATAGTTAATCTCTTGTCCCATTTCAAATCCGTCGTATGGTGACTTCGTACCGCTAGGTGCAGGGGTGTTCTTCGTGTTTGTTCTGTTTTATCCCTTACCGACACGTAAAAATTTTGCTGCGGTGCCTGTGGGTCTCGCTTTGAGCCAGATAGCAGCAACCGTTTTACTCGTTCAACAGTACCATTGTAGCATTCTGTCCACAGGCTCTGTAGAATGAATATTATTTATGAGAAAAGTGTGAACGGATAATGCACTGTTAGAATCAAGATGGAATCTTACCATTAGCATTTGCCGGGTACAATCGTTTTTAGTGATATCGATGGGTTTTCTCCCTTGCTGATCAATTGAGTTAATCCATAATCGTAAATCGGCATCCCAAGACATTAAAAACAGCACCATACTAGGCTTCCCTTGAATTACTAAGCAAAGCGTAATGAATAGGTTTAGTACGCTGATACACGCTGCATGCATATCTAAAGACCTATGCGATCAATACCTGCAAGGTGAAGTGGATTCCACTTATTGTCACTCACTATAGTTGGATCACAGCCAGCATCCAGAAGGGATTTAATCACACCAACGTAATCACTTTGGCAAGCCAAGAGTAGTGGTGTTGATCCTCTACTGTCCTTGAGATCCAGGTTAGCCCCGTGTTCAATAAGATAATCAACAAACAACTTTCGACGATTGGCTTCGCACTCTTCTGCTGATGGGGAAACATTCTCATCACATAGCATTTTACGTTTTTTTGATCGAGCAGCAACGTGGAGTGGTGATCTGCCTTTCAGTGACCTTGCATCGATGTCAACCATTTTTGAGTTTTCCATAAGAAGCTGGGCAATAGCCAAATGGTTGGAGGTAGCTTCGTCGGCACAATACTGAAGCAGAAGAAAAAACAACAAGGCTCAATTAGTTTTTGTACGACCTCAGCTATTGACCACTGCGCAACGGACATGCAAGGGGGTCCATCGGTTAGCATCTCTAGCATTTGGGTCAGCTCCTTCTTCAAGAAGAAGTTCCACGGCCCAAATGTTCCCAAACATCGTAGCTCGATGCAATGGTAGCTGGTGAAGTCGTCCAGCAGTGTCGTCTGTTACCCGTTGCAACTTAACAAGCACAAACGTACTGACGCCAGGGTCATAACATTCATCATTCTCATCAATATTGTGCATCGACGTTGGGAAGTGGTAATTCTGAATGTCAATCGCTTCAAGTTGGCGTAAAATGGTACTTTCCATTACGCGTGATAAGTTAAATGAAAGCAGCAAGTCGACATCAGCCTGACTCAATTTGACACCCATTTGGAAATACCACTTGACTTGCTTTAAGTTTCCACTTTCTGCTGCGTAATGAAGCGCTAACTTCTTGAAGCCATCTGCGAACCAACACGTGATCATTATTTAGATACAATACTGATGATTAATGACAAGCCAAGTGATAGCTACCTTTAGCAGACAGTATGCTGGACTTGGCACGGAGGGCGCTACAAAACTCGTAGTCATCCGTTACAGGGATCAATGCCTTTGTTGTAGCAATCTGTGCAACGTAGACTTGTCACATCGACACAGTACTGAAAACGGCTAAACTTAATGAAAATTTAAACTTACATAATGAAAGAGAGAACGGCCATTCTCGTCCATGGCATTGCAGATAGTTGTCCAGTCGGCACACTTTTGCCTAGTTGTCTCTCGCTGCAATTCCTTCACTCTTGGTGGAACCCACCCATTTTTTGCTGTCTGGCTTCTTTCCATCCACCTGGGTATTTCATTTTACCGTTATACAAGTAGCTTATATAAAACAGACAGATTTGTATTATCAGCGTACTCATTCATCTGCGCTTGTTTTTGCATCAGCGATTTCATCTCCACTTCAAACTGTGTGTCACGATAAGTATTCACGTGCTGAAAAATCATATCTCTCACGAGCTTGTTGTTTGACAACGCCGCGTAGTGATAGAGGGTACGTCCTGTAATATCGATGACATTTAGAATTTCTTGAGGTGAGCTATCTTCCAAAATTTCCTCCAGTCTAGCCGTGTCCTCGGCAAGAACTACATGAAACAACTCAATATTACTTGCTCTAGGCAAAAACATTTGTGGTTCCCTATATACGGTGACACGCAAATGTACATGATTGCGGTGCTTAGTAGAGACAGAAAATTCAATATATTTGCAAGTGGTACAAAGTCTTCAACTCACCTTTCTTGACGAGAGGGAGGGTCACATACTGGTGGGCAGTCATAAAGATCGTCCACATCGACACCAACAGGACGTATTTTAATCAAAGATGATACAACCTCTTCATCCTTTCTTGGTGGCTTTAATGCGTCTAACCCATCCTTCTCGTCTCCCGAATCCTCAAAATTGACATCTTCAGCATCACTTTTATCGTTACCAGCAGAAGGCTTGATAGTACTCATAACGCTGTCTGTTGGGCCAGTTTTTTCTTCTTGTGCTGGAGAGCTGTCGGTTGCTGGTAGGCTTACATTATCGGTAGGCTGCTCTTCTTTTTCATTTTCCACAGGATCAACGTCAGTGGTTGGGTTATCTGTTACAGACCTCTTTTCCTGATTGCTATCGTCAGTTGGAGCGAGGGGCTTCAAACTTGATCCTCGCTGTGCTTTTACAGTATGTGGCGATGAAGTCGTAATTACAGTTGCGCTTCGAGGCTCTAACAGTTCCGTCTTACTGGTAGCAGTTAATCCGTCTACCTCTGTCAGCTTCGACGGTAACATTGGTGTTATCGTACTCGCAACCTCGACCAGCTTTCGAGGAGGCCCTCGACCATTACCACCTGCTCGCAACTCGTTTAGTAACTTCAAAGGTTTCGACGGAGATGATAAACTATCGGTTCCTCCTCTAAGAGGGGCTAGCTCCTTAAGCTGACCACGGTTAGCACCACCTGTGCCAGCATCTCCTAGTGCCTCCAATGAGGAAGCCTTTAGTTGCGCAAGGTTTCTTCCAGGTGGCCTTCCCGTTTCAGGCTTACTGATATTATCACGCAATTCAACACGTTGTTGCTTTGCTGCGAATGCTGCTAACGCCGTCGGCTTGGACATGTTCAGAGTTGAGACCGGTTGCCTATTTCCTCTTCAGTTGCCAGAAAAACTTTACCAACCGACCTTTCATTAGGAGACTCTGTGCCGTATCCTCACGCGACTCTCGCGCATACGTCGCAACTCCTGGTGAATTGCGCTCCTGCTTTGGTGGAGATCTCGACCGGTCGAGCGACCTGATGGCGAAACCTGTCGGAGCACGGATTCAAATTGATTCAGGCAGCAGACCCAAAGCTGCTGCACCTGAAGCTGTCGATGCAGGGGGAGATGTGGTGATGGATCAATTTGCTCGCGAGTTCGCAGCAGTAATGCAGCTTACACGGGAGAAGCAAGCCAAGGAATTGACCTCCGAAAGTTTCGGTGGTTCCCGAGAGGACGTAGTTAATGCACGTCACGAAGTTGCGTTCTATGGTGACATTGCTCAGAAGTTGACTCCGCTCATGGATAGGTTGATGCAAGCTACAGCGGACCAGATCAGCTCAACGCAGAAGACGGAACTGCTACTTGCGTTTGGTGACAAGTTCTATCACGCACAGGAATTTCGTGCTGCCTCCATGTTTTTCTACGAAAATGTTTTATTACTGGACGAACAAGCGCACGCGGGAACCACCGACAACCATCAGGGTGTTCTTGACCGTGTGGTAGCTTCGGAAGCTTCTCTGACCTGGCAGCGAAACCGTCTCGATGGCCAAGCATACGTTCGATCGCTCTACGGTGCAGCTATGTGCTGTTTCCACGTTCAAAAGCGCTCAGATCCATTTGTAAGGCATCCAGGAAGGCTTGAAAAAATGATCAAAGCACTTACTCTCTTGCGACTCGGGATGGAAACTGCTATAGCATTGGAGCGTAATTATTCAGGTCATTTCTCGTGGTTGACTTTGAACGGCACAGTATTTATCTACTCCATTGCAAAGCCCTTGCTGGCGTTGGGGTTTTCGAAGGAAGTAATAACTTACCTGAAGTGGAGTATGCTAGCGATGGAATCAGCGGTGGCTCTCTCTACGACGAAGTACATAATGTGGCGTCTGCAACTTGGCTCTGCTGTCTGCGACTGCTACGTAGACTTAGCTTTGAAAGAGCCGGCAATGGCTGACCATCATATTAAGTCAGCAGGAGCCTGTGCGATGCATCTCCAGCGAGCAGTACAGCGATTACGCAAAGAGGAAGAGCTGGATATGCCTCTGCCTGTGGAGGTACAGCGGACTCTTGCTCACGCTGAAACTACAACAAATATGCTAATGGCGAGAATGACCGCAGCAGCAGCACATCAACCACTCACAAGAAGTGCTATTGAAACTTCGTTTTCTACGAAGCAGGATCAGATACGTGCCGCAGTTGATGCAATCGAAACCGTTTCGCATGGTTTCAAACAAAAGCGAGGTGGACAAGGTAGTTTCGTACTCGTATCTCCGTCATCCCCGATGAATGAGGCACTTTCCGAGTTGCTTGACTTCATTATAAACATTGTGTCGCCATTACTAAACTCTCTGGTTGAAGCAGAGGAGTCGACGTCGACGACGGGGTCTCCCGAGCTAGGTCTTGATACGTTCCCATTGTCTTTCCACATCACTGTCATCCGACACTGCTTCGAGCTTGCAAAGCCCAATGACCAACTGAGCCTGTTGATCAGCAGTGCTCATGCACGATTACAACACACACCTGAGGGTCAGACCAATACTGATCCAGCGATGGTGAGCTGTTTACTCGAGCTGTACGAGGCACTACATGAACTTAAACAGTCCTGGATTTCATGGGAAGCTCTTTCAGAAAATAAGCGCTTGGAAATGAAACCTATACTACGACAACATCTACCGCTTTCTGGTGAAACAATTCCAGCGACGAAGTTTCTAATGCGGCTGTCGAAGGCTATGCAGGACTGCGTATTTTACGGTGACGGGGTGATTTCTCGTACAAATTCAGAACTAATGACTACTGTGGCATTGCAAATGTGGCGAGAATTCGTGATACCACTACTAAAGGAGCTGGACAACACCGGACCCTCCCGACTGTCAAAGCCATTGGTTCGTCTTACCTGCGAATTGCTGCTGACAGTTCATTTCACGTTCACAGCTGTCAAATTGGAGGATTTATTGCTTCACGGGCAAGTTTGTCTGCGCTTGGCTACAGTGCTAACGACGCGAGGCAAAGTACGCAGAGGTTGTCAGATCGTGCGGCAATGCCTTGAGCGAATAAATTCACGTCGGAGTGAGCTCGTGAATTTATCATCGCATTTCCACTCTGTAGCTGACAGTGCCCAACTGATAACAGCTCTTTCAACCATTTCGTTTTCCTGCTCAGCTGGCGAGCGAAGCAGTAGCCCAGATATTACAAACCAGTCAAGCGATGCAAGAGATTGTGTTGGTATACACGGTACCGGATCGCAGCTTGGAGGCCTTCATCAAGACTTGTGCTGTGTTCAAGTGGACTTGCTTCTACTCCTGTATCGTTTGGAGCTTCAAGCAGCTACGATGATTGACACACTTCCTTTAACCGGCAGCAAATCATCAACCACCGTACCAGGCAATTCGTTTAAATCGACAAGTGTTTTAACTGCCGCTGAAACCAAACTCGTAGAGGAATGTTATCAGAACGGTTATGCGAGAGTTTTACTAAACATTCAGCGCATTACCCACCCGCATAAATCTGTGAAGGAGAGGGCTCTTCTTGCAGACGAAAGCATTCAATTACTGCACCAAATGCAAGATCAAGAAGAGCAGCTTCGCAGGCAGTTAATCCCGCCTACACAAGAAAATATGGAGGCCCTTGTTCCTGCTCCTCCAATTGTGATTTCTCGTTCGAGCTCAGCAGTCACGGTTAAGGTAGTGGAGTACCATCCTTCCATTCCATCGTTGCGAAAGAAGCGTGTTCTGTATTATATGGTGTTTGCAAAGCCGGTGGGGGCAGGTACTGCTGTTTCTCTCAACAGCAACCATCTAGCAGGAACAGCAACTCCTGTGTACCCTCCACACCTAACTATGACGATTTCGGGACTATTGCCCAACGAGAGTTACGTCTTTGCTGTTGCTGCATTCGACAACAATCACGAAGTTATCAATTCCATCGGCGAAACCTCCGAACCGGTAGTAGCTCTGAACCCGCTACCTCTACCGATGTGCTACGGCTATCTCGCTAAAGCTTGCTACGATGTTCAGTTAGCTGGGCGAGCTAACAAAGCTGCGAGCTACCTTTACAACGCAGTTGTTTCACACAGTTGTTCCGGGCGGCCTTCTTGGATGGCTAATCCATTCTACAGACAAGCACTAAAATGTGACACAGTGGCGCAGTTCCCCATACCGATTCTGAACCTGTGCATTCAGGCACTACTCATATTGTGCCATAGTGAACCTGGAGACCTACAACAAGATGGCAAGCTTGTCACCTCCTTTGATATGGATGCCCAGTCGCTGACAACGGCACAGACAAAAGCTCTTGAGGATAGCCGAAAGATCTCTATGGCCATTGAGATTGCGTGCGCAACGAACGATGTTGAGGCAATCCGCGTTTTGAGCTTTAAGGGATATCGCTTATTGCTTCCTTTGCTTCATTTGAAGGGTAGCTGCGATGGCTTAACTTTTGCTGCACTTGTAACATTCTATCAGGTAACTTCGGCGCTATACAGGATTAAGATTAAATCTATGACTCACATTGTGTTGTGCTACAATACAGGCACTTCATGTAATCTCAAGCGATAAATGGGACGCCGATACGCGCAGTATTAGTGTACGCGTCGGTTTTGAGCTTTTTCGAATTGCTCAAGAAGGACACGGAGATATCTCTCGGGTCACGCTTCCTCTTATTGCCGCAGTAAATCAGCACCTAAATGAGCCAGGTCAAGCTCTTTCTGGCGATATCGGACGAAATGAAGATGATAA
The DNA here is from genome assembly GCA_033558005.1 of Phytophthora taxon juncus. Taxonomy (NCBI): domain Eukaryota; phylum Oomycota; class Peronosporomycetes; order Peronosporales; family Peronosporaceae; genus Phytophthora; species Phytophthora taxon juncus. Next base: position 1,688,528 of record JAUCEE010000017.1, read on the forward strand.
TAGCTTACGTGAAGTCATAGCTTTGTTCAAACTCGCCAGCAGTTCACAAGCTAGTACATCATCTCCTGATTCTTCCAATTCTGCGGCTCCAGCTTCTGCGGCGGTCGCTTCTCCTCGAGGCGCTGAAGGAAAAGTACCACCAGCTGCACATAAGGACAAAAGTCAGAGTAATACACCGCAGGCTACACCGCGAGGAACTGGTGGTGACGACAAAGTCGAAGCGGAAGGCCACATGCAGCGCCTGGATGAGCTTATTCAATCTGCTGGCAATGAACTTGGGAAGGTTTTTGTCGCACTCGAGCGTCAATGTACAGCTGATCGTCGAGCGATTGAGTTTGCATGCAAAGTCTGCGCAGCTGTACTCGGGTCGGGAACGTGCGAAGTCACTCAAATGGACAATTTCTTGTCATCCCTTAAAGTCGCCGGGACGACCAGCAACCAATTTCGAACAACCTTGAGCTCGATTGGTGGTGGAACGCTTCTGCAAGAGGTTAAAGAGACTGCTACTGCCGACGAAGGAAACCCATTCAGTGCGCGAGCTGATCAAGAGAGCAACATTGGTGAGACTTCTGAGATCGAAGACACAATTGCCGGCGCAGTAGCTGAGGCTGATGAAGAGTATTTGTATCGGTGGTGCGGCGAGCTGTTCTTCATTCAATCAGTGTTGTTGGTAAGTTATTTAGCGCACACGCTAAACACTGGGCGCAACTATCACTAAATCTTATTTTCTTTGTATCAACAGTACAGGAAAATCACCAAACTTTGCCGTACGGCTGATGCTGTTGACACCAGGCATGGCCCAGATACAGAGGATTGCACGTACGTGTTACTCCACTCGGACAAGAACAAAGAAGACGATGCACCCAGCGAGTCACCGCGAGGTGGCCTGGCCACTACAAAATCAGATTTGGTGCCTACCGAAGATGCATCTGCGGACGCCCAAGACTCGCTGACAAGACAAGCTGGTCCAATTGACACAATAAAAGAGAACAACGAACTCGACAAACTATTTGGTGAGCTCTTGATGAAGACAGCAGGATGCTGCAAGTTATTTCGTCTTGGAAATTGCTGGCGGAGCCTTCAAGCTGCGGCTCAGCAACTGTGGAACGCCATTTGGCATGGCTGGGTGGCTCCAAGTCGAATCAGCGAGTCACCAGAGAGGATAGCACATCTCTCCGAATGTGTTGAGGCACTACTAGACATGATTGATACAGCGGTAAATGGAGATCGGAACCAAATCGGAACATCACCAATGACGGCCACACCAGTGACTACAGTGAACACACCTAGCACAGCCGAACCTTCGATGGCTCTTTCAACAGTTGCGCATGCTGTCACAAACGCGCTAAGCATCGATCAAACCTGGTTTGCAAGGCTAATGGCATACTTATTGAGAGCTCTATGTTCGGCCAAGGACTGGAAAGGTATCGTGGAAAAAGGAAGCAGATATTTCGCCTTGTGCGGAAGCAGTACTGAAGGTACTCGCTTTTCCGAGCAGAATTTTCCGATATTGATTTATGCGCAGCAACAAATTGTGAATCAACAAGAAACTCTTCTGAAAGCAGCGGAAGATGAATTGAGTTCGTACGTCGTAGCATTCCAGGAGCAGGAGGCTAAGAAGAAGAAGAAAAAGTCACGCTTGGTAGTAGAGGAGGTACTTTCTCCAGAGGAAGTTTTGTTCCGTGCCAATAAACAAGATATGGAGCAGCGAATCGAAGTATTGATCACAGATCGAAACATGGAGCGCGAAAAGCTGCTCGACCTCGCTGAAATATATGATGGCCTAATCAAAGCAATCAACAAGAGCCACCAGGCCCTTAACACATGCCGCGAACTCGTTGTAAAATACCGGCGGGTAAACCAACGCTCTCCTGATGCTATCATTAATCATAGTGTTCAAGAAGACCTTCCTACGCTTGGACACCAGATTGTTGCATCCTATAATCGCTGCGTGATTTTATCGCGGCAAAAACATCAAAAGCGGATCGTGTGCCAGGCTCTGCATGAAGTAGGAGACTTCCACCTTGCCTGTGGAGACGTAAAAGCTGCTACCAAAAGCTGGCTCGAGTCACTGGATAACGCCTTCAGCACGCTTAACGTATGCACGTCGTGGAGAGAAACTCTCGCTCCACCAGCTGATTATTTTCTCGAGTGTAATGGCGGATCCAGCAACAAGGATAAAATTGCTGGTGACGAACTATGGGTTGGTCTGCAATGCTGCGGTGTGTTGTCAAAACTGATCCTGCACTCGTCCGGCGTCAACTTGCGCAAGGCAACCGACTACGCACTGATGGCCGCAGCTATCTTCACTCAGTTCTATGGCTGCTCGCTACCGCACCCGTCCAAGTGCTTCTTGTTCGGGTCGTATCGTATAATTGGGCAATTCTGGCCGGGACGAAAGTTACTGACTGACCCAGACCGAGTTTTTCCATTTTCGCTTGGTATCATGCTTGTACTGGTTCCAGAGATCTTGCTTCAGTACGAACATCAATACGCTACAACTGTAATGCCTATTATCGCTGGTTACGAGCATGTGGCAGAAACCTGCCTCGGAGATGTCAATCATGTTGCCAACGCCCGCAGACTTCGAGTAGAAGCGCTTGTTCAATGCGGACGCTTTGGGGAAGCATTCCAAGTGATAATGAACTTGCTACGAGGTGGCACGACACCTCGCAGTAACAGTGGTGCCCCACAATTGGATGCTGTGCTCTTTTGTGACAACAGATCAATTCTTGATATGGCAAACCGGACCGCCGCGAACTGGCTGATTACATTCAATGTAGAGCAAACTCAAGCAGATCTGAAAAAGCATTATCATGGAGCCCTTGTGGGGCATATCTTGCTGGGGGTTTTACACTTCGCTGTCGCTCTGGCGCGCCATGAAGCTAGATATGACCGTGACACAGCAATTATTCGTTCTGCGGCCAAAAAGATGGCGCTTGCGATACATTTGGTTATTAAGCCCAACGAGGCAAAGAACACACCAGCACAAACCTCACGAAATAACATTAGCGGAGAGGAAAATGAAAACGTTCTCCCAGACCAACAATCACTGTCGTGGGAGGATCTTCAGCTTCATCGCATACGAGCTGATATTCACTTGCAACTGAGCTGTCTCGCGTTTTACGAAGGGGAGTGGAATGCATCTAAAGCGAGTAGCATGGATGCTATCAGTGAGTACGACGCGATCGGTGTTGGGGTTGAACAACCGCTGCACTTAAAACTTGATCAAGAGCTCAAATTTTCACTTATTTTTTCTAGAGGTACATTTATTGCCAAGTGTCGCTCACAACTTATCGCTTGCTATCTTGCCCAAACACACTATCGTACTGCTTTTGAAGCTGCCCAGTCTGCAATCGAGGAGGCTAAGATCATTTCCGAGGAGCATTTGCGCCAACACCTCGAGTTGCAGCGATTGCAAGCGTCGGTGTTCCTCGGTGAACGTGAAATGGCCGATCGCGAGCTCCGTAATTTACGTGAGAACGCTCTAGCATCTCACACATCAAGCTCGCTCACCTACGTTCGCACATTGCAAACATTAAGCTCATTGCTACGATCAAAAGCACTGTTGTCAGCCACAGCGCTGGCTGAAGTTCAAGCATGTTTGGGTGAAGCGGCGCGCATACTGGACACCATTCTGGAACACGATGGATGGGTGGGAGTTTGCTATGATCATTCTCCACCCATGCAGGCAAAGAGGCTCCACCTGTATCGGCCTGCCATTCCTGACTTCGTTCAAATTCATGCTGACTTGGCTCAGATATTGCTTGAGTGTCCTCTCAATTTTGAAAGTGAGGACGTCCATAAACGTAAAAAGCGAGCGCTAGAATCGATTGAAACTGGTCTCCACGCCCTTGATCATTGTACCCAGCCCATGGCTGCTACCAAAGCTCGACTTTTGCTTTTCAAGGGCGTGCTACTTTCGAAAGCGTTATACGCAACCGCAACAACGCCCGAGTCGGAGTCTATGAGCAACGAACAAAAGCTGCTGAAACGGTTTGAGGAGTGCGTTCAAGCGCTCACAGGATGCATTCAATCGTCCATTCAAGGCGGATATGACCGCTTGCTGGTTCGCTTGGCGTTGATCGAACTAGTTGACCTCTTTGGCCGAAAGCTGATTCCGGGCAGCGAAGACGTGCACGTTCAGGCGGCATTTCACTATCTTAATTTGGCTTTGGAAGTACAAAAGCACGAAGCTGTGGTATTTGATTCGCTTGAGCTGCAAAACGGCACGGTCACCTCTGTGGAAAAGCTACCACCTTCAGTTTGCGAAGCTATCAACTCCCAGTGTGATTCGATAGAAGATGCCTCAATTCCACCACAGGTGAGCATGAAATCCCCTGACGTTGCCGCGATCGTCAATTACTTCGTGCGTTTGCTTCGTATGCAGTATATCCTACCTGCAAGCACCACACCACTTCAAGACATGTGCACTCTTCTCCACACCTTCTTGTTGCAGTACCATTCAGCATACTCTCGCATTGCCTGCATGCTGGATTTGCCTCCTGTTCCGTCGACTGACCCCGAAATCCGCGCTGGTATGGTATGCGCGCTTTGGGGACAAGATCTTGCGCCTGCGATTGCGGCTGGAGCTGGAGATTCTACGCACCAAGGCAAGCTTACGTTTTATTTCACACTTGGCACAACGAAGGTATCCATCGCTGAGGACTCGCCTGCAGCCAAGAATGCCATTGCGCTTTGTCGGATGGAAAAGTTTGCATCTTCGCCTTTGCTCAGTAAACGTTGCAATCTGGATCGGCGAACAGTAAACGAGTTAAAAACGGCATTGAGCAGGTTGCGAACGCAAATGGAAGACGAAGAGTCCCTTTTGGTTGATCGCAACACTTTCCCCAATGCCCTCCGCTTAGTGTTGATTGAAGTGCAACATCTTTTTCGGGGGTCAAATGGGCTTGGACATCCCGCAGAGCCAACTAAAGCTGACAATCAAGACATCACGAAACACGACTTGCAAGTTGAATCCATCACTTCAGAGAGCTTGGTCGACGCATTTGGAAATACAATAACCATCGAGTGCACGCTGGAGAAGATTCAGCGGTTAGACGACCTGTTTTCTATAAACAAGGGAGTGAACGTCGCTGACAACGAGCTCTGCTACTTCTTCAGAGACCTCCTGGATTAGGGTTAGTACAGGACGAACCCCCGCCTGTAGAACCAGAAAATAACTAACATAAGCTTGAAAAAATGTCCAGTCTGATTTTGTGAAGCGCAACATTTTCGGTTGCTCACCTCTAACTGCTTAGTCATCTATGTCCATGGGAGGGGTGGTCTTCTTCAGGTAGAACTCGTTGAAATCGAAGCGAGACATTAAAAATGATAGGCTCTGAGAATCTCTACACACCACACCATACACATTCTCGCGTAAGAAATGAGTGATAAAAAGCAGTTGAGGCTAATCCTTACCGGACCGAGTTCTGTTTGACAATGTCAAGAAGACCCAAAAACTGATTGCTATAATCTTCTGAGATTTCTTCGATTTGACGTAGGATCTTTGAGTTGGCCCCGAACGCATCTCGACCTGATCGCATGCCATATTCTTCTTCTTCTGGTATTCCCCAGGATCCCTATGCCACATACGGCGAATCATTCATCAGTACTTACACGGTCAACAACAAGTTGACAGCGTACATCTAATTCTCGGCGCTCAATCATTTGCTGGCGCATCTCTTCTACTTGCTTTTCATGCATCGCAGTTGTGTATAAGTTTTCCTGTGCCTTGCAAAATCTGATGATGGTTGCGAAGATTAGCTTCAGCTGTTTCAGAAGCTCCCTTGACTCCTTCACCATGAAACCCTTGAAATGTGCAAGGACATGTTAGCCACTCTCATTATGTTCCAACATTCGACAATTGTGCCGTACATTATTCTTGATTGAGATGATGTATGCCGCGTGACTTTCGATAAGTCCGTCTAAGTCCTTTGCAGCGCTTAGATCCTTCACCAATTTATGCCACGCGGTTTCCAGAACCTAGAAAAGGTACACGTCAAGGTCAACAAAAACGTTTGCACCAGAGATTCACTGTGCCGTATCTCACCTCAAACATCATGTAGTTTAGAAGGTTGGTTACGAAATGAATCATTTCAGATCGCATGAGTTGGCTTCTGTGTAAGACAGGTCTAATTCCAGGCACACATCCCTGACAGAATGGCATCGAGTGTAAGAGCCGAATTGTGAGCTTACAACTGCATGCGAGCGTACCTGAACTTCATGTCCAAGGTTCATGTCTTTTGTCCACGACGCAGACAGCGAGTGCTCTACCCGCTTGAGTCGCCATAAAAAGTCAAAGATCTGTTGGTACTGAAGCATTGAAGAAGCAGGAATAACACTGTTCACTGGTGCTTGCAAGTTGTAGTGCAAGCAAAAAATATCCCATCCAGTATCGGCTGCGTATTGCGGATACGAGAGAAGATTATTCAAGTTAGCAATATCATCTATGTTGCGTAAAATGAGTCAGTTTTCACCTGATGATCCTTGCAGCAACTCAACATCGAGGCGGCCCAGGATATCCGTCGACTAAAGTGCAAATACGATATTAGTTGCAAGTTAACGGCATGGACTGTATTAACTTACCTCAAATTTTGCATTGGAAGCGTTTAGCGCCGTCTCAAGCACGTTTGTTAACGTATGTCGATACACTTGCGATCCTCGCTTGGACAACTCTGGCCCCAATAGGTCCATAAGGTACTGGATAAAGTCGCCCTGTCATACGCAGCTTGCCGTTAGTTACACCAATTATGACACAACCACGAGAATGTATACCTGTCCGAGCAGTAAGTAGCGCTTTAAGGCTTGGCAGTGATCCAAGAGGTGGTATTTTTCCATCAGCGTTCGAATCAGGTATTCGTTTGTTGAATTCGATACATTCTCAATCAGTGTCTCTAAACGCTTGAGCTCTGCAAAGTTGGCACCTTCATCCTCGGTCTCCATTCCAATCACGGTGACTTCTTGTCCAGCGTCCATTACCCACTACTCACACACAGGAGTCAGCGATTATCAAGAAACTAGGTAAAAAACCGATGGGCTACTTACATCAGCATTCCCGCAACACTGTCGAATGAAGTTGATACTCTTCCCGATGACAAGGATTTTCTTTGCAAGCTCACTAGTTTCACAACAGAATATCAGCTAAAACTGCAATTCCCCTTATCGCAAAACTGGAATAAAATGACCACAGCAACGTACGTCGAGATGAATGTAGGTAGCATCTTCAAATTGAGAGTGTATTTCTTGGCCCAGAATTGGTCATCGGTCACTGTTGGATCCGCCACCACGAAGAACTCTCCCTGTGTAAAAAAGAGCGTTAGATTAAGTCAAGCTGCAACACATGTGCAAGAGTTCATATATGCGAGCTGACTTACGTGCACATCCTCCAATTCTCCTTCAAATACCCAGCGTTTAATCATGCGAATGATAGGGGCAGCAATCCGTTTCATCACACTTTGAACGGACTGTGACACGTCTGGATCACCATGCAGCACATGCGAGTGAATACCAGATGCAAGTGCACCACCACGAAGTCCTTCAACGCTATGCAACACAAATGCAGGTTAGTTTTAGAGTCGACATTAATTTAAAAGCAAACGCAGTTTACCTGTCGATTAGGCGAGCCATCAACCGCATTTTGTCAAGTGGATCCTGAGTCCACACGATAAGTGTCCGAAGCGTAAGAGAGCTAACTGTACGTTCATGCGGTTGTCTTGTTTCAGCGTCTTCGTCGATCTGAGAAGCCAAGACGGCTATTAAGCGGAAATAGGCTGCGAGCTCTGTGTTGAGCACGTGGCAGAAACTTTGGCCCACCTGCAAGAAACACGACCATAAAGCACTGTACGTAAGTTACCATTTGCGCCAACCAGTACATGTAACATATTCGCTAAGGAAACTTACTAATCCAAATGCCAATTCTTCGCGATGCTGCTTAATGTACTCGGAAATCTTACGATATAGCCAGCCCAGGTCGCACAACATGTGAATCAACTCGCGCATGGCTGGTGAAGTGATCGTTACACAAGCAATTCATGAGTGTTAGACGCTATGCTTCATAATATGATACATTTAATGTATGCTTCAACTCACGAGTTGGGACGCCCACGCTCCTTGTGATCTGAAAGCGGTCAGCAGCGTCGTCAAAGTATAGGTATCGAGACTCAACAGCCTGTAAAGCGTACAAGACATCGCGGAGAAGAACTTCTTCAGGCACGTCGAACGATGATCGGCCTGCTACTATCCCACTGCTAGAAGCACTCATAGCGCCTGGAACGATTGCCCCAGAATGTGTGCGCGGGCTGCTGCCTTTCCCTCGAACTGTTTTTTGAACCGGTGCGATCCCCACAGCGAACTTGAACGAGTCCTCCAATGAATCGAGATCAGTTTTCGATTGCCCAACCGACGAGGCAGTTGCTGTATCTTGTCCTCCGAACACTGGGGACGCTGCCGGCATTGAGTGCGACCGATGGTGTGCTCCAAGGTCGCTATTCCTTTCCGACACAGAGCTCTCAAGACTGCCTGGCATCGATCCGCGCGCTCCATACTTGTCCATGCTCATCGCTGCAAAACCGGGGTGACTGCGAATGTCCTCGTTGTGCAGCGGCGGCGGAGCTGTGTCCATGAGTCCGTACAGCAGCACCAGCGCCTCACTGTCCATCCACACAGCTTCTGTCAGTGCCCCAACGTCAACCCGGCAACAACCAGCACCACGCACGTCTTCTTGTCCAGGTTCTTGAACTTGACGAAGCGCGAGTAGACCTCGTTGAGCCTCGTGACGGTCTCCTGCGAGTTGGCGTAGAACTGCGGCGCGTCCGCCGCGATCTTGCGCTTGATCTTCTCCAGCACCGAGAACTGCAGACAGACATTGTTAGCGCCAGTCCCCAAAGACGGCGGCAATTCGTCGCGACGCGGCACGCACCGAGTCGGTCGGCGGCGCGCCGGCCACGGCGTCGTGCAGCCGCACGACGGTGCGGCGCGTGGTGATGGCGGACGGCGCGCCGTGCACGCGGGCCAGCAGCTTGTCCACCAGCACGTTGATGTCCCGCGGGCTGCGCGCGCCGGCGCCGCGCCGCGTGCTCATGGCGACGGCCGTGGCGGACGTGGCGGACGCGCGCGCGGTCGGCGGGCGGCTCAGGCCGTCGCTGCTGGCGGGCAGACTGGACCCGCGCGAGCGCGCGCTGCTGGCGGACGGCGCCGTGCCGCTGCCGCTGCTGACGGAGCTGCTGTGCGCGCGCGAGGGCGGGCCCAGGCGCTCGGCGCGGCGCTTCAAGCGCGCGGCCTGCCGGTCCGCGTTCATCGCTGGTCAGATACTGCACTACTGCGGTCCTTTTACATGTGTAGGAAGCGCTATTTTGTAGGATATCATTTCAGCCAATTAGGTGAATTTGTAGGTGATATCCTGGAAACAACAGCGTTTGTGCAAACAAGTCGACGTTAGGCCATTCGAGCCACGAGAACCTTCAGGCGTAGTGGCAATGGGGCAACGCTATCGACTCGTCACATGCGGCGCTTCGTCTTGGACAGCCTCGCGGTGCAGACGCACTCGGGCAGCCTTAAGGTTGCTCCGTCTCGTACTTTATCGGGACATTCCTAAGTTCGCTTCCGGTAACGGTCGTACTTAGTAGAGCACCCTCAAGTGACGTCCCTCCCAATCTTTCATTGGCGTCCAGAGGCCCAAGCGATAGAGAGAGAGCGCGCGACGATGGAGAACGTGACGGTCAAGATGGACGACGTGCAGCTGGAGGACGGCGCCGCGCCCGTGAAGAAGATGGCGCGCCGCGACCACCTGATCGACATCGAGCACGAGGTGATCGCCAAGTGGGACGCCGTGAAGCTCTTCGAGTGCGACCCGGACCCGAGCAAGCCCAAGTACCTCGTGACCTTCCCGTACCCGTACATGAACGGCTACCTGCACGTGGGCCACCTGTTCACGCTCATGAAGGTGGAGTTCGCCTCGCGCTACCACCGCCTCAAGGGCGAGAACGTCATCTTCCCCTTCGGCTTCCACTGCACCGGCATGCCCATCCAGGCCGCCGCCAACAAGCTCAAGCGCGAGCTCGAGACGTACGGCAACCCGCCCGACTTCTCGCGCGACCTCGAGGCCGAGAACAAGCCCAAGGCCGCCAAGAGCGCTGAGGGATCGCTCGACAAGGCCCACGGCAAGAAGTCCAAGGCCGCCGCCAAGACCGGCGGCGTCGTGCACCAGTACGACATCCTCAAGATCTCCCACATCCCCGAGGACGAGATCCCCAAGTTCCACGACCCGCTCTACTGGCTCCAGTACTTCCCGCCGCACGCCATGGCCGACCTCAAGCGCTTCGGCATGAACATCGACTGGCGCCGCTCCTTCATCACCACGGACGTCAACCCGTTCTACGACGCCTTCGTCACGTGGCAGCTCAACAAGCTCAACGAGCACGGCCGCGTCGTGCGTGGCAAGCGCCCCAACGTCTACTCCATCCTGGACGGACAGAGCTGCGCCGACCACGACCGCGCCTCTGGTGAGGGCGTGGGCCCCCAGGAATACACGCTTGCGAAGCTGCGTGTGCAGGAGCCGCTTCCGGAGAAGCTTGCCGCGCTTGCTGGCAAGAAGGTGTACCTGGCTGCCGCTACGCTGCGTCCCGAGACGCTGTACGGCCAGACCAACTGCTTCGTGCTGCCGGACGGCGACTACGGCGCCTTCCTTATCAACGACGACAACGATGTGTTTGTTATGAGCCGTCGTGCTGCGCGCAACCTGGCGCACCAGGAGTACTCGCGCGCCTGGGGCAAGGAAGAGTGCCTGCTCGAGATGAAGGGCTGGGACCTGCTGGGTCTGCCGCTCTCGTCGCCCAACGCGCCGTACGACACGATCTACACGCTGCCGCTGCTAACCATCTCCATGGGCAAGGGTACGGGTGTGGTTATGAGCGTGCCGTCGGACTCGCCGGATGACTTTGCCGCGTTCCGCGACCTGAAGCAGAAGCCTGCTCTTCGTGAGAAGTACGGCATTGAGGACCACATGGTGCTGCCGTACGAGCCCGTTCCGATTATCGAGATCCCGGGCTTCGGTGACATGGCTGCCGAAAAGGTTTGCAACGACCTGAAGATCGTTTCGCAGAACGACAAGGACAAGCTCGCCAAGGCTAAGGAGCTTGTGTACCTCAAGGGCTTCTACGAGGGTGTCCTCATCGTTGGCTCGCAGAAGGGCCAGAAGGTGTGCGATGCCAAGGCCGTCATGCGTCAGGAGCTGCTGGACGCTGGCCACGCTATCCCGTACTGGGAGCCGGAGTCGCTTGTGATGTCTCGCAGCGGTGACGAGTGCGTGGTTGCTCATCTGGACCAGTGGTACCTGACCTACGGTGCCGAGGACTGGAAGAAGCGTGTGATGGACCACATCAGCGACCCGAAGCGCTTCGACGCGTACAACCCGGTGGCGCTTGGCGAGTACAAGTCCACCCTTGGCTGGCTGAAGGAGTGGGCTCCGTGCCGTCAGTCCGGCCTGGGCACGCGCCTTCCATGGGACCCCGAGTTCGTGGTGGAGTCTCTTACGGACTCGACCATCTACATGGCCTACTACACCATCGCTCACCACCTGCAGTCCAACCTTGACGGCTCGAAGCTGGGCCCGCACGGCATTAAGCCTGAGCAGATGACGAAGGAGGTGTTCGACTACATCTTCCTGAAGGCGTCGCCTCCCACGGAGTCCACAATCCCGCTGGCTGTGCTGAAGCAGATCCGTGACGAGTTTGAGTACTGGTACCCCGTTGACGTTCGCGCATCTGGCAAGGACTTGATCCGCAACCACTTGACGATGTGCCTGTACAACCACGCTGAAATTTGGCGTGACGACCCGTCCAAGTGGCCGCGTGGCTTCTTCACGAACGGCCACGTCCAGGTGGACGGTAAGAAGATGTCGAAGTCCATGGGTAACTTCCTGACGCTCAAGGACTGTGCTGCTGAGTTCGGTGCTGACGCTACTCGTTTCGCTTGCGCTGACGCCGGTGATGGCATGGACGACGCCAACTACGCGCTGGACACGTGCCGTATGGCTATCCTTCGTCTCACCACTGAGGAGGAGTGGATTAAGAGGACCGTGGAGGACAAGGCGTCGCTGCGCACCGGCGAGCTCAACTTCAACGACAAGGTGTTCCTGAACCAGATGAACAACCTCATCAAGACGACGGCGTCGTTCTACGACCGTCTTCAGTGGCGCGAGGGCCTTCACTCGGGCTTCTTCGAGTACCAGATTGCTCGTGACTCGTACCGTGACATCTGCAGCCGTGGCGAGGTGCCGATGCACCACGACGTTATCATGCGCTTCATTGAGTCGCAGCTTATCATTTTCTCCCCCATCTGCCCGCACTTCTGCGAGTACATGTGGACCGCTATTGGCAAGGAGGGTTTCATCTCGGTGGCTCCGTGGCCTGCGACCGAGGAGGTGGACCACGCGCTTCTGCGTGCGGGTGACTTCCTGAACAAGGTTACTCGCAGCTTCCGTGAGGCGCTCGCGAAGAGCGGGAACAAGAAGAAAGGCAAGAAGAGCGCTGCCCCGGCCGAGCCTGCCAAGAAGCCTACCCACGCTCAGGTGTACCTGACGACTGAGTTCCCGGAGTGGCAGCAGAAGGTGCTTGTCTTCATGGATGGTCTGTTCGAGGATGCGACGAAGCAGTTCCCTGCTGACTTTATGAAGCAGCTGAAGGGCGAGATTACGAAGGATGACTCGCTGAAGAAGCTCACGAAGAACGTGATGCAGTTTGCTGCCTTCGTCAAGGCGGAAGCTGAGCTGCGCGGCCGTGAAGCTTTGGAGCTGAGGTACGATTTGTTGCTATCCTTAATGGCATCGTGAGTAGGCCACTGATGTTTTTTGCTATGCTACGACGATGACAGGATGCCGTACGACCAGAAGGACGTGCTTGCCCACAACAAGCTGTACCTGTGCCGGTCTCTGGACCTTGAGGACATCGACGTACGATGGCTGCAAGTTTATAAGGGGTGTCAGGAGTGTTTATCTAACGTGCATCTTGTATTTTGTTCTGTGCAGTTCTACTACGTGGGTGAGGAGATCCCGAACGCGGACGTGAAGAAGATGGAGACGGCGTCGCCGGGCAAGCCCGCCATCTACGTCTACGCCCAGTAAGGTCGTTGCTGTAGCAGGTCGAAGGTGTTGTTTTCTTACCGCAGTTACATTAGATCGGTGGAAGTAGGTAGCATATTTGCTCAATATCCATCCCGTGCTAGATAGGCAAAGCGGGCGCAAGTCTGCAAGTCATACATGTAACTTTTGGCATACGTCGTATTTTCATTTGACTTGCCTGCTCCTAACCAACGCCCAAGCAACGAGAGACAAGAGAACGAAAAGCATGAGAGTGGAATTACCATAACTACACGAGCTCCAGACCCCGCATTCCTTTTCCATCTCCATCTTATCCTTTCCTTGTTCCTCTTCTTTCGCGCTCGATGGCTTCCCCTTCTCTGCGGCGATACGAAGTGGACAGGGCGAGATATGTATCTATTCGGAGTCAGCGATCTCAATTCGGCTGCCACGGCGGATCTGACCCCAACCGATGAGGCGCCAGTGCTTGTCAATCCGACGACTGATGGCAATCTTCTCTCCCTCCTGCGTGCACACGGGGACCGTGAGCAGAATCTTGGCAAGATCCTGCTTCACAGCCAGCACCTTTCCGCCCGTGGCCGTGGAACCGATGTTCACCATCAGCACCTCAGCCTTCGACAGCTTCTGCACCTTCGAGGCCTTGCTGCCCTCCTGGGTCTTCACACCAAGCAGCCGCTTCAGCAGGTAGAAGTTGATTTCCAGCTCCGTGAACACGTGCGGAAGACTGCCCTTAAGACCCAGCACCTGACCCACCAGGCGATCCGAACGCGTGAGCGTAGGGTCAATGTGCGTACCAACACCAATCAGTCCACCGGGGACGGCAAACTGCAGGTCGTTCTTCTCAGCGTACAGCGAAACAATGCGCGAGAAAATGGGCACGCAAGTCATCTTGCCTTCCTCGTCCTTGCTGACGATACCGGGGCGCACCTCAATCTCGTCGCCAACACGCAGCACACCCTCCAGGATAGAGCCACCAGCGACACCGCCCTTCAGGTTCTCAACGTCCTCACCGGGCTTGTTCACATCGAACGAACGGATGACGATCAGCTTGGGCTTCGAGGTGAAGTCACGCTTCGGGATAGGGATGTTGCGGCAAATGTACTCGCACACCACGTCCACGTTGTACTTCAGCACGGCCGAGATCGGGATAATAGGGGCGTCGTGGGCGACCGTACCAGCCACGAACTTCTTAATCTGCTCGTGCTGGGCGACAGCAGCGTCCTCCTTGATCAGGTCCACCTTGTTCTGCAAGATGATGATGTTCTGCAAGCGCATGATCTCGATAGCGGCAAGGTGCTCCGACGTCTGGGGCTGCGGGCACACCTCGTTACCAGCAACAAGCAGCAGCGCGGCGTCCATGACGGCGGCACCGTTAAGCATCGTAGCCATAAGAATGTCGTGACCGGGGCAATCCACGAAGGACACGTGACGCTGCAGCACCCACACCGTCTTCTCGTCGTTCTCGTCCGTGAAGCGGTCAGGCTTGGAGCTGCCGAACGCGCGGTAGCAGCCGATGCCCGTGCCGTTCTCGGCGCGGTAGATCTTGGCGTTGGCATAGCCCAGCTTGATGGTGATGTTACGCTCCAGCTCGTTCTTGAAACGCACTGTCTGCACGCCCGAAATGGCCTTGACCACCGTGGACTTACCGTGGGCGACGTGGCCAATGGTACCGATGTTGATGGTAGCCTGCAGCGTATCCAGCAACCGTTAGCACCTTCCTGTCGCGCTCTCCAGCGCTGTTCGCCACGCACCTGGCGACTGATAACCTCCGGCGTGAGCGGGGTGAGCTCCTCGATCTTGAGCTTGGACAGGTCCTGCACCGCCAGGTGCTTCTGCACGAGTTCCGGCATGGTCGATGGGCTGGTGTCTGGTCTGCGTCGTCGCGTCCAGTCAATTGGTGGAGGACACACACACAGCAGCGTTAGCTCTCGGCCTCTGCAGAGTCAAGTACATCAGTCGCCGGGCCGGCGGGCGAGCGAGCGAGCGCCAGTCAGCAGGACGCGCACGCGCAGGAGGGAGGGCCAGCGCGATCTCTGCCGCCGCCCGAGCCCGTCTCCGCCTGTGCGCCAGCGCTCCGCATGACTTGTGAGCGGCCGCCGCCCCCGCCGCACGCCGGCGCGAGCTGCTCGCGCTGTGGCGTCGCGCGCGGCCTCACCTGCGCAGCGCGGTCGAAGATTCTGCCTCTAGCGAGCCACTGGACGCCAAAGGGGAAGCGAGGAATCACGTGGTGGAGCGCAGCGGAAAATTCTGCTGGCGGGCAAGACGCTGGCGGTGCCGCTTTTGTGGTACCGTGAGGTGGCCCACACTACATTGGTTATGCGCTCGAAGCGACGCGGGAGTGATTGTCACTTCAACCACCGCGCACTCGGCAGCACGCGGCAGCGATGGCAGGCGGCGGCGGCGGCAACAGCAGCGCGCCGGGCCTCATCCACCGGTGGGGACGTGTGCAGTTGTACTTGAGGTTTGTATGGACGCCCCGCTAACAGCGCTGATGCCGCAGCCACTTCTTCGGACTCAAGGGCAGCGTGCACAACAACGTCGCGTTCGCGGAGGAGGGCGTGCTCGTGTACCCATGCGGCCACAACGTCATCATCTACAACCTCGAGTCCAAGGAGCAGCAGTTTCTGCACGGCGCGGAGACGGCCGGCAGGGGCATCACGGCACTTGCTGTGGCGCCCAACAAGCGCTACGTGGCGGTGGCGGAGCAGGCGGAGCGGGCGGTCGTCCATATTCACGACCTCAACACGCTGCGACGGCGCAAGACACTGACGCTCACGGACGGCCTGGCGGATACGTGTGCCTGGGTCGCCTTCTCTGGTGACAGCAAGTACTGCATCACGCAGGGCGGCGCGCCGGACTGGGTGCTGTCGCTCTGGCTGTGGGAGAAGACCAAGCTGCTTGCAAGTGTGAAGGCATCCACGCCCCAGGGAAATGTCGTGCACCAGGCAGACTTTAGCCCGAACGATCCATTGACGATATGCGCCAGTGGCAATGGGCTGTTGAAGTTCTTTCGCTTCACGGACGGGCAACTGCGCCTGCAAGCGACGCCGCTGAAGCGTGAGCCAGCGCATTTCTTGAGGCATGCGTGGGTTTCTGACGATCGGGTTGTAGCCTCGGCGGACTCTGGAGAGCTGTGGCTATTCGAACAGTTCGAGTTTCGGCAGATCTTGACACCGGCGACAACTGGTACAACAGGCGATGGCAGCTTTGTGAGTTCCTTGCTTGGGTACTCGAAGGGGTTTGTTTGTGGCGGATCTGGCGGGTGTGTGCGGATTTATGACAGAAGTGATGATGGAGGATCGCGAGAATACTACAAAAAGGCAAAGACTTTCCGTATTGAGGGTGACACCAGCACTATCAAGGACCTGGCAATTAGTCCGAGCGAAGATTTGCTCGTCTGTTCTCTCGAGAACAATCAGTTGTACGCGCTCACGCTGTCTAGCACTGACATTCTCAAGGAAGACGCTATGAATTTTGAGCTCGTCTCCACTGCCTTCCATGCTCCGAGTAGCAATGGTAGTTGTCATATTACAGGGCTCGATACGTGCATCCGCAAACCATTGGTAGTTACTTGTGCTTTGGATCGGTCTGTGCGAGTGTGGAATTACATGGATAAATCAACTGACATACTTAAATTCTTCCGTGAAGACGCTCTGTGTGTAGCCTTCCACCCATCAGGATTGCACGTTGTTGTGGGTTTTACTGACAAGTTGCGAATGCTTAATGTGCTTATGGATGACATTCGCTCTTGCCGAGAATTTGCAGTTAAGGGCTGTCGTGAAGTTCGATTTTCACATGGCGGGCAGTTTTTCGCAGCGGCAAACAACAATGTAGTCCACGTGTACGCTACTTACACCGGTGAACTGGTAGCCGTACTTCGTGGGCACTCAAATCGCGTCACTGCAATATCCTGGAAGCCAGACGACCGAAGACTGCTCACATGCGGCGCTGATGGCACGGTATTGCTGTGGAGTCTACGTGGGGCATCTAAAGTTGGTGACGGGCACTCGCAGGCTCGATGTTCATACATCGATGCTGCGCTATCGCCCGAAGGAGATGTGGCTTACGTCACAGGCTCGGACAATATGCTAAAGGAGATTGACATGACAACAGGTCTCGCTCGGACTGAACATTGGACTGGAGGTAGTGGTGCTACACTTGGTCCATTGACACTCGCGAACTCACAGCAAGTACTTTTCGTGGGCTCAGCTGAACCAGGTCGTCCTGGTATGGTGCGGGTATACCGTCTTCCTCTCGAGAAAGATCGCCCACCACCTACGCCTGCTCTGACTAGCGGTGTTGGGCCGTCTCTCACTTCTCCTAGTTCGATGTTGTCCCCGGGTCAAACAGGATCGACGTTGCTAACATCGTCCGCTGCTACAGGTTCGACAAATCAGTCGTACACCGAGTATCATTGTCATGACTTGCCAGTATCGCGACTTCGTCTATCCTTCGACAACCAGTTCCTCTTCTCAGCTGGTGAAGATGGTTCACTATGTATTTTTGAGACTCAAAACGTGATCGGAAAAGGTAGCGGGAGTAGTGCCAGTAGTGGTCCCGGTGGAGGTGTGATCGGATCGAGAGAAGGTCGAAGTGATAGCACAATGATTGGAAGTGGTGGTGCCGGTGCAAATGGTTCAGGTTTGCCGTTTGCAGAGGAGATTCTGGTTACTAAATCAGACTTGGAGGAGAAGAACCGCCTAATGAACGAGCTGAAGTCGAAGGTGGACGAGCTGACGTTGCACAATGAATACCAGCTTCGGCTAAAGGACCTAAACTACAAAGAGAAGATTAAGGAGGTGTCCGACAAGTTTACCGCAGAGCTGACGCAGGATAGACAGCGCTGTGGTGACTTGCAAAATGACAAAACTGAAATGGAGAATGAGTACCAAAAGAAAATGCGCGAAATGGCATCAACCCACCGCAGCGAAGTTCAAGAACTTAAAACGACCTACGAAGCAAAAGTGGAGGCAGAAAAGGCTCGTTATGCTGCGCTGGAGCAAGCGCGTGGAGAGCAGAACACTCGGTTTGAAGAAGAAAATCACTTGCTAGTTGAAAGCCATACGCAATTTTTGGCTGAAATGACAACAGAATACGACCAAAAGGTAGCGCACGAGCAGGAATTGCAAGCAGTGTGTGCACGCGCCAAGGGGGAGCTCATCGCAACAAACGAATCTCTCAAACGGGCTCTGGAAGAAGATGCAGAACTCGAAGTCGAGGAATTAAAAACCAAGTATGAACTAAAGTTATCAGACGAACGCGAGGCAACATTGCGCCTAAAAGGCGAAAACGGTATCATGAAAAAGAAGTTCTCTGCATTACAGAAGGATATCGAGGATCAACGTGAGGAGATCCGCTCCCTTGAAGAAAAAGGAAAAGAGCTGGCAGAGAACATTCGTGGTTTGGAAAAAGATATTCAGGGTCACAAGAAAGAGATTCGCGAGCGCGAGGAGACCATTCAAGACAAGGAAAAACGCATTTACGACCTAAAGAAAAAGAACCAGGAACTGGAGAAGTTCAAGTTCGTGCTCGACTATAAGATCAAGGAGCTAAAGCGCCAGATCGAGCCGCGTGAGCAAGAAATTGCTGACATGAAGACACAAATCGAAGAGATGGATGCCGAGTTGGAGCAATACCATAAAAGCAACGCTGCTTTGGATCTTATGATCGGTGAACTGCGGCTCAAGATGGACGGTATGCAGAAAGAGCTTAATCTCCAAGCCGCCCAGGTAGCGCTCGGCAAAGCGTTAGTGCGCCAGGTTCAAACAGATCTTTTGGGTTGTGCACAACTCCTGGACAACAAGAAGGCGTTGAAGATCGCCGTCATGGCCTTGAATAAGAAGTATGAGGACGGAGTCACACCAGACGCTAAAGAGCCCAATTCGCAGGCCGAGTACAATCGCCAACGTGAGTATCTTGAAAAGGAAGTTGAGTCTCTCAAGCGGAAAATTATGAAAGGCATGGCCATCAGTGAGAGTGAGTTGCACCGGTTGCAGCGTGAGAACGCAATCCTCACTACACAGGTAAACGAACTACGTCGTGAATTCCACAACGTCAGGATGCAAACTCAAGAGGTGCGCGATGCCAAATACAAGACCACAATTACGACAGCTACAAACAAGAAGCTCTCTGTCAGCAGCGAAGTAATGCGTGAGCGCAAGGAGAAAATGCGCGAGGCAGCGTTCCAAAAGGACCATATCCTGCAGCTCAAGGACCGGCTCACCGAGCTGCAGAAGACTTTAGGCGGAGGTCTCAAATTTGCTCTTACAGGATCCAGCAATTCACCACAACACAGGCAGCAGCAATACGCTAGGAAGCCTGTACCTCCGACGACACAACGACTCCCACCTGTATAATACCCACGTATCTTTCCGTTTGCTTAACCACGCCTAACGTTTCTACTTTGCAACCGTGCGCTTTGCGCGTGTATACATCGTTGCACTCTGCCGCAGCATACAGGTCTACAAGAGCAGCAAGAGACATCAGTGACACGAGTAGCTGCAACAGTACTTCTCACCCAACGTACATATTGCTGGAGGTGCTGTGTGATATTGATCTGATCCGGTATGTGTACATACAGCACCGTCTTGCCCATGACGAACACCTCGTCCAGCATCAACGTAGTTCCCTGCACAGCACCGAGCGTCAGCCAACGCTTCGTTTCGAGTGCAATATCTGCGTTGACGCACGTTGGGCTTGGTCTCGCAGGCGTCCAGCAGCGTGAAGTCCATGTCCTGCACGACCTCCTGCACCACGCCCTCCAGCACCGAGTCGTTCTTGAGGTCGATGCGCACGCGCAGCCCCACAAAGCTCTTGAGAAGTAGCAGCAGCGAGCGCGGCTTGCGGCGCTTCCGCTTGGGCTGCGTCTCCGGCAGCGCCATCGGCAACTGGTACACAATCGTCACCCAACATTCGCGTGCGCCACACCAACTAGTCTCCTTCCTTCTTAGCCATTGGTTTCGTACTTAGAGAGAAATTCAGTCCAAGAACTTATCGGCGCCTAGCACTCACTCGACCGACCTCTTCTAGCCATGGGACCGCGCGGCGCCGGACGCCGCCTGAACGACCAGGAGCGCATGGAGATCCTGGAGATCATCCAGCGCGAGGCCAAGGTGAAGAACGTGGACCTGGCCAAGCGCTACGGCGTGTCGGAGGGCGCCATCCGCAAGCTCAAGCAGATGAAGGACACCATCCGCAACCGGTACTACATGGGCAACGAGCTGAACCGCGACAAGCGCAAGCGCGGCGGCTTCAAGCGCAACGCGCAGTTCGAGGAGGAGCTGTTCCAGTGGATCTGCCGCATGCGCGAGACGCAGCCCTACCAGCTCATGCCGCTCACGCAGACCGCCGTGCGGCAGCAGGCCATCGTGCTGGCCAAGAACTACGACAAGATGGGCAACTTCAAGGCGTCGCCGGGCTGGTTCGCGCGCTTCTGCTCGCGCCACCGACTGGACCCCATTGTGGCGGGCACGGACGCCGCCAGTGCGCAGGCTGCAGCTGCTGCCGCCGCGGATGGCTCACTGGTGCCAGGTGCCGAGCAGCACGGCGTGGCGGTGCCGGGTGCCGTGACCATTCCCGGCGCGACGACGGCGGCGGACGAGACTGTGTTCCTGATGGACTCGCTCGCGGGATCGACGGTCACGACGTCGCAGGCTATGGAGATGGTGGACGCGGCCACTGCCGCCATGGCGCCGGAGGCCGAGGAGGCCAAGGAGGACACGCCGTCTATCAACGAGCAGGTGCAGCAGGCCGCTCGGGAGCATAATGAGGCGGCGCTGCGAGCTGCCGCCGCCAAGATCGGCGAAGCGCAGGCTGAAGTCGAAGCCGAAGCAGCAGCCGCAGCAGCGGAGGAGGAGGAAAAGCCGGATGCGGCCGCCTCCTCGTCGGACACCGAGACGGACGCCAGGTCCGAGGAGGAGGCCTCGCAGCCGGAGAAGAAGCCCGACGAGGCCTCCGTCGCTGTCGGCGAAGACGAGATGTTCAGCCTCGGTCTATAGTAAATTCATCAATACACGTCCCCCCTGAGCTCCTAGCGCCGTCGGCGTCCCTGGCAAATCCGATCGCCCTTCAACAAGATCGCCAAATCTAGAAGAGCGACACGTCGACGCTCCGTCGCCGCAGTATCGCACCGGACCCGCCCGCCGCAGCCGAGATGCTGGCGCACGAGGCCGTCAAGACCGCCAACATGTTCAGCTCGCTGTCCAAGCCCGGCAGCGTGGGCGGCAGCAGCGCCAGCACGGCCAGCACGCCCACGAGCGCCGGCCCCAGCAAGAAGCCCAAGAAGAAGAAGAAGAGCAAGACGCCCAAGCCCGAGGAGCCGCCGGAGGACACGGCGCAGCTGCCGCTCGCGCGCCGGCTGGAGGTGGCGGCCGCCATCCCCGACACGCACGCGGCGCTCGTGGGGTTGCTGGGCTGGAGCCGCCTGTACGTGCACTCGGACACCATCCTCGCCTTCTTCCAGAGCGACGCGCTGGCGCTGCTGCTGCGCAACGTGCTGCGCGCGCGGCCGGCCGCCGCCGTGCTGGACAACCTCGAGGCGCTGCTGGCCAACTGCCTGTCGGTGGAGGGCGGCGCGGAGCCGGCGCCCCACCGCCAGATGGCCGGGGACGTGGTGGCGGCCGTGCGCGCCATCGCCGACCAGTTGCAGGGCGCGGCCGAAGACGCCGAGGACGTGCACGCCGAGGCGGAGCGCGCCGCCAGGAGCCTAAGTCGCTTGGTGCGCGCGCACGCGCTGTCGCTGCACGGCGTGGACCTGGACTCGCCGCTGACCAAGGACATTCAGGGCCTGGAGGCGAAGATCGCGGCGGTGACCAGCGCGGACGAAGCGGTCCGCGGCCAAACCATCCGAGAGTCGTTCCAGCGACGCGACCTGCGTAGTGACGCACTGACGTTGCATGAAACGCGGCTGAAGAAACTCACGCAGTTGGTGAAAGAACGCGTTCGAAGCTCTGAACAGCAACAAGCAGTGGAGGAGGAAGTGGAAAAGGAAAACCCGGAAGATGACTCTCAGATCGCGCAGGATGAAACAGCGATGCAGGAGGTGACTAAGGCATTGCAGGAGATGCAGGATCGCAAAGACACAGAGCTGGCGCCACTGCGCAAGAAGAAGACGGAGGTGGGCGCGGAGG
Source organism: Phytophthora taxon juncus (assembly GCA_033558005.1). Taxonomy (NCBI): domain Eukaryota; phylum Oomycota; class Peronosporomycetes; order Peronosporales; family Peronosporaceae; genus Phytophthora; species Phytophthora taxon juncus. The sequence continues at coordinate 1,710,752 of JAUCEE010000017.1, forward strand.
CGCAGACGCTGCGTCAGAAGCAAGAGGAACTCGAAGCACAGCTGCGGGCAGTGAAGAGCGAGTTGGAACGCGTGGTTGGTGAGCAGCACCAAATTGACGAGCAAATGCGCGCGGTAGAAGAGAGTTTTATCGCTGATACTGCGCGATTCCGTGCCGAGCATCAGCACGTTACGCGTCGGTTTTCTCGAGCCCAACGGCGTCGCGTTATCACTACCGAGGTTGGACGAGTTGATAATGAAGTGCGCCAGGCGCGACTGGCTCATAGTCAGGTGCATGCACTGCGTGCAAAGCAGACAGCTTGTGTTTCCCAGCAGCTCGAGGCCTCGTTGAACTATTTCGAAAGCGAGCTGCCATGTGTGAAGTTCATGATGTCACGCGTCGAGGAAAACGAAGCCCAACTGGCTGCAGCTCGTGGAGAAGCTGCAAAGTATCGAGCTCTTGGTGTGTCGGCGGTTGCTGAAGAGCTCGAAGAGAAATCAAGCGGCGTTGAGGCACACCTGGAGGAAGATCGAAATTGTTTGGCGGCTCTGCGCAAACGCGACGAGGAGCTGCTGGATAGCATGCGCCGCATACTTAGAGACCCATCGTTGCGTGAGGCTTTAACTGGAGTTGATGAAAAGGTTAAGCACGAATCACAGCGCATGATCGACTACGTTAGCAAGCTCTACGAAGAGACTCAACCCTCTTCAGCCGAGACCGCTGGTGGTGAACCCAAGAACAATGGGGCGACAGGCTCAAAGAAAAAATAGGTAAACACGATTTGGCAGGCTTCTTCAAACGACTGTCACTGATACTGCTATCAATCTAGCGTATCTGTCAAAATATATCCTGTTGAGGATTTCCTAGTTGCTCGAGCGTGTAAAATTCACGTTAGGGAAGTCATGTTTGTGATTTCTCGTTCTAGGTTTTGCGTAGCCATTGTTTCCTGTTGAAGGCGATGTTGCAGTTCGCGGTTTCGGCTCATAAGCTTTCGCAAACGTTCGTGGTCATCTCGAGAGGTAGAAGAAGAGGAAGAGGGGGCTGCACTAGGAGCAATCGAGGTGGCCGATGAGCACAAAGATGATATAGACGTCGTCGACAATTTTCGGCGCGGAGAGTGAGGCGCCACCTTGACTCTTTCAATGTTGCGATGACGAGCCGCACCACGGGGGCTCAATGGATTTGTTGACTGCCACTTCCGTGATAATGTCTGCCTGTGTGATGATGATGGAGATACCGGTGTCCCTGGACGAGATCGTAAGCTTGTCTTCGAGGGCAAATAGTGTACATCACCGTCATGCTCGGCCTCTTCACTCCTTCGAGGAGACCCAGGCCGACGTCCACGTAAACTGGAAGTTGAGGGGTGAATGCGTGATGAGACGTCATGATCGCCATCACGATAAGCGTAATTACTATTGCTACTGCAGTCAGCGTCGTACTCTTGATCCAAATACCAAGAAGTGTTGCGATTAGCTGTGGGTGATACGGCTCGAGATTGAGTTTGTTGCAGCTGCTGTGTACTCTGAGGATACTCCTGGCCTTGCGGAGCGTCACGCTGCGCAGCAATCGCATTTTCATTGCGAACAAGCATCCACTCTGAAAACAATGAATTCTGAGCCTGAAGCGAGGCGAGGTCCTCTTGCAGCTCGCGTACTTGCTGCTCAACTCGAGCCTTCTCGTCTTTGGCGCTCTCCAACCGCACTTTCCAATCCTTTTCACGCCCAAACTGTTCATCCTTCAGATTTCGGATCTAGAAGTAGCACACCAACTTTAGTTTGGAATTTACACATGAAGCTAGCAAGATACTAGGAAAGGTGAGATGCACAACTGTCACGTACCGTTTGAACAAGGGTCTCATTGTCTACCTCAGCATCTCGAAGTTGCATTTTAAGATCTTGACATTCCTGGGTTACTGACGACGACAACTCCAACCTCCGTACAAGTGCACGGCTCCGTTGTTCCAATGCAGCATTCACTTCACCAAGCGTTATTAACTGCTGCTCGAGTGTTTCGCGTAGGGAACGGTCTTCTTGGGCTTGATCGTGAATACGTTGCATATTTTCAAGCTCATTCGTAATGTCGGTCTGCGCCTGCCTTAAATCTGCTTCAAGTTGTCTACGAGCTTCCTGGGCAGCATGCTGCGCATCGTCCTTTGCACGAATCTCATCCTCAAGCGCTTTAATACGAACACGATCACGCTGAGATCGCTCTCGATAACTTTGAATCTCTTCTTCTTTTCGAGAGAGCTCTTCCTCTAGCTCTTCGATCGTAAGTTTGAGCGTCGACTGGATCTTATATACCTGCTCTTTATCCCAAGCAGACTGGTGTTTTAAGTTGCCAGAGCTTAAGTCCTGCTGTGAATTTAAAGTCCTTGAGCTTGGTTGTGCCTGCTGTTGAGACTGAGTTGCTAGAAGTGCACTCTTTTCGCGCTCAAGCTCTAGTGCTTTCTCCACAATCCTCTCGTTTTTCTCTTTCTCGATGCGCAACTCACGCTTTAGTTTGTCTTGGGTCTCTTTGAGCTCACGAACATACGCTTGCGTTTCGGCGCGACAAGATGTAACCACGTTTGATGAATCTTTATCAAGCAGCGCTTTTAGGCGACCAACCTCACGTTCGGCTGCTTCACGGACTTTCGTTTCTTCCTAATGAGCAAGTCATAATGTGAAAAACAACGATCATGGTGGAATAGCTTAACAAATGTAAGAACTCGTACCTTTACTTTTTCCGTCAAAGCAGCAAACTTCCGGCACAACACTCGCAACTGGGCTGTTGCCTCTGCTGGAGACAAGTTAGTCTTTAGCCCAGCTTTCAGTAGAGCTGCGTTTGAGGGCGATTTGCTCTTCACTACGGCCCCCCGGTTCTCTAAAAAGGCGACCTGCATAACCCAAACTCGCGTCAAAATCTAGCGCTGAAGGTGCAGCAGGCAGCTATGCAGAACGGTACCGGTCCATCTACACCAAGACGCAGCATCAGACGTTAGCAAGAGGTAGATCCTTAAGCATCTCACTTGTCATTAAACGCGCACCTCTCACCGATGTCTCACTCTCCTTATCTACCTCTGAGGCAGGATCTGCGTGCTCTTGCTGCTTGCTATCCATTTCTAAACACTGCTGCGACTGGAAGTGAAGTAAGCACCGAGGCAAGACGGAGCAACGCGCCTGTTCCCTCCCAGCTTATGCGCGAGTGAATGGGTTGTCGAAATAAACTTCAACGGATAACCCCTGCGAGACTGAGCCTGTAGCAGTTCCGAGTGCCATGCGCTCGTGTGGAGTAAGTTGTCGTTGAAGAGCCCTTCAACTTGTACTCCAAAAAAAGGCGGCATGTAACCACCGAGTAATAAGACGTCGTGAACGACAGGGGAGGACACTAGCATACACCTCCAAAAAGTATCCTTTTCAAACAAAGTTTCGCTCATGTATTACATCTACTACCCTGAATTCTCTTTCTAGTATTGCACAGTTTAGTTGGGCGTGTCCATGCCGGCACGGACGCCACCGCGAGCAATCAGGTCGGCAATGTCGTCCTTGTTCGGCAGGTCCGACGAGCGCACGTCCTGCACAAGGCGCTGCACCTTCTTCTCCTGCTTGAGGTACTGCAGGGCCATGTTGCCCAGGTTGCCCTCCGGCAGCGCCTCCGTGAACTGAAGGCCCTCGCGGTACACGATCTTGCTGGCCAAGCTCGAGGCCACGATGGAGCGCAGGTAGGCTAGCGGCACGTTCTGGTGCACGCGGTCCAAGGCCACCTCGCGGAGCTTAGGCGGCAGGTGCTCCTCGATGAGCGTGAACAAGATCTGCTGGTCCTCCTCGCACACGTCGTCGAAGTGGGCCAGGACGGCATCGTGCACGCGAGTGATGGCGCGACTAATGCGCTCACTGGCAGGCGGCAGGGCCGAAGACGGGTCCTTCTTGTACTCGCGGAACAGAAGCTGAGCCTCCACACGGGCGAGCGAACGAAGCTTGTCAACAACCTCCACAACCAGCTCGTCCTTCACAGCCAGGAACTCGTCGGTCTCAAGGAGCATGCTGGCCACGATCTCGTACGACGAGCACACCACTCCACACTTGTTGGCGGAACTGTCCTTGACAATGACAACACCGGCGTTGTCGAAGAGCAGCTGACGAGCCTCAGGCGTGATGAACAGGTTGGCGCCCTCAACAATAAGGCTCGACGACGGCTTTCCGTCGGCGTCGAGGTAGTCACGCCAGTTGTGCTCGTTGATGGTGTTGGGACGACCACCAGCGGGGATGAATAGGTCGCTCTTCACGCGGTTGTGCATTGAGTTGCGAGCACGGATGCCCTCGGCAGTGTTAATGTCGTGCTTCACACCCGTAGCCGACGACACCTTGGAGTCGTCGAAGCTGGACAGGGGCAGGGACTCGTCGACAAGACGGAGCAGCTCCTGCATGTCCAGGCCCTGAGGGTCCTCGACCACACCCGTGCCGTCGCAGATACCAACGACGCGTAGGTTGCTGCCGTACTCGCGGTGCAGAATCTTGATAACGTTGCCAGCCACGTCACCGTCAGTTCCACCGGTGATCTTCACCGTGAACGGCTGCTTGGTCGGGTCAATGTTCTGGGAGCGCAGGGCGACGTCAGCGAAGACGGCTACACCTTCACTGGTCACACCGTACACCTTGTGGTTGAAACCAGCGTCGGGCTTGGAGCTAATGAAAGCACGAGGCACCGGGTAGCCGCGGTAGGCAGCACGGTTCGTCATCCACGTAATGTCCTCCGGGATGATGTTCTCGTCCGGACCAAGGTAGATAAGCTCGTCCTGGCCGTAGTAGTCCACGATCTTCTCCTTCACAGCCTCGTCCGTGGTGTTCAGGTCGAGCAGCGCGTCGGAGAAGGCCTTCACACTCTTGCGGATGATGAAGTCACGCGGGGCAACATCACCAATGGGTCCGACAATCGGGTCGCACAGAACCACAGCCTTGGAGCCACCCTCCGGGATGTCCTTGTTCTTAAGCTGCTGAGCGAAGGCAAGGTTGTACGCCTCGTTGTATTGGCGGGCACTCTCGAGAGCGTGGGCATCCGTGGAGCTGGGGTACACCATGCGGAGACCACCACGAGCAATGTCACGGAAGCGGACGTGGAAACCCTTGAAGCGACGGCCGTAGATGAAGAAGACACCGAAAGGCGTGTCCTTGCCAACCGTGCCGTATCCCATGACCTTAGGGTCCATGCGGAGCGACAGCGCGTAACGCTCACGCACGAACTTGTTGGTGCGCAGGGTGCCACGCACGGCGTCGGCCATGCTGTTCAGCAGGACGATGGCATCTTCCTGCTCAACGTTGCGACGGATGTCAGCCTTGATCTCGTCGACAATGGCATCCTGCTCAGCGTCGGTCATCGCCTGCTGCTGCGGATCGAACTTCCTCAGGAAGAAGTCCGAAATGCGCGAAGCGAAGGGCAGGTGCTGCTCGTGCTCAAGCGTCTCCATGATACGAGTGAGCGAGTACGCGAAAGGGTCCTTCTTTGCCAGCACGCCGTGCAGCATGTTGCCGTAGGCGTAGATAAGCTCAGCGCGCGAGATGCCCAGGTCGGGGTGCTGCAGCGTGAGGTGGACCGGTCGGTCGTCCACCCACTTGAGGTACTTGAGGTTGCCCGAAATCTTGGACCACTCGAACTCGAAGTTCTCCTTCAGGGCCGCCTCGCTGGGCTGCACCAGAATACGGATCATGGCCACGTGGCCGTCACCGTTGTTGCTCTGCGGGTCCTTGACCACATCCAGGTGAGCGCGAACCACGTTGAGGTTGCACAGACCCAGGTACGTGGCAGCCTTCTGCATGAAACTCTTGGGGATAACGTTGGACGCAGCGATGGTCAGCATGGTCTGCGGGACGCCGCTAGAGGCGTACTTGTTCTCCTCGTTGCGGGTCTCCCAGTTGTGCTCGACGTCGACGACGACACCCTCGGTGCCGCGCACGCGCGTGAACAGCTCCATCTGCTTGGCGAGGCGACGCGGGTTGCTGTACTGCACGTACATTGTGTTGCTGCTGTTGAGGAAGGCGTCCACGGCCTCGGGCTCGAAGTGCGGGCCCGCCTCGGGGTAGCACGCGTCACCGGCGTACTTGCCGGCCTGGATGTCGGCGCAGAACTGCTGGATGCTGGCACGGGCCTGCTTCTCGTCCTCAGTCTTGTTCAGGAATGGCTGCTGCTGGCCGAAGCGGAAGATGTCGAGGCCGAGCGAGTCGTCCAGGGCTGTGAAGATCTTGACACGGGCGAGCGTGGCGCCGTCCACCGTCTGAGGGAGCTGGTCCAGCACGTTGGCCAGACGTCCGGGGAAGTTGGCACCCGAACGGAAGTGCGAGAACACGGTCTGGTCCGGCGAGCGGAGCATGACCTCGGGCTGCTCAGCGCCGACCAGAGCGGTGATGGCGTTGAGGTGCTGCAGGCGGTCTTCCTCGTGGATGGAGCGGAAGTAGGAGGGCGGCATGTTCTCGAGGAACCAGGGCACGGTGTTGCCGGCCGCGTCCTTCTGGAACTTGTCGAGGGCGCGCAGCATCTCCTCTTCGCACACCTCCATGTCTGCGTCGGTCTGCGCCGAGAAGGCCCGTGCCACGGCCGTCTGGACCGGGCGGTTGTGCATGGCGGACTGCGCGCGGCGCAGCGCTCGGAGCTGGGAAACTTGCATCATCTGAGCGAGTGGCGACGGCCGGCTTCCTTCTGCTTGGACTGGGGCAGGCGCTTGTCACGGACGGAGCGGAATGAGGAATGAAAAGGCCTCCGAGCGGAGGCTCGGCTCGATGGCGGATCGGCGGCCGACCGGGCGGCGCATGCCTCGGGCCAGTGGCTCGCCCTGTCGACTGCAAGTTCGGCGGTCTCGGGCCAAATCGCGCCGCACCTGTGACGTGGCAGTGGCAGGCAGTGGATTAGGGATGCACTTTGGGGGCCCCCACCAGAGACAGACCGAAAAATGCACCGGAAAAGAGTTTGAACACGGAGGCTGTGCTGCACATCAGCAGCGCCGACCAAGTCCGCCCGTCGGGGGCCTGGCGGACGCCGGCAACGCGTGCTTGATCGACGTCTAGCAGGCGACGTCGCTCCATGTCTGCAGTCGGATGTCGGAAGCCGGGAAATTCGGCGGTACAACGACTGCTCTCGCGCTCGCTCGCAGGACTCGCTAATCGCAATGCGACGAAGCCTGCAGTCCCCACCTCACAATCTCCTCGGCGTGCTTAACACACACGCGCCGCGGTTGAACCTGCGCGCGCTTCAACCACGTGCTGGGCATTGCGCAATGGCGCCGCTGCCCCGCTCGGCTCGGCTTGGGATCAACTCCGCAGACGAGCGCCCCCTCGCCACGAAAGCCATGCGAAGCGGCAAGTATCCGTTGCATTCCGCTTGGACGGGGCGTCAGTCCAGATGGCTGCCCGAGATGACGCCGCTGCACTGCTCGCTCATGGCGGGGCTACGTCAGACGCGAGCCGCGCGGACCAGTCCTTGTGCGCGCCGGCAACTGCAACTGCAAGCGGAGACTCCGGATCTGCGGAAGAGCCGACAAGCGGCGTGTTGAAGCTCGCGGCCGGAGATTCGAGCGCCGGCGGCAAGGTTGCAGGCTGCAGTGCAGCAGAACCGAATCAAGCGGCCGCGTCCAGTCGCGGCACGCACGGAATTCTGCTCGAGCCGACGGCGGAGGAGCTAGCGCTGCGCCTGGAGCTCGCACACGTCCGCCACACGCTCGAGCAGGACGACCATCAACTCGATGGAGCAAGTGTCGGCGGAGACGCGCCTGCTGAAGCTGTGGAGGATGGCAACCCCGACACCATCGAGTTCCGGGTGATTCCGCTCGGCAGAGGAACGTATCGAGGCCAGGCCCGACTGCGAGGCCAACTGGAGCAGAATGAGTGGGAGCCGCACGGACTCGGCGTGCTGACGACGGCAACAGGCAGCACGTGCTGCGGCAATTGGCTGCACGGGATTCAAGTGGGCCACGGGACAAGCTACGATACCACATTGCACTACGAGGGTGCTATCAGCGCCGGGTACTCTGCCACTGCAAGCCACCTCGGAGTAGGGCTCTACATTTTCGGAGCACTCTTTGCTGGATGCTGGGTTCCTGCCCCCGACACGCCACAAGCAAGCACTCTCCGCCCTCAAGGCCTCGGCAGTCTTCAAAGCTCGGTTCAAATCGACTCTGCCAACGCTGTAGACGGATGGTTCCATGGGCTCCGGTGTATCCATCAATGTCAATCGGAGATGGACATTCGCTCATTCAAACTGTCCTCCAATGTCCGTCAGCTCACCCAGCCATTGCGCGGGCTACTGGTAGCAGACGAAAAGCTCCAATTCTGGCGCCGATGTGCGCTCACTCGAGCATTGAACACGTGGACTCGGCTCTGCTGCGAGAACAACACTGCAAGATCAAAGCAGAGCCGCTTGCTCGCACTGACCACCCAACAGGAAGCTCGACGGGCAGAACAGCGGGCGATCCGCGATGATCTGGATCGGCAGGAAGCTGCAAAAAGTCAAGACGCCACCGAACTGCTAGCGTTGTTGGCCAAATCTCGTGAAGCACAAGACCAACGAAGTCAGCGGCGACAACTGTACGCGCAGCGACTCGCCGGTGCCATTAAGCAGCGCGACCTCGCTCGAGCCTGTGTGGCCAAGCAGCAGAGTGCCATACAGTCGCTGGAATTCGAGCTGCAAGAGATAATGGACTTGTTGCAAGAGGCTCGACAGGCCCAGGCAAGTTGCGCACAATATGCGCGTGAATTGCACGTGATCAAGCGGCAGATCGAGAACGCTTCCGTGAAGCTCAACGCTGCTCGGGCGGAGGCTCAACGCAATGAGGTGGCCTGGAAAGGGCCTCAGCAGGAGCAACCGACCTTGTCTGCGCGCAGTGTTCCGCCGACACCCGTGAAAACCAGTCGAAATGACGTAGACAACGACGTGGCGCTCGAAACGCGAGGCGAGAGCACGCAGCGCAGTGCCGCGCTTGACCAGCAGTTTGTGTGTGACGTCCCGGGCTGCCTTTGCGGCATCCCTCGCGACGTCTTCCTGCGTGTAGCGGCAGCAATGAACGACGATTCGTAGCCCTCTTCAATACGATCAGTACTTGAAGCAAATTAGACAGGTAACATGATGGTGTGACAAACACCATAACCGCTCATAAAACATAATTTTGATCTCCAACAATTTCGAGGTGGGACAAGCACGCATCGGGTGCCCGCAACGCTGGTATCCATGGTTTTACTCGCAAAAAGAAAGATTGGTTTCTTGTGGGTAACGAGTACTTTTAACTCTGTAGACTAGCCGATCGATTACTGGATAGGTTTAGTGCCATAATTTTATCTTTGGATAGGTTTCGGATAGGTTTCGCCGGTGGGAGATGATATTCGCCAGAAGCCCTCCACTATTCGTCGGAGGCAAACGAAGACGAGCGACAAGCTGAGACCTTATGCAGTCCCAAAGCTATGTATAGAACCTTTAAAAAGGAGGCGTCAACTCCCTAACCATCTCTCCGCACGTCACCGAAGCCGCCCTTACCAGGTTAAGTTCCACTACGTAAAGCAGATTGGAGTGACGTGGCTTCTGCTTATAGCACCACCAAAAAGAAGGCTTGAAAAGACCGCACTACAGCCAGCCTCAAGCGGAAGTTCACCGGTTTATATGGCGCCGCTAAACACCACTCACCTTCCGATGTAGCCCATGGCGGACAGAGAGATGTTGAGCAAGTGGCACTCCAACTCAAGCACAACATTGCCTATCATACACGGCGCCCGCAGGATGCGGGTGCATACGCGACTACCAGACGCCCCCCCCCCCCCCCCCCCCCCCCACGAGGCAACCCCAAGACGTTCTGGAGATCACGGCAGACCTGAATATGCCGTGCCTGGTACCTCGGCTGTGGAAATGGAGAAGGCATCTCAAGCCGATGAACCTACAACCACAGAGAGCCCAGTCGCGACGCTATCTCTTCGAGGGATTGCAGCGGACGACCGTGTAAGATCGAGGTTACATGGACATTCTCACGGCGACGTAGTGCAACTTTTCTTGTGATTTCAGCGACGGGATGAACAACAGCTCAACCAATGAACTAAGCTACAGCATCAACACCGAGCTGAGCAGTGTGAAGCAGGTCGCAGGCATTAAGAGCTACTGGAACGAATAGCGAAGCTGCTCGAGAGACTGAATAAATAACTTCTGCCTTAGTAATATTTTGATGCCACAAAGCTCGGTTCCTTTACACTTTTCCTGTACGTCTTGGCACATTCTTCTGTATGGAATTGGAGGTCAAAGTGGTAGGATTTGTTTTCAATAGTCCACGGCAAGACGATAGTATCCAAGCACAGCACAAAGCAAGATTAGTAGAATATTTTAACAATAGTCCACGGGAAGCCACGAGTACCCACGCATAAGGCTAGATGGTAGGATATTTTAACAATGGTACAATGCGCCGTGAAGAGGTAGGTACGCCAATTCTATCCACAATTGATCACTTTTTATCTTCTCGGTTGGGCCACATCTGAGCTTCACCCCCTATGCTGCCAGCCCGATGTCTGGAAGAGGCAAAGGAATCAAAGGCATCGGTCAAGGGGCGTCAAGATGCCATCGCTTCATTCTGTAGGACTCAATCCAGGGTATCTCAAAGAAATCTATCCGCCGTTTGGCGCGTCGAGCTGGTGTTATACGCATGTCTGAACTGGTGTACGACCACACGCGAGCTGTGCTGAAAGTTTTCGTGCACAATCTTTTGCATGATGCGATTATCTACACCCAACATGCCACCGGAAGACGATCAGCACCATGGGAGTCATCTACGCTATCAAATGTCAAGGCTGTGTTCTGTGGTTCTATTTACAACAGAGGCAGAATATATCGCCCTGTGCCACTGCATGCAAAAGATGATATTCCTCAAACTCCTCCTCAATGAGCTAGGTTTCGCTACAACGCAGCCTAATGTCATTCATGAGGACAATCAGAGCTGCATCAGAATCAGCTACAACTCCGAGCTCCACGGAAGGTCAAAACACATTCACCTTAGATACTGCTTTGTGCAAGAAAAGGTAGAGCGACACGAATTTACCGTCGAATACTGCAACACCAAAGCAATGGTAGCAGATATATAATTACTAAAGCTCTAGACAAACAACAGTTCAGAGAACTAAGAACCAAGCTCAGGATGCAATCCCTTGAAGCAATATAAGGTTACTCGATACTTACCGAATTTTATGATAATAGAACAGTGTATGAAGCGTGCCTATTCTACTGCGTTCATTTTCCCTATTTTTTCCACTGGGTTTTAGGTTTTTGTTCGCACATAGGTTTTCCCTCATTGATGTTTCCTGGTCTAGTACCGAATTACGCAAGCACAGGATTAACATTATCCATACACATAACCAAAGAATAAACTGCTGGGAAAGTTCATTATCAGTAGGCAAACCCGCGGAAATCCTACCGACCCCTATCATCTACTTCTACTTGAAGACGATAAACAGACGAACGAAAGCGTAAAAGTTGATCCAGTGTTTCGCAGACGAAATCGGCTTGCCTTCTTCCAAATCGTAGATGAGCGCTTCTTGCCTTGAACTGTAAGAACAAATGCATGGCCAATAGGCTGTGGTTGTAAGCTGCGACGACGTAAATTCCGTCCGCGAGCTCGATCTCCTCCAGCATGCGTGCTCCACGACGACCTGGAACAGCATCGTTAGTCTTCACCATGGCGTTGTAGACAAAGTCGCGCCCAGCGTCACGAAGCCTGCGAAGAAACCGCGTGAAAATCTTTCAAGTGGTCCCCTGCGTCAAGTCGCGCTTGAAGAGCACGAGCTCATCTTGAACCAACTGTCAATGTCCTGCTGCAAGACGATGTCTGGACGTCCAGCCAGTTCTGCAGCACGCTTAAGAGCGCTGAAGACGCGCAGACCCTGGGCATCCAGCCCAACAGGCCCATGTCGACTTGATCCTGGCGACAGAACTCCTCAAACGTCTCGATCTTGATGTCTTCCAACGGTCGACGAGCGCCATCTCCTTCTCAAAGTCGTCCTCAGCCAGCCTGGCGCGTGGCTCCCATTACGGAGATAGAGGTGCCTGCAACTGGCATCCGAATGGACTCAAAGAACACGGTATTCATCTCCTAAAGGCGTCGTCCAATGGTCATTAATATATGCCACGTTCCACGTCTCCAGCGTCGTAGCGTAATCTTGGTCCACCGTCACCTCGTCACCAGTAAAATACTCATCGTAGATGGGGTAGTAGATTCGTTCGCGGGCTGATAACTCGACGACGGCGGCAGACCGACGGGGGCGGCTGCACGCATCTGCACCACGACCGCTGCAGCCTGAAGCGTGTCGTTCACATCGGTGTCGAAAGTTGTACGGGAATGAGAACAATTGCAGTTCTCACAGACGCTGGAAACCTCACGGTTCACCACGGTGCGAGGAATTTCCATAGTTCAGTAAAAAGTACTGGATCGTAGAAAATGACACCACATGGTAAGAACTACTGTCACAGTACAAGCTAAGTTTCTGTTTGCGAACTTGTCTAGCGCTTCTTTTGTCTAGCGCCTATTGAATTCATGAGGTCTTCGGGTTCTTCTGCTTGGTTGGCGCCTGCAGTTCCTTCGGCGGTCACGCGTCGACTGGTATACCCAGATGAAGTCAATAGACTCACGCTTAAACTGCATCTTGATTCGGACGGGGATGTGGTTAGCTGGTTCCCATGTTAGTTCTCGGTAGCCAACCCATTGAACTAAGTAGAATACCTTGATGTTGACCCACCGCTTAGCATACAATCGCTCGACCTCTACGAGCACGGCGCGTATGAGCAAATAGGCCGTCACCAGTCCGGCGCACTTCACGCAAACCACTACCTACAGACGTTGTCGCTTCGGCCTCGGGGACATCGTTCTCCTCGGCAAGGTCTCCCTCTGTAAAATTGCGACTTAGTCGAAGGCGCCAGAACGAGCCGTCAAGGCGGCGTTGAATGTTGCGGGCGTGGCGCTGGCGAGGATTGAGAGGCGGCATTGAGCTTTTAAATTGCCACTTGCCTTAAGTGCAACTAGCCTGGTGCAACGCTATTTTTAACACCTTGTTTTTGCACAAGGTCTATTCTAACAGTTTTGCTGTCCCAACCTGAATTTGACAGATTTTCACCCTAAATATCTGCTCCCTGGTACACTATGTGTTACATTCGTAGAGTTGCATCTACATCAACCCCACTGTGGTACATTCGTAGAGTTGCATCTACATCAACCCCACTTCGACTTGTAAAACAAATTTTTTAAAGGCTACTGTTAAGAGGTATCTGCAGCGATCTATCGGATTAAAATTTTTAGTTTTAAGCTTTGACTCTAGTTTTGACCATACTATACGTAAATGTAAAATTCTCATCGATTTTGCTAAATAGACAATAAAATCTTGTAAATGTAATTTTGTAATTCTTAAGGTACGAGCTAAAGTTCTGACTTACAATGCATTTTTAGCGATCTTTCGCTTGTCTTTTGGCTTTGGTCCAGGTTTTAATCCACGCTTGCCGATTCGTTCTGGGACACTTGAGGTGGGTGCACAGTCGTGTCTTGGTGTAGTGTAGCTGTCGTCGGCCAAGGTAGAATTTGACGGAGTACGTATCTCGAAAATGCCCCACGGAAATCGATTGCATTCGTACAATACCTGCACTTATGTTAACTGGCATGACGAGACATGGAAATTTCTCGTCATGCCAGTTAACATAAGTGCAGGTTGATGCAGGCAAGTTCACGAGACGTAATGGGTGCACGTAGCCAGGATACTAATAGGTCCTAGATGTTGAACACTGTAAGCTTCCTCCATATGGCATGAAATCACACATCTGCGCTGCTGCTGTCAGATCTGACAGCAGCAGCGCAGATGTGTGATTTCATTTGCTTAGCCATCTTGGGAACTAAACCTGAAGGAGTCCCCTTGGCGATCCAGTTAGCTGCCATCTGCCGTTTTTCTGACATTAACATGCTCAGTATTACAAAGTATGAGTAAAATCCGTCTAGCGGTTTAGCACTCCGCAACTCATTTCTCATCCAATGGTTAGCTTGTTCCGACAAATTAGACGTTATTTCGTTGAACGTGGGCAGGCAGAAGGCTTCGTGGAAACTGTACTTGACCCAGTGAGTTTTGTCAATTCCGTCTAGATAATCAGCACCGCGGGATAATTAAGTGCCAACTCGCTACGAAATAGCTTATAAATCTTGTTCGCAGTCACTGCGAGCCATCCGACAAATCCACATTCGGCCCTCTTGTGAAAGTCAGCCCCGGCCTCGCTGGGCATTGTCCATAATATCTGCGCTTCGCGGACGGAGACGTACAGCGCCGACTTGAAGGGACTCAGACCAAAACCCAGACTGCTCTAGCTTGGCAATTCTTTGCAAGTGTGCTGTCGCAGTCTTTGGGAATTGTCATCAACAGAGAGCAGGTGATGCATCGCCATTTTACAGTCTAGTAGCTGGGGATATTGCTAACAATTCGTGTGGATTCGTACAGGTTTCATAAAAGTATCGGAAGTTAAAATGCATCTATCGCAAGGAAAAGAGAGAAGAAGGAAAGACCGGCAACTGTGCTCGTTCACTGCGTGAAATTGACGACGGTCTGTGGAGTATTTTGCCCGACGCGTTCTCTGGCAAGGTTGGCATAAGTGGTGAGGTGCTGCTGGACTCCGTTCTTGATGGCGGGGAGAGCGACAGCTCTGGGGTGGACCACGATTCCGGAGGTGCAGGCGGACCTCCTGCAGACGAGACGACAGCACCACCTGGAAAAGGCAAGTTGTCTCCAATTGAGAGTCTGGCTACCTCAATGCAGAGCGGCATGGAAGCAATTGCAGCTTCGCTTTCAGCACGCACCTCGCCAGACGATGCATTGGGAAGCCTAGCCGCGACACTAGAACGGCACCACGAGGAAACTCGCCGTTTCCAAGCTCTTCAATTGCAGCTATTGCAGCAGCTTGTAGCGCGTGAAAACGCATAATACAGATCAACCCAACAATCCGAGTAAACTTGTTGGGTTAATCTACGACATGAAAAATGTCTGCTAGATCATCTCTCTTAGTTTTTCCAAGTCTGTGTGAAAATGGCTGCTCTGCAACAGAAAGACCTCCATCGTCGTCTCTGCGACCATCTCGTTTGACCATTTGAGACAATTGGCCGCCTTCATCTTCTTGGATGGCGTCCCTGACTGCGCGGCCGAGGGCTCCGCAGTCCCCTTACTGCTGTGCGTGCAGGTGTTCTAGTCTTCCATCAAAATGCCAAGTGAGCGACTTTGAGCTTTGAGCTCTACACAGAAAGATTGGTTGGCCAGAGAGACGAGCTTAAGCCTTTACTTGAACAAGGTGTAGAACGGATAGGACCGATGGTCAGAACGAGTGCAAACTTTCCCTAACCCACTTGCTGCGCTGGGTCACAGCATCCGTTCCACCACCTGAACTAGGGCCTGATAGTGGCTGGCGGCCTTTCGCCAACGCTGGTGGCCCCCGCAGCCTCGGTCGCCATGGCCCCCGCGGCCTCGCTCTCTCCGGCCCCCGCGGCCTCCAGCACACAAGCCCCCGCGGCCACAACACCAAACGCGCCTGTTCCTTGAGCTGCTGCTGGGCTCGCCGCCTGAGCACGGCGCGTGGCCCAGGCCTTCCTCAGAGCTCGTAGCTGCGCAGCAGTGCGGCTCTTCCGCCGCCGTGCCGTCCTCGCGAGCGGATGTGCGGCCGGGCCGCCCACAGGCACTGCTCCACTCCTTCCCGTCGACCAAATGCGGGCCATGGCTTGCCCGCATGAGCCTCCTTCACGTCACAGCAGAAATGTGCGCACAAAGTTGGCTCAGCAACGCTGGGCGTCCTTGGCTCGCAGATGGTTTCGGGACTGAGGAAGGTGGGCAGCAAATCAAATTCACCTCTCATACTGAATATTTTATTAGTACGCTAAACATCACAGGAGGCAGGGAGGTTGTTAAAATACCTTCCTGTGATTTGTTGTTAGTCTGTCACCTCCCTATCCTGATACCTTTAGCTCTCACTATAGGTATACGGCAAGTAGCTGTAGATACACCGTTGCCATTCGTGAATGGGCAGCAGTGCGCTGCTGCCCAACGCTATTTAATGTCACTTTGCGTTCTACCTTCTTCTCGCTACCCTGCTTCACCTCACCATACAGCCGAGGGCGCTTAGAATCCGGTTCGCCTATCTCATCATCATTTTGTGGACTCACATGTGGTTCGTTGGTAAGTAGCAGAATATTATCAGCTTTATCTCCATTTGTCAGTCCCAGGTCTCGATCCGCCACTAGACACCATGCGGTCAGCACCGACAGTTAGGCGTCTGGTGTGCACAGGAGTTTTTATAGCGCGATTAGGAGCAGGTAACTGCGGAACTCGATCACAACTAATAGCATCAGAATTTTAGGACGACTGGAACGAAGTGCCATTTAGTCCTCTTACTCTTGTCGAGGTGCACGTAGCCGCTCGATCCAAATACACGAAGATGCTCAAGCGAATGTTGCGCGCAAAAGAACAGGAAAGTTTAATTTGATTGGCTGCTCAAAACATGTGAAAACCCCTTTCGCTAGTCTGCACTGCAACGAGGGTTCCGCAAGTGTGACATCCGCGGTCCGCGTGGCGAAGGTGGTCATAATCGCGTTGCAACCTCATCGTACTAAAGACACGTGGAGCGGAATGTGGCGCAAGGTCGGAGTTCTGGCGCTGCTGGCGCTGGCGCTAGCTTTCGTGCATGGTGAGTGGCCTCCCCCTCCTGCTGCTGTATTGCGGTCCCCCAACTCGCAGTTCAAGAGCGATTAACATGCTGTGTGTGGCTCGCTGTCGCTGTTTGCGCGTCTCCAGCCCAAGAAGCGGACGAGTTTGATGTCGTGGAGGTGCGCTGACACTTGCCGCAGGGTCTTGGATTGGGGGAGCTTGTTCTGACATGTGGTGGTCTTACAGTCCCAGGAGACGGCGGCCCCGATGCCTACGCGGACGATGCCCCCGCGGGACTTCGCCTCGTTGGCTAAGCAGTTCATCCCCTTCCAAAACCGTGCGTGTGCAATTGCAGTTGACTATAGGACAATGCGCTGCGAGCTATACTGACTTTTACGCGCTGCTTGTTTGCGATTGCAGCGGACTACTTCGTGGTTGAGGCGGCCAGCTGGGGCTTCGGTATCCTGTACTTGCTGCTGTACTTCGTCGGCAAGGCGCAGAACCGGAAAATCGCGGACAAGTGGTACGGGGTTAATGCGAACAGAGGAGTGTGCCGTTAGGTCACTGATTTGGGGATAATGTTGCTGTAGGCTGGAGGAGGCTGAGCCGCTGTTGCGCACTCAGTTCTCCTACACGGGGTCTTCCGTGGAGAATGGAATGGGTCTCATTGAGGAAAGCCGTAGCAACTTCAAGTACTTCTGCACGGGCCGCCGCTTCTTGACTCGATTTGTTGCGGACCTGGAGGTGCGTTTTGCCCGTAGCGTCGTCACAGATAGGACAATTTGCACTAATTGCTGTGTTACTTCTTGAATGCCAACTGCAGCTGAAATCTCGTCACGACCTCATCTCGCGCATTTACCGCATGATTGTTCCGATTTCGGACTACCTGGTGAGTCTCCGTTTGTCACCATACTACCCTGCGCTCTGTTTCTAATATTTATTTACTAATGTTACTTTGGAATGGACGTGTTTAGACGATCGATGTTGGCCTCCACGGTGAGGAAGTCGACCCCTTCGTCTTCGGTATTAGCAAAAAGCTTGGTTTCACTGCTCTCTCCAAGGTGTTCCCCGAGCTGGTGCGTCGTGCGATTAAATGATTGATTTCTTGAAGTATGTACCAATGACCTTGTCTGGCTGCTAGCTTGAGACTGCAAAGCAAGTTCCTGTGAAGGAGGTGCCTGAGTCGATGTGGGTTGCCACAGACTCCACTGAGATCCCCAAGGCGGCGCTGACGCATTCTCTTCAGGCGGTGAGAAATGGCAATTCTTTATTGTTATTATAAAAACATAGTGAATCACTAATCATCGTTAAACGTTGCGCTTCTGACACTGCAGTCGCTGAACGAGCTTGAAGACTTCCTCGAGCACATTGTGATCACCGACATGAACAAGCAACTCATTATGTAAGTATACGCTCCTCGCTCAAATCTGGCTGAAACTACCTCTATGCGAACGTATGAACTAAACGATTGTTTCTTGCTTGATTAGTGGTATTCCAAAGACGCAGAAGCACGTGCTGGAGGTCCGCTTTAAACTGCAGGTTGGGTCCAAGAAGCTGGACGTGCAGAAGGCACTTCAGTTGGTGTTTGCTCTGATTGATGCCGCTGGAGCCACCATTAAGCTGTCGCCGAACGTACGTAATAAGTTGTTGCATGACGCTCGGCCATTACACTAATATTTTATCTTATCCTTGGCAGGCTAAGCACAGTGCCATTAAGAGACGCGTGAAGATCAAACAGGCTGCTGAGGCTCTTGCGTCTGCTAAACAAGACGTATGTCATCTTGTGTTGTCATTGTTTTGTATGAGGGTTTCAAGGTATTCATCGATCTTCATGCCTGCACCAATAGGAAATCGCGCGTCGCCAGGCCGAGTTAAACGAGAAGAAGCACAAGGAGTATGAGACGCTGTCGTACGAGGAACAGCAGAAGATCGACGCTAAGAACGAAAAGAGGGCTACTCGCAAGCGCTTCAACCGCAAGGTTTGCTATTGCTTAGCAGCAACTTCAACGTTGGCTTGGCTAAGTGCTCTAACCATTAACGTTTTTCCTCTACCCTATGCAGAAGTAAGCACTGCGCCTTATGATGGCGTGCATGAAGTAGGGGGATTGTGCGTGTCACGAACAGTCGTATCAAGCTGAACAAAGGATTTTCTCGTTTTTTCCTCGTTACCTTCTACCAATTCACGGACGGGTAGGCCTGCCTCAGTGGCGATAGATGTTTGGACACGGTAGTAAAGCAAAGGGAATAACGTCGTAATTATCCTTGTTACCACAACGCACTCTTTGCCCACCACCAGTTTTTCTTTTTCTACTGTAGATCGAATCTACTTTCCCGTCCAAGCGTTGCCGACATGGAAGTTGCTACGCTAGTCGCGACTCGCCATGGGTCACGCAGCTCCAGCGACTCCAAAGCGCCTACAACGGAGCTGACCCGCCACACAGAGCAGATCAAAGCGGTCGGCTGCCACCAACCGCAGAGCTTCTCCGCCGAGCGAGCAAGCGATCGGCCGCCGGTGATGGATCGGGCGTAGCTGTTTGAAGTGAGCGGCATTTCGGCCAATCAGCGACGCCAGAGCACAAAGTGCAACAAACCAGTTCGGAGAAGGCAGGCATGGACCGTCACTCCTCAAGAAGCTCCGGGCCGCAGCAGTCTCCGCCGCCCTCTCCCACGCGTCGCCGTCGCCCCGCGCGAAGCTTGTTGTTGTGTGTGTCTCTCTGCAGGTCCGTCAGGCTGTCCATGTAGCGCTAGCCTAGAGCCTGCCACGGGAGAAAAGTCGCGTCTCCTGACGGCTTTTCTCTGCTGTGTGTCTTCTCTTTCCTGTCTGCCGCCGGGACGACCCGCAGCCTCCCGAGCGCCTTCCGCTCGCCCCCTGCCAGTCCCTTCACCGCCTCACGCGACAGCGAGCCGCCGACCTCATGGAGCTCAGCTACCCGCTGGTGCGCGTGCCCTTCGAGGAGGCCAGCAAGAGCTTCCGCCTGTACCACAAGCAGCTGACGCGCGAGCTGGCGCAGACCACGGCACAGATTGAAGCGCTAGACGGCGACGGCCAGCAACCGGGCCACCGCATGGACGTCGACGCCGCCATCAGCAAGCTCACAGACCTGGCGAAGAAGCTCCGCGTGCTTAAGCAGAGCGCCAAGAGCAATGTGCTGCACCAGCAGAACGACCTCGAGAGCTGTGCCACACGCACACACTACCTGCAGAAGCTGGAAGAGTCAAAGATCGGAGGTGACCCCTCGATGCCCAGCCACCACGAGCAGACGAATCGAGAACAGTCGATCAACGACAGATTGATTGCGGATTATTTGCTCCAGCAAGGGTACTTGGAAAGCGCCAAGATTGTTGAAGACACCAAAGGTACTTTGACAACTCATTGGGAGTTTGAAAGGAGTGTTGTCTTAACTTTTATTTCTTTGCTGTGTGCTGCTAGGTATTGGCCATTTGGTGGATCACGATCTTCATGTAGAATGTCAAGCGGTGCTGAAAAACCTGCAAGCCCATCAGACAGCGAAAGCTATTGCATGGTGCTCGCAGAATGGATCTCGTCTTCGACGACTACAGTCGCAATTAGAATTCCACCTTCGACTGCAAGATTTCATCGAGTTTGTGCGCTCTCGCAAGCCATTAGAAGCTGTCCAGTACGCACGCACGCACCTCACCCCGCTTGCCATGCAGCCAGAAAACCAGGCTCTTTGCGACGCTGCAATCGGAGAAGTTCAGATCGTTATGGCGACTTTAGCTTTTGAATCGCCTGAAAAGTGCGGCATCGAGACGTACGAGAAAGTGTTTGCGATGGAACGATGGCTTACTTTGGAAAAGATGTTTCGCACGACATTTTATGAAGTCTATGGAATGCATGATCCACCGTCACTCTGCATCGCGTTGCATGCTGGTCTGTCTACGCTGAATACGCGGGCGTGCCACCTTACACGAGATGCCTATTTGAAAGCAAAGCTAGCACGGAGCAGAGCTCTAACTAAGCGTCCGCGTCAAGAAGGCGAAGAAGATGTTGCCGGTGACGATGGAGACAGTGGCAGTGAAAGTGAGGAGGTGTGGGTCAAGCCTAGTAGCAAGACTGAAAGCTCAAGCTCTACCAAGCCGACCAGCAAATCACCTGAGAGTAAGAAGCGAAAGCATTTCCACCATGACCCACCAGTGCCCATCTGCCCTGCTTGCAGTGAAGTGGGCAGTCAATTATGCACAGGTCTACCATTCGCATATCACCCCCATTCGCGACTAGTTTGCCGCGTAACAGAGAGCGTCATGGACGAACACAACCCGCCCCTCGTTCTTCCCAATGGTCGAGTGTACAGCAAGCGAGGAATCGAGCTCCTTACACAGCGAAGCTCCGACGGAATGATCAAATGTGTGGACACCCAAGACGTATTCTCGCCAACTGATGTCAAGCCCGTCTACATCCTTTAGTTCAGATACCCTACAGAGGGAAGTACATGTGCATGTGACTAAATACAAGCGTAAAGCAAAACATCGCATTGGTCGCTCGCTATCTACAAAATGCTACAATGGTTCTCTTTCCGGACGTCTACGCCGAAGCCGATGCAGCAGGCACGATTCGAGGCGCAAAAGCACCCGAATGCTGCAGATTTTCTGTTACAGTTTGCATGAAGTCCTGTTCGCCAACACATTTAATTCGTAAGCCTTCGTGTCATACAATGTGAATACTGGCGTGATTTTTCTTACCTGGGCCACTTTTTCATTAGACTTCTTGACGCCTTCCGCGAGCATCACAAGATACATAGCTTCGTCCACTCTGGAGATGTGGTAGGTGGTCTTTTGCCGCCGTTCCGCAAACATGAAGCTGGTCACAGCACGAAAAAGGGCATAGAAAATAACATAGAAAATAACCAGTGAGTATTAAGAGTTGCACGGTTCTCTAATCCAGATGGCAGCGATACTTACACCGGGCGCGCTGAGTCTAGTGCAGAGCGATTATCCATTATGAGGCTGACAATGTTTGGCCAGTGCGCCAATGGTGGCGACGAGCCTTCAGGGTAACAGAATACAGCTGGCCAACTGCGGAGGCCCCATAGCTCGGAGAAATCGTTTTGCTCTTCGTTCTCCTCGCGGTCAACACGCATGAACAACGCGTGGTTTGCCTGCTGATCTATCGATCGTCGACGCCCATTTGCCGGTGACGCACCTCCCCCTCTAGAAGATGCAGGCGAATGGGTGCTCACACCTGAAGTGTCTGCAGAACCTGCTGCTGCGATTGCCTTTTGCTTGGCCTCCTGTTGCTCCTGTTCGTCGTGTTTCTCTTGGTCCGTACGAGTATAAAGCGCATTGCTGGAGCTGGGGCACCGATACCCGTTCTCGTAGTAATGGGCCCCTTTGTTTTCGAGCGCCTGTGTTTCAAGAATGAGCATGATGCGAATTCTGCTTCCGTCACCTCGATTGGCTGCATTATCACAAGTAAACAAGCGTGTCAGTTCGGTGGTAATTTTTTTTAACACCAACGAGTTGAATCTTACAGCCGCGAGAGAGAAGCACGTCCATCAACTGAAGATAAGATATTCCAAGCGGAGTTTTAATAAACCGTGAAAGTTCCAACGACAAATAGTCGGTCTTCTTTTCGAATGGCTCCAGCCATCGGTGAAAGTATAGCGTGAACTTGGCTACGAGTGAGCGGTAAAAACGCTTCGACCACTGGAAGACGGGCAGTGCGAATCCATCGTCACGTTCTTGCCGCTTCATAGAGGTGGCCATCATTTCCGCAGCCACTGGGTTAGTGCTACCTGCAATAATACCTCCACCATTTGCATTGCCTTGGCTTGTTCCTAAAGAAGTGCCGCCAACACTGCTACTTCCGCCTGTACCCATACCGCCACCACCTAAGATGGCTTGTTCAAGCGTATTCGTTGGCATGGAAGAGTTTACTCCACCAGAACTAATGTACGGGTCACCTGGCTTCTGAACGAGTCCACGCCGAATTGGCAAGGCTGACGTTAAACCACCTCTGCGAAGAAGACTGCTGTGCGACAATAAACGCCTAAATGTGCTGTGTGTTTCCGACGATGCTGGACTGGAGCTACTGTTGAGGGACAGCCCCGACTGGCGTCGTTCGAGAGAGGCCATTTCATCAGCAATGTCGTAAGATGTGTCACCCATATTGACATAGCGTCCACCCCGGTAGGATACGAGTGGCTCTACTAATGACGAGGGGACCGCACTGGGAGCAGCACCGTTGACGCCATGCGAATCACCGCTTAAACTTGAATTTAATAGATTACTGCGTGCGAGTGACGATGAAGATTGATAGCTCGTGTTGGAGTACAACGAGTCCGAAGTAGGGCCATAGTTGTCGTCAGATTCGTCAAGTAAAAGTCCCTCATCATCATCTTCGGCGCCGAAATCTACACCGCTGCCTTCGAACAGAGGGTAATCTGAAACAGCATCAATATGATCGCTCCAGGAGCGCAATTGAACCTTTAGTCGATGAAGAGCCACGATTGAGCGAGTGAAATCGTATTCAGCCACACGGATTTCACATTGGATAGCTGCATGCACGGTGCTAAGCTCCTCGATAGCCGATTGTTTCAGGGTTTCCAGCAGAGGATGGTCAAAGGTGTCAAAACGCAGCAGCAAGTTTTCCAATTGCTTCAACATCTACATTTCAAATTGGATAAGATCGTGGTCGTGAGGTTTCTGTGATAACTGCAAGGACAACTAGACGTACATTGTGGTAATCTCGAGGAACCGTTGAAAGCGCCAGATCTCGGTAAAGTTGTATCATAGGCACTCGAAGCTATTCACAGCATTAACAACAGTATAAAGGAAAGGTTAGAGCTTTATAATACCCTCCCAAATAACAAGCTCCAATTTCAAGCAGGCAATCAAACTACACACCGAGAAGAATTCGGCACCTTGTTCCAGCAACTCGACGTAATAGCTCATGTCGCCGCACATAGCAATCTCCATCATCAGCATAGGGTCCGTGTCGTATTCGTTTCCCTCTCCATCGCTCTCTCCGTCCCGGTTACCATTTCCATTTCCAGTACCAGTACCACTCGGTGTCGGCGTATGCACGGAAAAGTGTTTGCTCTGTCGCGCTACAATTGGTTTGAGCTCATCAGCCAAATGGTTCATGAGCACCACCAACTTGTCGTACAACTGCTCAATCGTGTCGGTCTGCAGCAGCTCCGCGTCCAAGTACTTCATCAAGTGATACCTATCATACACACAGAACCATCAACAACCAGCTTCTCCCACATCCTCCAGCGTCACCTACGTGCTCTCACACGACGCGCCCAGCTTCAACATGACTTTGAACGCCTGCCAGCTCTTCCATTGCGTCTCCTCCTCGTCTTCCAGAATCAGCAGCGCCTGCATCAATTCACAGCCTCGTGAGCGCGTTCCACATCCGAAACCACCGCACAAGAGCCGCCGCCACCTTCTGGTACTGGAACTTCTCCAGCAGGTCGAAGAACGTGGGCAGGTAGCGCGTGAACAGGCGACCCACGGCGTCGTCCAGCGTCGTGGACGAGGCGGACGAGCCCACGGAATGCGGCGACGCCGGCAGCGGATACAGCGGCGACAGACTCGAGAAATTGGGCGTCAGCGCGATGGGGCTGCTGCCCGCCGACAGGTAGCGGCGCGGGGGCTGCGGCAGCCCCGCGCGCGACGGCTGGTCGCTGCGCACAGCCTTGAGTCGGTCGGCGGCGCGGGCGCTGCGCATGTCGGGCGGAAAATCACGTTACTGTCGTTGGCGCAACATAACGTCTCTTCGCGCAACTGCCGGCGCAACTGTTGGATTCGCCTGGCGCAACGCCATTCCTCGAAGCGACGCGAGCAGCGAGATGGCGGCCGACTCCTTCGCGCTCGGCGACG
The DNA here is from genome assembly GCA_033558005.1 of Phytophthora taxon juncus. Taxonomy (NCBI): domain Eukaryota; phylum Oomycota; class Peronosporomycetes; order Peronosporales; family Peronosporaceae; genus Phytophthora; species Phytophthora taxon juncus. Next base: position 1,735,219 of record JAUCEE010000017.1, read on the forward strand.
TCGTGCGCTTCAACCGCGGGCAGTACAGCCACCTGGCGCTGTACGCCGGCGGCGGCCGCGTGGTGCACCTGTGGTCCCCCACGGAGAGCGACTTCCAGGTGCGCGTGGACTCGCTGCGCTACGTGCAGCGCGTGGCCGCCGCCTCGCAGCCGCCCGAGCGGTTCTCGACGCAGCTGGACGAGAAGATGCTGGCGGACCACGCGCTGCGGCCGCTGGACGGCGAGGAGACGGTGCGGCGCGCCATGACGCGGCTCGGAGAGGCGCAGTACAGCTGTCTGGCGCACAACTGCGAGCACTTCGTCACGTGGGCGCGCTACGGCTTGGGCGCGTCGCCGCAAGTGGCGTCTAACGCCAATCAGGTGCTGGCCGGCGCCATGGTTGGAGCTGTTGTGGGCGGGATGGCGGGCTTTGTGGTGGGAGGGCTTATCTCGCTGTTCACCAAGGCGGACGCACTCACGACGTCTGCGGGGATGGGGGCGTCTGCTAGTGTAGCGTCTTCGGGGCAGATTTCAGACGACGGAGAAGGTTCGGACGAGGAGAGTGACCGTCACCGGGAGACGGAGGAACATGTGCGTCGAGCGGCTCGTGAGATACTGTGGAATGGACTGCCGGCGGCCTGCGCGCCGGCAGCGATGGACGCCATGACGCAGATGGAAGACTGGGTCGAGACGCGGCGACGCCGTGCGGCGGCGGACTCAGCGAGGAAGTACTCGGATGAGCGACACAACACGTTGGCAAACCGACTGGCTGAGGAAGAGTTGCAGTGTAGCATCTGCTACTCGGACTTGCTGCGGGTTTGTGCAGTAGCGTTCTCGTGCGACCATTTTACCTGTGGCGTGTGTTACGAGGCCTTTCAAGCCAATATGGAAGGGGAAAAGTGCTGCCCGTACTGCCGCTTGCCCATTGTGGATGCCGAGGAGATCCACAAGTCGACAAAGCTGCGTGCAAAGCACCTCCTGCATTGGGACGACGAGTGATCGCGCAGTTGAGGTGTTAAGTGTGCGTCTGTTTGTCGGTGCATTGTTTGTATATTACATGACTATTCTCTTTCCGGCTTACTGTTTCCCACGGGATATCTTGACTAGTAGCATGAAGTACATACTTCCTATGATTGATCGTGCACTGCCCCCTCGCAGTGGCTCATTCACGTTTTCAAAACTTGATTGTAGCACTTGATTAAGTGTCAAGCTAATATGTCCCTTAGTACGTCAATAGCGTAGTCTCCAAAAACTCGTAGAATGCGCTGTCAGGGTCGGCCGCAAGATCCTCTGCGGGTCCAAACTCAACCGCCTGACCTTCCTGCATCACCAGGATCTTGTCGAACTGAAGCACGTCATCAAGACGGTGTGTTATGAGAAACAGCGTCGAATCGCGGAAGGCTGTTTCCAGCACGTTTAGCAGCGTGGATTGGTTGGCCTGATCGACAGCGGAGAAGGACTCATCCAGTACTACAATGCGAGATGGACGCAAGACAGCACGAGCAAGACACAGCATTTGCCGTTCACCAAGGCTCCAATTCTCGCCGTTGTCGGATAGTTCACCTTCAAGGTTTGCCATGCTACCCTTCAGTCCACAGCGGCGCAATGCATTAAGTAACGTCACGTCGCCAAACTCGTTAAACGGATCTAAATAGTTGCGGACTGAGCATCTGTAGAACAGAGGCGACTGTGGAATAATGCACACATTGGTGCGCAACGCACTTAAGCTCAGTAGTGACGCATCGAGACCATCCACAAGAATCCGACCCTTTGCTAGCGGGTGAACTCTGAAGAGTGCCATCGCCAAGGAGCTCTTACCCGATCCGGTTCGGCCAACAACGCCAATTTTTTCACCACCTTGAGCAGTAAAATTCACATCGCGCAACGCCAATGCTGGCTTTCCATCCGACAGTGACGAGTTGGCATAGCTGAACGAGACATGCTCGAATACGACGTCACCGCGGTGTGGCCAGCTGGTAGGGATAGTTAGTGGATTCCCCTCGAAGCTCTGAAGCTCTGGCTCGATCAGACCGTATTTCCGCACCCGCTCAACATTTAGTAGGCACAATGCCACTTCAAGTAGTTTAGAGCTGAGCGTGTAGACGTCAGAATTGATGGTGAAAACGTAGTAGAGCATCAGACCAAGCTCAGCTGGAGACACATTATGCATCGACAACAGGAACATCAGCAGCAGCATGTGAATGCCCAGGACACGGTCACAGCGAATTAACACAAAACTGTTAAAGGCTTCAGTGTGGTACTGACCCTTCATCAATTCATCAGACAGGACCCCATGCTCCACTCGAAATCGGTCAATCTGCTGGCGACCAAATGCACGAATTGTTGCGGAACCATCCAGTGCTTCTGAGATAAAATTTAAATTTGCAGCTTCAGCACGGAAAGAGAGTTGTAAAAGACCTACCAGAAAACCGAGTGTCATAAACTCTTTGATCACGTACATGACGATCAAAAGGATGCTAGTACCAGCAATACCAGTGAAATACCAAAGAATACCATCAGCAGCAATGATCGTTACAGCAGACCGAAACATGGCCATAAATGCCAACGCGAAGGACGTATCCAAGACGCGGACATCATTGAAGTATCGATTAAAAAGCTCACCCACAGGCGTCGAGTAGAAAAATGTCATTGGTGCACGAAGCAGGGCAGCAGTCATCTCGTGGAACATTCTGTTGGCAGAATTAGCCATGGCGTGGGCATGCAAAACTGAACTGGCAAAACCCGAGATCATAGAACTGATCACCAAAACACCGTATACATTTGCAGAGTGGTCCATGGCTGAGACATCGCCGTGGTCAACACGGTCACTCCATTTCATTAGGAACACATCCTTTGAGGTGACTGCAAAGGCATACAGAAAGAGGAACACTTTTGCAGGAACATGATAGCGCATGCACTTGCCCCCTTTTAGAAGCATTTTCCATGTCTTGAGAGAAAACCACTCCTCTTTCCACTTAAATTTCCGCGCCATCTTTCTCCCCATACACTCAGACGTCACTGGCACTTGGGTATTTTCAGGTTCTGCAGCTTCCTTCGAAGAAGCAATTTTTGTGAGCGTTGTCGATAAAGCGAGTGGAAGCGCAGCGGAGTTCCAAAGCGCAAGGCCTCGTGGAAGAAGTGCATCATTTGAGGCTTCAGACTTGTCTTCTTCTCGCCAAGGCGGAAGCGAGTTTCTAGGATCCACTCTCCTAGACGGATGGCGTCCGACATCCCAACCTTTTTCAGCAGACTCAACTACAACAGTATAGTCTTCAACACGAAGGATGTGGTCAACGAAGCTAGACGACCAAAGCTCCCGGTTGTGGGTGGCCATTAGCACAGTCTTGAAGCGTAGCAATTCCACTATACACTTGGTGAATATCTCGTTCTGGACAACCGCGTCCACGCTAGCAAAGGGGCAATCCAGCAAATAAATATCGGCATCTGCGTAACACGCCCGTGCAAGTGCAATACGAGCCTTTTGGCCCCCAGACAAATTAATTCCCTTTGGGCCAACCTGCGTATTGTCACCCTCAGGTAGCATTCGAAGATCATCCTTTAGACAGCAGGCTTCAACCACGCACCAGTACTTTTTGCTATCGAATTTCGATCCAAATAGAATGTTTTCACGGATACTGAGTGTCTGTAACCACGGCTCCTGTGCGCAATACGCTACACGGCAACCTTTAGCAACGCAAACGCTCCCATCGAGGCATTTGATATCGCCGAGCAATGCATTGAGTAACGTGGACTTGCCGGCACCTGCTTTCCCCTGTAACATAGCCAATTGCCCCCGTCGAAGACGAAACGATACATTAGCGAGAAGCGATTTCCCTTCCTCTGTCGACTGCCCAAAACATGCGTGCTCCATCGCCACTACAATATCCGGTCTACTGGAGACTCCACTAGTGACTTGAATGGATCGATTTTCTTCTGACTGTTTTTGTGCACAATTTTTAGCGTCACATTCGTTTAGATAGGTGTCGATTTTGCAAAAAGAAGCCTGGCCCTTGCTGGCAACATCAAAGAGCCGAGCAATATTGGAGAAGTGTGTCTTAATCCGACGAAGCAATAATACTGCTGGAAACACACGAGCCGGCGAAAGTGCACTAGTATCTTGCAGTGCTACCCAGCCGAAAATGAAAATGGACGCCAAATTAGGGGAGTCTACCCCAACGCAATACTGTAATGCTGCCACAACGTTTACTCGTCGACGCATGCGATTTTCTTCCTTTCTTGCGCGCTCAATCTTTTCCTGCATTTTGTCCTCCCAAGCATTTAGCTTGACCATCTGAATACCTTTGAAGCATTCGTGAATCACATTTAGTCGAGCCTCGATTTTCTTTTGCAACTTGCGGCGTAGCCGACTGCCGGCTGCTGTTAGAAATTTCACGAATACTGCCATAAACAGGAAAGCGATAGCAATAGGCTTGAACTTGATCCCAATGACTTGCACCAGGATGCACAGTTCAAATATAATCTGCAGCACGCTACGCCACAAAAACTGCATATGTGTCACCATGCGTGCCACGTTCACCACATCTTCAGCGTACAAGTGGGCGACCTCGGCCATCCTCTTTTTGCCACTTTCACTGTCGTAGCTTCCCGCGGCATGGCCCGGAATATGCTCTGGCTGACTGATAGTATTCTCAAACACAAGCGCTCGCAACGCGCCCATGATCTTAATGTTGATCTTGAAGCCCAAAAAGTGGCTATGGCAATGCAGCAATACTTCACCCAGCGCCGTCACATACAACAACCCCAACAATGCATATATCTGCGTCTGCGTGTACTCTCTGGATATCGCCATCGCCAGCAGCAAGTACAGTAGCACGGGTGTACAAGCGTCACACAGCAGACTGGCGAGTTGCAGCGCCCAGCAGGCCGCCAGCTTTCTCCAATGGGTGAGTAAAATTGCCTTTTTGATCCTACATCGACACCGCGAGGACGGGCGTGTCTGTGAATAAACTTCTCTAAAGGCCGCAGAAGCCTCTGCGCTCGTGTGCTCCTTCGTGAGTTCCCACACCTGGCTCGCGTCCAGCTCGCTGTTCAGCCGCTTTTTGTCGAAGAACTCGAAGAAAAGTTTCCTCCACCAGGCCGTAGTGGGCGCCTCCGGATGGAGCAGAGGCAGCACGTCTGGCTCTACAGACTTGGCGTCCTTGCTGACTAGCGGCTTCACGCTCTTCTGCTGCGGCTTCTGCGCAGTTTTATCTGCTTCTTTGGTGGCTTTCGCGGTTGCAAAGGTGCCGTACTCCTTCTTGGGGCCTTTGGGCTTCCCCTTGGCGCTCGGGCCGCCGTCTCCAGGCGTGCTCAGCGGCATGGCGACGTGCCGGTAGAGTCTTGATTCTGGAGTGCTGTGTGTCGCACATAAACTGCTGAGAAATAAAATTTCGGGATTAATTTCGGATTTACTGTATTTTTTGATAGGTGTGTCAACAAATGTAGCCATCTTGATGCGATGGCTACATCGAGCATGATAAACGAGCTGCGGAGCTGCGAGTGCAGCTTGGTGGCAGCACCTAGCGAGGGAGCCGTCAAGCGAGTGACGGCTGCCCCGATCTAGCATGTGAAACGACCTACACGGCGGGGGACTTGAGGTCCTGCACCGAGTACTTGGCGGAGAGCATGGGGGCCGAGAGGCTGTCTCCGTGAGTGGGAAGGCTCTGGCCCAGCAGGCGGTTCCAGTCGTTGCGCGACTCGGCGTTCCAGTAGCCGTAGACGAAGTACGAGAGAGCGCCGACGGCCATCCAGGCGACACTGAGACCCAGCGCCAAGTGGCTGATCTGCGCGATCATGTACCAGTCGGCGAGGATGCAGATCATCGGGATGAACGGCACCAGTGGAGCGGCGAACAGACCCGGGGAGTTGGCGGTCTGCGGGCACTTGACGTGGAGAACCACCGAGATGCCGACAGTGATAACAAGGAAGATGATTGCCAGAACCAGGCAGGCCGAGGACGAATTGTTCTCGTAGCCCTCCTGGTACAGGAAAGCCGTGCAACCGGCCGTCACAAACATCAAGGCAACCAGGACCGGTGACAACTTGGGCGACTGAGGCTTCATACGAGCGAGCGTCAGCGACACATTCGCGACGATGAACGACATCATAACGCCGAAGTTCACAATGTCCCACAGCGTGTCGAACGGCACCACGACGGCAATCACTGTGAAGAACAGGCCCGTGATAAGCGTGTTCTTGAACAGGTTGCCCTTGGAGTCCACCTCAGCGAAGATGCGCGGCAGCAGTCCGTCGCAGGCAAGCGCGTAGTTAAGACGCGGTTGCGCCAAAAAGCCGATGAGTGCCACGACAGGCATGGTCACCACCTCACCAGCACGCACAATGGTTCCGGCCCACTTCCATCCGTGGCCCTCGAATCCGTCGCCGAAGCTGCCAGCGTCGAGGTATGTCACCATTCCGGCCAATACGAGGGAGCAGAGCGCACTCAGCACCATCGTGCCAATAACGACAGCCATGACAGCAATGGGCATGATCTTCTTGGGGTTCTTTGCCTCGCCAGCAAGACAGCACACCTCATCGAAGCCAACGTAGCCGAAAAACGCCTGCGAAGCTCCAGTGATGATGCCCTGCGTTCCGAAAGCCATAGCGCCGTCCAGCTCAGTGCGCGTAGGAACGAATGGAGACAGGTTGTCGGGGTTCATGGCAGCGAAGCCGGCGATGATAATGAAGGCGACAACGCACATTTTGATAATCGTGACTGTGTTCACGAAAGCTTTGCCAAACCGGACGCCCATCAGCAGCACCACCATGCTCAGGAACTGGATGAGCCCGCCGCTCAGATTAGCATACTTCAGGTTGAGCCAGTGGAAATCCTTGTCCGGGTGCTCGATCAGCAGCCACTCCTCCACCTTGTCACCCCAGCTACGCGCCACACCAGCACCGGACACAGCGTACTCGAGCGTCAGCAGCCACGCGGCGACCACGGCAGCAAGCTCGCCAATTGTGTGGTAGGCATACGCGTAGGTGCTGCCAGACGAGGGCACACGCGTAGAGAGCTCCATGTATGCCAGTGCGTTGAGACAGCAAATGACACCGCCAATGAGCCAGCTCACCACGGCAGCAGGGCCGGCCGTCTGCGAGATGATGGAACCCGCCGTGGAGAAGATGCCACTACCAATGGTGCCACCGATACCGATGCAGCACAGGTCGAACAGCGTCAGTGTGCGCGGGATCTCCTGTTGGTTTTCCTCGGCGTGAATCACCGCCAGGGGCTTGGTCCGCCACAGCGAAGAAATTCCAGAGCGACGCGTCTCCGCCATTGTGTCTGTCGAGCCGAAGGAAGAGGAGCGGTAGCTGCTACTTGCGCCGACAAAAGATGAATGGACAAAGCTGCGGGGAAGCGGAAGCTGAGGTGGTGCGGCGACATGGAGCCGCTAGCGAAACATCGGCGTGAATCGCTGACGCACTGGACCACCCAATGGAGTCGCGCGCCGCGCGCGTGTCACGGCCGGACTCGCCAAGCTTGCTCGGAATTCCTCGTCTTTGAGCGTTTAGCAGTGCATACGCCGGTCAGAGCTCCGGATGTCTGGCACAGTCGTCGTTGCTATGCATGGGAAGGCGACCTGATGGATCTTGTGGAGATGTGGACGTCTGCATGTGGCGCGGGGATAGGCGTGGTCTCGACAACGAAGCCCTGCGAATGGCTGGAGCGGAGCCGCTGGTGGAGATTGCTGTCGCCGAGCATATTGCGTCTCCTGCATTCGTCGTGTCGTCATCAATGTTACAGCGCAGCGGCTTCCGGTGCTTTGGCGGACTCCAACCCACACTCGCTTCGAGCTGCCGCTGGAGAGGAACCACGTAACTCCTTCGGTTGTTTTTAGAAAAAGTTAGTTGTCCTATGCTCTCCTCATGCATCGATATATCTTTCTCTGCTTCATTACTACCGTAGTTCTGCCTGCACTTTAGCGCCCGTTCCGCAAAACTACCATAACTACCCCACAACTATCTTTCAAATGATATTTTGGCCTGAAAACCCAAATATTACAATAAGGTCAATAAATGTGATTCTGATTGGTGTCATTCAATCGAGGTACCTTTCCATTGGCTATAATTGCCACCGGCTTTTCCACGAATCGCCCGAGGCGAGAGCTCAACGGAGACCGAGCCGACAGCGCGAGCATGAGCACGACGGCCAAGGACCTGCCCCGCGGCTGGAAGGAGGTGCAGAGCAAGAGCCGCCCCGGCAAGGTCTACTTCCTCCACGTCAAGAGCGGCGAGAAGACCTGGAAGCTGTCGCATGTGCATGCCAAGGAGCGCGAGTTCCGCCATCGCGCGGCGGCCGCCCACGCCGACAAGAAAAAGCGCCGCTCGGCCGACGGTTCCTCAGGCCCGGAGAGCGTTCAGGTGCGTCGATCAGACTGAAGTCACAGGGGATCGTAGGGTGGCTATTTGATCTGACTATGGCGCGGTGACGGATGCTCGAATCGTCTGCAGGCGCTCCATATCCTCGTGAAGCACGCGGGATCCAGGAGGCCGTCATCTTGGCGACAGGAGACCATCACCCGCAGCAAGGCTGTGGCGGAGGCGAAGGCAAGCGGCATTCGTGAGAAACTGGTGGCCTGTGCAGAGGCCAACCCTGATGTACGTGGGCTGTGGAGCAGGGTGGAAACTTTTCTTCGTTTTTGAACATGGTCGATTCGCTATCCTTTTGTCCATCCATTTGCAGAGATCATCTGAAGCAGTGCGCGAGCTCTTTGAAGAAATCGCCAAGGAGGAGAGCGACTGCAGCAGGTACATGTCCTTGATTCTCTGCATTATTTGATTGGGGTTCGCTCCAAGGGTTGATGATTTTTGTGTGACGGCTAACACAATGTGCCTACGTCTCAATCCAGTGCCAAGCGCGGTGGCGACCTCGGACCGTTCACGCGCGGAAAGATGACCCCATCCTTCGAAAAGGCAGCTTTCGCGCTCAAGGTGGGCGAGCTGAGCGACTTGGTGGAGAGTGACAGTGGCATCCATGTCATTTTTCGTATCGCATAACTCTCAAGCCAACTGGTTTTGAGAAGGCAAAAGATGTGAAAAATAAACAGCAAAGACCAAGAGGTTGGCTTCTTCCTTGTGACACCTTCACACTGCCTAGCCACGGTTTGTCAATACTTGGTCCATCATACACACTAAAGAAACCAAAGCTATGCTTGCAGCTAGCATGTTCCCTTGCGTTATTTTTGGCACAGTATGTCAGCAGACAGGAAAAATAAAAACAAATGAAGGCTGAAGAAGGCTTGTTGCATGTAACACAGTCTATGTTGGATATATTAGCTCAGAAGGAAAAAACTAGAGCTCGAACACCTTCGCAAAAATATTGTCCTCGTCTTTGACCTCGCTGTCATCTTCGTCAATACCCTGCAGAAAGAGCCCCTTGCAAGGCTGGAAAGCGAGAGGCACCTTGCCCTTCTCCTTACGCTTCAACTGCTTGTCGAAAAGGCTCTTGTACGTAATCTCCATGCTCTCATCAACATCGACGAACTGGTGGCGCAGCTTCTCCTCGAACATCCGTGCCTTCACTGCAACATCAGCATTATAGTGCTGTTTCATCGTGTACAGCTCCCACAGCGAACTCTGCAGGGCATTGCACTTAATAGGATCAAGTTCATCATTCAAGAACGGGTCGTGACCGTCCTTCAACACCAGCTCGGTCTTTTCGTTGGACAGCTTTTTCGCCGCAGCATCAACCGCGGTGCCACTGGACAACTCCTCACGACGCTTAGCGGCCTTTTCGGCCGCGGTGAACGCACCAGTACGGTGGATAAGCTGCAGACACTCCTTGTGACGCAAAATCAAGTTGTACACCATTGGGATGATGAATAGAATAGCACCAGGCTCGGCCGTGAGAGCACTGCGTGACAACCGTTTGGCAAAAGCAGCGACGGTGTATGCCGGCAAGTGCGTAGACGAGAGGAAGAGGTTCAACAGACCAAAGAAGCGGTCACGCTGCTTAGCCGAATACAATGTCGAGTCGCCGAGAAGCGCATACAGCTTGTTATAGAAGTCGGGCGAGTCGAAGTTGTAGTCCTGAATGAGAATGAACAAACTGTTCAGAGCAAGCAGACTCGTGACTCCACCAATGCTGTACGAATCCGTCAAAAAGTCTGCAAGCAGCAGCGGGTTCACTAGGTGCGGCATGATCTCGTCTGGCATCTGAACCAGCACCTTCTTGTACGAAGCCTGCGGGAGTTTGTGACGCAGCACTGCAATCCACGCCAGACTGAAGATATACTGGTGCTGTTTCACACTACGCAGACCCCTGGTCTTCTTTGTCTTTTTCTCCTTCGCGTCACCTGCCTTGCGCTTCGATCCAGCCGTCGCAAGCACCTCCTCCTCCTCGTTATCGCTTTCGTCATCGCTGGCCAGTTCCTGCTCCGGTAGTACGCCGTCCCTTGGCTCCACAAGGAACGACGAAATGTCGTCCTCATCAAACGGAATCTGCACCATGTTCAGCAACCGAAGAGCGTTGGCAACCAGCGTCGACTCCTCGGCTTCCTCCTTCTCAATCGTATGCGCCTTGTCCAGAATCTGCGCCAGGTTCTTCAGCATGTAGTACTGGACGTCCATGTACGCGCCGACGAACTCGCCCTTAAACACGCTCGCCAGCTCTCCCTTCAGCTTCTTGGTAGCTGCCAGCTCCTGCACCACGCGAGTAAAAGTCTCGTTGCCAAAAGCAGGTGCAGCGGTTCCATGGATCTCGCCCTCACGGGACACAAACTCCATGAGCGTGCGCAGGGCGCCGACGCGCAGGTTGCTGTCCGCCTCGGCGTCCCCGAGCCACTGCAGCATCTCCTTGATGAAGGCCACGTAGACGTCCCAGATCCAGCGACGGAACTTGTCGATGGCCTGCGAGTCTCCGCCCTTGGCCTTCTTGGCCTCCTGCTCCGCGGGCTTGAGGCGCAGGTCGCCCTTCTCCAGGAAGAAGAGCAGCACGCGTCGCATGCTCTGCATGGCCGCCTGGGCCACCGCCTTGTCGCTGCTCTTCAGCGCCTTCACCACCTTCGGCAGCTCATTGATCTGCTTGACATCCTCCTTGATGCGCGCCTCCAGCTGCTTGATCTCCGCCGCGCTCGCCATGGCCGCCGCCTAAAGCTTTTCGGGATTGAGTGGCTCGGTTGACTGGATGGCCACCAATAAGCGATATCGTAGGATGCGGATGCTGAACGGAAGGTCTACACGATGAGTGGCAGAAAGTAGCGCATCTTTTTGACTAATGGCGCCACGCGAATAGAGCGCCAATTGGGCACACTCGTAACGGAAGAAGACCCGCTCGAGACGCGTCGGGTGCTCAATTCTGTCGCGCGCGGCTTCTTCTCGGTGGTTCTGGACGTCGCGTCGCATTTTCAGCGTCTTTTGCTACCTCCGTGGCTACCTGTCGGTGTGTGAAGCGCTTGGAGGGAGTCATGGACGCCTCCGATGAGCGCGAGAACGACTATCTGCGCTTCCTACGCGGCATGCGGCCCGACGACGCCAACATCCAGGCTTCTATGCGTGCGTAGCAGATTCCAGTGCTGCTTTGCCCATTACTAGTGCAATTAGCGGAAGTGTAGATATGTTGCTGACGTATTGTGTTTGATCTGTGCATTTATTCGACGCTCACAGCTGATCTGTCAACGACGCAGTCGACCGAGTTGGACTTCCGCACGTCCTTCGTGGGGCCTGACGGACTGCCGGAGATCGACCATGATGGAGCGGAGTTCGCCAGAATGCTGCTAGCCCAAGCGGAACAGGAGCAGAAGGAAACGGACACTGACGCGGAGGAAGCTGTCGCTGCCGCTCAAGCAGAGGCTGAGGAGGCTGCGGCGGCAGTGAATGGGGGGCTGCAGCTGTCCTCTGTTCGCGCAGACCGTCAGAGCCAACGCACTGAGAAAAGAATCACGCCTAGGCCGCCAGAAGTGTCTATTGTGTCCAAGAAAACATGCAGGTACTACAATAAAGAGCGAGAGAGGTGCAAACGTGTGGCTACAGGACTGGATGGGCGCTGCGCCATCCACAAGATTAGTCAGTTCTGCAAGCACCCAAAGTGCAACAAGTTTAATCAGGGAAACGGCTACTGCATCAAGCATGGTGGTGGCAAGAAGTGCAAACAGGAAGGGTGCGATAAGCAGGTCCAAGGCTACGGCTACTGCTCAGGCCATGGCGGTAAACCGTTGTGCCCTATTGAAGGATGCGAGAACAAAAGAATGGAAGGAGGGTGAGTGCGCAGACAAAACTATGCTGTTTTAGTTCGAGACACTGACAGTATTGGTGCTATGCTGTAGATATTGTAAGGCACACGGTGGTGGCAGGTTCTGTCAGCGAGAAGGCTGCAAGAGGCGCGATATCGGTGGAGGACGTTGTATTTCGCACGGTGGTGGCAAAAAGTGTCAAGCCAAGGATTGCACGAAAGTGGACCGAGGTGGCGGCTTTTGTAAGGCTCATGGCGGTGGCAAGAAGTGTGAAGCTGATAACTGCAAGAACTGGGCTCTTGGTGGAGGAATATGCCTGGAGCACAAGGGTCCGGGAAAGCGTTGCAAGACGCTGGGATGCACCAAGTATGACCTTGGTGGCGGCCACTGCATCGCTCACGGCGGTGGGCGGAAGTGCATTATCGAAGGCTGTGACAAGATCCGCCAGGTGAACAAGCGCTGCCGCGGCCACGGTGGAAAGGTCATGTGCAGCATACCGAATTGCGAGCGTGCTGCCCAGAGTCGAAAGCTGTGCAAGGCACACGGTGGCGTCAAGCTGTGCGAATACGAAGGCTGTACCAACAAGCAAAAGGGCAGAGGGCTATGCATTCGTCACGGCGGCGGAACGAGATGCAAGGAGCAAGGCTGCAACGCTATCGACCGTGGAGGAGGCTACTGTAAGGCCCACGGCGGAGGCAAAAAGTGCTCGTACACGTACTGCAAGAAGTGGGTGCTCGGCGGCGGCTACTGCGACGACCACCTGGAGCTGGAGCTGCACCAGCCCGAAGAGATCTCCGGCATCGCGCCGAATTCATATTTAACCAGCGAGTCCGTCGCCACAATCTAAGAGCGTATATAGTCCAGCAAAACTGCATTTACATGTCCTCGGTGTCGTCAACAAGTTGCTGTAGCAGTTTCAGTCCATTATGTAGCCATCTGCTCAAACCCTCAATTTTAGTGCATTTGGCTCAGTATTGTGCCACGTACCGCCGAGTGCCGCCGCGATGCTCCGCCGCTGCCTGTTGCTGGCGCTGGGGCTGCTGGGCCCCGCGCGCGCCTACGACTACCCGCCGCCGCCGCCCATCAACTACAAGTCGTATGCCGAGATGGCCAAGTTGCTGCTGGAGCTCAACGCGACGTTCCCGGACGTCGTGCAGGTGTCGATCGCGCAGGAGACGTACGGACTGCCCTACCCCAAGGAGCTTCAGTGCATCGTGGACGACGAGTCGAAGGCTACCGAGCCGTGCAAGCAGTTCGTGGTGCACCTGACCAACCACTCGACGCTGGCGGCCGACCCGCAGCGACCCGAAGTCTTCATCAGCGGAGCTTTGCACGGCAACGAACGTGTCGGCCCTAATGCTGCCATTGAGCTGGTTACATTGGTTGCTCATGCCACGTCGAACTTTGCAACTGACGAGAAGGTGAAGCCTACAGTGGACACGCAGCGCTGGCTCAGAGAATTGGTAAACACGAGGAACGTGCTGGTGACGCCCATGACCAATGCCTACGGCTACTCACACAACCACCGCGAGGAGCTGAAGGTGGACCCGAACCGAGACTACAACTACATGAGATCTGGTGCCGAATGTATGCAAACGATGACGTCTCGTGTGGTTAATGAGATCTGGCGTGATCATATTTTTCAGCTAGCCGTGACCTTCCACGGTGGCACTCGAGCGGTGGCCTACGAGTGGGGATCACCAGATCATTATCTCAACGGCGACGAGAAGAATCCAAGCGAGAAGTCCCCGGACCACATGGCGCAGTTCGAGATCAGCCACACGCTGGCTAACTTTGCTGGTGTATTTCCTGACAAGAAACTCTATCCGACCGGTACAATGAACGACATTGTCTACGGTGTCACCGGCGGCATGGAAGACTGGGGGTATGCTGCTTCATGGGAGAACCAATTCTACTCAGGAGTGGACCAGCCGTTCCATCCGTGTGAACCTGCTACGTTTGGTGGATATCCGAAGGAGAAGACCATTTACAACAATATTACACACCGAGCCTTCAACATGCTTGTTGAAACTTCTAATGCCAAGGAACCGAGACCTGCTGATTTGGGGAATTTCGAGGAGCTGTACAAAGCGAATGTTGACTTCTTCAGGACCGAGGGAATTAAAACTGAGTTTGTCGGTCACGTACCGAGAAATGTCCGCTTGGCGCTAATGATGATTGAAATGGTCCAGCCTCTCGTGCGTTGGGTAGATGCAGCACGATCCCCTATTTCTCTAAACCAAGACTTGCTGACTGCTTTTCCGGCAGCCAACTTGTACACCACAAATAAGGAGGTTGATCGAGTTACTGAGATGGGTTGTGGTGCCTTGGCTTGGGAGCGTAATGAGGTAGCAACATGCAACGCCGCCGACTGCAGCATGACGAATTTGACGCACTCCAAGCTACAGATCGCGTGGGAAGTACTCGGTGCACTCAATGTGGATAGCACGCATGTCCAAGTATCGTCCACCCCAACATTTGAAGAGGAAAGCATAATAATGAAGACTGCAACTCAAAGGGGAACCACACGGCGATTCTACGAATTTGCATCGGATTCCTCTCAAGCGATGACTGCCAACGCAGACACTATGGGAACGTCACTCTTTGTTACGTGTCTTAACCTGGGCAATGCTACCTCAAGCAAGCTGTACGTCCGAGCGCTAGCAACTGTCGATCAGGTAAGACGTTGTCTTCTTCTCACTTTGTCGTTAAATCAAACTTCGCGCTTACATGGTTGCTATGATCGCTATGTGCCATAGGACTGGAAAAAGCAAGGTACTGGTGACGATGCGCCTTCACCACACGTTCCACCTCAGTCACATTTGGTAAACGCTCGCACGAATCCAGACTGGGAGTTTGAGTGGAATGGCCACCGAGTGAAGGGTGCGCTTGAGTGGGCATCTCCGGTACGTTTAAAACGTATTAGGTTTCCGCATTACGAACATACTGACGAGTTGAATAACTTTCGTAGGTCATTACTGTCGACACTACCAAGAAGCAGCTAGAGGACGATGTTTCACTGCAAGGAACGGCAACTGACCCACCTCAGGCATCAGCAGCTGGATCCGCATCAGCCTCAAGCGCTTCTGCTCCGAGTGAGAGTGAGGACAGCGACGACAATGACGACCCGCCAACAATAGGCGAGGAACGTGTAAAGGATACTTCGGCTGAGGAGGAGGAAAGTGAAGATTCTAGTGACGAGGTTGCTGTTACAGGTGCGGCTTCATCGCACCATGATACCCATCCTACCAGCACCAAGGTTCCCGAAAAGGAGGAGGAGTCCGATGACGAGTCTGATGACAAGAAAAGCGGAGACAGTGAAGACGATAAAGAAGACGATGCGACCACGCTAGACGATGAGATGAAGGCTTCCGATGATGACCAGGGTACAACACCCAAGCCTTCGACTGCTGACACCACTCAAGACACCACAGCTCTGGCCGCGAATGGTTCGAGTTTGGACGACGACACGCCATCCTCGCTTCTTCGCTTCGGCTACCTCATCATGAGTTCCTGCGCGATGATCATCGTGCTCACGTTGGCGTATCTCTACCGGCGTGTGTTCCGACGCCCTCGCCAGCCTTACATGAACATCAGCAGCCTCGAGCAGCCGACGCGCGTCACCATTAACAGCATCGACGACGAAGAGTACGACATCGACGACAACGAAAGCGACGACGATGGTGCGGGCCCTCGGATCCCGCGGCACGCGCAGTCGTCCTGGAGCGTCATGTAGACCGCCAGCCGGCGTCACACGTCACAGATTTTGTAGTCTCCATTATGTGTAACACACCGCGTGTCATTCACCAATCACCTCGGCATCATGAACGACGCCAACTTGCCTCAATGCCTGTCCACCGTGCGTCTCCACGAGGTACTCACCGCTCATGCAGCCTCTCTGCCTACCTTGCTAGTGCTTCCTCTAGCTCCTCCCGTTTTTTCAGCCATCAACGCTTCTCGGGGGCCTCAGGAGGCGATTTGTGCGCCACTGACTAACTCGTCCTCGTGGCCTCAGATGCTGCTGGATGGCACACTTGGAGATCGAGAAGTACAAGCGTTGGAGGCGGATCGACGTCTTGGTAACAAGTACCGAGGCCTCCGCTCCTGCGATGAGCAATTCAACGCCATCCTGAACATGGGTCAGCCTGGTGCCAAGCCCGAGGACGCCACGGACACAGATGCAGCTCCGCAGAAGCCGCCACAGCTTGTGTACGCCGAGTATCTGTACTGCGCCAGTGGGGCGCTGTGCCAGAAGCCACTGATGGAATGGGCGGAGTGCGTCCAGTCGCTGCAGACGCAGCAGAAGCAGATCGGAGAGTGTGCACAGGCCAAGCGGCTGCTGGAACGCTGTCTGCGTGGCAAGACCGAGGAGCTGCTGCAGGCCTCGCAACCGCAAGTCTTCCGACCCAGCGCCACCCCATAGAACACTCGACTCCACCGATAGAAAGCCCATCGCTCCACAAAATACGCTTTATTGATCTGTTTCTGGTTTAAGGCCACGCGCTTGGGATAAGCAACACGCGATTCGAGTTGACCTTCGCGCCTACGTGTTGAGATAGGGAACCTGACAGGGAAAGCGGAAGCGGGGACTGCACCGCGTGAGCTCAGCAGTCAGGTTCTGCTTGTCCTTTGCCGGGAATTTCTAAACAATCTGGTACGAGTCCGTGGAGAGCAGTTTCTCGAACCCAAACGCAATCGGTGAGCCATCCTCGACCTTCTGGACGGCCTCCACCTGCACATCGCTATACACGCTGCGCGAAAAGAACGAGACGGAGATAGGGAAGAACGCATCCATGTCGTTGCCGCGAACTGAAAACTCTAGCGTGCCAGAGTTGTTGCTGTAGAAAGCATAAACAAAACAGTTAGCCACATGCCACAATAGTCAGAAAGGGGCTGGATATGACGTACCCAGAGCTGATCTGATCCTGATGCCAAAGGAGCGAGCCCTCGGCCGAGTTGTGCTGGTACTGTCCGTCAACACTTGCCACGCTTGGCGCATCGGAACCTCCAAGCGGAATTACAACGTTCACATTGTCCAGCACCATGTCGCGGTCCAACGAGTACTCGACACTAACATTCATTTTGCCGTTGCCTTCTTCCTCGGGCCAGCACGTGATGTTCAGCGGGAGCATCGACTCGTCTTGTGTCTTCAAGCTCCATCGCAAGAATGCAACACGAGAAGTCGGGAATGGCTTCGTCGGATCCCGCAGAGCAAGCACAGATTCGCTGTCGTAAAGCCTCTTGTCCACCTTCGGGTGGGTCTGGAAAGAGATACCCTCCACGCCACCTGTGCGAAGTTTCAGGCGACAGCAGCCAGCGCTCGGGTCGTTTACCGACACGTACATGCTGCCCTTGACCTCCAGTTGCTCTAGTGCACCATCGCGAGTCAGCACCACCGTCATCTTCTCTTCCACCACAGCTCCAATCGGGTCATGGCTGACCGCCGCAGCCACTTCAGGTTTCTGCACGGTCTCAACTGCAGCACTCATAGGCGGGATCTCCTTCAGCCCATCCTCAGCTGCCATCGCATCCATAAACGACTTGCCACCGCTGCCCAGACCCATACCCTTGCTACTACTAGAGCTGCCCAGCTTCATACCAGCCGCCTTCGACACGGGAGGCTCCGGACGGCTGTTGTACGAGGTCGGAGACGTCGCCGCGGGAGAACTCGGGCTGTTCATGAAGCTGTCACTGCTTCCGCCGCTGCGTGGGGATTTAAACGCGCTGCTGAACGAGCTGCCAAACGAGTTCTGCGATCCGAATCCGCTGCCGCCCATTCCTGCGCGCTCGAGACGCGCCCGCTCGCGCTGTTCCTCCTTGATACGCGCCGTGTGGCGCTTCATGTCGTCCTTGGCCGCTGCGCGCTTGCTCTCCAGGATCATGTTGTGCAGCTTTTCCTCGTGACTCTCCATCTCCATGTTGACGCGGATCTGCGGGACGTTAATGTTCTCCGAGTGTCCGCCAGCCGTGATGAGCTCGTCGAAACCGAAGACCAGCTCGAACTGCTTCTCGCGGATGGACGCCTCGCTCAGCGGCGCGCAGATGTCCGGCACGAGCTTGGCCAGTACTTGGATGGTGTGCAGGTCCTCCACAATGTTGCTGGTCTTGTTGGTGATGATGAGCACGAAGAAGCTCTCCAGCGGCTGATACACGTAGCGCACGCTCTCCGTGTCGATGAACGTGTGCTCGCGCGAGCCGCTGGACAGCAGCTTGGGGAAGGCCGCCAGCAGACCCTGTCACGCAGCAATAACACCCAGTCAGCCACCCACTCGGCGCCGAAAGCGGCTCGAAGGAGCTGCTCAGACACTCACCTCTAGGCGGATCCGGGTGATCTCCACGAACTGGCGCGCCACGAGCACTGCAGACATGCAACACGGTCACAGTGAGTCGGATACAGCGTGCCGCAGAGGGCCAGAGCGGCAGTGGAGAGTCGCACCTTTGCCATTTCTGGTCAACAAGGAGGCCGAGAGCACCACCTGCGCAACATTCGGGGACACGCAGCGACGCCCCCAGGGCGAGTTAGTACGCGGAGAAAACGGGAGCGGGCAGAGCAGACGTCGCGGCGCGTCTGCTGTGGGTGGGAGCGAAGCCTGGCGCGCGGCTCTCGCCCAGACGCCGCCGCGAACAGGACGCAGACACTCACCATTTTGCGCGAGGAATCCTTTCCTTATCTTACAACAACGCGGCCCCCTCTATACGTGGAGCGCGAGGGGGGCCACGCCGTTTTGGCCAATAGGATGCTCTCACGCGCGAAGACGCCATTGGTGGAAATGACATTTTTACAGATGGTTTCCACCAATCCTGCAGGATCAGAGGCAAGTTGAAGTGGTACGGTCGATTGACGCGACTGCAACGAGTTGTCTGTCCAGCATTGTGGAGTGCAGCACATGGAACTGAAGGGATGCGAACATTTTTGTAGCTCCTTGGGTGATGTTGCTATGGGTATTTAGTTAGTGCCCCGCAGAATTCCGTGGACGATGCACGGTAGCAGTCACTTGTAATTGGACACAGCTCGAGTAGTAATACTTAGCACATTACACCGTCATCTTTTTACTTTCCGTAATTTACCACTGAGAACATTCCTGGAACCTTCTTTCGGGTCAGGTGCTCTTTAAGCAACGCGACCTCTCGACCCCTGAGAGCGAATGCAACGCCTTTTGGATCTAAGGGTGGTTTCAGATCCGCTCTACCACTGATATCTAAAAGCTGTTTTTTTTCATCGACGCGACCTCTCGACCACCTGAGAGCGAATGCAACGCCCTTTCGATCTAATGGTGGTTTCAGATCCGCTCAACTACTACAGGTGCTCTTTCAGCAACGCGACCTCTCGATACCATCTGGTGCAAAAGAGGTACAGTACCATCTAAACCTCCAACTCCACAAAACCGATCCACAATCCTAGAAGCATTTCAGTACGATTCACAAGTACATGTAAGTCATCGATATTTTTTATCATCAGTAAAAAAAAAATATGGTCAATGGATTTAGCTCAGAAGAGCATCTACTTCAGTCTTTAGCTTAGGACACCTAGACTTAACAAAGTCATTCTTACTGAGCCAATCGAGATAATTCGGATCAATCTTTTGAATCTGTTTAATAGTTCGATTCTTGTATTTCCCCCACGTCATCATAAACGAACCATCGTCGTTTCCGAATTTGATGTGAAGGAATTGGGCAATAGGGTCATTCCCAAGATCGGTAAAACGATTTTGATGAGACAACCATCTACAATAGGACGGATCAGAGGAATATACCTCTTCAATAGTCTTCGATTTGTACTTGCCGAATGTTAGTGTCGAACTCATTGTATCTGTGAATGTGTATCTATATACCTACCCAGATACCTATTCAAAAAATAAATTAATTATTTCAATGGACTTAAGCTGTCGTGAAATCAAGTACCTCACCCGTTAGACGGTCGTAGGACAGTTCTTGTTCGCTAATAACCAACACAAGCATATTAACACCCTGACAACCAGCATTCACACCCTGAATCTGAATAGACTGAGGAACATCCTTTTCGGTCAGGCGACTGACATCAGCGATGAGGACACGGTTAGTTAGAGACCACGTCTGATAGTCAAGAAGACCATTCACAAGCTCAGGAGTTAGATCACCGTTGATAGCTCCAATCTTTGCCACCTCGTTGGTGAAGTAATGGAAGTCGTAGTCGTGGCTGATGTCAAACGTCTGACTCGAACCAATACGAACATTAAAGTTTATAATCGACGAACCAGGGTGTAGGGTCCAAGGAGCGCTGTCAAAAGGACTTTGGAACTGTTGAACAGCAGCGGAAGCGAAACTACCCGTTTGTTCGGCAAAAGGAAGTAGTACAACATATTTAGCGTTCTTTACCGAAGCCGATAGCTGTAGATCAAACGATGTGTTGTGTTGAGTCGATTGCTTACCAATACCAGCTCGCTGATAGAAAAGCTGAGCATAGCAGTCATTGTAACGTACTTTCTTAACGGGCTTAGAGATGATAGCCTGAGGATTCTCGAGATGAACGAACGGGACATACAAGCGAGAAGTAGTGAAAGGCATGTACGTACCATCAATAGTAGGCTCAAGCGAATTAACTACGGCTCCCCAAGCAATACTGAAACCAGCAGAAGCAGCAAGAACACCAGCCATAGGATTATCAGTGGAAGAAGCCGCAACCATTACGGGACACGTATTACCTGATGAGAGGGTAGTGGAAGTAAGCGACATACCCTTCGTAGCATCAACGGCGATAACGGATGAGCCCTGATTCACACGGAAACGAAGTCGGATCTGAGGATTAGCCATCAAATCGAGTTCGCGGAAGATAGGATGTAAATCACTTAGTTTGATTTTTAGCATGTAGTTCCACGTACCCATAATAGCATTAGCAGTAGAAGCACCCGCTACGAATGCACCACGCGAGGTTTGGTTAGCGATAGTGGTGGAAGCAGAAGCAGCACCAAGCGACGGCCACGTTGAACTGAAATCAGAACCAGCCGTCGGAGGATTAGATAGAAGACGCTTAACGAGACCATCGTTAGGAATGGTAGCACCACCCGAATGACCAGTGGTTGTAAAAGTAGATGAGTAAGCGGTTGTGTTCGTGTATCCATCACCGGTTAGGGAGCTTGTAGCAGCACTATAAAGAACAGACTGAGCAGCATCAGGGTAAAGGAATGATTCAGCACCATGCTTCTCAACGTACTGAGGGCTGTATCCGGTTTGAGCACGAATGTTGTTCCAAAAGAGCTTGTAGTCAGCCATGCTAACGATAGTCTTGCCATTCAGCTCGAGAGACATCGAGTCAATTACATTCCAGTTGCCACACTTGAGGGTAGCACAGAAGCGGTTAGCAGCAGCACTTTGAGCAGTAGCACCATTCTTCATCGATACCTTGTATGGAAGCATAATATAAGCATCTCGGAGGGAGGCAAAGCCCTCACTTCCATTTAGCTGAGCCGTTGCATCAATGGTAATGACACCATTCTGATAAGAACCCTGATTAAGATCAATGACATGAGGTACGCGCTTAGTGGTCGATACCTTGATCTCAGGATCGCTATTTAGTGAGCTCTGGTACAAATACTGATCGGATAGTTGTGTTCCACTCATGGTGGAATCTATATCAACTCTAATATACTTTTTGGAAATTAATTATTATGACAAGCCTTATCAAGCCAATCACAAGTGATCATGACCTCATCGAGCTCGCTGAGAAAATGGATGTGAGACTTGACAAAATTTCGAATCAAGTGAGATAACGTCTCCTCTTCCAATGAATGGTTCTTTCCTAATTCTACTACGACAGCCTAATATGGATGTAGGTCATTGGACAGCGGTACATTATGGTGAATACTTCGATTCAATGGGTGAAGCAGCCCCAACAAAATATGGAATTGGTAGATACAACTCCAAGCAATACCAAGGAACATATGGGGATTATTGCGGACCATTCAGTATCCTTTGGCTGTATTCCAAGCAACACAGTCGACCCAATATCTTTAAAAATATGAAAGATTCGAATTTGACAATTCTATAATAAATATGTTTCAGGGAATATAGCAAACATGTATCGCGAGCTAACAGTTTCAAGCGACGTACCATCGCGCAAGCTCACCAAGGCTTTCAAGACCGGTAAGCCCTCTTTAACAGCTAACGAACTCAAGGGTAGTGGATCTGTCATTCATCTTCATCCGGCAAGCTATGAAAAGGCTCTTAAAGCTCGCAAAGCCGGTCGTGGCGTTCGACTCGACATTACTCGACACGAAGTTAAAAAGGGGTACAAGAAGGCTCAAGGAGGGTCGATTTGGTCCAAGGTATGGGGAGGGACTAAATCGGCTTTTAAATTCGCAAAGGATTCAGGATTACTTAGCCGAGCAGTGGATGCCGCCGTATCGGCGATCTCAACGGCTTTGGGTGCTCCCCAAGCAGCTATACCTACCAGAGCCGCAATTCGTTCGATGACGGTGTAGGCATTTACGACAGCGATAGCGATGTTGAGAAGGATGGAGGACGAATTACTGTAGCTGATGTGAAGAAGGGGGCTAAGCGAGCTCTAAGCTATGCGAAGCGTAAGGGGGTACTTACTGATGCTGTAGATGCGGGAGAGAAGTTCCTTTTGAGCAAAGCGACTAAACCAGAGCATGAAACTCTCATCAAGTCGATCCGTGGTGAAGTTAAGCGACGATACGGAGTAGGTGTTGCAAAGAGTAAGCGTCCGGCTAAGGGGTCTCAAGAAGCAAAGGATCGTATGGCAGCTGTACGAGCTAAACGTCGTGGGGGTAGCTTCAGATTGTAAGAAAAAAATATCATCTCTCTGAGCATTACTCATTTTTTTGGCCTCAACAGAAGCATGATTGAAACCGATGTATCACGGAACTTGACCTTCTGATCGTTTTGATTATAGATGCTGATCGTAACACTTGAGCGAGAGCCATTGTGGCAATTCATCCAAGCATACTGACTCGGTTTGTATGAGATCAACTGACCAACAGAAGCATCACCACGATCGAAAGCGCTTAGGATATCACCAGAAGCAACGTACTCATTCTTAATGAGATCGCAACGAACAACGTAGCTCGAACTCGGATGAATCTGAGGGATAGTGTTTGATAGTTGAGCACTTGCGACAGTTGCAGGAGCAGATGGATACGTTCCAGCAGTCAAACCAACAACTTTTCCGAAGGCAGCATTATCGATGATGATGCGAGGAACGCGGGTCGTAGTAGGTAATCCAGTTCCACCAGAGCTGTATAGACCAGTAGCAGGCCTCGTCCAAGTTCCACCAGTAGTAGGTAGCGTCGTTGGTGTCGCACTGAAATCAAACTGAGCAGCGTAATAGACGCTGTTCTCACTCAATTGGATATAGAAAACGTTGTTTCCAGACGGGTCAATGAGGTAAGCACCAGCATTAACGAGAGCAGTCTGAATGCTTCGATTATTATCAGCATACGAGTATAAACCATCGGGCAGGGTGATAGACACAGTAGAAGTTGTAGCAGCTGTCGGGACTTCGATCTAAAATGAATTATTGTAGAACTGAGTAGCATCAATGTTATACTCGGAGTTGTACATCGAAATCGACTGAACCGCGCAAGCTACATCGTTGAAATCAGCCGCCGAACCAGGGAAGCTGTATTTCCATGTGGAATTGTACCCATCTTGAACAAGGTTAGTTGAATCGAGCTTAACAAACGAGGCCATGCTTCAAACTATATTCTCACAGTCAAATTTTTTTCAAATTATTCGATAGATATCGGTTGATCGAAGTTGTATCGAAGCTGTCCTTTTACGGAATCAATAAACAACATCTGTCCTTTCCGCTCAGTGGCTTTATTGTAATAATAGACAATGCTACGTTCATCAACCCCCCGAATGTTGAAATCTTTCACCACCATTGTCAAATCACGTTTTGAATTCGCTTTTAGAATGGCTACATACTCAGCATTCAAGCGAATCATCTTATCAGTAGCAAAGTAGCTATGACTAAGGAAAATGGTACTGATTTTTTTTTGAAATGTCTCCCACGAGTAAAGTAATGAGAAAACAGATTCTTCTGAAGTAGCTTATCGTTGCTATAATCATCTATGATAACAAGCTCTGCTTTATTGGAAGCTATTGGAGTATGACGAACTTGATCGACGCTTGGAGGACTATCAGGGTCAGCAAATGTGATGAATTCATCCAATCCATCACGGAGATACTCATATAATTCCTGATGAGGATTACGTGCTATGATCGTTAGGTGGGCGAACACGTGAGGAGAATGCTTGAGAATGAACATACAGAGGTTATTCTTCCCTGAGAAAGAGGGACCTGATACAATCTTTCTGAATAGTGATTTGATATCCAAATCGGGAATGTCTTTCATCGAAGAGCTCTTGAACTTCTTCGGCAAAGAAGCACCAAAATCGGGAATACCGCTCATGATTATCACTTGTTCTATATAACTTAAGACAAAATGAGTACTGGATTTTCATATCCGCAACCAATCTTTTAATCCCCTATCTACAACCCAGCATTCTATCTAACGTTAGATGCAAGCGGCTTCTTGACATATGACTATGCTCAAACACTCTATCTAAGCAAAACTGATTATAGATTGACATATATTTCAGGAATCACTATAGGTCAAGCGACGGAAGGTGTAGCACTCGTACCTGGTGTTAATGGTGATATCAGCGGACTCGGAGCTCTTAGCTGTAGTAGTCTGACGGTGGATGGATCGCCTGTATCAACACCCCCGGCATATGTTCTATCAATCACACCGGGATCAGCCGACGCGGGCAAGGCTCTTGTACTGAATGCTACCTCCGACATCTCAGGTATCAACTCCCTAAGCGCATCATCGCTGACGGGGACGCTACAAACCGCGGCTCAACCTTACATAACGAGTCTTGGTACGCTCACAGCTCTTACGATTGGTGGAAACCTTGTCTTTAGTGGATCATCTCGCTCACTGAGCATTACTGGTTCTGGTAGCTATGTAGATGCTACGGCACATCGCCAAGCAGAAATATCCTATGATCTCAGTAGCATCGGAAAGCTATCGCTAACTACAAACGGGATAGCAGAAGCATCTAAGGCTCTTGTTCTTGATTCCTCGCTTAACATGCGAGGGGTGGTTGCTCTCGAGCTGAATCATTCTTCAACAACCATTAGCAATTCCTCGATGATGAGTAGCTACGCTCTACTTATTCGCTCGAAATCGAATACCGTTGGTTCATCTACAGGCATTTGTTTTGCGGCTACGACAAGCGCTATCGGCTCTTCTACAGGTGGAGCAAGCATCCTCTTCACAGACACAGGAGCCAACTCAGTTGGATATCTATCCATCAATCTGAAACCATCTTCAGCAGTTGTTTCGACAGCGCTTACGGAGGCTATTCGGATCACGGCTGATGGTTTCGTTGGAATCAATTAAGCAAATCCATCAGAAATGCTGGATATCGTTGGTAATGCTTACATTAGCGGAGACTTATTGCTTGCTGGAGGCGGGCTTTATTCGAATGGTGGTAGTCTCCGAGTCATCGATCAATTCGGGGTGATGACTCCCGCATCATTAACTACAAGTACTCTGACCGTAGCAACGATTGTTCCAACAACCCGCGCCATTCCTGGTTCAACCTCCGCTTCTGGTGTGATTTGGTATTCATCCATCTCACGATATTTTGGCCAACGGGTTATAAGTAGCGACGAGATTAGTCTCCTTTCGTACAGTGCTGGAGGTACCTACAACGATTACATCCGCTGGAATCACAATGTAGGCTCTCCCGTAATGAATATCACTGGATTCACTACGCTCAATGCAATTAACACGAACTCAACTACGATGATATATTTGAACTCATCCGATCGATGCGGAATCAAGAACACTTCGCCGGAAGCTACTTTGCACGTAGGAGGGACTTTAGTCGCTAATAGTGAAATATACACGAAGGGCAATTCATCAGCCAATGCTTCATATCGAGGTAATTGGAGCTCTGCGAACTACTGGGGAAGCGGAAGCGATGCTACAGTTGGTTCAATTCGATTCGGAGTCTGTGATGCAACGGGAGCATGGGTAAGCTACGTAGCAATCCGAGGAGGAAGTTATACGAATGCTTCTGACGAAAGGTTAAAGACTGACATTGTAGATGTACCATATGGTTTGGAGTCAGTTATGATGATGAAACCTCGTAAATATTCCATGATTCAGGAGCAAACGAATCACGTTGAATTCATAGCTCAAGAACTCGCCGATATCATACCTGAATGTGTTCAACAAGGTGCTAATGATGATTTGAATCCTTCGGGATTCCCGGTGAATCCGTGGGGCATAGACCTCGCGAGTCTGACATCAGTTCTATGTAGAGCTATTCAAGAATTGAAGGAAGAAGTGGATTTATTGAAAGCTCTTATCTCCGAGTGAGTATAGACAATGGAGGTCTTAGACATACGTCCGAGCAACCAAAAGTTCAAGAAGTACTCAGCGGACGTTATCATCAACGATAAGCTGTACAGAAACATAAACTTTGGCGATGTTCGCTATGAACACTATCGAGATAGTACTCCTCTTCGCCTCTACTCACATCTGGACCACAACGATATTAAGCGTAAAAATGCATTCTATCGACGCCACGCGCGCAACAAAGGACCTGCCGCCATGCTCGCTAAGGTATTCCTTTGGTAAAAAATATCTCTCGCTGTTCTATAACGATGGGTTGCGGACCGAGTAAAGATTTGAAATCGAATGTATCTCCCAAAGATCCGGATCAGGTGGTAGGTTCAACTATTTTAAGAGCTGATCAGATCGTAGTGCTCGGGGATAGTGTCTTTCTTCCAACTAAAATGCCTGATGGCGAGTCTGCCATCCTCGAGGTGTCGATCCATGACAAAAAAATATCAGTGTATCGCGGCTATCGTAATAGACTGGTGAGAGAAGGGATAAGTCTCTAACTTATAGAGCAAACGTCTTAACGGCCTTGCTTTTTTTCTTAGGTTGATACGCCCATACGCGGCCTCCTTCCGTCTGAGTAGAAGTCTCACTTTTTTTTTATTGATTTATCGAGGTCAGTAGCCCATACAGCGGCTTGAGTTTGTTGAGGACGATCGCGGATAATGAGATTCTTCATGATCGATTTCAGTTCAGCAATATTCAAATCAGCGTTATCACCATAGCTTCCGCCTGAACTGGCGATGATGCGGGGATTAAAGAAGGACATAGTCTCTATATCAAACGAACGATAATATCCTTAAACTCAGAATCAGAAATTAGACGGTTAGAGTACATATCTACCGATAAAGACTTAAGCTGTTTGATGATTAACGGATTGTCATTACCGAGTTCCAACTCCCCTTTCAGCTTATCATACTCCGCCTTAAGCGATTCTAACGGGTCCTCGAGTCTGTCATAAAAGTTGTACTGGAGATGAGTGATGGCAAGGATCTCCTTGAACAGTTTTTTATCGTCGATGGATAGCTTATCGTAAGCGGCTTGATCTATATGTTGCTTGAATGCAAGCGTTCGAATCATCGATTGAAGCCCTTCCCCAATTTGTCGCTTCGGACCACATTTTCGTCGATTGGGCTGTACTATGACAAGGGTTTTGTTATCAAGATCAGGAATTCTGATATACTTACTACCAAGCTGTCGATATACATACGCTGATGGGGTAGCTAAGCCTTGAATCTCGTTTAGGTTGTATGTTCGACCGCGGCGTACGACACCTTCGAGTGGGGCGACACCGGCTCCTCTCAGCCCACGACCCTTGAGCTCGGGCTTAGTTGAAACATCCATGTATTTGTGATCTCGTTGCTTTAGAACGTATAAGAATAGAATTAGAGCATTATCGATTTCCTTCTTATCATCTTCTGAAACTGATTGTAATGTCTTACGTTTCTCAAGATATTCAAATGAATCTAAGAGCTTCTCCAACGTTTTAGTCCAATCAATCTTTTTGAAGAAATCTTTGCTATTTTTTGGGGATGATATATCACCAAGCTGAGTCATCATTCGTAGTTCATCAATACCCTTTTTATCGTTTTTAAACCAGTAGAAGTATCTACCTAACTTATCTACTGTTCCATCTAATTTTACTGGAGTGAGATGGATAGGAAATACATTACCTTCATGATGAGCGGCATGGAAATAATCCAAGATGATGGTTTTTGCATCTGATTCAGCCATAGAGGTAGTAGGTAGGTTAATATCATTATAATCACCCGTTGATTTTCCTTTAAGCCAAAAGCCTGTAGTCGGTTGGAATCGTGAAGGGTTAGCGGCTAGAGTGTTGGTCTCTTCCGGTTTAAATTCAATTGTAACCCCCTTCGTTTCAGTGATGTCATGAGCCGTTGAAGAGTCAATAACCATGACAGTTCCCGTAGCTTAGCAGGAAGAGGCTTTCCTGTGTGATTTTTGATATTTAGAAGTCCTTTCATATCGATAAACACCTCGGCTTCCTTTAACTCAGTTCCATCTTTTAGTACAGGGATAACTGTGATATTTTATTGGAACCCTTGAACTTCTTCGAATAAACTGAAATCATCATTTTGACCGCGGCCTTTGCCCGCTTCTCATCCATCATAGTATCTGACGAACTGTCGTGTTCCCATATAGCTACCGCTGGTAATTTTCTTTCACTATGGATCTGACTATCAGCGGGTCTTTTCTTCCAAAAGTTGGAATAGCGTTGATCTTTATCTTCACCTCGCATAGCATCTACCTCATCAATCGAGTTCGACTCACCACTGTACAGGATATTCTCGATTTCTCTTCTTGTAGCTACCCAATCGATAAACTTTGATTCTGATCTTTTATTATTAGCATATTTATAAAGATTACCTCTTTTACCGATATATCGCTTAGTATCAATCGATCCATTAGTTTTAATAGGTTTGACCTTAAGTGAAGCCCAATTCGGGTTTTTCTTGTAGAGCTTCTTAATCCAATTAACTGCTTCGATGGTTTCTTCATCAAATACTTTTTCATCAGTGGTTGTAAAACTATCAACCATTGTTGGAAGCTCTGTCTCAATACCAACCTCAGTTGTTTTTGGGGTGGCTTGAACGTTTCTATTCCTTGTATCTATGGTCGTTTGCGAACCAACATCTGAAATTTCACTCCCAGCTTGGGTACCAATTTCTACAGATGAGACCTCAGGGTTTCTTTGAGAGTTTCCACTTTCACGACTTTTTTTTAGGATTTCCTAGAGTGGAATCTTCATCTCATCGGGCGTTTCTGCATCAGGAGCGACAGAAATATCTGTCTGAGCCGATTCGGTCGTTTTCTTGGGAACAGTAGCATTAGATACATCACTCGACCACTGAGCACCCGCATACATCTCTCTCTTAACGGTGGCTTGGCGTACGCGACGATGCGCTCGCTCAAGTAGCTCCTGTCGTTTTTGCTCTCGTTGAGCAAGACTGTTGAAATTAGGAAACATTGTTTGAATCGTATATATGATAATGAAACATTAAAAAATAGGATTATCTACCAGTAGCTTGGCATGACTGAATCATGGGTCGCATAGTCGTACTGATGACAGATCTGATTCCGCTCATTCAGCATATTGAGATAGCGATCCTTAATACAGTGAAACGGGACGCCAAAGATCTTCTCGAGATCCTTTTTATAAAACTGATTGGCTACGGTCGCTCGGAAATTAGGTACCGGATCCAAAACTATAAGCTCATTTTTGATTCTGCTAACTTCTTGAATGATCCAAATCTTTCGTCGAAGCCGATTTAGCTCACGCTCGTTTTCTAAACAAGAGGGACACATGAATATCTTATTGCTATATATGAAGTCAGATAATTTCAACTTTTTAGCAAAAATAGTTTGAACAATATACTTGAGTCAAAAGCTTACAGAGGATGTCTCTATCAAAGTAAATTACAAGTAAATTATGACTCATTTTTTTGCTGCCTCACAGTACTCATTTTCAAGAGTCGATCTTCTACTCTTGTCCCAATTCTTGCTTCAGAAAGGAATTTCTTTAGCCCCAAAATATTCCTTCTCTAACTCAGACGGTCTATTTTTATTAATTAAGCGGAGATTTGAGAATGGCTCCCAGGAATTAGGCTCCTTACCACGCCACTGAACCAAGTATTTGTATTTTCCAGTTTGCAACTTTTTGTGGTCTAATATCTTCTCTGCTTCAAGGATGTCACCTCGATTTATTGTTGCTTCTGTTGTCTCCGATTGTATAATCTTGAGATCATTTGGAGCCTTGTAGAGTGTATGCCCATTTCTGGAGCGGATCTGGACTCGATAGCCGTCCATACCAACGATTGAATACACCGCCTTGCTCCAACGAGCTTGTTCCTTGTCAAATGTTTTCTTCTAAAGTCGATATAGAACATTAGTGCCAATCTCGAGCTCGTTATCGATTTTATCAGCTTCGACTTGGTTATGATTCAACTCAGCCTCAATTACCTTGCCTTTAGCCTTATTCGGTGTCATCCCTATTGATCGATGGGTAGTTGTATTGTAGTTAGTGATAACATCGCTGATGAGCTTTTGTGTAATCCTATTGGGAGACATTTTGGTAAGTCTCTGCTTCAGTGTTCTATTGAAGCGCTCGATTTTTCCCATAGTACCGTGATCACCTGGCTCGTTGTTGTAGTGTTCGATCTTCTTGTCTTTGAATAGTTGCTGAGCTTTTGAGTTCATGAACTCAGACCCATTATCGCTTGTGATTATATCTACCTTATTGGATCGAATAAAAGCCTTTAGCGCTACCAGTACAGTTGCAGCTGTCTTATTCGACAAAAGTTTTGCATACCCAATGCGAGAGTTAATATTGACACCGGTTAGAATTGGTTGTTTCCCCCAGAAAGCAAGGTCAATTTGCCAAGAGTTTGGATTATGAGAGGCGATTTTGAACCCATCGAATCGCTGCTTTTGTTCTTGAAACCTCTGAATATCTGATTGTGTAGCATACCAATCCCTTACTTTTTTAAGCGTTATCTTAGGATCTATTTCACGAGCCTTCTCGTGTAGAGATTGAGCACTGACATAACCAGTTTTAGGGTCATAATAAAGCTTCTTGAGTATTGTGTCCATACTATATGTTAGATGGAGAAAAAAATGGGCACTTGAACGTCGATTAAATATCAAGCGGGACTGTAGTAATACCATCTTCAAGCACACGTCGCTTGTTGTAGAAATATGATAGAGCTGTCTTTGTCTGACTGTATGTGATAATAGATTTAGTCTCTTTCGATAGTCTAAACTTCTTGTTAGTACCTTGGAGTGTGATACGATCCCGCACAACAGTCTCAAATCCCTTAGGGGTAAGTACATCATTGTTGCGTCCTCGCCCCTGTTGCACACCCTTAGCTGAAACCTTCACCTTGTACAATTCGTCTGGTAGATAGCAAATATAGTTCTTCGAGGATAATGAGACCATAGCATCACCTGACCATTCATCCTTGAATAGACCTGGGGTACGGCGATCAAACTTAGCTACATCCGCGCTATAATCGCGTGGAAACCAATCATACTTGTGCTGAACGAAGTGCTCCCGTAGCTCAGGTTTGATACATTCTTGGAACGGATTATCACAGCTGAATGCGATGTACGCGGAGTCTGTATCCATCTCCTGATATTGAAAGTCTGAACGATCGAAGTAAAAGTCGATGCAATCATAGTAGAACTGGAGCATACGTAGCTTAGCGAGTTGATAGATAGCAATCGACAAATGGATCGGGTTCTTGTTCTTAAGTCTTCGTTTCATCATAGTAAGTTCGCAAGCATCATTGAGCTCCTCTAATCCATGAAAGGTGAAATGATCAATCTTAGCCTTAATAGCCTTGTCGCTTGACTCATACTTGATTTCTTTGTGCTTGCTCATGTCCATACCAGATCGACCAAAAGCGCTGTTGCCTACCAGTTTCATCATCTCAGCAATCATAGCATTGGACTCGTCGGCATCGCCTTCTCGTCGAGCGTTCGATACAGCCTCCATAAATGGTGCAAACACCTTGTGTGAGCTTGCTTTGATAAAGCTGTACGTCTTGGTGATTTCCATACCATGAGATAGATACCACTTGAGCAAAGGCGCATAGATAAGGATCTTCTCTCCAAAGTAGCTACCAATTAATTTGCGAGCTGGCTTCGATCTGCTTTTCTCCCGTGCTTGGTTGTAGTCACACATATGCTTACCAATGATACTCTCATCCGTACAGTCGATCAGTGTATTTTTGAAGATGGGGGTCATCTCACCGAAATACTGCTTCAAGTGTTCTGGGGTATGAATATCACACTCGAGAAACCCGAAAATTTTATCGTTCTTGATGTCCTCAACAATCTCTGGATAAGCTTCGATAGTTGTAAGTCGTCCACATGGCATGTCATTACCGAGAGCCCAGAGATAAAGAGCATTAGCATCGTATCCGATTACCTTCTTACACAGCTTGCCACCACGAATCTTCGTCTCGTTGCGCTTAGCGTACCTATTAAAGATAATTGATGGACCACCAGCAATATTAGCTTTCATCTTAGCGTAGATATCCTTCTCCTCCTTGTCAATGGAATAGACCAGTCTGTCTGAGTTGAACTCAAGCAGCTTCTTGTATCTGAAACCCTTGGGAGACATATCCTTACGAGCGGTGTTGCACTTCACACAGCTGATCAAGGTGTTGCCGTCGATGTGGCCAAGTTTATTGTTGATACGATCCGCTGAAGCGGTATCAGCAGTCAGCTGGCAGTAGCATAGACCACACAGATACTTTTGATTTTGCAGCAATGTATTTAAGTGCTCAAGTGTCATACCAAATTTTCGCTTTGCCTTAGCATCCTGACTCTTGTATCCACCCAATCGGTTAGCTGGAAATTGGAATGCGTTAGCTGATTTCTTATCTGGATATTGGAGATTGTCAAAGCAAGTCTGATACATAACCTTCTCCGAAAGACCAGGTAGCGACACTCCATCTGTAAGCATATCCAGATCAAAACGCTTGAAGAGCTCTCGCTGAGCTTTGATAGCCTTGATGAATGGGACTAGGTCAAGATTGTTGTACCAGACCAGCAGGTCCTTAATCGACTTCATTCCATAGTACCCCCAGACAAATTGTATGCGCTTATAGTCATCAGCGCTAATACTTGTTCCACGGAGCTTGCTATCGAAAGCCGCCTTAGGTGGAATAGTAGTCTGATTTAGCACATTGAACGCGGTGATGTACTCATACGGGAAAAGACCCTTGCCAAGACCACAGATACATCTAATTTTGTCATCACATTTTACAGCCACCGAGATATGTTGTAAGATACTTATCGTAGCTGGTACCAGCCGGCACATAGTTGCTAATATCGAGCATTTTCATATGCGATGTTGCAATGCACATGTAGCTTGGATTCTTGATAACAGATTTAATGTTGTCGGTACCAATTACGGCAAACAAATCCTTCTTAATCAAGTTAATATCGTATCGACCAGAATTGAAGCCGAATACTGGTACCTGGTCAAGCTGCTGTTTCAGTTTCCCATAATCAGACCTTTGCTTACCAAAACCAAGACTGCAGTGAAAGTCAAAAAAGCTGGCATACTTCCCTTCCTTAATCCAACCGTCCACATCAGGCATCTTGTAGGTCCTACCAAGATTTACACCAGGGATCTCCATACCAGTCAAGCCGTGAGCATTGATGATTTTTTGTAGAAGCGACTTGTACTTATCGACATTGTACTGCTGAATCTTCACGGATACACTACCGATGTATTTGAACATATCCGTGAGCAACATTTTTGGATCATCATTTACAAAGCATCGCACCTCCTCGCTTAAGCTATCAGCTACGGATACAGACACCGGAATGTGCTCGTTCGTGAAGACAGTATTCTCCCCGTGTTGAGTCGCGGTAGGCTTAAGGATTGCCCCAAAGTCATAAACGATGAAGTGATCGATGTACTGGTCAGTATTCGTGATTGAATACTTCGTAAGCAGTGATCGTATTGCGTTCTGAGCTGGTTTGTAGATCGTTGGCTCAGCTGGGAAGCTTTCGATATTCACGAGCTCGCACTGATTCTTTTTGTGGTTTTTAACTCTTTCAGAGCTGACGAAAATCATTTCACACTTAGGACATTGATACTTAGACTGGAGCATATCAATGTTCTTGATGTATAGAGCATGGTTCTCATGGGAAAGAATATCCATAACCACTCCTTCTCTCTCCGAACGACGGATACACTCAATATTACCGGTCTTTACATCCATAGAGTAGACGTTGATGCCGAAATGAAAGCATTCCTCAAGTTCATCGAGCTGCAGGAGGTCAATAGGTTTGAAGCTTCTAAATAAACTCAACGAATATTGAACCCCCTTGTAGGAGCAGTAGCGCTTGAATACTTCCTTTACCTGAGCCTGGATCCGACGAGGATCTTTCTTAGCATGCTGATGCAAATGCCACGCGATACAGTGAAACACACACTTGTTGTTGGTCTTGGGAAAATTGATTACGTACTTGTTCTCGCGAATAATCTTAGGGATAACAGCTTCGCTATCGCCAAGTGCATGCTCACGGAAATAAATGTAAATTTTGAACCCAGTAATTGACTTCAGCTTATACCCCGATTTGGGATAGTTAAGCGTGTTAGCCAACTCCATTGACCTGGTCTCTGAGATAATCTTCTTACGAATATCGGATCGACTGTTGATAGCAACAGGGGTCTTAAATACGTAAGTATTAGCCAGATTAGGGTGCCAGTACTGAGTAAAATCCCCATCCGTTAGGCTCACGAGATCGTAGCCAAGAGCAATGTTCACCTTGAAGGCGTTAGTTTGACCAGCAAGGACGTTCTCCAGCTTGTCGTAGAACTGAGCAGGTTGGATACCCTCATACAGGTGCGACTCCATGTGTGTTGAGTTGTAAAAACGATACTTGGGGTCAGCCTTATAGTCCGGGGAGATCTGCTTCTTCAGAGTCTCGACGGAAATTTTGTACCGCTTCGCCAGTAGCTTCTGGTTGGTAGGACGGGAAACGTTGCTAATATAAACCATCTTACCAGTTCTACCACGCACCTTAACGCGGTAGGTGCTGCCCCATTTGATAGGTTGGATATTTAATCTCTTTAATCCTTCGAGTTCGTATGCAAACATGTTGCCTATATATGCTTGGCTATATTATTCCCGTAGATATGACTTTATAATTATTTGACCTTGTATCAGGATCGACTTTATATCTTAGTCATTTACAAAATATTCTGAAATTAATTAATTTAAATATTTGGCTTATACCTTTTTTGGAGGTTTTAAGCCATTGTCATTGACTATATTGGGATTGACTTTTTATTTGAGAAAAAAAATTAATTAATTAAGTTCGGTTTCAAATTCGCTAAGTTCGGTTTGGGCTTACGCTTGCGAGCACGGATCTGCTCTCTATTCTTATCGTCGTAGCTCTTTTAATACGACAGTCGAGTTTCACGTGTGCGCTGATAGTAGTGCTTCTGCGCAGCCTTAATGCGCTCTTTGTTAGCGAGGTATTGTTCAGGTGAGTACGCCATCTTTGTATATTACTAACTTTATATTTATCAGTAATAAAACAAATATTACTTGATTCAATCCTGGAGGTGTGGCGCGCGCTCTGTTGATCTCTCATTCTTTAGTTTCACCGGTAGCTTGACTTTGTGCGGATTCCTCTAGATGCTCTTAAGTGCTATCGTTGAGCGGACGATGAAAGATACCTTTCGATGCCATGATTAAGCAGATGAGTGAATGTAAGAAGATCTCAATTAGAAAATAAGCAAAAGGATTGCAACTCATATGGAAGATATTTATTGCAGCATCGCGTAAATCTTCCCGACGATTTCTTTCAATCCTTTAAACGTCGGTATGGTATCGGTGAGTGGAAGAGTACACTCTTGCTGTCGGACCCTCTCGTCTTCACTGATCAAGAACTTCCACTCGAGAAAATTGGTCACAATGCCATACACCACAGATAGATCTTCGACATCAGCAAGAGCTTCGAGCCCCGTCACATTCTGAACCAGTCCTTGCAGCATATCTTCACGCTTTGCTTCGACAAGTGAAATTCTCTTGGTGCCACGCTTGAGCACGAACTCGAATCGACCTTTCAGGAGCACGTTCTTCCCAACCACGTCTTCTTCGACTAATATGCGGACGTTCTTGAGCAGACGACTGACTGTCTCAAGGATCGGGGCGATAAAAAACAATCTCTTGGCTTCTTTCCCATCCGAAATTTGTCCATAGAGTTCCCGCAAGTCACGAATACGAGCGAGGAGTAGCTCGATGTCGGCATCAGGTATATCGCTTGGTTGAAGGTCGAAAGAATCGTCGAAGTTGTAAATAGGTTTGATATCTTCCCAACACAGACTCGAATAGCCCACAGTCTTGTCGACATCGTGATTTTTCCGCTTTTTGCTTGTTTTCTTGGCGTCTTCACTCGTGGTCTTCTGGTTCGCCTCTTGCTTCTTCTGACGAATCATTGCATTGATCGCAGCCCATCGTTTGAGACGTTCGGGGTGCCGGTGTATTGTATTTGGCGGCAAAGAGGGTGCCACGCCGAGAGCCATGGCTGCGGAGCGGTCTTTTTCATCCTTCGGAACCACCACCAGCACGTGAACCACGTCCTCTCCAAGCGAAACGTCTGGCCCAAACAGGTCCGGCTTGTTCAACTTCCACGACCCGCGCAGCTTCTTCATCTTCGATGTGTCAACTTTATTCTGTAGCATCTTGTCCAGGTCATCGTCATCTTGCAGCCACGCGCCGCCCTCCGTCTTCGCCAGAGAGAGCTGCAGGCGAGATGCAACGACGCTCCTGAATTTATCGTCGTGTATAAACATCTCTTTGATTTCCTCCCAGATCGCCTTCTTCAAGTGGCCCACTAACTTGTTCTCGTCAATATCGACAGGGAATGCGCTGCCCGCGGCACCGACGACAGCACAGCAAAGCGTCACCATCTTTCCTCGAGCCGGCAGATTCTGGAATGAGGGGAGAATTTCTGGCGTACTTAAGCGGACATGAAGGTGTGTGACATAGATTTTCAACCAATGATGAGACGCGACGTCGCGCTGGTCCGAACTAATCCTTAGGTAAAAATTTGCCGGCGTAATGTTCTATTGCTTTTATCAATATAGTTTGAACGTTGGTGGCCGAAACGCCCTAAGATCCGAAAGACGTGGCTTTCGCTCTAAGGTGGTCGAGAAGTTGCGTCTTGAACCCAACAGCTGTTAGATCTCAGCGGTTGAGCGATTCTAAAACTACCCTAATTTTGTAAAGGCGCTGCTTTCGCTCTAAGGTGGTCGAGAGGTTGCGTCGTTGAAATCGCTGCTGTCCCGAAAGAAGGTTTCAGGAATGCTCTCGGTGGTAAATTACGGTAAGGAAAAAAATTGCCGGCGTAATGTTCTAAGTATTACTACTAGCTCGGCAATGCGCTCAAAACATGAATGCCATTGTAGTTTCTTCCTCACTGAGAACGCATACGAATCCTCAGGCCGCTACGGAGGCATTGGCGCGGGTCATCCTATCTTGTCGCCTATTTTTACGGGCAAGGCTACATCTATATTCGAGTTTGTGTATGCCGAATGCTCGCGTGTGTAAGCCTCGCCACACACTTTCCAAATGGTCCCAGCCTAAGGCGACTCCATCCTTCTGGTTGTTCTCCAAGTTCGTGTAAGCCAAGGAGGAGTCAAGATGACGGACGGTGGCAACTGTCAAGCTGCTCGGGCGTCTTCGCCTGCTGTGGTTCTATTATCGAAAATGTCATCGACCGGCGCCCTTCGCGAGGCCAGGAGCTCGATGGCGTCACCCAGCAACACTAGTAATAGCTGTGCCTCATTGCCAACTCCAGCACATCGCCGATCTTCGACTCGATCGATGCTGCTCACTGCCTCGACTCCAGTTCCTCCCTCTCGATCAGGTGGTCGCGTTACCCCATCGGTGAAATCTGAGATGAGTATTACGGAGCAGATCGCGAGGCAAACTCGCAAGTCCACCGTGCTTGACCCGAAGAACGCGTTGTTAATCATGGCCATACCGGACTACGACGACTACAAAATTATGCAGCCCTATAGCTGCAGGTCGCTATCCAACAAGAGCAAGTTTGTGGGCGGCCGCGATTTCATCACACGACACAATCCGCAAGAGGTCAACGACTTCAAAAAGCAGTACTCGCGCGATGTAGGTAACTTGAATCGACACCGATCCATCCTGGCACCTCCTACCTCTAATCTCTCAACGATGGGGTTGCTTTCGTCTTCGTCCGGGTCCATTGGTTTTCTGGCGTCACCTCCCAAGGACGGCAGCAACAACGATAAGTGGGCGAAAAATGGTGTTTTATGGCGAAAGACCTTCACGTCGACAATGAAAGCCTGCTGGGTTTTAACTGACTATGGTATCCAGACCCTTATCGGCCCAGAGTATAGACTAACCACACGAGCGCCTGTGCTCCCAGCACTTCCATCACCAAGGCCCCAGAGACCGCCGATACTTCCGTTGTCGTGTCGATCACCAGCGACGTCGATAAGACCAGAGACGCCCTCGTCGATTTCGGCATTCTCGGCGCGCGAATCTGCTCGCAAAGGCATAGGAGTGGATTTAGCTGATGAGAAAACCTTAGCAGCACTTTCGCGACTCGCAGTAAGCACTCCCAAGCCTCGTACACCACCTTGTTCACCGCTCAACAGAATTGCCAATAGGAGCGGTAGTGAAGGTAGTGTCTCGACACCATCCAGCAATGGAGAACGGACGGATGGGTCCGAGTTGCTTTCTCTTGCTCCATACGCGAATGTATCGTGGGAAAGGAACGATGAATATGAAAGAAATCAAAGCGCTTCACCAGTCGAAGCTAACTCTTCAGTTCACCAAAAGAAAGCTGTTGGGCTTTCTGCGGGAAATGCTATATCTTCGGATCAACGCCTTCCGGCAGTATCCTCAATGACTCAACATTTTGCAATGGAGGTGTCGCCACCTTCATTAGTATTAGGAACACTTCAGACTGGGCAAGTATATCTATTTCCTGTACGAGTGCGGAACGTTGGTTCGCGTCAGGAGCGCTTCCGTGTGAACCAAGTCGCCGCAACCTGTGCAGGTTTTGACGCTAGTATCGCGGAGGCTAGCTATCAGCGCGAGGCTGCTCGGCTAGCTCCAGGACTAGCAGCGATCGTTACCATAGCCCTCAGCTTTCATCACCCTGGTCGAGCGACAGGGTCTCTTCGAGTGGAAGCTGAAGGCTTGGGTTCATGCGATGTAGACATCAAGTGCACTGTGCGATAGACTTGACCACCCTCACATAAGCTAGAAAGAATATACAGTCTTAGACTCTTGTGTCTTGCCTCCAGTAGATGTCGGATCCTTCACATCAGCGTACTCTTGAGAAAGGTTGACAAGAAGCATTACATGCGGTGGGTTGCGTTGCTTTGAGAAAGACTGACGAGGTCGATTATCGGATTGCTGGGGTGGAAGCGGAGGCAAGCACTCACTTGTTTAGTTTCCTCGTGGGCCACAGCCATAGCTGGAAAATAGAGGTGATGCAGGCTATCCAAGAGCCTATCGAAGACACCGGGGATAACGATGGTGGTGTCGATCTGCCGTGTCAATCGGAAGAAGATCGGCGGTGGCAGCTTCATGTGGGTGACGTTGTTCAGATAGTGCAGGGGCATTCAGAAAAGCGAACCTACGCACTCTACTTTGGCCAAGGTCGTGTTATTCATGCTTGGACCCCATCTCGTCAAAGTTTTCGGGTCCGAGTGGACTCACTCCGCGGGTTGCAGCTCTCCGGGTATACGGCAAACATCTTCTCCAGAGATTTCGACGCGTTCATTCTGCAACTGCTTAAACTC
The DNA here is from genome assembly GCA_033558005.1 of Phytophthora taxon juncus. NCBI lineage: Eukaryota > Oomycota > Peronosporomycetes > Peronosporales > Peronosporaceae > Phytophthora > Phytophthora taxon juncus. Next base: position 1,775,128 of record JAUCEE010000017.1, read on the forward strand.
GCCCCCTTGGCGTCAGCAGAAGTGATTCGACGTGCTAAGATGGCCCTGCACGCTACGACATCCTCCCGAGTATCAAGCCTGTCGTTCATATTGTTTGCCCGGTATGGCGACAGCATTCCTGTGTTGCTGCAGTCTCTCAAAAAAGCATATCAAGTCGCCCTCAGCAAGTGGATGTTTGGGTCGTCTGCCGTCTTGACGGGCCGCAGATATTTGGAAGGTCTGCAATGCTGTGAATCTCCATTAGATGACCCAGTTCGTTTATCTGGTCACAAAAGCGACGTTGATGAAGATGCTGCATCCTCAGGATCGTTTATCAAGTTGTTTCTCGGGACTAATGGGGAACACCTGCTCAGTGAATGGCTCGGGAGATCGCTTGCCGATTTCTTCAACGCTTCAGCTACGAAGAACCCATGGTACGCGATTCTTATGCCTCCTGCCACAAATCACTTTAGTAAGTCTCGTTCTACTTGTCGGTATGTTTCAGAAGGATGGCTAACTCAAGTTTCCATTCCCCACAGCACCACTGTTCCTGCTGTACGATAAATCGAAAGCAGAATTTCAACTTCGGTTCCAGGTATCTGGTGGACTGCCCGAAAGGATGGCAAGCGATCGCATGGAGTGCGGGTATGTTGGATCCATTTGCACTTGTCATGGTCGACGATTTCGTTTTCACCACTTGCACGTGCCTACAGAGTTTGCTGGATGGACTTCACTCCTCTTCGAGTCATGGTGCTCAAGTGCTCGCATTATATCTGCGATGCGTGCCTCCGTTTGTTGCCACGCAGAGAGTGTCCGTATTGTCGGTAAGTCCTCAGCAAGCACAAACAAGTAATGTCGATTTCTGATGAGCGCTTTCACTGTGCTGTTAACAGTGCGCCGATCCGATTCGCGCATGAAGTCAGCGAACACGTGAAGAAGGAGGCACTTCGACTCTTAAAGGAGGTCATGGCGCTGGAAGACAAGCCTCCTGCCAACGAGCCGGAAGACGCCAAACTAGCCGGCCATAAAGCCGAAAACAACGGCGATGAAGAAACCAGTAACGGCGATGAAGAGCCAAATGACGACAACCACTAACGCCCAAAGGCCGAACCAGCTGATCACCGATGATCACTTCCCGAAGAAGCATCGACAACAACCGATGAAAGCATCGTGCATCGCGTAGTTAGCCTGACGCTGATAATGCACTAAGCCGATCTCTTACCCTGTTTTACGCCATTATTTCCCACTTATTCGCAAAACCTATGCAGGACATGGAGCAGATCCGAGAGCTTCCGGGCGGCAAATGCATCCGCAAGTACTCGCCCGAGCACCCGCTGTTCGATGCCGGCACGCGTCTGTGGGCGACCAAGTACTTCCAGGGGCCCGAGTGAGATCTCCGCGCTGAGCAGGGCAGGATCCACGGAAAATAGGGCTGCTCACAGCATTTTGCGTTAAATTGATTCAGGTCGATGGTGCAGCCAGAGGAGGCCGTTGACAAACAAGCCCCTGCAATGACGTGCCGGCTGGCAAACTGCAATGTGAGCTTTCAATCGGTTGCAGCGTACGAGGAGCACTATGATATGTACGTGAGGCAGGTAGGTAGTCCCGGTGAAAGGCTGGAAATATTGAATTGTTGTTGTTGTTTACAGGGTGCACCGCAACGTTTGCCGAGAGTGCTCCCGGTCATTCTTGAGTCTACGGCTGCTGGACATTCACATCAGGTGAGGCTGTACTGCTCGTGCTAGATTATTAGAGGGAGCTGATGTTATTGAGCTGGTACACTTGGCAGTGAGACCCACGACGCTTTCTTCAAGATCCTGTCAAAGAAGAAGCCGATGTACGTGTGTCTGGTGGATGGATGTCCGGAGATGTTCCAGCATGACGATAAGAGGACTCGTCACTTGATCCGAGTGCATCAGTATCCGGAGTCGTTTGCGTTTCACCAGCGGCGTAAGCAGAAGAGTAAAGGGAAGGATCGAAAAGGATTGGAGGAGGACATAGCTGACGAGGTGATTAACGAGCCGGAAGTGGATGCTGAAACTATTAAGAAGCGCGAGGCACGGAAGCGCCGACGGCAGCAAAAAAAGAAGAAGCAATGTCAAGAGACTCTAGTCAAAGACTCAACCATGCAAATCGACGGTAGGGCAGACTTTCGAAATGCCAGTGGAGAGACCAAACATGAGGCTACTTCTACCGACGTAGACATGGCTGAATTGGAAGATGGTATGCGTGAGCTACGCATTCCTAAGAGTATTCATTTCGGTCGCAAACGGAAAACTTAACTCGATGGCAAAACGCAGCTGTCGTTTGGTGCAGAAGAAGAGCTGTGGTCCAAGCAAACACGCAGATCACGAACATTACCTGGTCGTAATACAAACTGCTTCGCATTTGCTGATGTCAGATTGCACTGTTCGCAACTTTTTGACGTTATCAGATGCGCTTAAGTGAAGATGGCGCTCGTGGAAAACTGATGCAATCGCTGTAAAGTTTAGGCAATCAGCAGACTTGGAGGCCTGGCGATCGTTTCTTAACTATGGGAGCGCAAGTACACCGATATCTGCATATTTTTTTATCAACTAGGTGCTTCTTGTGAGCACCTTGCACACGGTTGGCACTGCTCAGTTTTCATTTTCCTGATCAAGCAGCAACCCGACTCATCTTTCACGATCAACATGGTGCCGAACCTCGTCTTTCGTCACACAGACCGCACTTCACACCACACCCTCCGCGTCGAATCCAAGCCAAGGCCGACCGTCGGCCCGCACGAAGTTATGGTGCAGATTTGTGGAGTCACACTCAAATACCGAGACATTATCGTTTCCAACGGCTCATTTCCATTTCACGTAAAGGAAAACCTCGTCATCGTAGACGTTGGACATGGTGTTATCAAACTTAAGGTTGGCGACCACGTTATCGCGAATTTTAATCAGAACCACCTGTACGGACCTCAGACAGAGTGGCTTCACCGTGGTGGAGATATTGATGGCATGCTGCGCCAATACGTTGCTCTACCGGCACAAACGCTAACGAAAGTGCCGAAAGAAGCCAACCTAAGCTTTGTCCAAATGGCATCGCTCGTGACTTCGGGCGTCACCGCATGAAATGCTCTTTTTGGTAGCTTGCCATTAAAACCGGGCCAAACAGTTCTTCTTCAAGGTAAATTGTTTTCGCAAAATGGCTCTGTGATAACATGGTAACGATGCTTGTTGCAATTCTCTGCAGGCACCGGCGGAGTATCTTGTGTTCGGGCTCCAAATCGCACAGGTAGCTGGCGCAGTAACTATCATCACTTCCTCGTCGGATGAAAAGCTGAAGTTCGTGCAGGACAATTTTGGCGTGGACCATGTTATCAACTACAAGACCCACCCGAATTGGGCAGCAGAAGCCAACTGAATTACGCAAGGGCGTGGAGTTGATTTTGTTTTGGAGAACGGGGGCTCTGGAACGATCAAGCATAGATTTGAAGCGTGCGCGATGGGCGGTGTAATTGCGGTGATTGGTTTCTTGTCTCCTGCCAAACAAGAAGAAATGCCCGACGTCGCTACTCTTGCCCTCACGAAAGAGTGCACTATCCGTGGGATCGGCGTTGGGAGCCAGCAGCTCCTTCGGGTTGGTACGTTTTGTGAGCAACAAAAGGCATCCAACCTTACGTGCATAAGACGTTTGGCTTCAGTCGTGACGAAGTGCTGAATGCCTTTGACTATCTCCAGGGTGGATCTCACATCGGCAAAGTTGGGATTGAAGTTAGCAACCAAGAGTAGTGTAGCTGTATGCTGCACGCTGCATTTGTGCCTTGTCTAGAGCCGCTTTAACTAACGTCTTTCAGTTAGTTTGCACTAGTATCGTTCCTAACGACACCAAAAAGTGTTTCGCTTCTTTACAGTACGGTACATTTTTTATCGTATTTGGTTTTGTTTTTCTGGGCTATGCAGGTGTCGATGAAATACAAGTAGTCTTTGCTTGTGTCAATATGACATACATTGTCGAAGAAAAATGTTTATAGTAAACGCATCGAATGTGAAAGGAAACGTTATACATCTGACAAAGTGTAAGATAATGCATACGGAAAACTTCTTTCAAATTTCTGGATTAGCTTGGTGGAAATAGAAGATGTATCACCTCCTCATGATATTCGCTTCGAAGCCGTAGCAGGAGTGTCCGCCATGGCCCAAAGTGAAAGTCCCGAATAGGTTCGCGAATGAGTATAAAAAAAGGTTCGAGGCTTTCGCAATTGTGCTGTGCTCTCAAGTCCCGCATTGTGGGTTCTAGATGCTTCAAAATTGCTACGATGGTATAAACCTACAATCAAGGAGCCAATGATTAGAGTGTGTCAGCGTCAAGCATCATTTTTCATGGCAGTGTTTTTACCTGAAATTCAGCTCCATAGAGGATGCTGAAGTAAGCGTAGATGACTATATTTTCCCAGTCGAAATAATTCCAGAAAAATTGTCCGTTCCATCGCATCACAAGACCCAACAAAGAGCAGTGACATTGCTCAATTGCTTGCAAAACCTGCTCAAATTAAAAGGTTGTTAGTACCAAAGGATATTTTGTCAGTATTTACAACTTTGGTTGGTGCACCTGAGGGAATTCGCGTCTCAAGATGATCTCCACTCCTTCAGCAATTGCTAGCACTGAGGAGGACATCGCAGTGCCTTCAGCTCCGTTACAGCTTTGTAGAACACTATTTGACCAAAGATATTTAGCTGATTGGCTTCTGATGCAGCGCGATAAGAAAAGTAGAATATCTGGCTCATCGTAGACTGGGTGTAGTATCATCAACACGGTAATCGAAAAGCAGTCCATAGCAGCCACACCAAACTTCTTGACGACGCAGTGAAGCAAGGTCGGTGACGCATCGAGGGATAACTCGCGCGCGTAGTTCTTATACAGCCGATTCATCAACTTCCGCTGCGAATCAGCAGGAAAGAAGGATTCATCATTCCGCACGGAGCAGACGTCGTCAGTATCAACCAGCGGACCAAGGCGGCTGCGGCTACTCATTACTAGGTTGTGCATTAACTTGGCGAAGATGCCTGTAAATGCAGCCATTGACTTTGACTTAGTAAGACTGGATGAAACCATGGAGCCTGTCTCCAGTTCATTAATAAGTTCCCATGAAGCTTGAGAAATCAACACGAAATCCATGGGTGTTGATAAGCCAGCGTGAACTCCGTCTTCAATTGCTTGAAGTATCTTATTTTGCAAAGTTAAAGCAAAGGCAGAGATACCATCACTGCATATCGTATTGAGACTGTCATCGATAGTGCTGTACTGCCTGGAGTATTTATCGAACATGAAAAGCTCGCACCGAGGTAGTTTTTCGCTGGACCCACCGATAAATTCATACTCGTAGCAAAACTGTTTTTCAAGTAAGGAGCATGAACCTATGGCTTCGCAACCACTGTACAGCAAGTCTCGTTGTGGTGCGCTCTTGGCATCAAGATCCAGGAGTTTAAGCTCTGAGAAGAGACTACTGCATTCAAGCATGGCTGGCACACTCGATATAAGCGACAGGGCTAATTGAAACGCCACACAACAGGTATCTTCTGCATGACATGAGCTCATGCAAGCTCCCAGTTTATGAGAGGCAAGTGTCCGTGCAATGAATCCAAGCAACGGACTATTTCCGATCGAAAGCAGTGACGAGGACGCGTACTGCGTACTCAGATAACACCGCATCAGCTGGAGCCGCTTCATTTCCTCTCTTATCAGTGCAGGCCATTCATCATCTGGGCTGTTTAGAGCCATCGTGAAGTCAGTGCTCTCTTGTAGCTTAGCGACGAGACTGGTCATAGTTACTTGCACGTCTTCTAGACGGAAAAACTGTTTTGCATAAACCGGAAGGGATAAATAACCCAGAAGTTTAATGCAATTAAATGTTGCGACCCTGTGCCACTCACACACGAAATGATTCATAGGTGGCATGCCATGCATAAATCGTATTCCCGATACTGAGTTCCATAGCGTTGCGAGAGGATAGTCACATGTATCAAGACGATCATTGTCTTCATGCCGAGCTGGTAACAAGCTAATAGCCTTCCAAAGCTCGTTGACAACTCCAGTTTCCTTAGCCGCTTTAAACGCATTAGGAAGAGCTAGAGCGCTCATGGTTAAACTCAAAATTCTGTTCTCACAACCTGCAAGTGCTCTCTGCGGATCTTTTTGGAGAGTTGATTGTAAGATGCGCTTACACAACTGAAACACCAGCTTCATCAAGTCCAGATCGGGTAGCTGAGTTGCAGCAGGTAGCAGGTATTTGCTTGATAGAACCATTTGAAGGATCCACTGTCCAGATAACTGAACGTCTGCGCTACTGAGAGTTCCACATTGAACCCTTTTTAAAATGCTGTGACTCACCAACTGACATACTTCGGTGGCATTCTTTGGCTGCCTAAATGGAAACCATGCATTTTTTTCTTCATTCTGTGTCGTCGAATAAATCCTAGGTTGTTGATCCGCTAAGCATAGCTCAATAATCTGCACAGAAAAAAAAAGCAATCAGCTCTTCTGTGCATCACGATGAACCGGGAGTGCCATACCTTCAGGAGCCCTGGAAGTAAATCACCGAAATGTGATTCTTGAGCATATGCTGCAGTGCTGCAGCAAATACTGTTTGCCCATTGCTCGTTATAAATCACGGTATCATTTTCTTCAGAAGGCTTTGGTGTCGTGACGATAATCTGTATACCAAAAACAAAAACGCCCACATGTTCGTATACAAACTCGACAAGTCATAATGACAAACCAGGACAATCTCACCGACGTGGTCGCAAGGAGAAGTGCGTCAAGAACTCCGGTTCCGAGATGGTCATAGTTCGCGTCTAAACTATCACGGAACTCCTATCTCACAACAGCACAATAAGTATTATCATCGATTGTAACAATGAAGCAAAGAGCAAGATTCTGTACCACATGGATCAACTTTGGCCGCACCATGCGATATAATGAATCATTTTCAGCTTCATTTGATTCCAAGGCAAGGCTTGCCCAGGATGTAAGACGTTGACCAATGTAAGCATGTGCAGGCAGTCGCTGCCACCGGCTTAACAGCTCTCGGCCTTCTTTATATTCGCATGTATACGATACAACAATCAATGCCTATCATATTCATAATTGTCACTATGAGATTAAGGTGGTAAATCACGAAGTTCAAAATCAAATCGACTTACACATTGTTTTGTACGCTTTTCAATGCCATCTACGATTGAGTTCGATGGATTTACGAGTGCCAAAGGGCGTACTCGAGACAAAAACTGGAGTAGATCTGCGATGAAACCTGTTCCGTCCAGAGCAACAAAAAGCTGCTGTGGATTCGGACAATTGAGAAGCCACTGCTTAAACCATTGCACCGGGCTATCGTCAAGCAGACAAAGCATCCACAGTGGGTTAATTTTCTTCGCTTCGACCTCACTTTCTGTTTTGGAGTACATGGTTAGAAGCCAAAATGTTGAATACAAAAGTCGAGCAAGTGACTCTGCAGAAAAATATACCCAATGCCGCATGACGCGACAAAGCAGTTCGTGCAAAATACGGAAGCTATCCAAAACAGCGATAGTATGTGCGTCGGTGCTGCCGCACACGCTATGGCGATCCAAGAAAAGGTCTCCTGCCTCCAAATGTGCCCCCATAAACTCGAGAACTGCCCAGTACAGCTCAAGAAATTGAGCTGCATCCTCAACTTGGTTCATCAATTCAAACATTACTCGTTTTGCTCTTGCAGCATTATCACTCCGTTCTCCTTGAATGCCGACGTCGAGAAACAATCCAACTACTGCAGAGCAAGCAGCGGGAAAAATCGGGCCCGAATGAATGATCTCCACAACAGGCATCTGCACAGATTAATTAGTGACGAATAACTTCACGATCAACGGCAAATTTTCAGAACGACAAGAATTATTATTGTACCTGGACCAGCTCGTCCAAGCCAGCCATGCGCTCCAGTGCATCGGTGCTCTGCATCCTCCGAACTGTAGCTGGAAAGTCCTCCATGCACGGAAAACTTTAGGTCAAAGCAGCACAATTACTCAGTTAGCTCCTCTACCTTCAAAGCGTTTTCGGTTACCTACCTCATTGCCGATCTCGACACATCGTTTAGATCGTCGTCAAAGGTGAGCATCTCGAACGAGCAGCTTTCAAATCCATCTTCAGCTGCTTCAACATCTCGTTCTTCGTCCAGCTTCGGGTGCTGTTCGTTAACTTCAAGTATCGCCTGCAGCTTCTCCCAGAATTGCTCCAAGAAATGCTCGTCCCTCTTTTCAATCCTGTAGTTCTCCTCACCAGCACTCAGCAAGTTCGTCAGCCTCACCACTTCCGCCTCCACATCACTTTTCAGTCTAGTCATCGCTTCTGCCAGCTCACTACTCCTCTGCATGTGATCCTTGATCCTCGACACAACCTCCACCGGATCTTGCAACTCCGAAGCAGCTACGGCACTCACAGCATCACGAACACAGCCACCGATCTGCTTCTTGAGCACATCTCGGATCACTTCCACAACTTTGAGCTGCCAAAACGCCGGCTCCTGGTGTTTCAGATCCAGCAGTGTCGCCTGGAAATGCTGCAGCAGGTCTCCCAGCTAGAATAAAGGGACCAAACACCACTGAGCACCTGCATTCAAGCCCCGCACACGTGACGACTACATACCGGCGCAGCTTCCAGCAGCGGATACAGCGTGCGATCCACCAGCGGCCGCTGGAGCAGCAGCAGCTCCTCCATCGCGCCGGTCGCCTCCATCTCGACGCTTCAAGCTCGGATTTGCTACTGATCGCGACAAGCGACACGCCTTCCGACAATGCGCTGGCTGCTGGCGCTGGTGGCGGCGGTTGTGCTGCTGTGTCAGGCGGGCGTGTTCTACCTGCAGGCGTGGCGCTGCGAGCTGCAGGTCCAGAGCGCGGGGCCGTCGGACGCGCTCACGGTGCTGGTGGTGACGGACGTGCACCTGCTAGGCAAGCGGCGGCGCTCGTGGCCTGAGCGGCTCTGGGTGGACTGGCAGGCGCGCGCGGCCGCGAGGGCGGCGGTGGACGTGCACCGGCCGCAGGTGGCGCTGGTGCTGGGCGACCAGTTCGACGAGGGCAGTCGCTGGACGCCCGACTCGGACTGGGACGAGTACGCGGCCCGGTTCTTCCGCGCGTTCGCCAGCTTCCTGCCGCTGAAGACGCTGTACCTGGTGCGGGGAGGGATGCGGAGGCTTAAGGGCGGCTGGGGGTGCTGACGGTGTGTGCGTGCAATGGCAGGTTGGCAACCATGACACGTCGTTCGGTCGGGACATGCGCGTCGAGGACTTGAAGCGCTATGAAGTCACGTTCGGCAAGGCGAACCGCATCGACGAGATCGGGGGACACACGTTCGTGAGCCTCAACACGATGGCGCTGGACTCGGACGTGGCGAGCAAGGCGGTGCGGACGGAGGCGAGGAGGTAGGGCGACAGTCTCCGCTGTCTGCTGGAAGAGCAGAGCTAACGCCGTGCTACCTGCGTGCACAGCTTCCTCGAGAGCGTCGAATTCGACGGCCTGCGTGTGCGCACGAGCGGCAGCGTGGTGCTGCTCACTCACCTGCCGCTCTTCCGCGCGAACGACCTCCAGTGCGGCGACGAGCGTCTGCGCGAGTCCGGCCACGTCACCTACGAGCACCCGGGCTTCCCGTACGAGAAGCACCGCCATGTGCTTTCGCGCGAGCTCTCTGCGGAGCTGCTGCGCACGGTGCAGCCGGACCTGGTGCTGTCGGGCCACACGCACGCTTGGTGCGCGTATCAGCACCCGGATGCGGCGGCCATGGAGTACACGGTGCCGGCCTTCACGTGGGGGCAGCGCCCGGACCCGAGCTACGCGCTGCTGCGGCTGTCCAAGGACCGGCAGTCAGACGTGACGAACTGCCGCTTGCCGAGGGAGCCGCTCATCTTCGCGACGTACGGCGCCACAGCTGCCATTGTTGTGCTGGCCGGTGTCGTCAGGCTGGTGCGCGCCGCGCGTGGGCCCAAGTCCAAGCGGGCGTAAGCATGACGCCTCGGCCGCGACGCTGACCGCTTTGCGGCCATGTCCGCCGCGGCTCATCCGCTTCAAGCAGGCAGCCAACGCCTCGGTGGGCTGAAGCCTCGCCGCAGGTGCAGGTATAGGTAGATCGCTCGCTGCGGCCCGGACACGTTGCTGGGCGCGTTTAACACTTGAAGTCGCTTGCGTTTCCGACCGGTTTTCACGTGGGCGTGTATTGCCCCGTGCATCGCTGGGGCAAAGTGATCGCCCACTCCTGCTTTAACACGTTGAAGCTGTGCCGGTGGCCCGCCCGAGGCGGTCAAAGCGCGGCTTCGGCGCCGAGCATGGTGCTGCCGCCGACAGACCAGAGTTTCTAAACTTGTCGCCCCGTGGTTCAGCCGCGAGCGGAGACTTTCATGGTGGCTGAACCACATGGTGCAACTGCCAGTTGCGCTGATGATGGAATCGAGCGGATTACTCGCTGCCGTTTAACGTCGTCGGCTTCGCCCGCCAAGGCACCGTCGGAACTGCGCGCAGGGCTCCGCTTCGGCGCCGACCGCGACTGCCAGCAGGCCGCCACAGCCAGATGAGCCTCGACGTCCAGCGCCGAGGCAGTGCCCGGCCTTCGCCGCCGGCAGCGGCGCCTTCGTGGTTGAACGTCGAGCTCCGGATACCTGCCACTTCAACCTGTCAAGGCGCCCGGCGCTGCACGCGATGAGCTGACGCTCTCGTTTCAGCAGTTTACGCGCGCGCGGCGCCGATTGCTCGCACGGCGCGACTGGCTCGACCGGCGGCGCGGCGCGACGTGCAGGCGCCTGCAAGCAGCAGCAGCGGCAAGTGTCTTCCTCGCTTCGCCGGCGATAGCGTCCCGGCCAGCCCGCCGCTGCGACCGAGGCGGGAAATGGCTTGCCTTCTCCACATCAAGCAGGAGTGGGCGTTCGATTTCTTATTTTGGGTCTCCCGCGCTGCGCCGTATAGAGCAGTCACATCTGACCAGCCCTCTTCCTTTTGCATCCATACAAACGCGCAGGTCGACTCATTCCAAGAGCACTTTCGCCCGCTCTTCAGCTGTCGTTCAGACCCCCAAACCAGCGCTTCCGGACCTACCCAAATTCGCGCCAATTGGGCGCATCGCAGCGGTGACCTGCGGTCGTGACAGCGGTGTGCCAGTACCCAAGAGACTAGCCGCCGCGCAGATCGCCCGCCCTCGCCATGGAGACGCCGCTCGCGCATGCCTTCCACGCGGCGCCGCAGCCGCTGGACGACGAGCTGTACCCGTTCCTGGAGGCGGAAAGCGTGGGCTCGCCCGACCCCGAGCTCTTCCTGGGCGTGTACCCCGCCTCCATCGCCGACCTGGACTTCGCCGCCACGGTGCAGGCGCTGCCGGCGCACCAGGGCGAGGCGCCGCAGCTGCAGCTCAAGCCCTTCGACGACGGGCTGCTGCACCAGCCGCTCAACCTGCCGCAGCCGCCGCTGTCGCCCGAGGCGCTGCGCGACCTGCTCAAGCAGCAGAAAACCTTCTTCGGCGCGTCGCCGCGCAAGGCCGCGCGCGCCAGCAACCGGCAGCGCCCGCGCGTGGCGTCGGCGCCCACCTCCACCAGGTCGGACTCGCCCACGTGCTCGCCGCCCTCGAGCATCAACGGCGGCAGCGACGGCGGAGGCTGCAGCATGAAGGACTCGGAGGAGATCCTGAATGCACCCGTCAAGAGTCTCACCGAGGAGGAGAAGAAGCTGCGACGGCGCGCGCAAGTGGCCAAGTCCGCGAGGAAGCACCGCAACCGCCAGAAAGAGGAGCTCGCAAGACTCCGCGAGCAAGTGCAGATGCTGCAGGAGCAGATGGCAATCATGACCCACCACCAGGGAGCCAGCTCGCCCACGAGCATCAAGCGCGAACAGGACGCCATTACGCAGCATCGCAAGCGCAAGAAAGTGGACGAAGCGGAGGAGGAGACGGGAGGTGTGCTGACGAACCCAAGCATCGGCCTCATCGCCGTGCCACCGCAGAAGCCGCACATCCAGCACTGGTATCACCGCCTGCCGGTCGACACGCTCGAGCGAACGACCATGCTATCTCGGATCGCGGACAAACGGATGGCAATCGGAGAGCAGTACATCCGCAGCGAGTTTGCCGCTGGCACGTCGTATCCGCTGACGGACATCAAGCTGAACTCGAATGGCCCCGATCTGGAGATCAAGCAAGTGCGCGGGAGATTGGTATCAGGATTCACGCACCATGAGGTGGGTGAGGCCTGTTGGAACTCGTTCTCGAACTTCCTCTTTGATGTTCCTGAGCGATTCAGGCGCCATGTGACGTGTGAACGCCTCATGGAGCTGGACGCAAATACCCGGTACGGACGCACGATCGTGCCACTGCTGCGCGACCACAAGGGCCGCATGGTGTATTTCCACTCGTACTTCCTGGTTCGTCGACATGTCCGTGACGATTATGTGATGATCACCTGGGAAACAATTACGGATGATGACCTCTACCCTCCGCCGGCAGACGAGAACCCCGAGACGACATTGCGCAACGATGAAGTTGGATGGTACGTTTGCGTTGGTTCCCAATCCATCCTTGGTAGTGGTGTTTTTTACTCATTCTTTCGGATGTGTTGTGATTTGTGCAGTATGATCCTCGAGTCGGAACGTTTACCGGACCAAGGTGTGCGCACCACATTCCGGTCTATTACACACAGTACACCGCCTGTGGGAGCCATGACACACCCGCGAGGAAAAGTAAACGAAGCATTCTTGACGGTGTTTTGCCGAAACGCTGACACGGTCGAGAATTCCGCGTGGAACTTGTTGGTCAAAACCCACCCGAATCGCATGCCCAAAGCTGAAATTGTGGTTTGATCTAGACAACCAGACCGATCTAAGTGCTGCAAGGATTTATCCGGCCATTTCGCGACGCTGTGAAGTTACTTGCTGGCGCAGTGTTGTTTCTGTTTGCGACGAGCAAGATCTGAGCAAGGTTTTATCTTGTGTCCCCAGAGAATAATAAGCCCTAATGTATGAATTTAATTTGCGTCGATCGTGTTCTTGATAATTAGACACAGACCATACCCGCCTGCGCAGCATGCTGGCGAATATGCTTGAGAACAGTATGACCGCACACCTTAGCTCCTTCCCTTGTGTTCTGGAGATATTTCGACACCTCAGACGCTTTGGATTGAAGCAAGAATGAGTGCAGCTTGGTACAGATTGAACGATACACTACACGTTCCACGCCGTCGTGGCATATCTCGCGACGAACCATGGCACTGCCAACAGTATAAGAAATAGGTTAGTTGCTTCGTTAGTATTCTGTTGCGTAGACAACTTTCACAAAAGAACGAGAACGTACGCTCCCACAATGTCCCGCTTAATCGCAGTTTCGTGTTTGACCGGATGCAAGTCATCCTGGTCTGCAAAGTCCCACACCAGCACGCCATGATTGGCGCTCATACGATAAAACACAAGAGCCCGCGATTCCACTGACACATCTTGCACTTGAGAAGCATCCGCGGTGTTGCTTTGGTAGCTGGTGGCAGTCTTGGCATAGCTAATGTTTCCTTGAGGCTTATCCAGCACCTCTCCCTCCTGCGAAACTGTGGTGTATTGAGGCCAATCAGTGCCGCACCCGAGGATTGCATCGCAGGCTGACACAAACACAGTTTTCAGATCTAGGAAGTCGAAGGCGTAGGCAGCAACGGTCGTCACGATCTGCTGCTGCTCTTTCATTGCTGGCACGCTGTGAGTGAGAATCGAAGGCGGGCCAGTGAAATCCATCCCCTCCGTCTCGCGGAGAAGAATCTGCGTGGCCAAGTCGGCTTTTAAGTCTGTGCACAGTGCCAAGTAGTCACGTCGACGTGAATATGCAGTCCGCCCAAGGTGCGTGAACGTATGCAGCAAGCTGGACATGTTGAGCTCCGCGCTTGTGATAGGCGAGTTCACAACAATGTTTTGCATCGACGCGAAGAAGCGCCGTTGCATCACGAGTGCACGTCGTAGCTGCTCGTTCATCTTCTCCGCCTGTCGTCGCTTGTACCTCTGGGCCATGGTGTATTCTTCAGCTTCGGCTACGGCTCCATCCGGTCGCAGTAGCTTGTGCTTGGAGCGTAGGGCATGAAGTTTCTCAGAGAGGTTAGCTACTTCTTGTTTCAGCTCCAGCATCTCGTGCTTCTTGCGGTAGCGGTGTCGCCGAGCACTTACAGCCACCTGTGCCCTTCGTTTTGCCTTTCGGTCCATCGCTCTGTCTCTCGTCGCTGAGGACGATCCAGAGGAGGATGGAGATACGAGCGATGCCCCGGCATCATCACTACTACTGGTGTCGTCTGTGCTGTCCATGCCCACCTTCATCTGGGTGCCGTGACTTTCTTCCGTCAGCGATGGCATTCCGTCAGCCTGGAACAGAATCTCCGACAGCAAGTTCATATCGAAGTCTTCTTCGTCCATAGAGCCCGAAGCGTTCAATCCATCGCCTAAATATGCCATATCGGTCGATCTTCTCGGCAAGCGTTGTGCGAGTGGTAACTTGGAGACTGGATGCCTATGGCAGAGGTCTCGATGGCTCACGTCGACACATTCTGCCCACGTAATCGAGCGCGGGGCATGATGATGGTCCAGCCTTGATTGGTCCGATCAGCTCTTTTCAGCCAATCCGCGTGATGGACAGGCACTTTAGCAGTTTGCAGGGGATCACTTTGGCGCTTTGTGACAAAGTCTCAGTGAGACGCGTGGCCTTCATTTATTTTAATGAGCAGTTGAAAACCAAACATAACGCTTGCACTTACGCACTTACTCCGAAGTCAACTTCAACACGAGGTGTACGCTGTTTCCTAACATGACGCGGCATTATTTTTGATGGTCTCGTACACTAACGACCCGCAGATCTGAGCACACAGCTGCCTCGACTTCGAAAAGCGTTCGAGGCTTGGCGTCAGCTCGGACGAGTCCGCAAGGTGCACCTTCGTGCAGATGTTGCGGCAAACGATACGCTCCACGCCGTCCATGCAGACCTCCGGCTGCACGAGTACACTAAAGGCAGCAAAACCAAAAGACAGCACAAAACGTTAGCACCACACAGATGTTCCAGGACAAAACTCAAAACACTTACGCCCCGATTGTACAGCGCATTGCAGTTGTATCCTCCCGAAGCGGGTTCACGTCGTCAGCATCCACATAATCCCACAAGAAAACGCCACAGTCCTCGGTCATTCGGTAGTACGAAATCTCTCGGCTCTCCACAGACACGCGGTCGCCTGTGGCATCGCTCTCGTAGATGTTGTGGGACATTCCGTAGCGAATGTTGAGCTCTGTCGGGGGCAAATCAACGGCCTTCAACGAGGAGGTCACGAGCGTATAGTTGGGCCATACCGCTGCACAGTTCATGACGGCACTGCACGTGGCCTTGAAAGTTTTGCACGCGTTCCTTGTTTCTAGCGCGTAGACCGCCACAGTGGTCATTCCAAAGCCGTCGCGCCCTAGGTCGATCTGCTGACAGGCAATGTGTGGTGACGTGAATGCTTTGATTCCGCCCGTTTCCTCTAGTATAATCTGCTTGGCCATGGCTAGCTTTGCGTCAGTGCAAACGCGCTCCAAATTGCGTACTCGAGAATGTTGGTCCTTCAGCAAACGCGTTGGTGTGTGAAGGAAATTGCGCATGTTCAGCTCGATGCTGCAAGGCATCGCTTGAGAAAACATCGACCTGAGGTTACGAACAAACCCACTCTGCAAAATGAGTGCTTGCCGGAGCTTTTCGTTAGTCATCTCAGCCTGTCGTCGCTTGTGGCGCTGTGCGATGGCTCTCTCTTCCCATGCCGCGACCTCGTTATTAGCCCGCATTTGCTTGTGCTTCGAGCGCAGACTTTCCAGTTGTTGTTCCAAGAAGTTTGCCTCGGTCTTTAGTGTCATCATCTCATACTGGGTGTAGAAAGAAATTAAGTTAAGGCGGATTCAACAGCGTAATGCCACCAAAGAAGCCAACGCACCTTCTTCCGGCAACGTAGGCGACGAGCACTGCTAGCAACTTGCGCCCGTCGTCTCGCCTTGCGATCAACGATCCTTTTTTCTTGCTCAGGTTCTGACTCAGTTTGTACCAACTCGGTCGAAGCAGAGAATGAACTGGACGACACCGTTTTCTTCGCTCTCTTGGCCCTCCCAGGGCCACTAAGGACCGGCTCGTCCGCGCTGCTGCTAGTCTCCGCCGTATCACTGCTCACACTATCAGCAGTAGGTGACGAGTCCTCTGATTCGTTGCTGGAAGGCAAAACCTCTACGCGCGAACTATGATCCGGCTGCAGTAGGTCCGACATGAAGTTCATGTCCAGGTCGTCCATCTGACCACCTCCTGTCCCCTCTCCGCGGTGCGCCACTACTCCACAGGAATTTAACTCCAGCGGTTCGTCCACTAAAGTGCCGGCCTGGAGCTCCATCTCTCCGGGCACCAGGAAGTCTGCGTGCACAGGACAATTAACTCCTCATATTTCATCAAAAAATTAGCTTTCTAGACCACTTTTTCTCACCGGAATCAAGAGCTTCGAGTATCATGGACGAGGAGTTTTGTAGACTGCTCGAGGCCTCCTCGGCAGAGGTCACCAGCACCAGCGGATCGTGTCGGGCAGCGCCGTCGTCGCGCTCCATTCTCGCGTGATTCAAAATGACAAAAAGCCTGGAGACGCAACTCAAACTGGTACAGTGTACCGAAACAAGTGATTACCCAATGTACAGATTGAGGTACGTTTTAGCGTTTGATGGAAGTGTCGGTGCTGGATGCCTGCTATACTGCAGTGTCCTGCCAGTCCGTGGCTCCCTCCTTGATCGTTTCAAACAGTATCATGTCTTCTAGCAGAGCGAACTCGGCCACTTTCAGTGCAGTTTTACAGACCTGCAAATACTTGTCAATGGCGCATTGACAAGTATTTGCAGGTCTGTGCAGATACTTCGGCAGACCATCCGCTCCAGACCGTCCGCGCAGACTTCAGGACGTAACACCAATCTGCTCCAGCGCAAACGCCACGATATCCAAGAAGAAGTCAGCAGCTAATCGTCCTCAGCAATTGACGTACCCATAACGAACTTACGCTCCAACAGTATTGCGCTTGATATATGTGCTGTCTTATAACGGGTACAGGTCATCGGCGTCGACGAAATCCCAAACCATAACACCACAGGAACCGAGTAGTACACATCCCTCGCTTCTGTATAAGCTTGAACCTTTGTAGTATTGTGCTGGTAGCGGTGACGTGTGATACCGTAGCGAAGATTAAAATTCGTCGGAGGCACGTCTACGAATTCATGGACATTTCAACACGAGAGTGATCCGGCCAAATTCCGCACGTAGTTACGATAGCCTTAAACGCTACATTGAATGCCTTGCTCGCATTTTTCGTGTTGAACGCGTACACAGCAGTACTTGTCTCGCCCAGGCCTTCGGCACCAAGATTGAGTTCTTACAACAGGATTCCGGTGAGGTGGACGTGGGGATGGTTGATGCTTCGTGCAGAACAACCTGCATAGCTCTTTCCAATCTAGCAGGTGTCTCGATGGCTTCGAAATCGCGCGCACGAAGCTGAGGATCCTTTCGAAGATGAATGTACGTATGGATAAAATGCCGCATATTGAGAGCTGCGCTTGGGGGTGCCGATTCGGTAAAAATTGACCCTAAGTCGCGAACATAACCCGAATATGCAAAGAGCGCCTGTTGTAGCTGCTCGTTGACTTCTTCGGCATGACGGCGCTTAAGGCGCTGGGAAATTGCTTTCTCTTCCCAGCAGGCAACGGCACTATCAGCGCGTAATACCAAGACGCAACGCTCTCAGCTGTTGCTCAAAGTGCTGCACTTGCTCCCTCAAGCTCATCAATTCGCTCTGTTGTATCGTAGTTAGTGTCAGCAAGGATAAGCATCCGCAGCAACGAACAGGTCTTGTGACGTACCTTCTTGCGGGAGCGATAGAGTCGCGCATTCTTGGCGCTAGCAGCTTGCGCCTCTCTTCCTTGTCACCCGTTGAGCCATTCCCATCAGCAACCTCTGACAAGAGCAACAGCTTTCTTTTCTTTTCTGCTCCTTGGGAACCATTGAGCTCTTCATGCGCCTTTGCGCTACGGGAGCTATCGCTGCTTGCCGTATTGTTACTGGACGAGGACGACGAAGGAACCGACGTTGCGGAGCTCTAATCCTGCGAGAGGAGCTTAGACAAGAAGCTAAAGTCCTCGTCGACCAATTGGCTACTGGTTTCTCGTCGGGCTCCACCGGTACGCCTGAGCAGGGAATCCAGCGGCGACGTTAGGGTCAGTTTTCACGCTATACAGAGCGCCACCAGAGTCAGGGCTCTTACCAGCATCGGGCGTGAGGTTCATGGTGCCATCGAAGGCTGGCGGGAGGCCGTTCAAGTTGCTGTGCGCCTCCTCCCTGCGGACAGAGTGCTTGGTCTTCGTGCTGACTATCGCTCAGGAATTGCGTTGTTGAGACCGTTGTTTTAGTAATATCTACCCTACCCACCAAATGTCTAAATGCCACGTGATCCCTGCGTCAGTTGATGCGACGCAGGTTGCTGCTCGATGAGAGCTGCTCACAGCAAGCGTTGCTTTAGCGTGTCTAACAAACTTACTTGAGACAAAAGAGTTCATTACCCCGCACTTAATGGACTAAATATTCAACAAGAGACGAGAACGCCTACAGACGGAGCCTTACGCCGAGATTGGTCGGGCGTCAGGGCAGTGCCCTACAATAGTCTGGTAGACCATCGAGCCACATATCTGCGCACCCATCTTTTTCGACTCGGAAAAACGGCGAATGTCCGGGGACATTTGTGTCATGTTGACCGAGTGCACCTTCGTGCAAATGCTGCGGCACACGACACGCTCCACGCCATCCTCGCAAATTTCAGGGCGAACCACAACACTGTTGAATAGATCATAGACAAAAGTTAGCATCATTGCCGATATTAGGATCCACCGCAGCGAGTGTAGCTGGAGAGATAATGACTTACGTTCCAATCACGTCGCGCTTAACAAGCGTGCTTTTGTTCATCGGGTACAGGTCGTCATCATCGGCGTAGTCCCAGAGCAGTACCGCACATCGATCCATAATTTTAAAGTACGACAATCCACGGCTCTCGACAGCCACTTCGTCCTGGCCGTCGTCGCTGCGGTAGCGACAGCCTGAAACCCCGTACCGAATACTGTCCGAAGGCGCGTCGACAACCTTTCCGTACGAGTCAAGCTGTGTGTACTTGGGCCACGCACTGCCGCAGCCAAGAATGGCACCGCATGCAGCAAGAAAGATCTGCACCGTGTTCATCGTGTCAAATGCATACACTGCCACAGTGGATGCGCCGAACTCCGTCGAACTTGTGCTGATTTGCCTCGTGCTAATATGTGGGCGCAAGACCGGAATGCCCTCAGTCTCACGGAGAACTGTCTGCATACCGAGTTCCAGCTTCCCATCTGTGCAGACTGACGCAAGGTCCCGCGCACGAGACTGCGGGTTCTTCCGCAGGTGCGTGTACGTGTGCAGAAAGCGCCGCATATTGATCTCCATGTTGTTTGGTGAGCTGAGCGAGAACATCGCCTTCAGGTTGTTAACGTAGCCACTCTGCTGGAACAGTGCGTAACGCAGTTGCGCGTTAACCTCCTCTGCCTGGCGGCGCTTGTGTCGCTGAGCAATAGCCTTCTCCTCCCACTCCGCAACAGCGCCGTCCGCGCGCATTTGTTTGTGCTTGAAGCGCAGGCAATCTAGCTGGTAATTTAGGTAGCTCGCCTCTTTTTTCAGGTTAATCATCTCGTTCTACAAGTACCACACCACAGCAACAAGTCAGCGTCCTATCCAACAAAAGCGTCCTATCCACAGACAGCATCTCACTTTCTTGCGGGAACGGTGGCGACGCGCGCTAATGGCCACCTGCGCTCTCCGCTTGGCCTTGCGGTCCTCCGCCTTTTTCGGCCCAGCAGGCTCAGCAGTAGCAGTCGTCGGCTTGTGCACGACCAGCGATGTGGCAGACTCCACGCCGTGCGTCGAATCGTCGTCGCTGCTGTCTGTGGTGTCGCTCCTTCCGCTGGGAGACGACACCTGCCGCTCCTGTCCGCTCGAGGACCCCGTCGACATGGGTGACGCCGGCTCGGGGACCGGTTCTCCCTGGTGCAGCAGCTCCGACAGGAAGCTCAGGTCCATGTCGTCCACCGACGCACCCAGCATGCCGCCGCCGTCCGCACACCCGACGTCCAGCAGCGTCAGCGTGTCATCCAGGCCATCCACCGTCACGTGCAGGTCCATGCCAGCGCTCAGCAGGAAATCTGCGTCGGCAACACATTAACGGATGATATTGTTAGGGGTATAAGGGGCCAATTCGCTGTTGCGGCCGCTGCCGACGCACCTGAAGCCTGGCTCATTGTTCTAGAAACTCTCAGCGTGGGCCTGTAAAGGCGAAAGGAAGAGTGAGCGGGGTCCAGTTACAGCGGGCGCCGTGTGGACCACACGGGGTTCTGCGAAAAAGAGGCAGAAGAGTCTCTCGGATTCAGTATGGGCGTGTTGATTGCGTACACGAGATGAGACACTGCGCTCGGTCCCACCCTAAAGAAATTCAATTGACCGAATGTACCGCATATCCACGCGCGTTGAAGTCGTCACGGGCTGTTTGCCGGAGGGATCCTGCCACCGCCTGCTTCACGCGGCCGATGGCCAGGCTGCCGCGACCATGCGGCTCTGCGGCAGCGCTCGCATCTGCTGCAGATCCAGCGTGGCGACAGCTGATACGGGGCGGGGCGCGGCCGCCAGCAGTCACTACGGTCCGCCCCTCGTACCGCGCTCGTCACTGCCGTCGCTCCGGTGTCTACCACCAATGCGTCCTGCGGTCTCGAGCTAAGCAACCTGCTGGTCAGGTGTCACCACGGGTCTCATCTTGATAATCGCACCGTTACCATGAGGCAAAGGACGGCAAGATGCCGTCACAGCATTATCGAGCCACACGTTATACTATCGCTAGTTCGTCTCCTTCATCACAATCCGCATTCATGTTTCGCGATAGTGATATCCACGCCATGACGAGTTTTAAGGGACTGTTGCCGTTGCATTCCCTACCTTGACTTGGTTCACGTCGATCTGCGCGGTGCGGATAGTCCCCGTCGTATTCAGCTTCAGGCTTGAACGCATTTAACGATAGGAGACAATGCTAGTGGTTGCTACGTAGCTCGTCTGGCACTGTCGATATGAAGTCGTGCTTTGACACTGGAACCACAAGCGGAGGCCCTCGCAAGTGCTAGACTGAAGCGGGTGAGCGCTCGTGAGAAGATAATACGAGCAGCTAGCCAGCGTAAGTATGGCCATATTCTCCGTAGAACTTGTGAAGCTGCGCATAGTGGTGTTGGTTTGCACACTTACCACCACTTCAATCAAGAGAGCTGGGGCTGAAAACGGATCTTTTGTCAAAGGAGCCGCTAAAGAAGATGACACACTTACAACTACGACGCAACCAGTCCAAGCCAGCGTCATGGTGAACGTCAAGTGGTCTGCGCTGGTATCGTCGTAGTTTCCACGGGCCGATCCAGCCGCCTCCCGTAGCAACCGAGTCTATCTAATGGCATGCAAGCTGAAGCCATGTCATTGAATATCAGCCAATCGAAAGCGCTCAAGTCGCCATTATCGATTTGGCAATGAGCCTCGAGAGCGAGGAGCTGCGCCTCCGCCAGAGCCTCCTGTACACTGTAGGCCGCATCTGCGACGACGAAGGTGCGCCCCAATTGCTCTACAAGTCCTTCTGCATCCCCCGCTAACTGGCGGCTGTCGCTCTGTAGCTCAGAAGCAGCAGAACGAGCACCACGCGCGCCCGCGACCAGCCATGTCCAAGGAGGCTATGGCGCTGCTGGCCGACCTCGTCTACAAGCAGTCGGAAGGTCCCGTTGCTGTTGTCATTTTCATTACAGTTGGAAATGCTCATGAAGTACTAAATGCTAGTGATGCTTTTGCAGTGATGGCGACGGAACTGCAGTTTTTCGCGCGTCATGCCAACCGGAAGATCATCAAGACGGAAGATGTCACGCTCTGTGCCCGAAAACACCCCAATCTGGTAGCAATTTGCTGTATAAGTATTTGCAGCAGAATAGTGAAGATCTGACGTTGGTGCTGCTACACTAGACCAACCTGCTACAGAAATACCAGCGAGAGAGCCTGAACTCGACTTCGACAAGCTCTATCGGCTCGAAGAAGAGACGCAGAAACTTCGGAGACTCAGACTAATTCAGTTCTCTACTCTATGTGCCGTTCTGCCTACTTTATTCATACGTTCAGGTCAATGAAAAAAGCCGTTGGCCCGCAGATGAGACGAAGGAGACGCAGACCTTCCGCTACCCTTGTTCTTGATGTCACTTTCGAGCTGACGGTATTCGTTTAGCAGTCGCAGAGATGCTGTTTTGCGCCGAACAGCTTCTGGGCTGACGACGACGTGTCTTGGAGGATTGATCGTACTATTGGCAGCTTGTTGGTAAACCTGTTTAAGCAAGTTCAGTTGCTTTGCCTTGGCTTCCAGCTCGTCAAGCAACGGTCCCAGAGCTTGCGAAAGTTGGACAGAGTTGATGGACCCTCCGGCTTCGGTTCCAGCAGCCCCTCGTCGATTGTTCGCCTCCATCTGCGCAACAAGATCTTTATACCGCGTGTTGAGTACTTTGAATTCCTTTTCAGCAGCTTCAACGGCCGTGTTGAGGTCCTCCATAATCTGAGACTGGTAATAGGTAATGCAAAACGTAACGATGATGACTGTCAGTCGCGTATCGTAAACTTACCCATCTGGCAAGTCATGGATAGCGAAGGACTGCTGACGTACCTGCATGGGGCTCACGTACGTTTTCGGCGAAACAGTGGGCACTTTAATAGCCGGTGGCTTGGTTTTGGTACGTCGAGTGCTGCGTGCGCTTGGTTCTGGGGTCGAAGAGATTTTCTCACCTCCGATACCAGCATCGTGTGCTATTGTTTGTTGTTGTGACAGCGGTTGAGGAGAAGCTGGCTCTGGTGGCAGCTGCACCGTATCAGCTTCTTTCTCTAAGCTGTAGTTATCTGCTCTGGACGGTGTAGTGGGGTGGCTATTTCTTGCCATTGACGCTTGACTTTGAGTCGCTCGTGTCTCGCTTAGAAGTGTTGGCATCACGTACGTTGTATCACTGCGTCGGAGTGCATCTTGAACGTTTCCAATAAGCGAAAATGATGATTGAACAGAGCTACCTAGTAAGAACGGAACCTCTCTGAAGAAAAAAAGCAGATCCAAACCGTTGTCAGTCAATTGAGCTCCATCACTTGTGTAGATGGAGTTGACGTACTTCCCCAGATTAGCTTCACGCAGTAGTGTCATGTTGTCAGTACCCTTTGTTCTTTTCGTCTTCTTCGTTGTCGAGGAGGCTGCTCCTGTCGACGTTTTCTTTTTCTTGAGAGTCCGTGAAGGAGATGCACCCGAACTTCTAGCCGATGCCGTGGAGTTTGAAGCTCTTCTTGAATTGGCTTCGCTGGCTGCAGCTGCACTCGCTCGGCTTGCAGCTGTTGGGCGTAGCAACGTTGACGGACGAATTTGTTGCTGGAGCTTTTTGTTTTTCTTAATGGCCTGGTTAGCAGTCTCGGTAGCTTCCATGACCTTACCGACTAACTTTTCATTTAGCTGTGAAATCGATGCCACTGTTTCCTAGCGCACCAGCATTAGATGATAAAATGTCAGTACAAAGTGATCTCCACGTAGGTGCGGCAATCAGCAAATGGGTGTACCTCGACCTCCTTCAGCCTCTCTCTGCTCTCCGCGTGATTACTGGATTCACGCTGAAACTGGGCTTCTAGCAGCTCATTCCGTTCTGCGCTGGCCTGCTGCTCTTGACGGACTTGTGAAAGCTCAGTTTGCAAATCGTTCACAACTCGCTTATGCTCGTTTTCGGAGTCTTTCATTTCTTTAGATAAAAGAAGTGTTGTCAGAACAGTCAGTAGCTTATCTGTTTGTCGCAGTATACGTACCAGCTTTTAAACGCGAACGGTGTGACTCAGAGATCTGTAGTCGAGCCTGCAAGTCGTCTGTCTTCTCCGATAACGTCTTCGTAAGCTCCTGGAAATGCTGCAGCTCAACCTGAATTGCCTTCCTGCGCTCCTCAGACTTGACAAGTTGCAACTTCAACTCTTCTCTATCGCAACGTAGAGCATCATACGCTGCCCTCGCAGACTCCTTCGTCTGTCCCAGTTCATAAGAAAACTTTTTTTCTGACGCTGCTAGCTCTGCTTCTCGCTTGCGCACAGTCAATTTTGTATCTGAGAGTTGCTGCTTCAGAGTTTCACGTTCTTCCTCCAAACGGACGATTTTATCCTGCAACGCCTTCAAAGCAGATAATACGGCTCGACTGCCTTGCGCACCACTACTACCGCCGCCTGCACTTGGATTGCTGCTCGTAGGAACAGGAAAAGCTAAACCTGCAGCGTATTTTCCAGCACCAGCGAATGGAGGAGGTGGTGTGCTGAAAAGCTTTTTGTTTAAAGTCAGTCGATCATTTCTGGCAGGATTTTTCGTTGTATCACCAAAATTGCCACTTTCGTAACTATTATTCTCCAGCATGGATGTTGATTTAGTTCGTGTTGGTGCAGTAGACACATAAGAACCTGCGTTAAACGATTTATGCCTAGGCTTTGACCCAGGGTATTCCGTCGGACGAATTTGGTCTGCAGCGTGAACTCCCCCCAAAGCTGTCGCCGCTGTCAGGTATTCGTGAAGCGCAGTTGCAGACGATATGTTAAGCGCTTTCTCCATTAAAGGGTTGTCGTGATTTCCATCGTGCCCAGCCAACTTCTTTAAGGTAGCCTTTAATTCCTCCATCTCCTTACCCGGCGTTGAGGAATCTAGCGACCGTATCGAATCAGCCGCTAAAAGATTGAAACCTCGGTTGGACTTCTGTGGCACTTTTGGGCGTTGTCTCCGTAAAGTGCGCCGAAGCACGGGTGACTCCCATTCAGCTTCGAGCGAGGCATCACTATCACTACTTGACTCTTCACTACCTTTTTGGCCGGAACCAAAGCTTTCATCGCTCTCACTTTCACTCTGCGAGATATCGCCACGGTTGTTTGAGCTCGCTGGCTGATTATCCGCTGGAGTCTTGCGTGGGCTGCGGATCCAGCACGACTTTCCTGATTTTGGTTCTTGAACAGAATAGCGACTGGCCCGGGAGCGTGGACTCTCCGACACTATTTGCTCTGCTCGACCAACCTTCCTTTTGCCAGTGCTCAGGCGTCTGCGACTGGTACGCTTCAACTTCTCATCCCACGCTGAAGGGCGAGCCTTCCTAGGAGAAATGAGGATCCGGCTGTGTGACGAGATCTCAATAACTTGCTCCTCGCCTTCCGATGAGGACCACGACTCGCTGTCACCGGCATTCCCCGAGTCGTACACAGCGGTGGAATCCATTTCTGCAGTGGTGAGCACTTTTCAGTAACGACGATTTTCCAGGGTCTGGCGGCGTTTCCACGAAAGCAAGAAACGGCTGTCATCGAAGACATAAGAGTTCGTTCACACAGCACATGTATTGATCCGTTTTAGAACGCAGATTGAGTCTCTCACGTTGTCCTTCGTGCTTGAAAAGGTGGCGGCATCGGAGCTTACAGCCCGGACGCCGCAGCACCTATCACGGAACAGACCAAAGCAATGCGTCCTTTAAGTTCTCGTCGCTTCTTGGAGCTTTGCCACCACGCAGCACATGCAGCACAGATTCAAGTACATGGTTACTGACGTAGCGTGCTGACAGCCTGCTGGGCCGAAACGCGGCCGAAAACCACGCATTCCGCAAGCGAGTTGCCACCGAGACGGTTGGCGCCGTGCAGGCCGCCCGAAACCTCGCCAGCCGCAAACAGGCCTGGCACGATCTCGCCGTTCTTGTGGATCACCTCAGCCTTTTCGGTGATCTTGACACCGCCTGTAATCATCGCATTGAACACGACCAAGAGAAGTGTCAATACCTTTGCCAAAGCAGGAGAGTGGTAGTAAGTGCTGCGTACCCATAGTGTAGTGAACAGTGGGGGCCACTTCCATGGCCACAATCTGCATCGGGGTGTTAATGCTTGGGATACGCTGAATCGGGTACGGGAATGTCTTCTTGCCAAACGGGTCTTCCTTGTTTCCGGCAGCAATGTCAGCGTAATCGTTCAATTCCTTCAGCAGAGCCTCCGGGTCTTCGAGGTGGCAGTACTTCGCTGCATCCGCAACAGATTCCGTCATCGTAACGATGCCCATGTGCTTGTAGAACGGAAGCTCCGAAGCCATGGCCTTTGCGCCGTCCTCGAACAGCAGCATGAAGGCTTCCTGCCCAGGCTGGGCAAGCATAGCAGCGGACGCCTTGTCACGCGTCGTCAATTCATCAACAAAGCGCTTGCCGTTCTTGTTCAGAAGCACAGCACCAGAGCCACGAATGGCTTCAGGGGCCAGGAAACGAGTGCCCGCCTCACGGTCCTTCGGGTTGATGAACCCAGTCGGGTGCAGCTGGACCTTGTCCATGAGCGTGAGGTCCACGCCGATAGCTTCGGACATCAGAACACCCTCGCCCTGCGCCCAGACACCATTGGTGGTTGGGTACACCTCCATGCCAGGCGCGAAGCGCTTCAGCATCGAGTGGCTAGCCGAGAAGCCACCAGTGGTCAAGATCACAGCCTTGCTGAGCACCGAAAGCGTTTGCCCATCAGCCAGCTGGAGTTCCACACCCGTGACAGTCGCGGGTGTGTGCGATTCGTCGGCCAGCAGCAGCTTTTTCGCCTTTGCGCCGGTTAGGATCTCAATGTTGGACCTGGTCGCGATCTCCTTCTGCAGCGTGCTGATGATCGCGAAGCCAATGTTGGGTCCGCTCTTGTTACGGTGCGTGCGCTTGGCGGAGTGGCCGCCGAGCTGCGAGAGCACCGACAAGTCGACGTTGTAGCCCTCGAGGAACTCCTTGGCGCCCGGGGTCTATAGAAACGTACGCACGACCGAACAACAGCATCCAAGCCATACACAACCCAACTGATCAGTTCAAAGTCCTCACAATCTCTCCCTAAACACCACGCAACGCACCTTGGGGATGAACGTGTCGACGATCTTCTCGACCGCGAGACCTCCGCCCGACTTGAGCGTGTCCTGCGTGAAGAGCGGCTCGTCGGCCGCGTCCAGCGCCGCGTTGATGCCGGAGGAGGCCTTGGCGGAGTTGCCGCCGACCTTCTTCTCCTTCTCCACGAGCAGGATCCGCAGCGACGGGTCCAAGTTGGCGGCCTCCAGGCTGGCGGTCAAACCTGTCGCCGTAGTCACCTACCGTTAGCACCTCCGAAACCCGCTGCTCCAGCGTTGCCGCCGCCAGACTACGCACCGGCCAGTCCGGCGCCGACGATCGTGAGGTCCACGCGCTTCTCCATGCCGCGCTGCTGCGTCGTCGCGGTGGACACCTGGTCAGGCGAGCTGCCGGCCATCGACGGCAGTTGGTACAGGTACAGATAGGACACGAGGCTGAGGCTGAGCAGCACGGGGAGCGCCACCAGCAGCACGAAGGCAGGCGAGCGGCGTTGCTGTCTGCCAGGGAAGATCGAGGAATAAACCATCATGACCTACCGGGTCCCAGCCGCCTTCCTGAATGACGCGCAGGATGCGAAGGGCGCCGAGGAGTCGCAAAGATACGTCTGTCGTGCGCAGCGTCTTTGCACGCTCATACCGGTACGCGCTGCGAGCGATACGAGGCGTTAGCTGGCGGCGCATCGACCGCGACGGCGGCCGGACGTACGCGGCGGCAGGCAGCGCCGCAAACGTGTGCCGAGCTGCATGCTGCGGGGCGAGAGGCGTCGGCGGGCGTGGCAAAAGGCGAAGTGATGAGTGACGCCGAAGTGATGCGCCTCTTCGTGTTTTTGGCGCGAAAGAAGACCGGTGCGGTACCGGTATCGGAAGCACTTGTCAAGACGTTGGCGGACTTTGGAACAATGTAGGCAAGACGACTGCAACTTACACACGACAACGTTATATTTGTCCGCACATGGATACTAATCTACCCCTTGATGAGAGCCTTCGGCTGCAGGCCCTTCTTGAAGGCCTTGATGACGCGGATCTGCGCGCGGATGCGGGCGAAGCCGCGCACCCAGAGCTCCTGGCCGCGGCCCGAGGTCAGCTTGCGCACCTCGTCCTCGTCCACCTCGCGGCAGATGGCCATCCAGCTCGGCGCGTTCTTCATCGAGATCGAGCGCAGCACGAGGCCCAGCGGCATCGAGAAGAAGCCCATGCCGATGCAGGCGAACCACTGGCCCACGCTGAGCGGCTTGCACTTGAACCAGTCGCCCGTGTGTTGCACCATCACGTACTGCATGGCAACCTGCAGCACGCACACGTACAGGAAGACGCGGTTCTTGGTGATGCCCGAAAAGATGTTGATCTCGTCGTGGATCTTGCGGCAGTTCAGCTCGTTGAACAGCTGCGCCCACACAAAGGTGTTAAACACGATCGTCATGTGCACCGTCGGGTCGTCCTCGATGTCCTCCGGGAGGTCAGTGATGCGGCCCGATGGGATGTCGAACCACTTCTCGCCCGTGAACACAATAACCAGTAGCAGAATGAGCTGGTAGATCGACTGGCCGATAATGTGCTTGGTCATTTTCTTCGAGATCAACGGCTGCGTCTTCGGGTACGGCTTGCGCTCCAGGAGCTGGGGAGTCGGCTCCTCCGTCGCAAGGGCCAGCGAGGCGAACGAGTCCATGATAAGGTTTACCCACAGCATTTGCACGGCCGACAGCGGGGACTGCTCCAGAACAACGGCACCAATGAAGGCAAGCGAGATAGCGACAACGTTGACCGTCAGCTGGAACTGCAGGAACTTGGCGATCGAGTCGTACACATTGCGGCCCCACTTGATAGCGTTCACAATCGAGTTGAAGTTGTCGTCCATGAGGATAATGTCCGAAGCATCCTTGGCCACAGCCGTACCGCTGATACCCATGGCAAAGCCGACGTTCGCCTTCTTCAGCGCGGGGGCATCGTTGGTTCCGTCACCAGTCACAGCAACAACCTGAGGTCCGTGCGGGACGACGTTGCTCTGCATCAGGCCAGACACCAGAGTGTACTTGTCCTTGGGCGACGAGCGAGCGAGCACACGGAGCATGGGCCAAATCTTGTCGAACTCCGACTGGATGATGTTGCCCTGCGCATCGAGCACACGGCTACGGAAAGTTTGGCCGTCCATGATCAGAGAACCATCGCCAGGCTTGGTGATGCCACACTTGCTAGCGATCGAGCGAGCAGTGGTAATGTTGTCACCAGTCACCATTCGCACCGTGATACCGGCGCGGTTGCACTGCTGGATGGCGCCAGGCACCTCCGGGCGGACGGGGTCCTCAATACCGACAATCGCCACACACGTCAAGTTCTTCTCCACGTCTTCATCGGTCCAGTTAATCGTGTCCTCAGCAGGTACGTCCAGGTCGCGGTAGGCCAAACACAGCGTGCGGTACGCCTGCGAAGCGTACTTCTCAATCACCTCGTCACCGATCTTAGCCTTGCGAGCATCATCCAGGGCCTGGATCTTGCCGTTAACGCCCTGCATGTCCTGGCACAGGCCAAGCACCACCTCAGTGGCACCCTTCGTGTACACACGGCAGGTGGTCGCACTGCGACGAACCACCACCGACATGCGCTTCTTCGCACTGTTGAACGTCAGCATATGGACGATCTCGTTGTTGCTGCGGAGCTCAGGGTATTCCACACCGCCGTCACGAATGTACTGCAGCAGGGCGCACTCCGTCTTGTTACCAGTGTGTTCCGGAAGACCGTTCTCCACCTTGGGAGGCAAGATCTCGGCAGTCGAGTTCACGGCAATACCCGTGCAGAACGCCTCCTTGGTCGCGTCCGACAGAGCGCCAACGCCATCCTTAGCGGTCGAGAACTCCTGACCACCAATCCACAGCTGCATCACAGTCATACGGTTCGTCGTAAGCGTGCCGGTCTTGTCCGAGCACACAGTCGTAGCGCTTCCCATCGTCTCACAGGCGTCAAGGTGGCGCACGAGGTTGTTGTCCACCAGCATCTTCTTGACCGAGTAGGCAAGAGCGATGGTCACAGCAAGCGGAAGACCCTCGGGGATAGCAACCACAAGCACGGTGATAGCAATAATAAAGAAGTTCAGGTAGTCGCTGATGTAGCCACTCTTCCACGGCTTGTTGTCATTGCCGAATGTGTCGATCGAGAAACGAATCGACATGATCACGAACACCAGCAGAGCAACAAGCGTACCGAGCTTACCAATGAGAACAGTCAAGTTGTACAGCTTGCCCTCAAGAGGAGATTGGCTTTCACCATCTTCCTCACCGCCCTTGCTCTCCTCCTCGACAGCACCGGCGTTCTTGGGGGTTTCAATCTCGACGTAGATCTGGTCGTCTGGGCCACCGCCGTTCTTCTTGTTCTCGGCCGCAGTTTTGCTGTCGCTTCCACCGGCAGCAGCAGCGCCCGGACGGTTGCCATTAATCAGACTTTTGATGATGCCGGCCTGGGAGTGCTCGCCGACACACACCACCAGCATCTTGCCGACACCCTCCATGACCTTGGTACCGGAGAGCAGGAACGGATTGTCGGCGTTCTTGGGAAGCAGGTCGGACTCGCCGGTCATGGCACTCTCGTCCATCTTGATCTCCTTCTCATCGAAGACAATACCGTCGGCCGGGATGATGTCACCCAGGTCTACGCGCACAATGTCGCCGACCACGAGGCTCCACTTGCTGACCTCGGCGGGCTGGCCGTTGCGGATCACCTTAATCTTCTCGTCTTCCTTGACGGCGTTCAGCGCGCGGAACTGCGCCTCCTTCTGGTAGTCGTTCATGGCCGTGACGATCGTGACGACGACAACGGCCAGGATGATACAGGCTCCCTCAACCCATCCGGTCTCGGGGTGGTCGCCTACGGTGACCGACAGGATGATCGAAATGAAGCCCGAGATGGTCAGCACGATGATGGTGATGTCCTGGTAGGCGTCCCACATGAGCTCCAGGAAGCTCTTGGGTTTGGGCGGCGCCACGTAGTTCTTGCCGAAGCACTCCTCGCGCTTCTGCAGGTCGGCGGCGTTGTTGGTGTCGAGGCCCTGGCGAGGGTCCACGTTCAGCGCGGCGGCGACACCCTCGAGGCCGCCCATGCTGGCGAGCACGTCCTGCTGCTTCTCATGCGGCGTCTCCACGAGCCGGATGAGGTCTCCGGTGACTAACTTGAAGGCCATCTCTCTCGTCGTCGACTTGGAACTCGGCTGGCGGAAAGGAGAATGATAAGTCTCCGGGTCAGGTCAGCGGGCGAGGCGAACGATCTCCGCTGTTTTTAGCCGCGGGTCAGGGGTCTTAGTCGCTGCGACTTGCCTGGGCCGTGGGAAGTTCCGAAATGAGCTCGCCTTCGACTAAGCGAGCGGGCTGATGTTATGCTGGCCCGTGGTGTGTCGTTCGTGTGGTGGGAGCCAGCTCCCGGCGCCGGGGGCCTGGACGGGCCACGCCGCGCAAGCACGGGGCCGCCACATTGGACAAGCTGTCGCCGTCCCGCAGCCGCGAGGCAGGCGTGTGAGGTGGCCGTCGCGGCGGTGGTGGCTGCCGCGGCGCCGCGCGGGCAGCGCGCCGAGCGCCCGACATGCTTGGTGGCGACGGAGCAAGGCGCGCCATACTGGCCGCCGCCGTTTCTTTCGCGTAGGTGCCATTTGATCTCGGGTATCAGGTCTCGCCGGGCATCGGGTCTCACAGGCCGCGGATCATCGCTTTGACTTGGATTTGCTATTCCCGGCGGGTGGATTTTCCAGCTGAATGTCGCAGTAAGCGTTCACAGAGGTTTTCGCCGGTGCAGTGGTCTTCTCGCCGCTGGAGTGGGTGTCCTCCCGACTGTTTCGTCAGCGGACGCTAGATTTTCGCTCGCTGCCGCCGCTGACGTACGGAGCTGGAAATACAGCGAGCTTCCAGCGCATGAGCAGGAATTGCCGTCGGCGAGCAGCTTGCGCGGCATGCGCTTCACCTGATGGAGAGAGTTGGATGATCGGGCATCAGAAGATAGAGGTTGCACCTGGCCCGTCTGCCCGCTTAGTCGAATGGAGAAGATCGCCGGAGGGGATCGACACTAGCGGCGACCGGCGAGTCGCGCTGGGCCTGGCCCCGCACTGCGGGCTGCGCGATCGGGCTGCGTACCGCCCTGCGGGCGGCAGCTGCGTCTACGGCGGCGAGGCGAGCTGGGCTCTCGGCCAGCAGGCGCGCTCGCGGGGTTCAATTGCTGCGCACGAGCCGCGGCGCCACGCGGCGTTCTGGCCTGCTGGCGCGGCTCGCCTTCTGCGGGCCAGCAGAGGCTCTGCCGCGCGAGGCCTAACTTGCCACTGCACAGGGCCCAACCGCGCATCGCGCAGCCTGTCGGCACCACGATTCTAGGTGGGTTTGCCCGCAATATACGGTGCTTCGCGCCGCCAGCGCTTCCTTCGCCACTGCAAGACGCCCAAGGCACGTGATATGGTGTCAGTTGCGGCTCTCCGGCTTCGCTCGAGCCGGCATAAAATCCAGCAGCGATCAGACCTCGCGCGGGTCATTCGCCTCCCCCCCCCCCCCAGTCGCTGGGTGAGTTCCAATCTGCCCGGAGCGGCCTTCCGCTCTGTATCTGCGAGGCCGTCGGCTCGGCTCGGCCTGCAAAGGTCAATCGCGGCGAAGCTATGCCAGCGCAGTAAGCCCCCAGCCGAGTATGATCGACTTCCGCGAGCGGTGCCGCCAGACATACACTTGCCCCTCTTCGCACGCTGACAGCGCGAGATTCGCGCGTGCCGGGCTCTGCCTGCTGCTGGCAGGCAATCTTTCGGTAGGAATCTTGAAGCGCCAAATTCGATTAAGCGGCGACATGGCCGTTTTATGGCGACGGTAACGGCTCCAAGATTGACTGGCCACCGTGTGGGCTCACCAGTCCTTTTGCCCTGGTAGCTCGACGAAGCCGCAAGCTAGACTTATTGCACTGCGGCGGCGTACTTGTTCCTGTCGTTTAACAGATCTCCACCATCCATCGCTCGCCGGTGCGCTGTGATTATTTTGTGCTGGCAGTGTCGTCCCGTTGAGGGGAAAGTGCATGGAACTGGAGTCGGCCCGAGCTTTGCGAGCAACCTCTCTGATAAAGACTGGATGTGTGAGCGCCACCGATGACAATTCGCGGAATTGGCGAGTCACAGACGTCGGCTGGCGAGCGTCACGATGAACTGCGGGCAGGAACGAGGCGCGAGCGGGAACTATGGCCGCCATGCAAATATCGGCTTCACATGTGGATCATTGGAAGCGCACCGCACAGTGTACAGGCTCCGCTGTCCATTCGCTGTCCACAGGCAGCGCACCGCACAGTGTACAGGCTCCGCTGTCCATTCGCTGTCCACAGGCTCCGCTGTACACTGTGCGGTGCGCTTCCAATGATCCACATGTGAAGCCGATATTTGCATGAGATCCGAAACTGCTTGCGGTGGATGCAATGTACCGGTAATGCAGCTTGCGCACCGGTACTCGCGGCCGGTGGCGCCGCGCACTCCTTTTGCCGCGCTTCAGCGCTTACAGCGGCAGCAGAGCGGAACGCTGCAGCGGATGTGCATTCAAGCCAGCTAGTCACTTTAATCGATAGACTAACGCGCGATCCGACTCGATCACCTCAACGCGATGCATCAAGAAAAGGGGTGCTTTGAATCTTAAAGCAGGTCTTCACGTTTCGACGGGATTGATCCGCGCGCAGCAGATTGCAACATGCGATCCCAGCTGGACGATCGCATGTACGTACATATATGCGTGCTACTCAGCGCGATCACCTCTGTGCGAAGGGTGAGGGCCGACTAGGGACTCACTGCTCTTCAAGCCGCTGGGCAGGAGGGCCAATCTATTTTGGTTTCGAAGACGCCGTCGGCATACATGTAGTTGCGCTGCGCGCAGCATGTCCCTGAACGCAACTCACCGTTTCGCAAGTTACGCAACTCTGTAAACCTCTACTACAGTACAGTAGCTAGTTGTTCCTGCTGTAGGGGCCGCACAGCCAGTCGTTTGAAATGCAGCGTCTGAATACGCCACTTCGCGCCGTACATTGCATGTTTGCAGTCGCTGGTAGCAGTCGGTTCGGCCCCACAAGTACCGCGAATCTGCTGATTCCCCTTTAAGAGCATGAGTCTCTGTTGCTGCTTTGGGGCATAAAGGTATCTTGCCGCGAGGTGCCATCAAAAGATGTGTTGCACTTGCGAGCGAGCTCGTGACGCCTTTTGCGTGTCGGCGAGCGAGGCTTCCGGCCGTGAGGCAGGGCTCGAGCGCTTCGCGGTCCTCGACGTGACTGGCGCAGTGAGCTAGGTCATTGTATCGGCTTCGGTGTCGTTCCTGTGGCGGCGAGGCCTGCGCTGCGGGAGCACGACAGCGCTGTCGTTTTGCAGCAGGCGACCTTGAAGTGTCGTTCATGTGCATAAAAGCGGCACAATTTTAATCAGAGGAAATTTTATTAAAAATGTTAAATGGAAATCGTTTTCGGTGCGAGGACCGGCTTTCAGCGACGGCGTCGCGAGCGCGCTGCAAATGCACGCCAAGGAAGGGAGCAGACTACCTAGCGCGTCTACTGACGCGAGGTGGTCGTCCACCTTCGAGCATTGATGTGGGAGACCCTCACGCCATCCGAAGCGGGTCCGCATGACGGAGATTCCCCCCGTCGGTGGTGCGCTCCAACGTATGGTCCCGGCAGTCGCAGGGTGTCGCAGCCGCCGCCGGGGAATCTTGCAGTCGAATCTCGCCGACATCGGACGATTAATTTAATGCCGTTGGATAGGCGGCTCTTTTGCTCGACCGTAATGGCGACCTTGACGTCTGCGCGTCGTCTATGCAAGTTTCGGCCCGCTTCACCCGCGTTGCAGATTCCAACGGCGGCAACAGATACTCTCGGCAAGTGACTGGCCGCCGCCGGAATCGCTGCCTTCGGATCGGAGCGTGTGGCGCGTTTGCGGGGACCAACATGCAAGACTGCAACTGACTCCGCCTGACAGGTGGTCGAAACAGTGGGCCTGTGATCGCGGTTGGCTGCCGCGGCAGGGTTACTAAAACAACTCTCGCCGTGATCCAAACCTCAGTTTCCGATTTGACACTCCTCCAGCAAGTGCAAGGCAAGCCGCTGTCACCATGATCCACGATTCTACCACAGACTATGAGAAGGTGACGACGCCGAACCTCGACCCCCGACCCAGCACGATCGTCAGCGACTGCCACCAGAAGAACGATGTCGAGGGCGACGAGGAAGAAGACGCCTACTCGAAGAAGCCTCTGCAGGAGAAGATCGTGTGGGGCATCATCTACGGCATCGCGTCGCTTGCCGCGCTGTACTTTTTCATGGTGGCCGTCAAGTTCATCGGCGACGGCTTCACCTTGGCGCTGGGCTGCGACACCAAAGGCGCCTTCGACTTCGCCGACAACCCGGTGGCGGGTCTTATGATCGGTACCATCGCTACCGCCCTGCTGCACAGCTCCGGCACCGTGACGTCTATTGTCGTGGCTCTGGTGGGCTCTGGCGGTATGACGATTCGCCAGGGCGTGTACGTGATTATGGGCGCCAACATCGGCACGTGCATCACGTGCATCATGGTGGCCTTCGGCCAGGTCGGTGACCGTGCTCGCTTCCAGCGCGCCATGGCGGCCGCCACCGTGCACGACATGTACAACCTGTGGTCCGTCTTCGTGTTGTTCCCTCTCGAGGTGCTGTTCCACCCGCTCGAGGAGCTGTCGATCGCCATGTCCAATGCCAAGACCGACAGCGGCGCGTTCAAGAGCCCCGTCGATGCGATCGTGAACCCGCTGACGCAGGAGCTTCTGGTCGTGGACAAGGACGCCATCTACGACGTCGCCACTGGCGATGTTGTGTGCGAGCCTGGTCAATCGTTTGTCACCTCGGGTGCGTTCGAAGGCTCGAGCATGAGCGATGGCAGCATTGGTGCTATCACGGTCGTCATCGGCTTCTGTATCCTGGTCTGCTCTTTGCTCACGCTGGTCAAGATGCTTGCGAAGGTCTTCATGGGCCCCACCAAGCGCCTCATTTCCAAGCTGCTGAACTACAACGGCTACATCAACATCCTCGTCGGCACGATGATCACGTTCTGCGTCCACTCGTCGACGGTTGTCACCTCCACCCTTACCCCGCTGGCAGGTCTGGGTGTCATCACGCTGGAGCAGGTCTACCCGTTGGTGATCGGAGCCAACTTGGGAACGACTGGTACGGCGTTGCTCGCAGCCTTAGTGACAGGCAAGTCCGATTCGGTTGCCATCGCACTCGTGCACTTCTGGTTCAACGTGTTCGGCATCCTGCTCTTCTACCCGATCCCGCTCACGCGCAAGCCGATTCTAAGCTGGGCTCGCTCGCTCGCGTTCTCCAGTGCCGCGTGGCCGATGACGGCTGTTCTCTTTTTGGTGGTGCTCTTCTTGGTGGCTCCGGGTATCCTGCTTGGCCTCGTCTACATGTGCACTGCTGACAGTACCGCGGTGGAGGTGCTCGGATACGTCATCGCGGTCATTGTGGTGCTTGCGCTGGTGGCCATCATTTTCTGGTACTCGAAGAAGGGTGGCCGCACGGTGTGGCACGCGTTCCTGGAGAAGAAGCGCCTCGAGCGCGAAGCCATTGAGGCCCGCGAGGCGGCCAGGTCGCACACCCAGTCTAACTTGCCTCACAACGCAGTTTAAGCAATCATAACTACTAGTTTGTCCAGTGAACCCAATACATGTATTTCAACGCACGTGATGGCATCAATCTGCTGTACACTTCTTGCTTCGGTAGAGCTCGCTCTGGACTAACCATTTCAATTTCTAACCATGACCAAACTCGAACTAACCTTGCGAGACGACTTCAATTCTCAACGCAACACCAACGAGTCCGGGTGACAACTAGTCATGAAGATAGACCAGACAGGACACAACAGCAATGACCACGCCACACCCTACGAGTTCCATTCGGATTTGGAACCAGGTCATAACTACGAAATCACAAAGCCATGCTCGCGCGTTCACGTCGTTTCTTCTGAGGTTTTCAGCGATTGTTCGGTCAATGTATTCTCGTCCGAACGCTCGGATTGTGGTGACACCTTCTTCCACTTGTGATATGTGACTCAGCACTGGAGATGAAGCCACTTTCAATAATCGTGAAATCTCTCGAGACGGCATCAAGTAGAATTTGGCGACTTGTCTTTATTGTTCCTCTCGCATATACTGTATCTACTAGAGATTTCACGATTATTGAAAGTGGCTTCATCTCCAGTGCTGAGTCACATATCACAAGTGGAAGAAGGTGTCACCACAATCCGAGCGTTCGGACGAGAATGCATTGACCGATATGTTCACGATGTAGATAGCAGTCCCAAGTTGGCAGAAAGTAAAAAAACCTGAAACCAGTAAGCTTCCAATGTCAAACGGGATATCAATTTCCACATAGGCCATATCTCCCCCAAATCTGTTCACGATACGGCCGATCGGGTTAGCGTCGAAGAACCGAAGTGGTGCATACAATAGTGCATGTGTCAACAATCGAAACAGGTGACGCGATGCACGCAAAACCAGACGCGAATATTAAACCTAATACAGTGCGAGCGGTTGCCCCACCAAGCACCGTCAAGACTAGCACAGATTGGCATTTTAGTGCAGTTAGTGAGTGCCCAATGTAGATCCTAGAGGTCCGAAGACGTTGGGAAGCTACCACTTAATCACAACACAGCGTTCAGGTAAGAACTGGTGCTTTTGATACCTGCAACCAACACATAAGCAAAGGTAGATTGTATACAAGTACGGTGCATGCAAATACTGAAGGTGTTAATTGTTCCCTGCGGGTTTTAGGGTTCGGTTGCCTTCTTACGAGCTATGCTGCACTCTAAATACACTTCAACGTGAACAAGATATGCTGAAAAGCGAAGCATGAGTGGGGAATTTTGGACAATGGGCGAAAGCCTGATCCAGCAGCATCAACAACTTCTGAATAAAAAGAGAACTGATCTCTTACTGACTATTCAGCAAAAAAAAAACATACTTCGTTGTACGAGTTGATGTTGTGATGCTGAACGATATTGGACCATGCGTATCGAAAAATTACTTGTATCTGGCCTTGGAAGTATTACCAGACTCATTGTAATCAACCTACGACCGTATTGTAAAACCATGCCGATTTTCGGCTACGATTATAAAATTTGGATCACATCTGCTTTCAGAACGACTGATTCCCTTAAAAAAGAGCACGCAAATCAGATACACGCTCCGTTTGTACGCCTTCGCTACGAATATTTGATACCGTTTTCTGCTACGTCTTACGTTGATTCAGTTATTTATTTACTAGGTAAATCTGCATCAAACGAACTACATGCAAAATACCGTAACATGGACTTGCTTGATTGAGACAAGTGCGATGGCTCTGATGCTCCAGGCAGTGCTTCCACGACTTAACCGAAAGCATTTAAAAGAGCGACAGAAGTATAAGTCTGACTGGCCCTTCTTTTAATGATACATCATACCCCCTACATGGAGGCGCCATGCACTCGCAGTGTCGATTGGTATCATCAGGAAAGAGTCCTAACTACTCTTAAATTACTCGCCCCATTGTTGTTAGCTGCATATTGGAGGGTTTGATGCGTACAGCTCAATGACAGAACACTGCTTGCTGCGTAGTCGATGCCGGCGTTTCAGCTTGGCTCCACCTGACGCAGTGCTTGCGCACATTCAGTGAAGTGGATCACAGATGACCAAGGAGTGTCCGCTGGAGGACGTTGAAGTTGGCTGGCCAGGCTATCCGTACCTGGACCAGTTTGTAGGCCAAGCGTTCATGTTTCCGTTGGGCTTGACTGTCGTGGATGCTGTCCACTTCAGTCCATCTTTCAATCTAGTGGTCCAAATTGTCTGCCTCTCAGTCCGGCGGAGTTGAACTGAGGGATCCCCTCTGTATTGAGGCGATCGCACTTTGCAATCTGCCTGAACACTACGAAATAACTACACACTGGTTAGCCAGGGCGGTCCTGTTTGCCACCAGCGCTAAGTCCCGTGTCGATAACCCCAAAAGCCATTCCGGTGTTTACCACTCAAAAGGGCTCTAAACGTATCGAGGGTAATATTGTCTGGACAAGAAGGCACTGCTGTAAAACGGGGAACAAGAACAAGTTCGTTGCGAACAAAACAAAATGTGGTGTAATTGGACCGGTTAACTTTTCTCTTCGAAATCGTTTGCAAACACTGGAATACTACGTAAGGATCATCGGCATTCTCGTTTCTATTCAGTAAAGTCGGTTCTCAACTTCCAAAAGAAAACAACAAGGGCAAACAAGAATACAATCATATTCCTAACGCAAAGCATTTATTTCTGTCCACCGTAGTGTTTGACACTGTTTAATTAACCACATTCCAAAACAAAGGACTTCAGCGATGCTTTATTCGAATGAAATCTGAAGGTCTTCGCGAGCCGCGTTTCCTAGACAACGTTAAGGCGTAAACTTGTGCACTTTTTTCAGATATGATTGTAGCGTGCATCTCCCAGTACGACCGCGAAAGTATTCCAACAATGTAGAAATACCTGTTGGCGTGAGTGCGCTTCTTGTGAGCTCGCAGTCGACGCAATAAAACCAACTTGTCTAGACACCCTAAAAGCTTTCTCGTTTTAGAATTTGTCTTTTGATTCTTCATCCAGCATTCAAGGTGGATGCCTTAAATCTCTAGTGGATCTTGCTTCAGCTTCCACAGGCACCCAAGCACACAAATTGTTCGAAGCTCTCTTGGTTGATACTGTCAATACAGTTTGTCGACATTTCATTTATCCGATTCAAAAGTATCAATGTGTGTCATTCAACACTTAATTTTTTGAGAGACCTACAGCATTATTAACCCTTTCGCGACCTTAAGGTACAATGTGACCCCTTTCATGGTGTTTACAAAACCTACGAGGAAAACGGGTGTGAAAGGGGTCAAGTTGCCCCTGTTCACAGAAGTTCAACCACAACCACCCACTTTTAGAACTACCAATCACAGTGAGTCTTGGTTAGCTACTGTTCCCCTAGACCTGGGATAAATTACGTGGTGTGGCATACGTAAGTGTAATTTACGCGAGTAAGTACGAAATATATCGAGATTGCATCAACAATAGCACTGATGTTTTGCACAGGAATGCGTGAGATTCGTCCCATGTGTCCTTACTATCACCGATTCACACCTATCAATTGCTATAGTGAACTCAAGACAAATGCGTTCTACACCTGTGGCCACTCAGCATTTTGGTGCACGATGCGCACAATGTTCACTTTCGAAGACGACAAGGAGTTGGTTCAGCTTGCGCACTCCTCTTCCAGCGGCGGGTCTCGAATTTCATGGAGCGATATCGCGCAATGCATGCGGCGCAGTGGCCACCCAGCCAGTGCTCTGAAGAAGCGACTGCAGTCTCAAAAGCGACCTGGAGCTCGGATATCTCCCAGTTCCCCCGTAGTTTTTTTACGCCAGTTCGCAGACCGCGAGGCCGGCGCCCTGCAGTGATACGACAGCTTCGCGCAGCACCACCGCCTCGTGCCGTTCCCTGTCCTGCCCGTCCCGGAGTTCGCGATGTCACTGTAGCTCTGGCTCAACGAGTTCACGCTCCAGCAGTCGAGGAGGTTGCGATCTGTGATTTGAAAACGGAAGCTTCTGAGCAGTCTGCCCGTCACGACGAACCCGCCGGAAAAGCTGCAGACGCCTCGAGACCTGGAGTTATTGGTGCGTCGACCGAGAGCAGTTGTATACGGGCTGAAAGTTGTGACGTGGAGCCACTGGGCGTGGGTGACGAAGCAGTAGTTCAAGGGGCGTCACCCCTGCTATCTGCTGAAGAGGAAGAAGTAGTTGTTCGTGAATCGTCGTCGTCGCCGTCATTGTTGCTGATGAGGTGGCAGGCATTTTTGCGAACGTACCAAGGCAGCTTGTGGTGAATGACCAGAATGAACCGCATCACAATGTAGGAGA
Organism: Phytophthora taxon juncus; assembly: GCA_033558005.1. Taxonomy (NCBI): domain Eukaryota; phylum Oomycota; class Peronosporomycetes; order Peronosporales; family Peronosporaceae; genus Phytophthora; species Phytophthora taxon juncus. The sequence goes on from JAUCEE010000017.1 coordinate 1,815,991, forward strand.
GTTGATGCCGGATGGGGTCAATTCTCTGTTGGATGAGATTGGCCCCATTGATGCTCAAGATTTGTTTCTGGATATAGGTGCTGGAGTGGGCAATGTTGTGGCTCATGTAGCGCTCCGTACAAGTGATTTCAAGGCAATTGGAATTGAGCTACGTGAGGATATTTGTCGTGCAGGGGTGACCATGATGATGAAAATTTGACATTTGGGCTTGTTCAGGCGTCGAACGGAGATGATCTGCAAAAATGTTGCTGACGTGCCTATTTTGTACACGCCACCATTTGCACTGGCAACGATTGTGTACTGGAACAACGTTCTCTTCGAGCCCCATGTGACTGGAATATGTGAAAGACCAGCTTTGTGGTATGACAATGGTTCGTATCCTTGTCAGCTGCTTGAATTTCTGCACCAGACACATAGATGTTTGCCGAAGCGATTTCTGCGCTCGTGAAGGAACTGGAATTTCCTTGCAGCTGGAAGGCATGCTGTCAAAAGGTATTCATTTACCGGACCAAGGCGTGGAGTTAGTTTTGCAGGGTGGTGTACAGGTCGTCGAATTAGCATACTATAATCAAGTAACATGCACCCCTTGAAATGTTTCAGTGCAAATGAGGACATGTGCGCTCATTGATATTACCATACTATTATCAAGTGAAATGCATATGTTGAAGTAAAATGTTGTAGTTGGTATTGCGTTGCTACGTTTACAGTACGATTACACGGACCGCATTACGACCACCGTTCAACACACCGATAGGGTCGACAACATCGATTCTTTGTTTTGGAGCAGAGCCGATTTTAGCTTGTACAGCCGTGAACTTGGCCGCACCTTTCCTGTATGCGAAAATAACTTGTTGGGGTGGTAGAAACGATGATACTTCTCCCAACAAGTCCACGTTGGCTGCTGGCATGCGTAAGCTTTGGTGGATGCATGAACATTCTGACAGAGAGAAACATTGTGCAGCACGCAGACGTCTGTCACGTCAGTGGCGTCTCTCTCCCCTTCCCATCTGCACACTACACACTGTCGTCTCTTGCGGTTCATGTCGGTGTAAAATTGCTTAGATGCAACAGCAGAGCATCTTCTTTGTGGGCTCTCAGGAGTTTGTGTAGCACTTTGCGTACGAGCAATCCAAACCGCACTGGAAGGTGACAAACGCTCAGAAATCGCCTCGCCAGCACTCGAGTCGGAGTAAAACATTCTGCGTTCACTGATAGCTTCCTTTCACTTACCCGATACCAATTCAGAGATCAGATCCACAATAAATTCTCTGTGCGCATCACGGACACCGCTGGAGTCGACAACCAGTCTGCGCGTCAAGTATGCATTGGGCAAACATCAACTAAAGCCAGTCCAAGCTTTTCATACTACTTTTTGAAAGAGTGGCCATCCCCCAAAGAGAAGCGTGCCCGGATTTGGTCAAGCCTATCTACCCCTTGCATTTTTGTATTGTACGCCTTGACGCAAGTTGGCGCACTAAAGGTTTGGCGATTAGCACGTGCTTGTCAAGTCACTGTTGCCATTGTTGAGGCGTCAGCAGTAGAAACCACCGATACAATAGCACTATCATACCAGGATGCGGCTAGCATTGTGCGATCCACAGAGACACCTTGACGAGATGTACCACGCTCGCAATCAGAATCCTTTTTGTCGAGTAGAACATGTTTAGGGAAGTGTGAGCTTTTCTTACGCACAGTGCCACGAACATACAGGCCCTTGATACGCAGGACCATAAGTAGTTGCACCGAGGTATAGTAGTTGTCGGAATTGATGATACGCTGGGTGGAATACAATGGACGCACAACTTCTAGCACGCACTGTCGAGTTGCGGAAGACTGATCAAGCTCGTCACCCAAAGCTTGCGCCTCATGCGATGTCGTCACACTACTCAGTCGGTCCGTGATATCACTTTCACAATGCAGCCGAAAATTCAGCGATATCCATGACGTAGCACAGCACAGCATGTAAATGCGAGAATGGTACTTCCCGGTCGGCTTCATCGGGTTGTATACTATAAGCGGTTTGCCGAATTTAGAACGGCATGCCACGCTAGCTTCATTGAGAGACACGTTTCGGCCAACTTCAATGTACTTAGATCCCGTTGTCTTGAGAATATTAAGCAGCGGCCGAATTCTAGCAGCTTGATCGGTACTTGCAACGGTAGCATCCACACATCGAAAACAAAATGCGGTCCGCAATTCTTTGCCGCCGCAGAGTCATCACATTTTCCAGTCTACCGAGCAACCTCCAAAGATCGAATCATCAACTTGATCGCCCCAATAGTTAGCGTACTCACCCTTATCGACCAAGGACATGTAGAACAGTATCCCGAGAAAAGTCATTATTTCGTCTAGTGAGAATTGCTTTGCCAATGTAATATCGTGTAGTCTAGCATAAGCATTCGGTTCACCGACCACTTGCTGCCAAAATGAAACGGGTAGGTAGGCGAAAAAACACGATGTGGCCGAATGCTCGAATATATGCTTGAATTCAGGGCGAATTCTTGTCGTGGTGGTCCCATCAGAGTGACGGTATAAATTGTTTGGTGCCGCACGCTCTAACCTTGGGTCAAAACGCATATTCTGGATTGATTCAACTTCAGCAACTGTTGCCGGGAGCTCTACCGGCGGGTCGAACGACTCCATGTACTTTTCGACCGTTTCCATGTTAGCATCAATTCGTACTTCTCCACCATCATCTACAGCGCAAAGTCTGCTCCAGCCCAGGTCCATCGAGGTCCCGTGTAATGACCGATAATTGGCGTTGCCGCGCTGAACTGTACTCACGTTGAGAGTCTCCACGTGCTTCTGAATTGAGAATCTAACCAATTGATCTGGAACAGTGACTTCTTTAGAACACGGCACACTCTTCCCACAATAAATGAGTTCCCCACTCCAGCGTACTTCTTCTTTTGCGTGGTAAACCCCTCTTTTGCCGGTGTAAATGGAACCAGCGTATCGACATACATAGAGAGCACAGACGGCAGCTGACGCTGTCTGGATGGACGATCAAGAGAATCCGATTCCGGTGTTGCTACTGCTGCAACGGGGTCATCGAGGGGTGCTGACGAATATTGTATCTTTGAAGGTGGTGGAATGGAAGCGCTCTGAGTAGTATTGAGAGCGACATCTGCGCTAGAGCTGACGGCGACCTCCTGGGCCATCTCATGGTCCAGACGTCTCCATGAGTTAGACCCGGTGGACACACGGCGAGTCCGTTTACGTGCTGCAGGCTTAGCATTTGCGGCGTCGTCGATCCTATTGTTTGGCTCGGATGGTCGGTAGCTAAATTCGATTTTAATTCTTTACTCGGTTTGCAACCCCGATTATTTAATTATATAATCTACCAGAGATATTTCTTAGCATAAAAATAATAATCAGTAATTGATCTTGTGTCTGAGATGGTACAGTATCTACGTCGTCTCTCCTTATCATGATGATCAAGATGACTAAAAGCCTTTAAAGGGGTTTGATCTCGATAATGAGCATAGCCACTCGCGCCAAAATCAATCTTTCATATCTTTCCAGTATCAAGGCGTACCCATTCTCGATACTTCTTGCTCTTCAATGGACTGATTCTATATTAGCCAAACGATATTTTAATCTATCTATCTCCCCCTGTAAATATTGATTCATCTTCATGTTGTATGCTGCAATCCGACTATAGTCAACGTTAGCTGAGATGTGCCGGTTCAAAAGATGGGTCCTTCCCTTCTTCTATGTCATCGCCATAGAAGACGCTCATTAAGTCTGTTAGATGAGCTGAGACCAGATCCTGAGCGATTAATCCAACTTCCTGTCCAGGCTTGTTTTCAGATTCATTCCATTCATATAATTTAACCTCACAGCTATCGTAGAGTCTCTTTACACGATCAATCGGGCAAGGTTGGGTGTTCTTCTTTAATCGACGAACAGAGGCCATAGCCATGGCTGTACAGGCAATATATCCTCCGAATATACCCGCCACAGAATATGTGATCGGACCAAGAGCGGATTCTGTAGCTCCACTATCTGTTCTGAGGCGATACACTGTCGTTCCGCCTGCTCCAAATACAAATTTGTTGCTGCTAGGGACGTGCAGCGCAGCTGAAGGATTTGTATTACCAAGAGTAGTTAAGATCATTGTCGTTGAGTTATTGGTACCGAATCTGAGGTCGTTGTTGGTGATGTTCCCGATCTATGACGCGTTGTTACTTGTGGAATTAGTTCCATTATGGACTTCGATTTGGAATTGAATAGGAGTTATGTTGATCCCGAAAACGTAAGCATTCGCGTATAACTGCCATAAAGATAGTCAAAGCCCGAGCCCTTTATCGAGAAATACTCATTCGTTGGTGTGGAGTTGATACCGAGTTCTGTAAGCGATCCTACCGTTGTTATAGCTGATTGGTTTCCATAGGCTAAAACCCATTGATAACTCCGGAGCAGCTGATATCCCCAATCGTTGACAGATTATTGATCGAGAGGGAAGCCGGAATAGATGTTCTAAAGCTGGAGAGATCATAATACGTCAAGCCCTGACGAAAGTTCGTGCAGCTGAGAGTAGTGGCCGATACCATATTAATATTTGCGATATTTAAACTCGAGTCGCATAGTAAAAAATTTAACGCCGTCGCGCTACCAAAACTAACTCCGCTTATGTATTGAAGAAGGCTCCAATCGTACATAGTCCCGCCTGCCGATATTCCCGAGCATCGATGTAGCTCGACGCCCCCGTTATCGATATCGAGCGCGATGAGCCACTAAACGATAAATTACCTGAAATTGTAAGCCCAGTCAAAGAGCCGATAGACGTTATGTTTGGTTGAGCTGCTGTCTCTATCGTACCAGTTAGATTAGAAGCACTTAGAGATGAAATGCCTGAAATATTACCCGAAGCACCGAGAACGAGAGCAGATCCTATCAATGTCGTTCCGGCCACTACTCCACTAAGGTAGCTCATCTTGTAATCGTCCTTACTCAAATATAGTCTGTGCATAGTCATAGGTCAGATAGCCACTTGAATCTAATGAGAGATAGAACGAGGGGTTATAGATGGATGATTGGAAACTTGGTTGTGGATATGAAAAACTGGAACTCATTTTGTTCAATCCTATACAGATAAAACGATAATCATGAGCGGTATTCCTGCTTTTTTGGCGCATCCTTGCCAAAAAAGTTCAAGTCTGCATCGATGAAAGATATTCCTGATTTGGATATCAAATCACTATTTAGAATGATTGTGTTTGGACCTTCGTTTTCAGGAAAGAACCACCTCTGTATGTTCATTCTCAAGCATTCACCTCACGGCTTTGCTCATTTAACGATCATTGCCCGGAATCCACATCAAGAACTATACGAATATTTGCGCGATAAGTTGGAAGACTTCATTACCTTCACTGACCCTGATTCACCCCCAAGCGTTGATCAGGTACTTCATACTCCATTAAGCTCTAACAAACCCGAGCTTGTGATCATAGACGATTACAGTAATGATAAGCTACTTCAGAATAATCTGTTCTCTCATTATTTTACTCGAGGGAGGCATTTCAAAATTAGTACTATATTCTTATCCCACAGCTACTTTGCCACTGATAAGATGATTCGTTTGAATGCTGAATATGTAACTATCCTGAAAGCTAACTCGAAACGTGATTTGGTCATGGTTGTCAAGGATTTCAATATTCGGGGAGTTGATGAACGTAGCATAGTCTATTACTACAACAAAGCCACTGAGCGTAAAGGTCAGATGTTGTTTGTGGATTCTGTCAAAAGTCAGCTTCGCTACAATTTCGATAAAGTGATCGATATTGAGCAATAGTTTAGAAATATTTTGGGTGAATCAATTTACACCACTACAATGGCAAGTTTTGGTAAGCTCGATAGTACCAATATTCAGGATAACTAGAACAGCACATGGAAATACAACTTTCCTGGTTCAGCTGCTGACTTTCGGGATGTAGTATGTGCGGTACAGTCGACCTCGATGTACAACAGCGAATATAACATCGATTCAACTCAGTTCTTAAATAATACGTTCAAAATTGAGGTCCCAACCGCTGGAACCACATCTACTGTATCGGTTAGCTTACCTGATGGACTTTACAGCTACACTGATATTAATAGAAGCATTCAGACAGTGCTCGTAAATGCCGGTGCGTATCTGATCAATCCATCCGGTGAGAATGTATTATATATTCAACTAACGGAAAACAGCGTTTATTACGCGGCTCAGATCGATTTTAGTGCTACTCCATCGACACTTCCTACCGCTGGTGGTACTTGGACACGACCTGCTACCGGCCTATACAGCTCTGGCGGTACTGGATTACCTACGACGACTCGTGTTCCCCGCTTAATCATCGATAATGCTTCTTTTGGTAAGGTAGTAGGGCTGACTGCTGGTACGTATCCTTCTGCTCCTGCAACGGTTGCAAGTGCTCAGCTATTAAATATCATTCCTCAGACTCACCCTACCTCGAGCTATATCGTCCGGCGTGATTAAATTAAGAACGAGTATGTTGCCTCGGGTGATATTCTGAGCGCTTTCGATCGTGGTGATGCTGAAGTTGGACAACTAATCAGCTATAAGCCGAGTAAAGTATGCTTGGATGAACTGGCATAACGGCGCGCGTACCTTAATCACGATCAGTATCTATAATCAAAACGATCTGAAGGTTAAATTCCGCGACACTTCAGTCTTAATGACGCTCTTACGGAGACCAAAAAAATAAGCATTCAATAATTTTTTTCACGCTCAGAAGCGGAAGGATCCTGCCTGCATAGGCTTCTTGCGTTTAGCACGCAAAAGCAGCCATCTTAGCTTTCATTTCTGGACTGCCTTTAGCTGGTTTAACGCCAACACCATAACGTCTCTTTACTTCACCACGTACTGACTTAATTAGAGTTTCATGCTCAGGTTTGGATGCTTTTGATAAGAGATACTTCTCTCCCGCATCGACCGCATCTGTTAGAACACCCTTTCGATTAGCGTAGGATAGAGCATTTTTTGCCGCCTTCTTAACATCCGCTACAGATACACGTCCTCCTTATTTCTCACCGTCGCTGTCAGATTCGTATAGACCAACTCCTGTCAATCACTTAATAGCTGCTCTTGCGGGGATTGCTGCTTGAGGGGCTCCAAACGCTGTCGCAAGAGCCGGAACCGCCGCGTCGAATCATTTCGAAAGCAAACCGCTATCTCTTACAAATTTGAACGCTGATGATAACCCCGATTTGATTTTACTCCAAATAGAACCTCCCTGGAGCTTCTTGTAGCCTTTCTTGATCTCATGACGAGTGATGTCTAGTCGAACACCACGCCCCGTCTTTCGAGCTTTGACCGCCTTCTCATAAGAGGTTGGGTGGAGGTGAATTACAGACGCTGAACCCTTGAGTTGGTTTGCTGTCAGACTTAATTTTCCTGTTCTGAGAGCCTTAGTCAGCTTGGCGGCTGGAACACCGCTGGAAATCGTAAATTCGCGACACATTATCGGTATATATTTATATCAATACAAAATGCATACTCTTCTGATAAATAATGAAGCATCAACAATACTTACAAGAACTAACTCAAAATAGTCAAATTTAAATCTTTCATATTTTTGAAAACAGTCGGCTTATGGTATTGTTTCGAATAGATCCAGGGGATACAGAATGAACCGCACTAATTTCCGTAGGTTCCTTGAAACTGCTTTGGATTGTACCTTCCGATCCCAAACTTCGTAGGAGCTGCTTCTCCCATGCTATCAAAATATTTACCATTCACCATCATAAACGCAAACCCAATGTCCTACGTCCATCGTGGGCGGTCTCATTAAAATGAGAAATGACCCTTTCTTCGGAAGCGGCTGCGTGATCTTACTCGACTCAAAGATATTATCGAGATGAACGCCAATTTTCTCGGCAAATTCGATGAGATCGTGATCACTGGTAAAAATTGGCTTGATGAGGCTCGTCATAATAATTATTTTTGAGAAAGTATATTACATGCCATATAGATTGAACGATGTCTGAAACACACTTTCAGACCAATACCTCTATCAGGGCTCGCTCAAGAGCGATCCGGAGATTAAGGTCTCCTCTGGTAAGCGCGTTCCTTTTGTTATTGACCTAAACCAGGGATCGTATCAGAATGGTGTTATTACGATTAATGCTACTAGTCAGCTAAATGGCAGTGAGGGATTCACCTCCCTCCGTAATGCCTATATCATGCTACCATACAAGGTTTCGATGAAGAACACACACGCTACTAATGGTCAGGCTGCTGCTAACCGTTTCTGTGTCAGTCTAAAGTGTGGCAACTGAAACGTCATCGATTCGATGTCTCTGGAGCTAAATGGTAAGACTATTGTCTCGATGGCTGACTACAAGCTATTCTGGAACAACATTCGCGCACAGGCTGGCTACAGCCCTCAGTATGTTGAGAAGCATGGAGCGGAGTCATTCCTGTATCCGGATGCTGCTCAATCAACCAAGTACAGTGGGACTGCCGCTACTATTGGAGACGGATATTCGAATAACACACCAATCTCGACCACCTTTAACGCCGGCCTTGTCTCGGCTACGGCTTCGGTAGCAAATGATGGTTTTGCTAAGCGCCTTCTCGCAAATCCACCAAATGGTGGCGCTGACTTATTTACAACATAGCTGTCTACGGGTGGCGCCTCTTCCACTACCACCATCGCTAATGGTGGTAGTGGAAGAGGCGCCACCCAACTGGGGCGTGGTGCGTTCGTAGTAGGTGCTGGTACAGTTGGCTCTATTATGGGGACGTGGAATTACATTCTTAAGACCAAGTTTGTAGATCTTCACCCGATTTTCAAGGATCTTGACCTATGGCTAATCCTCAAGTCCGTCTTCGTTTCCGCGTTAATCAGGGTACTGCTGCTATTGATATTGACAGCTCTAGTAGAATGACGTTATCGAGTACTACAATATCAAGTGGTAATACCTGTCCACTAATGGTTGCTTCAGGCACCAGTCCAAACTTCTGGTGCTGGATGCTGTTTCTTGGGTAGCTGTCGTCAATTCCCTTGAGCCTACAATTGACGGTACTTACATGCCTTTCACGACTTCTAGACTGTACGTTCCATTCGTTCATCTCGAAAATCCTCAGGCTATCATCTCGAAGCCGGTAAAGAAGGTTCGCTACAATGATTTTTATGCACAATGGTTGAGCAGGTACTGGTAAGCAGCTGACTCAGCTTAACTCTCATTCGATCTACAGCTCTCAGCTTCTGTTAAGAACGCTAAATACGTCATTGTTTTACCATTTGCTGAGCAAACTGGAAAATTTGCTACTGCTGCTGTTCAACAGTTTCAGAGTCCTTTCGACTCGGCTCCTTGGACTCTACATGCCGGTAGTTCGATTAGAAACTTTAACGTACGCATCGGTTCCACACAGTGCTTCGATATCTCACATGACTATGATTTCCACCAATTTACAAACGAGGTCGCTAAGATTGGTTCGATTAACGGTGAACTGACGCTTGAGCTGGTGAATGGTTTTATTGATTATCAGACTTGGTCGCTAACCAACCGTGTTCTAATCGCCGATGTCAGTCGCCTAACAGAGAAGGATGTACCACAGGCTATCCAGATCCAAGGAACTAACGCTGGATGTCAAACATGCTTGTTTTAGTAGTGTCTGAGCAAGAGCTAACGTTCGATAGACTAACGGGGGAGATTCTCGAATTCTCAACCGCATAGGTTCTCGATAGCGTTTTATTGAACAAAAAAATATGATTGATTTACTGGTGATCAGCTAACCATTTGAGATGTGTTTTTGGTTTTCGCACGTGATAAGATTTGTTTGACTTTGGGTATGAATCTCCACATTCACACTCAATGCGGATATTACGTCGAGCTTCTAAAGCTTCTTTGCGATCGTAATCAGCTTCTTCTCTAGCTTCATCAATTTTTTTTCTTTCTTCTTCAGATGCGACACCGTAGCGATGGCGTTCGGTTTGTTCATGTCGAGCTTTGTGTCTGCGCGTGTATGTTTCACCACATTCACACTGAATAACTTGAGAGCCTGCCTCTCGACTTTCTTCTCTGTGGGTATCGCGATAGATTCGTTTCTTTGCCTGTCTCGCTTCATCCGATATCCATGCCGCAATCTTATTCACACAGTTCGTCGAATCAATAACCAGCTGCTCAAACTGTAGCAAGTTTTTACGATCATCAACTTCTTGCTCACTGACTAAGTGAGTGTTGAAGTGAATAATACCATGTTCAAGAAAATGATGATAAATCATTGCAGTGCATCTGTACTTTCCTTCTACGCCATTGCTTATACGATGCAGTATGTGACCACCATCTACGCTCGAGAGTCATTGTCCCCACATACACAATCGATTCGTACACGTTAGTGATCTTATAGATATATCCTTTCATTATTATATCATAGACTTTATATCTATCAGGATCACCGATATTTCTATCATTAGTAAAAAAAAAATATTTTACTTAACCTGTAACGCTTCTACAAACTTAGGACATTACTCAATTACGATTGGATTCTTACGGAGCCAATCGATATAATTAGAGTCGATGCGACTAATCTGCTTAAGCTTCTTACCTTTATACTTTCCCCAACTCTTCATATACGAGTTATCATTGCTTAAAAACTTGGAGGAATATCTTGATTTCCTCACTAATATTGAGACTTGGTTGGTTGTGCATCCAGCGACAATAACCAGGATCGGACCCTATGTGTATCGATATACATAGGGTCTTAACTTTTTTTGAAAAAACTAAATTAATTAAGTAGCATGCTTACCATTTACTATAGTCCGGACCCCACCACCCAAGATCTTGCGGATATGGCATTGTCTTTATCCACTTCGAATGTACTTCTTTATTACAGTGCTTTGCACAGTTCCATCTCTCCATCGATGATCCGCACACGCAAGTGATTCTTTCATTCATCGAAGCTGAAATTAGTTTTTTTCATCATATCTTCACTAACTTCCGGTGAGAACATTTTGATGGAGGGAAACTTTACAAATGGGTGCATACCACATAGTTCTTGCAATGGCTTTGCCTTACACTTTAATCCACTGTCCAAAATGTAATCACACATTTCTATTACTAGTAGTAATTATTTATACTTAGTCTTTTATCTATCAGAAATAAACATATTCTTAATAGGAGGAACTAGATGAGTGTCGAGCGATTGTAAAATCTCCCTAAGAATTAAAAGATGTTGCTTTTACTCTCAGGTGGTCGAGAGGTTGCGTCGTCAAAACAGGACCTGGTCCGAAAGAAGGTTCCAGGATTGTTCTTGGTGGTAAAATACGGTAAGGAAAAAAACTGCCGGCGTAATGTGGCACGACCCACTACGGATATTCCCGATTATAGGACCTGTCCCGAATAAAGCTCTCTTCAGATATGACGAGAGCTTATAGAAAATAGAAGACCTACCCAAATAAAAGACCCTATCCATTCGAAAACATGATTTGGCTTCTCGAGTTTTCGAATGCTGGCTCATTCGACATCGGGACCGTGGAAGCTGATCTAGCATCTGCCCCATTCGTAAAAATGACAGCTCGTCGCAATTCCTCAAGCGGTGGATCGACCTGCAATTTCCTCTCGTGGATGGTGGTGACGGCAAGTTTCTGGTGTGGACTCCATGCGTGCTCATATCTCGCGGGAACTGAATGCCAAGTGCGAAGCGCGGCGCGTCGGAATGTGCGTCATTCCAGGCGGCTATCTTCAGGCGGGTGACATCGCTATCTATCGGGCGTTTAAGGACATCCTGTGCGGCGAAATCAATGCGTGGAAGGAGAGCGGGGACGTCCAGTACACTAAGGCAGGCAATCCACGGCCGCCTGCTGTCGAGGTTGTGTGTGATTGGATTCGGCGGTCGTGGGCAGCGACGGAGTGTGAGACTGTGTCCAACTCGATTACGGCGGCTGGCTTTTCAAACAATCCGTACGACTGGTTTATTGCCCGCCACGACGTCTATGGGGAGCCGTTCATGGAGAAGTGGAGCAAGGCGGAAACTGAGGCAGACGCGTTCAACATGACCGAGTTCGACGATGCTCTGGACGACATCACCCTGCTTCACGAGGAGGACGAGGATTAGAAGACCTCTCCCGAATAGAAGACCTTGTCGGTAATTTTGGTATGCTTGATCAGCATCTAATAAATACAAGACCGGGTAATATTCGGGTAAATCCGTTACTAAGGGCGCCTTCGACTTCGCCGACAACCCGGTGGCGGGTCTGATGATCGGTACCATCGCTACCGCCCTGCTGCACAGCTCCGGCACCGTGACGTCTTTTTTCGTGGCTCTTGTGGGCTCTGGCGGTATGACGATTCGCCAGGGCGTGCATCATGGGCGCCAACATCGGCACGTGCATCACGTGCATCATGGTGGCCTTCGGCCAGGTCGGTGACCGTGCTCGCTTCCAGCGCGCCATGGCGGCCGCCACCGTGCACGACATGTACAACCTGTGGTCCGTCTTCGTGTTGTTCCCTCTCGAGGTGCTGTTCCACCCGCTCGAGGAGCTGTCGATCGCCATGTCCAATGCCAAGACCGACAGCGGCGCGTTCAAGAGCCCCGTCGATGCGATCGTGAACCCGCTGACGCAGGAGCTTCTGGTCGTGGACAAGGACGCCATCTACGACGTCGCCACTGGCGATGTTGTGTGCGAGCCTGGTCAATCGTTTGTCACCTCGGGTGCGTTCGAAGGCTCGAGCATGAGCGATGGCAGCATTGGTGCTATCACGGTCGTCATCGGCTTCTGTATCCTGGTCTGCTCTTTGCTCACGCTGGTCAAGATGCTTGCGAAGGTCTTCATGGGTCCCACCAAGCGCCTCATTTCCAAGCTGCTGAACTACAACGGCTACATCAACATCCTCGTCGGCACGATGATCACGTTCTGCGTCCACTCGTCGACTGTTGTCACCTCCACCCTTACCCCGCTGGCAGGTCTGGGTGTCATCACGCTGGAGCAGGTCTACCCGTTGGTGATCGGAGCCAACTTGGGAACGACTGGTACGGCGTTGCTCGCAGCCTTAGTGACAGGCAAGTCCGATTCGGTTGCCATCGCACTCGTGCACTTCAACGTGTTCGGCATCCTGCTCTTCTACCCGATCCCGCTCACGCGCAAGCCGATTCTGAGCTGGGCTCGCTCGCTCGCGTTCTCCAGTGCCGCGTGGCCGATGACGGCTGTGCTCTTTTGGTGGTGCTCTTCTTGGTGGCTCCGGGTATCCTGCTTGGCCTCGTCTACATGTGCACTGCTGACAGTACCGCGGTGGAGGTGCTCGGATACGTCATCGCGGTCATTGTGGTGCTTGCGCTGGTGGCCATCATTTACTGGTACTCGAAGAAGGGTGGCCGCACGGTGTGGCACGCGTTCATGGAGAAGAAGCGCCTCGAGCGCGAAGCCCACGAGTCTCGCGAGACCCAGTCTAACTTGCCTCACAACGCAGTCTAAATAATTATGACTATTGTGGACCAATACATGTTATCCAACGCACTTGATGCTTGCACGTATCGCTAGAGCTTTTTGTTTGCAGAGCGCTGATGTTTGTTTTGTTTATATACTAACGGTGCCTTTATCAAACTGCATGTAGGAAAAATGCATATTTAAACAGTACAACCTCTACATGAACAGCACCAACTGAGAAGCTGAAACACAGCAACGACATCTGAAAAAAACTGAAGCATCGATTGAAGACCTCGTCTATATAATACGCCTCAGACGGACATACACACTCAAACACGAGTGCCTGCCTGCCTTGCAACCTCGCCCTCCGCACAAACGCCAACTGCTGGTAACGCTCCCAAGCCGCTGGACCCGCCGCCATTCATTGTTTTGATTTTTCTATGCTGGAGATGACGCCGTCGCGCGATACGTTGATCGTGGCGGTCTCACTGAGAAGAGAAGCGCCGCCACAGCCAAAAGCACCATCGTCTTCTCACCACACCTGCCTTCCCGCGCCAAGTGGCAGCACAACTGCAGTGCGTGGATCAGGAGAATCAATGGCACTTGTCCTCATCGCCGCTCTACTGCGTCTTGGGGGCCTTGACGACGCCCACCTGCGCCGGGCGGATGACACGCTCGTTCAGCAAGTAGCCGGTCTTCATGAGCTGGCCAATGGAGCCAGCCTCCTTGGACGCGTCCTCGTACTCGAAGAGCGCGTCGTGCACGTTGGGGTCGAACTTGTCGCCCACGGCGCCCACCTGGTTAATCTTAAACTCGCGGAAGACCTTCTGCAGCTGGTTCTCCGTCATGACGACGCCCTCGTGCAGCACCTTGATAGCGTCCAGCTGCTTCTCGGGCTGCAGCGCCTCGATGTCGATGCTCTCGTGCGCGCGCTTAAGGTTGTCGGACACGTCCAGCAGCGCCTTGGCGAACTTGGAGATGGCGAACTCGCGCGCGTTGCTCACGTCCACGCGCGAGATGCGGCGCACGTTCTCGGCGTCGGCCAGCGCGCGCAGCAGGCGGTCGTTCATGTCCTTGTTCTTGGCCGTGAGCTCGTCCACCTGCTGCTGCAGCTTCTCCGTCTCGCTGAGCTCGGCGGCCGGTTCCTCGGCATTGGGCGCGTCCTGCGCGGCCGCGTCGGCCGCCGGCTTCTCGTCGGCGAGGCGCGCGGCCGAGACGCTCACGCCGCGCAGCTGCTGGGACACACGCGCGGCGCCGCGGGCGGCGGCGCTGGACAGGACGACACGGCGGAGCATGCTGGACGGACGATCGGGGGATTGAGTTTTGGGGCGTCAGCGACCACAGCTTCGACCGGGCCCCGTGGAAAGCGATGGCATCGGGTTGCGGAGGGTTGAACCTGCGCCTTCCAGAACGTCACCCAATAGCGAGCGACGCGCAACAGTCTGGTCCTCCGGAGGACCACGGAGGACGCCTTCGTGCCCTGCAGATGGCCGGGCAAGACACTTCGTTGTCTTGTGCAGTCACCACGCTCGCACGTGTAAGTTGCTCAGCCCGACCTGCAGTTGCTTGTTGTCACCCGGCGATCGCGCGGTCCAGTGCAGCCAAAAGGGGATACATCGAGCAGACCCCACCGGTATCATCTCATGGAGGATATTCACAACTATGTCATCCTCCATGGAATCGCCGCCGTGTTCACAACTATGTCATCCTCATGGTGGTTCACAACTATGTCCTCCTCATGGAGGATGACATAGTTGTGAATACGGTGGCGATTCCTTATAGTGTGCGTGGCCACAAAGTTGACGGCAAGTTACAGAGTGTTCAACAGTCCGGCTTCAATTCATTTTGACTGTGTTCAATTCATTTGCGGACGATCAATTCATTTTCGATGCATCCGCTTAGGTGCGATCGATGCGTGTCAGAGCCAAACGCAGGCAGATCAGCATGGCGGCGAGCAAGACGAGCGCGGGCCAGCGCGCCGAGCGCATCAAGCAGGAGGCGGTGAAGTTGTCGGCCGAGGAGGCCGCCAACCAGAAGGTGCTGCAGCACTACGCCAAGACCGTGTACTTTAACGACATGTGGGTCTCCTTCCTGAGCAAGATGGCGGGGCTCGTGGCGCTCATGAGCTACCTGGAGGTGCAGCGCATGCGCCACAGCCCGCGCGGCCTGAGCTTCATCGCGGGCTTCGAGGCACTGTCTGTGCTCATCGGGGTCAGCACGGTGCTGTTCATCCGGCGGTGGCTCAACCCGCTGCTGGCCTTCAAGGTGGCGTTCGCCTTTTCGCTGCTGCAGGGCTTCTGGTTCGTGGCCAGCTACTCCTCGCGCTTGCTGGAGCGGCCGCGCCAAGCGGGCGACTTGCTGGCTGAGCAGATCCCCTTCGGCCTCATCTACTTCGTGGTGTGCTGGGTCTCGGACCGCTTCATGATGCGCTCGCAGGACATCGCCAAGCAGACCGCCGAGGACATGCGCGCCGTGCTCAAAGGCAAGGCCGCATAAATCTGCTGTGCCAAGTCCACACCACCATCTTACAAGACGAAGAAATCGAGATAGCTAGGAACGAAAGGGGGGGGGGGGGGGTCGAAGGTCGAGCCTAGAGAAATAGCACATGGCTACATCCGTTCACTTGGTCTTTGTAAGGGACGGGTGTTCTCTTTTGTGAAACAGAGCGATCTCCGCACTTCCATCCCCATCCCATAGCGATGAAGTACAGCGAGGACCCCGCATGGGCCGACGTGGTCAAGGTGCCGCAGGATGACGGCCCCGACCCCATCGTGAGCATTGCCTACTCCGCCGACTGTACGTGCGTCGCCTGCTGCGCCTCTCACCGCTCCTTCTAACGCCTCCTGCGCCAGTCACGGACGTGATGGACTGCTTCCGCGGCGTGCTCAAGCTCAACGAGTACAGCGAGCGCACGCTGGCGCTGACGCTAGACGTGATCGACGCTAACCCGGCCAACTACACGGTCTGGTACTTCCGTCGCCGCGTGCTGGAGGCGCTCGGCTCGGACCTGCGCGAGGAGCTCCGCTTCACGGCCGACATGGCCATCCAGCACCCCAAGAACTACCAGATCTGGCACCACCGTCGCGAGATCTGCTCCATGCTGCAGGACGGCAGCGAGGAGAAGGAGTTCTGCGCCATGGCTATTGACGGTGACTCCAAGAACTACCACGCGTGGGCGCACCGCCAGTGGGCGGTCAAAATCTTCGGTCTCTGGGACGGAGAGCTTGAGTTTGCTGACAAGATGCTCCTCGAGGACGTGCGCAACAACTCGGCATGGAACCACCGCTGGTTCGTGCTGAGCAACTCGTCGGGTCTTGCTACGACGGCGGACCGTCAGCGTGAGATTGACTACGCTCTGGAGAAGATCGCGTTCGCTGTGCACAACGAGAGTCCGTGGAACTACATCCGTGGACTCGTTCGCGGTCACGAAGCCACCTTCGCGGCACAGCTGAAGGAGAAAGCGCAGGAGGTGCTGGCCAATACGCCTGACTGTATCTTCGCGGCGGCTTTGCTGGTGGACTTTTACGCAAAGGAGGGCACGGAAGAGGCTCTTGCATCGGCCAACGAGCTTTTAGAGACGCTGATGAACGACACGGACCGTGTGAGGAAAGCTTACTGGCAGTTCCGCCAGTCCACACTCAAGCGGCGTGCGTAGTGGAAACACTAGCTCTTTCAGCATGCATCACCTTGCTGTTGACGTCTCAGCAATATGATTGAGTATGAGTGGAATGGCGACTATCAACACGAAACAGGCACGGCTATATTGTTTTGTCTTGGTCATCTTCGCTGCTAGATTAGTTGGCGTCCTCAAAAGGGGCATTCGTAGGGCATGAGGTGAGTTCGCGCCATTCTGCTGTAGACTCGCCCCTTCGAGCTGGCAGACCTGTCACCCGGTTGCTTGCCAGCGCAGAGCAATGCTGCGGTCATAAGCTCTAGCCAGGCTGCTCGCATACGAACATCCGCTTCATTTTCGTTTCTAGTTGAACGGATTAAATGTTGGACGGGAAGTTGTTCACAGTCGCCATATCTTCCACCTTACTGCCATTCACGAAGAACTCAAGCTTGATCCGCATGAGCACGGGTTTCTACAACGAAAAATAAGCAGCACAGGTTAGAAACGCGTGCGGCTGGCCCACACACTAAAGCCAAAACAATCTTACCTCGCCTTGCATGCTGTTCTGGATCTTGACGACTTGTGTCACCGTGCCGCTGTTGTTGGGCGGCACGACATCGCCAGTCGGAGGTTCCATTTTCAGCTTGATGTACTTAGGGAAGGCAGCAAGGAATACGAACTTTTCGATCGACATGGCTGTCGAGTTACGCATAGTAGCCGTAATGTACGTCACAGACTTGTCATCGGGGTTGGGTTTCGTGATTTCCAAATCCACAGTCAGACCATTCTTCTCGTAAGCACGCAAAGGCGGGTTTGCTGCCGGTGGTGCCGGTGCAGGCGCGCCGAAATCCATCAAGCCCAGCAAGTCGTTGGCTCCAGCAGCAGTACCACCGTTGCTTGAGCCAAACGAACCAGTAGCTGGTGCTGGTGCCGGTGCTGCTGGACCACTAGAGAAGATGTCCGCCAGCAAATCAACGGCAGGCGGGGCCGGAGCAGATGACGAGGCCGAGAACGACGTACTAGCACTTGACGTTGATGCACCTCCGAAAATGTCGTCCAGGTCTAGCAGGCTAGCGCTAGCACTCGACTGAGCGGCTTGAACGGGCTTTGGAGCAGCAGCGGTGCCGCTGCTCGAGCTTGCTGCAGCATCTTCGTCGCCCAGAAGGTCTGCTGAACCCATTGCCGAGGATGCAAGGTGATCATTGCGGCTGCGAACCTTAGATGCATCAATTGCGGGCATACCAGCAAGAACATCGTTGCGAAGAGACGACCATTGAGGCTGACCAAGCGTTGTGTACTCCGTGGCACGCTGCTGAAGCTCCAGCAACATGGACGTGTTAAACGAGGAGATCATCGCGTTCAACTTGGCAATTTCGCTCGGTGAGCTAAAGCGCGTCGTGAGTTTCACCATGGCATTCAGTGAGTACGCACGCGTGATATCCGTGGACCCGTGGTGACGAAGAATGGTCTTGAAGAGCTCAACGACACTGCTCTCGTTCACCCTGCTTTTATCGTTGAGAGTATCCTCGGAAGCAGGTGCGTCTAGCAAGAGAAGCTTGCTGTACTCTCCAACACACCAGATGCCAACGTGGACAAGAGACAACTGGGAAACATCGTCGTGGAGCGCCCAGAAAAGCTTGTGAACCACGTAAGCATGCAGGTCGGTATTACGCTGAATAAGCGTGATAAGCGAGCTGCATATCCGCTCATCCGGTAGCGTCGAGCCAGCAATCGACAGCATCGTAATCAATGTATCAATGTGCCACCGACTGGATGGTGCGTAGCGGTCAACGGCATCTACATTAGCAACAGGCACCAAAACATTTAAGTTAACGCACTGTTTTGTGAATGTAAAAAAAATTTCACCAGGGCATACCGGCAATACGCGAGCACAGCTCCGGCTTCTGCTCGTTCGGAGCAATCACTAGGTAGTTGAGCATCTCACGCGCAAGCTGCAGGTTAGCAAAAATACACAACAACATTAGTCATCGGAACCTCGTACAGAATCTCATGCACGAGATCCAGTATTGTGTAATGTAGCGTACCGATTGGATGTTGGAAGAGTTTACTAACGCGTAGATGAGCTCGAGCGCACGCTGACGAATGGAGGTATCAGGATCCTTGAGGCAATCCACAATCGTATTGGTGTGACGCTGCACAGCAGCAAGATCGTCGGTCACAACCTTCGACAGCGTGTTTAGCGCCACGTAACGAATGTTGTTGTCGCGGTTCAGGAGGAAGCGCCCAAGGATGTTAATAGCCAGCACACGAAGGCCACTGTCGCTCTCAATCGTCATGATGGTCTGCACACATTCGTACAGGATGGCATTTCCAGCAGTCTTGGCAGTCTCCGTGTTTGTGGCAACTTGTGCTAAGACATCGTTCATCGCCTCGCTGGCTTCCTCGTTGTCCTTGCCAAGCAGGCGCAACAGCTTCAGAATCGCCACCTGCAAGAACGGGTCGGCAATGCCGCTGACGTCGTACTCGCTCGAGTAGCCCATCGACAGCAAGTTGCGCAGCTGGCGCACAAGCTTCGGAACAAGACTGCTGAATCTCTTTAAGTTCTCTGCATCCAGCATGACCACTTCCGTAATAAGCTGCACGCCGGCCAGCAGCACGCCGTGGTGCTTGGAGCGCAGCAGTCCTAGGATCGATTCCGTAAAGTCCTCCACCAGATCCGGGACCTTCGTGAACACTCGGATAGCAGCCAGCGCCGCCTTCTTGCGCAGGTGGTCGTTGTCGCTGCGGAGATGACGATCCACGTCCATCACCAGGTCGCGCGCCATATCCGCCTGAATTGCACACCAAAGCAACAACATCGTATCAGCACCCGTCCCCCATTCTCCACTGCCTCCTAGCAACTAACCGAAGCAACGTTACCCACTGCCGTCAGCGACAGCGCCACGATGAAGTGGTTCTGGTTGTTCAGGTCGCTACACAGCAGCAACGACAGCAACACCATCAGTAAGAAAAAAACTCCCCCCAGCACCTAGTCCAAAAGCGGGCTCTCACTTCTTCACCGAGTTGGTGACGAGCGTCAGCACGTCCTCCTGGTCCGTGAGCAGCAGGATGAGCCCCAAGTAGCCCATGCGCTTCTCGGCGAAGTAGGGGCTGGCGATGAGCTTGACGCACTCCATCTGGCCGAAGTGCGACGGGTAGCCCAGCATGTGGATGAACAGCAGCTTGGCCACGTTGCGGTGGCGGTACTGCTTGTCCTGGTCCTTGAAGGCGGTGCGGATGAGCGCGCTCTCCTTGGCGATGACGGCGCGCTCCTCGGCCGCCGTCTTGCAGGCGCGCACGCCGCGGATCAGGTCGCGCAGCTTCTGGCTCATGGCGGGGAGGGAGGGCGGCGATCAGCTCGCGCTTGCTTTGGCTTGGGTCCCCCACGTGTGCAGCTCCCGAGCCTGCAAGGGGGCGACGCAGGATATTGGCCAATGGCGACGCGGCCCAGGATTTTAGCGCTGGAAGCCAGGCATTGGCTGAAAAGGAGAACCTGCGACGTGTGACGAGATTGAAGTGCGTCGCCGAGTTTTGATAACCGTGGGCTGGCGACGACGTGGGGCAATCGCTGCCGGTCCAATGCTGCCGAGCGGGGTGAACTTTAGCTGATAGACAGTTTCTGCCACGCAATGTTTCTTAGACACCATTTTGCATTGCTTGAAGTATCAATTGAGACGTTTTGTAACAACCAGTAAAGAACTAAGTGCATGCACACTTAGCACTCATGATTGCTATCATTTTCATGATCTGGGTCGTATCTGGTGGGCGGAGACCCAGCTCACCATGAAACGTTTTCAGTAGTTGAACACGAACACAGGTACACAGTAGATTTAACCGATAGGGAGACCAAGTACTAGAGTGCACTTCTGTTTGACGCAGTTTTCATTCTGCGTATTGAATTTCTGCAGTGTTTTTGCAGTCTGTCTGTCTGCTGCCGACTTTCACTACCGACATCCTGGTGATCCAAGGACAGTCATAGATCAAAATCACACCACGTGATACATCGTTACCGTTGTCAACGGTGATAGCTGTGATCTCTTTACCAGTATTCAGTGACTACTATCGTGCTGCCATTGCTGTGTGAGCGCCGTGGGGCTCAGACGACCAATCCTCAAACACGCTTTCTCGATGTACTGCCAGATCCTCCATCCACTGCATCGTATTCTTTCACCTCTTCCTCGCCGCCTTGTTCCTCACTCGCCCTGTCGATCCTGCGCGAATTCCACGCTCTGCTTGCCCTCTTCCGCTCTCGCGCGCTCGACCTTGAAGTGGGCCGCGTGCACCTTTTCGTGTGCGCAAATCTTCAAGTTGGTGTGGCGCACACCAGCGGCCCATACAAGCGTCCAATCACGATATAGGACGAACCAATCAGCATCCACCGCCGGACCCGATTGCCGTGCGTCATATCCCGATTCTCCAGGTCGACGCAACATGCTGGCCGCCAAGTCGCTCTCCCTGTCCACGTCGGCGCGTCGCGCGCTCGGAGCCACGCGCGCCATGGCCGCCGGCCGCGCCGCGTTCAACTGGCGCGACCCGCTGCAGCTGGAGGGGCAGCTGACGGATGAGGAGGCCATGATCCAGGTGCGTCCGGCCGCTCTGAGCAACGGTCGCGCACGCGGAGCTGACGCTTTGCATGCAGAAATCCGCCAACGACTACTGCCAGGGCAAGCTGCTGCCCAGGATCGTGGAGGCCAACCGCAAGGGCAAGTTCGACCGCTCCATCATGAAGGAAATGGGCGAGATGGGCTTCCTCGGCCCCACGATCCAGGGATACGGCTGTGCCGGAGTCGGCTACGTATCGTACGGACTCATTGCCAACGCCGTGGAGCGAGTACGTGGCTGTCAACTGGTCCTGTAGTGCGTGGTTTTGGTAACTAAACGCTGACCACTTTGTTTGTGGCTGCAGGTGGACAGCGCGTACCGCTCGGCGATGAGTGTGCAGTCGTCCTTGGTGATGCACCCAATCAACACCTTCGGATCGGAGGAGCAGAAGGAAAAGGTGGGTAGGAATTTAGATCCCAGACCATCGCGTGTCGGAACTATTTTCTAGTAGCAGGTCGCGCTCACGTATTGTACTTCAATTTTATACACAGTATCTTCCGCGTCTGGCTACGGGCGAGCTTATTGGTTGCTTCGGCTTGACGGAGCCGAACCACGGATCGGACCCCGGCTCGTACGTTCTTGCTAGTTGTGAGGTAGATATCACGTGCCTCATTAACGCTTATTATGCATGGGTACACAGGATGGAAACGCGTGCTAGGCTCAAGGGAGACAAGTACGTGCTCAATGGCTCCAAGAACTGGATCACCAATGCCCCGATTGCCGATGTGTTCCTTGTGTGGGCCAAGGACGACGAGGGTGACATCCGTGGTTTCATCCTTGAGAAGGTGCGCAGTCAATCATCGTTAGCATGTTTAAGCTCTGTCAACTCACGTGATTGCTTCGACTCTTGCAGGACTTGCCTGGTCTGTCTGCTCCGTATATTGAAGGCAAGGCGACCTTGATGGCATCTGCTACTGGCATGATCTTCCTCGAAAACGTCGAAGTCCCCAAGGAGAACATGCTGCCGAAGGTGAAGGGTCTAAAGGTACACTTCATTGCAACATTTCTTAATTTACATCAACGTTTAAGTCACTCATTGTCGCTCCAATACTGTAGGGCCCATTCACCTGCCTTAACAGCGCGCGTTACGGAATCTCCTGGGGAGCACTAGGCGCAGCATGTACGGACTTCTTCAAGCAGTTGTGAAGCGCAAAAGATCTGACCCAAGATATTTTTCGGACAGACTCATGCATGGACATCGCCCGCCAGTACACACTTGACCGGGCTCAGTTCGGCGCTCCGCTTGCTGCGTACGTGCTCCAGGTGCGCTTCTTTCCGCGTTGCGATTCTAACGTGTGCACCTGTCTTTTGATTCTTTTACAGCAACCAGCTCATTCAAAAGAAGCTGGCCGACATGAGCACTGAAATCGCGCTCGGCTTGCAGGGATGCCTTCAAGTTGGACGTCTGCTTGACGAGGGCAAGGCGCCTGTGGAGCTCATCTCGATGGTCAAGCGCAACTCGTGTGGCAAGGCTATCGAAATCGCTCGCAACGCGCGCGACATGCTGGGCGGCAACGGCGTATCGGACGAGTACCACATCATCCGCCACGTGGTGAACCTTGAGGCCGTCAACACGTACGAAGGCACGCACGACGTGCACGCGCTGATCCTGGGCCGCGCCATCACGGGTCTGCCCGCGTTCGTGCCTCGCATGGCTCCCTAGACAATCCCCCATTCATGGCCGTAGGCAGCTTCCTATCGCCAACTAAATACACCTACTTGTTGAATGGATCCACTTAACAAAATGGGTCCTCCATGGTCCACTTCAACTTGTTCTCCAATCGCGTCTTCCCATTGGCCAAAATAACCCCCCGCGTCATTGGCTGAAAACCTTTCGGAACTCATCCTCTCCCTTCCGAGCATCACCGACGGAAGCGCAACACCCGCCGCAAGCCCCATGCTGAGCCTCGCGGCCAAGACGCCGCGGCTGGCCGTGCCCGGGCTGCAGAACCTGGGCAACACCTGCTTCTTCAACGCCATCCTGCAGGCGCTGGCCTCGCTGCCCAGCGTGCACGAGTTCCTGGAGGAGATCGAGCAGCGCGCGCGCGTCACGCGGCGCAGCATCGCGTTCACCGGCGCGCTGCGCGACTGTCTGGAAGGTTGGAGCGCTGTCTGCAGGGCGCGACTGGCGCGAGTGACATGACGTAACGGAGGTTTTTGCTGTGCTGGCAGCGCTGGCGCCGAGGGAGGAGCACGAGCCGTGCGGCGTCGTGGCGCCCAGGACGCTCAACGCAGAGCTGACGAGCAAGCTGAGAGCCTTCCGAGGCAACAAGCAACAGGTACAGGCAGCGGGTTGTAGAGTTAAAAGAGGAGTTTGGACTTAGTTGGGTGTGCTTTTTCGTAGGATTCACAAGAACTGCTGCAGTTCCTGTTCAAGTTGGTGAACAGTGAGCAGCGCCGCTGCTCCGTGCAGGATCGGGGCCTGGTGGACTTGTACGCGGACAGGATGAGCGAGCCGGTGACGGCCCGATCCATCAGTGAACTCCGGCTTTCGCAGGCTGTCGACGAGCGCAACTGGAACCCGCT
The DNA here is from genome assembly GCA_033558005.1 of Phytophthora taxon juncus. Classification (NCBI taxonomy): domain Eukaryota; phylum Oomycota; class Peronosporomycetes; order Peronosporales; family Peronosporaceae; genus Phytophthora; species Phytophthora taxon juncus. The sequence goes on from JAUCEE010000017.1 coordinate 1,840,108, forward strand.
GCAGGGACTCCAGGTGAACTTGCTGCAGTGCACACGCTGCCGCCGCTTTAGGCCCCTGAACAACCAACCATTTCTGGATGTATCGTTGTCGTTGGTGGCGCCGAATGACCGGAAGGTGTCGCGGTTGACAGACGCGCTGCATCTGTACACAGAGCCAGAGGTGATTAAAGGGGTTGAATGTAGCTACTGCAGCGTGGTTGATGAACTCGAGGTTACGCGAAAGGAGTTCGCGGAAATAATGAAAAAGCAGGCGAAATTACAGCAAGGCAGTGCAAATGCAAGCGACGGACTGGAGTTGGAGCTTGTTCAGCACGAACTGAAGGACTGGATTCACACGTTGGAGCAGCTGGCAAATTCGTCAGCTAGCTTTGATCTGGAGCAAGTGGAGCGGCCGATCCCGCGTAGCCGCGGTGAGTGCCACAAGCGCTTGCAGTTTTCCCGCAGTCCCGATGTCTTCTGCTTTCATCTCAATCGTAAAGTCTATCGGAGGACTGGCGGTGCAGTGAAATTGGAGACGTATGTGGAGTTTCCGCTGGAGCTAGACATGAGTATTTACTGCCAGTACGAGCTGGACTCAACTTCGGAACAAAAGCTGCAAAATGGTACAACGCGGTCAGCCATGCGGCGGCTAGGGACGTCGTCACCACCACTGGATGAGGCTTCCAAGCAGCAGTATTTGCTTTACGACCTGGCTGCTGTTATCTTGCACCATGGCAATGAGCGTTGCGGTCATTTTACCGCATATCGCCGTGCCAGTCCCTCGCAGTGGTTTTTTGTTTCTGATGAAAGTGTTCGCGAGGCGCCTGTAGCTGAGGTTCTCAATAGTTGCGCGTATATGCTCTTTTACGAGCGGAAGTTCAGGACCAAAAGAACCACGCGAAGTTCTGAAACGGAAGAAACCACTGATGACGACGATAGCCTACCTGATGTGCCCTTCGAGCCGCACTTGCTGCTATCAAATGGACGTTTCTAAGCAAGTGCAGGCAAGATCGAAACGATACGCTGTGGAAGCTCAAGTCAAGAGCCCGTGAGCACACTGCAAGGAGAGACCGAGTTCGTAAATATATTGGTTATTATTGCTGAGGACAGGGATGGCGTCTACCCAGGTAGGTATGCGCTGCAAATGTATGAAGCTACAAGTTTGCAACCCCTGTAATAGCGTTGGCGCTACCTATATTGATGGAAGCACGTTCCTACGTGCTGAGGAAAATGAAACTGAGAGGAAAGCAAATCACGCTGAACACTCGTCAAATAACCGTGTTGTTCCTACCCATAGTTGTTTCTGTTCCTGGCCTGCTAGTTAGTTGAAGCCGTACTCTTGGCGGGCACGCTTGACGACACCAATAAGGAAGCCGCTCTTGTTGCGAACATTGGAGAGGTTAGCGCCTGCGAACCGGCTGAGCACTTGGTTCGCCAGCGGCTCAGAAAGCTGTCCAAGCACTTCATAGCACTTGCCACCAAGCTCCTCCAATGACGACAATGTGCGATTAGCCACCAACGAGTGAATATGGTTCTGCACAGATATCGGCAATGCAGTAAACGACGGCATTCCAATTGGAGGACCACGCCCAGCCCCAACCGGAGGTGGTCCACGAACAGCCCCACCATACTGCTGAGGAGCTCCCTGTGGTGCTGGCTGTCGGCGCCGAGGGTCCCGCGGATCTTGCGGGGCCTCGTAAGGGCGTTCATACAGCGCTGGGCCAGGACCGGCAGTCATTGGAGCTGGCTGACCGCGGTAACCAGCAGCATTTACTCCGTTATTGCCGTTCAGGCGACCACCCTGAGGAGGTCCACCTAGAACAGAGCCCCCTTGTGGTGCCGCTGCGTAACCTCCACCTCGTTGGAGAGCTGATTGGGGGTGCCCCCGAGGAGATTGAGCCTGGGGACGATGCTGTTGCTGCTTCTCTGAAGCGATCGCTTTCTCGTTGACACGGTTAATGATTCCCACAAGAAAACCTTGTAAGTTCTCAACCTGTGACAGATCCACGTTGCTGAAGTTCTCGACAGCTTGCAATGCCACACGCTCCGGCAAATGCAATAGCCTCGTGATCACGTTGTCATTCAGCGACTCCTGTAACCTTCCCTCACGGCGCATGCTGTCTACCACTGCCTTCACAGCAGCTGGAAGGCGTTCATATAGATCACTTGCACCCGCAGCTCGTGGTGCGCCGGGTTGCGATCCTCGTGGGGACATCTGGTTTGTTTGAGCGCTTCGACGACGAGGATCACGTCCAGCGCCACTAGTACTTTGAGGATGGGGTTGATCACGACGGCGCGGGTCTTCAGCTCTTGGCCCTGCTGTAGCCCGCGGAGCTTGCTGGAGAGGTGACGGCGGACCCTGACGGCTTCGCGAAGCTAGTCGAGGGTCTACTGCTGAACGTTGGCTAGGTGCTGTTGGGTTTAAATCATTAACGCTCGGCTTGTCTTGGTGAACAGCGCGCCCAAATTCATCCACTCCTTTTTGTTGACGCTGCTCAGGTTCAGGTCGCATTGGTGCTCCTCTTGCTGGCTGAGGGGAATTCCTCACCGAAGACTCCTCCTCAGGTTGATCATGCTGATATGGCACTTGCACATTAGAGATGCCAGTGGCAGGTTGAGGAGGGGCGTAGCCGAATCGAAAGAGTCCGGGGTCGCTTTTGTAGTCCGAGATGAAGGCGTCTACAGGCTGCAGCGCTGCGACCTGCGGATTTTCTTTTTGATACTCGCGGTAAATACGCATGAGCTGACCGTTCTTGTCACGCACATCACGCATTGGTGTACGTACAAACCGTGCAATAATAGCGATCTGGGCGAACTCTGGCATCGCTCCAACGGATGCAAATGCGGCACGGCTTACTTGGGTCACACGGAATTCACCGCTCGTCTGGAAATCCATTAGCCGATCCCAAGCTGCAGCGGATAGACCCTTGTGGTCGTCAGCACGGTGCTTGTGCTTGCTGCTGCTGCTCCCATGCGATGAAATAGAGTCCCCACTCCCGCGACGATGACGACCGTGGTTATGGTCTGCATCGTGAGGGTTGCTTTTGTTGTCGTCCTCAATGCGTGGTCGCTTAAGCTCAGCGTCTCCTTTTGCAATAGGATCTGAGGGGCCATTCGGCTCATCATCAACCTTTCTTTTGGCCGGCGTTACAGTAGGCTGGTTGACATTAGCTGTACTAGCCGAAGTTTGCTCAACTTCCATCGCGGCAGGTTCGTGAGTGGCAGCCGAAGCGGCAATGGACGGATGATCCGGATCATATTCTTCCTGTTCTGCATCCTGGTGCTGATCAGCAGAATCGTGTGCGGCATTGCTCGCCACTGGGGTCCCTGCTGGAGATGGGTTAGCCGGGTCATATTCATCCTCGCCGTGCGGCACTGATGCTGTATCTATCGAAGGCAGAGACGGATCGTATTCGCTTTCGTTGTGCGTAGGTGGAGCTGCAGCCTCAGCCTCATCCTCAGTTTCAACCTTAGCAGAAGCACTGGATAGCTCTACTGAGGCAGTAGTATCGGCGCTGTCTACCTGACTCGGCGGTGCATCTACTGGAACAGGTTCCACCGCTTCCTCCTCTTGCGTGGTCGCCTCCTCAGTCATCGCTGTTTCAGCAGCTAATTGAGTCGGAGTGTCCATTGATTCATCCTTTTCGTCACTGTCGGTGACGTCGCTAACCACAACCTCTCCGCCCTCTTGCTGCAAGGGGTCAGCATCGGCGCTTTCCGCCGGCACCGTTGCAGCCGCATCGTTAGTGGCAGACTCCGCCGTCTCCACCGGCTCCGCCATCACAACGTCCTCTTGCTGTGCAATGTCCTCTTGTTGTGCATCTGTTGCAACGTCCTCGGAGACTTCGATCGGCGCTGCCCCTTCGCCTTCCACTGGCTGGGTGGCCGCGCTCTCCTCCGAGGTCTCGAGCTGTTGCGCGGCGTCTCCTTCCGTCTCTTGCGCTGCCGCCGCCACGTCGGCGTCGCTGGTGGCAGTCGCCGGAGCGCCAACTGGAGCGTCAGACGTTGGCGGCTGCTCGGCCGCCATCTCAAAGGGCGCGCCGGCGTCGGCGTTCACAGCGGGCGCGTCAGACTCCATGCTGCTGATCCCGGCACTTTGCTCGCAATAGTGGGGAGCTCATTGGCTCCACCTGTACAGCGATGTGTGCGCCACACAACTGCCTTCGGATTGGCTGAAAAGCCGAAACTAAAAACTGAAGTGTAGCCATGTTCGACGAAACGACGCGAAATTGACAGTGTAGGAATGGAGTCTGCTCCGCGAGTTTCGATGCCTCCGCCGGCGATTGATGTCGCCAATGTGGTGAGGGAGAATAACATGTCGTCGAGTATCCCGCGCTTTTTCTTCCCGCGCAAAAGGACGCCGTTCACGTGCGGCGAACGTATCCGTCGGGGAAGGGTGGCGGCTCGATTGGATACCGTCATACTTTCGAACGCTGAGTTCACTCAGCTCGTAGAGTACATTTGCTCCTTTGCGTGTATGTTGTTGTGCTGGATAGGTAGCATGCTGTAGATTTTAATGTGCGGTTAATTGTTTTATGCTTTAGGTGATTCGGGACTGTCGCTAGATGTAAGGAGGGAAATGAAGCACAGGACCAAGAAAACCAGCATTGTGGTGGTGGACCGCATGTTAGATACACAAATGATGCTCATGCTATCGTATAATGAGTATCGCTCGCTTTCGAGGGGTTCTTGGTGTAAGTCATCAAGCTTGCGCGCAAAGTTGGATGTTCTCCTGGCAGCTAAACACTTTCTCATGGTAATTTTGTACCCCAGCCGATCAGTTGATGCTTGTTAAAACAACTAACGTTGCTGCGGTTGATGCCATAGTTTCCACAGGACACCAATGAAAAGATTAGTGGGTACACAGTCCTCGAGTATATTCACCAAATGCAGATGTCACTGCGCATAGCTCGCTTTGTCCTCGAACGGATTGCAAACGAAGGTTCTGATAAAGACGATGAAACGCAGTTGGAAAAGATGTATGCGTCACTGATTACCGAGACAATTCAGTCTTCGCTCCAGGAGCTTGCACTTCAAGATGACAAAGAGTTTCAACAGTATTACGAACTCATTTGTGCGCGTATGCTGTTGCTACCACACGGCCTGCAACAAATTCGTACTCGTGGACTATCGATCCACCAAATCGTTACCTGCTCCCGCTTCGCCGAGTTCTTTCGACTAATGGATGATTCGTTGCGTGAACGGTACGACCAGCAAAAGAATGCGTTCCACCCGGCGCGAATTCGACTAGTTCATCGTCAGTATCTTCAATTAGATCGCGACGGGAATGGCATGCTGAGCGTGAGTGAGCTTCAGGATTATGGGAAAAAGCGAGCCTTCAATCCTGCCGGCAACGAGCCTACACATGACCTGACGGATGCCTTTGTGACTCAAGTATTTGCTGAAGTGCCAACGTTTTACGGAGAAATGGATTATCATGCGTACTTGGACTTCACCCTTACTCTGAGTGATAAAGTATCCGCTGCTGCACTGCGGGTGAGTTCTCGTCTGAGATGTGTTGTTGCTATTATATTGCGCCTAAACATGATTTGGTTACCACAGTTCTTCTGGGGAGTGCTTGACTTCCAGAAACAGGGCTTCCTGGATGCTTTTACCCTTGACTACTTTCTCAGAAGCCTCCTTGAGAAGATCTATGAGCATGAAGGCAAGGACGACGCACCTACAGTTGATCGCCTACGGGTATGTGCAAGTTTCATTTTCAATATTCTTGAACGCGGAGCTTACAAATGTATGTGCAGACCCAGATTTTTGATGCGGTGGCTCCAGTGCATCCAGCCAGAATTACGTGGCAGGATCTCCAGCGTTGCAAGTTGGGTCACTGCGTTGTTCGGTGAGCTAGAAAAAAATGTTTACAGCCAGCATCCTCACTTATTATTGCGATACGTGCACTTCAGGTTTATCACCGATTACGTGGCTTATCGCATTTTCGAAGACAGCGGGCGCCTTTGAACTATCGTAGCAATGCGCTCGGTCTAGAAGCACATTGCTTCGGCAATAATATCATTGCATTAAATACCAACGATTTTGAGCGTGAGGCCAAACACCTGTTGATATCTATTAGGAAAGACGATCGCAGTTCGGTTGAGCTTGGATTGCGTCGTCTTACGCCAGACTCAGCGCCCAACAAAAAAAACAAGAGCACTTTGAGTGTAGCGATTAGCGGAAAATCTTAACGCACAGCACTTAAGCCAGCAGGTTTTCGCCGTTGTAGTGGAACAGGCACACGCTGCCAGTGAACATGGCGACGCTAACAAGAAGCTGCTGGTGCTTCGTGATGAAGGCGTTTGCACGCTCGCGGGAGCTCTGGTACCACGACTTGCGCTGCACAGGCACACCACCGGCGCCGAAGCGGCCGCCAAGGAGGTTAGACTTGGGCTTGGAAATGCTGGAGGCGTTCATCTGACGCTGACTCGCGTTCAGGCGCTCGTACTTGGTGCGCAGGCTGGCAGCCTCACGCTCCAGCATCTGCAGCGCAGCCTCGGCTTCCTGCTTCTTCTTGGACAGAGCCACAACGGAGATGCTGAGCTTTTCAGCCTCGGACAGCACGAAGTTGGCCTTCACGTGGAACCGGCTGACTGCCGGCTTCAGCTCCTTCTCGACCTTCTCGGCCTCCTCGACCTTCTCGGCCTCCTCAACCTTCTCGGCCTCCTCCACCTTCTCGGCCTCCTCCACCTTCTCGGCCTCCTCCACCTTCTCGGCCTCCTCCACCTTCTCGGCTTCCTCCACCTTCTCGGCTTCCTCCACCTTCTCGGCTTCCTCCACCTTCTCGGCTTCCTCCACCTTATGAGCTTCCTCCATCTTCTCAGCGTCCTCGACCTTCTCAGCCTCCTCAGCGTCCTCGGTCTTCTCCGTCTCTTCAGCCTTCTCAGCCTCCTCAGCCTTCTCGGCTTCCTCAACCTTCTCGGCCTCCTCAGCAATCTCTGCAGCGACCTCCTCCTCAATGGCCTCCTTAACAGCCTCCTCGACCAGCTCAGTGATGGTCGTGGCCTCCTCCTCTTCTTCCTCGTCCGTGACGTTGTACCACTTGTCCAACGCGTTGTCCTGGAACAGCGACGAGATGGGGAACTCGACCTCCTTCACGGGCTCCGGCTCCTCATCGTCCTCCTCCGAGGCAGGGGGCGCGACAGTGATCAGCACCACGGCCTCGCGCGACTGCACGGGGTCGAACACGAACGTGGCGGGGAACGTGAGCGCGTCCGACTCCTCCTCGGTCTCGACAGCCTTCCAGGCCACAGTGCGCACCACGGGCACCTTCTCCTTCTTGACGCGCTTCTTGATGATGGTGCGCGTGATCTTCGTGGTGGTCTTGAGCTTGCGCGGCGTGCTCTCGCCGTCCTGCTCGGGCACCTGGCCGTCCTCCACCACGTTGCCGTCCTCGTCCGTGACCACCACGTCCTTCTTCTCCACGACCTCCTCCACGGTCTCGTACTCGTCGGCCTCGTACTCGGGGTCCAGCGCGACGGTGATGGCGGCGCCGGGCACAGGCTCCTCGCCGTGCACGGCGGCCAGCGTGACCTCCAGACGGCCCACGCTCTTGGCGGCGGCCTTGGCCTCCTCGGAGGGCTCGTCCTCGCCCTCGGGGGCCTCGGACAGCGCCGAGATCTGCTGGAACACGGCGGCGATCTGCTCGTCCAGCTGCTTCACCTCGTCCACCTTGGCCGTGACGCTGCGGCGGCACTCGAGGTATTGCTGCGACGCGCGCTGCACCATGGCGGCCACTGCGGCCGAGGAAGACGTGGAAGCCATCGCAAGGGGGGCTACGGACACAGAGAGAGGCGCCGCGGGATCTGCGGCTGCGAAGCGGCTTGGGGGTCTCGGCGTAATGCGTGGCGAGGAGCGCTGCCGGGCGGAAGTGGTGTGCGCCACACCACTCGCACTTACGGCGGGTGATAGGGTACGCGAGCGACACACAGCGCTAACGAACAACGAAAGGCAAGGGCAACTTGCCTGTCAGCAAGCGCTTGGCAAGCGGTCACTTGCGTGGCTGGCATCCAACGCTCTGGATGCATCTCAGATGCGCTCGACTGTCGTAATTGACCATGTAAACCTGGACGGGCTCGTCATCAACGTCTGAGCATTCAGACGGAAGTGCACGAAGCGGAGCGTTTGAACGAAAGTTTCCGGCGCTTCGGACGTGTTTGGACGTGCGATGGAGATCAAGTGCAACAACCGGTAGAGTCCTTGGCGAGACTGGTCTTGCGCTGCCAGTTGCAGGACTGATCCTCTCATTGAAGACTCCAACGCGAAGCTGGCGAAATGCAATTCGCTCGAGGACGAGCTCGCATGACTTTTTTTTTTTTACGCCGTAAAGGTGTTGGCAGCTTGGTGGCGGTGGTCTTGACGGTCGTGAGACCGCGAGCGAATCCCATGCTTGCCTCCATGGGCTGCAGGATGAGCTCGTCTCCATGGCGTGCTCTCTTCTCGTCTCTAAGGTTCCTGCAGCCGCTCTCCAACTGGCCGCATGCACACCGCCAGAGGAGAAAGCCCAGAGGACAGGCTTCTCGAGACATCACTAGCTGGTGGGCTTCACATCACGCACTTTTACTTTAAATTATATCCCGGCATGCACGGGAATTCTTCCATACAAGTAAGGCTGTCTAGTGGCAGTGGAGCAGGGCGAGCTGTCCGATCGATGATCTCCATCTTGTTCCATCCAAAATGGGCACGCTCTACCTGTCCTCCGCTGGCGATTCGCACGAGCACGCAATTAACGCGACAACATGAACGAGTCCTGTGTCGACACGGACGACGCATGGAGCCAGCCGTTGAGCTGCTCCAGAGCGTGCGCCTCATCGTCCTCCTGGATACTCGGCGCGTACCCGCTCTCGATGAAGCGGCCCGTGTTGCCCAGACCGCTCTGAGGGTTGAGCGACCCGAAGTTCGTCTCGAGGCTCACGCGGTCCGAGTACTGGGACACCCGCATCGACGAGATCGAGCTCGATCCCATGATAAACGAGTCGTTGGTGCTGCAGCTGCTGCTCATGCTAATGCTCCTGTTCGACGACGTCATCGTGGGAACAGGGGCGCCACCGCGGCCGCTTCCACTCCGTCCGTAGAACTGGAACGAGACGCCGGGCTCCTCCTTGTGCTGCGGGCGCGCAGCCATCTTAGCACTCCTGCTCTGGGTGCGCGTCCGCCTCCGGTTGTGGGGCACAATCTGCTGATGCTGCTGGTGGCGGTGCGGCAGCGAGACGGGGATGTTCTCCTCCGAGTAAAGGATGTACTCGCCCGTGACGATCTCCTTAATGGGTGGCTGCATGTTCTTGTCGCCCTTGTGTCTAGCCTTGGACATCATGCGTCCCGACTGCTTGCGGACGAGCGCCGTGGGCGGCACGTCGGTTTCGGTGCGTCGGCTGATGCTGCGCTGCTTTTTGGCGTGGCTGCGGTTACCCTGGGAACGGATCTGCTTGTCCGTGCGGGGCGTCAACAGCTCTGCTCCGTCATCTGAGGTGGGCGGGACTGGTGCTGCCGTCTGGTAGAAGTAGTCAGCCGGGTTAACGTCGCTGTCCCCGGCGCCGCGCATGAGCACGGTGGAGCCGCTGAGGTTGCTGGGCGGGCCGGTGCCGGTGCCGTTAGTGCTGCTGGCGAACATGGTGCTGTTGGACGTCATCATGGTGTCGCTGATGTGGCTGAAGTTGCGCGCGCCGAACTTGTTCTTGCGCTCCTCGAGGAAGAAGATGTGCTCGAGCGCCAGCGACGGCCGGCGGCACAGGCACTTGGAGCCGCGCACGCCGCACGCCTTACATCTGCGCAGCCAGTTGAAATTGAAGAGGCTAAACCATGCGATGATCCCCATGGACCGCGCTCTGCGGGCTTGTCCAGCGGCGCGGGCAGCGGCAACGAAGCGCTCTCTGCTTGCGGTACGCCGCCTCCGCTCTCGCCAGGGAATTCGCGACTGAGAGGAGGAGCCAGCGAGCAGAGGCGCAAGCGACGAAATGGCCCTTCGCGTGCACCGCGCACGCGACAGGCGCGCGATCACTCTCGACATCAGCGGAACTCGCTTGCTGGGACGGGCGGGCGGGTGCTCGGGCCGCGGCGCCACCCACCCACCACCTGCAGCTGCGATCACAGGCCACGCCGGCGCGGGGTTTCCTGGGGCCCGGGTATATGGCGGCGGCTGCAGGCGAGCTCCATGGCGAGCAGCTCGGCTGCGCCCGTCGGGCGATAAAGCACGTGCTTCCCGCGCGCACTCGCTTGCGGGATCGGGAAAACAGCTTGAAGCGCTTTCAGTAAACTCGAGCGCGCATGCATCGCGCGGATGGCGTAGCACAGCTGCCCGCGGAGTCGGCTGCCAGACGGGCAGAGTAAGCGGTGCGTTGCAGGCGAGTTGCCGTGCAAGTTGCCGTCGACGTTCTGTTCGAACGTCTTCGGCGTCGAGGATCGCGGCCATCGATCCGGTCCGCGCGGCGTGAGGATCATCGCCGAGCCGAGCTGCCCGCAGAAGCGACGTGGCCGGCCTGGCACTCGCCCTGCAGCCATCAAGCACCGCGCGCCCGATGGGCAGCGCGCGTGCGGCACGCAGAGCAAGGCCCCGCTGGGCAAGCCAGAGCGGACCAAAGTTGCTGATAAACAACGACAAAGAGCGGAGGCGGCGAGGCATCGCCTTCGTCCGTCCTCGGAGCGCGGGAAAATGTGGGCACTGATTGAAGACATCACCCTGGAAGAAATTGGATGTGTCTATTAGCGGGGTCGACCTCGCGGACCTGGAGCTTGGAGGATGCAGGTTGCAATGCGCAATGCGCTCTGCGTTGTTGCCATCGAGCGTTAGCTCATGAATGTACGGACACACTGGTGAAACGATCTTAGTCGCGAGCTATATCAATGCCAGGCATGCTGCTTGTAATTCTGCTGTTACGGTGGCGGAGGCGACGAGTATGTGGCTGAGATGCTGTCGAGGAGCGAGCGCGCGCTCACGAGCACAGTCGCATGTGACCAACGCGCTGCGGTTGTCCGAAGGTCCCTTCCTTGTGTATGCACAACTAAACGGCGCAGCGCAACGTCCGATTGTTTTGCCGGCGACGAGCTCAGGGCGATGATGTCCACACCATCGCCAAGTTACCTACGCACAGTAGCTGCCCGCTCGATTTCGGTGAAGCTTCAGCTCGTGCAATGCGCGACTTGAAGCGTTAAAGTATCTTCCTTGCCTCCAGCCGGAACACCATGCCCTACAGCTGCACACTCGCACCCGAACCAACGGCACGATCGGGGCATGTTTACGGGCGAACTACAGTCGGCCGAGTCGTTGTTTCTACAGCATAGCGGCTGTCCACCTTCGTCACCACCGCAGCCTCCATACGCCGCTTGGAAAATTGGAGATCCTGTTGACGCTTCGGCCGCTGTTGCAGGTCTTCGAGCTTCTCTGTAGCGCCGGTTGCAAATTGCTCGTCCAACTTGGCAGCGTTCAATCGCTCAGCACCAGACATGGGTTCCATGTAGGTCCGCACGGCAATCTGGGGGTCTTGTGCTCGCGTTGTTGAATCATTTTCGGCGCAGGACGCTGCCAACAACCCGTTAGATGACTTCACTCCTTCCCATTCGTCCTTGAGCACGTTAAGCAGCTTCACAATGCTCGAAGGGAAACAGAAGCCCAGCACCTCTGTCCGAAAGAGTGTGGTTGCTTCCGATGGCTGCTCTTCTGAATGTGCTCCAGTTGAAGAACCAGCAACTCGGCCAAAAGAGGTTACTTGCAAACTCTGAATCGAGGCATTTGCAAACGGATGTAACGCGTACAGTTCTGGCACATCTTGGTTTGACATTGCTGTAGCAAGCGGTGCATAATGGTGAGTCGAACGACAACGTCATAGGCGACAAAATAATACTTACGTGCTCGGTTGATGAGGAACTCGTACAGCCCGTGCACGGCATCATGGCCATGGAAGAGTAACAGTGAATCAGCACCGTGCATATTTTCTTGAGAGGGTGCAGCGCGAGTCATAGGTGCAATGACGCTGCCATTCTTACTCCTTGATTGGTTTGCCTCGCGCTCCTCTTCTAGCAAATGGAACTCCCCAACCTCCCGCTTCGTCTCGTTAGCATTGACATAAGGCATGCTGTATTCCACATTAAGATGATGCAGCACTTTGCGGATTCTAGAATTGGATTGAGACATCACAGCGCGAAGCTTGGACCTTTTGCCACTCCCAATGCTCCCTTCAATTTCGTCGGGGGACTCTGTTTCATCATCGTGCTGCCGACAGAGACTGATGATCGATGGGGGATTTGTTTCTTTTGTGATAGCGCTAGTGTCGTAGAGAAAACAAACAACAAAATCGCTTGAGCAGAGATAAAATGATCCATCGTCACTTATGATTCCGGTTGAGTGTCGGCGGAAATTCATGTACACATCACGAAAAGCCTCTTGCCACGTATGCCAGCGTGCTGCAAAAAATGCTTTTTCTTTCCGCTTGCGTTCCCCCTTAGGGCCTCCCAGCAATAATGGATCGCTTGTGCTTGCTGCGTTTGCGCGGTTTAGCAGCAGTGACGATGGCACCGGGGCTGCGGGGTGTACGAAATATTGTAAAGCTTGATGCCATCGGACAGCTGAGTGTTGCGAAGGAGAAGTCTGGGCAACATGATAGGTGCCAGTAATAAAACTCTGAAGTGCTTGTTTTTTAATCCGAGAGCTGGTAGGCAAAAACAAAATATCGTTATTCGAAGTCAACACTGCATGGTTCCCAAAACATATCATGGATCTTACTTGAGGCGCTGAAACGGATACGGGAAGGCAGTAAGAATTGTTAGTTTCGTCTTGGGCACGATGTCTAGCGGCAAGTCTGTAACCTGCAAGTCCGAGCGTGAACAGAAGTACACCAATGCAACCGAAAGGGTCAATCCAGTAACTTACACGGAAGGTTGTTGGAACGTTTGCACCCGCAGGACGTAGTCGTTTCTGCCTCTGCTGGCTGAAAAGAGATGAGGAATACAACGAATGCAACCGATTTAATGCAGTTGCCGCCGCTGCTAAAGGTGAGCTCTTCTTAGTACGAGCCGACGGAAAATCTCTCTTCACCGTTTTTGACGGTGATGTGTCAGCAGTTGAAGGCTTTGGCTCTTGAGCTGCATTGACTCCAGCTGTCTGTGTGGCACTAAATCACCACACTGTTATCATTCTTGTCAAAGCAAGCTCATCTCAACGCCAACATACCTAGTAGGCTTTGTAGGAGTCAGAGGTGAAGGCGCCGCTCCTAACGACACCCGCGGCTTCTTTTGAGCCGACACCTGCAGCTTCGCCGCCCGACGTCGTTTCTGAAGCAAATAGCAGGTCGTCCATCAATCAGTTTGTCGATCTTCCTGCAGTATCGCTCCCCCGAAAGCCCACAACGCACCCGCAGCTCCATGGGCAGCAGCCTCTTCGCCTTGTTGACGTTGCGCTTGCTCGGACTCGGCGTCCCGTTGGCCGGAGGCTCCTTGCCGGGCTCCGGCGCGGCGGCGCCATCTTCCGTCGCCATGCGTTCTTGCAGGATTGAGCTCTTCGCGAAATATGTGTTGTGACAGGCCGTTAAACGCTATCGGGTTGGAGAGGGCACTGGCGCTTGCGGTGGTGAGTCGCTGTACCCATTCGTCAAGTATCTGCCAACCGTCACAAGCCAAGCAATGGTGACCACCGGCCACGCCGTGATCCTGTTCTACAAGTACGTGGAGGTGGAGGCCCCGCTGCAGCTCAAGGAGGAGCAGCAGCAGCTGTGCGAGCACCTGGGGCTCGTGGGCCGCATCCTCATCAGCGAGGAGGGCATCAACGCCACGCTTTCGAGTCCGTCGCGCGCCAAGATCGACGAGTACATCGCCTTCCTGTGCGCGCACGAGGTGTTCGCCATGCGCGCCGAGGACTTTAAGCACAGCTTCCACGACCACGAGGCGCCGCCGTTCGTGGGGCTTATTATCAAACACGTGAAGGAGATCGTGTCCACTGGTGGCGTTGTCGCTCGTCCTGACATGACGGCGTCTGACGAGGAACGGGGCTACTTGACGCCGCAGCAGTTCCACGAGGCCATGCGCCAGGCAGTGAAGGACAAGGAGGGCACTGTGGTGCTGGATGTCCGCGCGCACAAGGAATATCTTATTGGTAAGGTGGATGTCATCATCTAGAATGAGTTTGCTTCTTTCTGGGGCTAATTGTTGGGTCCTCGATCTACAGGCCACTTTGAGAACGCTGTTGACCCCAAGGTGAAGAACTTTTCGGAGTACTACACGTTTCTGCAGAACCGCGTGGACGAGATGAAGGACAAGAAGGTGCTGATGTACTGCACGGGCGGCATCCGTTGTGAGAAGGCGTCGAATTTCTTACGAAGCCAGGGCGTCAATGACGTGCACCATCTTAAGGGCGGCATTCACAAATACCTTGAGGCGTACCAGGACGGAGGCTTCTTCCGTGGCAAGAACTTTGTCTTTGACAAGCGGTATGTCGAGCATATCATTGTACTGCTAATGCGTGCAGGTTCTAATAAGTTTTGGTATGTCCTTGCAGGGTTCTGATGGGGGCACAAAATAGCAACGAAGTTGTCGGCAAATGCATCGAATGCCTGGCGCCGTATGACGAGTTCAGTGGGCGTAAGGTGTGCACTGTGTGCCGCGATCTAGTGTTGGTGTGCGACAGCTGCTACTACGCTCGTCACGGCGAGGTGCACTGCACGGACCACCAATACCTCAAGCACTGCTACGTGACGTTCCTTCAGTACGTGCCACGCGATGAGTTGTTAGAGCACCAGAAGGCTCTTGACAAGATCCTTGCTGGGCTTCTCGAGGACAAGACGAGCAGCAAGAACAAGCGTCGCTCCATTCGCAACCAACTGAACAAAATTGCAGCTCGACTGGAAGCAATCGACGCCGACCCAGAGGCTGCTGCCGCTGCATTGGCGCTGGACCCTCGCCCCATCCACTGCCGCACCTGTGGCCTAGACACATGCATGGGAAATTGCTGGGGTTTCTGGAGTGACGAAGTGCTGCCTCCTCCCCAGAATTAAGCAGCAGGCTAGATTGGTATCTCCTCGTGAATGCTAAAGTACACAAGCTACTACTATGGAATTTGAACCCAAAGTCTTGTACAGCTACTTCTGCTACTCGCAGGACAACAAATGCAAGCTTCGTGCAAGCAGCTTGTGAAACTCAGCATCATGTAGACTCTAGTAGAAAATGTAGCCATCTTATTGCACTCTGTGACATGTGCCACTTCAACTTGCCCTCGAGAGTGCGGAATCGATATGCCGGCCAAGAAGAGCGCGCCGAGGCGGAAGCGCGCGGCTCCAGCGACCTCGGGGCCTAAGAAGAAGCAGACAGTGGCGGCCAAGAAGAAGCACGTGCGAGAATTAGCCAAGGCGGGTCAATGGGTCGAGGTTCGGGGCGGCAGAGCGGCATTCAGCCGTGAGCAAAGACAAATAAATACTCATGTGTATTGTAGATTGAGAAACTTTACGGGAAGAAGATCCTGGCGGAAGCTAAGAACTGTGCGCACACAGTGTGTGCAGCTTGGCTCCTCTTTCTGTCGGTGAGACTAATTGCAGTGTGGTCTAGATGCAGCGAAGAACGGCGTTGCGAAGACCCCCCAACAGATTGCTCACGAAATCTTGCTCAAGAATGGGTATTTGCCTTCAACCACCCAGTCAGCAGCTGTAGCTTCAACTACTCTGGCATCAAGTCGAAGGACAGGTTCGATCAGCCGTAAAAATATGGCATTGACGGAATCTACACCTCGCAACTCGATGCCCACGAACTCGCCGGAAATATTATCAAAAGAACAACAAGAGTTGATCGAGAAGAGAAGGAAAGAGGCCCTCGAACGACGCAAACGTGCCCAACATCCAATTCAGCCTCCAGCTGTCATTCGATCATTTCCGAGTGACGCTACGCGTCGTGCTTTGCAGCCGACAGTTGATTCAGAATTACCGACTCAGCAACAGCAACGTTGTTCTTCATTAGGGTCTATCAGGCATTTAGTGCAGTCATGCAAAAATACTCGTCGTGTTGTTACTCCTGACACTTTACCAGCAAAGAACCCGAAAGTTGAAAAGGAGCAAGTTCGGCCGGAGTACTTCTGGGACGACTTGGAGGCAGCTGCAGAGATTGTTCAGTGGGAAAATGAACACATGGCTGAGGCGGCAATGAAGCAACCTACACCAGAAGTTGCGGGGAGTTTTCAAAGGCAGTCCAGCCCGAAACAGAATGCATTCGAGCAGCAGATACTAGCAGGCGAAACAGAGGCTCAATTACCTGGAAGCTCAGTGATCCCTTCTATTTCTCAAGAAATTGCCGCTGCCGCAGAAATTATTCAATGGGAAAACGAGCACGAATCTCCAGGTACGTGCGTGACTGAGCTACTATCTGGATCTAGTTTGTGTTCGACTGAGCCAAGTACTTGTTTGCCATCTTTAAGCTGGATGGAGGAACGAGTGTAATGAGACTGCCACACCATTTGATAGATGCAGTAACAACTCGGACATGCAAGACACTCCACAGTTCCAACTGCTCGCGCCTCAAACTTCATCGCACCAAAATCAACAAATTATTCAACAACCAAATATGCACGCTCATCGCAAACGAGCACTGGAAGCTGCTTCACTACCAGGTCGGCTTCATTGCTGCGTAGTTATCCTCGTACTTCTACACACCACTAACAGTCTGTCCTATCTTACCTATTGCTAACCTACTGCTAACCTACTCTACCTAATTTTATTTGTCAGCTTCGACTGCTAGCGCCGTATCCTGTAAAGAGACAAATGCCCGAAAAGCCGACCCGAGTCACTCCGTCACTCCAGCTCATAACCAGACCGACCCAACGACCGAGTTCATGTACGGCATATCTCCGCGTTGAGCTGATACACTGCTTTGGTCAATCTGACAAACGGATACTCCGTCATTTGTTTGCAGCAACAAGCATCTCGTGGAGGACAAAATGGAGCTCCCAGTCCTCGAGTTTCTTAATATGATGCTCGCGTAGAAGGCGTTCATTGACTCAGAATGATTAGGCAGGCAGGCATGCTTGCCACTGGAAGGCAGGCGCAGTTGGTCGCCTTCACAAAGGAAAAAAAAGTCGATAAAAATCGAAACATGGCCATTTTCTTGCACCCCTCACTCATACTTTCGGCAGACAGGATCAGCATATACCAAGTGGTTTTCCCATATAACTAAATCATCTTCTTCAGATGAGAAAGGGAGGATTTCGCCGACGCTGCCAAAGTTCTTCACGTTATCGTATTCCATATTTGCATACCTCTCCATTTGATCCAGCAGCACAAACCACAGCGATCGCGTAGGCGCGTCTGCCTCTTCTTGCTTCCGCTGACGCTCATTATTATAAAGAAAATTTCCATATAGCCCAGAAAAAATGTGCTCGTAGAGTGTCGAGAGAAGCAATTCATTAAACTCGAAAGCCCACGGCACCTGACGCCATACCTGCCACAGTGCATCCAGCCACTGAATGAATACAGGAGACTGCTCCTCAAGTTCTTGCTGGCCTGGTCCTTCCCCTTGACCATAGCGGTAACGGAACATATGACCAAACGAGCACCACTCCTTCTCAATCAGACATAGCAGTCCACGCACAGTGCGATAATACGGATCCAGTAAGAGCTGCACCATGGCTGTAAGCTGCGGAGTCCGATCCCAGCCATCACTGCAGTGAATCATCACAGAATCTCCCTGGTACAGGCAGCGACAAATTTCCTGCGATGTTGAAAGGATATTGGACAAGTGCAAGAACCAAAAGGTGTTTCGCAACTGGAACAACCAACCACTGCCTTCACGCTCTTGGCCTGGCTGGCATACTGATGCTAGTGATGCGTACGACGAACGCACCGCATGGATATTCGCGATGTCACAAAAGTGAAGTTCCGAGTTTGGGTAATTTCGTGGATCCTCGGTGCCTTTGCCTTGCGCTGAGTTAGCAGCGGCAGCCATTTGGCTTCTCGCGTCAAAGAAATGGAATTTAGCTCCGTTTGTTGCATTTTGAAGCGCCAACACCAGCTTTTGATCTGCCTCCACCACGTAGCCACTTAATCCTGTACAGGGTTGAGCACATCGGCATACAAGCGCTTTTGACTCAGGGTGGCGCCACACTACTGCAGGAATACGACTTGCGCTGCGATATGCACTCAGTTCGCGAAGATCGTCATCATCCAGCACAGATGGGATTACGAATGTTTCCGGGTACGACGGGAACATTGTATAATCTGAGTTGTCGTATAAACGCATCCAGCTATCTTCATCCAACAGCTTTAATCGGCGATAGTCCTGCTCTGCGTCATAAAACGAATCGCTTGGTGTCTCGAGCCCAGTTCCATCTACAGTCTTCAACTCTTCCTTATGTCGCAACGCCTGGTAGTGCAGGTGTGCGAAGAGAAAATGGGGTGGCGAACCACCCGTCGAGTAAAGCTCCCAAATGCAGCTTAAGAAATCGGAGCACGTGTTTTCATCTTGGAATGCCAAAGAGGCGCGCAGAAGATGTTTGGCTTCAATATTGGCGACGTGGGGTGCTGTCGTGGAACTTTCAGCAGATAAAATTGATGCCATAGGGATCTCCATCGCATCTTTGGTGCTTAATGCTTGCCAAATAATGCGATAGTTTGTGAGCACCAGCGTTCCATCAATACTAAAATGTGGCGCTGTCCCCAACACCATCTCGCCAACGAGATGCGTGACCTGTCCAACTCCTCGGAATGCACCTTTCACAGTATGAGTTCCCAGACCCAGCATACCCATTCCAAGTCCTTTAGCAAATCCAAATACGCCGCCGCTTGCTCCACCCTGGTACGTTTTGTTCACCAAGCCAGCCGCACCTTTCAAAAATGCACTACCAACGCTAGTAGATGCACGAAATAAACCTCTGCCTAACGAGCGTGTCGGGTGATTATAATCGCGGGTAAAGCAATTCTCAGTTTGAACTTTGTGTCCAGCTGCACCTAACGAGGCGTATGAACGAGGCGGCACTCTTCCTGATCCTTCTTCACTCCACTCGCCAGCCTCGGCATCGTCCTCAGATGAAGAGGACATCGCTAAGATTTCTTGTTTAGTACTCGGCTCTTCACCACTGTCGTCGCTCTTGTAGAAAATGATATAGGCAGCATTGTCAACCCGTTGCCGCACTACCTCACCAGAAACGGGGTAAATATCCCCTATCAGCGGCTGCGACTCATCAGCTGGTTGTGTGAGCTGGAAAGTTGGAGTGATTCGACCTCCATTATAGCAGCCATAGTTATCCAAACGCAGTGTCGATGGGGAATTCGCGCTGCGCACACTCCTTGCAGGGCTGTTTGCGTATGCTGCAGGTATCTTATCGATTGTGTCATAGCTGCCATATCCGCAACTGCTCACACTAGCGTGAGTGAAACGAAACGCTTCGTTCTCGTAAATAGGATAAAACGTGGTCGGAGTTCCTGCATTGCTTCCGCTTTCCACACTGCCAGTGCCCCCGCCGGTCACTGCGATGGCGTCTGTAAACGAGAAGTCATCGTAGTCGCCCAAATCTGAGAAACTACTCGACGTTTGTCGCGTGACACTAGGCGGCCCAATACTCATCGCACCATTTGTATCTGTCTCGAAGTCCAGCGCAATAGCCAGCTTAAACCGGTCTTGCTCCTTTTCCTCCGCCGTGCTAGCACTTCCAAGCCCCTTGCACTCCTCGTCATCCGTAGCTTCCGCATCGTCGGCAGCTCCCCGCTTGTCCTCTGCAGCGCTCATCGCGCGAACGACATCTATTTTTTCCTTGTCTGCATCACTGCGATTTTCTTCCAAGTCCGAATCTGTCTCCGTCGCCGTCGTCGACGTCGGTGCAGCAGCAGCAGTCGCAGTCCTTGAAGTCACACCGCTGTGCTTCATCCTGTGGCCCGCACCTGCCGCGTAGAGCTCGGTGCTAGAGCCATTGCTACTGGAAGAAGTGGGGGACATGACCTCCACTGGTCTCGGATAGAGCACACTGGTGAACTCGGCGTCGTCCTGCTCGTCGTCCTGCAGCTGGCGCGCGCTGTGCGTGCTCAGTCGCTCCTCCACCTGGTCGAAGCCGTCGCGACTGCCGTCCTTGGTCACGTTCACGTACAAGTCGGCGTCTCGGTCGCTCGCCATGGCCCGGTCTCTCTAACTTGATATCGTCCAGCTCTTTCCTGCCGCGACGCACACAGCGTTAGGCCTCTCAAATCTGATGCTGCCGCTCTCGTCCACGCCTCGCACCGGCGAATCGCGCGGCTGGCGGTCGGGAAGCAGGCGGCGGTGGGGGGCGCGGGCGTCCGCAGCTCTCGGTCCAGCGGCGGCGACGTTCCTTCTGTTGGGCGGAATTGGATTGGGGCCAATTATATGCGACGCCCCCTTTCAGTTTCACAGGCGAAAAGCAGGCGTGACGCAGGACGGTGGAGGAATCAGATCTGAGAGGGAAGTTGAAGTTGCATTGAGTGACGCACACCAAGAGCTACGCGTCCTGCTCGTCCTGCTCGCCGTCCTGCGCGTCCTGCAGCAGCGCTGGCACCTTGCTCAGCACCTCCTGCCGCATCTCGTAGGGCGTGAGCACGAGGCGGCTGCAGCGCAGCGTGAACTTCTGCTCCCAGTCGCCGTCGGGCTCGGGGATCACGAAGTAGTAGGCCATGAGCCGCTTCGGGTCCAGGTACCAGCCCGAGCGGCCCTGGATAGTGCCAGGCATGGCGCCCAGCACGCCGCAGCTCAGCGCGTCCTCGTACAGCGCGAGGCGGAACGCGATGCGCGCGCGGTAGCCGCGGAACAGCGACTGGATGCGCAGCACGTACTTGGTTGTTCGGCCCTGGAGAGACATAGCAAGTTAGATGATGGAAGATGGTTCATGCGGTGAAAGAACACGTACCATTGAGGATCGTGGTCGCGGTGAGACGGTGCGTGGACTTGGCAAGGCCTTCTGCCTCTCTTCCTCTGGGATTGCCGCTTCTACTAGGTCAATCAGGTCGAAGAGAACCTCAGCTACGTCCGTTTGCAAGTCTTCGTCATCGGAATCTGTAGCGAGATCACTTGGAGGGTCAACTACATGGTCGTCATCGTCACTGTATCCGGCTTCAGTGCCGTTGTCATCGTCGACTGGATCGGGCAGCAGATCGATGGTTAACTCTTCGTCACTTGCTTGAGGTGCTTCTTGGGCAGGGCTTTCTTGGCCATGTGCGCTATCACTTCCAGCTTCAACAGTATCACTACGGGCATTCTCGTTATTGTGCAGGGCGGCTTCATTGCGGTCGCGTAAAATTTTGTCCTCGTTTGCCAAGCTCTCGAGAAAAGCGTGGCGCGTAGAGCGCATAACTCGGCTAGACTGAGGACGACGCGGTGTAGTGGCCGAAGCCTCTGCTTCTAGAATAATTGGTTGATTCATTGGGGGTAGCTCTGGTCTTGAGGATGCTTTCTTGACAATAGCTTCCTTTGGTGCGTTTTCTGCCAAGCGCGGCGTTGTCTGTGTGGCGATCTCGGCAAAAATCTTATCAATTCTTGCTTTCAACAGGCTAGCATCGCTTCCCATAGCCAAACTCTGCGCCTCAGAGAAACTGAGAGCTCCATCAAATACAACGGAGGTGCTGGTGTGCTGCTCTGGCCCCTTTTCAATATGAAAGCTTGGTGAGCAGGCTGAATTTTCTGTCTCTGAGGGTTTTGTTGGCAGCGATGAGAGCTGTGGAGTGGCTCGAGGCACTTTCGATTGCAATCGATGAGGAGAAATATACGGCGATTGTGCTCTTCGATTCGGAGAGGCATCTTCTGTTTTCTCTACGGTGCTGATGCTGCTCTCGTTGCAGTTATTCACTGGTGCCTTACGAATGGGGGACCTCACGCTACTCTCGCTTCGTGCTGATCGTGATGGACTTCGTTTCTTTCGAGTAGGTGACTCGCCCATTCCTGTTTGAACTTCTCTTGTCCGTGTAGGAGATTTTCTTGGAGGGGACGATAGATTTGCCGATGCTGCAGCCTGAGCCCTTGCACTTATTTTCCTGCCGGGCGACCCATTGCATTCTGGAAGCTTGAACTTCTTGTGTGCATGAGGCTTTGCCTTTGGTATACCTCCAGTTACGTCTGCCTTGCGAAATACATGATCTGGTTTTGGAACCTTAGCGCTGAGTCCTGTGATCTCTTGATTAATCTGTTGCCGAGGCGTCCGCACAGCAACCACTTCTGTCTCAAGCAGCTTGATTTCGAGCTGCCTCTCAGGGTAATCTCCGATCATAAGGGCCTGTATCAACTCTCTTTCGCGCTCGCGTTGAGCCTGAAACTTCTTGGCCATAATTCGTCTATCCTTGATCGTTGCGCACTTGGCCAGCCGTTCCTCGCGTTTGTTCTCAGCTCGGATGCATTGTTCGATCACTTTTAAATGCTTGAGTGAGGCTGTCGGCGACGGCTTCTTCTTGTGCTGTGAGTCGATAGCAGGGAGAAAAACATTGCCCACTAGATGCGTGTTTAAGTCTGCACTGCGTTTCAGGTGTTCGCGCTTTGCATTAGCGAGCAACGATTTATACGGGTCGTACGCCATCCGAGTTGGCGATGCACTTGTTGCTACCCACACTTGGTGTCGTCACTTAAGGCATGCACACCTGCACCACAACAACAAGTAACATCGTTCAGCCAAAATAGATGGTAGGAAAAATAGACTAGGAGAAGCTCACGGACTTGCAGCTTGTGTGGACTACCTGATGACGATCGTCTGTCTTCTTGCTATCATTAATTTGGAGACGTTAGAACAATTATTGTGGTTAAAGTCGGTCTATCAACTCGTGTTACTTGCGCTGCCTATCTCATTTTGACGGTTTAGCACTGCTGCCAAACAATGTTGCAGGAAGTTCTCGCTCTTCAATCTCAGGCTCCCCACCCGCTGCCTCTTCCTGCTCTTCGTCGTCCTCATCTTCGTCATCCAGATCGATCTCTTCCTCATTTGTCACCTCAACAATCGGCTTCTGACGCACATTCCGTTCTGTTTCCGACTCCATTGTTTCTCCCTTCCGCTTTTTCGACACGTCTTCGTCACTAGCTGATGCTACATCGAGTTGTGCTTCCAACGCAGCCATCGCATCGCCAGGAACGGCCGGGGCTGCAGTTGACGCTGCAACCATTCCAGGGATTTTTGAAGTCTCCTCACCTTGAGGGGCAATTTCAGACGCGACGTAATTAACCTGCGAATACTGGGCCACCACTGAGCGCTTAATGCGCAGCATCTCGAGGAAGGTGTGTTCGGAGCCGTGGGAGACCTCAAATTCATGCCACACTTTCCAAAAGGACTTCTCGTGTTGTCGCGGATCGCAAAACTGCGATGCATGGGCATAAATTGCTCGAGCACGGTCGAACTCGCCTAACTTCGTCTCCATTTGTCCGAACTTGAGACACAAGTGCGGTACGCACTTGTCTGGCAGCTTAGTGATTCCGCGCTGGTAAACATCCCGTACCTTTGCAACACCAAAGAACTTTTGCGCTTTCTTGATGTACTTGTCGTAGATTGCTAGCTTGTCGTCGTCAGGCACAGTGTCGGAAGCGCGCTCATAAATAGTCATCACATTGCGCAGCATACCGTGCTGCTCTTCGAACTCTGCGAATTTCTCATAGAATCCACGGACAGACTTGGTTGGTGCAGCACGAATTGCTTGCTCAAACAGATCGCGGGTACGTTCCATTTTGGTACCAGCATACCGCTGAACAAACTTTGTCAGATACGTCTGCCATAATTCTCCCGCGTGTGGAAACTTCGGGAAAAGTGCTAAACCGCGCTCATACACGCGGAAGGATTCCTCAAAGTATTTGTTCTCCTCAAGGTACGCAGCAAAATTCAGTACCATCTGCGGTGTAATAATCTTCAGCTCGAATACTTCATTGTACCCAGCACGCGTTGACTCAAGGTCGCCCAAACTTTCTTCCAGATCAAGACGCAGCATCCACAACTTTACACTCAGGTGGACGTTGTCCTTAGCAGTAAGTGGCTGCTGCTTGCGCAGACGAATAGTGCGCGAGGACGGAATTGCACAAGCATTCCGTACAATTTCAAGAGCTTCGTCGAAGTTTTCATGGCGAAGTTCCAACTCCGCCCACTCACAATAGACAGCCGCGAGCTCTTGAGGGTTGCGGAATTCGACGTCCACGGCCTTTTTGAAGATAGCACGGGCGTTGTCCAAATCCTCATGTTCGTCGTAACATTTAGCGAAATGTATCCACAGGTTCGGCAAGCGCCCGCCAGACTTAACTGGGTCTACTGTCTTCACAGCTTCAGCATATGTACGAATGACCTTTTGAAGATCAGTTTTGACAAGTTCCACGCGCTTTTCCCACTCTCTTACGTTGTGTGGGTTCTGTCGCAGCAGCACGGAGTTCAGCAGCAAAGGGCGTCGTTCTGCCACATCCTCATACACTTTCAGCAATCGGTCAACCTGTGCTTGGTGGTCTACCTCATCTTCCTCTTCGTCCTCATCCTCCTCATCCCCTCCCGCTACCAGATCCATCTCAGCCGTGAGCATGGCCTCGATAAACTTGACATACGCATCAAAGATCATACTGAAGTCTCGAACGGTAACCACTGTGCGAATTCCCTCTTCGTACACATCCCTCGCCGACTCGAACATCCCAAGACGTACAAAGTACGTCGCCAACGAGCACCAAAGTCTTCCCACCTCATCACTGAACCTCGTCATTCCACTGCGCAGAATGGCTTCCACATCCAGCGATTTGGCTACTCTGGTCGGGTGCTGAGACACCATATCACACAGCTGCATCCACATACTGTGCGGCGTGCGGTCAGTGCTAGTCTCTTTATCCTCAGCGGCCTCAATGAGTTTCACCAGCTGCAGACTTGCCTCCTCGTAGTGCTCCACCGACACCAAGTAGTCCACAAACTCCCCTCGTTTCGACGGCTCCAGCATCAGGTACCTCCTGTATACACGCACAGCAGTGCGTGGCACGCCGATCTGCTTGACGAAGGCCAAGTAGGGCGTCCAGATGCGGTGGTGCTGGGTAATGGGCAGCGCTCGCAGCGCGCGGTCGAACACATGGCGACGCGCCGTCACCGCCCGCATCTCCTTCAGCACATTGAGGTAGTCCAGCCACAGCCTAGGCATGGTGGCCAGCTGCGCCAGCGCGCGCTCGTACAGCGCCACGAGCTGCGCGAACTTGGGCGAGTCCACGCGCTGTCCGCGCACGTCGCGCTCGTACACGTCGTCCAAATATAATTTCCACAGCTTGTAGCTGCGCGGCAGGGCGCGCAGGCCGCGCTCGAAGACCTGGTGGCGGCTGGCGGCCGGCGCGTCGGCCAGCGCGCGCGCGTAGGTCGTCCAGGTCTGCACGGCGAAGGGCTGGCGCGCGGCCTCCTCCTCGAACTCGAACAGCGTGTCGTCGGCCTGCGATGGGGGAAGGGGAAGAGGAGACGTTAGGGTGCATGTGGAGCGGCGCAGAGGCGCGCGGGACGCACCATGGGCACGTCGGGGGCGGTCGGCGGCAGCGTCGCCATCATGATGCAGTGCTGGTGGGGGTCGCTCTTGGTGGGCGTTGGGTGGTGTGGCGCACATATAGTATGTAAGACACATCATTTTGGACAGAGAGGATTTGTATCGGCCAACTTGAAGTGAGAGGACGGGTATCTGCTCCGCTCACGAACAGAAGACAATGCGAAGCTGAGTATGATACGCATGTGGTCCCGTTGATGCGGAAGGGAAATTTAGAGTTGTCGTTATTCATGTCTGAGGTGTTGGTGAGGATAGATCGAGGCGCAGTTTTTGGGGCGCGTTGGTGGTTTCTTGTCATTCTTATGAACGAAAAGGTGTACATACCACCGTTGTAGACAGGGTGTTAGACGCAAGCACTCCCTGAGCAGGGGGCGAGATCGGCTGTGTTCATGCTAAAGTTAAGGACGTCCAAGCTGGGAGTTCGTTGCGGCAGCTGGCCTAAAATATCAACTCGCCACTGCTGCGAATAGCAAAAGACAGCGTCATGGGATGTCGATGAAACCCCTCCGCATTTTTGCGCCTCTCCACCACGCCCGACAAGCTCAATTGCGGCGACTTCAGCAAAGCTATCGGTAGCGAGGCCTGCCCGGTCGTCGTGGACTCGCCTCTGCTTTTTATCTTAACCAGAACGCAATGGCGACCACAACTGGTAGCTTCCGCAAAGTCCACCTCAATAATGACGAGGAGAATGAGCGGCTGCGGCGTGAATGCAGATACGCGGATAACTACGTGACAACGTCCAAGTACACAATCGTGAGCTTCGTCCCCAAGATGCTCTTCGAGTTTTTTAGAGTAATCGCCAACTGTTATTTCCTGGTGATATCAATTCTCCAAGTGGCAACGCCATGGTCACCGACGAATAAGTACACCACAGCAGGACCTCTGGTTGTCGTGCTGATGGTCTCTATGATCAAGCAGGGTATCGAGGATAAAAAGCGCCACGACGCAGACAATGTGCAGAACTCAAGACATTGTAAGGTACTAGGGCGTCACGGAGATATTGTGACGAAAGAGTGGCAGGAAGTTGTTGTTGGTGATATTCTTCGTCTAGGAGACCGTGACGAAGCTCCTGCGGACGTATTCATTCTTTCGACATCTGAGGAAGAAGGCCGATGCTTTGTCGAAACGTGCAATCTGGATGGCGAAACCAATCTAAAGCGACGATCCGCCATCGAGACTGTAGCGCAGCACGTTGGGTACAGGAAATTGAACGACCCAATGCTACCCGAGGCTGATCATAGCAAGCAAATGATGAAGCTCAACGCCGTGATGGAGTATGAACAGCCGAATAACCGTCTGTACAACTTCACAGGCAGGATCGAGTTCGGCCCGAACAAAGAGGCCGCACCAATTGGTCCTTCCAACATCATTCTTCGTGGCTGCAGCGTTCGTGGGTGTGCCTACATTTATGGAATTGTCATTTTCACGGGTTCAGAGACGAAGCTCATGCAGAACGCACGCTCAACACCATCAAAGCAGAGTAATGTTTACAAGGTGGTCAACCGTTGCATCCTGCTAATTTTCATCACGCAATTCGTGCTTTGCATCATCAGCACCATTTGCAACACGGTCTGGATGGACAAGTATGAGGAAAACCTCTGGTACTTTAGCTCGGCCATTACCCGGACATCTTCTGCTTCCAACTTGGTGAGCTTTTTCACCTTTCTCATTCTGTACAACAATCTCGTTCCAATTTCGCTTTACGTCTCGCTAGATATGGTGAAAGTCATTCAGGCAAAGAACATTTCTAGTGACCCTGAAATGTGTCACGAGGGAACATATGCAAATGCACGGACGTCTGATTTGAACGAAGAGCTAGGACAGGTGCACCACATTTTCAGTGACAAAACGGGAACTCTCACGTGCAATATCATGGAATTTCGAAAGTGTTTCATTGCAGGTGTTTCGTATGGCTTCGGCACAACGGAGATCGGGCGTGCAGTAGCTGAAATGGCAAGAAAGAATGCAGCTGCTAAAGGAGCATCAAGTGGTTCTGTAGATACTAATGACAAAGGGGAAGAAGACA
Source organism: Phytophthora taxon juncus (assembly GCA_033558005.1). Classification (NCBI taxonomy): domain Eukaryota; phylum Oomycota; class Peronosporomycetes; order Peronosporales; family Peronosporaceae; genus Phytophthora; species Phytophthora taxon juncus. The sequence goes on from JAUCEE010000017.1 coordinate 1,867,531, forward strand.
AGAAGCATGACCCTCGAGAAGCCCAAGTGGACTTCAATCCTCTGATTCATTATGACGACCCGCGCTTAGTCAATGCGCTAGCGACAAATGCCCCGGAGGCGGCTGCAATCGATGAATTTCTCACAGTGCTTTCCGTATGCCACACAGTGATTCCGGAGAAAAACTCGAAGACGGGTCAAATCGACTATCGTGCTTCTTCTCCGGACGAAGAAGCTCTCGTTAAGGCTGCTAAGTGCTTGGGGTATAACTTTTTCGCTCCGGCCCCGCTTTTGGAGGTTAAGGTGACCAAAAAGAATGGTTCGTCAGTTGTGCGTAAATACACGATCCTCAACGTAAACGAGTTCAACAGCACAAGAAAGAGGATGTCAGTGACACTTCGAACGGAGGATGGTCGCTATTTTCTTTACTGCAAGGGGGCTGACAATGTCATGATGCCACGCAGTAAGGTCGACAAGTACACCGCAAAAATGGATGAGGAACTAAAGCGGTTTGCGAGTGAAGGACTTCGTACGTTGGTGATATGCAGCAAAGAGCTAACAGAGGAGGAGTACTTAGCTTGGGATATCAAGTACCAGGAAGCTGTGACTTCTCTCACGAATCGAGATGAGCTTCTAGAGGAGGTCGCCGAGATAATCGAAACAGAGATGACGATCGTTGGCGCAACAGCGATTGAAGACAAGCTACAAAAGGGCGTGCCCGCTGCAATTGCTAATCTTGCTCAGGCTGGAATAAAGATCTGGATGCTTACCGGAGACAAGGAAGAGACAGCAATTAATATTGGCCACGCCTGCCAACTGATAAATGAAGGAATGCGGCTTCTTATTATCAACTGCGAAGATCTAGATGATTTGGGTAGGCAAGTCGACACGATTTACAAGCTGGAAGATGTGCAGTCACATATGAACGCCAACAAGGTGTCAAGTCATCTCGCTCTTGTCTGCGATGGTAAAGCAATGGTCCATGTGTTTCCACCAAAGAACACGTCATCGGAGAGAGCTCTTCATGCAGCAAAGGTACTTTCGCAAATGCTCTTAGACATATCCAGTGTGTGTCAAGCTGTCATTGCGTGCCGTGTGTCCCCTGCTCAAAAGGCCGATATCGTTAACCTCATCCGATATAACTCACCGCAAAAGCCTATTACACTAGCTATTGGTGATGGAGCCAACGATGTGAACATGATTCAGTCTGCACACGTAGGAATTGGTGTTTCAGGCCAAGAAGGCGTCCAAGCCGTAAACGCCAGTGACTATGCGATCGCCCAGTTCCGGTTTCTCGAACGGCTCCTTCTTGTACATGGTCGCTACAATTACCAGCGGATCTCGAAGGTCATTCTCTATTCTTTTTACAAGAATGTCGCGTTGGTTATTGCGCTCTTCCTTTTTAATTTTTATAACGGGCAGTCGGGAACGAGTGTCTTTGAAAGTTTTGTTATGGCCGGATGGAACTTCTTTTTAGCGTTGCCAATCATTGCGATCGGCGTTTTTGATGAAGATGTCGCCCCAGAACAGGTTCTCCGCAACCCCGCTCTGTATCTCCCTGGGCAGAAAAACGAAGGCATCAACATGATGCGCTTCTCAACATGGCTCCTGAACGCTATTATTCAAGCATTCATTTGTTTCATGTTAGCCATGTACGGCACAGTCAACGTCGGCGGCTTGAGTACTGGGTTATATCTGCAAGGCAGTGTCATATACTCAGTTCTTTTGATGTCAGCCAACCTGAAAGTGGTTTTGGAGACCTTATCGTGGACGAAGTTCAACCGACTTGTCTTGGCATTCAGTCTGTGGCTATTTTTCTTTTTCCTGCTCGTGTTTCCTTTCATGGGCACGCTTGGACGGGATCTTTACGGTGTGTCGCTTCGATTGCTCTTGAGGTTTGGACTTGCTACCCAATTGAAGGTGGTGTGGAAAATCGGTGATAACTAACTTTTACTTGTGGCCGTTTTTCAGCCCTGTGTACTGGCTGTTCCTCTTGCTGGTGCCTCTGACCGCCAACATGCTCGATTTCTGTCTCAAATAGTACGTGCAACAACCTAGCAATCTCTGGCGGTAAACTCATCCTGTTTATTTGTTTTGGTGTTGAACTTCAGCGTTCGATGCATCTACTTCCCAACGCTAGCGAACGTTCTGCGGGAAAAATGCGTGCTCTCAGCTAACTCGGCTCAAGTGGCTTGCGATCCTCTTGGTGAGCAGAAATCTGCATCCCTTTCAGTCCAATTTTTTGAGCTGAGTAAGAAAGAGAATGCTTACAAAGTCGCCTGCTCGGAGACTGGCGACTGATTTTGGCGCCAGGTCTCCAGCAGTGGCCGACAATCATCAATATGAAGAAATCGAGATTATTCACACACATCCGTATTGTTGTCTGCCTTTGCTTCTCGATGTAGACAAAGGCTTCGTGTTCAGCTCTGCAGAGATGGATGGGCGTGACACTAAGGACGACCGCGATTCTCGGGAGCTCGCGTCCCTCAAGGTCATCGAATTCCACCGAGAAGCTGTTGCTTCCTTCACGAAAGAGAGGCCTCTGTCTTTTAGTACTGCGGGCCCCATTGTCCCTGGGCCTTCTACCTCTAGCACTCATCTCAGTAGTCATATCAGTGCCCACCTCAGCGGTCACCACTCTCACCACGGCACATGAGCACAATGTGTAAAGTGCGTATGCCCGAAGCTGCAGCTTACTGTAAGCGTCAGCCCTACGATACCCGTCGCCGAACTGTGTAGACACGACTCGAGTTTTGTTGTAGTCTTCTTGAGTCCGTCGTCAACAGTGCACTGCATGTCAAGCAGCGATGTCTTGTTGTAGACTACAACTTATAGTATTTTTGAGTCGGTAGTGATTGATATCTTTCACGAATTTTGTCTTGAGTATATGCAGTGCACATGCCCAAACTTCTTTACTATAGAATGCAGTTTATTTTGCGCTTGTACCTCATCATCTGTCAAAAGCAACGAGTGCCAGATTAGATTGCAGACAACAGCATTTGAGTCCTGTGGAGCCCTTTGCGGACGAACTATCAAATGATGCACCAGTGTAGACGGGAGACTTTCGCCAACCGAACACTGTTCATTCAACACACTCAACGTGAGTGACAGAGACCCGGATGGACTTTACTGCTCCTGTCCGCTTCCCAGCTCGTAGATACATCGTGCTGTGCCTGATGTGTCCACCGTTAGCGCCGCGGCAACAACACGACCGGAGCAGCAGCTCCGCAGGAGCCCAACGCACACCGGACTCCGACTCACAGCCGCGCTCCCACTCGATGCCTCCCAGTCAGCGCGAACGTCGCGTTGCAGTCGTTGCAAACGGCCCGCATCCACTCACTTGACCTGCATGACGACCAACTCGCGTCCGAATTGCGCGCGAAATTGGGACCCGCCCCGCTCTGACGTCAGCGCCGAGCGCTACGTTGTCGGCATGTTCCGACCCTGCGTTGAACTGCTCGGCGAGTGTCCTATCCACGGCTTCCGGCGCGACGACAGGGTGGTCGCTGCCGCGTCGCGTTTGCCGAGACTTGTTGCGTTTGCGAGACTCTCGCCTCTCGACGAGACCGATTCGGTGGTGCGCGTGCTCTGAGAGCGACAACGCGGCGACGTCGGTCCGCCCCCACCGGCAACATCGCTGGGGTGAGAGAGAGACCGTGGAGATTGACTGGCTGTCGCTGCGTACGTTGTACGCTCTGCTGCGCCTTCGAAATGGCCGGGGGGGGGGGGGGGGGGGGGGGGGGTTGGTTGAGTGAAGACAGGCAAGTAAGCATGCATGCACGAAGACAAAGAACTCATAGTGGTGGCGGGTCAAATTGATAGGATTGATAGTTCAATTATATACAGCGCTGCGGCGACGAGAACTTCATGGCGATCGGCACGCTACTGCCGCGCACCTCTGGAAGACGCCTGCAACTGCCAGACCTGATTGGTTCGTTCAAAACGAGCATCTTCAACGTCTGCGGTCAATGACAAACCAGTCACGAAGCTGCGGTAGTGGCAGCGGTGCCAACAAATGCCAGGACTTTGTGGTTCGTGGTTTGGCATAAGAACGACGAACGTAAGGCTCCGGATCTTGTAGCCACAGAGCCATCGCTGCAGGTGGCGAAGAGTGCTCTCCTTGACAGTGTTTGGTTGAGCGCAACGATATTGGTGCATGGGCGGCAAACCGCAGGACCAACTGAAACTGCGGCGATGGCCGTAACTGCGGCGTTCGCGGCTGTGCTCAGCTGCTACCACTCCGCGCGAGCAGCTTTCGGTGGGCCGACAGCGAGCAGCACGCTGCGGCCTACGGGGCGATTGGCGAGGTCGCTCTCTGCCTTGGCCAGCAGCGCCACGCTGGTCATGCCTGACTCGAATCGACGGCGGCGCCGCGGTTGGCCGGCGAAGCGCCGCCGCCGCGAGCTCGCCGCGAAGCCGGCGCGAACGAAGCCGCTCGCGCCAAATTTTGCTTTCGAGCTGCAAGTTGCAGGCGGCGCCGGAACGGGCCACGTAACGAAGCCCGCAACGGCCTGATATGCAAAACGGATGCGACGTCCTCACCGACAGGCTGGCAGGCAGCCATCGGCAGGGGCCGCCGCCGAATGGCAGGCCGCTGCGGTGGCCCCTTGGTGACTGCGCTGCTCTTGCAGCGCGCGAGCAAGCAAGACAGGCAGGCGCGGGCCTTCCACACAAGAAGAGCCACGGCTCCACCATTTGGCCGGAGGTAGACAGGCCGACCGGGTAGCGGGCACGCACTAGCCTCGGCGGCAGCTTGGCGGCAGTTGTGGCAGGACTCGCCTCTCGGCGCGCGTGTGCAATGCACCACGTTGGCGCGTTGCACACTCGGCCGCCCAGCGCGGCGAGACGACCACGACGGCCGAGACGACCACGACGGAGGCGCTGCGGCCATGGGCGCGGGCGTTGAAGGCCTCAGACAAGCGCGTGTTCTAGATCAACCGCGCAGCTGGGAGAAATATCAGGCGCGCGGGCAGCTCCGTTCAAAAAGATGTGCTAAGCCTGATTCTAGTGGTGGCAAAGCTCTCGGCGACGGGAGCGACTGCAACGTGCAACGTGAAAGCAACCGCGCGAAACCCCCAAGAAAAGTATCCGCTTCGTTGAGGCCAAAGACAAACGATGGTACTATGGCAAGTGGCCTGGCAGCCTCGCTTGCTCGCTAGCGCCTCGCTGCGCAGTAAACAGCGTCCGTCAGGCAGGCCGCGATCACCTGTCCGCAGTTTCCTCGTCGTCGCAGGCCGAGGACGGTTCGTCAATGCGGAGGCTGTGGCGGAAAGTCCGACGGGATTAGCACGCGCAGCGCCGTCGTCGCGGCGTACGACGTCGCCACCGAGAAAACGCCGACGCTAGTCGACTAGATGCGATGCAGCGCGTGCCCGGCGACCATAGCTCGTGCTCGTGGGTGCGAAATCGGCACTGCCGACGCGCTCCGTGAAAAGCAAACACTGGGGTTTGGTACTCCATTGGATTATTACTTGAATTCTAGGCATCAGTCGCACTGAAAAAACTTTCAGCCAGGACCGAAGTCGATCCATGCAGCCTTTGTGAACGCACTGCATGCGCGGTGGCTCTCACAGACAGCCAGAGACCGCAGCCCAGTACCATCGTTCGGCAAAGCGTTCCCGTATTTTCGCGGCGTCGTTGACCATGCAGCAGTTGATGTCCTGTCGTGAAGGGGACGAAGATCCGGCGGCTTTTCGCGCGCGCCGACCGTCGTCCGTTTCACGCTCGCTGATCGGTGATCCCGCCGCCGCCAGACCCAGCTGCCTGCCATGCGGCGGCGGAGCCTGTCATTCCGGAAATCGCCTCGAGCGCCGCAGCCCGTCCCCAGTCTCCAGCAGCAGCCACCGCCGAGCATGAGCGAGTCGGACCTGAGCACCAGCAGCCGCGCCGTCGACATCACCGTGGGCGCCGCCGGCAAGGTCGGCGAGGGCGTGAACTCGTACTACGTGTACAAGGTCACGTCGGCCGAGGACGTGGTGGTGGAGCGCCGCTACTCGGACTTCCTGTGGCTGCACCACCAGCTGTCCAAGCAGTGCGCGGGCTACGTGATCCCGCCGCTGCCCGCCAAGGTCGTGGGCCTGCTGCAGGGCCCCGAGTTCCTCGAGCACCGCCGCGCCGGCCTCGAGCGCTTCCTGCGCAAGGTCGTGAACCACGACGAGCTCAAGAACTCCAACTTCTTCCGCAGCTTCCTCGAGTGCTCCATCGTGGAGCTCACGGCGCTCAAGGCCGAGGCGCAGCGCGCCAACTCGCTCAACGCCACGTCCATGTCGAGCGTCGTGCAGCGCACGCAGTCGCTCAACAACTGGTGGGGCAAGACCTACCAGCGCATGGTCGAGAACGACGCGCTCAACCTCTTCGGCTCGCGCAACAGCGGCGAGGACGGCGAGAACAGCGGCGTGATCGAGGACCCCGAGTTCACCAAGGTGGCCAAGTACGTGTCCAAGCTGCACGCGCAGATCCAGTCGCTCAAGAGCAAGGTGCGCGCCGCTAGCCACCAGAACAAGCTCGCGGCCGGCGCGCACTGCGACCTCATCGAGTGCCTCAACTGGGTGGCCGACGCAGAGGAGGAGAACGCCGAGATGCCCACGTCCTACTACAGCGCGCTGCTGGCCATGCTGGACACGCGCGCGCGCCAGATGGACGCCGAGCTCGAAGCCTTCTCTGCCAGCGTGGACGACATTGCGCGCTGGATCAAGGCCGTGCAGAACGCACTGGATGTGCGCGAGGACCGCCGGTACCTGTACCAGGCCCAGCTCGCGGCACACCGCAAGGCTGTGAACGGCGACGGCCCGGACTCGCCGTCTGCCACCCGGCTCAGCAATGACCTCGTGGCTGCCAAGGACGAGTTCGAGCGCGTGCACGCGCGCGTGATGCGCGAGGTGGCGCGCTTCCGCGGCCAGAAGGCGGTGGAGCTCAAGAAGCTCTTCCTCGAGTTCGCCCAGCTGCAGCTGCGCAACTCCAAGGAGCTCGAGAAGATCGTGGCGCAGAGCACCACGGAGCTGGAGACCCCGCTGCCGTCCAAGCTCCTGTACGCTGCACAGACCCCTGCTAGCATGTTCGAGTCGCGCGACTCGTTCGGGCTGGACAAGAACGATGTGATTGGCACCACCAAGTCCACGGCGTCCACCCAGTCCCCAACCGGCAGCAGCAGCGCCGAAAACCTGTCCAAGGCGGACAACGCGGTCGCTGCTGAGACCTACTCGGACGTCCATATTTAAGCCTTCGGACGCGAGATCACTCAGATGGACGTGCTGAGCAGAGCCAATGACGCGTGCTGTCTCGCGCGTGCTTCTCAAGCTGTATATTGTGCACATATCCGTGTCGTGTTTTAGCTGAGCATTTTGGTGCTACCTCAGAGGCTCCGCGACGAAGCAGGCGTCGCGCGGCAGTAGCGTGCCGATCGCCATGAAGTTCTCGTCGCCGCAGCGCTGTATATAATTGAACTATCAATCCTATCGATTTGACCCGCCACCACTATGAGTTCTTTGTCTTCGTGCATGCATGCTTACTTGCCTGTCTTCACTCAACCAACCCCCCCCTCCCACCCCGGCCATTTCGAAGGCGCAGCAGAGCGTACAATGTACGCAGCGACAGCCAGTCAATCTCCACGGTCTCTCTCTCACCCCAGCGATGTTGCCGGTGGGGGCGGACCGACGTCGCCGCGTTGTCGCTCTCAGAGCACGCGCACCACCGAATCGGTCTCGTCGAGAGGCGAGAGTCTCGCAAACGCAACAAGTCTCGGCAAACGCGACGCGGCAGCGACCACCCTGTCGTCGCGCCGGAAGCCGTGGATAGGACACTCGCCGAGCAGTTCAACGCAGGGTCGGAACATGCCGACAACGTAGCGCTCGGCGCTGACGTCAGAGCGGGGCGGGTCCCAATTTCGCGCGCGATTCGGACGCGAGTTGGTCGTCATGCAGGTCAAGTGAGTGGATGCGGGCCGTTTGCAACGACTGCAACGCGACGTTCGCGCTGACTGGGAGGCATCGAGTGGGAGCGCGGCTGTGAGTCGGAGTCCGGTGTGCGTTGGGCTCCTGCGGAGCTGCTGCTCCGGTCGTGTTGTTGCCGCGGCGCTAACGGTGGACACATCAGGCACAGCACGATGTATCTACGAGCTGGGAAGCGGACAGGAGCAGTAAAGTCCATCCGGGTCTCTGTCACTCACGTTGAGTGTGTTGAATGAACAGTGTTCGGTTGGCGAAAGTCTCCCGTCTACACTGGTGCATCATTTGATAGTTCGTCCGCAAAGGGCTCCACAGGACTCAAATGCTGTTGTCTGCATCTAATCTGGCACTCGTTGCTGTTGACAGATGATGAGGTACAAGCGCAAAATAAACTGCATTCATAGTAAAGAAGTTTGGGCAAGTGCACTGCATATACTCAAGACAAAATTCGTGAAAGATATCAATCACTACCGCTTTGGCATTCTTCCGACGTTAATGGTACCCCTTCCGCTGGTGGTAAATGCACTTATCCTTCAGCGCCACATCTTCTACGATTTCGTCGTTGTCAGTCGTATTAATCCGCACACGCTCAGCGATGTGGTGGAGAATTTTAGGGAGGTTGTGCACCTGCGCTCCGAGGTCGCGACTTCGTTGCTCCAGCACATCACGCAACAAGATCTTGCAGTCTCGGATCTGGAGGCAGAACTGAAAGCACATGACACAACGGGTACAGGGCACATCGAGGTGGATGATCTTCGAGATGTTCTCTCGAAGTTCGGCTACAATTTAGCGCGCTTTCGCTTTAACAGTGGCGTAAAGCTGCTGTTTGAGCTTGAAGGTACGACGGTAGAATGCACGCAGGTGGTCCGTCTGGTGCAAGTAACCCAAACGGAAAACTTCTGTGAGACGCTTTCAGTACGCCACCAGCAGCCGCATCCAATGCTACGTCAAAGTATGGCGCTGTACAACGACGTTGACCTATCCAGCCTGCGCTCGCAGCCCAACAACAATTTCTTCAATTCATCACAGCAGTTCCCGGTCATGACACCGCCCAACATTGACGACCCTAGGCCGTCTGACTTTGCCTACATGGAAAGCAGCATGACTAAATCTCAGACCTCGCACCGTCGTGCCATCCCTCAAACTCAGCAGGGTAACCCGCCTCTCCTCGCAGCAGCTGACGACGCTGTTATCAGCTCTCGAGCTCTGCGTGACATTTATAATCTTCAGCAGCTTTCTCAGTCTCGTGTAGATACCCAGAATTCAAGCCTCTAAGTCAGACGTTGAGCGATTGAAGCTTAACGCAACAATACATGTACGACGTTCTACTAATCGATTAGGTGGAGGCGTACACGAAACCAAAGCACTAGTAGTGGCGGGTCAAATTGATAAGCCTGATAGTTCGATTATACAGCGCTGCGGCGACGAGGAACTCACGGCGATCGGCGGCGCTACTGCCGCCAACAGCAGACTTGCAGCTGATATGGTCTGATCATCTTCAACGTCTGTGCCAATGACAAACCAGTCACCAAGCTGCGGTAGTGGCAGCGGTGCCATCGCCGCAGGTGGCGAAGAGTGCTCTCGACCAAAGGTAGTTAGTTGCCTGCGCGAGGATCCGCGACAGCATGCCTGGTCGAAACTCACTGCTCACTTTTAGATTGTCCCTGCTCAGCACGAACCTCCCAGCCCTTCAAATCCAGAGTACGATGAAGATCGGCAGTATCAAGACCATCCTTGCCCTCGTTGGACTCGCGGGTGTTAGTGCGACCGCCGATCGAGAGCTCCAAGTCGCCGACTTTAGTACGAAGCTGCTCGACGCGGTCAACGCCAAGCGATCGGAGAAGGGCCTCGCCACGGTCTGCATCAACAACAAGCTCATGAAGGCGGCCCAAGTCCTGGTGGACGACATGGCCCAGAACAACTTCGTCGGCACCACGGGATCGGACGGATCGACGCTGTCTGACCGAGCCGAAGCGCAGAACATGACCATATTCACCTCGGCCGAGGTCGTGGCTGCAGGCTACTCCTCCGTCGACAAGGTCGTCGCGTCCTGGGCCAAGTCCTCCGGCTCGTACATCTACAACGACCTGCCGTTCGTCGGTCCCGGCTACAAGTACGACGCGTCCAAGCAGTACAAGCACTACTGGGTGCTTGACTTTGCCGACGGCGAAGGCGAGGTGTGCGCGTAGGCATCGGCGCAGCCCTGGTCTGCCCTCAAACAGAGCACTAGTTAAACCAAATGAATGTAATAGCGCACTGCAGTATTTTTGTGTCGATTCGAGGCTCTGTTTGGACCCCGATGCTTGTGTGCTTGACAAACAGTGTTTGGTTGAGCGCAACGATATTGGTGCATGGGCGGCAAACCGCAGGACGAACTAAAACTGCGGCGATGGCCGTAACTGCGGCTGCGCTCAGCTGCTACCACTCCGCGCGAGCAGCTTTCGGTGGGCTACCAGCAAGCACGACCGGAGGTGGTGTACTTCCTCCTTTCATTCACGACGAGTTAACTTTCGTGACGATTTTTGATACGGACACGTTTTCAACCCTATGCTTTTCATACAGGGCTTAATCAGCATTTTTTTAATTAACCAAGGCTAGCGTCATGAACGCCGCAAAAACTAGAACGTCCGAAGTCAATAGCCATCCCAGTTGAGATCCGTTAATCTGCTCGCACATTATCACAGTTAGCCTCGGGCATTCAGAGCATGTTATGACACAAACAATAAACCAACTTACCGCGTCGACTCGATACAAAATCGAGGGGATGGCGAGCGCCATCACCCAGAAGAAGGCCTCGAAAAAGCACCCGAAGCTGGTCCAGACACTGGAAGACCAACAACATGTCAGTGCGATGCCAGACTCCCATGCACAGGCAACACTCACCTGAGGTCGTCTCCTCCCGCCAAAGTCGAGAAAATCGCCGCCGTCATCGGCAGCAGCACATACGGGAACACTGCCACACCAACAAACTTCAGCATCCAACCGCAGCATCTTCCCCACCGTTCTACCTACAAACAAACAGCCCCCACGACGTCGAGTACGCAGCTGAGGCCACGATCACGCCCACCAGCGCCAGCAGCAGCAGCGCCCCCACCACCGACAGCTGCACATCTGCACGCACAAGTCCTAAGTCTCCTCACACCCGCACTACCATCCTCAACACGTTCGTACTTCTCTTCATCTCCATTATCCGAGCCGAAGCTTGTCAAAAGACTTCAATGAGCTCATGTTATTGGCGGAAACCAATGCGCCGAATCCACCAATGAAAAACGCCCATCCGCGTCCTCAAATTCGTCCACCCAAATGGCGCCATTTCCCGCCAGATCACCCCGAGCAATGGCCGACGCCAGCGAGCACCCGGAGCCCACGCCCGCGGCCCCCGCAGTGGACGCGGCGGCCGCCAACGACGCCGCCATGCAGGAGAAGCTCATCAACGAGGAGTACAAGATCTGGAAGAAGAACACGCCGTTCCTGTACGACCTGGTGATGACGCACGCGCTCGAGTGGCCGTCGCTCAGCGTGCAGTGGCTGCCCAACTCGCAGACGTAAGTTCCCGTTGCTCGCTGCAATTTGCACTGTTTTGCAGCTTTTTGCAGGAGATTTGGCCTGGAATTGACCGAGTTATTGTGGTTTTCGTTGCTGTGGCAGCTCTGCGGGCGACGACTTCTCGGTGCACAAGCTGCTGCTGGGCACGCACACGTCCGGCGCCGAGCAGAACCACCTGATGGTGGCGGAGGTGCGGCTGCCTCTGGAGGACACGGAGATCGACGCCCGCAAATATGACGAGGAGAGTCAGGAGCTCGGCGGCTTCGGCGGCGTGTCCGGCAAGGTCGACATCAAGATCCGCATCAACCACGACGGAGAGGTGAACCGCGCGCGCTACATGCCCTCGGACGAGCTCATCGTGGCAACCAAGACGCCGCACGCCGAGGTGCACGTGTTCGACATCTCGAAGCGCCCGTCGCAGCCGGAGGAGAACTCGGGCTGCAACCCGGACTTCCGGCTGCTGGGCCACACGAAGGAGGGCTACGGGCTGTGCTGGGACCCGCACCAGCCGTTCCACCTCATCTCCGGTTCGGACGACGCGATCATCTGCGAGTGGGATATTCGCAATGCTGGCAAGACTGTGCAGCCGCTGCACAAGTACAGCGGCCACAGCGATGTGATTGAAGATGTAGCGTGGCACATGCACCACACGAAGATTTTTGGATCAGTTGGTGACGACAAGAAGCTGCTCATGTACGTGGCAATGATGGATCGAGCTGGAGGAGAAGACGTTTACTGATCAATTATGTTATGATTGTTGCAGCTGGGATATGCGCTCGGAGAGCTACGACAAACCGGCGACGACTGTGTACGCGCACACGGCCGAGGTGAACTGCCTGGCTTTCAGCCCGTTCAGCGAGTACCTTGTGGCTACTGGTTCGGCAGACAAGCACGTGAACCTGTGGGATATGCGTAACATGAAGGCCAAGCTGCACTCGTTCGAGGGCCACAACGACGAAGTCTTCCAGATCCAGTGGTCTCCCCACAACGAGACCATTCTAGGCTCGTGCTCAGCTGACCGCCGCTTGCACGTTTGGGACCTCAGCAAGGTAAGCGGTTGCTTCATGCTCCCAGGTGCCAACACAAACAACTGACTAATAATGCTGTGTCCTGTACAGATCGGTGACGAGCAATCGCCTGAAGATGCCGAGGACGGACCCCCAGAGCTTTTGTTCATCCACGGCGGCCACACTTCCAAGATTTCGGACTTCTCGTGGAACCCAAACGACCCGTGGGTGGTGGCCTCGGTGGCCGAGGACAACGTCCTGCAGATCTGGCAGATGGCCGAGAACATTTACAACGAAGAAGACGAGGAGACGGAGCAAGCCGAGGTTGCCGAAGAGGACCTCGAATAGGCTGTCTAGGCTATTACGCCACGCTATTTGCCTTACTTGATGCCACGCCCACTCGACCCTAGTGAATAAATGAATGTACTAGACCCACAGCTTGCATATCTCGTCGTCAAACTTGAACAACATTGCTCCTGCATACCAACAACCTACCCAGCCCCTGCAGAATACTGCTCTACCCGCAGCGCTCACAACAATTGACAACAGACTGCCATTCCTCGGCCCCCCATCAGCCAACGAAAAGCCATATATCTCCATTTCCCGCAGCCATTCAAAAGCGATAATGTCCATCTCGTCCGAGACAGCCGAGGCCGAGCCCGTGCCCATGGAGGAGGACGCGCCAGTCGACCACGAGACAGTGGACGTTTCGGCCGAGGATGAGGACGACGCAGCGCCGGACACGAGGCTGGACAGCGAGGAGTACCGCGTCTGGAAGAAGAACACCAAGTTCCTCTACGACCTGGTGATCACGCACTCGCTCGACTGGCCTTCGCTCACGGTGCAGTGGCTCTCTACTTTGTGCGTAGGCCTCAGCTTTCCCATGACTCAACGCTTGAACGGGGACTGACGCAGCCTTCAAATCGATGATAAATTGACAGTGCCAATGAGGCGGACTTCGCCGTGTATGAATTGCTGCTTGGGACGAATACGTCGGGGGCGGAGCAAAACCTGCTCACGAAGGCAAAAGTGGGGCTGCCACTTGACTCGAAGGTAAAGTTTAACGAGGACATCGAAGGTAATGAGCCTACGGGAGATGGCTATGCGTTTGGTTGCTAACTCTTTCTCTCTATTGAGCAGAAATGGGAGGTTACAATAATGCTGTGGAGCGCAAAGTCAAGACTTCAATTCGAATCAACCACGACGGCGAGGTGAACAGAGCTCGCTGCATGCCTTTCGATGAGTTTTATGTTGCTACGAAGACACCTCATGCCGAGGTGCACGTATTCGACATGTCGTCCCGACCGTCTGAACCTGATAAGAACGCTGGCTCTGAGCCAGAACATCGTCTACTTGGCCACAAGAAGGAAGGTTACGGGCTTTGCTGGGATCCGCATCAATCGCATCACCTAATCTCCGGTTCGGACGATGCTATTATTTGTGAGTGGGATATCCGCGGCGCTGGCAAGGTCGTTCAACCGCTGCACACGTATTCCGGGCACAGCGATGTTATTGAAGATGTGGCGTGGCACCAACATCACCCGAAACTTTTTGGCTCCGTTGGTGATGACAAGAAATTGCTCTTGTACGTTGACTACATGTTGTGCGATGATACCAGGCTGCGTGTGCTAACGTGTTTTTTTTGTTTGGATTGATGCAGTTGGGACACACGGTCTGAAAGCTATGACAAGCCAGCAGCATCTGTGCTGGCTCACAATGCTGAAGTGAACTGCTTAGCTTTTAGCCCCTCTAGCGAATACCTCGTGGCGACAGGCTCGTCGGATAAGTGCATTAATCTGTGGGATATGCGCAACTTGAAGACGAAGCTGCACTTTCTTGAAGGTCACACCGACGAAGTCTATCAGGTCCAATGGTCTCCGCACCACGATGGTGTTCTCGGTTCTTGCTCAGCTGACCGTCGCGTTAATATTTGGGATCTCACCAAGGTATGCATTTACCTGGCTGGATTTGAAAACTTCCTTGCTCGAATGACTAACTCGATTCATGTTTTCTTTGATAGATCGGAGAAGAGCAAACAGTCGAAGACGCCCAGGACGGCCCGCCCGAGTTGCTTTTCGTTCACGCCGGCCACACCTCAAAGGTCATCGACTTTTCATGGCACCCAAAGGAGCCGTGGGTAGTATCCTCTGTTGCCGAAGACAACATCCTTCAAATCTGGCAAATGGCCGAGCACATTTACAACGGTGAAGACACGGATACCGAAAAGCAGGAGGTTGCGGACGACGACGTCGAGTAACCTTGGCACCATCTACCACCGTTAAATCTACGCCGTGCTCACAGGTATCCGATAATAAATAACGGATTGAGCGGATGACCCTATCGAGAGGCATTGAAGGAGTTCTGCCAAGCAATTGAGCAGCTCAAATCTTCGGTCCACCAAAATGGGAAGCTCACTGCCGCAATCATTAGCATACGAAAGACTTGCGTTTCGTATGAACTCGTAATCTGAAGTTTCTCGACATCCAGCGTAAACATCTGTCACGTGCGTGGCCTCCTTCAGTTTCACTCGGCCATTTGCAGTCTCCGCAGGACTTGACTCGCCGCATCATGACCAACTCGAGCGCTGCGCTGCCCAAGCCCAAGGTGCACGGCGCCATCTTCGACATGGACGGCACATTGCTGGACACGGAGGAGCTGAGCCGCCTGGCCATCGACGGCGTCGTGCGCCAGTTCGGCAAGGAGTTCACCATGGCCATGCACAAGACCATCCTGGGCCGCCCAGCCGTCGAGTGGACGCGCATGGCCATCGCCGCCGCCGGCCTCAGCGAGGAGACCATCTCGCCCGACGAGCTGTTCAAGCAGTGGGAGAAGAGCATGCGCGATATGTCGGACCGCGTCGAGGAGCTCCCGGGCGGCCTAGAGGTGCTCAGCGCGCTGCACTCGCGCGGCGTCCCCATCGCACTGGCCACGTCCAACAGCAGGAGCGTTGTGGAGGCCAAGATCAAGCACCACCCTCAGCTCTTCTCGTACTTTAAGACGATTGTCTGCGGCGACGACCCGGCAGTCAAGCGCGGCAAGCCGGCACCCGACATTTTCCGCACGGCTGGTCAGCGTCTCTTTGGTCTCAAGGAGGGAGAGGACGGTGACCAAGCGCCTCACTGCATCGTGTTCGAAGACTCGGTGAATGGTTACACAGCCGCGAATGCTGCGGGTATGCACAGCATTGCTATCCCCGATGTGCGCATCCACACGGACGAAGCGCAGCGAGCTGAGCTGTTCGGAAAAGCCGACGAGGCGATCACGTCGCTCACGCAGTTCCAGATCGACAACTACGACTGGCAGCTTTGAGAGCGTAGTACAGGGGAACTAGACATTGTAGCGAGATCCTTCCATTACAACTGCCTGTTGTCATCAATATGAACACTCAGTTTGCTTTCACATCTCATGGCCCTAAATAGTGTGCAGTCGACAACCAGACAGCTAGCAATAACAGTGTTATTGCTTCATGACGACAGCTTCTGCATCAGCGGCAAAGCTGCAGAGTGAAGAATTGAAGGATGCTTATCGAGTGTGGCTCAAAGATTTGTACGACGATAAACCAGAGAAATTGCTTCGAAAACTTGGCAAGAAGAAGAAACGACGCCAAGAACAGCGAAATCAACGAATCCAGCATGCACAACAACATACTACAGCCAGCTCCCTCAAAGACATAGCACTGAAAAAGGTAAGGGCCTAGCGTACTACGCTTGTCTTGCTTTTGGGATGGGGTTATCTAATGTTGTCTGCTCCACGTGGTCGAAGATCGAACAAGACAAGCTCCCAGTATTGTACACTCCAATTAATAAAAAAGCTGTCGATGAAGCCAAGAACCGACGCCATGAAGCGCTCACAGACAAAGCTAACTATTTTGCATATCAATACTCACACCAACCGTCGTGGCGGCCTGGGCTTGCCTTCTTCCAACATCTTGTACACCAGTTGCTGCATAAAATACCCCCAGATATGGACAACGCAAATTCTTCATCAGGTGTTATTTCAGCAGAATTGCCCGATTTTCCTGTTCTTATAGCGCCAATTTTTCTGCGCGTCCACGTACAACGCCATGATGATAAGAGCCATGGCGGTATCGCAGTATTGTTTTGCACAGGGCAAAACCACGATCAAGAACATGGAGCTGATTCAATGAATGATATCGCATCATTTGTACTCAAGTGCCGCGTATACTGCAAACAAAATAGCTGGCGAGAACATCGCAACACTCTGCTAGATATTGTATCAAATAGCTCTGCTGAAGTCTGCGCAGTGAAGAAATGTGGAGAGGATTTCGAATCTCGAAGTAACACTTTACACTTGCTACGTTCTCATGAGGAGGTTGGCCAGGCAGTAGATGAGCTGTGGGTGGATTCTACAGGCCCTAATAGCAATGAAAGCGATTTGCTCGCCATTCAGAAGTACATTCCATTCAAGGGAGCGATAAACAACACTGATGCTTTCGCGTCGGCTACAAGCATGATGTCTCCAACTGAACGAAAGGCATGGATAGTGCGCTGTGCTTCTCGTAAACAAGATAAACATTCTTCAAATATCTGGATAATTTCAGGTGGAGACTCCTGTAATTCGAACTCAACGCTTATCACAAGTTCAAGCAGCATAGGGTGCCAGCTTGTGAAATGCACCATTGATCAAGCTTGGTCTGAACCACGGCTGTTGGCTTCGATGTGTAAAACACAACTGGAAAAGGTTTTGCGAGTGCGCTTTAGCGAGCTTGTGGTGGATCTGTTACAAGATACGGCTGGTAATTGGTGGCTGCTACAGGTGAAGGCGTTTACAATTGCTTCTATTCGCCCCACATCTGCTGCAACTACCTCATCACTAAAAAAAACGACGCCAAGAGGTTTGTCACGAACGCAATCCGCACCGACGCGGATCGAGGCATATATGGTTCCCACTCCACAGTGGAAAAAGTGGCGTTGTGCTGGTCGCTATTGCAAACATGGCGATGCGGAGTTTACAAACCAACAAATGGTCGAGAATGACAAAAGCGACGACAAAGAGCCAAGTGGTTTTTTAACGAAAAAGGTTTTGCGAAGTTGTGAGTTTTATGACAGCTTCGTTCGACAACAAGATATGAGTCTTGCGGCTGGCTTTTCAGAATTCAGCTCCGCACTCTCGTTTCACTTGCAACACCGCCTCCCTAAACGGGACCGCAGTCAGCTCTACGAGTCACAACCGCTATGTCGCTCCTGTCTTCGGCATTATCATTTGCTCCGACAGCAATGGATCGAGACGGTAGAAGCACCGAAGACGACGACTTCTAATGCAATCGCAAGATACCCACGAAAGCTTGCGCGTTTCAAGTCCTGTAGCAATGACATTGACAAAATTTCGCGCGCCCCATCCAAACTTCCCTCTCTTCATCACTCATCGCTAGGGGTGAAGTCTTCTTTGTTAACTCCTGACGTCATTATTCTTCGGGGCAAAAGCCTAAACACAAAGTCAAATAATGATGAACGCAACGCGGTCGTAGCTAAAAGTCCAAACTATTTGGATGAACTTGCTGAGATGGAACAAATGCTGACGGAGTACGAACCACCCTCTCTTCTGGCCAAAGCAAAAGCTGAGGCTCACCCTGCGGATCAACATCATGCAGTTGCAATCTTGTCCTCTTCATCAGAAGCATCAGAAGAGCACGACAGTATTTTTCCTAAATGGGATGGTGTCAATCGAATCGAAGCAATATGGGATAACTTGAAGCTGAAGCCTATCGAGCGACAATTAACTGATCCAGGACTTGACCATAACAACAATTATGGAGCGAAGCAAGGCTACAACTCCATTTCATTGCAGCAAGAACTCGCGAAGGTTATCGAGGAAGCCGACGATGAGAAATGTCCGCTGCCACCACACGATGGCACGGTGCGAACAATTAAAACGCTGGATCAGAGATACATGGAAACTCACACAATCCACGTTCAACACTGCCGTCGTGTGTTCGAGGATGACAATTATCGTGAGGAACTTGTTAGGGATGCACTAATTGCGCTTCGCTCAGATAAAACAAACGTTTGCTTCGTGGTGCCTCCTTGCAGGCAGCAGCACGGGTGTAGTTCACGCAAGCAGCAAAATGGCGGTGATGAAGACGAACTAGTGGAAATGGCACTGCGCTCGCTCTATATCGATGTCAAGCAGACAATTTCAGCTTCTTCAGATGAGCTTGCTTCCGATTTGTCATTGAAGTCGTGGCCCATGCGACCTAACATATGCCGTGAAATGAGTGGAAACACAATAGTAAAATTGGGTCCAGTCTGATGTACACGCTCGAAATCTACTAGTAGGAAGGAAAGCGATTCAAGTGCACACCTTTAATGAAATCAAGTTGATTAAAGCATACAAAGCGGTGAACCTTGCGTTGCTTGCATCTAGTGTTCTTCAGCGTAATGGTCAGGGTATTTTGCGACGTGCTCCATCATCTCACGCTCTTGCTCCTGTTAACACAATGGGTGTTGTTAGATGCCGTAACTCACTCATATCAATAATAACTCTGATACTGCAGCATGTAAACGTACCAGCAGGTGAGGAGTCTTCACGTCATACACATCCTCAAACATCGTTTCCAAGGCCGGTCGCTCCTTCGTTTCCGCTTGCTGTAGTGCAGCAAGCACGTTTGTTCTCTCGTTGTCTTGCATGTGGCGATCCTGTTCCTCCGTTAGCCACCCGCGTTTCTGTATGAAACGTAAGCAAGATTATAAATCTTTGTATCGCTACTACAGATACAAAATAACTTACAATCAAGTAGCGTTTGGTCCGGTCAATCGGATCACAGGTCTCTTTCCAGTGCTTGATTTCAGCTACAGCACGATACTGCGTAGAGTCATCCGACGTCGAGTGGTGACCCTGACGGTAGGACATTGCCTCGATAAGCACAGGCCGATTCTCCTTGAGAATAAACTCCCGAGCACGGCGAGTGGCTTCGTGTACGGCAAGGAAGTCGTTGCCGTCCACACGCATCACAGGAATACCGTATCCACTTCCCCGAGACGCGATGCCATCACCGCGGAACTGCTCCAAAGTAGGCGTACTAATAGCGAAACCATTGTTTCGGACGAAAAAAAGGATAGGGCAGTCCTTCGTGGACGCAAAGTTTAACGCAGCGTGGAAGTCGCCCTCACTGGCAGCACCTTCACCAAAGTAGCACACTGAGATACGATCTTCCTTTGCCAACTTGAACGCATACGCAGCTCCAGCAGCCTGTTATCAGATCAATAAGTTCAGTCTCGACTCCAACAATCCTGCTTCCGCCAACAGCATTGCCTACCTGAGGGAGCTGCGTCGCTAAGGGAGACGAAATGGTCTGGTGGTTCAAGTTCTTGGAGCCGTAGTGCACAGGCATCTGTCGGCCCTTGCCGTGGCCGTCCTTGTTACTGAAACACTGGTCTGCAAAGTTTTGCAGTGTGAACCCGCGCCACATGAGCACGCCGGGCTCTCTGTACTGTGCGAAGACCATATCACTGAGTCGCAGCGCCGACGCGCTGCCGAACGAAATGGCCTCTTCGCCGTACGACGTCATGTAAAAGGAGATGCGTCCCTGGCGCTGTGCGTCGTAGAAAATGTTGTCCATGGTCTGCAGTACGACAGCAATCAGTTGCAAAGTCTGCAGCAGGTTCTCAACTAGTTGCAGTCGTACGTTGAGCCGGATCATCTGGCTGTAGATCTGCGTGCACAGGTCCTGGCTGAGCTGCGGGTCCTTGGCGCCTTCCACGATGTCTCCCTCCTCGTTCAGAACTGCAGCAAGTGACGGGCATTTTAGTGTCTCTCGGCGCTAGTTTAGTGGAAATCCGCCGACTTTTGCGTACTGCGGAAGCACGGGATGGGCTCGTTGTCGCGCGGGTCGCGGAACACCACGTCGGGCACGTAGGGCAGCTGCGTGCCCGGGAAGCAGCCGAGCGCGGCGGTGGAGAGGCGGCGCGCGTGGCGCGAGGCGCGGCGGGCGAGCGAGAGCATGAGCACTGGGCGGCGGCAGGCAAAACGGCGACTGGATTGGTGTTGAACTTTGCGCGCCGGTTGCATCTAAACATCGGCTGCATCAAAACGGCTTGGAACAGCGGATAAAGGGGGAGGTATGCGGACGGCAGAGACTGCGGAAAAAGTAGAAGCGTTGTTTCAGAACCTGTATAATTGCATAGGCAACGTTTATCCGGACAACATTTGTAAAGTGCATGCGACGGGCGCACGCTCTGGTTTGACGTGGAAGACAGCATGCACCGACACGAACCTTGGTGTCGAGACGGCGGCGAGAACGCTAAGCGGATGCAGTTTTCTTATCTCCATGACGACTGGCGCCTTGCTGTTTCTCCAATGATGAACCGGATCTCGAATGAGCTCCGGCTCACTAATATCTTGTAGCCACGACTACTTCACCAACCGAACAAATGCACCCTAAAGTCTACGTTGTAAATGAAGCAGCACTAGCAGCAGCACAAATGGCAGTGCCTGCAATGCAGTATGCATGTTGCCAGAGCAAAGCAATTCTCGCCGATTCCCACACGTCGCAGCTTTCAGTTTATCCTCCAATCGCCGCCCACATACCGTTAATATCAGCCAATCGCATCATCCACCAGGTTGATTGGCTACTGGGACCAAAGCCGTTGGGCTCTGCTGGCTCTTGGCCCACCATCGAAGTTGCCCCGCACTGGCAGTCGCAGCAGCAGCAGCCCCGCCCCGACACGATGGCCAAGAGTCTGCGCTCCAAGATCAAGCGAAAGTTCCGCACGGAGCTGCGCAAGCGCATCGGCGTGCCGCACCAGGCGGTGCAGGAGGCCAAGATCCAGGAGAACCTCAAGAAGGCCATCGCTGCCCAAGGTGCGGACTGCTCAGGACTCTGCAATGTCTTTCAACGCGCTCACACTTGTTCCCATCAACTTTAGGCACTGGCAAGTCGGTTGCGAGCCTGAAGAAGCTCATGGGCGCCTCGGTGCCTGTGGCCAGCAGCGAGATCACGGGCGTCGTGAAGGAGCAGACACCTGCGGAGGCTGAGGCGGCGCTGCTGAACCAGGAGGCGGACGCCACCATGGCCGACGTGAAGAAGGCCAAGAAGGACAAGAAGAAGCAAAAGAAGCGGAAATCCAAGTTCGTGCACTTCCACCAGCTGCGCAAGAAGGGCGTGTAAGCCGGCACACACAGACTCGTGGAAAGCCTGGAGACGAAGCGCGACCAAATGGCGATCGATGGACAGCAGGGAAGAGGACGAGCTGTCGGCGAGTCGCGATCGATCGCTTTTACTCTGTAATCTGCTATTATCCAGTTTATTTTATGACTGTTATGCTCGGTGTCGCGTTCTAGTCTAGTCGTCCCAGTCGGAGGTTTCTGTTGCTGGCTGGAACTCGACCTGCTTGTCGTATTGGTACCCGTCTTGGTCTGGGCGGATGATGTTCTGCTCGAAGACGAGATCCATCTTCTGCTTTACCTGCTTGAGTTGTGTCTCGGATACACGATTGTAGTCTGCCTGCGGCAGAATTGGTGCTGCCGAAGAAGCTGCTGCTGTAGGACTCGATTGTGCTGCGCTATGATGATCGACCAGCCTTTTTATCAGTCGAACAAGCTGTGGCGAAACCATTTGAGACATTCTTAGTCCCATTCACAAGGTGTTCACTGAAAAACTGTGAGTGTCTTCGTACCTGTGCAGGTGACACCTTTTTGTTCCCTACGATAGCTTTGTGCTGCTCAATGATTTTTAAGGCGAGCTCTTCAATGCGATATTCCTTCGCAACACGTAAGCAATTTGATTGACAAGCGCTGCCATGAGTAATCGCAACTCCGAGATCAAGATCAAAGCTGATGGTTGTGACGATGGTTTATCAAGGCCTTACACTGAATCTGCCAGTTCCCGGCGACAAGTCTGCTTCCAAATCAATTTCATGGTGATAGAGCTGTCTGGCTACGGAGCTGTGGTAGATGTACTCTACGATAATCCCTGGGGGCTCATACCGCAGTGCTAATCGCCGTGGCTCAATGCCTGCTGCTGCCATTGTGACGAGTCCTTGATCGCAACGGCAGCGCACGACGTCCCCAAACGCTAAATTTAGGGACCACCAAGGATTTTGTCGATAGCTACCAGGTCTTCCTTTACTTCAAATGTGTACGCATAATTCGTTTAGAAAGCAATCGCTGCGCTTATCTCAGCAATGATCAAGATGTTTGCAGGAATCGCATGAAGCACAATCTGTGTTTAACAACTCGCAAGGGATTTTATTTGTCTTCGATAGGCACCATTACTCGTTTACTGCCACAGCATGACGAGCGCGCCGCAGCTCCATCTTTCCACTCGACGTTCTCCTTCCACATGCGTGTGTCTCCTTCATATTGCTCACTTTTCCAAATGGGTACTGTTGCTTTCAGCGTGTCGATGGCAAAAGCACAAGCTTCTAGCGCCTCCCGTCGGTGCGGCGAACTCACTGCAACGATGACACTCGCCTCTGCAACCTCGACGACCCCCAGTCGATGGAACATTGCAATCCCTACAACCTCCGGCCACTTTTCGCGGATAGTGACGCAGATTTTCCGCAGCTCCGATACAGCCATCGGCGTGTAACCTTCATACTCGAGCCGCACCACCTTCTTGCCTGCCACGTTACCAGCATCAGCATCCATCCTACCCTCTCACAACCTACCACAAAACCACCTCACACCTTGAAAATTATCTCTCGTAGTGCCCACAAACGTCGAGATGGCGCCAGCACTCGGGTGCGTCACGAGCCCCACCGCTCGCTCGTTATCCAGCGGTTCATAGCCAACTTCCACGAAGTCTCCCCGACCAGCTTCTTCGCTAGAATGCGACGTCACAGTCCTCCCATCAGCCATCGCGCCAGCAAGGGAACAGCAGACTGCCAGATGAGCTCCTCGAATGTAGCCATGTCTCTGATAATCCCACTCTGTCTTTTGATTCGTTAAAACCTAGATCCATTCTATCCAATCACATTCCTCACATCGCGAGCAGCTCCGTAAGGCCTATCGACCATGGCGGCACCGCAGCCCGAGCTCTGGCTGTACCTGGACGCCGTCACGGGGCAGCAGAAGGGGCCCGTGCCCGCCCCGATCCTCAAGCGCCTACTGCGCAAGGGGATCCTGCAGCCGCAGCAGCTGGTGTGGACCCAGAAGCTCTCGGAATGGACCGCAATCGCCAGCGCGGAGCCGTTCGCCAACTACTGCCGTGTCTGGACGGCCGTGTGGTTCTACATGGCGGAGGACCCGACGGACCCGAGCAAAGAGGCGACGACGACAGGGCCCGTGACGACGCAGCAGCTCGTGAAGCTCTTCGTGGACGGAGAAGTGGACGGCATGACGCTGGTCTGGACCCAGGAGCTGAACGGCTGGAAACCGATGGGTACGTGGAGGAGATTTTGAAGGAATTTTTCGATGGTTTGTATTGAGAGTTGATGCAATGTTGTGTGTTGGTTAACAGGTGAGGTGCCGTCGTTGAAGGAGTTTTTGCAGGAAGCCAACGACGATTTGGACCGAGAGGAGGAGCTCAAAGAGCAGGCAAGCGAGGTGCCGATTGAGCAACAAGTTTTTGAGCAAGGGTAAGATGTGTTTTTTTACTTCGACTGGTGACATAAAAAAATTGTATTAATATGAGGCCATGGTGCTAGGTTAACGGAGGCCCTGGTTGCGGAAGACGGCAAGCGATATGTGTTCGATGCTGAATCGAAGACATATGTGACGCCTGAAGACAAGATTGAGGATGAGTTGGCTTCAATCCAAGAGGCTATGGTTCAAGCTAAAGCGGAGAAAGAAAAGGCTGATTCATCGGTCAGTAAAGACGACAGCGCCAAGAGTAAAAATGCGGACGGAGAGATTGACAAGGTAGAAGACACACCAGAGACAACAACGACGACTGAAGCAAAACCTGAGGACCCAGCAGACGCAGACGCTGCTAAGAAGCGAAAGAAAAAGAAGAAGAAAAAGAGCGACAAGTGGAAGAAGAGCAAGAAGAACACCTGGGTATACGTGAATGGACTGCCTTTAGATGTTTCGGTGCAGGAGGTCCACGATCATTTTGCGAAGTGCGGCGTGATTCAGTCCGATATTGCAACCGGTGAACCACGCATCAAGCTCTACCAAAACAAAGACAGTGGTGGTCTGAATGTAAGTGCTATGGGCCAAGGCAAACGGATGTGCTTTAGAATGAATTTAACTTATTATGCTGCAAAATGTTTGACGGTGCAGGGCGATGCATCGGTGTGTTATATGAAAGAGGCATCTGTGGAGCTAGCCGTGCAACTTCTGGACAAGTCTCAGATTCGACCAGAGTACGTTATTACGGTTTGAGCTCACGAAATTGTAAGAAGTGTAATTGGTTTGCTGTCTTTGATATCTTGTAGATGGACTATCGATGTGTCTCCGGCAGAGTTCAAACAAAAGGGGCAAGATTTTGTCAAGCGGAAGAAACCGAAGATTGACACTCGTGCCAAAATCAAAATGTTTGAGAAGGAAAAGGTGAGTACATGCTTTCCGATCACACAGCTTAGACGTACTGTAAAACTAAGCACATAACTTTGACTCGGTAGGCACTGTCCTGGAATGAAGGCGAAGTTAGTGAGCCCGCAGGTCTGCGTATTGTGGTTATCAAGCATATATTCACCCCAGCCGAAATTGAAGGTATGCCCAAGGCATGTTACGTCGAGGGGCTGGTCGTCTGATTTGTTGTGTTGTCTGTAGATGAAGAGTACGAAAAAGAGCTGCAGGAAGACATCCATAACGAATGCTCTAAGATCGGTGAAGTGTCAAAAATCACCCTGTTCGCGAAGCACGTAGATGGCGTTGTAGTGATCAAATTTGCATCCAGTGGAAGTGCCGCTCGTTGTGTAGAGATCATGGACGGACGCTTTTTTGCCGGTCGGAAACTTGAGTGTGGATTTTGGGATGGAACGGATTACACTCACCGCGAAAGTAAGAACGAGGAAAAAGAGCGCGCCGAGAAGTTTAAAGAGTGGCTGGAAGAAGGGTCATCTTCTGATAGCGATTCGGACGAAGAAAAGAAAAACACCGCTCATGATGAACCAAATTGCAAAGTGCAAGATGTCCACACTGGTCGTGAGCTACCACCTCTGGATGAGGATAGTGATGATAGTGACGTGGAAAGCAATGGGGATGAAGATAATAACCCAGTGGCAACTGACAACGAGGTTCACGCTGGT
The DNA here is from genome assembly GCA_033558005.1 of Phytophthora taxon juncus. NCBI lineage: Eukaryota > Oomycota > Peronosporomycetes > Peronosporales > Peronosporaceae > Phytophthora > Phytophthora taxon juncus. The sequence goes on from JAUCEE010000017.1 coordinate 1,893,159, forward strand.
CGAGTCATGCCCGATCTTGATGATCTCGACAATGAGGAAGGAGATAAGTAGGATCCACAAGAATGACAAATGTTTGACCGTTGTTTCAACGGACCACATCTGTTCGTAATGTGAGATGCTCCGTTACAATCTCGTCCTCGAGTTCTGATCGTGATCTGTGAAGTCTATCAATGCGTCCCATAGCTCAGCGTACTATTTTCAACCCGAATAGGCTTGGTTGGTTTCGCTGGTAAGTTTGGACATGAATTTTGGCACTATCTTTATTGTCGACATAACCTGATTACTGGACAAGGCTTCAATGTGAGTGACTAAGTTTCCTACCCCTGCCCCCAAAGGTGCTGTGAATGAGTTTTTCTTGGCCATATATCGTTCTTTCTTTAGTTGACGATATAACTCTCATCGACCTGGCATCAAGGTGTGTCAGCTATCTTTGAATTTATAGCCTTGTTCTCTCTTTTGTATTATCTCGCTGCTGCTGCTAATAGACTGGGTCGGAATCTTTTTGTAGCTCCTAGATTAGGCATTGAAAGGGACAGCATTGAACTAGCATTGCTTCTGCTAGCTATAATTGTTGTTGCGGCCTGCTGCTCTCAGCTGGCTGCTTGCTCGTCCCATTAGTAGTGGAAGGTCCCAGACACCACTACTTGCTTGACAGCCATATTAAAACAGCTCCGTAAATTTCATTCCTCGACGAAATGCCTGACATTATGGACGGATGGACGCAAAGGCCCTGGAGCGTCACGGAGGAAATGTGGAAGCGGAAGGCTAAAGGTCTGGAAGATCAGTATCAGCGATTGCTATCGGACCATCAAGACTTGCGCCTGGAAAAAGCAAAAATGATGGGTGAGCTGCGAGTTCTTCAACGCTATAAGGAAACAGCCGAGGACACGATCAGCCGCGAAGTCGCTAGTCGAAAGTACGGAGTGATAGTTGTATGAAGTACTCTCTCTGCTCTGTTGCTTAACTACTTTTTATCGTTATTTGGATTCAAGGGTTGAACACAAAGACAAAGTATCTGCTACAACAAAGCTCGAGCAGTACATCAAAAAGTACGAGCGTGAATGTGAACGCGCTTTTGCGCTTGAGCGTGAAAACGCGTTCCTCATGGAACAAGTCTCCAATATTAAAGGGGAAACAGAGAAGCGTTTGGATTTGCTTAAGGAACTGGAGGATTCCCAAAAGCGCAACGCCCGTCAAAAAGAAAAACTAAGAGAGTGAGTATGAAGACTGATTTGATCGAGTCGCTCTGGCTACTCTAACGTGCCATATTACTTGACTTGCAGGATGGAGGTTGTAGGCATTGAGCACGAAAATACAATTCTCGAGCTGACGGAAAAGAATCAGAAGCTCAAGCGCAAACTAGCTGCTGCTGAAGAAGACGCTGCTGACAAGGCCGAGGAGGCGAAGAACCTTGCTGTTCGATTAGCGGTTCGTGTGTTGGCTTCTGCTTTTGGTGATACTTTATTTGCACTAACGGCCTTGACGCTCATCAACTAGGCTGTGGAATCTGCTTGGGATGCAGCTCGTGGCCAAAATAAGACTGCGCTTCATGAGCTCAAGAAGAAGTGCGTGGTTTGACTTTTTCTCATATAAACTTCTCCGTGCTGATATTTTGTCGTTGGCCAGGGAGTCTCTTTCAAAAGAGCTTGAAAATGTGAAGTCCGAAACCAAGGTGCGTGGCAGGGTGAAAATACTTTTTTTTCTTTTTCAGAAAATTAACATCACTTTGTGTCTTGTGTTCTTTTAAACAGCAAGCAAGTTACCGCATTCATGCTCTTGACGTCGAAGTTGAGACGGCTCAAAGCAAACTCCGCCAAAAGGACCGTGTGATCGAGGAACTTCGCGAGAAGAATACCCTCTTGAAAAAAGAGGTGACGCGTTTAAGTGCTCGAATGGAGGATCTATCGGCGAGTCTGGTTGCTACTCGAGAAGTAATTGAGGAAAAGGATGCAGAGATCGAGCGAAAAACTGAGCAGCTTCGAAACAAAAAGACGGAGGTGAAAACACTCGAGCGCATTGATGACTCCTCGAAGGAACGTATTGAAGACCTCGTGTGCCAAGTGAGTGAGCTGCAGCAGCAGCTCCTTGACACGCAAAAGGACTATCTCCGCAAGGTGAAAAAGGACGAACTTACGCGTGAAAAGCAGCGTGCTCGTGATCGTGCCGAAATTTCCAAGGAGCTGGAGACGATGCACAAGCCCCGCAGGTGCAAGAACTGCAACGAGACTTATACGAACAAGTCCAACACATCGCTTTCGTGCTCTTTCCACCCCGGTCGCTTTGTAGCACGCAAGTACCCTCTCGAAGGATACCAGTGGAGCTGTTGCCAGAAACGTGAGTTGTCGTCAAGACCATGCAAGTTTGCTGGTCGCCACATCGAGTCCAAACTGCTGGACTAGCTTGAGACGCATGCGATGCAGAGGGTAAAAAATAACTAATAAACTTCTCGTTCATTGGGTCGTTAGTTGCGTCGGTTCACAAAGCATTAGCAGCTTCAGGAGCACCTACACGCCTAGTGAGAAGGGAAAATGCGTGTCAACGTCAAGGTGCACGGCTTGCAATTCGTGATGCCGTGCGGCGGAGGCTCCCAATCATGCCGTTGGCTCGGGCTTGCAGTGGCGCAGCGATATGCATTAGTAGCACCTCACGGACGTTGTCGGACGCGTGAAGACGCACACATCAAGCAAGGATTTTTCCTTCCTGCAGCCATTATCAAGTCAGACGGTCAGGTGATCCGACCCGAAAAGCGAATTGCTGAGGTTTGCAAGGATAACGAAACCTTGACTGTCCAGCTCCAGGTACGAAGCGCCAGCTCATTGTAGACATGACATGAGCCTGACAACAGCTTGTTTTGAAATACCCAGCAAGAAGTGCCAGTGAATGAGATTGGCACTCCACAATTTACAGCATGGACAGCAAATGCTTTCTTTCCTTCACAAAAGCGCGTTGAAATTCCTGAGCACGCTGACACTAAGGCTGAATCGAAGTCGAATTCAAGTTTTAGTGCGTCTGCAAAGCCTCAGCATCAAGCGTCCGATGATCAAATCGCTGATGCTGACGCTAAGGGAGACGGCACAACTTCATCTGTTGAGGAATTGAAGCAGTACGCTCACGCCGAAATGCTACAGCAGATCAACTCGGGACAGTTCTTGTCAGACATGGAGGTAGAGGCTGCGTTCCTGTACGACTGGAGCCGTATTCGCCCCGAGGAAATTGAAAAAGATCCCCGCGAACGCGATCTTCTCCAGGAACTGTTGTTATCGCGGTTCTCGGAGCTGAATGCCGGCTACATGCACTATGCAGCTGGCAGCAGTGAGCTTACCTATGGAATGAACGGCGCTGAGTTTGCTCACTTCCTACACGAATGTGAACTTGCCAAGCTTCACGATAGTAATGACCAGAAAATCGTTGAGAAAGCGGTCTCGCAAAGCTTGCGCCTTGATGGACTTGTCGCGATGAACGATCGAGGCACCTTGTCTCGAGTTGGCTTTCTTCACTCACTGCTGCGAGTTGTGCAAGCTGTGACGTCTACCAAAGGGCCTTTTAGTGAGATTTTAGACAGCGTTCTAAAGAAGCAGGTTCTCCCTACCGTTGTCCGACTTTCCAGCGGACCATTCAGAGATCACTCCCATCATGATGTTCGTATGCTGTCCTAAAGCATTCACCGATCTTGCCTTGTATGCTAATGTTTGTTTGTCTGTCATGTTCAGAAAATGGTGGCGATTTTCCAAGAAGCAAAACCGAAGCTCCTCAAGTTGTATGCCAAGTATGCCCAAGAGCACGCGCCAAAACCATCTATCCGAAAGAAGCCCGACAACCCAGAGTCTGAAGACGCTGCAGGTTCCACGCCATCAGCGTCTCCGCCGCCTGTGTCATCAACCTGGCCGCTGCTACTCTCCGCAGTGGGCTTGAAGAGCATGTTGTACGATTGCGGCATGTTTTGCTCGGGTACCCCTGAAGAGCAGGAGGTCCTGTATAACCGCGCCGTAGAGCAAAGCTTCAGCGGCATGCGCGAAGTCGAGCGAGCAGAGGACAGGATGTTAGTTTTCAGCGAGTTCCTCGAGGTCACCGCTCGCGTTGCACTGGCCGTGCTGGAAAACGAAAATGAGCTGCCTCCGCGGGACGCGATCAAACTCGCGCTGGAAGCTGTGCGTAGTTTGCCACTCAAGCAAGAGCCCCCAAAGGCGCGGAAGTAGGGCAATCACATGCACGTGTGTTGAACCGGGCATTCAGATGAGCCACTGACCTGATACTGACGAACGGTACCGCCGAATAAGATGCATGTTACATGCCATGTACCCATCAACTTCACTTGTGCAGGTCGGCCAGGTAGGTGCAACTAGGATGTGCAGTACCGCGCGCTGTAGCCTTCGAGTTGAGGGCAACCTACCAATTACTTCTACAGTCCATGCAGCATTGCTGCTGACGATAAGCATGAACAACACCAAAAATTGAAACAACTAAATATTTTTCCGGCCTACTCCACTACGACCGACGGATGCAGAGCCCTTCAGTCAGGCCTTGCCTCCGGCTAGTCTTTATACCCTACGACTGACGTCACAGTCACTATTTTGTACAAAACTCACTGCTTGAGCGAAAAGTTCAAGCACTCGTACCAGCACCTTGAGTCGGCGAGCGAGTCACAGTTCACCTTGAGCTTGTTTCCATTGGCAAGAGTGAACACCATACCGCACGCCAGGTCGCGCGTCGAGCCCACGTCGACGACGCTGCCTAGACGCTCGAGCTGGTTATCAACATCGTTGGCAACGCCTAGCGTCGCGCCGTCCATCACGAAGAACCGACGCAAGCGAGAGCCCTTCTGCACTTCCGTAAGCCATCCTCCAAACACAGGCCTCAGTTTCTTGCGACGCCGGCTGTTCAAATATTTCTTGAGATTGAACGTTTCCGCGTGCCGGCACGCACTGCTGATAACGGAGCGCCACCGCTTGGCCGTCTCGTACGATTCAGCGTGGACTTTCCAGACGCGTCCGCTCATGAGCCGAATCATCAGCCCGTTGGCGTGGCCTTCCCATTCTTCCACTGAATGTGCCTTATCGCAAAGCATTATCTCCGAGTTTGTGTCCTTTGCGTATGCCAACTCGACGCCATGCAGCGTAAAGTACAGCCGCTTCCAGCCCTTAAATATTCCTGCCTGCTTGTAGAGCCACCCGGCATGGTTCGATAATGCAGTTTGCACATAGCAGCTCTTAACCGACGTCTTAGGCTGCGCAGTCTTGCCGTTCGCGGTGGCAGCCGCCGAAATAGCGCCATACCAGAGCATTTGTTCATCATACGAATCCGCGTAGCACACCATGGACACATCTGTCGTAAGCTGAATCGCTAATCCATTTGCGTGGCAATCTGCAAAGGACACTGCCTTAATATATCCAGAGCACTTCCGATCAGCCCCACCGTGCTCGTTATCTCGGCACTCAATGTAGCCGTCGATACGCACGACGAAAAAGCACCGCTTCCACGCTTTGTTTTTTTCTTGCTTGAACAGGTAGCCCTCATGCTGCTCCGACGCCGTTAGCGTGTATGATGTCTTAGATTGCGAGTTGAGGTTCTGATTGCGCTCAATGCCCTTCTCCATTGCTCGCACCCACTGCTCATACTCGTTCTCGCTAGGACAACGGATCTGAAGCGTGCCGCCATCGCCAAACTCGAGAAGAAGTCCGTATTTCAGATCTTCCATTCGCTGCACAGCAATGAGCAGACCGAAGCCTTTCGGCGACTGCCCCACACCTTTGCTGTACTTAAACTCCATTCCAGACAGCACCGCATAGTAGCGCTTCCACGACTTGAATGCGCCATGCTGGATAAAGACCCATCCTGCATGTGGGACAAACGCTGCGTTCGATGCGCGGCGATTGTCAAAGCAGGATGGGCGCGGGTCGTCCTGGTTATTATTGCTGGGAGCTGTGGTGTAAGAATCCGGAGGTGACTTTCCACGCCGAGAAGACGACAGATACGGGTCGCTGACACGCGGTTCACGCGACTCCTTCTCGGGGGCCAAATTGCTGTACCCCCGGTTGCGGTGTCCTGCCTGCTGAATGCCTGAGCCCTGTTGTCCTGCCAGATACGCCACATAGTTGCCTGTGCTGATAGGGAGTCCCATGACGGCGTCTTCCTCTCCATCATCTCCCTCCACAACAGGTCCAGCCACAGGCTGGCTCTGCGGCGGTCTCGCCTCGCCTTCCCGCACAGGCTGCGGCATCTGCGGCATGGTCGCGACCGTGGCGCGGCGGTTAAGCAAGTTGAACGTGCCGGGGTCCGACCGAATGGGGCGACTGCCGCTGACAATAGCCTCGTAGTTCCTGGTGTCCACTGGGAGTCCTACGACCGTGCGGTCCTGCTGTTCGTCGTCAGCTGCGACAGTCTGCGCCAGCTTCTCGTCCCGCAAGGGACTGGCGGGCTGTTTGTCCATGTGCTGCTGGTACACGGTGCCCAAGGCCAGCGTCTGCCGCTGGTAGCCGGGGGACGCGCCGCCGCTGGACACGGAGGACGCGCCCGAGCTCGTGCGTCGGCGCCGCGCCAGGTTGTCCAGCAGCGCCTGGTAGTTGCGCGTGTTGACGGCCAGCCCCATGGGCGCCGCGTCGTCCTGCTCGTCGTCCAGCGCCTGCGCGTCCTCCACGGCCAGCGGGGACGCGTCCTGCCGCGCCAGCAGCTCGTCCAGCGCCGCCTTGCCGGCGCTGTAGGCGCCGGCGTCCGATCGGATGGGCGTCACGCGCTGCGTCACCATGCGCGCCGAGTGACTTGGGATTTGTATGCCGCGAGGCCGCGCGCGCCAGTCACGCCTTCCACACTCGAGTCCGCGAGTCGAGGAATGAGAGTGTTGGACAGACAGAAGGCCGCATTTTCTCACGACCTGTGTCAGGCGCATACTCCGCGGTCCGGCTCTGGCCGCGATAGTGAGCACGACTGAGACGACCTGCACAAACGCATCCTTCGAGAGATGGAGATTCAGAAACTAAAACGGACCTAAAACGGACATGCAATTCCGACCGCCGACGGTCATGGGTACACGATGGATATTGAGGCAGATATGATCAATCACCTCGCCGCCCGCTGACTTTCCAGCGGAGTTGCCACCGGCAGAGTCTGCCGCGCGAATAGGTTCAGCCGCTCGGTTGGTTGTCGGCGGCTCGTCAGTGGTCGCCGATCCCGACCCGGTCTCTGCGTGTTGACGCCATGACGAGAAGCCCGGTCTCAGCCGACCGATTCAGTGGACTTGAGAGTGGCGCGGCAACTTGTCGCCGGATGCCGCCGCCACCTGGCGATCCATGTCAGAGGTCGATGGAGGAGAGCTGGAGCTCGCACATGCCACTGCGGAACTGTGGAACGCAGCCAACTGGGCGCTGCATCTGGCCGTGACTCGCGCGGAGACCGTGCCGATCTGAGCGCTTACGTTGGTGGTGGGCAGCCTGCATAGCTGCGGGCGAGCGCGGCTCGCGCCCAGCTGTGCTGCGGTGCAGGTGACCACGGGGCGCACGTAGCGACTCGCCTCGGCCTAGTTACTCAGTAGTCTACTGTGCGCGCACTGGCGAGTCCAGCGCGGCACTTCCGATCGACGCCGAGCAAAGTTGAAGCGCTAATCATTGCCGCGAGTTCTCAAAAATCCTGAGCGCAAACACATCGCGTCTTGCTTGCCTGTACACTTCACTATCGCATGCAAATTTCTGTTTTCCGACCTGTAGGCGTGGAGTGGTGCTGCTCTTGGCGTTCGACTCGAATGATTCCGAATTACTGATTCGAGAAGCTTTGATAGTAAACCTTTTTGATTGTGCGCTGCGCTGGACTAACAGCACAAATGGAAATTCTACTTTTCGCCTTTAACCGCGTGCGACCTCGGCCGCCACGCTTTAAAGCAGATCAGGCAGGATCTTCACTTGTAGTAGCTTTGCAAAAATGCATCACGCAAAGGCCTCGTAAATGCGTGGTCCTATCGCAACCTTCAAGGCGGCAGATCGACCGCCCCCAATGCATCGAGCAGCGTCCTCGAATGCGAGCCCTCTTTGTGCACTCTGGTATCTGGCACTTCTTGTGTCCTCCATGCTGATAACATCGACCCCGAACGCCATTTTGGCTTTCTAGTGGCCCGCAACCTTCCACTCGACACCGCGTGCGCGTAACGAGCGCTTGGCAAAATCCTTTTGATGCCACAAACTGCTTGCAACCTCTCACTTTGCATTTGAGAGCACATGGGCGTGTCCCCACTGACAAGTTGCTGGCTGCAGGCTTGACATCTCTCTTGTCATCGACTCTAATGTAGACCACTTTCTTCTCCAATATCACCCTTACTACGCATTCTTCCCGTTCTCGTTCGCGCTTGCAACCTGCGGTCCGAAAGAGATTCGGCAAGTCTGACGAATGCCAGGCATCAGGTGCTGATTGTTTTCTAGCTGTACGTAACTTTGGCCGGCTCGCAATATGCGATACAGATACGACGTCAGAAGCACTGTCGTGGCGTTTTGTCTCTGCAGGCGTGTGGCCCGGTTTGCTGTTCCTGTTGATAACCTGCAGAGTCTTGAGTTCACGGCCAGAATCCCTCGTTTTGCTTTCGGTTGTGCTTTTCTGGTTACCACAAATTTTGAGGGGCTCGCTCGTACTGTGGGCTCGGCACCAATCACCTTCCGTTCGGCATTTTCCATGCGTTGGACACAACTCAAAACGATACGCAGCTCGGAAGCACGTCTCCGTCTTGCATTTCTTCTGGCCATTGCAGAGCACAGGAATTCCGACAAACGGAGACACCTTCTCGTTGCTCGCACTTGCATCGTCATCGTGGTCTCGTTCCTTCGCCAAAGCGTTTGTTTGCTTCAGTGGCACCTTAAGTTTACGCTAATTTTCGAAGTCGATGACGATGTGCGACTTGGCATTGCATTTAATATGAGAACGCGCTGTTGATAATTCTGCCGATTGATAGAGCCTTCACTCTTTCGCATCGACCCCAGCAAGAGGCACGGGGCTTTCTTTCGGGAATTTAAGCGAGCGAAGTGACCGTCTTTACAATCAACGTGAGGGAACTCTCCAGCAGTGGGTGGCTACACGTCTCAAGAAGAGGATTGGTGTTTCGACTGTCGGGAAAATTGTGAACCAGCCTCTTGATGCCACACCTAACGGCACATTCTTTGCAGCGTGCCTGCACTTTTGCTTATGCTTAGAAGTGTGTTGTTGTTGGTGCTGGATTCGTTGCGAGTTGTAGACTCGACTTCAGCTTGACTACAAGGAAGCAATCGCAGCTTTGAACAGTTCGAAAGGTCTTCAGCGCGTTTGTTGTTGATACGATTCTGGCGGTGTGGAGTCTGTAGGCGCAATGTCTCCCCTCCAATCTTTTGTGAACTTTTCGACTTACTTATTGACTTCGCGCTGGACACTTTGGTTTTGGAGGTCAGTTCGTCATCACTTGCGTATGTCGGAAAGGCTAACTTCCACTCGCCGTTAGCTCTTTGAACTAACCATCGTCGCACCATTGCCGAGAACGCTTGTTCGATGTCACCGTTCGCGTTCTCACGTTGCCTTAAGTAACATCCTTGCTATCCTGACAACCAGGCGTTTGCCGAGCATTTTGTGCGACAAGACTCAAACGGTAGCATCCTCTGTCGAAGCGCATCTTCTCAGAGAGAATTAACTGAATGCACTAACGCTGAGATCGTATTAGCTTGAACAACTGCACAACATTCTACTCGACGGCGACACTAGCCTGAGGACTGCTGAGTTTTTGGTTTTGCTGTTGTTGACGCAACTTTTGTTCTTGTTGGGTCAGCGACAAAATGCGCAGGCGCTGTAGTTCTTCTTCCAGAACGAAGCTCTGCTTGCGCTCATCGATGTAGCGCGACTCGAGCTGTCCACAGCGGTGACGCAGCTCGTCGTTCTCTTCTGACAGACACTCTATTTCCAAAGTGCGGTGACGTGCTTCTCGTTCTGCCGCGTTCAGCAACGCATGAAGAGATTCATTGGAGCGCGTCAGTGTATCCACCTGCGCGTACAGTTCTCGCTGAATCGGTTAGCATAGCAGTACAATCACGGTTAGACCATTGCTCATATCTCAACCAGTACAACAGCTCGGCGCACCATTTCCTCGTCGCTCGTTCCACCGTTGCTTCTGCGTGTGTTCGAATCAACGGTAGAGATCGTAAGATGCTTGCAAGAACAATATAGTGCACGCTCGGGCTACGTACAGGCCTGCTCGTTGGCGTTTGAGCTCATTAATCTGCGATGGGATCGTCACGAGTTGTTGTTGCTGTTCCTGAAGTACGCTGATGATCTGCTTGAGATCGTGCTGTTGGCGGATGAGAGATGCTATGGTCTGCTGCTGCTGCAGAAATTGTGCGGCTGAAATAGTGACCGAGGTTTGCGGAAGAGTTACAGCAGCACCGTTGCCCTCGGGCATCTTCATGAGCTGCGCAGGCGGTGTAACTGGTCTCACTGCAGATGGAGCAACCGTCACGGTTGCCTTACTGATAGGAGCCGCCATACTTTCCATTGAGACAGGCATACTAGCGCTCACTGTCATGGTATTTCCAGCGGAAGCTGCGATTGCGGTTGTCAGGGCAACATTGGTCAGTACATCCGTGCTCTCCGCCCCTGGCAAAGCCTGGAGCTTAGCATATGCTGTAACCTCTTGCTGTTGCTGTTGATTTCCGCTGGGATCCACCATGTCAATAGATTCGATGAACTCGCGGGTTGGGCTCTCACTTCTCCGTCGAGATCGCCGCACAGACGAGGTTTGACGAAGGCGAGGCATCGACCGAGTCGAACGCTTGGGCTTGGGACGGCGCTCCATGTTGTCAAAGCTTCGGCTGAGCTGATTATTCAGCTGCGGGGCACTTTCAACCGAACTCCCGCCGATTGACGTTGTGGTTACAAAGCGGTGATCGTATAGCTGTCCAGCATCCACAACTCCTTAAGTGTGCAATACAAAATAGGATAGCAGTAGTAGTCCAAGACTTACGTCGTCGGCGTTCTTTCTCGACGTTGGTGAGTCAGAGGCCAGTTCAATAATGGTGAAGCGGCCTCTGCGCTTGACCCTTTGGATATTGAGGCAGAAGTCACACATGCAAAATGAGTCCAAAAATTTGCAGGAGCTTTCTACATGTTGACGCGAAGTGACCACGCAGGGGGGAAACGCACCGGCGAGCGCGCTGACCGCCATCGCGACATTTCTTCGGCGAAGAAAACTTTCTCGACGGCGAGCCCGGCACCCCGGTAGCCCTGGCGGCACTAGCCGCCGTCGGCGTCGATGCCGCGCTCATTGTGCCTGCTACAGAAGGCTCCGTCTGCAGGAATGGCATCCTCGACGTCAGCCCACCAGCCTACCCTTTTACCAGTACAATGCAAGGACCAACAAGAACGCACTACGCACATCGGATACGATCGAGAGGGCCGCCTCGATCGGCACAGGTGGCACCGAGACCGCTTCCGGAGGCTGCGTGTGGGTCTCGGGCGGCTCCTCCATCCTCGGAGGAAGCTCCAGCGCCCCGTTGGCGACGGGCTTGTCGCCCGCCTCCTTCTCCGCGGGCTTGAGCTGCTGCGGCCGCGGCTGGATCGTCGCCGCGCCGTCGCAGCTGCCGTTGGACGCCGGCGCGTCGTCCGCCGCCGGGAAGTCCGCCACCGAGACCTCGTCGTCCTGGAACGTGGGCGACGAGAGGCGCGGCGAGTAGGGCGAGCCGGGGATGATCTCGGTGATGGTAAAGCGGCCCTTTTGCTCCACCCGCTTGCGCCGCGACTCCATCGTGCTGCCTGGCTGCCACGGGCCGATGCGGCCGCCTCGCTCCCGATTGCCAACTGCCCGGCGGAGGTCCAGGTGACGCGAGTCGGCAGAAACGGGCCGAAACTAAGAAACGCCTGCGTGTGGCATGCGCCACGATGAGTCATTCGAGGGCTTTGCCTGCCACGTTTAAGCAAAGGTGTAGCTGTCGGGCAAGTTGTTCAGCGCATCGAGCTGTCTTGCATGGACGACGACGTCGAGGAGGTAGGAAGTTAATACCGTTCGTCAGCCGTTTATTTACCATTTCAGGATACAGCTGAATGATTCAGCTTGAATCAGCGAATGCAGTGCTCGCAACACGGCACCTTACGCAGCAGAGCTGTTGAAGGCTTCGAAATGGAGCTTGTTGCTGCAGTGCACTGCTGAGTGTTTCAAACAGCACTACGGGTTGGTGCTGTAGCTGATAGTACACCTTTTGCGGGTCGTTCTTCCCCACGAAACAACCAGGTGGAAAACAGGGCATTATACACCGCCCGACTTGGGGACAAAAACTGATGTTTCAAAATGACCACCGCTCTTTTCAAATACGACCAGTACCGTGTTTTAGGTACACTTTCCTACTTACCTACCGGGATGTCCTTCAGCAAGATGGCGTCTGCGACGAAAGAGAAAGTGTGGTGAATGCACTTTCGGCATAGCTCCTTCGACACAACCTCAGCGAAGATGATGTTGGCCGCATGCAGGAGAAACGACGACCGGTGATCCTGAATTGTGGTCCCCTCTGGCACGTTTAAATGTTCCTTCTGTTTTCGGCCATGTAGCGCTCACAGCAGCCTTGTAGGCTGAAAACACATTCTCAATCCCATTTAGCATGGGTGAGTACGGGCCCAGCCACAAGCACTCAGCACCAGCAAACTCAAAAACCTCCTCGACGCGACTGTGGCATGGTGCGCTGTCCACGATCACAACCACGTTGCTCAACGGTCCGCGCGTCGCTTGATCTCTTAGCATAGCCCGCACATATTCATTAGCAGTGTGACATAGTGCCCCCGGGATTTCCCCGGGTGTGGCCTCTCCGACCGCCCTCGGAACCATCAAATTTTCCAGGAGGCCCAAGCGGCGGACGGTCAAGGGATCAAGATCCCCAGGAGCCAGGCTCGAGGCAGCCACGCTGCCTCCTCCCCGGGCACGACCGAGGCCGCCATCCGGGGATGTACATTCCCCGGTAGGCCCGAGCCCGTCGTGTGCGGGAGAGTTGATTCCCCAGGAATCAGGGCCCAAAAAAATCTCAAGCCGCCGCCCCGGGGTTTGCAGTGCCGGCCATCGAGGTCGCCCATTCCCCGGGAGGCCCAAGGAGGAGGCGTTCCGGAGGGTCGATTCCCCAGGAATCAGATCTGGGTAGTCGACCCCCCGTGAGAAAAGCCAGACGGAATTTGAAGTCCGCCCATAGTGAACCCAAGTAGTTGACGCATCGTAGGAAACCATATGCTAAGCATCGCCCGAGGCCGTAGCCTCGCGGAGGTGGATAATTCAGTATCACTTTTCCCTTTAAGCGCGCATGTCTCCACAGGAAGCCTTCCAAGCTAAGGAAGAGGTCGCGGTCCGGGGAACCGCGTTTAAGGACTCTCCCCCAGGTAACTTTATACACTATTTGTTGGGGATTCCCAGGAGCCCCCGGCATTCCATATCTGCCTCTCCCGGAGCACGGTCTAGCCGGCCCGGGTGAGTGCACTTTATATTCTTGGGGTCTCGCCCGTGGGGTCTCGCCCCGAAAACCTTTGGCGGCCGTCGCCGGTGGAGTCTCTCTCCGAAAGACCTGTTGTTGCGTGTATTACGTGTTTAATTAGCTTTCCCCGGGAACTTGGTGGTATCCCGGGACGTGTGTATTAATAACCACCTGGACGAGGTCTAGCTACGATCTCAGGTAAATAAACGACCACCCACCCACGGCGTACTATTTTTTTAAGGTCGGGACTCCTAGGAGATCCTCAGTGGTTGACCTTCCCCTGGTGAAAACAACCGTTCGAAGGGAGTACACAAGGTGAGATTTTTGACCGAGTTCCCCGGGTCCTCTCTTCTTCCCATAAGAGAGGTCTTCCCGGGACTTACGGCTCCAGGGTATTTCCCTCGCCCGGGCGGAGCCGTCTATCCGCAGGAGCTTCCTTCCGTCCTGGAAACAAGGTATTAGGCACCAGTCTCGGGACGAGAAGCCCCAGCGCTACGTCACAGCAGCCACACTGTCAAACGACCCAAACCGCCCTTCATGATACTCTGGGAAGAACGACCCGTAAATGTGTAGTGCTCTTTACACTTCGTTCAGTAGATTTTTCTGACGTAACTTTCAGTGAAAACGCTCCTGAATGTCCGAGCATGTCTTGACTAACCGGCAACGTCATGGTTCTGTAGCTGGTTGGCCGCAGGTGTCCATCGATATTCAATAGTCAGCGCAGCATCTATTGATGAAACCTAGTGTACAACGGTGACGGCCATCGAAGGATGCGTTTAACTTTTGAAAGTGGCACATCTCCAACGTGGCACCTCATTTCCGACATGCCATTTTTTACAATGCATTTCTTACGTTGCGCAACTTAGCGTAGCGCGCCGTCGCGCAACATAGCATTCACAATGAGCTCGAGCGAAGCGATGGAGACGGTGCAAGCCGCGGAGGCGGCGGCAGCACCCGCGGCGACGAGCACGGGCTCGCAGCGCAAGTTCGGGCCCAAGTGGGAGATCAAGTACGCGGTGGCGGTGACGGAGCGCGACCCGCTGACGCAGCTGCCCACCAAGGCCGTGTGCCTCATGTGCCAGGCCTTCGAGCGCGAGGAGACCGTGGGCTCCAAGCGCAAGAAGAGCAGCCGCGTGCGCAGCTTCTCGTCGCCCTGGAGACCCGACAACATGAAGCGTCACATGGAGCAGCAGCACCCGTCGCGCTGGGAGCAGTACCAGACGCTCGGGGACGGCGAGAAGCGCGCCTACTTCTCGTCGGCCCGCGCGACGCGCGAGGGGCTGGCCATGGCGGCTGCCGGTGACGTGGCGCCGGCGGCTGTTGCGCCGATGGTCAGCGAGCCGACGCCGAGCACCGAAGCCCAAGCAATCGCAGCGCAGACCCGCGCGTTCCTGATCGACAGAGACGTCGTGGACGAACTCGTGGCGGACGTGCTGTTCCAGACCACCAACGACGACTATCGCAACGCATGGAATGTGCCGGTGACGTTCACGCTGCTGGAGGAAGCCAGTCCGGGTGCTGGTGATGGCTTGGTCGACCTCAATGAGTCGCGTTATGTGGCGCGTGTGGAATCGCTGCTGAGATTTAACATGTGTTTAAAGTACGTGGCAATGGGCATCTCATTCGGCCAGGTGGTGCCGCTTTTGAAGAGAACGGCGGAGGAGACTGGAACGAGTCTGAATGGATCGATTTTCACGGAGCAGCAACTGGCGTGCTTGTGCCGCGTGGCGTGTGCTGTGAATTTGCAAACGCTGAAGAACGCGCTGCAAGGTGTGTGGGCGTTTGCTATTGCAATCGAAAGAGGCAAGAATGCTGGTTCTGCGTACTTAGATGCTCGTGTGCGGTTTGAGCGCGACAGCCACCTGCACGATTTTCACTTGGTTTCGGTTCCTATTCGGGAGGACTCGCCGCAAATTATCGAGCATCAATGTGATGCAATGATTAAGTGCTTAGATGTGGTCGCCCCGCGATGGAAGACACAGCTTATTGGGGTTTCCACCAGCGACTGCGTCTCCAAAATGCCTTCGTGTGCGCGGGTGCTGGTAAATCGTTTGTCGCGCGACTGCATAACTTCGTTCTATTGCGAATGGGGTGCGGTGCAGCAGCTCGAGCTTGTTATTCAAAAGGCGTTTGACGAGCTGTGCAACCAGAGATTCATCTCTGCATTGACAGTGCTGGCAGGGCATTTTCGGCGACAACGTGCTCTAATCCGTGAGATGAATGGAGACGTGTGTCCCAAGTTCGAGGAGGGCCAGTGGCGATCAATATCAAACGTGTTAAAATGGTTCACTGAAAACCGAGCGCGCCTGACGAAGTTTATCCAAGAAATACAACCTGTAAGCGCACCAGGAAAGGAGTGGTGGATCACAGTTCTTGCAGTAAATAGTGTGATGGAACGTGTGAATGTGGCTCTCTCTTCGCTGCGTGGACCCGTCGCCACGGAAGGGCTGCTTCGACGCGAATTCCTCAATAAGCTTGTGACTGACCTAGGACTAATGACTGGCGCATTGGGCCCGCTCTCAGCAACGCAGCGCGCTGGAGTGAATCAAACGGACAATTTTGAAGTTGGTGATTTCACATTGAGTCGCGATGCAACCCTCTCATTTCTGAAAGAGCAAGGCAGTTTTGCGATAAATGCGGTTGACGAATTGGCAGAGAGCTTTCCTACTTGCTGCCAAGCGGCTGTGGAGTCTACTGCAAAATTTGTGCTCTCCATAATGGCCAAGACGCATCGAATTATTTTGGACAGCGCCGAGATCTCAGCGAGCTCAAGTACAGTGCCCCCGTTCCTTCCGCAGGCTCTGTGTAAAATGCGAAATCAAGCGTTTGTGGCCCATATACAGTTCCAACGTGTGCGTCTGTTGCAGCACTTTTCGTTAGACGAGATCGAGCAGATCGAGGACCAGCATCGGTTATTGCGGACAGCCTATCAGCTAGATGACCACGTGAGCCAGCAGCTTAGTGCTCTTCCTGCTGCTACATCGTTCAGAGAGGCGTGGAAAGATGGTCGGTTTGGAGGCAACGACTGTCGGCTGCTTCGCCAGTTCTGCGGTGCAATCGCGTCTATAGCTGCTGACCCAGTCGTACTAAGCAAGACCAGTGAGTACGAATTTTCGCTCATTAACTGGCGGAGAAGCCCCTTCGGACTCTCTCTTGTCGACTTTTCTTTAGAAGCTGTATTACATGCCCAGCAGTATTGTGCTCTATCTCGCTTGCGGGAGTGTTAAGGCCCAGAATACTACAATAACGCTAGCTAGTTCATGACGATCTCATCTTCCGATAGCATTTCACGGCATGTAAATCAAAGTTGTGCCATTGCCTAGCACCCCTCCTGCTGCATGAGATTCTTCATTGTATTTATTAGGTTGTACAGACGATAAGTAGTGTGATGACGGTGGCGAGGAAGCTAAGTGAGCAGATTGTAGCGAACACCGGGAACTTGTGCTTGCGGTCAGTCACCTTGACGAGCTGCTCAGGCGGTTCGGCGGCGTTTGTAGGCACTCGAGGGTCTACTTGTAGCAACATGCCAACACGGGGTGTCTGGCACCAAACGACGACCACACCATTAGCCGCCATGCTCAACTATCTATCGCAATAGAAGTGTCTAACGTCCTTACCCAGTAGTCTGGACGAACGTTGGCATCGATTATCGCCTGATCCACTTCAGTTTGATCCCAGCCTCCGACCTGTATCCGCTTGGCCGCTTCACCTTGAGCATTTGTTCTCTGCGTCAATGGTCTCTGGTAGACAAATCCCGCACTTCCCGCAACGAGCAAGGGCTGCGCAATCAACAGCAGCACCAACACCAACATTGCCGAGTTTCCCTTCGTCGGTGCAAGTGATGGTAGCAGCGCCGATAACGCCCACGAAACGACCGGAAACATGGCTACACGCTCGTTTCATTGGCCATTTTTCTCTCCCGTCTCATCCAATCGCAAGCCTTTCGCGCCATTTTTTGGGTGGCCAACGCGCTGCCAATCTGCATTCTGACGTCAGGAGCAACGAACGCCCGAGAGTGATGGTCGCCAGCGCGTTCCCGGACAGCGCGGCGGCGCACGAGGCCATGCCGGACCTCGTGGCCATGGAGAAGCTGGAGGAGGAGGCGCGCGCGCAGCGGGAGGCGCTGGAGGCCACGACGGCGCGCGCGCAGCCCGAGGAGGCCACGGGCGACAAGATCGCCAAGCTGGACTCGCTGCTGGAGAAGGCCAGTCTGTACTCGAGCTTCCTCTTCTCCAACATGGACAGCGCCGCCACAGTCGGCGAACCAGCCAAGGTCGAGGAGCAGGAGGAGGCGGAGCCGCCCGCAAATGGCAAGCGCAAACGCGGCAAAAAGGCGGCGCAGGACGGCAACAAGAAGGCCAAGAAAGGCGTCGACAAGCTGCGCGAGGTGCAGGGAGACAAGTCCATGGACACGCGCCAGCAGCCGAAGAAGGTGGAGTTCAAGCAGCCGAAGCTCATGACGGGCGGCACGCTGCGAGACTACCAGCTGGAAGGCATCCGGTGGCTGTGCAACTTGTTCGAGAACGGACTGAACGGCATCCTTGCAGACGAAATGGGTCTGGGCAAAACGATCCAGGTGATTGGTCTACTGGCACATTTGAAGGCGCTGGGTGTGCGAGGACCTCATCTGATTGTTGCTCCGCTTTCCACCCTCATGAATTGGGCGACGGAGTTCCGAAAGTGGGCTCCGAGTATGCCAGTGATGATTTATCACGGCACAAAGGCGGATCGTCTAAAGATGAGGAAGAATGAACTCAACCGCAAAAAGAAGAGCGACGTTGACTTTCCGGTGGTTATCTCGTCTTACGAGATGATGCTGGCGGATACGAGAACCTTTGCTGCCTCGGGGTTCGTCTGGAAGTATATGGTGATTGACGAGGGGCACCGGCTTAAGAATATGAACTGCCGACTGGTGCGTGAGCTTAAGCGTGCACCATCAGAAAACCGATTACTGTTGACTGGCACTCCGCTGCAAAACAACTTGACTGAGCTATGGTCACTACTTAATTTCATTCTGCCGGATGTCTTCGACGATTTGGATCTTTTTGAGAGCTGGTTCTCGTTCACTCCTGACGCTGTTGCTACTGCTGCTGCGGCAAAGGAAAAGGTAGCTGCTCAAGATGTGCTACAGGGCGAGAAAAAGGTTGAAGTGATCACGAAGTTGCACGAAATTTTGCGGCCGTTCCTTCTTCGGCGCCTGAAAGTGGATGTGGTCGAAGAAATGGTATCGAAAACGGAGATCTTCGTTTACTGTCCCATGACCCGGATGCAACACGAATACTACGAGATGATTCGTAACGGTACTCTTGCGAAGGCAATGGAGCAAAAGTATGGCAAATTGCAAGCAAGAATTGCATTCAAAACCAACACCGTGAGAAACAAAATGATGCATATGCGCAAGTGCTGCCTACACCCTTACCTTTTCGACGAACCAACGACTGCAACTGGTGAGGTTATTACAAACGAGAACATTATTCAACAATCAGGCAAGATGAAGGTTTTGGATCACATGCTGCGAGAGCTCAAGCGCAAGGGCCATAAAGTGCTCATCTTCAGTCAAATGACTCGGATGTTGGATATCCTGGAAGATTTTCTTTTAATGCGAAGTTACAACTATTGCCGTCTTGATGGTGGCACCAAGCTAATGGATCGTGTGGAGCAGATGGAGAGGTTCAACAAGGTGTCTGCTGGATCGACATCAAACGACGACGACAACGTGTTTGTTTTTATGCTGTCTACGCGCGCTGGTGGTCTTGGCATTAACCTGATTGCGGCTGATACAGTCATCTTCTATGACTCTGACTGGAACCCGCAGCAGGACAACCAGGCAATGGATCGTTGCCATAGAATTGGTCAAAAGAACGAAATCATCGTGTATCGCCTTGTGACTGAGAACTCTTTCGAAGACCGCATGACCCAGCGGGCGTTTGAAAAACGTAAACTCGAGCGAGTTGTCATTCAGCGTGGTGGGTTCAAGCAGAGGACGACTCCAGCACAAGCCGCCAAGCTAACAAACACCGAGTTGGAAGAACTCTTAAAGGACGATGTGGAAATCCGCGCAGGCGTCGAAAGTGGCGGTATTTTAGAGAAGGAGCTGAACCAGATTCTAGATCGCGAGTTGGTTGTCAAGAGCTTTGTCAAGCACACAAAGGATGACAACAAAGCACAAGACGCCGATATCATTCCATTTAAAGGAAATGGCTACGAAGTTGTGGAGAACGCTACGGCATCCATGGAGAGCTTTGCATAGATGATGGAATATCAAACACGTCAATAATATGTATTCCTAGTCACTCGTTGTTATTAAAGCTTTTGCCTTGTTGTAGCTGGTAGTTTACTCACCCGCTCGATGCTTAAGCGCCTTCACCAGCGCATTTTGCTCTTGGAGAAACGTCGTGATGAACGCTGGCGGGAAGCGCATCGTCGATAGCAGGAAGACCAAGTGTCGCGCGGCCTTGATAAACTCGGGAGGATGGTGCTGCGCTCGATTCTCTTCATGAAGCACCTTTGTTAGGATCTCGTCGATGAGGCTAAATAGCAAATAGTACAACAATATCATCAGCAAGACGAAAACCAAGCAAAAGAAGAACGATTACCCACGATGCGCTAACTTGTTCGGGGGTCCCTTCGATTGGAACGCGATGGTATACCCATTGCCACAACTGAGCACGCGATATTTCAGCAGTGGCCGAATCTTCAACGCGGCCATTCACGACTACAGTGCCTTGCTCGTAGAGCCAATGAAGTACATACAATAGTGCGACACGCACGTTCATCTCGACAGATTTCATCGTGACACGGCCACGTGGTAATGAGAGCAGCTTTTCCGTAAAGAGTGCTTCATCAAAAACGCGGGAGATATTACTGCTTGCACGGGCCTTCGTAAAAGCTGTCGCCACTGGCTGGACGAGGGCCACATCGTATACTAGTGCGCCGTCAGATCCAGCGAGAGCCTCCATAGTTTTTCCGGATCGAGCTTTCTCAATAGCGTCAGCTTGTGATGTTCCTGGTGGCAACTTTGCTAGAACAAAGGGTACCATACCAGTGGTTGCTGGTGCGTGACGACGCTTGCACGTGAGAATAAGTAGGTCCATGTAGTATCTGAAAGTATATAGTCTAGGTCAGAAAACTTCGAGGGAAAACAGTGAAATGTACAATGCTTACCTGAGAAAGTCGCTTTTCATCGAGACATACTGCTGGCGGTCTGGAAGCAAAAAATCGGGTCGTTGGCGGAAGTTGACCACGATAGACGCCGTGTAGTCCCACATGCCGCAATTTAGACCAGACGAGTGATGACGAAGCTCATAGAGGATTTCATCCATCTCGAATGCTGCGAAAATGTTCTCAATTAGGACCGTTGCCTTGATGCTTCCCTGTAGTGATCGTACGCAATCAAACGCTATTAGAATAAAAAGGAATGTTCTTTTGGAGTAAGTGAATTGTTACTCACATGTCCAAGGTTGAGCTGCTTTTCTGTATATTCGAAAACTTTTCTCCATAGGGCAGCTTCCGTGTATCCTTCCAACTGCGCCGTTCCCAAAAAAATTTTGGTTAGGATTAGACCAAGCCTTTTTTTTATCAAAGTACCTAAAACGTACCTTTGGGAGATACAGGAATGGCCCAGTTCCATTCTCGAGAAGATGCTTGCCGCTAAGATATTGCCAGAAGCACGTTAGTAGCTATTTTCATACGCAATAGGCGAGTCTACTTACTTTTGGAACAAGTGCACAGCAAAATCAAAAAGCGCGCCTGGTATGGCTCGTCCGTTTACGATAACATGCTATAGAGATCAAAATCATTAGCAAGCCCACGACAGTAACTAGCAAAGCGCATGCTTTGCTAATAGGTACGCACCAGCTCATCCATATTCCACGCCCTCGGACGAATGATAAGTAGCGCGGGGTCTGCCACAAGTCGTTGCCCCGATACCTCCAGCAAACCGCGAGCAGCTTGAAGCACGTTAAAGTGACCATGGATCGTGTTGTTCCACGTCGGACAGTGTCCGTCATCGAAGTCCACTTGCACACCCTGCAAAGCACAGAGTACCTGTAAGTACACATTGCAAATGTTGCGCCACGCCTCATGGTTCGCACCTGAGCTCCAGAGTTCAGCGCGTGCAGCAAGAACTCGCCGTCTGCCGGAGATACATCTCCAATATCCACTCTTCGGTCTATCAGCGCCTTTGGTTGCGGGTCGACCTTCCACGTGTCGTCTTCGCGGATTGTCCGCGTCTCCTCCAAGAAGTGCGGCATCGCGCCATGCTGCTCCGTCGCGAGACGTCGAGCTTGTCGCCTCGCGTGCAGCTACAGCAACAAAATTGCAACAACTTCAGCAAAGCATAGCAAGCGCATTCTCTCGACTGTCATCACCTGGTCCACTTCTGGCTGGAACGTGACAGCCAGCTCCGCTACGAACTCGAGCGTAGCAGGCGAGAGCACTGCGTCGTAGACGTGCTGAGGACAAGAGGCATCTCTCGGCGCCACGAACACGTCCACGGACCCGTTTTTCAACGGCAAAGTGGCTGGCAAAGCGCTGATCTGCGCGTGCAATCGGTTGATACGCTCCATGGGCAGGACGGGGAAGGTCTCGGACTGATCAGGTTTTTTGCATGCACACCTTCATGTGGAGTCACTCTACTAGAGTGACGCGCTGTCCGGTCCTGCGTTTTCATTGGCTGATCGATCATTGGATATATGGAGTGGCCCACACCAGCAATAACTGCAGGACGAGCCAATTATTGGCGACGGCGGATGGAGGTGCGAGTGCGGCTGGTGTTCGCGGGCGACGTGGGGCGCCACGTGCAGCGCCGCCGAGGGTTCTCGGCGTGCTGGTACCTGGTGCCGAAGGACGCGAAGCTGGTGGGCGACTTGGCGCTCGAGCTGCTGCGCGAGTTCGAGCTGCGCAGGCGGTGCCCGCGAGGCCTGGAGCTGCGGCTGGACGAGCTGCCGGTGCTGGCCACGCAGAGCATCCGCGTCGTGCGGGACGATGACACGATTGTGGTGCAGTGTCCTCCGGCTGAAGACGGGTTCGGTGACGATGAGGCGTCGTCGGAGAGTGAAGAGGAGGACGTGACGCAGAGGAAGAGAAGGCAGAAGAGGAGGCAGAAGACGGAGGAGGCACCAACGGAGAGAAAGAAAAAGGTACGGAAGATTAGACCGCTCATAACGAAGGTGAAGGGCCGACTGAACGCAGCGAGAGAGAGCCAAAGTCTGGAGAAGAAGCCCCCTGCGGTAACTGCTGCAGAGAGCTCGAGCAGCAGCAGCAGTGAAAGCTCTAGTCCCAGCTCTAGTTCCAGCTCTAGCGAGAGCTCGAGCAGCAGCAGTACTGAGTCGGAAGGTGAAGCCACCACGCAGCAAAAGCAAAAGCGCGCAGCATCTAAAGTTGCAACAAGAAAGCTGCAAAATGGGAAGACAAAAGACGTTGCTGGCACCAAAGCAGCAGCGTCAAATGGAAGTGAGGCCAATGCAAACGAATCGGAACAGACCGAAAAACAGCCACGGAGGAGGCGACGACGATTAAGACAACGAAACGGAGGACGCCAAAGAAATGGCAATCAGGCGAATACGGTTGAAACCTCGGCGGGCTTAGTTTCTAGGCCTGGGAACAACTCTACCGCCGCGCAGAAGCAAGGCCAAACGAAGGATACTTCGGTGCAACCAAAGGTTAATATGCCCTCAGGTGCTCATACCAGTATCCACATTGCTGGACCACGTGGCTATCCTCGAGCAAAGGCGCACGTGCTCTTTGACGAAGACACTGGAAAGCAGGTGGAAGTCCAGCATGCCGAAGAATATCTGCCAAATAAAACTGGTGGTTGGGCGGCACGGCGTTCTCAAGCACCAGAGCTGGCGAAGTACGGCCCCTCATCAGACAAACGGCAAGTGCACGACGATGACACTCGAGCGTATATTGCTGCTGATAGCAGGACGAGCACTGATATGGTTGACACTACCTACAATGATGCCCCAAAACGGAGAAGCAAAGGCAAATATGAAGAAAAGTGGAAACGACCGTATGAGATCGTCGCAACTGTACTAGACAAGGCTTCGGGAAATTCTAGCGAAAAGACCACGTCGGCCTCGGTACGTGAATCTATTTAAACGTTGTCAACGCGATGAGTTAAAGTCACTAACATAAGTTCTTGTTCTACCTTGACTTAGGACCTAACCAAGGCATTGGCTTCGTATCCAACTGCCACTGCTGCTTCCTTCCAGTTTGAACCCAAGGATATAATTGCTTTCAAGACACTTACGCTATGTCTTGAAACGTGGCAGCCGGTGCTGAGTGAGTGGCAGGGCGGGCAGGTGCGGTCTATGGACACATCGGGCAAAGCCATCGAACTGGTGAATTCGACTCTCGATGTCAGCAATGGTTCTGTGGAGTTTCAGGAAATGCCAAACAGCGAGACACGCAGTATTCAGACTACCGAGATTAGCGAGCTGCGATTTTTGAGCGGACCAAGTTATTCATCGCTTCGACAATCAAATTACCAACCTGGCCACAGCACAGCGTAGAATCAGAAAGTTAAACGTCCGAGATTAAATACAGTACCGCTGGTTAGAACAATCAGCCGCTCGATACAGATAAAGCTGCCGCAGTGCACAATGTCCGACGATCGAAAGAGAGCAACCGTCCAATAAACCGCTCACAAGAGAGGAAAAAAACGCTCAAACCAGACAGCACCACAGCTTGCCCAGACCATGGCTTATCCGCGTCAGAGATTCCGTCGGTGCTCGCGCTCGCCACCGACGCTTTCGCAGCAGCAAGAGGCTCCAAGAGGCAGGGCAGCAGGACGTCAACATCGCTCCAGCAAAGCTGGACCAGCTTCGCTCCGCGCGGAAAACCCCGGCCAATCGCAGCGTGATCACTCGCCCACTTCAACTTGCCCACGTCCTATGCTGCGAGCGATAGCTGACAATGGAGCGGGCCCCAGCAACGTTCACGTGGCCGATGGCAGCGATATACGCCGCCTTCCGCCAACACTGACTCAGGCGAGACGCAGCTACAACCACAGTACAACCACTTGCCCGTTTACTGTCTCGATGCGTTCCTTTATATTGATTCGAGTTAGATGAAGAGTACATGCACGAAAGACACAACGCTAGCTTGCTAAATACCGACGAGCCAGCCAGAAGCAGGGCCGCGCAGTCACACAACGACGACCTGCAGCCGTTTGCTCGACTTACACGCTCGGGCCGTACACCGACAGGTCGTTGCCCGGCAGGATGAACTGCTTGAAGTTCTCCTTGAACGACTTGGCCAGCTTCAGCGCCGTCTCGTCGAACGCAGCCTTGTCCGTCCACGAGTCCTTCGGGTTCAAGATCTCCGACGGCACGCCCTCGACCGTCGTCGGGATCTCGAAGCCGAACAGCGGGTCCTTCACGAACGTCGCCTTGTTGATGCTGCCGTCCAGCACCGCGTCCACGCACTTGCGCGTGTACGGCAGCTTCATGCGCTTGCCCACGCCGTACACGCCGCCCGTCCAGCCCGTGTTGATCAGGTACACGTGCGTGTTGTGCTCCTGCAGCTTCTTCTTCAGCAGGTCCGCGTACTTGGTCGGGTGCAGCGTCATGAACGCCGCGCCGAAGCACGTCGAGAACGTCGCCTGCGGCTCCGTGATGCCGCGCTCCGTGCCCGCCACCTTGGCCGTGTAGCCCGACAGGAAGTGGTACTGCGCCTGGCCCGCAGACAGCTTCGACACGGGCGGCAGCACGCCGTACGCGTCGCACGTCAGGAAGATCACCGCGTTCGGGTGGTTGCCGCGCGAGTTCGGCTGGTGGTGCGGGATGTGGTAGATCGGGTACGACACGCGGCCGTTCTCCGTCTTGCTCGAATTGAAGTAGTCGGGCTCGTTGTTGGCGTCGATCCACACGTTCTCCAGCATGGCGTTCGGGCGGATGGCGTTGAAAATGTCCGGCTCGTTCTCCTTGCTCAGGTCGATGGTCTTGGCGTAGCAGCCGCCCTCGAAGTTGAACACGCCCTCGTCGTCCCAGCCGTGCTCGTCGTCGCCGATCAGCTCGCGCTTCGGGTCGGCCGACAGCGTCGTCTTGCCCGTGCCCGACAGACCGAAGAAGATGGCCGTGTCGCCCGCCTTGCCGATGTTGGCCGACGCGTGCATGGCCATCACGCCGTTCAGCGGCAGGTAGTAGTTCATCATGCTGAAGATGCCCTTCTTCATCTCGCCGCCGTAGAACGTGCCGCCGATGATGGCCATGTGCTTCTCGATGTTGAAGATCACGAACACCTCCGAGTGCAGGCCGTGCTCCTTCCAGTCCTCGTCCACGATGTTGCACGCGTTGATGACCGTGAAGTCGGCCTTGAAGTTCTCGGCCACGCTCGAGAACTCGGGGCGGATGAACATGTTGGTCACGAAGTGGTGCTGCCAGGCCAGCTCCGTCACGATACGCACGTTCAGGCGGGACTTCTCGTTCACGCCGCAGTGGCCGTCGAACACGTACATGCGGTCCACGGAGCTGAAGTGCTTGGCGGCCTTGGCGTACAGCGCGTCGAAGACCTCGGGCGTCGTGGGCTGGTTGATCGAGCCCCACCAGACGTTGTCCTGCGACGGCGCCTGCTTGACGATGAACTTGTCCTTGGGCGAGCGGCCCGTGAACTTGCCCGTGTCCACGGCGAACGTGCCGTTGGCCACGAACGTGCCCTCGTTGTACTTCTTCTCGTGGTCCGCGAGCTGCTCGTACGTCAGGTTGTGGAACACCTTGCAGTCGTTCTGGATGCCCAGCTCGCCCAGGCCCAGGGCCGCCGTCGAGGTCTCGTGCTGCGCCATGGTGGCGGTGTTGGGGGTCTTGAAGCTCGTGCTTGAGGTGGTGCTCAGGCCGGTGCCAATTGGAAAGTGAGTCTCGGGCGGACCGGCGTCAATGCGCTCGCACGTCGAGCTCCGCGCGTGTGAGAAGCTTTGGATCGCTCGCGCTCAGGGGTGCGAGGCAGCAGATGTGCTCGCCCGGCAAGCGCCGATGGGAGGAGCGGCGGACGGCTACGTACACCTTGCATTTCGACCGGAACCCGCCGGTTTTCCGGCAGCAAAGAGGCGAGGCTGACACGCCCTCGTCGACGCCGTTTGCTGGAGCGAGAGGGCGGCTCGGGCGGCGTCACGTCTCTGGCGACACCTAGCGCATACGGGGGGCGAGTGCGGGCCGCTCTCGGGTAGGTTGCCACGAGCTAGGTTGCCGCGGCGAGAGACGAGGCGCTTCGCGCTCACGTGTTTAACGTGCGTAGCGAGGCCGCGCAGTTTAATTTCCGCCGCGCCAGTGTCGACGCGGCCGCGCCCGCCGCTGCTTGGGCGCGCGGTTGACGGCTTGACCTGGCGGAACCAAGCAGCCCGCTGACCCACCAAGTGCCCGCTAGCGCTTGCGTTTCGCCCGGTCGAGCGGACCTATCCAATCTGTCGGCGCGGGCTCCGTCACAGGCTGGCCGTCGGGCCCTTCAGCAGATGAGATATTCCCGCGCCGTTCAACCATCTGTGAGAGGCACGACCACAATGCGCGCGAGGCGAGCCCAAACCCAGGCCGAAACTCAGGCAGAGCAGAGCAGACGACGCCAGGCAGACGACGAGAGCGGATCGCCATGGCCGTATATGGGGTGTGGTGCTGACGAGAAGGCTGAGGGTGTATTTCATGCCAGCAGCTTGTGCGCTGCGAAGAGGCAACCGGCGTGCGAGCCCCGTTCTAGCGAGCCACCGACCGCATGCGTACAGCGTCTTCTGTCTCCATGTTTGGAGGTGCCACTCGGAGCCGAAGGATCCATCGTTGCCAGCTCCCTGCACTCTTGGCGTTAACTTGCTGCGGCTGCACCTGCACTGCAGCTGTCCGATTAAGCAGTGAGCGAATAGTAGTATCGAGTAGCTGGACTGGCGGCTGGCAGCAGAAGGTGTTCTCAAACGCATTTTTTCAGATTGGAGAGATCGGCGAGGGCCTTCAGCAGACCAACCTGCTCGTCGCGACGTCCATGAGGAACTTAATGGACGGGAGACCATCAACCACGTAAATCGTGTCGAAAAGTGGTGTAGACGCAAAGATCAGCCAACACAGGTATCGCCGAGATAGAGGAGCAAAACATCATTAACTGGCTGGTTAGAACAATCAGCCGCTCGATACAGGTAAAGCTGCCGCAGTGCACAATGTCCGACGATCGAAAGGGAGCAACCGTCCAATAAACCGCTCACAAGAGAGGAAAAAAACGCTCAAACCAGACAGCACCACAGCTTGCCCAGACCATGGCTTATCCGCGTCAGAGATTCCGTCGGTGCTCGCGCTCGCCACCGACGCTTTCGCAGCAGCAAGAGGCTCCAAGAGGCAGGGCAGCAGGACGTCAACATCGCTCCAGCAAAGCTGGACCAGCTTCGCTCCGCGCGGAAAACCCCGGCCAATCGCAGCGTGATCACTCGCCCACTTCAACTTGCCCACGTCCTATGCTGCGAGCGATAGCTGACAATGGAGCGGGCCCCAGCAACGTTCACGTGGCCGATGGCAGCGATATACGCCGCCTTCCGCCAACACTGACTCAGGCGAGACGCAGCGCGTCTTTGGTGTTTGTTGACGTAAAGTGAACCGCCGACGCCATCACTTGTCCGTTGTCGAGGAGCGTGTCTGCCAACCTGCCGATGTGCCTTCCTGCCTGCCTGCCTTACTCCGCACGGCAGACAACACCATGCTAGGCACTCGTGGTGAGATGCCGCCACCACCAACGTTGTCAGCAGCAAGGCACGACTGTGGTGTAGGGACTACTTGTGACTACACTCGTGCTTGATACAGACACTATGACATCCTAGTATCCTAGTACAACCACAGTACAACCACTTGCCCGTTTACTGTCTCGATGCGTTCCTTTATATTGATTCGAGTTAGATGAAGAGTACATGCACGAAAGACACAACGCTAGCTTGCTAAATACCGACGAGCCAGCCAGAAGCAGGGCCGCGCAGTCACACAACGACGACCTGCAGCCGTTTGCTCGACTTACACGCTCGGGCCGTACACCGACAGGTCGTTGCCCGGCAGGATGAACTGCTTGAAGTTCTCCTTGAACGACTTGGCCAGCTTCAGCGCCGTCTCGTCGAACGCAGCCTTGTCCGTCCACGAGTCCTTCGGGTTCAAGATCTCCGACGGCACGCCCTCGACCGTCGTCGGGATCTCGAAGCCGAACAGCGGGTCCTTCACGAACGTCGCCTTGTTGATGCTGCCGTCCAGCACCGCGTCCACGCACTTGCGCGTGTACGGCAGCTTCATGCGCTTGCCCACGCCGTACACGCCGCCCGTCCAGCCCGTGTTGATCAGGTACACGTGCGTGTTGTGCTCCTGCAGCTTCTTCTTCAGCAGGTCCGCGTACTTGGTCGGGTGCAGCGTCATGAACGCCGCGCCGAAGCACGTCGAGAACGTCGCCTGCGGCTCCGTGATGCCGCGCTCCGTGCCCGCCACCTTGGCCGTGTAGCCCGACAGGAAGTGGTACTGCGCCTGGCCCGCAGACAGCTTCGACACGGGCGGCAGCACGCCGTACGCGTCGCACGTCAGGAAGATCACCGCGTTCGGGTGGTTGCCGCGCGAGTTCGGCTGGTGGTGCGGGATGTGGTAGATCGGGTACGACACGCGGCCGTTCTCCGTCTTGCTCGAATTGAAGTAGTCGGGCTCGTTGTTGGCGTCGATCCACACGTTCTCCAGCATGGCGTTCGGGCGGATGGCGTTGAAAATGTCCGGCTCGTTCTCCTTGCTCAGGTCGATGGTCTTGGCGTAGCAGCCGCCCTCGAAGTTGAACACGCCCTCGTCGTCCCAGCCGTGCTCGTCGTCGCCGATCAGCTCGCGCTTCGGGTCGGCCGACAGCGTCGTCTTGCCCGTGCCCGACAGACCGAAGAAGATGGCCGTGTCGCCCGCCTTGCCGATGTTGGCCGACGCGTGCATGGCCATCACGCCGTTCAGCGGCAGGTAGTAGTTCATCATGCTGAAGATGCCCTTCTTCATCTCGCCGCCGTAGAACGTGCCGCCGATGATGGCCATGTGCTTCTCGATGTTGAAGATCACGAACACCTCCGAGTGCAGGCCGTGCTCCTTCCAGTCCTCGTCCACGATGTTGCACGCGTTGATGACCGTGAAGTCGGCCTTGAAGTTCTCGGCCACGCTCGAGAACTCGGGGCGGATGAACATGTTGGTCACGAAGTGGTGCTGCCAGGCCAGCTCCGTCACGATACGCACGTTCAGGCGGGACTTCTCGTTCACGCCGCAGTGGCCGTCGAACACGTACATGCGGTCCACGGAGCTGAAGTGCTTGGCGGCCTTGGCGTACAGCGCGTCGAAGACCTCGGGCGTCGTGGGCTGGTTGATCGAGCCCCACCAGACGTTGTCCTGCGACGGCGCCTGCTTGACGATGAACTTGTCCTTGGGCGAGCGGCCCGTGAACTTGCCCGTGTCCACGGCGAACGTGCCGTTGGCCACGAACGTGCCCTCGTTGTACTTCTTCTCGTGGTCCGCGAGCTGCTCGTACGTCAGGTTGTGGAACACCTTGCAGTCGTTCTGGATGCCCAGCTCGCCCAGGCCCAGGGCCGCCGTCGAGGTCTCGTGCTGCGCCATGGTGGCGGTGTTGGGGGTCTTGAAGCTCGTGCTTGAGGTGGTGCTCAGGCCGGTGCCGATTGGAAAGTGAGTGTCGGACGCCGACGAGCGCGAGCGCGGCAGCGCTGCGCAGCGCACTGGTACGTGGTCGAGCAAGCGACCGACGTACCCTGGTTGAAGCGCTACCGGTTCAGGACGGTACTGGTCGGTATCGCCTAGCACCGTTTTGTGCCAGTTTAGAGCTTTGCAAAATTTGCAAAGCCTATTTCAGCGAATGACAGGCGAGGAAATTGGTTTCAGCCAGTCAGGGCACGGACCGGAGACAATTCGGACGAATCGGCGCGCGCTCGAGGATCGCGCAAACAGGTGATTTGCAATATTTGCAAAGCCTTGAAACTGACGCCTACGGTACGGCAGTACCGGTGCTGAACCGGTCATGCTTGCCGGAAGGATGGGACGCGACCGGTATTCGCCGGTATCTAGTTGAAGTGGCCGCCGGCTTCAACTTGGACCGCAGCTTTTTGCGACTGGGACTGGGCCGACACTTTTGGATCCGCGCGCGGAGGAACGAGTATGCCAACCTGGTGCGCCGCGCTGGGAGGCCTGTCGCCGGCCTGGGGGATCGCACCAACCCGCCGGAATCCTCACTGCCGCCAAAGTTTAGCCCAAACAGCGCGGATGCTGATGCGGTGGTCCCGCTCGCGACAGTGTGTTGGGTGAAGCCACAGAGCACAGGCAGTCAGCCGCGCACAGTCCGCGGCAAATCCAGTGCCAATTGCTAATTCGTCCACGATCTGCTCCGTGGCTTTTGTTGGAAACGCTGCGCCGCACCAAGCCCATGGCGCGCCGGGAGCTTGTCCACGTTGCCGCTTCCTGCTGCCACACGAACGATGCTATCATTGGCAAAGACGTTGTACTCGTTGAAGAGCTTCCGAAGCGTTGGTTGACTCTGCTCATGAGGGTTTCGTCGTGGGCCACAAACTGCGGTAGTGGATGGTTCTTAGTGAATGAGCAGTGTGCATCTACCTCTCTGGCCGCGGCCGCCTGAAGTACTTGCCACGATTGTTTGCATGCAAATGCACCGCCTTCGATGGCAGGGGGCGATGCGACGAACTCACCCCGCGGCTGCAGCCCAGGCTGCTCTTGATGAGCAGCATATCGTCTCGCGCGAGATGCTACATGGAATCGATCTTGCTCAAACGGTCCGTGATTCCGCCGAGGCTGCCGCGAGCAAACTCTTGCCACACGCAATCGAGCAATCAAGCCCGGGAAGCAACGGCTAGGAAGGCAGGCCAGCAAGCGATCCGCTGACTGACGGCCGTTAAGGCGACGTATATTTACCGGCGGGAATTCTTCTAGTATTTCTGCGACGAGCCAGCCGTGACTATGAAACGTCACTGTTGCAATCTGTATCGGTGACACAGACGCCGCGCTGATTACTTGGCCACGCTGCACAAAAAGAAAAAAAGCGCCGAAAAGACTTGAGGCGAGAGCGCGGCCAAGCAGCGGCGGCGGGCGCGGCCGTGGCGCGGCGGAAATTAAACTGCGCGGCCTCGCTACGCACGTTAAACACGTGAGCGCGAAGCGCCTCGTCTCTCGCCGCGGCAACCTAGCTCGTGGCAACCTACCCGAGAGCGGCCCGCACTCGCCCCCCGTATGCGCTAGGTGTCGCCAGAGACGTGACGCCGCCCGAGCCGCCCTCTCGCTCCAGCAAACGGCGTCGACGAGGGCGTGTCAGCCTCGCCTCTTTGCTGCCGGAAAACCGGCGGGTTCCGGTCGAAATGCAAGGTGTACGTAGCCGTCCGCCGCTCCTCCCATCGGCGCTTGCCGGGCGAGCACATCTGCTGCCTCGCACCCCTGAGCGCGAGCGATCCAAAGCTTCTCACACGCGCGGAGCTCGACGTGCGAGCGCATTGACGCCGGTCCGCCCGAGACTCACTTTCCAATTGGCACCGGCCTGAGCACCACCTCAAGCACGAGCTTCAAGACCCCCAACACCGCCACCATGGCGCAGCACGAGACCTCGACGGCGGCCCTGGGCCTGGGCGAGCTGGGCATCCAGAACGACTGCAAGGTGTTCCACAACCTGACGTACGAGCAGCTCGCGGACCACGAGAAGAAGTACAACGAGGGCACGTTCGTGGCCAACGGCACGTTCGCCGTGGACACGGGCAAGTTCACGGGCCGCTCGCCCAAGGACAAGTTCATCGTCAAGCAGGCGCCGTCGCAGGACAACGTCTGGTGGGGCTCGATCAACCAGCCCACGACGCCCGAGGTCTTCGACGCGCTGTACGCCAAGGCCGCCAAGCACTTCAGCTCCGTGGACCGCATGTACGTGTTCGACGGCCACTGCGGCGTGAACGAGAAGTCCCGCCTGAACGTGCGTATCGTGACGGAGCTGGCCTGGCAGCACCACTTCGTGACCAACATGTTCATCCGCCCCGAGTTCTCGAGCGTGGCCGAGAACTTCAAGGCCGACTTCACGGTCATCAACGCGTGCAACATCGTGGACGAGGACTGGAAGGAGCACGGCCTGCACTCGGAGGTGTTCGTGATCTTCAACATCGAGAAGCACATGGCCATCATCGGCGGCACGTTCTACGGCGGCGAGATGAAGAAGGGCATCTTCAGCATGATGAACTACTACCTGCCGCTGAACGGCGTGATGGCCATGCACGCGTCGGCCAACATCGGCAAGGCGGGCGACACGGCCATCTTCTTCGGTCTGTCGGGCACGGGCAAGACGACGCTGTCGGCCGACCCGAAGCGCGAGCTGATCGGCGACGACGAGCACGGCTGGGACGACGAGGGCGTGTTCAACTTCGAGGGCGGCTGCTACGCCAAGACCATCGACCTGAGCAAGGAGAACGAGCCGGACATTTTCAACGCCATCCGCCCGAACGCCATGCTGGAGAACGTGTGGATCGACGCCAACAACGAGCCCGACTACTTCAATTCGAGCAAGACGGAGAACGGCCGCGTGTCGTACCCGATCTACCACATCCCGCACCACCAGCCGAACTCGCGCGGCAACCACCCGAACGCGGTGATCTTCCTGACGTGCGACGCGTACGGCGTGCTGCCGCCCGTGTCGAAGCTGTCTGCGGGCCAGGCGCAGTACCACTTCCTGTCGGGCTACACGGCCAAGGTGGCGGGCACGGAGCGCGGCATCACGGAGCCGCAGGCGACGTTCTCGACGTGCTTCGGCGCGGCGTTCATGACGCTGCACCCGACCAAGTACGCGGACCTGCTGAAGAAGAAGCTGCAGGAGCACAACACGCACGTGTACCTGATCAACACGGGCTGGACGGGCGGCGTGTACGGCGTGGGCAAGCGCATGAAGCTGCCGTACACGCGCAAGTGCGTGGACGCGGTGCTGGACGGCAGCATCAACAAGGCGACGTTCGTGAAGGACCCGCTGTTCGGCTTCGAGATCCCGACGACGGTCGAGGGCGTGCCGTCGGAGATCTTGAACCCGAAGGACTCGTGGACGGACAAGGCTGCGTTCGACGAGACGGCGCTGAAGCTGGCCAAGTCGTTCAAGGAGAACT
The DNA here is from genome assembly GCA_033558005.1 of Phytophthora taxon juncus. NCBI lineage: Eukaryota > Oomycota > Peronosporomycetes > Peronosporales > Peronosporaceae > Phytophthora > Phytophthora taxon juncus. The sequence goes on from JAUCEE010000017.1 coordinate 1,926,699, forward strand.
TCAAGCAGTTCATCCTGCCGGGCAACGACCTGTCGGTGTACGGCCCGAGCGTGTAAGTCGAGCAAACGGCTGCAGGTCGTCGTTGTGTGACTGCGCGGCCCTGCTTCTGGCTGGCTCGTCGGTATTTAGCAAGCTAGCGTTGTGTCTTTCGTGCATGTACTCTTCATCTAACTCGAATCAATATAAAGGAACGCATCGAGACAGTAAACGGGCAAGTGGTTGTACTGTGGTTGTACTAGGATACTAGGATGTCATAGTGTCTGTATCAAGCACGAGTGTAGTCACAAGTAGTCCCTACACCACAGTCGTGCCTTGCTGCTGACAACGTTGGTGGTGGCGGCATCTCACCACGAGTGCCTAGCATGGTGTTGTCTGCCGTGCGGAGTAAGGCAGGCAGGCAGGAAGGCACATCGGCAGGTTGGCAGACACGCTCCTCGACAACGGACAAGTGATGGCGTCGGCGGTTCACTTTACGTCAACAAACACCAAAGACGCGCTGCGTCTCGCCTGAGTCAGTGTTGGCGGAAGGCGGCGTATATCGCTGCCATCGGCCACGTGAACGTTGCTGGGGCCCGCTCCATTGTCAGCTATCGCTCGCAGCATAGGACGTGGGCAAGTTGAAGTGGGCGAGTGATCACGCTGCGATTGGCCGGGGTTTTCCGCGCGGAGCGAAGCTGGTCCAGCTTTGCTGGAGCGATGTTGACGTCCTGCTGCCCTGCCTCTTGGAGCCTCTTGCTGCTGCGAAAGCGTCGGTGGCGAGCGCGAGCACCGACGGAATCTCTGACGCGGATAAGCCATGGTCTGGGCAAGCTGTGGTGCTGTCTGGTTTGAGCGTTTTTTTCCTCTCTTGTGAGCGGTTTATTGGACGGTTGCTCCCTTTCGATCGTCGGACATTGTGCACTGCGGCAGCTTTACCTGTATCGAGCGGCTGATTGTTCTAACCAGCCAGTTAATGATGTTTTGCTCCTCTATCTCGGCGATACCTGTGTTGGCTGATCTTTGCGTCTACACCACTTTTCGACACGATTTACGTGGTTGATGGTCTCCCGTCCATTAAGTTCCTCATGGACGTCGCGACGAGCAGGTTGGTCTGCTGAAGGCCCTCGCCGATCTCTCCAATCTGAAAAAATGCGTTTGAGAACACCTTCTGCTGCCAGCCGCCAGTCCAGCTACTCGATACTACTATTCGCTCACTGCTTAATCGGACAGCTGCAGTGCAGGTGCAGCCGCAGCAAGTTAACGCCAAGAGTGCAGGGAGCTGGCAACGATGGATCCTTCGGCTCCGAGTGGCACCTCCAAACATGGAGACAGAAGACGCTGTACGCATGCGGTCGGTGGCTCGCTAGAACGGGGCTCGCACGCCGGTTGCCTCTTCGCAGCGCACAAGCTGCTGGCATGAAATACACCCTCAGCCTTCTCGTCAGCACCACACCCCATATACGGCCATGGCGATCCGCTCTCGTCGTCTGCCTGGCGTCGTCTGCTCTGCTCTGCCTGAGTTTCGGCCTGGGTTTGGGCTCGCCTCGCGCGCATTGTGGTCGTGCCTCTCACAGATGGTTGAACGGCGCGGGAATATCTCATCTGCTGAAGGGCCCGACGGCCAGCCTGTGACGGAGCCCGCGCCGACAGATTGGATAGGTCCGCTCGACCGGGCGAAACGCAAGCGCTAGCGGGCACTTGGTGGGTCAGCGGGCTGCTTGGTTCCGCCAGGTCAAGCCGTCAACCGCGCGCCCAAGCAGCGGCGGGCGCGGCCGCGTCGACACTGGCGCGGCGGAAATTAAACTGCGCGGCCTCGCTACGCACGTTAAACACGTGAGCGCGAAGCGCCTCGTCTCTCGCCGCGGCAACCTAGCTCGTGGCAACCTACCCGAGAGCGGCCCGCACTCGCCCCCCGTATGCGCTAGGTGTCGCCAGAGACGTGACGCCGCCCGAGCCGCCCTCTCGCTCCAGCAAACGGCGTCGACGAGGGCGTGTCAGCCTCGCCTCTTTGCTGCCGGAAAACCGGCGGGTTCCGGTCGAAATGCAAGGTGTACGTAGCCGTCCGCCGCTCCTCCCATCGGCGCTTGCCGGGCGAGCACATCTGCTGCCTCGCACCCCTGAGCGCGAGCGATCCAAAGCTTCTCACACGCGCGGAGCTCGACGTGCGAGCGCATTGACGCCGGTCCGCCCGAGACTCACTTTCCAATTGGCACCGGCCTGAGCACCACCTCAAGCACGAGCTTCAAGACCCCCAACACCGCCACCATGGCGCAGCACGAGACCTCGACGGCGGCCCTGGGCCTGGGCGAGCTGGGCATCCAGAACGACTGCAAGGTGTTCCACAACCTGACGTACGAGCAGCTCGCGGACCACGAGAAGAAGTACAACGAGGGCACGTTCGTGGCCAACGGCACGTTCGCCGTGGACACGGGCAAGTTCACGGGCCGCTCGCCCAAGGACAAGTTCATCGTCAAGCAGGCGCCGTCGCAGGACAACGTCTGGTGGGGCTCGATCAACCAGCCCACGACGCCCGAGGTCTTCGACGCGCTGTACGCCAAGGCCGCCAAGCACTTCAGCTCCGTGGACCGCATGTACGTGTTCGACGGCCACTGCGGCGTGAACGAGAAGTCCCGCCTGAACGTGCGTATCGTGACGGAGCTGGCCTGGCAGCACCACTTCGTGACCAACATGTTCATCCGCCCCGAGTTCTCGAGCGTGGCCGAGAACTTCAAGGCCGACTTCACGGTCATCAACGCGTGCAACATCGTGGACGAGGACTGGAAGGAGCACGGCCTGCACTCGGAGGTGTTCGTGATCTTCAACATCGAGAAGCACATGGCCATCATCGGCGGCACGTTCTACGGCGGCGAGATGAAGAAGGGCATCTTCAGCATGATGAACTACTACCTGCCGCTGAACGGCGTGATGGCCATGCACGCGTCGGCCAACATCGGCAAGGCGGGCGACACGGCCATCTTCTTCGGTCTGTCGGGCACGGGCAAGACGACGCTGTCGGCCGACCCGAAGCGCGAGCTGATCGGCGACGACGAGCACGGCTGGGACGACGAGGGCGTGTTCAACTTCGAGGGCGGCTGCTACGCCAAGACCATCGACCTGAGCAAGGAGAACGAGCCGGACATTTTCAACGCCATCCGCCCGAACGCCATGCTGGAGAACGTGTGGATCGACGCCAACAACGAGCCCGACTACTTCAATTCGAGCAAGACGGAGAACGGCCGCGTGTCGTACCCGATCTACCACATCCCGCACCACCAGCCGAACTCGCGCGGCAACCACCCGAACGCGGTGATCTTCCTGACGTGCGACGCGTACGGCGTGCTGCCGCCCGTGTCGAAGCTGTCTGCGGGCCAGGCGCAGTACCACTTCCTGTCGGGCTACACGGCCAAGGTGGCGGGCACGGAGCGCGGCATCACGGAGCCGCAGGCGACGTTCTCGACGTGCTTCGGCGCGGCGTTCATGACGCTGCACCCGACCAAGTACGCGGACCTGCTGAAGAAGAAGCTGCAGGAGCACAACACGCACGTGTACCTGATCAACACGGGCTGGACGGGCGGCGTGTACGGCGTGGGCAAGCGCATGAAGCTGCCGTACACGCGCAAGTGCGTGGACGCGGTGCTGGACGGCAGCATCAACAAGGCGACGTTCGTGAAGGACCCGCTGTTCGGCTTCGAGATCCCGACGACGGTCGAGGGCGTGCCGTCGGAGATCTTGAACCCGAAGGACTCGTGGACGGACAAGGCTGCGTTCGACGAGACGGCGCTGAAGCTGGCCAAGTCGTTCAAGGAGAACTTCAAGCAGTTCATCCTGCCGGGCAACGACCTGTCGGTGTACGGCCCGAGCGTGTAAGTCGAGCAAACGGCTGCAGGTCGTCGTTGTGTGACTGCGCGGCCCTGCTTCTGGCTGGCTCGTCGGTATTTAGCAAGCTAGCGTTGTGTCTTTCGTGCATGTACTCTTCATCTAACTCGAATCAATATAAAGGAACGCATCGAGACAGTAAACGGGCAAGTGGTTGTACTGTGGTTGTACTAGGATACTAGGATGTCATAGTGTCTGTATCAAGCACGAGTGTAGTCACAAGTAGTCCCTACACCACAGTCGTGCCTTGCTGCTGACAACGTTGGTGGTGGCGGCATCTCACCACGAGTGCCTAGCATGGTGTTGTCTGCCGTGCGGAGTAAGGCAGGCAGGCAGGAAGGCACATCGGCAGGTTGGCAGACACGCTCCTCGACAACGGACAAGTGATGGCGTCGGCGGTTCACTTTACGTCAACAAACACCAAAGACGCGCTGCGTCTCGCCTGAGTCAGTGTTGGCGGAAGGCGGCGTATATCGCTGCCATCGGCCACGTGAACGTTGCTGGGGCCCGCTCCATTGTCAGCTATCGCTCGCAGCATAGGACGTGGGCAAGTTGAAGTGGGCGAGTGATCACGCTGCGATTGGCCGGGGTTTTCCGCGCGGAGCGAAGCTGGTCCAGCTTTGCTGGAGCGATGTTGACGTCCTGCTGCCCTGCCTCTTGGAGCCTCTTGCTGCTGCGAAAGCGTCGGTGGCGAGCGCGAGCACCGACGGAATCTCTGACGCGGATAAGCCATGGTCTGGGCAAGCTGTGGTGCTGTCTGGTTTGAGCGTTTTTTTCCTCTCTTGTGAGCGGTTTATTGGACGGTTGCTCCCTTTCGATCGTCGGACATTGTGCACTGCGGCAGCTTTACCTGTATCGAGCGGCTGATTGTTCTAACCAGCCAGTTAATGATGTTTTGCTCCTCTATCTCGGCGATACCTGTGTTGGCTGATCTTTGCGTCTACACCACTTTTCGACACGATTTACGTGGTTGATGGTCTCCCGTCCATTAAGTTCCTCATGGACGTCGCGACGAGCAGGTTGGTCTGCTGAAGGCCCTCGCCGATCTCTCCAATCTGAAAAAATGCGTTTGAGAACACCTTCTGCTGCCAGCCGCCAGTCCAGCTACTCGATACTACTATTCGCTCACTGCTTAATCGGACAGCTGCAGTGCAGGTGCAGCCGCAGCAAGTTAACGCCAAGAGTGCAGGGAGCTGGCAACGATGGATCCTTCGGCTCCGAGTGGCACCTCCAAACATGGAGACAGAAGACGCTGTACGCATGCGGTCGGTGGCTCGCTAGAACGGGGCTCGCACGCCGGTTGCCTCTTCGCAGCGCACAAGCTGCTGGCATGAAATACACCCTCAGCCTTCTCGTCAGCACCACACCCCATATACGGCCATGGCGATCCGCTCTCGTCGTCTGCCTGGCGTCGTCTGCTCTGCTCTGCCTGAGTTTCGGCCTGGGTTTGGGCTCGCCTCGCGCGCATTGTGGTCGTGCCTCTCACAGATGGTTGAACGGCGCGGGAATATCTCATCTGCTGAAGGGCCCGACGGCCAGCCTGTGACGGAGCCCGCGCCGACAGATTGGATAGGTCCGCTCGACCGGGCGAAACGCAAGCGCTAGCGGGCACTTGGTGGGTCAGCGGGCTGCTTGGTTCCGCCAGGTCAAGCCGTCAACCGCGCGCCCAAGCAGCGGCGGGCGCGGCCGCGTCGACACTGGCGCGGCGGAAATTAAACTGCGCGGCCTCGCTACGCACGTTAAACACGTGAGCGCGAAGCGCCTCGTCTCTCGCCGCGGCAACCTAGCTCGTGGCAACCTACCCGAGAGCGGCCCGCACTCGCCCCCCGTATGCGCTAGGTGTCGCCAGAGACGTGACGCCGCCCGAGCCGCCCTCTCGCTCCAGCAAACGGCGTCGACGAGGGCGTGTCAGCCTCGCCTCTTTGCTGCCGGAAAACCGGCGGGTTCCGGTCGAAATGCAAGGTGTACGTAGCCGTCCGCCGCTCCTCCCATCGGCGCTTGCCGGGCGAGCACATCTGCTGCCTCGCACCCCTGAGCGCGAGCGATCCAAAGCTTCTCACACGCGCGGAGCTCGACGTGCGAGCGCATTGACGCCGGTCCGCCCGAGACTCACTTTCCAATTGGCACCGGCCTGAGCACCACCTCAAGCACGAGCTTCAAGACCCCCAACACCGCCACCATGGCGCAGCACGAGACCTCGACGGCGGCCCTGGGCCTGGGCGAGCTGGGCATCCAGAACGACTGCAAGGTGTTCCACAACCTGACGTACGAGCAGCTCGCGGACCACGAGAAGAAGTACAACGAGGGCACGTTCGTGGCCAACGGCACGTTCGCCGTGGACACGGGCAAGTTCACGGGCCGCTCGCCCAAGGACAAGTTCATCGTCAAGCAGGCGCCGTCGCAGGACAACGTCTGGTGGGGCTCGATCAACCAGCCCACGACGCCCGAGGTCTTCGACGCGCTGTACGCCAAGGCCGCCAAGCACTTCAGCTCCGTGGACCGCATGTACGTGTTCGACGGCCACTGCGGCGTGAACGAGAAGTCCCGCCTGAACGTGCGTATCGTGACGGAGCTGGCCTGGCAGCACCACTTCGTGACCAACATGTTCATCCGCCCCGAGTTCTCGAGCGTGGCCGAGAACTTCAAGGCCGACTTCACGGTCATCAACGCGTGCAACATCGTGGACGAGGACTGGAAGGAGCACGGCCTGCACTCGGAGGTGTTCGTGATCTTCAACATCGAGAAGCACATGGCCATCATCGGCGGCACGTTCTACGGCGGCGAGATGAAGAAGGGCATCTTCAGCATGATGAACTACTACCTGCCGCTGAACGGCGTGATGGCCATGCACGCGTCGGCCAACATCGGCAAGGCGGGCGACACGGCCATCTTCTTCGGTCTGTCGGGCACGGGCAAGACGACGCTGTCGGCCGACCCGAAGCGCGAGCTGATCGGCGACGACGAGCACGGCTGGGACGACGAGGGCGTGTTCAACTTCGAGGGCGGCTGCTACGCCAAGACCATCGACCTGAGCAAGGAGAACGAGCCGGACATTTTCAACGCCATCCGCCCGAACGCCATGCTGGAGAACGTGTGGATCGACGCCAACAACGAGCCCGACTACTTCAATTCGAGCAAGACGGAGAACGGCCGCGTGTCGTACCCGATCTACCACATCCCGCACCACCAGCCGAACTCGCGCGGCAACCACCCGAACGCGGTGATCTTCCTGACGTGCGACGCGTACGGCGTGCTGCCGCCCGTGTCGAAGCTGTCTGCGGGCCAGGCGCAGTACCACTTCCTGTCGGGCTACACGGCCAAGGTGGCGGGCACGGAGCGCGGCATCACGGAGCCGCAGGCGACGTTCTCGACGTGCTTCGGCGCGGCGTTCATGACGCTGCACCCGACCAAGTACGCGGACCTGCTGAAGAAGAAGCTGCAGGAGCACAACACGCACGTGTACCTGATCAACACGGGCTGGACGGGCGGCGTGTACGGCGTGGGCAAGCGCATGAAGCTGCCGTACACGCGCAAGTGCGTGGACGCGGTGCTGGACGGCAGCATCAACAAGGCGACGTTCGTGAAGGACCCGCTGTTCGGCTTCGAGATCCCGACGACGGTCGAGGGCGTGCCGTCGGAGATCTTGAACCCGAAGGACTCGTGGACGGACAAGGCTGCGTTCGACGAGACGGCGCTGAAGCTGGCCAAGTCGTTCAAGGAGAACTTCAAGCAGTTCATCCTGCCGGGCAACGACCTGTCGGTGTACGGCCCGAGCGTGTAAGTCGAGCAAACGGCTGCAGGTCGTCGTTGTGTGACTGCGCGGCCCTGCTTCTGGCTGGCTCGTCGGTATTTAGCAAGCTAGCGTTGTGTCTTTCGTGCATGTACTCTTCATCTAACTCGAATCAATATAAAGGAACGCATCGAGACAGTAAACGGGCAAGTGGTTGTACTGTGGTTGTACTAGGATACTAGGATGTCATAGTGTCTGTATCAAGCACGAGTGTAGTCACAAGTAGTCCCTACACCACAGTCGTGCCTTGCTGCTGACAACGTTGGTGGTGGCGGCATCTCACCACGAGTGCCTAGCATGGTGTTGTCTGCCGTGCGGAGTAAGGCAGGCAGGCAGGAAGGCACATCGGCAGGTTGGCAGACACGCTCCTCGACAACGGACAAGTGATGGCGTCGGCGGTTCACTTTACGTCAACAAACACCAAAGACGCGCTGCGTCTCGCCTGAGTCAGTGTTGGCGGAAGGCGGCGTATATCGCTGCCATCGGCCACGTGAACGTTGCTGGGGCCCGCTCCATTGTCAGCTATCGCTCGCAGCATAGGACGTGGGCAAGTTGAAGTGGGCGAGTGATCACGCTGCGATTGGCCGGGGTTTTCCGCGCGGAGCGAAGCTGGTCCAGCTTTGCTGGAGCGATGTTGACGTCCTGCTGCCCTGCCTCTTGGAGCCTCTTGCTGCTGCGAAAGCGTCGGTGGCGAGCGCGAGCACCGACGGAATCTCTGACGCGGATAAGCCATGGTCTGGGCAAGCTGTGGTGCTGTCTGGTTTGAGCGTTTTTTTCCTCTCTTGTGAGCGGTTTATTGGACGGTTGCTCCCTTTCGATCGTCGGACATTGTGCACTGCGGCAGCTTTACCTGTATCGAGCGGCTGATTGTTCTAACCAGCCAGTTAATGATGTTTTGCTCCTCTATCTCGGCGATACCTGTGTTGGCTGATCTTTGCGTCTACACCACTTTTCGACACGATTTACGTGGTTGATGGTCTCCCGTCCATTAAGTTCCTCATGGACGTCGCGACGAGCAGGTTGGTCTGCTGAAGGCCCTCGCCGATCTCTCCAATCTGAAAAAATGCGTTTGAGAACACCTTCTGCTGCCAGCCGCCAGTCCAGCTACTCGATACTACTATTCGCTCACTGCTTAATCGGACAGCTGCAGTGCAGGTGCAGCCGCAGCAAGTTAACGCCAAGAGTGCAGGGAGCTGGCAACGATGGATCCTTCGGCTCCGAGTGGCACCTCCAAACATGGAGACAGAAGACGCTGTACGCATGCGGTCGGTGGCTCGCTAGAACGGGGCTCGCACGCCGGTTGCCTCTTCGCAGCGCACAAGCTGCTGGCATGAAATACACCCTCAGCCTTCTCGTCAGCACCACACCCCATATACGGCCATGGCGATCCGCTCTCGTCGTCTGCCTGGCGTCGTCTGCTCTGCTCTGCCTGAGTTTCGGCCTGGGTTTGGGCTCGCCTCGCGCGCATTGTGGTCGTGCCTCTCACAGATGGTTGAACGGCGCGGGAATATCTCATCTGCTGAAGGGCCCGACGGCCAGCCTGTGACGGAGCCCGCGCCGACAGATTGGATAGGTCCGCTCGACCGGGCGAAACGCAAGCGCTAGCGGGCACTTGGTGGGTCAGCGGGCTGCTTGGTTCCGCCAGGTCAAGCCGTCAACCGCGCGCCCAAGCAGCGGCGGGCGCGGCCGCGTCGACACTGGCGCGGCGGAAATTAAACTGCGCGGCCTCGCTACGCACGTTAAACACGTGAGCGCGAAGCGCCTCGTCTCTCGCCGCGGCAACCTAGCTCGTGGCAACCTACCCGAGAGCGGCCCGCACTCGCCCCCCGTATGCGCTAGGTGTCGCCAGAGACGTGACGCCGCCCGAGCCGCCCTCTCGCTCCAGCAAACGGCGTCGACGAGGGCGTGTCAGCCTCGCCTCTTTGCTGCCGGAAAACCGGCGGGTTCCGGTCGAAATGCAAGGTGTACGTAGCCGTCCGCCGCTCCTCCCATCGGCGCTTGCCGGGCGAGCACATCTGCTGCCTCGCACCCCTGAGCGCGAGCGATCCAAAGCTTCTCACACGCGCGGAGCTCGACGTGCGAGCGCATTGACGCCGGTCCGCCCGAGACTCACTTTCCAATTGGCACCGGCCTGAGCACCACCTCAAGCACGAGCTTCAAGACCCCCAACACCGCCACCATGGCGCAGCACGAGACCTCGACGGCGGCCCTGGGCCTGGGCGAGCTGGGCATCCAGAACGACTGCAAGGTGTTCCACAACCTGACGTACGAGCAGCTCGCGGACCACGAGAAGAAGTACAACGAGGGCACGTTCGTGGCCAACGGCACGTTCGCCGTGGACACGGGCAAGTTCACGGGCCGCTCGCCCAAGGACAAGTTCATCGTCAAGCAGGCGCCGTCGCAGGACAACGTCTGGTGGGGCTCGATCAACCAGCCCACGACGCCCGAGGTCTTCGACGCGCTGTACGCCAAGGCCGCCAAGCACTTCAGCTCCGTGGACCGCATGTACGTGTTCGACGGCCACTGCGGCGTGAACGAGAAGTCCCGCCTGAACGTGCGTATCGTGACGGAGCTGGCCTGGCAGCACCACTTCGTGACCAACATGTTCATCCGCCCCGAGTTCTCGAGCGTGGCCGAGAACTTCAAGGCCGACTTCACGGTCATCAACGCGTGCAACATCGTGGACGAGGACTGGAAGGAGCACGGCCTGCACTCGGAGGTGTTCGTGATCTTCAACATCGAGAAGCACATGGCCATCATCGGCGGCACGTTCTACGGCGGCGAGATGAAGAAGGGCATCTTCAGCATGATGAACTACTACCTGCCGCTGAACGGCGTGATGGCCATGCACGCGTCGGCCAACATCGGCAAGGCGGGCGACACGGCCATCTTCTTCGGTCTGTCGGGCACGGGCAAGACGACGCTGTCGGCCGACCCGAAGCGCGAGCTGATCGGCGACGACGAGCACGGCTGGGACGACGAGGGCGTGTTCAACTTCGAGGGCGGCTGCTACGCCAAGACCATCGACCTGAGCAAGGAGAACGAGCCGGACATTTTCAACGCCATCCGCCCGAACGCCATGCTGGAGAACGTGTGGATCGACGCCAACAACGAGCCCGACTACTTCAATTCGAGCAAGACGGAGAACGGCCGCGTGTCGTACCCGATCTACCACATCCCGCACCACCAGCCGAACTCGCGCGGCAACCACCCGAACGCGGTGATCTTCCTGACGTGCGACGCGTACGGCGTGCTGCCGCCCGTGTCGAAGCTGTCTGCGGGCCAGGCGCAGTACCACTTCCTGTCGGGCTACACGGCCAAGGTGGCGGGCACGGAGCGCGGCATCACGGAGCCGCAGGCGACGTTCTCGACGTGCTTCGGCGCGGCGTTCATGACGCTGCACCCGACCAAGTACGCGGACCTGCTGAAGAAGAAGCTGCAGGAGCACAACACGCACGTGTACCTGATCAACACGGGCTGGACGGGCGGCGTGTACGGCGTGGGCAAGCGCATGAAGCTGCCGTACACGCGCAAGTGCGTGGACGCGGTGCTGGACGGCAGCATCAACAAGGCGACGTTCGTGAAGGACCCGCTGTTCGGCTTCGAGATCCCGACGACGGTCGAGGGCGTGCCGTCGGAGATCTTGAACCCGAAGGACTCGTGGACGGACAAGGCTGCGTTCGACGAGACGGCGCTGAAGCTGGCCAAGTCGTTCAAGGAGAACTTCAAGCAGTTCATCCTGCCGGGCAACGACCTGTCGGTGTACGGCCCGAGCGTGTAAGTCGAGCAAACGGCTGCAGGTCGTCGTTGTGTGACTGCGCGGCCCTGCTTCTGGCTGGCTCGTCGGTATTTAGCAAGCTAGCGTTGTGTCTTTCGTGCATGTACTCTTCATCTAACTCGAATCAATATAAAGGAACGCATCGAGACAGTAAACGGGCAAGTGGTTGTACTGTGGTTGTACTAGGATACTAGGATGTCATAGTGTCTGTATCAAGCACGAGTGTAGTCACAAGTAGTCCCTACACCACAGTCGTGCCTTGCTGCTGACAACGTTGGTGGTGGCGGCATCTCACCACGAGTGCCTAGCATGGTGTTGTCTGCCGTGCGGAGTAAGGCAGGCAGGCAGGAAGGCACATCGGCAGGTTGGCAGACACGCTCCTCGACAACGGACAAGTGATGGCGTCGGCGGTTCACTTTACGTCAACAAACACCAAAGACGCGCTGCGTCTCGCCTGAGTCAGTGTTGGCGGAAGGCGGCGTATATCGCTGCCATCGGCCACGTGAACGTTGCTGGGGCCCGCTCCATTGTCAGCTATCGCTCGCAGCATAGGACGTGGGCAAGTTGAAGTGGGCGAGTGATCACGCTGCGATTGGCCGGGGTTTTCCGCGCGGAGCGAAGCTGGTCCAGCTTTGCTGGAGCGATGTTGACGTCCTGCTGCCCTGCCTCTTGGAGCCTCTTGCTGCTGCGAAAGCGTCGGTGGCGAGCGCGAGCACCGACGGAATCTCTGACGCGGATAAGCCATGGTCTGGGCAAGCTGTGGTGCTGTCTGGTTTGAGCGTTTTTTTCCTCTCTTGTGAGCGGTTTATTGGACGGTTGCTCCCTTTCGATCGTCGGACATTGTGCACTGCGGCAGCTTTACCTGTATCGAGCGGCTGATTGTTCTAACCAGCCAGTTAATGATGTTTTGCTCCTCTATCTCGGCGATACCTGTGTTGGCTGATCTTTGCGTCTACACCACTTTTCGACACGATTTACGTGGTTGATGGTCTCCCGTCCATTAAGTTCCTCATGGACGTCGCGACGAGCAGGTTGGTCTGCTGAAGGCCCTCGCCGATCTCTCCAATCTGAAAAAATGCGTTTGAGAACACCTTCTGCTGCCAGCCGCCAGTCCAGCTACTCGATACTACTATTCGCTCACTGCTTAATCGGACAGCTGCAGTGCAGGTGCAGCCGCAGCAAGTTAACGCCAAGAGTGCAGGGAGCTGGCAACGATGGATCCTTCGGCTCCGAGTGGCACCTCCAAACATGGAGACAGAAGACGCTGTACGCATGCGGTCGGTGGCTCGCTAGAACGGGGCTCGCACGCCGGTTGCCTCTTCGCAGCGCACAAGCTGCTGGCATGAAATACACCCTCAGCCTTCTCGTCAGCACCACACCCCATATACGGCCATGGCGATCCGCTCTCGTCGTCTGCCTGGCGTCGTCTGCTCTGCTCTGCCTGAGTTTCGGCCTGGGTTTGGGCTCGCCTCGCGCGCATTGTGGTCGTGCCTCTCACAGATGGTTGAACGGCGCGGGAATATCTCATCTGCTGAAGGGCCCGACGGCCAGCCTGTGACGGAGCCCGCGCCGACAGATTGGATAGGTCCGCTCGACCGGGCGAAACGCAAGCGCTAGCGGGCACTTGGTGGGTCAGCGGGCTGCTTGGTTCCGCCAGGTCAAGCCGTCAACCGCGCGCCCAAGCAGCGGCGGGCGCGGCCGCGTCGACACTGGCGCGGCGGAAATTAAACTGCGCGGCCTCGCTACGCACGTTAAACACGTGAGCGCGAAGCGCCTCGTCTCTCGCCGCGGCAACCTAGCTCGTGGCAACCTACCCGAGAGCGGCCCGCACTCGCCCCCCGTATGCGCTAGGTGTCGCCAGAGACGTGACGCCGCCCGAGCCGCCCTCTCGCTCCAGCAAACGGCGTCGACGAGGGCGTGTCAGCCTCGCCTCTTTGCTGCCGGAAAACCGGCGGGTTCCGGTCGAAATGCAAGGTGTACGTAGCCGTCCGCCGCTCCTCCCATCGGCGCTTGCCGGGCGAGCACATCTGCTGCCTCGCACCCCTGAGCGCGAGCGATCCAAAGCTTCTCACACGCGCGGAGCTCGACGTGCGAGCGCATTGACGCCGGTCCGCCCGAGACTCACTTTCCAATTGGCACCGGCCTGAGCACCACCTCAAGCACGAGCTTCAAGACCCCCAACACCGCCACCATGGCGCAGCACGAGACCTCGACGGCGGCCCTGGGCCTGGGCGAGCTGGGCATCCAGAACGACTGCAAGGTGTTCCACAACCTGACGTACGAGCAGCTCGCGGACCACGAGAAGAAGTACAACGAGGGCACGTTCGTGGCCAACGGCACGTTCGCCGTGGACACGGGCAAGTTCACGGGCCGCTCGCCCAAGGACAAGTTCATCGTCAAGCAGGCGCCGTCGCAGGACAACGTCTGGTGGGGCTCGATCAACCAGCCCACGACGCCCGAGGTCTTCGACGCGCTGTACGCCAAGGCCGCCAAGCACTTCAGCTCCGTGGACCGCATGTACGTGTTCGACGGCCACTGCGGCGTGAACGAGAAGTCCCGCCTGAACGTGCGTATCGTGACGGAGCTGGCCTGGCAGCACCACTTCGTGACCAACATGTTCATCCGCCCCGAGTTCTCGAGCGTGGCCGAGAACTTCAAGGCCGACTTCACGGTCATCAACGCGTGCAACATCGTGGACGAGGACTGGAAGGAGCACGGCCTGCACTCGGAGGTGTTCGTGATCTTCAACATCGAGAAGCACATGGCCATCATCGGCGGCACGTTCTACGGCGGCGAGATGAAGAAGGGCATCTTCAGCATGATGAACTACTACCTGCCGCTGAACGGCGTGATGGCCATGCACGCGTCGGCCAACATCGGCAAGGCGGGCGACACGGCCATCTTCTTCGGTCTGTCGGGCACGGGCAAGACGACGCTGTCGGCCGACCCGAAGCGCGAGCTGATCGGCGACGACGAGCACGGCTGGGACGACGAGGGCGTGTTCAACTTCGAGGGCGGCTGCTACGCCAAGACCATCGACCTGAGCAAGGAGAACGAGCCGGACATTTTCAACGCCATCCGCCCGAACGCCATGCTGGAGAACGTGTGGATCGACGCCAACAACGAGCCCGACTACTTCAATTCGAGCAAGACGGAGAACGGCCGCGTGTCGTACCCGATCTACCACATCCCGCACCACCAGCCGAACTCGCGCGGCAACCACCCGAACGCGGTGATCTTCCTGACGTGCGACGCGTACGGCGTGCTGCCGCCCGTGTCGAAGCTGTCTGCGGGCCAGGCGCAGTACCACTTCCTGTCGGGCTACACGGCCAAGGTGGCGGGCACGGAGCGCGGCATCACGGAGCCGCAGGCGACGTTCTCGACGTGCTTCGGCGCGGCGTTCATGACGCTGCACCCGACCAAGTACGCGGACCTGCTGAAGAAGAAGCTGCAGGAGCACAACACGCACGTGTACCTGATCAACACGGGCTGGACGGGCGGCGTGTACGGCGTGGGCAAGCGCATGAAGCTGCCGTACACGCGCAAGTGCGTGGACGCGGTGCTGGACGGCAGCATCAACAAGGCGACGTTCGTGAAGGACCCGCTGTTCGGCTTCGAGATCCCGACGACGGTCGAGGGCGTGCCGTCGGAGATCCTGAACCCGAAGGACTCGTGGACGGACAAGGCCGCGTTCGACGAGACGGCGCTGAAGCTGGCCAAGTCGTTCAAGGAGAACTTCAAGCAGTTCATTCTGCCGGGCAACGACCTGTCGGTGTACGGCCCGAGCGTGTAAGTCGAGCAAACGGCTGCAGGTCGTCGTTGTGTGACTGCGCGGCCCTGCTTCTGGCTGGCTCGTCGGTATTTAGCAAGCTAGCGTTGTGTCTTTCGTGCATGTACTCTTCATCTAACTCGAATCAATATAAAGGAACGCAATCGAGACAGTAAACGGGCAAGTGGTTGTACTGTGGTTGTACTAGGATACTAGGATGTCATAGTGTCTGTATCAAGCACGAGTGTAGTCACAAGTAGTCCCCTACACCATAGTCGGGTCTTGGTGCTGACAACGTTGGTGGTGGCGGCATCTCACCACGAGTGCCTAGCATGGTGTTGTCTGCCGTGGCGGAGTAAAAGCAGGCAGGCAGGAAGGCACATCGGCACATCGGCAGACATGCTCCTCGACAACGGACAAGTGATGGCGTCAGCGGTTCACTTTACATCACCAAAGACGCACTCAATCTTGGCGCGAACTGTTTCAATTTCAAATCCACTGGCTAAATGATGTGGCGGAATGTTCAGGTGCATAGGCTAAATGGTGTTGGCGGAATGTTAAGGTGAGAGCGAGAACTTGCTTATTTCGAGTTTCATACACGCTACCGAGACGGCCATCTCGCTTGTACGCGTTCACAGAACGGCGCCAGCTTTGGACTATGGGCGCCCACAGTTGCTAGCATATCACTAATGACAGAGCTTGCAGCATTGACGTCGTGCAGCAGGTCGAGGACATCCTCACAGAGAGCCAAAAGCTGTTCTTTCTCTTTTGATGACGGCGTAAACTCTGCACCTGGTTCGAACAGCTCGCAGAACGCCACAGCACGTAGCACGCCAACGAATATGTGCTCACTGTGAGGAGCAATGCGAGGCCACGCAGCGAGTATGGTAGTTTGTAATGTTTTGAGTGTCTCCACCAACATGGAAACATTGACACTCTCAAACCCCGCAATGAGCACCTTCAGCAGCGGCTGGAGGTAACGGATCACATTGAGGCTGTGGGGTGCACCCTGACGACTCACAAGACCTCGCAAGTGGCGCACGAAGACAACGCGAACAGCAATATCACTGGACAAACTCGTGTCACTCAGCAAACGTGGCGTAAAGCGGTCGTAGTGCTTCAGCTCACCAGGAGGAGACACCTTGTCCAGCGATTCAACGAGGCAGTCGAGCAACACGTCCAGCGTGGCAGGTTTGCGAGATACAATAGCCGTGTGTAGCACCTCCAGCAAAACGTCCGAATACCAGCGCAGCTCTGTGGGCGTGACGTTGTTCACAATATGCCGCAGTAGCCGTGCTCCAACACGCTGCGTGGCGTCGGTCAGATCGTCTACCAACGGAAAAGTGAGCGCCAGCAGACGTCCTAGCAGGTCCCCGCCCAAAAACGGGAATGCCACCTGCTCCACCACACGCAGCATCACCTTCTTGTTTATAGATTCTGCAGCCACCCACTCATCCTTGTCCACGTCCTGCGAGCACAGCGCCACGATCTGACCGACGTACTTGGACAGCAACTGCTTTCGCTGCTCCAGCTTCTCCAGCTTCACACACGCGTTCAGCGTCTCCTCCGCCACCACGACACTCTGCATCAAGTCCGACCCAGGAAGTTCGTCCCCGCTGACAAAGCAGCAGGCCGTCAGCACGAACGGCAGCCACCGCCGCAGCTCCTTGTCGCAGTACACGGCCTCGTCCAGTTCTCTCCGACTCAGCCGATCTACGACGGCCTTCAGCACGCACAGCATCGGCCGCGCATTGTCGTCCAGCGCCAGAGCCGCCGCCACATTCCCCGCGTCCGCCGCGACCGTCGCCACGTACTTGATCACCACGCGACTGAGCGCTTTGACAGTCGCCAGCACGTCCGCGATGCTCTTCTCGATCTCCTCAACAGCAGCAAGCGACAGCGCGTCCGCCAGTCTCTGCAGCCCCCGACTTTCTTCCATCGGCGCGTCCGCACCACCCAGCAGCTTCTCGCGCAGCTTCTCGACTGCAGTCGCGTGCAGCGCCGCCAGCGCGGCGTCGAGCCCAGCGTCCGTCTCGCGCATCAAATGTCGTGCAAATTTCGCGTTCGCCAGTGTCGCGTGCGCCACACTAACCACGTGGTCCACGTAAATATCATGTGCGCCACGCGAGGGGCGTAACTGCCAGCGCATACAAAAGCCAAGTGCCGCGCAGTCTGGTCGCATTGCCAGCCTCTCGGCATTCCACGCAAGCAGCGCAGGCCCCGAAGGAAGGCGGCCAGCTCCCCCCGACGCCCCATGTGGACCGTGCTCTTCGGCGACCAGGAGGACGCCGCGCAGTCGCCGCGCGGCGCGCAGAAGGCGGCGGCGCCGTCCCCGCAGCACTCGACGCCGCCCGTGACGCCGTCGCCGCTGGAGCCGGCGACGCCGCCGCCGCCGCCCGCCGGCAACAATGCGGCGCCGGCGCAGCGGGACGACTCGCCCATGGCGATGCTGCTCAAGCGGCTGAACAACCTCATGATCAAGGTGGGCGAGCACGAGTTCGAGAAGAAGACGCTGGTGGACCAGATGGAGAAGGAGCGCAAGCTGCTGACGACGCGCATCGGCGCGCTGGAGCAGCAGATCGAGGACCTCAAGGACCAGAACGTGCAGCTGCAGTACAAGGTCGAGTACACGTCCGAGCCCATGCTCATGGAGCGTGTGCAGGACGTCACGGACATGCGGTGCGTGGAGCTGGCAGGGGGTGAGAGGGGACGAAGCTGACTTTTTTTTTTCTTCTTCTTGGGGACGACAGGGACGCGCTCGCTGGGGTGAAGAAGCAGCTGGAGGCCGAGCTCCAGGAGAAGGACAAGGAGCTGAAAGAGCTCAAGGCCGCTCTGGAAGCCAAGGACAAGGAGCTGGCTGCACTCCGAGAGGAGTACGAGAAGCAGATCGAGGACTTGAAGGCGGAGTGTGAGGCGGCGAAGCAGGAGGCTGCGGACGCTGTGCGAGTGGCGAGTGATGCTGCGAGTGAAAAGTACGAGGAGCAGTTGAAGGAGAAGGAGGAGGCGCTGCAGAACGTCACGGAGCTGAAGCAAACGCTGGAAGCGTCCTTGGAGGAGAAGGAGCAGGCTCTGGAAGAAGCTGAAGCCGCGACGGCTGAGGTTCAGCGGAAGCTAGACGAGGTGCAGGCTCAAGGTGAGGCGGATGCGAATGCGTTGGAGCAGCTGCGCCAGCAGCTGGAAGAAGCTGCCCGCGAGCACGAGCAAAAGCTGCAGCAAGTGTGTGGTGAATACCAGGAGAAGCTGGATGCTTTGGAGAAGCACGCCCAAGAGCAGGAGACGTTTGCTGCGGAAAAGACGCAGGAGCTGGAGGATTACAAGCACGACTGCGTGGAGCTGTGGAAGATCAACGAGGATCTAAAGCAGCAGATCGCACTATCGTCAGCTGAAACCATGCTTAAGCAAGCCGAGCTTCGCGAGAATGCGCTGTCGGGTCAGACTGTGCTTCAGGACAAGGTGACGGAGCTGGAAAATCAGCTTGAGGAGCTGCAGGAACAACTCAACCGCAAGACGCAGGAGATTGCCGAACTGCAATCTGAAGCTGAAAGCCTTGCTATCGGTGATGGTGAAGGTGAAGCCTCAGGGGAGGATGACGACAAATTTGTTGTAGTTGGTGGCGATGGTGGCGCTATCGGTATGCTGACGGAGCAGGTTGCCACTGCTCAGCGCGAACTGACAGAGGCCATGGAACTCAACCTGCATCTGAATAACCGCAACGCGTGGCTAGAGGAGCAATATCAGATGCTGTCCTCTGTCCAGTCTGAGGGAGATGATGAACAGGACGAGTCTGGCGTACCCAAGCCGTCACTTGAAGAGCAAATTTCTGCGCTGGAACAAGAACTTCAGGAGGCTCGGCGTGCTGAGAATGAAAAGGCCGAACACGTGTCAAATCTGGAGCAGAATTACAGCGCACTTTCGACTGAGTTTGATCGCTTGCACTCGGCACACAATGAGTTGCTCGAAGTGAAACAGGCTGATGATGTCATGCTGAACGACCTCAGACGAGAACTGGAACTGCTTCGTGCCTCCGAGGCAAATGCTTCGGACAAAGACCAAGCCCTCTACGCAAAGGACCAGGAACTGGCTGAGCTTCGCGAGTCGAATGCTACATTAACTAATGACGTTGCGCGCCTACGTGATGTCGAAAGCCAACTGCAGCAGACTCATGAAGCGTTAGTAAAGGCACAGAATGAGGCTTCCGATACGGAAGCTGCGAGCGCAAAGCTTCAGCATGAGCTAGACGAATTGAGAAACCTCTCTGTTGCTGCTTCGAAGAGTGACGAGCAGGTCGCTACGATCCAACACGAGCTTGAGCAAGTGCGCTCTGAAAAGGATGCCGTTGCAATGCAATTAGCTAGCTCACAGAGTTCGACGCACGAGTTGCAGTTAAAGCTGCAGGAGCTGGAAGGGACTGTAAACTCTCAAATTGCTGACAAAAGGTCTTTAGAGCAGCAGCTTCAAAACCTTCAGGAGATGGCACAAGAAAACATGGAGAGTTCTTACGAACTCCAAGCCAACCTAGAGTCAACGATGGAGGAGTTGGAGCAGAGCAAAGCCCAACTGCAGAGTGAGAAGGAAAAATGCGACCAGCTTCAGCACGCTTTGGACGCAGCGCAACAGGCGGCCATTTCACGTAATGATTTTGAGCATGCTCGAAGTGAGGTTGCAAACTTGGAACAACAGGTCCGTCACTTCCATGAGGTGGAGCAGTCTCTAAACCAGCAACTTCAGATGGCGACTCAGTCCAAGGAGGCGATTGCTGCAGAGTTGCTGGTGGCGAAGTCGGAACGCATTGCCGCTGAGGAAGAGCAAAAGAGGCTGAAAACTTCGTACGACCAAGTGACAGCACAACTTGATTCTACTCAATCTTCATTGAACGAGCTACAACGCTCAAATGACGATCTGTCTAATTCGTTAGAGCAAATTCGTGCTAAGGCAATGCAGGCAGAGCAGCAGATTAACGCGATGCGTGCAGAGCACAGTGAAGCCCAGAAACAGGTCGAGTCGCTCACGAAGAAGAATCTCTCGTTGGTGTCGGAAATTCAGAGCATGCGCGATGAGGCTGATAAGCAGCAGCAGACTGCGCGCTCACACCTCGAGCAACTCAAGGCAGCCCATACCGACCTCCAGCGTCAACTGTCAGACGCTACGCAGGAGCTGCAGACCAAGGATGCTGAGATTGCTGCTGCGGCCCAAAGCAGCCAAGCTGGCGTAGCCCAGCTGGAGGATCTGGTCAATCGCTACAAAGCGGACAAGCAGTCATCGGATCAGCGGATGGCTCAGCTTAATGCGGAGGTCGACCATCTTCGTCAGGTCCACGATGAAGCCAAAGCAGGGATGGAGCGTGCTCAGCACGAACTGGATCAGATGCGTGCGCACCTGAACGCAACTCAGCAGGAGAAGACTGCGCTCGAAGCTGAAGTTGGCCAACTGCGTGGCTTGGGTGACGAAAAGTCTCACCTGCTTGAGGAAGTGGATGAGCAAAAGCGCGTAAACCAACGCCTTGAGGAAACGAACCGTGAACTTGAGGGTTTATTGCAGAAGTCGAAGGCGCACTGCGACGAGCTGGCGCGTGATAGCGAGGACAAAGTTAGTCGTGTTCAAGAATTCGCACGCCACGTCGAGCAGGAAGCGCGCGATGAGATCGACCGTATCGCACACGAGAATGGTGTGTTGCGTGACGAGCTGGAGCACCTGGCCCAAGCTCGCTTTGAGGAGACAAACGCGCATGATGAGCTCCGCGTGAAGCTTGCCGAGCTGCAGGCGGAAAACAATGTGTTGTCAGCGCGTGCGCATCGCCTCACGCAGCAGTTGTCGCAGTACACAGACCTCCCTGAAGATGACGAGCTGGCTGCCGCAGGGCAGGGCCAGACGCCTGACCTGTGGGAGTTGCTGTCTTCAGGCATGGAGCAGCTCAAGGCTGATCTGGAGCTCGCGAGCAAGTACGCGGCTAGCATTGACGCCAGTAGCGTAGACGGCGGTATTGGAGACGAGTCATTCACGGTTGCAAACTAGTGTGAAGCAGTCGTGAATGGAGGATTTTTTGTTAAGATGATGATAAAGGTGAGATGCAAAGACTGGGGTGAGGGCAGTTGATCCACGCACCGAAGTGCAGCCAGCGTCGAGCTCATTCCGATGGGTCTGGTCTATAAAATACACAATTTCGTGCTGTGCATGAGCGAGCTTGCAGTAAGATTCGTCGTCGACCTTATCTCGCCAAAATTACTTTGCGTACGTCTCCGTGACCTGGTAACAATGGGCCAAAATTATCCGGTGCGTTGCAGTCTCCATGTTGACCAGCTTCGTATTCTCTCGAATACCGACACTGCATCACTCGCTCAATCGGGTGCAAGCTTTTGCTGTTCAATTGCAAAATGGCTGACACGATGGAGATCCCTAAAAGTCGCTTGATTGAAGCCAAGCAGGTGAACACGTCAATGTCAATAACCCCAGGCTTTGTAATGATTGACTACTCATTTTATCTGCAGAGACGACAAGAGGCATCGAAGGATGCGTTGCTGCTGAAAAATCGCATCGCCTTGCTCAAGGCTGAGGAAGACAAGGCCTGGAAAAAAATCGAGCAAACTCGGCGACGAGCTGCGGAGCTGCTAAAACTCCGACAGGACAACGATCGAGCCCACACTATGCTGAAAGAGCTGGCGATGGAGGTTGAGCGCGAGACGCAAGCGTCTATCCAGCTCAAGCGTGGGCTTGTCCTGAGTATTGACAGCATTCCGAAGAAAAAAGAGATCAGCATGCAGCTTACAGAGGCACGCAGGAGCGAAGCTTTGCAACTAAAAGAAGATAAGCAGCGCTGGAAGGAGATCATGGACAGACAAAAGCGAGACGAACTGATTGACGCCATTCGGCGAAAGGAAGAGATCGAAAGTCAAAAGGAAGCGCTGCGCGTCAAAAAGTTTCTGCACAAGCAGGACGTCGACAAACATAATCGGGAGCGAGCAGTGGAGAAGGTCCGAGCTGAAGAAGAGCAAGTTCGGCGGCACGAGGCGGAGGTGCAAGAAATGGAGCGCCAGGAATTGGAGCTCATACAGAGGCTACGTAACACACAGCACTTGCAGAAGCAAGCATTTGAAGAGTTAGAAGCTGCTCTTAGCGGTGGAAATGGTTTAGCTGCTAAGCTAACTTAAAACTCTTGCTTTATGCCATCTTCACACCACGTAAGTCGCGATTTTAGGTCGTTCGCGTCATTTATCAGAGTTTGTTTTCTCGACTGCTGCTTTTCCTCGTTTTGCTCTGCTGATCCATCGATGTGCTCTAGTAGTTCAGCAGGTTTGTCTGGTAGGTGATGCACAGCCGCAAGCACAGCATTCAATAAAGTTTGTATCTGGGACTGATTGCCAGCATCCCTCAAGCCTAGATTTAATGGCGTTGTCTCTGCGTCATCGACGAATGAAGCACGCAACAATTTCAGGACTGGTTCAAGCAACACCTCGTGACTCTGTGAGCCTGAACTGTTCTCAGCAATGGCCACAGATATTCCTAGCACAATACCGCACTGCGAAAGCAACACTGAGCTCCACAGCACGATTGTATCGAGTTTCTCATCTGCAAGCTCACCGCACTGTGGTAACTTTTTCAAGGATGCGAAACTAATGGGGCGCAACAACGTCATCACACTTTGCGGCAAATCGATAGAGCGTGACTTTGACGGTTCTTCGGCAACTGGCGATGGTGTGTCGATCACACTGCTTTGTGCCAAGAGAAGGAATGCTTCCCGCAAATGCTCGAGAGCGCCAACGAAGCTTGTACTCATCACATCGATCACGAAACGCAGCAACCTCTGCGCAATCTGCACTAAGAAGGAAGCCGCAGTGTGTGTTCCTTTCGTTGCTACAGCATTCTCGATTTCACTGAAGCAATTTGCTTCAACCAGCTTGTCTTGCGCCTCTTGGATGTCAGTATTGAACCAGTACCCACTTCTTTTGCAAATGTTTAGTATCTGAAACCAAAATTGATAGGCTCGGCCGACCAACTGCTCAATGCTGGGCTGGCCTTCATGCATTCCAGCTACTAGACGAGTGTACAGACCATCACCAATACCGCCACCTTCATCGTTGTGGAACCCAACTAAGAACTCGAAAAATTCTCGAACACTTGCCGGTGCATCAGACTGCAGTAGGCTTTCGAGTTGGTTGTTCACAACTCCATCACTAAATTTGGCGAGTTCAACACAACCCAGTTGATGTTCATCAATTGTCCTAATGATTCCAAGAAGACACCAAGTCAAGCGGTGAACTACCGGCGACGAGGATACAACTAACCGAGATTGAAGTAGTTGCCCTGCTCGTTCAGCAACGTCAAAGTGGCCCATCGAAAGCGCATGAGCAGCGATTGAGACGAAAAAGCTCGCGGGGAATGAAAGTTCGCTGGAATCTTTCTCGAGGTTAGCTCCGAGTTGGCAGATCAACTTCTCTTGAGTTTCCACGGTGCCCAAAAGTATGCCAACAGCAGCCCCAACCGACACCATGTCACCAATGTCTATAAGCGTGTAAATTGCCTTCGTGTTCGCCTCTACTGAGCCAATGCTTAGTAGTGCTAGGGCTGCCTCTCCTAAGCGCCCGCGCTTCGAGAGATACGCGGAATATTTCCACAAGGTTTCATGAAGGAGCGGATCGCGAGGTCCACATTTTGATCGGATGAGCGCTAAGGCTTCCTTGTAAGCGTCACAACTCACTAGGCATGCGATAGCTGATCGAACTTTCGCAATGCTGAGGAAGTGAAGAGCTGCGAATAAGGGCAAAAAATAAATCCACGTTAGCACAAAAACATACCACTAACATCGGTCGGTAACAAACCTGCAGTTGTCATGTCACCTTGAGCTTCAAGCTGGTGCGCGTACAAATTTGTCATCTCTCGCCATACATCCATACCAGCCATCGGAGCATACGAGAGCCAGGTTGGTGATAGAGCACCTTCCTTTGCGACGATTCGAAGGGCTTCAATGACATTACCTTGCAGAAGTAGCGTGTTGGCAACACTTTCCCACTCGCGTTCATCCCAATAGCGCTTTACTTCACCAGCTAAGAAACTCCGAACAGATGCTCGGTCATTATGAGCTAAGAAACAATCTACAGGTTTGACAGTAGCTAGACCATCCATGTTGTTGGAAGTGTCTTGAATTGCGCCTGCCATATTGCTACAAGCTGAGGCGATTTCAGCAGGAGTAAGCTTTCCTTCGGGGTGGAAAATAGTCACATTTTTCTTCGTCGTTTTCGCGCAGGGCTTGGCATTACAAGTATCTGTTGAAGAGTTTTGTAGAGCATCATCGGCAATCACCTCTCCTTTCTGGGTCTCCGCGTCAGCGTGGTTTTCAGAAATTGGCGCTGCAACTATTTCTTGAGGCTGCTTAACCTTGCCATGTTTCTTCGTTTTGGGCGACGGATCTTTTTGCTGTTTTCTGTAATCCCATAAACGTAGTGTTTGGTCTTCACCTCCTGTAACAAGGGTGTACGTAGATATCCATTCCAGCGATAAAACACGACCTATGTGATGGTTAAAGCACGCTACTCTCTGCCAGGACACTGAATTCCAAACTTGAACAGTTCCATCGGCAGAACTTGAAGCTAGAAAGCTTTGAGAAACATCCAAACACCATTTCAGAGCCGTTATTTTGTTTGAGTGCACTATGCAACCGAAAACAACGCCTTCTGTTGCTGCTTCGGTCGAGCTAGGCGAAACTGCTTCATTAAATTCGGCTGCGAGCTCTGCACCACAACTGTAGACGAATATCTTACCGTCTTGACCACCCGATGCTAGCATGCGAGTTTTCACTCCTCTGCTCCAAGCTAGGCAAGTCACCGAGTCTAAATGTTCATGAAATCGATAAATCGCTTTAGTACTATCGCACGTACTTTCATCCCGGCTCATTACCTCCACGATACCATTGGAGCGTCCAGTAGCAAGAAACTCATGTTGACCCTCCCATTCAAAAGTAACACAATCTGAAAAAACTTCACGAGACTTCTGGTCAAGTGCATCTGCATGTGATTCCAAAAGATGACCACCAGCATCGCAGCTCCATAATACCACCCTGACGTCCGCATCGCGGTTTTTACCTGCAAGTCCTTCCTGATCAACCAGCGCATCTTCTAACATCTGACCTTGTGCTTGTGCAGCTTCAAGTTGCTTAATACTTTCGAGAAATGAGTTTTCTCCATTAACAGCACGCTTTTTTGGTTGTAGCACAATCCACTGAAGTTGTTGAACCTCGTGATCGTGGCAGGTACGAAAATGCTTGTACTTGTTTGTTTGGGTGTCATAAACTCCAAAGCGACCTTCTTCCATTCCGTATGCCAGCAATGAGTGCTGAAACGGGTGCCAGCGAACACAAGTTACCTTGCTTTGTAAACCTTTCCACAGCAATTCACATTGGTAGTCGGTTGACACTGGTTCAGTTTCACTACCCAGATTCCATAGCCGAATCGTCTGATCTCCGATTCCAGCGGCGATGACCTTGCTTGTCGCATTAAACGAAACACTATAAGCATGCCCGCCTAATCCTGCAATTTTCTGGAGACAAACTGCGGCAACTGAAGATTTCGCTGATGGAGTTTCCTTCCATAGCCGCAGCTCTCGATCCAATGATACAGTTAGCATGGATACTGGATCATCCTCAGGATGAGGGGGGCCTCGCGAAGGTACCATCACAATACTGAAAAGCATACGACTGTGCCCACCTTTAACAACTAAAGGTTTGCACTGGCGTCTCTTTCCTTTTCTTCCATCACATTCCATGTTGGCACAATTAAACTCCCAGCGAAGCAAACTGCCATCAAATGAACCTGACCAAAGACACTGTATATCCGATGCTTTGCAACTGTCATCCAAACTCCACGCCACAGGAAGCCAAAGTTGCTTGGTTTGGGTAAACGACATGCCCTGCTTTCCCGTTGGAAGACGTAGGACCTGATCAAGCGCGGCTTCCTCGGTCTCATTCAATGGAACTTTCCATACCTTGATCGTTTTATCGCGAGATGAAGAGGCCAGCCATACCTCTCTGCCAAGAAGGCCAACTTCAGTAGCGTTTTCTTCATCATCACCTCGATCTGGATGTTGAACGCTTGCGTCGATTGTCGCTTTCCACGCAACGCATTGCACTTCCTGGTCATGTCCAGCAAGGCGGTGGCGTGTAGTTCCTTGGGCAACGTCCACTAAGCATAGTACTCCGCTTCGATATCCTACAGCTACCAGCGATTTATCATGCGGCGACATAGCCATCGAATGGATACCGTCGCCAGAGAGTGGCAAGAAGACAGAAACTTTCCCCCTGCCGAATCACAACACACACTCGTGGTATTAGACCAACAAACCTACCTTAACAACTTCACAATGTTTGGGACGTACGCGTCACGCTCCCACGCACTGATCCGCCCTTGCCGGTCTCCTGCCACCACAAAATTTGCATCCAGTGTGCCAGACGCCGTCACCGCCATCACCTCCGCCTTGTGCTTTCGGTGTTGCTCGATCATGGTCAACGACGCCACATCCCTACAACACATTGTCAGCACCTCACATGCAGCACCGCCAATGCAGCAACGGCACCCACCAGATCTGCACGCTGCCTTCCTCTCCGCCGCACAAGAGTCTCAGCTCGCCCGTTGCGTCCGAGAGAAACTGCACCGCCGTCACCCGCCGATCTTTCTTCCCACGCACCACCTGAGCGAAGAACGTGACCTTGACCCCCGTCCCCGAGGCAGCCACATCTCTATCACTTTGCTCCTCCACCTACCAACCGCAACACTCAGTCTCGCCACTTCATCGCAGCTGCAAGCAGCACGAACCTGGTAGATGAACACGCCGTTCTTGGCTCCGAAGGCGAACAGCAACCCGAAGACGTCGCTGCGGCCCCAGTCGCAGATCTGTCCACCAACCATGCAGCAAACGGTCAACTTCCGACGGATGCGGTCCACTCCGACGCCCATAACTCGACAACGACGCACCTTGGCGCAGTACCAATTGGCAGACGGCGGCAACACACGCAGATGCTCGTCACCGCGGGGCGTGCGCGGCCCCCCTCCCCCCGCAGCCAGCGCCCTAGCGTCGCGCAGCTCCATGGCGCGAACTGCCGCGACTTTGTCTTGCCGTTTGTATGCCGCCGGGCGTCTGGCCGCCAATTGGCTATTGTTTTGTTTTTTGGCCACTCACTAGCAAGATCGCCGTTTGTAGCCATCTGCGGATGGCTACTTCGGCTCTCCCTGTTGTTTTGGCTCGGGCCCTATCCCCACCCCGCGACCTTGCTATTGATTGGCTCACGCCCTACGTAAATTCAGTGCATTTGCAAATGCACTGATTTAAAAAGGTATTATCTCGGCATGGGAAGTCGCTCCGAGACGCGGCGTCGGCACCTGCACGGGACCCGGCGCAGGGCGAGAAAACTCGGCGCAAGACCCCGCTGGGTTCACGCGGACTCGGCACGCGGCAGTTGGCGCGCACAGGCGAGAAAACGGCGCAGCGCCACAAGCGGAAAGCGTCGCGAGCTGCGGGATGAGTCCGGCCATTGGCGCCACGGGCTCCGGCAGCTTGGGCTCGTCGCCGTCGGCGGGCTGGAACTTGGGCGTGCAGCGTCGAGACCGCAAGCTCTGGAGCGGCGTGGCGGAGCGGCTGGAGGCCGATGTGGCGGTGCTGCAGCTCACGCTCGTGGAGCTCGAGGAGATCCTCAAGCAGCTCATGGGCGTGACGCTGCCCAACCCGAGGATCCGAGGAGATGTAGGTGGAGCAGTGGAGAGGTTGGTGGACAAGGAGAACTGATGCCGTTTTGGTGGCTCTGGACAGGAGATTGCGGCGCTGATCACGGCGCTGGCGCAGATCTTGCCGCTGAGCTCGGGACTGCTGTGCTCGGAGTACACGCGCTTCGTGCAGAAGTGCTGCAGCAAGGAGCGCGTGCTGTTCTCCAGCACACAACTGCGCGTGGTGATGACGTTCTTTCTGAACTTCATCAAGACGTGTCCGAGTTGGTACACCGCCAACGCCATCCGAGCGCTGGGGCAGGTGCTGCATGATAACGCCGACCGCGCGAGCAACGAGTTTGAACTGCTGTTTGCGGTGCTGCTGAAACACTTGGACCCGGCCGGCGTGGACATTGAGGCGCGCTACGCTGCTACGAGCTGCGTGTCGAACATCTGCACGCAGGCTGGCAAGACGCCTGAGGTGTACCACTACTTTTCGTCGTTATTGCGAATGGTGGTGGAGAACTTTCGGCAGCAAGCACTAAGCTTGACGAAGGGACAGAACGACCGAATCCTCGTTAAAGCGTGCACCTGCAGCATGAAGTGCGTCTTCACGATCATCAACTCGAACTTTGATCGTCTGAACGATCGGATTGCCGCGGCGTTGCCCAGCCTTTTGAGCTCCATGCGCCAGGTCGTCGGCTACGGTCTTGTACTCAAGACTGATCACGACGATGTTGTGTTCTCTTGTCAAGAGGAAATGCACCCTAATGATTCGGATTCGTCCGTGTGTGGATCGGACGGTGGTGGGGCTCGACCGATCGGAGAGTAAGTTGCGTTGATTTGTATAGTAGCGGTGTATCAGCGATTCCTAATCGGTATCTTGTGTGCCTATTGTAGTGGCTTACTGGCGCGCCTGCGCATTACCGTGCTGTACACACTGGAAACCATTGCACAGCATTTTCCAAAGGCCATTACGTCGTCGATGGGGTTATACTTGCCAGAGCAGACCACGCCCTATATGACGCTTTTCAACAATGCTCCGTCGGTGCTCACGTTGCTCATCGCAGATCCTAGTGAGAAAGCTCGCATGACGGCAGCTAAGTTTTTGGATGCGTTTTGGGAGAAGATCCCGCTGAAGTTGTACTTCCGACGCCCGTCAGGGGTCAGTGGGGCGACAGCAGTGGCGGCAAGCACGTCTTCCATGTCGTTTGCGTCTATGCCCAAGCGAATCTCTTTGATGTTGTATCAAGTGCACGTCACCCTGGTGTACTGTATCCAGCACGAGAAGGAGTCTGCGCCACTTGCCCAGATTTTAAAGGTAAGCTGACATTAGTGCATGTGCATTCTTACGGTGAGGATCCACAGCTAACCTCTACTTAAATGTTGGTACTTTGTAGAGCACAGCGTCCGTGATTCAGCACTTTCCGTACGGAAGCGTGTCTTTAATACTAGACCAGGTTGAACTTACTCCAACCTTGGGAGATATTTTGAAAGCACTCGCGTCAAGTTTATACGTGGCAGCAGCGTCAACTGGTGCGTTTTGAGGGGTGTACGAAAACTTGGAATCGTCTTTTAACTCAAGTACTCTTGTTTGCTGTGCACAGACCATGGTGTGCGGATGGCAAGCTTGTCATGTATGTCAGCATTGCTGAACGTTCAAGAAACTCTTCCAGCTATCTTGGAGTGGATGGTGCACACGAGTGACACAGATCGTGTGATCAGAGTGGCTCACATATCGATTGCATGCGGCACATGGCTGTTGCGCCGTCGGTCTTTCGTGGAGGAGCTTTTGGTAATGGCCTCGCGTCCGGATGATTCGTCGCGCACTCTTCTGCGTTTGGAAGCAATGTCATTACTGTCCAAGATAGCTAAAAACTATTCGCCAGCTTTGAGCGCTAACTGGAATAGGCTTGCAGAGTTTATGTTGGCGGCATTTCAAGACATGGATCCGAATGTTCGCCTCCAAGCAGTAAAGATTTTGGAAAACTACATCAAGGGTGAAAACGGGAGCTCTGATAGTGCCGTTCCAGTACATTCTGGCGCTCGGGATACCTGTCACGTTGACTGCTTGGAATTTATGGCAACGCATTTGATGCGGGCATTCTATGATACCTCGCACCATGTCCGTGCAAGTGTTTGTGCTTGCTTTACTCTATTGTCTGGCCAAGATTGGAATTGGCTTAGTGAACGGAAGCAGTCTCGACGTCTCCCAGTGCTAGCAGCAAAGAGTGGTGGCTACAACGGAGCTGGCCCCAACGTTTCTTGCCTGGACTCGTACACACGAATCTTTTTGCAAACTCCGAAAGACAGTTCGCCAGTCGTGCGCGCTGCGGGATTCCGTTTGCTTGGATCCCTATGTCTTGCACCAACATTCAAGACGCATGCGTTTGCCAGTAGTGTCGTGGGCTTGGCTTTGGATGCACTTAGCGACTCTACTTTGAATGTGCGCGTTCGAGCCGCGTGGGCTTTAGGCAACGTTTGCACAACACCGGGTCCAGAGGCAATGACTGAAAGTGACGCGCCTCCACTACCGCCACCAGCGCCGCCATCATCATTTGTCGCTAACACGGAAGCGTCCATGGCATATCCACCTCTACCCCCGCAGGTGCTATACGAGCTTCTACCAGCTTATCAATTGCGAATGGTGATCGAGAAGATGCTGGTTTACATCAACGACAATGACAAGGTGGCATCGAGTGTGGCTCGCACGCTGGGGCTTGTGTGTCGTTGGATAAGCTTTCCTCCTTTTCGGCGCACTCTTAGTACACCAAAGGATTGTTCATGGCTGGATGACTTGTTGGGACAAGCGATGGTTGTTCTTGCTGGCAAAATCAATGCCGGCTCGCCCAAAGTCCGATGGAATGCATGCCATGCCATCGCTAAGGTTTTGCTGTGCCCCAACCTACCTCTTGCGTCCGTAACGTGGGCACCGTCCGTCTTTCAAGCACTATTGACTGCTGTAGCACAGCAAGAAAACTTCAAGGTACGGATCAGTGCTGCCACCGCGCTCCGTGTATCGCAAACGCGCACCGCTTTTGGCTCTTTCTTCCAGTTGGCGCTTCGAGCCGTAGTAGATGCTCTGGAGACGGCGTCAGACCTGAAGGACGTGACCGAGTTTCGGTATAAAGAGCAATTGGAGACACAACTGTCCTTCACGCTGGTGCACCTGATCTATATTGCCACGGAGGAAGACGATGCGCTAATTTTGCAGGCGTTGAAAGCTAAGCCCCGCGGATTCCTGTACGACTGGCTACTGCACAACCTTCACCGCATGGTCGCGGCAATCGAGCGCGAAGGCAATGCAACTGCTGGTGCAAACGCGGCTGGAAGAGATCTCAACGAAGATGCTCGGGCTGGGGGAACTGGTGATGCCCACGACGTGAATCCCATCAAGAAAGAAGAGCTATTGTCGGCGGTGCGCTCGCTGCTGCGCATTTTGGAGCGCCTGAATACGGACAAGGCGTACGCGACCAGTTGCGTTTCGCTCCTGTACGACACGAAGATCGGGCTGGAGCACGATGTACTATATTCCAACGAGGATATCCCCTTTGAGCTTTGAGGGGCTACGCAGTAATCGTCATCAGTAGCAGTAAGTACCACATAGCGGATGATAAGGAGCAAGCAAGGCCTGCGAAGGATGACTCGACTAATGACAACACTTGCTTCATGGCAAACACGGTTATTACTGCGTGCGTCAATTCAATTTGTTGTCTTGGTGTCTGCTTGTTCTTGTGGTCTGTAACTAACGTCGAAAGCGGGCGCGTCGGTTCCTCTTGCGACCACCACGATGGCGGCGTTTACGCGGCTGCCCTTCGGGCTGTTGACTTTGGTTCTGCTTTCTCTGCTCGACCTGCTCGTCGGTAAGTGGCAAATAGTAGAGCACAGGTTTTGTCTCGGTTTTCTGGAAGAACTCGTCGATTGTCACCTCTTCATGGTTAGGAGCACAAAGAACGTCAGTTCGTTTAAACACGTCAGCGCTCGACGGCTCATTCTGGACTACGTACTTTGTCTCTGAGGGGCTTCTGTGTTGTCGCTGTCTGCACTCATTGGCCGACTTGGCAAGTTTGCCTCGCCGAATTTGGATACCTGCCACATGTGAGTTCATTAGATATAATAATACGTGCACACCTCACAATGACAACAAATCGTACCTCCATTGCTGTATGTTCTGAAAACGTAACTTTAAGCGCTCGCCCATTTTCAGGAGGCCATACTTTGCCTTCAAGAGCAGCACTAGTTTTCTCAGCCTGTAATATAGTCACAACCAGGGTTAGAATGACGGAACAGGACTAAATCCCCAGCAATAGCAACGCACAATCTCAGCACTAGGGTACGTCACGAAACAGTGGGTCTTAATCGAATCAATCCAGAAGCCGCCGTCCACATAGTCGCTAACATCTTGCACAAGTGCCTTCAAACACGTCACTTCAGTCAACTTGCTTTCCACTATGCCATTCTGAAAGTGGCGGCACTAACCTTGACAGCATTAAGCGTGAACGGCCGAACGAAGTTGTCAATTCGAATCGTGTTCGTCTTCTCGTCTCCATTGCGCCTACTGACACACAGAACACATCAACGTGTTAGCCGACCGTCACTCACACATTGTCAACCACTCCACTGTACGTTGGCTCTGCATCCTCTTCAGCCTTTTCGCCGTTCGCAGCATCCGGCTTCTCGCTATCCTCGTCCTCGGGCTGCGGACTACCGCTTTCTGTCTTTTGCTCCACCTTTGCCTTCTTCGCAGTAGGAGCCTCCTCCTCCTTCTCGACCTCATCCGCACCTCGCTTCAGCGACGGCTTTTCATCCTCCACAGCTTCCGTGCCATTTCTACTTTTCGGGGGTTCCGGGTCCTCAGGAGATACCTCCTTCTGCGTGTCTTCCTCCACCTCCTTCTGCGTGTCTTCTTCCACCTCCGTCTGCTTCTTCTCGGCCTCCTTTGTCTCCTCCGTCTCGTGTTTATCCTCTTCCTCGTCCGCCTGCGTGTCTTCCGGCTCTGCGTGAGTCTTCTGCGGCGTGGCCTCCGTCTCGGGCGCCTGCTCCTGCAACATGCGGCGTCAGCACTCGCCCGCATCCATCTCCGCCCACGCGACGCAACCTGCAGCAGACGCTCCCTGAGCCGCTGCAGCAGCGCCGCCTTCAGCCCGCCGGTGTCCAGCCCGCGCTCCTTCAGCTCGCGCTGCAGCTCCTTCACCTGCCCACGCGCCCGCCGTCAGCCCGCGCGCCGCCCGCGCTTCCGCGCGCCCACGCACCTTCAGCCGAGCCAGCGCGTCCACCTGCAGGTTCATCGCGATCTATTCCACTGCTGACACCGTCGACGCCGCTCTTCTTCGTTTCCCGAAATATCGACCCAAAAGCCGAAATTCCGCCCCCGTTTTTTCGGAAAAACCTCGCCGGGCGAGAACCAACCAAAAGCCAAGAGCGTGAAAGGCGGTGACTACTTCACTCCGCCTTGTGCCTGTTAGTCGCCAGTGCGTTAGGACCGCAGTGTATTAGCGTTAGGACCGCAGCCATGGTGGTGTACAATTTCAAGAAGATCCAGACGGTCCCCACGGCCAATGACTTCATCGACATCGTGCTCACGCGCACGCAGCGCAAGACGCCGACGGTCATCCACCCGACGTACGCCATCTCGCGCATCCGCGCCTTCTACATGCGCAAGGTCAAGTTCACGCAGCAGACGTGCCAGGAGAAGCTGAGCCAGATCATCGACGACTTCCCGCGCCTGGACGACCTGCACCCGTTCTACGCCGACCTCATCAACATCCTGTACGACCGCGACCACTACAAGCTGGCGCTGGGCCAGGTCAACACGGCGCGCGCGCTCATCGACAACATCGCCAAGGACTACGTGCGCATGATCAAGTACGGCGACTCGCTGTACCGCTGCAAGCAGCTCAAGCGCGCCGCGCTCGGCCGCATGTGCACGCTGCTCAAGAAGCAGAAGGCCTCGCTCGAGTACCTCGAGGAGGTGCGAAAGCACCTGTCGCGCCTGCCGTCCATCGACCCCAACACGCGCACGCTGCTGGTCACGGGCTTCCCCAACGTCGGCAAGTCCAGCTTCATGAACAAGGTCACGCGCGCCGACGTGGACGTGCAGCCCTACGCTTTCACCACCAAGGCGCTGTACGTGGGCCACCTGGACTACAAGTACCTGCGCTGGCAGGTCATCGATACGCCCGGTATCCTCGACCACGCGCTCGAGGACCGTAACACCATTGAGATGCAGGCTGTCACGGCGCTGGCCCACCTGCAGGCTTCCATCCTCTTCTTCATGGACATCTCGGAGCAGTGCGGCTTCACCATCGAGCAGCAGCTCAGTCTGTTTGAGAACATCCGTCCGCTGTTCGCCAACAAGCCGCTCGTGCTGGTGTGCAACAAGATCGATCAGATGCGCTTCGAGGCGCTATCCGAGAACCACCAGAACATGATCAACACGGCTGTGGCCGAGACCAAGGCCAAGTTCTTCACCATGTCCAACCACTCGGAGGAGAACGTCATGGATGTCAGGAACTACGCTTGTGACGAGCTGCTCGCCCACCGTGTGAACTCGAAGGTGAAGGGCAACAAGGTGGCCGATGTGCTCAACCGTCTCAGCGTTGCCATGCCTGTGGCTCGTGACGACGTGAAGCGTGAGATCACGATCCCGGAGAGCGTGATCGCTGCGCGCGAGAACCCGAACAGCGTGGCGCCGCGTGTGCTGCTTAAGGACAAGATGAACTCTAACGGCGGTGCTGGCGTGTACTCGTACAACTTCAAGGAGCACTACAAGGGCATGCTCCGCAACGACGACTGGACCCAGGACGCTATCCCGGAGATCTGGAACGGCAAGAACATTGCCGACTTTGTAGACCCGGACATTCTCAAGCGTCTGGAGGCTCTGGAACAGGAGGAGGACGAGGCTATGGCTAACAACGCTCCTATGGACGAGGACGAGGAAATGAGCGACCTCGACGAGGAGCAGCAGGACAAGCTGGCTCGCATTCGTGAGAAGAAGGCTATCATCGTGGCCGAGCACCGTCAGAACAAGAACAAGAACCACAGTACTGTTTCGCGCAAGGTGCGCGCTAAGCTTCGCAGCCTTACGGACACGAAGAAGGAGCTGGAGGCTCTTGGCGTGGATACGAGTCACATGAAGCACGCTGAGGCTGTTGTGGCGAAGCGGAAGGCTGGCGAGGAAAGCCGTGGCCGCAAGCGCGAGCGCGACGACATGGACGTGGACATGGAGGACGCGACCGAGAGCTCCGACCTGCGTGTGCGCGCTCGCGCCAAGTCCGCGCTGCGCTCCAAGTCCAAGAACCGTTCACAGTCCCTTGTCACGCCGCGCGACCAGTCCGGTTTCGGCAGCGAGGCGGCCATGGCCGAGGCCAAGCGCGCGACCCGTTTCACGCAGCGCAAGGCGGCCAAGATGGGTCGCGCCGGCGAGGCCGATCGGATATCGGTCCCCAAGCTGGCGAAGTGGCAGAACTCCGGCAAGCGCGGCCAGGGCAGCACGCGCTCCCGTTAAGCATCGACTCATTGCGCCGTACGACGGTGGAGAGACAGAGGAGACCTTCATCTTCCTCTGTGCCTTGTATTTCCCCGTGTCACTTCCTAATACAACTGCTTTACTTAGACATGAACACGTTCCTCTTCCTACATCCATCGCCACGTACAAGTACTAGCCCCTAGTCGTCGCGCGCTACTTGTGCTGCGCCGCCGTAACGACAGCACACACCAAGTCTACACAAAGTCCATGAGCCGGCCGCGCAGGTTCCGCGCGCACTGGGCGCTGCAGTACGCGCTGGCGGTGGCCGAGCGCGACGACACGGGCGCGCCCACCAAGGCCGTGTGCCTCATGTGCCGCGCCTTCGAGCGCGACGAGACGGAGGGCGCCCGGCGCCGCAAGCCCAAGACCCGCGTGCACTGCTTCGCGCAGCCCTGGCGGCCCGACAACATGCGGCGGCATCTGGAGCAGCAGCACGCGGTGCGCTGGGCCGCGTACAAGCAGCTGAGCGACGAGCACAAGCGCCGCTTCTTCCCGGCCAATGTAGCCATCTCCACGCACCCGCGCGCCGCGCAGGACGCTGCGGAGGAGGCGACGGACGCCAACGAGCCGCTCGCGCTGCAGGCGGTGGCGGAACTTAATGCGGCGGTGGTGACTGCTGTCAAAAGGACCAGCTCCATGCTGCTGGACAGAGACATTGTGGATGAACTGAGGAGGGACTTTGGTGCGGACGACGACTTCGACGCCTTTGAGATGCAGGAGATGGAGACCGAGACGGACGACGAGGAGTTCGAGCTGGATGTGGACGAGAACGAGGCTCGCTATGTGGTGACTGTGGGCTCGAAACTCGAGTTCGAGACTTGCGTCAAGTTCGTGGCGGGCGGGGTGTCGTTCAAACAAGCGGCGGAGTTGTACAAGGGCATGGTGGACGGCATCGCAGGGCTGGACCAAATTGCGGGAGGCTACACGCCGATGACTGAGAAAAAGGTGGCGGGACTTTGTCAAGTAGCGTGTGCGGTGAATCTACAGACGCTGAGAGATGTGCTGAGTAGAGATGTGTGGGCCTTTGCTTTGGTGCTGGAGTACGGGAAGTGTGCCGGCTCGCCGTTTCTTGATGTGCGAGTGCGGTTTGAACTCGACGGGGAGATCCACAGTGTGCACTTGATTGGAATCGTGATTCAGGAGGTGGAGGTTGGTGGAGACAGTGGAGAGCTTGTGGTGCGTTATCTTGACCTCGTTGCACCTGACTATAAGACCCAGTTGATTGGAGTTAGCTGCTCGAATGAAGGTGAGACCAAAGTACGTGCTTGCTCTCAAGAAATTATTAGCCGGTTAGCTGCTGACTGCGATGTCCCGATCTTTGGTGACTACTGCCTTGCGTTTAAACTCAACCAGCTAATGCGCGAGGCTTGTAGAGTCATTCTTACTGCCAACTTCATGATGACTTTTATGTGTTTGTTGAGTCGTTTACGCGGCCATCCATCCCATATTTCTAACATGGAGAAGTGTCCTAAGTTTGTCGAAGGGTCTTGGAGATCTTCAGTCAAGACTCTAGAATGGCTAGTGGCAAACCAGGCGCACGTCCTTGAATTTATCGAGCAACATCAGTATGCTGGAGCGCCTGGGTCAGAGTGGTGGGTGATCGCATTAGTTGTCACAAATGTGGCAACCCGAGTAAGCAGTATATCGCAGCAGCTTCGATCTGGTAAAGATCATTCTCAGGATCGCCAACATCTTGTCGACCTGATGAACCATCTCTCGATGATGACCGGTGCAGTTGGCCCGTTCCTCGCGTCCGAATTCTTTTCGATTTCTTGTGAAGACATTGTGATCGGTTCGTTCTCGTTGAATCCTGTGGCGACCGCTACGTTCCTCAAATCGCAAGGAAACCTTGCTAGCAGTACAATCGATTCCTTGCAACCTAACACGTACCAGGCATTAGTGGACGTAACAAGCACGTTTGTACTAACTGTACTAAGCAGGCTCAATCGGATCATCGCTGATACTAGCAACGATGCCAATGGAAGCAACAACTTGACTGCTAACAGCGTGCCTCCTTTTCTACCAAATATACTGTGCAAAATGCGGCACCAAGACTTTGTGGGAATAATGCAGCAACAGAGAGTGCGTCTGGAGAAACGATTTTCGAGCGAGAAGATTGAACGTATTGAAGCACAGCACCGTGGTTTGCGAAATGCGTATCTTTTAAAAAAACCAGTTCAGGAAGAGCTCGACAGACTTCCAGTTTTTGGATCGTTTTCTGATGTATGGCGAGAAGCACGTTTTGAAGGAATTGATTACCGAGATCTTCGTTCTTTTTGCGGGCCCTTGGCTGCAGTTTCTTTAGATGCTTCACCCCGGACGACAGATTGGCAGTTTACCTTGGTCAATTGGCGTAAGGTTCCTTTCTCACATGAGTTTACCGATTTTGGATTGGAAGCAATATTGCACGCTCAAGACTACTCTTCTTTATCCTGTATACGGAAGAACTAACACGGGCAAAACAATAAACTACTTTTTAACATAGGAGTGCAATAAAAGTAAATAAAAGAAAACGCACTAAGGTTTCAAGTTGCGCTCTCGTCGTCGTGAAGTAACGTTAACTCCTGCCTTTAAAAATATTTGAAGTCAAGCAAAATGGATGTGAATGATATAATGTGTATATGCATGAATCCTAGAGACCGACAGTGTCTAGTCGATGTTTCGAATCGATTCGCTCACTGTCTCGAGTTGGTGGTGAGGGTGACCCGCTGCTCGCACTTCATCCTCTTGGTCGCGCAGCTCAATCACTGCTTTTACGTCACTGCGCTTGTCTTCCCACTCATCATTCGGGTAGATATTCAAGTCCAGGTTTTCTGACACCTCATTGAGGTGCGAGACATCACCTTCAGATAAGTTCTTGAAAACGACGTCTACGATGTGGTCGTAACGCTCAAGAAGCACGTCTAGATGGTGAGGCATGTCGGGAACGGTTCTTTCAATAAGAAGCGCCAGCGCCATACCCACTTGCCAAACAACTACAAAACTGAAAGCCTTGACAGTGCCACTGTAGTTTTCAAACAGGTCCGACGTCCATAGGATAAGTGCTGCGTTGGTTCCCACTGTCATGTATGTCATGAACCGGAATATGTAAAACCACACTCCAATGCTTTTGGATGGTTGGGGAAATGGACGACGGCAGTTAAAACAGAGCTTTGATGCGTCAACATGAACTTCCACAATGTTGTTCACCAGCGCTAACAAAGGTGTTAGTGGAAATGCCGCTACGAACAAGTTATGGAAGCCAAATTGGATGGCTAACTCGTTGTAGTCTTCAAATGCTTCGTTACTCTCGTACGGCGAAAGTTTTGCTTGAGACTCAATTAAGTTGTGTCCAGCTTTTTTCTCGTCCTCTTGCAACTTGTCTTCAGCGTAGAGCTCATAGCGGTACTTGAGGTAGGGGATGGCCACCTCTGTTGTGTTGCCTACAACAATTCGGACCAGGAACAAAATCAGCAGCTGATCTCGTAGCTCTTTCATGCAGTCATCTCCGTACAGGCAGGAGCCCTCAGCTTCACGCTTGATAAATGCGATATAAAAGAACGATGCGAACGAGTTACAGAGCTGGAAAAGAAATACTTTCATCGCCAAATAGTTTTCGTACTCTGCATCCGTACGATGATTCTCGAGGTCGTTCATTTTACGTGCCACGAGTCGGTATACCATGTTCAGAATAAGAATCTGAATAGCGTTTGCGACGGTCACTGCCAGCGTAAGTGGAGTTCGGTATTTAATGTCGATATTCTGAAGATGATTATCGTCGTTGATGTAGTGCTTCAGCACAAACAACCCGACAAGCGCTACAATAACAATCCCAACCATTACTGTCACGACCGTAACTGATACGACAAACCAACGGTGGCGCTTTGCAC
Organism: Phytophthora taxon juncus; assembly: GCA_033558005.1. Lineage (NCBI taxonomy): Eukaryota > Oomycota > Peronosporomycetes > Peronosporales > Peronosporaceae > Phytophthora > Phytophthora taxon juncus. Next base: position 1,965,971 of record JAUCEE010000017.1, read on the forward strand.
GACTTTCGTAGGTAAGTTCTTCAGCATCCGTGACTGGATTGTAGCTTTTCGCTCCCCGGAACTGCGGGCGGTACCGGAACACCTCGTTTAAACCGTGGCACCCCCATACTGATCCCAGGAGACCCTGCTTTCGCTTCCAAAACTCCGAGAATACAGACGACCAGATCACTACAAATATTGCAAAGGCAACAAGGAAGTAACCTCGGTTATTGTCGTTCCCTTCCTCATCTCGTTCTTCCTCGTATATGATGGTGATAATACCGGCGACTGACGGGAAAATCAACATCTTCGTGTAAAACTCAAGCCACGCAAAGTACAGCGCAATCTTTTCGCCGAAGTAGAAGCGAATCTTATTCAGTGGCTGATAAAGCATTTTCGCGTTTAACGCCCATGTTGAACGCAATTCATTCAGGGCGGCTTCATCGTGGAGGGCAAACATTTGGTCCTTTAGATACCCTGCCTCCTGCAGAGCGTCAAGGTTGATATGGCGATCCACGATGCCTGACGCAAGGCGAATACGGTCTTTTTGCGTAAATAATGTCTGCTCCTTTTTGCCACCCCAGCTTACAGGGTAACGACGAAAGTAAGGTTGAAATTCTGGTTCGTGGCGATAGTCGGCAAATGGTGCGAAGTACGTCATAGGGTCATGATGTATGGAAAAAATCGATGTCCAGAAACGACTCCACGCAGTTTGACTGTGGTTGTCATCGTCCGAAAACATACCGTCAGCTTCTTCTCGGTGACCCCAGCGACGAAGAGCTTTTCGAATTAGTGGATGGAACTCATCACCACGCGATATAAGTAAAGGGTCCATCTCTGGAATCTCGGTCGTGTCATTCGCTGTGCCACGCTTGGATCGCAGCAGGTCCACAGATTTCTTCCATCCGTCCCCACCAATTTCGCGTTTCAGATCACGAATTTTGTCTTGGTGGAGCATGCTATCGAAAGGTTTGTTGCTCAATTGCAATCGGTAGTTTATTCGATCTGCTTCCACGCGAAGGTCATCATTCTCCGATTTTACAGACATTATAATCTCATCGCCGTCGCAACTGAGAAACATTCGCGCGGTGAGACCACATGCGAGCTGCACACGACGAGAGATAGCGGTGGCCACTAACTCGCAGAATCGACGTTCAGTCGTGGGCTCTGTGGAGCCGATAAAGTTCTCGTACTCGGCTTCCAGAACTTTGCATTCAAACTCGAGTCTGCTTGAATCTCCGGCACCACTCTTGAGTGGGCACATCGCATCCACCATATCATTACCTGAGTCATCAAGGAAACATCGTGTTGTTCGAAGCACACGCTGAAACGGATGGTGGTTGTGCTTGGTGCTGCTGCCTAGAAGCAGGTCCACGAACACTTGCATTGTGAAAGCTTCGGGTTTCTTGATCTCTCCACCTTCCCGCAGCGGGAAAATCATCACCAAGTCGTTCTCAAACATCGTGTTTTCGTATGCATCTGAAACAGCGCCAAACTTGTAGAAAATTGACGACGGCTTGTTCTTCGTAGGCACATCAACTTGAATGGTGTGCTCATCTACCGGCATAGCGGCTACGCCTTTTGAAGTGGCAGATATACCGTCTCCGACATCTTCGTTCATTTGCTACTGGCTTCGTGTCGAAAATTTGTTCTTGAGCAGGTTGAGGAATGAGCTCATACTACAGTGGCGTGCACAACATCCCAGGACACGAAAATAGTTGCAGCAGCCTGCTAGACATGCATTGACAACATGCCAAATTACTTCTTTTGAAACACAGCAACGCTCCAGATAGCTATTTTCATGTCCGCGATTGTGAGGTTGGCAATGTCCGAGAAGTGATCTCCAAGCCCCTAATGCCCTGTAACTTCTCTTCTAATATCGTCTCATTGGATTTAGCGTGCTGGGCAAGTAACATCGATACCTTTGTCATTTGTCAAGACTCACCCGAAAGCTATGAATCCCAACTCTTGTTTTCATTTACCCTACCACTCATTCAGCATGTCACTGTTATTGGCGCCAATATCTACAGTCCACACGGTGTCAGGCTTTACGAGCTTGGTCAACGCGCTACGGTCCGTCTTGCCCGTTAGCGGCTGCTTGCTTGGATACGCCAAAATGCTGATTTGCGAAGGCGCAACATGTGCCACCTCCTCAACGTCATACAAGAACATAGCACATTTCCACTTCACTTCGTCCAGGCCTCCACTAATGGCATCCAGGTTTAACTCCATCTTGCGCACTTCCTCGCCAGATTGCCCCTTTCGTCGGAGACTTACGAAGCGCGGACGATGTCTAGAGCTAGCAAAAGAAAAGCGGTCCTGGAACTTTTTCATCAGGCCGCCGTTGCTACTGCCGCTATTTGTTTGACTTCGAGTACGACTGTCACCTGCAGCCGCCGACACCTCCGAGTCGCTACCGCTGCTGTGCCCAGTGTGGTCACTGCCTTCAGAGCCTCTCTCTTCAGCGTTTGCACCGCGGTGACTGTTTGTTGCTTCGTCGTGGGCATTAGTGAACGAGAATCGTGCTAGTTTCTGGACAGATGCACCGGTAGGTGTGTCAGCTCCGGCATGATCCGCTTTATTGTCGTTGCCACTGCTTCCAGGACCATGCCCACTTGTAGCATTTCCACCCCGAGACAGTAAATGACGCGTCGTGGAGAATAAAGATCCACCACGCGAGCTCGCCTGCTGCTGTGCAGCCTGCTCGGCAATCTTTGCCTTTGCTGACAGTGCTGCCTGCTTTGCTATCCGCATCATGGCATCGTTCACTGAGTTGTGGAACAGTGCATCTTGAAGCTCCTTGAGAGCGGCGCGCATGCGATTCGCATCACCGGAAGCTGCATAACCCACGTACATTTGGTGCCTCTCAGAGCCGTGCGGGAAGATCCCATTCTGCCGAGAAGCCTCTTGAATCTTCTCGGACAGCACATATTTTAAATATTTTGAAGCGCGTGCCGTCTTCTTGCCCAAACGGACGCGTTCTCCACTATCGCTGGTTTCTGGTGCCGACGAAATCGAACCAGACGAGGAAGCCGACTGACGGCCCGTTGCAGCGACAACAGAGATATACTCATCCCACATACTGCGAAATACATCCTGAACAAAATCCGCTGACGGCTCTTGAACAACGTCCAAATCCTTCATATCCCTTGGGCTACTGGGTTGGTCAAGTGAGGCAGTCGGGACAGGTCTTGTCGGAAATGCCTCCTTAAAGAAGGAAGATAGCTCATTTTTGGATAGCGGTGGGGCAGCAACCGCTGCAGCAGGTACCATAGGAGCAGCAGCAGGGGCGAAATCACCGAAATCATTGTCATCCCCTTCAGCACCACCGGAGGTAGAGTGCTGGAAATCTGTAAAGTCATCTGCATTATCGGTTGAGCTCTGGGCAAAGTCTCCGAAATCGCCAAATTCATCGTCTCCACCTGCCTCGGTACTTTGTGCAAAATCGGCAAAACCATCATCTTCGAAGGTAGCAGGGGCCGGAGGTGCTGCTACTGAAAAATCTCCAAATCCGTCGTCTTCATCCTCGATTGGCATATCTTTCGCTGGAGTTGGAGAGGGGAAGGACCCCCACGCAGCTGGGGTATTGGAGACAGTGGGTGCGCTAACTGCAGGAGACGCTGCTTCGAACCCCCCAAAGTCACCGAAATCGTCGTTTTCATCCAGTTTGCTAGGCTGGTCTTGGATGCTTTTTGCTTCCTTTACTCCGGCATAGTTAAAATCACCCGCAAACTCTGCGGTACCGATAGCGCGTAAGCCACTGAAAGAATCATGTTGTGGTGACGAATCATTAACTAGCACATCATTTCTCAGCGGCTCAATCGCAACTGAGTCCAATGCAGGTACTGAAAAACTGGGAACATTCACTGGGCTTGGGTTAAAAGGATCCTTCGTCTCCACAACATATTCTTTATCCTTTCCTTCAGCCCTCTCGTCACCAGATACCAATTGCACATCATTCTCATCACTTTCAGACTCGTCGTCATCAAATGCGCCATCTTGAAGACCAAGCGCATGGACTTCTGAATCATTCTCCTCCGTGGGAATGGCTCGGTGAATGCTAGTTTCGCTACTCTCCACAGCGCTGTCTGTCGACCCAGAAAACATGAGAGACTGCCTCGTGATTGTTTCCGAATCCGGTGCAGCGGCAAAATCGTCAGCGGCTGTTGAATCCGCAAGCTCCTGTTCTCTCGTATGTGCACTATCATCTACCTCAGTATGCTCCGATACGCTAAATGTTGCAACATTATGCCAGGCATCGAGCGCTGAATCAGTGCTAGCTGTTGCTGCTTGATCGCCGGCAAAAAAAGTATTGTCCTTTCCTCCATTAGATGACATCGAGCGCTGACAATCACTTGACAAACTTTCTGTTTGTTTCTGTTCTTTACCGGCAACTTCCTCTTGTTCAACGCTTCTTTCCTGGTCGTCATTCTTGTCTGAATCAGCAGAGGTATTCCATGCAGCAAGTGCCTCCGCCAGAGGAACCTCTTCAGGAGCAGCCAATCCAGCCTCGGCAAAGGGGTCCACCTCGTCTGAGGTATCTGCACTCGATGAAAACCCCATGAACCCGTCCGTGTTTTTAAAGGAGCTGCGCAACGAAGGTGGAGCCGACGATGGTGACGGAGTCACACTGGAACTAGTACTCTCGGTAATACCTGCAGCAGCAGTAGTAATTGCACCGAATGATGCATGCTTTCCAGAGGGTTCCTCCGCCGCTCCAGCACTTACAAACGAAGAGTTCAATGAGCCGAATGACCTCGTTGTACGTTCAGCAAATGGGTCTCGTGGAGACGACGTGAATTCCACCGAACCAGGCGTGGTAGGAGAAGCAAGCGGAGGTTTTGCAGCTTCGTGCAACGAGGCAAACGATCCGTGCAACGACGTCGGTGCAGACGACGAAGTTGTCGACAACGGAGTTTCCGTCGCCAAAGCAAGCAGATCATCGTCACCAAAAGCCGGCGCTGCGCTCGTCTCCGTGGTGTCGTTGCTGATCCCAAAGAACGGGTCGCTTGGCGCCGAGGCCTGAACCGGAGAAAACGACAGCAAGTCCCCCGTGGACGCCTCCGGCGTACTAGCCGCCTGAGGGAACGTTGCAAACTTACTCGACGGCGGCGGCGGCAACGTAAATCCACTCGGGTTCGACGCAGTCCTACTGCCTCCCGATGCACTTCCCACCGACGCTGTCGACGACGCCAATGGATTCATCTCCTGGCTCGTGTTGCCCCACACCAAGTCCAGAATCGCCGACGTGGCGGAAGGCGTCGACGTCGGAGCAGCAGCCACCGAGGACAAGGAATCCCCTCCCACTCCTATCGTCCCTGTTGTCTGTCCATTGTCAGCAGCTCCTCGTCCCCCTGTGATGTCTGCGAAGGGATCCACCTCGCCGCTGATGGACGGCAGCAGCGTGGGCGGCGCCGAGGCCGCCGGCCCTGTCAGAGGCGAAAATTCCAAGAGCGAGGAGCTGCCCGTGGCCTCGTCTGGCTTCTGGCCGCTGGCGCCCCCCACGAAGTCCCCGAAGTCCGCGTCGGCGCCGTAGACGTCTCCGAAGGGGTCTGAGAGCCGCTCGGCCGCCGCGAAGGACCCGAACTCGTCGTCTGCGCCGCCGCCGGCCTCCACGCGGGCCTCGGTGGTCGACGCGAGGCCGCCCGCGCCGCCAGAAGCGGAGCCCGAGGTCGCCGCCATCATGATGCGAGCCGCGTCGTACGTGGCGTCTCTCTCGTTGTGCACTTGCTATTCCCTCTCCCTAACGGCCGCCGCCATACTGGAATCAAGTCAAATGGGAGTGGTGTGGCGCACACAACCAACGACATCTCATGAGGTACCCTCTGCTAAAATGGCAGCAAACTTCGAAGTCTCAGACCTTGCATTCGATTAACTAGAATTGCTGGTACAGCTACTCCTTGGCCGAGGAGAGAGTCCTCTTGATGCAATGTGGCTGAATAATGGCGTCTTCGAGCACATATAAAGTGTACAGTACTAGAAGCTGCATACTTCGAATGCAGTTCACCTACTCGAACGGATGTCTCGAACCCAGAGCTCACGGCGTGCTGGACCTTGTCCATCTGCACGCGGCGAGCAGGTTGAGCTCTGGTAACGAAGAACTGAATCCCCGCCTGCGAGTTGAGTCTACCACTATGGCCCACAGTCGGCAGGTGTTGCACCGCTCAAAAGGTATCACGCATTAATCAAAACGGCAACTTGCTGATAGTACTCGTTGTCCACGCGTGCACACGCTGAGCCCTGTTTGCAATGGCACAACCTGCGAAAGACCAGGACGACTTCGACCTGCGCCCCATCGTGGAGATCCCCTCCGTACCCTTTGACTGCGCGACCAAGTCCACCTTGTCCGATATGGCCAGCACCGTCGTGGAGGACACTCACTCGCTCCTCAGCCGACTACTCCCTGAGGCGGGGGGGGGGGGGGGGGGGCTCTCCTTTCCAGCACAGCTGCGCAGACGATTACCATCCGTCGGTAGTCTCCTTACGACAAGCAGCTCTCTGTGACTCACTTGTCTCCTGGCCGTGTGCACCGTCCCCGCTGTCGTGACATCGACGAGATTGGCACCTTACCGTGAGTAAGCTCACTTGCGGATTGGCGTCCAGGAGCTCAAGTGCACGGAGACTGTGCTGAAATGGCGTCCCGCAGCGAGGACTCGCACAATGCGTACGACGCATTTGCGTCGCCTGCAGCTTCGCACGCCGCCATCGAAATGGAATTCAGCTCCATGCAGAGCGCACAGTCTTCCGTGTTCCGGTCGACAGGCACCACGGGCGACAAGACGCTGTACGACCACGACCTGGTCATGGTCTTTCCGCGCCGCGAAGGTGGCGAGCTCAAGAAGCCCGACGACTTCACGCTGCGCAGCTTCGTGCAGCTCATGATGGGCAAGGACCTGGAGCGCAGTCAACGCGCCAACAAAATCGTGGTGGACCCGTTCCAGCGCGTACTGCGCACGCCGCGCTGCTTCCTGGACGACCGCGGTGTCGACGTGGTCATGGACACGAGCAACGACCACAGCGAGAATGGCGAACAACGTCGCCTCGAGACACAGCAACAATTGCTCAAGAACGAGTACGAGCAGTTCATCGGCTCGACGGAGGCCACGACGGAGACACGGTTCTGTGAGCTCGTGGCCACGGCCATCTCTCGCCGTGTGCAGCTAGCGTGTGGCCTTACCACGCGCATGTTCCTGAGCTGCGACGCAGACGAGATCATTATGACCATCAAGGCGGACAACGACGACCTGCGCGTCGAAGCCGACCGCACAGACTACAGACTGCAGGTTAGCAACAAACCGTTCGACAAGACTCTGCATGAGAAGAAGCTGAAGACGCTGCGGCGTGAGATCGGAGAGCAGGAGTGGCAGAAGTCTATTGATCACTTAAGACACACTCGTGGCTGTGCAAATGAAAGCGCCGAGTTCCCGGAGATGGACCCGCTGCTGGTGTCGCGAGGAGAGGAATTCCACCCCGAACTGCGCAAGGCTCTCGATCTCTGGGGCCACACTGAGGAGACGGACGGTCTGTTTGTCGAAGATGAGACCTACCGTCGCTCTCAGGGCAACCACTGGGACCGCTTCTGGACGTCCATCTTCGCGCTGCCGTATGACCCGTTGACGTACTTTGCGCCGTTCGCTGACTACCGCCACGAGGAGAAATATCAACCGTACTATCGACGCTACCCCGTCAAATGGGGCAAGAAGAAAGAGGAGACACTGTTCACGCAAAAGGACCGCATTCGACTCGCTGAAGGCATTGTGGATCGTCACATTAACTCGGACGCGCTGGAAGCGGCCGGCTATCTGGAAGGTCAGATGTTTGCTCTTCACGATGCCGATGCACTTCATGACCTGCGCCACAGCTGGGCCTTGCACTGGACTATGTTGTACCAGCCATTGCACAAAATCCGCTACTACTTCGGAGAGAAAATCGCGCTGTACTTTGCTTGGCTCGAATTCTACACGAAGATGTTGATTTTCCCGACTATCGCAGGAATCATCACATTCGTTTACATCGAGGCACGTCAGGCTGTCACAGGTACGAACCAGCAAGGCTACATACTTATTGCGTTCGCCATTTTCGTAGTGCTCTGGTCGTCACTGTTCTCCGAGTTGTGGAAGCGAAAGAACGGCCTTTTGGACTCGCTGTGGGGCCTTAGTGGTCTGCATGAATCATTCCGGTACCGTCCTCAGTTCCGCGGAACAAAAAGCTACCACCCGGTGACTGACGCAGAAGAGGTGACGTACGAAAGCAAGGCAAAACGCCGTCGGGCATTCATCGTCTCAGTCTTGGTCGTGGCTTTAATGGTTGGAATCGTGATCGTGGCACTCTTCGGTCTGTTTGTGCTGAAACACTGGATCAACAACAGTGACAACCTGGAAAACCACCACATCAGCGCTAAATACCAGACCGCGTTGACGTTCGGAGTGACTATTGTAAACGCCGTTCAGATTTTAGTGCTCAATATGGTCTACCGAAATGTCGCTCGCAAACTCAATGACCTCGAGAACCACCGCACCGACGCCGAGTACGAAAGCTACCTGGTCATTAAGGTGTTTTTGTTCCAGTTTTGCAACTCGTTTGCTTCCTTCTTCTACATTGCATTCCTTAAGCGCGAAGTGGAAGGCGCTTGTTTAAATGACGACTGCATGAATGAGGTGCGGGATCAGCTGCTAACCTTGTTCCTGGTCCGTATTGTGGTGGGCAATACAACGGAAGTGGCGATCCCGTATCTGAAGTACCGCTACCAGCTTTTCGCAGAACGCAAAGCGGCAACTACGGATGCGAAAATGGGACACAACTACATTGAAGAGCAGGCGAAGCTTGTGCCTTACGAGAGTAATGAGGCGTTTGAAGACTACAACGAAATGGTGATCCAGTACGGATTTATCAACCTTTTTGTTGTCGCATTCCCGTTGACGCCCATGCTTGCACTAGCCAATAACATATTGGAAGTTCACGTGGATGCCGTGAAACTATGTTTCGTGCATCGCCGTCCGTTCCCCCACCCGGCGAAAGACATTGGTGTATGGTTCTATATCCTGCGCTTCATGACATACATCGCGCTTGGTACAAACTCGGCTCTCATCTTGTGGACTTCCGACTTGTTTGAAGACCAGAGTGGAACGGTGAAGGCCTTTAGTTTTGTGGTGGCGTGTCAAGTGTGTCTGGTTCTAGCGGTTCTTGTCGAGCGTGCTGTACCGGATACTCCCCACGAACTTAAACTGCTGACGGAGCGCTTTGAGCACGTCGTGAACGTGGTCTTTAAGGGGCTTTTCGAGGGTGATTCATCTAACCTCAACGAAGTCGCGGAGCGCTTGGATTTGCAGATTTATCCCAACACTCAATGGGAAGACTCAAAACAGCACTACGCATAGACTGCTTGTTCCTTTTGACGACGCAAGCCCCAAAGGCATCTTAGACCGAGGTGTACGACTTTCCAAATAAAAGCAAAATTCTACTACACTTCATCTTAGGTCTGAAGAATGGCACATGCGCATAATTACTGTTGCGGTCTTTGATATCTGCTCCCCAATCGAAGCATGCTCTGGCCGTAGTGTATCTTTACCATAAACGTCATCCTGCGAAGTAGGACGTCTCTGCGACGATAAAGCTTTCACAGAACTCAGAACACGACTGTTTTCACTAATCCAGTGACTCACGTAGGCGTTGTTGCCTTCGCAACGTAGACAGCTCTTTAGGGCCAGAAGGACTCGTAGTACAACAACACCATCAACAGTCAAGCTTTCTGCTTGTAAGCATGACTGTAAAGATCTGTATAAAGGACAGAGGATACCGCACTTACGTCAGATAAAGCACCACATCATACGACCTCTTGAGGCTTACCTCGCTACCGAACTGTTCACGTCAGAGATTGACTCCTTGAAGACAACATTATTAAGCTGATCGGCGAGCATCTACGTTATCCAAGAGCATATTGATTAGTTGTAAGCATGAGATGACTTGTGTTCGCTTTGGACCCAAGCGATTTACCTGGGATAGCAATACAAGACACCGAGAAGCTAAGTCCGCGATTTCATCCTCGAATCGAGACATTTGCAGTGGCGCATCAACTTCATTTTCGTCTTTCTCGGGCGATATATTCTGAGTTCGTTTTAATGCTTTTCTGTCCGCATCACTAACAGCACATAGCTGAATGATAGATGGACCGCATTTGGCCAACTCATCAAAACCTGATGGAGCTGAGGCTAGGCTGGATTGGCGCTTTTTATCGTATTGGTGATGCAGTAAGTGATGCAGGATTGACAGTAAGTCCACCAGATTCCTATCCAGTAGCATCCGTCTTGAAGCAAATGCCAATCCGGCGGCGATGCCTTTAGTGAGGCCTGCCTCGTACAATATGTCAGGTTGTCCATAATAGGCGTCAACAAGCACATTAAGAAGTTGAGTACAATGCGTAGGTAAAGACTGGAATGTGGACGGTACGTCTAGTAAACGAACACATGTGTGCACAAGACGAAGTTCTTTTGCTTCACTAAGGAGGGATGAATCGCTTGAGACTAAACCAAACAAAAGCTCGCTGGTAAGGTTCCAGATGTTTTCTGATTTCGTACCATTTGTGTCAAGCACTGCAGTCATTTGGGGAAGAAGATGCGACCGAATAAATTGATCGTACAGCTCATACTCTCCATTATCGTCATCGTAGTCGAAATCCAAAAGCACAATATGTAGTATTTTTAGGCAATTTGTCGCGATAGTATTGCTACGCACGTCCAATTCCCGACTTTGGAGACTATGTTCAACCACCACTGGCAAAAGGTGTGCAAACAATATCTTTTTCTCCACGAGCACAATTCCACTTGCCTCACTGGCTGAAAATTTAAACAGATCGAGCAAAAGCTTTGACACGTATAGTGCAATAGTTGTTGTTTCGGTGTCTCCTGATAAGACTAGCGCTTCGTCGGGAAAGGTAGAGAGTAACTTGGCCATTAAGCGCAGAAAAAAAGTATACTGCTTGCTGTCATTTGCCACAAAATAATTTAACAGTTGTACCCGACACGTTGGATTTTGTAGCAAACCAGTAAACAGTTCGAACGATACAGGTGATATCCGTGACGACCGGTGCTGTGCATTGTTGTTGTCATTACTTTCGTATGTAGAAAAACAATCTGCTCCGAGCTTTAGAGCCATTCGAATTGCAAGTTTGCACAGGTTTAGAGCACATTGTACAAGATATAATTGAAATGCAGACAATTTGGTTTGTGGTTCACCAGGAGAGTTTTCGTCTTCATATAGGTGGTCAGAGATCGGAAACAGAGCCTGTTCCACAAGGTCTAGAGCATGGTTTTGCACAAATGAAAGCAGGAAACCTCGCCTCGCTTGTATACCCAAATACAGCATGATCAAACTTTTTGCCCGCAAAATCGTAGAACTATCACTATCATCAACGTTTCCTTTCGCTTTATCAACCTGCAAAATTCTCTGGATAGTTGCGAATGTTACTATACGATCCAGCAACAAGGCGCGGCAGCTTCTTACCGCGTGCGACTCTGTCTCTCTATCCGCCCCCAGCTTTATATCCAGAAATGCGTTAATGATGTTAAGGGACGCAATTGCCAACTCAGTATCTCCTTGCTGGTTTTGAACACCACGCCACACAGCGTCCCAAATATTAGCTTTTGCAAAAATGAGAATTATCGAGTGCTTTAAGCGCGGCGGCAGATTTGATGCTGATGATGTGGAGCGAATATGTCTCAACACTTGCGCGAGTGCCTCGGTTGTTGTTGTACGCATTGCAAGATGAATTTGCGAGTTCTTTAGGTCGTTTAGCTCGCCGAACCCCATCTCAGCATTTTCTAAAAGCCCACGTGTTAAAGTTTGGACGATTTGTTCGCTCATTAACTTCTGGAGCAGAATATCCGTACAGTGAATGAGCATATTACCCAGTGTCCGAACGGCATAGTATCGTACTCCCACATCAGGATTATCTATACAGTCCAAGACACACTCTACTCCCTCCATTGGGAGTTCCCATTCTTGCTGCGTAGATATGTAAAACAGTAATTCTCCAAGACACGCTAATGCTAATGGACGGGTCTGCAACCCGTTTCTATTTGTTGTAGAGGTATTATCCCCACATTCGTCGTCAATGACCTCTAACAGAGATCCCACAAGTTGCCGTAGTTGGTCAGGAGATGACGGCGCTATAAATGTCGCGAATCGAAAGAGAACACCAAGCACGAGACATACCATTGGCAGTATTGACTTTTCAGACACTGATGATTTAGATTCTTGAGCAAGTAATCTGATCAAGAGCTTGAGAATGGAGCTGTTTACAATCACATGAGCAAGACGGGCATGGCAGCTGAGAGTAAATAAGTACGCCATAACACTTAGTTTTTCTCCTTCCTCAGCATTCGATGACTTTAGACTGATGTAAATTTCTTTCAGTTGGTTTTCAAGCGCATCCGTCGTACAGATTAGAAGGGCTTCTGGTGTATTGGGCTCAAATCGAAGAATCTCGGTATGAACACGCGGAAGGTCTCCAATCTGGATGTCTTTGTTCCCGATGATCGCCTTCACTCGACAGTCAGCTGCAGTGAACACAAGTTTTGAGATTTTACGAAGCCCACTTCCTGGTGCACCTCCTTGATTAAATAAGCTAGCTAACTGCAGTCGCCTTCTTGGAATTTGCCGTATAGCTGGGGGTGCGGAGTGAGGCGCGCGCCACCGTACTTGCGTACCGGGATTCATAGACATTGGCCTAATGTGCTCCTCTTTCATACCATCCATCTCGTCTTCCATAACGATATTGTTGTGTGATGGCTGGCGCGTGCGCATATTTGGAGCGCTTACAGGTCGTGCCTCGTTGTTATTTTGGTTGGTGAATATTGCTCGTTCGGCAGCATCTATTTCGCCTGAGTCTGACTCATCAGAATCAACAGCAGAGCCAAAACCGTCGTTATCGCGTCCTTGCTCGAGCAATTCATCATGGACAGACGTAGCATTGGCGTCTGAAGCTGCGTTGTCGTCAGCATTATTACACACGTCGTGTTCAGTTTCACTCTCCTCTTGGCTACTGTTATGTTCCATTTCGTCAGAATTGGCTGACTCATCTGAATCATCGCTGCTAGGATGTCTGCTGAGCACTACATGTGAAAATCATGATTTACATACATACAAACCCCTCCATTTAGAATGTTCTTTACCTGTGCGTCATTGGGGAAGCAGCATCAAAACGTTCTTGCGTAGGCATCACAACTCTATCCAGGTGGGGTAAGTCATCCCAAAATGGATGGTTAATTAGCTCATCCCTGATACATTAAACTTGGTTAGCGCTCGTAATTGTAAGCAACTATCCTAAAACTTGGATATTGTACGACTTACCACGTAATTCGCTGATAAGGGTCTTTTACTAGCAAACGGTCGAGCAGGTTACAAAATGCGGGCGTCATTTCGTAGCCAGCGACTGGTAATTGTACTGCCTCAACTTGAATCTGTCTCGATACACAGCCAAGCAAAGGTGTCAGTTGGATCGCTAACGTGGGGATGCTCGCATAGGTCTTTCCCGTACCAATCGTGCTAACTCGGAGAAATTCGTATGCGTAAACGGTTGCCGACCTGTTCTCAATTCGTATAGCACGCAACCCTGCGTATTGAATATTTCGTCAATTCACGAATCCATCTTTCTTGAAGATGAAGTCGGCCATACCAACGCCCAGAAGTCCGATGCAAAACTGTGAACTGCTGGCTGCTGGAATAACTCTGGAGCCATGTAGTGCGGCGATCCTGGCGCAAGCTGTAAACCGGTTAGAAAGCATTTACACGCTGAATCGGTTCAAGTGGCAGCCGTACAGGTCGAGTTGGAGCATTATCACTTCCAGGAATTTGCCGAGCAAGTCCGAAATCTGCAAGCTGCAACGACAAATTAACTGTAAGCAGTGTTCCTAACCATGTACTTCAACAATCTGGTACCTTCAACGATCCGAACTCGTCGATGAGAATGTTTGCCGGCTTCAAGTCGCAGTATAAAATGCTGTTCGCGTGCAAATACTGCAGCCCCGCCACCAGTTCAATGCCGAAAGACTACATAACAGTAATCTCTCAATAAAAAAAAGAAATCATCCAACCGGCCAACCTTCCAGAGTCACCTCCCACCTTGACTGCGGCCTCCGGCAGCTGCTTGTCCTGTGTGATGAGGTTGAGCAGGTCCCCGCCCATGCAGTACTCGAGGATGAGCCAGATGTGGTTGGACGACTCGTACCAGTCGAAGAACTTGAGCACGTAGCGACTGTCGAGTTTGTGCAGGAACGGCACCTCGTTTAGGATCTTCAAAAACAACAAGAAAAAACAAGTGCGCAAAAGTTTATTTTTCGGGTTTGTGCTTCTGCGTCGAGGCCTCGCCGCCGCACCTTGTCCATGCGGCTCTTGGTGGTGGACTTGACGGCCACGTACTCGATGCTGCGCTTGCGCCGCGCCTTGTACACGAACGAGTGCGTGCCGCGCCCGATCTCGTCGTAGATGTTGTAGTTCTCCATTAGCGCAATGCTCGGCGCCGCTTAGGGAAAGATATGGTGTGGCGCACACCGCCGCGGAATTGTGCCCCCCCCCCCCCCCCCCCTCCCACTTCAACTTGGCACTTGCAGAGCACTGCAAGCAGTGCTCTGAGAACTTGGTAGAGTTAGAGAGCTTGGAGAAACGTACACGATGGTGATTCAACCATGCGGTTTTGCCGGATGTGGAGTGTTACACACCGCAGCAAGTTCAGTCACGAGGCATCCCATGTGCAGGCAGCTTGCAGCGTGAACCGGGAGCTTCCCAGAACTCGCGGTCGAAACGCTCGAGCAACCAACTTCGCCAGCCTGTCAACGCTGTAAACGTCTGCCCGCTAAACTGAGTGAACATGCGTGCAGCGTAGTCAACGACCATCGCTGCCCTAGAGGGGGGCACTATTCCCGGATTCACGGTACGGCGAATCCTGCCGCGGAGAAGGCCCATACAAACGCCCAGTCAAACCCGCGGCCATCTGGTTCCTTCTTTTTCGCAGAGCCAAATAAGGTCGAGACCCAGGAGCTCCCGCCTCCTCGCGCCCCTGTTCCTCCGCCTGCTCCGCCCCCCAGCGCGCGACTCGAGGTGCGCGCAACGCGCCGCCGCGCCGCGCACGTCCCGGTGCCAGTTGCACGCGCCGCCGCCTTGCACAGGCCGCGCGCGCGGCGGCTAAAGCTCCGGCAGAGCGCAAGTCACTAAAAAGTTGCGTGTTCTTCCACCCACACAGACAAACTAGCCGCCACAATGTCGTACGCGTACCTGTTCAAGTACATCATCATCGGCGACACCGGTAGGCTCGGTGCATAGTGGGAAAAGGCGGGAAAGTTGCGCTGACAAAGGTTCTGAGCGTGCAGGTGTGGGCAAGTCGTGTCTGCTGCTGCAGTTCACGGACAAGCGCTTCCAGCCGGTGCACGACCTCACGATCGGCGTCGAGTTCGGCGCGCGCATGATCAACATCGAGAACAAGCAGATCAAGCTGCAGATCTGGGATACGGTGGGTGGAGAGGAAGGTTGGCGTGCATTTGAGCTTTTTTTGCTGACTCTGGAGCTGCTGCAGGCCGGACAAGAGTCGTTCCGCTCCATCACACGCTCGTACTACCGCGGCGCCGCTGGTGCACTGCTAGTGTACGACATCACGCGACGGGAGACGTTCAACCACCTGACCAGGTGGCTGGAGGAGGCGCGGCAGAACTCCAACTCCAACATGGCTATCATGCTTATCGGCAACAAGAGCGACCTGGAGCACCGCCGCGCCGTGAGCTTCAAGGAAGGAGAGCAGTTCGCCAAGGAGAACGGACTCATCTTCCTCGAGACGTCGGCCAAGACCGCCGCTAACGTTGAAGACGTACGTGCTGCGTTGAGGTGCAGTGGCAAGGAGATTGGGCTTCTAACGTTCATGTGGGTGCTGATACGTGCAGGCCTTCGTCAAGACGGCGTCCAAGATCTACTCCAACATCCAGTCGGGAGTCTGCGACGTCACCAACGAGGTGCGCACACCTTATAGATAGGTAAACTGTAGCAACACTATCAGCTAACGTTCAATTCCTACCGACAGGCACATGGCATCAAGGTGGGCATGACTGGTTCGCCCGGCCCTGGCGGCTTCGGCAACTCGAACCCTCCTGCCAACCGGGGTTGCTGCTAATGGCGCTAGCTGTGAAGAAAGTGATGTAGGATCCCGTGGGTCCTAGCCAGAAAGCCGTTCCGACAGATCTAACTACAGTAATAGCTTTCTTTTGACATGCACGCAGCAGAGCTTGCATCCTCTTTTTTTCCTCTGTCGTCCACAGGAGCCTTGCATATCACCCTCCATTCTGCTCCGTCGTCGCTACACAAAGAACTGCGCAAAATGGTTATCAGGTCCGTCATGGCTGCGTCGGCGCTCGTGGAGCTCTCGGCCGAGATCCTGGAGGCGCTGGAGCGGATGCTGGACGTGGAGACGCTCGTGCTGCTCTCGATGACGTGTCGCTCGCTGCTGGAGGCGCTGCGGGCGCTCACGGAGGCGCGGTGCAAGCGCGAGTGCTTCACCTCGTTCCTGTATCCGACGGTGGCGTCGTACCGCATGCAGGCGGCGGTGCCAGCCACGTGGAGACAGCTCTACGCGGCTTTCAGCAGTCTGCAGAACCTCCGGTGGGAGGCCTGTCGAGGCGACGGCGCGTCGTCGTCGCTGCGGGCGCTCAAGTCCGACAACCAGGAGTACGAGTCCGACACGACGGCCACGTTCCTGGTCCGCAGTGGAGGACACTACTGGTTCAGTGTGCTGCAAGCCCGGATCTCGGAAGCCTCGCTGGGCGGAGAGCAGGAGAAACAAGCTTCGGAGGAAGGTGCAAAGAAGTCCGGACGACTGGAGGCATTGCCGTTCTTGCAGTCCCCGCAGCAGATCACGATGGGGAAGTGGGAGAAGATTCGAGCGGCGGGCAAAGGACCGTGTCCGCGGCGCAACCACTCGATGACCTGCTTGCCGAATATACGCTGTGCTCGTGAAGTGATGGCAAGGACGGATGATGTATATGGTGGAGTGAGTGGGGTGCTGGATGGTGCTGGAACCGATGACGAGGAGAAGGATGTAGACGTCCGGCGGATTATTTTCTTTGGAGGACAATCTGAAGGCATTCCGTTTGAAGCTTTCGGTGATCTCTATCTGCTTTGCATCGAAGAAGTGGGTATCAACAGCGCTAAGAAGGCTCGAGCAGTGTGGGTTGAGCCTAGAGTGGCCGGGAAGCCTCCTTCGCCTCGTTGTGGACACAGTGCGACCTTGCTTTCGCCAGACCTGCTACTGATCACTGGCGGGAGCATGGGCGTCTCCCCCATTTTGACGCTGGATGTGTTTCTTCTCCACATTGATGGTTGCGCTGGTAAGTAGTGATGTGGGAATCAGCGAGCTCTATATTCACTAACAGTGCTCTTTTCGATACTTCAGATTTCAGATGGTCAACTCCAACCTGCAGCTCGAGGATACCAACAGGCAGATCGTTGCACGATGTTTATCGGTAAGTATGATGTTTCTTTCGCGCGCATGAGATTGCATCTCACAGTTCGATGTTTTACTAATATCTACCAGAGTCTCGGACAGTGAAGTGCTCATTTATGGAGGGCGCCAAGTAAGTTTGGCTGCACACACAGTGGTTACATTGTATCTAACAAGCTCTTGATTGCCGATGCAGATCCGGCAGTCGAACGGATTATTAGATGTGCACAGATTGCAAGTCACGACCGAGTCTGACGATTTAGGTGACACGCACTATTCGATCGAGTGGTCCGAGCCTCGGCTGTCTGGATCGCTGCCTTGCTCGCGGCGAGGTCACAGCACAAATACCATCGGGCCAAGCATGCTTCTGTTCGGCGGCCAAGACGAGTCCACTGGTCAGCTGGAGAATGATGTCTGTGTGCTCAACGTTGCAAAGCGGAGGTGGAAGCGCTTAGATGTCCCAGGCGAGGCACCGTGTCCTCGCCGAGGATTCAAGAACCAGTTTTTCGGCACGACCCTCGTTATCTCCAGCGGGTTCGTGCGCTCCACACAGGCAGGCAAAGTTGACCACCAGCTCCCAGACAGTGACGTTCACGTGCTATCTCTGCTGTGAAGCTCAGCCAAAGCGATGGAGGATTCTTAACCTGCCATCCATGTTGAAGTTTGCGGACACCTTCCCAGGATCTCGCGACGGTTGACACGCACAAGCCAAGAGAGCACTCAGACGAACAGCGCTAAGATGGCCTCCAAGAAGCTGTACAAGTTGTCGCCGTCACTGAGCCACCTGCTGGGCAAGGACGAGCTTACGCGCCCGGCCGCCATCAAGGAGTTGTAGGTCGCAGCGTAGCTGTTGAGATGGTGCTTCGTACTTTGCCCCTCACTCTTCTGCTGTTTGGTGCAGTTGGAACTACGTGAAGCAGCACGAGCTGCAAGATCCGAAGAATGGACGCTTGATTCACCCCAATCAGGAGATGAAGGACGTCTTCAGTGTTAATGAGATTGGCTTCACGCAGGTCATGGGGCTGCTCTCGAAGCACATGGAGAAAAAGCCTGAGCCAAAGACTCACGCGTAAGAACGTCATGCTACCGACAAGGCTACCTGGCGCAGGTCAGAGTATGTTTCCTTCAAATATCAATGAATCCCTGATGTTAAATCTCCGTTGTGAGCACGCCCTCGTCGTTCAAGTACGTTTCGGGGCCTAAGCGGTCCTCATCATTCGCCTGCTGCTCATGATCACCAGCATTGGCGCTGTTGCGACGACGCTCCTCATCCTCTGCGAGCTGGGAGAGTCGCACTTCGTCCAGCATGCGATCCATGAAGCGCTGACTCTCCTCGGTAGATAAGCTTCGTCCTCCGAGCAGGTCATCAGGCGGCATTAGATAGTGCTGGTGCTGATGCGTCTGAAGTGTAGTGGGCGGAGGCAATGGCTGGTGTGTAGAGGTGTCGACGGCACCCTCCACCTGCGCTGAGGGCTCGGATGTCTGCGCTGGTGTACTAAAGACCGGAGCACTCGCGGTTGTCGATCGACGCTTAACCTTCTGTGACCGAAGAGTACGACCGCAAAACTGAGCAGCAAAGAGCTCAAACGCATCGGTTGACATCTGCGCCATACTCTGCATAAATTCATCCAACGCTGGGGAATACTGCATATTTTGCTTGCCCACGCCGCGCCGCTCCTTATCCTTCATCTCCACCATACTCTTCATGAGTCCTTCAAAGACTGGATGCGATTTGAAGTGTCCAAACACGCCCATGCGCGCAAACCGCAGCCAAAAGTGCACTTGCTTCAAACGCTCGGAGTTTACCTCGTTATTGCCGCCAGTCGCAGGAGCGACCATGCGTTTGACTGTCTGGTAAAGTCCGCGGAATGCCGAGTTCTTTGACAGTTTGCGCAGGAACGGATCACTCTCCGTGTACACACTGGGAACATACTTGATGTTTTCAAGTTTCTTGGGCACCTTTGACCGGCTCAGAACGCTGCGGAAGTTGGGCACAGTACGCAGATCACGACAAGCACGACATACGCCCTGGCTTTGGGAGTTGGTCCGGTCATGACTGCCTGAAGCGGGCACAAATCGTTTGCAGCGCAGACTTCGGACGCAGCGGCCTTCTTTATCCACACGCCAAAGGCACTCGCTAAACACAGCATCTTGCAAAACTAGCCGCTGTTCATCGCTCAGCTTGTCAACGATGCGAACCTTCTTTTCATTGGCAAATACGCGTGGAAATAATTCACGTGCAATGACGTAGCGCGGTCTACTGCCTCCAATAATTTGAACAGCATTGGCGACATACGCCTGGACATTTTCATCACGGAGACCTGTGCACGGCACATGGTCGCTCGGCATAACCGCATCATCCGTTTTGCTAGCATCCTTGTTCTCAGTAGATGCAAGTTCTGACAGGAATGCCACAGCAGCGGGGTCACTTTCCATTTGACCTTCGGTATCAGCATCTTTAGACTCATCCGCATCATTGTCACGGTTCTGCTCGCTTGTGGTTGCAAGCATTTCTGAGTCAATTGCTCCAGTGGCAGCGCTTATACCATGGTCACCGCGGCTTTCGGGCTCTTTTCGACTTCCTTGTTCAAGTGCTGGCAACTGATAGGACTCGGATGGAAGTGTGGACTCTACCGATTGCACGGTAGACATAAGTCCATCGCCTTGACCTACATGGCTTGACTGGTGTCCGTGATTTTGCATTGCCGAAGATGTAGGAAAATTACTCAGATCTACATCTTGAATATCGCCAATAGATAAATGGGGCATCCCCAGACCAACAACAGAAGGATCCAACAAGTGCACAAAACCATCGTCACGAGTTCCAGTTGCAGAGTTCGAGACACCATCATAAAGAGAGTCGCCTACTTGGTCATGGGTAGCCCTCGACGTATCATTTCCTGATAAGGGTAGGATTTTGCGTTTGCAGGATTGGACAGACCTGGATGTAGCCACTAGCAACTGTCTTTGCTTACGTCCACCTAAATGCCTTTGAAAAAGCTCACACGCCTCCGGTGATAAGTCAGCAAGAGAGCGCATAAACGTATCTAGGAGATCACTGTAGGTCATGTTCTGCAGTCCCACGCCACGCTGTTCCTTGTCTTTTAGCCGCACCATTGCCTCGGTCAATCCGAGTAGTGCTGGGTGCGTATCAAAGTTACCAGACAGCCCCATCGTGGCCATCTCCATCCAAATGTTCAGTGCACTAGGGATATCAGCAAGCGCTAAGTCTCGAAGAACCCGAGCGTAAGGTTCCCGCATGTCGAACTCCGCTTCCAACAATGAACAAACGCGTCCTGAACAAAATTTACGGTTAATCGGGTTGCGTGGGGGGCCCGGACGCGTCGCCATTTTGTATCTAGTTGCGGCAGCTGTTCTCAAAGCCGCATTGCTACGAAGAGCAGTACAAGACGCACACCGCTCTTCACCCTTTCCTGAGTCAATGATACCAAGGCAATCCAAACTGCGCACTGAGTTCCCATCCTTGTCCACAAACCAGAGAGCTTCGCCCTCGATAACATCGTGCAGCAATAATTTTTCAGCTTCAAGAAGCTGCTGTTGCAGTTTAGGCTGACGCTTCTTCGATGACCCCAGAGCATTGTGGTGTTCCGTATCACCATCCTTGCCTTCTTCATCCGTGTGATCGTACTCCGAGCCATCTGAAAACAGGTGTGGAAATAGTTCTCGGGCGATTTTTTGTCGATGCCGCGCACCTCCTGTGAGCTGTATTGCGGATGTGACAAATGTGTTCATTCGCTCGTCCCGCAGGCCAGGACACGGGAGTAAGCCACGTGCTCGAGCTACGTCCCATCGAATTTCGCGTGGGAAACTCTTTTTATTTCTGTGTGCCTGCAGCAGTGCAGTTGCAGAAGAGGGTGGCCTCATAAGTACACCTGATGAAGTCATTGTCTTAGCTGTTGCTGATGGTGGTATCCCTGACGATGAGGTCTTCTTCTTTTTCCACTGTTCATTTGTCACGGCCGCAGAAGCAGCTTTTGCTCGCTTCTTTGGTTTTTGCTTGTCCGCCACGTGCATCAAAAATTGCCCAGGCTGCCATGGTGCACTAAGCAGTACTATTCGCGAGCACTTGCACTCTGCAAAACGCCCGTCGGGGGTAATGCGTTTGAAATGGGCATTCTCACGCAACGCCATGGCACCTTTGAACATTCGGACGCGCTCGTCGGGAGAATCGTCTGCGGGAGGCACGATTACCCGCTGGCCATCTTCTACCGCTCCAAACTCTAGGCGTAATATCCTGTCCACAGACCGTAGCGAGTATTCTCCTGGGTCGTCCGCACTGTCGTCCTCGTCCTCATCCGCTTTTGCACGCTCCTTTGTTTGATTCTCTCTCGAATGCTGCTGTCTCTGAAGCTGATCTCGACCATTTCCTGCTCCTGAGTCCGCGTCAGTAGTCTGCTCGCTTTCCTCTCTTCGGCCCGCTTCGTGCCTCACCTCTGCCGCAGCACTAGCTTCTGCACCTGTGCCCGACCTACTCTGCGTCTGCGCTCGTTTCCTCTTCTTCGGTCTGCTCTGCCTGAGAAAAGAGCAATTCCGACTGGCCACGTGCTGCTCGAATTTGAGGATGTACCACGGCGGGTTGAGCCGCACATTGCGGCCGCACTTGCAGCCGACTGTGCGACCGTCGGCCGCCACCGAGGCCACCGCCGGATGCTCCTGCAGCGCCTTCATCTTGTCCTCGCGCCTGGAGTAGTGCACGGCGCCGTTGCGCAGCACCTCGTAGGCGCTCATCTTGGGCGGCTCGGCTCTGGGCGGCGGCTCCTCTCGCTGGCCCTCGCTCTGCGCCTCGTTGCGCGCCAGGAACGCGCGGATCTGCAGCGAGTTGAGCTCCAGCCCCATGTCCATGCCGCCCATGGCCATGTCGGCGAAGGCCTCGGCGTTCAGGTCGTGCTCGTCGCCCATCATCTCCGCGCCGCCGCCGAAGTCGTCGCGCTCCATGGGGTAGAAGATGCCCATGGGCGGCGCCGCGGCCGGCGACGAGCCCTTCCGCCGCTCCTGCTCCGCCATCGGCACTTGTCCGTTTGACGGGTTACGGAGCAGGTTACGCCGGAAATTTACCGCGTGACCGACAGTTTGTGTACCGCTACACAACTGTCCTGATTCCCATGTAGCCATGTGCCACGAAGAGACACAACGCCATGGCGCTGCGAGCCTCGGGCGTGCGCGAGGACATGCTGGGCATGGGCAGTCGGCTGGACCTGGACGCGTTGCACTCGGCGGTGGCCCTTCACGGCGAAGTGAGCTGGACGCCGAGCCACGTGCGGCTGCTGTATTTGCTCTCGAGGTTCGCGACGTACCCGAGCTCCACCGATGAGGAGGAGAAGTGGCTGCGCAGCCTCCCGCTGCAGGTGATGGTGTTCGAGGCCATCGTGCATGGCCTGCTGGCCTTCGACTACTCGCCCGTCTGCACGAGCATCGTCAAGGACGGACAGTCGCGCCGGCTGTGGCTGAACATGAGCCACGACGCGCGGGCGGCGATCGATGATCTGCGCGAGCACGAGCACGTGAAGGCGCTCAAGACCTGCAGCGAGGACTTCCAGCCCTCGACGGCGTACCAGGTGACGGAACAGGGGATGAAGCTGCTGCAGACGCTTCCCCCGCGAGACAAACAACGGCTCGACGAGTTCCTCACCACGCCTGGATCGGTAAACATGACCATGGCAGTGCCGGCGGACTCTCCGCGTGCTCTAAACACTGGAGCCACAAACCCGTCTGGCCTAGTTCTAGTGGAGAACGCACTGCTCAAAATCACGTACGACCCGGACAAAGGCCACTTTCGTATTCGACGCAGTGACGGAAGTGTCTACGTTTCGCGCGTGACAGACATCGAGGAGGTGTCGTACGTCTCGAGTCCGTATCTGCCATCGTGTTTGATGCGTAATGGCACTGCTAATTTCTCATCCAATGCTTGGCAAGCGGACAAGTGCCGCAAGGGAGCTGCTAACGCTGCAAGCAGCAGCATTCAAGATGCAGATTTATCCTTCGCCATCGTTCTTGAGAACGTCCGCTTGATGGTAGGAGAATGGATTCCTTTCGGTCCGAACCAAATTGTGTTGCTAAATGATCGATTGGGGTCGCTAGAGCGCTGCCAAGGCGGGCTCTTCACGTCGGAGCTTGACGAAGCACCGACATCAACGTCACTAGCTATCAACCCAGGCCTCACAAAGATTGCGATTGTCGACTTCGAGTTCGACTGCTTCACCAACTTTGAAGCCGACATTTACGCACCGATCGAGGATGGCATCATTCAGATCGAGAGCTTTGGGATGCACCTCAACGGAGATGGCTCTATCGTGTACGGAATGGAGATCGACGCTACAATGGACCGCTCTGCAGATTTCCTCTGTGTCGACCATCTCGCTCGGTTGCTAGTGGATGTAGATTTGGACTCGTCCAAGATTATCAATGACCTGCTGTCGCCACACCAACGTGCTTTGCTGGATATGCTCTTCATGGGCGACGCACGTTCACGCAACAAGTTTGCCTTACTGACTGCAAGCGGTATCTCGCCGAAACTACCTGCACGGGCGTATTTGGACCGTGGTGAAAAGGAAAATGAGCTGAAGCAAGTATTAGGAGAGCTTCACTCTGTTCATGACATTGGCCTGGACGATAAATTGCTGGTTGGTCATGACGGTATGCTGCTTGCGGGACCAAATGCCAACAAACATGAGCCACTGCTCATCGCACACTTAGCGCTACTATCGCGTGAGCTAGTCGTGCGCTTTTTCTTCAAGCGGACTTTCATTCTGGGCGACGTCTTGGCGCGTGCGCGCAACTACATAACCAGCTATGAAATGAACCCTGAGGCAATGGATGATATGCGCGACAGAGTTAGCCGTTGTGCGCACGATCTCGTCCTTTTAGAGGAAATTCTCGAGCTTCTGCGTGAATCGCTACGTAGCTTAGCACAAACGATTCCATCACGACCAACACCGACTAATGATGACCCCACAGGTGGGGGTGCCGCCCTGTATGATCACTTACAGCTGCGAAAAACTCATAAGGATCTAGAAATGCGATGCAAAGACCTAGCAAAGCTGCTACGCGGCTTTCGTGCTAAGCTAAAGCAAGTGCAAAGCCAAAATGGTACTATGGCGAAGACTGTGCTGGAAGGGCTTGTCCTCGGCGTAGAACGCAATGTCGGGGTGTTAGCGGAGGCAACCCGAGCTAACCAACGGTCGTTGACAGGTTCTTTTGATGTCCTGTTGGTTTTGTTTGCGGGAATCTTAGCGTTCGAGATACTTGATCGAATCACAGACGGCAACCTTCTCGGAATGGACGAGGCCACAGCACCATCACTCCAATGGATCATGGACATGATGGTTGACCAATTTATCGACTACCCAGGGCTCTGGTTCATCGTCGACTTGGTTTGGTTGGTTGTTGTTTTAGTGATTCTACGAGCTGGCGTGCGAATTGGCTCTCGGCGCCTCGCTCGAACCCAGCGAATGGTGTTTGCCGACGCACCTCGACAAATTAACGTAGCAGCCTTTGAGCAATTTCTACGGGCTCCATCCGATGCCGTCAACTCTCAAGTTCCAGGGGGTGAAACTTCAGCACGAAGACGATGCGGCAGACGCAGCAGTAGAGTCATCGAGTCTCGAAAAGCAAGTATCCGAGGATCGATCCGAGTAGTCAAAGTGATGTGGAGTGAGCCTGCAGCACCACCAAAGTGCCAGACGTGGATGGAGTTCTTTGTGCGAGTGCGCCAAAACTGGGAACAATTCATCGCCCCACCAGTGCGCACTCAAGTCACCTACGACGCTACCAACGGTCTTTTGGTCGATGTCATAATTCATGTACGTTGATGCAAGTGTATTAGTTCCACATTTTTCGTCTGACAACTTTGTTCCAGGCTGGACTGGCAACAAACTGCTGCGAAGCGTACGACCAACTCATGCGTCAACTAGAAAGGTACGCTGCTGTTGTCAAGTCAACTCGTTTGCTCCATTCTGAACGTACACGTGTCTAGCGCGGGTTGTTTTGACGAGCACTATACTCCTCCAACTGTGACCAAGTCCGAGGGCTCTTCTCCTAGAGCACGCTCTCGTCCGGGGTTTCTTCCTCGCTCCCTCGCGCGCTGGAATGCCCCCGTGCATCCAACGCAAGGAACGTAGGCAAAGCGGGGTCGAATACGAACAACAGGGTAGTCAAGAAAGTGAAGCTGTGCATAACAACTTAGTCCCATCCGTGTTTTACGAGGTCCGGGATTGTCCAACGTCACCAATGCTGATTAAGTGACAAACGAAGAAAGAATGCTACGAGAACCTTCGTAAAAACCGGATCGTTACTCGAGGTAGAGGCCAACCGCAGTCAACAATGACAACAAGCACTACCTTCAAGACGCAAATTCAATCTTTCAATCTGCACCCCCGGACCAAGTAGCAAGAGCGAGCTGAACACGCTGCACCATCGAGGTTGCCACATCACTCAATAGTTCTAACGCAAACTCGCTCTCTCGAGTGCAATTGTTCGGTGAGAGTGTAGATGCATGTTGCGCGAGGGTTTTATTTTTCGAGAGTTTGAAACGCACCAGCATTGAGCCGGCGCCGCTTGAACCCAGCGGCATTCACCGTCCTATTCACACTTTCAGTTATCTGCACTTCCCTCCTCTTCTCGTCGGCCGTCTGCAGTCAAGGCACGCACGACACGCTCTCAGTTTGTCTTTTCCATTGAGTGGGTGCCGTTTTGTGGCGGTACGAGAGACTCGAGGCCATCATGCTGGACAAGTCCGGGTCGACTAGAAGAGCTTCGCAACCTCTTGTCTTCACTCCGTCGACGACGAACCAAGCGTCGATTCCGAGATCCTCGAGTTTTCTGCTAACTGGGTTTAAGGGCTTTCGGGGTCCACGGACCAAGCACTCAAACACTGAGGAGGTGGTCATTCAACACAAAGAGCAACGGGATAGCAACAGTTCAGCACGACGTATTAGTACAGGCCCAGGACCGAGTGATGATGACGACGAAGTGATTGATCTATTTACCACTTCAACACGAAGCCAGAACCAAAGCGACCACGAGTTCCGTCGATGTGGAGGTGACAACAATAGTGGCGAGGACACCGATGACGCTGAAGCATCGTCAGGTAGCAAGAGCTCGTTGCGTCTTTGGCAGCGATTTTCCCCGAAGCACAAAAGCGAAACCAACAAAGCTACCACCATGTACTCAATCTCGTTCTACCCGTGGAAGATGGAACCGCACGGTTACTATTCACACCCGGAAGCTGCTGCGAACTGGGTCCCTGACACGGCAAGCGCACGCTGTCAGATTTGTCTTGCTGCATTTACACTTATTCGCCGGCGACACCACTGTCGTCTTTGTGGGCATCTTGTCTGTACCAACTGCTCCCATGACCGAACGTATTTGCCCTTTGCCGGCTCAGCACCCAGTCAACACCGGCTCATCAAGGATGGCGCCCCGCAACGGACATGCAGCTCTTGTGCGAGCACTCTCAGAAATATGGCGGCACAAGACGACCCTCGTGTAAAACGATTTACAGTAGCGGTGTCCTCGGTCCGTCGTCGTAAATCCACTGCATCAGCAACATCTATCTCGTCGTCGCGATCGGTAGTTGAGGTGGAGGTGGAACGACCATCTCCATGGTTGAGGCGTACAGGTATGGCACTAACGAACAGCGACATCGAAGACGAAGAATTTTTTATTGAGTCGACAAAAGCCCTGCAGCATGACAACCGCTCTCGAGGGACTACGCATCACTTTCCCCTTCGTCTTTCTGTTACCCGAGCTGAAGAGCTAGATGAGATATTGAGTGCGCGAGCATCATCTCGAGTCCGGTCTGCGGTAGACCGGAGTGAAATTCCTGGGAGCCGGCAGTTCGTCATCAGCTCTGCATGGCTCGACCAGTGGTTGCAGTACGTCCGGGTTGACTCTGCCAGCGCCGACGCTGCAGTATCGCATTCATCCACCACAAAATTGTTAAGAGGTAATTTCGTCGGAGCCCATCGTAGCAAGCGGATGGCGAGACCTCCACGACCGGGGCCTGTGACGAACTACGCGTTGCTAGACTTTGTGAATGGTGAACTAGTGCCTAAACCAAATCTCCAACGAAGCAAAGGGAGCCATGGTGGAGGAGATTATCGTGTTGTTAGCCAAGAGGTCTGGGTCACGTTTTTGGAGCTCTACGGAGGAGGTCCGAGCATTCAAGTGCCGCTCAACAATGATGCCGATGTGAGCAATAGAGCATTACTGTCTAACAATCAGTTCCAATCGCCAAGACGTCGAGTAAAGTTGCCCCAATGGATCATCTCGGAATTGGACGACTCCTTACCAGCGCTTGCGGCTTCTCCCTCAAGTGAAACTTTTACCCCTGCTACCAGAAAGGGAGCGGCTCGCGTGCGCGACAACCAATCCAGTATTAAAACAGTTCAAGACGATGGAGAAAATGTATCTCGTTCGACTTCTCGAAAACGACTTATATCGACAGCTTCCATGTCATCGTTGGTGAAAAAGACAACTGGGTGTTTACAACTGCGGTGCGAATCTCCTCCATCCAACTTACCCAGTCGATGGAAACTGTGGGAGGAAAGGAGATCTCGAGCCCGAGCAGATACTATGATCTGCGAACGGACCGCTGTCAATTCTGCGTCTGCAAGTATTGACGATTGCAACTTGCGCAATACCACCTGCGATGCGAGCTCCACATTAGCTGCTGTATCAGCGTTTGCTAGCGCTGCCACGTTAGCTCGCCAGCGCTCAGCTATCTCTCTTTCTCGGCATTCTGCAGCGATTTCGCGCCAAGCCAATGGTTCCGTACTGGAAGCTCGGTGAACCTCTTAGTATAAATGGTAAATGCCGATGAGCGGTATAAAACGTGTGAGGGGATGCCATAGAATTCACTTTAGTGTAGCACGCATCTGTAGACATAACTTGTTCACGAAGACGCACGAACGAGATCTGGAACGAAACTGGGCGACGGGATCTCGAAAAGTTCAAATAGATCCGCATGTTCCCGCAAAATCTTAAGCGGCGGGGAACACACCTGCCCCACTCCTTTCTTATCGTCTTCCTCTGTCAACTCTGGAGGTGGAGCGGGGAAATAACTAGCTGCAAGTTGGTACGGAGCTCGAGTGCCGTGCGGCAGTCCACTATACAAGGAGGGCTGCGCTGTTTTGAGCGCAGTACCCAGCCATTCAAGCTCCCTAGCAGTTAAGCGTGCGCTTCTCATGTTAGCGTCATCACCATCATCATCATCATCTGCCAACGAGTACGACGAGCTTTTAACACGGGGCGGAACCGCTGTAATGACTTCCTCATCAGCTGTGCCAGTCTCAGTTGTAACTGTAACAGGGCCCTTGACTCGTGGAGGTGGCGCGCATGGTACAGATGACGGGCCTGGAGCAGGCACGAAGCCGTAAGAGGTGCCGAGATCCACCTCCTTCCTTGGGATGAGTGGGTCTGGACGTTGAGGCTCTGCCAGACCGTGGGGCTCTGCGGGACGGTGGGGCTCTGCGGTACGGTTGAGCGGGTGCGACGCTATCGTGCTGACGTAGAGAACAACATGACAGCGCCTCGATACAGTCTTTGAATGCTGCCCTGAACCACGCTCTAACTCGATGCCGCTTCACGCGGCCTTGTCCAGAGGATCTTCGCGGTTCTTCTCCTACTGCTTCAACCTTCAGTTGTGTCTTCAGGTTGTTCAACCTTCGCTTGGTTGTCCTCAAGTTGCTCAGCCTTCACTTGTGTGCCCTCAAGTTGTTCAGCCTTCACCTCCTCACTCTCCACTTTTACCTGTTCATCTCTTCTCGCAACGAACTGCCGGTATTTGTCCGAGTTCCAGCACTTCAGCCCGTAGCTCCTCACTTCATCTGGAGATTTGGTCTCAATATTCACGAGCAAACTTCATGTGCTCGTCAAACGTCCAGGCCGTCGACGCTTCTGTCGGGTGGGCATACGACAGCCAGGGCCTGGTCTTCTCCAGAGCCTCCAGCACTTCGGCCATGTCGAGCTCCTTCATCGTGCCTCGATAGTCAGTAATTGCGCTGAACTGGCCATCAGCAGATACCGTGGCGATGGCTGCATCGTGTAGCACAAATGTAGCAATCGCTTGTTGATAAGCAAGTTGCTGTTGCAGTCGGACAGGAAAATGTCAACAGCAGAACCGAATGCCAAAGCTCTGTAAGATTGTCCAATATTTGCCTATTCGTCCTGCTTGGATGCGAACCGCTGGTCCCAGTCGCGCTGCCAGAACTGCGACGAGTACGGCGAGGTAAAGTGCTCCGGTGCGAGCTGGTCAGGCGGCTGGTACCAGTAGTTCAACGCCAAGTGGCCATTGCCTTGAGCCGAGCCGAAGGACTCGACCTCGTGGAACCAAGACGCAGGGAGGAACAGCATGTCCCCCACCTCCAGGTCGCAGAAGGCGGCTTTGGCCTGACTGAACTTGGGGTACTCCTTGTTGAGCTCACGCACAGCCTGCTCGCCATCGCGCAACCGGAACGTGTCAACCTGACTAAAGCTCACGGGGTACGTGATTTCGGAAGTAGCAGCGTCGCGCTTCGCAGTCTTCTTGTTGGCCTCCTCTTCCTCGGGGTCCAGCGCTAGCTCATCCAGCTCGCCGATCTCGCTCTCGTCGTCTCCCTCAGCCTCACTCTCCTCGAAATGAAACGCACCATCCTCGAATTCCTCGTCGCCTTCGTCTTCGCTGTTGTCGGCGCGCAGCACACCGAACATGGCCTTCTCCAGTCGCTCTTCAGCCGCCTCAAGACGAGCTTCAGCTCCCGGTTCTCCTGCCTCCACGGCCTTTTCAGCTTCTGCCAGTTCGCGCTCAGCTTCGTTCTTTTCAATAGCTGCAAGTGCCTCACGCTCGGCCGCCGGGTCAGCACCGTACGGCGTGGTCTCCTTGCCGACGTAGTTGATCAATCCGTTCGGGTGCACGTGTGACATCCGTCCACGCACATACATCTTCTCGGCATCACCAGGCGAGTACAGTCGGAAGCGCTTCTTGCCACGCAGCAAGATGTACAAATTGTCGTGGTGGTCGTGGTGCAGCCCCGTGGACGATCCGTGCTTGTTGTTCCCCATCCACATGTTGATGTTCTGCGGTATCAAGTGGCCCATGAGCTTCGGGCGCACGGGGAAGTCCTGCTGCAGCTGCTTCATGAACGGGGCCATGATCTCCGGTCGGCCGTCCTCTTCGAACGCCACCTCCTGCGTCGTCAAGTAGTGCATCTCGTCACCCGACGCAATCAACTTGAGCAGTTCACGGAACGGCATCTCGACTGCGATGCCCTTGCCAAACTTCTCATGGATGTCACCTCGGCGCTCCACCGTCAGCTTGGTGTCGCCCGCGAGCTCAATCAGGCGGTCGTCCGAGGTCGACCACTTGGCCGGAGCAGTGAAGTCCTCGTCTTGCAGGTAGCCGGTGAGCACCACGGGCGTCCGCGTGCACACGTACTTGGCGAAAAACTCCTCGGGCGTCACGCTGCCCACGGGAATGCGCTCGATGGCGAAGTTGTCCTCGGGTAACTCGTAGCCCTTGTACTCATTGACGCACTGCGCGTCGGCAGCATCGGCGGACTCGCCCGCCTCGTTGGTGCGCAGACGCTTCTGCGAGTCGGTCGTGGCGCCGGCCATGACGATTGAGGAATGTTATCAGGTCGCGGTCTCCGAAATGGCGGTGCATGCCAACGACTGGATGGGGATGCAGCGCCAGAGATATGCAACTCTGGCGGCATCCGGCGCTGTCGAGCTTGACGTCGTGAAGGACGAGAAATGGCAATGCTTCAGAGCACTGCGGCAAAGGCACTGGGGCAGGTAGAAGTTCTAGTTTGGTTTACTTGACATCATGTCGGCACAGTATCGATAGCAGGGTGCCGTGAAGGACAAGCTCGAGTGAAGATGGAAACACTTCAGGAGATTTCCTAATGCACGCTGCATGTACGAACTAGTTATTATCGTTGACTGCGGCGACAACGCCGGCTTAAACCACGCGTGCAACGCAAGACTCTCTAGCCAATCTCTCTAGCCAAAGTGGTATCGCTGGCCACCCATGCCTCCCATGCCTCCCATTCCTCCCATGCCGCCCATGCCACCCATGCCGCCCGTGCCTCCCATGCCTCCCATGCCGCCCATGCCGCCGCCGCCACCGAAGAACATCTACACGCGTCAAAACAAGTAGCATTTTATGTCAACACACTGGAGCCCACATCACAGTATCTGCAGCTTCTGTGCGTACCTGGAAGATCTGCGAGGGGTCCACGCCGCCCATGCCGCCGCCAGCCATGCCACCTCCACCAAAGTCGCTATCAAGGTCCTCGAGATCCACACCCGAGTCGTAACGCTGCCGCTTCTGTGCGTCAGACAGCACAGCGTAGGCCTCACCAATGTCCTTGAAGGCAGCTTCAGCCTCGGCCTGCTGCTCTTCCGTCTTGCCTGCGTGACGATCGGGGTGGAACTTCAGAGCCAACCTCTTGTACGCCTTCTTTATCTCCGCCTCCGTGGCGCTCTGAGAGACGTTCAAGATCTTGTAGTAGTCCTTGCGCTTCGCCTTCTTGACTTCCAGCTTGGTCTGGCGAATGCTGTTCTGGATATCACGCTGGGCGTCGTCGCCCACCAGTTTCGAAGCTTGGTCGTACACACGCAGCGCCTGCTCCAGGTTCTCCAGACCGCCAAGGGCCTTCAGGCAGGCAGCCTTGCGGAGGTACGCCTTGGCGTAACCATGGTCGTAGTAAATGGCCTTGTCGCAGTCCTTAATAGCCTCCTCATGTCTGTTCAGACGCGACAGCGCGTTGGCACGGTTGCAGTGGATCTTCGAGTTAAATGCCTTGTTCTGCGGGTCGATCTTCAGGCACTCGGTGTACATCTCCACAGCCTCCGCCATATTGCCGGACTTAAAGGCATTGTTGGCCTCCTCCTTGCTGCTCTCGAGGTGGCGGATCCGCTTAATCTCTTTCATGCACTTGCTGTTGTCCGGGTCGGAGCGCAGCGCCTGCTGCAGGTGCTTGATGGCGCTGGGGAACTCGCCCTGGTAGTACAGACAGCGTGCGCGCAGGAACAGCAGCTCGGGGCTGCTGGAGTCCGTGCGCATGAGCTGCGTCAGCACGGCGAAGGCCTCGTCGTACCGCTCGCTGCCAATCAGCGCCTCTCCGCGCAGCAGCTTGATCTGACTGGAGCCCGTGCACACCTGCGCCGCGCCGTCAAAGACACTCACTGCCTGAGAGAACCGTCCCTACAACAGCAACAACCCAACACAACTCCGTCAATTCACAGTCAACGTCTCAAAAAAAAAAAAAAAAAAGATCACCATACCGCTGCCAGGTGCTGCTTGCCGCGCTGCAGCTTGTCCAGCGCCATCTCGAGCGTGCGCTTCTCATTGAGCAGCGTAGCATTATTAGGGTCCCGCACGAGTCCGGCCTGGTACGTCTTCATGGCCGCGTCATTGTCTCCCTGTCGCAACGTCACACATTAGCG
This sequence comes from Phytophthora taxon juncus, assembly GCA_033558005.1. Taxonomy (NCBI): domain Eukaryota; phylum Oomycota; class Peronosporomycetes; order Peronosporales; family Peronosporaceae; genus Phytophthora; species Phytophthora taxon juncus. The sequence goes on from JAUCEE010000017.1 coordinate 1,998,873, forward strand.
CGAAAGTCTCCACCACCCACAAGAAAAACCCCTTCCAGCCGCCGCACGCACCAGCGCCAGCTGCGCCTTGGCCTTGCGCACGTAGCCCTTGATGTAGAGCGGGTCGAAGACGATGGCGCGGTTGCAGTCCGTCACCACGTCCTTGTGCTTGCCCAGCATGAAGGAGGCGGCCGCGCGGTTGCCATAGTAGGCCACGACGGTGGGGGCCGCGTCGATGGCCTGCGTGTACTTGTCGATGGCGCGCTGGTAGTCGCCGCGCTTGTACAGCTCGTTGCCCTGCGCCTTGAACTCCTCGGCGGTCGCGTCCGTCATGCTGCGTCGAGCCCCAGTCAATTCGGCTTTGGCGTGGGGCCAGATCCTCCAGCCTCATTGGAAGTTTTCTCGAACATTCCAGCATACTCAAGTCAAGTGAAAGGCGGCTGGTGTGGTGCACCTTAGGCTGGTGTGTGCCACGCGGAAGGTGCTTGTAGCCATGTGCCACATTGCGGGAAGATGGCTACAAGTGGAGACGAAAAAGCGGAGGCATGTTACAGGGAGTGGTCTAGGAAGGCGGACACGGTCTCGTCGACGACTTCGCACGGTTCCGAGGTGGCGGTGCGGTTGTTCTCGGCTTGTTCGAGAGCGTCGGCGAGCATTCGAGCGGCGGTGATGAGCCCGCGGATGCTGGCTTGGCGGTTCGGAGAGAAGGCGAAGGAGGAGTTGTGGCTGCCGTAGCTGGTGACGTCTTCGTCTTCTGCGAAAGTGGACAACGCACGCATGATGGTGTTGCGCTCCACGTCGCCGCTGGATTTACTTACGCTGGAAATGTCTGCATCCTGGATGATCGCGGAGAGCAATCGCTGTCGATTTAACTGGTCCTTCATCTGCCGACTTTTTGTGGTGCGCTCGAAGTCCTCGGCGATCACCGGGGAGAAGGAAGATCGTCGTGCTGCGGTTGCTAAGGTCTTGGGATTTCGAAGCACAACTAAATCGACGTTGTTCCACAATCGAGGTTGATCTTTGCCTTCCGGGTTCAGCACGGTCTCCTCCACGCCACGGGATTGATATCCGCACAGGATATCTCCACGCGTCATCGCACGCTTTGCTAGTTGCCAAAACGAAACTTTCTCGAATACTTCGCAATACCGAGTTGAAGCCTCTACTTCGAAGTATGCTCCCTGAGGACCCAGCAGTTCATCAAGGATCACGCGCACGTCTCGGCTTTCGGAAATCATTGCTAGAATACAGCTCACGAGTTCGTTGGACTGAATAAATTCTGAAAGTTTGAGGATGGTAGCACTCGTAGAAATTGTGCGTTGTGTTCGCGGATCAAGAATTTCGCTGATGCATTTACAATACTCGGGCACTGCTTCGGAACCGTGCGTCCGATTCAAGCTACGTGCTTGCAAGTCTCGAATCAGCAGCAGTGAGGCCAACGAGTGGGAGTCAGAATGCATAATATCTAACTCACGTGACTGGTCGGAGAGGATCATAATCGACGTAAAAGAACTCCAGGGAAGCTTTTCCAGTTGTCTTCGAATTGCCGTGTTGCCTAAGTGGTGAACTAGCGAAATATGTTTCAAAGTATTGATGTCCATGCCGCTATCGAGTAGGCTTTTGTTGCGCAGATGAATCGGCTCCTCGCAAATCATATGCAGTTCCGTTCCGGGATGAACGACGGCATCGAGCAACTGGATCATGTCACGAATATCTCGACGCCACCCGCACATCAAAATACGTTCCTGGGTATGGACCTTCGACGGTGGCGGTGGAACTTTTCCAACCTCGATAGAGACCGGAGGACATGCCTTATAGGTATCATCATCTTCAGCTAACACCAAAATCTGGTCACCTTCCTGAACTGTCATATTGGCAGTTGGACAAATGAAGACTTCGCCGCTCTTTCGCTTAATGCCAAGCGGGGTTGCATTGGGAAAACGTTCGGTAAGTCCAGTAAATTCAACCCCAACGCATTCGGGCCATTCCTTAAAGTAGAATTCATTTCCCTCAAACCCCAAGAGGGCTGAATATACTCGGGCAAGACCAGGTGATCGTGCCGACATTAGCACGAGGCGGCCAATTACATCATGTGATACCAGGATTTCAACATCATTTCCTCCCACAAGTCGGAGCAATGGGTCGTTGTCAATGTCGCGCAACTCAGCTACGATGTGGCCTGAAAGCTGCAAGGAAAAATATGAAGTGAGGGGATGCCTTGTCAGTTTCCTGCTAGCACAGAAGAAATACAACAATTACTATACCTCGGGCAGTGTTTTCAGACTCAAAACAGTGCGAAGAATTGCGGCATCAGATCGATCCGCATCTCCTGCCGACTGTGCCATAATAATAATACTCCTCGCTCGGTGAGCTGAAACTTTTAAGAGGTCAACCGAAAGTAGCGGTGTTCCTGTTCGAAAGATAACACGTGTCCCTCGGAGCTCTTCTTTCCGCATCTGAGATTCCAGTTCAGCTTCAAGCTCTTCCTTATCGATTTCCGCTAGAACAACTATAACACCACCGTTCTCACTTGCGTTGGCCAAACATATCTGCCGAATCAGAGAAATCGATTTGTCGGACCATCCAAGCAGGAGCTGTAAAGGAAAGTACCAATTAGAAAAACAATCGCAAGCACAAGGGGGAAATCCACCTACCGTGTGCTTCATTTCCGCAACATTAGATTTGCCTTTCTTGAGCATGTCCATTTTAGCCCGAATTCCGTCGACAACGAAACCCATGATAACGGAAAAGTACAAGATGCCAATGAGAGTCATAATCACGCCAACCACTCGCATACCCTACATAAAGTCTTAACGTGTAAGCCCTAAGAACATTTTTTATACGATTCCAACCAAAGCACCAGTCCTTACCTCTTCAATAAGAGCAGTATGTGTACCTGGGTCAGCAAGAAATGTCCACGCCTCCCAAACATTTTCTCGGAAAGCCATTGATGGTTGTACCGCTTTCAAGAAGACACCTCCAACTGTCATGAGCAGTAATCCTAGTAGGGAGAGTGAGACTGTTTGTCCTCTTCGAGTCGAGATGTATTGATCGATTCGGTACGCGATCCATTCTGGAATAGTAATTTTCCTAGATGGTGCTTTGATCTTGGCGATAGCTCGGTTCTGTTTGGCCAGCAACTCTGCTCTGCTGGTCGGCATTCTTGCTAGTATCTGCGACCTGCTCGGTTGGATCGGCTTGGGCGTCACTGTCCCTGAAAACGCGACCGACCCAGCAAGAGGTGGGGCTACTTCCACCTCCGGTGATGCCTCCGACATGACGTCTTCGAGGCCTGGGATGACCTTCTGGGTGCTCATATCTTCATGGACGGAGGACTATTGCAGCACCCGTGGAAGTCGAAGATGAGGAGGCGGGACGAGGCTGCAAGCGACTATTGCGATGCGACCCGTTTCAGTTACAGCCTAAAGTCAAGTCGAAACACCTGCGTGCGAACTAACAATCGATGGGTAATTTAATGTAAACTTGGCTGTGTGGCCTTGATACGCAGTGGTGACGGGTTGGTAAGCAAGGCAGTACTTTGGGGTGTTTTTGTGAAAATGCTATTGACAGGAGATTTCAAACTACGAAAAGAAGCAGTTGTGATGAAATTCAGGTCCGCAAACGGTGGACTAGACCCGGTCGGCTATGAAAGAAGAGAGGTAGAAGACTCAACGGTATGGCCGACACGAATAGAAAAGGATGTTCGGCTGTGTGTTTCATCAGTTTCCGCTAGTGCCCAATGTAGCGCAGATAGAGGTCTGCAAAGACTGCTCTACGATAGTTAAATCCACATTACAGTTTATGGCAAGATAAGTGTGGTGTTGAAAACTAACAGTAGCAGAAGAAGTGAAATCATCGTGTCGAAAGACAAGCAACTCTGGCAACTGTACGCGTATTTTAATAAAATCATTTAGGTCAAGCATTCTTTTCGTGGTTAGCGTCCGCTTTTTCCAGTGCATCGGCGAGAATCCGAGCTGCAGCGATTAGAGCGCGCACACTGACTTGTTGGGTTTGGGTCGACAATATGTCCATCATGCTACTATTGGTAGCTTCGTCTTCGGAGTCATAAGCGTAGAGAGCTCGCATGATAGTGGTTCGATCTGCTCCAGCTTCCAGCTCCTTGAAAGAGTTGAGGTCAGATTCCTGTACAATAGCGTCCAGGAGCCGATGTCTAGAATATGTTGCCTTGACCTGACGACTTCGTGCCGTGCGTTCAAAGTCTTCAGAGACAACTGGTACAAACGATGATTCATGTGCGGCGAAGCCATCATCTTCGTTCCGAATAATGATCAAATCCATATTATCCCAGGAACGTGCTTGGTCTTTGGATCCTGGATTCAGAACAGTGTCTTCTGCCCCGCGAAGTTGATACCCGCACAGTATATCGCCCTGAACCATAGCGCGCTTCGCTAATTGCCAAAAGGATACAACTTCAGATGGTTCACAGTAGCGAGAAGAAGGTTCAACTTCGAAGAAAGCCCCTTGGGGACCGAGCAGCTCGTCAAGAATCACGCGCACATCACGACTCTCGGATATCATCGCAAGAATGCAGCTGACGAGTTCATTGGACTGGATGAATTCTGACAAAGTGAGAATAGTAGCGCTGGTAGATATTGTGCGTTGTGTTCGTGGGTCGAGTATTTCGCTGATACACTTACAATAGCCAGGAGCCCCTTGAATAACTCTGTTTCTACTTGAGCTACGCGCTTGAAGATCGCGAATCAATAGTAGCGAAGCTAGTGAGTGCGAATCGGAGTGCATGATATCCAGCTCTCGTGACTGATCTGACAATATCATGATTGAGGTGAACGATTGCCATGGTAGCTTCTCAAGTTGTCGGCGGATTGCTGTGTTCCCAACGTAATGAACAAGCTTGATATTTTTCAAGTTCTCAACTGTCAACCCGCCCTCAAGTAACAGCTTGTTGCGCAGGTGAATCGGCTCCTCGCAAATGATGTGTAACTCGGTTTCAGGCTCCACAATTGCGTCTAGCAACTGGATCATGTCGCGAACGTCCCGACGCCATCCACACATTAAAATGCGTTCACGCGTTGGAAATTTTACAGGAGGTACCGGAACCTTGCCCACTTCGATGGAAACTGGAGGGCACGCCTTGTACGTGTCATCATCTTCAGCCAATACCAAAACTTGGTCCCCTTTTTCAAGAATCATATCAGCGTTTGGACATATAAACACCTCACCGCTCTTTCGCTTGATTCCAAGCGGTATAGCATTCGGAAAGCGTTCTATGAGAGCGCCAAATGCTACGCCGATGCATTCAGGCCATTCTTTGAAGTAGAATTCATTTCCTTCAAATCCAAGAAGGGATGAGTAGACCCGTGCGAGCCCAGGTGATCGGGCAGCCATTAGTACTAGACGTCCAATGATATCGTGGGACACGAGGATCTCAACTTCTTTCCCTCCCACAAGTCGAACTAGCGGATCATTGTCAATGTCGCGTAACTCGGCTACGATGTGGCCCGCTAGCTGTGATAAGCAAATACGCGTTAGAAATTGCGGCTGTGCATAAGTAAGCACATCACATACCTCGGGGAGTGTTTTCAGACTTAAGACAGTCCGCAGTACCGCTGCGTCGGATCGGTCAGCATCGCCAGTGGAGTTCGCCATAATTATAATACTCTTAGCGCGGTGGGCTGATACTTTAAGTAAATCCACAGACAGTAGTGGTGTCCCGGTGCGAAATATAACGCGCGTTCCCCGCAGCTCTTCCTTCCTCATTTGAGACTCTAACTCGGCTTCTAGCTCTTCCTTATCCATTTCAGCTAGCACAACGATTACGCCGCCGTTTTCACTAGCATTAGCGAGACAGATTTGCCGAATTAACGAGACCGACTTCTCGGTCCATCCAAGAAGCAACTAAGCTCATCAAATATTCAGTCAAAACACTAGTTAATGACACTCTTTTATTATCAAGCGTTTGATGTGTGTACACTTACCGTGTGCTTTTCTTCGGCCACTATCGATTTGCCTTTTTTCAATGTGTCCAGCTTTGCACGAATTCCATCGACAACGAAACCCATGACAACGGAAAAATACAGGATACCCACCAGAGTTGTAAGCACGCCAACGACGCGAAGACCCTGTCGATAAATAGCAAACAAAAGCAGCGCGTTAGTACGGCACATTTTTTATACATGTAACCAAACGTATGTTTAATCGAGCAACGCACATCCTGAGCCAACGAAGTATGAGACCCCGAGTCTGCCAAATATGTCCAAGATTCCCATACAGTCTCCCCAAAAGCTCTCGAGGGTTGGACCGCTTTCAGAAAAATGCCCCCAATCGCAATCAGCACGAGTCCAACTAGTGACAAAGTTAAAATTTGTCCTCTGCGTGTCGATATGTACTGGTCAACTTCGTATGCGACCTTCTCGAGTCTTGTTATTTGTCTCGATGGAGCTTTGATGCTTGCGATAGCTCGGTTTTGCTTTGCAAGAATTTCAGCTTTGCTGGCCGGTGTTGCTGAAAGTGCATGCATCGAAACAGCTGAGGCTAGCTTGGAGGCGGTACGTTGGCGCATCGTACGCCTCCATACAGGCTTTTCTACTGCGGTCGCATCGAAACTCACTCTACCAGTAGACGTGGGGGTCTGGGGCGCTGGCGCATCAGACACTCTTTCGCGAAAACTGTGCTGGTTGGCTACTGGTAAGTTTGGCACTGCCCCAGGAATGCTCTGAATTGGCATGGTTGCTCCGCAAGATTCGTCAGGGGTGTAGTCCTCTGGTACTTCTATCTTCCCCCCTGCTTCATCCAAAGGAATGATTTTTCTGGTGGTCATTTCAGCTGATGTGGCCGATAGCTTACTGGTCACTGAGTAATGGTCAGCACCGAGACGAGTTTTGACGGAGGTCAACCACGGCTGGATTAGGAATAGTTTGTTGCCACCACAATGTCACCATTTACAACCGTGGTATCGGTCCTAACAGAGCAGTCTTATCGAGGGCCTCGTGTATTTCCAAACCCAAGGTGCTAAACCAAAGAATACTATTTTAAGTTGATTCTCATCCGGTCTCAATACTCACCAACCACTACAGCGCAACACGAATTCATGCATATTCCCACCTCGAAGCATATCACGAAAACGCTGGTGGAAATCAAATAGGGAGATGATCTGAGCCTATGTGTGTTTGTTTTTCAGGTTGTTGCTGTTATCGGTTCCCCTGAAGTGAAGTTAAACACCACAAGAACAGAAATAGTATACGAGGAAGAAATTCACGAACAGAGAATTATGACTGAGCATTTAGCCTACTCACCGTATGCGCTTCAGTATAGCACTGGTGTTCATCACGTCAACCGTCCAGCAGTCATCGAGGTAGGCTAGCATGTGTGACCGGCAGTGATAGTGCGCGGCGTTATAAAGAATTCGCATATCCAAAACTGCAGAGGCACTGAAGTGCTTTAGTAGCCAATGTAGCACCTCCACACGATCGTTCGCAATCGCTGCAAGTCCCGCGTGTATCGGCCACTCCGCAGTGTCATGGCTGGAATTACAACGAAGCCACTCCAACATCGAAAAATCCCCTCTGGCAGCAGCCGCATCCCATGCACGCACAGTGCAGCTCGCTTGGCGCTGCTTATGCAAAAAGCGCATGACATCAAGATGTCCATTCCTAGCTGCATCGTCCATGGCGTCTGAGGTGCAGCCTTCTGAGCGATTGTCATGCAACCATTGCACGACCTCAAGATACCCATTTCTAGCTGCTCCATTCATTGCTCGGTGCGTACAGCCTTCTGTGCGATTCGCGTGAAGATATTGAACAACATCCAAGTGGCCACAGTCGGCTGCTCCATCCATTGCACTGACTGAACATCCCTCATTCCGATTACTATCCAACCATTGCAAGACTTCAAGATGACCGTTTCGAGCAGCGAAGTCCATGGCACGTCTCGAGCACCTTTCGTTGCGGTGCTGATGCAGCCACTTGACAACCGATAGGTGATTGTTCTCTGCCGCCCCATCCATGGCAGCGGTGGTGCAGCCCTCCGGTCGGTTGGCGTGCAAGAATTGCACTATATCGAGATGTCCATGAGTTGCAGCAGCATTCATCGCGGCAACTGTGCAGCCTTCTATTCTATTTGAATGCAGCCACTGAAGCATTTGCAAATGCCCACGCTTAGCAACTTCGTTCATGGTCAGACGGGAGCAACTCTCGCTGCGATTATTGTGGAGCCACTGGACAATGTGAAGGTGATTCTCTTTTGCTGCCCAGTCCATCGCATTGTAAGTACAACCTTCGGTGCGATGGTCATGAAGAAACTGCACAATCTCCAAATGACCCCCTTTTGCCGCCATATTCATCGCTTGCTGCGAGCACCCTTCTGTGCGGTGGTCGTGCAGCCACCGAACAACGTCCAGATGCCCGTTCCACGCGGCTCGATTCATCGCACTAAGCGTGCAGCCCTCCGTGCGGTTCTCATGGAGCCACTTGATCATGTCCAAGTCCCCGTTGCTCGCAGCTCCGTTCATTGCCCTGACCGTCGCGCCGCAACTGCGTCGATTGCTCTCAAGCTTGGCCTCTTTCCACTCCCCATGCAAGAACTTGACCACCTCCAAGAACCCGCCCACCGCTGCTTCATCCAAGGCTCGAGCCTCAATCGGCTCCAGCGAGTGGGTCCTGAGCCACTTGACAACCTGCAAGTGTCCTCCTCTCGCCGCTGCTTGATGCAGATGGGTGTCGGCCAAGTCGTCGCGGTCTCCCATCCCTCGAGCTTCAAAGAGCCACTGCACCACCTCCAAGTGGCCGTTTTCAGCGGCTGCAGCTACCGTTTGAAGCGAGAAAAAGTCGTCGTCTCGACTGCTCGGCAGCAGCATGCCGAGCTTCGTGCGGAGCCATTGCAGCACCTGCACGTGTCCGTTGGTCGCCGCCCGCAGCACCGCCGCCTCGTCAATGGCGGCGTGCGGGTAGCAATGGAGCAGAATTTCGAGGACGTTCACGTGGCCATTGGCGGCCGCGGCGCGCACTGCCGCGCGGATCTCCGCCAGCGCGTCGAGCGCACGCGGCTGCGGCTGCGCGCTCAGCAGACGCCGCACCAGGTGCGCGAAGCCACGCGCGGCGGCGCGCGCCAGCGACCAGCGCGCCGACGCGTCCAGACAGCGCGACACCAGGCGCCGCACGTGGGCGAGCGCAGCCACGCGCGGGTGAGCGAGGCAGGCCGCGCGCGCGGCCGCCAGCGCCGGCATGGACACCGCCGGATCCGCCGATACTTTGGCCAAGTCACGCCGCCACTCGGGCGCGTCAGGCCCGCCCGCTCCTTGTTCAACATGCCCAAAAGGTGCCGCGCACCCAATTCGAATAAAAAACAAAATGGGCTTTCAAATCGTCGACGCTGGACGGAAGGCGGCAGTGTGTTTGGCAACTTGCTGCTCGACGCGTTGACGCTGCCCGTGTACTATTTGACGACGAATGGTGAAACGCGAAGGGATGACGGGCACTTCGTATCTCGGAGTCAATGTGATCGCTTGGATAAGATTTTTATGAAAAGACCAACACGTAGTCCCTGCTGGCTTTGGTTATTCCTATCGCGATGCTCGACGCGTTCGGCTTTCGTGACGAATACCTTCGAGACAACTAGCATGTCGCTGATCGTCCGCGTCATGCTCCACGCGAGTCAACTTGTACGATGCAATGCAGCCGGTGGATCGGCACCTTACGAGGTCTTACGTGCTGCACAGCGCTTACAGCGTAGTCGGGATTGCAAGTGAAAGTGCCCTTAAAAAATGCCCATAAACACTGCCATGGAATGAATGTGCGCGGCATCTTCACCGTCGTCAATAAGCGCCACGTCGAGTCATCCCGCTTTCGAGTCGATGACGGCACGCACGAGCAACCAGCAGCCACGACTAGCACGAGCGTATGCAAGCGATGAAACGCGCGCAGTTCACGGACTACGTCGGCTTGCTCGTCTTCAAAGAGCTCCACCATTTGGAGCCCATTCGGCCGAAAGAGCACATTGAAATGGGTCGCCCCCGTTTTCTCTCGCAACCTCAAGCGATACGCCCCCTCCGGTACGTCAGCGCTTATCAGGTGGAGTGTCCGCTCACAATAAATTTCGCGGCGCGAGACGCAGAGCTCCGTACTGTTAACGTTAATCGCCCGCAGATCCGCCATGATGAGCGTGCGCGGCCTCGTGCGCGCCATCTTCGACGAGCAGCGGCCGCCCACGCCGTCGGCCCGCGCGCGCCGCCAGCTGCGCGACGACGCGCGCGTGCGCCGCAGCTGGGACGTGAACGACCCCGAGAGCGAGCCCACGTACGCGCCCAAGCGCTTCGAGGGCGAGTACAACGTGTGCTTCCGCCGCAAGCCGCTGGGCGTGGGGCTCGTGCCCAGCTCGCAGCTCTACGGCTCCTGGGAGGTGAGCTCCGTGCAGGAGGCCGAGGGCGACGACGCCGACGCGCCGCTCGTGCTGCGCGACGGCGAGCTGCGCGACAAGGCCGGCGTGGCGCGCGGCGACGTGCTCATCGCCATCAACTTCAGCTGCCGCAAGGCGCAGCTGCCGCGCGCCAGGCTGGCCGCGTACCTACGACAGTGCTCGTGTCCCATCGTCATGACGTTGCGGAACCCGGAGGTCTACGGCTCCTTCGACTCGCGCGCGCTGTCGACGGCCATGTACCCGGCCACCAGTGACAACCATCACCACAACTTCCCCACCAAAGTGGTGGCGAGGGCGTCGTCCATGCAGTGGCGACGCTCGCTGGAGCACGACTTGGCGCTGAACGCCAAGGCGGCCAAGAAAGAGGCGTCGAGGAAACTGGCCCAAGCGCTGGTGAGCCGAGATATCGACACCATCCATGAAGCTCCGCCGGCGGGGATCGCTGGCGCCTTGGAGATCCGGGAAATGGACAGTGCCGTGGTTGTGAGTGGGCTGGACGGAGAAGGGAAGGAGCTTGCAGGGCCCGTGCTGTCCGAGCTAGGAGAGTTTGACGTCACCTTCGACGAGACCCCGCTGCATTTGGCGCTGGCGCCGTCCACTCGGCTATATGGATCCGTGGAGGTGTACGACCCCAAGCAGCACGCGCCCGTGGTGCAAGTGGGTGACGTGATCATGGCTGTCAACGGCTATTCGTCGATGTCGCGGCTGTCGTCTGACGACGTTATCGACGCCATCGCAGAGTTGCAGGCGCCAGTCACGCTTCGTTTCCGCCGACCAGTGGCATACCGCAGCTATTTGGCTACGTTTTTCCGCACGAAGAAAGAGCTATCGTCGCAGTCCATCGCGAAAGCCATGTTCCCGCCAACGGCTGAATACAAGAAGAAGGCGCCCAAGCTGGCCCCCAAGAAGGTGAGTAACCCTGGCTCACTGGTTTCGCAAAGCTTCATCGAACCAGAAACAGCGAGCTTATCGCCGAAGAAGTCTTCTGCTCCTGGTAACGAAAGTGAAGAGCGAGCGAAGGAGTTCAGAGCATTTGCGGCTAAAATCGGTGCACTCGACCAGTTCAAGCTCTGGGCCGGCGGTGAAAGCCCAACAGGAGGGAGGCCGCTGGCCGGCCACCAATCGGCATTCCTGACGGAAAAGCACATGCAATTCTTGTGGAAGAACCTGCCAAACTACCTGACATGCAATCAAATGGAGCTGATCTTCACCACTCGAGTGCACGGCTGGAACTTCTTGAGCTTCTTCTCCAGATTGGAGAACAAGGGCCCAACGATTATGGTTGTGCAAGATGAACATGAAAATGTGTTCGGCGCGTTCTGCCCAGCATCGTGGAAGCGCACGAAAACATTTTTCGGAAATGGACGAACGTTTGTGTTCTCCCTGAGCCCACGTATGAATGCGTACATGTGGTCGGGGATTGACAGCTCCTTCATGTACGCACAACGCGACGCCATCTTTGTGGGTGGAGGCAATAAGGGCATCGCGTTGTGCCTTCAGCTGGACGACAGGCGCGGCTTCACGCATGCCTGTACCACGTTCGACTCGCCACCGCTTGTCGACTACGAAAGCTTCCGGTGCGAGACCGTTGAAGTCTGGAGCTTCCATGGGCTGAAGGTCTAGGAACCTTGCTGCCTGCAAATCACGGCGACTGTACCAATGCAATCAAAACGACGAAGCCACCGTGAACTATGACGTCGTAGGTTCATGTACAATGGTATATTTTATCCTGCTGGCCAGGGGCAGAATGATTATTCTCATCAAATGTGTTGTTTATTACGAGTCACTCCCCTTGAAATCCACCTGTTCGGACAATGGCAGGAGCTGCATTCGTTTGCAAGTGATCACTAGTTGCTGGAAGCTTCGAGCTCTGTTCAAACGAAGCACGGTGTTAGATCGAGACATTGGCTGTTGCTATACAGTTCAACATACCTGAATTGTGCCGGGAAAGTGCTCGACAACTAAGACGTTAGACTTCTTGACGCCAGTGCCGGTATCACGAACTTGTTGTGTTGAAGGGCGTGACTGGCTGGTACTCGAGTTCACAAGTGAAGCTGATGCTGATTTCGGTGCAATTCGGTTATTGACTAGCAAACCACTTTCAATGGTTTGCCATGCCGTCAGAGCGGCATGTGTTCTTGGGTGGACGATTGGCTTTGCATCTCGACCCACGTAAGGTTGATTGGAAAGCACGTCATATTCGTGGAGTTGACTCTGAATATGCCGTTCGTGGGCGTATCGGTTGAGACAGAGATCAGTTTCCCGAGCCTGAAGGTTTTCGCCCACTTCTCGCATTTTCGTTTCGTACGCAGTCTTCTTTATCTTGTTCAGCGTGCGCTGATCTTTCTCATTCATCGTCGCCAGCTTCGTGGGATTGATAACGCGTTGGTTGAGGATATTGTAGAGGCGGCCTTCAGAAAATTGTTCGCGCGGGGGCAGTAGCAGAACTCGATCTTTGCCGTGAATTTGCTGCTCTTTATGTCGACGAATGAGGAAATCCCTCTCACGGTCTTCATCCACGTAAGTGATGCGGACCGGGTCGAACGTCCGTGTCTTGAAGTACTTCTGGGCTGCAATCCGTTTGGCTTGTGCTGCTTCTTGCTCAAAACGGTCATCGTGCCGATCGTGATACCTTCAACACACAAGCTCGGTTGGCCGCTAGCAAATATTCAACGGTGAAAGAAGTACGTACTTGTTGGTAAGGATGTTGAACTCTCGGTAAGGTTTGGGCGAAGGAGAACCACTGGTTGAGGGCGCTGGTGCGCTTGTGCCGTTGTGGGGAATATTTGTAACAATGTTGTAGTCGGCAGCGCTCTTTTTTCGATACGGATGGGGCACCGGTTGCTTGTCCGTTGGGTCCTTTGCCCCAGGGTACATGGGGGCATTGCTGATCATGTGAAAGCGCTGTATCGTTCGAAGTTGCTTCGCCTGCGGAACGAATCACACGAGCAAGAGGTCATCAGTGTGCTGTTGGATCTCAGCCAAACTATACACACGAAGCATACCCGCCCTCTTTCGAGCGTGCGTTTGAGCTCGATGCCCTCGCGCTGCTGGTACCCGATCTCTTTGTCTTCGTCGCGAAAGCGTCCCAGCACGATATCATACTCCCGCTCTTCGCGGGACTTCTCGTATCGAGTCACGTGCCTCACCGGCTTCTGTTGCTCCGGCAGCCACGGCAAGACAGATTTCGCAGCCTACAACAACGACCATCAAAGGAAATTCAAAATAATATGCATCAATACGACTATCAAACAAAAGCTGTCACACTTGCGTCTGACAGGTAATGACGTACGTGGTAATTTTGCACATCTTCCGCCCATGTCTTGGCGTACGTGATGCGGTTGTTGCTGCCCGTGGAGTGTCGGCGACCTCCGTCGCGTCTAGACTTCTCAGGCGGAGCTGACGGCAGATGCACCGTCGGTTCGACCACACTTGCCATTGCAATGCAGCTAGAAGATGGACCAGCACAGCGACGTGTGATCTGAAAATGTAGAGGGATACTAGCGCGTCAACGAGCAACAGACGCCTTGGCTTCTGACCCCGCCAATGGCCCGAAATAGGAAAGTGCTGGAAGCGTTCAATTGATTCAATTGATAGACAAGCGCTCGATCGCTTGTAGAGGTCCATGCAAATGCCCACTAGCTATTCCGCTACAACAGCAACAATGCTATCGGAAACGCTGCTGGTGCCGCTACGACCACGAGCACGACAAGTTGTTCGGACAGAGGCGCGTGCTTCCCGACGGTGAAGCCCGCGGTGCCGCGGCCGTGACCCCTCTCTGTCCGGAAATTGGTGCTTGGAGGGAAAAATCGCGTGGGAGGTCGCGAGACATACTGAGCGCAATATGCGGTCGCGCACTTCAAGCAGCACACCCCCTCGTGACTCAAGTCGCGGTCTCCGAGTCTCCGAACGCGTCCAGCGGGTCATTCGGCAATTTGCTCGGTCGGACGCACTGCTCCAGCCCCGACATAGTGCAGCAAGCGCCCGCCGCCCGGCCCAGCGTTGCCTCCGCCTCCAGCCCCCACACGAGCCACTTCAACGTGCCGCCATGACAATCACAGAGTCCACTCGGCGCCAGCTGTTCCCGGACGAGAGCCGACAGCACGTGGTCCGCATGGACCAAAAGCGCCACGCGCCGCCGCAGCCCAAGGCGACGGCGGCGGCCATTGCACTTGGCACGTGGACGGTCGAGGAACACCGCTTGTTCCTGGAGGCGCTGGACTTGTACCCATCGGGCCCCTGGAAGCGGGTCGCCCAGCACGTCGGCACGCGCACGCCGCGGCAAGTCATGACGCACGCGCAAAAGTACCGCCAGCGTCTGCAGCGCCGCGCGACCGGCGCCACCACCAAAGTGAAGCCAATCGAGGCTCCTCGCAAAGCCTCGAAGGAGACGCAGACAGACACGGGCAAGATCCTATCCGTGGTGGTGTCGCCCATGCCGATGGCATTGCCGTCGCTGCCAGCTGCTGCGACTGGCGAGATGCAGGTTGAAGCTGGCATCTGCGTGCTTCCGACCAATCCTAATGATCGCCCCGCGATGTTCGCGGACGACCCGCCCCCGTACGGACACTTCTCGTTCTTTGACGACTTCCTTGCACAGCTCGCTACCGACCCCATGTTCGACGGCGTGGACACCTCCCTGCCGTATGCGGACCTTGAGCCCCTGCAGTTTTAACGGTCTGGCCCACAACGCTGCCTGTCTTGTGTAGATACATTACCATTGCCTGAGTAGAGAGGATACGAGTTACGCTTATAAAAACTAATTTGTTTTGCCACACTACATGATCAAACATTGAACGACCAGCTATGGTCCAGGTACGCCAGCATGTGCACCCGACCATAGTACTGAGCTGTGCCCCAGAGATCTTCTGGACTGGCCAACGAACTCGCAAAATGGCAGCGGAGCCATTCCAAAACCTCGATGTGGTCGTACGCAATAGCAAAAAGAGACGCTTGCGCGGTGCAGTCTCCAAGCGGATGCTTGCGGAGCCACTCCAGCATGGGGAAGTTGCCTCGGGCTGCGGCAGCGTCCATCGCGCTCGATGAATATCCTTCAGTGCGGTTCTCGTAAAGAAATTCGACAACATCCAAGTGCCCGTTAGCAGCGGCACCGTCCATGGCGGTTGTGGTGCAGCCCTCCGTACTGTGTTCATGCAGCCATTTTACAGTGGCAAGGTGGCCGTTTCTTGCCGCCGAATTCATTGCGTACGTTGTACATCCTTCTCTGCGGTTATCGTGTAAGAACTTGACAACTTCCAAATGACCTCCTTCAGCGGCGGAGTCCATGGCATCGGTTGTACAGCCTTCAGCACGGTGCTCATGGAGCCACTGTACCATTTGCAAGTGCCCATTTCTTGCCGCACGATCCATTGCTCGCATTGAGCAACCTTCTCCACGATGTTCATTAAGCCACTGGACAATGTGTAGCAGATCATGCTCCGCTGCACCATCCATCGCTGCGACCGTGCAGCCTTCGAGTCGGTTAGAGTGTAAGAACCTTACAACATTCAGGTGAGAAAGCGTGGCGGCACCATCCATCGCCAGTCTGTTACACCCCTCGGTGCGATTCGTGTGAAGCCACTCCACCATACACAAGTTGCCTCGTTTTGCTGCTTCATCGATCGCACGCCGCGAACAACCTTCCGTTCGATGAGAATGCAAGAACTGCACAACCTCCATGTGGTTCTGCAACGCAGCCCAGTCCATCGCATTACGTGTACAGCCTTCACTGCGATGTTGATGCAGGAACTGCACAACTTGCAAGTGACCTCCCATCGCTGCACCATTCATGGCCAGTTCCGTGCAACCTTCGCTTCTGTTCTCGTGCAACCACCGCACAACCTCCAAATGACCATGACGCGCTGCACCGTCCATTGCGTCTGTCGTGCATCCCTCATTACGGTTCTCATGCAGCCACTTGACAACATCCAGGTGTCCATTCACCGCCGCCCCCACCATCGCCACCGTTGTACACTTGCTTTTCCCGCCGTTGCGTCCTCCTCTCTCATGCAAAAACTGCAGCACCGGCAAGTGTCCGCACGCCGCAGCTTCATCCATAGCCCGAGGCAGAATAATACACCCGGAATGGTCATACAGCCACTCCACCACATCCAGCTGGCCACTCCTCGCCGCTTGGTGTAGCGGAGCCGCAGAGCATTCTCCCCCTCTCGCCATCACCAGCCACTTTACCGCTTCCAAGTGACCAGCACCCGCAGCCAGCGCAATCGTATCCGACGAGTACAGCAACTTGTGCAGCTTCTCCGGCTCAGCACACACCGTTGCAATCTTTGCATGCAGCCAGCGCAGCAGATCCAGGTGACCATTCATCGCCGCTCGCTTCACGGCGACCTCGTCCAGCGCCACCTGCGGGTAGCAGTCCGCCAGCACGCGCGCCATCTCCACTTCTCCGCCGTCTGCCACCACTCTCAGCACTTTTCTCACCGTCGCCCGTTTGTGCAATGGATGACTCGCATCCGCTCGAAGCAGACGCCGCACCAAGTGCACGAATCCGCGCTCCACCGCTTGCTGCAGCGTCCATCGCGCGGACGCGTCCACATAGGCAGCAAGCAGCTGCACCACGTGGTCCAGCGCCCCGATGCTCTCGCGCTCACGACACACCACCGCCACACACACAGGCGTCTCCGTCTCCATCTCCAGCTCTTCCTCGTCGCTTGGAAATCCGATTGTGGTGGTGCAACCCAAGCAAGTTCAACATAGCCGTCATTGAAGTTGGCGTGGTCACCTCAAACTGGTGTATGCCACTTCACATCGCACTTAGCACACTTAACATCACTCTCTCGCGGGAGTGACACTACCGTCACTCCCCCCGTAAGCCACGTGGGGAGTGCGCATTTTCGCATTCGACGAGTGCAGGGGAAGCGCGACGCCCTCGTGACGTCAGGTGCGTCGAGAGCGGCGCCGCTTGGAGGCCCCGGTGGTCCACTGACGTCGTCTCCCCCGTGTGTGCAGTGTAGCCATCTCCGAGCGCGAAGCAGCAGCCATGGGGAAGCCCCACGCGCCGCCGCAATGGACCGGCAAGTCCATCCGCAAGCTGTCGCTGCACCGGCGGCGCGCGAACCCCATGAACCTGGGCTACGGCCTGGAGCACATCCCCTTCCTCTTCCTCTACGCCTTCTCGCTGTACCACTGCTTCCTGACGGTGGGCGAGCCCTACGCGCAGGCCATGCGCGAGCTGGAGGAGGCCGGCCTGGTCATCCCGGGCGCGGGCGACGTCACTGCCCCGGGGGAGGACGGCGGCCTGGCCGCCGCCATGCTGTCCCAGGGCGTCGTGCGCGAGGCCGCCGCGGCCGAGCCCACCATCAACTATACGGCCATGCTGGAGCAAGACGAGGAGGGGCCCCCGCTGCCCAACCCTTTCCTGCCTGGCATCGTGCCGCTGCTGTACCTGCTGGGCACGGTCATGACCCACGGCCTCATGCTGCTGTTCCAGGTTTGGTCGGTGCGCGTCAAGGCCTTCATCAAGTACACGCCCGTGACGTCACTGGACGAAGCTACGTTTGTCATGGTGGTGCCGCGCTCCTTCAAGGGCAAGAGCAGCATCGTCGAGATCACGCGACCAAAGCACGCCGATGGAACCTCTGCTGGACGTCCGTACTTCCTGTTCCAGAAGCACAAGTATGTGGCGGTGGAAGAAGCGGGAGACAAGGGTGGAGTGCTGTTCCGCAAGTTGAAGGCGCCGACTACTGAAACCGTGAAGTTTTACCTGGAATCTCGGGGTTTGGCTTCGGAGCGTGAGATTGAGGCGCAGCTGGACCTGTACGGCAAGAACGAGTTCAGCATCCCGCAGCCGAACTTCGTGGACATGTTCAAGCAGCAGCTGCTGGAGCCGCTAACTGTTTTCCAGATCTTCAGTGTTTGCCTGTACATGCTGGATGAGTACTGGCAGTACTCGCTGTTTACGCTGGGTATGATTCTCATGTTTGAGGGTGTCACGGTTATGAGCCGTCTCAAGAACCTGCAGACTCTGCGTGGCATGGGCAACAAGGCGCGTGAAGTTTACGTGTACCGTGAGAAATCGTGGAAGAAGGTGAACTCGGATCTGCTGGTGCCAGGGGATATTATTTCGGTGAAGCGTGAGACTGATGGCGACCATGACAACATGGTGCCGTGCGATTGCTTGCTGCTCGATGGCTCTGCGGTCTTGAACGAGGCCACCTTGACTGGTGAAAGCGTGCCCCAGATGAAGGAGGCCATTGGCACGAAGATGAGCCCCGAGGACCTCGCGGAACAGCTTGATATGAAGTCTGGCCACAAGGTGCACGTGCTCTTCGGCGGAACTACTGTCATGCAGGCGGATACGTCTAGCGAGGGACAACCAGGAGCCACACCAATTCAAAAAATCCCTCACTCGCCTGACAATGGCTGCACTGCGTACGTGCTGCGCACGGGATTTAGCTCTTCGCAGGGCAAGCTGGTTCGTATGATCGAGTTCTCGAGTGGCAAGGTCACGGGCAGCTCGTGGGATGCGTATGGTCTCGCGTTCTTACTGCTTATCTTCGCTCTGCTCTCGTCGGGTTACGTGCTGCGCCACGGTATCGCTCAGAAGGGAAAGATCACTTTCGAGCTGCTGCTGCGTTGTGTGCTTATTATTACGAGCGTCATTCCGGCTGAACTTCCTATGCAGACGGCTATGGCAGTGAACTCGGCTCTGCTGAATCTGGTAAAATTGTCGATCTTCTGCACTGAGCCGTTTCGAATTTCGCTTGCCGGTAAGGTGGATATTTGTCTGTTCGATAAGACGGGCACGTTGACCACGGACCAGCTTACTGCGGTTGGTGTTGTCTGCGAGGATACTACCACACCTACTCCTGCTGCTCCCAAGGACAATGTGCTCGGCCACGTGCCGATGATTGCGGCGAACCTGGACGCCACATTGGTGCTTGCTGGTTGCCAGTCGTTGGTTCAGATTGACGGCAAGATGATTGGTGACCCGGTGGAAGAGGCCTCGATTCGTGCTATCGATTTCTCGTACGATGCTGCGACTCGCCAGTGCCAGGCGAAGAAGGACCTTGAACGTGCAAGCGAGCGTCGTTGGGGACAGGGTATTAACCAGAAGGATGTTTACGTGCAAATCATGCACCGTAACCACTTCGCGTCGAAGCTGCAGCGCATGAGCGTAGTTGCCAAGGTACACTTGGGTGACAAGGGTGTGCGTGTTCGCTCGCTTGTGAAAGGAAGTCCTGAGGCGGTCGCGAAGCTGATGCGTCCTGAGACCATCCCGGAATGGTATTGGCCTACTTACCAGAGCCTTGCTCGCCGCGGAATGCGCGTGCTTGCTCTCGCCTACAAAGACATCAACGGGCGTCCATCGGAGGCTGAGGTCGCTCAGCAGACCCGTGCTTGGGCTGAAAGTGACCTCCGTTTCGCTGGTTTTGCTGTGTTCCAGTGTCTGGTGCGCAAGGACAGCGGAGACATCCTGAAGGTTTTGAAGGATAGCTCGCACCAAGTCTCGATGATCACGGGTGACGCCACCCTGACGGCTGTTCACGTGTCAAAGGAGGTTGGTATCGTTACCCGCCCAGCCCTGATTCTTAGCGAGAGTTCTTCTCCTAGTGACCCGCTAAAATGGACCAGCGCTGCTGATGACTCAGTGCTGGCACCTTACAAGAGTGGCGATCTGAAGATCTTGGTGAAGAAGTACGATTTGTGTGTCAACGGCAAGACGCTGGCTACTGCGGGTGAAGTGGACGATGTTATCTGGAAGAACCTGCAGCACATTCGTGTGTTTGCACGTATGACGCCGGAACTCAAGGAGAAGGTGTTGACGTTGCTCAAGACACACGGCCACCACACGCTCATGTGTGGTGATGGTGGTAACGATGTCGGCGCATTGAAGCAGGCGCATATTGGCGTTGCACTGCTGGGCGGATTTGGATCGGCGAATGCCGACAAGAGTGTGACTGGTCTAGCGAAGTACCAGAAGGGCAATGTGACGACTGTGAGTACGCGTGAAGATCTGATGAAGCTGCATGTATCTGCACTGAAGAAGCGCTTGGCGCAGCAAAACGTGAACACTGCGCACTGCAAGGTGAAGCAGGACTATGTAGAGCTCATTCTTAGCGAGCAGAAGAAGAAGGCTATGGAGACGATCAAGAAGAAACAGCAGGCTTTGGCGAAAAAGAACCCGAAGCTGAAGGTTCTTTCCAAGGAGGAGCAAATGGCTGAGATGCGTAGAAAGCAGGAGGAGCTGGAGGCTGATGTGCGCGCACGTCAGGCTCGCGGTGAGTCGTTTGCACGGATGAAGGCTATTGCGGCATTTGCCAAGCGTGAGGCCGAAGAGAAGAAGAAGCTGCAAATGGAACGCACGGGCTCCAAGGGCTTTGCGAACTTTGCCAACAACGCCGCCATGGCACAGTATATGGATGATTTTGATGATGGTGAGGTGCCGATGGTGAAGCTTGGCGATGCCTCCATCGCGTCTCCGTTTACGTCCCGCGCTCCTTCAATTAAGGGCTGTGTTGATATCATTCGCCAGGGTCGTTGTGCGCTTGTGACCACGATGCAGATGTACCAGATTCTGGCCGTGAACTGCCTCATCAGTTCGTACTCTCTGTCTGTGCTGTACCTGGACAAGGTCAAGTGGGCCAACTCGCAAATGATGGCGCTTGGAATGATCTCGACTGTTGCCAGTATCACCCTGAGCCGTGCGACTCCGCTGGACAAGCTGTCGCCTGTACGCCCGCTGACATCCATTTTCCACCCGGCGCTCTTCTCAAGTCTTGCGGGCCAGTTTGCTCTCCACCTTGGCTGCATGATTTACCTGACGAACCTCGCGAAGGAGTACACCCCCGAAGGCGACCTCACGCACTCGAAGCCTGGCGAGTTCCAACCCAACGTTATGAGCACGGTCATCTTCCTTATTAATGGCGTGCAGACGGTGAGTGTGTGCGCGGTGAACTACAAGGGCCGACCGTTTATGAAGCCCATGACGGAGAACCCAGGTCTGCTGTACTCGCTTGGTATCAGCATCGTGGGTGTCTTCCTGCTGTGCACGGAGCGGATGCCGATGTTCAACAAGGTGCTGCAGATTGTGCCGATGCCGGACCCGCGCTTTACGCGCATCTTGACTGGACTGCTCACCCTGGAGGTGCTGGGCGCTTTCGTGTGGGACCAGCTCTGCCTGCTGGTGTTCGCGCCTAAGATTTTCATCGCCTCGATGCGCGCTTTGACGTTCAAGGACGTGCGCCAGCTCTTCAAGATGACTGTTGTCTCGCTCTTCATTATCTACATCTTGGCCAACATCGACTACGATGAGATCGAGCGCCAACAGCAGCTCCTGGAAGAGCAGCGAGCTGCTGCCGCTGCCGAGGAGATCAGTAGCTAGAGGTCCAATCGCTTACTCACGTGATCGGCGTAGTCACGTGCTGTAAGTGAAATAAATGAAATAGAGCAGCATTTCAACTATGAACTGTGGATCCCTGTTCTCTATTTTGCCTGCCACTAACTGCTGCTTTCGGGGCTAGAATTTTGGGCTTGAGCACTTGAACAACCGAGTGCACACCTGATTCCCCCCTAGGGCCAGATCACCACAATCTACACGCTTTACATAGTACTTCTTCACAGCTTCCTGTTGACTCTTGCCTTGGGCTACTCGCTACTTGGTCGTGGTGGCCATAGTGACTGAAGGGTTACTTACGTCTCGAGCCTGGTGGCCTGACCAGTGCAGCAACTGGCACAATGGGGTCGGCGTGAACTGAGTAGGTCGATGAAACCACAGCGCGAAGTAGCCATTCTCTAGTGCGGCTACCACGCGAGCGAGGGCGAAAGCTCCAGCAGCAGCGTTGTGCTGCCCATTCTTGTATACTGGGTCGTCAATAACAAGTTGCGGCATGAGTGGTAAACCGTTTGCGATCGACAAGTGTGCTGCAAGTGGGTATGCGCCAAAAGCTTCTGGCTTGAGCGAAAGTCCTGTGGTGTAGTAGTCGAATGACGTGCCGTAATACTCGAGGAAGTCCAACAACAATTGTCCCAGTTTTCTTGCCTCTCGTTCTTCAGGCGTCTCCTTTTCACCGTCAATTTTGTTCTCCTGTTCTTCGTCTTCGTCCTCGGGCTGATGCCTCTGCATCTCCATCAAAAACACCGCCAGCAGTGTAACCGCGTACGAGCTCAATCCTCCCGTGAATGCACTGTTCAGCGCTTTCTCCCTCAAGAATTGTCTTAAGACCATCAGCAGCGGTTTCAGCCTCGGCAAGTCGCTCACATACTGGCGCACGAGCTTGCTTGCCTCCATTCCGTGACTTGTCTGCACGTTCTCAATCGAGATGTCGACTCTCAGCAACGCCGAGCTGTCTCCTTCCTTCTGACTGCCGCGCCGCAGCACCAGCTTGGCCACAGGCACCTTCGCTCCTCTCACGACGTCCACACGCTGCACCCAGCTTCGTTGCGGCCGCAACTGCCTGGCCAACTGCTCGAGTTCCTTCACTCCGTCGGGCACGAACCTCGTGGGGACGTCCTCGTCCTCCGAGTTGGACAGCCCCATGACCACCACATCCACGTCGCTGGACGGCAGCCACAGCCCCGTCGAGTACGAGCCGAAGCACGTGACCGACGCGTGCGGCCAGATCTTGTGCACGCCCTCCGCGATGTGCGCGATGGCGGCGTCGATGTGCTGGCGCGCGGCGTCCACCACGCGCTGCGTGTACGCGCAGTAGCGCTGCATCTCCTCGCCCACGCGCAGCGCCACGGGCCTCTCCGCGTCGTTCAGCGCGCGCAGCACCGCCGCGTCCTGGCTGTTCGTGGACGGCAGCGTGGGCAGCCAGGGCGGCAGGCGGCGCAGGCGGCTGCGGCTGATGGCGGCCACGCGCGCCGCCTCCGCCTCGCGCGCCAGCGCGTCGCGCTCCGCCGCCGCCGCGATTTTGCGCCGGTTCAGCCGCGCCTTCTTGCGCTCGAGCTTGCTGCGCGGCGCTTGTCCGGCGTCCTGCATGTTGTCGCGCTAGTGGCGCTTTAGTGGTTGGGGGTATACCGTCGACTTTGCGACATTTGTGTCGGTAAGTCGACGGTAACCGGTGACTTAAGAGGGGAGGGTGACTTAGTGAGGAAGCTAAGTCGACAACTGTAGCCATCTTTGAGCAGCTCCGATAAACACGACCAGAGGAATGGAGAACGATAAGTGGAATATAAAGTTAATACTGCGCGGCAGCGGAAGCGAGGAAAGAGGTTTACACGTTCATGTGCGGCGGCTGCGCGTAGGCGGCCTGCGGCTGGTTCGGGTCGTACACGGGCGGCACGGTCGAGAACGCCGGGTGCTGCGAGATGACAAAGTAGTTGAAGAAGGCGTTCAGGAACAGCAGCACGGCGTCCAGGATCGTCAGCCAGAAGTTGCCCATGGACAGCGGCCAGATCGCGATGCTGCATCCACCAACAACGTCAGTGTCACACTCCGCAACCCCCCACCAACCGTCACAACACTCACAAGACGAGGAAGATCGTGCGCGTCTTGTTGCCATACATGAAGCCGAAGTTGGTGCGCAGGATCACGTCGATCTTCTCCGTGCGCAGCTCGAAGGCCAGCAGCAGCGCGCCGAACATTCTGCAGCCACAACAGCAGTAAGTATCCCCGCAGCCCCCCCCCCCCTCACCGCACCACCGCGTACATGATGTAGATGCCCGCGATGACCTTCTGGAACGTGTCCACCTGGCCGAAGATCCAGGCCAGCACGCCCACGGCGATGGTGGCCGAGGCCAGCACCAGGTTCAGCAGGCGCATCACCTTGATGATCGTCTGGCTGTTGGTGGCTTTGATCTGGTTGCCGATCTCGTCCATCAGGTTCTGGCGCGGCGGCGCCGGCTGCCCCGGCGCCGCCTGGTAGCCGGGCGTCGCGGACGCCGGCGCGGGCGACATGGCCGAAAAGTTCATGCCGGGCGTGGCGGGCGACTGCGCGCGCAGTACGGACGGGTCCTGGAACGGGTTGCTGGGGTTCATGGCGGGGGGCGAGCGCTTGCGAAGTGAGCGGCGCCGACGGCCGCGAGGCGATGGCCGAAGATAGCGAGGCTTGTTGCTTCTCTGCGCTCCGAGAATAGCCGCAGGGCGAGGCTATTTTTAGACCGGCAAGTTTACGGGTGAAGTGAGATGGCTACATTCGATTCATAAACTTTACTGTGAAGGTGTTGGTGTTTGAGTGCTTGCGCCGACAGTGAAGGTGGTCATAGCGTTAGTGCAGCAGGTGTATGCTGTTGCAGTTGACGGTGTGAATTTGCCGAGAGGAAAGTTGGCGGGAGGAAGGAAAGCATGGGTCTACTCCTCGCATGAAGATTTAAGGTGGAAATTGCCATCACGACACCAACACGAGGAGATCATTGACCAGCGGCAACGAGTCTAGGATATATGTAGAGCTACCAATAATGCAGACCAGCACTTAGACAAACTCACACAGCAAGTATCGCTGTCGTCGAGTCAAAGACAAATGGCTACTCCATCGCACCTCCTGTCCCGCGCCATTTTGCATGACGTGGTTGAAGTACAGACGGAGCCCGTCGCCATCGACCGCACAATCCGACTTACCGCCGCGACCATGGCGGACAGCACCACCACGCGCGTCCCCGCCACGTCCCCCGAGGCCATCGCCGCCTCCGTGACGGAGCTGCGCGCGGCCTTCCGCAGCGGTGCCACGCGCGACCTGAAGACGCGTCTGGCGCAGCTCAAGCGGCTGCGGCGCCTGCTCTCGGAGAACGTGCGCGAGCTGCAGGACGCGCTGTTTCGCGACCTGCGCAAGCCGCCGGCCGAGACGCTGATCGCCGAGCTGGCGCCGCTGCGCGGCGAGATCTCGCTGCACGAGGAGGAGCTGGCGCAGTGGGCGGCGCCTGAGCGCGTGTGGACCAACGTGGCCAACCTGCCGGGTCGCTCCTACGTGCAGCGCGAGCCGCTCGGCGTCGTGTGCGTGCTCTCGACGTGGAACTACCCGGTGCAGCTGTCGCTGTGGCCGCTGATCGGCGCCATCAGCGCTGGCAACTGCGTGCTGCTGAGACTGCCCCCGGACGACTCGTGTGTGCACACGAGTGAACTGCTGCTCAAGCTCGTGACGACGTACATGGACCCTCGCTTCGTGCGGGTGGTGCACGGCGGCATCCCAGCGACTCAAGCCACGCTGCAGCAAAAGTTTGATCTCATCTTGTGCACAGGAGGTGTCACTATCGGCAAGATCGTAGCGGAGGCGGCGGCGAAGACTCTGACGCCGACGATCCTCGAGCTCGGCGGCAAGTCCCCGACGATCGTGGATGAGACGTGTGACTTGGCTGTCACGGCTCGGAGGATCACGTGGGCGGCATTTATGAATGCGGGGCAGACGTGCTTGCGTCCAGACTACGTGCTGGTGAGCGCGAAGATTGGGGACGAGCTGGTTGCTGCGATTCAACGAGAGATCGTCGCGTTCTTCGGGGAGGACCCACAGAAAAGCGCGTCGTATGGACGACTTATCACGCAGAAGTTCTTCGACCGGGTTGCTGGGTTCTTGGAGAAGGATGCGGAGTATGTTGTATGTGGTGGCGCAAAGGACCGAGAGGACCAATTTGTAGCGCCGACGCTGCTCAATTTCAAGAAGGACGTGGATGCTTTTACGCGCAGTGCTGTCATGCAAGAGGAGGTTTTCAGTCCTCTTCTGCCTGTGGTGTATTACGACTCCTTGGACGAAGCGATCGATTTTGTTAATGAGCGAGAGAAGCCTCTAGCGTTGTATCTGTACTCGTCGGATTATAAGACGCGGACTCGTGTTCTGGAGGAGACTAGTTCTGGCAGTGCGTGCGTGAACGACAGCATCATGCAGTCAGTAAATTTGAACTTGCCATTTGGTGGCGTGGGAGCCTCTGGCATGGGCTCATACCACGGCAAGTACTCATTTGATGCTTTTTCGCACAAGAAGAGCGTTTTGATCAAGTATGCGATGCTCGATGCGCCGCAACGCTACATGCCCTACAGCAACTCTGCGTTGAAGATTGTTTTGTTGCTGCTAAAGCCTCTTCCAAACTCGCTTATCGTGCTTGTGGCCTACGCATTCATTTCGCTTGGATTCATTGTACTGGGGCTCATGCTGCAGATCTACCGTGGCGGAGTGGGAATTCAGGAGTAATTCGATGAGGTATTGAGAGTTACAGCAATGGTGTAGTTATCACAAGTTTTCACGTCTACACTTCGGCGTATTAAGGACCAATACATTGTCTTTTAGCTGTTCATGGATGGCTACTGGATTGATCGGCTTTTGTTTCTGCAGGTGATCTGAGCCGGCTAATAACTGCCGTTCTGGCGGACTCAATAACCTGGTGCATGCACACAAGCGTGACCAGCGCTGCAGTAAAATCCCAGGCATCGCTTACTTGGTCCAAAATTTCCATTCTCTCTGCAAGATCGTTCACCGCAGTCACTAACGCCGTCACCTTCGGTTCATAATACGCCAGGAATCGAAGCGGGTATGTCCGTGCGTAGCCTATAAGGGGTAGCATCACCTCTGCTCCGTTGCTAAAGCACACATCAAGCGCTAGCACCGAGCCTAGAAGCATCAGGAAAACCACGAACGTGCTCAAGCTTTCTCGAGGCATTTGGGGCTTGCTGGATTGTCGTTGGGATTTCTCGCGAGATGTCATCTGCTCCACGTACGCGTGGAAATTCTATGCGTTGAATAACTTGGTGCAATGCCTTGTCGTTTCGCGTCTTCTCCTAACTAAGCATGCGACTGAGACAGATTAAGAGTACATTTATTACAAGGCTATAGCCCCCGCCATTATCTGTTCGCCAACCAACACTTGAAACGTTATATGCATGTCGATAGTGATGCCGATAGAGCTCCTATCGCTGGCAATCCGTTAAACGATCTCCCAATCAATGACGGGGTCCAGCAACAGCTCCATTAGCTCGTCCCCGTTCAGAAAAACTAAGTTCTGCAGAGACGCCACTGGTAGCGGGGCCAGTTAGATGCTGCAGCTCCTCCAGTAACAGCGAGTCAATTTCTGAATTGTCTTCTGTCCGTTGTTCTTGCATCTCGAGGTTGGAAACAAGGGGAAGTGGCTCCAGCGATGATAGCAGCAAGTCAAGCAATTTTTGCGAGTCCTCTGCTTCGACTCGGGATTATCGCCAGCGATGTTGGCATTCGCGCTCAATTTTGTGGCATTCGAGGGAGGTTCAATGGTTCACGCATTGTACGCGTCTTGCGGCGCTTGATCCGTTGACGGTACTTTTGGGCGTGCGTCATAACTTGTCGCGGTGTTCTAGTCCCGACATGACGCGCGATCTTCTTCCACGGTCCGGACGGATGCAACTCGATGGCCTCGAGGAACTTCTCGTGCTCTTCGTCCGTCCACCACCCGGTGGTCGACGCTCTTTGACTTCTGTTGTTGCCCGAAAAATGCTGGTTCATGCGGATTAGCTGCGGTTGGTCGGCCGGCCCCGCTTCGAACATCTCGTTCGTGACGACATGCGTGATGGTCATGCTGGGAATCGTTGCTTGGAGTGAAGTTGAAGTTGATTTGTGTCCGAGTGTGCAAAATGTGAAATGGTGGTCGACTGCCGCCACAGACTCGCCTCAGCTTGAGTCCATGCAGCGGCACCGCTGACGCGTGGGAAAAATCCGACAGCACTACGTAGAGCGCTCTCGCTGTACCAGTCCTGTACCGCTTTCATTGCAGATACCGCCAGCATTTCGGTGGGCAGTCGTTGAGGCGTGTACCGCTTTCCATGCATCGTACATAACTGCTTTTTACGGAGCAGGTTCAAGTAAACACATTCCAGAACCAGATTCATCAACCCAACGTCATGATAAAGCAGATTCCGTGACGACATTAAAGGTGGATAAGCCCCACCATTCAAAAAGACAACAAAGATGCAGTTCTTCAAAGACAGCATGGATAAGGGTTCGAATTTTTAGGTGCACGTGCAATACAAAAGTTAAATAGCTATGCTACAAGACGGCCGAGGCTGATTCGTAGGTCTCGAAGACGGTCTACGGTTGCCCAAACTAAAGGCAGCCCAATCGCAACACCCACGACAAATGCCGCTGAAAAGCATTGCTCGATCTGGATGAGAATTCTACTTGGGGGCTTGAGTTTAACAACTACTTCCATACGTTGTTGGAGGAGTAAACCACACTCCCAGTGATAGAGCCTACAATTACTGCAGTGTCAGAAGCACCCACTCCTCAAACAACGCAGCCACCAGTGACTGTTAATGTGGATCTGGTTGTGTCAAACAACCCAACCTCCAGGCCTCAGATAAAGAAGGGGGTATGGAGTAGCGATGAACACGAACGCTATTGTGCAGGACTTGAGTTGTATCGATATGGGTCTTGGAAGAATATAGCAGATTACGTTGGGACCAGAACTGAAACTCAAGTGCTAAGCCATGCACAGAGTATCGGGAGAAGAGAAAGCGTACGGAGAAGAAAAAGCAACGTCGTCATTGTAAAACTATTCCAAGTATATCGTTAACTAACCATGCTAAGTGTTCTGAACCACTATTGAAACAATCGCGGACAAACTCCACAAAAGGTCACGACATACTTAACTATCGAAGAAATAATGATCCATTGACGCTACCACGAAAGCTATCACCCAAGGAACCTCTCATCGTATCGATGGCCGATACTACAGGTTTTACTAGCAACATGGATACTGACGCATCACTCTCAATGTCGATGGCCAAACCGTTAACTTTAGCTATGAATCAAGATGAATGGATGGAGCAATCTTTAACAGACCGACAGCGAGACGTGAGATAATGCTTGGAAAAGAGCACGACGGCTTACCTATGGTCACACCCCCAGAACTATTGTCAAGACAACCTTGTCCTTTAGATGGCAGGTTTACAGATCTTGAGGGGCCAATCTCCCCACGCTTAGATGAAATGCTCACTAGTATTGTGTCTGATAAATGTGTACTGGGTTTTCTTAAGCAAGCTTTATTTAAGTGGCCTTGACAACCATTGAATATTATCTATTTGCTATTGCAATTGCACAAAACGAAGGTTGCATTGCTTGATACACTTGTACTGCTGTCGTTTTCATTGAGGTCGCATTATTTGTTAGTCTACAGCCTAGACAGAGAATGCTGGGGGTCTGCGTTGTGCCCTATCCTGTTGTGTGTTTCACGAGCAATTGAGTGGAAACTCATTTATCTAGATTGTTTCTGGAATGGTGTGGGACGCCACTAAAGAGGCTAAAGTAGTCAATTGATCTGCTATCGATCGACCATCGATCATATATTGTCGTCGGAAAGTCAAAAAGAATTACAATACACTATACGCTTTTAGACGAGCTGAGTTGGAGCGCTAGGCGTGTACGAAGAGGAGATGGCTGCTGCAAGCTGTTCTTTTCCTGCAGGAAATATAACGTAGGTACAAGGCGTTAAGAACAACGAAGCAGCCATCAACCTACCAGTACATTATTACCTGTTCGTTCAGAAGTGCGTTCGCCTTGATTGGACTGTTCTCCATGGCGATATCGACCTCTGTCTTTGGCCGCTTCATCGCCTGCTCCACCTATCGAAGCAAAGGCGAAATTAGTCATTCCACTTTCCACAGTCAGTCGGTCCAGTCCATACAATATTGATCGTCTCGGTCGTCTGGCTCATGACATGCGAAAGTTTCGCGCTGGTAATTGCAATGGAAGACGCCGTCTGCACAGCACCAACATCCCTCGTCAGCTACCAAGTCCTCGTGCCATCCCTCACCAGCACGAACCTTGACGTAGGCGGCCTTGAGCGCCTCCACCTGCTCCTCCGTCAATTCCACGCCCGCACCCGTCGACTCCGGCTCCCTGCACACCGCCAACAATTTCTCAGCCTCCTCTCTCTTCACAGCCGACACCAACAGACGTACGCCACCAGAACGTCAGCGTGGCGTTTGCGCGCCTTCGCGAGCTCCCGACGCGCGTTGGCCGCCGCCAAGCGCGGCACCTGCAACACAGCGCATCAGCTTCCACTCTCCCCACGCCCGCTCGTCGCGTCTTACTCGCTCGCGCAGCTTCTTCACGGCCGCCTCCTTGTCCCTGAGTCTGGCCTCTACCTGCTTGAGGCGCTCGGCCGTCTCCTCGTCCAGAGGCGCCACCTCCTCTGCAGCACACCGGTCAGCGCCACCGACCGTCACTCCGCCAAGCGCATCACTCCGCACCGTTGTCCTCCGGGTTGTACTTGCGCAGCGCCGCCGCAAAGACTGTCGCGCACAGGTCGCTCACGTGCGCGCGGAAGATCTGCTGCTGCGCCTGCGACGCCGCGCCGCACTCGCGCAGCGCCGCCGCCGCCATCTTGTCGCCGCACGCGCGCTGCGCCTCTTTGATCTCCAGGAACGAGTAGCGCGGCGGCTTCGTCGTCTCCTGCGGCGTCGTCACCTCCTCGTCTCCCGCCATCGCGACAATGTTCAAATCAAAAACCCACTGCCCTCGGCCAAATTACCAATTAAACCCATCCAATCCCAGTGTTTTTTTACCCCCAAGAACCCCTACAGCCCTGGGTGTTTCTATCTTTTGGCGGCTGTCACCCAGTTGTGTGTCGAGACACAACTGGGTGACTCGTCCGGCTTGACGCGTCAGTCTCCGATAGTGTGGCATCGTGCGTAGCTGCTCGCGCGCCGCGACCGGACGAACATGAGGCGCTCGGACGGCGGCGACGCGGCCACTTCCACTCCCGCAGCGACGCCGACAGCGGCCGCCTCGACGGTGTCGACTTTTGAGCTCTCGGCGACGTCCGTGGCGTCCTCCGCGGGCTTCGCAGCGTTCTCGACGACGCCGCAGATGACGCCGAGCACGCCGCCAATGCACGCGGCCGGCAGCGGCGGCGTCCTGCTGCTGGGCAAGCTGATGCGGCGCGACCGCCGCCTGTTCACGTGGAAGTGGCGCGACTTCGTGCTGGAGCGCACGCGGCTGCAGTACTTCAGCCAGAAGGGCAACCGCAAGGGCGACATCCCGCTGTCGCCGCACACGCCCATCACGATCCGCATGTGCAGCGAGCCCAAGCCCTTCGGCTTCCTGCTCTTCATCAAGGACACCAAGCTCACGCTGGCGGCCGCCACGGAGCGCGAGCGCCACCAGTGGATCGACGTCTTCTGCGACGTCTTCCACGCCAGCGTCGAGCAGGCCCCAGTGGACAGCAAGGCTGAACGCCGCGCGCGACCCACCTTCCTCCCTATCCCCGACATGGGCGACGACGGCTTGGACCACGACAGCAGCGCCAGCAACTTGCTGGTGCAGCAGAGCAGCTCCATGGCCAGCGCCGAGAGCGGCGAGATCGTCGAGGCAGGAGGCCATTCCACACCCGTGATGGCGCACAACATGCTGGACAACGAACACGTGGGCAACATGAAACGCGATTCCTTTGGAGAGGATGTAATCCCGATCTTGGAGTCGAGGATGACCTACGGGTCGCTGAAGGAAATGTACTCGCGCATTACGTTCCCGCCGAGTCTTGCCAACGGAGACTTGCTGGTCGGTGTCGGACCTATCGTGCGTCGAATGGGTTGGACAGATGAGCGTATCCTCGCAGTAGGCATGTACATCGACCCGGAAACGGCTGCAAAGGAACTGGAGAAGTTCCATGGCCGCGTCGCCAAGAGTCTGCATGGAGATCAGCAATTCTACGATCACCTGCTCTTCCACACAACATTCCGACGCAGCTTCGTTGTTACAGCTCGCAAGCGCGTCTCCAAATCAGTGCTTACGGCGTTGCTGCGCGACGAGTTAGCCCCACGAATGGGGCTGCATGCTGCGGCGCTGGGTACTTTCCTCGGTTTCATTGAAAAGTCGTTGAAGAAAGCTGAATCGATGGTCATGCGGATACATGAGGACGACCGCTTTGAGTATCGCCTACGAGGCCAGTTATACCCGCCAATTGCATCGCATGCGCTTTGTAAATGCATTCAAGCTCTCTTCTTCGACAGCAACTCCATTCAGCATGATGCGAAGCGCGGTCTGGTTGAGCGATTACCTTCTCTGTGGGGTGGAGAAGTGCTAGACGCTCAAGATGAGATCTTCGGAAGGCTGCATGAGCGCATTCAGGGGATTGATAGTGAAGACGAGGAAGACTCCGAATCTGACGATGACGATGATGACGATGATAATGATGATGACGACGACGGTGACGATGATGACAGCGAGGCCGAAGACCTATTCGGCCATGCAGATGAGGAAGATCACGCCAAAAAGGATAATCAATCTCACCTGGAAGATGGAGAAGCAAATAGCAAGGAGAAACCTGGTGACAACGAGGAGGCGGAACGTACCTCAGTGCCAAGGTCAAGTCGAAGCAGTCGAAGCAGTCGAACCGAGAGACATAGTCTAATTGGACCTCCCAAAATCCATCGTCAGCCGTCCACTAGAGACGAGTGGGCTGAATACGATGAGCAAGAGCTCGAAATGCTGCGTCGCGAAAGTCGCAGTCTAATGGTTCACTTTGGTCCCATGGTGGACCGAGACAGCAACATCATGTTCAGTGGAGACTTGGTTGTTGATGGCAGTGCATTGCTTGGAACATGGTCGCATCAGTTTTCTGTGTCGCCGGATGAATATGACCAGCCTTACGACTCTCACCAATACCGATTCACTGTGGGTTTGTACGTGGACCCTGGTGCAATTAGCGAGAGCCTACTGAAGTACAAGGGTCTTTCAATTGGTAGCATTGTCCAGGACACAGACTACTTTCGTCGATTCTCAGCTGGCAAGTTTCGGAAGCACCTGGTCTTCAAGGTCGACACGAAAGTGAAGCTTCGTATTTTGCTGGAGTACTTTGACACACAATTCCGCTCGCTTGCGTCTTCGTTTGAAGACATTAAGAAACCGCTGGACAGTCTTGTAACCCTCTTGGATGAAGCACACCCGCAGGAGAACATCCAGCAGCTCGAGCTTTGCCCGAAGGACGAAGCTCGCTTTTCAATCACTGCTGATGGAAAGATGAGTTTGCGTGTTAAGAAGCGTGGGTCTTTCAAAGAGGATAAAAAGCAGCACCATTCTATCGCCTCCGGCAGCTCTACGTCCCCTCCAAACGAGGATAATACCGTTCACAGTGCAAGCATAGATTCTACGGCGACAACAACCTCTCATACCGGATCAAGTGGTGGAACCACTCTTTCTCATGTAAGCAGCTTCCGTGCAAGCAGCGAGATCGAGTTAGCTTTACCTCCTCCGCCGTTCCATTTGGCATTGGAGAGCCTGATATTTGGCTTTCATGCGATAGACCCAGCAGCTCGGACTCAACTGATGGAACGCGTTCCAAGCCTTCTGGATCTTGCACGTGACG
This sequence comes from Phytophthora taxon juncus, assembly GCA_033558005.1. NCBI lineage: Eukaryota > Oomycota > Peronosporomycetes > Peronosporales > Peronosporaceae > Phytophthora > Phytophthora taxon juncus. The sequence continues at coordinate 2,032,464 of JAUCEE010000017.1, forward strand.
ACCTAGTGCACACCTACCACGACGAAATTCAAGCCTTGAGGGAAAACTACAAACGTCAAAAGCCCGAAAACCGTGTGAAGGTCGGATATCTCTCCATTTCATTTGAAAAGCGCAAGATACAGAAGAACGCAGAAAAGGGAGGAGCTAAGGAGGTCACCATGGTGCCATCTCGCTGGTCCAAGCGGTGGTGCCGCCTAGATGGTACGCTGTTCTCGTACTATTCCCACAAACGGTCTCGCAAGTACCGTGATATGATGGAGCTTACTCGCTGCGAAGTTGTGGAGATTACAGCGAACAGTGGTCCTGACGTTGCGCGGTTTGCTTGGGAGAAGGGTGATAACGATAGCATTCGTATTGCGATCATCAAACCAAACGGCGAGATTTTGGCGTTGCGTACAGAAACCATCTACGAAGGCGAGGAGTGGCTGGAATCGCTCATCGATGCGAGCAATGTGCGGCGCCACGCGGGATCTTCTGATAACTGGGTCGCCTGGGATGCAAACTTCTCGCAATTGCGGCGACGAAGCAGCAGCACGCGCGACATGCTACCAAACCGGAGCGGTCGAAGTGGATCGACCGGGAGTGCGTTGAATAGTGAGCGACACTCCAGCGTTGGGCATGACAGCAGCGTTGCCGATCGCACATCGCACGGTGGTGCGCCGACCAATTTGGCGACAAACCCCGAGGAGGACGATGACCCGGATGACGAGGAAGTGGACGAGTACGACAGCGAGCAGGATCTCGTAGAGAAGGACGGTTCTCTGCTTGCATGGGTGCAGGAGGACCCCCGCCACGCCATCATCGCGTTCTTGTTGGGCCTCATCGTGTACCTAGCGTCGGTAATGCACCGCAGCCAGCCTGTCCCCGTCAGCAGCACTGAGTTGCCGTAGCCCCTTGCTTCCATTCGAAGTAAGACCAACCAGATGCAGGCGAGACAAAATGCCGTAAGTGAATGCATCGCATGTTTTGACTGACTTTGTCCTTCATTAGGTTATGGTACAGCAGTGCTAACAATGCCAGACAACCACTAAACTCACTCACGCGTAGTACTGCGGCTGATAGTAGAGAGCTCGTCGTTGCGCGTCGTGCGTGGCGTAGTGCACCGGTCCTCCCCACAGCGCGTCCTGGCCCAGCGTCGGGAGCTGTCTGCCGAGTCCGTCTTGCTGTCGTCGGCGCTCCCAGAGACTGGCGTTCCTGGCCTCCTGCTCCTGCTCTACCTGTTGGTTGTCCTGAGACGGCTCCGCCGGCGCTTTGCTCTGTCCCTGCTGCTGCTCCGAGCCGTCGAAGGCCTCGGGCGACGCCGAGAAGTCGAAGGCGTTGAAGCCCACGTGCGTCTCGGCGTCGTCGGCCCAGCCGGCGTCGTCGAACTGGTTGCTCACCGGCACCTGCTGCTGCTGCTGTTGCTGTCTCCACTTGGCCGAGATCTTGCGCGTGCGTCCGTCCTCCATGTCCAGCGCTTCCACCTGCGGACTGGGGGCGTCTTCAGGCTTCTGGCCGCGACACTGGCGGCGGTGTCGCGCCCGGTAGCGCTCGATCTCGGCCGCCTGCTCGCCGCATTGAGGGCCGTCGGCCGCGTAGAACTGGAACATGTCGCCGCACTGGCAAGTGGCGGAGTGGCCGGAGACGCGCAAATGGGCGGAATGCGCCGTTTCTCGCCGCGCTGCGATGCGGGGGCTCACTGGACGCGAATAGCGCGAGTCTCGGCGAGAAGAAGGAGCTGCGATGTCGCCGACGACGACGAAGCGGTGCCAACTAACTGCCGGGCGGTTGCGATTGTGCCGCGTCTTTTGCGCCGCCGCTCGGCCAATTGCAGTGCGCGGATCGGAGCTCGTCATGTATCCGGACAGCATGATCGTCATCGAGATGATCATGCGCGCAGGTCGCAGCTCGCCTGCGTGGCTGGTTGAGACCAACATGGCGCTTGGCCGGCGGCGTTGAGCTCTTAAGAAGCGGCTTAAGGTGATACACGCCGCAGAAACGATGGTAGGACATCAAAAACGGGTTTTTGATTAGGATGGAAGTGCTACACAGACACAAATGCATCGAGGCGGAGGAAGTTGACGCTCGACGTGAACTTAGTACCACAGCGCCTTGTTCCAGAAGAGGCTCTTGGCGTTGGCGAGGTCGTCGTCGGCCGTCGTGAACGTGTCGTTGAACACGATCTCCACGCCCACGCTGGACTCGTTGTACTGCGGCCAGTAGAGCTTGTCGTCGGGCCACATCGTGTTCGGGTTGCCCGTGATCACGAAGGACAGCAGATACTTCTGCATCATGATGGCGATCGTCGAGTTCACCGACGACGACTCGCCGCCGGCACCGCCCATGTCGCCGCCCATGCCCGTGGAGTTGCCCATGCCGCCAACGGACCCGCCATGAGTGCTGCCCATGGCCGCACTGGTACCGGTCGCGCTGCCGGCAGACACGTTGGCGTAGTACGAGCTGGCCGAATCGGTGGCCTGTGCGCGTCTCGACGTGCTGGAGCTGGTGGACAGCGTGTACGTGCTGTACCAGTAGTAGCTCTGGTCCGCACCGTGCGACGCCTTGTCCAGGGCACACTCGGCATTCCAGGTCGAGTTCTGCAGTGCGTTCGTCAGAGCCAGGTTCTTGGCAGTCAAGTCGAGTGACTGCTTCATGTCGGCAAAGCGCAGGCCGGCGCTGGTGTAGTCGTCCTCCGGATACAGCTCCAGCAGCTCGTCAATGACGTCGTCGGTGATCGACGGGAAGAAGATGCGGAGCTCGGTGGGGATATCGTCCGCGTCGTCAACTCCCGAGTACGCCTGGCTGTTAGCCTCGTGCTGCTCGTGCGAAATCACGCACGGGCCCGAGAAGTTGAAGTGTCCCTGGAACAGGCTAGCCTCGTACGTGTCCGGGATGATAAAGCCATCCACGCGCGGCTGGTATTGGTACGTGTAGTCGGACACGACCACACTGGCTGCGTCTTGGAGCGTGCTAAAGTCGACTTTGCGCATGCAGTCCAAGTGTCCGCCATCGCAGCCAACGGCCGATGACACATTCTGCCAGAAATGCTCAGCATGGTGGTGCCCGGCACCTGGGACGTAACCTGGAGACATGATGTACGCCTTTTCAAAGAGCTGCGGGGCATTGCCGCCGAAGCGAGTCATTTGGAACATGACCTGCGAGCCACCGGCTGAGAATCCGACAGCGGTGACGTCGTTCGGGTTACCACCAAACTTGTCAATGTATGTCTTGACCCATTCAAACGCACGAGTGGAATCCCAGACCACCAAGTTGGCAGCGCCACCTTCGTGCTGATATGTCGGGCCATTGCCTAGACCGGTGATTCCAAGACGGTAGTTGTACGCCACGAACACGAAGTCGGTGGAGAGGTCGAACAGGCCCTCGGGGGTGTTTTGCGTCTTGGAACCAGCTGAAAAGCCACCCCCATAGGTCCACACCATGACGGGGAGGTTCGTCGCGTTGGCAGGAGCCCAGACATCAAGATAAAGACAATCCTCAGTGGAGGTGCAGGCCACGTCGGCGTCAGCAAGATTCGTGCCAGTGTTCGTCTCGTTCTCCTGGGGTGGCAACTCGGGCGCCGCAAAACGCAGGTCTCCGGTTGGGACGGCAGCGAAACGAATGTTTTGGTACTTGTAGTACCCAACAGTGGTGTTGCCGCCTACTGCCTGGACGGTCGTGTAATCGAGCTCAACGGTGGGCAGCGAATACGACAACACGGGCGCCACAATGGCGGCAGCGGCCAACAACAAAGCATACACACGCATGGTCCGGATTGTCGTGATTTCTTGAGCTTTGGACTTGGACTGGTTTCTCGTCTTGAGGTAAAACGGAAATTGAGATCGAAGGAGACGAGCTTTCTCAAGGCTTACGACTTTGAAGAGCAGGACGTGCGAGTGGCACGTCCCGCACGGTGCGACAACAAGTTGGCGAGATCTACCAGCCCCACCGCAAAGGGATCTGCTGGGTACGAAACGTGCGAGTGGAGAGGCCTGCCGAAGATTGAAATGGAGTAGAGGGGCACAAGCAGGGCGAATGCAAGCCATGCGGTATCCCGCAAAGGGATTGGCTGGGAACACGTGAGACCGCTGTCAATTAATGTGAACGGTAATGAACGTGCACACGGCAAAGCGAGAACTATGTAGGGGACATCCAGATGTCACAATGCCTTCTTTGAACTCTATCGCTCGCAGTGAGGAGTCACACGCGAAGCTGCTGAATTGTCCAAGCTGTAGTGTCCTTGATATGAATCGCGGTGTGCACGTACGTCTGCACCGATAGCCCAAGCACCATTGCGTGGCTAGTAGGAGTCCCAGCAGGTTTGAGTCATCGGCGCGTGATCAATTCCTCGACTTGATTATTGTTCATCGCTGTTACCCACAGCGATGAACGGCGACTGCGATCGTACCAAATACAAGCATATGTAGGCTACCAGATCAACTTGATGCAGTAAATTACTGTGATCAATCGGTCAGAACGGCATGAGCTCTTGCCAGCATAAGAATCTCGTCGCTGAAAACGCGTCACACGTCGCAGAAAATGTGTGGCAAACATAAATTGTGTAAGGATTGTGTACATTTTCAATCTGCTGGTCATGGCGACACCTGCGACCGCCGAGTGGCGCGGCACGAGCGACCACAACGTCACGGAGACGGCGTTCGACGCCGTTAAATGCAAGCTGTAGGTTTTCTAGATGTTTATCTTGTATCTGAGCGTTTTTCCACGTTTTTTGGCTCGTTGTAGTCGTCAGGAGGAGGCTCTAAACTCTCTGTATCACTCCTCCCTCTCAGCTCTGCAGTGACGCTTGGCTACTTCCAGGACCCGTTTCTTCGCTACTTCGTGGAGAAACCCACTCGCCGCATCCCTCTAGTATGTAGCAAGACAGAAATGGGCCTGTGCCGGAGGTTTGAACGCACCAAGACAGTGGTCTAATGCTTACTGGACTCTTGTTTTGGTGATTTTGGTGCAGATCCATCGCGGGTACTACCTGCGCCACGTGGCTGTTGCTCGCTGTGTTGAGCTCTTTCTTGAGCAGTGTACGTTGAGATATGATCATATCGTTCGTGTACGATGTTTGTTTGACATTTTCATTGTTTTGGTGGCTGAAGATGCGACGGCGGCACAAGTCAACATGGTCTCGTTGGGCGCCGGTTTCGACACGCTCTTCTTCCGTCTACTGGAGCAGCGGCAGTTTGTTGGGAAACTCGTGTTCACAGAAGTGGACTGCGACCCCATTGTGAACACGAAGACAAAGCTGCTGAATGATGAAAGCGTACGCGCGGGGCTCTTTCCGAAGGATGTGGATAACTTGAATGTGATTGCTTCTGACGACGGCAAGGTGGCATGGCAATGTTGTGTGCCGTCAGCCACCTATTCGCTCATTTCCTGCGATCTTGGTGACACGGAACGTCTGGAGGCTACACTGAATGCTGCTGGGGTTGACCGAAGCCTACCCACGCTACTTCTCGCTGAATGCGTTGTGGTAAAGTGCTACAGCTTGTCGTATGTGCTTGTTAACGCTTTCTTACTCACTCGTTTGTGTGTCGTGGTTTACAGTCGTATCTTGCGCCAGAAAAGGGCACAAAACTGCTGCGTTGGCTTGCTGAAGCCTTTCCAAGTGGCTCCGTTGCACTTTATGACCCCACTGGCCTCCAAGCTAACAACAAGGACGATGACGAGAACGAGTCTACTCCAAATACAAAGCCTGAAAGAGACTCTAGCGCATTTGGGCTGACACTTCAGCGCTACTTTGCTGTAAAAGGCTGCACTCTTCGGGGTGCTCGCGGTTTTCGCACAGCTGCTGATCATGCTCGTCGACTACTCGAACATGCGAATTGGCAAAGATGCCGTATTCTGGACATGAACGGTGTGTTTGCGAGCTGCACATCTGCAGAGGAAAAGCGCAGATTGTCGTCACTAGAACCTTTTGACGAGTATGCCGACTGGGTTCTCTGCAATGCACACTATGCGATCTACCTAGCTGACAACTGCAAGGATCATGATAGGGATGGCCTTCAGTGGACTACCCGTTTCATATCGCATGATCAAGACCATCGATATCTCTTGACCGCGGATTCTTTACCCCAGCGGAACATGCCCACCTCGTCGGACGCAGTGATCATTCGATCGTTCCAGCACGAGGACTTGAACGCCGTGCGTTCTCTCTTCGAAAGCACACATCTTGAATTCGCTAAGGGTTCGCGTGCTGTGCGCCAGTTCGTTGCAAACCGTCTCCGTGGCCCCAGTGGCGACATGTTCGATGTACATCAGTCATTCCAAGCTCTCAATAGCGCGGGCAAAGTTACAAGTGGTTTCTGGGTGGCTGAGGTTGGTGGAGATGTTGTTGGGTGTGTTGGCGTTAAACCGACATCGAGTGGAAAGGGCATCGCCGAGCTTTGTCGCCTGAGCGTTTCTCCTGCAGTTCGACGTCGTGGTGTGGCTTCAGCTTTGGTGAAAACTGTCGAGGCATTTGCCGCATCGTGCGATGTGTTTTATGAGATTCATCTTGAAACCATTGGAACTATGGAAGGAGCTCAGCAGCTGTATCGCTCTCTTGGGTATATTGAGCAGCCTGACCAGGAGAAGCAGCACAGCTCGTTCAAGCTCGTTCGTTTTCAGAAAACGATCTCCCTATAAATACAGGAAGAACTTGTTCACTTTTGAAAATCCTTCGCTATGAGCAACGATCACGTAGAATTACTGCAGCACCAACAGGTTGAGGCAGCTCAAGATCAGACACACGATATGAGCGATGCAGAGCAAAAGAAACAGGTTTTGTCGGCACGTTCAGCTGCTTTAGAACGCCGATATGCTGCGAGTTTGACACAGTCTAACGGAGCAGCGCTCGATTTGTCATGCCTTGCGTTGGACAAACTTCCTCCTCTCGACGAGCTAGCCCATCGATTTCCACATCTTCGTCAGCTCAACATTCGTCAAAATGCGCTACGTGTGCTGCCGGACGGTTTAGCTCGAGCCTTCCCCCAACTTGTAGCCCTTAACGCTAGTGGGAACGCTCTCGAGGAGCTATCAGCAACTTCGATCGGCGCTCTACGCTATCTCCAGCGTCTCAACATTTCGCACAACCGTCTTCAAGAGCTCCCAGCTGCCGTGTTTAAGAGGCTCGACGCGCTTGAAGAATTGGACGCACGAGGCAACTTCATTGAGAAGATATCGTTTGATGACTTCGACGAGAAAATGCCAGTAGGAGCTGGATTACAAAAGCTGCAGGTTTTGTTGCTTGCGGACAATAGACTGCGCACTATCGATCCAGCAACAACTGACATTTTGCCGAAGCTGCGTGCCATTGATCTAAGCGGAAATCCTGACCTCACCGATGCACCAGAAAAAATTCGACGGCTTCATGAGCGTAACCTGCTTCTTCATTCACGCGCTAAACGGCGCGAGCTGATTACTCGAGCGTTGAGCATTCGTAAGGCTGTTGCTCAAGCACTGGCAACAGCCCCTGCAGCCTCACCTACGCGTGCTAAGTAGGATAATGAAAAAAATATGTACTGCTGGGTCACCGAAGCTAGATGTATTATCTTATACCTTCGGAGCTAAAGTGCTTGTTTTCTGTGTTGTCCTCGAAGATTGCCTATGTAGTCTTCACTCGCTGACCCACCACGGCAAGAACGTGGAAAAGTGGATCAGCCCAGTCTTAGGATCCGCGAGACTAGCAGCAGCGATCGCTAGCTCCTCCTCGTCGAGAGTCTCACCTAGCTGGAAGCACAGGGCATCCAGCTGTCTCGTCGAAATTGCACCGGTGTGAGCTTTATCCAAAGACGAAAAAATGGTCTTGAACGCCTCGAACCTCTCTTGCGAGAGGCCTAGTGCAGCGAAGTCTACGTCGTAGCCACTTGCCATCTTATCTGAATTTGTACTGACTGTTCGGTTCGCACCAAGGGGTCTCTTCGTTGAGCGGCTCGGTGGAGGGAACAAGAGTTTTTATGTCGTTCGAGTCAATCTAACAGTTTGTTTCCAGTAGTCGGTTGAGTTCATCGAGAACCTCTTTTGACGATGGTCGACCCTCGGGCTTTGGCTTCAAACAAGCAAGCGCCAGCTTCCGAACGTCTTCAGGGCAGTCAAGTGTGAAGCTTGGTTGCAACTCCCCACTCACCACAAGACTCAAAATGTGGATGGCCTCCATTTTGTCGCCGTCGGATGTGCGAGCGTCGAAGAATGGTAACTCACCTGTGTCTAGCTCGGTTAGAACCACTCCGAGAGAGTATACATCAGCCTTTTCCGAGTATTTGTGTCCGGCAAGCACCTCGGGCGCGGTCCAGTAAGCTGTGCCCACACCACTTGTCATGGTCTCCTGGCCGCGACGCATTCGACTGACACCGAAGTCGCTGAGCTTGGCTTCATAGTTATCACCGACCAGCACATTCTTGGATTTCAAGTCTCGGTGCACCACAATCGGCTTTAAGCTGTGCAAATATGTCAGACCACAAGATATATCTCGCGCAATTTTTGCTTTGTGCGAGGCCCACGAAAAATCGCCATTGACACTGTCACTTATGCTTTCTCCTTGTTGTGCCTTGTCGCTATGATACTGCAAGACATGCTGCAGATCGCCACGCTTCATGTACTCCATGAGAAGAAGCATATTTTCAAGCGTGTTCCAGGCGACCCCTAAAAGTCCAAGCACATTCGAGTGTGCGAAGGAGGCCATGAGCTGGATCTCAGCTGCAAACACCTCGAGTTCATGCAGCTGACGCCGTCTGTCACGAGTGAGCCTTTTCACTGCCACAATATCTCCGCGCATACGACCCAACCAAAACCTCTCCGTATGCACCTGCGGTGATCTGTCGTACCAAACTGACATCGACGAAGGGGACACGCCGAGTTGTCACTGCTATATCGTTTTGGAATTCGACCAGAGGGCTAATCATTGTCCCAGAAGAAGGGTCGGTCGAAGCGAAGCTATCTGCTGCATCGGTGGAACTGGTTTGGCGTGTGAAGGTCAAGGTCAAAGTATTTCGTGGGCTACCTGTAACATCAGACGCGAAGCTTGTCAAGCCAGCAGTAGTGGCTTTGCTGGGCGAACGAAAGCTGTTGTGAAGATGGCGATGGTGGGCCGAACCTTCATGGAGATATATGCTGTCGACGTCGTTGATGTCCTCAAAGCTGCCTCGCAAAAGCATCGCGTCCATATTCTCGCTGTTTTCGCCAACAACCGATCGCTGAATAACCTGCTTTGGCTTCACAGGTGCGTGGCCCCATGCCACCCACCCTGACGTTGTCTGTTGGTTTCCTCCTTTTTCAATAAATAATCGGCCTGGAGCCTCAAGGATAAAATCGATATCGTCCATCATGGAAAACTCGTCGGAGCCGCGGCCGCCTAAGATTGCTCGCTTTTGCTCCAATAGATACTCTGTCTGGTGCTGGTTTTCGCGGGATCTACGCCAGAACAAGAAGGATACTACAAGAACAACGAAAAGCAGCACCAAACTTGTAATTGTCACAGGTAGCGCAGTTTTCTGCCATCCTGAGCTCTCAGTAACAAACACCCCGCCTGTCTTTTCGAGGCGGAGCCACTGCGGAACAATTTCGCCTCGCTCAGGGGAACACCAGTCGGAGTCTTCTGCGGTATTTGCATCGTATGCCACACATGGTACGATCATGGCCGGCATTACGCACTTTCCGTAACTATTAGGATCACCAGATAAATGGATAGCCATGATAGTGTAGTCAATGCCTGCGTCAGTCCACTCGTGCCTCTGCATCTCACTTATTGGTACCATATCATCTGTGCCGCCGTCTGCCCACATCGCTCCGTGGACCGGGGTGATACCATTTGTAGCAGCACACAAACTCACATTGCCCATTTGATACCCACTGCAGTACAGTGACTGGTAGAAGAGATCTCCGTTCGGAGAAGAACACCTCTGCTCGGTGCATCCCGCAGTTCTGTATGCAGCTCGCGAAATCTGCAGCTCCGACATCCGCATGCCGCACTTTGTGTACACCTTTACGTACCCGAGATCCGCCGCTGCAACGTAGCCCATATCCCACACAACGGCTTGCTGCAGCATCGGCGGAAGCTTCGCAAAATCCAACCCGAAATCGTCACGCACATACTCCACGACCTCAGCCACTTCGCTCGTGTCTGTAATTGCCTCAGCTTCATCTCCAGCGAGATATCGTCTGTAGAATTGTTGCGCAAAGTCTGAATGGGTCCCGTCAAAAGCGTATCGTTCATCCAGATGCACGGTGGAAGGAAGTGTGTCACTGCTAGTACCAGCTAGCCGCCGTCTAAGCTCACTTCCTGGGGGGGAATAAATAAGGTCTCCAATATCTTCGACGCTCAACAGAAACATCACGACAACGCAAACCCCGACGACTAGCACAGACCCGATAAATAGCGTTGCTCCCTTTCTTCGATGATTGTCGACTGTCTTTCGATTGCATCGCCTTCGATGCCTGGAGGAACGACGTTGGCTGCTCTCGTTTTGCTGTGAGTGGAGACTTCGACAACGTTTACTGCCTGCAACCGTGTCGTTCGTGATTTGCTTAAGCCCTACACTTCGTCCTTCCTCGAGTCGTGCCACCGTGGTCTGGGTTGGCTTCTGCGGCACAGCCATTCTTGATCGAGGCGTGGACATGTAGACGATTCACCAACGTATCACACGCAGACTGAGGCGAAAATCCTGTAGACGCAATTTCGCGTCGGGGCGAGTGTTTTCCACGCGAAATGAGGTCCAGAGACTGAATCTTATCGCCGTCGGCTGCTAAGGACGCGAGAAAGTCTCAACCTCCTCTTCCATCCTGACGCAGGACGCACCAAGCTGACCACCTGCTTCCACATGTACGTCAGACCCAAACTGATCGCACTGATGAGGAGGCTAGACAGGGTATTAAATGCCAAGTCTTCCTGCAAGTGAAACGCTTCATCAGCGGAAGACACATTGACATAATATGCTGAAGGTTTTATTGCGGTAGCGACTGGCTAGCTTCACGCCGTTTATGGCCGGTTGCGCAGTCGAGGTACTTCGAACTCATGAGTGTACTTAGCGACATCTCTGAGTTGCTTCATCTAAGCGTAGGCGTAGTTTCATCATTGAAAGGTAGCACCGCGCTGCTCCTAGTTTTCGCTGCTACATATTGTTATCATTCCTAGAGACTTTGCTCACTAGGCAAACTTTAATAGTGAAACTGGGGGCATTTCTGCACGCGGATCGAGTTGTGCAAGTATCTTCTGTTGAAGCAGTGAAGGTCACCTTGTACTGCTCAAGGATAAGTTTTAGCAACTATTCTTGCAAATCAAAAATCCATGAAGCCACCACCGTCATGCTTGTCCACGTGCAACGAGTGACGAGCTAAGGGCGATACCCTCGCCCTGTGGGGCAACTCATAGTTCTGGGCGGTGGAATTACTTGCTAGCGCACAGGTTTGAAGGAATTGCAACGCAAAAATAAACCTCCCAAGTCGTCAAGGATAGATGCAACGCTACGTTTGGGGATTGCGGGGGAGCCACGGAGGAACGGGTTGCCTACCACCTTGAGGTCGGCGGACGAGACTTTGAGGCAGAAAGGTGTCAAGTGTGTGCCGGCCTTCAGACCGTTCGAGTTTTCCATCTCGTTGCTACCGTTTAATTATTATCACTTTGGAGGACTAGCCCGCACCACACAGCACCTCAACGCCAGCGACCTAGTAAACGACAACTAGCTTCTAGGCGCTTTCTCGGGACCTACTACACAGTCCCTTTTCGGACAACCCCAGTGCGTATCGGTACGCAGCGCCTTCGACAACAGCGATGATGCCTACCACACGGTCGAAGACGCAGACAAACCTGAACGCAGGTCCGAAGCCAGAAGCTGCGAAGCCTGGCGGTCGTTTATTTCAGAATGCCGTGTTCTCGCGCCGCAGCTTGAGTAGCAACGCGCTGGATACCGGAGCGAAAAAGTCATCGCCGAAAAAGCCGCTAGCTGATCTCAATCCTACCAATCCGTTGGCCAGCATTGTTCACCAAGCCGACAAGAATGGCAAGCAGCAACCGATTCTTGCAGGTGGTCGTCGCATTGCTCGCGAGGGATCTGCGACGAATGGACAGCAAGGCAGCTTCCGAAACTTGTTCGCCAACATTTGGTCAGCGCTTGGGATCAATGAGCAGCAGCAGCAGGCTTTGGACAAAAAGGCACAAGGTCGGTCATCGCCACCTAAGCCGAAGGCTACGGCGACCGCAGGCAGTACTATTGAGTTGCGCAAGAGTGTTCTACCCCCGCTATTACCAGATGACGCGAACAAGAAGTGTTTGGTTCTCGATCTCGACGAAACACTCGTGCACTCTTCCTTCCGGCCCACCATCAACCCCGACTATATTATCCCTGTCGACATCGATGGCACTATCCACCAAGTCTACGTCTGCAAGAGACCTGGAGCGGAGGAATTCCTAATCGAGATGGCAAAGCACTACGAGATTGTCGTCTACACCGCCAGCCTCAGCAAGTATGCGGACCCACTACTCGATAAACTGGATCCAGAAGGAGTCATTCGATACCGACTTTTCCGCGAGCACTGCGTGCAGTACGAAGGCAACTACGTGAAGGATCTGTCTTTGCTGGATCGCGAAATCTCGCAGACGATCATCATCGACAACTCGCCGATGTCGTACATTTTCCACCCTCGTAACGCCATCGGCTGCTCGAGTTTTATTGATGACCCCAACGACCGTGAGCTGGAGTCTATCTCGCGTTTCCTGACGAAGATCCACGACGCTGAAGATGTGCGCGACCACCTGCACATTTGGGACGCCAACTATTAACTTGTCTTTGCCAGAGATCATCCTGTTGTGGAGACCGTGAAGCTAACGCTGGTTCAACTTTGCTTATACTTTTTGCTATGTAAGAGCTTAGAGCTATAGACCCATTTATCGTGAAGGCAGTGAAAAGCACTATGCTTTCAATATCTCATCAAATAAACGAATTTTGATTTTGTTTTCTTACTAAATCGTGCTGTAAGCACGCTGCTTCACCATGGATTTTTAATTAATAAGAGCATACGAACAATGCGTTGGGGGCGGGTCATACTCGAATCAATTTCTACGCAGCTTCCAGCGGGTAAGTCAGGATAGTGTACGGTTGTGCAGATAAAATAAAAAAGCTCGAGAGGCAGCGTTTCTGGTGTTATTTTGATCACTGCCGTTTTCAGGGTCGATTTCTGCTTCGATAATTTCAAAGTACAGTAATCTTTTCGGTGGGGCATAGTAATTGAGCTTCCGTTGGACTGAAATGATTAATGTTAGCCAAGACTTGATTGGGTTACGGTACCTGAAGCACTCCATCAGGCTAACTCATTGGAACTCAAGAAAGAAGATGCTAAGAATGGACTGGGGGCGACTATGAAAATAAAGTTCCGCGGCTAAGTATTCATGGTGCTTGAGCCAACGTAGGAGTTTATCCCCTGTGCTTTGCAAGATTATTTTTTGAAGTGTTTAATGTTTTGATTGAATATCAACGGCAAGTGTTTTAAGAACTTCGCCGAAGGGTGAAATCCCGCAGCGTACTTCTACCGGAAGTAAGACGAGTGGGTCAAGCGTGGTGTCATGGAACCTTGCTCGTCAACCGAGTACGATTCAGAAACACGTGCATAAGTGCACAGGTTTAGAAGAATTGCAACGTAAAAATAAACGTAACAGTGGCAAGGATAGCTCCTTCACAGCACTGGATGCAAAGCGGGTGGCTGAGGAACGAAGGCGGGGCGGGTTGACCAATAGCTCGAGGTCGGTGGATGAGATTTTGAGGGTGGAAGCTTGTCAAGTGGGTGTTACATCCGAGCTCCATTGTCGCTTCATGTATTATCTCATTTGAAGACTACCTCTCACCACTCCAAATACCACCCTACCCAACGCAAGAACCTTTGACCACAGCAAGACCCAGTTCACGACTTCAGGCCCCCTCTCGGACTTGACTCAAAGCGTATTGGTCCGCAGCGCCTTTTTCGAGAAGAACGCACAATAATGGCGATGGTGATGCCCAACACCCGATCAAAAACGCAAGCGAACTTGTACGCAAGTCTAAGGCCGGAAGGGGGTCCATCTAGCAGCAACTCGCTCCAAAAGGCAACGCTCGCGCCTAGAAGTATGAGCAGCGTTTCCCTTAGCGATGGTGCAAAACTTGGAATCTGGTCATCACCAAAGAAACCCCTCGCAGACCCCAACCCGTTGGCTAACATTGTTCACCAAGCCGATAGAAATGGTAAACAGCAGCCAATTGTTATAGGCCGTCGAAACTTAGCGCTAAGCTCCAGAAAAAAACAGCACCGTGGAAGTTTTCGAAACATGTTCGTGAATATCTGGTCGGCATTTGGGATCCACGACCAGCATCACCAAACACTGGATAAGCGAGTGCACAATTACAGCAGCGCGCAACAAAAGGTTAAACATGTTGATAACAACATCCCGCCACGCAAAACAATTCTACCCCCGCTATTACCAGATGACGCGAACAAGAAGTGTTTGGTTCTCGATCTCGACGAAACACTCGTGCACTCTTCCTTCCGGCCCACCATCAACCCCGACTATATTATCCCTGTCGACATCGATGGCACTATCCACCAAGTCTACGTCTGCAAGAGACCTGGAGCAGAGGGATTCCTGGTCGAGATGGCAAAGCACTACGAGATTGTCGTCTACACCGCCAGCCTCAGCAAGTATGCGGACCCACTACTCGATAAACTGGATCCAGAAGGAGTCATTCGATACCGACTTTTCCGCGAGCACTGCGTGCAGTACGAAGGCAACTACGTGAAGGATCTGTCTTTGCTGGATCGCGAAATCTCGCAGACGATCATCATCGACAACTCGCCGATGTCGTACATTTTCCACCCTCGTAACGCCATCGGCTGCTCGAGTTTTATTGATGACCCCAACGACCGTGAGCTGGAGTCTATCTCGCGTTTCCTGACGAAGATCCACGACGCTGAAGATGTGCGCGACCACCTGCACATTTGGGACGCCAACTATTAACTTGCTTTGAAGGGACTGCATTCTGCTTCTTAGTGAGCTATCTCACTTTAATATGCAATGTATCGCTTCGCTATATTTTGTTTTGAAGTAGCAGATTTTATATTCGTTTTGCGCCTCTGCAATGGCATCTTAATATCCAAACTAAGCACCGTGAGTTTTCTACAACGCGTGTGTTCGAATAGAGAGAACTCAATTTTGTACTTCGAGTACAAACGTGCTGTTTGTTAGTCGGACCGCACTTGATGGTGAGAAGTACTGTATGTCTCGGAGCATTGCTGATTTCGAAAGCTGGATCCCCAGCTCACTGCAAGTGATATTTGAATAGGACAACATTGATTTTATTGTTTGAGCAAAAGAAAATGAGCGCGAAGAAGAAGGGCTGCTCCGTTCGAGCGGTTGTGGCACCTTAGACCACAGACGATTTTACACCGTCCTTCTTCACGGTGCTTCCCTTGGCGCTCTTTAGCCAGCAGGTGCCGCCAGATAGGTTAGACCACGAAAAGGCCAGAAGTCTTCATGCAGATAGAGCAGCATCCGTACGCGTCGGTACTTGGCTTGTTGCCGATGTCGTTGCCGACGTAGTCAACACCAATTTCCAACGCGCAACTGGGAGCGGGAGGGTTTGCGTAAATGGCCGCAGATGTCACTTCGGCATTCTTCACCGTATCGCCTTGAGGTTTTTGAAGTAACACGTCCCTGCCTTCCACGAAAACGCGCGACACCGACTCCAAGTTTTGCATATCGCACAGCACTCCTTGGCCGTACTCGCCGCTTTGCTGCCGATATCGTTGCCGATGAAATCCACACCACTTTCAAGACCACACATGGCATCGACAGGGGCTGGGTAGATATCCGCAGAGGTAGCACCTTTCTTCACCACCATGCGGCCCTTTGCACTCTTGAACCAGCACGTGCCGCCATTGTGGTTCGTGAAAGTGTACGCCCGGCACCCCGGCAGAGCTTGGCATTGCGCACAGCACCCCAGTGCGTCGCTCAGTGGCATCGACATAATGTCGTTGCCCACGTAGTCGATATTGTCTTCGAGTGCGCAGACGTTGAGAGCCTCAGTCGACATGACTGCAGAATACGTGTATTGGTTCTGACTCACGGTGCCGCGACCGCTCTTGAGCCAACAAGTACCATTGTTGTACGTGCTGTACGTGACGCCTTGCAACCGGGGTAGTTCTCGCAGTGATCGCAGCAGTAGCCAGGACTGATCGCCGGCACGTTGGTGAGGTCCACTTTCGGACGAATATCCCGACGAGTTTGGAGACGGCGGTCTTGGTTAATACTGCTGGCGCCACGAGACTTGATGCTGCCGTTATCGCCGAGAAGGCATTCGTTGACTTTGCCAAGCTTCGGGACGATCTGTACTCCTGCTCCAGGACTTCCCACCCTGCTCAGCGCTGCGAGTTTTGCAGCGAGGTCGCGAGAAGCCTCCGCTTGGGAATTATACAAGCCAGCTTGCTCCTTGCTGGTGTGTTTCAAAAGGAAAAACGCTTGCGTGTACTGCGCGACTTCTTGAAAGACTTGCTGAGGTTATCGGCCGTGTGCCCAACGGACATGCGCCAGACGTGTCGCTGCCAGGAGCAGGTTCCTCGGCAGCTCTACGACTTCCTCTTCAAAACCAATGAAGAGTACCCGACCAGTGGACGTACCTGAATACCCTGGGTCTAACCCTTAGCGATAAGCAACTTGGCATTGTGCTGAAACCGTAGTCGCGTACGCGCAACCATGGTTGTTAAGTCTACCAGCTGAGTGTGCGTTTGTGCTAAAAATGCACGTCTGTACGGCAACCTCAACGGATATGGTAGCCGAACCCTACAAAAACATGTCTGAGCTAATAAAGCCCTTCACCACCGTTTTCAGGCCAGCCTGCACCCACTGCAGCTATCGCGTATGCCTCACAAAGGCCTTTACCACGTCGGAAGTGACAGTAAATCCAGCGAGCACGAACGCCGAAGTTGTATTTATGCGGTTTTCTTGGAATCCCAGGAAGTAGCGGCAAATATCTGCATTTCGTTCGCGTCGGGGCATAGTTGAAGCAGGTAGCCTACGGACTGGACTAGCAACTCATACACGGACGTGCCTCAAGCTCACTTTTCATTTCCCCTCGAAAGCGACGGACCCATTCCTACCACATCAACCAAGGCCAACCATGACAGGCTCTTCGTTCGTCTCAACGTTGATGGTGGCGCTGCTTCTTCCCCAGCTGGAAGCTCGCGACACGACCTCCTTGCGGCAGTTGTTTTCCGCTGCAGGACCCCCACCCGGTCTGCAGTATGGAGAACGGCTTCGACTTTATTGGCAATGGCCAACGTGTGAACTTCGATGACAAAATGTTGCTCACTTGTATCGGATTGGGCCAGAACTTGGATGTCACGGACTTGCTTCGCTTAGTAACCCTTTGAGTGTGGCGCGAGTATGCTTCCGGTAGCAAGCTGGAGGGAGTGAGTGGGGCGAGGCCTGCTATCACAGGGGCAGGCTGCTTGTTGTGGCGAGGCTGATTTGCGCTAGTCGTAGATCCCTCGTGTCCATGATTTTTCCTTGAGTTGTGTGTAGTGTGCAGTAAAACCATATTTGCCTAGTTCGGCGGCTAATGGAGTAGTTTGTAAAGCCAGGAGTGTATGTACTGATCATTGTCATTCACGAACCTCGTGAATGTGAATCGCGAATTGCTGTAATGCATTCATGCAAAATGCATATCCTGTCTGCTCCACAAGCTGTACTGTACGGGAGGCACGGCGGCTTTGCACGATACGCAAAAAGTGATGACAGCGAGATGTGCTTTCGCTCAAAATGATGACCCTAACGTCCGTCGCCCTGACCAGCCAAGGTGCTCTCAGTGCCTACGGTATCACTTGTCCACAATAGTACTCAGCAATACTTTCTGGAGACTCCAGCACTCTCCACCTATTAGCAAATGCTGCAACGAGTGAAGTGATGTGCCAAGGAGATAAAACACGCAAGCCTGGGTGGCAGCTCGTTGCTCACGATTGCGTGAATACGTCACTGTGGCGAATCTGTGTGGTAATCAACCAAAAGTTTATTGAAACTTTGCATCTACAGGAGGTTTGAGCGACATAGCTTGCGTTCGTGACTTTACGAATATTCCATCCTGTTCGCGGTCTGATAGCATCTTCTTCGGGCTGATGGAGGGAGGCACACCCCAGTTGATGGAAGTTGCCTTTGCGGGCACAGCACACAACAAGCCATTACTCGTTGCGTCACGGCAGCAGCAGTCCAGAGTACATCAATGCGACGGGCTCTCCTTCTTTGGTTCGCTCTAGCCTTGAGTCTAGTCCAGGTTCAAGGATACCCTGTAATTTATCGCAGTACCCGACCAGCATACATCCTCCAAAATGGTCGCGTTGCGGTCTCTGCTTCTTCGACTCTACCTACTCCAGCTCTCCACTGTCATATCCAGCGATTATTCACGCTACGCCGGCACCTCGAAGCTGTTGCTGTTCGGTTGACGCTCGACGTGCAGAAGCTCGTCGCGATGCGTAGCGACGCTGGCAGGCATCTCCCAGAGTCCTGGCACGACCGTGATTGCGAGTGCGAAAGCGCAGGTGTCCTTACTACACCAGCGCCAGCACAACCAGCCAGCTCCCCCCATGCAGCCTTTTCTAGCAACTCGTCGTGGGAGCTTGAGCCATCTGATCCAGCAAGTGCTAGCAGCGGCTCCGCAGCGGAAGGTGCAGCCTCGAGCCACAAGAAGTCGTTTCTAACCAGCCCCATGTTCGTGCTCGCTGTGTTCTTCATGGTCATCCCGGTCGCCTGCGTCATAGGCTTCGTGATCTTTTGCAAACGCCGAAGACAGCGCCACCACACCCACGCCTGATCGACGTCAAGTTTAGCAGCCTGCAGCCGTGCTGGCAAAAGCGATCTGTCCTCCCAAGTGTTTGTGTTTATCCTTACAAATAAAAATTTTACGATGGTCTCGATCGCTGTACCACCATTTTTATTTGTTTAGGTCTTATTCCTCATCACTTCCGTTGTGGCAATGGCCAAGAGATCCTCGCTGTCCAGCAACGGGCTGGCGCCGTCGCAGGACGCGTCGTCCTGCGACGTGCTTTTCGTGGAGGCACGCACGGTGCGTGCTTTGGGTCGCTGCGCTCGCGCCTTGGGGCGAGCGAGTCGTCGCGGCGCCCGCACCGACGCGGAAGCTTATTTGTGGCATTTTCTGGTGACTGTTATTTGTGGCAGGAATCGCTGCGGATGGCAGATATCAACCAGTTCTTCATCTGCAAGCTGTGCAAGGGCTACCTGCGAGACCCGTACACGGTCAAAGAGTGTCTGCACACCTGTACGGCAATGCATAAACTACTTTATTTGTGGCAGCCGCTGACGATTGATTGTGGCAGTCTGTCATGGCTGTATTCGAGGGTACTATCTGTACAACATGTCGAGCGTGTGCCCGACGTGCGGGGTGAAGCTCAGTGCGAAGCCGTGGACGCAGATCATGTGCGTGCAGTTGTGGAGGCTGAGCTGCTTAAGAGATCGAGGCTGATGTGCGTTTTTGCGGTGTCTTGACAGCCCTGATCCTGCGATGAAAGAGCTCACGGAGAAGCTTTTGCCGGACTACAAAGCCAAAGAGGAGGCAGAAGGTGCCGTTCCCGCTTGGTACTGCTGCGCGCCAGGCTGGTTGGTGGACTGACGTGTTCGAATTGTATGTTTAGAGCTAGCATTTTACACAAAGCTGGGGATCAAGCGTAAGCAGCCAGATACCCCGCGCGAGGACCACCAAACTTCTGCGAAACTCAAACGCCCGCTAGGACCATCGCCAAACCACATGATTCAGTTTGAAATGTATCCACGACAGAGGTGCGTTTCATGTACTATGCCAAATGATTGCTGTCGCTGCTGTGAGGTAACCGCTGTGATTGCCTGCAGTCCCGACGTCCCGCTGTTTCTCATGCTGAACAAGTTAGATGCCCCCTTCATGAATACACAAGCCCTGCTCAAGGTACGAGGAGCGAGTGCAAAACTCTATTAAGCATAACCGTCTAACGTTGATGTATTCCAGATCATGTATCTCCGCAAGTACCTTGCCAAGAAGTTGAAGGTTGTGAAGCCTGAGGAGATTGAAATTCTGTGCGCGGGCAAAGTGGTCGGGCCTGAGTATTCGCTTGAGTTCATCCGGCGTACGTGCTGGAAAAGCAACTCCAAGATGATTCTCGAGTACCAACGGCAGCTAGTTGCTCCGTAATCCGCATCACGAACGTGGTTGGAACACACTCTTTTCTACCTGAAACCAAACAACGATTAATATCACAGTGCTTGCGCTGCTTGCTTCGCTTAACACACCAGTTGACTCTCTTACGTGCCTCGCAAGTCTTCGGCAGCAAAGGCCCTTTCAGGTTTGCTCAAGTAAAGGGAAGGCTCGGTGTAAGTTAGAAAAGAGGGGCTTCCTCGTTGACTTTATTTCGTGCAGCTCGTGCATCTTTGAAGGAGCCATTCAACTCCAGCTGCTTCTCTACATAAGCTAACCACTACTTAGACCAACCGACTCAAAGCGAACAGAGATCGCGGCCAAACACTCTGTGCCCGTAGCGCGTGCAATCCACGCTGACGCCACCGCGACACAAAAACTGACACTGTCTTCGAGTGCTTAGTCGACCTCCTCGATCTTGGGGCCCTGGTCCGGGGCACCAGCAGGCGGAGCGCCAGCGCCGGGCATACCACCCGGCATGCCACCCGGCATGCCACCAGGCATGCCACCCTCAGCGCCAGGGGCACCGCCAGCAGCAGCGTACATCTTCTGCAGGATCGGGTTAGCGACACCCTCAAGCTCCTTCTGCTTGCCCTCGTACTCCTCCTTCTCAGCCGACTGGTTGGCGTCGAGCCAGTTGATAGTCTCAGTGACCTTGTCGTCGATGGCCTTCTTGTCATCCTCCGAGATCTGGTCCTTGAGCTTCTCGTCATTCAGGGTGTTACGCAGGTTGTAGGCGTAGTTCTCCAGCGCGTTCTTCGCCTCAATGCGCACCTTGTTCGCCTCATCCTCCGACTTGTACTTTTCGGCCTCCGCCACCATGCGGTCAATGTCGGCTTGGGACAGACGACCCTTGTCGTTCGTGATCGTGATCTTGTTCTCCTTGCCCGTCGACTTCTCCACGGCCGACACGTTCAGGATGCCGTTAGCGTCGATGTCGAATGTCACGTCGATCTGCGGCACGCCACGAGGCATGGGCGGGATGCCGTCCAGGTTGAACTTGCCCAGCAGGTTGTTGTCGCGCGTCATGGAGCGCTCGCCCTCGAACACCTGGATCAGCACACCAGGCTGATTGTCGGCATACGTCGAGAACGTCTGCGACTTCTTCGTAGGCACCGTCGTGTTTCGGGCGATCAGCGTCGTCATGACACCACCGGCCGTCTCCAGACCCAGAGACAGAGGCGTCACGTCCAGCAGAAGCAGGTCCTGCAGCTTTTCGGACGAGTCGTTGCCGCTCAGAATGGCTGCCTGCACGGTGGCGCCGTACGCCACAGCCTCGTCGGGGTTGATCGACTTGTTGGGCTCCTTGCCGTTGAAGAAGTCCGACAGCAGCTGCTGCACCTTGGGGATACGCGTCGAGCCGCCCACCAGCACCACCTCGTGCACCTGGCTCTTGGACAGCTTGGCGTCGCGCAGCACCTTCTCCACGGGCTCCATCGTCTTGCGGAAATAGTCACCGCACATGTCCTCGAAACGAGCACGCGTGATGGTAGAGTTGAAGTCGATGCCATCGAACAGCGAGTCAATCTCGATGTACGCCTGCGCAGACGACGAAAGCGTACGCTTTGCACGCTCGCAAGCAGTCCGCAGACGACGAAGAGCGCGCTGGTTCTCCGTGATGTCCTTGCGGTGCTTACGCTTGAACTCCTGCGTGAAGTGGTCCACAAGACGGTTGTCGAAGTCCTCACCACCCAGATGCGTGTCACCAGCGGTGGCCTTCACCTCGAAGATGCCCTCCTCGATGGACAGCAGCGACACATCGAAGGTGCCGCCGCCCAGGTCGAAGATCAGCACGTTGCGCTCGCCGCCCTTCTTGTCGAGGCCGTACGCGATGGCGGCGGCCGTCGGCTCGTTGATGATACGGAGCACGTTCAGTCCGGCAATGGCGCCGGCGTCCTTGGTGGCCTGACGCTGCGAGTCGTTGAAGTAGGCGGGCACCGTGATCACGGCGTTCTTCACCTCCTTGCCGATGAAGGCTTCAGCCACCTCGCGCATCTTGATCAGCACCATGGACGAGATCTCCTCGGGCTGGAACGTCTTGGATTCGCCCTTGAACTGCACGGTGATCTGCGGCTTGTCGCCGGCGCCCGACGTCAGCTTGAACGGCCAGTGCTTGATGTCGGCCTGCACGATCGGGTCCGAGAACTTGCGGCCGATCAGGCGCTTGGCGTCGAACACCGTGTTGTGCGCGTTCATGGCCACCTGGTTCTTGGCGGCGTCGCCGATGAGGCGCTCGGTGTCCGTGAAGGCGACGTACGACGGGGTGGTGCGGTTACCCTGGTCGTTGGCGATGATCTCCACGCGGTCGTTCTGCCACACGCCGACGCACGAGTAGGTCGTGCCGAGGTCGATGCCGACCGAGTATCCAGACACAGACTGGGCCATCTTGTTCTTGTTGCTTGGGGGGAGCTTGGGGTGTCTTCTTCTCCACAAGGGAAATTCGGAAATGAGCCGAGGAAACGGAGGGGGGCAACCGAAAGATCGGTGGGGAGGGGTGTGATGCGCTGTTAAATGGCGACGACGCGATGCCCCCCGTCCTCACTGGGCAAAGCGCTGCCACCCACCACGCAGCCACGTTCGAGACAATTCCTACGCCAACCAAGCTGGTTGTCACGCGCGTACATTGGCCGAAAGGCGTCGGGTTTCGGCGAATGGAGAGCGCCGATGGAGGACGAGCAATCAGGCGTTTCACGGTGGAATCTGATTGACTTGGCGTTTGTATGGCGTGTCGAACCTTCGAGAAAAGATTGGGAGGCAGCCAATCAGTGGGCGGCACGCGCTGTAACGGATTTTCCGCTGAGTTGACGTTCAGCCACACCACTGTAGCCATCTGACGCGTTTGCGGTGGTCGTGTCAACTGCAACATGTGCTGCACCAGAACTTGCAGTGCGTCGATGGCGGCATGCTTCTTGCGGGGCTAGTGCTTGTCGAAGCAGAGCTTCTGCTGCAGAAGGGCGTCTTGGTGGCTGCAGCTAGAGCTGCGACGCGCCGTGTGATAATGTGCTGATGTGGGCTGGTTTCAGCCAGCGCAATTAAACAGCGTCTGTCGTGTCTGTTTAGGTTGAGACGAGAAAGGGCTGACGACATTCACTGAGAAGACATTAAATGTTCCGTCGGACGTCTTAAGATATGAGACGTCCGACGGAACCCAAGTGCAGCTACCCACTTCATGCTGTAACTTACGAGTTGTAAGTTACAACTGCAGCAAGGGCTGTGAATTTGCACAATCGATCCGCGCACTATTACCAAGAGCTAATTGACAGAGTGCCTGCTTGGCCTGCCTGATCTAAGATAAAACGGATCTCGTTCAGCTCCAACTAGTGCAGACGTGGCCCATGATTTGCCAACAACTGCCAGTCTGCGCTGTTCTTTTACTGGTGCACGTATGCATGCAGCTTATTTTAGACCGGGTGGTGTTAATCAAAATTTACCTAAAGGTTTATTAAATAATATTTATATTTTTGTGAACAATTTAATACAAGATTAGATGAAATTGAAGAAAGTTACTAATAATAAAATTTGGAAACAAAGATTAGTTGAAATTGGTGTTGTTTCTGCTAAAGATGTTTTAAAAAATGTTTTAGAAACTGAATTACTTAATGAAGGTCAAAGACCTGCAATTAGTGTTGGTCTATCTGTAAGTCGTGTTGGTTCTTCAGCTCAAATTAAAGCTATGAAACAAATTGCGGGTACAATGAAATTAGAATTAGCTCAATTCAGAGAAGTACAAGCTTTTGCACAATTTGGTTCAGATTTAGATGCAAGAACTCAACAACAATTAAATAGAGGTATTATATTATACATTTGCAGCTAAATCTATTGTTAAAGATTTTAAATTTATT
Source organism: Phytophthora taxon juncus (assembly GCA_033558005.1). Lineage (NCBI taxonomy): Eukaryota > Oomycota > Peronosporomycetes > Peronosporales > Peronosporaceae > Phytophthora > Phytophthora taxon juncus. The sequence goes on from JAUCEE010000017.1 coordinate 2,056,462, forward strand.
TTTTTAATTATATTTTAAGTATTGTTGATGTAGCTTGTATTTTAAATTTTATAGGTGCTATGGGTAAATCTGCTCAATTTTTTTTACATTTTTTTAGTGAACCAACGCATGCTGAAGTCCGATTTCATCACGAATCTGTTTCGATCAAGCTGGACAGAAAGGTTCCATGAACAACGGCGGGATAAGGAAAACTATCAGCAGGAGCCTTACTCGTTGGCTCACTGACCCACGTGATACAATGCATCCATGAATTTTCCGCTCCATTCGTTAGCCATAACATGTTTGCGGAAGCGGGATGCACACACATACACTAGCATTCTTACTCCAGCGAACACCACCGGTTTGAAAGCAGGTGATTCAAGCAGCAACGCGAGGTGGGCATCTTCACGTCCTAAGGACCACCGAAAGCAGACGTTGACGATGCGCTGGCGATCGCAGCAACTTGCGGTCATATTGACGTCGTCAAGTGGCAACTGGAACGTGGCGTGGACCGACACACCTTGCGGGAGATGGAGGACTCTGAAGCGGAATACTCAATTTTGCGTGGCAGTACGGTACTGAGCACTGTACGGGGAATACCTTGAACTTAGCTGCCGAGCACGGTCGTTTAAATGCGGTCCAGGTTTTGCTTGAGACCCGAGGCCGTGCGGAAAATGTATGCTCCAGTAACCCGATGGATCATGCTGTTGCTAGTGGACACCTCATTGTGGCGCCTGGGTTGTACCACACGAAAGCACAAATCTGCTCCGTTAACACCGAGGGTATGGCGGCGAAAACGGGCACTTCGAAATGTGGAAGTGGTTGCATTTAGCTGAGCTGTTCAAGTGCACAACGTCAGCAATGAGTGGAGCAGCAGAAAATGGATTTATTCTGTGGTTGCATGAGCACTGAAGCGAGGGCTGCGCGAAAATGGCATCACAGTATCGCAGCACTAAAAAAAAAATGGTCACCAACACATCGTTCAATAGCTCCACTAGCATTATTCTAGCAAAATTTTGCCATACTTGTTATCCCGAAGATCGCCGTGGACAAAAGATGCATCTTTAAGGTGGGTGGTTTGGATATGCACCAGTTGATTATCAACCTCCTCCGAGCTAGGTGCGTGCCGAAGGTGTTTTAAAGGAAGTTCTTCCATAACCACGAATTGCCCACCACTTGACAACGATTCACTAGAGTTCTAGCGCTCAGCACGCCTTTGACCCTCAAAACGGCTTAGTGTAATACGCCCGTGTATCCCTACCCGACTTTTCCTGCCCCTTCCACCTCCGAACTGATGCATCGCAGTTTGCGATCGGAGGCGTCCTCTATCAAGTAAAGCCTTCTTCAGGGGAGGTCGAGCAGCAGCTCGAGATGAGCGGAAATACCAGCACAGGTATTGAACATCCAATTGTTCTTGGCGCAAAAGACTAAGCAAATGTGTTTGGCAAAGCGCGAGAAGTCGGCATCACTGAAAGAGCTGATTCGCAGAGCTCAATTGACAGAGAAGGTAGTAATACAGAGCTTGCTAAAACAAGAGAAACCGCCAGTAACGCTCTGAACGAGACGAGTTGGTGTACTATGAATTGAACGGGGTTTCTCGCCTTTGGAGTCCAGAAGGCAATGTTGAGGTACAAAATGCAGTGCTGTGGGAATTACACGACAGTCCGAGTGGACACCCCGGGTTCGAAAAAACAATTTGTGCGGTGCAGGAGAAGTTTTACTGGCGAAATATGGCTCGTCGAATAACTCATTACATCAAAACGTGCCAAACCTGCCAACGAAGCAAAGGTAGAACAGGCAAGGCACCCGGATTTCTACGTCCACAAGAAGTGCCTACAGCAAGGTGGGAATCGATTGGAATGGATTTTATCACTGGACACAAGTAAGATGGCATCGTTTTCATTGCTGTCATTAAATGAAAACGATGCCATCTTAGTGATTGTAGACCGGCTGACGAAGCGAGCCCATTTCGTCGAGACGAAAACAACAATTACTGCAGAAGACTTTGCGCATGTGTTTTTGAACAAATACGTACGATATCACGGAATTCCTAGGGACACCACGTCAGACCGAGACTCAAAGTTTACTTTGAGGTTCTGGCAAGCGTGTGCCAAGCTCACGGGCACGAAGTTGCGAATGGCTGCAGCCTACCAACAACGAACTGATAAACAGGTTGAAAAAATCAATGCAATTTTGGCTGCTTATATCAGGAGTTACGTGAGTGGGTTCAAAAACGACTGGGCTGCTTATCTAGCTCTCGCCGAATTTGCGTACAATAGGCACTATCAAGCCAGCATCCAGATGACACCATTTCTTGCTGATCTCGGATATAACTCTCCCATGTCCCTGCACAACGAGATACCAAAGCAGCCTGATGATAACGATGTTTCTACAACATTCCTCCTACACATGGAGCGAATTCCGCGCGATCTGCAGGTAAAAGTGAGAGAGACAGCGCAGAAAATGAAATTGCAGCTTGATAAAGGTCGCCGTGATCAAGTTTTCCAACTGGGTGACATGGTTCTTGTAGCAACCAAGAATCTCAGTGTGGAGAATACTGGAGCTCTAAGTAGAAAATTAGCGCCGTGTTGGATCGGACCTTACGAAGTCATCGAATACAGCATGGGGGTTCATCATACCGCCTGAATCTTCCACCCCAGCTTTCACTATATCCTGTTTTTCATACGATAAATTTGAAACCTTTCAAGAAAGATAATTCACCGTTGCGCCGTACTACAGTTCCTACAGTACGCTTGAAGGAATCTGATTGAGGATATTCTGGAGCACCGACTCGACTAGGATGGCCTGGATGAATACAAGTGCAAGTGGGTCGGTGCCGTCGACGACAGCCTGTCACAAACCTCAAGTCGGTGCCCGGACTCATCAAACAGTATCTGCGCCGCCTAAATCGGTTGAATCCGCGAGGTTCTAAGCGTATCCGAGAGCGCGAAGCTCAAGTCTCATGGAATCAGATCAAAACTGGAGAAAAACAACAGCCATCGGAGCTGACGCTATGTGTTACTCTAAGCAATATTTCCCCAACGTGGATTCAGGACTAGTCTCTTCCAAGGGAGGTCGTGTCACGGTATGAGCACTTTGGTAGAGTCAATGTGTCATGAAGATTTCAAGTTACCACTTGCTGGTGAGTTAAACAGCATCAAGAATAGTCGTGGCTGCAGAACTTATCCAGGAAGCTATATAGTTCTATTTCTAATGAGGCACTGGGGTGGTTTCCTCAGCTCGCCTCTTCATACACTCTTAGAAAACTCTTCAACAGAGCAACACTGTCCTCTCTTTGCTTTGTTCCTGGTCTAACTCAGCTTCCTCAACGTAGAAGACGTGGTGGCTTACACGAGTGGAGTCTGCTTCAGGAGTGTGTGGCACCATATTGCAACATTGACGCTCGCTGGGGGTGGCGACCACCTCGAAACCGCCGCTGCGCGAAACGCGAAATGGGATCGGAGGTGTTGGTCTGTACGCAGCCTTGCCAGGCGACGAGCGACACAACAGCCGGGCCGTGTCATGGACGGCAGTGTGCGTGGCGGTCAGTCTGGGTAGTGAGGTCGAACAAGGGCTTCGCCGCTGCCGCGCTCCTGCGAGGTTGTTGCAATAAGGCAGTGGTCGGCGCACCAACGGCTCGACCGTGAAGGCCTTGCCGTCGATGGCGTTGGCGCCGCAACTGCACGCACATGCGATGCGTCTGGGTTCGTGTGGACTTTAAATAACGACAGCGACGCTCGCTAACGGAAATCTGCTCAGGACTGGCGGCGCGCGCCAGCCAAATTCTACTTCGTCCGTCATGGCATGGCGGGCAGGTCGAGGGCGCTGTGGCAGCTAGATTGCACGTGCAGATAGAAGTTGAAGGCGGGGCCGCGGCTGACGATTTCTAGAAAATGATCGAGGGGCCAGAATCTCGACACAGGAATGCTGTAACGCTTGCTATCCCCACATCGTCTTTCTGTGCGGATAAAGGCCCAACACTCACCACACTCACCAACAGCGAGATGAGGTTGCAGGAACTTCACGCTCTTGCAGCCCCAATCTCATACACTAACGACGAACGAGACGCCAATTCCGTAAATAAAATGGTTTGGTTTGACTGGGGGTCGCTTTTAGCGAAATTGTTTCATGTACACACCGACATATTTCGTCTACCATGACTCTTCCCCCGTAGCATTTGGTCGCCCTCGTTAGTAAGCTTCATTATTTGCTTTAGACCGGGATATGTGGAGGTCCAGCGCTCCAATTGCTACTAGCGACATCAGCTGACGGCAAGTGTTGTAGCCTACAAGTAGGCAGTAGGACTGGCCATTTTCGGCATTTCCAACAATGTGCATGCGTGTGCATTGGTTGTAAATACTTTACCAAAGATAAAAATAGTACACCCAAGAAAATTACGCGCGAAGTCGAAGTCGACTACAAATTTGCTACTGTATTGCCACTACAGAAGATCACTACGTGCGTCAAAACAACCAGTTTGAAAAACTTTCGTTTCGCTACAAGCAAAAATAGGCAAAAAAAGTTCCAGACTCTGCCGCAGCGGCCTCGACCTGCCCGCCATGCCATGACGGACGAAGTAGAATTTGGCTGGCGCGCGCCGCCAGTCCTGAGCAGATTTCCGTTAGCGAGCGTCGCTGTCGTTATTTAAAGTCCACACGAACCCAGACGCATCGCATGTGCGTGCAGTTGCGGCGCCAACGCCATCGACGGCAAGGCCTTCACGGTCGAGCCGTTGGTGCGCCGACCACTGCCTTATTGCAACAACCTCGCAGGAGCGCGGCAGCGGCGAAGCCCTTGTTCGACCTCACTACCCAGACTGACCGCCACGCACACTGCCGTCCATGACACGGCCCGGCTGTTGTGTCGCTCGTCGCCTGGCAAGGCTGCGTACAGACCAACACCTCCGATCCCATTTCGCGTTTCGCGCAGCGGCGGTTTCGAGGTGGTCGCCACCCCCAGCGAGAGTCAAGTGCTGATGCATCGCGAACGCGGAGCAGGCGTTCACGCAGTTGACGCGCGCGATGACGAAATCGCAGCGCCAGCAGCAGCAGTGACCGGAGTAGCAGGCGACGCGATGAGGTAGGCACCAGCTAGCCAGGCAGCCACTTCAACTTGCCGCCGGCCCTCCGCCAATCGCAGCGCTTCAAGAGGGCGTACTGAGCGCAAGTGCGGCTCGTCCGACCGTCTTTCTTTGCGCCAATATCGGTGTGTCGGATCCTATTTATCGTCTCAACTAGGACGACCATGCTGGACAAGGCAGCGCCAGCATGCTGCCACCGCGCTGCAGCTCGCCGCCGCTCGGCCCGCATGCCGCACCTGGCCTCGACGCGCTGCCTGCCAGTCTCGCGCCCTCTTTCGCGTCGTCGCCAGCGCTGGCGGAACACTCGTCGTCGGTGTCTCGCCCGGTGGCGGCGCGCAGAGACGGAGCGGTTTTTGGCGCGAACTCGGCCGAGTTCCAGTGTGTGGCCCTCGCCTCGCAATCCCGTTGCGGCCACAGCCGCCGCTGCTGCTGTCGTTTGAGGCGCGAAGTCGCCGGCCTATTCCGGGCGGGCGCCGACGATAAGACGGCGGCTGCCTCGGAGGACCCCTTCGACCCGCCAGCAATCGGCTCGCCGGCCCGTCGCAGAGCCACCAGCTAACCGCAGCACAACGAAAGCGAAAGAAGCCCGCCGAAGTTTGCTGTATAAAAAGCTCGGCAGATAGAAACGTGGCCGCTGACTTGGCCCGAGTATGGCGCCGGCAGCCGACCTCATTGCTGGACTTGGCCCAGAGAAGAATCCGACCCAACGTCCACTCACCCGACCGGCTAATGCGCCGAGAGCCCCCGCCCCGAGACGCGTCCTGGGCCGCGCCCGCGCTGGCGCTGGGCCGCCCTCGCAGCGACTCGCCGCGCGAGGACGTCGAGCGCTTCCTCAGCGCCGCAGACGAGCAGGAGGTGCTGGGCGTGCTGCGCGAGCAGTTCCGCCACGAGCAGCGCATCACCTCGGACGACGTGCGCTTCGTGGTGCGCGCCGTGGCCAGCCACGGCGGCGCCGTGGGCATCCCGCCGGACTTCCCGCCCACGCGCTGGATCCTCGACTTCAAGCGCGCGCACGGCTTCGCGGGCGGCGGCTTCGCGTTCGGGCTGCCCGAGCGCCTGAGCGTCAGCCGCAGCAGCAGCGCGGCGCGCGTCACGGCCAACAGCGTCAGCAGCGGCGGCAGCAGCGACGACGACGACCGCGTGCGCTACACCAGCGAGCCCGCCGGCTTCGCGCGCTTCAGCATGCGGCCGGCCTACGACAGCGACCCGCAGCTGTCGCGCCGCCAGCAGCAGCTGCAGCAGCAGCACCAGCGTCGCGCCTTGGTGGTGGACGACCGCCGCTCGGCCACGATGTGGCCGCAGCATGAACAGTCAGCAGACAGGGAGGAGCTCGGCTCCAACACCAGCAGCGGCAGTTTCGACAGCGAGAATGGCACGACCACAGGGGCCAGCAGCAGCTCCAGCGTGAGTGCCAGTGCGGGCCTCGCACCGCCCTCTGCCAACAACAACAGCAGCAGCAACAACAGGAACTATGAATCGTCACAGGACAGCGCCTCCACTGCCAGCGAGAAGCGTGGCTACAAGCTCAGCCACACGGTGCCGCCCGAGACGTGGGAGAAGGCCATTGCAGCGGTGGAGCAGCAGGGCATGAGTCTGCGCGCCGCTGCCAAGATCTACGGCGTGCACTTTGCGGCGCTGCATCGCCGCGTGAAGAAGCGCGCTCAAGGAGGACAGTCGACCAAGGGCAACAGCGGCTACTTCCACCCGAGCGACGAGGCAGGGATCATGCGCGTGGTGGTGGCGCGCGCCGAGCTGGGTGTACTCATGACATTTGATGAGCTCATGAAGCTTGTGGAGACCGCCGCGCTGCGCAAGCTGCCAGACATTTCAGTCGAAAACGCGCGTAAGCTGATGGTTCGCTTCCAGTCCCGCAACGAGCAGTCGATCCGGCACATTATTGTGGACTGGCCGCCGCCGCTTCCGTCCGTTTCATCGGGCAGCACTACCAGTCACTACCACCTGGAGCACCCAGGCTACGACTACGGATCTGAATCCTCGTCAGCAGCAGTCATGCAGAGAACATTTGCCGCTCGGGCTGCAGAAAGCTCCGACGGTACGGCAACCGCTGCTGCTGTCGCTGCAGCACCTTCGCAATTCCTGCCGCCAAGTCGTGTGGGACCCTTTTCGCCTGTAAGCAGCAACAACAAGAGACCTGTACTGCCGAGCATCGGCAGAAGTCCCCTGCGACCTCCAGACAGTACCATGGCGTCTCCGCCACCGCCGAAGTCGCAATGCGTGCCTCGTGGCCAAGACTCGGGCCGCTCTCACCCCGTCATGTTTGTATAAGAGAGAGATTGCCACCCTGCACTCCTCAAGTGCCGGCTCAGTCCGTCGTAAATTAATATGAACGAATGCCATCATGCGAGTGTAGCTCACTCAGCAGCGTGCGTTACCAGGTCAATGCTTTCAAGAGCTACGGAACACGAACTGTGTTCACATGGACGCGGGGAAATCCGCTGCACAGCATAATGACAGCACAGCCGATACACCGCGTCTCGGTGCCAGCACACCGCTTGTAAATTCTTACTTGTAGAGGCTATTTACACGAAGATGATCGAAACTAATACAACATGCAGTTTATATAGCAAAGACATTCAAGGCAATCAACATCTAAACCGTAGCTTAGTCGACCTCCTCGATCTTCGGACCCTGGTCTGCGCCGCCGGACGAAGGAGCCGCACCTGCACCAGGCATGCCGCCGGGCATACCACCAGGCATACCACCAGGCATGCCACCAGGAGCACCGCCCGCAGACGCGTACACCTTCTGCAACACCGGATTGGCCACACCTTCCAGCTCCTTCTGCTTCGACTCGTACTCCTCCTTCTCCGACGACTGGTGCGCGTCCAGCCACTGAATCGTCTCCGTCACCTTGTCGTCCACCACCTTCTTGTCGGCCTCCGGAATCTTCTCCTTCAGCTTCTCGTCGTTCAGGCTGTTGCGCAGACTGTAGGCGTAGTTCTCCAGCGCGTTCTTCGCCTCAATGCGCACCTTGTTTGCTTCATCCTCCGACTTGTATTTTTCAGCCTCCGCCACCATGCGGTCGATCTCGGCTTGGGACAGACGACCCTTGTCGTTCGTGATCGTGATCTTGTTCTCCTTGCCCGTCGACTTCTCCACGGCCGACACGTTCAGGATGCCGTTAGCGTCGATGTCGAATGTCACGTCGATCTGCGGCACGCCACGAGGCATGGGCGGGATGCCGTCCAGGTTGAACTTGCCCAGCAGGTTGTTGTCGCGCGTCATGGAGCGCTCGCCCTCGAACACCTGGATCAGCACACCAGGCTGATTGTCGGCGTACGTCGAGAACGTCTGCGACTTCTTCGTAGGCACCGTCGTGTTTCGGGCGATCAGCGTCGTCATGACACCACCGGCCGTCTCCAGACCCAGAGACAGAGGCGTCACGTCCAGCAGAAGCAGGTCCTGCAGCTTGTCCGATGAATCATTGCCACTCAGAATGGCTGCCTGCACGGTGGCGCCGTACGCCACAGCCTCGTCGGGGTTGATCGACTTGTTGGGCTCCTTGCCGTTGAAGAAGTCCGACAGCAGCTGCTGCACCTTGGGGATCCGCGTCGAGCCGCCCACCAGCACCACCTCGTGCACCTGGCTCTTGGACAGCTTGGCGTCGCGCAGCACCTTCTCCACGGGCTCCATCGTCTTGCGGAAGTAGTCACCGCACAGATCTTCGAAGCGGGCGCGCGTGATGGTCGAGTTGAAGTCCACGCCGTCGTACAGTGAGTCGATCTCGATGTACGCCTGCGCAGACGACGACAGTGTCCGCTTGGCGCGCTCGCACGCCGTACGCAGGCGCCGCAGTGCGCGCTGGTTCTGGGTCAGGTCCTTACGGTACTTGCGCTTGAACTCCTGCACAAAGTACTCCACGAGGCGGTTGTCGAAATCCTCGCCGCCCAGATGCGTGTCACCAGCGGTGGCCTTCACCTCGAAGATGCCCTCCTCGATGGACAGCAGCGACACATCGAAGGTGCCGCCGCCCAGGTCGAAGATCAGCACGTTGCGCTCGCCGCCCTTCTTGTCGAGGCCGTACGCGATGGCGGCGGCCGTCGGCTCGTTGATGATACGGAGCACGTTCAATCCGGCAATGGCGCCGGCGTCCTTGGTGGCCTGACGCTGCGAGTCGTTGAAGTAGGCGGGCACCGTGATCACGGCGTTCTTCACCTCCTTGCCGATGAAGGCTTCAGCCACCTCGCGCATCTTGATCAGCACCATGGACGAGATCTCCTCGGGCTGGAATGTCTTGGTCTCGCCCTTGAACTCGACCGTAATTTGCGGCTTGTCGCCGGGACCCGACGTCAGCTTGAACGGCCAGTGCTTGATGTCGGCCTGCACGACCGGGTCCGAGAACTTGCGGCCGATCAGGCGCTTGGCGTCGAACACCGTGTTGTGCGCGTTCATGGCCACCTGGTTCTTGGCGGCGTCGCCGATGAGGCGCTCCGAGTCCGTGAAGGCGACGTACGACGGCGTCGTGCGGTTGCCCTGGTCGTTGGCGATGATCTCCACGCGGTCGTTCTGCCACACGCCGACGCACGAGTAGGTCGTGCCGAGGTCGATGCCGACCGAGTATCCAGACGTAGCTTGAGCCATCGTGTCTTGTTGTGTGTAGTTCGTTAGTTGTGGGTCTTGGTCTTGCTTTCGGGAGCTCCGAAGCTCGTTGTAGGTTGTTGTCGCTGAGGACTTGATCTGCACAATGCAAATTCAGGAATGAGCTGGCGGCGGCGGTGCTCGTCAGTGACAGTCGGGGTGACGAAGTTGGTCGCGGTGGCGACCTCCGTCCCTTCTCGCGCCTTCGAGATGCTTCGGCCTCAGTATGATTGACGGGCTTCGATGGGTGTTCTAGACTGCGACGCGCGTGTGTGAGACAGTGAGGGCGGGGCGGGGTGGTGAGAGCGAGGCGCGGCTTGGTCGTGACGCGCGGGGATTTGCTGGTGGCGCGCCAATAGCAGGTCTGGATCGCGGCCGCTTCAACTTGCTCGCTTGACACTGTCGGTGCTCCGGGCACACTGCGGGCTAGAGTTTGCTGGTAGGTTTGGCTCTTGACTTCGCAGGGCCAGGCAATGAACTGGCAAGCTGTATGGTGAGAAGACGATTGGAAAACAATCGTTTTGATCGTGTTCGGATTTCGATGGCGTTGTCGAAAGTGGAGTTTAATTGTACATTTCACACGGTCGCTGTAGTTAACGACACTGACGCAAAGCCCGCAGTGTCAAGCGAGCAAGTTAAAGCGGCCGCGATCCAGACCTGCTATTGGCGCGCCACCAGCAAATCCCCGCGCGTCACGACCAAGCCGCGCCTCGCTCTCACCACCCCGCCCCGCCCTCACTGTCTCACACACGCGCGTCGCAGTCTAGAACACCCATCGAAGCCCGTCAATCATACTGAGGCCGAAGCATCTCGAAGGCGCGAGAAGGGACGGAGGTCGCCACCGCGACCAACTTCGTCACCCCGACTGTCACTGACGAGCACCGCCGCCGCCAGCTCATTCCTGAATTTGCATTGTGCAGATCAAGTCCTCAGCGACAACAACCTACAACGAGCTTCGGAGCTCCCGAAAGCAAGACCAAGACCCACAACTAACGAACTACACACAACAAGACACGATGGCTCAAGCTACGTCTGGATACTCGGTCGGCATCGACCTCGGCACGACCTACTCGTGCGTCGGCGTGTGGCAGAACGACCGCGTGGAGATCATCGCCAACGACCAGGGCAACCGCACGACGCCGTCGTACGTCGCCTTCACGGACTCGGAGCGCCTCATCGGCGACGCCGCCAAGAACCAGGTGGCCATGAACGCGCACAACACGGTGTTCGACGCCAAGCGCCTGATCGGCCGCAAGTTCTCGGACCCGGTCGTGCAGGCCGACATCAAGCACTGGCCGTTCAAGCTGACGTCGGGTCCCGGCGACAAGCCGCAAATTACGGTCGAGTTCAAGGGCGAGACCAAGACATTCCAGCCCGAGGAGATCTCGTCCATGGTGCTGATCAAGATGCGCGAGGTGGCTGAAGCCTTCATCGGCAAGGAGGTGAAGAACGCCGTGATCACGGTGCCCGCCTACTTCAACGACTCGCAGCGTCAGGCCACCAAGGACGCCGGCGCCATTGCCGGATTGAACGTGCTCCGTATCATCAACGAGCCGACGGCCGCCGCCATCGCGTACGGCCTCGACAAGAAGGGCGGCGAGCGCAACGTGCTGATCTTCGACCTGGGCGGCGGCACCTTCGATGTGTCGCTGCTGTCCATCGAGGAGGGCATCTTCGAGGTGAAGGCCACCGCTGGTGACACGCATCTGGGCGGCGAGGATTTCGACAACCGCCTCGTGGAGTACTTTGTGCAGGAGTTCAAGCGCAAGTACCGTAAGGACCTGACCCAGAACCAGCGCGCACTGCGGCGCCTGCGTACGGCGTGCGAGCGCGCCAAGCGGACACTGTCGTCGTCTGCGCAGGCGTACATCGAGATCGACTCACTGTACGACGGCGTGGACTTCAACTCGACCATCACGCGCGCCCGCTTCGAAGATCTGTGCGGTGACTACTTCCGCAAGACGATGGAGCCCGTGGAGAAGGTGCTGCGCGACGCCAAGCTGTCCAAGAGCCAGGTGCACGAGGTGGTGCTGGTGGGCGGCTCGACGCGGATCCCCAAGGTGCAGCAGCTGCTGTCGGACTTCTTCAACGGCAAGGAGCCCAACAAGTCGATCAACCCCGACGAGGCTGTGGCGTACGGCGCCACCGTGCAGGCAGCCATTCTGAGTGGCAATGATTCATCGGACAAGCTGCAGGACCTGCTTCTGCTGGACGTGACGCCTCTGTCTCTGGGTCTGGAGACGGCCGGTGGTGTCATGACGACGCTGATCGCCCGAAACACGACGGTGCCTACGAAGAAGTCGCAGACGTTCTCGACGTACGCCGACAATCAGCCTGGTGTGCTGATCCAGGTGTTCGAGGGCGAGCGCTCCATGACGCGCGACAACAACCTGCTGGGCAAGTTCAACCTGGACGGCATCCCGCCCATGCCTCGTGGCGTGCCGCAGATCGACGTGACATTCGACATCGACGCTAACGGCATCCTGAACGTGTCGGCCGTGGAGAAGTCGACGGGCAAGGAGAACAAGATCACGATCACGAACGACAAGGGTCGTCTGTCCCAAGCCGAGATCGACCGCATGGTGGCGGAGGCTGAAAAATACAAGTCGGAGGATGAAGCAAACAAGGTGCGCATTGAGGCGAAGAACGCGCTGGAGAACTACGCCTACAGTCTGCGCAACAGCCTGAACGACGAGAAGCTGAAGGAGAAGATTCCGGAGGCCGACAAGAAGGTGGTGGACGACAAGGTGACGGAGACGATTCAGTGGCTGGACGCGCACCAGTCGTCGGAGAAGGAGGAGTACGAGTCGAAGCAGAAGGAGCTGGAAGGTGTGGCCAATCCGGTGTTGCAGAAGGTGTACGCGTCTGCGGGCGGTGCTCCTGGTGGCATGCCTGGTGGTATGCCTGGTGGTATGCCCGGCGGCATGCCTGGTGCAGGTGCGGCTCCTTCGTCCGGCGGCGCAGACCAGGGTCCGAAGATCGAGGAGGTCGACTAAGCTACGGTTTAGATGTTGATTGCCTTGAATGTCTTTGCTTAATGAATAAACTGCATGTTTGTATTTGGTTATTTCTAAAAAGATATATTTCTCTTACAAAATATTTTATTATTAGTACAGATATATTTTAAGCAATAAACAAACATTTGCATGAAATTATTACCTGTTACTAAAATATCATGAAGAAAGTGAATAAAGATAAATATGACATATAAATCTAGATAAATGTGGATCATGTGCCATATATTGAGATGAATATAAATATACTAATGTTAAAATACTTGAAACAGCTACTAACAGATCACTTTCGTGTCGTGGTTAGACTCGAGCCAACTATTGCAATTTGATGCATACATGATACAGCTAGCCCTCTTATCATATCAATGCGATGGAGGGGCCTATCGGTTAAATGGTATTCATTTTGTCTCCGTTGGCTGCTCGTGCTTTCTGGTACGTTTTCACGATGAGCTAATTGGAGTCGACGAGAATGGGGACGCTTCTCCTGGATGGCTGACTCACGCTCGTTGGCGTGTACGAATTCGAATGACGTGGACTTATCCATGAACATTTCACCAGGAAATCGATGCAATTGCTACCCCTTGTAGCCCGTAGACCTTTCGATGGCCCTCAATGTGGTAGAAGTGTTTATACTTTGCTCGTGCAGCGATTAGACCCCGTCAGATCAGTGCGCGAATTCGTCGACTTGCGTGACAACGTGAACAACATCGTTCGCTCGGCCCACCGCCTTCACCAGTGCAAGACCAGCAACGCGCATCCTCAATCTCACTCTCACCTTTTGTTCCAGTACAATTCCACTCGCCTTCCAATTGTTTTTTTTTTCTCTCTTCTAGCGAAAGTATCTGGTAAAATCCACCGATTTACATGATTTCCGCGCTAAGTGCGACTCGTCAAAGCGGCGCCAGATCGCAATAACTCGCCGGAGCGTCATGATGAGGAAGGAGCCGTCCATGGCGGCGGCCAGCGGGGACCCGTTCTACGTGTTCAAGGAGTGCGTCCTGCTCGGCGTCGTGCGCTCTTTCGCGCGGTGTGCGCGCGGCCTTCTAAATCCTCGTGGTTTGTGCGCAGTGAGCTGGAGAGCAAAGTGTCGGCCGTGAACCAGACGCACGCCAAGTGGCGCGCCATTCTGGACGCCAAGGACTCGCCGGCGGCCAAGGAGCTGCCGGCGCTGACGCACCGTGCGTGCTGCAATGATTGCAATAGCTCCAGGTCTTGTGGTGGCTGCAAGGGTGCTGACTTTTCGTGCCGACGGATTCTGCCGCAGAGATCGAAGGAGCCGTGGCCACGGCGGACAAGTCCGTCAAGTTCCTGGAGGAGACCATCGTTATGGTGGAGGCTAATAGAGCCAAGTTTGAGCACATTGACGCCGTACGCAGAGACGATGGACGTTGCTAGGAATCGACGCTGACGGGTGGCGTTGACTGGTGGCAGGCGGAGATTGCAAGTCGGAAAGCTTTCGTGGCTGCGACGAAAAAGGTGGAGCATGAAGTTGCAGTAAGTTAAAAGAGAAGGACACAAATACTGACACGAGTGGTGGTTCTGTGGCTGCAGGAGCTGCAAGCGGTGTCGGCCGAGATCTCGACGGATGCTGTCAAGGCTCGGGTTCGCAAGGAAGAACGCAAGGTAGGACGGTATACTACTGTGACGATATGATTGAACAGAGGCTGAAGTTGAGTGTTTTGTTTTGCAGCTAATGCAACCAGCCAAGTCGTCCACGTCGTTCAGGTCAAACAATGGACAGGAGAGGAATGAACGATTTCTGGAAGAAGAGACGCAGCGACAACAGGTATTTATTCTTTTGTGTTGTGGAATAGTAGGATGTCCGCAATAAGTCTTCTTATTCGTGTGTTCCCCGTACACAGCAAATTATGCAGGAGCAGGATAAAAGTCTGGCGGGGCTTGAGACTGACATCACGCGTCTTCACGGCGTGACCGTCGAGATCTCAAATGAAGTCAAGAACCAAAACAAGTAAGTGACACCTTGCAGCACGTCAGCGGAGCACACAAGCTTGCTAACTGCACTGTAACTTTACTTTCAGAATGCTGGATGATTTGACAGACGACGTGGAGGAAGCGCAAGAGCGAATGAACTTTGTCATGGGGCGCTTGAGCAAACTTTTGAAGACCAAAGGTACGTTGAGCTTTGAAGTTAATGCAATAGAAATTGTTCCCAGTGTGCTAACCTGCATTGGCGTTGTTTTTGCTTCAGACAAGTGCCAGCTGGGGCTCATTCTCTTTCTGGTGGTGGTGCTGGTTGTCATGATCTTCCTGGTCGTGTACACATAATGCAGCTCTGTTTTCCTGCGCCCGAGAAGCGCTGGACGTCAATATTAAGCGTGTGTCACGACGCTCGTAGGTGGTGTCATGCATGCTGCTAGACAAGATGGCAGTTTGGCCGTCACTCCAATAACCATGTACTGTAGTTTGCAAGGAATTTTGGTAGCTCGCGAGCCAAGTTGGCGGTCGCGGTGTGGATTGTGCTCTTTATCTGTTTATGTGGTCTATGTGGGGGGCAGGCAATCAAGCGCAGTGTTCGCCTCGTCGAATGCCTCTACTGCTCCGTGGAGAGTCTAATAACTGCAGGCGTCTTCCTGCTTGGGGCGCACGCAGCTCGTGCTTCTATTCCTATTGTCCTTGCCGGTCTCAGGCACGGCCACGCCGGCGGCGAAGAACGGTCTCTGCTGCTGCAACACGTCGAAGTGATGCTGCGGCTGCGCGGCGACGAGCGAGGCGAGCGCCGCCGCAGCGGCATGTGACGAGGCGGGGATCTGCTGCTTGGCGGCGCGCGGCGCGTCGTCTCCACTGGCCGAGAGCTGCTGCTGGAGACGCTGCTCCTTCTTCTTGCGGTCAAGTTTGCGCTGGTTGGCGTTGGCTCGAAGACGGTGGTAGTTGCACAGGTTGTGGTAGTCGCCGCACGACTTGAGCGCGCGCACGTTGTGGCACTTGCCGGTGCGGTACTTGCACTTGAGCTCGGGCGGCACAGGCTCCGTCATGGGCTCGGCCGCGTTGGGTGCGGCCTCCTGCTGTGGCGGCGGCTGGAACACGGCGCGGAAGCTCGGGAGCTTGGCGTCGTCTGCGGTCTCCGATCCGGGGTCGGATCCGGCGGCGGCCGGCTCCACCTGATCGGCCGGGGCCTCCGGGTGCTGCAGCTTGCGCTTCTTGAGCGTCACGAGCAGCGACTTCATGGAGATGCTGCCGTCCAGCAGCTCGGCGGCCGCGTCGCCGGCTCGCGCCGGCCGGGCCGGCTCGGCGTCCGCGAACAGCTCCGCGGCCGCGTCCTGCTGCTGCCGACTGGCGAACTTCTTGGGGTCGCTGAGGTTCACGAGCGCGATGGCCTCCTGCTCCAGCGAGCGGGCCACGTCCTCGTCCACCATGATGCGCGTCGACGGACGCCACGCGGGACTCGCTTGGCTAATGGCCGGGAGGGCGCCGGCACGGCGTCGTGTGGTCGTTTTCTGAGTCTGGTTCGAGTGGTGCGGAGCGGTTGGTGCCGGCGCCGCGGCTCTGCGCGGATACTGGGGCGATATCAGAGTAACGGACACCTGGCCGATCTCAAAAAAATGGTTTCGCGCAGTCTCAACGCTGTTGCTGGCGCCACTGCGTTGGGCGGATGGAAGGCGGTTTATTAGCAATGAGGTGTTCGCACGTGGTTACTTAGTCCGTCGACGGATTCGACTTGCTACGTGCTAAACTACTTTCAAAACATGTACTGGGTTAGAAGCGTTGCGCACCAATTAGTCCACTTCCTCGATCTTCGGGCCGTTGTCGCCTTCCGCTCCACCGGTTGGGCTACCAGATGCAGCACTGCTTGCTCCGACTCCGGCCTCTGCAGCGTAGATCTTCTGCATGATGGGGTTGGCAACCGTTTCCAGCTCCTGCTGCTTCGCGTCAAACTCCTCTTTCTCGGCGGCCTGGTTCGAGTCCAACCAGTGCAGCGTCTCCGCGACCTTCTCCTCGATGATTTTCTTGTCTTCGGCGCTCAACTTGGTCGCCAGCTTCTCCTCCCGCGTCGTGCTTCGAAGAGAAAACGCGTAGTTCTCCAGCGCGTTCTTCGACTCGATGCGCAGCTTGTTGCGCTCGTCTTGGTCTTTAAACTTCTCCGCGTCGGACACCATGCGGTCGATCTCAGCTTGAGACAGACGGCCCTTGTCGTTCGTGATCGTGATCTTGTTCTCCTTGCCCGTCGACTTCTCCACGGCCGACACGTTTAGAATGCCATTGACATCGATGTCAAATGTGACGTCGATCTGCGGCACGCCACGAGGCATGGGCGGGATGCCGTCCAGGTTGAACTTGCCCAGAAGATGGTTATCACAAGTCATCGCGCGCTCGCCTTCAAAGACTTGGATGAGCACACCGGCCTGGTTGTCCGTGTACGTCGAGAAAGTCTGCGTCTTTTTGGCTGGCACAGTTGTGTTACGCGGAATGAGCTTGGTCATGACTCCACCAGCAGTCTCCAAGCCGAGGGATAGCGGTGCCACATCGAGTAGCAGTAGATCTTGCAACTTGGACGACGAGTCATTGCCACTCAGAATGGCCGCCTGCACGGTAGCGCCGTACGCCACAGCCTCGTCGGGGTTGATTGACTTAAAAAGCTCCTTGCCGTTGAAGAAATCCATCAGCAACTGCTGGACCTTGGGAATGCGAGTCGAGCCGCCCACCAACACCACCTCATGCACTTGGTTCTTTGACAGTTTAGAGTCACGCAGAACCTGCGCCACAGGCTCCATCGTCTTGCGGAAGAAATCGCTACACAGGTCCTCGAATCTCGCACGAGTAATGGTAGAGTTGAAATCGATGCCATCATAAAGCGAATCGATTTCAATATAGGCTTGTGCCGAAGTTGACAGCGTACGCTTGGCACGCTCGCATGCTGTACGAAGACGCCGCATCGCACGAGAGTTCAGTGTCATATCCTTCCGGTACTTGCGCTTGAACTCTGCTACGAAGAACTCCACAAGACGATTGTCAAAGTCTTCGCCGCCCAAGTGCGTATCACCTGCTGTGGCCTTCACCTCGAAAATCCCTTCTTCGATTGTCAGTAGTGAGACGTCAAATGTCCCTCCACCCAGATCGAAAATCAACACGTTGTGCTCACCGCCCTTCTTGTCCAGCCCGTAGGCGATAGCAGCCGCTGTCGGCTCATTGATGATGCGCAGCACGTTCAGACCTGCGATCGCGCCTGCATCTTTTGTCGCTTGACGCTGCGAGTCGTTGAAGTAGGCTGGCACTGTCACCACGGCATTCTTCACCTGTTTCCCAATGAAGGCTTCGGCGATCTCACGCATTTTGATCAATATCATGGACGAAATCTCCTCGGGCTGGAAGGTCTTGGTCTCACCCCTGAACTGCACCACTAGTTGGGGCTTGTTATCGGGTCCTTTGGCAACTTTGAACGGCCAGTGTTTAATATCCGATTGCACTTCTCGATCCGTGAATTTGCGGCCGATCAAGCGCTTGACATCAAACACTGTGTTGTGCGCATTCATAGCGACCTGGTTCTTGGCGGCATCGCCGATGAGGCGCTCCGAGTCCGTGAAAGCCACATACGACGGCGTCGTACGATTGCCCTGGTCATTGGCGATGATTTCCACGCGGTCATGTTGCCACACGCCAACACACGAGTAGGTCGTGCCGAGATCGATACCCACACTTTGCCCTGTTACCACCGGCTGGGACATTGAAGTGCTTGGTCAAGGTTTACTTTCTGAGAGCTTTAACTTGTTCACGTCGAATTCAAGAATGACCAGAGCACTACACCCTCAAAAGGATAGCCACCACAATACTCACATGATCACCTTGAATTGCGGCTTCGAGAACCTGCGTTAGTGATCTTGTCCCAGAGCTAACTAACTGCCGGATCGCCAAACTGGAATAGGCCCAAGCGTGACTCTCGGCATTTGTCGGTTGGGTCTCCGCCAGGAAGCGACTCGTCCCAGTCTTCTTGCACCCATAAGCTCGGAGCCTTTTCTCGCGTCGATCTCAACGATGGCAAAGCCTCGTCGTGCGTCGTATGCTGTCACGAGTGCAGAGCTCCCGGTTCTGAAAACCTTAGGCCTTGAGGAAGTTGACCCAGAAGATGTGTTTGAGTTACAACGCAAGGAAGGCGCCGGCGCTTTCGGTCGCGTTTTTCGAGCTTGCTACAAGGTCGATCGCAGTCGCCTCGCTGCACTAAAAGTGATTCCCGTCGCTCTTGAAGCTGGTGAGCGGGGTGAAGACATTGAAAGTGTTCGCCGTGAAATCCAATTCTTGCGCGAGTGCGACCATCCGAATGTGGTGGCATTTCACGGAGCATACTATAAAGATGGCGCGTTGTGGGTAGCGATGGAACATTGTGCAGGCGGCTCAGTGGGCGATGTTCGCCGTGTCCGTGCGTTAAGCGAGAGTGAAATCTCTGTCATTATGAGAGGAGCTCTTCGTGGTCTTGCTTACTTGCATTCACGTCGTAAAATACACCGCGACGTCAAAGGTGGCAACATATTGCTTACCGATTCGGGCCAAGTCAAGATCGCAGACTTTGGTGTGTCGGCTCAATTACGAGATACGCTCTCTCGACGAGGGTCTTTTGTGGGGACACCATACTGGATGAGTCCCGAGCTCATTCAAGACAGCGACTACGACTTCAAAGCCGATATTTGGTCGCTTGGTATCACAGCGATCGAGCTAGCTGACCAAAAACCACCGCTGTTCGACGAACACCCCATGAGAGTCCTAATTCAGATTCCACGCAATCCTCCTCCTCAAGTTGCTCATCCGGAAAAGTGGTCGGCGGCTTTCTTGGATTTCTTGCGGTTCTGTCTTCGCAAGGACCCGGCAGAGCGTCCATCGGCACTCGAATGCATGCAGCATGCGTTCATTCGCCGTGAAGCACACGTCGAACGCGTTTTTGCCAGGGGAGAAAGAGGCGAAGGTATAACCGAAGACGAAAAGCATGCTTCACCTTCAGAAGTTGACGTTAAGGCACCACACGAAATCAAACAGGCTGATGGGACCGAAGTCTCACACCCCGTTGTTCTGCCTGACATGAAAAAAACTAATGCCATTTCAGGACCTACGGTAACTACAACTACAATTGAACAGGAACTTGAAGAGGAAATTTCAGAAGAGATTGGCAATGCTGATGCTGCTTTAAGTGAAGCATCGGGCTCTTCCCAAAGCGGCGAAGAAGATGATGCAGAGGCTTCGACTGGCTTACTAGGCGAAACTTTCGAGTTTAAGGAATCTGGGGTACAGTCGCCCCCAGTTGGAGCAACAGCAACGCCACTAGCTGCAAAACCTCCACTGCTAAATGCCTCCGCTGATGACATATTAAATCTATCAGCCGACGAGCCTGTCACGCAACTGCCAGTCCTGGGCCAGGTCGAAAACAAGCTGCTTGATGATCAAGAGGCGGTATCACGAGTAAATGGACAGCAGCTACAAAGCCCACCAGGAACTTCAAGCTTTCGTCAGCCACCGGCAGAGTTTAAGCTGTTGCCATCTTCAGCGAAATCTCCCGTCATCCGTGGAAATGCCGGCCGTGATTCTTCGACCCGTTTTGTTAAAATGAATGATACCTCTAGGACTTCTAGCGGTGGAGATTTGAATTCACTGTCGATTGCAAGCGGCACTCAAGCTAAAAAGCCCCCGAGACCGTCCTCACCAGCGGTAGCTCTTCGCCCTAAAGTTTCACTATCACCTCCGACTTCACCATCCATTTCATCGTCGTGGCTATCGGTATCATCACACCAGAACGATCCTCTTGCAAGTATTGATACAGTCACAGATGCTCGTGTGAATCGATTGCTCTCATCTTTCTCGAATACCACGTCGTCACAGAGCCTTGCTGCTGCAATGCGAGCGTACAATGACCAGTACACAGTAGATACTCCTGGTCGAAACACTACTCGACAAAGTTTTAATTGGCGGTCTGTGGAGGCTGCACTCCCGTCAGCTAGTACTGCAGTTAGTCCTTCTACCCGTGACGAATCGAATTCTACCCGCGCTAGTGGTAAGATTTTTGTTGGAGACCCTTTTCGAGCATCGCATGATGTCTGCGTAAAATACAATTCCATTCAAGCTCAATACGAGGGAGTTCCGATGGCAGCCGAGTGGGCTGCGTTACACCAACAGTTTGGAATCGCTTTATCGCACATGCGCTGTCGGTCTTCAACTGCATCGCAAGGTTCAAATACAGAAGATCGAGTACCGGCGCTTTTACGAATGTTGCGTCGCGAACTTGTTCGTCACGGCGGGCTGCGAAGCAAGTATATCTACAGAGTCTCGCCCATTCAGGAGGAAGTGCAGCGCGCAAAAGCGGCAATCAACCGAGGGTCTTTCGATTCGGCCCAGATTGGCGATCCGCACGTGTACGCAAGCCTTCTTAAGCTTTGGCTTCGCGAATTACCAGCACTTTTGCTGGATGCATTAGACGTACAAGATCTGTCAGCCGTCACAAAGCTAATAATGACTAGCACCTCAACGCGTTTTGTAGAAGACGAAGATGGACTGCATCTTGTTACACCTGCGAATATCGACATCGTGGATAATCAAATAACGCGCACGCTGCAAAAGCTTGGCTCTCGAGAAAATGCTGTATTTCAATGGCTGCTCGAGCACATGCTAGAAGTAAACGCTTACAAAGCGTCGAACCAGATGACGACGCAAGCTCTCGCAACCGTGATGGCACCAAACCTTTATTCATGCACAGGATTGGCTCGGTCGTCGCAAGAGAACGCTGGAAATCTAATGCGTGAAGTCGTGACATTTCTTCGAGTCTTGCTTTCATGGCGACGCACAAGTTTGGGAAGCTCGCGAACTCTGCCCACGTTTCTGCTAGAGCAAGAAGAGAAGAACGTAGTAGCAGCATTCTCAGCTAGTGCAGAAACACCAATTAGCAAAGGCCAAGCATCTGTGCTGCAGGAACGAGTGCGCGAGTCGCTTACGAAGATTGGTAAGAGCTCGCAGCCTGACAGTAAAAACCTACAGAAAATCTCATTGGAAGCAGTACTTCGAAATTGCGTTCACCGACTTTGGGCCGATTTGGAAAATAGTGAGGTCACAAGCGTTGACACGACGCGCCAAGAAAATGTCCTACGTCACGTTTTTTGCGAGTTCCAGCAGTCTTTCTTGCAGCTTGTTGCACAGTACTCCAAGCGAAATAGTGAACGGGTCTGGGCAAACGATATGCTCACGAAAACTAAGCAAGGTGAACAACCTGAGAAACTTATTCCAGCGTCCTTGGGAAAGGTGAAGGACTGGGTTGGCGCCGCTTTGACATTTGAGGACTTCTGTCGACTTCTTGACCGCGAGCAAACCACACAGGATAAACTGGAGCGCCTTCAGGCTAAATACGGGGGTGCTGGGGCTCGTCGCAGCAACAACATTGACAATCAACACACAGCAGGTGCAACAAGCTATGCAAGCATATCCAAATGTCTTAGTCGCGTTCACCAATATCAACAAGAGGCTCAATCATCTCTAGGCGACAAGTCCACTCAGTCCAACCAAACAGAGGAGAGCAAGATCAGTAAAGCTGACAGTCTTTTACTCGACGGTGCTGTGAGACTGGCTACTTTGCCAACGAAGAGTAAACGTACAAGTGATGCGGGAGCATCTTCCAAACTCCACCGCAACATAGCAATACTTGGAGAGAGACAGCCTGCAGTTGGAAACATGCTCGCCCTGCTAGGTGACCAAACTCGAGGGCTGAACTTGCGTTGGCTTGAAGACCAACTAATGGATGTAAATTCGACACCAACAACAACTTAATTAAGACACTCAAAGGATGATATTGAATTTGGACTATGGCGAGATACTAATAGTCGCTTCGATGCGTGCAATGGTATTGTGCACACTGTTCGTTTTCCAAACTGAAGGAGGCGGCCACGCAGGCTTTACTTTCGAGAACTTTTGGCACCGAAAATACCCTTCCTCGGTGCGTGGACGAATGTTGCCCCCCACGCCTTCGATGAGCTCTTCCCATCCTTCATCTTCGCTAGCACGGCAGACACCTTGTCAGAGGATAAGTGAGAGTACTTTCCTCGAGTGTCGCTGGTAAAAGCAAACACAATAGCGTTATAAAAAACGTTTTTGATTACCATACTAAAATACGCACCGTTGCTGCGGATCGAGGAAAGCCTCTACACCACCTGAAACGAAGAGATCTACTAAGTGCGTAATAGGAACGAAACAATCCTTCAGCTGAGCAATCGGAACAGACTCAATGAAATCAAGAAGCACATCCAGATTGCGCTTGAAATTCGCAATTCCCTCCATATTCAGCTTCTTCACGGTGGTACCACTCAGAATTTGCTCCAGAGACTTGGCAAGGTAACTGCAAGACGCAAAATGCACAGCTTCTTGGACAGCTGGAGGCAGTTGTCCCAACTGCGCGAATGTGACTTTCAGGTAGTTGATAAGGTCCCACATGGAAGGGTCGGGTTGAGTCAAAACCGCGCTCGGAGTCCAGTTCAGGTAGTAAAAGCTCGAAAGCAGTTCGTCAATCTTTTTTAGCTAGAAAAAAAAAAAAAAAATACGCGATTAGAATTACTAAAAGACTAGTAAGAGATAAACTGTAGATGCATCCCCACCATCAGTTCGCAGACCATATCTTGGGCTCTAGTTGTCGTACTCTCAAACTTTTTCTTCGCTGCAGCCTTACTAAGAAGTAGACGGCTGGAGCAAGGCTTCACAAGCTGTGTGTTGGCTCCACGGAGAGTGTTGCTTACACTGTAGCCATACGTTCGTGCTTCCCAAGCATCCGTCTGTACCTTGACAAGCTCTTCGAAGCGATCACACGCGCAAGCCAAAAAGGACGAGTTCGTGCCCATCATTACGGCCTGCGATCAAAACAAAATGATGAGGGCAAGGTTCTGTGATACGTTGTGGTACTTCGATAACGTTACCGTCGACACTTGAAGATCAGTGTGCTGATCGATGACTTCATTCAAAATGTCGTTGAGAAACCCAAGCGCCTCGATCGTGTCATTTCGCACCCACTCTCCCCAGTCGTCAATGTTCAGGTAGCTAAACCACACAAAATACTTAAGTTATCACGATACTGCACACCTTCATCTGGATGAATTCCGTACCGTTCGTAGTCAAACATCATCTGCACCAGAGCGTCAATGCTGGTACAACTCTTTACAACAACCTACAATCATTCAACAATACCACGAACTGTTAATCATGTATCAAAAAGATTTTGGCGCTATATAGCCAAACGTACATCTGTAAATGGCAGCACAACCGTACTTGCTGCAAGATCCACGTTCTTCAGCATTCGTGTTTCTTCGTTCTCTAGGCCACAGCATTTCAATGTCTAAGCAACATATAACGCCTGTTAGTTGAAACAACCTGGCGCACACTACCACGGTTCGTACCGCCATCAACTTATTAGACGATACTTGTACACGCTCGAATGTATCGCTCGACATAAAATCACGAAGCTGTCTGTAACCGAATAAGGAGGTTTAGGCATGTTTAAAACCACATTGAGTGGCAGAATGCACGTACTTCTTGGTGTCAGCCATGATTAAACTTCGAAAGTGCGCGCCCAAGCGGCGAAATGTATCAAACATCAACGTGGAGTTATACTCGTGGACTTCGTCACTAAGTGTTCGTGCACACACGATCGTTCTTAGTTTGATATCGAGAATCGTCGCTGGTACATTGATGCTTAGCACTGAAGCCGAAACGATGCCACATAAACTCTGCATAACCAGGTGAAATATCCCGTTGATTTCCTTCTTTGACAGTAATGCAGCATCTGAGTACCGCCAAAGCAAGTGCTCAAGACAAAACGATCCGGTAAGCTTCTTGAACAACTCCTCGTGCTGCGCAACAAACTTCTCCGGTGTGATCGTAGTGACGGCTCCCCTCAAGAATGATGTCAGCTGTAGCTGGGGCTACACGAAAGCGGTACACAGGATTAGAACCTTCTCCCTTTTCTCCATCATCAATACACATATAACTATTACCAAGCGGTTGGCATTGTAAAATGCAGCTAGCTCAGGGACTTGGCTCATAACGCGGAACACGTGCAAAATTCTCAGCATTGGAGACAGCTGTGTGAGGGCCTCTTTCATGTAATTTGCGTGAATGTTACTCCTTTCTCGCAGTGTATCGGCGTCCGAGTTAAGAACTCTGATCGATGGCAGTTTGAAAGCATCATCCCCAACTAAAGATCTTCCCGAGTTTGATGGACTTAGAGACCCTCGGGGGCTCGTAGGGACACTCCCACTGTTAGATCTCCCTAGTACAGCACCAGGAGGGGCATGCCCGCATTTTTCCAGGATATCCTGCTCGTAATATTGTTCGCTGATTTGATTTTCCAGACGATGAATAGCTGTTTCGCCGATATACTGCGTCGGAATAGTGGCGGGGTTAAGCCCAAAAAATCTTCCAATCGTAACCACAGAGGTTTCTTACCAGCGACGCAGCTCGAATATCCTCGAGCCACACGGATGCACCACGTTTGGCCTCATCTTTAATTGTCCGCATCGCAACATGCATCCAGTCGCTCATGCGCTGTGGAAACAGCCGACCCTACCAACAATCAATCTGGTCATAAGCACATACCAACAGTTTCGAGCCTCGACATAACAGCGTCTACCCGAAAGGCAGCGATCTCAACTCGTAGCTCCTCCAGCATCTTGAGCGCATGGAATAGCTTTCCTTGTTGGATGTAAGCCTCGATAGCTGCAGCAAGCGCCACCTAAATATTTCCAACAACACAGCAGCTGTCCATCAACCTGGCATTGGTTTAGTTCACGGACCGTCTCCATACTTACAATTCGTTGACATTGTTGCAACTTTTCAATACTTTCGTCAATGTGCTTTTGCACCGTGTAACACGTGGCCAGCGAGTCGTGGATGGACAAGACTCCCGACGTAGCTCCAGCCAGCTCAGTCTGGAAGCGGTCGATGTCGTGCTGAAAAGTACTACAATATTATTCACCGATAGTATTTAAGGAAAATAGTATTTTGAGCTGTACCTGGAGCTTAGAGACGTCCGCCTTCATACGCACGATCTCCTCGATCGAGTCCACGAATTCCTGGTAGTTGGAGCTGCACACTTCGCGGATCTCGTTTTCCTTGGCCGCTGCATACTCCTGCAGGCTGGCTGCTCGCATATCAATAGAAACGTATTAATCCAATGTTAACATCGAGAAAGTACTACATTTTCTGCACCCGCGAAGTTGTTGCCCCACTGCTTCTCAATAGCGAGTTGGATGCCCGACGCCAGCCGCGCGCGAGACTGCGCAATGTTCTCCACAAGCACGACCCACTCGTGCTTGCTCTGCCAGCCGCGCGCCGGTGCGCCAGCCGCGGAGGTGACGCTGGTCTCCATCTGCCTTATAGACAGATTACTACTTCGATGCGACCACTGAAGATCGCAAAAGTGTGGGACACACTAAACAAATAGCGTTCGCCACATCAAATACAACGTGACGACCAAATTGCATCCGAAAGGACACGGCTCCGTTTTGACTAAGAAATAGGCGGAGCTGAACTCAACACATTTGTAGAACACGCGTGGCGTGCACTGCGGTGGATTAGACCGGTAGCCGGCTTCAGGATCGAGCAGCTGCAGTCGATGAGCAAGCTCGCTGCTTGCCGAGCGAGTACGTCAGGGCGTCTCACCCTAGCGCCACTGCTGGCGGCTTTACCCTAGCGCCACTGCTGGCGGCTTCAAGTGCTGCAGACAGATACAACGGGATCACTTGCTTGTCTGTGCAGCAAACTTGAGCCTCAACCTCACTGCAACGACGCGCCGATGGATCTCAGCCATAACCGAGCAAAGCTAGTGATCCTGCCCTTTTGTGTGCCTTTATCCTGCTCGCACGCTATTCGAACAGGCCAGGTGGGCCTTTTGAGCTCGATCCTGACAAGCACGACAGATCGACTGGCTCGAGCCAAGATGTTCAGCGGATTGCGACACCAATTTCGCGTTGCACTGCTTGCTCGCAGACGTGATGACACAAAAGAAGTAACTGTGCCTTTGAAACTGTGGCGCGTAAGTACTATCATTAGAATTTGTGCATTGAAACAGACGGCACAGGAACCATCACGCGCAATATGCGAAGGTGACGGCCTCGCCATATGAGCGAGTTCCAGCCACAAAACTAAAAGAAATGTGATAGAGGCCAAGTGAAGTATACAAGAGCGGACGAGCTCCGTCGCACTTCCAAATGACGACTCTTCACCTCTGTCGCTCGTCTTCGGACTTGCGCACTTCCTGCAAAGTTTCTTCCGGCGAAGGGAAAATACCTTTGCGCCATTCTGGCTAGTTTTGCTCGTTTTCTGACGGTTAGGAGATGCAGTTGAACTACAACTCAAAATTAGCCAGTCGACGATCGTCTAGCGCAAATCCTTGCTCTTGCATTGCCTCGAGGACTAGGGCACTTCATGTGAAAAAAAAAACAAATTTTGAGGAGATGATTTCACGTGAGATTTATCGGATTGCACGGGGTAAACTTCGCTGTGGATGATTTTCACGGCAGCAAACGCTTGGTGACCGAGTGCTGGCCACTAGAAGGAGGCTTCCGGTAGAAGCAGGATTTAGCATCAAAGCCTAGTGCGATGCATTTCTCGCTGCGAGAAATCCTCGACCGTGTGCATGCATGGCTCCGTGCGCTGTGCACAGCTTACCGGTAGGACCGTTCGAATGAAGCGATGAATGGGCAGCTAGCCCAGATACCGCCATTTGTCAACGTGGGTGGCGGACCCTCAAGGCGGCTCTATCTCGCTGTAGGTCTGTGAGCCGGGCATTGTCGGCAAGCACATTCCCACACAAAGATCGCCGAAAATGAGGGTATTGTGTCGAGCAAGTTTGATAACTGACAAATTTCGAGAACCCACAACCAGAGACACTTGCATCCTTTTGCCTTGCGAAAAAGGTTCCCTCGCTTGAGTCGCTTCGCGGCGACGAAATAAACTGCGGCACCACGAAGCTAGTGCTTGGGCAAAAGTCAAGTTGAGCTCCAAGAAGCTTCGTTTTCAATGCACCACGGTGAATCGTCTCATGGAGCCCTCGCTCACGCACCAGAACCGTGGCAAGACGAGCCGGCGACTACTGTGACGCTCTACCCGTGTCAAGCCCCGCACTTCTGCTTGGAACGTCGCATGCGGGGCTCCGCGCGGGGGAAGGGGCAACCCCGCTCACACCGCCTATCACGGTTACGGCGCAGGGGGGACAGGGTGTGTTCGTCCACCCTGCTGACCCTCACCGCCGACAGCCGCTGGCGAAACGAAACTCGTCGTCGTCCAGTTGGCTCACTTGTCAACTTTCCGCCTTAGACACACAGTCTCAGTTGGAGCCCAAGCACTCAAGTCAACCCCCACTCGAACGCAACTACCCAGACCAACTCGCCAGCACTCGTTAACCATGACCGGTTCCACCACCACGATAATGCCGCACCTTCAGTCGCTGTCGCCCGTCACGATCACACCGACGCGTTCGTCCAAGTCTTCTGCACCGCTATCGTTCTTGGAGAAGATCGACCGCGTCGAGATCAATCACACCACGGAGCGCGGCGGCGTCATTTACTATGTGTTGGACGTCTTCCTCGAGCACAGCACGTCGCGCATCCCAACGAACAAGACGGCGTTCAAGCCCTCTTCAAATGACCGACCCGACTACCAGTTAGAACGTCGTTTCAACGATTTCGCCAACCTGCGCTACCAGGTGTGGGCGTACGCTCAACGTAAGCACCAGGACGGGTGTGCATGCAAGTACTGCGACGCTTTCATGAGCTACATCGTGCACTCGATGTCGCAGCCGCGGTTGTTCGTGAAGCTGGCCACCGGCGTGGACACGCGCAAGAAGCTGATGGCGACGTTCTGCAACGAGTTCATCAGTATGACTCTCGGTGGCAAGACGGATTCCCGGCCGCGCAACATTGCCTGCGACGGCTTCCAGGCCATCCCGTACGTGATGGAGCGCTTCTTCCGGAAGGAGGAGGCATAGCTTCTTGACTGAGGTCTCGTGCAATCGATCGAAGATTGCGCTGTGTATGTATTAGGCAGGCAGAGAACAAGAAGACCGCCGCCGCATATCTATTCATAATTATTTTCTAGGCGAGGAATCACAAGAAAGCATTGCAGAGCTCAGGAGTTCAATGGTAAACTCGTGGCGCAGTAGTCTAGCAAAACCCAATACACATACAACCTTTTCACACGACTTTAAGGTTGCTGAAAGCGACGCATTGTAGCGAGCTTTGGCAAGCTCGACTACAATTTGGTTTGCACTGTACTTCACTGGGCGTATACCAGCAAAGCAGTTACAACATCGCGATACTCCTCAAGGTAAGCTGCACCAGCCCATGCGTGGGCATGTGGGGACTTCTTGCGCCTCGAGTTAGAGCAAGCACGGTGACGCAAAGCTGAGACGTTTTGAATTCGGTTTCCATACGGCGGGGACATTTCTCCTGCGGCCACCATGCTCCACATATTTGTCTTCGTTCGGCGAAGGGACAGCTGTAGGTCGAAGTGGCCCTTGGTTCAAGGCTGCAGGTTTTTAGCGAAGCACACCATTTGGTTGTACTTCACTGCGACACCGTTCCACGCAAGATCACGAGGGCATGGCAACCCAAGAATGGCTCATCCAAGGAAAGCTTGGCTAGCAATGAAATGTGAGCCCAAACTGGCTCCTGCTTTTGCTCTTTTTTCCAGGCTCGTAGCATGTTCAAGCACAAAGCTCAAACTTAAAACCCAATCGACCGTATGGAGATGCCCATGCACATTGGTTTATGAGATGAACCCGTTCATGTCATAAGTAGCTTCATGAGGCCAAACGCTTTCTTCATCAATGTCATTTTGGTGCTGCAAAGACGCTCGAACGTCAGCAGCAAGGGATCAACACAAATTTTGGCCACTAGTGTGGGCCAACAACACTACATTTCACTTTAGTGAAAGCTAATGAGTAACTGACTTAGCTACCCTTCTTGACTGCTTGGCCACTAGTGTGGAGTGTGCAGACTACGACATCGTCACAAGCAACGCTAGGTACAGACGTTACTCTTGACTTCGGAGCTGTAAAAAAAAGTGAGCTAACTACGCCAAGCAGTAGACCACTTTAAAGCTGCATCAACAGTAGCACTCAGAGACGATCGAACTCCCTCTCGTTTCGAAGTCAACCTGCCGACTTTTTTGGCGATCTTGGTGAATCACTAACGATTGTGCCAATTTTCGTGAACCAGTTTCCGTCTCACGGTTCGTTGCCTCAACGACGTCGGGTGGCTTCGACACCCTGTAAGAGCTCGAGCACTGCGGCCGTGGTCGATCGCACAAAGATCTCATAAGGCGTTGGAAGTAGCAATAGAGGATATCACTTCGCGACTTTAAGAAACACAGCGTTGAGGAATGCCAGGCCGATAGAGAAACAGTTGCCGGGACAGACAACATGGC
The DNA here is from genome assembly GCA_033558005.1 of Phytophthora taxon juncus. Lineage (NCBI taxonomy): Eukaryota > Oomycota > Peronosporomycetes > Peronosporales > Peronosporaceae > Phytophthora > Phytophthora taxon juncus. Next base: position 2,086,525 of record JAUCEE010000017.1, read on the forward strand.
GATATCATCTACTTGGTAAGGCTTTGCGTACTAGTCCACAGTTTCGTGTAAATGCCTGCGTTGTCCGAGCTGCATCAATGGTCGTTTAACGTGTTATTGCATCGAGTCGGCTCGGTCTCCTTGACAGCAACGCTTTCGCGGATGCCGGCGAATACACACATAAACTGATCCGCACATACTAGTAGTATACACAGATAGCAACGAGTCATACCGACACTGAACAGGTCGCTCCGAATTGACGGACTTGCTGCTCCAACTCACCATTTCGCAACTTCCAACGAACTGTATGGGATCAATACCAAGGGACCTGTCATTTCGCCATCGCTACCATCACCAGACAACAAGCACTACGGCCAAGCCTCACCGAAGTCGTGTATCAGCAGGATTTTCTCAGCTTGTACCTGCAACACTACCGATCCAACAGAAGCCTGAAGCTGCAGCAGCGAGTTGGTACGACGAAAAGCGGTTGATAGATTAGACTGGGATCCGTCGAGATATATTACTGATCAAATATAAAATAAATACGAAGCTACCGTCTGCGTATGCTTATGCGTCCTTCTGAAAGAAGCGCTGCACCAGGTACGGGATGGCCTGGAAGCCGTCGCAGGCAATGTTGCGCGGCCGGGGCTCCGTCTTGCCACCGAGAGTCATGCTGATGAACTCGTTGCAGAACGTCGCCATCAGCTTCTTGCGCGTGTCCACGCCGGTGGCCAGCTTCACGAACAACCGCGGCTGCGACATCGAGTGCACGATGTAGCTCATGAACGCGTCGCAGTACTTGCACGTGCAGCCCTCCTCGTGCTTGCGCTGTGCGTACGCCCACACCTGGTAGCGCAGGTCGGCGAAGTCATTGAAGCGGCGCTCGAGCTGGTAGTCGGGTCGGCCGCTGGCGGACGTCTTGGCCGCCGTCTTGAGCGTCGGGATGCGCGACGTGCTGTGCTCGAGGAAGACGTCCAGCACGTAGTAGACGACGCCGTCGCGCTCCGTGGTGTGGTTGATCTCGACGCGGTCGATCTTGGCCAGGAACGAGAGCGGCTCCGAGGCCTTGGACGAGCGCGTGGGCGTGATGGTCACGGGCGACAGCGGCTGCAGGTGCGGCACGGCGGCAGTCATGGTGGCGGCGGACATTGTTGGTGGTGAGTGTGTTGTGTTGGTCGAGTGGCGGGCTCTGCGATACAGAGCGATGCGGACGAGTGCACGCGTGACTCGAAGACGGCAAGTTGACAAGTGAGCCAAGTGGGCGGCGCCGCTGTCGGTGGTGAGGGTCACTCTGCGCGCGCGGCCCGTCTCGCGCGCCGCGACTCGGCGAGGGCGGACAACCGTGAGGTTACCCATCACCGCCAGCCAATCCGCGCTAACAGCGCGCGCTCATTGGTTCGAGCCCGAGCCCAAGCACCAGAGCACCGCAATCCGCGTCGCAATCGCCCCGGACCTCCCCGAGATAATCACGACGGGACTGCCGGCGCGGCCAATCGACCACGGCCTTCGCGCCCAGGCGGAGCCGCGAGTTATCGCCCGTGACGCTGCGGCCGTGGCGGGTCTCGTTCTGCTTGGCGTCGAGCGGCCCTGTCGCTCGCTGTCATCTGGTGGTCGCGCCGCCGCCGCACCTTCTCAGTGAGAAGCTCGCTGCTCAGCGCAGGGCGGCTCGCCTCAGCGTGTCCCATCCAGCGAGCGGAGCCACTACGCGGCGCGCTCCAGGCCACGTTGCGCCGCCGAGAATCCAAGCTGCTTCGTCGCAGCCGAGTTGAGGCGCGCGCGGCACCACCACCACGACCGTCTCATGCGCAGCTCGATTGCCGCCTCGCAGGCGGTGGAGTACAGGGCCGACTCCTGGTGCTTGGAGTTGCCTCCGCCACCGGGTCTAACAAGGCCAAGCAGACGCTGCTGCAGAGTGCACGGAACGCGAAGCTAGACTGTCCCGTCGCGTTGCTCCCTGCTTTTCGGCGATCCCCACACGTTGGCGGCATTGCACTCGCGCAGCGTGTGTCGTGTGTACTCCTGATTCACGCGCGCCGAACCAGACGAAGACCATCGTCCACCCTTCACCGCGCTTGTGCAAACCGGCTCACGGGTCACCATCCTCTGCTGACATGCAGGCCAACCAACCAGCCAGCTAGCCTGCACACCTACTATGTATCCGATACACGGCGTCGCGCCGTCGTTCCCTCGAAGTGGATCCTGCTCGGAGCGACAGCGACACCTATCACGCCGCGGGAGTGTACCGCCAGCCCGGGCGCCCCGCTCAGAAGCCGGCGATCTTGGCGGGACCCGGCCTTTTTGTATAAACGTGCAGCTCCTGCCTGCGACGGGGCACTTCGCGCGCTGCATACGAAAGCCAAGATCTCGGCAGTTGGTAGCCGGTCACGCCGCCCACGCTGACCGCCGGCACACGAGGATGTAAAACTGAAGTTCAGTTTTACACCAAACAGTGTCGCACCGACCAATCATGATCGCCAAGATGCCTTGCCCTGCTCCGGACCGTAAACTGATGTTGGTGGTAAGCAATCTGCTTAGATTGTACGTACACATCAATGAGGTATGTGTTTTATCATGATGAGATTTTATAGTTTGCCTCGACTCCTCAACGGATAAGGTTAGCGAAAATATGTGTGAGCAAGATGGCTAGGTTGAGATATCGTGTGATACATGTTGCTGTGCGTCCGACTCGGATTCGTCCTGTGGGTCAGCGCAATTCATAAGCAGGCTGTAGGTTACCGCTCGTTCGTGTTGGCAGGCTGTCCGGGTTCTCGCTTTCGCTCTAAGGTACAGTGTGGGTAGAATTCAACACAACATGTAGCTGAAACCAGCGACACACAACATCACGGATTCAAGATGTTAGTACCGATAATCAACAGGGACGGACAATCGGTATCTTTCTGTTTATTGTAATGCGTGCATGAAGCAACTCCCGCAGGAGCAGATACTGCCCAGCTCTGTCATCTCCTCATGGTTGCAGTCACACTCTCAAAGCAAAGTAGTGAGCGTTGCTGTAATTCAATACGTAGTTGTGCTGCTGCGCGCTGTCCAATTTGATCGATCGGATTTGAGACGCACAGCGAAATCGAGTTGAGATGAGCAAGCAACCTTGCCTTTCAGCATGTTGCGTTAACCTGGACTGTATTATAGTTGACTCATTAATGTAGCATCGACTGAAAGACGCGAACGAAATGTGTTCAATCACTGGTACTGGTGCCATAACGATTTAGCACATACAATGCAGAGTCATGATTCTAATCATCGCACAACTCTAAAATCCAGTAAAAACCGACAACACAAAACAAAAATCCCCACGTTACCCATAACTGTAGCTGCGAACAAGCACTCGTTGTATCTGTCTGTAAAAGTTATTTCATTATATAGTGCTGCTGGCAGATTCTGTCTTGAGATCAATAACTAAAATACGCGTATTAGCGCTGTAGTAGCGCGTTGCTTGATCGCCTAGGAAATAAATACCAATATGATCTGGCAAGAGCCTGCCGTGTCTGCCCTAACACGCCCGATGCCAATTATACCTCTTCCTTCTCGAAGAAGCGCTGCACCAGGTACGGGATAGTCAAGAAACCTTCGCACTCACAGTTACGCGACCGAGGTTCAGTCTTGCCACCGAGAGTCATGCTGATGAACTCGTTGCAGAACGTCGCCATCAGCTTCTTGCGCGTGTCCACGCCGGTGGCCAGCTTCACGAACAACCGCGGCTGCGACATCGAGTGCACGATGTAGCTCATGAACGCGTCGCAGTACTTGCACGTGCAGCCCTCCTCGTGCTTGCGCTGTGCGTACGCCCACACCTGGTAGCGCAGGTCGGCGAAGTCATTGAAGCGGCGCTCGAGCTGGTAGTCGGGTCGGCCGCTGGCGGACGTCTTGGCCGCCGTCTTGAGCGTCGGGATGCGCGACGTGCTGTGCTCGAGGAAGACGTCCAGCACGTAGTAGACGACGCCGTCGCGCTCCGTGGTGTGGTTGATCTCGACGCGGTCGATCTTGGCCAGGAACGAGAGCGGCTCCGAGGCCTTGGACGAGCGCGTGGGCGTGATGGTCACGGGTGACAGCGGCTGCACGTGCGGCACGGCGGCAGTCATGGTGGCGGCGGACATTGTCGGTGGTGAGTGTGTTGTGTTGGTCGAGTGGCGGGCTCTGCGATACAGAGCGATGCGGACGAGTGCACGCGTGACTCGAAGACGGCGAATTTACGAATGTGCGTTGCCAGGACACCCATCGAATCAGTCCGCAGCAGCGCAGGGCATCGGCGCTCGGCTTGGCGATCATGATTGGTCGGTGCGACACTGTTTGGTGTAAAACTGAACTTCAGTTTTACATCCTCGTGTGCCGGCGGTCAGCGTGGGCGGCGTGACCGGCTACCAACTGCCGAGATCTTGGCTTTCGTATGCAGCGCGCGAAGTGCCCCGTCGCAGGCAGGAGCTGCACGTTTATACAAAAAGGCCGGGTCCCGCCAAGATCGCCGGCTTCTGAGCGGGGCGCCCGGGCTGGCGGTACACTCCCGCGGCGTGATAGGTGTCGCTGTCGCTCCGAGCAGGATCCACTTCGAGGGAACGACGGCGCGACGCCGTGTATCGGATACATAGTAGGTGTGCAGGCTAGCTGGCTGGTTGGTTGGCCTGCATGTCAGCAGAGGATGGTGACCCGTGAGCCGGTTTGCACAAGCGCGGTGAAGGGTGGACGATGGTCTTCGTCTGGTTCGGCGCGCGTGAATCAGGAGTACACACGACACACGCTGCGCGAGTGCAATGCCGCCAACGTGTGGGGATCGCCGAAAAGCAGGGAGCAACGCGACGGGACAGTCTAGCTTCGCGTTCCGTGCACTCTGCAGCAGCGTCTGCTTGGCCTTGTTAGACCCGGTGGCGGAGGCAACTCCAAGCACCAGGAGTCGGCCCTGTACTCCACCGCCTGCGAGGCGGCAATCGAGCTGCGCATGAGACGGTCGTGGTGGTGGTGCCGCGCGCGCCTCAACTCGGCTGCGACGAAGCAGCTTGGATTCTCGGCGGCGCAACGTGGCCTGGAGCGCGCCGCGTAGTGGCTCCGCTCGCTGGATGGGACACGCTGAGGCGAGCCGCCCTGCGCTGAGCAGCGAGCTTCTCACTGAGAAGGTGCGGCGGCGGCGCGACCACCAGATGACAGCGAGCGACAGGGCCGCTCGACGCCAAGCAGAACGAGACCCGCCACGGCCGCAGCGTCACGGGCGATAACTCGCGGCTCCGCCTGGGCGCGAAGGCCGTGGTCGATTGGCCGCGCCGGCAGTCCCGTCGTGATTATCTCGGGGAGGTCCGGGGCGATTGCGACGCGGATTGCGGTGCTCTGGTGCTTGGGCTCGGGCTCGAACCAATGAGCGCGCGCTGTTAGCGCGGATTGGCTGGCGGTGATGGGTAACCTCACGGTTGTCCGCCCTCGCCGAGTCGCGGCGCGCGAGACGGGCCGCGCGCGCAGAGTGACCCTCACCACCGACAGCGGCGCCGCCCACTTGGCTCACTTGTCAACTTGCCGTCTTCGAGTCACGCGTGCACTCGTCCGCATCGCTCTGTATCGCAGAGCCCGCCACTCGACCAACACAACACACTCACCACCAACAATGTCCGCCGCCACCATGACTGCCGCCGTGCCGCACCTGCAGCCGCTGTCGCCCGTGACCATCACGCCCACGCGCTCGTCCAAGGCCTCGGAGCCGCTCTCGTTCCTGGCCAAGATCGACCGCGTCGAGATCAACCACACCACGGAGCGCGACGGCGTCGTCTACTACGTGCTGGACGTCTTCCTCGAGCACAGCACGTCGCGCATCCCGACGCTCAAGACGGCGGCCAAGACGTCCGCCAGCGGCCGACCCGACTACCAGCTCGAGCGCCGCTTCAATGACTTCGCCGACCTGCGCTACCAGGTGTGGGCGTACGCACAGCGCAAGCACGAGGAGGGCTGCACGTGCAAGTACTGCGACGCGTTCATGAGCTACATCGTGCACTCGATGTCGCAGCCGCGGTTGTTCGTGAAGCTGGCCACCGGCGTGGACACGCGCAAGAAGCTGATGGCGACGTTCTGCAACGAGTTCATCAGCATGACTCTCGGTGGCAAGACGGAGCCCCGGCCGCGCAACATTGCCTGCGACGGCTTCCAGGCCATCCCGTACCTGGTGCAGCGCTTCTTTCAGAAGGACGCATAAGCATACGCAGACGGTAGCTTCGTATTTATTTTATATTTGATCAGTAATATATCTCGACGGATCCCAGTCTAATCTATCAACCGCTTTTCGTCGTACCAACTCGCTGCTGCAGCTTCAGGCTTCTGTTGGATCGGTAGTGTTGCAGGTACAAGCTGAGAAAATCCTGCTGATACACGACTTCGGTGAGGCTTGGCCGTAGTGCTTGTTGTCTGGTGATGGTAGCGATGGCGAAATGACAGGTCCCTCGGTATTGATCCCATACAGTTCGTTGGAAGTTGCGAAATGGTGAGTTGGAGCAGCAAGTCCGTCAATTCGGAGCGACCTGTTCAGTGTCGGTATGACTCGTTGCTATCTGTGTATACTACTAGTATGTGCGGATCAGTTTATGTGTGTATTCGCCGGCATCCGCGAAAGCGTTGCTGTCAAGGAGACCGAGCCGACTCGATGCAATAACACGTTAAACGACCATTGATGCAGCTCGGACAACGCAGGCATTTACACGAAACTGTGGACTAGTACGCAAAGCCTTACCAAGTAGATGATATCGCCATGTTGTCTGTCCCGGCAACTGTTTCTCTATCGGCCTGGCATTCCTCAACGCTGTGTTTCTTAAAGTCGCGAAGTGATATCCTCTATTGCTACTTCCAACGCCTTATGAGATCTTTGTGCGATCGACCACGGCCGCAGTGCTCGAGCTTTACAGGGTGCCGAAGCCACCCGACGTCGTTGAGGCAACGAACCGTGAGACGGAACTGGTTCACGAAAATTGGCACAATCGTTAGTGATTCACCAAGATCGCCAAAAAAGTCGGCAGGTTGACTTCGAAACGAGAGGAGGTTTAAGCGACCACCGGGAGTCTCAACAGGTTACTTTGATGCAGTCACATGTAGGCTGTTGAGTGAGCTGTGGCGAAGTTCTTGCAGGCTTAGGACCCCCGTTTTCAAGCAAGCTCCGCTAACATGGGATTGGTGGTGCCTGAAAAGCATGTGACGTGGTGCTTCTTTTAGCTGATGCAACACTGACAAGTGGAGCAGATGTCGCTGTCAGCAGGCGCAGCAGTCTCAACTTATCGGAGCCCTTCGCCAATGTGGCGGCGTTACGTTGCCTCCGATGCCGGCAAGCCTTAGGTCGCGTTGTCCTGACGATGGTGGTCCCTGGTGTCAAGTGATGCATGCAGCTCCATACAGCACCCACCGGGTTACTGCGAGAAACGCTTGGCTGCGGCGGATTGAAATGCAGCATTCGCGCCAGCTCAATGGCACATTGCGACCTCGCTGGATCATGCCGGTGTGGCGGGCAGCGAGTCCCATGCCCGGAGACACGAGGGAACTGGGCGGAAATGGCCAGCTTGCGGCTATCCCGAATATTCGCGCTCGATAGTGTCGGCGAGTACTGCGTACAAAGAAGGCGAAAATGGCAACCAGCCGGCCGGCGCTCGGGTGGTCGGCACTTCGCTGCACACGCGCGAAAATTACCCGATGGGTATTTATACTAGCCCTGCCAAATGTCCTCGGCGTTCGTGGGCAGCGGCGTGCTTCAGTTCTCAATTCGCCGTCTGCGCGCCAAGCCTGCTGCCACCGACGCGCGCTCGCTGCCGCATCGGAGCCTCCGCCACCACTATTTGCATCCTCACACCATGGTCCACTTCTGGGAACGCGCATGGGCACCGCCGCTCACCCCGGTGTGCCTGACGCCGCACCGCTCGTCCAGCGCGGTGGAGCCCATCAGCGTTCTGGAGAAAATCGACCACGTCGAGATCACCAACTTCGCGGAGATCGGCGGCGTCGTCTACTACTTCGTGGACGTCTACCTCAAGCACCACACAAACCGCATCCCGACGAACAAGCGGCTGGACGCGGCGCGGCGAGACCAGCCCGACTACACCATTCAGAAGCGCTTTAACGACTTCGCCAACCTGCGGTACCAGGTTTGGAGCTATGCGCAGCGGCGGCACGACGGGGGCGCTGCGTGCAAGTACTGCAGCAAGAGCATGGACTTCCTCGTGACCAGCTTCTCGCAGCCTCGGCTGTTCATCAAGCTATTCGTCAAAGGCAAGAAAATCCGCAGTCGCCTGCTTGCCAAGGGCATTAACAAGTACATCGAGCTTGCCATCGGCGGCAAGGAGGAGCCTCGGCAGCGCTACTACACGTGCGACGGGTACATGACGATCCCCGCCCTGGTCGAGCGATTCCTTCGCGACGACGCATGATTTTGCTGGGGGTGAAGGATTGCCGGCTATTGTGCTGTTGCTGCGACTGCAAATGCCCTGCGCGCACGTGCCTGAAGTCCCCGAGAACGCGAGCTTGACCGTCTTCAACGCCAGTCTAAATTAACTTAGTGTCGTCTGTAGAATAGGGTATAGTAAGACAAGGCCGTCAGCTTGTGGGCCTCGTAGAGCTCGACGCACTATTGTGCAGTATTTAACGTTGTAATTCACCGGATCATCCTATGGTAGATTCACGGCTTTTTGTTCTTACCTGTACATTGCCTGCCGCAGTCTTCTGCTCCGTGGACTATGCATATAGCCTCCAAAGAGGCCACAGTCGAGCTTGACTTGGCCGAGCTCGCGACGCAATTTACTCACGCTCGACGACCAACCAGCCATCTCTCTCTGACCGCCGAGACTTCACCGTGATAAGCCACACCTTGCGCTACCGCCGTGTATGAAAGACGACAAAAACTATCCCTGGAAAGAAGCGCCGCTGGCCAAGTCTACCAGGCTCGTAGCGCAGAAAAGTGAACGAGTTGTAAGAGCAGTGAGCAAGTACTATTTGCGATGACTACTGTTGGTTTGGTGTCCGCTAAACCCGCCAGCTGACGGCCTCGCAGCAGCATTCGTAATGATGACTAGACGCAGCGTCTCCGTCGACGTCGGAAGGTGCCGTCTTTGACAGGACGGCGCGAGGACCGCCGCTGGCAAATCGACAGCACTGTCAGGCGCACCGAAATCGACCAGCGCGCGCGCGAGCACAAGCCTGGGCCGAGGCCGAGCGCGCTGTTTACCTGGCGAGGCCTTACCGCACGCCCGTGGCGCGGTAAGATACCTGGTTGAAGTATCGCGAATCCAGCGGCACCGCGTCACGCCCGCACTTGGAGCTCCTGGCGACCTGCGCCCGATGGATGCAAGCCCGCCGACCGGTCGACGCTAGACACCGTCACCATGCTCGCCACCGTCTACCAGCGCTGCCGAGGCAGGCTCGAGAGCCTAGCGAGGGCCTGCTCGACGCCCGCCACGCGCGAGACCTCCAACTTGAGACCGTGGTGTGCGCCACACCAGCTGAAGCCATGTCTGCGGACGGGGGACCGTCTGCCAGACGGTCCTTGTGCGATAGCCACGATCGTCGCGTGCCTTTGGGCCGGGCTGACTCGAAATAGCGGTGATCTGCGCCATGCTGCAGGCGTTTAACAGCCCGCGATCCGCGCTCAGTGCGGCATGCCGGCGACGCGAGCCCAGCGAGTCGAGCGCCCGCCGCCGCCATGGAGCGCAGTGTTCAGCGCGCGGCGAGCGCATCCCTAGCGATATTTCCTCGCTTTTCTCCGCCAACTTGCAGTTGGTCACTTGGTGGGACGTCCTCATTCATGAATTCATAGAAAAGCGCCGAGGCGACGCACCATCTTTCCGCCTCTGTCAACGTATACCCCGCAGTATCGCGTTGACCGGGTTGAATTCACGCTGGCGTCCATGGACCTCCTAGAAAGCATACGCAGACGGTCACGTTGAAGCGGAAAGAACGAGGGTCGTGCCTCCCACCCAGCAGGACATTGATTAGGCCAGCGCGCCGCCGCCGCAAGCCATTCACCGATCTACCGACTACAGCCGACACCGCTACGACACCCACAGCCATGATGCGCATGATGTATCGCTCGCGCAGCCTGGCGGACGAGGAGGCGCACCCTGCGTCGCCGCCCGGCAAGGCCGGCGGCAGCAGCATGCTGCTCGTGCCGGATCTGCAGCCGCTGCGCATGTGGCCGTGCCACTACGCCAAGGCGGCGGACGCGCTGGGCTTCCTCAAGGCCATCGACCACGTGGAGGTGAACGAGACCGTCAAGCGCCAGGGCAAGCTCTGCTACGTGGTGCAGGTGTTCCTCAAGAACCCGGAGATCCGCATCCCCACGTCGCGCACGTCGGCCACGCGCCGCTCCGCCGCGGCGGACGGGTCGCCCGCGCGCCGCCACAGCGTCACGGAGCTGCCGCCGCCCGCCAGCGGCCCGCAGGACGCCGACTACCAGGTGGAGCGCGAGTTCGCCGAGTTCGTCAAGCTGCGCTACAACATCTGGGTGCACGCGCAGCAGCCGCGCCCCGCGCGCGGATGCATCTACTGCGACGACATCACGGCCTTTGTCGGCAACGCGAGCAAGCGCCCGTCCGGCCTCGTGGAGAAGATCTGGGCCACCAAGGCCCACCGGAAAGACATGATGGAGGCGTACCTGAACCGCATGGTGGCGCTCGCCATCGGCCGCGGCGGCGACGGCCAGCGCAGCCCGCACTGCCACGGCTTCGACCACATCCCGTACCGCCTCGTGCGCTTTCTCAAGAAGGCCGGGGAGGTCAGCCATCTGCGCTAAGGCGGAGACGACAGCTAACATATTGAGAGCGAGTGGCGAGTAGAGGCCGCGGAGAGCCGCCAAACGCTGGCGCTCATTCCCCGCGTGCAGGCCACAGGAGTTTATTCGTATTTATTAGTTTGGTGCATAAGCACAATAGCCACGTACATGGGAGTCCTGCCTTCGTTCGTGTCGTGAGGGCCGAGAGGCCGTGCTGGCGCGGAGGAAGGCGTCGAGCTCGCCGCATGAACTTTTCCTTTTGGTGTCGAAGCTGCGCGGTATCTTCAATGAGCCATTGAGGCGCAGCTTCTTGAAGTCGCCTCTGCAGCTGCGGAAGGCTTCCGCAGCGGCCGTGAGTGGCTGGGCTTGGCTCTCTTTGCCAGTGTGAGGCTTACATGATCGGCAATGCGCGAGCTTGGACGCACTAGACCAGCGTGGCTCCCTCCCGGCGAGTTGTTGCAGGCGTCAACCGATCAAGAGGCCAGATCTATCGCGGTCATATCGGCACCTGCACTCAAGACCTCGCCCACCGAGACGAGCGCTGGTCGAGGCGAACACCAGCAAAGCCTGCGTGCATACTTGTGCGAGCCTCGCGCCCGCCCGGCACACCTTTAACTTTTTTCATGGCCAAGCCGCCATCGCAGCAACGATTGACGCGCGGTACAGGGCCAGCCGTGCTATTAGTGCGACAACAAAGCAGCCAACCGGACGAACACCGGCGCGGAGCCCAAGTGCCGAGCGCTGCAACGCGTAGTGCACAGGCGAAAAATGGCCCGGAGACATGGAGCGGAGCCTGTTCGTACCCGTTTTTGTGAGACGGGCCACGGCCTACCCATCAAACGACTTCAACTTCAGAACCTCGAATTAACGACTCTCGGTCACTGTGTTACTAGAAGGATGTTAGATTTGGCTTGTGCCGGTTTGCAACACCGCTGCTAAACCCGGGGATCTTGGGACAGCTGCCTCTGTTCACCACCGCGAGAAGCATGACGCACGGCGCGGTATGTGTGTTTGAACTCCCGCCTGCACCACAGAGGCCCCACACATTGCTCAACTTGCCAGCTTGAAGACGCGTCTCGACCCAAAGCATGCTCGCCGCCAACGAAGCTCGCTGCGACCCCCTCGCGGACGACCCGTTCGTACGCAAGGTCTCCGCGCCGAAGCTGCAGCCCAAGCGCGTGTGGCCCAAGTGCTACTCGGAGCCGCTCACGTTCCTCAAGAACATCGACCGCATCGAGATCGGCGACACCAAGACGGTGGACGGTGTCGTGTACTACGTGCTGGACGTGTTCGTGCGCCACCAGCTCAGCCGCATCCCGACCAACAACAAGCAGGAGCAGCCCCAGGCTCCGCAGGCCCAGGGCCAGCCTGACTTCCGCGTGCTGCGCCGCTTTAGCGAGTTCGAGTTGCTGCGCGAGCGCGTGACGTCCGCCTCGCAGCAGCAGCTCATGGCCACGTGCCCCTACTGCGACTCCATCCGTGTGTTCATGTTTGCGTGCTACCGCCGACCAACGGCCTTCATCAAGCTGTGCACAGGTCCCGAGACCCGCAAGCAATTGCTGTCCCAGTTCATCAACCGCCTTGTCGAGTATGCCGTAGGGCACCCCAAGTCGGACGTCAACACGCGTCCACAGGATGTCTGGTGCCTCGGCTTCCAGTCGATTCCAGTCCTCGTGGAGCAGTTCCTTCAACTGCGGCGCTACGTCGCATGAAACGAGACGCTCACGAACTAGTAACCGGTAGAAATTATTGTAATGCGTGGATTGTTTTATTTTTCCTATCCTGAGCGCGCGAGTGAAAGTTAAACGAGCCGGCAAACGCCAGTAACTCGATCAGCACCTCTAAATGATGCAGACGCCTCTTTTTGGTGGTCATGAGCAGAACGCGACCAGACGAACAAATTTGTTTGACAGCTGAACATGCAGCGCGCTGTTCGTATGGTTTCGCTAGTGCGAACACTGCCCGCCTCATCGGTGCAGAAGATGTCAATGCTGCAATCGCAATCATGAAGACAGCATAGTTGATGGACGAAGTAACTTCACCACCTTACCTGCCAGTGACGCTAACGCCGCCGTGTTCCGCCCTGAGGTTGCAGTCTTACCACCACCACAATAGCCTTCCCTCGCCTGCATTTCTCGGCGTGTTCGTCTCATACGGGCGGGAGGGCAAGGTCGAGCAAGCAAGTCGGTCTCACCAGTTCGCATTCACCGCGTCAAGACAGGGCACGCTGGAGCCCCCCAAATTGCGTTGCTGTCGCTGTTAAGTTGGCTTTGCGCGTGAAAGCCACTACACTACTGAACTGACAGACTTGTAGCAGATCCGTCGGGTGCAGGTGTCTCGCGCCTCGGGGAGCAAGCACAGCTACGTTATTGACGTGTTCACTCCGTCGCAGTCCATGTCACGTATCCCAACAAGCCTTAAGGCTGCCGACGCGGCACTCACTGCAGCAAAAGGACAGCAGTCCGCCAAGGTCTTCCGCCACCCCGATGCCCACACAGAGAAGCAGTTCTGCGATTTTGTGCAGCTCTGCGATGAGCTGTACGCGTCCTGCCAAACGTCGCACCCGTGCATGAGCTGCTTGTTTTGCAGCGAAGTGGCGCGCTACCTGCTCCTCGGAGCAGTGCTACCGGGCACACTTTTGACGTGGATGTTGCCACAGCACCAGCGAACGAAAGCGGTTCAGCGGTTCGTCGAATGCCTGCTGCTGCTTGCAGTGTCGTGTCCCATCATCGATTCGGATGCTTGCCCGTGCCAGGAGAAGCTCCCGCGGCAACTCTTTAAGTTCCTCTTCGGGGACGCAGATCCCTTCGCTTAAAGACTCCCGCCAGACCGTCCTTGCCACGCGCGAAATGTATCTATTCCAACTTAATGGGGCAATGAGCTCGCACGAGACTACCACAAACAACCGTCCGAACTCCCTCCTCCTAAACTTAAGTAAACTACCCTTACAAACTCAAGCTCGTTCGTGTTGCCTCCAATTCCTTTGGCACTTTTAGGTGCAAGGCTAACTTAAAAGTTAGCCTTGAGTGTAGCTTCACGGAATGTAGATAGCGAAGCGCATCCCGTAGAGACAAATTCTTGGAGCGGCTGCACTTGAGTGTTATTCGGTAGCGAAGTCACAACGACTGTCGCGAAACTCACGATGGACAGCTCAGCTTCTGCAAGCTCAGCTTCTGCACGAACGCAGCAGCGGCGTCGACAAATAGTCACGTCCAGCCTTGTGGTGGCAACGCTCACAACAAGAATGCTCGTAGGCACCAAGTTTCAGCTAAAAGGCAATTTTGGTGGCAACGTCGTCGAGCAGCAATAGTCATTTCGAGGTGGCTGCACCCAGAGTCCCACTGCGTTTCCAAGTTTTGGACGAGATACTTTTCCGCAGCTTGGCCCGCATATGTAGCAGCTTACCGACTTTAAACTGTTGGGAATCCCGCAGCAACGCGTTGTGCAAGTGACACACGGTAGCAATTGTTGCCATCCGCAACGCTCATTGCACTACTAGTGAGAAGATGCGGCGCGACGCTGAAGAAGGCCAGTGAGCCACGGCAAGATTCGGTACCTCCTCGAGCAGGTCACGACTGACACTTCGGTCTTGTTGTCCTTCTTCGCACCAAGGCAAAAGAGCGTAAACCAGCGGTTGGCTGTACCGACAGCAAGTAAACTTCAACCAGTCTAAATCTAAACTCAACCACAACATGGGATGAAAGGTGTATTTGCCAACGAAGTTTTGTATGTAGTTGAAGCAAATGCTTCGTCACCGCGAATGAGTACTTGTATGTGGAAATTGGCTTGTCCAGCGGGCCGAGGCACCTGCGCACAGAATTGGCTCAATTCCTGGAGGTCGCTCATCCAAACAGGCGGATTGCGCGCCGCCCACGAGCAAAAGCGCAAACGCACAGGAATGGCAAGCGTGATCTCTAGAGAGCCGGGGCCGAGTGTTGGTCTTGGCAGCGGGCACCCGCCGCTCATCTCGACACGAATCCGCTCGATTGGATGTACGTCGTGTCGTCTGCCAGTCAGCAACCGGAGATCGGGACCGAGTCGTGATTTCCGATGACTTTCGTCTTCATTCTCGCAACGATTATGCCTTTCTTTGAGCTGAGCTCGAAGGGATCACGCCGGAGCTCTGAATCACGGCCTCACTTCAGAATTGGCTGCGTCCGGCTCACGTCTTAAGTGTAAATCAAACCGCCATGCAGACGCCGCGCCGCGCTCCAGCTTCACCTAGTCCATTTCACCAGCTGACACTACAAGAAGTCGACAGGGTGCTCGTTTCCAACACGACCTCGCGCCGCCAAGGAGCGACGTACTACACACTCGAAGTGTTCATTAGGACGTCGACTGATCCACCAAGAAGCTTCGATGCAGGATGCTTGAAGCTAAGTGACGGCGAAGGTGTCCAGATGCCAGCCTACACAATCGAGAAGACAATTGCAGAATTTGATAGTCTTCGTCAAGCGCTATATAGCGCGTCACACTTGGCGCACACATACGCTTCTTGTGAGTTTTGCAAAGCGATGATCCTGTACATGGACAACGAAGACAAAATCTTCAGCAGCAGTATGTTTCGGCTTGTCATGGGAAGGGAAAAAGTCCATCAGTCGCTGCAACAACTTGTGGATGACGTGTTGGACATGCTGCTGCACTTCAGCTCCATTGAGACAACGCCTTGGTGCTCAGGCCAAGGTCGAAGTCACCAGGTTGTGCGCCAATTTCTTTTGCCTCGCGCGGCGGATAGCTGATCCGCAGTATTTACCTGTATTCCTGTCGTAATACTACCTAACTGTAATTTTTAGACATTCGTGTATTTGTCTTGCATTATCCTAACGATATGGTCACTGTATGCTCACGAAACGCGTAGGGAAAACTGAGTTACTACATGAAGCGAGTGCATGCGTGAGTGAGTGAGTGAGTGAGTGACTCAAACGACGAGCACAATAGCCTCGACGCTCTGCGCGGAC
Organism: Phytophthora taxon juncus; assembly: GCA_033558005.1. Lineage (NCBI taxonomy): Eukaryota > Oomycota > Peronosporomycetes > Peronosporales > Peronosporaceae > Phytophthora > Phytophthora taxon juncus. Next base: position 2,102,191 of record JAUCEE010000017.1, read on the forward strand.
TCTTCGTCCTTCTGAAATGCTCAAGTGAGCTGCATGAAAGCAGCGTGGCGTCCCTATCTCCTAGCGTTAAACACTAGGCGGGTACGCTCGCAAGTGAACAATCGGCTCATGGCGTCCCTATTTCCTGCATCAACCAAAGTTGTGATGGCAGGCGGGTACACTCGATCCTGCCCGGGCTCAGCAAAACTGGCCGGCCTGGACGGGCTGAGCCTATGGACATGGCGCGTCAGCTAATTGCCGGGCGTGCATCGTCATCCTGGTTCAAGTCCAACGAGATTTATACTTCATCGCGCGGCTGCATGAATCGAGCCATGATCGCAGCGAACTCCGGGTGGGACTCGTCCCCCAGTTGGGCGGCAAAGCTCATCAACTGGTTCAAGAACGTGGTCAGCGGGTCCATCTGCAGGGTCATGCCGCCCTGCCACGACGGGGCCAGCAGACGCGGGCGCTCCCAGCAGTAGGCCATGTAAGTCGCCACCCGCTTGCAGTGCGCGCAGTGGCCGCCGCGTCCAACGGTGGACTGGATCTGCGAGCGCAGCTTCTTCAGCTCGGCAAACGTGCACCGGAACGAGTAGTCCGGCGTGCGCTCCCGCAGAGGCTGCTGCGGCTGAGACGCGTCGGCCGACTGCCGGAAGTACACGTGCACGGTGGCGTTGATGCCCTTGTGGCTGTCCGGCGAGGTGAGGATGTCGGCGACGGGGTCGGGGCGCGAGTGGCTGCACGGGTCGCCGCCCATGACGGGCACCAGCGGCTGGATCGAGAGCGACTGCAGCATGTTGTCACGTCTTGCTCAACCGCGCGTAGTTTCAATAATGAGCGGCGCGCAGCGCGGGCCACCAACTGCAACGGCCACGAGAACTCTTCTCTCTTGCAGATTCGGCGCTCGCGCATGAATCTTGCACCGCGGCGTGCATAAAGCCCGCCGCCGCACAACGTGCGGGCGGGTGGACGTGCGCATTGCGCGGCAACGACTGGTGCCGCGGCCGAAAATCGGCTCGACCGTCACATTTTTTCGCAGGCGATTTGTCGCGGCGAGCGACACGCGTGAGTCGGCTCGAACCGGAAGCCGCCGCGAGCGCAGGGCTTCGCCGTCGCCGAACCGCCCGGACGCCTATATTGCGCGGCGTGGCCCGCAGGCGAAATCGATAGGCGGCTCGGCCGTGACGGGCGGCCTCGCGCCGTAGCGGTTGGCTGCCAAAGCACCGGACCCGCCCGGCGGCGGCGAGGGAGACGCGGCCGCACTCGTTTATGTCTCAGCCAAGCAGCGGCTTTGCCGGACCCTTGGCTCGACGCCGGCAGGCCGGCCGAAAGGTGACCGCCACCGGCGACTTGCGGGCGAGAACGTGGCGGTCTGCAGCCAGCCTGCAACTTGCAGGCTGAACCATCGGAGACCTGCAACTTCAGTTTTTGGATGTAGACGAGGGGCAGTCCATCACCGCATACGGTATCTGCTATACGTATACCAATGCACTGGAATGTACCCTGATGATGGTACGATAAAGAATCTGCTCGAGTTCCTGCACCACAATGGATGTCACGAAAAATGCTGGTCTTGTGAAGGAGGAAGGTTAGGCCAGGGCTGCGTGCTACAGACATCAGCGGCAGCATCCTGTGGCGGACTGTACAGTATTGCTTCCTGTTCCATATTCCTGGTACACCTCTCGAGAACGCTAATCTAATCGTGAAGATTAGATGAATTGCAAAAAGCTAAACATCAAAGCTGATGAGCGGCGTGTTTGCACTTGTGCTTGGCCACGACAGGCCCCGCATGGCCCAAACACTTGAAGTGTGGCTCATTTCCAATTGTGACGCACAATCCTAACCCGCCTAGCACGACTTGTTCGCCATGCTGCCATGCTACCATCTCTCTCTGACAAGCTGAGCTCGAACCTTCAGTTTCTAGTGCCGGTGGCGGTTGTGCCATCACACCTATCGGCCCGACGAAACGCGCTCCTGGAGCTGAAAAAGGTAGACGCCGTCCAAGTGGTCTGCAGTGGCAGCAGAGATCGCTTCGTCGTCGAAGTTTGTGCCGACTCGCCAATCTCGAGTATCGCAGAAGACGAGGAAGAACCTGTCTCGCAAGACGATGTTCGGCTACGGAGGCCAACCATCCGGATCACAAGGACTCAATTGGAATTTGTCAGGCTTCGCAACCGAGTCTACTACATCGCGCACTCGGCTCATCGCGGCGAACCGTGCGAGTTTTGCTCGGCGATACTGGATTTAATCGTGTTTGGGGCGAACCCGGATGGGTTTTTGGTCGGTTTGCTCAGTAGCAAGCGAATGGCCAAGAAGCTTTCGGAGTTTGTGAAGTCCTTGCTAAGGATCACCACTCAGCACACGTGCACTGACCCGCGAGGCAGCTGCTCAGCGCAGACTTCTGTCCCTCAGATCGTGCACGCTTTCCTGTTCACACCACCGAGCACCACCACCTGAACTTGACGACGAACCACAGTACACATCCGTATTAAGTCCCGTTTAACGTATTCTCCGTGTTAATGGCGCACCGCCGAATCAATTGACCCACTTGCACCTTTCATCTTACCCTGCATCGCGCAAAACCTGACTGTATACACGCATGTGTGCATGTATACAGGGATGTAGTCGGATCCCGTTGCTCCGTCTCTTTTTGCACTCTTCAACGGCATTGATTAGACTCTGACGCGTGTGCCTGCACGCTCGAGCTCGGCCAGTGAAGCCTGGCACCGTGGCGCAAGAGATACCTGCTCATTTTCGCATGTGCCAGGCACTCGCAACGTCCTCCAGCCTCTCGACCGAGCGGTGACAGTGCCGTCCAGCTGTTGCCAAGTCTCCACTTGTATTGACACTCGAAGATGCTGCCGAACCTGTCCAACAAGTGCAAGCTGCAGCTGCTGATCCCGGTGTCGATTGAGCCCGCGTGGGTGTCGGCGCGGCGACAGGCTCTGCTGGAGCTCAAAACCATCGTGGACATCCGCGTGACGAGTCGCACCGGCAAGGGCAGCAAGGCGCGCTACACGGTCGAGGTTTTCCGAAACTCCGTGGGCAACGAAAGCCCGACTAGCGTCGACCCCGTGGCCAATGGTGGTAGGCCACTCAAGGCGGCTGTGCGAACGGAGAAGACTCTCTCCGAGTTCGGCTTGCTGCGTGGCGACATCTACGACACGGCGTGGTCGGCTCACAACGACGCGCACTGCGAGTTCTGCGCCGAGTTCGTCGAGCTCTACGTATTGGGAAGTGCTGACCCGGCGGCGCTGACACTCCGTCTGCTGGGCGAAGAGCGTGCTCTGCGCAAGCTTACGAAGCTGCTCAACGACCTGCTGTCGCTAACTGTCCGCAACTCCTCTATTGACGGCCGCGGTGTGTGCTCAGGACAAGCCCACGTCCCTCAGATTTTGTACAAATTTCTCTTCGACCGTGCTCCAGAGGAAATCGGGGCCGCATAGACCAAACTTGTTGGTACATGTATTGCATGTTGCGGTGGCCCACTGCCGATAAATAAGTGAGAAGTATCGAAACGAATGTACGATTTTGAAGTGCTATGCTTTTCTGGTGTACGCCGGACGGAATGGCTCTCCATCGAAAGCACGATGGCATCACCGTGCTGTTGTCCAACACACGACACGAATTCTCGTGGTACAAGAATTCACGCTGTGGTCGCGGTGGACCAGCGCTGTAACCTTTAATCGTGACAGCTTATCCATCCATCGCCGAACGAGCTTGTGGCAGCGACACCGTCAGTAGTGCCTCTTTCGACAGGCTGATGGCGACCAATGCATTATGTTTGCACCGACAACAAAAGTGAGCCACTCAAAAAAAAAAAAAAAAGATAAAAGAATTAGCTTGACAAGGCAAAGGAGATGCCAATTGGTCTAGTCGCCACAAGGCATGTTCGCAGTTCGTAACGAAGTGGAGAACTGTCCTTAGCCGATGACACGCCGGTTTTTTACCGGTATTTGATACAAAAACCAAGTTATCAATAATAATTCCAAGTCAACCATACAGAACCCAAGGCAACAACTTTTACTATAGGAGACAACAACAGGCGCGAGGGGCTCTTCGAGCTCCACACAACATTTACACCAACTTTAAAAATACCGATATCAGGACCGGTATGCGCTAAGGCAGGCATATATTCCCGGTACTCGCTTCGCCAGGTTTGCTATGTAGCCGTCAAGCATCTTCAAATTGCTGCCAGCCTACTTTCTCCTGGAAATGGTCATACCAAGCTCCATACTAATCTCGCTGCAGCTATCTCTTCATACCAAATGCTTGAGTGAGGAGGTGATAGACACGTAGATTTCTGTTAGATAGTTGACAGCACCCGAGATGTTCATCTGCGCGGGCAGGTTCATTCGCAGATTTGCTCGCGGCTCTTAAATATCACTGAGGTGCATGATCGATTACCTCGAAGACAGCTAATACGGCACACTAACATTCTGTGGTTGCTTAAGGACGTGGCAGTTGCGGCATCAGCAGCCCAGATATTCACTCTCTCCTCGAAGCTGTCTCCGCCTACGGTACGCTTCGAACCCCTACTACTTTGGCTAATGCCGGTGTACTCACGTCTCGTGGTGGCATATTTTGATGCGGTTGGCTGTGGACGCTGGCAGTGAAGTCAGCAGAGACGACAGCGGCGGCTCCAGCGATCTCTGACTGTGGTACGCTTCGAACCTCTACTGCTTTGGCTAATGCACGCGCACTCACAATCAATGATTGGTTTCTTTGTTTCAGTTTGTTGTCGAAAGTGATAATACGGACTCAATTTGGCTAGTTCGGCTAGCATTGCTGTTGAGTTCGTTTCGCGGAGCACTTGTGATAATACGGACGCAATTAGTACCGTTCGGCTAGTGTTGCTGTTCATTTCGTTTCGTGGATTTTGATTCCTGCGCCTTCCAAGTGACAGGTGTTGTGGGTTTGCCCAGTTGGGCTCGCATTGCTGTTGATTCTCGTAGTTTTCGTGGATTTGATTCTCGCGCCTGCATATAAACAGGAGGTCAGAGTAACAACTAGCTGAAATGAAGAAAAGAAATGACCGCGAAGACTCATCAGACGAAGATGATTTATTGAGAGTTCTGGATGTAGGGTATGATCGTGAGCAGCGGAATGCGCCAACAAAAGTACACAGCTCGCAATAAAATTAAAAACAGGAAAAACAGGAGCAAGTAAAGCAAATGAAACGTGAAACCTTTTTGAAACCTGTGAGTATCGAAGACAAGAATCGTTGTTTGCGTTACCTACGTGAGGCACTGGGGGCTGATGGGCTAGATGAAAGCGTGTGCGGTGTTTGTGATCGACTGGTGCTTGTACGAGGTATACATCGAGTTAAAGCGAATGATTGGTGTATTATAAACAAACTACGCCGGGTTTTGGGGACTATTGACCACAGCATTCCTGCTCGACTCGCTAAGCAATATCGATCTCCACCTCAAATGGAGGGGTTGGACAGTGTACTAGTATTTCCGCGTGGCATACATTGTTACGTTACTATTGATGGCTACCTAACAGGAAGACAGTTACCGTGCGTGATGTCGTCTATGCTCTAAAGCTCCAGGGCCGCACAATATACGGCTTTGATTAGACGTATCGGTCGGCTAATCGATTATTTAATAAAAGTACGTGAAACGTGCCTCGTATTTTCATAGTCTAAGTGATCTTACTCTGCCTATTTCACGCATTTACTGCTACGGCTAGACTTCAATTGTCAGTTCCCACGAACTGCGATTTTCCCCGGGCGGGAGCCCGGATGCCTATCGTTTAACTAAAGCCGAAGTCAATAAACAATCTGTATTATTAGCGATCAAAAGTACACCCGCTACGTAGTGTATGCTGTGCAGTGCACGCTCTCTTGCACTCGTCGATTAGATGATTCCTAGCGACGGTTGATAGCTGCGCTTGAGGAAACATTGGAGCAACTCTGCGACCTGTTCTCGAGTGTGGCAGTCTTTATCCACCGCAGCGATCTCTTCCGTAATACTTCCGCTAGTGGTGCGCTCACCCGCACTTGCTGTGAGCGCCAGCAGATCATTCAGAAACGTCGTGAGCAGCGCGAAACGCTGCTCCTTGTTGCCAAACATCCGTCGCACCGTCCAGTTCTGATGCTTGGGACTAAGCACAAGGCGTAGCAGGTCTTGGCAGTCCGCACACGACTTAGCGTGAGCTTCGTTAGTTCTCAAGAGGGCCGCAACTTCGTCTCGTAGTCGACGGAACTCGGAGAAGCGATGCTCGACCACGAAGTCCGGCTCGCGTTCGGCCATCATAAACGTGCGCATGGCCTCGGGCGACAGCTTGGAGGCCGGCGAGGCCTTGTAGACGCACTCAGAGATGCGGCGCCGCGCCTCGCTGCGCTGCAAGTAGACACCGGCCACGTAGAAGCGGTGGCCATTGCGCCGCAGCTTCTTGGCCACTCGAACGCACTCGAAGCGCTGCAGAGGCGCGATGGAGCCGCTGCGACTGCGGGTCTTCGAGGAGGACGACGACGGCGACGAGTCCGCCGCGTGGAGAGCCACCACAGCGGCTTGCGTCGGCGTCAGCACGCGCGGGGAGGAGGGCGCGGAGGTCGCTGCCGCCGGCATGGAATGAGAATGCGAAATGCGGGAATGCCGAAACCAAGTGCATGCGATGGGACAGAGGAGATCAATGGCGGGGGCATTCGTAAACGAGATTTATTTGCGACGGCGAACTGGATGGCCACGGCGCTGCATGGAGTGGCGGCGACTACAGCGCTTTCCAGCTTAGTGTCTGGCGTGGGTAAAGTGTGGGTAAACTGCACGCCGGCTGCTGCTTTTAAAAGACAGCGGCTTCCAGCAGTCGAGCTTGCCAGTGTGCATGCTATGGCGGGGAGGCCCAGCCTTCGCCACGAGACTCGCGGCTACCACTCCCACGTGGCTCCACCGCGACCAGCACTGCCGGCGCAATCGCTGCAAGCACCGCACCGCAAGCAGTGGCTACGCGCGCGCAAGAGGCCGACTGAAAGCCGTCGCGCTGTCCGCAGCCTGACTTCGCTGCCGCGAAGTGGGTGCTGTATGCGGCGTCGGCGTTGGACTCGTGCGGGGTGATCGCGTTCGCGACACCCTCGCCGTCTCCGTAAACACGACGTCCGGCACCGGCCGATGGCTCCACCAAGCGCGCTCGGCTGTCCGAGCTGGTCTGCGCGCTGCGGTGCGTATGACAGCGGCGATATGCAGCGCGCGCGGTGCTGCAACTGCCTCTGCTTGGCCCGGGGCCGTGATGACGCCCGAGACCGAGAGCAATCGGATCCGCGTTTGCGCGCCGCGCGCTTCAAATCTGAAGTTCCCGCCGATTGCGCCCACACTTCAACGTGCTCTCGCCGCGCTCGGGGCAATCATCGCGCACAAATCGCTGCCGCAAAATCCAATGGCGTGTTCGCCGCTGCGCCGACGTTGTCCGTCGCCGAAACTCGGTCGCCCGCGCCGCCATTACCTGCGCGTGTAGTGCCGCCGTGGCGCCGGCGGCGGCGTCCGCAAGCCACGAGCGAATCTTTCGGGCCGGCACGCGCCGAGGCGACTCAGGAATCCAGCCGCAAACTAGCCGCCACCCGGCCACAGCGCGCCGCCACGAATGGCTTCGCGCGGGCGGCGCCTCTGGCCCCACGCGATGATATCTGCGCCGCAGTAACTCGGCGTTTTCTCGCCCGCGCCATTATCATCTGGAGGCAACACACGATGCGCAGAGTGTTGGTCCCGCCTTTCCGCCCCCGCAATGGCCGCAAACATGGCCGATGGCGGCACGCCCCACGCTGCGTAAGCAGCATGTCCAAAGGCTATGCGCGTGGGAAGGTGACTGCCGCGCCAACAGCGGCGGCAGCAGCGGGACGGCGGCGGCGGCGAGCGCGGCCACATCGCCGCAAAGCTCACCACGACCAGCCTAGATGATGATGCCACTCGGCGTCCGTGACCTGCTGACCGAAACTTAGCGCTAGCAGTCGCGATATTTCGGTCGCGCCAGCCAATGGGCGGCCGATTATGCCGTCGGACCGGGCCTTCCGCAGAGACACGCTGCTTGAAGAATAGCCGCCCGTTTCAGATTACGCGCACGGCGATCGCCGACCGAAGCCCATTCCGCAATTCGCCGTCTGGCCCACAGCCGATAGATCACCTCCGCCGTAGCCATGCCGCAGCCTGTCGTCGTCGCCGCGCCGCCCGCCGAGGAGCACGCGCCGCTGCAGCTGAACCTGATCCCGCGCCTGGCGCGCAAGGAGTCGCAGCGCGAGATGCCGGCGGCCATCAAGGCGCCGCCGCTCACGCCCGTGCGCGTGGAGCCGCTGCGCTGGTCGGCGGCGTCCTTCTCGCTGTCCTTCCTGAGCAACATCGACCGCCTCGAGATCAACGAGACCGTGGAGCGCAACGGCGTGACGTACTACGTGGTGGAGGTGTTCCAGTTCCACTACAACTCGCGCCTGCCCACGAACGTCAACAACCCGCGCATGGCCGTCACGCGCCTGTCGGACGCCAGCGAGACGCGCGCGCCCGACTTCCGCGTGGAGCGGCGCTACTCGGACTTCGCCAAGCTGCGCCACCAGGTGCGGCTCTGGACCTGCCCCAACGCGCAGTTCACGTGCCAGTACTGCTACGAGTACGGCCGCTACATGCGCTTCAAGCTGCGCCAGCCGCGCCTGCTCGTGTCGCTCACCGCCAACGTGGAGAAGCGCAAGGAGATCCTGCAGGAGTTCATGACCGACTTCGTCGACCTGGCGCAGAACCCCTCCAAGAACACCGTGCACCGCTGCGAGGCGCACCAGCACGTGCCCGCGCTGCTCGAGTCCTTCCTGCGGGACTGACTGGCGTGATTCGTGATTACGCTCGCCGTATCGTCTAGAACTTAATTTATAAACTTGACTTCCAACCAATCCGCGCTCGCCTCAATCTACAATAGTCGTCTTTCATCGCAAGTGCTAATGGACGAGGAAGAGTTCGAGCGGATCTGCTCGCTGGACGCGTTCCCCGCGGCCGGCGATGGCGCGCCGCTCTCCGTGTCCGAGGAGACCTTCGACGTGATCAAGCGCCAGCTGCAGCACCGCCAGTTCCGCGCGGCGCTGCGCGTGCACCGCCAGGAGAAGACGCTACGGAAGTACGTGGCGCGGCTCAGCGCGGGGGAGACCATGTGCCGCATCGCGCGCGCCGCCGCCTTCTCGCCGTGCATGATGGCGCGTCTGCTGCTGGACGCCAAGTACGGCTGGAGCAAGACCACCATCTCCAACTTCTTCAAGGAGGCCATGAAGGACGAGAGCGAGCTGCAGACGGCCGAGCCGCCCAACCGCCGAGGGCTCTCGGAGGACGAGTACGCGCGCGTGATGAGGGAGGTACGTTGGAGGTGGAGAGAGCAAAAGAAAGGTGAACTGACGGTGCAGTTGCCGCTGCTAGATCCGGGAGTGTATTGAGCAGGACCCGCACTGCTCGCCGCTGGCGGACCGCATCCGCCACAACATGGGCGTTGAGTACGAGTACTTGCTGCTGGAGACGCTGCGCAACCGGCAGTTGGTGTTTGAGAGCGAGGACATGCTGCGCGAGAAAGGGTTGTCCAAGACACCGGACGTGAGGCTGTTGTTGCCGATCGGTGTGAAAGACCCGAAGAGCGGACACCTGCATGTGGTCAATTGGATCGACAGCAAGGCCATGTTTGGCGACCGACACACGCACGAGACCGAAAATGCGAGCCAGGTTAGTGAAGATAGCCTGGACGTTAGACGTCACTTGTTCTCACAGTGTTTTCGTGCTGCTGCAGCTGCAAGGCTACGTGAACCGATACGGTCCTGGAATGGTGATTTACTGGTTTGGCCACGTCGCGCATCTAAGCTCTGACAGTGATATCTTCATTACGGACTCGTTCCCGCCGGAGATTACGCTTCCAGGAGCTTTTGATCCGCTTGCGTCGGTCACAAAGCTGAAAGAAGGGGACGAGCTCACGTTGCAACCCGCGAAGATCCAGACGGAGTTCGATGACGACTGGAACCCCATTACTACTTGCGAGCTAGAAGAAAACTCGTCGTCAGAAGACTTGTTTAGTCAATAATTATGTTTGTAATTTAGTGGATAGCTTTAATGCGCCGAGGTGTGCGGACTACTTGCACAGTCAGTGCTTCTAACGATCTTACTAGGCCAGCACCTAGCAGTCGGTTGCGTTGTTGAGCAGGAACGCTTCCAGCATGGCTGGCACGAGCTTCTGCGCCTCGCATTTGCGCTTTCTAAGCTTCGGCGCGCGACGCTGGCCCATGATCACGAAGTCATTGATGAACGTGGCGAGGATCTCCTTGCGCTTCTCGGTGCCCGACATGAGCTTGACGATGCCGCGCGGCTGGCTGTACTTGTAGCGGATGTAGACGAGGAAGTCCATGCAGTACTGGCAGGTGCACTGCGGCATGCTACTCACACAGCTCATGACGTTCCCACGCAGCTCCTCGAACTCTGTAAAGCACCGCTCCACCTTGAACGTTGGTCGAGTTGCGTGACAGCGCGGGGAAGACGCGTCTGTCGGGCTCGTAGGCAGTCGCGACGCGGGCAGACTCAGATACACCTCGAGCGCGTAGTACACGACCTTGTCTTCGCCTGTGCGGGCGGCGTTAATCTCAATGCGGTCCACGCTGTTGAGGAAGCCCACGGACAGGCTCGTGTTCCAGCGGCGGTGCGCCTCCAGGTCCAGCTGCAGCCGCTCCTGCAGGCCTTGCGGCCGTGCCACGGTGGGCAGCTCCACGTCCTCGCCGCTCTGCGCCGCCACCACGATGGCGCAGTCGTGCGGCATGAGCTTCTGCAGCCTCTGCAGCTGAAGCGGGCGCTCGTGGTCGGCCACGCACGCCGTCGCAGTCGTCGTCGCGGTCATGGCGGTCTGTTGTCCAGCGGGGGAATCGGGAAGTGCGTCGGCAGCGGCAGCAGCTCCCGGCGACATGCCATGCGACCGGCGGCGGCTTGATGAGTTGCAGCCTTGATTACTAAATCACCCCGGCTGCGCCACGTTTATGCCTTTCGAACGTTTTCCCAGCGCGCAAACGGGGCGCCCCTGTCACTGCAAAACTGAAGATATGAGACAGGAAGGCGCGTCATCCGCCGACGATTGGCTGGCGGGAAGCGTGCAAGCAGCGAGTTCTGCTTGGACGGCGAGTCTTCAGCGACTTCCGCCGGGCATCAATGAGGCGTGGACGGCTGCGCAGGCACGTGCGCGGCGTGACTGGTCTGCAACGGCCACGGCGGCGGTTTCGGGAAGCGCAAAGTTCCTGTGGCGCTGGCTTCGGCGCTGTCTGCGCGAGCACATCGAAAGCGAGGCAACTGCCGGCATCACTGGCGGCGACGGACCGCCGGCAAGAGCGGACTGCACTGTATTGCGTTGTGGTGTTCGTGCACCGCTGGCAGCTAGGCGGCAGCAACAGTCGTGCTAAGTCAGCAGGGCGGAGACGGGCTGCTGGTGTTGTCGGCTGGTGCATACAGCTCACCATGCTTCGCCGGATGCCACACCATTAACGCAGAGGGCTGCCGAATGTCCGCAGCACTCACCGATTAATCAGCGGCTCAAGAATGAACGGGGACCCCCGAAAATGTACGCATCTCGATGTAGGGTTCTGTAGCAATAGTAAACGCATAGATAGATTTTCAAGCTAGCTCTGGCGTGGCTTTCCTACTCCTGCCTACCCAATGCTGCCTGAACAATGCAACCTGCCCATCTTACATACAAGTACCGCCGCACACGATGATGCTCCTATTTCTTCGACAGGCGCCTTGCGTTAAATTCGTCCTGGATCTCCTGCATCGTCTTGCCCGACGTCTCTGGCACAACCGCGTACACAAAGAAGATCGACAGCGCAACAGTGAACATGAAGGGAGTGAAACTAAAGTTGACTAAGGCCGCAGCAATGTACGGGTAGCCCAGACCCACAGCAAGGTTAGACAACCAGCTACAACCCACGCACACAGAGTTACCCATAGCGCGCACGTCGTCTGGGAATAGGTCAGCCATGACCACCCACGCTAGTGACCCGAGGCTCGAGCCAAATGTCGTCACATAGCACGCCGTAAATACAATAGCCAGCGCAGGCAGACTAGCTACAAGCGACACCGTAATGCCCACCGCACTAAAAAACATACCCGTCAAGCCGTACAAGATGAGCTTGCGGTTGCCCAGACGTGTCGCTAGCATGCCACAAAACATAGTCGGTAACACGTTAACAAAGTTGACGGCCACAATACCAATTCGGTCGTCCGATATGCCTGCTTGCTCGAAGAGAGTCGACGAGTATAAGAAGACAGCGTTGATGCCCGTAAGCTGTTGAGCCCCAGCAACGCCGATTGCAGTCAGAAGTTGTCGAATTAGCATGGGTGAGAAGAGCTTCGCGAAGTTGCACGGCTTGGGCGTGTCTAAAGTCGGCGACACTGCTGTATTCTGCGGTGGTATGGCGTATTCATTTGTTGAGACGACGCGCTGTGCCGGGTGGTCTTGCTTGATCCAAGTCTTCGCGAGATATACGTTTTCTTCACCATATAGACGTGCCAGTTCTCGTTCCGCGAGCTGTTGTTTCCCCACCATCAGCAACCACGCCGGGCTTTCCACGACAATGAATGGAGCAAGCACCAGGAACAGCACCGCCAACACAACCGGGAAACCTGCAATGTAGCGCCACCCGCTGCTCGTGTTCGCAATGAAAAATGTGATGGCCACCAGCAAATTACCGACCGTGATGGCGATCTGAAAGCCGACGCCGAGACTGTTGCGAAGATTCGGCGGTGAAATCTCGCTGATGAAGCCAGGGATCACTGCTGTTGCACCACCTGATGCAATGCCAGAGATCACACGGCCGCTGATGAACATCCACATACTCGAAGCACTGGCTTGTACGACGGCACCAGCAATCATGAACAAACAATTGGACATCATGATGCGTTTGCGGCCAAACTTGTTGGAGAAACGGCCGCAAACCAGAGCTCCAATCATGCCACCCACGATCCAAGCGCTGACGGCAATGGTCCATTGAGCCTTGGAATGTCCGGGAAACATCAAGCAAGTGCCGTGTGCGACGGGTCTAGCGTCACATTCTTCTTCGTTGTTGAAAGTCGTCAGATTCAGTTGTGTAGTCGACCATCCGTACTGCAGCGGTTGCAGTAGTGACACTAGCACATTAGCGAACAGCACCCACCGGGGCCGAACCGGTGCGTGGACGTCTGGTACTAGTGCTGCCGTGGACGTCACTTTCGGTGTCGGCACCACCCGAACGTAGTCGTTGACACTGCCCGGCGACGGTGAAGGCACGTTCATTGTTCTCGTAGCTGCTGGCAATGCAGGCTTGCTGTCCACGTGGCAAATTGAATTCTGACTGGGTTGGCTCGAGAGCTTTTTGGCCGGGACTGCGAGGCCGCCGGAGGGGCAAGCAGCTCGTGTCTTTGGGTTGCGTTCCGATCTGCATAGATCAGCATCTGCGACGGACTCCACTGGAGTCCAAGCGGACGCTGGGGCCACGCCAAAATAATAATGAGGAGGTCGAAGCTGTTGCAGCAGCTGTCATAGCAACGGCGGAATCGAGTATTGGAGACGAATATCGTGATGCGACGGGACTTAGCGGCGCGGAGTCCCGTCGCATCACGATTGCCAGCGAGAAATGCACACGAGCGGATGTTGACAGGCAGAAAGGGAGCTGGTCGCCTCGCGCGCGAGCGAGCTTCAGCGCGCTCGCGAGAGAATTCACCCGTCCTGCCTTGCGGTGGCTGCAAAGCGCCGCCCGAGCCATAGGATGGCAAGAGGGGCGTTGCACAGTAAGTAAGGGAGATGGGCCCCGTTACCACCCGTGACCACGTTAGCGAATTAGTCGCTAAACAGGGGGGATGGGCACTTAGACCTGACTCAATGCAACTTGGCGGCCAGCAACGATAGCCTCGACTGTTTGGTGGTTTACCAGTCGACTTCGTCCAGCGAGTTTTGCTGGTTTCATTGCATGTGTCTGAAAGCGCGCGCTGGCAGAGAAGCGGAATGGAATGGTACGGCAGAGTAGTGATGGAAGTGAAGACTGAGTGCAACAGGCTCGGCGAGTCCGTGTGTGAGCTACAATACCAGCAGAGTCGCGTGTGGGAGAGAAGAAGGAACACCAACGAATTGAGAGCAGTGTCTTGGACAAGCAAAGAGAGACCCTTGGCCGTAGGAAATACTGATGTGCAGTTGATTCGCGAAACTGTTCCAACAGAAGATTTCACTGGGAAGCGAAGCAACGAGGAGCTTACCACAGCACAGACCAAGCAGGATTGTCGGTTTTCGAAGCCGGATGTAATTCTAGCTTAGACTGCCAGTATCGCTCTTAGGGATAACTCTAATTGGAGAAGCACATTCTGCCTTCGTACAACCCGCAAGATTGTAGTTCACTCGACTAGAATGGAATTCCAGAACAAGTTGGCGACTTCCTAATTTGTGTAGACTTTTTGTCCTCCTAGTCAGAAGGAATGCGTCTGCCCATTGCGACTGTGGAATGGTCGTCACTGTCGTACCGTCTTGAAAGCGCCTTGGCAACTTTTAAACGGTTATTAGAGCATATTAGTGCTGGGCCCCAATTCCGTGGATGGGCTCAGAACACGAAAATTGAGTACCAAGCCTTCAGTTTGAGGCTATAGCGAAATAAAAGCTCTAAAGGTGGTAGTTTTATTCTTAAGACAATAGTTAGTCATTGACATTTAAACAACGTAAAAACTGACGCCCAACGAGAGTGGGTGCTTCCTGAAATCACATTTCATTCTGTAGGAGTGGTGGCTCATCCACAAGGTCAACACAAAGTGATATTGCAATGTCGACTTAGCCCACTGAGAGTTCGCTTCAGGAGAATAGACAAGGGTATACTATCGGAAATTACGAGTCGTAGTATCAGGTAGACAAACACATAAAGTTACACTCACCCTTACGAAAATGCTTTCTACGCATGGATCGGATCGTGTTTCGGTCCTCCTCGTATGCGATCAATTTCATGAAGGAACGCACAACAATGTCGCTTTATTTGCCGTGAAACCATTCCATCCGAATTCGTGGATGCGGAACAGAGTCATATTGTACCGGATATTCGTTGCGGTCGCATGCCGAATAATCTTAAAGTCACTAGGAGCCTATCCAGGTGCAGCGCGCAAGCCCTGCTGATAAAGATTGAATTGAATGCCCGGCTCACAGCCAGCAACCGGAAGCCGGTGGTCTCTGAGGCGTCGTAGGCTTTGCTTCCTTCGCGAAAGACTCAACAGTATTGTGCCGCAAGGTTGTGGAGGATCCAGATGGGAAAGTAGCAAAGCTTATGATTGTGCCGAGTCGGCACTATCATGGGCTTGGATTAGCTCAGTTGCCGAGCTACTCTGTAAAACAGAAAGCTTCCATCATGAAAGGAGGCAGTTTGCTCACTTTACAAAAAGCAAGATGGGGGACGGATCTCTTTTCCAGGTCGGGGAAGATGTCGAGTTCTGGCGAGTGCTGGTTCACTTGAGCATCCTTGCACTGAGCCTCGTTCTCTTCGAGAAAGCGCTGCACCGCATGGAGCACAAGTTTCCAGCCTCCGACAAATACCAGCACATGCTCAAGAAAGTGTATCGTGAGCTGATGGTGCTCGGTTTGATCAGTCTCGGACTGAAGATTCTAAAAGAACGTTCAGGGATTGACAGTGACAGCAAGGCAATGCTGGCGTTCGAAGTGGCAGACCTGACCATTTTCTTTTTGGCGCTAGCACTCATCGTGCAGTCTACGGCTGTATTTCAGCTACTTCGTAACCAGAATGACCGAGCTGAGCGAGCCGAGTTGATGCGGACCCAAGATCTCATCAAATTGGTGGATGTGTCAAAGACTACAAAGAGCCCCGGGCCTTCACTCAGTCAGACATTGCTCTGTTGTGGTCGAGAAACAAAAAATATCACGAACACTAAAAAGCTGATCGAGCTAAGACTGCTCCGACGCCTATTCCTTCGCCGCTTCGGGTTCCCACAATTGTTCCCGTTTTCCAAGTACCTCAGACGAGCTCAAGCTAACCAGATCTCCAGCATGATCGAAGTCGAGCCGTTGATGTGGATAATTCTTCTAGCTGTGGCTTGGGGAATTTGCGGGCTACTTAAGGTTCTTGAAGCTCTCGATGCCGACATGCCAGAGCGCCAGGAACTCGTGGAGGCGTTTATGATCGTCGCGTGGATTCTACTACTTTTGCATCTGATGGTATTTCTCTTCTTCCGCTCTTGCGTCCAGTATCTGCTACGAGTAGCGGCTTTCAATGAAGACAACGCCGTGCTCATTGCAAACTTGAACGCGATAGCGGAAGAGGAAGTTAAAGCGTGGCGAAACGAGGAGGCAGACAAGGCACTGGAAATCATGAGCAGTATTCAAGAGCAGCATGAGGAGTTCGAGTACCAGCGAATTCAACGTCAGCGCAAGTTCGTCAAGCAAAGCACCGGACTTGGAGCTCTGTTTCACCGCACGGCGACTGCACTTGGATTGAAGTGCACAGACTCAACCGATACGAAGGAGAGTGACAAAATCGGCGGTGTTGTTCCAGGCTCTCCACGTATCGATATTCAATTCTTCTCCTACAAGGCATGGCACGTCAGTGTCATTCTTCTTCTTGTCTTGAACGGCTTTCTCATCACGCTCTTCGTGCAGTGCGCGGTGTATGACCTGGATGAAATCTACGAAGACTTCGGTGCACTGGCAACGGTCATGGTGCCACTGCCGCTTGCCCTCAACGCACTATTCTTTCAACGCCACATCTTCTACGACTTCGTCATCGTCAGCTGTACGCTTCGTATCGATTCACACACGCTCAGCGATGTGGTGGAGAACTTCAGCGAGGTTGTGCATCTGCGATCCGGGTTCGCGACTTCGTTGCACCAGCACATCACACAACAAGACCTCGCAGTCTCCGATCTGCAGGCAGAACTGAAGGCACACGACGCAACGGGTACGGGGTTCATCGAGGTAGACGACCTTCGTGATGTCCTCTCGAAGTTCGGCTTCCGCTTGACGCGCTTTCGTTTCAATAGTGTTGTGAAGCTGTTGTTTGAGCTGGAAGGCACGGCAGTTGCATACGACCAAGTGGTTCGACTGGTCTTGATGGCTCAAAATGACAACCTCGCTGAAAATGGTCCGGTCAGTCAGCACCCAGCACACCCACTGCTGCGGCCGAGTGTGATGGTGCATGACAACATTGGTCAATCGAGCGTGCTTTCGCAGACACAGTATGATTTGTACGCTTCTACCCGCCAGCTACCGCATCTTGCGCAACCAAGTGTGGGGGCCGACGACTTTGTGAGTGTTCCAGCAAACAGTTTTGTGCTGCCGCCAATTCCACAGCACGGCGTCCCATCAGCACAGCAGTCAATGATGCAACGCCCCAGTGTCAGCTCGCAGTCGCTCCATGACATGTTCAATCTGCCAGCATTGTCCGAGTCGCGCGCGCGCTCAAATGTCAATCCTATTTAGGCAGCGCATCGATTCTAGCTACTACATGAAAATTGACTGAATCTATGAACGGTTTAAAAATCAATCGCCACGAGATTCCATAGGTGTTGAGCTTGTTTGACCAGAACGATATCCCTTACAACGGTCAATTGACGCGCGGATTCATGAATAGATTTTGCAGATAATGCGAGCTGTACATTCAGGTGCTCTCACTGGCCACGCTATCGAGAGTAGAGGCGCCTCAACAAGAGCAAAATATCCGCACAGCCCGTACTGGTGGTCTTGTTGAAGTGGAGTGCGTGCTTATGTAAAGCCTGAGAACAGCCACCTGCAGATACATGTACTCATTAAGGTGGGCTTTCTCAAGTTGCAGATGTTGATGGATGATAAAGTCTTCCCTGTAGCGTGTAAAGAACATCTCCTAATTGTTTCTTTTAATTATTTTACGCAGCAAGCCTGGTTGCTAATGACTATTGAAGACAATCTGCGTGTAGTGCGTTAAGCACCGAAGTGTGCTATTCAAACATGAGCCTATTGTAGTGAATGCGCGTCGAATAGAACCATAGACACCAAAACAAGACCAAATGCTCTTCGAACCTACAGCGCGAAGCAAAACCTCCAGGTGAGAGAACCCCCAGCTGGACATATGAGCCTAGAGATGGTCATGCCATGAAGCATAAAACGGACCCTCCCCCCGGATTTGGTCGTTTCGCTTAAATAATATATGTACTAGCTGCAAGATGCGCAGACAAAGGCGGCAATGCATGTACTAACATGCTGAATCTCTGCTGTACCATAATCTTTTGGATGCAGACTACGGTACTGTATGGCAACGTGCATTCGAAAACTTCAGTTGCCATCCTGTGCTTTGCATCTTAATACGGAAAGCCCAGTGCTTTGCTGAGGCAAAACTCAAAAGAGCATCCTTTCGTTATTGTCTTCGACAGACAGCTCACTTGACGCTTCCTGGCCATTCCTTGTCTACCATAAAAGAAGCGAAAGATGTTCATGCCTTGCTCCTTAGCATGAGTTACTATTTTAAAAATGTCTGGTCAAACAGCCGCTCGAGCGGTCGACTTTTTAGAGATGCGCTCATGGCGAAGCCAGTTCTGCTATCAAACGCTCGTTTTGCGTGAATCTGAGAGTATGCAATTTTGGAGATGATTTCGGCTTTGTGTCTTTCCGTTTCTCCCTATTACCTTGGACTTCCCTAAGTACCAAATGGTACAAAACGATAGATCTCGGGCTGTGCAATTCTTCCCACACGCCCCCGCCACTGGCAATTTTACGGACCTGGCGGCGCCAGGTCCGTAGAATTAAATAAACTGATTGTCCGCGTAATACATGTATTCAGCATTACTAAGGTATTGTATTGTCCCCAGTAAACTGGGCACCGCAACGGTGCCATTTACACTTTCCAATGTGTACATATGTTAAAGGCGCTCATGCTGGATCTATTGTTCGGCATCACGTTTGTCGATGTGAGCATCTCGGAGACTTCGGTCGGACTACACTACAGCTTATTTCTAAATTGCCAAGATGGCAGGCGGATCCCTTTTCCAGGTTGGAGAAGATGTCGAGTTCTGGCGAGTGCTTATCCAATTGAGTATCCTGGCCTTCTGCCTCGTGCTCTTTGAAACAGCTCTGCATCGCCTGGAACACAAGTTCCCTCCATCCGAGAAGTATCAACACATGCTCAAAAAAGCCTATCGAGAATTAATGGTTCTCGGTTTAATCAGTCTCGGCCTCAAGATCCTCAAGGAAATTCCTGATATCGACAGCTACAGCAAGACCATATTGGCTTTCCAAGTGGCCGATTTGACGATTTTCTTTCTTGCACTCGCACTCATCATCCAGTCCACAGCCGTGTTCCTGCTACTTCGCAACCAGAATGACCGAGCCGACCGAGCAGAGCTGATCTCGACACAAGACCTGGTCGATTCTGTGAAATATTCCAAGGATACCAAAAATTTTGGGCCTTCACTCATCCAGACATTGTTCTCCTGTAGCAGGACAGCCAAGAAGAGGGCAACTCACAGAGAACTCATCCAGTTGAGGCTGTTGCGACGACTATTTCTTCATCGCTTTGGTCTCCCTCAGCTCTTTCCGTACTCGAAGTATCTCAGTCGTGCCAGATAGAATACATGATTGAGGTGGAGCCGCCGATGTGGGTGGCCTTACTTCTCGTGGCATGGCTGATGTGTGGATTACTGGAAGTTATCCAGACTCTGGATACCGGCATCTCAGAGAGCCATGAAATCGTGGAGGCACTCATGATGGTTGCCTGGGTTCTGCTATTGCTCCACATCATTGTGTTCTTATACTTCCGCTAAGGTCTTTTGTTACGTTCGGATTTTCTAACGGCTTAATTTTTTGTCGTCCACATTGTGAACCTGACTCACAAATCCCAGAAAAAACGAGAGCTGTAGGTAGCTTTTCTTATCATTGCTTTTTACGATGGGAACGTATTTAGTAACTACATACAGTACAAATACTTGGTAAAAAATTGTGCTACGGCGGTAGATGACAGCATGAGGCGGAGCAGATTTAACGGCTAAGTATCGTTCCGCCAATTTAATAACTTCATACGAGTTCTTGCTGATTCATCGATTTCAAGCCGTCTGTGGGGTACTTTTTGTCAAGAAGTTCTTGAACTGGATCGTCTCAATGTGGAGGGGGGGGGGGGGGGGGGGTTTGCAATTACACGCATGATCAGTGGGTCTACCTACGGCTTTCGCAACGGCCTTGAATTCAGTTGGCAAGTTACTGAATTTGTAACAAAACTCTACTAACTTAAATAACATCTCCACTACTCCAGGCTTTGGTTTCTAGTTTTGAAAGGATTGGCTTTGCTTATATCTCAACGTGCAAGTACCAACTTCCACCACTACACCACGAGTACTGCTTCAATAGGCTCAGAGACCATCGCGCGCATTATAAACATATATTGGTGGCACGATTTTATTTGGTAGCTAAGGGTGCATTGCCAATCGGGAAATTACCCTTTCAGGGTACGGCGAGTACGCAAATTGATCGTCGGGCTTCAATTGCCTCATATTAGTTTAGGGACGAACACCGGATTGTGAGAGTCGCTCGAGATGGAAGATGTCATGCAAAGCTTGCGAGCGCACACTGGTTTCAGCAACCGGGGAACAGGGCATGTCCATGGTCGCAGACGGCCTAGGCTCGTCCATGTTTGATGGTGCCATGACGGCGTTAAGTTGAAAATGTTGTAGTTGGACTGCGAGCGCATGCTGGACAGGTCAATATCATCTTGCACGGCCACACTAGGTCGCAGCAGCGGATGCGGCTGCTGTTGGCGCACCGAGATGGTTTCGCATAGGTTCTCATTCTGAGCCACAAGTACTAGACGGAGTACGTGCACGTACGCTACCGTTGTGCTTTCAAGCTCAAACAGCAGCTTCACAACACTATTAAAGCGAAAACGAGCCAAGCGGAAGCCAGACTTCGAGAGGACATCGCGAAGGTCATCTACCTCGATAAACCCCGTACCCGCTGTATCGTGTGCCTTCAGTTCTGCCTCC
The DNA here is from genome assembly GCA_033558005.1 of Phytophthora taxon juncus. Taxonomy (NCBI): domain Eukaryota; phylum Oomycota; class Peronosporomycetes; order Peronosporales; family Peronosporaceae; genus Phytophthora; species Phytophthora taxon juncus. The sequence goes on from JAUCEE010000017.1 coordinate 2,123,115, forward strand.
AAATCTGAGACTGCCAGGTCTTGTTCCGTTTTGCGTTGGAGGAGCAAGGTCGCGAACTCGGATCGCAGATGCTCAACTTCCCTGAAATTCTCCACCACATCGCTGAGGGTGTGCGGATTAATGCAGCGTACGACGACGAAGTCGTAGAAAATGTGGCGCTGAAGGATGAGTACATTTACCACTAGCGGAAACGGTACCACTATCACCGGGATAACGCCAAAATCTTCATTAAGTTCGTCCATATCGTAGAAAGCATATTGCGCGAAGAGGGGGATGAGAAACCCGTTCAAAATAAGCAAAATCATAACACCGATATGCCACGCCTTGTGAGAGAAGAATCGAATTTCAATGGCTGGCGTTCCTGGCACGACACCGCTCAAGCTTTGCCGTCCCTTGCCGTTGTCATCTTGAGCCGCGACATCCTTCAGTCCAGCCTTCTTGCTACGCTGACCTTGGAACTCGAGCTCCTCGTGGTGCTCTTGAATACAACTCATCACTTCTAAAGCCTTGTCGGCCTCTTCGTTTTTCCAGGCGTGGACTTCTTCTCTTGCAATTGACACCAAGTTGGCTACCAGAGTGTTCTTGTCCTTGCTAAATGCTCCAGCATGGAGGAGGTGGTGCACGCACCACAGTCTACTTTTTGAGCCCGTAGGCCTGCTCCTAAACAAGCAGGTGGTTTTACTTTCCCTCGAAAAACTAGACAATGGTTGACTCACAAAACGGCGACTCAATTTACATTCATCTCGCCAACGCCTACAAATTACCACGTAGCAACACCACTGGGCACCGGCGGCCGTCCCAGAGTGCAACCTGTGAATTCGCAGGACTTCTGCAGATGGGTACAGAAAACCCCGTAGTATCTGCAAGGGTTGGACTAATAAACACTGCCAGGATGCAAATTTGTCACAGACATTATTTGTAATGACTTAGTTAATTTAGATGGAATCCCACATGCACATTGCTTCCTGCGGTGCCTTTGTATCCTCTTTCAATTCAGTACATCAGCGAGGTAGCCAAACAAATCCCATGCTCAGCTTGCACAACTTTTGTGCGGAACATCGGAGGACGCAGTTGTAGATCCACCGAGGCTTACTGTAAGGGGGGGGGGTCGAAATGCTCCGAACGAGGTGTATGCCTGCCTGCCATGCCGAGATTTACCTTACAAAAAAAACTACAACGCAACCCTAAACTGTGCGCTAAATCGGACCCTGCCGTTAGTGCTGCTCACGTCCAGTGGGTGATGATGGTACTTTGATGATGGTACAGTGCACAGTTTTACAGACCATGACAACCCATACACCAGCGTCAGCATGGGGACTACTCTCGGTCATCTCGAGCTGCTAAACGTAGAAAAGCATGCACTTAAATTTAGAGGAAAGCATTTCAGCCTGGACTATCTTGCATATATTAAGGACTACCAATATGATGAGGCTGCAGCTGTGGTAGTAACCACAGCTGCAGCCTCATCATACTGGGATTGACAAGTTGTCGAAGTACAGATGTAGGAGTAGGATGCAGCGCCTAAACAACGACGAGAACCTCTGCTGGTCACCACAACGCTTAGTATTCTCCTTCACTGTTCCGCCCTCGAGGATACTAGCTTCTCAGACTTTGTGATATCTTATCGCGACGTCTGTCCTTGTCGTACCATCCTCGAGCAACCCGCCCTCAGTGGGCACGCTCAAAGCGATCGACTTTTACGCATGCATTCGATCGTGCTCCGATTCTTTTCACAGACTAAACACTGGATCGATCATTCGGTGAGGCAAAGCACAAACAACATCATTTTGTCGTGACCTGGACGTCCGACACCACAAACTAAACTGTTGATAAATACCGGAAATACCGGCTATCCATTGCGATCACATGACAAGGCGATACAGTGTAAGCAAGCTCGTGAGGTGCCCGTCTCACAGTGGAGAAAGCTTTACGCTGTACATTTACCGATAAAGATTGAATTCACACCCAGCAGAGTCGGCGCACCACGGAAGATGCCTAGACTTTCTACAATGAAGCTTCCTTTGCGAAAGACTCTACAGTATTGTGCCGCAAGTTGTGGAGTTCCAGATGGAAGAAATTGCAAAGCCCATGATAGTGCCGAGCTAATCCGTAAAACAGAGAGCTTCCATCATGAAAGGAGGCAGTTTGCTCACTTTACGAAAGCCAAGATGGGGGGCGGATCTCTTTTCCAGGTCGGGGAAGATGTCGAGTTCTGGCGAGTGCTGGTTCACTTGAGCATCCTTGCACTGAGCCTCGTTCTCTTCGAGAAAGCGCTGCACCGCATGGAGCACAAGTTTCCAGCCTCCGACAAATACCAGCACATGCTCAAGAAAGTGTATCGTGAGCTGATGGTGCTCGGTTTGATCAGTCTCGGACTAAAGATTCTAAAGGAAAATCCAAGCATTGACAGCGACAGCAAGACAATGCTAGCTTTTCAAGTGGCAGACCTGACCATTTTCTTTTTGGCGCTAGCACTCATCGTGCAGTCTACGGCTGTATTTCAGCTACTTCGTAACCAGAATGACCGAGCTGAGCGAGCCGAGTTGATGCGGACCCAAGATCTCATCAAATTGGTGGATGTGTCAAAGACTACAAAGAGCCCCGGGCCTTCACTCAGTCAGACATTGCTCTGTTGTGGTCGAGAAACAAAAAATATCACGAACACTAAAAAGCTGATCGAGCTAAGACTGCTCCGACGCCTATTCCTTCGCCGCTTCGGGTTCCCACAATTGTTCCCGTTTTCCAAGTACCTCAGACGAGCTCAAGCTAACCAGATCTCCAGCATGATCGAAGTCGAGCCGTCAATGTGGATAGTTCTTCTAGCTGTGGCTTGGGGAATTTGCGGGCTACTTAAGGTTCTTGAAGCTCTCGATGCCGACATGCCAGAGCGCCAGGAACTCGTGGAGGCGTTTATGATCGTCGCGTGGATTCTACTACTTTTGCATCTGATGGTATTTCTCTTCTTCCGCTCTTGCGTCCAGTATCTGCTACGAGTAGCGGCTTTCAATGAAGACAACGCCGTGCTCATTGCAAACTTGAACGCGATAGCGGAAGAGGAAGTTAAAGCGTGGCGAAACGAGGAGGCAGACAAGGCACTGGAAATCATGAGCAGTATTCAAGAGCAGCATGAGGAGTTCGAGTACCAGCGAATTCAACGTCAGCGCAAGTTCGTCAAGCAAAGCACCGGACTTGGAGCTCTGTTTCACCGCACGGCGACTGCACTTGGATTGAAGTGCACAGACTCAACCGATACGAAGGAGAGTGACAAAATCGGCGGTGTTGTTCCAGGCTCTCCACGTATCGATATTCAATTCTTCTCCTACAAGGCATGGCACGTCAGTGTCATTCTTCTTCTTGTCTTGAACGGCTTTCTCATCACGCTCTTCGTGCAGTGCGCGGTGTATGACCTGGATGAAATCTACGAAGACTTCGGTGCACTGGCAACGGTCATGGTGCCACTGCCGCTTGCCCTCAACGCACTATTCTTTCAACGCCACATCTTCTACGACTTCGTCATCGTCAGCTGTACGCTTCGTATCGATTCACACACGCTCAGCGATGTGGTGGAGAACTTCAGCGAGGTTGTGCATCTGCGATCCGGGTTCGCGACTTCGTTGCACCAGCACATCACACAACAAGACCTCGCAGTCTCCGATCTGCAGGCAGAACTGAAGGCACACGACGCAACGGGTACGGGGTTCATCGAGGTAGACGACCTTCGTGATGTCCTCTCGAAGTTCGGCTTCCGCTTGACGCGCTTTCGTTTCAATAGTGTTGTGAAGCTGTTGTTTGAGCTAGAAGGCACGGCAGTTGCATACGACCAAGTGGTTCGACTGGTCTTGATGGCTCAAAATGACAACCTCGCTGAAAATGGTCCGGTCAGCCAGCACCCAGCACACCCACTGCTGCGGCCGAGTGTGATGGTGCATGACAACATTGGTCAATCGAGCGTGCTTTCGCAGACACATTATGATTTGTACGCTTCTACCCGCCAGCTACCGCATCTTGCGCAACCAAGTGTGGGGGCCGACGACTTTGTGAGTGTTCCAGCAAACAGTTTTGTGCTGCCGCCAATTCCACAGCACGGCGTCCCATCAGCACAGCAGTCAATGATGCAACGCCCCAGTGTCAGCTCGCAGTTGCTCCATGACATGTTCAATCTGCCAGCATTGTCCGAGTCGCGCGCGCGCTCAAATGTCAATCCTATTTAGGCAGCGCATCGATTCTAGCTACTACATGAAAATTGACTGAATCTATGAACGGTTTAAAAATCAATCGCCACGAGATTCCATAGGTGTTGAGCTTGTTTGACCAGAACGATATCCCTTACAACAGTCAATTGACGCGCGAATTCATTGATAGATTTTGCAGATAATGCGAGCTGCACATTCAGGTGCTCTCACTGGCCACGCTATCGAGAGTAGAGGCGCCTCAACAAGAGCAAAAATATCCGCACAGCCCGTACTGGTGGTCTTGTTGAAGTGGAGTGCGTGCTTATGTAAAGCCTGAGAAAAGCCATCTGCAGATACTTGTCTGGAGTTGAAGATGTATTGACGGACGAGTTTTTCGCGCTGCACTAGACTTTCCAGCAGCACACGAGGAACGAGCTGGCCCCTTCGAGTGCGAAGGCTGAGAAGAAATGCAAGCTGCGCAGGCAACGACAGCTGGACAAGAATTAACTCGTTTAGTACCGCTTGCTGTACCATAATCTTTCAGGGCGTCAGCTTGTCGCCACCCTGTGCTTTGTACGTTAATACGGACCGTCTGGTGGCTATTTTGTCGAGGCAAAGCTCAAAACCTCATCATTTCGTGAATTCGGGTTTCCCCTGACGGATGCCCCACAAACGAAGGCTTGAGGTTCCCCGGCTATCCCATGTCGATGTCGGGAAAGATGCGAAGCTGTTGACTCTCTTGCTGTGGCACAAGTCTTTAGCGTTAAACGCCGACGGCACAGTGGCACGTACTTGGAGTTGCCCGGCTCACAGGGAACGCCAAACAGTGCTTGGTCGACAAGTACACAGCAAAAATAACCAGTTTGCCTAATAAATAGCTTTGGGGATCTTGCGGGGGCGTGTGGGAAAGCTGCACAGCCCGGGATTTATCGTTCCTCCGTAAACCCTGAAAGTTCCAGGGTTTTGTTGTCTGTAATGTGTGGCAGTCTGGAAGTAAAGGCGCTTCCGCTTAATCTGCTGCTCGGCATCACGTTTGTCGATGTGAGCACCTCGATACTTTGTGAAGAGTAGAGCTCATTTCTGAATAGCCGAGATGGGGGGCGGATCTCTCTTCCAGGTGGGGGAAGATGTCGAGTTCTGGCGAGTGCTTATCCAATTGAGTATCCTGGCCTTCTGCCTCGTGCTCTTTGAAACAGCTCTGCATCGCCTGGAACACAAGTTCCCTCCATCCGAGAAGTATCAACACATGCTCAAAAAAGCCTATCGAGAATTAATGGTTCTCGGTTTAATCAGTCTCGGCCTCAAGATCCTCAAGGAAATTCCTGATATCGACAGCTACAGCAAGACCATGTTGGCTTTCCAAGTGGCCGATTTGACGATTTTCTTTCTTGCACTCGCACTCATCATCCAGTCCACAGCCGTGTTCCTGCTACTTCGCAACCAGAATGACCGAGCCGATCGAGCAGAGCTGATCTCGACTCAAGTCCTGGTCGATTCTGTGAACAGCTCCAAGAATACCGAACATTTTGGGCCTTCATTCATCCAGACACTCTTCTGCTGCGGGAGGGCAGCCAAGAAGAGGGCAACTCACAGAGAACTCATCCAGTTGAGGCTGTTGCGACGACTATTTCTTCATCGCTTTGGTCTCCCTCAGCTCTTTCCGTACTCGAAGTATCTCAGCCGTGCCCAAGCTAGCCAGATAGCACACATGATTGAGGTGGAGCCGTCGATGTGGGTGGTTTTACTTCTCGTGGCCTGGTCAATTTGTGGATTACTGGAAGTACTCAAAACGTTGGATACTGATATGCCGGAAAGCCACGAACTGGTAGAGGCTTTCATGATGGTTGCCTGGGTTCTGCTATTGCTCCACATCACTGTGTTCTTATACTTCCGCTCCTGCGTGCACCACCTCCTCCATGCTGGAGCATTTAGCAAGGACAAGAACACTCTGGTAGCCAACTTGACGTCAATTGCAAGAGAAGAAGCCCACGCCTGGGAAAACGAAGAGGCCGACAAGGCTCTAGAAGTGATGAGTTGTATTCAAGAGCACCACGAGGAGCTCGAGTTCCAACGTCAGCGTAACAAGAAGGCTGGACTGAAGGATGTCGCGGCTCGAGATGACAACGGCAAGGGACGGCAAAGCTTGAGCGGTGTCGTGCCAGGAACGCCAGCCATTGAAATTCGATTCTTCTCGCACAAGGCGTGGCATATCGGTGTAATGCTATTGCTTATTTTGAACGGGTTTCTCATCACCCTCTTCGCGCAATGTGCTTTCTACGATATGGACGATATCTATGAGGATTTCGGCACTCTGCCAACGATAATGGTACCGTTTCCGCTGGTGGTGAACTCGCTAATCCTTCAGCGCCACATCTTCTACGACTTCGTCGTAGTCAGCAATACCCTTTGTATTAACTCTCACACACTTAGTGAGGTCGTGGAGAATTTCAGCGAGATTGTACGTTTGCGCTCCGAGTTCGCGACCTCACTTCTCCAACACATCACCCAACAAGAACTTGCAGTCTCAGATTTGGAGGCAGAACTGAAGGCACACGACACAGCGGGTACGGGGTTCATCGAGGTAGATGACCTTCGCGATGTCCTCTCGAAGTTCGGCTTCCGCTTGACGCGCTTTCGTTTCAATAGTGTTGTGAAGCTGCTGTTTGAGCTTGAAGGCACAACGGTAGCGTATGCACACGTAGTCCGTTTGGTAGAGCTGGCGCAGAACGAGAACTTTTACGAGACGACCTCGGTCCGCCAACAGCAGCCGCATCCGCTGCTGCGACCAAGTGTGATGATGTGCGACGACTTTGGCGAGTCTAGTGTGCGTTCGCAGTCCAATTACAACATCTTCAACTCTACGCGGCAGTTCCCCGTCATGGCACCACCAAACATGGACGAGCCCAGTGCGTCTGACTTCGTGAGCGTCTCGATGGAAAGCAGCATGGTCCTGCCTCACATCTCGCACCGTGGCGCCGTTCCGCCCACGCAGCAGACGAACATGCCTCGCCCCAGCGTAAGCTCCCAAGCTTTGCACGACATTTTCAATCTCCAGCGACTCTCTCAATCCCGCGCGCGTCCCAACGCCATGCTTCTGTAAACAAATTTCGAGCGATCGTAGCTCGACATACCTACATGTATTCCCCGTAGGAAAGAGTATCAACAAGCCAGCGCGCCGTAAAAGGCAACTTCTCGGTGGTCGACAAAGCTATCCTTAAATGCCATATCCTCATAAACTATATAGCCTAGGTTTTACATTCCAGACCAAGTCCTTTACACAAAACACTCTACCTTTTCATTCTAATGAAAATAGCCTACCCTGCTATTATTTTCTGTCAAACCGTCGGAGCTCCTCACAATTCAAAGCTACCCCCCCCCCCCCATGTTGCTACCTTTACTGACGCTGCTGCTCTCGGTCGTGGGGGCGCAGCCCGAAGGCACGTACCTGGAACCCGCCACCGACGACGTCTACACTGTCGTGAGTCGTCTGGATGAAGCCGACTCGGTGGTGGCGGTGGTGCGACGCAATGGGGTGCTCCACCTGCTCTACGACGAGACCATCATCGGGGCCGAGTTCGACGACCCGTACCTGCGCAAGCAGACCGCGTTCCCAGGCTTCACCATCATGCAGTGCGCGGCCTATTTGCAGCGCAAACCAACGCGGGCGGTGCAAATTGGCCTCGGCATTGGCACGGTGCCCACTTTCTTGCGTGAGATGGGCATCCCCACAGGTCAGTCGAGTCCCGCATTGCACGGAACTGCACCTTTGGACTAACGGTGTTGGTGGTTGATGCAGATGTGGTGGAGATCAGCGACGCGGTGGTGACGCAGGCGGCGGATTATTTCCAATTTGAACGGTGTCCTGAAGCAGAGGACGAAGAGGAGAGTTGCCCAAACGGACGGACGTTCGTGATGGATGGACTCAAGTTCCTGGCAAGTAAGCCGGCGGATTTAGGCATTCAGACTGACGAAGAGGAACATCCGTATGACCTGTTTGTGGTGGACGTGTACACGGGCTGGAACCCCTTCGCGTTCTTCGTCCGCGAAGAGATGATGCGTATTCGCGAAAATTGGCTGACGCAGGATGGCGTCCTGGTCATGAACTTTGTGGGATACATGCATGGTCCACGTGCCGCTGCGCCGAAGTCTATTTATCGCACGTTACAGAGTGTGTTTAATCACGTGAAGTGCTTCCGCGAGATGGAGAATCCTGACGAACCTGACGCGGCGAACATCGTTTTCTACGCTTCGGACGAACCGTTCAGCTTCAACCTGCCAAACACGGGCGTGTATAAAGACCCTCCAGCGTATACCTTTTTCAGCGTAAGTGCATTCCTCCTTTTCTTGCGCTAAGAAGAAAGCCACGCATAAATGGTTTAAGCTGATCCCGTTAACGTGTGTGCTTGTATTGCATGCAGGTGGTCAAGAATTTCCCGACGTGGGAGGTATCTTCTACTTTCGAGTCATTTTTTTTCAGTTGCAACTTCTTACCGGTCTTCATGCATTCTGCTGTAGATCTTCACGGAGCTAAAGGACGAAGTGGAGGTGGCTATTCACCAGGAGATGGAAGACGAGGAAGTTCGTTTTGTTTCGTCCAACGATGAAAGTTTAAAGACTGAGGGCACATTTGCACCGCGCGTGCTAACGGAGGCCCATCACGGACAGGAAGACTTTCGTACAATTCACGCTGAAACACAGGCACACATGCGCGAACGTGTATTGGCCCAGTTTCCTCCGGCGCTTTGGGCTGAGTTCAAGCAAAAGCCAGGCTCGCCGCCACCGCCAGCTGACAAGTGAAGAGATGCGTAAGATGTAAACAACCAGAGTTATGGCATTGTGCGCGAGTGCATAATAGAAGATGTGTGTTTGTTGATTTGTGTGCTAACTACCAGTGTCGCTGCTTCTTCCAAGCTAAGGCACTCGGATTTTCAGTCTCATCTTCGTATCCCACCTCTTCTTCCTCCTCCTCTTCCTCTTCCTCTTCTACGCTAACGCTGTCCATCACGCCGATATCATGCCCGGCTATTATCCTTTGAACAAGCTGCAGTTCCGCTGCTGGCAGCTCTAGGTAGGCACTAAGCTCTGCGGCCTCGAGTTGCAGACGCCGAGCCTTCTCGACGTTCCACTCCTCGACCTCCAACGTCTTGGTTGCACGCAGCCATAGCGAAGCTTTATGTACCCGTTCGGCGATTGTCAGCTGCATCAGTCTGTACTCCTCTCGAGGAAACACATACGCTGGTGGCTCTTGATTTTTGACATCTTGCAAAAGCGCAGCCAGGTGAGAATATCTCGGTGCGTGGTTATTCGGACCAAGAACAAGCTGACAAGCCCGCAAACACCAGTGCACAGCCCCAAGCTGGGTTTGAGCTGTTTCCAGCCCCACCTCCAGACTGGTCACGCGCTCCATCAGCTTCACAACGGCGGCTTCGTGGGTCTTCACGTAGTCCTGCGTGGCGTAAGCAGCAGGAGAAAACTCTCGTCGTGCAAAATCACGGACAAATGTGGCAACATCATTTTCCACTCCCTTTACAGCATGCACGTAAGCCATGAGTTCGTGTGCTCCCGGAGGAAATGCCACTAACTGGGTCTGCAACTGAGTCAAGAAACTTTCCACTCTTGCTAGCGTTGGTCGTCGGCCTACACACTCACGACGCAACAGCTTCTTGTCCAAGTAATACAGATTTTGTCGACGCGAGCAGCGCGGGCAGCGGAATGCCTCAATGCCATCGAGATCTCGCGGCGAAAGATCTACACACCCAGAATGATACCACTCGTCACAGAAATCGCAGCAGATCATCGGTGCTTGCTCGAACCCACGGCATACACAGAAAATCTGTGGTGATCCATCATGTCTTGCGCCTTGAACGGCACGCTTTCGCTGCGGGGGTCGACAAGACATACAGTAGAAGGGTTCTTTCGCTCGCTCCGGCAACAACTCCGGTATACACTGCGGGTGGAAGTAGCTCTGGCAACGTTGGCATGTCATAAGTTGAGCTCGCTCACTGAGCACTTGCTGGCACACGCAGTGCAAGCGTGAGTGTATTTGAAAGGCTTGGTCGGTACTCTGTGAGTGTTGATGCTGCACGTTGTCGAGAGCAGTCTGTAGAAACTGAGTCAGCGGCAAATGGCTGTTGGATGGACGCAGGAACAACGCGTGGACAGTATCGTACCATCGACGGCAGTCCTGTAAGCGCGAGTGCAGTTGGCGGCGTAATAGTGATGCGCTAGGCACAAAATGTGCGTCAGCCTGGGCATACAATGCTTCGACTTCTTCCACTGAGGGACGGCTCACGATCGAATTGCTATGTGATGGAGTGTTTACACCATTCAAAATCTGCTGCGCACGTTGATCCCATTGCCGACATTTCTGAAGACGATTCTCAAGCTCGTGTACTTGCATGGGTGGAATTGGTAATGTTTGAGCACGCTGGAGCAATACCTCGAGCTCCTCTGTACTTTTCGAGCGATCGCCCAGAGCGATATCCATCTCTTGGGCTGCAGTTGCTGTCGTTCCTAACAACTTCCGCAGCGACTCTGCGTTTGCAATAGAAACTGATTCATGCAGATGTAGTCTGTCCACCTGCTCGAGCACACGTTCAACTTGAACTTGTGATGGTGCACTCATGACTGCGCTTCCACCACTTCGCTGTAAAATGGTAGCAGCTAGTACATTCACCTGGCAAAGCACTTCCAGGTAGATTTTTCCATTCAGAAGATATCGCAGCAAACTGCCTTCGGCCTCACTCTCCTTTTTACCACGAAGGCGAGCAATCATATTATCAATGGCCGTGGTCAGCTGGCCAAAGCGCACGTTGTCTTGCAGCAGTACGCTAGGATACCCCATTGAGTGAACGACTGAGGACGTATCCGTCATCGCATTTGGGGAGCGACCCATACGAGTAGACACGCTTAGTTGAATATTTCGCAATGAGTTTAACATCTCTGTGGCGGCAGTATGGACTGCACGCCAATCCATCACCGCCTCCCGGAGCTTACCAACTGCTGCAGGCTCAACGAGTAATTTGTCAGCCTTTTTCAACATTAAATCCAGATCATTAACGCAAAGGTGCTCGCCCTTGATCGACTCATGTTCAAGGGATTGTAGCAGCCGTTCAGCATACATATCCCAGCTCTCGGCATCAGAAATCGCAAGTTCTAACGTATCCAGGCGATCACGGTCTGCTCCACCACAGGACTTGCCACGAGACAACAGGCGTTTAATTTCGTAAATTGTTGGCTTCGTTGAAATTGCCCGTTTGCACGATCGAATAGCAGCGTCACAGTCCCTGTTCCAGGCCCGCACACCTTCAATCCGGCCTCGTATACTGCTAATCACTTCTTCGAGACGTGAAGCCTCATAGCGGTACAGGTACACAAAGTTTTCGGGATCCCTGCACTTGCACATGGTAGGGTAGTGTTGTAAACAACCAACAGTGGGGCCACCACTGCTTCCATGCGGTGGGCGACATTTGGTACACACAACAGCCTGAAGATAGCAATATTGTTTGCATGTCACGCACCGAAGACCCTCATTCTTGCCAGAGCGACCTGCCCACAGTACCATGCGCGTCGGTCGCATGGATGCATCCGCCGTTTCCATCTTCATCTTCATTTTTGGGCCTCGGTTGTCTCGAGTACCTCCCATCTTAGCAGGTTTGTTGCAAGCTCGAGCCACCATACTACGTCTTGTTGGTCTCGCCGAGGAAGATGGTTCAGAATCTATAGTGCTGGCGACACCTGGGCGATACTGGTGTTTCTCGAAATCTGCCATGGGTTCGCGCTTTGCAACATGCATTCCGCTCACGGTTTCGTCAACATGCCGTTGGAACTCACAGTAATCCTGCAGCAGTTGCTCTAGAGCTGGAAGCAAGGAGGACTCGGTATGTTCAACATCGAAGCTGCTGCCGTCTACTAGTGTTTCAGCCAGGGTGCAAACAAGCGCTTCGTGACAGAACACAGGCAGCTTGCGGAATTCACGGTACTTTCGCAGACTCTTGGCGCCCCAAGGCAGCCAGTCCACAGTAGCGAAGTTAACTGCTTCGGCGCAGTTGAAGCCATTGTTAAAACCAGCGTGATAGGCAGATGGAAAGGTAACGATGAATTCGTTTGGCCGGTGTGTAGCACGATACACAGGCACCCCGTGCTCTCGCAGTGTTTTAGGCGAAAACATCGTGACCAGCTGCATGTGCAAATCCGGCTGACTACCGAAGAGCTCCGGTGTGAGTTCTTTCATGGTACGTTCAAAATGATCGGCACTAGCGCAGGGGATGCCGTACCAGGTCTTTGGTGCACCGCAGTGCAAATAGCTAGTGCTATACATATTGTGATCCTCCACGTGCCAACAAAAAGTGGAGAAACACATTCCAGCGTACAACCACGGGACCATGACACCCTTAATATCCTCGTCTAGGTGTTGAAGTACCGACCCAGGTAATTTGGGCATGTTGTTCAAATTCCAGTCATCCTGGGCGTACCGCTGCCATAGCTCTTCCAGCGATTTCGCTGCGTCAGTGCTATAGTTTTCTCCCCCAGCTTTAGCTGACAGACCCTCGCGAAGTCCGTGTGAGAAGAATTTGCTCAGCTGCAGAACATACTCACTTTTTGCCTGGGTAGTCAGATTTTTCCAACGCTTTGTCATTGTTCGCAGGTTTTTTAAGCGGAGATCAAGCCGAGGAAACGCACTGCCATTAGCTCCGGTGTCCACGTCACTACCATATTGCACCTCTAGTCGCTGCTCATGTACAGGGATACTTAGCAATCGCCAGTACTCGGTCTCTAGATCACGGTCACTGATGGCTCCATCTGGATTGGTGTCCGATGACAACGAGAAGTAGTTCCGCTTCCAGGCATCTGCACGTTCTTTATAGTCCATCATGCTGATCTCTGCTCCCATATCAAAACCAAACTTGGGATTTGCCTTGCGCTTTTCAGGGTCCATAGCATCCTCCACACACTCTGCGCAATACCAGTCACCCGTTGGCACCTCTTTAAGAGGCTTATCCAGACAAAAGAGATGCTGACCACTATTGCATCCGTCGCACAGAAGCATCTTGTCCCAACAATCACCACGTAAGCAAACCTGACAAATCTCACTATTATACGCGAGCTCAGCCGCGTTTGCATCCCAGCCATTAGCAATAAGAATCTCCATTGTTGACATTTCAATGTCATCATTAGATCCATCCTCCAAGTACCGCACGGCAACATGTGGCTTCTTACCACCAAATACACGCTTTACCTCCGCCAAAACAGCCCCTGCATCAGGGAAGAACCGGTAGAACTTTTGTCCAGCATGGATGTCTGGAGCTCCAAGTCGTTCGTTGCGAGTTTCCGAGGGTTTAAGTGCCTCCGGTTCAAGGTCTCGCTGTCGAATCTTACGCTTCTGATCCTGCTGTCGTTTTCCAGCCTTCGGTGGAGTGGTGGGGTGATTGTCGTTCTCTTCGCTACTGGTAAGCTCGCCTTCTGAGAATAGCGTGCGCTTCACGCGTATTCCGTCTTCATCTGCTTCCTCTTGATCTCGATTTGCTAGACTTGAGGCGGATCGTTTCCTGCCGCTGATACTACGCGGTTTTGACGATGGAGTTGCCTTACTATCGCCAGAGGCACTAGTTCCAGAAGGTGTAGCATGCACTTCTTCGAGCTTTACCTTCGTCTCTCCTGTATCGCTAGAGTTGTCAATCCTGTCCTTGCCTTGCTGCTCCTTCTCATAGGCAAGTAAAGTTGCTTCGTAGTGTCCCTTGTACGTTTGACAGAGCTCCTTCGATGGCTCACTCGCTGCTTTTGTGCGGCCAACGCGGCGCACAACCTGCTCCCACTTGCCGCTTGCACACACAGCGTCGAAGCCGCCAAGCGAAACAACGGTCTTGTACAGCAAATGCAAATTGACTAGCTGACCGTCAGCCCGCGGCAGCTCTTTCATGGGCTCGCCGCGCTGATAAAGAAAGAGTCTAAGCGCTTCGACGAACTGGCCTTCCGCGCGAGAGTGGCCTTCAATGCAGTTGAGCTGCTGGACACGTGTACGGAAGCGGAAGGTCTTCTCGTTAATAGCAAATGGAGGACGCCAGCCCTTCGGCGGCACGATCTTGCAAATGCCAGCCTGCATGCCGATGTGGCGGATGCTGCAGCCAGCAAAGCACGTCAACACGCACAAAAACCACGTTAGCACCAAGTATAAAAAGCATTAGCCGTCTCGGACGAGTTGCACGCTGCCAATTGTGTGCTGCCACCACAACCAAGTGCAGGCCACAGCTCGTGACTGGATGCAGCAGTCCTGCATCTCTAGAGCCTGCTCGACCTTCTCTCCTTGCCCTAGACAGGCCGAAGTGACGTCGTGCCGGTTGGCACCACGGTCTCAACAGTTCGGCCGTCTAATGGCCTCCGGAGCTCCTGCAATTGCAGTATCGGCTTCTGCACTGCCAGGACTGCAAGACACGCAGGCTTTGGGCCTGCAGGACTTGGCGAGCGTGTCGACGTACTGCCTGAAAATAAATTACCGACCTGGAAATATATTTCAGCGGCTGCTGGAACTCCTCGGCCGTGGGGTAGAAGACCGGGCAGGGCGGGCAGATGTAGCCATCCGTGTCGTCGGCCTGCGGGTCCCAGTCCATCGCGTCCGGCGGGCTCGGCAGATTGGCGGCGGCTTCTTCCTGGGCGACGGCGAATGCGAGAGTGCAAAAATACTGGGCAAAGACGCCGCAGAAGCCCCAGCGGCCGCGCTACACCGTGTTCTGGCTGCGTTTGCCACCTGGAAGTGGCAATCGCGCGGTTGTTTTTCCGAGGATGGGCTTTGGGTGGATAGGTTTCGACTTCAGACTTGCAATCGTTATCAGGTGCCACTTTGTCAAAACAGGGTTAGTAGTTACGAAAATAGTGATTTCACGGTGGATCTGCTGAGATGGGTATTTTTATCGGTCAGATGTGGGGCAGCAGAGAAGCCGCAGACGCGCTTGCCGGCGGTCTGGCAAGCTGCAGTGTCGGTAGATGCGGTCGCAATGGGCTAGCAAGCTAGTGCAACGTAGCAGAGGCGTATGCGGTGACTACAGCGCGACCGCGGCATTGCATTTTGCATGGCATCGTGCGACAGTCCGCCGCTGCTCATCCAGGTATGCGAATATACAGGTCGACGGTTTGATTGAAGGCCCGGACGTCACTGCACCGGACGACGCCTTTAGCGCGTGCTAGAACATGAGATTTGACCCGCATGTAGTTCGCCGTCTTCACTACGTGGTGGCGGGGTGCAGGCGCCTCGCTGTTGCTTGTGGGCCGCACACGCATCGCGGGGAAGCTATTCGTCCGCGCGCCGCGTGTCGACGGAATTTATACGCGCAGGTGATGGTCGCGAATCGCTGCGCTCGCTTTCAGCCAATCGCAGCAGCGGAATTCGAAGCGCATAATCGGGCCATCAGAACTGGGCACTGGCCCAATTCGAGCCCATTTTCCGCTTTGCTCTCCCGGCAACGTCCGGAGCCTGCTCGATGTGTCTTTGCCATGACTCGGGTTTCTAGTGTATTAGCTGCGCATACAGCACACCGCACAGGCGGTAGCCTCTCTCTCGGAATAATGCAGTCACGCTTGGCTGTTGTTCGTCACGAACACTTCCGAAGCTCTGGATCTGACAGGCATGCCAGTCCCCTCCTTTCCTTTCACGCCGCCGCCGTAGCTCCTTCCCTAGCGTCTTCGCCAACTAAAACCGGCGTCGCCGTGGCTGCAGGACGTAAACTTCAACGACGGCAACTTCGCCGACCCATTTCGCGAACTGGGTCCACCGCCGACTCGTCGCATCGATTGGCCGAAACGCCCCATTATCCTCCAACCACCCGCCGCGCCGACACCGCAGTGCTCGCCATGGTGGAGAAGCGCCGCAGCCCCGCGGACGCGTCGCCGCCCGCCGCCCAGCGCCGCAAGACGCTGCACACGCGCACGGATGGAGACGCGGCGCCCACGGACGAAGCGCAGGCGCCGGCGCCGGCCCCGGGGCCCGCGCAGTCGCCTCCCATCAACTCGCCCGCGGAGCTGCCGGCGCTGATCTTCCGCGCGCAGTTTTCGGTCTTGGACTTCAGCCACGAGCGCGTGGCGACGGACTCGCAGCAAGACGCGCTGGGAGCCTCGTGGCGCGTGCTCTGGCAGCCGCGCAGCCCCACCGACACCTCGTCCGTCGGGGTTTTCGTGGAACTCGTGTCGGACGACTTGCACACGGCGAGACTCGCAGATGTAGCCATCGTTCTGCTCAATCAGGGAGGCCAACCGCCGCTCATTAAAACCACCAGTGTCCATGCCTTTTCCAGGGACAACCCGGAGTTTGGCATGAGTCAGTTCGCGCTGCGCAGCGACCTCATCAACCCCAGCAACAAGTTCCTTACACAAGAAGGCAAG
Source organism: Phytophthora taxon juncus (assembly GCA_033558005.1). NCBI lineage: Eukaryota > Oomycota > Peronosporomycetes > Peronosporales > Peronosporaceae > Phytophthora > Phytophthora taxon juncus. The sequence continues at coordinate 2,139,659 of JAUCEE010000017.1, forward strand.
GCTGAAATCGAAGTCCGACTCAGCTTCGTGGACGAGCCCTCGGAGCTGGATACCGGACTGCTGGAGGAGGAGGTGCACGCGGCGCTGCCTGCGAATCAGGACGCGGCTGGGCTGGAACAGGACTCGAACGCGACGCTGGAGACGACGCAGCATTTGCTGTCGTACGACTCGAAGGAGGAAACGGGGATGGTGGGGCTGAAGAACCAGGGAGCTACGTGCTATTTGAACTCGTTGCTGCAAACATTGTTTCACTTGAGAGCGTTTAGACAGGTGGTGTATGAAACGCCGACCACACAGGAAGACACGAATGATTCTGTGTCGCTAGCGCTGCAACGCGTATTTTACAGGCTGCAGAGACAGCGAAAAGCGGTGTCGACGAAAGAGCTTACGCGCTCGTTTGGGTGGAGTCAGATTGACTCGTTCATGCAGCATGACGTCCAGGAGCTGTATCGGATTTTGTGCGATCGATTAGAGGAAAAGATGAAGCACACGAGAGTGGATTCAGCGATTCCGAAGCTTTTCGAGGGCAGAGTGCGGTCGTTTGTGCAGTGTGTAGATGTGGATTTTCAATCTTCCCGCGATGAGAGTTTTTACGACTTGCAGCTAGACGTAAAAGGCTGTAAGGATTTGATGCAGTCATTTCGCAAGTACGTGGAAGTGGAAATGCTTGACGGAGACAATCAATACGAAGCAGAAGGACATGGGAAGCAGGATGCTAAAAAGGGTATTAAGTTTCTTACCTTTCCGCCTGTTCTTAATATTCAGCTCAAGCGCTTCGAATATGATCCTATGCGTGATGGCATGGTAAAAATTCACGATCGCTTTGAGTTTCCAAAAACGCTTGTATTAGACGAATTTATCTCGGACGATAGAGAGAAGAAAACTGGTGAAAAGAAGAACACAGATTCGCGCTATACCTATCACCTCCACAGTGTGCTAGTGCACAGCGGCGATGTTCACGGTGGGCACTACTACGTATTTATTCGGCCTGGCAAACATATTGCTACGAGCTCTGATTGGTTTAGGTTTGATGATGACCAGATCACGCGTGTAGACGAGCAGGTAGCGATTGAGGGCAATTTTGGTTCAGCTGGGACTCCTGTAACACCGCAAGGTGGCTCTACGGAGCCCCCGTCTCCATTGTACTCGTCGTCACTCTTTTCTTCACCGGATCGTGGTGGGAACAGTAACGAGCCGAGTAATATGGATGGTCTCGAATTCAGATCCGTTGATGCAGGTGGAGAGCCAAATGCAGACGGTGACCATGCAGTAGATGAGGTGTACGATTATAGCCAGAACAATGGCAATGGCAGCCTCTCATTAGGCTCTAATGCGTCGAACAGCTTGATGCTTCCACTCGGCAGGAATTTCTCTAGCGCATACATGCTCGTATACGTACGCGATGGTGAAAATGATATCAGTGCAATTCAGAACGACGCATTTAGTGCAAGCGCGGCAGAAATCACGCCAGCAACATCATCGGCTTCAGAGGACATCTCAATGGTAGATGGCGACACTGCTAACAACACCTCGACAGCGGAAACAGCTCTTCCTAGTTGGCAAAGCGACCCGCCAACGATCCCGGCAGAATTGGTTGCACGTTTCCACGAGGAGGAGAAGGCTGCTGCACGACGCAAAAAAGCTCAACAAACGGAGCATTTGTACATGCACCTCCGCATTGCTTCGGATACGAGTGTCGCCAAACTAAAGAAGATCACCAAGACGATGGACTTCTCTGGTTTTAATAACGCCAATACGTTGCGTATACGTATCAAGCGCGCTGCCTCTATCAGACAGCTATATCGTCGCGTGTATAGAGAGACTGGTGTTCCCATGTCTCGGCAGCGCTTGTGGAAAGTCATTACCCGTGAGAATCGTACAACTCGCCCTGATCAGCCGGTGGGCCTAGACGCGTATGGCTGTCGCGTGGAATCGCTAATTGAAGATGATGCATCGCCGAAAACTCCTGTAAAATTATTCCTCCAGATTTTGAACGACCCCTTAGAACCTTTATCTCAAGCTGCAACCTCTCCTTTAATGTCTCCATCGTCTCCATCTATTCACTCTCATGTCATTGGAAAAACTAAGAAACGATCAGCAACAGCTATCCATCGGCATTTTTGGGACGAGTTCACTCCTCCTGAGCTAGAAAATGACGCGAATTCTGAGACTGAGTCCAAGCCTAGCCAGGAGATGGGTGATGAGGACGAAGACGCTGCTGCGGCGTTCGCCGAGGCTAGCGAGAGCATTGTAGTGGACCATGCGCCACCCATCCACAGTTATCAAATCTTGCTGTTTGTCAAATTTTATGACTTGAGCCGAAAACTTGGAGACCGGCTAGAGTACAAGGGCAACATAGTTGTGGATTCGCGGCTTACTGGTGCGGAGCTGGCGAAATGCCTGCATGAGGCGCTGTCGATCCCCTATACGACGGAGTTAAAGCTGTATGAAGAGGTCCAGCCTGTGACTGTGTCGGAGATCGATTTGGGGTCAACCTTGATGGAATCGGAGATTCAACATGGTGACATTATATGCTATCAGTACGCTGAAGACAAGGAAAAAGCGAACGGAATAGTGCTTGACACCGATCTTGCAGTGGAAGATGACCCAGATGCCACTGAAGCAACTTACATCGGGCCTGACGGCGAAGAAGTGAAGGCAGTTATTTTCCCAGCTAGTGACGAAAATGTTTTGGACGACAGTTCACATGCAGACGTGAGTGCTTTATCCGCCAATGGCAGCCGGAGCCCTCATAATAACGGGCCATCTGGAGCAGGACAATTATTAATGGGGAAGCTTCGTCAGCGTCAAAAGCGGTCTGCCGAGAGGTATCCGGATGTGCCGTCATACTTCCAGTACTTGTTGGACCGTGTGGAGGTCACATTTTACGAGTATTTCCATAGATTCGATGTTGAACCGTTTACCCTTCCACTTCTAAACAGCAATGTGTACGACGAAGTGATTGACGCGGTGGCAGCGCACCTAGGGCTCGTAGGCCCAAAGAAGCTGTACATTCGTCTATACCAGCATTCCCCGCTTAATAATGCCCCAATGAAGGCGCCACTACGCCACTCGCGCTACAGTGGAGATGACCAAACCACGCTCGAAGACCTGCTGACCGAATACATGGATCGAACGAACATTCTGCACTATGAACTACTGGATCACCCGATCACGGAGATTGAGGTCAAGAAGCAGCTTATTGTGCATCTCAGCATTTATGATGCTTGCTTTGCCACGGATCAGACTGTATCACCGCCGAGGCGCACTATTGAAGTGCTCGTGATGCCTACACAAAAAATCTGCGATTTGTTACAGCTTCTCCGAGAAGGGTTTGGACTGCCAGAGGACACACCGTTGCGCGCATGCGAGGTCGTCCAGCACGGATCGATCATCACGCGCGTGCTTAAGGCGGACACGCCACTGTCGCGCTACTATGAAAATTTTGTGGAAGGCGACAATACGCCTATGATCATGGTGGAACAGATTCCGCCGTACGAGATGTCAACTGTCGCGAAGAAACCGTCAGACTCCCCGGAGCAGCAGCAGCAAGCGGAAGGTGCTTCTCCAAGCGAGCACTCGGACAGCCCGGTGTGGTTTTATAAGGGCGTGACGCACTTTAACTTCCAGAACAACTCGCAGAAGTGGATCCACCCGCACGGCGTGCCCTGCATGGTGCGCTTCAGCGAGCGCGACACGGTCGGCGAGGTCAAGGAGCGCATACGTCAACGGTAAGCGAGCGAGCGAGCGAGCGAAGGCCCTGCAGACTGACAGGGAAGCTTTCGACTAACCACTGGATATTTGTGCTGTGTAGAATGGGCATCTCCTCGGAGGTGTTCGCGCAATGGAACTTCGCGCTGCTGAAGGACCTCAAGGCGTCGACGCTGCACGCCGTGTACGACGACATGGCCCCGGAGGCGCTGGATGCGTTCCCGATGGCGCGGCTCGCGGATCTCTGCGGCGCGGACTTCGAGGGGCTGGGCAGTCTAGGGCTGGAACACAAGGACCCCACGCCGGCGCCGCGCCACTACAGCAGCCGAAGGCACGAGACGGGCATCCACATCCGCCAGAGCTGAGTCACGAGCCAAATACAGGTCGGTCTTGCGCGTGTTGTTCGAGTTGGTTGATGTGACTGTAGTGCCGTCGCGCGCTCCGGCCGAGCCCGCGTGCCTGTCCTCCTCCAGGCCTCGTCTGCGGCGTGGGTTCGTTTTTCGGCGTCGTGGCTTATGACGCAGACACAAGCGGACAATACTCGCCCCCCCTAGCCAGGAAGGCATCAGCGCGGGATACCGAGACGCATATGAAGCAGATGTGCCTTGACCGCGTCAATGCCCCCAGCTGTAGCTGGGACAAATGGCGCAAAGCCGGCCAATATCAAGCGGCAGAGACACCTAGCTCTTTTCGTCTAATCCTGGCGCCGCAAATCCGCGTCTCCGCCAATCAGCGGCGCCTGCAAAACGCCAATCCGCCGCGCCGCGCCATCCTTGAGATCAGTTTAGTTATTGCTGGGAAGGCCGCACATGCCGGCCGCGACGCCCCCGGCCGGCTGCGGCCGCGCCGCTACTCACGCGCGCGCCGGCCCGCGCGCTAACGCCCGCGCGGCGGTGAGTAACGGCCGCGACACGGCCGCAGCTGCCGTGACGTCCGACATGATTTCCTTCCGCGCGACGGTGGTGCCGGCCGCGAGCACTTGCAGTCCGGGCGCCGACTGGACGCCGCCCCGCGACGCGGCCGCCCCCAGACGCACGCGCTTCTCGCTGCACCGCCAGCGCCGCCGCTCGCCCGAGCAGGACGCCGACCACCGCAAGATGCAGTCCCCGCAGTTCAAGATCGAGTCCGCCGCAGACGCAGGCGCCGCCTCCAAGTACGGCTACATGTACTCGCGCGGCAGCGTGGAGAGCGAGCCGTCGCTCGCCGACCGCGGCGACCGTCGCAGCAGTGTCACCAGTCGCGCCAGCAGGGCGCGCGCCTGGAGTCGAGCGCTCAGTGTCACTCATGACGGGGAAGACGCCTCCTCCATTGCGGCCTTGGTGACGACCACGCCGTCGACGGTCTGGAGCACGTTCTTGAAGACGGTGGCGAAGTTTGCGGACGAGCCGGCGCTGAGCGGCCGCGAAGAGGTGTTTGACACGAGGCATCACGGGTTCCCGACCACTGCAGAGTCTGCAGCCGCACCGGTGGATGTGGCGTACTCGTGGGCGCAACACGCGGTGCGTGTGCGCTGCGTGGCGCGGACGCTGCTGCAGCTCGGGTTTAGTGCAGGGGAGGGAGTGGTCATTAGCGCACAATCTAGTCCGTTACTGCAAGCTGTGAACCTTGCGGCGGTGTCCCTAGGGGGAGTTGTGGCGCACATTCGAAGCTCGTGGAATACGAGTGAGTTAAGAGATCACATTTTCCCTGCTGCGAAAGCGACGGTGGTTGTGCTAGACTCGTTGGAAGACAACTTCCGAGAGGCGCTTGAGGCGCTGGATGACCAGCCGGAGGAGTTACGACCGCCGATCCGAGCGGTGATCGTGCTGGGAAACATAGCAGCTATGGACAGTGCGGTTGCGAACCTACGTGCAAGTATTAACGTGATTGGAGCCCAGGATCTTCAAGCAATTAGCACTTTGGCAACGGATGAGGCAGCGATGACACCGTCGCTGGAGTCCTTGGCGTCACGCATGATGCCAGGGCAGTGCTGCTTGCTGGCATTCGACTATGATGCGTTAGGACGGATTCGTGGCGCGGAGCTATCACACGACAATGTCTTGTTTACCGCCGCTGCCTTGGTGCGCAGCTTCGGTCTAACGAACCGGGACCGAATTGCAGGCTACCTTCCGCTGCAGCATGTTGCGTCACAAGTGCTGGAGTTCTATGTGCCATTAATTGCAGGGCTATCCGTGGTGTGTGCACCTACCTACAGCCGCCCGTTGGTCCGTGTAGTTACCGAGCACAAACCAACAGTTTTCTTTGCGGCACCTGCAACATGGGCACGCTTTAGCCAGCAGGTCTATCGCGCCAAAGGCGATGTGAATGCTGCTGTTTATCGATGGGCCAAGACGCGCGCAACCAACAACTCACAGAAGCTACTGTTTGCCAGAGGGAAAGGAGCCAAGCATCGTAGTCTGGGCTACATGTTGGCGAAGACGCTTGTGCTGAACAGTATTAAGAAGAAAGTTGGATTAGAAAGCTGCACAGCTTGCTACTCTGTGCTTGCACCGCTTGACTTTGAGCTCGAACGGCTCTTCAAGACCGTCGACACGCCTATTTATCAGCTCTTTGGCACAGCTGAAACCTGCGGATTTGCAGCTATCAACTTTCCTCACGCGTGGGAGTTCGGTAGTTCTGGTCGAGCGCTGCCAGGGACCACCATTCGTTGCGACGAGCGCTCTCAAGAGACGGTGTTGCGCGGCCGTAATGTATTCATGGGCTACCGCTATGCATCATACGGCAGTTGCAGCAGTCCTGGCCCTGAGCAAGATAACGATGACAGTGACCAGTATGCTTCGACGTGCGACTCGGATGGCTGGCTGCGTTTGTGGCAGCGAGGCTTCTTAACGCCTACTGGGTTTCTCAAGATTAGCGATCCTCGAGACTTTCTCATCCTTTCCACTGGCGATTGGGTTCCCATCCAGCCCTTTGAGTTTGCGATGATGGAGCTCATGCCGGAACTAGACCGCGTAGTGCTGGTTGGCGACGGCCGGACCTTCTTGAGCGCACTCTTCTTTTTAAAGACGAGTGGAGTGACATCGCGTGCCGCAGCGGGGACCAAGCACACTGGAGGCCTCCTGCTTGATGAGGACGCGCTCAAGGTTGGCCACGCCATTGGAAGCACAGCTGCCACGGTTGGAGAGGCGATTCGCTGCCAGCAGTGGGCGGTGCACTTCGACACGGTACTGGAACAGCTCCCTCAAGTCTGCTCCATCTCTGGCTTTCGCGTCTGCAAGTGGATTCTGATGTCTGCCGACTTCTCTGTCGAGTCAGGTGAGCTAGACCCTGACACGGGCGACGTATGCCGCCGCGCCGTGGATCGCAAGTACCAGGCGCTGCTCGACTCGCTCTACAACTAAGATACCATATTACTATAGCAAGTGAATAATGATAACCGATGAACAATAGAAAAGCTTATGGACTAGTACACATTTGCCTCTGCTGCCTTTACGGATTCATTTGCGTCTGATGCCTTTACGGATTCGCCTGCAAGGGCTCACGCGCGCGGAGACACGAGGAATGATACAAGCTGCGTCTTGCAGCTGCAGTATAACTTGTGCGCCCATCTTGAAGTCGAAGGCGGGAAACAAGGGTGATATGAACTGTCCCAGTGCGTTGACACCCCCGGACACGCCTGACAGCGGCAGGACAGCTATCATTTATCGTTGATGAATCTGAACTTCACTGGCCCGCTCTCCCATTCGAAGCAAGCACCCTTGGAGGTGCAGGTGCAGGCAGCATCGCGGCAGCCATGCGTGCGGCGACTCAAGCCCCTGAGCCACGCGGTTGGGCTCCGGTGGAGCCCCACTTTCGAAAACGGCAACCATCGCTCGCTTCTCTACCATGCAAGCACCCTCGTCGCCAACAAAGAGGCTGCCAGCTCCGAAATCGGCCACCTCAGTGTGGACTGCACAGCTAGTCGCAACGCTCTGGAAACTCGCCGTGAAGCGCGCTCGCAAACTTCGGAGGCAAGCTCAACGCGCTGCGGACAACGCCGACGTCAAGTACGGCAGTGCGATCGACGCACCAGCGTCTCAAACGGAACCAGTTGGGCTCGATGAAGCTTCCATCATGCACGAAGCTGCTCGCTCCATGGTTGCGTCGGGCGTAGTCTCGCTCGCTGACTTGGAGGCCATCACGGGCTTCCGTGTGTCCAAGATTGACGAAGGCGCAACCTCCGCAGCGAAAGACGATGACGTCTGCTCGGAGGCCGCCACGGACACCTCTGACGCGTGCAGCATCGCGGACAGCGACCTATCCGACAACTCATTTGACGACGAATCTCTGACCGGAAGTCCGAGGGCTCATCTGGCCAAGCGACTAGACTCTAGCAAGCCTACCCGACGAGCACCAACTTCTTTGAGAAAACCTGCTAAGTGGGTTTGTGTAGGCTACGGACGCTACGTCAAAGCGCATGAGTGAAGGAAGACCCGTAACTTGTATGTTAATTGTGAATCAATCTTGATCTTCCTTCACACTACTTCGCAATCTTGCACGCACAAACTCGCCCTGTCCAGGGTTGTGAGCGTGGCACCGCATATCATTGATTATGAAGGACACTTCCAGGAGATTATGAAGGCTGTCGATGATGTGGCATCATGACACTGGCATGCGGTTCTGAAGGCGCTGGAGCTAGTGAAGGTCACTTGAAATCGATGATGCAGGACCTTTGATTATGGTGCCCCACCGAGTTTGTGGTGCTTGTGATGGCTGGACCTCTGCGCATCAAGTCACCTCGGAGATGACTCAACACCACCATTTTCCATTTAGACGAGCAGCGACAGAGTAGACTGTATGGCTACTGCATGTGGAGCAAGCGAGAACGCGCAGGGACTACACCCGAAGCTGCTGGCACCTGTATCATCGGATGGTGACCCGCTCAAGTCTTCGCCAGCGCACAGCATCGCCCTCGACGAAGTGCAGCCGCACTTGGGTCTCACGCTCGAAGCGCATCGTCGCTGGAACGCGTCTCTGCCGGTTGGGTTCCTCTGGAGCGTGGAGCGCGTAGAGATCAATGTGACGCGAGCGGATGGAGACGGCGGAGTGGTCTTCGTACTCGAGGTGTTCCTGAGTCTGCCTACTTCAAGACTTCCCCTTAGCAAGCCGAGCTCGAACGAAGAGCGTCGTGCAGCCGCGTGCCCAGCCTTCAAGGTAGAGCGCCGATTTAGCGAGTTTGAGGAGTTGCGGAGGAGCGTGGCATCCTGCGTGAGCATGGAGCGACAGTGCACCTGCCAGTACTGGCTAGACTTTGTGGAGTACATCCGCTTTTCATCGCGGCAGCCGCGCGGGCTGGTCAAGTTGCTCGCTGGAGAGGAGAAGCGCAAACAGGTTCTGCACAGCTTCATCAACGACTTCGTCGCGATGGGCCAGCGTCGAGCTCAGAAGACGGGCAAACGCAAGTGCCACGCACAGCAGTTAGTCCCCGAGGTGCTCGCGGCGTTCTTGCTGCGCGATGCTATCTATTAGCGTGCTCGTTAGCTGTAGCGAACCCGATCATTATTTGAACAAGTATCCTTGAACCTTTGCCTTCGGGATGATTGCGGGACCAGTGCAGTGCAATCATCAGCCAGACCGTTTTCTCGCTTTGAGGGTACTCTCGCTTTGGCGACTCACAGTTCCGCGCTCGCCAACACCACCACTTATCAGCACACCAGGCTGCTCTACGTGCTGGTCGCAGTGCATGCCGGGCGCTAGCAAGCGGCAAGTCAAGCCCCGTGGCTCACCTCACGGCGAGGCTGATCCTGAAGCGCCGGGTCTCTTCCGACCTACACTTTTTTGGAGGTGGGACGACTAATTTCCGATCAGCAAGCAGGCGCGAGCGGCGAGACGCTGGCCATTGTGGAGGACCCTCGCCGCCTTGGCAAGAGCAATGCTAGCGCGCCACAGGCTCGCTGCCGCCAGCCTCGCAGGACGCAGGACAGAGTCGAAAGGCCGTTTGGAGCGCGCTGAGCATGTCCAGAGACGATATCCGAAGACGATCTCCTCGTGATTGCTCCAGCGCCTCCCGCCGCGATCGTGTTTTCGCCCCAACGGTCAGCGGGAGCCGACCCCGCGTAGAGCTCACGCACGATGGCGTTGATCGCTAGGGTCTTCGCCGACGAAAGGTGGAAAGCCCCGAGGCGCGGCGACAGCTTCGAGTTGTGCACTCTGCAGCCACGCCTCGCTCTTCGTGCTAGACATCGTGGTCGAAAGGCAAGGCGCTTTGCCTCACAAACGCGCCAGCAGTGCTAGCGCTCGGCAAGGACCCTTGTTTACAGCGTGGCCAGAGTGGGACCGTACCCAACTTCAGCTCGCGCTTACGCCACTGCTCTCTCGGCGTCACTTGTCATCCTTCCTCGCCGCGAGCAGTTTTTCTGCGTCGCCTCGCGCTCAAGCTCCAAGCCCCACCAAAGCCATGCAGCCGATCGCCTCGCCGACGGACCGGGAGCGCCACAAGGCGCTGCTGGGCTCCAAGCGCACGATAACGAAGCTGAACCCGCAGTGTGGGGCTCTGCCGGCGCTGCGCACCCCCACGCTGACGCCGTCGTCGTCTGCGCCGCGCGACCGCTCGCAGCGCTCGACGTCGACGGAGTTCCTCTTGAGTCTGGACCAGATCCGCATCGTCGACACCCAGACCAGCGTGCGCGACGGAGCCACGCTCTACGTGGTGGAGACCTACACGTTCGTCCACTCGGCGTCCAACATCCCGACGGTGCGCCACAGCAGCGCGCTGTCACCGCCCCCGACCCGGCAGCCACAGACGTCGGCCAGCGCGACGACTACCAGCGGGTCTGTGTCCGGCGAGCAAGAACCAGCCGAACGAGCGGCAGATTTGTGCGTGCGCCGGCGATTCGCAGACTTCGCGCGACTGCGGCGTGAGGCGGTCGCCACCACGTGTGTCAATGCACACTTCCTGTGTCAGTACTGCCGCCAGTTTCAGACGTACGCCAGGTTCCACGCCGCACAGCCGATCTGGCTTGTGCGCATTGTGACCACCAAAGAGCAGCGCAAGAGGATCTTGGCGCGATTCCTCTCCGACCTCGCGGACTTTGCGCAGTCACGCGCGCAGCGCGACCGGCACTGCCGTCTGCGCCAAGCGCTACCCGCACTACTCGAACAGTTCCTGAGGGACTGAAGCAAGACAAGACCTCCACACTGTGAACGCAGCAGTGTCGGACAGCCAAAAAGTATTTATCTGCTGCAGTGCTGCAGCAGCACAAGCATCATGGTGCAGCTTGAAGACATGGCTACACACTTCAACAAATATGACACCATCAGACCAACTCGAAATCAGAGATGTTGAACAGCAGTCTCCCGCTTCATGAAAATGGCAAGAGCCCATATGGACTTCGTAATGACCACTGAGTTTTCATTTTAGAGTCTTAAGAAAAAACAAAGTACGCTTTTAATACTGCATTTCGTTTTGCTCACTCGATCAAAATGAGCGCCAACCTACCACAAGGGCAGGTACGGTCTTTTCGTTATGCTAGGCACTAAGCTGATACCGTGTGATCAAGCGGAACGGGAAAGCAATCTCGATAAGGTCGGCAACGGTGCCATGAATGGGACACGTTGCGACGGCAGCGTCGCCAAACTCCTCTCCACTGCGGGGTCGGGCCAAACTACTCCACACTGCTGCGGCTGGGCTACACACTGCCAAAATATTTGTGCTGCCACCATGTGTCCCAACTTGCGGCGGCAGCCATTATTCCGGTCCTTTCTTGTCTGCTCGTCCTGGTGCTGCCGATTGAGTGTCCCAGAACTCGTTGAAGATGTGATGGCTAGACACCATAGCTCTCGGCAGCATCGAAAATTGGCGAGACCGACCCGAGCAGATGGCTCGGCAGATACAGGACGCGCGAGCTAGCCCCGCGCGGCCATCCCAAACCATTCCAACGCGTGTCGCACCCGCAGCGAGGCTAGCTCGTGCTGCTGGAGCTCACTTTTTAAAATCTACAGACACAGCAATACCAACTGATGACTACGCGGACGCGCGCAACAAACTAAACGATGCGGGTGGAAGGCACGTTTCTGGGGATGAGGACCCTCGGCAAGATGACTCGCGCCGCGCTCAAGATCTGGCAGTTCGTGGCGCGGTACACCACCAAGCCGTTGCTCTGCCAAGGTGTGGAGGGGGACATGGCGATGGCTAAAAACTCGCGACGAGTATTCGCTACGGCCGACGTCCCTGCCAAGGCAGGAGAGGAACCAAGAAACCACATTGCGTTCGACGACAAGTGCAAGCTGCTTACACCAGACAAAGCAGCTCTTTATACTCCTCCTGCGCCTCAGGTGCAGGTGGTGGCACTCGCCAATTGGGAGTCGGCGCCCACGTTCGTCCTAGATGATCATTTGGGCAAAGGGTTCCCCAACGCTAGTACCGATAGACTGCTAAACAAGTGCAACCCTTTCTTGTCCGGAAAGCGCAGCGTGCAGCGAGACGATGACATCTCGTCGGAGGCTCCGACGGTCACAACCGACTGCTCCACGATTCCAGAAAACGATCTCGAGGATCACGAGTTGGATATCGTTGAGGAAGAGGTAGACATTGTCGAGGAGGAGAAGCCCTTAACACTGGAGCAGCACAGCCAAGCCGACGATTGCACCGCTGATCCTATCGTCAACGAGTGTGACTCGAATGTTGGGGGTCTGATTCGGAGCTTTCAGAAGAACACAAAACCAAAAACACACAAGCAAGAGCTACGTTGGGTCTGCGTTGGCCACGGACGTTATGTGAAGAAAGTGACGGCTCAAGCACCAAAGCCTAGCTTAAGCAAAAAGACTGAGACGACACAGACTGTACGATGGGTGCAGGTCGGCCACGGCCGCTACACTAAGTACTTTTTCAGTGGGGATACGTGGGTGAAGGCACCCACAACGAGTGCTTGATGGTAGCAATTCGCTGATAAGTCTTGTAATCTACACACGCGAATCGCACATCACTATTACCCTTCGTAGAGTAAATCCTGTCTTTCTCACCTTTCACGATAGACATCAAAACCAAGCGTTATTTAAACACTATTTCATTAACGATAGCATAGCACACGAACCTACATCATGCAAACGGGTGCTACGCGGCTAGACAGTGTACACTGCGTTTACGCGCCGTGCACGGCGGTGTAGTTGTAGTACACGGTGTTCTCGAACTCCGAGTCGCAGTACGGGAACTCGACGTCCGAGTCCGTGGGCGAAAACAGCGTCTTGCCTGACGTGTAGGTGACGTAGCAGCCCAGGATGCAGCACACCACGACCACCACGAGCGCCGGCACCTTCTCCCACACCGGGATGGTGCCCCAGCACTTCTTGAGCAGGAACACGATCGGCAGGATGATACTGTTGAGCGAGATGCAGGACGCGCCCACGAAATCCGACAGGTCTGAGAAGTGGTCCTTCAGCACAATGGACAGGATCACCAGCACCACGATGATGGCGACCCGCAGCAGCACGTACTTGATGGCATTGGCGCCGCGGTACTCGGCGGCCTCGGCGTCTTCGTCGCCAAAGTGCGGGTTCTCGGCGTCGGCCACGGACACGTACGAGATCTTGGAGCGGCGCTCCGACGCGGCGTGGACAGACGGGTTCGCGATGGAGTCCTTTGCGGGCGTGGAGGCGTCGGCGTAGCTGATGGCGTTCTCGATGTCGCCCTCCTTCTTCTGGTGCATGCCCAGCAGCACTCGCTCGGCCAGGTAGAAGGGCGGGTTGAGCAGCACCGAGAAGGCGATGGTCACGTGCAGCTGCATGAAGAGGTAGGCGAGCACGACGGCGCCCCAGTCCGACTTGAAGCCGAGCGTGGTGAGACCCGTGCTCGCGTTCGGGTAGATGGAGAAGAGCAGGTTGCCGGTGATCTGGCAGCCGACGGCCGAGTAGGCCGTGCTGGCCAGCACAAGGAAGAGGATCGAGATCAGTGTGATCGTGAAGAAGACCACGCGCGGCATGCGTGTCGGCTCGCTGTGCTGGCGCTGCAGCGCCGGGATGACGACGCCGGCGCCGTAGGCCAGCGACAGGTTGCCGAAGACGCCCGCCACCTGCGAGAACTTGAGCTCCGGAGCCGGCACGGACGGGTGGCCGCGCATGCCGTACATGACGACGGACACGCCGATGACGTCGGCGATGATGGTGCCGAGGCATCCGGCGAAGGCGGCGCCCGCGCCCTCCTTGAGCGTCGGAATGAGGCACACGGGCAGGCACATGAGCGCCATGATAATGATCCAGACGGACTGGCTGAAGGCGTCCGGGAAGAGGCCGTCGAGCAGCGAGCCGCCAAGCACGAGGAAGACGCAGGGCACGAGCAGGCACGAGGCCATCTGCGAGACGACGGCGAGCCAGTGGCCCCACTTGCCCATGCACCAGGCGCCCAGGTCGCCGTACGTGCGCACGGACTTGGGCGCGAGCAGCATGACGCGGCAAATAGCCACGGACGCGTAGATGTTGGCGAAGGCCATGAAGGCCATGGCGATGATGGCGAGCACGGGTCCGGCGCGCGAGAAGTTGCCGGGCATACCAAGAGTACCAACGCCGTAGACGCAGCAGAAGACGTTGAAGGCCATCTTGAAGTCCTCGAGCGTCATGAACCTTCCGCTCGCCATGGTTGCGTGGATTCGAGCGCGGTGGTCGAGGGTGAGCTTGCGAGGCGAAGGGTGAGTTGGAAAGTGAGGTTCGCTAAGTGTTGGAACGATGCTGCTGGTCAAGATAGATTGTTCCTTGCTGTGGAAGGCTGAGGCGGCCAGGAGTGCTGACAGATTTGACTTAATTTTGAGAGACTAATGCTAACATCCGTTCGGCGACGCATCGCACGTTACGTACGGATGTCTAGTGGTCGCCCATCTTGACTCCGTCTCTTGTTGAGCGGCCGGATGGCAGCGACTTTAGATTGGGAGTGCGTCACGGCTCAACCTCATGCACGGAGCTCGCAGCGCTGATACAGGGACCAAGCACACCGGCTCAGCGAGAGTAGCGACATCACCGTCCTTCCTGCACGCCTGGATGCAAACGCCAACGGCACACATACTACCACTTTCGTCCACTTTCATCACTTGGCAGATGCTACTTGCTCGCTTGTTGTGGTGCATTACCCAGTGGCAGCCGCGCATCTCGGTTTACCACGACAGCTACAGTACGAGCTCCTACCGGTGCTTCGGGCAGCTGGCAACCAACCAAGAGCTCCTTATGCGCATCCGGTCTACCAGGCTGCACCCACCGGGAGATGCCTGGCAGCTCTGGATGTGCTGCAGGCCCTGCTTGCCCGGGACTGCGCGAGCTACACAAGATACACCCGAAGCCATCTCGCAGGAGGCATACAGTTCATTTCGGTGATGGACGCATGGCTTTCAAGTTGGACACTTGGCGGCGCAGAGACCGTCCTCCTCGCGCAGAGATCCGGATCCGTCTACAAAAAGGAGCCATCTGATCCCGCGCGCAGCCAATCACAGCCGGCTGACGCACGTTGAAGCGCCACGGCGCAGCTCGTCATCCTGAGCAAGGACACACCGGAGGGAAAGCTCTCTACATGCAAATCGCGAAGTGCGCTCGCCGTGCTGCTCGTGCCGCAATTGGACTCGTGCTGCAATGCCTTGGGCACGCCTCTTGCGACCCCAGAGCTGCTGCGGTTGCGCGGGAGCCAGAGCTGGCCGTGTTCGCCGATACATCGCCTCAAGATGGACACCGTCGAGAGCCGGAGGCGCAGGTATCACCAGGATCGTCTCATGAACACGTCGATCGGGTGAAGACTCCTTCGCGAGCCCTGCGTTATAGGGACTGCTGATGGCATTGAAGGACAACATGTGCTTCACATTGAGAGCGCATGCACGCAGCACTCTACGTTGCACTTGCCGCTCCCTGAGGTCCGGTGCTCGCCGCCAGCCTGGAGTTTTTTTCGCGTCCACCGCGGGCAGTGACGCCATTGTGCAGCTCGCGCTCCCGCCTCACTCTTGATAGGCCGATGTGGCGCTGACGCGCTTCGACATCATTTTTTCACTAGCATAGCTCGCTCCTGGCTCTCTTGGCGCGCTCAGGTGCATGTTCAACATGTGCATGTTCGTGAGCTGCAATTTTGGCGTTCGTCAAATCTAAGGATCGAGTTGCCCAGCACGTTTAAGCGCTCTGCCTTCCTCTTGATCGACCATCTGGCCTACTAGCTAGTCATGGTTCCTACCCACGTAAATCCGGCGAAGCCAGAGCTGACGCTAAACCACATTATTCACTTTCCAACTCACCCTTCGCCTCGCAAGCTCACCCTCGACCACCGCGCTCGAATCCACGCAACCATGGCGAGCGGAAGGTTCATGACGCTCGAGGACTTCAAGATGGCCTTCAACGTCTTCTGCTGCGTCTACGGCGTTGGTACTCTTGGTATGCCCGGCAACTTCTCGCGCGCCGGACCCGTGCTCGCCATCATCGCCATGGCCTTCATGGCCTTCGCCAACATCTACGCGTCCGTGGCTATTTGCCGCGTCATGCTGCTCGCGCCCAAGTCCGTGCGCACGTACGGCGACCTGGGCGCCTGGTGCATGGGCAAGTGGGGCCACTGGCTCGCCGTCGTCTCGCAGATGGCCTCGTGCCTGCTCGTGCCCTGCGTCTTCCTCGTGCTTGGCGGCTCGCTGCTCGACGGCCTCTTCCCGGACGCCTTCAGCCAGTCCGTCTGGATCATTATCATGGCGCTCATGTGCCTGCCCGTGTGCCTCATTCCGACGCTCAAGGAGGGCGCGGGCGCCGCCTTCGCCGGATGCCTCGGCACCATCATCGCCGACGTCATCGGCGTGTCCGTCGTCATGTACGGCATGCGCGGCCACCCGTCCGTGCCGGCTCCGGAGCTCAAGTTCTCGCAGGTGGCGGGCGTCTTCGGCAACCTGTCGCTGGCCTACGGCGCCGGCGTCGTCATCCCGGCGCTGCAGCGCCAGCACAGCGAGCCGACACGCATGCCGCGCGTGGTCTTCTTCACGATCACACTGATCTCGATCCTCTTCCTTGTGCTGGCCAGCACGGCCTACTCGGCCGTCGGCTGCCAGATCACCGGCAACCTGCTCTTCTCCATCTACCCGAACGCGAGCACGGGTCTCACCACGCTCGGCTTCAAGTCGGACTGGGGCGCCGTCGTGCTCGCCTACCTCTTCATGCAGCTGCACGTGACCATCGCCTTCTCGGTGCTGCTCAACCCGCCCTTCTACCTGGCCGAGCGAGTGCTGCTGGGCATGCACCAGAAGAAGGAGGGCGACATCGAGAACGCCATCAGCTACGCCGACGCCTCCACGCCCGCAAAGGACTCCATCGCGAACCCGTCTGTCCACGCCGCGTCGGAGCGCCGCTCCAAGATCTCGTACGTGTCCGTGGCCGACGCCGAGAACCCGCACTTTGGCGACGAAGACGCCGAGGCCGCCGAGTACCGCGGCGCCAATGCCATCAAGTACGTGCTGCTGCGGGTCGCCATCATCGTGGTGCTGGTGATCCTGTCCATTGTGCTGAAGGACCACTTCTCAGACCTGTCGGATTTCGTGGGCGCGTCCTGCATCTCGCTCAACAGTATCATCCTGCCGATCGTGTTCCTGCTCAAGAAGTGCTGGGGCACCATCCCGGTGTGGGAGAAGGTGCCGGCGCTCGTGGTGGTCGTGGTGTGCTGCATCCTGGGCTGCTACGTCACCTACACGTCAGGCAAGACGCTGTTTTCGCCCACGGACTCGGACGTCGAGTTCCCGTACTGCGACTCGGAGTTCGAGAACACCGTGTACTACAACTACACCGCCGTGCACGGCGCGTAAACGCAGTGTACACTGTCTAGCCGCGTAGCACCCGTTTGCATGAGGTAGGTTCGTGTGCTATGCTATCGTTAATAAATTCTTGTTTAAGTAAATACTGTAGTATGCCGTGAAATCTCCGACAAGGCACTGGAATGGAAAGTTCCTCCGCTGCCAAGGTCTGGCGCGTCGTCTTTGATTGTTCGTGGGACGTTGCAAACGAAGCCGGCCTCGCCATCACCCCGCGAGCAACTGAGCTCTCCGGATGTGTCTGCTTTCACTGCCGCCAACTCAAACTGAGTTTCACCGTTAGCAGGCACAAGGAAGCGCTGTCGCCTTCAAGGAAGGGAATGCACGACTGGCAAGAGAAAAGCTGAGCCGGTGCTCCCACTTTCGACTAAAAGTCGGCCATGCTTCAGCCCGCGATTGGCCGTGTCCGCGGATGACGCGCAGCGAGTTGACACGGAGCATCTTCGTGAGGCGGGCCGGCTCTTGTCATGCTCGGAGCCGGCGTTGCTGCCTCGACGGCGTCGGTATCCGCGCTGGCATGGTGCCCGTAGGTCAAAGGATGCGTCGCTCCGACTCTCTCGGTGGCGCTGACATCGGGATCAGCTATCGCGCTAGTTGCGCCCGAGTCCGGCTTGGCGCGGCACCTCGGTCCTCACTTTTGGATTCTCCGTCGCCTAGTCAAGTCAAGCATCTTCTACCTCCACCTCACTCTCTCGGTCAAACTGCATCAACTGTCGATAGTCATGGGCAAGTGCGGTCAGAAGTTCCTCACGCTCGAGGACCTCAAGATGGCCTTCAACGTCTTCTGCTGCGTCTACGGCGTTGGTACTCTTGGTATGCCCGGCAACTTCTCGCGCGCTGGCCCGGTCATTGCGGTGATCGCCATGATCTTTATGGCATTCGCCAATGTCTACGCGTCTGTGGCTATTTGCCGTGTCATGCTGCTGGCACCCAAGTCCGTCAAGACCTACGGTGATCTCGGACAGTGGTGCATGGGAAAGTGGGGCCACTGGCTCGCCGTTGTCGCCCAAATGGCTTCGTGTCTGCTGGTGCCCTGCGTGTTCCTCGTGCTAGGAGGTTCACTGCTCGATGGGCTGTTCCCGAATGCGTTCAGTCAGTCGGTGTGGATCATCTTCATGGCACTCATGTGCTTACCTGTGTGCCTTATCCCCACTCTCAAGGAAGGAGCAGGGGCTGCATTTGCCGGCTGTGCCGGGACCGTGATTGCCGACATCATCGGCGTGTCGGTGGTGCTCTACGGCATGCGCGGCCACCCGTCTGTGCCGTCGCCCGATCTCAAGTTCTCGCAAGTGGCTGGTGTCTTCGGTAACCTGTCGTTGGCTTATGGTGCTGGTGTAGTTATTCCTGCACTGCAGCGTCAGCACAGCGAGCCCAAGCGTATGCCGCGTGTGGTCTTCTTCACGATCACGTTGATCTCGTGCTTGTTCATGATTTTGGCTAGCACGGCTTATTCGGCTGTGGGCTGCCAGATCTCTGGTAACTTGTTGTTTACCATCTACCCGGACGCGGACACGGGAATGACTACGCTTGGCTTCAAGTCGGATTGGGGTGCTGTTGTGCTTGCCTACTTGTTCATGCAGCTTCACATCACCATTGCCTTCTCGGTCCTATTGAACCCTGTTTTCTACCTGTCGGAGCGTATGGCCCTTGGAATGCACAAAAAGAAGCAGAGCGACATTGAGAGCGGTCTCACGTACGCTGACATGGGGACACCTGCAAAGGAGTCCATAGCAAACCCCTCCGTGAATGCGGCGTCGGAGCGTCGTTCGGGAATTTCGTACATCTCGGTTGCTGATGCTGAGAACCTGCATTTCGGCGATGCTGAAGCTGAAGCTGCTGAGTACCGCGGCGGAGCCAACACGATCAAGTACGTCTTAATGCGTATTGCTATCATCATCGTGTTGGTGATCTTGTCGATCGTATTGAGGGACCACTTCTCGGACCTATCAGACTTCGTCGGTGCTTCTTGCATCTCGCTGAACAGTATCATCCTACCGGTAGTGTTCCTGCTCAAGAAGTGTTGGCACACCATTCCAATGTACGAAAAGATCCCTGCTCTGATCGTCGTAGTGGTTTGCACCTTCCTGGGCTGCTACGTGACCTACACATCAGGTAAGACGCTTTTCGCACCGACGGACTCGGATGTGTCGTTCCCGTACTGCGACTCAGAATACGAGAACACAGTGTACTACAACTACACTGCAGTTCATGGATAGGCTTGCCTTGGGTACGGAGGAGCTCGCTCCAGTTTCTGAGCGCTTTCAGTGAGCTCCCGAGTAATTTCGTGATGAATTGCAGCTATATTTTTTTTTACAAAACTCCCTTGTTGCTGACGTGAACGATACGAGCCATGGTGAATCCGCGGTTTAATCCAAGGTTTTGTTGCTGAAATAAACAACTCGAAGCCCGACTGTGATGAGTGTCCAAACAATGAGTTTAGCTTGGACGAGGGGCACTTGAGTTTCTAACACGAAAGCAAGCTGTGTGAGCGCTTGAAATCGGCAATTGCGCTGAACGACAATAGTTAGCAGGGCAAACGACGTCGTTTCTAGTAGTGCGTACAGATATACACTGTGTACTGTACTGCTAACGTTTTCGCGGTTTAGGCCAGTGAGTTCAAGATGGTACTGAGCGCTTGGAAGCCGCACCATTGCTATGATGAAGTTGCCGTAGAGAAATGGTATAAGAACCTCCAAGGATTCGGCTCACACGTGGCACTCCGAAGCGAAGTGTGTGACTAAAGCATCATCAAGAACCGCTTTAGCTGAAGACTTCGAAAAACGGATAATGCTGCGACAAGTCGGTAAGCGAACTGAGCTTTCCACTTGTAGTATCGTGAGGATCATTGTACGGCGCATATGGACGTGAGTTGTAGAAGGAAGTGGCAAAGGTTGGATCACATTACCGTGAAATCCTACCTAGCCTATGCAGTCTCGAAATTGCCGTTGGAGATACCATCCGCACGAATTTAAATCCACGGTTGATATTTCTCTCTGAATTTCTATTGACTCAATGCTTTAGGAGCACTGCACGCGCTAATTTGCTTGTCAAACCAACACAGCATGTCAAGAAGGTTAAGCAAACTGCTCGCATCTGAGGTGAGACAATACGCGTTGCAGGAACGAAGTCGAGCCGTTGATACTCGTGGAGCGCGTGGCGGCTTGTCATGATGGTCCCGTGTTAGTTGCTCACAGAGAATGCGTAAAGCGACCAAATATCGCTAACAGTGATGTCATTGTCATCAATACTTTTGTGTAGACGAGAGAGGATGCGCGAAGTGCGCTTGTATAGCATGTACAGCGAATTTCCCGTTTGACTAAAATCGATAGCCATATACACGACAATAGTAGAAATTGAGGATGTTTGTTGCATACAAGTAGCGACGTACAGTGCATTGAAAAACTCAATAGTGCACAGCACTGACTCCGATACAAGGTCTTCTTTCTGGGAGATGAATCGAGACAAACTATGTTTCAAGACTAGCTTCATGATCGGAAGAAATAAAACGACTGGAATTTCGAATTGTGCGCCTATCGTAGCACTAGATGTAGCAAAGTAGAGTGGGTAGATATTCGAACCAAGAACCTGGTAGCTGTGGATTCAAGGAATTGCCAAAGTTGGGATGACCGCTGCGTTATTACCTCTTTCCACACGTGGCGGCCAACTTGGAGGCGGATCAGGAAGGCAAGCCTTATAAAAACGGGATGGCGAACAAAATACCCAAGAATGGTATGGGGAACTTCCACGGAATAGAAGCAACTACCGCAGCGACACCATATATCGTTGACCCACAACACACCAGAACAACAACTTGCTTAAGAAGAAAATTTCATGTCCGTGACAAGATATTTGGTGTACACTCCGAGGGTATTGGCAACCGCAGCTGCAAGCAATACGAGAACGCGTAGTTAGCTCTTCAACCATCCTGAGGCGCTACTAAAGGAACACTTTCTTTTGCCATAACAAGAGCCATCATTGGCAGGGGCGTTGCAAGACACACAACTATCACTCGTAGCCTGGACGCACGTCGCGAGTAGCTAACATTTTCTCGATTAAGTACTTGCTGTGGTGGCTCACTTGGAGTGACAGCCAAAATCGCCAAAGTCTGAGAAACAGCGCGCGACAGCGCAATCCTGTTTTCTAAAATACTTGCCGGAGAATCTGCATGTATTCCTGTGGGTTAAGAGACACTTGCGCTGAGCCAAAGGCATTAAAGACATTCATTTGCTGAGAAGAGATGGCGTTACAACCCACGGCATCTGCACAACATATTATTCTATCGCATTAGACGTCCTAAAGTCTATTGTCACCACACACATCCTTCGGGGCGTAAGTCTGGGTCGATAAGAAAGGTGTTAAGTATCTGCGAGACTTCGAGAAATCTTTGGCATTGTCCACCTCCTCTTCGATAGGACAAGTCCTTTGCAACTCGTAGTAGTTGGTTCACAAAGCGTTCGAGCTTTCTTTTTCTCATGTGAACTAGGAGTCTTCGCCACCCTGTGTACACAGCCCAGCGCCCGCGATTCGGAAGCCGTGACGGGAAGCTTTCGGTCGAAGCAACCCAATTCACACGACTGCAATATGCACACCACCTCATGTGTTCTCGGTCGTGCACTATTTTGGCGATTCTCTTCCGGAGCTCTCGAAATGCAGCGTAGCGGTGTTCGACCTGATACTCTGGTTCAGCTTCCTCTTTTTCTAGCTGTAGCCTTGATCTCCGTTCGCTCTTGGTCTCCCCTGGGGTTGTCAGCAGTCCCCGTTGAACATACTGCAAATACACATCCAACACGTACACCGTGGCGCCGTCTTGGTCTTCACGATCGTAGGTGGCGCAGACCTTAACACGCTGAACCTGGTTGAGCGTGAAGGCGTGCTTGGAATTGTTGGAGAGTTTGGAGAGACGACGGCAGAGGTCGGCGTCTACCAGCGCGACATCGACGATGTCGTCGGGGTCGAAGATGGACTTCATCTTGTGCCATTCCTAGGGAAGCAGGTTACGAAGTGAGCTTCGCAGACGAAAGTTGTGGGGCGAATGCATTGGCGGGTGTGGCGCTGGCCCTCTCCGAACGTTCGGCCTTGCAAGGTGTTAGCGAAACCCTGACCAGCTTGAAGGAGTGTGGGGCAGCGGAGCGAAGCATGTGAAGCGCGCTAGGGAGCTGTTCGTACAGAGAAGTGGTAAACTGCGAGCTTCAGACACCTGCACCGTTGCGGCGGATCTTTGCCGATGCCCTGTAAACAAACTGAGGATGGTGATTCCGTCGGTGGTCATCAGCTTCAGCTTCGTGAATAATCTAGGCAAGCAGATGCGCTCCAACTTACACGCTGGATACTTCAGCCACGGCAAAGCGCGAGATCAGAACCGTCAGATTCCTTCGTCTGTCCATTTCGCGAGCGCATGAAGTCGCCATGCCGTCGCCACCGAAAGTTCCAGCATAGCTCCGAGTCGCAACGTATCGAGAGGTTTTCCGTGCCTTCCATGCCTTCCATTGCGTATCGGCCAAAGGGGTCTCGGTCGCTACAAGTGACACAACTACTAGAAACGGCGGCTGTTTGGTAATGCATCCACCCGCGGAGAAAGTATCTACAGATGTCATCGAGAGGTGGTGTCCCTTACAGCCTGGCAGTCAAACATTGGCAGATCGGCTGGTTGGCACCACACGGAGTGGCGATAGGCTGTCGCCACGGCGAGGGGAAAGGAGCCCGTCTTCCCACGACCTTGTGTGGCCAGCTAGCGCGAACAAGCATGCGTTTTGGCACCGTACCATCCTATCGGATAGAAAGACGCTTTAATCTCTACGCGAAAGTCGTAAACGTCTGAAGAGGACGGTCTCACTTCAGAAAAAGCGAGATGGCGGGTGGATCGCTGTTCCAAGTCGGTGACGACGTCGAGTTCTGGCGGGTTCTGGTGCATTTAAGCATCTTGGCGTTCTGTCTGGTTCTCTTCGAGGCAGCTTTGCACCATGTGGAGCACAAACTCTCCCGATATGACAAGTACCAGCACATGCTCCGAAAAGCTTACCGAGAGCTCATGATTCTTGGGCTGCTGAGTCTCGGACTGAAGCTACTGAAGGAGGTCCCGGGCATTCACGCAGACAGCAAGACAATGCTGGCATTCCAAGTAGCTGATCTTGCCATTTTCATCCTGGCCCTCGCTCTCATTCTGCAAGCCATCGTTGTCTTCTCGCAGCTACGCAAGCACAACAAGGTTGCCGATCGTACTGAACTGATCACTGCGCAAGACCTGGTCAACGCACTTAGCCCTCCTGCTGGGACGCCTCCAACATCGCCGCCAGCTCACACATCGTCAAGCTGGTTTTGCTGGTCGAGCAATGGAACTTCAAATGACAAGGAGGTGCTGGAGCGCCGCCTGCTTCGGCATCTTTTTCTCCGTCGGTTTGGTCTTCCGCAGCTCTTCCCGTTCTCGAAGTATCTTCGACGAGCCCAAGCTAACCAGATTTCGCACATGATCGAAGTTGAGCCGTCCATGTGGGTCCTCCTGCTTGCTGTTGCGTGGATGATCTGTGGTGTCGTTGGTCTTCTCCAAGGCTTGGATGTTGACCTTCCTGAAAGCCATGAGCTAGTTGAAGTATTTGTAGTTTTTGCGTGGGTATTGGTGGTACTTCATATCGCCGTGCTGCTTTACTTTCGCTCATGTGTGCGCCAACTCCTACATGTTGCGGGCTACAGTGACAACCAGCCTACATTAATCGACAACCTTCGGGCAATAGCCGAAGAGGAGGCCATCGCGTGGCGTAATGAGACCGCCGACAATGCTCTCGATGCGATGAACAGAGTTCAAGACGAACTGGAAGAGATCGAAGACCGCCGAAACGCGGAACGACACGTATTACTTCGAAAAGATGTCGGATTCCAACTTGTCGCAACATGCTATCGCAATGTGAAGAAGATTGGTGATGCCAAGTTGAGGACTGGTCGAGCGGCAAGCGGTGTCCAGCCTGGGTCCCCTAATATTCGCATTCGGTTTTTCTCTCGGAAAGCCTGGCACGTTGCAGTGATGTTTTTGTTGATTCTCAATGGTTTCTTCATTGCCTTGCTTGTCCAATGCGCTGTGTACGACTTGGACGACATCTACGAAGAGTTTGGCGTAGTTCCAGCCTTAATGGTTCCACTTCCGTTGATTTTGAACACTTTCGTGCTTCAGCAGCGTATGTTCCGATATTTCGTGATCGTCTGTAGCATACTGCGTGTTGATTCGAACACACTTGGTGAGGTTGTGAACCATTTCAGTGAGATTGTGGAATTGCGCTCAGAGTTTGCCACTTCGTTATTCGAGTGCTTAAAGGAAAGAGACTATTCTTTGATTGACTTGCGCACGGAGCTTCACGCGTACGATCCACGACAGACCGGAATGATCGACGTCGATAAGCTTCGAACAGTACTGGCTGCCTTCGGTTTCAGGTTGACTCGATTCCGCTTTAACAGTGTCGCCATGATGTTGTTTGAGCTGAATGGCACTCGAGTCGAGTATGGTCAGCTTCTTCGGCTGTTAATGCTTTCTCAGCATGAGCATTCGACTGAAAGTGGACAAGCAACGCAGCGACGCCAGCATCCTCTGCTTCAACGAAGTATGACGTCGTTTGATGAAGCGGGTCGAGGAAGCCAACACGCAAACCGCTTGACTGCTCTTGCCACTGGGCGCCAAGTACCGTTGCTAGCACAACCAAGTTTGGGATCAGAGCCAAGGCCGAGCGATTTCGTGAACGTAAGTTCTTCGGCTCTCCCACCAATGCGACGAATTTCTGTTAGCGCGGCTTCCGAATCACAGTCTAACTCAAAAACGGAGAATGGCAATCGCCAGCGGCCACCCATACTTGACCGAAGTTATACTCATCAGTTTGCTGGGTCAAGTTCAAGAGCGCTGCACGACATGTTTAACATTCGAAGGGCGTCTGACTCGCAAATGGACTCGATACCTTCCGATACAGTGTATACAGTGTTGTAGGCTGTAGCCACTAATTATAAGGTCAACAATATGCGCACTGCTCAGTGAAAATACCATAATTCATTTTTAAATGATCATTGTGGTGCTGCTCGCACCAGTGGCTGTCTACGTGCAAGCAGAAGTACAGTAATCGCCCCTTATGGATTTTATACGGGTAAGAGGACAGCAGAATTCTGAACCGCATAGCCACAGTTGGGCTTACTACTAGAGACTCACTCCACTTACAATCCATTGGACACCATGTTTAAAGTCGCGTTCAGACATTCCTGCAAAGATCCATAACAGGAAAATATGTACCCTACGCGTTCGTGGGCATATCTAACTTCATGATTCCGATGATAAAGGGTAAAATCACTCATTTCACAACAAGCACAATGGCAGGCGCATCTCTCTTCCCAGTAGACGTCAATGTCGACTTCTGGCTCGTGCTAGTGCAAATTGAGTATTGTGGCGATAGTGTTTCTTGGTGTTGAAAAAAAAAATTGAAAATGCGCTGTACCGCCTTGAGCACCAACTTGCTCGTCACGATAAGTATCATCACATGCTGCGGAAGGCGTACGGCGAGCTGATGATCCTTGGTTTGATAGCTGTTGTGCTGAAAATCTTGAAGGAGGTAACAACTATTGACGGATACAACAAGACGCTGATCACTTTTCAAGTGGCAGATCTCATCATCTTCGGCTTTGCAAGCAACCTGCATCTTTTCACAGCTGCGGAAATATAGGCGGCAGGAGGATACAGCCGGATTAATCACAGCTTAGAACCTGCTTGAATGGTGCCGCAATAAAGGGATAACGAATTATCTGGAACGTGGCTTGATCATATGCGGCTTTGTTCCCAAAAGCTAAGAAGTGGTACAGAAGATATCGACGATCGGGATTTACAGTACAGGCTACTAAGGCATCTCTTTTAAACCGCTTCGGCCTTCCCCAGCTTTTTCCATTCTCAAAGTACATTAAGCCAAATTTCGCACATGATTGAAGTGGAACCGTCGATGTGGATAATGCTGTTAGTAGTGGCGTGAGGCATCTGCGGATTCTCTTCTATTCTTTCTTAGTTCGAGCTCAAACTCGGTTTGAGCTTGTGAAAATATTGGTTGCGTTTTCGTGGACACTAGTAGTGCTGCATGTTTTGGCACTCATCTACCTTCATAACCACGTACAATAACTGCTAGTGAAAGCGGGCTACTCCGAAAAACCAACGAACTCATTGTTAAACTAGGAGACGTTGTAGACGAGGAAGAGAAAACTTGGTGTGATGAATCAGCAGAGAGTGCGTTAACCAAATCGACCAGGTCCACAAAAACCAAGAAGCTATTCAAATGAGGCGGTAGGTTAATCGATTGAATCCCGGTAAGTGTCACGAAGTTGCTATTAGTTGGATATGCAGCAGTTCGGTATTCCAGATCCTACATTACCGGATATTCATTTCCCCCGAAAGACCTGGTATGTCGTGGTAATTCTTCTCTTGGTTCAATGGTTTCTTTGTAGCGCTCTTTCTGCAATGTGCATTTTACAATCTGGACAAGATTTATGAAGAACTTGGGTCGTTCGCTGCCGTCATTGTCCCCCTTCCCATGCTGTTGAACACGCTGATACTACAACAACGCATCTTCCGTATTGTCTTGATTTGGTGTACAACAAAATTGGATGTAAACGTACTAGGCCAAGTAATCGAGGAGGTGATAGAGCTACGCTCCAAGTTTGCGACTTCACTGCTGGAGTCGCTTCGCGAAAAAGGAAGTACAAATGATGATTGAAGTGAACCCGGCACTCACAGGATTTTAGTGGTACCAACTTCGTTGAACTTGATAGCCTCCGGACCATTTTGGTCTCGTTTGGCTTAAGTTGAACACGATTTCGGTTTAACAGTGTAGCTAGGTTGATGCTCGATTTCCAGGGAACTGAAGTGGCCTCTAAACAGCTGCTACAGGTCTTGACCATCGTTCGTAACGAAAATGAACGATGCGGAACTAGATACCCATTACTTCACCGAAGCTCGACGTCCTTGTACGAGGAAAGATGTGGTGTACTCTGAGTTGTATGCACAGAGTCGACATCTTCCTCTACTTGCACAATCTAGCGTTGCATCCGACCTGGGTTCCTGTGATTTCGTTTCCACAAAAGCCAGTACTCCTACCATGGGACGGATTCTACAAAGGATCACGGCCCTAAGAACGAAAGTCGGCGTCCGATGCTACAGCGTAGCTACACGCACCAGTTTGCAAGGTCAGACTCTCGAGTTCTCCGTGGCATAGTCAGCATTAAAGAATAGCTCGATCTAACAACGACCAGTCGCTTTCTAACAACGCTGAAATGGTGTAAGGAATAGAATGAACGGCTTCAGTTTTGAAAAAGCAGTCTCCTTCGTATAATTGTAAGCAAGCACATGCTTTGGGCTGTTAATATTGTCAACCGAGATCCAGAACTCAGCGATACATTCAGTGCTTTCAGTTATGTGATCATGATTCACGAAAACTACCGACTTGTTGCGTAGGGCAGCCTTTCTCATGGCAAGCGCTCAGTACACGCTTTTGAATACAAACAACTTTGAAATGAGTTTCCACACTCGAACACCTGAACGTTTTCCTTTGACCAATGGGCAGAAGACCTGGTGAATCTCTATTACCAACGGCTCAGTCTTCAACCGGGCAGCTCATTTCGAAAGGAGCAAGATGGCCGGCGCATCGCTTTTTCACGTGGGAGAAGATGTCGAATTTTGGCGCGTGCTTGCCCATTTGAGTGTCTTAGCGGCGTTTCTGACGGGATTTGAATACGCTCTCCATCGCCTAGAGCATCGACTGGCACAGCACGATAAGTTTTACCAAATATTGCAGAAGGTGTACCGAGAATTAATGATACTCGGGCTTATCAGCCTTGTTTTGAAGATACTCAAGGAAGTTGCTCCAATTGATGGTAGCAGCAAGCCGATGATTGCTTTTCAGGTGGCGGATCTCGTCATTTTTGGCTTGGCGATTGCTCTCATCTTGCAGACAGTTTATATTTTTCTCCGACTGCAGAAACAAGGTGAGCGCCAGGATCAAGCCGAGTTAATTACGACGAAGTGCCTGGTCGATGGGTTCCATACGCAAAACACTACCGATTTTGATTCTTCATGTTTAAGGGCCAGGGCAACTCTGTTTTTCTGGCGTTGGTGTGGCCAAACAATGGGCAATACGCAATTTGATACAGCTCTGGTGAAGCACCGACTGCTTCGCCATGTCTTCCTTGGTCGGTTTGGCCTTCCCCAGCTTTTTCCTTTCTTGAAGTACCTTCGTCTTGCACAAGAAAACCAAGTCTTGTACATGATAGAAGTAGAACCGTCAATGTGGCTGGTACTACTCGTGGTGGCTTGGGGAATCTGTGGTCTTGCTGAAAGCGCCCAAGGCTTTGCTCTCGTAAAACTTCTCGCCGTTTTTGCGTGGCTAGTACTGTTTGCCCATGTTGTCGTGCTAGTTTACTTTCGCTCAAGCATTCACCAGCTCACGAAGATCGCAGGGTACAGCGATGACAAGTTTGTACTCTGTGCAAACCTAACTTTGATTGCAGAAGAAGAAGTTAGCGCATGGCATAGTGAAGAGGCTGATAGTGCACTAGATTCAATGCGCCAAGTTTACGAGCTACAGACAGATATTGAGCACGAGCGGAAGTCAACACATTACGATTTCCTTGACCATGATTTAGGGTTCAACCTAGTCAGTTCCTTGTGTCGCCGAATTTCAAGACCATTCAAACCGAAGAATAATCTGAGTTTTCGACAGAGTAACGAGGCTCTTGCACCACCAGACATCTCAATCCGCTTTTTTTCGCGCCAAGCGTGGCACTTTGTGATCATTCTGCTAATGACCTTAAATGCTTTTTTCGTGGCTTTGTTTGTGCAATGCGCGTTGTATAACTTGGATGAGATCTACAACGAGCTTGGATTGACTGCCGCCGTCATGGTTCCACTTCCTATGATACTAAGCACACTGACGCTGCAGCAACACATTTTTAGGGACTTTGTGCTGATATGTAGTATCCTTCACTTGGATGTTAGAGCACTTGGTGACGCAATAAGTCACTTTCATGAGACAGTTGAGATGCAATACGAATTTGCAGCTACGGTACTCCGATGCTTAAATGAGGGCGGGCACTCCATTGAGTATTTAGAGACGGTTGTTCACTCGCACGATGTTAATCAGTCGGGATACATCGAGGTAAACACTCTTCGTGCAGTGTTGGCTTCTGTTGGACTTGAATTCTCCCAGTTCCGATTTATTAGCATTGTGAAATTACTGTTTGAGCTACGAGGAACAGAAGTAGCGCACGCACAACTTTTTCGGCTACTGACCATAGTTCAACAAGAATTTGACCAAATTGAGCAAGAAGCGAGGCTTCAACGAGCGGGAACACTATTCGATACTGATAATGGTACCCGTTCAATGACCACTGATGAAATGGCATCTACCCAATACTCTCAGTCAAGCGCTGCATTTGATCTTGGGAGTACCGATTTTGCTTATGCAAAGACTGGAACTCCAACGTTGCGCCGAGGCTTAACTACTGGGCTATTTAATCTCCACTACTTACAGAACGAAAGCCAAAGGCGGCAATCGATGCTTCGGCGAAGTTCTTCCTATAATTTTATCGGATCGAGATCTCGAGTGCTTTCCGATATGTACAACATACGAGCGTTAGCTTATTCTCAGGAAGACAGGGGTTCTAAAGCAGCAACAATGATTTAGAAAAGAAAAAAAATGTGCAAAATAATTTCGCTTAGTGGTTGTACGCAGTCCTAGATTTTGACGATATTGCTTGGCTCTCTTTTGCAATCGCAAGCTCCTAAACAACACAATGATATAATTCCGTCACAGCGACGTCGTGCACTCAAATGACATAGCTGCAGGCTGCACCCAGCTCTCCGAGAAGATATTGAAGAAATCGTAGACCACCACTGTAATCTTATTTTGTACGGCGCATCTCGCTGTGATCGTGTCTTTCTCATTCTCGTGACCGTGCCGAAGTGGAGATAGCTTGTGTATCACCTCCACCACCATTGCTCCTTTCTCCTGTGTATTAGCTGCGACTCGAGGTGCCACGACACTTTTCCCTGCTGCAAATCGTACTAATTGAGTCAGATGCACGGCAAGCGAAGGCTTCCGGAGAACTGTGTCGCCCATATTCACAACAGTCACCAGCGGATCTCTCGTCCAGTGAGTGCGCAGGTACGTGCGGAGTTTATCGCAGAACTCGCAGTCTTCGCCACAAGCACTGACCGACTTGTCGACACAAAAAGACAACGCTTTGCTGAGCTGGTTCACGTCGTAAAACGTCTTGGTCACTTCAAATGTCGTTGGCGTGTTATTCGGGATGAAGATCCCGACTGGCATGCGCGGTGCCTCAGGCTTCAGCGACAACTTCAACGTGATGACCAGGTCGTTTTTCTTGTCCCGCGTAGCATCGAGCACTACCACGTCGACGATCCGTTGTAGTTGCAATCGCCGCTGCAATATTTCGTCAGGTGGCAATGGCGGAGCCAGCAGCGATGCAGCAAAGGGCATCGAGGCCAGCTTTCGAGGCAAAGCTCTGTCGCGACAGGAATTCCGACCAAGCAACTTGTTCAAGAGACCTCGAACAGGCGAGGTGACTGGGTTGTGCTGGGCGTTTTCGGAGATGCTTGGACTGGAGGAGGTGCTCGCCATCGTGCAAATTGCGGAATGAGAAGCTAGTCAATAGCGAAGTCAAGCTTCCGGTGCTCCTCTCAAGGCCCGATGTGATGAGGCACTGTGCGGGTCCGTGGTGTTGCTGTACAGTTGGTGCGGATGCCTAACTGCTGGCGAATGCGATTTGCCTTCAAGGCTGCTACCACATACAGTGGCTACTCTAAACACTGTATTTGACGAGTATGCAAAGAAACATGTGGCTACAATCGTGAGGGATGCAGTAAAAAGCGAGCCTGATGTGCACAACGCAGTCGTGGCGTTCGATGTTTCCATGGCGGTTAACGCGAGCGAAATGGGAAGTGAAACTAGTACCTGTAGCGATGCAGCCTACTACCAGAGGCTTGAAGGACGTGGGTTTACAAAGTGGTCCAGCTAAACGGGTGCCCCTCAAACCTCGCTTGAAGAGGACAGTGCAGACTATCTGAAAAGGTAGCCGGACTTGGTGCGATCGCGTAACGAGATTACGTGCCGCTAAGCCTGAGTGTGTCCGATCATTGCTTGTGTGTTGAGATCCGCTTATAGGATCAATATTTGTTTCTGATTTCCTTGAGCCCTTGGTTAGCAGTACCACAAGGTACAACCAAGCGCTGGGTTCACTACATGTATATCGGATAGCTAGGTTCGCAGCAGTGATGACACGAGCAATTCAACACCGTGGTCATTGACCACTGGTCAAACCGCTGCTCTGGTCGCCCGTGATTAACTTTTGTTTGCGGCGCTTGCGGAAGAGGGTCTCCGTATTTTCGCGCATAACGGGTGCGTGTTCAGCTTTCAACGAGCAATTCTCTCACCATCATCAAGCCTCCGTGGGTATTGGTTCGGGAATTGCGCATGATGGTGGTGGCAGCCTGCTGCGCTGTACACTCGTCTTGTCTGTTGTCCTTGCCTTCGGCACCGCATTCCTCAATAATACCATTATCATATAGCTTTTTTACGCTAAACAAGACGCTACGTACCATTAAAGCGATCGTCAATGTCATCCAATGCAAATGCTATCTTGCCAGCTGAGTTTTATAGTTGTAATTGGACGCATTAAGTGATGCGTTTCCAATCAACCCGAGCAAGCTACCGAGGCGAAAACTAGTTGACGTGCGCAATAAATTTTCATGGCGTACAACTACATTTTCCATTTTCAGGCATTGCGGTATGCATATAATAATAATGTATGCCTTCCCCAGAAGTGTAAAATCGGATCCCTAACAAGCAAGTGTATAGCAGTATAGAAGAGTACTTTTCTTCTCTAAACCCCGTTTAAATTAAGCTCATGCAAATCTAGCTGAGTACTAGCTCTCGGTTGATGTTGTGCTTACGGGACGGCCAGCGAGCCAGTAAGCTTGTCACAAGTTTTGTTTGGACAGGATTGGTGCTCCCATTTCCAACTTTCTCTCGAGGTGAAGGCCGTCTACAGCGAAGAGTTTCAATGACATCAGGGCACTATGCATCTCAAGGCTCGAGTTTCCCCCACTTTCAGCGAATTGACATCTGTAATTTGCCGTAGAGCTCGCCGGCACGCACTTGTCCGAATATCGAAGCAAGCAACTACGTGTACTCATGCTATGTGCCAAGTTTTGTGTTGTCAGTCTACGTCTTTAGCGGTCCAGGTACCGAATTCATGAACTCGTGGTAGCAGTTAAATTTGCGAGCTGATCAGTTGGTTGTGGCGTACACTCATTCCTGCCCAGTAGGAAATGTGCCATACTCATTATGGCTAAAGTGTGCCATCCACGCTTCGCGATGGAAGAAAGCCATATGCTTTAAGCAACAAGAGTTCCAGAAATTATGCATGCACTCAGATCCCGCAGCATAGCCCCATGTGGCCATGGTCGGTTGTCTACCCACAAAGCGGCATTTGACTACTGGGGCAAGCCCTGCCCGCCGTATTACTGCCGATTGCGCAGCCACTTGTAAGACGGAAACATTCCCTATCGTCTAATTGACTGGCAGAGATTAACAACACCAATATCCATCGTGTATTACGCTCGATCGGAGTCCACCAGCATAAGCATAAACTGCATATTTTTCGATAGGGATACTTCACCTCACTTCTCCTTTCTCGATCAATCGAGATGGCGGGCGGATCCGTTTTCCAAGTCGGCGAAGACATTGAGTTTTATAAAGTCGTAGTGCTTCTGAGTGCGTTGGCAACATGTTTGCTGGTGTTTGAGGGCGCTCTACATCACTTGGAGCATCACCTGGAGCGCCACGACAAGTACCAGCACATGCTCAAAAAAGTCTATCGCGAACTGATGATTCTCGGACTGCTCAGCTTTATCATTAAAATGCTGACGGAAGTTGGAGGCATCGACGGCTATAGCGGGACGATGTTGGCTTTTCAAGTTGCTGATCTCATCATTTTTATTTTGGCCATTGTTCTCGTTATTCAAGCGATCTGGGTCTTGCTACTGCTACGAGGACACAATAAGCGCGCAGATCGGGCTGAGTTGGTAACCACTCAAGACCTTGTCGACGTTCTAAAAGCCTTAAACAGTACGCGCTCGAATTGGTGCTGTGGTGGTAAAGTGCCACATCATGACCTTCTCAAAAAGGAAATGGTAGAGCATCGGCTGCTAAGGCATCTATTTCTTCGTCGCTTCGGTCTTCCTCAACTGTTTCCATTTTCCAAGTATCTTCGACGAGCTCAGGCAAACAGTATCGTGCACATGATCGAAGTCGAGCCGTCGATGTGGTTATTACTGCTTGGGATAGCATGGGCATTTTCCGCAGTCGTCCGAATCCTTGAAGAATACGAGGTGAACGTACGCTATGAGCTCATTGAAACCTTACTAGCGTTTGCGTGGGTGCTAGTGTTCTGTCATGTGATCGTTCTGCTCTACTTCCGCTCATGTGTTCATCGGTTGTTGACTATTGCGGGTTACAGCAAGGACAAATCCGTTCTAGCTGTGATCCTCAACTCCGTAGCTCAAGAAGAGGCCAGCGCTTGGCAAAATGAAGCTGCTGACACCGCATTGGATGCTATGAACAAAATCCACGCAGAACATGAAGAGTTTGAGCACGAACGAAAAGCTGCGCGACGTGGCTTACTGAAGGGCGATGCTGGACTCCAACTCGTTGCTACCTGCTTGCGCAATGTTCCACGTGTTTGCTGCTGCAGGAAGCGCTTGACACGGCGGCCAACGGGTGTACAGCCTGAGTCGCCGGATATCAATCTTCTTTTCTTTTCAAGGAAAGCTTGGCATGTTGTAGTCATGTTCATGACGATCCTGAATGGGTTTTTTGTTGCACTGCTCGTACAAGGCGCAGTGTATAGCTTTGACGAGATTTATGACCAGGTTGGGGTGATCCCTGTCATTATGATTCCGCTTCCGTTGATGCTGAACGGAATTTTCCTTCAAAAAAGTATTTTTCGGGACTTTGTGTTGATCTGCAGCATCATCCGTCTCGATGCTAGTACACTGGGAGAAACAGTGAACCACTTTAGCGAAATGGTTGAGCTTCGATCAGAGTTTGCCACGTCATTGCTCCGCTGCTTAAAGGAAGGCGGGCTCACCATTGGTGATTTAGAGAAAACTCTACAGTCGCGAGACCTACGAAAGTCAGGCCTAATTGAAATTGGCAAGCTTCGCGCAGTCTTGGTCTCCTTTGGTTTCTATTTGACTCGATTCCGGTTTAATAGCGTGATCAAGTTGCTGTTTGAGCTTCAGGGCACGAAAGTGGAGTACGCGCAACTGATCCAACTTGTGACGCTAATCCAGCAAGAACATTCCCTTGAGAGTGGTCACTCTGGTCAAGATTTTCAGAATCATTATACAATGACGTCGTTTGAAGACATTGACCGACTTGATGGCACGCACACCGGCCGGCATTTGCCTCTACTTGCTCAGTCTAGCCTCGCACCAGAGCCTGGTCCAAGTGATTTCGTTTACGTAAGAGCAAGTACCCCGCGGCGGCTTCAAACCACGGAATCAAGCATAGAGGAAGGTGTTGCACGATTACCTCTGGTGGAGCGGAGCCTAACACGTCAATTCGCTCGATCAAATTCACGAATACTCCATGGCGTGTACAACCTGCGCAGTGATTCGCTTTCGCCACCGGAACCTGCTTCCAACAGCGCCTACTCCGTGCGTTAGGGTGCTATTGTAATAGGACAAGTGAGCTCTTGCCGCATCTCCTTAGCTAAGGCTAAAAACGTTTTACTGTAGTTTGTTTTCACGAGCACACTACAACGACATCAGCGTCGTGTTCTAGTAAACCCTTGCATTGTGTGTTGAGTATGTTGGCTGCTTCCCTTGTTGTCAGAGCAGCAGTTTAAAAAAGGCACACAAGTGCCCGGAATCAGAGTACTTCCCCCTTCGTCCGGCCTGCTTGCAGCATTGATTTGTCCCCACCGACCACTGCAGGCGTCAAGTGGTCGGAGTAACTGCGACATCAAAGCCAAAGTATTATGGTCTCAGCTGGCGATGTGACTCTCTCCTTTCGATCATCATTTTCGTTTTGACGCTAAAAAACGAACATTTCACTTCACAAAACCAACAACACGAGGTAAATGAAGAAATGCGCGAGCGTGGGCGCGATGCAGACATGGTAAAGGTAGAAATATTGCTATCAAGCTTGGCTGCAGCCGCATGTCCAGCGAGTGTGGGTTTTGCCGTTTGGAAGCTTGTACTGAGTCGACCAACGGATCCAGAGAATTCTACCGCTACCGTGCGATCAACGCCTGCTTTTCAAACCATTATATACGCTCCCACGGAAGATGAGAGTGCTGGAAGCGCGAGCGCAGATCGAGATACAAAACAAGAGGCGAATGAGTCCGCTCCATCGTACCAGGAAGATGTT
Organism: Phytophthora taxon juncus; assembly: GCA_033558005.1. Taxonomy (NCBI): domain Eukaryota; phylum Oomycota; class Peronosporomycetes; order Peronosporales; family Peronosporaceae; genus Phytophthora; species Phytophthora taxon juncus. Next base: position 2,175,546 of record JAUCEE010000017.1, read on the forward strand.
GCTGAGCAGGAGAGCCCCGAAATGACTCCAGAAAGCACTCACGGTCCCATGGTTTCGAGGGTTGAGCTGTCCAACGAGTGGAAAGTTGGCGGCTCCAGAGAATCACTGCTACGCAGCATGGCAAACGTTGAAGATCAAACTAGCTGGGACTCTTCCTCGGACATCACTGAGTGGTCCAGCGTTGCCGACAACGACGAGTATCATCCAGTTCGCAAAACGCGATCATGGAAATCTATCCGTCAACGACCGACGCGGTGGATCCACGTTGGCTACGGCCGCTACATCAAGAGCGTGTAAGGTGTCCGTGAGTCCAGCCTGAAAGTTGACGAGCGAAATTCATTGTAGCTCTCGTGCAGCTGAGCCAGAGCTTGCGCCACAACGGCTCCGATCGAAGGAGCCATTTGTCAGTGTCCCATAACAATTCAATCCATGTAGCCTTCCACTAATGGTTCTCATCGAAAGTCTCCGATAATTTCGTAGCATTTGCGTTGATAGGCGATCTGCGACGTGTGAACTTGAAGTGACAAGTCGCGAAGCATCAAACGAATGATGGCTGCAAAGCGTCCAACGTGCGTGCCAGCGGTCACGCGTTAGTCAATCTGCTCTGGGCGATCTCACTTTTGCTTTGGCAGCAGTTCGCGATCTTCGATGCCAGCCTTGGAAGCGACGATGTCGAGTGGTGACTTGGAGCAGGGCGGCTATCGGACGAACGGCAGCTGGGAGAATGTCAAGAAGGCTGAAGGACTGAAAGACCGAGCTAGCACCATGCAAAACCTGAAATTCTACGGTGAGGATCGCCTGATCACAATTCTTGTGAACATACGAGGTCTCATGACTGAGCATTGTGTAGGCGAGGAGCAGAAGCGTCTGTACCAAGAACTTCCTTTTCGAGTGCTGGCGGGTATGCGTCGTCGATCTTTTAGAAACGAACGAGACTTTCCGCAGCTTCGTCCACGGAGCTCATGGGCTAATCTTTCCCGACTCGTGAAGAAGGTAGGGCGTCACTCTACAATGTCGCTGCACACAAAAACAGTGATTATTGACGGGTTGTTTTCGTCATGGTGCTAGCACGGAGAGCACAAGGCGCTGCTCGAAGATGAAGAGGACAGCTCGGAACCCGGTTACACGTATCCATTGTTGCTATCATGCATGGTAGCGGTCATTAATGCCTTTCAGTATGGCTACAACACCGCGGTGACGGGAGCTATGAACGCAGCGGTCGTGTTCCCCGGTCATTCGGACATGCTCTGGGCCCTTTGCGTCTCAAGTTTTGCTGTTGGTGGACCAATCGGTTCAATCGCGGGAGGGCAAGTGAGCGCGAAAATCGGCCGCAAGAAGACGATGTTCGCAAATTCCTGTCTCTTTATCGTATCGGGGGCCATCATGGCATTCGCAATCGACATTTACATGCTTATTGTCGGTCGGTTTCTAGTGGGCATCGCCTCGGGTACAGCCACTGTCATCGTTCCGCTTTACCTAGGAGAACTGGCCCCACCGAATCTTCGTGGAGCTTTGGGGACTACATACCAAGTTGCAATGGTTCTTGGTATCTTGGGAACAGATATCATGGCTTTCGGTTTCTCAGGAGAGAGCTTCAGCTTCATGCGTCCAGGCTGGCGTCTCATGTTCGGTTTTGCTGGTGTTCTGGGAGCCTTGCAGTTTGCCTTGACTCCGTTACTGATTGAAAGCCCTCGCTGGCTTCTCAATAATGGCAACGATAAGGAGGCTGAAGTGATTCTGCGTCGCCTTCGCCAGTCAGACGATGTCGTAGAGGAAATTGACAGTATTTCCGCCGCCAACACTAGTGAGTCAGGAGATGTGCAAGGTGTTGGTGATGTTCTGCGTGACTCAAGTATTCGTTTGCCTCTCATCGTGGCTGTGGTGCTGCAGTTGGCTCAGCAGTTGAGTGGAATCAACGCCGTCATGTTTTACGCGACTTCGTTTTTCCAAAACGCCGGTCTGGAGAACCCGCTTGTTGGAATTACACTGGTGTACATCGTAAATGTACTGGCGACGATTGTAGCACTGATGCTAATGGATTCGGCCGGCCGACGTCCATTGCTACTCTGGTCGATTGTAGGAATGCTCGTGTCGAGTGGAGTTCTGACGGTTGGGCTCATGGAATTGCTGCCTTTTGCCAGCATATTCAGTGTGGGTGGTGTCATGAGTTTCGTCTGGTTCTTTGAGATCGGACTTGGTCCAATTCCGTGGCTGATTGCGGCGGAGATGTTCCCTCCAAAGTCTCGCACGACAGCAACATCCATCGCTACCATGGTCAATTGGCTGGGGCTCTTCATCATCGGTATTGTATTCCCCACCATGCAAGACGGCCTTGGCGACTACATCTTTATTCCGTTCGCCATTCTTCTTGCTTTGACACTTGGTTTCTCGCTTAAATTTGTGCCGGAGACTAAAGGAAAGACTCTGGACGAGATCCAAGAAGAGATCAACCCGCACTAATGGCGCGACGAACGAGTTAAGTTCATTCCGTAGAGAAAAGGACAAACACGCATAGCTACCATTCAATCTTATCACTCACCTTTACCTGTGCTAATGTAAAAGATATTTACTCGCAGCTTAGCACGACTCGGCTGCTCAGCTTACCGGCATGCATGCGCTTGAAGACATCTGGTAAGTTCGTGAGCGGCTCGACGGTGTAAGAGCTCTAGACTTGGCCGTCAGCAGCTAGATCGATAGCTTCGACCGCGTCTTGGCGACTTCCGACGTAAGAGCCCACAATGCGAAATTCGAGCGGAGTCAAAGGTTCCACTGGAGCGACGACAGCGGCGTCTTTCGGAACACCCACAGCAACAAGTGTGCTGCGAGGACGCAAAGACATCAATGGGTCCTTGTATGCATCCCTCGAACCAGCCACAACAATGGAGGCATGAGCTCCACGACCACCCGTTGCAGCACGGACCTGCTCGATCACGTTGCCCTCCTTGAAGTCGATGAAGTCCTTGATGCCGTACGACTCAATCAACTTGCGCTTGTCATCGCCAGTGTCACCCTTGTAGCCCATGGCACGGGCGTACTGGCACGCCAAGTGGCCCAGACCACCACCGCCACCCGGGATCACGTACTCACCAGGTGAGCCACCGATCTGCTTCAACGCCTTGTACACCGTCACACCGGCACACAGGATCGGAGCTGCGGAAGCCAAGTCGAGGCCTTCCGGGATCGGAGTCACGTGGTCCGCGAAAGAAACACACCACTGCTGGAACGAGCCGTGGCAGGTGAGTCCAGCCTCGCCACACGTTGTTTCGTAACCCTTGCGGCAGTCCTCGCATCCGAGGCAGGTGTGCGCGAGCCACTTGACGCCTACAGCGTCGCCCACCTTGAGTTCGTGTTTGCACCGATGGCAGCCATATAACCAGCACCTTCGTGGCCGCCCACCACGGGGAACTTCTTTGGCACTGGAGGACCTCCACTTAGACTGACAGGTCCGAATGACAAACACCGGTGTACGCCATGCGGACCAACACCTCACCAGACTTGAGGTCTTCGGGCTGCACGACTGGCCAGTCTTCACGCACTTGCAGCGGTGCGTTGTCGGCCTCGTACATGACGGCAGTCTGCGTCTTTGGGGATGTCATAACTCGACTGAGACTTCGGAAAACTGTCGCGGACCTTGGTGCGCGCAGTTTACGCGGCCGCATTGCACGCCAGGGCTGGACGAAACACCGACAAACGATTTGCGCGTAAGTTGTGCAGCACGCTTGGTTGGTTGGGGGAAACGGGTGGCGAGGCGCAACATGATCTCCGGCGCGGGAGCTCTTCCGGACTGGTAGCGAATTCGAGAATGGGTTTAGTCGGGGCTTGGACGGCCGAGACGTCGACGAATGTTGACACCTGCAACTCGACGCACTCAACGCCCGGATACAGCCTGACTCGTGTGTAAAGTGCTGAGGATCCTGCGGCCTGCAGATGTTAACTGCAGGATTGAGTCGTACGGCATCAAGGACTTCATCGACTTCAAGGAGGGCAACGTGATCGAGCAGGTCCGTGCTGCAACGGGTGGTCGTGGAGCTCATGCTACCATTGTTGTGGCTGGTTCGAGGGATGCATACAAGGACCCATTGATGTTTTTGCGTCCTCGCAGCTTGTTGCTGTGGGTGTTCCGAAAGACGCCGCTGTCGTCGCTCCAGTGGAACCTTTGATTCCGCTCAGAGCGAAGCGGATTGGCATCGCCACGGTTCTGCGTCGGTCGGATCACCGGATTTGACCTTCAAGTTAAAGGACTTGTGAAGCTGTACTCGGGCAACGCGTTATTCAAGCAACGAGAACACGGCATGGTCGACAGTCAAAGACGCCTTCATTCATAATTGAAGCAGGCTAGAACGTATACAACCCACGCGCACTTACTCGCAGTCCAACACCGTCCGGCCGAAGAGCGTGCCGGCCTTCATGCGCTTGAAAACGTCGGGCAAATTGGTAAGCGGCTCAACGTTGTAAAACGTTTCCACCGCTCCATCGGCTGCAAGGTTCACCGTTTCGATCGAGTCTTGGCGGTTGCCCACGTTCATACCAATGATGCGATGCGCGAATGCAACGGTAGGCTCAATCGGCAACGGGAGGAGGCCGCCCTTGGGCACACCGACCATGAGCACGGTGCCGTGGGGACGGATGTACTGCAACGCATCAGCGTACGACGACTCCGTATCGGCCACCACGCAAGCGCAGTGAGCACCACGCCCTGTGATCGCCTTGACCTGCCCAACCACGTCGCCGTCCTTGAAGTCAATAAAATGTTTCACGCCATAGCCCTCAAGAAGTTTGCGCTTATCGCCGGAGTCGATTGCAATCACCTTGTACCCCATCGTGCGGGCGTACTGGCACGCGAGGTGGCCCAAGCCCCCGCCAGCACCAGGGATCACAACGTACTCACCAGGAACACCACCGATTTCCTTCAGTGCCGAATACACTGTCACGCCGGCGCAGAGCAGAGGAGCAGCAGCGGCCATATCGTAGCCTTTAGGGATTGGAGTGACGTGGTCCGCGTACGAAACACACCACTGCTGAAACGAGCCGTCGATGGTGTAGCCGTGCATGATAACGCTCTCGCAAGTGGTTTCATGGCCCTTGCGGCAGTCCTCGCAACCGAGGCACGAGTGGGCCAGCCACTTCACTCCGACAGGGTCTCCGATCTTGAGGTTGGTCTTGGTGTTGTCGCCGATAGCAGCCACATAGCCTGTGCCTTCGTGGCCACCAACGAGCGGCATCTTCTTGCCAACCGGAGCGCCTCCGCCTTCCCAGTTGATCACGTCCGAATGGCACACACCGCTGTAGGCCATGCGAACGAGAATCTCACCCGGCTTGAGGTCTTCCGGCTGCACCACCGGCCAGTCCTCACGCACTTGAAGCGGGGCACCTTCGCTCTCGTACATGATGGCCGTCTGCGTGTTTGGGATGTCGTAGTGCGACTGCGATTGCACCGAAAAGAATCGGGAGGCACCGAACCACACCGGCACGGAGCGCCATGGCTCGACGCCGTTCCGACGAAGGACTTGGCGGCGAACTGCGTTACACGCCCCTGGAAGGCTGAGCGAGACGGGAGACTACACGCAGCATCGTGCGAAATGGCCAGTAGATGGCGTATTGCAAAATGAGAGGCTGCTGGCCACCGTCGAGGCTTGAAGACGAGGTGATCCCGTGCAGATGCGGTTCATGGCGTCGTTTTCTGCGCGACGAAGAGGGCAGCACGCGTTATGAATCATGATTCCCGCGCACCAGGCATCGGGGGCCCTTTGAGGTGGTCTCTCCAATGCTGAACCAGCAGCATGAAGTTGCTGGACTTGCCCAGCTCAACATGGACCGCCAACACACTCGTTGTACTACGCACTTCTGAGTGACCTCTTCCTGGTTCATCCACGAGCACTTGATGCTCACGCATGCACCAAACGCAACTATGTATATGAATGAACTTTGGCTGAGAACTACACTTACTCGCAGTCCAGCACAACACGGCCGCGAGTTTTGCCGGCACCCATGCGCTCGAAGACGTCTGGCAAATTGCTCAGTGGTTCTATGCTGTAGGACGTCTTCACGTCGCCGTGTGCCACGAGATTCATGGCCTCGACTGCGTCTTGACGGTTGCCCAGGTACGAGCCCACGATGCGGTGCTCAAAGATCACCGCCAGGCCAAGCGGTGCGACGATGGCACCGTTCTTGGGGATTCCTACAGCCACAATCGTGCCCTGTGGACGTAGAAATTGCTGTGCGTCGTCGTAGGACTCGTTCGTGTCGGCCACCACCACCACCGCATGGGCCCCGCGGCCGTCAGTCTTAGCACGTACCTGCTCAACGACGTTGCCTTGCTTAAAGTCGATGAAGTCCTTGATGCCGTACGACTCGATGAGTTTGCGCCGGTCCTCGCCAGTGTCGATAGCGACGACGCGGTACCCCATGGAGCGGGCATACTGGCGCGCGAGATGACCCAAGCCACCTCCAGCTCCTGGAATCACCACAAACTCGCCGCAGTTGCCACCGATCTGCTTCAGTGCCTTGTACACGGTGAGACCAGCGCAAAGCACTGGTGCGGCTGCAGCCAGGTGGAAATTTGCAGGATCGGCGTGACAAAGTCCGCATAAGACACACACCATTGCTGGAACGTGCCATCTAGCATGTAGCCGTGAATTTGGGCGGCTGCGCACGTGATCTCGTTGCCTTTTCGGCAGTCTTCGCAGCCAAGGCACGTTTTGGCCAGCCACTTGACCCCAACGGGGTCACCGACCTTCAGCTCAGTCTCGGTGCCAGCGCCAACGGCAGCGGTATACCCCGTGCCTTCGTGGCCGCCAACTAATGGCAGCTTGCGCTTTGGTCCTCCTGGGCCAAGGCCATGCCAAACGGAGAAGTCCGAATGGCATACACCAGAATATGCAAGCCGAACCAGGACTTCGCCGGGTTTCAAGTCTTCAGGCTGCGTAACAGGCCAGTCGTGGCGAACTTGCAGCGGGGCTTCGGGCTCTTCGTATATGACCGCAGTTTGTGTCTTGGGGATGTCGTAGTGGTCTGCGACTTCACCGAGAAGAAGCGGAGCGGAGATCCATGGCCAGAAGCGTACACACCGCAGGATTTGGCAGTGAGCTGAGCTCTCTGCGAGGACGGGTGGACGAGGTGGCTAGCAGCGCGAAGCATATCGTTCAAACTGAAGTGGGGCTTGAATGAGGAGTGGGGAATCGGAGAATGATCGCAGTTCCTGATCGACGTCTGCCGGCGCAGGCTGACTCGGCCGCCGAGGTCCATTGTAGACTTCAACTTGTAGACGGAAAAGACAAGCGATGGATCTTCAGGCGTGCATGACACGTCAAGCTGGACTTCATTCTTGCAACACTACTCTCTACATTTACTCGCAGTCCAGCACCACGCGGCTACGGAGCTGGCCGGCACTCATGCGCTTGAAGACATCGGGCAGGTTCATGAGCGGCTCTACGGTGTACGTGGACTTGATGCGGCCTTCTGCCACAAGGTCCAGCGCCTCGATCGCGTCCTGGCGGCTGGCTACGTACGAACCGACAATGCGGAACTCGAACGGAATGATCAAACCAACGGGGGCGATAATCGCAGCGCCGGTGGGGACACCCACAGCAACGAGTGTGCCACGGGGGCGCAGGAACATGAGTGCGTCCTTGTAGGCTGCGGTCGAGTCAGCCACGACGATGGTGGCGTGACCACCTCGACCACCCGTTGCAGCACGGACCTGCTCGATCACGTTGCCCTCCTTGAAGTCGATGAAGTCCTTGATGCCGTACGACTCAATCAACTTGCGCTTGTCATCGCCAGTGTCGATCGCAACCACCTTGTAGCCCATGGCACGGGCGTACTGGCACGCCAAGTGGCCCAGACCACCACCGGCACCCGGGATCACCACGTACTCACCAGGTGAGCCACCGATCTGCTTCAGCGCCTTGTACACCGTCATACCAGCACACAGGATCGGAGCTGCGGAAGCCAAGTCGAGACCTTCCGGGATCGGAGTCACGTGGTCCGCGAAAGAAACACACCACTGCTGGAACGAGCCGTGACAGGTCAGTCCGTGCACGCCGGCCGACACGCATGTGGTTTCGTAACCCTTGCGGCAGTCCTCGCAGCCGAGGCAGGTGTGCGCGAGCCACTTGACGCCTACAGCGTCTCCCACCTTGAGGTTCGTGCGGGTGTGCTCGCCAATGGCGGCAATGTAGCCGGCACCTTCGTGGCCGCCCACCATGGGGAACTTCTTCGGCAGTGGAGGACCCTCGCCTTCCCACACCGACAAGTCTGAGTGGCACACGCCCGTGTACGCGATGCGGACCAACACCTCGCCAGGCTTGAGGTCTTCGGGCTGCACGACCGGCCAGTCGTCACGCACTTGCAGCGGCGCGTTGTCGGCCTCGTACATGACGGCAGTCTGCGTCTTGGGGATGTTGTAGCTCGACTGCGGCTTCATGGTGGCGGCGATCGCTGGTCTTGGGGGGAGCTGGCGAATTCACGAATGAGAATCGCGCGAGCGCCTGGCGCGGGGAAGGCCATCCGATGGAGTCGGCGTTTACACGCTACGCGCCGCTGGGCGTCAAGGACTCCACCTGGCTGCGGCTAAAAGAGACCTTCGGGCGTTGGTCGGTGCGGTGCAGACAGCGTCTCTGCTTGGAAAGGATTAGCGGATCTGCAGGTACCGCACAAGGAAGGGGGTTGGCTGCAGTTGGCTTGGCCATCTCCGGTGCCGTTGCCGCGTGCTCTTGTCAAACGAAAGCATGTGCGCGGCTCACTATCAATGCCTCTCGATTGGGCGCTCCATATCAGACGCATTTCGCGCCTGCTTGGCCGTGGACTTCGGCACGAGGGGATCGTCGGCTTTCGTTCGCGTGCGGCATCGACACTTGAGCCGAGCCGCGAAGAGGGAAAAGCAAGCAATGCATCCGACCGGCCTGTTTGTTGTGGCGGAGAGACGGGACCAGCAAATCCTGTCGTGTCAGCTCTAATGGCATCACGAGCGAGTGACCGTCGGTGCGTGCAACTCGGATCACAGAGCGCAGGACGCGTCAAGGGCCGGGGGCTGTAGAGGAACGCTGCAGGCGGTGGACGAAGTGCGAGGCGCGGCTCGAATTTCGCGCGAAACTTCAACATCGCACAAAACACCGGTAGTCGCTCGGTGCATACCGCGTCGGCGGTATTGATGATGGCGGAGACAGTTTTGTCCCAGCTTGCCGGGCACTGCCAGCAAAGCGTCGAGAACCCACTGAAGCAGAGATCCAGCGAAGTGCTCATGAATCTACAAGACAACATCAGAATAGCGGGTCTTCGCGACCAGACTCCCGTCACTTTCGGGTGTGCTCGTTCCGCTTAGGCCTTTCCGCTTGGGGCTTTTTGTACCCAGAGAAAAAAGGAACCCACCTGTCATCATGTTTCACAGGTACCGCCTGGAAAGTGCAACGTGTCACACACAGAATCAAACGAAAGTGCCACGCTCGGAATCTGTACTTGATATTCATTTATAGAGAGAGATCGATCAATTCAGCAAAAGTTCGGATCGCACTTCAGTTTTCACAGCACGGCGATGGCGAAGGTCGGCGAGGACGAGGACGAGGGCGAGCAGGACCTGGCCGCAGTGAGGGCCGCGCTGCAGTCGCAGGCCGCCGCCCCAGCAAGCAGCAGCAAGGAGGCGAAAGTCGCGGCGGCGCCGGAGCCGGCGAGCCCGCTGGCCGCGGAGATCCGCATGCTGCGCGAGCTGGAGCTGGCGCCCGTGATGATGTACCCGCAGCAGGTGTCGCGCGCGACGGAGATCCGCCTCTTCCTGTCGCGCATCGAGTTCATCGCCATCCACGAGATCATCGAGCGCGAGGAGGGCGTCGTGTACTTCGTGCTGGACGTGTACCGCTACCGCCAGCAAAAGGGCCTGCCGTCCACGCGCAGCAGCCGCAAGCTGTCGGCGGGGCAGCCGCTCTCGCACAAGAAGCTGGCCGACCGCGAGCCGCAGGACAGACGGCCCGACTACCAGATCGAGCAGCGCTACTCGAGCTTCGCGAGGCTGCGCTCGAACGTGGCGCACATTGCGCGCAAGCACCACCCCAAGTGCAAGACGTGCACGTACTGCGCCGCGCTGCTGGATTTCCTGCACGTGACGCCGTGCAAACCTAGTCTCAAGGTCAAGTTCACGACCACCACCGACGAGCGCAAGCTCATTCTGAGCGCGTTCATCAACGAGCTCGTGTACGTCGCGCGCGAGGACTACACGTCGTGTCTGCGGTCGCTGCGGGGCTACCACCTCATCCCGGCGCTCGTCAAGCGCTTCCTGTCGGAGCAGACCGGCGAGTCGTTCTTCTCGTGAGACCGGCCAAGGCTTTGCGGAGACAGGAACCGACACTTCGATGGTGCAGCTGAAAAACCGAGAGATTATGAAAGAGCGAGCCAGCCAGGGAGGTTTTGATGCTTATTTAATGAAGATGGCCTCGCCATTCCTTACCCCCGACCACGCCGGGAAGCTGTCACAACCACGCAGCAAACGCTCATGAAGTGTCGCGGTTGACGTAAAGCTCTTCGTCAGTAGTGTGCACCACGTTACTTACGTGGCGCACACCACTCATCCGTCCAGCATAGCGAGCTCCCCATTGGCCAACTCCACGTCCTTTCCGACTCTACCTGCTGAACTTGTCTTTGTGGTGCCATCCACCGCAAGGATCCCCATTCCTGAGCTGATGGCGACGGACGGCAGCCGCAAGCGCGCGGGCCCGCGCGGCGACGGCGACAGTGGCGTCGGCTACGGCACCAGCGTCTTCTGCGAGTCCAAGCGCGCGGACGAGGCGCGCGCCGACGACCCCGAGGAGGACGACGCCAAGGACAACGACTTCTTCCTGCGGCGGGGCGCGCGCCAGCTGCAGACGCAGACGCGGCGACTGCGCCGCAACTTGGCCTGCACCTTCGTGGCGGGCGTGGGCATCGTCGTGCTGCTGCTCGTGTCCTATGTGCACCAGGAGCGGCAGCAGAACCTGCGCGCGACGGCCGGCGCGTCGGAAGGTCCCGCTACGCGTCAGGAAACGCTGGAGCAAGTGCTGAAACAGCTTCCGGCGCTGCAGGCGCTCGAGAAAAGGCAGTCGGCCAATGGAGAGCTTAACACCACTCTCACGGTGGCGGAGAAGCTCGTGGACAGCGGCCCCATCGCCTTCTACACGCGCGCGTACGAGGACAGCGTGCCCGGCCCCATGCTGGTCTTGAAGCCGGGCGACGTGCTGAACATCCACCTGGTGAACAACTTGGGCCCCAATGTCCCGGGTGAGTGGACGCCCAACACTATGCACGAGCCCAACAATACCAACCTGCACTTCCACGGCATGCACGTGGACCCGACGGGCACCGAGGACAATGTGTTCCGGATCGTCCCGCCTGGAGAGAGCGCGGACACGCATCTGCACGTGCCACTGAACCACCCGAGAGGACTGTTCCACTACCACCCGCACTTCCACGGATCGGTGTTCTTGCAGATGGGCGGCGGAATGGTGGGCCCTATCGTAGTGGAAGATGATCCCGCGACCGTGCCGCCAAAGTACGCAGCTATCAAGAAGAAACATGTCGTGGTGCTTCAGGAGTTCAAATTCAGCGGCGGCATGATGACATCTCTGGTGGACGCAGCCAAGGCGTCACGGAGTACGCTTGACATGCAGCTCACTTACACAGGCAAGACCAAGCTTGATGAGCAGGTACGCAAACTCTATCCAGACGTTCAGGAGAAGGAGCGTCCGATTAGAAACGCCAAGCTCTCCAAGGAACTGCTGGAAGAGATGGATTCATCGGAAGAGAAACCTCAGATCCCGCCGATCGCGCAGTATTTCTCTGTCAACGGACAGTATTTGCCCAAAATTGAGGTGCAACCGCATGAAAACGTCCTGCTTCGTGTGTTGCACGCCGGCGGAACGGCCTCGTTGGAAGTGCAAGTGCCAGGCTGCTCCATCATGCTGGCCTCGAGCGACGGACTTTACCTTCCCAAGCCTCGCCCGATGGAGACCGTGATCCTCTTGCCTGGTGCTCGGGTTGACCTCGTTCTGAATTGCGAGCCGACTGCAGAGGGCGGACCTGAAATGCTGCGCCCGATTCAATCTGTGAAGGACCCAAAGCTACACAGTTTTATGGGTAATCACTCGGATCTTTACTCGGGCGTATTGGCGTTCGTCCACGTTCAAGGCGAGTCGATGAATGAGCCGCTGATTTCAGCTGTGCCCCCACCTTCAGATCTTTACGGCCCATTAAAGAGTCTACTGGATTTGTCTGCTGAAGACCGTGCTGGAATGGACCCTCTCCCCTTCGAGTTTGAGTTCACGATGGGCGATCCGGTGATGAAGGATGGCTTTTACTACAAACCGTACTTTATTAACCACGCGCTTTTCGACGGCACTAGCATCCGCACGATGACACTTGGTCGCGTGCAGGAGTGGGTTATTATCAACAGGAGGGACGAGAGCGGCGAATTGACGCTGAAGAACCATCCGTTCCACCTGCACACTAATGCTTTCCAAATTGTAGATATGAGCCATGGTCACGGTGTCGACTACGAAATCGGTGATTGGCGCGACGTCATTTCCGTGCCTACGCCCGGCAACGTCACGATTCGCTTCCGCCCGGAGGACTACACAGGTATCGTCGCAGCGCATTGCCATATCCTGGGACACTCTGACGCAGGCATGATCGCGGGTGTAGACATGGTGTCTGGTTAGACCTGCAAGTTCCGGGCACGCTCTAGTATACCTGGCGCGATACCCGCACGCTTCGCCGTCTCAAATGCGAAGCTGTCGTTCGCAATGCCATCTCTTAGCACATAATGAAATGTTACTTGTTCATCAACCTCAGCGTTCGCATACTTCATTGTGTCCTCTCCGTCTTGGTCATAAAAATGATAGTCTAACTGCTTCGTGCAGCATTTACTGCCAAGGCGAGTCTGTAGCCTCTTGGTCGCGACTGCCAGGTGCGTCGCAAACACTACATGACACCCAATTGTGTTGACGAAGTACACCATCTGAGCCACAGCCAAAGCTTCTGCTTCATGAGCAGTCATACCGATACCAACTTCATCAATAAGAACAAGAGATCTCTGTGTTGCGTTGCGCGAGATGGATCCTAGCGCAGTGAGCTCGCTCGCACATGCGGATGAACCGTGAAGACGTAGTGGGGCACGGTGCATCAGCGTATACACCCCATCAAATACTGTTAGTCGGGCACTTGCTGCGGGGACAAAAGAGCCCATTTGTGCGAGAATCACCACGAGCGCACACATTCGCAGGAGGCTTGTCTTGCCTCCCATGTTTGGGCCAGAGATCGCTAATAAAGAACCAGGTGATCCTGCGTTGCTAACCATCGTCACCGAATTACTGATGTAGGAAGATCCCTTCAGCAACGTTTCAATAACTGGATGACGGCCTTCGATTATTTCTAGTTGTGCGCTGCCATCGTCAACGAACTCAGGCAGGGTGTAATTTGAATAGCTCTGAGCTACCGTGGCCAGTGAGCACAGGGCATCGAGTTTTGCCAAGATGCTGACGCATTGCATCCCCATCACGTATACTTGGGCATCCACCTCTCTGACAAACTGTCTCCACGTTGAGCGAACAAGTTGATCTTTCTGTTCCATAAGAAATTCTTCCTGTACGTGGAGCTGGACGATTTCCTTGGGGTGAAAGCGCACAACCTTCTTTGTCGAATTTACAACCAGCCAATCTTGAGGTACCTCATAAAGGTTTTTCCGCTTCACTTCAATTAGATGATGTATATCGTTCAGCGATCCTCCTCGAAACGTGACGTATTCGAGCGATGAGTTGTTGAAGATACCTTTGCAACACACCAATATTGCATCATACTGCCGTTCGAGCGTCTCAAGTTCCTGAGTGAATTCGCAGTACTTGCGAGCTTTAGATGGATTTCGCCGAATACGTCTCTGAATGGTGTTCTCGATATCGTTGCGTCTTGCAGATCTGACATCAATTTCTTCAAGAAGATCAGCGAGCCGAGCATTCAAGACTGGGTAGCTTCCAATCAATCGGTCTACTAGGTTGGACTGGCCTTCATTTGAGCTGTCTTCGAACATTGCCTTGAGAGCGTTAACATGACCTTCGAGGTCCTGCAACATCTGAAGAGCGCCAACAGCCTGACTGGGAGTTGCTTTTCCAAGATGTATCTGCTGCAGATATTTCAACAAATGCTTCGATCGGGGCAAAATGGTCGCTGTGAGGTCCTCGTACGCAATGCGATGTGGCAGAGATACACCTGACAGAGATCCGGGTGGAAATGCCAAGCTCTCGATCGTTATTTGACGTTGTCTGATATCGGAGAGCGAGTTGAGCGGTGTGTGTATCCATTCACGGAGTTTTCTTGTGCCTGCGCTGGTCTTTGTGTGATTTAGGATCGATAACAGGGAGCCAACTCCGCGCTTGGTGGTCTAGCAGTGCAAAGTCAAAACAATAAACGATACACAAGATCAGAATTTATCACAGTAGCACTAGAGCAAACACGACGAAACTGACGGAGTTGACGAATAGATCAAGATCTTGATGAGTCTCTGGGGGGAGATGGAATTGCCCCACAATTGTCGCTGTAGCGCTGTAGCTTGGTGCAACAAGTGATTTCGCCACACCAAGCGAAGAAAGGTAATTCCACATTCCTCCAAAACAGCTCATACACAGCTTCGGCAAACTTGGGTGCGCTACCACTCCGCTATATTCAGCTTCAGCATCGCAGAAAACTCGTGAAAAGGTCTCCCTGGCTAGTGAGCACTCAAAACATTCATTTGGTATCCTTTCCACACGAATACAGGGTATAACAGCGTTCTCCATAAAGCTCACGCTCGTACGTGCGGCAGACGTTGCGGTAAAATTTTCCAGTAACTGCTCGGTGTACGCACTGAGTTTACCTGCTGGTAAAACAAACTCAACTGGGTTGAGAGTTTCTAGAGTACGCTGCAAGCGCTGTCGCTTGCCATCTGAAGAACGAGCAATCACCATTTCAGCTATGATACGAAGTTGTAACGCGTTGTAATAATCCTACCGTCTTCGAACTCGTCAAACCTTGTTTCGCCGTTGTGTACATCGTGCACGAAAATTCCAATTCGGACTTCTTCCGAAAATGCCTACAGCCAGTGTTAGGCACACGAAGACGCTACACGTGTAGTTGTGGTCAATCTGACGCACCTGACTCCTCTTGGTCTCCTTATCTGCGTCGTGCATTGACTGCGTGAAAAAGGGTTTTGAGTGCACAGTCTCTTCGACCACGCAGCAAATAAACCGCGTGCATGCCTCCTCCTCATCGCTATCATCGCCGCTACCTTCAATCTCCGGGATCGTAGCTCGTGTGTAAATATCGGTCACACACCTGCGCTCCACCTTATCAGACCAGCCAATTGCAGCAGCTCCACGGCACCGCGAAACAAACTGCTCACCGTTCCAGCGGTTTGCTCCTTGCACCCGGCGCCTTGGAATTTGCTCGCGTCGCCGCCGAGTCCACCTGCTTCACGACGCCAACTTTGAACCCAGCGTTCACCAGACGACGGGCATGAAACATCGTGCGATGCACCGGCACCGACGCCTCCAGAAAGCACCGATGTCGCTGCGCACGGATGCCCAGCACCGCAGCCGCATTCTACAGCACGTCGCCCGGTATCATCAAGAACCAGTAGATGCACGAAGGAATCTTAATGGATACATGGCTCACCTCGGCGTCTTCGGCGAAAATCCGCATGCGGTATCCGCATTCGAACAGCAAGAGCGTGTCTGGGTGCGTCCGGCGCAGTCTCACCACCTGCTTCTCCATCTCACTGAGCTGCGGCGCCGCAACGCCGTCCGGTTTCTCCTTCGCATCCGTCTCTCGCTGCTTGCGCTTGCGGGACCTCAGCGCCGTCAGCACTGCGGGCGGAGCAGGCGGCGCCGCCGCGAAGTACCGAGACCTCTCCATTTTCGAGAATGGCGCGCAAAAAGAACCGGCGTCAAACCGGTTCGTACAGATGGCTTCAGCCAGCGGGTTGAAGTGGGTTGCGCTCCTCACAATTCGACTTGCGCCGCACCGGACACGAAGAGAGATGAGAGCGAGCGTTGACGAGAGCGACGGCGAGCTGCGGCGCAGCCTGGACGTGGAGCTGGGCCGCCGCCTGTCGCAACTATCGGACAGCGCCAAGTTCGCCGTGACGCTTAACCAGATCCAGCGCGTGGCCATCCGCGGCGTGTACGACAGCCCCGAGCACGACGGCGCCGCCATGTACGTGGTGGACGTCTACCTGCAGCGGACGCAGATGGGGCTGCCCACCTCCAAGGCCAGCGAGAGCGTGCGCGCGCGCAAGCGGCGGCTGCTTCACGAGCAGGACCGAGAGCGGCCCGAGTGCCGCGTGCAGCGCCGCTACTCGGAGTTCCGCGCGCTGCGCCAGAAGATCTGCGAGGTGGTGGACGTCGCGGACGACCAGATGCACCCCGTGTGGTGCTCGTACTGCTGCCGCGTGCTGTGGCTCATGACGTACGGCGGCTTCCCGTCGCGCTTCCCGAACCGAGGCGTCGTGGCCACCTACACGGGCTGGCGCCGCCTGCTGACCCACAGCCGCAAGCACAAGCTGGAGCACTTTCTCAACGAGCTGCTGACCGCCGCCAAGGACGAGTCCTATCGCCACGGGAACGCGCAGTGCGAGCGCTTCGTCACGGTGTCCCAGCTGCTGCAGGCCTTCTTGCTCGGGGACGCCGCTGGAGCGACCTCGTGCTCGGGCTGTTGACGGCAGCCGCCCGTAGGGTAGACATGGCTCGTAAAATAAAATCTCCAATGCGACAAAATCGAAAGACAGGCGTCTCTTTGCCAAGTGGGTTGAGCGCATGCTGCGCGACGAAGTCGTGGCTCGGGGTTGCTGCTGGCGGAAGCTCTTGCGCCGGCGGCGGAGCTAAAGGCAATTTGCCTTCGTCCTCTGCGTTAGCCGAAGGCGACGGCGGTGAACACGGTGGTCGCCTTCATCCTGGTCATCGGCATCACGCGCGGCGCAAACACGCAAACAGCCCGCGTAAACCTGTCAAACGGACGGTACTGAAGGATTACCGGTACGTCCGACGGTTGTACCGGAAGCGCACGGTACGTCTTCGGTTTGAAGAAGAAAAGGCAGACCGAGGTCCGCCCCGCCTCAGGGCGGCCTCATTGTTCGAAGCCCGCGCCAGCGACCACCGATGCAGCCCGACGCCAGCAGCAGCACCACCACCACCAGCAGTGCGACGCCCTCCGAGCTGAGCGATGACGCGGAGCGCCGCAGCCTCGACACGGACCTGGGCCGCTACCTGTCGCAGCTGTCCCGCAGCGCCAAGTTCGCCGTCTCGCTCAACCAGATCAGCCACGTGGCCATCCGCGCCGCCTACAGCAGCGAGGAGCACGGCGTCGCGGTGACCGTCTACGTGGTGGACGTGTTCCTGCAGGGCGGACAGAAGGGCTTGCCCAAGATGCCGGCGCAGAGCAAGCGCAGGCTGGTGTGGCGCCAGAAGCCCGACAAGCAGCGCGGGTTCGCCGAGTACCAGGTGGAGCACCGCTACTCGGAGTTTCGCGTACTGCGGCAGCGCATCCTGGACGTGATCAGCGCCCCCAGTCAGAACGACTCGCACCCGCTGTGGTGCGCGTACTGTGCGCGCGTGCTGTGGCTCGTCACGGCGGGAGACTTTCCGTCGCGTTACCCGAATCGAGGCCCGGTGGCGACCTACACAGGGTGGAGACAACTGCTGGTGCACTCGAGGAAGCGCGGGTTGGAGAAGTTTATCAACGAGCTGCTCACGGCGGCGAAGGACGTGTCATACCGCTACAGCGCCATCCAGTGCGAGCGCTACGCGACGGTGTCCGGGCTGCTGAACGAATTTATGGCGGACTCACACCTGCGGTCGGCGATCAGCACCACCGCGCCGTGTTGCTAGACAGGAGAAGCTTGTTAAACAAAATCTTGAGTCAATGCAGATGTCCCCGTTCGCCGTCGAAATTTGTGTGTTGCTTGCTGAGTCGATAAAGCTGTTGGTCACCAACTTGTCATATCGCCGTCGTGCAGCAACCGTGCAGCTCGCTGATCGAGTCGCTTGTGCGAAACACGCCACGTTGACCGGGCGTCGCAGACTCTGCTGGCGAAGCTGAGGGCGGATTAAGCCGGCAGCGCCTGCCGCTGCCACGACTGGCCTGTCACCGCACTGCTTCCTTGCTCGTCGGCGACGCCGCTGATGTGTTCAGCGCCGCGCTATCGGGTGGCTGTCACGCGCGCGAACTCGACGTCAGTTCTCGGGCTCGCCAGCAAGCTTCTCGCCGCAATCAGCGCGAGCAAGATGACTCCACCGGGAAGCCGGCGCTGGCTTTGAAGCACAACCTGTGTTGAAGCGCGGCGGCGTCAGGCCATCGCGAGCGGCAGCGCCGATCGCTGCTCGCCTCCAGCCTCGAGGCCGACACCCACAACGACGCCACCACGCGTCCTGCCGACAGGCCTCCCGGGCGAGCAAGCAAAAGGCGCCGCTCGTGGTCGGCCAGAGCAAGATCGGCCATCACGCTTTCGGAGCGAAAGGGCGCGCCATCGTAATCAGCACCGAAACAGCTGTTTCCTACCTGGGACAGGTCGTCATCCACCATACGATCCAAGAGCGACCACATTTACCCAGCGCAGCACAGGCAGTTTTTGTCACATAAGCACGCTCCTGCGCTGCAAATCCGTTCGCGTACCCATTTGCACGAACGATTTTTGATGTTGCTGCCCTCACAATCAAAATTCCGCTCGAGCCGCACAGCACAGCAAAGGACCAGCATGCCGAGCCTGCGCCTTCCGTCCAAGAGCGACGCCGACGTCGATGTCGAGCTGCACGACGACTCGCCGCGCGAGCTGAGCCCGAGCATGAGTCCGGGCCGCCGCCTCTCGCAGCTCTCGACAACCGCCAAGTCGGCCATGTCGCTCAACGAGATCTACCGCGTCGAGATCAGCAGCACGTACGAGACCGATGGCGCCACCATGTACGTCGTCAACGTGTTCCTGCGCACCACGCAGAAGGGGCTGCCCACGGTGGAGACGCTGGACCAGCGCCGGCGGCGGCTGCGCCGCGAGAACCAGGGCCAGACGCCTGACTACCAAGTAGAGCACCGCTACTCGGACTTCCGCGCCATGGTCAAGAGCGTCTCGGACGTGGTGAACGACCACGACCACTTCCGCTTCTGCGCCTACTGCAGCCGCGTGGGCACCATCGAGTCGGCTGCGGGCTTCCCGCCGCGCGTCCCGAACCGCGGTCCGCTCGCGGCGGGCTTGCGCCAGTTGCTGGCGCGGATCCGAAAGCACCGGCTTGAGCGCTTCATGAACCAGCTGCTGAAGGCCTCCAAGGACATGTCGTACCGCAGCGGCAGCGGCCAGTGCGCGCGTTTCCTGGTTGTCTCGCAGATCATGAACAGCTTCCTCGCGCAGCCCGATGGCGCAAGAGCGTTAGTCGCCACCTCCGCGACGGCGGCGCCCGCACCGCTGAGTAGATTGACCACAGTATAAACCCTCGCTATTTACCATGTCAGTAAAAGTCCGTGTCTCACTTTTTTCGCTCGCCTCGCTCGTCGGTGGTCCATGAGACGTCCAGCGAGCTTATCCTCGCTGATAGCAGCCGCAAAGGACCGCTCCTTCTTATCGCAACCGCCAACAAGCGTATTCATCGCATCAAGACATCGTGGACGGCCTCTGCTCGTTCGTCCCCGCATTTTGAAGTTCGCGCATGCGACGGCGGCGATATAAAGGCACCGCTCGCTATCCATCACCACGCCGACGTGATGAACGCCCCCGTCCCGCATCAACGCTGCGATTTGTACCGACCCGCATTCAGTCCTGCACGCTAGCGCCGCGGGCCAACCTCCGACGGCGAGCGCGTCTGCATTTCCTCCCCTGCAGCCGCCCTTGCCGCCGTTGCCGTTGCTTCAGAAACGAATCACCTTCGCGACTGCAACCGGTACACCGGTAGCGTACCGCTCACATCATTGGCCGCCAGCTTCAACTTGCGCCCTGTCTGCTGACGTCTCGTACGGTACGGTGCGAGCACCCCTCCCAGGCTCACATCCGAATTCCCGACGCGCCGCACACTTCGAGCCGGCATGAGAGCGACCTCCAGCAGCAGCAGCGACGACCTGTTCGAGCTGCAGAGCCGCAGCAGCGTGCCCAGCCAGATCACCACCGCCAGCTCGTCCGGAGACAGCGACGAGCTCAGCGACGCGCAGCAGCGCCTCAGTCTGGACGCCGGCCTGGGCCGCCTCTCGCGCCTCTCCACCAACGCCAAGTTCGCCATGAAGCTCAACCAGATCCACCACGTGCAGATCTGCGCCACCTACGACGACGAGGAGGGCGGCGCCACCGTCTACGTGCTCAACGTGTATCTGCGCTTCGTGCAGAAAGGTATACCGCCACCAGCACCCGTGGGCGAGTCCGAGCGTCAGCGCAAGAAGCGGCTGCGGGTGGAGCGCGAGCTAGAGCGTCCCGTGTACCAGGTGGAGCACCGCTACTCGGCCTTTCGCGAGCTTCGGCGGCGCATCATGATTGCCGTGAACGCGCGCGGAGACAGCCGGAACCACCAGCAGTGCGCGTACTGCAGCCGCGTCAAGTTCATCGACTCGTCGACCAGCTTCCCGCCGCGCGTGCCGACTCGCGGACTCGTGGCGACGTGCACGGGGTGGCGCCAGCTCTGCACGCACTTCCGCAAGCGGCAACTCGAGGGCTTCCTCAATCAGCTGCTCCGGTCGGCGAAGGACATGTCGTACCGCACGGGCAGCGGCAAGTGCGAGCGCTTCCTCGTGGTCTCACAGATCCTCAACTCGTTTCTGTCGGCGCCGAGCATGCGGGCGACTGAGAGCGTGTGGTGAGCGCTCGACCCAAGCAGCGATCGCTGACGGGAGACGGGACTGCGCGCGCGCTACGTCAAGCGGCTACGCGAGGCGGTGGTAAAGCGTCACGAGAGCGAGCAAGGATGGCAGCGAGCATCTGAGAGCAAGCACCCTTGTCAGGGACATGAAGTAGACTAGCTGAGCCAGGGCAGACAGAGGACTGCGACACGGAGTGATTAATATGAGTGTGGTTTGTGCTGTTCTTCACGCGTTGAGCTCGTGGCCTGCGTGAGTCGAGGTTTGCAGCCGGGCTCTTTCACTCTGCCGCCATCGTTTAAGCGTGCAGCGCGTTGTTCGATGAGTAGTGCTTCCGTTTGGGAAGGCGGTGGCCAGGCACACGCACAGCTCGCTTGAGGAGGGCTACAGCATCGAGACCGGCGGTGCGGGCGTCAGCGGCAGGGCGAACGGCGGGGTATTTTCATTGGCAGGTATACCACCATTAGCTGGTTTTTTTTCAAAATTATTTATATTTTTTTCTGCTATTAAAAATAACTATTTTAGTTTAGTTTTTTTTGGTGCTCTGTTGCGTCCTCGGCGCCCGACCACCCGGGACCGGGTCGCCTCAATGCAGTGTGCGACGCGCCGGTGTCGGTGGTACGGGTGCCAGCGCGATTTGCACGAGCCGACATGCGGCTGTGGTAAACGACCCCGCCACCGACGCCGCAGCGGTCCGTGCCATTGCTTGACGCACGCTTGGCGCGGCGCTGGCTTGCTGGTCATGGCGCCGTGAGCCCAGCCCAGCCGCATGTTGGGCCAATGGCTCCGTTTCACAAGCGCCGCGATTGGCCGAAAGCGACGTCGGACGTCGGGGTACGCCGGGGTGTAACCTTCTTCGTGAGAGCGGCCCGGCTCTGCGTGTGATTACACGCTGCTGCTGAACCCATATCCGATGTGATGCCGTCGGGTGGCTTGGTTGCCGCCGTGCTGCCGCTCCCGGGCCGAGGCGCTGCCGGTTCTCAATGAGAGCAGCAAAGCGCGAGCAGAGAGATAGCAGCTCCAACGGGAAACATCGCCACTACCACGGCCTGGCCGCCTGGCCGGCCTGATGCAGATGCGCTCGAGGAGCTGTCACTTTACGCGCATGTCAAACCGCGGCGCGCCTCCCCTTCGCGTACCGGTCGCGCACCGGTATCTCACGTGAAAAAACTCGATGGGACAACCTTCTTCGCGCATACTCCCACCGCGCTCCCTACGGTAAACATGGGGCGCCTGTTTCCCACATTGCGTACCTCTTCAAGATCACCGACACGCTAAGTCGGCGCACAACCGCAAACGCCGGCGAGAGCGCAAGCGACTCGGACGATAGACACACACACACACACACACACACACACACACACACACACACACACACCGCAGCACCAGCCAGAAAGCCAGGACCGAGACAGCATGGTGCCGGCCAACGACTACGACGACGTGGACGCCACCACGGACACGGCGAGCGAGCGCTCGAGCCTGGACACAGTGGAGCTGGGCTCGCGACTCTCGCAGCTCTCCCGCGCCAAGGTGGCCGTGGCGCTCAACAACGTGCACCACGTGCGGATGTGCACAGCCTACGACGGCGAGGCGCACGTGACGGTGTACGTGCTGGACCTGTTCCTCCAGGCGGCGCCGAGGGGCCTGCCGCGGGCGACGGCCGCCAAGCAGTCGGGCAAGGGCGAGCGCAGGCGGCGCGAGCTGCGCGGCGGCGACGAGCTGCGCGCAGACTACCAGGTGGAGCACCGGTACTCGGCATTCCGCGCGCTGCGCGAGCGCGTGGGCGAGGCGGTGGCGGCGCCCAAGGACAAGTCGCACCCGCAGTGGTGCGCGTACTGCTCGCGCGTGCGGGAGCTCGCGAACTCGGGCGTGTTCCCGCCGCGGTTCCCGAGCCGCGGCCGGGTGGCCATCGCCGTGGGGCTGCACGACTACCTGGTGCGCAGCCGCGAGGAGCGCCTGGAGACGTTCGTGAACTTGCTGCTGCGCGCCGCCAAGGACATTTCGTACCGCTCCGGGTGCAACCCGTGCGCGCGCTTCGAGGTGGTGTCAAGGTTGCTGAGCGACTTCCTGACGGAGCCACATCTGCGGACGTCGGGCAGCCCATGGTGACTGCGGGCCGCGATCGAGCGTGCAGGAGGTCGGTACGAGCCCGCGAGGCGACGAGCCTGCCAGCCAGCGAGGCTTGGCGCGTGGGGTAGATTAGGCACGGATCGGTGCATTTTGGTTGGAGTGGCGTGTTAGTTGGCGTAAACGGCCTTGCAGCGGAGCGCCTGGATACTCATATAAAGGCTTGTGCTTATGAAGGCTGTGTTGGCTAGCTCGACTGCTTCAGCTGAGGGTCGCGTTGTTGGTGCTGCAGTGATTAGCGCGGAGTAATCTTTATGTATCGTAACTTTTTCGGCGAGAGCTTGTCTCTCGGATCCGCTGCAAGCACCGGGAAGCCTCTAGCCATTCGTCCCGAGCTGTGGTGGCCATGATCAGCACGATTTTGGAGCACTAGCGAGTTGCTGGCCGCAACCCACCACTGGTGCTCGCAAGAAACGCCCTGGATCCGCAGTCGCGCCGACGGTTTCCTCTGGTCACTGCAGGCGACATGGGCGCGCCACCGCTGCAAAGGGCCTCGACCGCGTGCTTGCTCGGGCACGGATACAACGCCGTCATCTTAGCAAAGGCTTGATCACCGCGAAAGAAACGTTCTCGGATCGGCAAGCAGGCCGAGGCAAGCGGCCGTCATCTTCGACGCCCTGCTGTCTTATCCAAACCAGCAGCTCTGGTCTTGCGGAGTCATCGGCTTGCTGTCATTATCACGTGCGACAGCACTGCCAATTGTTTCGCAATCACAGCTCGCAATCACAACAATGGTTCAGTCACAACATGAGTTTGGCGCGCACGCAGCCTTCATAAGCACAAGCCTTTATATGAGTATCCAGGCGCTCCGCTGCAAGGCCGTTTACGCCAACTAACACGCCACTCCAACCAAAATGCACCGATCCGTGCCTAATCTACCCCACGCGCCAAGCCTCGCTGGCTGGCAGGCTCGTCGCCTCGCGGGCTCGTACCGACCTCCTGCACGCTCGATCGCGGCCCGCAGTCACCATGGGCTGCCCGACGTCCGCAGATGTGGCTCCGTCAGGAAGTCGCTCAGCAACCTTGACACCACCTCGAAGCGCGCGCACGGGTTGCACCCGGAGCGGTACGAAATGTCCTTGGCGGCGCGCAGCAGCAAGTTCACGAACGTCTCCAGGCGCTCCTCGCGGCTGCGCACCAGGTAGTCGTGCAGCCCCACGGCGATGGCCACCCGGCCGCGGCTCGGGAACCGCGGCGGGAACACGCCCGAGTTCGCGAGCTCCCGCACGCGCGAGCAGTACGCGCACCACTGCGGGTGCGACTTGTCCTTGGGCGCCGCCACCGCCTCGCCCACGCGCTCGCGCAGCGCGCGGAATGCCGAGTACCGGTGCTCCACCTGGTAGTCTGCGCGCAGCTCGTCGCCGCCGCGCAGCTCGCGCCGCCTGCGCTCGCCCTTGCCCGACTGCTTGGCGGCCGTCGCCCGCGGCAGGCCCCTCGGCGCCGCCTGGAGGAACAGGTCCAGCACGTACACCGTCACGTGCGCCTCGCCGTCGTAGGCTGTGCACATCCGCACGTGGTGCACGTTGTTGAGCGCCACGGCCACCTTGGCGCGGGAGAGCTGCGAGAGTCGCGAGCCCAGCTCCACTGTGTCCAGGCTCGAGCGCTCGCTCGCCGTGTCCGTGGTGGCGTCCACGTCGTCGTAGTCGTTGGCCGGCACCATGCTGTCTCGGTCCTGGCTTTCTGGCTGGTGCTGCGGTGTGTGTGTGTGTGTGTGTGTGTGTGTGTGTGTGTGTGTGTCTATCGTCCGAGTCGCTTGCGCTCTCGCCGGCGTTTGCGGTTGTGCGCCGACTTAGCGTGTCGGTGATCTTGAAGAGGTACGCAATGTGGGAAACAGGCGCCCCATGTTTACCGTAGGGAGCGCGGTGGGAGTATGCGCGAAGAAGGTTGTCCCATCGAGTTTTTTCACGTGAGATACCGGTGCGCGACCGGTACGCGAAGGGGAGGCGCGCCGCGGTTTGACATGCGCGTAAAGTGACAGCTCCTCGAGCGCATCTGCATCAGGCCGGCCAGGCGGCCAGGCCGTGGTAGTGGCGATGTTTCCCGTTGGAGCTGCTATCTCTCTGCTCGCGCTTTGCTGCTCTCATTGAGAACCGGCAGCGCCTCGGCCCGGGAGCGGCAGCACGGCGGCAACCAAGCCACCCGACGGCATCACATCGGATATGGGTTCAGCAGCAGCGTGTAATCACACGCAGAGCCGGGCCGCTCTCACGAAGAAGGTTACACCCCGGCGTACCCCGACGTCCGACGTCGCTTTCGGCCAATCGCGGCGCTTGTGAAACGGAGCCATTGGCCCAACATGCGGCTGGGCTGGGCTCACGGCGCCATGACCAGCAAGCCAGCGCCGCGCCAAGCGTGCGTCAAGCAATGGCACGGACCGCTGCGGCGTCGGTGGCGGGGTCGTTTACCACAGCCGCATGTCGGCTCGTGCAAATCGCGCTGGCACCCGTACCACCGACACCGGCGCGTCGCACACTGCATTGAGGCGACCCGGTCCCGGGTGGTCGGGCGCCGAGGACGCAACAGAGCACCAAAAAAAACTAAACTAAAATAGTTATTTTTAATAGCAGAAAAAAATATAAATAATTTTGAAAAAAAACCAGCTAATGGTGGTATACCTGCCAATGAAAATACCCCGCCGTTCGCCCTGCCGCTGACGCCCGCACCGCCGGTCTCGATGCTGTAGCCCTCCTCAAGCGAGCTGTGCGTGTGCCTGGCCACCGCCTTCCCAAACGGAAGCACTACTCATCGAACAACGCGCTGCACGCTTAAACGATGGCGGCAGAGTGAAAGAGCCCGGCTGCAAACCTCGACTCACGCAGGCCACGAGCTCAACGCGTGAAGAACAGCACAAACCACACTCATATTAATCACTCCGTGTCGCAGTCCTCTGTCTGCCCTGGCTCAGCTAGTCTACTTCATGTCCCTGACAAGGGTGCTTGCTCTCAGATGCTCGCTGCCATCCTTGCTCGCTCTCGTGACGCTTTTACCACCGCCTTGCGTAGCCGCTTAACGTAGCGCGCGCGCAGTCCCGCCTCCCGTCAGCGATCGCTGCTTGGGTCGAGCGCTCACCACACGCTCTCAGTCGCCCGCATGCTCGGCGCCGACAGAAACGAGTTGAGGATCTGTGAGACCACGAGGAAGCGCTCGCACTTGTCGCTGCCCGTGCGGTACGACATGTCCTTCGCCGACCGGAGCAGCTGATTGAGGAAGCCCTCGAGTTGCCGCTTGTGCAGAGTTGGCGCCACCCCGTGCACGTCGCCACGAGTCCGCGAGTCGGCACGCGCGGCGGGAAGCTGGTCGACGAGTCGATGAACTTGACGCGGCTGCAGTATGCGCACTGGTGGAGAGGTAGTCTAGCCCAGCATCAATGCTGCGGCGCAGAGGAGACGATCATAATCGTGTAGGAACCTATGAAGGTTTGAGACTTTCAAGGTCAGCAAAGTCATACAGTATTGAAGTGGCCAAGATTGATGATTGGGTGCTGGGGCGTGATCGTACCTGTGGTAAAAGTGCAGGGACTGCAGTCTATCGCGGTAGTGTAAGGTAAAATTGCAAGCCTTGATGGCGTGTCGTGCATGTACACTACAACTCATGCGGCGATAGGTTATTGGCCCCACGCGCTGGCAGTTCGTCTACCTGGATACTCTGGAGACGAACCGTGGCGAAAATCCCGGTGATGGCCGCTTTCGCTGACCAGTGTGCAACGTGAAATGTAACCTTGTGCAGGGCCGGAATAATTCGGCACACCATAGATGGTAGGTGCAACCTTGAACGAGGACCCCAGGCGTATCATAACTTAGTGTTCTAGCGTGTGCCTGACGGAGATGGATTAACGCCGTTCGCATCGCCGAAATTGTATCAACGTTGTTAGATGACCACACATCACGTTTGGTTGAAGTTAGAGGTAATTATTCGGATCTAGCCACGCCAGCAAAGCTGTCAAGTATTAGCGTGAAGCACTTGTGCTTGAAAAACTTTAGTCGGTGTCGTTCTGCAGCATCATCAATAATGACAGGTGCTTCCAATTTCGCACTCAAACGCAGTCTTGTGTCATCAGTCTCCGAAAGCTAACTAAAGCACACGACTCGCACTATCAAAACTGCCACCTGTGGCACAAGCAACTAAACTCACTATGAGGCCCAGCAGCAGCAACTACGAGATCGACGTTGCCACAATCGGCACTGACTCGGACACGGAATGCATAAGTAGCTGCTCAAGCCAGACCAAGGATCACAAATTACCACATCTTTCAAGGGCTGAGGCTGCAGTCGCGCTCAACAGCATCAACCGTGTGAGGATGTGTAAGGCCCACGATGAAGATAAGCGCGTGACGGTGTACGTGTTGGACGTGCTTCTACAAGTCACACTGAAGGGCATTCCGAAGGCTACGCACCAAAGCAAGGCAAATGACCGGAGCCCGAGTTACCAAGTAAAGCACCGCTACTCTGCGTTTAGAGCACTCCGTCAATGCATTGGAAATGCTGTGGTGGTGCCTAGGGACAAGTCTCACTCGAAATGGTGCCCTTACTGCTCGCGTGTACGAGAGCTTGTGAAGTCAAGCTCATTCCCCTCACGCTTTCCAAACCAAGGGCCCGTAGCGACTGTCACGGGCTGGCATGACTACCTCGCACGCAGCCGCGCAGAGCCCCTCGAGGCGTTCGTGAATCGTTTGCTGCATGCTGCGAAAGACATTTCATACCGCTCCAGGTGCATTCCGTGTGACCGATTCGAAGCTGTCTCGAGGCTACTAATCGACTTCCTATCTGAGACCGCGTGAAACATTCTAGTGAAGGTAATTAATTGTACTATTAATAGAAATCGAGATCTAGGATAATAGTTGAAAGTATCGTGTGCATCGCTTAATTAAGTCGTTGCTTATATCGTTCAACCAGTAGATTGGGGACCAGCAACGATGTTTATAACGCGACAGGCTGCAATCATATTTTTTCGGTTTTTAGACTTCGATATGGCAGTACGTTTTCCCACAACATTTTTTATTCTTTTTTATCCGATCCACCAAAATCGTCCGCAAGCCTTGAAGCCGCTCGACTAGAAAACAGCAGCGAGGATATTCAGCTGACACGCACAGCCAAACTGGCATACAGATGCTCGCATGGCGTATACCGATGTTGCTTCGGTGCGTAAGCATGCCTAGTATGCTCCGTGTTATTGGCACGACCGCTTTGAAGGCTGCACGTTCGACCATGCATGGACTCACTTTGAACGGTTCGAGGGCTTCAACTTTAAGGCCACTTTTGCCTAGCAATATGTGGTGCACCGGGGGTAAAAATTTTCTTGCGTTGTGCATATGGCTTGAGCCATGTCTCCTGCACTGCTGACAACAGCTTCACCACCCACAAGTAGGCACCGCCATCTGATGGCTTCGAGCTCGCTAATCGGGTTGTCACGGAGCGGAGAGTGGTGCAGCCGCTGCACGCCTGCCGGTGAGCCTCTATATGCGTCGCACGGTCCCCAGACGTGCAGCACTGTCCTATCCAGCACGTCTCAAGTGCAGCCGAAAAACGTAGAATGCGGAGCTGGTGGACCTGAAACAGTGTCAGTTAGTTCCTCGCTGCGCAGCGACAACCAAATTCACTTGATCCCTCGCACTCCGTCGGGATGCCTTTTGCTAGTTTTTCCCGGTTCTTTGGTTCATTCCGCCGCAACTTCCGGCGTCGCGATGGTGCCGCACAACGACGACTTCAACGACACGGATCTGCGAGGCGTGTGCAGGCTATTGCTTCTGTCAACGGGGTCGTACAAGTTGCAGACATCGAGGCAACACCGGCTGAGATCGACGTGCGCAGCAACAGGTCCATGTCATCGTCTTTCTACTTCACTCGCAGTGGCGCGCGTTCGGACCGCCTCGGACGCGACGCCACAGAGGTCTCCATGAGCTCTGTGCGGTCATTTCGTATTGACCCCGTAGAAGTCGCTAAGAAGGACCAGAAGAAGCTCCGCAAGGCATTAGAGCGAGCAGTGCGGCAAGAGCGGAAGGAAGCTCGCAAGATGCAGAAGCTTGCCGACAAGGCTGAGAAGAGTTTAAGCAAAAACAACCGGTTAGCCTTGCTGTCCGCGGGTACCGCCAGCGACTGCAGTACTACCTCGGACCAGGACATTCTGGCTGAGATCTGGGCGAGGCGATCGCCGTCATTGGACCGGGTGAGCCGCGAAGACCTCCCTGAAGTCGATGACGACTTAGAAAACACAGCACCCATGGAGTTCCTGTTTTTTGCTGGTTGCCCAGATGACAAGAACTTGCGCGAATTGGATGTCGGATATCGGCGATTACGGACAAACCCTCGCGCGACACGATACCCGGTAACACCGTCCTACGCCACTTCGGTTGCAATCAAGCCGACGCTGGTTTCCAAGATGCCTCCTGTATTCACGCCGCGCTTTGACGTTATCCTGGGATGAACAGGCCGACTCAAATCACATCGCGGGAGCGGCGACCCGATTCGGTTGATATTAAGCGCCTCCATGAGACGACGAAGCTTGGAGGCATCGCTTTTCCACCAATGGGCAGTGGACACGAAAATAAATAAACTTTGTGCAGTACAGTTGATGAAGTGGCTACATTTTGTAAGTGCTCGCATTTACAATTTTCTTCTCGCCTGAAAGTGCATTGTCGAGCTGCGACAGCAGCGCTGTGGACAGACAATAAGCTGGCGCCTGCCCCAACAGGGCGTGAGGCAACGCAGTCCAGAGCGATGCAACAATGGCCTCATGATCCAAACTGCAGACGCACATGTCCGGCTTCGTCTACTCGCCGCTGGCCGAGCGTCGCTGTCCGCTGCCGACTTTTCTGCTCCAGCGCACGTTCCGACGTGCCGCTGCAGCATGATACCCCATCTTTCGCGTACATCCTGGGGCAACCAGCTCGGCAAGCTGTCGAGCGGCAATGCCGACGACAAACGCCGGCGACATTGCGGCGTCGCCGCTGAAGCCATGTACCGCGTACTCGCGTCAAGTCTGACATGCACAGCAACATTTGGCGACGGATTTTCTATGCTCGCACTACTGCTGCTGTTGTTGCGGCAACCGCAGCCGATACGCCAAGACATGCCAACTGAACCGATCTGAGCGAACTAAAGCAGGTGGGAGGCGAGCTCCAGCTCACCGAGCGCACATGGCGTCGAAGGCCCCTTGCCTTGCTCGACGGCGAAATCAGGTACAGCTCGAATGGCGCGGGAAATCAGCTCTCAAGCCAGCGGAAGCTGTGCTCGAAAGAAAGCGCCCTCCGCTCGCACTGTCCGCATCTTTCGCGGTGCAGTCTTTCGCACACACTGCGAGGTGATCCCTCGTCCGTGCAGCCTTCCCGACTAATTTGTGGCCGGATTCCCCCCGCAGTGCATTCCGTTTGGATCGACTACTCAACCGGGAGCCTTCGCGACATGCGAAGCGCATAGGCGGGCCGCATCAATCAAAGGCAAATACAAACAGACGCGAACCCATGTGAGAACGCATCCTCCATGAAAGGCCCCGCCCGGGCCATTCCGGGAAGCTACCGCTGAGAAGCGCACGCCCGCCCCCATGACCGCCGACGCCCCCGCCCCGCCCGCGCGCGCGCCGCCCCCGCCGGTGCCCACGGCGCCGCCAGTCGTGGAGCCGGCGCGCGAGCCGGCGCCGGAGCCGCCCGCGGCGCAACAGGCCGAGCAGCCCGAGGCCGCAGCGGCGCCGCCCGCCAAGCACAAACACCGCGGCCTGATGCGCGCCATCGGCGGCTTGTTCAAACGCAAGTGCAGCGACGCCGACGACGCCACCGCGCCCAGCGACAGCGAGGCGTCGCAGCGCCGCACGTCGCGCTGGTCGCACCGCCAGTCGCTGCCCGAGGCGCCGCTGGAGGTGGCGGCCGTGGCGGTGCCCGAGGCCGCGCCCATCCACGAAAACGAGGCGGCGGCCTCGCCCCCGCACACGCAGCCGCCGCCCGCCAAGAAGGCCAAGAAGGCCGACAAGCCCAAGAAGGACAAGAAGCCCAAGCCGCCCTCGCTCAAGGCCAAACAGTCGCCCACCGACCCGTCGGGGCTGCTGGCCGCCGACTCGAGCGACGAGTCGGAGGCCGAGCCCCAGCGCGTGTCCTTCCTCTTCTTCGGCGGCAGCGACGCCGACAGCACGTTCAAGCCCGACCTCCGACCCTCGGACCTGGACGACCTGCACGAGAACGAGATCCGCCCGTCGCTGCAGGCCAAGATGCCGCTCTTCTTCTCGCCGCCGCTCGTGGAGAACCTGCGTCGCAGCAGCATCCTCCCCGACCCCAAGGAGTACGAGTTTTAGAGCGGCGTCTGCAGAGGCGGAGACTTGTGACTTTTGGGTGAGGTCTGGCGGTCTGCGCCGGATGATTTAATATTTTTTTGGTGTGCAGTAGAGTAGCGTTAGCGTTTGGAGGATAGAGGTAAGCAAAGGAAATACACCACAGACACCAGCGTGGCCGGCTCGGTCTCGAAAATGATTTCGATGCCAGGGAGACTCGACACTGGCAAAGTCTCTACGAGGACGCGAAGAGGGTGGCCTGCCCCTCGCGCACTCCATGAGCGCTGCCGCACGGGTGTGTGCTCTCTGCTGTAACAGAGCCTGCGATGGGGCGACGATACTCGCACCGTCTTATTCAGCACCGGCTTGCGATTCCTTGACGGCGGCTCTCATGCTGGCTCCCCCTACCCGTGCAGATAACACTGCGAATCGGCAAAGCGACGAAAGCCGCATCGCTGGCGCTGCCAGGCTTGGGTTTTGCCGCTTGCGCTGAGTCAGATTCGACCCATATGGTCCCATCGTGTGATATCCTCGCTGAAGCAGGAGCCTCACCAGGCTTCTGACAAGGAGCCCCGTTAAATAGTAATTGAGCATGCCGGAGATTCGAGACAGGTCCAAGCTACTACGCCTTGGGATTTATCTACTTCGCCATCCATTAGTTTCATGGCACACCGAGGCAGTCATGCGGGGCTTGGACCACAGTCGAAGTGTCCTCGCGGGCGCGGTGCCGCATACTCGGTATTGCTGGATCAGGCTTTCGCCCATTGTCCAAAATTCCCCACTGCTGCCTTTAATTACCATCGCTTCCACTCTGAAGTCCAAGTCGGCAGACCCTGTCATTAGCCAGATAGTCGGAGCAACCGACTGTACAGACAAAAACTATTCAGACCACATGAACGGAGCCTTTTATGATCACGTCCGACATGTGCACTCTGCGGAGCTGCACTTGTGGAGGGGGGAACGTCGCGCTCTCTCCTCTATCGGGTGGCGACACGCTGAGGTCCCTCCTGCAATGCCGACCCAGTCAGAAAAGACACAGCGCATTGACGGACGCACGGCCTCGACTCGATTTGCCTTCGCCGCCACCGCTCGCTCGCTCGATCCACTCACTCATCGTTTCAGCGCCCGCGAGCTATTGTCAATCGAGGCTTTCGCAGCGGAAAACACTCTACAGATTCACCAGAAACAGGAACGACTGCAACGGAGACTTTGGCGCCGCGATGGGAGTGTCTGGGTTCTTCCACTACGTGTGGGATCTGGTGCGCCGGCCGTTCGAGGACTGCACTAGCTGCTGCGACGTACTAGACCCGGACTACTACCGCAAAACCTCGCCCGGGGTGCGCAGGACGCCGCAGATGTTCGACCGCTGGGAGAACGACGTCAAGTACGACTTCACTCCGTCTCGCCCTCCGTCGTCACTTCCGCCACCGTCAAGCAGCCATGTAGCGGTGACGCAGCGCTCGAAGACATCGTCAGGCTCTGGATCGCGCTCTAGCTCGCCTTCGAATTACTCCTACGAGGAGGAAGACGAGCAGCACGTGCAGTTCTTGTTTTACGGCGGAAGCGACCCGCCCACGCCGACGTCAACAGGAGGAGGAATGTACCCGAACGGGTATCGGAGCGACATGATCTCCAACTACGTGCAGCCCCACGACCCCATCAGCCCGGCGGCGATAGCGTCGCCACGTATTAACCACGAGATGCCTTGCTTCTTCTCGCCGCGAAACACGCCGCAGTCTCCAATGTCTGCGCCGATCTACTCGCCACACCTCTTTAGAATCACCGAACAGCGAACTCGGCGCAGCTCCGGGTATTACTCACGGTACTCCAGGTGAAGGAGGTCACTCTGTGTGTGCGTGCATCCTCGTTCCCCCAACTATCTATCTGGCCGCGCGAGTGGAGCAACTTGCTTCGAGCAAGGATGATCATAGTTTTGAGCATTGTTCCCCTGCGCGTCCAGCGTCCTCTGCCTGTAATACAGTAAAGCCTGAATCCTTGAGTCTTCATCGCAGCTCTCCTTTTGCAGCACAGGCGTTTTCAGCGCGAAGGATAGACGCAAACTGACGCAACCTCTGCTTTACCATCAACATTCTCCCTCGGAAGCCCAAGTGCTCAGGAAGAACCACGTGCAGCCCACGTGGCGACTCGCCCGTCAACTTCTCAGCCAGCTGGACGCTGCAGGCCCCGGCACTCGAGCCTAGAGGCACCACGGATCGGAGCCCAAACACCACAATGGCAGCCAGCTCGACAAAGGCTCGATGCGATCACCACGCCATCCACGCCTTAGCCGTCACCTCACAAACACACTGGATTCTCCCTCCAACTTTCATTCGTGTTGTTCCGGCTGGCCATGTGTCTGTGGTCCGCAGCCCCGGTCACTTACATGTGGAAGCTGGCTGTCCAAACATGAGTCGCACTATAGTAAGCGCGGTATGCGGAGGAAGGGACAAGGTGCACGGAACGACGCGAGTCTGGTCCTCTACATTTCAGGCCAGCTGCAACGCCTGGCTCGCCAAGTCTTGAAGCGAGCTCCGATCAGGTGACCACGCAGTTTCTCTGGCTAGAGAAGCTTCCGGACCAGCACACATGGCTGCCCATGGCACGACGCCCGGCACGGCGCTGCAATCGAGTCATTCCCCAATTCGACTCCAGTGACTCGAATCACGTTCCGCAGCAACGTACCCCAACCAGCAACACAACACCAGCCTACCATGCGAGCCTTCATGCGTGCCATCGGCCTCGGCGGCCTGTTCCGCCGCTCTGCCGCTTCCGGCGCTCCCAAGGCGTCGGGATCGACCATCAACTCCGGTGGCAGCTTCCGCGTGCTTACGCTCGAGCAGTTCGAGAAGATGACGACGGTGGACAACGCGGCAGCCTTCGAGGCTCGCCGCAGCAGCCGCTTCAGCTCCATCAACGAGCGCCCGCAGTTCCTCTTCTTCTGCGGCAGCGACACCTCGGCGTTCCCCTCGGGTGAGCTCACTTCGCCCAACGGCAGCACGCTTGCGTCGCGCCTTGGGGGTCTAAACGCCCCCACTCCAGCACAGCCGGCAATCGACCACCACATGCCCGTATTCTTCATGCCGCCGCTGTCCCCCGCTGGCCCCGCTGTCGGGGCCGGCTTTTCCGGCTGCTAGTCGATTTTGAGTCGACAGTCTTCCTTGCCACCGCTTCCTCTTCTTCTCTCAAGCACCAGAACACACCACAAGAAGACATATCGCGATTTTTCACAAGTGAAGATGCAGCCACTCGCTGAGAAGACGACCTTCTTCTCACCTCGACATGATGCAGCACCTTACGGCATCTTCGACTATTGACACATCTCCTGGTTGATCGCAGCACTGGCGATCGCAGCCAGTGCAGCAAGCCACGATCAAGCAATTGATCCATATCCATCCTCAACTTGACTACACAGCATGGTCGTACCTTGTGCTCCTTTGTTGGGACTCGAGGTGCGGCCACGCTCCGTGGAGTCGAGGACTCTCTACTATTCACCCCCTCACTCTGATTGAAAGAGTCGACACGAATATATTCGTCCTGGCAGCCGCAGCGATTGCAGCATCGGCCGCATTTGTAAGGACCCTAACGCTAAGCTCAAGCAACCAACTTCTGTTCGTTCGGGGAGTTTGTAGACGTGCATCTCCCCCTGGCCCGGCGACTGGAGCTAACCGCGACGAGACTCAGCAATTGAGAACATGCACTTTTCATAGGAAGGAAGTGCGACTTTGATACTCGCGTTGCCAAGGCATGTGTGTGTGTGTACGACAACGAGGTTTCTGCCTAGCTAACAGATTAATCCTACAATGTCAATACAAAGTCAAATTTTGAAGTCGTTTGATACGCCTCTACTAGATTTACCAGTGCTAGCAGGGTTACAATCGCCTATAAATACGAGGAGGACGATCTGATCCCGATCGAATTCACGGCATCAGTTCACTTTTCTTTTGTCGATGGTGCATGGTGGCAGAAAAAATGGTGCTGGTGATCGTCGACGCAGACGTTTGGATCAACCTATGAGCCACGAAAATGCCCACATTCTCTTGTACGTGTTTTCAGAGAGTGCACTATGAATTGGTTGGTGCTTTTCATTTCTTACCTTGCGTTTACTAGGTCCTCCGAACTTCCGAATCAAGGCGCCAGGAGTCTCCCGACGCTACCAACCCTCCACTCTACCAAACTTGCTACCCTCGGTCTTGACGAAGTATTAGTACCGGCCACAGAACCAGCGTCAGTTCTCTCACCTCTGAAATTCACCCAGCTCACTAGCGGGGTGAGAGCAGATGAAGCGCTTGCATCTTCTGGAATCACACCGCCAACTGGAGCGCAACCTGTCGAGGCGGCATCGTGCTCGGCTACGTTGGGCAAACTACTTCCAGCTAGGACACGCACCAGTCACTTTTCGACGCGGTCGCAGTTAGATCAAGATTCCTTTACGTATGTTTTAGCTATTGTAGATTGCGATAAAGGTACTAATTTTCTTGTTTTATTGTTCAGCCCCATGAACGGCAAAAGAGGGCAACAGACTGAAGAACGGACACACAGTCACAATACTCTCTTGCATCAACGTCGTGAGGCAGCACGCGAGACACATGCTCGACGCTTGGAGATTACACGAAGACGCACTACGGTCGCTGCAGCCTCACAGAGTTTTTTCGATCGTCTAGCATCACTGCCAATTCGTGAAGCTATCCAGGTGCGAACACTTTTGATCCAGTTTGCCACTGGTGTGTTCATGCCTGATTTTCCAGTTTGCCACTGGTGTGTTCATGCCTGATTTGGCGTACTTTTCATGCTTCAGTTGTTTACGGCTCAACGCGAAGCGCTTTTAGAATTCTGTCTACAGCAATTTCGTGGCCATGTTGATGCAGAAGAGCTGAAAATAATCCACGTAAGTACTACCAATGTTGTAGTCTTTGTGGCGTGCAATCTAATGGAGCACCAATAATTGCATGAATCGTGGCTGTCCTTGTTGGCAGACCGATCTGTTGAGGATAACGGAAAAGGCAAATAGCGATCTTCAAATTCGACTAAGAGCACTGCAGCTTGAAGAGGTACAATTAAAGGCAGTCCAATTGTACGACTGTTGCAGTTCACTCTTAATTTTCTTTTCGTTATTTACCGCGATTAAAGGAGCAGGACGTGCGAAAGAAGCAAGCTCTGCAGCAACTAAAAGAGTCCCACCAAGAGCAAATCGTGCAACACCTTGCCGCTGCTAAAGATCAGCGTATACAAGAGCTTGCTGCTCGAGAACATGTCGTAAAGGAGCAAGAATGGCTTGATAGAATGTATGACGTTCGCGAAAAGGAGCGAAAGCGTCACATCGAAACCCACAGCGAAGTTCGTGAGAATTTTTCTACTACCGGTACATAAGTTTATCACTGACAGCATGATTGTCTTCGTAAGAAACTTGCCGAGCAAATAAGGGACAATGCCGCCGCCCGAAGTACATTCAAATTGGCTGCGCAAGGATCCAGTCCGGTTCGTCTACATCACTAGTGGTGTTGTGATTCACCTCCTTGATATTGAGACTCGTTGTGCATTGTTGCAGTTGTACCGAACGCCATGGTGGTCTGACGAGTCTGAAGAGCGATTAAAAGGTTTTCAACGTCCCACGACAGTTCAAGGCCCCTCGCAATCCCCCGTGATTTACAGCAAACAAAGATGTCAATGGTACGACTAGAGGTTTAGACTGGAACCTGTGAATAGAGAACTACAAACACGAACTGTCACCGTCCCCAGACCACAGACCAATCTATCGCATAATTTTTGATCACCATGTTACCACCGCTTGGCATTACTGTAGTTGGCTCTGCTGGTGCTACGGACAGTGGGGGTGATAGGCTGCTTACTGGAAGAGTTCCGGGGTCTGCTCCTCCACGTACAGCAACGTTGAGTTCACCTTCTTCTCCCAGCCATCCAGACGGTTAACGAGCTCCTGTAACTGCGAGTTATCCAGTACGCGTGGCTGCACCCACGTGACCCGTACGATGCCGTCCACCTGATCAATGGAGCCCTTGATGAGCTTGCAGGACAGCGCGCGCATCACGAGCCACTCCACCTGCTCCAACGGCAGACGCGTAGCCTCTGCGATTTCGTGGAAGGGAATGTTGCGTTCGTGCGACGGGCGCTGGAAAACGAGCACCATCAAGGCTAGCAACGCCACCTTCTCCTTCACGTACTCCTGCTTGCTGACCAGAGCCGGCTGTGCGTTGAACTCCTTGCTGTTCTGACCGACAATCTCGTTGAACCGGTCAATGTCACCCTTGTTGAAGGCGTGCAGAAGGTCTGACAGCCATTGCTTATCTGTGCCCTCCAGAGCACGCAGAATCGGGGTTGCCAGCTATGCAAAAGAGAGAGAAATTCATAACGCGGTTAATCAGCAGCAGCTCGTCAACCAACTTCGTAACGATTCTACAGCACAGCTTACCACTTCTCCAAAGTTGAAGACGCCGTCGCCAGTGAGTGCAGCGATACTGATGTTGACAGCCAGGTCGAACCGTTCAGCGGGGCGCATCTCATCGTACTGCGTGTAAGCCAGGAACATGAGCGCATTCTTGTAGAACTTGTCGGCCGGGCCCAAAGCTCCGTAGTAGTCGCAGGCCACGCGGTAGTACGCGGCGTGCACCACAGGCTCCGCTCCCACCAGACTCTCGATCTCCTGCTTGTCGTCGTCGACCGTCGCCTTCACCTCGGCCAAAAAGTCCGTGCCACGACGGAACTTGAGCTGCGCGATCTGCATCTTGCACAGCAGCATGGCCTCGTGCGCCGTCTTGATGTTCAGCTGGCCCAGCAGCTGCTCCATGAACTCCTGCGCTTTGGCAGGGTCTGCTCGGAACAAAAACTTCCGTCAGTCTACACTTTAATTTACTACGTAGCAACACTTCAAGAAAAAAAATAAATAAATACCGGCGAACTGCGTGCTGATCTCCGTGCAGATGACCACGAGGCGGATCTGGTTAAGCTTGTCCTGGAAGCTGCGGATGAACTCCTGGTAGAGCTTGGGCAGGTTCAGCGGGTACTTGTGGCACATGGGGTCGCGCACGAAGGCCTCGAGCTCGCCGGTCAGCTCGTGGTACAGCCTGGGATTGCAGCAACGAATATTTTTGTGAGCCATAAAGTTTACCGATAAGAAAAAAATCTTTCGCAGGTTCGGGCCCGCCGCGGCAGCGAAAGAGGGCGGCGGGAGAAAGAGGGGGCACGTACTTGCGGACGTGCAGGTCCTTGAGCTTCTGGTAGCGCTGCGCGATGTCCGGGTACGCGGCCTGCTCCTTGGCGATGAAGTCCATGGTCTCTGTCTGCTCTCTCCGGAATGGGGAATTGGATCCTTGCGATGAAGGGAGGCTGCCTCTGGAAACCAATATTGTATGACGGTATGTGGGTTACTATCCTGTGGAGGTATGGTATGTTGTTTGAGAGGATGTGCACTTCAACAGGTGCTAGGCTCATTTTTTCAAGTGCGCTCGCGATGTAAAGCGGTTCTGGTCTGTGGAATGACCTGTTCATTGCTCCAGCAGCGTAATAACCAATGGAGATCAATGGTGAGCGTGAGAGACCGTTAATGGAGCAGACAAGTTGTCACTGGTGAGCTCGCGGTCGGTATGTCGACGGGCTCTAGGCGACGACAGGAAGGAGAGCTACTGTTTCGCTAGCAGCGTTGGCATTGATTCGCATTGCCTTGGTCTGGAGCGAGAGAGCAGGTGTGCTGACGCGAGCGCCAATCGTTTGTCAAATCTCAAGACATTTACCAGTTAACGTTGTCATTTCACAATGTCCGACTGAGACCGACCTAACCTTCAATACACGCCCATGTAGCTTCAACGCTGTTGCCCAGCGCCAAACTCTCATCATACTACCATCACAGCGTCGTTGTCCCCCTCCGAGCGCGCACGAGGCCCCACGAATAGCAGGCGCTCGTTAGACACACTCGGTAATTTGTTGTCGCTCATTGCTGACCCCGGCCTCCTCGCGCTGTCATCCTGGCTACTGATTCTTGACGGCACCGGACCCAAGCGGCTTGGCGGAACAAACAATGTCTTCTGCGCTGCGGCAGCCATAGCTGCTGCAGTAGCTGTGCTACTTGAACCTCCGGTCGATACCGATCTTAGGATGACTGGAGGCTTTGGTCCAAAGTCAAAACCTGGATGCTCCAAATAGGGCTGGTGCTGTCTCCCACCATCGCTTGACGCGTCCACGGATGGCCGCGGGGGAGGCCAGTCAACAATAATGTGCCGAATCGACTGTTCATTGCGAGATTGAAAGCGCGTCAGAAGTTTACGCGCCGAGTCCACCGAAATGTCTGGCAGTTTCCGCAGCGCCGCCGCCTCCACCAGACGCATCAACTCATCGAACGTCATCAGCACGCCCAGCTCCGCGCGAGCCACCACCACGCGCATGATCCCAGCCTCGTCGCTCGGGTGGAAGTACCCGTTGTTGCCCTTCGCCAGACCGCCCTGCGCGCGCTTCTTCACGCGCCGATGCAGCGCCGCGAAGTGCACGCCGTACAGCTTCGCAGCTGCGCGCAGACTCATGCCCTGCTGCTCTACGGCCGCGATGGCCTTCTCCCACGTCTCCGCCGGCACCGTGTGGCTCAGCTTGTAGCCGCGCTGTTTCTCGTTCGACGAAGACGCGGTCGACGCCGCGTCCTGCATCTCGTCCGTGCTGCTGCTGTTGATGCTCACTGTGTGCCTCATGTGAGGCAGCACGGAGCTCATACCCATGCCGCCGCCCGGTCCGACGTCGCCGCCGCTTGGACTGTTATTGGGACCCGTTGTTGTGCCGTTGTCGCTATCGATGCTTCCGCTGCTCGAGCTCGACCGGATCTCTTCGTGGTCGCCCGGCGCCGCAGGCTCCCTCACCGGCATCCGCATCGGCATGGGCATCGGCCAGGCCGAGCGACGGTGGTCGTCCACGAGCATGGCGCGGCGCTGCTGCTGCTGCAGGAACTGCCGGTGGCGCTGACTGAAACTGTGCTGCAGCTGCATCTGTCGCTGCGTCTCGCTGTCGAACGGGCGGGAGGCGAAAGCAGACGGAGACGGCGTGGAATACGCGGCCGCGCGACCGACCTCGGACAACCCGCGGCTGTCCTCGCTCGGGTCGCGCTCCTTCTCGTCGTCGCTGCTGTTGCCGCTGCTGAGGCTGCTGCCCGTGACCTGCGCGGCAGCGGTGCCAGCGCCAGTGTTGCTGCTGTTACTGTTGTCGTTGATTTGGTTCCGACTGCTGCTGCTGCCGCCGCTGCTGTTGCTGGTGGTGCCTGCTCTCTGACTGACCGGCTGTGCGGCTGTTGCAGCCAGCGGCGGTGGCCGCAGCAGCGGCGCCGCGTCGAGCCGCTCCGGCAGCCCGAACGCCGCCTTGCTGCCGCTGGCCGCCGCCGCGCCGAACGCGAAGCTGTTGAACTGCACGAAGCCGTGCACGCGCTTAAACTCGAGCACCCAGCGCGACGGCGGGAAGTCGGGCGGGACGGCGACGCTGCCGCCCTGGCTGGCCACGGCGCGCACGGCGAGCCGCACATCGTCGGACGTGACGCGCTTCTGGCGGCGCTGCTGCTCGCGCAGCACG
The DNA here is from genome assembly GCA_033558005.1 of Phytophthora taxon juncus. Lineage (NCBI taxonomy): Eukaryota > Oomycota > Peronosporomycetes > Peronosporales > Peronosporaceae > Phytophthora > Phytophthora taxon juncus. Next base: position 2,216,289 of record JAUCEE010000017.1, read on the forward strand.
CGCAGCGCCTCCTTCTCGCCGGCCTCGCTCAGGTAGCGGCGCACGGACGCCCCGGGCGCGGCGGAGCTCAGACTGGGCCTCATGGGGGACGGCTGATCCGCGCCAGGTCGAGCGCGACTGAGACTAGACTCGCAGCGGCCTCTGTTATGGTGAAATGAAGCCAGAGTCACCGCGCAATTGTTTCTGCAAAAGTCGAATAAAAGCCGACTTTTGACGCGCACTCCGGCTGAGTATGCCATACTGAGCGCGAGTGACGGACGCTGCGTGTCTTTGTAACACAGTGACATCTCCGCTTCAAGAACGAGCTCGAGTCTCGAAGCGCGCAAAGCTCGAATGGCGCGGGGCTCGCGATGTTGAGTTCACCGGGCCGGCGCCTCGGCGCAGCGTCGCGTGCGGCCGCATATAGGCCGCGATGTCGCGAGGAAACCCTCCTCTGGCCCTCCGCGCTCTGCTGCTGGAGATGCATCTGAGGCGAGGGCCGTTTCAAATCCAGAATTCGATGCTGTTCGTCGGCAACCCACACTGCGATCGATCAGGAAGCAGAGCCGAAGCAGGGCCCGAGTGCTCGGGTGGTGGCGCTGGCGAAGCAGTGCTCAATTGGCTCAGGGTAGCGCGAGCTTCGACTGCTGGAGACGGCAGTGCCGACGGTGGAGACGCCGCTAAGCGGTCGATGGGTGACGAAGTGATCGCGTGCGAGGGACGCACGTTCCTGTCTGAAATGAAGTCGGCGCGGGAACTGCTTGCTGCAGCCCTGCCGCCAAGATGAGGTAGATCATCGGTGGTCGACGATTGCAAGGCAGTGCGCTTGGTTTACAGGTCCAAGAGCGGCTCCCAACGTGTGTACATAGAACTATCATCCCAAGACAACATTCGCAATAGCCAGCGAATTCTCTGACATTGTTTCTAAATGTTCGTCCTACCTCGGTCCTACTCTGGTCCGACATGTTGAAAATACCGTCTTTTATACTAATTCGTGGCGAATTAATCTAAATTATAGAAAAATATCAAAATGGGCTGTGCTGCATAAAATAGACGCAATGTCCAGTTGGAAGTGCCCATTCTCAAACATTAAAATCACTTGCTGTAGTCGCGATTCACGCACAAATGCAGCCTGTACCAGTAGCGAAACACGCTAAAGCTATTGTAGCAGCATTTTAAGTGTCGTGGAACTATGTAGTTAGACCCCCTAACGTGTCTTCAAATGCTGCTGTAGCGGACACACTGTAGCAATCGATGCATACAGTACAAGCTCGTCTATGTGGGACATTCGACTACCGCTCACCAGCCTAGGCTTACGGCCTCTCTTTGCCTCCCTGTTCTAGGCTTGATGCGATGCAAACGAAAGTGAAATCTTGAGTCAACAAATAAGACGTCCTCAGGGGGCCATTTCGCGGCTTCAACCATCTCTGGATTGCCGAACGAGTTTCGACTGAGAGTTTTAAGTGTGACTGGCTGTTCTAAGCATAGACAATGTCCTCAATCTAAACGAAATGTCAATGTTGGCTCGCGAAGCAAACAACTGTGTTCATTTGTTGTGAAGAAGCTAGCTCCATAGTTACTTTTAAGCGACTACTTCTGAGTACGTGGTCGAGGGAGAACTGCATGCCAGATCGTACTTCTATCTGATGGCTCTGGCAGACGAGATCGTACTTCTATCTGATGGCTCTGGCAGACGAGATCGAGACGAACGAGATTAGATACGCCAGCTGAGCCTCGGCTACATCTAAAGCCAAGCTCGGCAGGTTACCGAAGCAAGCAACTGAGCCCGGACCAACACTTCGTCGGGATACCATCGATGACCGTTTGTACATCGCTTTCGTCGTTGCCGCTGCCTGATTCCAAGTCGACCCATTTAAAGCATAAAATGGGCCTTCAAAAGCGCCCAATCAGACGCGCAGCGCAGGACGCAATCGACGCGGCACAATCCGCCCGCCATGACCGTCCAGCGCCGCGGCGGCGCAGCGTCCACCAGCGTCCCCGTGCGCCGCTACCTGAGCGAGGCCGGCGAGAAGGAGGCGCTGCGCGTGCTGCGCGAGCAGCAGCGCCGCCAGAAGCGCGTCACGTCCGACGATGTGCGGCTCGCCGTGCGCGCCGTGGCCAGCCAGGGCGGCAGCGTCGCCGTCCCGCCCGACTTCCCGCCGTCGCGCTGGGTGCTCGAGTTTAAGCGCGTGCACGGCTTCGTGCAGTTCAACAGCTTCGCGTTCGGCGCGGCGGCGGCCAGCGGCAGCAAGGCGGCGTTCGGGCTGCCGGAGCGGCTCGACGCGGCGCCGCTGCTGCGGCCACCGCCGCTGGCTGCAACAGCCGCACAGCCGGTCAGTCAGAGAGCAGGCACCACCAGCAACAGCAGCGGCGGCAGCAGCAGCAGTCGGAACCAAATCAACGACAACAGTAACAGCAGCAACACTGGCGCTGGCACCGCTGCCGCGCAGGTCACGGGCAGCAGCCTCAGCAGCGGCAACAGCAGCGACGACGAGAAGGAGCGCGACCCGAGCGAGGACAGCCGCGGGTTGTCCGAGGTCGGTCGCGCGGCCGCGTATTCCACGCCGTCTCCGTCTGCTTTCGCCTCCCGCCCGTTCGACAGCGAGACGCAGCGACAGATGCAGCTGCAGCACAGTTTCAGTCAGCGCCACCGGCAGTTCCTGCAGCAGCAGCAGCGCCGCGCCATGCTCGTGGACGACCACCGTCGCTCGGCCTGGCCGATGCCCATGCCGATGCGGATGCCGGTGAGGGAGCCTGCGGCGCCGGGCGACCACGAAGAGATCCGGTCGAGCTCGAGCAGCGGAAGCATCGATAGCGACAACGGCACAACAACGGGTCCCAATAACAGTCCAAGCGGCGGCGACGTCGGACCGGGCGGCGGCATGGGTATGAGCTCCGTGCTGCCTCACATGAGGCACACAGTGAGCATCAACAGCAGCAGCACGGACGAGATGCAGGACGCGGCGTCGACCGCGTCTTCGTCGAACGAGAAACAGCGCGGCTACAAGCTGAGCCACACGGTGCCGGCGGAGACGTGGGAGAAGGCCATCGCGGCCGTAGAGCAGCAGGGCATGAGTCTGCGCGCAGCTGCGAAGCTGTACGGCGTGCACTTCGCGGCGCTGCATCGGCGCGTGAAGAAGCGCGCGCAGGGCGGTCTGGCGAAGGGCAACAACGGGTACTTCCACCCGAGCGACGAGGCTGGGATCATGCGCGTGGTGGTGGCTCGCGCGGAGCTGGGCGTGCTGATGACGTTCGATGAGTTGATGCGTCTGGTGGAGGCGGCGGCGCTGCGGAAACTGCCAGACATTTCGGTGGAAGCTGCTCGCAACTTATTGGTGCGCTTTCAATCTCGCAATGAACAGTCGATTCGGCATATTATCGATGACTGGCCTCCTCCACGGCCTGCTTTGGACGCATCATTGTCTTCCGATGACGTACCATTGCAGCGCCAGCCCTATTTGGAGCATCCAGGCTTTACAGTTAGGTCAGATACGGGTGGCGCTGCGACTGCTGCTGCCGTCGCGGCGGCAACTTCGAAGACGCCCTTTGTCCTTCCAAGCCGTCTCGCATCGAGCATTGTCAGCTACCGAGACGAGCAGAGAAAACCAGCAATGCGACTGGTTGACACCATGCGGGCAATGGAGCTAGGAACACCGCCGTCGATCCGGACGCCGAGCCCGTAATGTTTTCCGGCACCTGCTCCAATCCGCAACCGATACATGTGCCCGACGTTCTGCTATTATCCGACAAACGGAACAGGTACCCGTTTCGCCTCCAGGTTTGAATGTCCGGGTCAGAAGAAATGTCTGAATGCTTCAGCTGCTCCAGCTCCAGGCCAAGCTTGTACAATTACACCAGACCAGGTACCAACACGATAACGAAGGTTGACAATCTGCATTTACGCTAACGCCACTGCTCCATTTATTTTTTTTTTTTCATGCAAGGCAGGCGAAACCATATGCAACGATACAAATGGTATCAAAACGTAAATTTTCGCCATCTCAAAAGTTACCTGAATACCAAACCTGCTCCGACGGTTAATCTGCCGTGAGAAGCCACTGCAAGACTTCGAAATGCTGACCAAACTCTGCCAACCTAAAAATTTGGTCGGTTCCACCTTCAGTACGGTGTATGAACAAGAACTGCACCACTTGCAAATGCCCATTTCTAGCGGCATAGTCTGCAGCGCGAGTGGTGCACCCCTCCGAGCGGTTAGTGTGCAGCCATTGCACAACAGCAAGATGGCCACTATTCGCCGCTGTATCCATCGCCTTCGTCGTGCAACCTTCCGATCGATTTTCGTGTAGCCATTGTACAACGTGAAGGTGGCCATTTCCCGCCGCCAAATCCATCGCCTCGGTTGTGCAGCCTTCGTTTCGGTTGTCATGAATCCACTGAACCACCGCGAGATGCCCACCACCTGCCGCCTTATCCATTGCAACAGCAGTCCACTTCTCACTGTACTGGTGATGCAGCCAGAACAACATTTCCATGTTACCAGTCTTCGCAGCACTGTTCACTGCTGCCGCAGAGCAGCTATCGGCTCGATAGGCGTGCAACCACTGCAAGACCTCCAAGTGGCCGTTGAGTGCAGCCCAATCCATAGCGTCGGTGGACTTCGGTTTGTTCCATGGGGTAGACCGCCACTTGATCGCGTACGGCAGACTTCGCCTCTCCGAGCAGCATGTGCAGATGCGGTTCCAGCAATCGCAAAGGGTAGAATTCCACGACGATCCGTCCGGGGCCTCCAGCGGTGCTGCGTCGAGAGTAGCGTTCTCATAAAGCCATTTGACCACGTCAAGATGTCCACCGAGCGCGGCTGGAGCTAACGGCCACGCACGTTCAGGGAACGCTTTCACGAGCCATTTCACCGTCTCCAGATCCCCACGCTCCGCAGCTACATCGAACGCCACTTGCTCTTCCCATATGCCCTCATGAAGAAACAACTGCGGTACTCTCGCGTTAAGCCACTTCAACACTTGCAGGTCTCCCTTCAAACCTGCAATAATAGCCAGGCTGCTTTGAAGCATCATAGGCTGCCGCGATAGGAGAGCTCGCGATCGTGCAGCAGCTACAGTAGCTGCTGCACGATCGAGAGCTCTCCTATCGCAGTAGCAATCTCTGCGGCCATCTTGTACTGGCGGCACTTTCCCTCATTACTCAGAGTTGAATTGTGGTCAATGCAACGACGCATGACTCGCGCGGACAGGCGAGTGTTCCGCGTCTTGACAGCCTTTGGCAGCGTCCAGCTACTGCAGCAGTCTGCAAACGCGTCGATCAACCATAGCACCCGGTTGTGTTCTCGGAGACCGGGATGCAGGCGGCGAACAACGCGGACACTAGCGAGAAGCTCCAAGCCATCTGGGCCATTGAGAACTTCATGTGCTAGACTGCAGCGGCTAACTCGGTGTTTCTTAGACGCTCTCATCGGCCTGGAGGATTGTGTTCTACCTTCAGCCAGTTCGTCCCGTCCAAAAGATTCTAACGATCGCCAGTTCACCAACTCCGTTCACAGAGAAGAACGAGCCATGAGCGACCCCAAGAAGCGCCGTGTCGAGAGCGATAACTGCGAGGTGCCGCCGCACTTTGCCTGTCCAGAAGGACTGGAGGTGCTGGAGGCTGTGCGGGTCGTTTGTCGCAAACACCCTCGGGTTCTGGCATTGCCACACGTAGTTTGGTTGATCGACTCATTCGTAGACTGCTGCAGCGGCTGGACGCTGCCGAAGGCTGTCAAGACACGGAACTCTCGTCTTACAGCGCGAGTCATGCGTTGCGCGGACCACAGCGTAGCGAGAACAAGTTTGGGCGGTACGAACGCGCAGCAAATTACGCTGCTGGGATGGGGGGAGCTGCCGATTTTGCAGCAATTGCATGGGTGGCAGCCACTGATGCTGACGAGCTCTGTGGTCATTCTTGCCGGCTTGAGAGGTGACTTGGCGATGCTCAAGTGGATCAAGACTAACGTGTCAACGCTGTTCCTCGAGAAAGGACTCTTGGGGGAACAGTAGCATTTCACGTCGCTGCGGAGCGAGGATAACTGGAAACAGTGCAGTGGCTTGTGTCGGAGTTCCCGAACACTACGTGGTCGTTAGCCCCCGCTGCTCTTGGTGGCAATCTCGAGGTGATCATGTGGCTGCATCAGCACGCGAATGTCGGGTGCTGCGCATAAGTCCCTACCGCACCCCATTGAAGAGGTTGAGAGTTAGAATCTGCTGTGAGCCCTTCGAGGAATACCTGCACGAATCGGGAGCTCTAGAAGCTGTACGCGTGAAATTCATAGACGGAGTTGTTCCTGCAGTCACTGATGCGATGGATTGGGCAGCGCGCAAAGGCCACTGGGAAGTATTAGATGGTTGTTGGCCAACCGTGAGGAAGGCTGTTCATCGGCTGCGATTACCAGAGCCGCAGAAGCTGGCGATCGAGATATCCTCATGTGGCTGCACGAACATTTTAGCGAACTGTGGACGTCTGCGGCGATGAATTATGCAGCAAGTGGTGGGCATCTTGAGCTCATACAATGGATGCATGTCAATCGGAACGAACAGCACGCTTGGGAGCCTGATCTTTGCCCTGAGCTGCCAGTACTTCGGAGAGTGCTGGGACGATAAGGACAAGTCGGTAAAGAACACCGAGTGGAGACTCGACCGTGCGTGGCCGCCGAGAGCTACTCAAGCGATGGACTGGGCTGCCAAGGTGTGTCATTTCGAGGTGCTGAAGTGGCCTGCACGCGAACCGAACGGAAGGCTGTTCGCCGGCAGCTATTAACCACGCGGCCAAAACAGGAAACATGGAGATGCTGTTGTGGCTGCACAACCACTGCAATGATCAATGGACTCGCGACGCCATGGATAATGCTGCGGAAGGTGGGCAACTCGCGGTCGTGCAGTGGATGCACGCCAACCGAAAGGAGGGCTGCAGTACGATGTGTATGAACTTGGCTGCGAAAATGGGGCATATGGATTTGGTTAAGTGGCTCCATGCCCACCACACCGAAGGCTGCACGAGTCTTGCTATGGACTTCGCCGCAACGGGTGGACACCTTGAAGTGGTAAAGTGGCTGCACGAGAATCGTCCGGAAGGATGTACCACGAAGGCTATGGATGGAGCGGCTCAGAATGGCCACTTCGAGGTGGGGAAATGGCTCCATGCGAACAGAGCAAAAGGTTGCACCACAGCAGCAATGGATGGCGCCGCCGCCAATGGCCATCTTGAGATAGTGCAGTGGCTTTACGCTAACAGAACGGAGGGGTTCACTACAAATGCTGTAGACCATGCTGCTGGTGAAGGACATTTGGATGTTATCCAGTTCCTGTACGCGAATCGCACGGAAGGTGGAACGGCCCAAGCAGACGTGTATGCGCACGACAATAACCAGGATGCTGTCCTGCGCTGGTTCGAGGAGCAAAATATTGACCTCCCGATACCTGGGCATCGGGAAGATGAGGAGGACTGAGATGTTTGTTTGCATTTGGATGCGTAGCTAGCTACTGCATCAAAGTGTGTGTGTGCGTATGATCTTGTATCGGATGACATATCACTGAAAAAATGCGCGGCAATGGTAGCAACAGCATTGCTTTCTTTGTGAATGCCTACTCGTTTAAAAAAATCAGGAATTGATGGCAGGAAACACCAATCGGGATGACCCCACCTGGTTGTTGAGACTTGAGTCTCGTTCGTAAGAGTCTACCGCGGTATTGTTTTTCGCGTCACCGCTCGCCACGACGAATACTCAGCGTTAGGATAAGGCGCGTTTAGACCTGTGCTTGACAATGTTTGTTGAAGCATGATGAGTCATGGCCAACGAACTTCGTCAAAACGGTTGACAGACACGGTAGCGGAGCCTTTCGTTCGTAGCCGCTCGCGCTGCCGATACCAGCGGCACAGACACCGAGCAAACGAGCCCAGCCAGCCCCACCGAAGCACGAGCAGCTCCAGCCGCTTATGACGCGCCCGATACTATGTCATGCATGGCGAACGGGCCCTGGCTCTTTGAAGTGGTCCTCGCGGCGCGAAGTCTGCACGCGGTTCTGTGACACTGATCTTGGGCGATCCGTGTCTGTAGCACTCGCACTTGCCGCTGCTCCGCCAAAATGGAAGCCGCGTCACACCGATATATCCCTCGGGGCTCACGACCAAGATGCTGGACGGAGCAGAGCGGGATCCGGCGTGCGATTCAGGAGAACATGAGGATTTGCACTTGCTTGAGCCGGTGAGCACGCCGACCAATGCACACAGGAGCAAAACTCGGCATGTCGCGACGACACCAAAGAAGCTCAAGCGCTCCAAGAAAAAGACCCTCAAGATGCAGGTGCGCGAGCTGCAAGCCACGGTGAACCAGCTTCAGGCGCAGGTAAATGAAGCGGCTGCGAAAATTCACCTGATCATGCAGCTCGTGGGGAAATACGTGGAGCAACAGAAAGAGAGGGAAAAGTTGAGAAGGCGAGAAGATGACCAGCATCAATCGTTTGGAGATCAGGAACTAGAAATGAGCGTCGAAGAACAGCAGCGGCACTTGCAGAAGCAAATTAAGCGCGAGTATGAGCAGCATTTGTTGCAACTGCGAATTCATCACATGCAACGATTGTTGGAGCAACAGTGCTTGGAGGACCAGCGGCTTTTGCTCCAACCGAGCACAGTCACGAAATAATCCACGAAATCAAGTATTTTCAGTGCTCATCACGATCTTATTCCTGTGATTTTACAATGCTGGTTCTGCTTTTTGAGCAAATTCAAGGTTCATCTGAGTCAATCATTAAAATTATCATTCACGCATTTTGACTGAAATGCTTTCTACCGCTTCAGGGCAGACCAATATCGAGGGTGCTCGAGCTAGTAGATCCATGATAGACATTCATTTACCCGACAGTTGCGGTATTTCGATCGACTGGTTTTTAAAATCAACCACATGGGTCATATACACATAGCAACAAACTCCTTTTTGTGGGTCTATTTTCTTCCTTTTTGCTTGCCAAAAGCTCATTGTCTTGAAAGTCTCAAAAATAAAAAATAGCCAGAATGAGAAGGAAGGAAAACTGGGTTGATTACCTAGTTAGTGGATTCCACATCTCCAGTGATTCATTGCTTCTAAGTATAGCCAGAATGAGATAATATCTTGTGTAGTATCACTAATTTCTTGGATAGACTGGAGTTTAACAAATAAAAAAATAGTGGAGCTAAGTTTGAGTCTCCAGTCGAGAAAAAAAGTAGGCTGGAGACTTTTCAGAGATGCTGTTTTATGACGAAAACTGGTACTAAAAATACGTAGCGAGGCACCGACTTACGTGCACGCAGAGTTTGACGCTAGATATATTTCGCTATCGTTACGTGGTTTGAAAAAATTGAAACTGTGGATAGCTCCAAGACGGTTTGTAAGTTAGCATAGTCAACTCGTTTCTCCTGTCGCTAGTAGCGCGCCGCAAGCCAAAAATGAATGGGTTTTGATTGACTGCAGATATTCCATATCCCCGGTAAGTCAAATCAAATGGTCGCTAAAAGGCAAAACATATGTAACAAACAGAAAAGAAAAACAATGCTTTTAATCACTTGTGAAGCAGTCATTCTGGGAATGGGGTTTACGGGATCTGTTCTCGCTTAATATGCGAAGCGTGAAATCTCCGTATACACAACACAATACAATGAAAGGCGTTAGCAACATGCGTTTAGTAGTGAGCGCTTGGTACTAATCATTATCCTGGGAGCGATTCTATCCTAAGTAGATACATACAATAAAAAAATTCCTTATAAAAATATAATACCCCGCGGCATGCACCGCATAGGTTGGTTTACAACTCTGCTTTACCCCTCAACGAGGTATCCTGGCGCACGTTTTCAAGGCGAAGGAAACGAACTAACCAGCCCCTGCTCGAATCGGTTCTACTTACGATACCCCAGCCATGGGTTATCCGATCTCACACGTTATCCCTGCTGTGGCGTTATGTACAACAGGAAAGTCATATTTTACTGGTCTTGCACGCCAAAATTTCCTCGACCGGCACTCACTATTCAATTCTCTCGTCGACGGCAAACTACCTACCTGCTTGAACGCTCAACTTCCGCTGTCATGCGTATCCGAGCGTTGTTTGTCCTTCTTGCTGCTGCAGTCAACTGCCAGGATGTGGAGTCAATCGATCACGATAAGGTGCAGCCATTCACTCAGCCTGAGCCTATAACCATTTCCGAGAAGTCCGGGGTCAAGTTCGAGCCCGTTGTCTTTATTAACGATGGATGTGCGTCATATCCCGCTGTAAACGCCGCCGGAGAAATCACCGGAGGTTTAAAGGGGACGAAGGGGTATCAGATTGCACTGATCCACCTTTCGGGTCCCAGACTTACGGCCGCGCTTCGTGGCACAACGACAAATATGCCATCATGTTTGCATGGTACTTTCCGAAGGGGAAGACGACAGAATGGGCGGGGATATCGTGCTGAAGCGCCACGGGTGGGCGAGTGTTGTGGTGTGGCTGGACAATCCTGCATTGGTAGTAGCAAAACCGACTATAATGGGGCTATCGACGTTGGCGTATGGCACCGCCAAGAGTGACTATAGCAAGTTCCGGCCACCAGTAGATGTCGTGACTGCGAACGCGACGACCCCCACCTTCATACTCCGTCTTGATGACGAGGGGCTTCTGTTATACCCCTCGGTGATTCCCGAGGAAACGCGCCTCCTACCGCTCACTATGTGGGGTCAGCTCACGAGGAAGCGCGAAATGCGTTGAACACCGCGGATTTCGGCGACGCCGTGGTCCCCTTTAACGAGGAGAATTTTGCCGCGAACATCGAAAAAGCGTGGCCGCTGTAGTCAAGGAGACCCCCTTCGCTTTTGCTTACGACAAATCGAGAATGGCGGAGTTTTCTTGCTAGTAGTATGATGTATCACAATCTGGTTGCAACATTTTCGTTCTTCAAACCTTGCATCAGAGGTGTTTTGCTATTAAACATGCAGTGAGAGCCGACAGCTTTTAGTTCATCCCATGAGCAGATAGCCTCCCGTACCTAGAACACATGTAGAAATGGAGGTGTACTAGCTTGTTGTAGCATTACCGGTAGCATCGCATTTGCATTCATTACCAGACGATGTGCAACTCTACATAGCTTAGATGAAGAAAGCTGAAACAAAGCGATGTTGCGGTAGCTGACATGATAGAACACTAGCGCAAGGAAGGAGTGGTTCTTCATTAAATTCTTCTTTTGTTGAGAATTGTTCAGGTTGCGCTACTGATCACTAGTGACTGGTGACCCCATTTATTTGAATATGTCCCGGCAGACTTAAGTGAAACGCTTATGTCGGTGCAAGCTGTCTAGTAAAATGAAGTGCACCATTCTCGCAAAATGCAAACAACAACCGGATCTGCTGCTTTCTTACGTTTTCATCCCGCCGTGACGAAACAAGAACCAAGTACTATGTATTACTGTACATGTACAAGATTGTAGATGTATGTTGTCTAACCGTGACGCAACAATAAACCAACCTTTGTGACCTCCCGTTGTCGGCTCAACTCACTTTCACTTACCTCCTCAACGATAAATACCGACCCGCTTGGATCTGTTTAACTGCCATGCGTATTTCCTGTCTTCTTCGCTGCTGCATTTAACGTCGTATATTCGGAGACAATCGATCTCGTCAAAGTAGAGCCCCTCGCCCAACCTACGCCAGCAACCATTACCGAGAAGGCTGGTGTCAAGTTTGAGCCCGTTATCTTCCCTCGAATTGGGTGCGATTCGTATCCCGCTGTGAACGCAGTTGGAGAAATCACCGGAGGCTTAAAGGGGGCGAATGGAGATAGTGGTTGTACGATCCTCCTTTCGGGTCTGAGACGTACGGCGGAGCCGCGTGGCACAACGGCAGATATGCCATCATGTACTCGTGGTATTTCCCAAAGGGGGCGAAGAGGACGGACGTCTTAGGGGAGCCCAAGTATAAGCGCCACGACGAGTGTTGTGGTGTGGCTGGACAATCCTGCAGTGGCGACACCGACCATTCTGGGCATGTCGACGTCGGCGTACGACACCTCCGACAATGACTACCGGCAATATCAACCATCGACTCTCGTGAAATTCCCCGACCGTCAGTTTTCATGCGGAGCACCATAAGCTGCACTTAGGGCCTCGTGATATGCCTCAGGAAGCACACTATGAGCCGCTCATCATGTGGGACCAGCTCACTGAGGAAGCGCGAGCTGCACTGAACACGGCGACGCCGTGGTCCCCTTCACCGATGCAAATTTCGCCTCAAACCTCGACAAAGTGTGGGCGTTGCAAGTCAACAATGAGTCATTGCAGTCGACAGTCCTTTAGCTGTCGCTAAAACTAAAATCATAGCGCCCCAAAGTTCCCTAGCCGTTTATTACCATAACCAAAACCATAGAGCGCAGCGTTTGATCTGTTTTGCAAAGTGATGTGGATGCGCGTTGAAGCTGGCGCGAACCCATTCCGCGCACGCGATTGGACAAAAGCCGGCGCGCCACGCTCCCGTTCGCCGCGGCCAGCTGGCGGCCACTTCCCATTCGGCTAAGCGGTCGTCACTGCCGCCATGTTCGCGCCCGGCGCCACGTCCAGCGGCAGCCTGGAGGCGCGCCAGCGCGTGGCGCAGCTGCAGCTGCAGGCCGCCACCAAGCACGTGATCGCCGTGGGGCGCGTGGTGCGCAGCTCGTACTGCGACCACGCGGGCTGGGGCTACAAGCAGGGCAGCATCATCAAGAGCTGGAAGCGCCGCTACTTCGTGCTCAAGGGCCGCGAGCTCATCTACTTCGCGGAGCGCAGCCCCAGCGGCAAGGGCATCGACGAGAAGGGCCGGCTGCGCGTGGCCGGCGTCGAGTTCACGCCCGAGTTCACCAACGCGCTCGTGGTGCGCGGCGAGCTCAAGAACCAGGCGGTCAAGATGCAGGTGGACTCGAACGACGAGAGCGACGAGTGGTTCCGCAAGATCTCCGAGGCGCTGCAGGCCGCCAAGGACCGCGACGCCGCGGCCGGTGACAACCAGGCCGGAGACACGCGCGCCGCCGCCATGCAGGGCTGGCTCCTGAAGGAGGGACAGAACTTCAAGACCTGGAAACGTCGCTACATGACGCTCAACGGGAGAGTCATCCAGTACAGGGCCAAGCCTAGTGAGAAGCCTCTGGGTGAGACCAAGGTGAACGCCGTCAATATCAACCCGTCCAAACCCTTCGCACTGGACATCTACTCGGACAACAACCGCATCTTGAGGATTGCGGCCGACTCGTTCGCGGACATTGAGGCGTGGGACCATGCGCTGGCCAAGGCTATTGGCAAGAGGCCGTGCTTTGGAGACCCGTATGCCGGACAGGACGCGCCGTTCCTCGGGGAGACGTTCGAGGAAAGCGTGCTGTGCGAGGGATGGCTGTACAAGAGAGGACAGCGATCGACGGAGTGGCAGCGACGCTATTTCAAGTTGAAAGGGTACAAGCTGCAGTATCAGGATGGTCCTGGAGAAAGTGTACCCAAGGGTGCAGGTACTGTCGTGGGGCTGAAGCTTGGCGAGACGGGATCCAACTGTGTGTATGTGCAGCTCGACTCGGGCCGCGTGCTTTGCGTGAGCGCAGATAGCCAAGCCTCAGTGGACAAATGGGTGCAGGCGATCTGTAGTCTGCTGGATAAGGATTCGAAGACTCTGGAAAAAGAAGTTCCGGCGGCAGCAGCTGCAGTCACCAAGGGTGCAAGTAGCAGCAACCTGTTAACACGCGCGCTCAGCCGGGCTGGATCAAATGCAAGTGTGCCGCCAGTGATATCGACCAGCGCCCGGTCGAGTCTGAGCGGTGTGAGTGGAAATCGATCAAGTCTTAGTGGTGCTGGCGGCTACTTGGAAGGCTTCGATGATACCACCGAGGATAACAACAACTCTGATCCACTGTTGCGGGATTCTTCGGGCAGCTATCGGTCTTCATTTGGAAATGGCAGCAATTCCGCGTCAACCACCCCTAGAGCCTCTACCACTGGCGTTGTTCGCAAATGCGGATGGTTACGCAAGGAAGGAGCTCGAGTCCGCTCACTCAAGCGACGCTATTTTATGGCAGATGGCAACAAGCTGTACTACTTCGAGCAAATTGGCGAAGCCCCGCGAGGCAACGGTATTGTCAAAAGCGCCGTTCCCAATGATACCTATCCAAACTGTTTGGATTTCATTTTAACATCAGGTCGGACACTGCGAGTTGTTGCCGAGTCTCCAGATGAGATTCACTCGTGGCTCGACCACTTTAACGAGTGTATTCCGGGTGGCGATAGTACTGAAGAACGCCGCAGTGGATTGGAGAGGCTTTCGCTTGGGGCGAACGCAGAAAACCCAGCATCGAACGTTGCTGAGACTGGCACGGGATGGTTGCTGAAAAAGGGTAAAAATTTCAAGAACTGGAAGCGTCGATTCTTCAAGCTGGAAGGCAAGCAGTTTTCATATTCGAGCGCGCCGGATGCCCCAGCTCTTGGTCGAGGTGTTGTTGATAATGTTACGATTGGAAATGCTCGGCCTTTCTGTCTGGACGTGCGCTTCCAGAATGGCCGTGTGATGCAGGTCGTTGCAGCAAGTGAAAGTGAGATGATAGCATGGAATCGCCTGCTACAAGCTGCTGTGCTTTCGGAGCCCATTGAAAGTGATCTAGAGCAGGACACTCAGTTCGATTTTGACGACGCCGAGGAGGATGCACAACTGGACACTATGCGCACTGTGGTCACGGCTGCCACGGCTTTCAAACGTGGGCTGTCAAAGGCGTCGTCAACGGTTAGCACAGCCTCGAGTAATGACAGCTCGAACCAGCGTGCAGACGCACAGGTGAAAACGCCGAACCAGAGTGCGGAGGCAATGGTAAAGACGACAAACGAGCGAGCAGAAGCGGCGGCGAAGGCAGTGGCCGCAGCTGTGGCTGGAGCAGGGCGGCGGTCGCTGCGTATGGGCACTGCCGAGACGGAAGATCCCGTGGTGTGCAGTGGGTGGCTGCGAAAGGAAGGCGGCACGGTCAAGAATTGGAAACGACGCTATTTCACACTGCATGGACCCACGCTGTGCTACTTCAAAAGCGACAACGGGGCACTGCTGCGCAGCTTCACGGTGTGCCACGTCGTGACCTTGCGCACGAAGAAGTTGTGTCTGGAGATCACTACGGAGGTGGGGCGCAAGCTGCTGGTGGCCAGCGAGACGCAGGCCGATCTGGACCGCTGGCTCGACCACCTCCACCGTGCTATCGCGGCGGAGAAGCGGAAGAAGCACGGCGACGACGCTCCGCAGTGGGCGAAAGAGGCGCCCGTCAACGGCACGCCGCTGGCGTTGCCCGTCGAGGCCCCCGAGCGCGGGGCCCTCGCGTACAAGGTGCTGTGACGAGGTGCCGTGGAGGACTTGCGTACATGAAACTATGGCGTACATGAAACTGTTCAACTTTGCTTTTTCTTCTTCTCGTGCTATAGCTACTCTGTGCATTGCTCATCAACCAGAGCTTGTCTGAACTGTGCAGTGCCTCTCGGTGTTTGTCGGCTGACAAGATACATGCACCCTGTTCTGGAGGTGCATCCTGTCATAATACAGCTGATGAGTGGTCTCGTGATTGGTGATCACGCTCTTCTCGAGGTACGGCGAAGTCCGCGACTCGAACCAAATCGGTTGCAGTGCGGCGACGCTCACTCCGCGGCGGCAATCAAGGCTTACGGGACGCTCCAATCTGCATAATCTCGTCCAAAGGCTTCTTGGCAGGAGACTCTCACGCCAGAAATCCTGACTCAAGAGTCCTGAGTCACGCGAGACCTGGCTGCAGATTCATCGGGCAGGCAGGCAGCCGAGTCCAAGTGCCTGGAACGCTGCTGTCGTGGCACCGCTCAGCTGCGTGACGCCCACAGTGTGGTGCAGCCTTGATTGGCAAGGCGGTGCAGAATGATGGTCATTTAGCTAGCTGCGCGTCAAAATCGGGGTATATATATGTTGTTAAACACTCCGAAGGTGTCACTCGCGGTGGCGCCAGCCAATCAGCGCTCGGTCGTCATCATACGATGCCGTAATCAGATTCACTTGACACCTTCTGCACAGACGCGGCCACAGTCGAATCCGCCGCCCAGCGCGCAAGTCCCGCCGGCCATGGAGATCCCGCGCATCGTGCACGACGAGATGCTGCACCAAGTGGACGGCTCGCAAGAGGAGCATCTCATGGCGGTGCGGCGCGCGAGCGTGAGCCCCCGACCCGGAGCGGGTCCGGACGCCGCCAAGCTGAACGGGGAGCGCACGCCTCTTCTGCCTTCGGCCGACAAGGTAGACGTGATTCTGGACGAGGAGGAGAGGGCGGCGGCGGCGGCCGACAGCCTGCTCTCCTCGTGGGACATCGTGCGCGTGGAGAACAAGCGGCTGCTGGCGGTGGCCTTCCCCATGATGCTGGCCGTCATGCTCGAGATGTTCCCGGACCTGGCGCTCAGCATGATGATGGGACACACAGACGTCGTCCACAGCACGGAGATCCTGGCCGCCTACCAGTTGTCCAGCCTTGTGCAGATGATGATCATCGGCGGGCTCATTATGGGCCTGTCGTCGGCCATCGACACCATGTGCTCGCACGCCTTCGGGGCCAAGAGGATGGTGGAGCTCTGGAGGATCACGCAGGCAGCCACGATTGTTTACTTGATGTGCTTGCCGTTCATTACGGTGGTGATGTGTAGCGGCAAACCGATGCTCGTGGCGCTGGGTCAGGACCCCAACATCTCGGATGTCGCGAGCAAATTGCTGCTGGTTAGTCTTCTGCTAGTGCCGTTCTGTATCATGTATGCTGTCATGAAAAGCGCGCTGCAGGCGCAGAATATCGTGCTTCCGTTTGTGCTGGCGTCGCTGGTAAGCTTTATTGTGAGCTCCATTGCGGCATACCTCCTGGCGTTTTACACACCGCTGGGGTACATTGGAGTGGCGCTGGGCAGTCCTATCGGCTGGCTGTTGAAGGTGCTGATGGTGCTTCCGGTGGTGCTGCGCAACCGTGTCTTCGTTGAGTCGTGGCCAGGTTGGGACTGGAGTGCGGCGTGGGCCCGTGTCCCCAGTATCGGACGACTGGGCGTGTCAAGTGTGCTCATGATGACTTTTCAGATGGTTGGGTTCTCCTTCATCTCGTTGCTGGCAGGGATGTTGCCCAACGCCGACATCTTGATTGCGGCGAACGGCATTTTTGTTTCGGTGCTTAGCCTTGCGTTCATGCCGCTGCTGGGAATTTGCATTGCGGGTGCCATCCGCATGGGCAATGCTCTAGGAGCTGGCCAGGCTCGTCGTGCGCGCCTCATTAGCCTGATTGTGATGAGTGCGTCGCTGTCGGTCTCTGGTGTTGCAGCAGGGATTGTCGCCTACATCGCATCACCGTACGCTCGTGCATTCACCCCTAATGGTGAGACCACGGCCGTGGCAACAGATCTGATCAAGGAGTTGTTACCTCTCCTGCCTCTTTTGGGCTTCGCGTTCGGGATGCAGTCTGTGTTCCGTGCCTGTGGAAAGCAGTTGCTCTGTGCGCAGCTTAATTTTGTCTGTTTGTTTGTGCTGGGAGTGCCGCTTGGTTTGGTGTTTGCAATCCAGTTCGATGCAGGCATTGCGGGTCTGTGGGCTGGTAACATGGCTGGAACTATTATCTTCGCGGTTGCGGGTATTTTCTGGCTTCGCGCCACGAGCTGGGAGAAAATGGCTCACGACGCGAAGCATGGCAGTCGCCCTACGGACTTCGCCGACGTTGACATCGCTGTTGCTGCGTAAGGGGTTCCAGGACGAATGTGTTGCTGTCGATTATCATCTTGATGTATTCATACCGGAGTGAACCGACAACATTTCTTTTAATGTGATTAGTGCCAAATTGTAACCAAATGCATACCAACGCCATTCAAAGCGGGCTTCACAGTATCTTCGTTTAGTAATTCACGCTCCCGCATTTTTGTCTACATGTAGCAGATAATTACCCCGCGTTAAAGGGCTTACTCGTCGGGCTCGTGCATCGGCTCATGGAATGAGTGTGATACGTCTCGAGTGGCCGCTGGGGACGGCAGGTAGCAAGCTTCGCCCTTCATCTCGTCGTTGCTGGGGGCACTGCATGTTGTCCGCTCCAGTGCTTGGTACGCCAGCATTGCCCAGTCAGCTCGGAATGCTAACCAGTACGTGCTGAAAAGCCCGCTTGCAATGAACCCAGCGTTGAGGCCCAGCCAAAGTCCCAGTAGCCCCATTTCAAGAGGGAAGGCGAGCAGCAACCCCAACGGCACAGCTAGCAGTATATAGCACACGAAATTGACTTTTGCACCAAGCGCTTGAAGCCCACATCCTCGGAAGATGCCTTGGGAAACGGACGAAATTGCAGCGAAAACTTGCAGCGGACTGGTCACAAGCAGCAGCTTTGACGTAATGGACACCACTCGCTCGTCACTTGTAAATGCAAAAGGAAGCACACCGTGGAGCAGCAGCATCGCGACCGAGGCGATAAGGGCGCAACCCGTGCTTAGGCCCAAGGCAAGCTTGGCTGTATGCCACGCGCGTGCTGGGTCATTGGCTCCCAACGCGTTACCGACCCGCACGGACCCCGCAAGCGAGATAGCTGCGTACCATAGCGCGCCGAGCCATCGCAAGTTGGCGTAACTTGAGTCTGCACTCACCACTGCAGCTGCATGCGGCAGCATCCCAGAGCTCAGCCCCACTGCTGCGAAGCCCCACACCTCACACACGAACATGGCCATCCCCGACACTCCCAGGCGTAGGAACTCGGGCATCAGCCGCACCGCCTCCGAGAACTGCCAGCCTGGCCACTCGCGTTGGTAAAGACCGCTGCGATACAAGTACGCGGCCAGCACGATGGCGTAGCAGGCCATGGTCGCTGAAATAGCGAGAGCCGATCCGGTAAAGCCCAACGGCGTCCGGAACATGAAGACGTACAGCAGCGTCGCCTGAACGACGCTCGCCATGAGACCGACGCCCACGAGTGGTTCCACGCGACTTTGACCTTGCAGGATCTTGCACATCAAGGCGTTTATAGCTGTAAACGGCACTCCAGGCAGTGCCAGCAACACCAAGCTGTGCACCAGTTGGGCGAGCTCTCGCCGTTGACCCGCAAACTCCAGCAGCTCGACGCAGTAGAAGCTGGCGATTGCCACAGGAGGGAACCCGATGCAGAAGACGAGAAGTCCCGTTTGGAGGAACAGCCCCAGTTCTCGTAGCTGCCCCGCGCCGTAGGCCTGGGCGCACAGCGTGTCCATGGCGGCGCTCATGGCGGCGATCAGCGTCGTGCTGGTGATCATGTTGAAGATGAGCGCCAGACTGCGCGCCGCCATGAACTCGCTGCTATGCGCGGCGCTGAGGTGGCCGGTGAGCACGCCGCTGAGGAAGTTGGGCGCGAAGTCCACGATGGCGAACAGCAGCATCTGGAAGGCCAGACGCAGCAGCGCCTGGCACTCGCTGCCGTGCCGTCCGTGGGTCGGCTTGACGCCCCCGCTGAGTGTGGACTCCTCGTCCTCGACGGCGCCGGTGGGCACCACCGTGGCGTCGAAAAGCAGCAGCGGCGAGCGCTCGGTGGCGACTGCCGCGGGCTTGTGCGGCTCGGGCGTCGAGATCTGCGCGATCTTGCTCGAGAGTCCGTCCCACAGCGCCTTGGTGGCCTCGGCCGTCATGGAGAGGCGCGCGGACGCCGCGGCCACGGCGCTGGCGGCGCTGGCGGCGCTGCGAGAAACACGGGGCGGCAGACTGCGCATGGCTGCGGGAGGGCGAGTGCGGCGCGGCGCGCGGAACGGAGAGTGCGCTCGGCCGTGCGGAGAGATTCTCGGCAGTTGGTGACGCGGTGCTCCCGCGGCCCTTCAAGATCGCGCGGCGCCACCGCGTCATCGTCTGCGAGGACACACATCAGCGGCGTGCAGGAATGGCTGGCGGCGAGCGCGTTAAACCTGCGCGAGAAGCTGGCGCCAGAGGCCGCTTCAACGTGGGAGCCGCGCCCGCTCGCCGTATCGGTCGCGCACACCGAAAGCCATGCCGTTGTATCAGAAGAAAGCGGAAGAGGAAGGCATGCTTGCTCACTTGGGAAGGCCGTGGCGTGCTAGCTTGCGGCTTTTGCTGTTTGTACGATTGGTACGGCTACAGTATGCGCTAGGATTTCGCCTCGCATCGTGAGATCCTGCGTGCACTGTCCACAAGTTGAAGGCCTTGCACGCCCACATCGGAAAGCTACACATGCCTGCGGCGACTCCATAAGGAGCTCGTAACAACCAGACTACATGCAGCCTTTGCTAAGTGCTCTTTACAGCGGAGGCACGGCACGCTTTCATGGCTCTGCTACGGCCGGCAAGTGTGCAACCTGCAAACCCACATACCTGGCGTGCTTAAGCCGTGTTGCAGGACAAGTATACTGTGCGTTCCTTGGCAGTAGCCGCCACGGCGAAGTCTTAGCCGCTGATCCAATCGATCGCTTTCACCGATTGCTTGGCATGTTTGCGGCGTGTGTACAGGCGCCAACTGTTCTTGCGCAGTGTAAGTCCGGGTAACTGAGGGCACATGTTCGCACCAAGCGAGCTGCATTCCAGCCAACAGAGAGCAGCCCACCTCCGCCACTACAGACGCGAGGTAAAGGCCCCAGGCCAGCAAACTGGACTACGACCGCTTCATGGCGTCGAGAATTTGACGCGCGCTCCGCTGGCAAGAACTCCAGGCCGGCACGCCGCTCGCACGCGCTGCTCCGATGAGTGACCGGTGTTTCGGTTTGTGGCGGTTGAAGGCCCGCACCTCGTCCCGACAAACTTGATGAGTGACTCACATTGGTACATGCTTCGCGGGCTCCCTCCATTCAAGAACCTCGCCATGATCCAAACGCGCGTGCCGGAGCCGACGGCGACCCCGAAATAATGGATAAAGGAGTGAGGTAGGCCAGTGAGGTGGCAACTTTTGCGAACTTGTGACTTGCCCCCGGCACGCGCCGCGCGTGCCAGCCTCTACACAGCCGCCCCCATCGGCGCCGCACCAGCCAGCCTCAACGAGCTGCTGGAAATTCGTCTGCAGGTGGCGGCGACCAAAGTCCTGACAGAGATCTGCTACGCGAGCGGACTCTTCCGGACTCGCGCAAAACTTCACCGACTGCAACTTTACGCCTGCAAATACTGCGAATACAATGCCCCGGCGCCTTGCTTGCCGTGCAAAAGCGTCGGGCCGAGCGCCATGCCGGCCCAAAAGCTGAAGTGATCGTCATTCCGCCAACGCGTCCGTCAACGCTGCAAATAGATCCGCCACATCTTGCGGTTTGTATGCTCACCGGAGCGGCTGGGACACTGGTGCGCCTGGTTTAACACGAGCCGTGGGATTGAACTTTGGGCAAGACCCCGCCTACAGCGATGTCACGCCAACGCGGCGTCTGATTCAGCGAATCATCATGCAGCATTTCCCATACCTGATACAAACGTATTCCTTTACTCAACTGCCTGTCGGCCCCGTTGATTGGCTGAAAGCGCTCTGCCTGTTTCATCCAACAACGGTGTGCACCACGCACTTATCCCGACGCTGTGTGTGGCCCGTAAAGAAAGGGAGGCCTTCGCAATCGCAAACCTCGCTCCGACTCGACAAGCGCCAGAGACAGCATGGCCGCGCTGGACGAGGACTGGGAGGAGTGGTCGCCCGAGAAGGGCTCGTTCGTGCACCACATGCTGGCCGGCTCGGCCGCCGGCGTGGCGGAGCACGTGTCCATCTTCCCCATCGACACCGTGAAGGTGCGTCACTCGCTCGCTCTGTCCGCCGCCGCTCGCCCCGCTCACCCGCCCGCCGCAGACCCACATGCAGTGCCAGCGCTGCCCCGTGAACGGCCAGCCGCTCAAGCTCTCGGCCACGCAGACGGCGCGCAAGCTCGTGGCCGAGGAGGGCCCGCTGCGGCTCTTCCGCGGCGTCAGCACCATGCTGGGCGCCAGTCTGCCGGCGCACGCCGTGTACTTCTCGGTGTTCGAGGCCGCCAAGAAGGCGCTGGGCGCCGACAGCAACTCGCTCACGCCCATGGCCTCGGGCGCCGCCGGCGTCATCGCCACCGTGTGCCACGACCTCATCATGACGCCCATGGACGTGCGTGTGGCGCCGCCGCCGAGTTGAGTTTACCCGCGGATCCTGACGTTGTGCTGTGTGTGTCACGGCGGTTTCCGTCGCGCAGGTCGTCAAGCAGCGGCTGCAGTTAGGATACTACAATGGCGTCGGAGACTGCTTTAAGACGGTGGTGATTGTGTTGCTGGACCCTGCGTCTCCGCCACTGTCCAGAGTTACTGGGGTTACTCACAGCGTGGCTGCCGTTGACGTTCAATTCAGGTTATGAAGCACGAAGGCTTGCGCGCGCTGTATATTAGCTTTCCCACCACGCTCCTGATGAACCTGCCGTACAGGTATCCACCAGTGGCTGCTTGCAGGAGGGATGGGGCGGTGTACTGACCCCGGTGCTTGATGCGACTGCAGTATGATTATGGTGTCGGCGAACGAGACCTTCAAGAAGATTCTGAATCCGTCTGGCGAGATGAACGTGTCGGCGTACATTGCCTCTGGAGCCGCGGCTGGTGCTTTGGTGCGTTTTTGAAGCCGTGCGAGTTGGAAATGTAGTTGCGCTTGTCTGACTGATTTCTACGGCGTTGATGCGGATGACAGGCTGGCGCGCTGACGAACCCGCTGGATGTGGCCAAGACCCGGTTGCAGACTCAATCCATGATGGTCACGGAAGAAGCTTCGGTAGGAATCCGAGTTCCCTCTCTCACGAAGACGGCTTCGATGTCGCCTCGCTTCTCGAAACCAGAGCTTCAGGTTCTTGTGCATGCCGCTCAGGGCCCTCTTGGCTTACACCCTCCTGTTTGTTTGCTCTCTTATTCATTCAGTGTCCATCTCGTACCCGTTGTGCGCAGCTCCAGGCGCGCGGCGTTTCGATCACGGTTCCTTCTTCGTGCTCGATCAACGGTCGCCCAGGAGTACGTTGGCATGCCTCGCGTTAGTGATGGTAGCGTGACGGAATCCTGACGCGTTTGTTTTCCACTTGCAGGTTGAGCGGGCAGAGCCTGTTCTTCGCCGGCAGTACGCCGGCCTGATGGACGCGCTGATTCAGATTAAGGCGCAGGAGGGCTTTGCAGGCTTCTTCCGAGGCGTGTATCCGCGTCTGCTGGTGCATGCGCCTTCCGTGGCAGTGTCGTGGACAACGTTCGAAGTATTAAAGAAGACCCTCGACCGGATGGGCGATGACGACTAGTACCGATCTTCTGTCCAATTGAACCAACTACTGCCAACGCGAGGTTTATATTCTGAACTGCGTCCAGGAGGTACACACAGAAGCCCGACGACCAGGGAGGCGCACACGAGAATGATACCAATCTTGCAAAAAGCCGCTGGGCATTTGACCAAAGGAAATATATAGAGTTACAACGAAACGGAGTCGAGTCGCGAGTTATTCTTGCAGGAGACATGTCAGCGCTGTCGCCACCCACCGAGCTTTTCAGGTTCGTAACGTCTCCATTCACATTTCTGCTCCCTGGTACGTGAAGCCACAGCGTAGGAAGACCGCGGGCAATATCTTCAGGCGCTGTTGCTTGCGAGTTCGTGTGTTTTGTTCTGTGGAAGTGGACCAAGTAGGCATGGTGCAGTGCTCTCCAGGCCCTGAGGGCGGAGTTGCATCGCCTGCGAACGACGCGACTGACAATTCGTTGGGAAGTGGCCAAGAGTGTTCAGGTTCACAAGTGTCGGAGGGAAGCAGTCTACCTCCCGTGTGTGAGCACAAGCTGTCGCTATCGAGTGCAGATCGCCGCAACGAACTGTCGAAGGGTACCTGCTCGTTGACCACCATCTCGTACGTTCGGTCCAAATCCGACGGTAATATGAGAGCTTCGGTTTCCCCGTTTCCAAACTCAACCAACACCCAGCAACGAAGTAGCGTTCAACTATCGAGCAAGAAAACCGGCAGCAAACGATGTGGAGAAGTTTTTGCTGACAACGTTCAAGACAACGAAGATAGCGCCTCAGCAGACGCTAGCGACACCTTTCTGAACGCTTCGATGCAGCTCATGCATTTGAATGGAGAAGCTCGTCAGCGAGTACGTCAGCTGTGGACTTCAGTGCAGCGTTTAGGCAGAGAAAAGCAGATCAGCGAGGCGGGGATTGAATTCATGTATGCAGAGCTGGGCAACATCCTCAAGAGCTTAAGCGCGGAGAAGCTGGAAGCTACGAAGCATCTTAAAAGTGGACGCTTAGTTCTGTTGGCATCGTCTCTAGCAAGCGATCCTAGCTCTGTAAGCCGTGGAGCTGCAGTCAAAGCCCTCTTCGGCTCGAGACCGACCGCGCAGCTAATGCAGTGCACTCTGTCCGAGGACCAGAGTAAATTTGAAATGATCCCCGTCCGACAAGAGTCTGCATCCGTCAATAGCAATGGTGGCAGCACTCCACCAAGTCCACCGGTCTCAACACCTAGCAGATTTGCGTTGCCGTCTACTGCATCGCTGATGGGGATGATTTCCGACGCGTTTCAAGAGGAACCGACTACTCGAACAATCCGATTGCAAGGATGTCAGGTGCGGCGGCTTGTTCCTAAATCTCCAAGCGCCGAAGCTTCCAGCGTGAACATGGTACATGATGCTGATGTTGCGAAAAGAGCAAAGATGTTTCATCGCTTTCAACTGCTTGTTCCCTACAAGACGCAAATGAGTGGTCCAGCCGAAGGCGTTCGTGCGGACATCCTGTTTCCCACTAGGGCGCCTGTACCTTACGAGTCGTTCATCTTCGAAGTCCCGACAACAACTTCGGGAGTAGGAGGAGCTGAAGCAGATATGGACGCAGAAGCAGAGGTTGACGACTGGGTATGGGCCTTAGATCGCGTCTGCAGATTTCAACTCCACCGGCTCGAACACGTTCTTCGCGAATCGCCAAACCTCGGTAAGCACGCTCTCGCAAATTGCTCGGAGTTATGGCTGCGCACTAACATGATGATGGTCCTTACTTCTAAAAGCTCGTTATCGCGAAACCCTCCAACGTCACTTTCCAGTTTGCGTCTCGTTAAGCTGGCTGCGCAACAGAGTAGACCAGCCAGTTCTTCAGCGCCGTTCGAGTGCCAGCTTGAGTATGATTCAGATTGTGAAAGACCTTGATCGAGATAAAGTCCTTCTAGACGATCAGCTATTCAGTGCGGCCAATCCATTTGAAAGTGACGACATGGAATCCGACAGTGTGTCTGAAGTGGTGAAATACATGGTTAAGAAGATACTGGAGTTCGAGCAGAGCACTGCTTCACCTCAGCACAAAATTTCCGGAAGAACTGGATTGCCAGCAGCTCCGCAGCACCGGCCATCGTCTCCGGCACATCGTTTCGCGAAAAATTGTGAGGCGCGAGCGCTTGCATTTGTCGAACGAGTCCTGCAGGGTAGTTCTCGAACTCAAAGTGGTGGTGACATTTACGATGCCATTAGCTTTTTCTGTCAACAGGAGCACGTGTCCATTTGCCCAATGTCACAAGACGCACGACCTGTGCAGATGCGGCTTATTAGCGATCCCCCAAAGAACAGCTTCCAAGTGGAAGTTCAGGTATGCATGCAATTCAAAGTGATTGAGCTAACGCCACGGTCCCCAACACCACGACCCTCAATGCCACCTTCATCGAATGAAGATGAAGTCTCCTCGAACATGCTCGGTTCGACAACAGTAGAATCTTCCCGCGATAGTCTGCGCGAATGGGCGATACTGGAAGGAACTCTGTCGCGTCAATTCACGTTAGGGCAGCTAACAGCGCCGGACACAGTCACGATCAACTACATTTCATCGTAACGCAGTTGATACGGCTAGCAAAGTAAAGCTGAGCCACGATAATGTTAAGGTGATAATGGTGAACTAGGACTGAATCTTCCCATTTTCGTTCGTCTACAGAAGCTGAGGCACGAGGCTAGTCCGACCGTCCAAAAATTGGGGCTTAATGTTCTCCTCTTCAGCTGGACCTGATGACCCCACGCTAGCTCGGCACAGTGGGCACGAGCGCTCATGATCAAACCATTCAGTCACACACTCTTCACAAAACATGTGCGAGCAGGCAAGCCTCACAGGCTGTCGCATTGGTTCATAGCAGATCGAGCAGTCCGGCGACCCGGCTTCCGCTAGTTCATCAGGCGAGACGTATACTCCGAATTCGAGCCCAAGCGTAACGAAAGAGCGCGCTAGGATGAAGATGCGTCTGCCCTGGGTAGCTAGTATTAAGCCCTGCGATGTATGCCATAGACTTAGTTAGCTACCAAATTCGAAGCTGCCAGGAATACACAGCCTTCGCGTACCTTGATAATAAGATATGCAAACGTAAACACGTCTGCCATGAACTTGGTAGAACAGAGCTGATAAAAACTGCACCATGGGATGCTGGCAAGCAGCGATCGCAAGAAGATAGAGCACATCTCGATGATTCCGTATAACTTTCGCTGTAATTACATCGAGCAACAAAGTTAGTGAAGGCTTTAGCAAGAAAATATGTGTGATTAACGCAACTGCATACCTTTCTTCGGTAGAAGGCGACCGTCGAAACCGCGTGCTGAGTAAGTGGCGTTATAGTTGTACTGCCGTCATCGTCATCATCCCCCGTCACTGTGGCTGAAGACTGCTCGGCGCTTGTTTGTTCATCTCGATATTTTCGTTCACAGTGGAAGCGGTCCGACTTGGCGCCGGCAACAACTGCTTTCACTACGATACTCCAAAGCCGCACAAGAAAATCTGGCAAGGTACAAAAAGCAAATTTAGTTAAGGAAAGGGTGTGAAATCCAACATTAGCGAGTAGCACTTACCATTCACAAGTACTGTCCAGAGTACTTGCCAGAAGATGCCTCCTGTTGAGAAAAGTCCGCTGTCACTACCACTGCTGTGTGAAGATCTCGACTGGAGTATCTGCGAAAAGTGGTGCAGCGGATTCGGCTGACCATCTACAGAGCTTATCGCAACCATATCAATCGCGCACATGGCTACGATACCAAGGAGATGCCAGTTGCTTGCCTTGTCCTTCAGCGCGACTTGCGCTCGCATGCGTTGGTCAAGCCCCATGACTGCCACCGTGCCAACAACAAACACCAAGATTCCTGTCGCATGCTGGTACGCAAAGTAAACTAGGAACAAGGCTACAAACGGCAGCGAGTTGTGGCACCGCCGGAAGAGTGCCTGTAGTTCGTCCATAGCCGTCTGGTCGTCATTGTCCTCTTCCGAGTTGCGTCTTCCGCGTGTAGCATTGCCTACACGTACAGTGGGTCTTGTTGCAGAAGCACTTTCGGCCCCACTACCCGTTCCAAGCCGCGATGCGGCACTGTCACTCCGCTCAAACTCGCCGCTCGCCGACATGGAGTACATCGACGATCCCGAGCTCAGTCGCCGTCGACTCCGCGGCGGCGATCCTGTCCTCTCTCCACCTGCAGCTGCCGGAGTCTGCAGCAACCTGCCTGTCTCGCCTCCTTCTGCTTCGTCCGTCGCGGCGGACTCCTGTCTCGCAGCGGCGAAGCCTCTCCAGGCCGGTGTCTGGTTGTTAAAGTCCTGAATGAACTGCCCGATGGCCAGCTGCGGCAGCGCCTGCAACAGTCTCGAGCTCACGGCGTCCCCGCTCACGGGGGTGCTCAGAGCGGCGGCCAACAGCCTCTGACGAAGCAGCTCGGCGTCCTCCGGGACGTGCTCCGGGTCGAAGGACGCGCTGCTGCTGAAGCCGCGCAGCGCCGGGTCGTAGGGCGAGCGCCGCTCCATCTCCGCGTCCGAGGTAGAGCGCTCTACGCGGCTGTGGGGTCTCGGTAGAGCGTCGTCCGGAGCTGCAGCGAGGGGTAGAACGTCGGCGTTCGCGCGGCTGCTGCGAGCGCCAGAAGCCGCTTGCGAAGACGCAGCTGCCGTGGGGACCACCGAAGGCGTCTCGGGGTGTGCGTGGGCGTCCGCAGAGCTGCCGTCGACAGCACGCGCGTCGCCGCCGGCGCTGGAGGCGACGTCGCTCCCCTGCGCCATAATGCTAAATGCAGTGACGGAGCCCGACTGTGTCCATAAGAGTGACGAGACACTAAAGCGGGGAAATGACACCTGATAATCCAGCAGCTTCAACCGTGGAGACACTCGGGAGTATTCATGTGAAGTATTCATCAAGTTGCCGCGACTTTCCTGCTCGAGAATTAAGCTGTGCATGAAGTTTGACTTTCGTTATTGCAAGCGAGGATCTTAAACTGGTACAGAGGAGGAAAAGTTGAGTTTTGAGAAAGCACTTGTGCTGGTTGAACATATTCTACTCAGGGATACACTCTGTGTTCTATTGACTGCATTTTTCACGAGCTCTGGGATGTTGATCTGTGACCTGATACGAACTTTGATGTGCAAGATGGAGGCTGCGCTAAGTGCAGCAAAGCGTTGAGGTTATGGAGGTGCTATACTCAACCACTTCGCACTAAAATGCCCCATGGATGGCAGTCCCTACGTGATGCTTGGAGCATTTTCAGCACGGCATGTGACGATTTACATATTTCTGGCGCTAGAAGCTTGGGCGTGAATGGTTTCTTCATACTACCACGCAAATGGAACATTGCTTTCTAGGCGTCCTGAAAGCCATTGTGCCGATACTTTTTCAAAATGGAGGTCCTTTCGTAGTTTACCAAGAGCTATTCGGATACATATTTGAATAGCGACAAGCAACTGGGACACACGCTGAAGGTGTTCTACGTCGTGCAGATTCAGCACTTTCAGGAGCGTAAGTTGAGGCAGTATCTTCGGTTCCAAGGTTTCGAATGTTACATTCCAGTCCATTACATCAACGATGCTCACTTGTACACGGTTAAAAAAAAGTTATGCTCACAGCATTTCCACTTCCACACGCCCAGACGATTTCGTTCGGACGAAGCCAATAAACTCGTCAACCTTGAGAACAGGGACACTGACTGTGAACGACGCGTCTTCAGCATACTCCTGCGATACGAAGTCGGCAGTGAAGTGGTCGCACGCGCGTTTGACCACATCCACGTAGGAGAAGGCCGTCCGGACTCGCAGCAATTGTGTTGGCACCTTCTCCACGATCTCCGCCTGCTCGATCACCTCTTGCGCCGCTGCGCCGTACGCTCGAATGAGACCTCCCGGCCCGAGCTTCACGCCGCCGAAAATCCTCGTGACGATCACACACACGTCCACCAGTTGCGCTCGCTGCAGCGAGGCCAGGATGGGGCGTCCGGCAGTGCCATGCGGCTCTCCGTCGTCCGAGCACAACTCGCGGCCATCCATCGTCGTGTAGGCGTAGCAGTGGTGGTTGGCCGCCGGGAACTTGTTGCGCTGCGCCTCCACGAACTGCTTGACCAGCTCCGAGGCCGCGTCGCCGCCGCCGGTCAGTGGCCACGCGGCCGAGATGAAGCGCGAGCCCTTGCGCTTGGCGATCTCGTGCTGCACGGCGCAGCGGATGGTCTTCCGGGCGGCCATGGAGTGACGTTGGCGCGCGAAGTACTGTCACTGGCGGCCGGGCACAGACGTGTGGATTGCACATCAGCGGGCTCACTTGCCCAATTGCGATGGCGTCGCGAGAGTCTGTCGCTGTCGAGCGGCTGCTGGAGTACATTCGCATCCCATCCGTCAGCGGCGACGGCCCCAGTGGATTGTACGAGGAGGTGGGTGGGGAGAACTTGTTGTCGTATGTGTGGGGCTCAACGTGATGGTGGTGCTTTGTGAACAGTGCGCGGCCTGGCTGAAGAACTACCTGGAGGAAGGTAGGCTTGGCATGCGGCTGGAGGAGGCTGCAGTGCTGTTAGTTGTTCACTGGAGCTCTGCTGTATGGTAGTCGGTCTGACGGTGCAGGTTTTCTCGCCCTCGGATAACAAGCCGATCGTCGTGGCGACCTGGCAAGGCAAAGATCCTTCCCTCCCGTCCATCCTACTCAACTCGCACTACGATGTGGTGCCTGTGGTACGGCACCACTGGAAGCACGACCCGTTCAACGTGCGTATTTGCTTTTGAATGATGCTTCTGCTGGGACTCACGGAAAGCGTTCGCTACTGCAGCCGACAGTCCTGGAGGATGGAACCATTTTCGGTCGCGGAACGCAGGACATGAAAAGCGTTGGAGTGCAGTATGTGGAGGCAGTCTATCGACTGAAAACAGCAGGCTTCGTGCCGAGCAGGAACATCCACCTACTATTCGTTCCTGATGAAGAAATCGGCGGCGTGGACGGCATGGAGGCATTCTTGGCGAGCGAGCAGTACAAATCCATTCAGCCTGTAGCGTTCGCGTTTGATGAGGGTCTTGCCAACCCGAACGATGCTTTCACTGTATTCTACGGTGAGCGTGTGCCCTGGTGGTTCTACGTGAAGGCGACTGGGCCAACAGGACATGGAAGCCGCTTCATCAAGAACACGGCGACATCGAAAATAATCGATGTCTGCAACAAGGTTCGTATCGTGTCTCCTTTCAACGTTGTCCTAAGCATGCCTAGTTGACATACATTTGCTATTTACTACAGGCCTTGGCTTTCCGCGCGGAGCAGGAGGCTCTACTGAATGCAGACACTGGCTGCAAACATGGCGACATCAAGAAGCGTAACCTCGGTGATGTTACCACGGTCAACCTCAACATGCTGCAGAGCGGGGTATCCCAAGATGGTGGCAAGACGCATGCTCTCAATGTCATTCCTACCGAGGCAGTTGCAGGGTTTGACGTTCGTATCTCGCCCAACATGGATCTGAAGAAGTTTAAGGTGCGTTTACCGGGCAATTGACGTCAGTGTAGACTTCGACTGACATCATTGCAGGCTATGCTCGATGAATGGTGCGCTGCCGAAGGACTATCATGGGAGTTCGTGTCGTGGTGGAAGAACCCGCTGCACGAACACTACACGACTTCAGTCGACGACGACAACATTTGGTGGAAGTTGTTCAAGGAGGGTTGCGAGGTAAGACGCGATGCTGTTCTCCATCACTAGTGCATTCAGCGCCTAACACGCTCGCTCATGTAGGAGGTTGGTATTCCTGTTGAGACCGAGGTGTTCCCAGCTGCGACGGACAGCCGCTTCCTTCGCCAGCTCGGCATTCCGGCGCTGGGCTTCTCTCCGATGAACAAGACGGAGATCCTGCTCCACGAGCACAACGAATGTCTGCACAAGGACACCTTTCTGCGTGGCATCGACGTGTACGAGACGCTATTCCGCCGCATGTTCGCGTATGCTGAAGCGAACTGAACCGGTCAAGTTAGGCTAGTTTAAGCGTAGTGAAGACAACCGATCACCCAACTCGAGCTGAGTCTATGTAGCCTTTGCGATGTGGATTGCTTGGCATCGGCGCAAAATATCGACGGCGCCCGGGGATCCTCACTCGCATGACGATGCTTGTCAACACCTTGCACCTGTACATCAGCTATAGCCTGAGGTCCACTGTAGTTTGAGCTGGTACACATCGATCAGGATGGCGGCGTGGAAGGACCCCGTCGAGCGCTTCGTGGAGTTCCTCCGCTTCCGCACAGTGAGCGCCGAGGGGCCAAGCGGCAGCTACGAGGAGGTGCGAAGGGCTTGGCAGTGAGTGTGGGGGACGTTGTATTGACGGCTGCGTGTGTGTCCAGTGTGCGCGTTGGCTGCGCGCGTACCTCGAGGAGCGTAAGTGGCGAGCGCTGTGCTGGCTCGCAGACTGGGACTCAGCGGTGGTGGACTGTGACTGTAGTGGGGCTGCCGGTGCAAGTGTTTTCTCCCGTGGAGAACAAGCCCATCGTCTTGGTGCGTCGGTGCTGGAGCTGCTTCTCGTGACGCAAAGCTAACGTTTTCCATGCAGGCGACGTGGGAAGGCGAAGATCCGACGCTGCCGGGCATCATCCTGAACTCGCACTATGACGTCGTGCCTGCGATGCCCGAGCACTGGAGCTACGACCCGTTCGAGGTGAGGTGGTGAAGGGTTTGATCGTTTGCTGTCGGGCGTTGAAGTGACAATGTGTTCATGATCAGGCGGTAATCCGCGACGACGGCCGCATTTACGGCCGCGGCACTCAGGACATGAAGAGCGTGTGCATCCAGTATGTGGAAGCAGTCCAGACACTTATGACGGCTGGCTTTAAGCCCAAGCGCAACATCTACTTGCTCTTCGTGCCTGATGAAGAGCCAGGAGGTGCTCAAGGAATGGGGACTTTCATCGAAACTGAGGAGTTCAAAGCTATTCAACCTGTTGCGTTTGCATTCGACGAGGGTTTAGCCAACCCTGGGGACGCGTACACGGTGTTCTATGGGGAACGAGCGCAGTGGTGGGTATACGTGAAAGCCGAGGGACCCACTGGCCACGGTAGTCGATTCATCAAGAACACGGCAACCTCGAAGATCATTGACATCTGCAACAAAGCGTTGGCTTTCCGTGATGAGCAGGAAAAAGCTCTCGGCGCTGACATCGGCTGCAAGCATAGCGATATGAAGAAGAAGAAGCTCGGTGACGTGACGAGTATCAACATTACGGCGCTGCAAAGTGGCGTTTCTCGTGATGGTGGGAAGACCCACGCACTCAATGTAATTCCGACGGAGGCAATTGCCGGTTTCGACATTCGCATTTCTCCTGAAATGGACATTAGTGCGATGGGAAAGAAGCTCGATGAGTGGTGCGCCGCTGAGGGCGTTTCCTGGGAGTTTGCCTCGTGGACGAAGCCTATGCACCAGCACTACGTCACGTCGCTGGGTACTGATAACCCTTGGTGGCAGCTTTTCCAGAAGTCTTGTGCAAGCATCGGCGAAACGCTGGAGACCGAGATATTCCCAGCCGCCACCGATAGCCGCTATCTCCGCAAGGCTGGTGTCCAGGCAATCGGATTCTCGCCCATGAAAAACACGGAAATCTTGCTGCACGAACACAACGAGTATCTGCACAAGGACACTTTTCTCCATGGCATCAAGGTGTACGAAACCATTTTCCGTGATATGTTCGGGCACAAGGAGGTGTGAGCTACCATGCTTGTGTGAAACACATTGGAAGCGAATACGATGAAGCTTCAGCGTTCAGCGAGTTGCCTTCCACATGCATTCCATTGAGTTTCGCATAATTCAATGGATGCTGGCATTTGTGAGCAATTATTTCGCTTGCACTACGTTTTTTTCTCTTAAGACTGTGAGCAGTAGTGGTTTGAATTTGATGAAACGTGTTGTTGCTTGCTGTTCTTTGCCTTGACACGAAGTTGAAGTTTTGTCAACACGTTGCTCGATCTCTCCAGCCGTTTGCATCTTGTGCGACTGGCGGGCTTCGTACCAGCGCAGCCCTACCAGTGCAGATCTGCCGTTGCTGGACCGATCTGGGGCGTTGGGGCCAGCTCTGGCAGCTGAGTAGCATTAAGAACGACATGCGACGCCGCGGAAGAAAGCAGCGAGCAGGAACGCTCTAGAAACTAAAATACAGAAGACACTTCGCAATGGGCACTTTTGCTATTCAAGGAAGCGACGAGGAGGTCGCTACGCCGCACAACGTGAATTGCACAACCACGACGGCACTCGACATGAAATCAGCTCTCTGTCCGCTTGCACGGAGATGCCGTACCTCGCAAGTTTTGTGGGTCGTCCTCGTGGTTTGCGTGCTGTGCTTGAGCGATGCACGAGGAACCACTGCAGCTACGGAATCGTCAATCCAGCGGAATTTACGGCAAAGCGTTGATGCGTCTTTGGAGAAAGGAAATCGGGAGCTCAGCGTTTTTGGCAAAGACGGCAGGCAACACGTTGTAGACCCAGCATTATACCCATACAGCGCTGTGGGCTTGCTACGCTGGAATGACAATGTAACGTGTACAGCTACTTTGGTCGCTCCAAAAATTGTATTGACAGCAGCCGAATGCGTGCTCAACGCGGACGGTAAGCTTCGTGAGGCGCAAGGAACCTCCGTGTTCAGTCTTCCTCAAACAATCGGGACTCACAAAGCATCGGTCACTCAAGTCTACAAGCAGTCGGACTTCTGGACCAAGTGGATGCACAACACGTATGTGTTGATTGAGCTGGATAACGAGTTAGGCCGTGCATACGGCGTGCTGCACTTGCCAACAACAAGTGCTTTCAGACAAGATGCTGCCATGAAAGTGCAACTTGTCGGCTACGGGAGTAACGGGGAAGCTGGGGAGTGTTTTCAGCTGTGCACAATCCATTTTCCAAGTGAATTTAATGGCCCAGATTATATGCTGCACCATGACTGTGACGTGTCAGCTAAGCGCTCACCCGGTTCACCGATGCTTATTCGCTCCACGGATCTCGAGACGTACATTGTCGGGTTTCACACAAACGCTATTGGTGATGATCAGACCGAAACCACAGTCACCAAGACGTATCCATCGTATAATGACACCGTGGCAAATCGAGGCGTGCTGGGATCATTTGTCCAGCCACACTTGTCATTTTTGCTGCAGCAAGCAGAATCGTCTTCAACCTCAACAGATGTGTCCTCGGATGTCAACACTCCACATAGCGCGTCCTCTTCTTCACCAAGCAGCAGCTACTTTGTTAGCTCTGCGTCTAACAGTGGCATCGATAGCCAGGGGCACGACGACCAAGCTGATGCAGGAGCTAGCAAAGCCTTAGCCCCACCGTCCGCTGCGTCTTCTTCAGCAGAAACGTCGGTGGCCGCTCCGGCACTCGGTATCGCGGCAACAGCAGCATATTCCTGCATTGGGTTGGTCTGTGCTTCATGGTTGGCCATCATATTTATTGCTGCTCGCAGGATCCGCTCCAATCGCTGAGGTGTGGGCATCGCTCACAATGTATTTGAGCAAATCTCCCACCAGGCTAACCATAATGAGTAGCATCACAGCCAAGCCGTAGTTAACCAAAAACATCTTCGACGACGGCAAGCCTGAGATTTTATCTTGCATCAGCGTTGGAACACAACTCTTCTGCTTTATCCTGGGGACTTGCCTCGTTGATCGCAGTATCAAAAAAACGCTTTTGTAGTTTCTTAAAGGTCCGGCGTAAGCACGGGTATATAGCAAGTGAACGATCCGAATGAATCCACAAGAATGGAGTGCAACACCATGGCCCTATTCTCCGTAATGCAGCACAACACTGAATCTGTCGACTGTCCGTCCACCAAAATCGCCTTGCTCAGCACTTTGCTATCGACCGTGACACTTGAGGAGGTTTGCTGTCTCCGTCTCTCCTCCTCCTCTTGGTCCTCCTCGTCTTCATCAATAAGATCATCGCGATATCTCAAGTGAGCGAACAGTGTCTGCAGCGTCAGCGGATGGGTGTCAATACGCAGAATCAGCGTGCCGGTCTTGCTGGCCTCCACCGTCATGGTCTTGTGCATGACCTTGAGTCTGTCCACGATGCTGCGCAACGCCCGAAGCGGCGGCATCTCGATTGCAATCTGCGGGGCCGGCACACTGGGCTCTCTGTAGTGCTCCACGGTGCTCATGGCCAGCACCTCGATGGGGATGCTCTGCACGATGTCGATGTCCACGGCACGCGTGCGCAGACAGAGGAAGTTGCTGCCGTCGCGCTTAAGCAGCCGCAGCATGACGGCGCTGGCGTCCTTGCCTGAGGTCAGCGCTTGCTGGAAGTGGCGCACGTCGCACTCGAAGCCGATGTGGTTCTCGGCGCGCGACTGCACTACGACGTCGTGGAAGAGGCGCGCGGTCTGCAGGCGCGCGAAGCTCTGCAGCTCCTCGGCGCCGCCGCTCTTAAGCGCGATGGACAGCGTCTCGGGCGTGAGCGTGAACACGCAGTTGGCCTTGGCGCTGCTCTGCGTGCTGAGGCGCGCGAACGACTGCGCCACGTCCAGCAGCACGGCCAGCGCGTCCTTGGCCAGCGTCCCGCGGAAGCGCATGGCGAGCACGCTCAAATGGAGGAATGCAGCGACGTGATTGGACGAAAAGAGACTTTGACGGGTCTAATTGGAAAAAAAAAATGGAGGAAACGGTTGTTGGCACACTAGTTGTACTTGTAGTGATGGCTGGATAGATGTAGACGAACTGGATCGGATTACTAAAGATCTAACAGGTAGCTCATGCCACGTGAAGAAGCATGCGACTAGTGAGATTGGCGATGGATGGCTGTTTGGCAACGCGGCGACGAGAGACTGTGGCGCAGCGCTCCGCAGAGCTGGAACACGGGGGTACATGGCACGCAAATGCAACACACACCAAGAAGCTGACGCCCTCTGTCAAGGACCCTCTCTCTTCCGTCGCCCTCGCCACTGGAAAGACAAGCGCGACGACCGAGAGACCGCTGTCTGTCCGAACCCCCTTTGAGCACGAAGGCCAATCCTCCACCTCCGCGACCTTGCAAGGCTCTCTCAAGCCCAGCGACAGCGCGTAGCAGCCGAAGCTGCCACTCGCCGCGCGCCTGGCCCGAGTGTTCTCTCTGTTAGTCCCCCCTTACAATGAGGAGGTAGTGCCTTGAATCTCCCCATCAAGATTCCGAGGGACTTGTCGGCGCCAATGCCCCGCGCAGTTGGCTCGCCAAAACCAACCGGTGACCCCAACCGCGCCGCCCCCGCCATTGCCACGCGACTCGCAGCCGCCAGTCGCCCCTCACCCCTCCGCAACGCTAGCTACAGAGGACGCCCCACGCTCCCGCACATCGTGGACTCGACCTCGACCATTCTCGTCATTTCCAGTTGTGTTTTGTCCACACAATTGATCCGTCACTATTTTTCTACTGTTTTGGTCCGTCACATTTTCAAGTTGCAATTCGACCCAATTCGACTCAATTTGACTTGAGAATGGCTGGAGCGGCGACCACAGCTGCAACGCCCACGGATGAGGCTGCAGCGTCGCACGGGACCAAGCGCGGCATCGACCAAGTGAGCGACAGTCTACTGCGTAGCAGTCTCGAGGAGTTGGCGGGGAGAAAAGACGCGAAAGTCCCCTTGGCGGTGCGTCGAGCGGGTTGCAATTTGAGTCTGTAATTGTCGCTGTGGCTAATTGTTTGCTGCGTATTTGTTGCAGGACGTTCGAGATGCGCTGATGGACCACTTGCTGGGCAGCATCCAGACGGAGCTCAAGCACACGGTGCTGCTTGTGTGCGAGGAGGTGCCGGATTTCAGACCGCAGCAGCGAAAGTCAACGTCTGCTGTAACTGCGGATGAGGAGGATGCATCGACGGAGGAAGCTGCTACCAGCGATGAGACTACCGAGGACAATGCTGCTATTGTTGGTGGGGAGGTCCCGCTGCTGGAGGGGGTGAAGGGTGACTTCCAGTTTCGTAGTCGACTGTCGGAAGGTGACAGTATCCCGCGATGTGACGCCACTTTGTTAAAGATTCCGGTTTCCAAGCGCGACATCGAAAAGGAAAAGCATGCAGCCAAAAAAGCTATCAAAAAGAAGATCAAAAAGTTTAAGAAGAGTTCTGGAGGTGCGTTGACTGCTGAGTATTAAGACTTTGTGCTGTCAGTATGAGGAACTAATACGTTGCATTGCTATTTGGTCACAGAAACTGCCAAGCCAAGCGCTGAGTTTTATGTGTTGTCGGACGAGGAGCTGAAAGTACACTTGCCATCAATTCCTTTTCACGACCTGAAAGCTGCGTCGGAATTCGTATCAACAGAGCCACTGCCAGAAGGCGAAACGCGATCGAAGCAGCAACTCTTGCTCGCGTTAGACTGCGAAATGTGTCGTACCACAAAGGGCGTGGAGCTTACACGCCTCACGCTGATCGATGGAAGTGAAAAGGTGCTTTTGGATGAGTATGTGCGACCGAAGAACCCAATTGTTGACTACTGCACGCAATATTCAGGCATCACGTGTGAAATCATGGAGGCGACGACCATGCGGCTCGCAGATATCCAGAAGAAGTTCTTGGAGTTGGTTCCGGCCGAGGCCATTCTAGTGGGTCACTCGATCGAAAATGACCTACAAGCCCTTCGCGTGCTGCACCGTCGAGTGATTGACACCTCGTGCATGTACCCGCATCCTAAAGGGCCTCCGTTTCGCTCCGCATTGCGTTTTCTGACGAGCCAATATCTGAACCGGGCCATCCAGACTGGTACGGATGGTCATTGCAGCGTGGAAGACGCTGTGGCAACATTGCAGCTAGCGCACCTGAAGATTAAGCACGGGCCCACGTTCCCAAGCATCGAGCACGAATATAAGCAGAAGAAGGTGGTCAACGAGATGGCACGAGCCAAGAAGTCGGTGCTGATTGTGGACTCGCAGCGCTCTTGTCGGTCATTAAGCGGAGGCGTCGCCTGCATCATTCCACGCGAATCTCCGGACGAAGTTGTGAAGACGGTCGTTCATCAACTGACGACAGGCTTTCCGCCGCATCTAACCTGGGCGCGGGTGCGCGGGGTTGTGCGGTCTGATGTCGCGGCGTATGTGCAGCAGATTAAGGCCAATTTGCCGGAGCACTCGTGTCTCGTTACGGTGCTAAGCGGGGATACGAACGACCTGCGTGCGCTTCACAAACGCCGCACAGCACGGACAGATCCCCGCAGCTCGCTCATGTGGGACAAGGAGCAGCAAAACGCGCTCGACGCGGCCGCTTTGGCTGCTCAGACAGGCCTAGTACATATCTGTTTGCAGTAACCGCATTGCGCAGATAGGAGAAACCACTTAGTGTAATAAACGCAGTTGTGAAAGCCATCCAACGTGTTAATAGCCATCGCCCTGCGAGCTGTATCATCTTCCTGCTGCCTCGAAAACAATTCGCTTCGAGCAAACAGGAGTTATGGTAGTCTTTGAAGTTTACAAGGAGTGATGGTCGTCGGCACTGTGTGGGGAGGATACTCGCACGGGTCGCGCTCATCAGAATTAAGGTTTCATTCGTATTTGCAATAGTTAGATCTATAGTAAGACACGCCCAACCAGACCCCAGCCAATATCAACTTAGACGTTCCATCGCAGCTCGCAGGTTGATTAGACGTGGGCCACACACTTCGCGTGCGCCACACCATGTTTAGACGAGCTGCAACTTCAAAAAAGGGCCCGCCACAGCGCGAGCTGTACGTCAGCGCCATGCGATGGCCTGGACAGCCTGGACGCCAGCCACCGGAGGAGGCTCGGGCGTGGATCTGCTGCCGGTCGTCTGTCTGAGTGGCTGGTGGCGCGGTGGCGGCGTCTGTTTAACGGGCTGCTCTCGGCTGGTGTCGGTGCTGTGATGTGGCCGTCTTCCTTGGACGGTCTGGGTCGGCTGTGCTGGGCTGGCTCGGACGTGCATTGAAGTTGGAGGCGGGTAATGGTACGGTGGGGCGGTGCAGAAGTTAAATAGCAGCGCGCGAATATATAGCGGCGGTCCTCGGGCCCCTGCTCGCTGGCACGCGGCGCCCGGCGTGCGCACGGACAGGAGGCCGCTCGTATCTGCAGGTCGAGGACGGCGGTGGTGTCTGGCCGCAGAGGCCGATCACCACCGGAGCTCCGCGATCTCTGCGATGGCGGCGAGGACGTCGGCGGGCAGCGCGACGACGGCACATCGTCGGCCGACGGCGCCCCGCCGCACGAGCTCCTTCCTGCTCTCTTCGTCCACCTGGCTGCTGTCGTAGTCGTAGTCGCTGGCGTCGACGGTGCTGTGGTCGACGTGGACCTGGATCTTGGAGCGCAGCATCTTGGACTCGCACGGGTCGAGCTCGCGCGTGGTGATCATCCGGGCTGCTGGCGATTTGGAAAGTGAATGTGCAACGCGTTCGATCACCTTGACTAGTCACGACTGGTCGTGCGTGAGATCTTGAGCTGTAGCTTTTGACTGATGACGAAAAGGTTGCGAAGATTGAATCCACGTGTCGTGCTTGCGGGCAACGACGCGTTGTCTACGACAGTGTGAGTTCGTCGTGTATGCGTGGTGTATCATTTCAATGCAGTACATGTAGCGCAGAAGCTAGCTTTCATTGGAATAGACTTCGCAAGTTGTGAATCACAACTACAACGTAATCGGTCTTACAGGAATTCCTGCCGTGTCGATATTATACATGCTTACAGATCCTGCATTTACCTCGCAGGCTAACTACAGCTCAACCAAGGTCGTAGCATGGCCACCTCGGAGCGCGCTATCGTTTCGTGATGTCGGTAAAGTCAACGGAAGCTCTAGTATGAGACGAGCGCAAGTGCGCCATGAATTTTCGGGGCTTTTGCCACGTCTGACCTGTGCACGCGTAGCAGTAGTAGTGTCCAGAGATCATGGCCGCACAGCCAACGCTCGGAGCACTTGAAGTGCCTGAAAACCGCTCCTAGTGTGCATCGGCTCGTGGAGCTCGCTCCCAACAGGAAACAGCAGCCTCGGCGTCCCGGACGCGACTCGCACTTGCAGTGCATGTACCGGCAAGCCGGTAGGGGCGTGCCGTGAAAAGTGAGGGTACGCACGCCGCAGTTTCGACGGTGGCCGCTCCGATCGCTGCAACGGGTCTCGGTGGTGGCGACCTCGAGTACATGCGCGAAACGAGCGCCATGTGGCGCCACAGCGCGGGGTTGAGAAGCGAGCAATTGCGCGCGCGCCGCCACTGGTAGAGCAGTTTTCGTCGACTGCCACGTTGGCTGGGCGTCCCACATGCTTGGTGAGCATTACGCCCTTGTCGGTTTTGGCACGTGCCGCGTCCGCTCGCCCGCAAAGGGGCGCGGCGAGCCGGAATCTGGTCATCGTGCGCTTGCCTTTCTTCCACGCACGCCGGTCTCGCTGGCGCCACCGCGCGTTAAACGGGCTGCCTTGGCGCCGCAGCGCGTGCAGACGGCGGCCGGGAGCTGGCCTGCCCCGATCGTTTCTCGGTCAAGCGCACGCGGATGTCCCACCGGCGCAGGAGCTACCCGTCAAGAGGAGCTCTGCCGCACCTGCAGCATCGCACGCGGATCCGGCACGCCATCTTATCCCCATAACGGCCGAGCCACTCTCGGCTCCCTTCAATGTAGCCGACTGGCTGCGCCAGCGCCTGCTTCCCGAGGCCATTCCTTTAGTTGCGCTGACGAGAAGACAAGTACCAGGCGTTTCCGCGGTCTCACCACCGTACCGGCCTGCCTTGCCATCATTCGAACAACAGCCACTCGCCTCTGAGGTCTCAGCGTTCGCAGAACCCGCCGCCGAAGACGACATAGCGCGACTCGGAGACGGAGCGCAGTCATTAGTGCTTTCACAACTCCACGAGCACGGCAACTTCCGAGCAGCCTCTATTTCTAGCCGCCAGCAGATCAGTTCTCAATCCGCCCCCTGCACAG
Organism: Phytophthora taxon juncus; assembly: GCA_033558005.1. Taxonomy (NCBI): domain Eukaryota; phylum Oomycota; class Peronosporomycetes; order Peronosporales; family Peronosporaceae; genus Phytophthora; species Phytophthora taxon juncus. Next base: position 2,257,276 of record JAUCEE010000017.1, read on the forward strand.
CAATAGCAGCCCGGATGATCACCACGCGCGAGCTCGACCCGTGCGAGTCCAAGATGCTGCGCTCCAAGATCCAGGTCCACGTCGACCACAGCACCGTCGACGCCAGCGACTACGACTACGACAGCAGCCAGGTGGACGAAGAGAGCAGGAAGGAGCTCGTGCGGCGGGGCGCCGTCGGCCGACGATGTGCCGTCGTCGCGCTGCCCGCCGACGTCCTCGCCGCCATCGCAGAGATCGCGGAGCTCCGGTGGTGATCGGCCTCTGCGGCCAGACACCACCGCCGTCCTCGACCTGCAGATACGAGCGGCCTCCTGTCCGTGCGCACGCCGGGCGCCGCGTGCCAGCGAGCAGGGGCCCGAGGACCGCCGCTATATATTCGCGCGCTGCTATTTAACTTCTGCACCGCCCCACCGTACCATTACCCGCCTCCAACTTCAATGCACGTCCGAGCCAGCCCAGCACAGCCGACCCAGACCGTCCAAGGAAGACGGCCACATCACAGCACCGACACCAGCCGAGAGCAGCCCGTTAAACAGACGCCGCCACCGCGCCACCAGCCACTCAGACAGACGACCGGCAGCAGATCCACGCCCGAGCCTCCTCCGGTGGCTGGCGTCCAGGCTGTCCAGGCCATCGCATGGCGCTGACGTACAGCTCGCGCTGTGGCGGGCCCTTTTTTGAAGTTGCAGCTCGTCTAAACATGGTGTGGCGCACGCGAAGTGTGTGGCCCACGTCTAATCAACCTGCGAGCTGCGATGGAACGTCTAAGTTGATATTGGCTGGGGTCTGGTTGGGCGTGTCTTACTATAGATCTAACTATTGCAAATACGAATGAAACCTTAATTCTGATGAGCGCGACCCGTGCGAGTATCCTCCCCACACAGTGCCGACGACCATCACTCCTCGTGGATGAAGTTGCACCACAGATCCGCTCATATCGGAATTCGCCTCGCAGCCCGCAGGCCTCGCAGACACACACTCGCGATGCTGCGCTCGAGATCTTTGCGCGCTGCCTCCGCGCTGGCCTCGCGCCGCGCCACGCGCGCCATGTCGTCGCTGCCGACCTTCGCCACGGTGGACCCGGCCTTCAGCGGTGCCAACCCGACCGACGGCTTCAACCTGGTGAACGGCCAGTGGACCAAGACCGCCAAGACGGAGACTATCCTGGACCCGCTGAACGGCGAGGCCTTCATGACCATGCCGCTGACGCAGAAGGACGAGCTCGCGCCCTTCGTGGAGAGCATGACCAGCTGCCCCAAGCACGGCCTGCACAACCCGCTCAAGAACGTGGAGCGCTACGTCATGTACGGCGAGATCTGCGCCAAGGCCGGCGCCATGTTCCGCGAGGAGAAGGTGGCCGACTACTTCGCCAAGCTGGTGCAGCGCACGTCGCCCAAGAGCTACTTCCAGGCGCGCAACGAGGTTAAGGTCACGGGCAAGTTCCTCGAGAACTTCTCCGGCGACCAGGTGCGCTTCCTGGCGCGCTCGTTCGGCGTGCCGGGCGACCACCAGGGCCAGGCCAGCCACGGCTACCGCTGGCCGTACGGCCCCGTGGCGCTGATCACGCCCTTCAACTTCCCCATCGAGATCCCGGTGCTGCAGATGATGGGCGCGCTGTTCATGGGCAACAAGGTGCTGCTCAAGGTGGATTCCAAGGTGTCCATTGTCATGCAGGAGACCCTGCGTCTGCTGCACGAGTGTGGCATGCCCATGACTGATGTGGACTTCATCAACTCGGACGGCGCCGTGATGAACGACCTACTGCTGCAGGTGAAGCCGCGCAACACGCTGTTCACGGGGTAAGTTGCTGCATTGTGTGTCATGTTTCACTGTGCAATTGTCTTACCCAAAGATTTTAACATGAATAGATCTCAGGCTGTCGCCGAGAAGCTCGCCAAGGACCTGAGTGGCCGTATTAAGCTTGAGGACGCCGGTTTCGACTGGAAGGTGCTTGGCCCCGATGTTCGCGATTTCGACTACGTTGCCTGGACTTCCGACCAGGTACGATTGATCTTCTTGCAGTGTAGTTGACTATAGGATAGTCTCCTGCTAACAGTTTGTGCTCCTATACAGGATGCGTATGCTTGCTCGGGGCAGAAGTGCTCGGCGCAGTCGGTTCTGTTCATGCACAAGAACTGGGTGGATGCTGGCATTGAGAAGAAGCTGGCTGAGCTGGCCGCTCGCCGAAAGCTGTCCGACTTGACGATTGGACCCGTGCTGACGGTCACCACGAAGCGTATGCTTGACCACGCTGCGGCTCTGTTGAAGATTCCGGGTGCTCGTGTTGCCTTCGGTGCTGAAGAGCTTGGTATGTGTTGTATTTATGTGGTGATTCGACTGTTGAAATCTTACTGACGTATTTGCCATTGATGCGCTGTACAGAAAACCATTCGATCCCTGAGAAGTATGGTGCGATTAAGCCCACCGCTATCTTCGTCCCGCTAAAGGAGATGGTTAAGCCCGAGAACTTCGAGCTCGTGACCACGGAGATTTTCGGCCCGTTCCAGATTCTGACCGAGTACGACGACAGCGACCTGCCGCACGTTCTGGACGCACTTGAGCGCATGGACGCCCACCTGACCGCTGCTGTGGTCTCGAACGACCAGCACTTTGCGAACGAAGTGCTCTCGGCAACGGTGAACGGCACGACATACAGCGGCATCCGTGCTAGAACTACTGGTGCTCCCCAGAACCACTGGTTCGGTCCGGCCGGTGACCCGTGCGCTGGCGGTATCGGCACGCCGGAGGCGATTAAGCTCGTGTGGTCTTGCCACCGCGAGATCATCAACGACGTCGGCCCTGTGCCGGCCGACTGGACGATCCCGGAGGCGTCTTGAGTTGGTTGCGTAATATGACGTTTTGACTCACCGCACGACGCTGAAATGCAACGATATCAATAAATGTGCACTGATCAGGAAAACCTCTTCTTACGTCCTTGGTTGGATATGCTATGGTGAAGCCAATGCATTCGTACATGACCAAAACCTAGAGCCAAATGATGCTACAAAAGAACTACTCGATGAAACTGCACAGTTACCTCTTGTGACAATGAAATAACTCGCTAATCAAGCAAATTGCGTGAACTATGTTGTTACGCATCAAAAGAAATCTAGTTACGGTAGAGTGGGGATGCATCGGATTTACAGTTCCTCCAGTTCCCAAGCGGAGGCCTGCTTAGCTTCGGCCTCGGACAAAATCTGGGGCGTCGGTTCGTCCTCTTTCATGGCCAAATCATCGAGCAATTCATGCAGCTCCACAGCCGGAGCGCCGACATCATCCTCCTCCATGGCATCGTCATCCACCATGGGCTTGTTCTGCTTGGTTTCATCCTTGTAGAGATTGATCTGGGAACGCATCTCCTTGTCCTCTTCGAGTTCATCCAGGAACTGCTCATAATCCTGCTCCTCCTTGGAGAGATCGGCTTGGCGGGCAGGGCCAGCATGCTCCACCCCCTCCATCTTCTTCAGCTTCCAGTTGCGTCCACGCTTCTGGATACGACGGGGGAACATTTTCTTCACAAGCACCACGTCCGGTATTGACATGCCCGACTGCACCAAAGGTGCCAAATCAGCGTCGTTGAACACAGCAGACGTCAGGTCGTAGCCACGAGCCGAATCGCCAGCGTGCAGAATCATTCCGAGGTGGCTCACAGTACGGAATCGTGTGTCATTCACGCCGAAGTCAGAATCACGAACAACCTCCATGTCTGCCAACCGGGTCTTGCGAGTCACACGGATAGCGCGACCGCCACCGGAAGGAATCGCCATTGGGTTCGAGTCCAGAACTGTGAAGTCCGTCATCGCCTTAATAGAGCGCAACGCGCGGAAAGGGTAGCGCCAATACTTCTCAGAATCAATTTCCGCCCTGTTTTCAAACAAGTAAGTTAGAAAAAGTTGCAAGCAGAGTCAGGAGAGCTTCCAGCGAACTTACACTTGGGTGGTGAACGGATCAACGACGTGGATCGAAGAAGTAACAGACTTCACAAGGCACAAGCAAGACATGTTGCCAAGCATGCGAGCCAACTTGACCGGCAGCAAAACCAAGTCATCCTTGCACACAGGAGCAATCTCCACCGCGTACGTAAACTTGTAGTTGTGGGTGTTGCTGTGGTTGTCGGCTGAAATAAGCTTCTTCGCCGTTTTCATCTTCATAGGCACAGACTCCTGCAGGAAATCCACAAAACGCAGGGCGTGGTTGCGCTCCGAGAAGAAGAAGTCGACACCATCTGGGTGGGACTCAATGTTCGTGGTCTTCTCGTGAGCGCGGTGCTTCAGAATAAGCTGCTCAAGGAAGAAGAAGGTGCGCTTGTGGTCAACACGCTGGCGCACCTGCACCACAGCGCGCCACGATTGGTTGGCGAACGAGGCCTGGCAGGCATCGCACTGCTGGTTGCGCACCACGAAGGTGACGACGAACGACTGCTGCATGATCATCTTGCTCATGACCTCCTTCTGCACCGTGAGCTTGAGCTTGAGGCGGCGGGAGTGCGGCTCCGTCCAGACCCAGTTGGCGTCAATGAGCTTGACGCGGTTCAAGTTGTTGATCTTCTTGAGGCACATGGCTAGCAGCTCGCGGGACTCGAGCTCCGCCGCCACCCAAGGTGGCCGCGACCAGCGCATGCATCCGCGGCACTGGTGGATGATCACTTCCTTGGGGATGCCCTCAGTCACGTCGACCTGCGACTTGAGACAGCTCACACACGTGTTGGCGGCGTTGGCCACGATGGGCGTCGCGCACATGCAACACAAGCTGCGGCAGCACGGGCACAGACGTCAGTCGCGAGCGCTGACACGCAAGTTGCCGCAGCATTTTGCACTGCAAATATCGCAAACTGCTGCAACTCAAGCACAAAGTTCCTTACATGGTGGGCATTTGGCTCGACATGGTGCTCATGGCGGCGGCAGCAGGCGCAGGTGACGAGCAGCTACGCAGGTCACAGGTCCGGAGAGCGAATGGGTGGAAGCGTTTGAACGCGGCGCAGGCCAATGGACGCGAGCGCAGTTTTGGCCCAATCACAGATGGCTACATACCGTTTCGGCGAATGGGAGCGCGCGGCCGCGGCCATTGGACAAAACGCCGGCAACGGCACACAGCCAGCGATCAGTTGGCAACTTTCCCGACCGACGAGACTTGACACGAGTATGGACGGCGGAGCGACCCCCGCGGCCGGCGCGGCCGGCACCAGCGCCAGCGCGGCCATGATCAAGGACCCGGAGATCAAGTACATCTGCGGCGACTGCGGCATCGTCAACTACCTGTCGGCGCGCGACCCCATCCGCTGCCGCGCGTGCGGCTACCGCATCATGTACAAGGCGCGCACCAAGCGCCTCATCCAGTTCGAGGCGCGGTAAGCGGGCGGCGACGGCTTAGCGAGCGCCTGCAGCAGGCGACGCCTGAGTCAGATGCTCCTCCGGCTGCGGGTGGCAGCTGAGCAGGGCGGCGCCCAGCGCGCGCAGGTCTAGATGCATGCCTTCCTATAATAAATATGTTGGACCTTGGACGTCGCTGTCTTGTGTCTCGGTGCTGGAGTCTGGTGGGAAGTAGACAGAGAAGCTGATGACTGACCGAGCAATTGAGGTAGCATGTCTATTCGGTCATCGCCGTCTTTCTTGTGTAGCTGCTGCCGCGTACAAATCTATCTAATCTCGAAAAAAGCAGCGGTCTACACGCCGCTGAAGGCGAGCTGCATCAGCGCCGGGGACTCCTTCCAGACACGCAGTGCGCGCTGCTGAACGCGCGTGGCGTCAGCGAATAGCCCCAAGCGCTCGGACAGGCAACGCACGTACTGCACCCACACCTCTTCCTGCTGCGAGCCGAACAGCTCCACCAACTTCTCGAACAGCTTTTGCACCTGTGGCACGTTCACCGATGTGGCGGACGTCTCGATGTCCACGCACAGCAGCAGGAAAGAATACGTTTCTGAAGTAGGCAGCAGCTGCTCGTCCACAAGGAACTTGGTATACAGCGAGCGGACTTGTTCGAAGGAGCGCTGAGAAGACGTGCTGGCGGCCCATGCCACGTACTTTTGGCGAAGAGCACTCCAATGTGCGGATCCACGCTTCTGCGAATCTAAGGCACCCTTAAATGCCTTCTCAATAACACTTGGAGATTCTGCGCTGCTAATAAGAAGCTGCAGGAGGCGGTTGTGAATAGCAAACTGCGCGTTGTAGTCTCCTGTCTCGATCATTGTCAGACCAGTCTTCAGCACCGACACAGCGGCAGCTAGCGGGTTGCTGTTCGAGGCAGCACCCTTCGAGTGAGATCCGCGCGAAGTACGGCGACGCTTAGCAGAGGGCGAACGACTGGTTGAGTCCACTTCTTCGTGATCCGCGTGAAGCACAAGCTGAGACTGCAGGAGCCAGACTTCCGACGAGTGCGGCAAACACTCGTCGCAGACCTTACGCACAATCATAAGTGCGTCATTCGTACCATCCGTGCGGTGAATCAAGTCGACATACTTGATAGCAAGAGACGGTGATGTGGTGCTAGTTGTCGAGAAAGCAAACTCTTTCAGCTTGGCGCGCGCATACTCCAGCAAGAACGCTGTTTGACTAGAAGATGCCAGACGAGTCACCATCCAGTCAGCGAACAGCTCCTTAATGGAAACGGTACCCAACTCAGTAACACTGGTCTCGAAATTGTGCACAACCAGCAGCTCAGCCTGACGCTCAGCCTCGGACACATCAGCGCCATCCACCTCCGACGAATCGCCCAAATGAGGGGCAGCACTGCCCTCAACCGCCAAAAAAGGGCGCAGCGCCTTCGCTGCGTGGACTTCTTCGCTTTTGGGGAAGGCCCCCAGACAGTCCTGCAAAATAAAGTCCGATAGCTCAGCAGCCGTCAGTGAGCCGAACAGGTCGCGGATCTCCACAAATTTGAGCCGGAACGCCACGTCGTCCGCGATCGCTGCCACCGCGTTAGTGTACACGATCTTCGCAATAGCTCCCTGCAGCACCAGCTTCCTGGCGTTCATCTTGGCTGCCATCTCCTCTGAGATCTCTTCCTCCACCGCCTCCTTCTCTTCCGGCAGCTCATCAATCAGCACTGTCGATCCGTCGTCCACAGTCTTCTCCACCTTTTCATCCAGACGGAGTACCTGACGACGCATCGCCAGCTTCTGCACGTACAGCAGTTCTAGACGGAAGTACTCTAGCCAGAGCTTCTGGTTGTGTCTGTTGAGGCGGATGGCGCGCTGCATGAGCACTCGCGCCGAGTCCACGTTGAGGTTGACGCCGAACTCGTAGGACGCCGCCTCGATCCAGAGCTCCGCGCTGCGCGGGTGCGACTGCAGCGCCCTAGAGAAGACGGCGGACAGCACGCGGCTGCTGCCCTCGCGCTTGCAGAAGGCCACGTACTGCAGCCAGAGCTCGACGCTGCCGCGGTGCTTGAACAGCACGCGGTCGAAGATGTTGTGCACGCGCTTGGTGCCGGCCGTGTCGCCCAGCGTGACCTTGACCAGGCCCATCCGCTCCTTGCGCGCGGCGCGCAGCGCGTCCAGCTTGAGCTCGTACTCGATGTAGCGCATGGCGTCGATCTTGCGCAGGGGCACGCGCTTGAGCGCGTACTCGAAGCCGCGGCGCTTGTCCACGATCTGGCGGATCTCGTCGGCCGAGAAGAGTTTGCGCGCCTGCAGGTCCTCCAGCTCCGGCACCATCTTCTCCATGGTGATCTGCACGGTGTCCGCCATGGCTGCCGCTGCTTGCTGCTTGCCGCTCTCGTCCCTCTTCCTGCGCCGCTCGCTATCGCCGAATGATGCCGTGCTAATGGTTGGGCGTGGCGTGGATCGCACTTAGTCGGACATCAGCTTGTGTGTCCGTGGTGTGGCGCAGCGTCATGACCTGCACTCCGCGCATTTGTGGACTGGACGAGCATGTTCCCGGAGGACCGCTTCCACCCGCTGGGGCCCGACGCCGACCGCCTGCACGACGACCTGGCGGCCGCCACGGAGCTGGAGAGCACGCCCAAGACGTCGGCGGAGCTGGGCTCGGCGCTGGTGCTGCACCAGTTCCTGCCGGCCTGGGACGTGCAGGCCTATCTGCGCGTGGCGGGGCTGCGGCTGCACGTGCACAACTCGCAGTACCCGGCGTACGAGGCCACGGGCGAGCTGCCGCAGCTGAGCGACGGCAACTTCCTGCTGCCCAAGGAGGAGATCATCATGCACCTGCAGACGGTGCGTGCGGCGGAGCGGCCGCGACTGCGACTGCTGCGTGTTGCGTGCTGACGCCTCTTGCTGCAGTTCCACAAGGACATCGACGAGTTCCTGAGCGACGCGCAGCGCAGCGAGTCCTTCGCTTACCGCTCCATGCTGTCGGAGAAGCTGCAGCGCGTCATGCTGTACTGCCGCTGGGTGGACTCGGCCACGTACCGCGAGGTCACGCGCCCGCACATGAAGCGCCACATCCCGTTCCCGCTCAACCTCTTCCTGCCCAAGAAGATGCATCTGGACGTCATGGAGAAGCTGCGTCTGTACGGCATCTCCACCAAGGAGCAGGCATACGTCATTGCCCGCGACTGCTACACGGCACTCAACGCCAAGCTGGAGAGCGTTGACACGCCCTACTTCTTCGGAGACCAGCCGAGCGCGCTGGACGTTGCAGTCTTCGGACACATTGTGGACGCGTTGGGCAACTCGCAGCTGGCGCCCACCGTGCATCAGCATGCCCCACTGCTCATCACGCTGGCGGAGCGTATCCGTGACGCGTATTTCGGTGCTCCTGGCGAGCAGCCCACGAGTCTCAGCGAGGAGGCGGTGTACTCGGAAAACCAGGCCAATTACTTCACTACCACCGCTTTGGACAGTGCTTTCATGAAGAAGGTATCACCACCACTGCAAGTCGCTTTCCTCAAGCCTTACCGCAGTCTGGACTGGAGTCGCCGTGAGCTGGCGTCGGAGGTCAACCAGAAAAAGCGTGAGAAAGAGGCTGAAAAGCGAGCAGCTGCAAACGAGGAACAAGACAAGGCTTTTGAGAAGGGACCTCGAAATGTGATCATCGGCGCGATCGCTGCACTGCTACTGTATGCCATTGCCGCGCTGCCTGTGGCTGTGCAGTTCGGCGACGACGACGATGATGACGAGTATTATGAGGACGACGACGACGACGAGTATGAGGACGAAAAATAGAGACCACCTTTAAACTCATCAACTCATCAATAGGATGTTACTGTGCGCTTTTTGTTCTGGCCAGACGTTTTTCCCGCTTCCTTTCACACAAAATGTTTCTAGACCAAGGCAACGCTTAAGACCCATGCGCTGGTGCAGCCCCGTCGAAGACTCGACGATTGAGATCCGGGCGCAGAACTTCGATTCAATAACTTTAACTTACACGATGCCATGTACAAATAAAAAAGCGAGCAGGGATATTGTGATTGCCCTTCGCATGTGTGCTTCTCGTTCATGCTTTCGATGGGCAGGCGCATTACGTTATCATAGATCCACGGTATCGTCTGAAGCACGAAATGTTAGACAGCTACTTCTCGCAAGCGAAATGCAGTGAATCACGCACCTCCGGAAATGATGTCGACTGTCTGATCAAGCAGCTCGTCATCTGTCGGGTCAAGGGCAGACAATGATACTTTCTCGAGTAGTCCATCAAACCGTTGTTGCTCATCCAGGCTTGATAGGTCCTGAGCATATCACAACGGCCAACAAGAGTTAGGGTGACAGCCCCTGGGTCTACAAAGCCTCATTCCGTACGCTGACGCTGTTGAAAGAGACCATTGATTCGACGGCACTTTTCCACCCCTTTTGCATGATCGCCTGTCGCGCTTGGCGCTCCTTGTTAGCTTCCAACTCTTTAGTAAGTAAGGCTTGGCCGGGAGATGGAGCTGACGATAAGGTCATGCCCTGCTTGTCTCGCTCCTGAAGCATAAGTCGTAGTCGCTGCTGATGAAAAAGTTCGTACGCAGACGCGTGGCCTTCTGTCATGATCATCTGAGACCGCGGAGTCTGTGAGGAACCCCACTCTTCCCGTGGTGTGTTTAATCCCTTTCCTCCAGCACCCGCTGCTGCACCTGAAGAAGGTGGAAGACCAGCATTGGCCCCACCATTTCCATTAGCCCCGTTGGTAGCGTTATTATTGCTGCCATTCGCACCGACGCCACCACCTGTACTAGAAGTAGGTGCCATCATAGACTGCGTCCCTGATGGTGTGCCCAGGGACACAACTCTAGGGTGAAGCGGGGCACCACTAAATCCTTGGTGCACAGCTGGTGGATGTTGCGCATGCTGCTGAAATTGTGCATTTGCCATCGCCATGGCCATTGCCTGCGACGAGTATGTAGGTGTTGGAGGCATCGAAAACGACGGCTGCATAGAAGATGAAACCTGGTGCGCACAAGAGCAGAGGACCATTAGGCATTATATCAAACGCACGCTGTAGCAATAGTGCGCGGTACTTACTGGCATGGGCATAGACATCTGCATTTGCATCTGCATTTGGCTTGATGTCGGAAAGTTTGTCGGTACAACATAGTTTGGGATCACACCCATATTTTGCTGCATCGGGTATCCAGGTGGGTATTGGTACGATCCGGGGAGTTGTTGCTGAATGTGTTGCTGTGGTGGATGTTGTAGTGACATTTGTTGGGCTTGGCCATTCATGTTGTAGGCTGCTACCCCTCCATCGGCCATCGCGTAGACAGGAGTGGGCTGTTGGTTGCCAGGCGCAACGCCAGGCATTAATTGAGTCGGATTGCCGGGATACATCGCGTTGCCAGCATGCGCTACAGAGTTTGGATGAAAACGCTGGCTCATCTGGAAGTTATGAATCGATGCGGCCACGAGGTCATTCACATTTTGCATTGCATTGCCGGGGCCACTCATTGCTGCAGCAATGTCTTGCTGCGATGCTGGCGCTAACGTCTGCGCATTCTTCACGAACACCGTCGTTGGAATGCTCCCACTTGAAGCACCTTCCGTTGAAGGAGTCGCAGCAGTTAGGATTCTAGTCTCTGGGGCGACTTCCACCTCAGTTTTCATTGCTGCATTTGGCGCTGTTTCTGTGGTAGTTGCGGGGGCGTGATTCTTCTGCCGAGCTGGGCTAGTCTTGGACATTTTGGCTTTCGTTTGTTCATCATCCGCCGGGGAAGAAGAAGAAGTGCTTGTAGTAGCAGCTGCAGGTGATGACGAAGCAGCCGTAGGTGTTTTATCTTCTTTAGAAGCAGCTCGCCGCCCACGCATCAGCGATTTCCAGCGAATTTTGACTGCATCTTCTGTCCGGCCCTGTTGGCGTATTAAAGGAGTTCGCAATTAATAACAGCCATGCAAAATGATAACAATATGCCCAGCAAACGCACCTTGAGCTGCTGTGCGATAATTGACCAACGGTTACCCAGCTTCGCTTGCATCTCAACGATAATTTTGTCTTCGTCCTCTGTGTAAGATCTGTGTGATACACAATCGCCAAACAGCAGTGAGCAATATGAACACTTCAACGGAGGAGAGGAAGTAGTCTTACCCCTTGTTAATGTTTGGGTCCAAGTGATTACACCATCGTTCCCTGCATTGCTTGGACCTGGGTGGCAAATACAATTAGCACGCTCCAGCATGTTTTCGTGCTGCTGCACTATAGAACTCACGTTCGACCAGGGATGAGAGAGGCTACTTGTCCCCAGTTCTTTTTCCCTTCAGCTACTAGCTCCCGTAGCTTTGCATCTTCTTCGGGAGTCCAGTGGCCCTGCACGAGCACATCATAACACGTGAGCGAGCAAGTCCACTGCAAGATCTCTAGTTAATCCACCGGGATATTTACTTTGATCAAGCCTGGCTTCAGCACTTTCGTCCACCGCTGCAGACATTGTGTGTGATTCCGCCCGGGCACCTGGTCGGCGATGGCTTTCCAATTGCGTTCTCCGCTTCTTTCCACCGCCAAGCGCAGCGACTCGTCTTCGTGCTTCGACCACCTTCTCGGATTGGACTTCTCCTTGGCGGGGGGCGCTTGCTTTACCGCGTTCAAGATGAGATGCGCTCGCGGGACGCCCATGCCGCTGCCCCGCCGGTCTTTGACCATGAGCTTGGCCGGCTGCGTCTGTGGCCGCTGCTGCGGCTGCGGGGCCTCGTGCGACGGCCCGAGCGAGGGCGACGCGGCCGAATCCTCCTCCGTGCCGCTGCTGCCCTGCATGGAGGACTGCGGCGAGCTTATGGCGGCGTCGCGCACCTGCTTGTGGCGCTGCGAGGCCGGCGCCGGCAGCATCTTCTTCATGCTGTCGGTGCGGCCGCGCTTCTTGGGGCTCTTGGCCGGCAGCTTGGGGGCCTCGTGCGAGGCGGCCGGGGAGGCCGCGGCCGAGATGGACGTCTGGTCCAGCGCCTTTCCCAGCTCCGTGAGCTTGGCGGAGCTCACGGGCGAGCCGTCCACGGTGGCCATGGCCTGCTGGGGGGTGTCGCTGTCGCTGCGGCCGACCGCCACCTCGTTCGTCGTATTCTCCCTCGGTGCGAGAGGGGGCGCGTGTGTGCGCAACACCAACTTGGCAGACAGAAGGCAAGAGAACAGGCGGCGACCACATGGCTACACGTTCCTCGATCTTACGTCTGTCTACACGATGAGCGCCGGCAGCAGCGCCGCCGCCTCGCGGCAGCCGGCGTCCGGGTCCTGGCGCTGCACCTGGCGCAGCCACGGCGCCAGCTCGGCCAGCGCCGCGCCCGCCTCCTGGCGCAGCAGCGCGGGCGGCGCGGCCAGCAGCACGCGGCTCACGCTGAACAGGACCTGGCGCCGCACCTCGGCGTGGCCGCAGCCGCGCTCGCTCCACGCGAACTCCAGCAGACTCGAGGCCATGGCCAGCGCCTGCGGCGCGCGGCCCGCGCACTCCACGAAGCTCGCCAGCGCGTGCAGCAGGTGCGCCAGGAACGTCAGCTCCACGTCGCTGCGGGCGACCGCCGCGTGCGCGCGCCGGAACTGCACGTAGCCGAACAGCAGCGGCGAGAAGAAGGCCAGCGCGTGCGGCGCGAAGGCGTTTCTCTTGGGCGCGGCCAGCGGGTCGCGGCGGTAGCCCCAGCGCCGCGTCTTCAGGCTCTGCATCGTGCGCGCGCCCAAGTCGCGAGTGGCGTCCACTTGCTCCTGGAGCAGCGTCTTGGGCTGGGGACGCTGGAAAGCTCCGCCTCTTTCGGACAGCTCTTGCGCAGCTGAAGTCATCGCCTGCAACACGTCGATGCGGGACTGCAGCAACTGCTCGCGCTCCAGCGCTTGGCTGCACAGATACGGCAGCGTTTGAGTCGGAGCCAACGCGCATGCCGCGGCGAGGGCTTGTGAACGAAGCTTAACGAACTGCGGCGTGCTGTACTTGTCTTCGAGTCGCAGCAGCGCCCTCACAACGTCGCGTGCTTTGTCGTTCAGATCCCGTGGCCGACGACGCACTAAGCTTTCGGCCTCCTTCAAAGCGACTTCCGTTTTTTCGCGGGCGTCGTCCGACAAAAGACCTGCAATCAGGTCTTTCAAATACAGAGGACGCTTGGCCGTCAAGTCTTCCTCATCGTCCTGTAAATTGTATGCTTCCAAGCTCATGTCAGAATCGGAATCGGAGTTGTCCTCGCTTGATTCAAATGCTGCATCGCCTTCTGAAGTGTATGCTTCATCGTCACTAGGTACCAACTCATCAGGGTCAACTGTAAATGATTTCTGAAAGTGCTTCCGTGAATGCCGTTGTCGAGCCCGATCCTTGCTGTCGCTTGTGACTGGTGTAAGCGGAGTCGCTTCTTGGGTGGTACTCGCATCTAAGGTCAGGCTCTCAACGCCTTCTTTGACTTCGTCCGGTAGAACGAAGCAGCCATACTTTTCTAAGGGATCTTCATCCTTAAGTCCAAAGTCCAATGGCTGCTCGGATGAGATCACAAGCGACAAACTCTCCCCGACCCGCATGCCTAGAACTCGCACGCGCTCCAGCGAATGGCTCATGTGATCTTGAACCCCTTTACATAGCTTTGTGATCCAGTCATGCTGCGCAAATGTCCCCTCCCCGCCGTCCTGTGCCAGTTTTAGCAAGCTGTATCGAAGGAAGAAGCACACAGATACGTTTACAGCATAATCGGTGTTGACCGCAAAGTCGGTTTGACTCCAGCGCTCAAGAACCACATCAAATACGGCCGATAACGGAGACTGCAGAGGATCCCCATCGCATTTCACCATTGCATCAACGAGCACTCGCCAGAAGAAAAGGTCACCAATAGACCTCCGCAGTAGCAGCTTGTGTGCCACAACATACTGGAAGTGCTTATTGGTGCACAATTCAGGGGGAACCTGGGCTAGGAGTCTGTACTTTGGGAGCTGCAAGGATTGGTATGTGCTCAGCGATGAGGCAGTCTCTTCTGCCGCAATCTGCAGCAATATCTGCTCGTGGCACGATTCTGGGAGGCTGTGGAAGAGCATGTGATTCATTTCCGCAGCTGAAGTGGTGTTGCAAGAGTGCATCCAGCTTTGGACGAGTACTTGAGCTTGTCCGATACGCGTGAGTTTATCGGCGAACATTCGGAAGACTCGCGACTGCTTCGTTGGATTCTGTATCCGGTTGATCCCCAGAAAGAGACCATCGCACAGCATCGGAAAATAGCGTCGGGGGCGGAATATCGTCGGCGTATCACGCTGGAGGCGATTATAGACGAGATCTACACGTGGATCACAACATCCAACCGCTCTATTTTAGCCCACCTCGGATGTTTCCGCGTAATATGTTGCTGACGCGTACCTGGTAGTGACGCAAGTTGCGAGACGAGCACTTGGAGACTAATCACACTTTGCCCGCCACTTGGTGTCGATTGCTACGATGATCAGTGACTGCTTTAGAGGAATCTGTCAACGACCTTCATGGCACAAATAACTAGCAACACGCACCTGCTCGAGCATCAGTAGCTCCGTCAGTACACCCTCCACTGCACCACCGGCTACAGCTTTCTCCAGAAGTCGCACGCACTGCGTGATGGAAGCCTGTGCGTCCTCTTCTGCTGTTTTGTCCGCTGCGCCGCCTCTGATCTTGACGGCGGACAGTGTTGCTGTCAGCGTGGCGATGACTCTGCTGGACGGGACAACGTCGCGGTCAAAGAAGGCGTCGAACGCCCGCGCCCGGTCGTGCTCCGAGAAGCAGATCTCGAGGTGGACCGCCACGAAACCCAGCAAGAAGGCGGCCACATCTCGGTAGAAGAGCTCCAGGTACAGACTCTGCAGCAGCAGCAGCGATCACGCGTTAGATCGGCTTGGACTGCAGGCTGGGACCGCGAGGTGCGTCACCTTCCACGCAGACGAGAAGCGCTGCGGGCTGTGCAGTGGCGCTGCCAGCTCGCATAGTGCCGCAACTGCGGCCGGGATGTCGTAGCGCTTCTCGGCCGCCTCGACGCTCCTCTTCTGGGCGTCCACGAACGCGCGCAGCCGCTGCATCTCGGCGTTCCTCTCGCTTGTCATTTTTTAGGGTTTGTCGGCTGTGGCGTAGCTAGGGTTTGTAAATGTTAGGTTGGATCCTGAAAGTATTCAGTCTACAATTTCAATTGGTAAATGTTGTAGGTTGACGTCTAAGTCCAGTAGCACCACACAGGAATCCAGTTCAGCTTTGACTATTAACGGGAAATTAAACGTCTGAAGCTCTAGTTTCTCCGGGATAAGCGAGCGTTACATGTCGAGACGAAGATAGAATACGAGAGGGAAACGAGTGGTTGGCATGGCGCTGCCAGACGAGGACGCAGAAAAATGTGTGCTGGAAGCCATTTGTGCAGCAGTGATTATAACACTACGATCATACTACGAGTCAAAAACGGAGACAAACGTACTTTGAACATCTTGATTTTGACTAGCTTCTAGCCTCGACGATGGTGCTGATTTCATCAACGCTGTTTCTCAACGCAGCTTCGTGTGGGAATGTGTGAATATCCGCCCTTATACACCGGAGCTTCTTCATGGACATGACCACTTATTTGAGAAAATGAGGTTGTTGCTGCTGTACTTAGCGTCGTCAGGTAGTATGAAGGATACTGTGCTAGTATAGGATATTTTCATGTTGTACGCTGTATTTTCAAACAACGAGGTACTAGAAATTATTTGTGGACGTGGAGATGGCCACATCTGAATGAATGCCAACCACATATGATGTGTGCAGAGACATTATGGGTGGCTACGAGGGGTTTTGCACGCGTGATAGGCTGTAGACAGCTTGCTGTTCGAGATTGCACGTCCAGCTGAGTATGAGGGCTGATGTTGAATGGACTATTATTCAGCGATTAATATGTAAGCTTTCTGTAGTCAATGACGCCTTATCATGGACTATGACTTGCGCACCAGCTTCTACAACGACAAAAAGCCTGGAAAATATCATAAATTGTCTATGTGTTGGAAAATGAGCCGGACACCGACCGACCTTCGTGCTAGTTTTAGGGTTAAACGCGATTAACTTTCTCGTTTACTCTTCCAGTAATAGTGCTAAAAGAAGAATAAAAAATGTTGTGTTCTTCTTGAAGGATGCAAACAAGTCCATTGATATCCGCTGTCTGTAGCTTAAAAGCCTCTTCTTGACGAGCACGCGACGTAACCATGTCCCCCGACAGTGTTGTGTTGTTAGCGGTAGCGGCGTTCGCCTTCACTGGTTCGTCAAGTGCATTAACACCATCCGATAACACTCAGACCTATCATTTCGAAACAAAACGTTTTCATTAGCTCCACAAAAATTCCGTGCAGGTTGTACTACCTTTTCTGAGGCATTAAAATCGAAGACCATTGGTCCGTACACACGATGGATGTACTTCAACATAGCATATATATTAGGATGTAAGCTGATGAGCCAGTGTATTTGACAGCTACTCTAATCACCAATGCCTTTGCTTGAAGGCAAGAAAGACGGGATTCAACCTGTTGGAAATGATCCCAGCTGCCTTGACAGAGCTGTGCGTCTCAGCCCCTGTTGTAGAGGAAGAGAAGGCTGGAGAGGTGCTTGGGGCTGGCGTGGAAAATGGAGAGCGCTGGTCTCCCCGACCAACTGCCCTGCAGCCAAACCGTGGCTGAGAGAGCCCCTGTATTTACTATTATCATTTCTAATCTGATTTAACCCTAAATAGGTATACATGCAAAACCGATACATTCACCCCTCCCTAATGGAATAGGTCTTCATACTTGTTGCCGATAGGCGACGGTTGTCCGTTACTTGTCCTCGAGTAGCCGTTGCTCTTCCTCTTTTCTTGTCTTCAACTACGCGTCTTAGTCTCCGTCCTTGCAGCTTCTCACCGGGTGTGGTTCACTTCGCCCCTCGACTTCAGCAGCCCACGCATCTTCCCTCTTGTGTCCTTGGCCGTGCAACCCCTCGCTCCCTCGAGAACCAGTCATGGCGTGCACGAAGCAGACCGCGTCCCGGTTGACTGGTGCCGCACACCACTCAATTCGCTAAGTCGTTGAGCCTGACAGAAAATCACTTCGAGCCGTAGCGCCGCGACAACTTCTCGCTGGCATGTCTGGACCATCTCGGAGCGTCTTGGCATGCAAAATATCTAGACTTACGCTATTATGTTGAGTACATAGTTACGGCGGGAAAAAACGTGGGTTATTGGCAGCCTCGTTGGATGCTCGAGGAAGACGGCTTCGCGGAGTATCTCGAGCTCGTCGATCGGTTCCAATTCGCTGGAAGACCAATCACCTTCGCACCCATGGCCTAAGAGAAGTCGTCCGGCCGAAAGTGAATTTGCTCACTTTCGGCCGGACGACTTCTCTTAGGCCATGGGTGCTTATAACGATGGTTGCTGCGCCTTTTGCGCTCTGGATCCTGTGTCGATGCTCTTGGGGTCCCCAATTGGTATTCAGAAGCTGCTGTGGATGCGTTTTATTGTGCGCGTGTTCGCACAGGAAACCAGATCACTTCTGCGGATGTCACGTGGTCCACACTATGGGCCTTCATCCGGCAGTCCAACCGCTCTGCGCGTGCTGCAGGGCACGCTGAGATCTGCAAACAGCGTAAACCAGGTCCAATATCGTCTCGACGGTGTTAGTGCCTGTATCGGTCTGGATTGCCTGTAGCTGGCTCCCCGCGTGAATTGATGGCAAACTCCGTGTGACGGGGCCTCCCCGCACACGAGCACCTTGCACAGAGGAAGTGCTTGGAGTCTAGTGACTCCTGGTCCTGGTGAACAACCGTTCACAGTCTCCGGCCTAGGGAGACGTTACCGCTAGAAGGTAAGTTAAAGACTGAATGTATTTATAGGCGCTAAGCTATAGCCTATCGTGCAAGCTATACAGATATCTAGGAGCCCCCGATGGGTGGCTCAGGGAGCCTGGTACCATGTACCGGTGCAGCGCCGGCATGTCCGTGGTGTGTGCCACACCACAGTACCCTCGAAGAAGTGACCCTGGAATGAGTGTCACCCTGTCACTCTTTGATGTAGCTCCGCTACATCCTCCCCCACTTAGATTCGATTTTCCACCAATCAAAAGTGAAAACGATTTCGTTCTCACACTTCACTCGCACAGTCGAAATCCATCGACAAGCGGCCGCGCTCTTCCGCTGCGGCGCGCTCCTTCCAGAGAGCCCCAGGCACGTTGCCCGGCACTCCACGGTCTCCCCACCGACCGCTGAGATGGCCCGCAAAGGCACATCTCCTGGCGCGCAAGCGTCTTCGAAGACCGAGGCTGCGAAGCCAAAGTCGGAGCTGGCTAAGCCGAAAGGCGATGCTTCTCACCAGCACCGAAGAAGATTCGGGCGACTGGGTCGCCCCTGGAGCTGCTGTCGCTGCCGAATCTTCTTTGGGGCCGCCGAGCGCGAGCTCGCGGCGCAGCCGATCTCCATCGGCGCCTCCGGACACCGGAGAGAACCCGCGGTTCACCTGCAGGTCTCGCAGTCGGTCTCCAACCGACATGGAGACCCAGGTCGTCTACTCTGGCGACGAGAGTGACGCCGAGGACAAGGTGTCCAAGCCCACGGGCGACAAGGCAAGCCCGGTTTGAAGGAGGTTGACTCCAAGGGTGTTCCCGGCGACGGGGACACCAAGGCAGCGTCTGCCAAACACTTAACGCTTGCCGAAGGGCGCGAACGCGCGCGCGAAGCTGGCCGCACGGAAGCGCACCGCTTCGCAGTCATCAAAGACAAAGGTGACTCAGAACAAGTCCTCGCACGCGAGGCTGTTCGAGTCCTCGGACTCCGAGTCCGAGGAAGGGGCTGTGGACGAGCCCCAAGAGATCACCAACGATCTCGATCAGCAGCAAGAGCGCTTTCAAGCTGCTCAGGCGTCCGCCCTGCGTGATAGAAAAAATGCGATTTAAAGTTTAATTATTACAATTGATAATGGAACATCATGTGCAGTTTTTATAATATTTTTATATGCAATTGTTTCACTTAAAAAAGCAAAAAATAATAAACGAGTTGAGTTAAAAGCAGTAAACAATGCTAAACATTACAAATGTTTCAAAAAAAACTAATTAAAAAAATAACATGTCCATTTTTATAAGTTAATATATTTTAAAAAAATAGATAAAATAATGAATAAAAATTTAATAATATTACCCGAATGAAAAAACCGGTTAAAGTTAAAAGATTACTACCTATATAACCATGAAAATACATAGCACCACCAAAAGCTTTATTTTGAAAAGCTATTTCCTGAAAAATTTAAAAATTTTGTCAGAGAAATCCAAGAAGGTAATTTCGTAAGGAGAACCGGTTCTATTGTTAGTGACCTAAAAAAACATACTTTGATACTAAACTAAAGAGATCCGGGTAAAAAACTGATAAATTTAATACTAAAAGGAAAAGGATTTACTCCACAAATTTCACTACATTGTCATCAGCATTTCCTATTATTGTTTTCTTAGTTTGTTTGTAACATATATGTTTTTAAAATATTACCTTTTTTCAATGCATTTCTTAGGTTTAGCTGGTATGCCTAGAAGAATTCCTGATTTTACGGTAGCATATTCTGGCTAATGCGTCTGTTTGGATAAACCAATAGATAACATTGCATAAACCATACCTAAATAATCAAATACATTTCTTTTTTGCAAAAGCAGCTGAAATTTGACTCAATAAATGTATTAATAACTAATACACCATTTAATATATTATTTGAAATATTTCAGAAAAAACATTGCATTTTTTTTCTTTTAAAGTTTTTGTTAATTCAGTAATAGTAGATCTTTTTTAAAGGTATAAAAATTATTCAATATATTAATAGCTCACCTGATTCTAAATCGCAAAAGTTTCCAAATGAACGAAGATCTCAGTTGGAGCCGTCCTAGAGTTGTGCGGCTGAATCTTTACCGTTTGCCACGGTACTCTCAGCACGGCGCCTCAATGCAATTTTGTTTGATCGCCAGCCAATCTCAGCAGACTTGAAAAATGGTACATAATGTATTTTTTATCGAAAGGTCGCCTAAAACCTGCATCTTCCTATAGCATCTACCCCGATTACCTGTACAATTCTATGAAATAGAATAGTACATTATGTATCCTTTTAGGGCACTAAACTTGAAGTTTGTATGGTGAGCCTTCAAACAGTAAATGTATGGTGTTAACGAAAGGGTTAAATGAGTCTGCGCACGTAATGGTCTGTTATTGACGGAGCGCGAAAATCGTTAAAGTTAGATTGGAAGGATGGCTTATGGCGGCGAATCTTTGCGCGGCGTTATCGCTGAGATAGATAAATAGTTGCGCTCCAGCTGCAATCGCACACAGCTTTTGGAAAATCATGTGTGTCCCAATAAATATTTTTGCGCGTGAGAAAGTTTCTCCAGTTATATAAAAGTGCCTTCAAGTGTGTGTTATGTAAAAAAGGCACCGCGCGCCGCATCATTAACGTTACGTCCTACCGTAACGTAGCTGGTAAGCTGGGTATGCGGAAGGTGTTGTACCTTTGCCTTATACCAATGGTTCTTGTCACGACCACAGTCTCATTACATGATGATTATCCAGCTAGTCAGGATCTGAGGGTTCGACTCCACAATCCATATTCTGTTTGTAAAACCCCTGGTTGACCACTGCTACGATTTTTTCATGTGACGGTAATAAACATTAAAAGCAATGTCCGGCCCAATACATCGTAGTCCTGACTACAAGCTATCCGAAAACTGGAGGTGAAGCGCCCAAGCTACTGAGTTCGAAGAAGCTGCAGTGGGACGCTGAAGAGCCGACAGCAGAAAAAGGCGACCGCTTTCGCGCTTCAAGGGTTGGTCGTCCTGCTTGACCTCTACAACAATGAAAACTTGCAAGAACACGGTAAAGTGAACCCTGGAGATATGCGCGTGTACTGCAATATTTTTGTAGGGTTCAAGCGCTTTCCGATGCGATCTCAGCAGTCCTGGGTCCGCTGGGTTATCAAACGGTACAGCAGAGACACGAGGGCAGCAGCACAGCAAGACGCACCAGCGCAGGTGTCGGTCAGCCAATCAGATGAAGGCCCAGATGATAGCCCAGGGCAGTACCTCGACACTCGCTATTTGTCCCCGCCAGAAGCGTGTTGGACTATATTCAAGTACGACATGCAGAAAAAATCGCATCACGTCCATCTTCCTGTTCACGAAGAAGGTATGCAGTTGGTTAACTATTCAACAACTGCTCAAGTTTAATGTTCTCGAGATGAACGCGTTCACGATGTTAAATGCCTTTTTTTAATTAGGTGGAAGTGATTCCCCAGAAGGAGCGACGGCTCGCGAGCTCCTTTACTACGAAATGCCTATCCATTTCGTGTGGAAAAAGTTCGTACTAGAAATCGATGGGTAGTGGGGGAGACAAAGTGATTGGTCGGATGATAGCGGTTTCACCCAGGGATACGAACCGCTTCTACATCCGTCTTCTTCTGTGTTACCGGCGTGGTCCCCAGTCATACGAGGACTTGAGAACGGTAGACGGGGTTGTACATGATTCGTTTAAGGCGGCAGCACTTTCCATGGGGCTTCTGGAGTCCGATGAGGAGAACCACCGCTGTCTCACAGAGGCTACTTCATTTCAAATGCCAGGTCAAATGCGGCATCTGTTCGGGGTTCTGTTGATCTATTGTGATCCGGCCTCTCCTTCTGAGTTATGGTCGACACATTTATCAGCTCTAAGTGAAGATTACTTACGGGATGAGATCGAGCCCACAACGAAATAGCTCACGAAGAAAACCGAAAATGAGATATTATTCTGGACCAGTCAAGCAAGAGGGGCCCGGGACATCCACGCGCGCGTGTGCGTGTGCTCGTGTGATCACGTGTAAAAATCGTAGTTACGCGCAGATTATCACACTTTTTCTGAAAGGATTCAAGATATGCAAAAAAGCACAATATTATCCAATTGATTACGTATTTATGAACTCAACACAATGGTGGCTGCAAATTAACACAGAACTAGTCGAAATGTAACGGATCTCTGGTTAGCATGAATTCATTGGCACTGCAGCACTTGCACGGTTGTATTTACCTTAACAAGCCGAGCCGAACCCTTTGGGAATTAAAAAGCCCAGCAAGTAAGTGTGCCCCCACCTCGCTCCGCTCGGCGGGGTATGAGCCGATTGCACAGGAAAATAGCACTCACCATTTATTTCGTTAGACCACGATCTCTCGATAAACTATGTTTTTGGTGTACACACCGGATTCGGGGTTATCCGCCACAATTGTGATATTCTTGCGTGCCGTCACACGCGACACAGCCACGTAAAATTGACCATGCGAAAACACTGGTTCGGGAAGGTACAATCCGAGCTTCTGGATGGATTAACCTTGTGACTTGTTGATTGTCATGGCAAATGATACCTGGACCGGAAATTGCTTTCTCCGTAGTTCGAAGGGGAACCCTGAGTTATTGCTGATAAGTGTGATTCGGGGGATAATCACCTTCTTACCGACAAAGGAGCCTTCAATGATGACAGCTTCCATGCAGTTTGTTTTAAGATTCAGCACACGCAATCGAGTTCCTTACAGAGTCCCTTCTTCATGTTGATGTTTCGGATAAGCATAACTGGTGCGCCAACCTTTAGGCATAGTTTGTGGGGCGGCATACCGATCAGCGATATTGTGTTCAGAAATTCTGGCGGATAGATATCACTATGCTCTTGTCGCTGTACCTCATCATCTCCATTAAGACTATCCATCGAGCGGTACACCTTAATTTCCCCAGGTAGCTTCTCCAGAATAGAATCGCAAGAACATCTGCGTTTTCTGGGGTCAGAATAATTTCTGTCAGACAAGTATTGACCTGGCTGGTTGCCGTCATTGAAATCTGAGTACACAGTGTGAAGGAGAGACAACCTGGAGTTATAGTCGACTGGTTGATCGCCTTCATTCTTGGAGTCCGGCCGCGAGCTTACATCTAAGAGCATGTCTTGTGGGATTTTAATGTAGTCTCGGTCAAGTTCGGCGGGTGTTTCGTGCCTTCCATCACCAACACGGAGTAGATAATCGGCAAAGGCCTGTAAGTCGCCAGCGGTTTGGGGGGGCTGAGCAGTCTGAACCCTCATGTTAATTGAGAGTCGTAGGCACTCAAAGTGGCACCAAAGTGGGGATCTCTTTATGGAAGCAGCAATGACTTCCGCAGGTCCTGCTCGCGGAATAACAGTGTTTGGCGAAAATCGCCCGACAAAAGCATTGTAAAACCACCAAAGGGCATTTCATTCTTGAGCAAATTTCGTAGAGTACGATCCACAGCTTTATACTGATACGGATGAGTCATCGCAGCCTTGACCCTAGACTGGTCCTTTTCAGCAACGCTGCCTCGGAAAAGCGCACTCCAAAGTTACATGTTGATGTCTCGTCGGGATTTAGAGGCAGGCGAAACGTGGAGTGAGCAGTTCGACCTCCAGTTAGAAGATGGGCAGCTATTTCACTTCCTGCGACAGCAAGAGCAATTCTCCCGGTGCGGCGGATGCTCGCCAAGATAGCTTCGAGCAGAAATGATTTACCGGTACCGCCCGAAAAATAATTTGCCAGATAGGAAAGGGATAGATGGGTCTAATCCAGCAGGAGCCACGGCGTCGATGATCTTTTTGTAAACATTGCGTTGGTCCGAATTTAGTGACCTGAATGTCTCCGCCCGACTATCCAATATGTCGACCTCGTAGGTTTCGGCTTTGATCTGCTCGATCCCTATCCGTTTCAACATCTCGAAAGTCATGAAATTGAGAAAGAGACTCAAAATATTGAGCAAGCGTCTGGCCGTTAGCCACCAAGTGCTCGTTGATGTCCTGAAGAGTCAAATAGATGGATCGACGGTATATCCGGCTGTTTACATCCAATAAGGTGGACCCTACCATCGTGCTCCACACACACACATCGACCCTCGCCTGTACTTTCCGCCGGCCGCCGAGGTTCAATCCCCGCCTCCAACGATCGGCTGTCGATCGCTTCCCAGCCTACTACGGCTCGAAATCCGGCGCGGCGTGGGGACGAGAGGGTCTCGGCGTGGCTACAAACGGCCTGGAACCCGTCAGCGACAAGCGAGCGCGCTGTCAGCGACGGCAGAAGTCCCGGCCTCCTGCTCCATCCAGCGGCACGGGTCGAGGCCAAAATGCTGCAGCGAGCGTCTGGATCGCTTACGACGTCGCGGCAGACGGGAAGGCGGCGGAAAAGACGCGGAAGGCGTGGTGCGGCAGGTCCGCAGCGCAGCAACAACGGGGGCGTTGTGGTGCCGGCAGGACGGATGCAAAACGAGGTCCTACCGGGATTTGAACCCGGATCGCTGGATTCAGAGTCCAGAGTGCTAACCATTACACCATAAGACCAGCACTAACTTGCCTACCCCCAAACACACTTTCAAACCACAATTACACGCCCTACACGCACACCAGCGCCTCAACCACACCACATGCTTGCATCCGCGCACAAAAACGAGCTCCTACCGGGATTTGAACCCGGATCGCTGGATTCAAAGTCCAGAGTGCTAACCATTACACCATAAGAGCGTCTAACCCAGCCCTTGCACACCCACTCCGGAACCCGCTCGAGGACCCGCCAAACGCCGCATTCGCTCTGCTCCCACGCACGCACCGCCGACCACGCCACCCTACCATCGTGCTCCACACACACATCGACCCTCACCTGTACTTTCCGCCGGCCGCCGAGGTTCAATCCCCGCCTCCAACGATCGGCTGTCGATCGCTTCCCAGCCTACTACGGCTCGAAATCCGGCGCGGCGTGGGGACGAGAGGGTCTCGGCGTGGCTACAAACGGCCTGGAACCCGTCAGCGACAAGCGAGCGCGCTGTCAGCGACGGCAGAAGTCCCGGCCTCCTGCTCCATCCAGCGGCACGGGTCGAGGCCAAAATGCTGCAGCGAGCGTCTGGATCGCTTACGACGTCGCGGCAGACGGGAAGGCGGCGGAAAAGACGCGGAAGGCGTGGTGCGGCAGGTCCGCAGCGCAGCAACAACGGGGGCGTTGTGGTGCCGGCAGGACGGATGCAAAACGAGGTCCTACCGGGATTTGAACCCGGATCGCTGGATTCAGAGTCCAGAGTGCTAACCATTACACCATAAGACCAGCACTAACTTGCCTACCCCCAAACACACTTTCAAACCACAATTACACGCCCTACACGCACACCAGCGCCTCAACCACACCACATGCTTGCATCCGCGCACAAAAACGAGCTCCTACCGGGATTTGAACCCGGATCGCTGGATTCAAAGTCCAGAGTGCTAACCATTACACCATAAGAGCGTCTAACCCAGCCCTTGCACACCCACTCCGGAACCCGCTCGAGGACCCGCCAAACGCCGCATTCGCTCTGCTCCCACGCACGCACCGCCGACCACGCCACCCTACCATCGTGCTCCACACACACATCGACCCTCACCTGTACTTTCCGCCGGCCGCCGAGGTTCAATCCCCGCCTCCAACGATCGGCTGTCGATCGCTTCCCAGCCTACTACGGCTCGAAATCCGGCGCGGCGTGGGGACGAGAGGGTCTCGGCGTGGCTACAAACGGCCTGGAACCCGTCAGCGACAAGCGAGCGCGCTGTCAGCGACGGCAGAAGTCCCGGCCTCCTGCTCCATCCAGCGGCACGGGTCGAGGCCAAAATGCTGCAGCGAGCGTCTGGATCGCTTACGACGTCGCGGCAGACGGGAAGGCGGCGGAAAAGACGCGGAAGGCGTGGTGCGGCAGGTCCGCAGCGCAGCAACAACGGGGGCGTTGTGGTGCCGGCAGGACGGATGCAAAACGAGGTCCTACCGGGATTTGAACCCGGATCGCTGGATTCAGAGTCCAGAGTGCTAACCATTACACCATAAGACCAGCACTAACTTGCCTACCCCCAAACACACTTTCAAACCACAATTACACGCCCTACACGCACACCAGCGCCTCAACCACACCACATGCTTGCATCCGCGCACAAAAACGAGCTCCTACCGGGATTTGAACCCGGATCGCTGGATTCAAAGTCCAGAGTGCTAACCATTACACCATAAGAGCGTCTAACCCAGCCCTTGCACACCCACTCCGGAACCCGCTCGAGGACCCGCCAAACGCCG
Organism: Phytophthora taxon juncus; assembly: GCA_033558005.1. Taxonomy (NCBI): domain Eukaryota; phylum Oomycota; class Peronosporomycetes; order Peronosporales; family Peronosporaceae; genus Phytophthora; species Phytophthora taxon juncus. The sequence goes on from JAUCEE010000017.1 coordinate 2,283,660, forward strand.
CATTCGCTCTGCTCCCACGCACGCACCGCCGACCACGCCACCCTACCATCGTGCTCCACACACACATCGACCCTCACCTGTACTTTCCGCCGGCCGCCGAGGTTCAATCCCCGCCTCCAACGATCGGCTGTCGATCGCTTCCCAGCCTACTACGGCTCGAAATCCGGCGCGGCGTGGGGACGAGAGGGTCTCGGCGTGGCTACAAACGGCCTGGAACCCGTCAGCGACAAGCGAGCGCGCTGTCAGCGACGGCAGAAGTCCCGGCCTCCTGCTCCATCCAGCGGCACGGGTCGAGGCCAAAATGCTGCAGCGAGCGTCTGGATCGCTTACGACGTCGCGGCAGACGGGAAGGCGGCGGAAAAGACGCGGAAGGCGTGGTGCGGCAGGTCCGCAGCGCAGCAACAACGGGGGCGTTGTGGTGCCGGCAGGACGGATGCAAAACGAGGTCCTACCGGGATTTGAACCCGGATCGCTGGATTCAGAGTCCAGAGTGCTAACCATTACACCATAAGACCAGCACTAACTTGCCTACCCCCAAACACACTTTCAAACCACAATTACACGCCCTACACGCACACCAGCGCCTCAACCACACCACATGCTTGCATCCGCGCACAAAAACGAGCTCCTACCGGGATTTGAACCCGGATCGCTGGATTCAAAGTCCAGAGTGCTAACCATTACACCATAAGAGCGTCTAACCCAGCCCTTGCACACCCACTCCGGAACCCGCTCGAGGACCCGCCAAACGCCGCATTCGCTCTGCTCCCACGCACGCACCGCCGACCACGCCACCCTACCATCGTGCTCCACACACACATCGACCCTCACCTGTACTTTCCGCCGGCCGCCGAGGTTCAATCCCCGCCTCCAACGATCGGCTGTCGATCGCTTCCCAGCCTACTACGGCTCGAAATCCGGCGCGGCGTGGGGACGAGAGGGTCTCGGCGTGGCTACAAACGGCCTGGAACCCGTCAGCGACAAGCGAGCGCGCTGTCAGCGACGGCAGAAGTCCCGGCCTCCTGCTCCATCCAGCGGCACGGGTCGAGGCCAAAATGCTGCAGCGAGCGTCTGGATCGCTTACGACGTCGCGGCAGACGGGAAGGCGGCGGAAAAGACGCGGAAGGCGTGGTGCGGCAGGTCCGCAGCGCAGCAACAACGGGGGCGTTGTGGTGCCGGCAGGACGGATGCAAAACGAGGTCCTACCGGGATTTGAACCCGGATCGCTGGATTCAGAGTCCAGAGTGCTAACCATTACACCATAAGACCAGCACTAACTTGCCTACCCCCAAACACACTTTCAAACCACAATTACACGCCCTACACGCACACCAGCGCCTCAACCACACCACATGCTTGCATCCGCGCACAAAAACGAGCTCCTACCGGGATTTGAACCCGGATCGCTGGATTCAAAGTCCAGAGTGCTAACCATTACACCATAAGAGCGTCTAACCCAGCCCTTGCACACCCACTCCGGAACCCGCTCGAGGACCCGCCAAACGCCGCATTCGCTCTGCTCCCACGCACGCACCGCCGACCACGCCACCCTACCATCGTGCTCCACACACACATCGACCCTCACCTGTACTTTCCGCCGGCCGCCGAGGTTCAATCCCCGCCTCCAACGATCGGCTGTCGATCGCTTCCCAGCCTACTACGGCTCGAAATCCGGCGCGGCGTGGGGACGAGAGGGTCTCGGCGTGGCTACAAACGGCCTGGAACCCGTCAGCGACAAGCGAGCGCGCTGTCAGCGACGGCAGAAGTCCCGGCCTCCTGCTCCATCCAGCGGCACGGGTCGAGGCCAAAATGCTGCAGCGAGCGTCTGGATCGCTTACGACATCGCGGCAGACGGGAAGGCGGCGGAAAAGACGCGGAAGGCGTGGTGCGGCAGGTCCGCAGCGCAGCAACAACGGGGGCGTTGTGGTGCCGGCAGGACGGATGCAAAACGAGGTCCTACCGGGATTTGAACCCGGATCGCTGGATTCAGAGTCCAGAGTGCTAACCATTACACCATAAGACCAGCACTAACTTGCCTACCCCCAAACACACTTTCAAACCACAATTACACGCCCTACACGCACACCAGCGCCTCAACCACACCACATGCTTGCATCCGCGCACAAAAACGAGCTCCTACCGGGATTTGAACCCGGATCGCTGGATTCAAAGTCCAGAGTGCTAACCATTACACCATAAGAGCGTCTAACCCAGCCCTTGCACACCCACTCCGGAACCCGCTCGAGGACCCGCCAAACGCCGCATTCGCTCTGCTCCCACGCACGCACCGCCGACCACGCCACCCTACCATCGTGCTCCACACACACATCGACCCTCACCTGTACTTTCCGCCGGCCGCCGAGGTTCAATCCCCGCCTCCAACGATCGGCTGTCGATCGCTTCCCAGCCTACTACGGCTCGAAATCCGGCGCGGCGTGGGGACGAGAGGGTCTCGGCGTGGCTACAAACGGCCTGGAACCCGTCAGCGACAAGCGAGCGCGCTGTCAGCGACGGCAGAAGTCCCGGCCTCCTGCTCCATCCAGCGGCACGGGTCGAGGCCAAAATGCTGCAGCGAGCGTCTGGATCGCTTACGACGTCGCGGCAGACGGGAAGGCGGCGGAAAAGACGCGGAAGGCGTGGTGCGGCAGGTCCGCAGCGCAGCAACAACGGGGGCGTTGTGGTGCCGGCAGGACGGATGCAAAACGAGGTCCTACCGGGATTTGAACCCGGATCGCTGGATTCAGAGTCCAGAGTGCTAACCATTACACCATAAGACCAGCACTAACTTGCCTACCCCCAAACACACTTTCAAACCACAATTACACGCCCTACACGCACACCAGCGCCTCAACCACACCACATGCTTGCATCCGCGCACAAAAACGAGCTCCTACCGGGATTTGAACCCGGATCGCTGGATTCAAAGTCCAGAGTGCTAACCATTACACCATAAGAGCGTCTAACCCAGCCCTTGCACACCCACTCCGGAACCCGCTCGAGGACCCGCCAAACGCCGCATTCGCTCTGCTCCCACGCACGCACCGCCGACCACGCCACCCTACCATCGTGCTCCACACACACATCGACCCTCACCTGTACTTTCCGCCGGCCGCCGAGGTTCAATCCCCGCCTCCAACGATCGGCTGTCGATCGCTTCCCAGCCTACTACGGCTCGAAATCCGGCGCGGCGTGGGGACGAGAGGGTCTCGGCGTGGCTACAAACGGCCTGGAACCCGTCAGCGACAAGCGAGCGCGCTGTCAGCGACGGCAGAAGTCCCGGCCTCCTGCTCCATCCAGCGGCACGGGTCGAGGCCAAAATGCTGCAGCGAGCGTCTGGATCGCTTACGACGTCGCGGCAGACGGGAAGGCGGCGGAAAAGACGCGGAAGGCGTGGTGCGGCAGGTCCGCAGCGCAGCAACAACGGGGGCGTTGTGGTGCCGGCAGGACGGATGCAAAACGAGGTCCTACCGGGATTTGAACCCGGATCGCTGGATTCAGAGTCCAGAGTGCTAACCATTACACCATAAGACCAGCACTAACTTGCCTACCCCCAAACACACTTTCAAACCACAATTACACGCCCTACACGCACACCAGCGCCTCAACCACACCACATGCTTGCATCCGCGCACAAAAACGAGCTCCTACCGGGATTTGAACCCGGATCGCTGGATTCAAAGTCCAGAGTGCTAACCATTACACCATAAGAGCGTCTAACCCAGCCCTTGCACACCCACTCCGGAACCCGCTCGAGGACCCGCCAAACGCCGCATTCGCTCTGCTCCCACGCACGCACCGCCGACCACGCCACCCTACCATCGTGCTCCACACACACATCGACCCTCACCTGTACTTTCCGCCGGCCGCCGAGGTTCAATCCCCGCCTCCAACGATCGGCTGTCGATCGCTTCCCAGCCTACTACGGCTCGAAATCCGGCGCGGCGTGGGGACGAGAGGGTCTCGGCGTGGCTACAAACGGCCTGGAACCCGTCAGCGACAAGCGAGCGCGCTGTCAGCGACGGCAGAAGTCCCGGCCTCCTGCTCCATCCAGCGGCACGGGTCGAGGCCAAAATGCTGCAGCGAGCGTCTGGATCGCTTACGACGTCGCGGCAGACGGGAAGGCGGCGGAAAAGACGCGGAAGGCGTGGTGCGGCAGGTCCGCAGCGCAGCAACAACGGGGGCGTTGTGGTGCCGGCAGGACGGATGCAAAACGAGGTCCTACCGGGATTTGAACCCGGATCGCTGGATTCAGAGTCCAGAGTGCTAACCATTACACCATAAGACCAGCACTAACTTGCCTACCCCCAAACACACTTTCAAACCACAATTACACGCCCTACACGCACACCAGCGCCTCAACCACACCACATGCTTGCATCCGCGCACAAAAACGAGCTCCTACCGGGATTTGAACCCGGATCGCTGGATTCAAAGTCCAGAGTGCTAACCATTACACCATAAGAGCGTCTAACCCAGCCCTTGCACACCCACTCCGGAACCCGCTCGAGGACCCGCCAAACGCCGCATTCGCTCTGCTCCCACGCACGCACCGCCGACCACGCCACCCTACCATCGTGCTCCACACACACATCGACCCTCACCTGTACTTTCCGCCGGCCGCCGAGGTTCAATCCCCGCCTCCAACGATCGGCTGTCGATCGCTTCCCAGCCTACTACGGCTCGAAATCCGGCGCGGCGTGGGGACGAGAGGGTCTCGGCGTGGCTACAAACGGCCTGGAACCCGTCAGCGACAAGCGAGCGCGCTGTCAGCGACGGCAGAAGTCCCGGCCTCCTGCTCCATCCAGCGGCACGGGTCGAGGCCAAAATGCTGCAGCGAGCGTCTGGATCGCTTACGACGTCGCGGCAGACGGGAAGGCGGCGGAAAAGACGCGGAAGGCGTGGTGCGGCAGGTCCGCAGCGCAGCAACAACGGGGGCGTTGTGGTGCCGGCAGGACGGATGCAAAACGAGGTCCTACCGGGATTTGAACCCGGATCGCTGGATTCAGAGTCCAGAGTGCTAACCATTACACCATAAGACCAGCACTAACTTGCCTACCCCCAAACACACTTTCAAACCACAATTACACGCCCTACACGCACACCAGCGCCTCAACCACACCACATGCTTGCATCCGCGCACAAAAACGAGCTCCTACCGGGATTTGAACCCGGATCGCTGGATTCAAAGTCCAGAGTGCTAACCATTACACCATAAGAGCGTCTAACCCAGCCCTTGCACACCCACTCCGGAACCCGCTCGAGGACCCGCCAAACGCCGCATTCGCTCTGCTCCCACGCACGCACCGCCGACCACGCCACCCTACCATCGTGCTCCACACACACATCGACCCTCACCTGTACTTTCCGCCGGCCGCCGAGGTTCAATCCCCGCCTCCAACGATCGGCTGTCGATCGCTTCCCAGCCTACTACGGCTCGAAATCCGGCGCGGCGTGGGGACGAGAGGGTCTCGGCGTGGCTACAAACGGCCTGGAACCCGTCAGCGACAAGCGAGCGCGCTGTCAGCGACGGCAGAAGTCCCGGCCTCCTGCTCCATCCAGCGGCACGGGTCGAGGCCAAAATGCTGCAGCGAGCGTCTGGATCGCTTACGACGTCGCGGCAGACGGGAAGGCGGCGGAAAAGACGCGGAAGGCGTGGTGCGGCAGGTCCGCAGCGCAGCAACAACGGGGGCGTTGTGGTGCCGGCAGGACGGATGCAAAACGAGGTCCTACCGGGATTTGAACCCGGATCGCTGGATTCAGAGTCCAGAGTGCTAACCATTACACCATAAGACCAGCACTAACTTGCCTACCCCCAAACACACTTTCAAACCACAATTACACGCCCTACACGCACACCAGCGCCTCAACCACACCACATGCTTGCATCCGCGCACAAAAACGAGCTCCTACCGGGATTTGAACCCGGATCGCTGGATTCAAAGTCCAGAGTGCTAACCATTACACCATAAGAGCGTCTAACCCAGCCCTTGCACACCCACTCCGGAACCCGCTCGAGGACCCGCCAAACGCCGCATTCGCTCTGCTCCCACGCACGCACCGCCGACCACGCCACCCTACCATCGTGCTCCACACACACATCGACCCTCACCTGTACTTTCCGCCGGCCGCCGAGGTTCAATCCCCGCCTCCAACGATCGGCTGTCGATCGCTTCCCAGCCTACTACGGCTCGAAATCCGGCGCGGCGTGGGGACGAGAGGGTCTCGGCGTGGCTACAAACGGCCTGGAACCCGTCAGCGACAAGCGAGCGCGCTGTCAGCGACGGCAGAAGTCCCGGCCTCCTGCTCCATCCAGCGGCACGGGTCGAGGCCAAAATGCTGCAGCGAGCGTCTGGATCGCTTACGACGTCGCGGCAGACGGGAAGGCGGCGGAAAAGACGCGGAAGGCGTGGTGCGGCAGGTCCGCAGCGCAGCAACAACGGGGGCGTTGTGGTGCCGGCAGGACGGATGCAAAACGAGGTCCTACCGGGATTTGAACCCGGATCGCTGGATTCAGAGTCCAGAGTGCTAACCATTACACCATAAGACCAGCACTAACTTGCCTACCCCCAAACACACTTTCAAACCACAATTACACGCCCTACACGCACACCAGCGCCTCAACCACACCACATGCTTGCATCCGCGCACAAAAACGAGCTCCTACCGGGATTTGAACCCGGATCGCTGGATTCAAAGTCCAGAGTGCTAACCATTACACCATAAGAGCGTCTAACCCAGCCCTTGCACACCCACTCCGGAACCCGCTCGAGGACCCGCCAAACGCCGCATTCGCTCTGCTCCCACGCACGCACCGCCGACCACGCCACCCTACCATCGTGCTCCACACACACATCGACCCTCACCTGTACTTTCCGCCGGCCGCCGAGGTTCAATCCCCGCCTCCAACGATCGGCTGTCGATCGCTTCCCAGCCTACTACGGCTCGAAATCCGGCGCGGCGTGGGGACGAGAGGGTCTCGGCGTGGCTACAAACGGCCTGGAACCCGTCAGCGACAAGCGAGCGCGCTGTCAGCGACGGCAGAAGTCCCGGCCTCCTGCTCCATCCAGCGGCACGGGTCGAGGCCAAAATGCTGCAGCGAGCGTCTGGATCGCTTACGACGTCGCGGCAGACGGGAAGGCGGCGGAAAAGACGCGGAAGGCGTGGTGCGGCAGGTCCGCAGCGCAGCAACAACGGGGGCGTTGTGGTGCCGGCAGGACGGATGCAAAACGAGGTCCTACCGGGATTTGAACCCGGATCGCTGGATTCAGAGTCCAGAGTGCTAACCATTACACCATAAGACCAGCACTAACTTGCCTACCCCCAAACACACTTTCAAACCACAATTACACGCCCTACACGCACACCAGCGCCTCAACCACACCACATGCTTGCATCCGCGCACAAAAACGAGCTCCTACCGGGATTTGAACCCGGATCGCTGGATTCAAAGTCCAGAGTGCTAACCATTACACCATAAGAGCGTCTAACCCAGCCCTTGCACACCCACTCCGGAACCCGCTCGAGGACCCGCCAAACGCCGCATTCGCTCTGCTCCCACGCACGCACCGCCGACCACGCCACCCTACCATCGTGCTCCACACACACATCGACCCTCACCTGTACTTTCCGCCGGCCGCCGAGGTTCAATCCCCGCCTCCAACGATCGGCTGTCGATCGCTTCCCAGCCTACTACGGCTCGAAATCCGGCGCGGCGTGGGGACGAGAGGGTCTCGGCGTGGCTACAAACGGCCTGGAACCCGTCAGCGACAAGCGAGCGCGCTGTCAGCGACGGCAGAAGTCCCGGCCTCCTGCTCCATCCAGCGGCACGGGTCGAGGCCAAAATGCTGCAGCGAGCGTCTGGATCGCTTACGACGTCGCGGCAGACGGGAAGGCGGCGGAAAAGACGCGGAAGGCGTGGTGCGGCAGGTCCGCAGCGCAGCAACAACGGGGGCGTTGTGGTGCCGGCAGGACGGATGCAAAACGAGGTCCTACCGGGATTTGAACCCGGATCGCTGGATTCAGAGTCCAGAGTGCTAACCATTACACCATAAGACCAGCACTAACTTGCCTACCCCCAAACACACTTTCAAACCACAATTACACGCCCTACACGCACACCAGCGCCTCAACCACACCACATGCTTGCATCCGCGCACAAAAACGAGCTCCTACCGGGATTTGAACCCGGATCGCTGGATTCAAAGTCCAGAGTGCTAACCATTACACCATAAGAGCGTCTAACCCAGCCCTTGCACACCCACTCCGGAACCCGCTCGAGGACCCGCCAAACGCCGCATTCGCTCTGCTCCCACGCACGCACCGCCGACCACGCCACCCTACCATCGTGCTCCACACACACATCGACCCTCACCTGTACTTTCCGCCGGCCGCCGAGGTTCAATCCCCGCCTCCAACGATCGGCTGTCGATCGCTTCCCAGCCTACTACGGCTCGAAATCCGGCGCGGCGTGGGGACGAGAGGGTCTCGGCGTGGCTACAAACGGCCTGGAACCCGTCAGCGACAAGCGAGCGCGCTGTCAGCGACGGCAGAAGTCCCGGCCTCCTGCTCCATCCAGCGGCACGGGTCGAGGCCAAAATGCTGCAGCGAGCGTCTGGATCGCTTACGACGTCGCGGCAGACGGGAAGGCGGCGGAAAAGACGCGGAAGGCGTGGTGCGGCAGGTCCGCAGCGCAGCAACAACGGGGGCGTTGTGGTGCCGGCAGGACGGATGCAAAACGAGGTCCTACCGGGATTTGAACCCGGATCGCTGGATTCAGAGTCCAGAGTGCTAACCATTACACCATAAGACCAGCACTAACTTGCCTACCCCCAAACACACTTTCAAACCACAATTACACGCCCTACACGCACACCAGCGCCTCAACCACACCACATGCTTGCATCCGCGCACAAAAACGAGCTCCTACCGGGATTTGAACCCGGATCGCTGGATTCAAAGTCCAGAGTGCTAACCATTACACCATAAGAGCGTCTAACCCAGCCCTTGCACACCCACTCCGGAACCCGCTCGAGGACCCGCCAAACGCCGCATTCGCTCTGCTCCCACGCACGCACCGCCGACCACGCCACCCTACCATCGTGCTCCACACACACATCGACCCTCACCTGTACTTTCCGCCGGCCGCCGAGGTTCAATCCCCGCCTCCAACGATCGGCTGTCGATCGCTTCCCAGCCTACTACGGCTCGAAATCCGGCGCGGCGTGGGGACGAGAGGGTCTCGGCGTGGCTACAAACGGCCTGGAACCCGTCAGCGACAAGCGAGCGCGCTGTCAGCGACGGCAGAAGTCCCGGCCTCCTGCTCCATCCAGCGGCACGGGTCGAGGCCAAAATGCTGCAGCGAGCGTCTGGATCGCTTACGACGTCGCGGCAGACGGGAAGGCGGCGGAAAAGACGCGGAAGGCGTGGTGCGGCAGGTCCGCAGCGCAGCAACAACGGGGGCGTTGTGGTGCCGGCAGGACGGATGCAAAACGAGGTCCTACCGGGATTTGAACCCGGATCGCTGGATTCAGAGTCCAGAGTGCTAACCATTACACCATAAGACCAGCACTAACTTGCCTACCCCCAAACACACTTTCAAACCACAATTACACGCCCTACACGCACACCAGCGCCTCAACCACACCACATGCTTGCATCCGCGCACAAAAACGAGCTCCTACCGGGATTTGAACCCGGATCGCTGGATTCAAAGTCCAGAGTGCTAACCATTACACCATAAGAGCGTCTAACCCAGCCCTTGCACACCCACTCCGGAACCCGCTCGAGGACCCGCCAAACGCCGCATTCGCTCTGCTCCCACGCACGCACCGCCGACCACGCCACCCTACCATCGTGCTCCACACACACATCGACCCTCACCTGTACTTTCCGCCGGCCGCCGAGGTTCAATCCCCGCCTCCAACGATCGGCTGTCGATCGCTTCCCAGCCTACTACGGCTCGAAATCCGGCGCGGCGTGGGGACGAGAGGGTCTCGGCGTGGCTACAAACGGCCTGGAACCCGTCAGCGACAAGCGAGCGCGCTGTCAGCGACGGCAGAAGTCCCGGCCTCCTGCTCCATCCAGCGGCACGGGTCGAGGCCAAAATGCTGCAGCGAGCGTCTGGATCGCTTACGACGTCGCGGCAGACGGGAAGGCGGCGGAAAAGACGCGGAAGGCGTGGTGCGGCAGGTCCGCAGCGCAGCAACAACGGGGGCGTTGTGGTGCCGGCAGGACGGATGCAAAACGAGGTCCTACCGGGATTTGAACCCGGATCGCTGGATTCAGAGTCCAGAGTGCTAACCATTACACCATAAGACCAGCACTAACTTGCCTACCCCCAAACACACTTTCAAACCACAATTACACGCCCTACACGCACACCAGCGCCTCAACCACACCACATGCTTGCATCCGCGCACAAAAACGAGCTCCTACCGGGATTTGAACCCGGATCGCTGGATTCAAAGTCCAGAGTGCTAACCATTACACCATAAGAGCGTCTAACCCAGCCCTTGCACACCCACTCCGGAACCCGCTCGAGGACCCGCCAAACGCCGCATTCGCTCTGCTCCCACGCACGCACCGCCGACCACGCCACCCTACCATCGTGCTCCACACACACATCGACCCTCACCTGTACTTTCCGCCGGCCGCCGAGGTTCAATCCCCGCCTCCAACGATCGGCTGTCGATCGCTTCCCAGCCTACTACGGCTCGAAATCCGGCGCGGCGTGGGGACGAGAGGGTCTCGGCGTGGCTACAAACGGCCTGGAACCCGTCAGCGACAAGCGAGCGCGCTGTCAGCGACGGCAGAAGTCCCGGCCTCCTGCTCCATCCAGCGGCACGGGTCGAGGCCAAAATGCTGCAGCGAGCGTCTGGATCGCTTACGACGTCGCGGCAGACGGGAAGGCGGCGGAAAAGACGCGGAAGGCGTGGTGCGGCAGGTCCGCAGCGCAGCAACAACGGGGGCGTTGTGGTGCCGGCAGGACGGATGCAAAACGAGGTCCTACCGGGATTTGAACCCGGATCGCTGGATTCAGAGTCCAGAGTGCTAACCATTACACCATAAGACCAGCACTAACTTGCCTACCCCCAAACACACTTTCAAACCACAATTACACGCCCTACACGCACACCAGCGCCTCAACCACACCACATGCTTGCATCCGCGCACAAAAACGAGCTCCTACCGGGATTTGAACCCGGATCGCTGGATTCAAAGTCCAGAGTGCTAACCATTACACCATAAGAGCGTCTAACCCAGCCCTTGCACACCCACTCCGGAACCCGCTCGAGGACCCGCCAAACGCCGCATTCGCTCTGCTCCCACGCACGCACCGCCGACCACGCCACCCTACCATCGTGCTCCACACACACATCGACCCTCACCTGTACTTTCCGCCGGCCGCCGAGGTTCAATCCCCGCCTCCAACGATCGGCTGTCGATCGCTTCCCAGCCTACTACGGCTCGAAATCCGGCGCGGCGTGGGGACGAGAGGGTCTCGGCGTGGCTACAAACGGCCTGGAACCCGTCAGCGACAAGCGAGCGCGCTGTCAGCGACGGCAGAAGTCCCGGCCTCCTGCTCCATCCAGCGGCACGGGTCGAGGCCAAAATGCTGCAGCGAGCGTCTGGATCGCTTACGACGTCGCGGCAGACGGGAAGGCGGCGGAAAAGACGCGGAAGGCGTGGTGCGGCAGGTCCGCAGCGCAGCAACAACGGGGGCGTTGTGGTGCCGGCAGGACGGATGCAAAACGAGGTCCTACCGGGATTTGAACCCGGATCGCTGGATTCAGAGTCCAGAGTGCTAACCATTACACCATAAGACCAGCACTAACTTGCCTACCCCCAAACACACTTTCAAACCACAATTACACGCCCTACACGCACACCAGCGCCTCAACCACACCACATGCTTGCATCCGCGCACAAAAACGAGCTCCTACCGGGATTTGAACCCGGATCGCTGGATTCAAAGTCCAGAGTGCTAACCATTACACCATAAGAGCGTCTAACCCAGCCCTTGCACACCCACTCCGGAACCCGCTCGAGGACCCGCCAAACGCCGCATTCGCTCTGCTCCCACGCACGCACCGCCGACCACGCCACCCTACCATCGTGCTCCACACACACATCGACCCTCACCTGTACTTTCCGCCGGCCGCCGAGGTTCAATCCCCGCCTCCAACGATCGGCTGTCGATCGCTTCCCAGCCTACTACGGCTCGAAATCCGGCGCGGCGTGGGGACGAGAGGGTCTCGGCGTGGCTACAAACGGCCTGGAACCCGTCAGCGACAAGCGAGCGCGCTGTCAGCGACGGCAGAAGTCCCGGCCTCCTGCTCCATCCAGCGGCACGGGTCGAGGCCAAAATGCTGCAGCGAGCGTCTGGATCGCTTACGACGTCGCGGCAGACGGGAAGGCGGCGGAAAAGACGCGGAAGGCGTGGTGCGGCAGGTCCGCAGCGCAGCAACAACGGGGGCGTTGTGGTGCCGGCAGGACGGATGCAAAACGAGGTCCTACCGGGATTTGAACCCGGATCGCTGGATTCAGAGTCCAGAGTGCTAACCATTACACCATAAGACCAGCACTAACTTGCCTACCCCCAAACACACTTTCAAACCACAATTACACGCCCTACACGCACACCAGCGCCTCAACCACACCACATGCTTGCATCCGCGCACAAAAACGAGCTCCTACCGGGATTTGAACCCGGATCGCTGGATTCAAAGTCCAGAGTGCTAACCATTACACCATAAGAGCGTCTAACCCAGCCCTTGCACACCCACTCCGGAACCCGCTCGAGGACCCGCCAAACGCCGCATTCGCTCTGCTCCCACGCACGCACCGCCGACCACGCCACCCTACCATCGTGCTCCACACACACATCGACCCTCACCTGTACTTTCCGCCGGCCGCCGAGGTTCAATCCCCGCTCCAACGATCGGCTGTCGATCGCTTCCCAGCCTACTACGGCTCGAAATCCGGCGCGGCGTGGGGACGAGAGGGTCTCGGCGTGGCTACAAACGGCCTGGAACCCGTCAGCGACAAGCGAGCGCGCTGTCAGCGACGGCAGAAGTCCCGGCCTCCTGCTCCATCCAGCGGCACGGGTCGAGGCCAAAATGCTGCAGCGAGCGTCTGGATCGCTTACGACGTCGCGGCAGACGGGAAGGCGGCGGAAAAGACGCGGAAGGCGTGGTGCGGCAGGTCCGCAGCGCAGCAACAACGGGGGCGTTGTGGTGCCGGCAGGACGGATGCAAAACGAGGTCCTACCGGGATTTGAACCCGGATCGCTGGATTCAGAGTCCAGAGTGCTAACCATTACACCATAAGACCAGCACTAACTTGCCTACCCCCAAACACACTTTCAAACCACAATTACACGCCCTACACGCACACCAGCGCCTCAACCACACCACATGCTTGCATCCGCGCACAAAAACGAGCTCCTACCGGGATTTGAACCCGGATCGCTGGATTCAAAGTCCAGAGTGCTAACCATTACACCATAAGAGCGTCTAACCCAGCCCTTGCACACCCACTCCGGAACCCGCTCGAGGACCCGCCAAACGCCGCATTCGCTCTGCTCCCACGCACGCACCGCCGACCACGCCACCCTACCATCGTGCTCCACACACACATCGACCCTCACCTGTACTTTCCGCCGGCCGCCGAGGTTCAATCCCCGCCTCCAACGATCGGCTGTCGATCGCTTCCCAGCCTACTACGGCTCGAAATCCGGCGCGGCGTGGGGACGAGAGGGTCTCGGCGTGGCTACAAACGGCCTGGAACCCGTCAGCGACAAGCGAGCGCGCTGTCAGCGACGGCAGAAGTCCCGGCCTCCTGCTCCATCCAGCGGCACGGGTCGAGGCCAAAATGCTGCAGCGAGCGTCTGGATCGCTTACGACGTCGCGGCAGACGGGAAGGCGGCGGAAAAGACGCGGAAGGCGTGGTGCGGCAGGTCCGCAGCGCAGCAACAACGGGGGCGTTGTGGTGCCGGCAGGACGGATGCAAAACGAGGTCCTACCGGGATTTGAACCCGGATCGCTGGATTCAGAGTCCAGAGTGCTAACCATTACACCATAAGACCAGCACTAACTTGCCTACCCCCAAACACACTTTCAAACCACAATTACACGCCCTACACGCACACCAGCGCCTCAACCACACCACATGCTTGCATCCGCGCACAAAAACGAGCTCCTACCGGGATTTGAACCCGGATCGCTGGATTCAAAGTCCAGAGTGCTAACCATTACACCATAAGAGCGTCTAACCCAGCCCTTGCACACCCACTCCGGAACCCGCTCGAGGACCCGCCAAACGCCGCATTCGCTCTGCTCCCACGCACGCACCGCCGACCACGCCACCCTACCATCGTGCTCCACACACACATCGACCCTCACCTGTACTTTCCGCCGGCCGCCGAGGTTCAATCCCCGCTCCAACGATCGGCTGTCGATCGCTTCCCAGCCTACTACGGCTCGAAATCCGGCGCGGCGTGGGGACGAGAGGGTCTCGGCGTGGCTACAAACGGCCTGGAACCCGTCAGCGACAAGCGAGCGCGCTGTCAGCGACGGCAGAAGTCCCGGCCTCCTGCTCCATCCAGCGGCACGGGTCGAGGCCAAAATGCTGCAGCGAGCGTCTGGATCGCTTACGACGTCGCGGCAGACGGGAAGGCGGCGGAAAAGACGCGGAAGGCGTGGTGCGGCAGGTCCGCAGCGCAGCAACAACGGGGGCGTTGTGGTGCCGGCAGGACGGATGCAAAACGAGGTCCTACCGGGATTTGAACCCGGATCGCTGGATTCAGAGTCCAGAGTGCTAACCATTACACCATAAGACCAGCACTAACTTGCCTACCCCCAAACACACTTTCAAACCACAATTACACGCCCTACACGCACACCAGCGCCTCAACCACACCACATGCTTGCATCCGCGCACAAAAACGAGCTCCTACCGGGATTTGAACCCGGATCGCTGGATTCAAAGTCCAGAGTGCTAACCATTACACCATAAGAGCGTCTAACCCAGCCCTTGCACACCCACTCCGGAACCCGCTCGAGGACCCGCCAAACGCCGCATTCGCTCTGCTCCCACGCACGCACCGCCGACCACGCCACCCTACCATCGTGCTCCACACACACATCGACCCTCACCTGTACTTTCCGCCGGCCGCCGAGGTTCAATCCCCGCCTCCAACGATCGGCTGTCGATCGCTTCCCAGCCTACTACGGCTCGAAATCCGGCGCGGCGTGGGGACGAGAGGGTCTCGGCGTGGCTACAAACGGCCTGGAACCCGTCAGCGACAAGCGAGCGCGCTGTCAGCGACGGCAGAAGTCCCGGCCTCCTGCTCCATCCAGCGGCACGGGTCGAGGCCAAAATGCTGCAGCGAGCGTCTGGATCGCTTACGACGTCGCGGCAGACGGGAAGGCGGCGGAAAAGACGCGGAAGGCGTGGTGCGGCAGGTCCGCAGCGCAGCAACAACGGGGGCGTTGTGGTGCCGGCAGGACGGATGCAAAACGAGGTCCTACCGGGATTTGAACCCGGATCGCTGGATTCAGAGTCCAGAGTGCTAACCATTACACCATAAGACCAGCACTAACTTGCCTACCCCCAAACACACTTTCAAACCACAATTACACGCCCTACACGCACACCAGCGCCTCAACCACACCACATGCTTGCATCCGCGCACAAAAACGAGCTCCTACCGGGATTTGAACCCGGATCGCTGGATTCAAAGTCCAGAGTGCTAACCATTACACCATAAGAGCGTCTAACCCAGCCCTTGCACACCCACTCCGGAACCCGCTCGAGGACCCGCCAAACGCCGCATTCGCTCTGCTCCCACGCACGCACCGCCGACCACGCCACCCTACCATCGTGCTCCACACACACATCGACCCTCACCTGTACTTTCCGCCGGCCGCCGAGGTTCAATCCCCGCCTCCAACGATCGGCTGTCGATCGCTTCCCAGCCTACTACGGCTCGAAATCCGGCGCGGCGTGGGGACGAGAGGGTCTCGGCGTGGCTACAAACGGCCTGGAACCCGTCAGCGACAAGCGAGCGCGCTGTCAGCGACGGCAGAAGTCCCGGCCTCCTGCTCCATCCAGCGGCACGGGTCGAGGCCAAAATGCTGCAGCGAGCGTCTGGATCGCTTACGACGTCGCGGCAGACGGGAAGGCGGCGGAAAAGACGCGGAAGGCGTGGTGCGGCAGGTCCGCAGCGCAGCAACAACGGGGGCGTTGTGGTGCCGGCAGGACGGATGCAAAACGAGGTCCTACCGGGATTTGAACCCGGATCGCTGGATTCAGAGTCCAGAGTGCTAACCATTACACCATAAGACCAGCACTAACTTGCCTACCCCCAAACACACTTTCAAACCACAATTACACGCCCTACACGCACACCAGCGCCTCAACCACACCACATGCTTGCATCCGCGCACAAAAACGAGCTCCTACCGGGATTTGAACCCGGATCGCTGGATTCAAAGTCCAGAGTGCTAACCATTACACCATAAGAGCGTCTAACCCAGCCCTTGCACACCCACTCCGGAACCCGCTCGAGGACCCGCCAAACGCCGCATTCGCTCTGCTCCCACGCACGCACCGCCGACCACGCCACCCTACCATCGTGCTCCACACACACATCGACCCTCACCTGTACTTTCCGCCGGCCGCCGAGGTTCAATCCCCGCCTCCAACGATCGGCTGTCGATCGCTTCCCAGCCTACTACGGCTCGAAATCCGGCGCGGCGTGGGGACGAGAGGGTCTCGGCGTGGCTACAAACGGCCTGGAACCCGTCAGCGACAAGCGAGCGCGCTGTCAGCGACGGCAGAAGTCCCGGCCTCCTGCTCCATCCAGCGGCACGGGTCGAGGCCAAAATGCTGCAGCGAGCGTCTGGATCGCTTACGACGTCGCGGCAGACGGGAAGGCGGCGGAAAAGACGCGGAAGGCGTGGTGCGGCAGGTCCGCAGCGCAGCAACAACGGGGGCGTTGTGGTGCCGGCAGGACGGATGCAAAACGAGGTCCTACCGGGATTTGAACCCGGATCGCTGGATTCAGAGTCCAGAGTGCTAACCATTACACCATAAGACCAGCACTAACTTGCCTACCCCCAAACACACTTTCAAACCACAATTACACGCCCTACACGCACACCAGCGCCTCAACCACACCACATGCTTGCATCCGCGCACAAAAACGAGCTCCTACCGGGATTTGAACCCGGATCGCTGGATTCAAAGTCCAGAGTGCTAACCATTACACCATAAGAGCGTCTAACCCAGCCCTTGCACACCCACTCCGGAACCCGCTCGAGGACCCGCCAAACGCCGCATTCGCTCTGCTCCCACGCACGCACCGCCGACCACGCCACCCTACCATCGTGCTCCACACACACATCGACCCTCACCTGTACTTTCCGCCGGCCGCCGAGGTTCAATCCCCGCCTCCAACGATCGGCTGTCGATCGCTTCCCAGCCTACTACGGCTCGAAATCCGGCGCGGCGTGGGGACGAGAGGGTCTCGGCGTGGCTACAAACGGCCTGGAACCCGTCAGCGACAAGCGAGCGCGCTGTCAGCGACGGCAGAAGTCCCGGCCTCCTGCTCCATCCAGCGGCACGGGTCGAGGCCAAAATGCTGCAGCGAGCGTCTGGATCGCTTACGACGTCGCGGCAGACGGGAAGGCGGCGGAAAAGACGCGGAAGGCGTGGTGCGGCAGGTCCGCAGCGCAGCAACAACGGGGGCGTTGTGGTGCCGGCAGGACGGATGCAAAACGAGGTCCTACCGGGATTTGAACCCGGATCGCTGGATTCAGAGTCCAGAGTGCTAACCATTACACCATAAGACCAGCACTAACTTGCCTACCCCCAAACACACTTTCAAACCACAATTACACGCCCTACACGCACACCAGCGCCTCAACCACACCACATGCTTGCATCCGCGCACAAAAACGAGCTCCTACCGGGATTTGAACCCGGATCGCTGGATTCAAAGTCCAGAGTGCTAACCATTACACCATAAGAGCGTCTAACCCAGCCCTTGCACACCCACTCCGGAACCCGCTCGAGGACCCGCCAAACGCCGCATTCGCTCTGCTCCCACGCACGCACCGCCGACCACGCCACCCTACCATCGTGCTCCACACACACATCGACCCTCACCTGTACTTTCCGCCGGCCGCCGAGGTTCAATCCCCGCCTCCAACGATCGGCTGTCGATCGCTTCCCAGCCTACTACGGCTCGAAATCCGGCGCGGCGTGGGGACGAGAGGGTCTCGGCGTGGCTACAAACGGCCTGGAACCCGTCAGCGACAAGCGAGCGCGCTGTCAGCGACGGCAGAAGTCCCGGCCTCCTGCTCCATCCAGCGGCACGGGTCGAGGCCAAAATGCTGCAGCGAGCGTCTGGATCGCTTACGACGTCGCGGCAGACGGGAAGGCGGCGGAAAAGACGCGGAAGGCGTGGTGCGGCAGGTCCGCAGCAACAACGGGGGCGTTGTGGTGCCGGCAGGACGGATGCAAAACGAGGTCCTACCGGGATTTGAACCCGGATCGCTGGATTCAGAGTCCAGAGTGCTAACCATTACACCATAAGACCAGCACTAACTTGCCTACCCCCAAACACACTTTCAAACCACAATTACACGCCCTACACGCACACCAGCGCCTCAACCACACCACATGCTTGCATCCGCGCACAAAAACGAGCTCCTACCGGGATTTGAACCCGGATCGCTGGATTCAAAGTCCAGAGTGCTAACCATTACACCATAAGAGCGTCTAACCCAGCCCTTGCACACCCACTCCGGAACCCGCTCGAGGACCCGCCAAACGCCGCATTCGCTCTGCTCCCACGCACGCACCGCCGACCACGCCACCCTACCATCGTGCTCCACACACACATCGACCCTCACCTGTACTTTCCGCCGGCCGCCGAGGTTCAATCCCCGCCTCCAACGATCGGCTGTCGATCGCTTCCCAGCCTACTACGGCTCGAAATCCGGCGCGGCGTGGGGACGAGAGGGTCTCGGCGTGGCTACAAACGGCCTGGAACCCGTCAGCGACAAGCGAGCGCGCTGTCAGCGACGGCAGAAGTCCCGGCCTCCTGCTCCATCCAGCGGCACGGGTCGAGGCCAAAATGCTGCAGCGAGCGTCTGGATCGCTTACGACGTCGCGGCAGACGGGAAGGCGGCGGAAAAGACGCGGAAGGCGTGGTGCGGCAGGTCCGCAGCAACAACGGGGGCGTTGTGGTGCCGGCAGGACGGATGCAAAACGAGGTCCTACCGGGATTTGAACCCGGATCGCTGGATTCAGAGTCCAGAGTGCTAACCATTACACCATAAGACCAGCACTAACTTGCCTACCCCCAAACACACTTTCAAACCACAATTACACGCCCTACACGCACACCAGCGCCTCAACCACACCACATGCTTGCATCCGCGCACAAAAACGAGCTCCTACCGGGATTTGAACCCGGATCGCTGGATTCAAAGTCCAGAGTGCTAACCATTACACCATAAGAGCGTCTAACCCAGCCCTTGCACACCCACTCCGGAACCCGCTCGAGGACCCGCCAAACGCCGCATTCGCTCTGCTCCCACGCACGCACCGCCGACCACGCCACCCTACCATCGTGCTCCACACACACATCGACCCTCACCTGTACTTTCCGCCGGCCGCCGAGGTTCAATCCCCGCCTCCAACGATCGGCTGTCGATCGCTTCCCAGCCTACTACGGCTCGAAATCCGGCGCGGCGTGGGGACGAGAGGGTCTCGGCGTGGCTACAAACGGCCTGGAACCCGTCAGCGACAAGCGAGCGCGCTGTCAGCGACGGCAGAAGTCCCGGCCTCCTGCTCCATCCAGCGGCACGGGTCGAGGCCAAAATGCTGCAGCGAGCGTCTGGATCGCTTACGACGTCGCGGCAGACGGGAAGGCGGCGGAAAAGACGCGGAAGGCGTGGTGCGGCAGGTCCGCAGCGCAGCAACAACGGGGGCGTTGTGGTGCCGGCAGGACGGATGCAAAACGAGGTCCTACCGGGATTTGAACCCGGATCGCTGGATTCAGAGTCCAGAGTGCTAACCATTACACCATAAGACCAGCACTAACTTGCCTACCCCCAAACACACTTTCAAACCACAATTACACGCCCTACACGCACACCAGCGCCTCAACCACACCACATGCTTGCATCCGCGCACAAAAACGAGCTCCTACCGGGATTTGAACCCGGATCGCTGGATTCAAAGTCCAGAGTGCTAACCATTACACCATAAGAGCGTCTAACCCAGCCCTTGCACACCCACTCCGGAACCCGCTCGAGGACCCGCCAAACGCCGCATTCGCTCTGCTCCCACGCACGCACCGCCGACCACGCCACCCTACCATCGTGCTCCACACACACATCGACCCTCACCTGTACTTTCCGCCGGCCGCCGAGGTTCAATCCCCGCTCCAACGATCGGCTGTCGATCGCTTCCCAGCCTACTACGGCTCGAAATCCGGCGCGGCGTGGGGACGAGAGGGTCTCGGCGTGGCTACAAACGGCCTGGAACCCGTCAGCGACAAGCGAGCGCGCTGTCAGCGACGGCAGAAGTCCCGGCCTCCTGCTCCATCCAGCGGCACGGGTCGAGGCCAAAATGCTGCAGCGAGCGTCTGGATCGCTTACGACGTCGCGGCAGACGGGAAGGCGGCGGAAAAGACGCGGAAGGCGTGGTGCGGCAGGTCCGCAGCGCAGCAACAACGGGGGCGTTGTGGTGCCGGCAGGACGGATGCAAAACGAGGTCCTACCGGGATTTGAACCCGGATCGCTGGATTCAGAGTCCAGAGTGCTAACCATTACACCATAAGACCAGCACTAACTTGCCTACCCCCAAACACACTTTCAAACCACAATTACACGCCCTACACGCACACCAGCGCCTCAACCACACCACATGCTTGCATCCGCGCACAAAAACGAGCTCCTACCGGGATTTGAACCCGGATCGCTGGATTCAAAGTCCAGAGTGCTAACCATTACACCATAAGAGCGTCTAACCCAGCCCTTGCACACCCACTCCGGAACCCGCTCGAGGACCCGCCAAACGCCGCATTCGCTCTGCTCCCACGCACGCACCGCCGACCACGCCACCCTACCATCGTGCTCCACACACACATCGACCCTCACCTGTACTTTCCGCCGGCCGCCGAGGTTCAATCCCCGCCTCCAACGATCGGCTGTCGATCGCTTCCCAGCCTACTACGGCTCGAAATCCGGCGCGGCGTGGGGACGAGAGGGTCTCGGCGTGGCTACAAACGGCCTGGAACCCGTCAGCGACAAGCGAGCGCGCTGTCAGCGACGGCAGAAGTCCCGGCCTCCTGCTCCATCCAGCGGCACGGGTCGAGGCCAAAATGCTGCAGCGAGCGTCTGGATCGCTTACGACGTCGCGGCAGACGGGAAGGCGGCGGAAAAGACGCGGAAGGCGTGGTGCGGCAGGTCCGCAGCGCAGCAACAACGGGGGCGTTGTGGTGCCGGCAGGACGGATGCAAAACGAGGTCCTACCGGGATTTGAACCCGGATCGCTGGATTCAGAGTCCAGAGTGCTAACCATTACACCATAAGACCAGCACTAACTTGCCTACCCCCAAACACACTTTCAAACCACAATTACACGCCCTACACGCACACCAGCGCCTCAACCACACCACATGCTTGCATCCGCGCACAAAAACGAGCTCCTACCGGGATTTGAACCCGGATCGCTGGATTCAAAGTCCAGAGTGCTAACCATTACACCATAAGAGCGTCTAACCCAGCCCTTGCACACCCACTCCGGAACCCGCTCGAGGACCCGCCAAACGCCGCATTCGCTCTGCTCCCACGCACGCACCGCCGACCACGCCACCCTACCATCGTGCTCCACACACACATCGACCCTCACCTGTACTTTCCGCCGGCCGCCGAGGTTCAATCCCCGCCTCCAACGATCGGCTGTCGATCGCTTCCCAGCCTACTACGGCTCGAAATCCGGCGCGGCGTGGGGACGAGAGGGTCTCGGCGTGGCTACAAACGGCCTGGAACCCGTCAGCGACAAGCGAGCGCGCTGTCAGCGACGGCAGAAGTCCCGGCCTCCTGCTCCATCCAGCGGCACGGGTCGAGGCCAAAATGCTGCAGCGAGCGTCTGGATCGCTTACGACGTCGCGGCAGACGGGAAGGCGGCGGAAAAGACGCGGAAGGCGTGGTGCGGCAGGTCCGCAGCGCAGCAACAACGGGGGCGTTGTGGTGCCGGCAGGACGGATGCAAAACGAGGTCCTACCGGGATTTGAACCCGGATCGCTGGATTCAGAGTCCAGAGTGCTAACCATTACACCATAAGACCAGCACTAACTTGCCTACCCCCAAACACACTTTCAAACCACAATTACACGCCCTACACGCACACCAGCGCCTCAACCACACCACATGCTTGCATCCGCGCACAAAAACGAGCTCCTACCGGGATTTGAACCCGGATCGCTGGATTCAAAGTCCAGAGTGCTAACCATTACACCATAAGAGCGTCTAACCCAGCCCTTGCACACCCACTCCGGAACCCGCTCGAGGACCCGCCAAACGCCGCATTCGCTCTGCTCCCACGCACGCACCGCCGACCACGCCACCCTACCATCGTGCTCCACACACACATCGACCCTCACCTGTACTTTCCGCCGGCCGCCGAGGTTCAATCCCCGCCTCCAACGATCGGCTGTCGATCGCTTCCCAGCCTACTACGGCTCGAAATCCGGCGCGGCGTGGGGACGAGAGGGTCTCGGCGTGGCTACAAACGGCCTGGAACCCGTCAGCGACAAGCGAGCGCGCTGTCAGCGACGGCAGAAGTCCCGGCCTCCTGCTCCATCCAGCGGCACGGGTCGAGGCCAAAATGCTGCAGCGAGCGTCTGGATCGCTTACGACGTCGCGGCAGACGGGAAGGCGGCGGAAAAGACGCGGAAGGCGTGGTGCGGCAGGTCCGCAGCGCAGCAACAACGGGGGCGTTGTGGTGCCGGCAGGACGGATGCAAAACGAGGTCCTACCGGGATTTGAACCCGGATCGCTGGATTCAGAGTCCAGAGTGCTAACCATTACACCATAAGACCAGCACTAACTTGCCTACCCCCAAACACACTTTCAAACCACAATTACACGCCCTACACGCACACCAGCGCCTCAACCACACCACATGCTTGCATCCGCGCACAAAAACGAGCTCCTACCGGGATTTGAACCCGGATCGCTGGATTCAAAGTCCAGAGTGCTAACCATTACACCATAAGAGCGTCTAACCCAGCCCTTGCACACCCACTCCGGAACCCGCTCGAGGACCCGCCAAACGCCGCATTCGCTCTGCTCCCACGCACGCACCGCCGACCACGCCACCCTACCATCGTGCTCCACACACACATCGACCCTCACCTGTACTTTCCGCCGGCCGCCGAGGTTCAATCCCCGCTCCAACGATCGGCTGTCGATCGCTTCCCAGCCTACTACGGCTCGAAATCCGGCGCGGCGTGGGGACGAGAGGGTCTCGGCGTGGCTACAAACGGCCTGGAACCCGTCAGCGACAAGCGAGCGCGCTGTCAGCGACGGCAGAAGTCCCGGCCTCCTGCTCCATCCAGCGGCACGGGTCGAGGCCAAAATGCTGCAGCGAGCGTCTGGATCGCTTACGACGTCGCGGCAGACGGGAAGGCGGCGGAAAAGACGCGGAAGGCGTGGTGCGGCAGGTCCGCAGCGCAGCAACAACGGGGGCGTTGTGGTGCCGGCAGGACGGATGCAAAACGAGGTCCTACCGGGATTTGAACCCGGATCGCTGGATTCAGAGTCCAGAGTGCTAACCATTACACCATAAGACCAGCACTAACTTGCCTACCCCCAAACACACTTTCAAACCACAATTACACGCCCTACACGCACACCAGCGCCTCAACCACACCACATGCTTGCATCCGCGCACAAAAACGAGCTCCTACCGGGATTTGAACCCGGATCGCTGGATTCAAAGTCCAGAGTGCTAACCATTACACCATAAGAGCGTCTAACCCAGCCCTTGCACACCCACTCCGGAACCCGCTCGAGGACCCGCCAAACGCCGCATTCGCTCTGCTCCCACGCACGCACCGCCGACCACGCCACCCTACCATCGTGCTCCACACACACATCGACCCTCACCTGTACTTTCCGCCGGCCGCCGAGGTTCAATCCCCGCTCCAACGATCGGCTGTCGATCGCTTCCCAGCCTACTACGGCTCGAAATCCGGCGCGGCGTGGGGACGAGAGGGTCTCGGCGTGGCTACAAACGGCCTGGAACCCGTCAGCGACAAGCGAGCGCGCTGTCAGCGACGGCAGAAGTCCCGGCCTCCTGCTCCATCCAGCGGCACGGGTCGAGGCCAAAATGCTGCAGCGAGCGTCTGGATCGCTTACGACGTCGCGGCAGACGGGAAGGCGGCGGAAAAGACGCGGAAGGCGTGGTGCGGCAGGTCCGCAGCGCAGCAACAACGGGGGCGTTGTGGTGCCGGCAGGACGGATGCAAAACGAGGTCCTACCGGGATTTGAACCCGGATCGCTGGATTCAGAGTCCAGAGTGCTAACCATTACACCATAAGACCAGCACTAACTTGCCTACCCCCAAACACACTTTCAAACCACAATTACACGCCCTACACGCACACCAGCGCCTCAACCACACCACATGCTTGCATCCGCGCACAAAAACGAGCTCCTACCGGGATTTGAACCCGGATCGCTGGATTCAAAGTCCAGAGTGCTAACCATTACACCATAAGAGCGTCTAACCCAGCCCTTGCACACCCACTCCGGAACCCGCTCGAGGACCCGCCAAACGCCGCATTCGCTCTGCTCCCACGCACGCACCGCCGACCACGCCACCCTACCATCGTGCTCCACACACACATCGACCCTCACCTGTACTTTCCGCCGGCCGCCGAGGTTCAATCCCCGCCTCCAACGATCGGCTGTCGATCGCTTCCCAGCCTACTACGGCTCGAAATCCGGCGCGGCGTGGGGACGAGAGGGTCTCGGCGTGGCTACAAACGGCCTGGAACCCGTCAGCGACAAGCGAGCGCGCTGTCAGCGACGGCAGAAGTCCCGGCCTCCTGCTCCATCCAGCGGCACGGGTCGAGGCCAAAATGCTGCAGCGAGCGTCTGGATCGCTTACGACGTCGCGGCAGACGGGAAGGCGGCGGAAAAGACGCGGAAGGCGTGGTGCGGCAGGTCCGCAGCGCAGCAACAACGGGGGCGTTGTGGTGCCGGCAGGACGGATGCAAAACGAGGTCCTACCGGGATTTGAACCCGGATCGCTGGATTCAGAGTCCAGAGTGCTAACCATTACACCATAAGACCAGCACTAACTTGCCTACCCCCAAACACACTTTCAAACCACAATTACACGCCCTACACGCACACCAGCGCCTCAACCACACCACATGCTTGCATCCGCGCACAAAAACGAGCTCCTACCGGGATTTGAACCCGGATCGCTGGATTCAAAGTCCAGAGTGCTAACCATTACACCATAAGAGCGTCTAACCCAGCCCTTGCACACCCACTCCGGAACCCGCTCGAGGACCCGCCAAACGCCGCATTCGCTCTGCTCCCACGCACGCACCGCCGACCACGCCACCCTACCATCGTGCTCCACACACACATCGACCCTCACCTGTACTTTCCGCCGGCCGCCGAGGTTCAATCCCCGCTCCAACGATCGGCTGTCGATCGCTTCCCAGCCTACTACGGCTCGAAATCCGGCGCGGCGTGGGGACGAGAGGGTCTCGGCGTGGCTACAAACGGCCTGGAACCCGTCAGCGACAAGCGAGCGCGCTGTCAGCGACGGCAGAAGTCCCGGCCTCCTGCTCCATCCAGCGGCACGGGTCGAGGCCAAAATGCTGCAGCGAGCGTCTGGATCGCTTACGACGTCGCGGCAGACGGGAAGGCGGCGGAAAAGACGCGGAAGGCGTGGTGCGGCAGGTCCGCAGCGCAGCAACAACGGGGGCGTTGTGGTGCCGGCAGGACGGATGCAAAACGAGGTCCTACCGGGATTTGAACCCGGATCGCTGGATTCAGAGTCCAGAGTGCTAACCATTACACCATAAGACCAGCACTAACTTGCCTACCCCCAAACACACTTTCAAACCACAATTACACGCCCTACACGCACACCAGCGCCTCAACCACACCACATGCTTGCATCCGCGCACAAAAACGAGCTCCTACCGGGATTTGAACCCGGATCGCTGGATTCAAAGTCCAGAGTGCTAACCATTACACCATAAGAGCGTCTAACCCAGCCCTTGCACACCCACTCCGGAACCCGCTCGAGGACCCGCCAAACGCCGCATTCGCTCTGCTCCCACGCACGCACCGCCGACCACGCCACCCTACCATCGTGCTCCACACACACATCGACCCTCACCTGTACTTTCCGCCGGCCGCCGAGGTTCAATCCCCGCTCCAACGATCGGCTGTCGATCGCTTCCCAGCCTACTACGGCTCGAAATCCGGCGCGGCGTGGGGACGAGAGGGTCTCGGCGTGGCTACAAACGGCCTGGAACCCGTCAGCGACAAGCGAGCGCGCTGTCAGCGACGGCAGAAGTCCCGGCCTCCTGCTCCATCCAGCGGCACGGGTCGAGGCCAAAATGCTGCAGCGAGCGTCTGGATCGCTTACGACGTCGCGGCAGACGGGAAGGCGGCGGAAAAGACGCGGAAGGCGTGGTGCGGCAGGTCCGCAGCGCAGCAACAACGGGGGCGTTGTGGTGCCGGCAGGACGGATGCAAAACGAGGTCCTACCGGGATTTGAACCCGGATCGCTGGATTCAGAGTCCAGAGTGCTAACCATTACACCATAAGACCAGCACTAACTTGCCTACCCCCAAACACACTTTCAAACCACAATTACACGCCCTACACGCACACCAGCGCCTCAACCACACCACATGCTTGCATCCGCGCACAAAAACGAGCTCCTACCGGGATTTGAACCCGGATCGCTGGATTCAAAGTCCAGAGTGCTAACCATTACACCATAAGAGCGTCTAACCCAGCCCTTGCACACCCACTCCGGAACCCGCTCGAGGACCCGCCAAACGCCGCATTCGCTCTGCTCCCACGCACGCACCGCCGACCACGCCACCCTACCATCGTGCTCCACACACACATCGACCCTCACCTGTACTTTCCGCCGGCCGCCGAGGTTCAATCCCCGCCTCCAACGATCGGCTGTCGATCGCTTCCCAGCCTACTACGGCTCGAAATCCGGCGCGGCGTGGGGACGAGAGGGTCTCGGCGTGGCTACAAACGGCCTGGAACCCGTCAGCGACAAGCGAGCGCGCTGTCAGCGACGGCAGAAGTCCCGGCCTCCTGCTCCATCCAGCGGCACGGGTCGAGGCCAAAATGCTGCAGCGAGCGTCTGGATCGCTTACGACGTCGCGGCAGACGGGAAGGCGGCGGAAAAGACGCGGAAGGCGTGGTGCGGCAGGTCCGCAGCGCAGCAACAACGGGGGCGTTGTGGTGCCGGCAGGACGGATGCAAAACGAGGTCCTACCGGGATTTGAACCCGGATCGCTGGATTCAGAGTCCAGAGTGCTAACCATTACACCATAAGACCAGCACTAACTTGCCTACCCCCAAACACACTTTCAAACCACAATTACACGCCCTACACGCACACCAGCGCCTCAACCACACCACATGCTTGCATCCGCGCACAAAAACGAGCTCCTACCGGGATTTGAACCCGGATCGCTGGATTCAAAGTCCAGAGTGCTAACCATTACACCATAAGAGCGTCTAACCCAGCCCTTGCACACCCACTCCGGAACCCGCTCGAGGACCCGCCAAACGCCGCATTCGCTCTGCTCCCACGCACGCACCGCCGACCACGCCACCCTACCATCGTGCTCCACACACACATCGACCCTCACCTGTACTTTCCGCCGGCCGCCGAGGTTCAATCCCCGCCTCCAACGATCGGCTGTCGATCGCTTCCCAGCCTACTACGGCTCGAAATCCGGCGCGGCGTGGGGACGAGAGGGTCTCGGCGTGGCTACAAACGGCCTGGAACCCGTCAGCGACAAGCGAGCGCGCTGTCAGCGACGGCAGAAGTCCCGGCCTCCTGCTCCATCCAGCGGCACGGGTCGAGGCCAAAATGCTGCAGCGAGCGTCTGGATCGCTTACGACGTCGCGGCAGACGGGAAGGCGGCGGAAAAGACGCGGAAGGCGTGGTGCGGCAGGTCCGCAGCGCAGCAACAACGGGGGCGTTGTGGTGCCGGCAGGACGGATGCAAAACGAGGTCCTACCGGGATTTGAACCCGGATCGCTGGATTCAGAGTCCAGAGTGCTAACCATTACACCATAAGACCAGCACTAACTTGCCTACCCCCAAACACACTTTCAAACCACAATTACACGCCCTACACGCACACCAGCGCCTCAACCACACCACATGCTTGCATCCGCGCACAAAAACGAGCTCCTACCGGGATTTGAACCCGGATCGCTGGATTCAAAGTCCAGAGTGCTAACCATTACACCATAAGAGCGTCTAACCCAGCCCTTGCACACCCACTCCGGAACCCGCTCGAGGACCCGCCAAACGCCGCATTCGCTCTGCTCCCACGCACGCACCGCCGACCACGCCACCCTACCATCGTGCTCCACACACACATCGACCCTCACCTGTACTTTCCGCCGGCCGCCGAGGTTCAATCCCCGCCTCCAACGATCGGCTGTCGATCGCTTCCCAGCCTACTACGGCTCGAAATCCGGCGCGGCGTGGGGACGAGAGGGTCTCGGCGTGGCTACAAACGGCCTGGAACCCGTCAGCGACAAGCGAGCGCGCTGTCAGCGACGGCAGAAGTCCCGGCCTCCTGCTCCATCCAGCGGCACGGGTCGAGGCCAAAATGCTGCAGCGAGCGTCTGGATCGCTTACGACGTCGCGGCAGACGGGAAGGCGGCGGAAAAGACGCGGAAGGCGTGGTGCGGCAGGTCCGCAGCGCAGCAACAACGGGGGCGTTGTGGTGCCGGCAGGACGGATGCAAAACGAGGTCCTACCGGGATTTGAACCCGGATCGCTGGATTCAGAGTCCAGAGTGCTAACCATTACACCATAAGACCAGCACTAACTTGCCTACCCCCAAACACACTTTCAAACCACAATTACACGCCCTACACGCACACCAGCGCCTCAACCACACCACATGCTTGCATCCGCGCACAAAAACGAGCTCCTACCGGGATTTGAACCCGGATCGCTGGATTCAAAGTCCAGAGTGCTAACCATTACACCATAAGAGCGTCTAACCCAGCCCTTGCACACCCACTCCGGAACCCGCTCGAGGACCCGCCAAACGCCGCATTCGCTCTGCTCCCACGCACGCACCGCCGACCACGCCACCCTACCATCGTGCTCCACACACACATCGACCCTCACCTGTACTTTCCGCCGGCCGCCGAGGTTCAATCCCCGCCTCCAACGATCGGCTGTCGATCGCTTCCCAGCCTACTACGGCTCGAAATCCGGCGCGGCGTGGGGACGAGAGGGTCTCGGCGTGGCTACAAACGGCCTGGAACCCGTCAGCGACAAGCGAGCGCGCTGTCAGCGACGGCAGAAGTCCCGGCCTCCTGCTCCATCCAGCGGCACGGGTCGAGGCCAAAATGCTGCAGCGAGCGTCTGGATCGCTTACGACGTCGCGGCAGACGGGAAGGCGGCGGAAAAGACGCGGAAGGCGTGGTGCGGCAGGTCCGCAGCGCAGCAACAACGGGGGCGTTGTGGTGCCGGCAGGACGGATGCAAAACGAGGTCCTACCGGGATTTGAACCCGGATCGCTGGATTCAGAGTCCAGAGTGCTAACCATTACACCATAAGACCAGCACTAACTTGCCTACCCCCAAACACACTTTCAAACCACAATTACACGCCCTACACGCACACCAGCGCCTCAACCACACCACATGCTTGCATCCGCGCACAAAAACGAGCTCCTACCGGGATTTGAACCCGGATCGCTGGATTCAAAGTCCAGAGTGCTAACCATTACACCATAAGAGCGTCTAACCCAGCCCTTGCACACCCACTCCGGAACCCGCTCGAGGACCCGCCAAACGCCGCATTCGCTCTGCTCCCACGCACGCACCGCCGACCACGCCACCCTACCATCGTGCTCCACACACACATCGACCCTCACCTGTACTTTCCGCCGGCCGCCGAGGTTCAATCCCCGCCTCCAACGATCGGCTGTCGATCGCTTCCCAGCCTACTACGGCTCGAAATCCGGCGCGGCGTGGGGACGAGAGGGTCTCGGCGTGGCTACAAACGGCCTGGAACCCGTCAGCGACAAGCGAGCGCGCTGTCAGCGACGGCAGAAGTCCCGGCCTCCTGCTCCATCCAGCGGCACGGGTCGAGGCCAAAATGCTGCAGCGAGCGTCTGGATCGCTTACGACGTCGCGGCAGACGGGAAGGCGGCGGAAAAGACGCGGAAGGCGTGGTGCGGCAGGTCCGCAGCGCAGCAACAACGGGGGCGTTGTGGTGCCGGCAGGACGGATGCAAAACGAGGTCCTACCGGGATTTGAACCCGGATCGCTGGATTCAGAGTCCAGAGTGCTAACCATTACACCATAAGACCAGCACTAACTTGCCTACCCCCAAACACACTTTCAAACCACAATTACACGCCCTACACGCACACCAGCGCCTCAACCACACCACATGCTTGCATCCGCGCACAAAAACGAGCTCCTACCGGGATTTGAACCCGGATCGCTGGATTCAAAGTCCAGAGTGCTAACCATTACACCATAAGAGCGTCTAACCCAGCCCTTGCACACCCACTCCGGAACCCGCTCGAGGACCCGCCAAACGCCGCATTCGCTCTGCTCCCACGCACGCACCGCCGACCACGCCACCCTACCATCGTGCTCCACACACACATCGACCCTCACCTGTACTTTCCGCCGGCCGCCGAGGTTCAATCCCCGCCTCCAACGATCGGCTGTCGATCGCTTCCCAGCCTACTACGGCTCGAAATCCGGCGCGGCGTGGGGACGAGAGGGTCTCGGCGTGGCTACAAACGGCCTGGAACCCGTCAGCGACAAGCGAGCGCGCTGTCAGCGACGGCAGAAGTCCCGGCCTCCTGCTCCATCCAGCGGCACGGGTCGAGGCCAAAATGCTGCAGCGAGCGTCTGGATCGCTTACGACGTCGCGGCAGACGGGAAGGCGGCGGAAAAGACGCGGAAGGCGTGGTGCGGCAGGTCCGCAGCGCAGCAACAACGGGGGCGTTGTGGTGCCGGCAGGACGGATGCAAAACGAGGTCCTACCGGGATTTGAACCCGGATCGCTGGATTCAGAGTCCAGAGTGCTAACCATTACACCATAAGACCAGCACTAACTTGCCTACCCCCAAACACACTTTCAAACCACAATTACACGCCCTACACGCACACCAGCGCCTCAACCACACCACATGCTTGCATCCGCGCACAAAAACGAGCTCCTACCGGGATTTGAACCCGGATCGCTGGATTCAAAGTCCAGAGTGCTAACCATTACACCATAAGAGCGTCTAACCCAGCCCTTGCACACCCACTCCGGAACCCGCTCGAGGACCCGCCAAACGCCGCATTCGCTCTGCTCCCACGCACGCACCGCCGACCACGCCACCCTACCATCGTGCTCCACACACACATCGACCCTCACCTGTACTTTCCGCCGGCCGCCGAGGTTCAATCCCCGCCTCCAACGATCGGCTGTCGATCGCTTCCCAGCCTACTACGGCTCGAAATCCGGCGCGGCGTGGGGACGAGAGGGTCTCGGCGTGGCTACAAACGGCCTGGAACCCGTCAGCGACAAGCGAGCGCGCTGTCAGCGACGGCAGAAGTCCCGGCCTCCTGCTCCATCCAGCGGCACGGGTCGAGGCCAAAATGCTGCAGCGAGCGTCTGGATCGCTTACGACGTCGCGGCAGACGGGAAGGCGGCGGAAAAGACGCGGAAGGCGTGGTGCGGCAGGTCCGCAGCGCAGCAACAACGGGGGCGTTGTGGTGCCGGCAGGACGGATGCAAAACGAGGTCCTACCGGGATTTGAACCCGGATCGCTGGATTCAGAGTCCAGAGTGCTAACCATTACACCATAAGACCAGCACTAACTTGCCTACCCCCAAACACACTTTCAAACCACAATTACACGCCCTACACGCACACCAGCGCCTCAACCACACCACATGCTTGCATCCGCGCACAAAAACGAGCTCCTACCGGGATTTGAACCCGGATCGCTGGATTCAAAGTCCAGAGTGCTAACCATTACACCATAAGACCAGCACTAACTTGCCTACCCCCAAACACACTTTCAAACCACAATTACACGCCCTACACGCACACCAGCGCCTCAACCACACCACATGCTTGCATCCGCGCACAAAAACGAGCTCCTACCGGGATTTGAACCCGGATCGCTGGATTCAAAGTCCAGAGTGCTAACCATTACACCATAAGAGCGTCTAACCCAGCCCTTGCACACCCACTCCGGAACCCGCTCGAGGACCCGCCAAACGCCGCATTCGCTCTGCTCCCACGCACGCACCGCCGACCACGCCACCCTACCATCGTGCTCCACACACACATCGACCCTCACCTGTACTTTCCGCCGGCCGCCGAGGTTCAATCCCCGCCTCCAACGATCGGCTGTCGATCGCTTCCCAGCCTACTACGGCTCGAAATCCGGCGCGGCGTGGGGACGAGAGGGTCTCGGCGTGGCTACAAACGGCCTGGAACCCGTCAGCGACAAGCGAGCGCGCTGTCAGCGACGGCAGAAGTCCCGGCCTCCTGCTCCATCCAGCGGCACGGGTCGAGGCCAAAATGCTGCAGCGAGCGTCTGGATCGCTTACGACGTCGCGGCAGACGGGAAGGCGGCGGAAAAGACGCGGAAGGCGTGGTGCGGCAGGTCCGCAGCGCAGCAACAACGGGGGCGTTGTGGTGCCGGCAGGACGGATGCAAAACGAGGTCCTACCGGGATTTGAACCCGGATCGCTGGATTCAGAGTCCAGAGTGCTAACCATTACACCATAAGACCAGCACTAACTTGCCTACCCCCAAACACACTTTCAAACCACAATTACACGCCCTACACGCACACCAGCGCCTCAACCACACCACATGCTTGCATCCGCGCACAAAAACGAGCTCCTACCGGGATTTGAACCCGGATCGCTGGATTCAAAGTCCAGAGTGCTAACCATTACACCATAAGAGCGTCTAACCCAGCCCTTGCACACCCACTCCGGAACCCGCTCGAGGACCCGCCAAACGCCGCATTCGCTCTGCTCCCACGCACGCACCGCCGACCACGCCACCCTACCATCGTGCTCCACACACACATCGACCCTCACCTGTACTTTCCGCCGGCCGCCGAGGTTCAATCCCCGCCTCCAACGATCGGCTGTCGATCGCTTCCCAGCCTACTACGGCTCGAAATCCGGCGCGGCGTGGGGACGAGAGGGTCTCGGCGTGGCTACAAACGGCCTGGAACCCGTCAGCGACAAGCGAGCGCGCTGTCAGCGACGGCAGAAGTCCCGGCCTCCTGCTCCATCCAGCGGCACGGGTCGAGGCCAAAATGCTGCAGCGAGCGTCTGGATCGCTTACGACGTCGCGGCAGACGGGAAGGCGGCGGAAAAGACGCGGAAGGCGTGGTGCGGCAGGTCCGCAGCGCAGCAACAACGGGGGCGTTGTGGTGCCGGCAGGACGGATGCAAAACGAGGTCCTACCGGGATTTGAACCCGGATCGCTGGATTCAGAGTCCAGAGTGCTAACCATTACACCATAAGACCAGCACTAACTTGCCTACCCCCAAACACACTTTCAAACCACAATTACACGCCCTACACGCACACCAGCGCCTCAACCACACCACATGCTTGCATCCGCGCACAAAAACGAGCTCCTACCGGGATTTGAACCCGGATCGCTGGATTCAAAGTCCAGAGTGCTAACCATTACACCATAAGAGCGTCTAACCCAGCCCTTGCACACCCACTCCGGAACCCGCTCGAGGACCCGCCAAACGCCGCATTCGCTCTGCTCCCACGCACGCACCGCCGACCACGCCACCCTACCATCGTGCTCCACACACACATCGACCCTCACCTGTACTTTCCGCCGGCCGCCGAGGTTCAATCCCCGCCTCCAACGATCGGCTGTCGATCGCTTCCCAGCCTACTACGGCTCGAAATCCGGCGCGGCGTGGGGACGAGAGGGTCTCGGCGTGGCTACAAACGGCCTGGAACCCGTCAGCGACAAGCGAGCGCGCTGTCAGCGACGGCAGAAGTCCCGGCCTCCTGCTCCATCCAGCGGCACGGGTCGAGGCCAAAATGCTGCAGCGAGCGTCTGGATCGCTTACGACGTCGCGGCAGACGGGAAGGCGGCGGAAAAGACGCGGAAGGCGTGGTGCGGCAGGTCCGCAGCGCAGCAACAACGGGGGCGTTGTGGTGCCGGCAGGACGGATGCAAAACGAGGTCCTACCGGGATTTGAACCCGGATCGCTGGATTCAGAGTCCAGAGTGCTAACCATTACACCATAAGACCAGCACTAACTTGCCTACCCCCAAACACACTTTCAAACCACAATTACACGCCCTACACGCACACCAGCGCCTCAACCACACCACATGCTTGCATCCGCGCACAAAAACGAGCTCCTACCGGGATTTGAACCCGGATCGCTGGATCCAGAGTCCAGAGTGCTAACCATTACACCATAAGACCAGCACTAACTTGCCTACCCCCAAACACACTTTCAAACCACAATTACACGCCCTACACGCACACCAGCGCCTCAACCACACCACATGCTTGCATCCGCGCACAAAAACGAGCTCCTACCGGGATTTGAACCCGGATCGCTGGATTCAAAGTCCAGAGTGCTAACCATTACACCATAAGAGCGTCTAACCCAGCCCTTGCACACCCACTCCGGAACCCGCTCGAGGACCCGCCAAACGCCGCATTCGCTCTGCTCCCACGCACGCACCGCCGACCACGCCACCCTACCATCGTGCTCCACACACACATCGACCCTCACCTGTACTTTCCGCCGGCCGCCGAGGTTCAATCCCCGCCTCCAACGATCGGCTGTCGATCGCTTCCCAGCCTACTACGGCTCGAAATCCGGCGCGGCGTGGGGACGAGAGGGTCTCGGCGTGGCTACAAACGGCCTGGAACCCGTCAGCGACAAGCGAGCGCGCTGTCAGCGACGGCAGAAGTCCCGGCCTCCTGCTCCATCCAGCGGCACGGGTCGAGGCCAAAATGCTGCAGCGAGCGTCTGGATCGCTTACGACGTCGCGGCAGACGGGAAGGCGGCGGAAAAGACGCGGAAGGCGTGGTGCGGCAGGTCCGCAGCGCAGCAACAACGGGGGCGTTGTGGTGCCGGCAGGACGGATGCAAAACGAGGTCCTACCGGGATTTGAACCCGGATCGCTGGATTCAGAGTCCAGAGTGCTAACCATTACACCATAAGACCAGCACTAACTTGCCTACCCCCAAACACACTTTCAAACCACAATTACACGCCCTACACGCACACCAGCGCCTCAACCACACCACATGCTTGCATCCGCGCACAAAAACGAGCTCCTACCGGGATTTGAACCCGGATCGCTGGATTCAAAGTCCAGAGTGCTAACCATTACACCATAAGAGCGTCTAACCCAGCCCTTGCACACCCACTCCGGAACCCGCTCGAGGACCCGCCAAACGCCGCATTCGCTCTGCTCCCACGCACGCACCGCCGACCACGCCACCCTACCATCGTGCTCCACACACACATCGACCCTCACCTGTACTTTCCGCCGGCCGCCGAGGTTCAATCCCCGCCTCCAACGATCGGCTGTCGATCGCTTCCCAGCCTACTACGGCTCGAAATCCGGCGCGGCGTGGGGACGAGAGGGTCTCGGCGTGGCTACAAACGGCCTGGAACCCGTCAGCGACAAGCGAGCGCGCTGTCAGCGACGGCAGAAGTCCCGGCCTCCTGCTCCATCCAGCGGCACGGGTCGAGGCCAAAATGCTGCAGCGAGCGTCTGGATCGCTTACGACGTCGCGGCAGACGGGAAGGCGGCGGAAAAGACGCGGAAGGCGTGGTGCGGCAGGTCCGCAGCGCAGCAACAACGGGGGCGTTGTGGTGCCGGCAGGACGGATGCAAAACGAGGTCCTACCGGGATTTGAACCCGGATCGCTGGATTCAGAGTCCAGAGTGCTAACCATTACACCATAAGACCAGCACTAACTTGCCTACCCCCAAACACACTTTCAAACCACAATTACACGCCCTACACGCACACCAGCGCCTCAACCACACCACATGCTTGCATCCGCGCACAAAAACGAGCTCCTACCGGGATTTGAACCCGGATCGCTGGATTCAAAGTCCAGAGTGCTAACCATTACACCATAAGAGCGTCTAACCCAGCCCTTGCACACCCACTCCGGAACCCGCTCGAGGACCCGCCAAACGCCGCATTCGCTCTGCTCCCACGCACGCACCGCCGACCACGCCACCCTACCATCGTGCTCCACACACACATCGACCCTCACCTGTACTTTCCGCCGGCCGCCGAGGTTCAATCCCCGCCTCCAACGATCGGCTGTCGATCGCTTCCCAGCCTACTACGGCTCGAAATCCGGCGCGGCGTGGGGACGAGAGGGTCTCGGCGTGGCTACAAACGGCCTGGAACCCGTCAGCGACAAGCGAGCGCGCTGTCAGCGACGGCAGAAGTCCCGGCCTCCTGCTCCATCCAGCGGCACGGGTCGAGGCCAAAATGCTGCAGCGAGCGTCTGGATCGCTTACGACGTCGCGGCAGACGGGAAGGCGGCGGAAAAGACGCGGAAGGCGTGGTGCGGCAGGTCCGCAGCGCAGCAACAACGGGGGCGTTGTGGTGCCGGCAGGACGGATGCAAAACGAGGTCCTACCGGGATTTGAACCCGGATCGCTGGATTCAGAGTCCAGAGTGCTAACCATTACACCATAAGACCAGCACTAACTTGCCTACCCCCAAACACACTTTCAAACCACAATTACACGCCCTACACGCACACCAGCGCCTCAACCACACCACATGCTTGCATCCGCGCACAAAAACGAGCTCCTACCGGGATTTGAACCCGGATCGCTGGATTCAAAGTCCAGAGTGCTAACCATTACACCATAAGAGCGTCTAACCCAGCCCTTGCACACCCACTCCGGAACCCGCTCGAGGACCCGCCAAACGCCGCATTCGCTCTGCTCCCACGCACGCACCGCCGACCACGCCACCCTACCATCGTGCTCCACACACACATCGACCCTCACCTGTACTTTCCGCCGGCCGCCGAGGTTCAATCCCCGCCTCCAACGATCGGCTGTCGATCGCTTCCCAGCCTACTACGGCTCGAAATCCGGCGCGGCGTGGGGACGAGAGGGTCTCGGCGTGGCTACAAACGGCCTGGAACCCGTCAGCGACAAGCGAGCGCGCTGTCAGCGACGGCAGAAGTCCCGGCCTCCTGCTCCATCCAGCGGCACGGGTCGAGGCCAAAATGCTGCAGCGAGCGTCTGGATCGCTTACGACGTCGCGGCAGACGGGAAGGCGGCGGAAAAGACGCGGAAGGCGTGGTGCGGCAGGTCCGCAGCGCAGCAACAACGGGGGCGTTGTGGTGCCGGCAGGACGGATGCAAAACGAGGTCCTACCGGGATTTGAACCCGGATCGCTGGATTCAGAGTCCAGAGTGCTAACCATTACACCATAAGACCAGCACTAACTTGCCTACCCCCAAACACACTTTCAAACCACAATTACACGCCCTACACGCACACCAGCGCCTCAACCACACCACATGCTTGCATCCGCGCACAAAAACGAGCTCCTACCGGGATTTGAACCCGGATCGCTGGATTCAAAGTCCAGAGTGCTAACCATTACACCATAAGAGCGTCTAACCCAGCCCTTGCACACCCACTCCGGAACCCGCTCGAGGACCCGCCAAACGCCGCATTCGCTCTGCTCCCACGCACGCACCGCCGACCACGCCACCCTACCATCGTGCTCCACACACACATCGACCCTCACCTGTACTTTCCGCCGGCCGCCGAGGTTCAATCCCCGCCTCCAACGATCGGCTGTCGATCGCTTCCCAGCCTACTACGGCTCGAAATCCGGCGCGGCGTGGGGACGAGAGGGTCTCGGCGTGGCTACAAACGGCCTGGAACCCGTCAGCGACAAGCGAGCGCGCTGTCAGCGACGGCAGAAGTCCCGGCCTCCTGCTCCATCCAGCGGCACGGGTCGAGGCCAAAATGCTGCAGCGAGCGTCTGGATCGCTTACGACGTCGCGGCAGACGGGAAGGCGGCGGAAAAGACGCGGAAGGCGTGGTGCGGCAGGTCCGCAGCGCAGCAACAACGGGGGCGTTGTGGTGCCGGCAGGACGGATGCAAAACGAGGTCCTACCGGGATTTGAACCCGGATCGCTGGATTCAGAGTCCAGAGTGCTAACCATTACACCATAAGACCAGCACTAACTTGCCTACCCCCAAACACACTTTCAAACCACAATTACACGCCCTACACGCACACCAGCGCCTCAACCACACCACATGCTTGCATCCGCGCACAAAAACGAGCTCCTACCGGGATTTGAACCCGGATCGCTGGATTCAAAGTCCAGAGTGCTAACCATTACACCATAAGAGCGTCTAACCCAGCCCTTGCACACCCACTCCGGAACCCGCTCGAGGACCCGCCAAACGCCGCATTCGCTCTGCTCCCACGCACGCACCGCCGACCACGCCACCCTACCATCGTGCTCCACACACACATCGACCCTCACCTGTACTTTCCGCCGGCCGCCGAGGTTCAATCCCCGCCTCCAACGATCGGCTGTCGATCGCTTCCCAGCCTACTACGGCTCGAAATCCGGCGCGGCGTGGGGACGAGAGGGTCTCGGCGTGGCTACAAACGGCCTGGAACCCGTCAGCGACAAGCGAGCGCGCTGTCAGCGACGGCAGAAGTCCCGGCCTCCTGCTCCATCCAGCGGCACGGGTCGAGGCCAAAATGCTGCAGCGAGCGTCTGGATCGCTTACGACGTCGCGGCAGACGGGAAGGCGGCGGAAAAGACGCGGAAGGCGTGGTGCGGCAGGTCCGCAGCGCAGCAACAACGGGGGCGTTGTGGTGCCGGCAGGACGGATGCAAAACGAGGTCCTACCGGGATTTGAACCCGGATCGCTGGATTCAGAGTCCAGAGTGCTAACCATTACACCATAAGACCAGCACTAACTTGCCTACCCCCAAACACACTTTCAAACCACAATTACACGCCCTACACGCACACCAGCGCCTCAACCACACCACATGCTTGCATCCGCGCACAAAAACGAGCTCCTACCGGGATTTGAACCCGGATCGCTGGATTCAAAGTCCAGAGTGCTAACCATTACACCATAAGAGCGTCTAACCCAGCCCTTGCACACCCACTCCGGAACCCGCTCGAGGACCCGCCAAACGCCGCATTCGCTCTGCTCCCACGCACGCACCGCCGACCACGCCACCCTACCATCGTGCTCCACACACACATCGACCCTCACCTGTACTTTCCGCCGGCCGCCGAGGTTCAATCCCCGCCTCCAACGATCGGCTGTCGATCGCTTCCCAGCCTACTACGGCTCGAAATCCGGCGCGGCGTGGGGACGAGAGGGTCTCGGCGTGGCTACAAACGGCCTGGAACCCGTCAGCGACAAGCGAGCGCGCTGTCAGCGACGGCAGAAGTCCCGGCCTCCTGCTCCATCCAGCGGCACGGGTCGAGGCCAAAATGCTGCAGCGAGCGTCTGGATCGCTTACGACGTCGCGGCAGACGGGAAGGCGGCGGAAAAGACGCGGAAGGCGTGGTGCGGCAGGTCCGCAGCGCAGCAACAACGGGGGCGTTGTGGTGCCGGCAGGACGGATGCAAAACGAGGTCCTACCGGGATTTGAACCCGGATCGCTGGATTCAGAGTCCAGAGTGCTAACCATTACACCATAAGACCAGCACTAACTTGCCTACCCCCAAACACACTTTCAAACCACAATTACACGCCCTACACGCACACCAGCGCCTCAACCACACCACATGCTTGCATCCGCGCACAAAAACGAGCTCCTACCGGGATTTGAACCCGGATCGCTGGATTCAAAGTCCAGAGTGCTAACCATTACACCATAAGAGCGTCTAACCCAGCCCTTGCACACCCACTCCGGAACCCGCTCGAGGACCCGCCAAACGCCGCATTCGCTCTGCTCCCACGCACGCACCGCCGACCACGCCACCCTACCATCGTGCTCCACACACACATCGACCCTCACCTGTACTTTCCGCCGGCCGCCGAGGTTCAATCCCCGCCTCCAACGATCGGCTGTCGATCGCTTCCCAGCCTACTACGGCTCGAAATCCGGCGCGGCGTGGGGACGAGAGGGTCTCGGCGTGGCTACAAACGGCCTGGAACCCGTCAGCGACAAGCGAGCGCGCTGTCAGCGACGGCAGAAGTCCCGGCCTCCTGCTCCATCCAGCGGCACGGGTCGAGGCCAAAATGCTGCAGCGAGCGTCTGGATCGCTTACGACGTCGCGGCAGACGGGAAGGCGGCGGAAAAGACGCGGAAGGCGTGGTGCGGCAGGTCCGCAGCGCAGCAACAACGGGGGCGTTGTGGTGCCGGCAGGACGGATGCAAAACGAGGTCCTACCGGGATTTGAACCCGGATCGCTGGATTCAGAGTCCAGAGTGCTAACCATTACACCATAAGACCAGCACTAACTTGCCTACCCCCAAACACACTTTCAAACCACAATTACACGCCCTACACGCACGCCAGCGCCTCAACCACACCACATGCTTGCATCCGCGCACAAAAACGAGCTCCTACCGGGATTTGAACCCGGATCGCTGGATTCAAAGTCCAGAGTGCTAACCATTACACCATAAGAGCGTCTAACCCAGCCCTTGCACAC
Source organism: Phytophthora taxon juncus (assembly GCA_033558005.1). NCBI lineage: Eukaryota > Oomycota > Peronosporomycetes > Peronosporales > Peronosporaceae > Phytophthora > Phytophthora taxon juncus. The sequence goes on from JAUCEE010000017.1 coordinate 2,324,682, forward strand.
CCACTCCGGAACCCGCTCGAGGACCCGCCAAACGCCGCATTCGCTCTGCTCCCACGCACGCACCGCCGACCACGCCACCCTACCATCGTGCTCCACACACACATCGACCCTCACCTGTACTTTCCGCCGGCCGCCGAGGTTCAATCCCCGCCTCCAACGATCGGCTGTCGATCGCTTCCCAGCCTACTACGGCTCGAAATCCGGCGCGGCGTGGGGACGAGAGGGTCTCGGCGTGGCTACAAACGGCCTGGAACCCGTCAGCGACAAGCGAGCGCGCTGTCAGCGACGGCAGAAGTCCCGGCCTCCTGCTCCATCCAGCGGCACGGGTCGAGGCCAAAATGCTGCAGCGAGCGTCTGGATCGCTTACGACGTCGCGGCAGACGGGAAGGCGGCGGAAAAGACGCGGAAGGCGTGGTGCGGCAGGTCCGCAGCGCAGCAACAACGGGGGCGTTGTGGTGCCGGCAGGACGGATGCAAAACGAGGTCCTACCGGGATTTGAACCCGGATCGCTGGATTCAGAGTCCAGAGTGCTAACCATTACACCATAAGACCAGCACTAACTTGCCTACCCCCAAACACACTTTCAAACCACAATTACACGCCCTACACGCACACCAGCGCCTCAACCACACCACATGCTTGCATCCGCGCACAAAAACGAGCTCCTACCGGGATTTGAACCCGGATCGCTGGATTCAAAGTCCAGAGTGCTAACCATTACACCATAAGAGCGTCTAACCCAGCCCTTGCACACCCACTCCGGAACCCGCTCGAGGACCCGCCAAACGCCGCATTCGCTCTGCTCCCACGCACGCACCGCCGACCACGCCACCCTACCATCGTGCTCCACACACACATCGACCCTCACCTGTACTTTCCGCCGGCCGCCGAGGTTCAATCCCCGCCTCCAACGATCGGCTGTCGATCGCTTCCCAGCCTACTACGGCTCGAAATCCGGCGCGGCGTGGGGACGAGAGGGTCTCGGCGTGGCTACAAACGGCCTGGAACCCGTCAGCGACAAGCGAGCGCGCTGTCAGCGACGGCAGAAGTCCCGGCCTCCTGCTCCATCCAGCGGCACGGGTCGAGGCCAAAATGCTGCAGCGAGCGTCTGGATCGCTTACGACGTCGCGGCAGACGGGAAGGCGGCGGAAAAGACGCGGAAGGCGTGGTGCGGCAGGTCCGCAGCGCAGCAACAACGGGGGCGTTGTGGTGCCGGCAGGACGGATGCAAAACGAGGTCCTACCGGGATTTGAACCCGGATCGCTGGATTCAGAGTCCAGAGTGCTAACCATTACACCATAAGACCAGCACTAACTTGCCTACCCCCAAACACACTTTCAAACCACAATTACACGCCCTACACGCACACCAGCGCCTCAACCACACCACATGCTTGCATCCGCGCACAAAAACGAGCTCCTACCGGGATTTGAACCCGGATCGCTGGATTCAAAGTCCAGAGTGCTAACCATTACACCATAAGAGCGTCTAACCCAGCCCTTGCACACCCACTCCGGAACCCGCTCGAGGACCCGCCAAACGCCGCATTCGCTCTGCTCCCACGCACGCACCGCCGACCACGCCACCCTACCATCGTGCTCCACACACACATCGACCCTCACCTGTACTTTCCGCCGGCCGCCGAGGTTCAATCCCCGCCTCCAACGATCGGCTGTCGATCGCTTCCCAGCCTACTACGGCTCGAAATCCGGCGCGGCGTGGGGACGAGAGGGTCTCGGCGTGGCTACAAACGGCCTGGAACCCGTCAGCGACAAGCGAGCGCGCTGTCAGCGACGGCAGAAGTCCCGGCCTCCTGCTCCATCCAGCGGCACGGGTCGAGGCCAAAATGCTGCAGCGAGCGTCTGGATCGCTTACGACGTCGCGGCAGACGGGAAGGCGGCGGAAAAGACGCGGAAGGCGTGGTGCGGCAGGTCCGCAGCGCAGCAACAACGGGGGCGTTGTGGTGCCGGCAGGACGGATGCAAAACGAGGTCCTACCGGGATTTGAACCCGGATCGCTGGATTCAGAGTCCAGAGTGCTAACCATTACACCATAAGACCAGCACTAACTTGCCTACCCCCAAACACACTTTCAAACCACAATTACACGCCCTACACGCACACCAGCGCCTCAACCACACCACATGCTTGCATCCGCGCACAAAAACGAGCTCCTACCGGGATTTGAACCCGGATCGCTGGATTCAAAGTCCAGAGTGCTAACCATTACACCATAAGAGCGTCTAACCCAGCCCTTGCACACCCACTCCGGAACCCGCTCGAGGACCCGCCAAACGCCGCATTCGCTCTGCTCCCACGCACGCACCGCCGACCACGCCACCCTACCATCGTGCTCCACACACACATCGACCCTCACCTGTACTTTCCGCCGGCCGCCGAGGTTCAATCCCCGCCTCCAACGATCGGCTGTCGATCGCTTCCCAGCCTACTACGGCTCGAAATCCGGCGCGGCGTGGGGACGAGAGGGTCTCGGCGTGGCTACAAACGGCCTGGAACCCGTCAGCGACAAGCGAGCGCGCTGTCAGCGACGGCAGAAGTCCCGGCCTCCTGCTCCATCCAGCGGCACGGGTCGAGGCCAAAATGCTGCAGCGAGCGTCTGGATCGCTTACGACGTCGCGGCAGACGGGAAGGCGGCGGAAAAGACGCGGAAGGCGTGGTGCGGCAGGTCCGCAGCGCAGCAACAACGGGGGCGTTGTGGTGCCGGCAGGACGGATGCAAAACGAGGTCCTACCGGGATTTGAACCCGGATCGCTGGATTCAGAGTCCAGAGTGCTAACCATTATACCATAAGACCAGCACTAACTTGCCTACCCCCAAACACACTTTCAAACCACAATTACACGCCCTACACGCACACCAGCGCCTCAACCACACCACATGCTTGCATCCGCGCACAAAAACGAGCTCCTACCGGGATTTGAACCCGGATCGCTGGATTCAAAGTCCAGAGTGCTAACCATTACACCATAAGAGCGTCTAACCCAGCCCTTGCACACCCACTCCGGAACCCGCTCGAGGACCCGCCAAACGCCGCATTCGCTCTGCTCCCACGCACGCACCGCCGACCACGCCACCCTACCATCGTGCTCCACACACACATCGACCCTCACCTGTACTTTCCGCCGGCCGCCGAGGTTCAATCCCCGCCTCCAACGATCGGCTGTCGATCGCTTCCCAGCCTACTACGGCTCGAAATCCGGCGCGGCGTGGGGACGAGAGGGTCTCGGCGTGGCTACAAACGGCCTGGAACCCGTCAGCGACAAGCGAGCGCGCTGTCAGCGACGGCAGAAGTCCCGGCCTCCTGCTCCATCCAGCGGCACGGGTCGAGGCCAAAATGCTGCAGCGAGCGTCTGGATCGCTTACGACGTCGCGGCAGACGGGAAGGCGGCGGAAAAGACGCGGAAGGCGTGGTGCGGCAGGTCCGCAGCGCAGCAACAACGGGGGCGTTGTGGTGCCGGCAGGACGGATGCAAAACGAGGTCCTACCGGGATTTGAACCCGGATCGCTGGATTCAGAGTCCAGAGTGCTAACCATTACACCATAAGACCAGCACTAACTTGCCTACCCCCAAACACACTTTCAAACCACAATTACACGCCCTACACGCACACCAGCGCCTCAACCACACCACATGCTTGCATCCGCGCACAAAAACGAGCTCCTACCGGGATTTGAACCCGGATCGCTGGATTCAAAGTCCAGAGTGCTAACCATTACACCATAAGAGCGTCTAACCCAGCCCTTGCACACCCACTCCGGAACCCGCTCGAGGACCCGCCAAACGCCGCATTCGCTCTGCTCCCACGCACGCACCGCCGACCACGCCACCCTACCATCGTGCTCCACACACACATCGACCCTCACCTGTACTTTCCGCCGGCCGCCGAGGTTCAATCCCCGCCTCCAACGATCGGCTGTCGATCGCGTCCCAGCCTACTACGGCTCGAAATCCGGCGCGGCGTGGGGACGAGAGGGTCTCGGCGTGGCTACAAACGGCCTGGAACCCGTCAGCGACAAGCGAGCGCGCTGTCAGCGACGGCAGAAGTCCCGGCCTCCTGCTCCATCCAGCGGCACGGGTCGAGGCCAAAATGCTGCAGCGAGCGTCTGGATCGCTTACGACGTCGCGGCAGACGGGAAGGCGGCGGAAAAGACGCGGAAGGCGTGGTGCGGCAGGTCCGCAGCGCAGCAACAACGGGGGCGTTGTGGTGCCGGCAGGACGGATGCAAAACGAGGTCCTACCGGGATTTGAACCCGGATCGCTGGATTCAGAGTCCAGAGTGCTAACCATTACACCATAAGACCAGCACTAACTTGCCTACCCCCAAACACACTTTCAAACCACAATTACACGCCCTACACGCACACCAGCGCCTCAACCACACCACATGCTTGCATCCGCGCACAAAAACGAGCTCCTACCGGGATTTGAACCCGGATCGCTGGATTCAAAGTCCAGAGTGCTAACCATTACACCATAAGAGCGTCTAACCCAGCCCTTGCACACCCACTCCGGAACCCGCTCGAGGACCCGCCAAACGCCGCATTCGCTCTGCTCCCACGCACGCACCGCCGACCACGCCACCCTACCATCGTGCTCCACACACACATCGACCCTCACCTGTACTTTCCGCCGGCCGCCGAGGTTCAATCCCCGCCTCCAACGATCGGCTGTCGATCGCTTCCCAGCCTACTACGGCTCGAAATCCGGCGCGGCGTGGGGACGAGAGGGTCTCGGCGTGGCTACAAACGGCCTGGAACCCGTCAGCGACAAGCGAGCGCGCTGTCAGCGACGGCAGAAGTCCCGGCCTCCTGCTCCATCCAGCGGCACGGGTCGAGGCCAAAATGCTGCAGCGAGCGTCTGGATCGCTTACGACGTCGCGGCAGACGGGAAGGCGGCGGAAAAGACGCGGAAGGCGTGGTGCGGCAGGTCCGCAGCGCAGCAACAACGGGGGCGTTGTGGTGCCGGCAGGACGGATGCAAAACGAGGTCCTACCGGGATTTGAACCCGGATCGCTGGATTCAGAGTCCAGAGTGCTAACCATTACACCATAAGACCAGCACTAACTTGCCTACCCCCAAACACACTTTCAAACCACAATTACACGCCCTACACGCACACCAGCGCCTCAACCACACCACATGCTTGCATCCGCGCACAAAAACGAGCTCCTACCGGGATTTGAACCCGGATCGCTGGATTCAAAGTCCAGAGTGCTAACCATTACACCATAAGAGCGTCTAACCCAGCCCTTGCACACCCACTCCGGAACCCGCTCGAGGACCCGCCAAACGCCGCATTCGCTCTGCTCCCACGCACGCACCGCCGACCACGCCACCCTACCATCGTGCTCCACACACACATCGACCCTCACCTGTACTTTCCGCCGGCCGCCGAGGTTCAATCCCCGCCTCCAACGATCGGCTGTCGATCGCTTCCCAGCCTACTACGGCTCGAAATCCGGCGCGGCGTGGGGACGAGAGGGTCTCGGCGTGGCTACAAACGGCCTGGAACCCGTCAGCGACAAGCGAGCGCGCTGTCAGCGACGGCAGAAGTCCCGGCCTCCTGCTCCATCCAGCGGCACGGGTCGAGGCCAAAATGCTGCAGCGAGCGTCTGGATCGCTTACGACGTCGCGGCAGACGGGAAGGCGGCGGAAAAGACGCGGAAGGCGTGGTGCGGCAGGTCCGCAGCGCAGCAACAACGGGGGCGTTGTGGTGCCGGCAGGACGGATGCAAAACGAGGTCCTACCGGGATTTGAACCCGGATCGCTGGATTCAGAGTCCAGAGTGCTAACCATTACACCATAAGACCAGCACTAACTTGCCTACCCCCAAACACACTTTCAAACCACAATTACACGCCCTACACGCACACCAGCGCCTCAACCACACCACATGCTTGCATCCGCGCACAAAAACGAGCTCCTACCGGGATTTGAACCCGGATCGCTGGATTCAAAGTCCAGAGTGCTAACCATTACACCATAAGAGCGTCTAACCCAGCCCTTGCACACCCACTCCGGAACCCGCTCGAGGACCCGCCAAACGCCGCATTCGCTCTGCTCCCACGCACGCACCGCCGACCACGCCACCCTACCATCGTGCTCCACACACACATCGACCCTCACCTGTACTTTCCGCCGGCCGCCGAGGTTCAATCCCCGCCTCCAACGATCGGCTGTCGATCGCTTCCCAGCCTACTACGGCTCGAAATCCGGCGCGGCGTGGGGACGAGAGGGTCTCGGCGTGGCTACAAACGGCCTGGAACCCGTCAGCGACAAGCGAGCGCGCTGTCAGCGACGGCAGAAGTCCCGGCCTCCTGCTCCATCCAGCGGCACGGGTCGAGGCCAAAATGCTGCAGCGAGCGTCTGGATCGCTTACGACGTCGCGGCAGACGGGAAGGCGGCGGAAAAGACGCGGAAGGCGTGGTGCGGCAGGTCCGCAGCGCAGCAACAACGGGGGCGTTGTGGTGCCGGCAGGACGGATGCAAAACGAGGTCCTACCGGGATTTGAACCCGGATCGCTGGATTCAGAGTCCAGAGTGCTAACCATTACACCATAAGACCAGCACTAACTTGCCTACCCCCAAACACACTTTCAAACCACAATTACACGCCCTACACGCACACCAGCGCCTCAACCACACCACATGCTTGCATCCGCGCACAAAAACGAGCTCCTACCGGGATTTGAACCCGGATCGCTGGATTCAAAGTCCAGAGTGCTAACCATTACACCATAAGAGCGTCTAACCCAGCCCTTGCACACCCACTCCGGAACCCGCTCGAGGACCCGCCAAACGCCGCATTCGCTCTGCTCCCACGCACGCACCGCCGACCACGCCACCCTACCATCGTGCTCCACACACACATCGACCCTCACCTGTACTTTCCGCCGGCCGCCGAGGTTCAATCCCCGCCTCCAACGATCGGCTGTCGATCGCTTCCCAGCCTACTACGGCTCGAAATCCGGCGCGGCGTGGGGACGAGAGGGTCTCGGCGTGGCTACAAACGGCCTGGAACCCGTCAGCGACAAGCGAGCGCGCTGTCAGCGACGGCAGAAGTCCCGGCCTCCTGCTCCATCCAGCGGCACGGGTCGAGGCCAAAATGCTGCAGCGAGCGTCTGGATCGCTTACGACGTCGCGGCAGACGGGAAGGCGGCGGAAAAGACGCGGAAGGCGTGGTGCGGCAGGTCCGCAGCGCAGCAACAACGGGGGCGTTGTGGTGCCGGCAGGACGGATGCAAAACGAGGTCCTACCGGGATTTGAACCCGGATCGCTGGATTCAGAGTCCAGAGTGCTAACCATTACACCATAAGACCAGCACTAACTTGCCTACCCCCAAACACACTTTCAAACCACAATTACACGCCCTACACGCACACCAGCGCCTCAACCACACCACATGCTTGCATCCGCGCACAAAAACGAGCTCCTACCGGGATTTGAACCCGGATCGCTGGATTCAAAGTCCAGAGTGCTAACCATTACACCATAAGAGCGTCTAACCCAGCCCTTGCACACCCACTCCGGAACCCGCTCGAGGACCCGCCAAACGCCGCATTCGCTCTGCTCCCACGCACGCACCGCCGACCACGCCACCCTACCATCGTGCTCCACACACACATCGACCCTCACCTGTACTTTCCGCCGGCCGCCGAGGTTCAATCCCCGCCTCCAACGATCGGCTGTCGATCGCTTCCCAGCCTACTACGGCTCGAAATCCGGCGCGGCGTGGGGACGAGAGGGTCTCGGCGTGGCTACAAACGGCCTGGAACCCGTCAGCGACAAGCGAGCGCGCTGTCAGCGACGGCAGAAGTCCCGGCCTCCTGCTCCATCCAGCGGCACGGGTCGAGGCCAAAATGCTGCAGCGAGCGTCTGGATCGCTTACGACGTCGCGGCAGACGGGAAGGCGGCGGAAAAGACGCGGAAGGCGTGGTGCGGCAGGTCCGCAGCGCAGCAACAACGGGGGCGTTGTGGTGCCGGCAGGACGGATGCAAAACGAGGTCCTACCGGGATTTGAACCCGGATCGCTGGATTCAGAGTCCAGAGTGCTAACCATTACACCATAAGACCAGCACTAACTTGCCTACCCCCAAACACACTTTCAAACCACAATTACACGCCCTACACGCACACCAGCGCCTCAACCACACCACATGCTTGCATCCGCGCACAAAAACGAGCTCCTACCGGGATTTGAACCCGGATCGCTGGATTCAAAGTCCAGAGTGCTAACCATTACACCATAAGAGCGTCTAACCCAGCCCTTGCACACCCACTCCGGAACCCGCTCGAGGACCCGCCAAACGCCGCATTCGCTCTGCTCCCACGCACGCACCGCCGACCACGCCACCCTACCATCGTGCTCCACACACACATCGACCCTCACCTGTACTTTCCGCCGGCCGCCGAGGTTCAATCCCCGCCTCCAACGATCGGCTGTCGATCGCTTCCCAGCCTACTACGGCTCGAAATCCGGCGCGGCGTGGGGACGAGAGGGTCTCGGCGTGGCTACAAACGGCCTGGAACCCGTCAGCGACAAGCGAGCGCGCTGTCAGCGACGGCAGAAGTCCCGGCCTCCTGCTCCATCCAGCGGCACGGGTCGAGGCCAAAATGCTGCAGCGAGCGTCTGGATCGCTTACGACGTCGCGGCAGACGGGAAGGCGGCGGAAAAGACGCGGAAGGCGTGGTGCGGCAGGTCCGCAGCGCAGCAACAACGGGGGCGTTGTGGTGCCGGCAGGACGGATGCAAAACGAGGTCCTACCGGGATTTGAACCCGGATCGCTGGATTCAGAGTCCAGAGTGCTAACCATTACACCATAAGACCAGCACTAACTTGCCTACCCCCAAACACACTTTCAAACCACAATTACACGCCCTACACGCACACCAGCGCCTCAACCACACCACATGCTTGCATCCGCGCACAAAAACGAGCTCCTACCGGGATTTGAACCCGGATCGCTGGATTCAAAGTCCAGAGTGCTAACCATTACACCATAAGAGCGTCTAACCCAGCCCTTGCACACCCACTCCGGAACCCGCTCGAGGACCCGCCAAACGCCGCATTCGCTCTGCTCCCACGCACGCACCGCCGACCACGCCACCCTACCATCGTGCTCCACACACACATCGACCCTCACCTGTACTTTCCGCCGGCCGCCGAGGTTCAATCCCCGCCTCCAACGATCGGCTGTCGATCGCTTCCCAGCCTACTACGGCTCGAAATCCGGCGCGGCGTGGGGACGAGAGGGTCTCGGCGTGGCTACAAACGGCCTGGAACCCGTCAGCGACAAGCGAGCGCGCTGTCAGCGACGGCAGAAGTCCCGGCCTCCTGCTCCATCCAGCGGCACGGGTCGAGGCCAAAATGCTGCAGCGAGCGTCTGGATCGCTTACGACGTCGCGGCAGACGGGAAGGCGGCGGAAAAGACGCGGAAGGCGTGGTGCGGCAGGTCCGCAGCGCAGCAACAACGGGGGCGTTGTGGTGCCGGCAGGACGGATGCAAAACGAGGTCCTACCGGGATTTGAACCCGGATCGCTGGATTCAGAGTCCAGAGTGCTAACCATTACACCATAAGACCAGCACTAACTTGCCTACCCCCAAACACACTTTCAAACCACAATTACACGCCCTACACGCACACCAGCGCCTCAACCACACCACATGCTTGCATCCGCGCACAAAAACGAGCTCCTACCGGGATTTGAACCCGGATCGCTGGATTCAAAGTCCAGAGTGCTAACCATTACACCATAAGAGCGTCTAACCCAGCCCTTGCACACCCACTCCGGAACCCGCTCGAGGACCCGCCAAACGCCGCATTCGCTCTGCTCCCACGCACGCACCGCCGACCACGCCACCCTACCATCGTGCTCCACACACACATCGACCCTCACCTGTACTTTCCGCCGGCCGCCGAGGTTCAATCCCCGCCTCCAACGATCGGCTGTCGATCGCTTCCCAGCCTACTACGGCTCGAAATCCGGCGCGGCGTGGGGACGAGAGGGTCTCGGCGTGGCTACAAACGGCCTGGAACCCGTCAGCGACAAGCGAGCGCGCTGTCAGCGACGGCAGAAGTCCCGGCCTCCTGCTCCATCCAGCGGCACGGGTCGAGGCCAAAATGCTGCAGCGAGCGTCTGGATCGCTTACGACGTCGCGGCAGACGGGAAGGCGGCGGAAAAGACGCGGAAGGCGTGGTGCGGCAGGTCCGCAGCGCAGCAACAACGGGGGCGTTGTGGTGCCGGCAGGACGGATGCAAAACGAGGTCCTACCGGGATTTGAACCCGGATCGCTGGATTCAGAGTCCAGAGTGCTAACCATTACACCATAAGACCAGCACTAACTTGCCTACCCCCAAACACACTTTCAAACCACAATTACACGCCCTACACGCACACCAGCGCCTCAACCACACCACATGCTTGCATCCGCGCACAAAAACGAGCTCCTACCGGGATTTGAACCCGGATCGCTGGATTCAAAGTCCAGAGTGCTAACCATTACACCATAAGAGCGTCTAACCCAGCCCTTGCACACCCACTCCGGAACCCGCTCGAGGACCCGCCAAACGCCGCATTCGCTCTGCTCCCACGCACGCACCGCCGACCACGCCACCCTACCATCGTGCTCCACACACACATCGACCCTCACCTGTACTTTCCGCCGGCCGCCGAGGTTCAATCCCCGCCTCCAACGATCGGCTGTCGATCGCTTCCCAGCCTACTACGGCTCGAAATCCGGCGCGGCGTGGGGACGAGAGGGTCTCGGCGTGGCTACAAACGGCCTGGAACCCGTCAGCGACAAGCGAGCGCGCTGTCAGCGACGGCAGAAGTCCCGGCCTCCTGCTCCATCCAGCGGCACGGGTCGAGGCCAAAATGCTGCAGCGAGCGTCTGGATCGCTTACGACGTCGCGGCAGACGGGAAGGCGGCGGAAAAGACGCGGAAGGCGTGGTGCGGCAGGTCCGCAGCGCAGCAACAACGGGGGCGTTGTGGTGCCGGCAGGACGGATGCAAAACGAGGTCCTACCGGGATTTGAACCCGGATCGCTGGATTCAGAGTCCAGAGTGCTAACCATTACACCATAAGACCAGCACTAACTTGCCTACCCCCAAACACACTTTCAAACCACAATTACACGCCCTACACGCACACCAGCGCCTCAACCACACCACATGCTTGCATCCGCGCACAAAAACGAGCTCCTACCGGGATTTGAACCCGGATCGCTGGATTCAAAGTCCAGAGTGCTAACCATTACACCATAAGAGCGTCTAACCCAGCCCTTGCACACCCACTCCGGAACCCGCTCGAGGACCCGCCAAACGCCGCATTCGCTCTGCTCCCACGCACGCACCGCCGACCACGCCACCCTACCATCGTGCTCCACACACACATCGACCCTCACCTGTACTTTCCGCCGGCCGCCGAGGTTCAATCCCCGCCTCCAACGATCGGCTGTCGATCGCTTCCCAGCCTACTACGGCTCGAAATCCGGCGCGGCGTGGGGACGAGAGGGTCTCGGCGTGGCTACAAACGGCCTGGAACCCGTCAGCGACAAGCGAGCGCGCTGTCAGCGACGGCAGAAGTCCCGGCCTCCTGCTCCATCCAGCGGCACGGGTCGAGGCCAAAATGCTGCAGCGAGCGTCTGGATCGCTTACGACGTCGCGGCAGACGGGAAGGCGGCGGAAAAGACGCGGAAGGCGTGGTGCGGCAGGTCCGCAGCGCAGCAACAACGGGGGCGTTGTGGTGCCGGCAGGACGGATGCAAAACGAGGTCCTACCGGGATTTGAACCCGGATCGCTGGATTCAGAGTCCAGAGTGCTAACCATTACACCATAAGACCAGCACTAACTTGCCTACCCCCAAACACACTTTCAAACCACAATTACACGCCCTACACGCACACCAGCGCCTCAACCACACCACATGCTTGCATCCGCGCACAAAAACGAGCTCCTACCGGGATTTGAACCCGGATCGCTGGATTCAAAGTCCAGAGTGCTAACCATTACACCATAAGAGCGTCTAACCCAGCCCTTGCACACCCACTCCGGAACCCGCTCGAGGACCCGCCAAACGCCGCATTCGCTCTGCTCCCACGCACGCACCGCCGACCACGCCACCCTACCATCGTGCTCCACACACACATCGACCCTCACCTGTACTTTCCGCCGGCCGCCGAGGTTCAATCCCCGCCTCCAACGATCGGCTGTCGATCGCTTCCCAGCCTACTACGGCTCGAAATCCGGCGCGGCGTGGGGACGAGAGGGTCTCGGCGTGGCTACAAACGGCCTGGAACCCGTCAGCGACAAGCGAGCGCGCTGTCAGCGACGGCAGAAGTCCCGGCCTCCTGCTCCATCCAGCGGCACGGGTCGAGGCCAAAATGCTGCAGCGAGCGTCTGGATCGCTTACGACATCGCGGCAGACGGGAAGGCGGCGGAAAAGACGCGGAAGGCGTGGTGCGGCAGGTCCGCAGCGCAGCAACAACGGGGGCGTTGTGGTGCCGGCAGGACGGATGCAAAACGAGGTCCTACCGGGATTTGAACCCGGATCGCTGGATTCAGAGTCCAGAGTGCTAACCATTACACCATAAGACCAGCACTAACTTGCCTACCCCCAAACACACTTTCAAACCACAATTACACGCCCTACACGCACACCAGCGCCTCAACCACACCACATGCTTGCATCCGCGCACAAAAACGAGCTCCTACCGGGATTTGAACCCGGATCGCTGGATTCAAAGTCCAGAGTGCTAACCATTACACCATAAGAGCGTCTAACCCAGCCCTTGCACACCCACTCCGGAACCCGCTCGAGGACCCGCCAAACGCCGCATTCGCTCTGCTCCCACGCACGCACCGCCGACCACGCCACCCTACCATCGTGCTCCACACACACATCGACCATCACCTGTACTTTCCGCCGGCCGCCGAGGTTCAATCCCCGCCTCCAACGATCGGCTGTCGATCGCTTCCCAGCCTACTACGGCTCGAAATCCGGCGCGGCGTGGGGACGAGAGGGTCTCGGCGTGGCTACAAACGGCCTGGAACCCGTCAGCGACAAGCGAGCGCGCTGTCAGCGACGGCAGAAGTCCCGGCCTCCTGCTCCATCCAGCGGCACGGGTCGAGGCCAAAATGCTGCAGCGAGCGTCTGGATCGCTTACGACGTCGCGGCAGACGGGAAGGCGGCGGAAAAGACGCGGAAGGCGTGGTGCGGCAGGTCCGCAGCGCAGCAACAACGGGGGCGTTGTGGTGCCGGCAGGACGGATGCAAAACGAGGTCCTACCGGGATTTGAACCCGGATCGCTGGATTCAGAGTCCAGAGTGCTAACCATTACACCATAAGACCAGCACTAACTTGCCTACCCCCAAACACACTTTCAAACCACAATTACACGCCCTACACGCACACCAGCGCCTCAACCACACCACATGCTTGCATCCGCGCACAAAAACGAGCTCCTACCGGGATTTGAACCCGGATCGCTGGATTCAAAGTCCAGAGTGCTAACCATTACACCATAAGAGCGTCTAACCCAGCCCTTGCACACCCACTCCGGAACCCGCTCGAGGACCCGCCAAACGCCGCATTCGCTCTGCTCCCACGCACGCACCGCCGACCACGCCACCCTACCATCGTGCTCCACACACACATCGACCCTCACCTGTACTTTCCGCCGGCCGCCGAGGTTCAATCCCCGCCTCCAACGATCGGCTGTCGATCGCTTCCCAGCCTACTACGGCTCGAAATCCGGCGCGGCGTGGGGACGAGAGGGTCTCGGCGTGGCTACAAACGGCCTGGAACCCGTCAGCGACAAGCGAGCGCGCTGTCAGCGACGGCAGAAGTCCCGGCCTCCTGCTCCATCCAGCGGCACGGGTCGAGGCCAAAATGCTGCAGCGAGCGTCTGGATCGCTTACGACGTCGCGGCAGACGGGAAGGCGGCGGAAAAGACGCGGAAGGCGTGGTGCGGCAGGTCCGCAGCGCAGCAACAACGGGGGCGTTGTGGTGCCGGCAGGACGGATGCAAAACGAGGTCCTACCGGGATTTGAACCCGGATCGCTGGATTCAGAGTCCAGAGTGCTAACCATTACACCATAAGACCAGCACTAACTTGCCTACCCCCAAACACACTTTCAAACCACAATTACACGCCCTACACGCACACCAGCGCCTCAACCACACCACATGCTTGCATCCGCGCACAAAAACGAGCTCCTACCGGGATTTGAACCCGGATCGCTGGATTCAAAGTCCAGAGTGCTAACCATTACACCATAAGAGCGTCTAACCCAGCCCTTGCACACCCACTCCGGAACCCGCTCGAGGACCCGCCAAACGCCGCATTCGCTCTGCTCCCACGCACGCACCGCCGACCACGCCACCCTACCATCGTGCTCCACACACACATCGACCCTCACCTGTACTTTCCGCCGGCCGCCGAGGTTCAATCCCCGCCTCCAACGATCGGCTGTCGATCGCTTCCCAGCCTACTACGGCTCGAAATCCGGCGCGGCGTGGGGACGAGAGGGTCTCGGCGTGGCTACAAACGGCCTGGAACCCGTCAGCGACAAGCGAGCGCGCTGTCAGCGACGGCAGAAGTCCCGGCCTCCTGCTCCATCCAGCGGCACGGGTCGAGGCCAAAATGCTGCAGCGAGCGTCTGGATCGCTTACGACGTCGCGGCAGACGGGAAGGCGGCGGAAAAGACGCGGAAGGCGTGGTGCGGCAGGTCCGCAGCGCAGCAACAACGGGGGCGTTGTGGTGCCGGCAGGACGGATGCAAAACGAGGTCCTACCGGGATTTGAACCCGGATCGCTGGATTCAGAGTCCAGAGTGCTAACCATTACACCATAAGACCAGCACTAACTTGCCTACCCCCAAACACACTTTCAAACCACAATTACACGCCCTACACGCACACCAGCGCCTCAACCACACCACATGCTTGCATCCGCGCACAAAAACGAGCTCCTACCGGGATTTGAACCCGGATCGCTGGATTCAAAGTCCAGAGTGCTAACCATTACACCATAAGAGCGTCTAACCCAGCCCTTGCACACCCACTCCGGAACCCGCTCGAGGACCCGCCAAACGCCGCATTCGCTCTGCTCCCACGCACGCACCGCCGACCACGCCACCCTACCATCGTGCTCCACACACACATCGACCCTCACCTGTACTTTCCGCCGGCCGCCGAGGTTCAATCCCCGCCTCCAACGATCGGCTGTCGATCGCTTCCCAGCCTACTACGGCTCGAAATCCGGCGCGGCGTGGGGACGAGAGGGTCTCGGCGTGGCTACAAACGGCCTGGAACCCGTCAGCGACAAGCGAGCGCGCTGTCAGCGACGGCAGAAGTCCCGGCCTCCTGCTCCATCCAGCGGCACGGGTCGAGGCCAAAATGCTGCAGCGAGCGTCTGGATCGCTTACGACGTCGCGGCAGACGGGAAGGCGGCGGAAAAGACGCGGAAGGCGTGGTGCGGCAGGTCCGCAGCGCAGCAACAACGGGGGCGTTGTGGTGCCGGCAGGACGGATGCAAAACGAGGTCCTACCGGGATTTGAACCCGGATCGCTGGATTCAGAGTCCAGAGTGCTAACCATTACACCATAAGACCAGCACTAACTTGCCTACCCCCAAACACACTTTCAAACCACAATTACACGCCCTACACGCACACCAGCGCCTCAACCACACCACATGCTTGCATCCGCGCACAAAAACGAGCTCCTACCGGGATTTGAACCCGGATCGCTGGATTCAAAGTCCAGAGTGCTAACCATTACACCATAAGAGCGTCTAACCCAGCCCTTGCACACCCACTCCGGAACCCGCTCGAGGACCCGCCAAACGCCGCATTCGCTCTGCTCCCACGCACGCACCGCCGACCACGCCACCCTACCATCGTGCTCCACACACACATCGACCCTCACCTGTACTTTCCGCCGGCCGCCGAGGTTCAATCCCCGCCTCCAACGATCGGCTGTCGATCGCTTCCCAGCCTACTACGGCTCGAAATCCGGCGCGGCGTGGGGACGAGAGGGTCTCGGCGTGGCTACAAACGGCCTGGAACCCGTCAGCGACAAGCGAGCGCGCTGTCAGCGACGGCAGAAGTCCCGGCCTCCTGCTCCATCCAGCGGCACGGGTCGAGGCCAAAATGCTGCAGCGAGCGTCTGGATCGCTTACGACGTCGCGGCAGACGGGAAGGCGGCGGAAAAGACGCGGAAGGCGTGGTGCGGCAGGTCCGCAGCGCAGCAACAACGGGGGCGTTGTGGTGCCGGCAGGACGGATGCAAAACGAGGTCCTACCGGGATTTGAACCCGGATCGCTGGATTCAGAGTCCAGAGTGCTAACCATTACACCATAAGACCAGCACTAACTTGCCTACCCCCAAACACACTTTCAAACCACAATTACACGCCCTACACGCACACCAGCGCCTCAACCACACCACATGCTTGCATCCGCGCACAAAAACGAGCTCCTACCGGGATTTGAACCCGGATCGCTGGATTCAAAGTCCAGAGTGCTAACCATTACACCATAAGAGCGTCTAACCCAGCCCTTGCACACCCACTCCGGAACCCGCTCGAGGACCCGCCAAACGCCGCATTCGCTCTGCTCCCACGCACGCACCGCCGACCACGCCACCCTACCATCGTGCTCCACACACACATCGACCCTCACCTGTACTTTCCGCCGGCCGCCGAGGTTCAATCCCCGCCTCCAACGATCGGCTGTCGATCGCTTCCCAGCCTACTACGGCTCGAAATCCGGCGCGGCGTGGGGACGAGAGGGTCTCGGCGTGGCTACAAACGGCCTGGAACCCGTCAGCGACAAGCGAGCGCGCTGTCAGCGACGGCAGAAGTCCCGGCCTCCTGCTCCATCCAGCGGCACGGGTCGAGGCCAAAATGCTGCAGCGAGCGTCTGGATCGCTTACGACGTCGCGGCAGACGGGAAGGCGGCGGAAAAGACGCGGAAGGCGTGGTGCGGCAGGTCCGCAGCGCAGCAACAACGGGGGCGTTGTGGTGCCGGCAGGACGGATGCAAAACGAGGTCCTACCGGGATTTGAACCCGGATCGCTGGATTCAGAGTCCAGAGTGCTAACCATTACACCATAAGACCAGCACTAACTTGCCTACCCCCAAACACACTTTCAAACCACAATTACACGCCCTACACGCACACCAGCGCCTCAACCACACCACATGCTTGCATCCGCGCACAAAAACGAGCTCCTACCGGGATTTGAACCCGGATCGCTGGATTCAAAGTCCAGAGTGCTAACCATTACACCATAAGAGCGTCTAACCCAGCCCTTGCACACCCACTCCGGAACCCGCTCGAGGACCCGCCAAACGCCGCATTCGCTCTGCTCCCACGCACGCACCGCCGACCACGCCACCCTACCATCGTGCTCCACACACACATCGACCCTCACCTGTACTTTCCGCCGGCCGCCGAGGTTCAATCCCCGCCTCCAACGATCGGCTGTCGATCGCTTCCCAGCCTACTACGGCTCGAAATCCGGCGCGGCGTGGGGACGAGAGGGTCTCGGCGTGGCTACAAACGGCCTGGAACCCGTCAGCGACAAGCGAGCGCGCTGTCAGCGACGGCAGAAGTCCCGGCCTCCTGCTCCATCCAGCGGCACGGGTCGAGGCCAAAATGCTGCAGCGAGCGTCTGGATCGCTTACGACGTCGCGGCAGACGGGAAGGCGGCGGAAAAGACGCGGAAGGCGTGGTGCGGCAGGTCCGCAGCGCAGCAACAACGGGGGCGTTGTGGTGCCGGCAGGACGGATGCAAAACGAGGTCCTACCGGGATTTGAACCCGGATCGCTGGATTCAGAGTCCAGAGTGCTAACCATTACACCATAAGACCAGCACTAACTTGCCTACCCCCAAACACACTTTCAAACCACAATTACACGCCCTACACGCACACCAGCGCCTCAACCACACCACATGCTTGCATCCGCGCACAAAAACGAGCTCCTACCGGGATTTGAACCCGGATCGCTGGATTCAAAGTCCAGAGTGCTAACCATTACACCATAAGAGCGTCTAACCCAGCCCTTGCACACCCACTCCGGAACCCGCTCGAGGACCCGCCAAACGCCGCATTCGCTCTGCTCCCACGCACGCACCGCCGACCACGCCACCCTACCATCGTGCTCCACACACACATCGACCCTCACCTGTACTTTCCGCCGGCCGCCGAGGTTCAATCCCCGCCTCCAACGATCGGCTGTCGATCGCTTCCCAGCCTACTACGGCTCGAAATCCGGCGCGGCGTGGGGACGAGAGGGTCTCGGCGTGGCTACAAACGGCCTGGAACCCGTCAGCGACAAGCGAGCGCGCTGTCAGCGACGGCAGAAGTCCCGGCCTCCTGCTCCATCCAGCGGCACGGGTCGAGGCCAAAATGCTGCAGCGAGCGTCTGGATCGCTTACGACGTCGCGGCAGACGGGAAGGCGGCGGAAAAGACGCGGAAGGCGTGGTGCGGCAGGTCCGCAGCGCAGCAACAACGGGGGCGTTGTGGTGCCGGCAGGACGGATGCAAAACGAGGTCCTACCGGGATTTGAACCCGGATCGCTGGATTCAGAGTCCAGAGTGCTAACCATTACACCATAAGACCAGCACTAACTTGCCTACCCCCAAACACACTTTCAAACCACAATTACACGCCCTACACGCACACCAGCGCCTCAACCACACCACATGCTTGCATCCGCGCACAAAAACGAGCTCCTACCGGGATTTGAACCCGGATCGCTGGATTCAAAGTCCAGAGTGCTAACCATTACACCATAAGAGCGTCTAACCCAGCCCTTGCACACCCACTCCGGAACCCGCTCGAGGACCCGCCAAACGCCGCATTCGCTCTGCTCCCACGCACGCACCGCCGACCACGCCACCCTACCATCGTGCTCCACACACACATCGACCCTCACCTGTACTTTCCGCCGGCCGCCGAGGTTCAATCCCCGCCTCCAACGATCGGCTGTCGATCGCTTCCCAGCCTACTACGGCTCGAAATCCGGCGCGGCGTGGGGACGAGAGGGTCTCGGCGTGGCTACAAACGGCCTGGAACCCGTCAGCGACAAGCGAGCGCGCTGTCAGCGACGGCAGAAGTCCCGGCCTCCTGCTCCATCCAGCGGCACGGGTCGAGGCCAAAATGCTGCAGCGAGCGTCTGGATCGCTTACGACGTCGCGGCAGACGGGAAGGCGGCGGAAAAGACGCGGAAGGCGTGGTGCGGCAGGTCCGCAGCGCAGCAACAACGGGGGCGTTGTGGTGCCGGCAGGACGGATGCAAAACGAGGTCCTACCGGGATTTGAACCCGGATCGCTGGATTCAGAGTCCAGAGTGCTAACCATTACACCATAAGACCAGCACTAACTTGCCTACCCCCAAACACACTTTCAAACCACAATTACACGCCCTACACGCACACCAGCGCCTCAACCACACCACATGCTTGCATCCGCGCACAAAAACGAGCTCCTACCGGGATTTGAACCCGGATCGCTGGATTCAAAGTCCAGAGTGCTAACCATTACACCATAAGAGCGTCTAACCCAGCCCTTGCACACCCACTCCGGAACCCGCTCGAGGACCCGCCAAACGCCGCATTCGCTCTGCTCCCACGCACGCACCGCCGACCACGCCACCCTACCATCGTGCTCCACACACACATCGACCCTCACCTGTACTTTCCGCCGGCCGCCGAGGTTCAATCCCCGCCTCCAACGATCGGCTGTCGATCGCTTCCCAGCCTACTACGGCTCGAAATCCGGCGCGGCGTGGGGACGAGAGGGTCTCGGCGTGGCTACAAACGGCCTGGAACCCGTCAGCGACAAGCGAGCGCGCTGTCAGCGACGGCAGAAGTCCCGGCCTCCTGCTCCATCCAGCGGCACGGGTCGAGGCCAAATGCTGCAGCGAGCGTCTGGATCGCTTACGACGTCGCGGCAGACGGGAAGGCGGCGGAAAAGACGCGGAAGGCGTGGTGCGGCAGGTCCGCAGCGCAGCAACAACGGGGGCGTTGTGGTGCCGGCAGGACGGATGCAAAACGAGGTCCTACCGGGATTTGAACCCGGATCGCTGGATTCAGAGTCCAGAGTGCTAACCATTACACCATAAGACCAGCACTAACTTGCCTACCCCCAAACACACTTTCAAACCACAATTACACGCCCTACACGCACACCAGCGCCTCAACCACACCACATGCTTGCATCCGCGCACAAAAACGAGCTCCTACCGGGATTTGAACCCGGATCGCTGGATTCAAAGTCCAGAGTGCTAACCATTACACCATAAGAGCGTCTAACCCAGCCCTTGCACACCCACTCCGGAACCCGCTCGAGGACCCGCCAAACGCCGCATTCGCTCTGCTCCCACGCACGCACCGCCGACCACGCCACCCTACCATCGTGCTCCACACACACATCGACCCTCACCTGTACTTTCCGCCGGCCGCCGAGGTTCAATCCCCGCCTCCAACGATCGGCTGTCGATCGCTTCCCAGCCTACTACGGCTCGAAATCCGGCGCGGCGTGGGGACGAGAGGGTCTCGGCGTGGCTACAAACGGCCTGGAACCCGTCAGCGACAAGCGAGCGCGCTGTCAGCGACGGCAGAAGTCCCGGCCTCCTGCTCCATCCAGCGGCACGGGTCGAGGCCAAAATGCTGCAGCGAGCGTCTGGATCGCTTACGACATCGCGGCAGACGGGAAGGCGGCGGAAAAGACGCGGAAGGCGTGGTGCGGCAGGTCCGCAGCGCAGCAACAACGGGGGCGTTGTGGTGCCGGCAGGACGGATGCAAAACGAGGTCCTACCGGGATTTGAACCCGGATCGCTGGATTCAGAGTCCAGGGTGCTAACCATTACACCATAAGACCAGCACTAACTTGCCTACCCCCAAACACACTTTCAAACCACAATTACACGCCCTACACGCACACCAGCGCCTCAACCACACCACATGCTTGCATCCGCGCACAAAAACGAGCTCCTACCGGGATTTGAACCCGGATCGCTGGATTCAAAGTCCAGAGTGCTAACCATTACACCATAAGAGCGTCTAACCCAGCCCTTGCACACCCACTCCGGAACCCGCTCGAGGACCCGCCAAACGCCGCATTCGCTCTGCTCCCACGCACGCACCGCCGACCACGCCACCCTACCATCGTGCTCCACACACACATCGACCCTCACCTGTACTTTCCGCCGGCCGCCGAGGTTCAATCCCCGCCTCCAACGATCGGCTGTCGATCGCTTCCCAGCCTACTACGGCTCGAAATCCGGCGCGGCGTGGGGACGAGAGGGTCTCGGCGTGGCTACAAACGGCCTGGAACCCGTCAGCGACAAGCGAGCGCGCTGTCAGCGACGGCAGAAGTCCCGGCCTCCTGCTCCATCCAGCGGCACGGGTCGAGGCCAAAATGCTGCAGCGAGCGTCTGGATCGCTTACGACGTCGCGGCAGACGGGAAGGCGGCGGAAAAGACGCGGAAGGCGTGGTGCGGCAGGTCCGCAGCGCAGCAACAACGGGGGCGTTGTGGTGCCGGCAGGACGGATGCAAAACGAGGTCCTACCGGGATTTGAACCCGGATCGCTGGATTCAGAGTCCAGAGTGCTAACCATTACACCATAAGACCAGCACTAACTTGCCTACCCCCAAACACACTTTCAAACCACAATTACACGCCCTACACGCACACCAGCGCCTCAACCACACCACATGCTTGCATCCGCGCACAAAAACGAGCTCCTACCGGGATTTGAACCCGGATCGCTGGATTCAAAGTCCAGAGTGCTAACCATTACACCATAAGAGCGTCTAACCCAGCCCTTGCACACCCACTCCGGAACCCGCTCGAGGACCCGCCAAACGCCGCATTCGCTCTGCTCCCACGCACGCACCGCCGACCACGCCACCCTACCATCGTGCTCCACACACACATCGACCCTCACCTGTACTTTCCGCCGGCCGCCGAGGTTCAATCCCCGCCTCCAACGATCGGCTGTCGATCGCTTCCCAGCCTACTACGGCTCGAAATCCGGCGCGGCGTGGGGACGAGAGGGTCTCGGCGTGGCTACAAACGGCCTGGAACCCGTCAGCGACAAGCGAGCGCGCTGTCAGCGACGGCAGAAGTCCCGGCCTCCTGCTCCATCCAGCGGCACGGGTCGAGGCCAAAATGCTGCAGCGAGCGTCTGGATCGCTTACGACGTCGCGGCAGACGGGAAGGCGGCGGAAAAGACGCGGAAGGCGTGGTGCGGCAGGTCCGCAGCGCAGCAACAACGGGGGCGTTGTGGTGCCGGCAGGACGGATGCAAAACGAGGTCCTACCGGGATTTGAACCCGGATCGCTGGATTCAGAGTCCAGAGTGCTAACCATTACACCATAAGACCAGCACTAACTTGCCTACCCCCAAACACACTTTCAAACCACAATTACACGCCCTACACGCACACCAGCGCCTCAACCACACCACATGCTTGCATCCGCGCACAAAAACGAGCTCCTACCGGGATTTGAACCCGGATCGCTGGATTCAAAGTCCAGAGTGCTAACCATTACACCATAAGAGCGTCTAACCCAGCCCTTGCACACCCACTCCGGAACCCGCTCGAGGACCCGCCAAACGCCGCATTCGCTCTGCTCCCACGCACGCACCGCCGACCACGCCACCCTACCATCGTGCTCCACACACACATCGACCCTCACCTGTACTTTCCGCCGGCCGCCGAGGTTCAATCCCCGCCTCCAACGATCGGCTGTCGATCGCTTCCCAGCCTACTACGGCTCGAAATCCGGCGCGGCGTGGGGACGAGAGGGTCTCGGCGTGGCTACAAACGGCCTGGAACCCGTCAGCGACAAGCGAGCGCGCTGTCAGCGACGGCAGAAGTCCCGGCCTCCTGCTCCATCCAGCGGCACGGGTCGAGGCCAAAATGCTGCAGCGAGCGTCTGGATCGCTTACGACGTCGCGGCAGACGGGAAGGCGGCGGAAAAGACGCGGAAGGCGTGGTGCGGCAGGTCCGCAGCGCAGCAACAACGGGGGCGTTGTGGTGCCGGCAGGACGGATGCAAAACGAGGTCCTACCGGGATTTGAACCCGGATCGCTGGATTCAGAGTCCAGAGTGCTAACCATTACACCATAAGACCAGCACTAACTTGCCTACCCCCAAACACACTTTCAAACCACAATTACACGCCCTACACGCACACCAGCGCCTCAACCACACCACATGCTTGCATCCGCGCACAAAAACGAGCTCCTACCGGGATTTGAACCCGGATCGCTGGATTCAAAGTCCAGAGTGCTAACCATTACACCATAAGAGCGTCTAACCCAGCCCTTGCACACCCACTCCGGAACCCGCTCGAGGACCCGCCAAACGCCGCATTCGCTCTGCTCCCACGCACGCACCGCCGACCACGCCACCCTACCATCGTGCTCCACACACACATCGACCCTCACCTGTACTTTCCGCCGGCCGCCGAGGTTCAATCCCCGCCTCCAACGATCGGCTGTCGATCGCTTCCCAGCCTACTACGGCTCGAAATCCGGCGCGGCGTGGGGACGAGAGGGTCTCGGCGTGGCTACAAACGGCCTGGAACCCGTCAGCGACAAGCGAGCGCGCTGTCAGCGACGGCAGAAGTCCCGGCCTCCTGCTCCATCCAGCGGCACGGGTCGAGGCCAAAATGCTGCAGCGAGCGTCTGGATCGCTTACGACATCGCGGCAGACGGGAAGGCGGCGGAAAAGACGCGGAAGGCGTGGTGCGGCAGGTCCGCAGCGCAGCAACAACGGGGGCGTTGTGGTGCCGGCAGGACGGATGCAAAACGAGGTCCTACCGGGATTTGAACCCGGATCGCTGGATTCAGAGTCCAGAGTGCTAACCATTACACCATAAGACCAGCACTAACTTGCCTACCCCCAAACACACTTTCAAACCACAATTACACGCCCTACACGCACACCAGCGCCTCAACCACACCACATGCTTGCATCCGCGCACAAAAACGAGCTCCTACCGGGATTTGAACCCGGATCGCTGGATTCAAAGTCCAGAGTGCTAACCATTACACCATAAGAGCGTCTAACCCAGCCCTCGCTCTGCTCCCACGCACGCACCGCCGACCACGCCACCCTACCATCGTGCTCCACACACACATCGACCCTCACCTGTACTTTCCGCCGGCCGCCGAGGTTCAATCCCCGCCTCCAACGATCGGCTGTCGATCGCTTCCCAGCCTACTACGGCTCGAAATCCGGCGCGGCGTGGGGACGAGAGGGTCTCGGCGTGGCTACAAACGGCCTGGAACCCGTCAGCGACAAGCGAGCGCGCTGTCAGCGACGGCAGAAGTCCCGGCCTCCTGCTCCATCCAGCGGCACGGGTCGAGGCCAAAATGCTGCAGCGAGCGTCTGGATCGCTTACGACATCGCGGCAGACGGGAAGGCGGCGGAAAAGACGCGGAAGGCGTGGTGCGGCAGGTCCGCAGCGCAGCAACAACGGGGGCGTTGTGGTGCCGGCAGGACGGATGCAAAACGAGGTCCTACCGGGATTTGAACCCGGATCGCTGGATTCAGAGTCCAGAGTGCTAACCATTACACCATAAGACCAGCACTAACTTGCCTACCCCCAAACACACTTTCAAACCACAATTACACGCCCTACACGCACACCAGCGCCTCAACCACACCACATGCTTGCATCCGCGCACAAAAACGAGCTCCTACCGGGATTTGAACCCGGATCGCTGGATTCAAAGTCCAGAGTGCTAACCATTACACCATAAGAGCGTCTAACCCAGCCCTTGCACACCCACTCCGGAACCCGCTCGAGGACCCGCCAAACGCCGCATTCGCTCTGCTCCCACGCACGCACCGCCGACCACGCCACCCTACCATCGTGCTCCACACACACATCGACCCTCACCTGTACTTTCCGCCGGCCGCCGAGGTTCAATCCCCGCCTCCAACGATCGGCTGTCGATCGCTTCCCAGCCTACTACGGCTCGAAATCCGGCGCGGCGTGGGGACGAGAGGGTCTCGGCGTGGCTACAAACGGCCTGGAACCCGTCAGCGACAAGCGAGCGCGCTGTCAGCGACGGCAGAAGTCCCGGCCTCCTGCTCCATCCAGCGGCACGGGTCGAGGCCAAAATGCTGCAGCGAGCGTCTGGATCGCTTACGACATCGCGGCAGACGGGAAGGCGGCGGAAAAGACGCGGAAGGCGTGGTGCGGCAGGTCCGCAGCGCAGCAACAACGGGGGCGTTGTGGTGCCGGCAGGACGGATGCAAAACGAGGTCCTACCGGGATTTGAACCCGGATCGCTGGATTCAGAGTCCAGAGTGCTAACCATTACACCATAAGACCAGCACTAACTTGCCTACCCCCAAACACACTTTCAAACCACAATTACACGCCCTACACGCACACCAGCGCCTCAACCACACCACATGCTTGCATCCGCGCACAAAAACGAGCTCCTACCGGGATTTGAACCCGGATCGCTGGATTCAAAGTCCAGAGTGCTAACCATTACACCATAAGAGCGTCTAACCCAGCCCTTGCACACCCACTCCGGAACCCGCTCGAGGACCCGCCAAACGCCGCATTCGCTCTGCTCCCACGCACGCACCGCCGACCACGCCACCCTACCATCGTGCTCCACACACACATCGACCCTCACCTGTACTTTCCGCCGGCCGCCGAGGTTCAATCCCCGCCTCCAACGATCGGCTGTCGATCGCTTCCCAGCCTACTACGGCTCGAAATCCGGCGCGGCGTGGGGACGAGAGGGTCTCGGCGTGGCTACAAACGGCCTGGAACCCGTCAGCGACAAGCGAGCGCGCTGTCAGCGACGGCAGAAGTCCCGGCCTCCTGCTCCATCCAGCGGCACTGGTCGAGGCCAAAATGCTGCAGCGAGCGTCTGGATCGCTTACGACATCGCGGCAGACGGGAAGGCGGCGGAAAAGACGCGGAAGGCGTGGTGCGGCAGGTCCGCAGCGCAGCAACAACGGGGGCGTTGTGGTGCCGGCAGGACGGATGCAAAACGAGGTCCTACCGGGATTTGAACCCGGATCGCTGGATTCAGAGTCCAGAGTGCTAACCATTACACCATAAGACCAGCACTAACTTGCCTACCCCCAAACACACTTTCAAACCACAATTACACGCCCTACACGCACACCAGCGCCTCAACCACACCACATGCTTGCATCCGCGCACAAAAACGAGCTCCTACCGGGATTTGAACCCGGATCGCTGGATTCAAAGTCCAGAGTGCTAACCATTACACCATAAGAGCGTCTAACCCAGCCCTTGCACACCCACTCCGGAACCCGCTCGAGGACCCGCCAAACGCCGCATTCGCTCTGCTCCCACGCACGCACCGCCGACCACGCCACCCTACCATCGTGCTCCACACACACATCGACCCTCACCTGTACTTTCCGCCGGCCGCCGAGGTTCAATCCCCGCCTCCAACGATCGGCTGTCGATCGCTTCCCAGCCTACTACGGCTCGAAATCCGGCGCGGCGTGGGGACGAGAGGGTCTCGGCGTGGCTACAAACGGCCTGGAACCCGTCAGCGACAAGCGAGCGCGCTGTCAGCGACGGCAGAAGTCCCGGCCTCCTGCTCCATCCAGCGGCACGGGTCGAGGCCAAAATGCTGCAGCGAGCGTCTGGATCGCTTACGACATCGCGGCAGACGGGAAGGCGGCGGAAAAGACGCGGAAGGCGTGGTGCGGCAGGTCCGCAGCGCAGCAACAACGGGGGCGTTGTGGTGCCGGCAGGACGGATGCAAAACGAGGTCCTACCGGGATTTGAACCCGGATCGCTGGATTCAGAGTCCAGAGTGCTAACCATTACACCATAAGACCAGCACTAACTTGCCTACCCCCAAACACACTTTCAAACCACAATTACACGCCCTACACGCACACCAGCGCCTCAACCACACCACATGCTTGCATCCGCGCACAAAAACGAGCTCCTACCGGGATTTGAACCCGGATCGCTGGATTCAAAGTCCAGAGTGCTAACCATTACACCATAAGAGCGTCTAACCCAGCCCTTGCACACCCACTCCGGAACCCGCTCGAGGACCCGCCAAACGCCGCATTCGCTCTGCTCCCACGCACGCACCGCCGACCACGCCACCCTACCATCGTGCTCCACACACACATCGACCCTCACCTGTACTTTCCGCCGGCCGCCGAGGTTCAATCCCCGCCTCCAACGATCGGCTGTCGATCGCTTCCCAGCCTACTACGGCTCGAAATCCGGCGCGGCGTGGGGACGAGAGGGTCTCGGCGTGGCTACAAACGGCCTGGAACCCGTCAGCGACAAGCGAGCGCGCTGTCAGCGACGGCAGAAGTCCCGGCCTCCTGCTCCATCCAGCGGCACGGGTCGAGGCCAAAATGCTGCAGCGAGCGTCTGGATCGCTTACGACATCGCGGCAGACGGGAAGGCGGCGGAAAAGACGCGGAAGGCGTGGTGCGGCAGGTCCGCAGCGCAGCAACAACGGGGGCGTTGTGGTGCCGGCAGGACGGATGCAAAACGAGGTCCTACCGGGATTTGAACCCGGATCGCTGGATTCAGAGTCCAGAGTGCTAACCATTACACCATAAGACCAGCACTAACTTGCCTACCCCCAAACACACTTTCAAACCACAATTACACGCCCTACACGCACACCAGCGCCTCAACCACACCACATGCTTGCATCCGCGCACAAAAACGAGCTCCTACCGGGATTTGAACCCGGATCGCTGGATTCAAAGTCCAGAGTGCTAACCATTACACCATAAGAGCGTCTAACCCAGCCCTTGCACACCCACTCCGGAACCCGCTCGAGGACCCGCCAAACGCCGCATTCGCTCTGCTCCCACGCACGCACCGCCGACCACGCCACCCTACCATCGTGCTCCACACACACATCGACCCTCACCTGTACTTTCCGCCGGCCGCCGAGGTTCAATCCCCGCCTCCAACGATCGGCTGTCGATCGCTTCCCAGCCTACTACGGCTCGAAATCCGGCGCGGCGTGGGGACGAGAGGGTCTCGGCGTGGCTACAAACGGCCTGGAACCCGTCAGCGACAAGCGAGCGCGCTGTCAGCGACGGCAGAAGTCCCGGCCTCCTGCTCCATCCAGCGGCACGGGTCGAGGCCAAAATGCTGCAGCGAGCGTCTGGATCGCTTACGACATCGCGGCAGACGGGAAGGCGGCGGAAAAGACGCGGAAGGCGTGGTGCGGCAGGTCCGCAGCGCAGCAACAACGGGGGCGTTGTGGTGCCGGCAGGACGGATGCAAAACGAGGTCCTACCGGGATTTGAACCCGGATCGCTGGATTCAGAGTCCAGAGTGCTAACCATTACACCATAAGACCAGCACTAACTTGCCTACCCCCAAACACACTTTCAAACCACAATTACACGCCCTACACGCACACCAGCGCCTCAACCACACCACATGCTTGCATCCGCGCACAAAAACGAGCTCCTACCGGGATTTGAACCCGGATCGCTGGATTCAAAGTCCAGAGTGCTAACCATTACACCATAAGAGCGTCTAACCCAGCCCTTGCACACCCACTCCGGAACCCGCTCGAGGACCCGCCAAACGCCGCATTCGCTCTGCTCCCACGCACGCACCGCCGACCACGCCACCCTACCATCGTGCTCCACACACACATCGACCCTCACCTGTACTTTCCGCCGGCCGCCGAGGTTCAATCCCCGCCTCCAACGATCGGCTGTCGATCGCTTCCCAGCCTACTACGGCTCGAAATCCGGCGCGGCGTGGGGACGAGAGGGTCTCGGCGTGGCTACAAACGGCCTGGAACCCGTCAGCGACAAGCGAGCGCGCTGTCAGCGACGGCAGAAGTCCCGGCCTCCTGCTCCATCCAGCGGCACGGGTCGAGGCCAAAATGCTGCAGCGAGCGTCTGGATCGCTTACGACGTCGCGGCAGACGGGAAGGCGGCGGAAAAGACGCGGAAGGCGTGGTGCGGCAGGTCCGCAGCGCAGCAACAACGGGGGCGTTGTGGTGCCGGCAGGACGGATGCAAAACGAGGTCCTACCGGGATTTGAACCCGGATCGCTGGATTCAGAGTCCAGAGTGCTAACCATTACACCATAAGACCAGCACTAACTTGCCTACCCCCAAACACACTTTCAAACCACAATTACACGCCCTACACGCACACCAGCGCCTCAACCACACCACATGCTTGCATCCGCGCACAAAAACGAGCTCCTACCGGGATTTGAACCCGGATCGCTGGATTCAAAGTCCAGAGTGCTAACCATTACACCATAAGAGCGTCTAACCCAGCCCTTGCACACCCACTCCGGAACCCGCTCGAGGACCCGCCAAACGCCGCATTCGCTCTGCTCCCACGCACGCACCGCCGACCACGCCACCCTACCATCGTGCTCCACACACACATCGACCCTCACCTGTACTTTCCGCCGGCCGCCGAGGTTCAATCCCCGCCTCCAACGATCGGCTGTCGATCGCTTCCCAGCCTACTACGGCTCGAAATCCGGCGCGGCGTGGGGACGAGAGGGTCTCGGCGTGGCTACAAACGGCCTGGAACCCGTCAGCGACAAGCGAGCGCGCTGTCAGCGACGGCAGAAGTCCCGGCCTCCTGCTCCATCCAGCGGCACGGGTCGAGGCCAAAATGCTGCAGCGAGCGTCTGGATCGCTTACGACGTCGCGGCAGACGGGAAGGCGGCGGAAAAGACGCGGAAGGCGTGGTGCGGCAGGTCCGCAGCGCAGCAACAACGGGGGCGTTGTGGTGCCGGCAGGACGGATGCAAAACGAGGTCCTACCGGGATTTGAACCCGGATCGCTGGATTCAGAGTCCAGAGTGCTAACCATTACACCATAAGACCAGCACTAAC
Source organism: Phytophthora taxon juncus (assembly GCA_033558005.1). Taxonomy (NCBI): domain Eukaryota; phylum Oomycota; class Peronosporomycetes; order Peronosporales; family Peronosporaceae; genus Phytophthora; species Phytophthora taxon juncus. The sequence goes on from JAUCEE010000017.1 coordinate 2,354,600, forward strand.
TTGCCTACCCCCAAACACACTTTCAAACCACAATTACACGCCCTACACGCACACCAGCGCCTCAACCACACCACATGCTTGCATCCGCGCACAAAAACGAGCTCCTACCGGGATTTGAACCCGGATCGCTGGATTCAAAGTCCAGAGTGCTAACCATTACACCATAAGAGCGTCTAACCCAGCCCTTGCACACCCACTCCGGAACCCGCTCGAGGACCCGCCAAACGCCGCATTCGCTCTGCTCCCACGCACGCACCGCCGACCACGCCACCCTACCATCGTGCTCCACACACACATCGACCCTCACCTGTACTTTCCGCCGGCCGCCGAGGTTCAATCCCCGCCTCCAACGATCGGCTGTCGATCGCTTCCCAGCCTACTACGGCTCGAAATCCGGCGCGGCGTGAGGACGAGAGGGTCTCGGCGTGGCTACAAACGGCCTGGAACCCGTCAGCGACAAGCGAGCGCGCTGTCAGCGACGGCAGAAGTCCCGGCCTCCTGCTCCATCCAGCGGCACGGGTCGAGGCCAAAATGCTGCAGCGAGCGTCTGGATCGCTTACGACGTCGCGGCAGACGGGAAGGCGGCGGAAAAGACGCGGAAGGCGTGGTGCGGCAGGTCCGCAGCGCAGCAACAACGGGGGCGTTGTGGTGCCGGCAGGACGGATGCAAAACGAGGTCCTACCGGGATTTGAACCCGGATCGCTGGATTCAGAGTCCAGAGTGCTAACCATTACACCATAAGACCAGCACTAACTTGCCTACCCCCAAACACACTTTCAAACCACAATTACACGCCCTACACGCACACCAGCGCCTCAACCACACCACATGCTTGCATCCGCGCACAAAAACGAGCTCCTACCGGGATTTGAACCCGGATCGCTGGATTCAAAGTCCAGAGTGCTAACCATTACACCATAAGAGCGTCTAACCCAGCCCTTGCACACCCACTCCGGAACCCGCTCGAGGACCCGCCAAACGCCGCATTCGCTCTGCTCCCACGCACGCACCGCCGACCACGCCACCCTACCATCGTGCTCCACACACACATCGACCCTCACCTGTACTTTCCGCCGGCCGCCGAGGTTCAATCCCCGCCTCCAACGATCGGCTGTCGATCGCTTCCCAGCCTACTACGGCTCGAAATCCGGCGCGGCGTGGGGACGAGAGGGTCTCGGCGTGGCTACAAACGGCCTGGAACCCGTCAGCGACAAGCGAGCGCGCTGTCAGCGACGGCAGAAGTCCCGGCCTCCTGCTCCATCCAGCGGCACGGGTCGAGGCCAAAATGCTGCAGCGAGCGTCTGGATCGCTTACGACGTCGCGGCAGACGGGAAGGCGGCGGAAAAGACGCGGAAGGCGTGGTGCGGCAGGTCCGCAGCGCAGCAACAACGGGGGCGTTGTGGTGCCGGCAGGACGGATGCAAAACGAGGTCCTACCGGGATTTGAACCCGGATCGCTGGATTCAGAGTCCAGAGTGCTAACCATTACACCATAAGACCAGCACTAACTTGCCTACCCCCAAACACACTTTCAAACCACAATTACACGCCCTACACGCACACCAGCGCCTCAACCACACCACATGCTTGCATCCGCGCACAAAAACGAGCTCCTACCGGGATTTGAACCCGGATCGCTGGATTCAAAGTCCAGAGTGCTAACCATTACACCATAAGAGCGTCTAACCCAGCCCTTGCACACCCACTCCGGAACCCGCTCGAGGACCCGCCAAACGCCGCATTCGCTCTGCTCCCACGCACGCACCGCCGACCACGCCACCCTACCATCGTGCTCCACACACACATCGACCCTCACCTGTACTTTCCGCCGGCCGCCGAGGTTCAATCCCCGCCTCCAACGATCGGCTGTCGATCGCTTCCCAGCCTACTACGGCTCGAAATCCGGCGCGGCGTGGGGACGAGAGGGTCTCGGCGTGGCTACAAACGGCCTGGAACCCGTCAGCGACAAGCGAGCGCGCTGTCAGCGACGGCAGAAGTCCCGGCCTCCTGCTCCATCCAGCGGCACGGGTCGAGGCCAAAATGCTGCAGCGAGCGTCTGGATCGCTTACGACGTCGCGGCAGACGGGAAGGCGGCGGAAAAGACGCGGAAGGCGTGGTGCGGCAGGTCCGCAGCGCAGCAACAACGGGGGCGTTGTGGTGCCGGCAGGACGGATGCAAAACGAGGTCCTACCGGGATTTGAACCCGGATCGCTGGATTCAGAGTCCAGAGTGCTAACCATTACACCATAAGACCAGCACTAACTTGCCTACCCCCAAACACACTTTCAAACCACAATTACACGCCCTACACGCACACCAGCGCCTCAACCACACCACATGCTTGCATCCGCGCACAAAAACGAGCTCCTACCGGGATTTGAACCCGGATCGCTGGATTCAAAGTCCAGAGTGCTAACCATTACACCATAAGAGCGTCTAACCCAGCCCTTGCACACCCACTCCGGAACCCGCTCGAGGACCCGCCAAACGCCGCATTCGCTCTGCTCCCACGCACGCACCGCCGACCACGCCACCCTACCATCGTGCTCCACACACACATCGACCCTCACCTGTACTTTCCGCCGGCCGCCGAGGTTCAATCCCCGCCTCCAACGATCGGCTGTCGATCGCTTCCCAGCCTACTACGGCTCGAAATCCGGCGCGGCGTGGGGACGAGAGGGTCTCGGCGTGGCTACAAACGGCCTGGAACCCGTCAGCGACAAGCGAGCGCGCTGTCAGCGACGGCAGAAGTCCCGGCCTCCTGCTCCATCCAGCGGCACGGGTCGAGGCCAAAATGCTGCAGCGAGCGTCTGGATCGCTTACGACATCGCGGCAGACGGGAAGGCGGCGGAAAAGACGCGGAAGGCGTGGTGCGGCAGGTCCGCAGCGCAGCAACAACGGGGGCGTTGTGGTGCCGGCAGGACGGATGCAAAACGAGGTCCTACCGGGATTTGAACCCGGATCGCTGGATTCAGAGTCCAGAGTGCTAACCATTACACCATAAGACCAGCACTAACTTGCCTACCCCCAAACACACTTTCAAACCACAATTACACGCCCTACACGCACACCAGCGCCTCAACCACACCACATGCTTGCATCCGCGCACAAAAACGAGCTCCTACCGGGATTTGAACCCGGATCGCTGGATTCAAAGTCCAGAGTGCTAACCATTACACCATAAGAGCGTCTAACCCAGCCCTTGCACACCCACTCCGGAACCCGCTCGAGGACCCGCCAAACGCCGCATTCGCTCTGCTCCCACGCACGCACCGCCGACCACGCCACCCTACCATCGTGCTCCACACACACATCGACCCTCACCTGTACTTTCCGCCGGCCGCCGAGGTTCAATCCCCGCCTCCAACGATCGGCTGTCGATCGCTTCCCAGCCTACTACGGCTCGAAATCCGGCGCGGCGTGGGGACGAGAGGGTCTCGGCGTGGCTACAAACGGCCTGGAACCCGTCAGCGACAAGCGAGTGCGCTGTCAGCGACGGCAGAAGTCCCGGCCTCCTGCTCCATCCAGCGGCACGGGTCGAGGCCAAAATGCTGCAGCGAGCGTCTGGATCGCTTACGACGTCGCGGCAGACGGGAAGGCGGCGGAAAAGACGCGGAAGGCGTGGTGCGGCAGGTCCGCAGCGCAGCAACAACGGGGGCGTTGTGGTGCCGGCAGGACGGATGCAAAACGAGGTCCTACCGGGATTTGAACCCGGATCGCTGGATTCAGAGTCCAGAGTGCTAACCATTACACCATAAGACCAGCACTAACTTGCCTACCCCCAAACACACTTTCAAACCACAATTACACGCCCTACACGCACACCAGCGCCTCAACCACACCACATGCTTGCATCCGCGCACAAAAACGAGCTCCTACCGGGATTTGAACCCGGATCGCTGGATTCAAAGTCCAGAGTGCTAACCATTACACCATAAGAGCGTCTAACCCAGCCCTTGCACACCCACTCCGGAACCCGCTCGAGGACCCGCCAAACGCCGCATTCGCTCTGCTCCCACGCACGCACCGCCGACCACGCCACCCTACCATCGTGCTCCACACACACATCGACCCTCACCTGTACTTTCCGCCGGCCGCCGAGGTTCAATCCCCGCCTCCAACGATCGGCTGTCGATCGCTTCCCAGCCTACTACGGCTCGAAATCCGGCGCGGCGTGGGGACGAGAGGGTCTCGGCGTGGCTACAAACGGCCTGGAACCCGTCAGCGACAAGCGAGCGCGCTGTCAGCGACGGCAGAAGTCCCGGCCTCCTGCTCCATCCAGCGGCACGGGTCGAGGCCAAAATGCTGCAGCGAGCGTCTGGATCGCTTACGACGTCGCGGCAGACGGGAAGGCGGCGGAAAAGACGCGGAAGGCGTGGTGCGGCAGGTCCGCAGCGCAGCAACAACGGGGGCGTTGTGGTGCCGGCAGGACGGATGCAAAACGAGGTCCTACCGGGATTTGAACCCGGATCGCTGGATTCAGAGTCCAGAGTGCTAACCATTACACCATAAGACCAGCACTAACTTGCCTACCCCCAAACACACTTTCAAACCACAATTACACGCCCTACACGCACACCAGCGCCTCAACCACACCACATGCTTGCATCCGCGCACAAAAACGAGCTCCTACCGGGATTTGAACCCGGATCGCTGGATTCAAAGTCCAGAGTGCTAACCATTACACCATAAGAGCGTCTAACCCAGCCCTTGCACACCCACTCCGGAACCCGCTCGAGGACCCGCCAAACGCCGCATTCGCTCTGCTCCCACGCACGCACCGCCGACCACGCCACCCTACCATCGTGCTCCACACACACATCGACCCTCACCTGTACTTTCCGCCGGCCGCCGAGGTTCAATCCCCGCCTCCAACGATCGGCTGTCGATCGCTTCCCAGCCTACTACGGCTCGAAATCCGGCGCGGCGTGGGGACGAGAGGGTCTCGGCGTGGCTACAAACGGCCTGGAACCCGTCAGCGACAAGCGAGCGCGCTGTCAGCGACGGCAGAAGTCCCGGCCTCCTGCTCCATCCAGCGGCACGGGTCGAGGCCAAAATGCTGCAGCGAGCGTCTGGATCGCTTACGACATCGCGGCAGACGGGAAGGCGGCGGAAAAGACGCGGAAGGCGTGGTGCGGCAGGTCCGCAGCGCAGCAACAACGGGGGCGTTGTGGTGCCGGCAGGACGGATGCAAAACGAGGTCCTACCGGGATTTGAACCCGGATCGCTGGATTCAGAGTCCAGAGTGCTAACCATTACACCATAAGACCAGCACTAACTTGCCTACCCCCAAACACACTTTCAAACCACAATTACACGCCCTACACGCACACCAGCGCCTCAACCACACCACATGCTTGCATCCGCGCACAAAAACGAGCTCCTACCGGGATTTGAACCCGGATCGCTGGATTCAAAGTCCAGAGTGCTAACCATTACACCATAAGAGCGTCTAACCCAGCCCTTGCACACCCACTCCGGAACCCGCTCGAGGACCCGCCAAACGCCGCATTCGCTCTGCTCCCACGCACGCACCGCCGACCACGCCACCCTACCATCGTGCTCCACACACACATCGACCCTCACCTGTACTTTCCGCCGGCCGCCGAGGTTCAATCCCCGCCTCCAACGATCGGCTGTCGATCGCTTCCCAGCCTACTACGGCTCGAAATCCGGCGCGGCGTGGGGACGAGAGGGTCTCGGCGTGGCTACAAACGGCCTGGAACCCGTCAGCGACAAGCGAGCGCGCTGTCAGCGACGGCAGAAGTCCCGGCCTCCTGCTCCATCCAGCGGCACGGGTCGAGGCCAAAATGCTGCAGCGAGCGTCTGGATCGCTTACGACATCGCGGCAGACGGGAAGGCGGCGGAAAAGACGCGGAAGGCGTGGTGCGGCAGGTCCGCAGCGCAGCAACAACGGGGGCGTTGTGGTGCCGGCAGGACGGATGCAAAACGAGGTCCTACCGGGATTTGAACCCGGATCGCTGGATTCAGAGTCCAGAGTGCTAACCATTACACCATAAGACCAGCACTAACTTGCCTACCCCCAAACACACTTTCAAACCACAATTACACGCCCTACACGCACACCAGCGCCTCAACCACACCACATGCTTGCATCCGCGCACAAAAACGAGCTCCTACCGGGATTTGAACCCGGATCGCTGGATTCAAAGTCCAGAGTGCTAACCATTACACCATAAGAGCGTCTAACCCAGCCCTTGCACACCCACTCCGGAACCCGCTCGAGGACCCGCCAAACGCCGCATTCGCTCTGCTCCCACGCACGCACCGCCGACCACGCCACCCTACCATCGTGCTCCACACACACATCGACCCTCACCTGTACTTTCCGCCGGCCGCCGAGGTTCAATCCCCGCCTCCAACGATCGGCTGTCGATCGCTTCCCAGCCTACTACGGCTCGAAATCCGGCGCGGCGTGGGGACGAGAGGGTCTCGGCGTGGCTACAAACGGCCTGGAACCCGTCAGCGACAAGCGAGTGCGCTGTCAGCGACGGCAGAAGTCCCGGCCTCCTGCTCCATCCAGCGGCACGGGTCGAGGCCAAAATGCTGCAGCGAGCGTCTGGATCGCTTACGACGTCGCGGCAGACGGGAAGGCGGCGGAAAAGACGCGGAAGGCGTGGTGCGGCAGGTCCGCAGCGCAGCAACAACGGGGGCGTTGTGGTGCCGGCAGGACGGATGCAAAACGAGGTCCTACCGGGATTTGAACCCGGATCGCTGGATTCAGAGTCCAGAGTGCTAACCATTACACCATAAGACCAGCACTAACTTGCCTACCCCCAAACACACTTTCAAACCACAATTACACGCCCTACACGCACACCAGCGCCTCAACCACACCACATGCTTGCATCCGCGCACAAAAACGAGCTCCTACCGGGATTTGAACCCGGATCGCTGGATTCAAAGTCCAGAGTGCTAACCATTACACCATAAGAGCGTCTAACCCAGCCCTTGCACACCCACTCCGGAACCCGCTCGAGGACCCGCCAAACGCCGCATTCGCTCTGCTCCCACGCACGCACCGCCGACCACGCCACCCTACCATCGTGCTCCACACACACATCGACCCTCACCTGTACTTTCCGCCGGCCGCCGAGGTTCAATCCCCGCCTCCAACGATCGGCTGTCGATCGCTTCCCAGCCTACTACGGCTCGAAATCCGGCGCGGCGTGGGGACGAGAGGGTCTCGGCGTGGCTACAAACGGCCTGGAACCCGTCAGCGACAAGCGAGCGCGCTGTCAGCGACGGCAGAAGTCCCGGCCTCCTGCTCCATCCAGCGGCACGGGTCGAGGCCAAAATGCTGCAGCGAGCGTCTGGATCGCTTACGACGTCGCGGCAGACGGGAAGGCGGCGGAAAAGACGCGGAAGGCGTGGTGCGGCAGGTCCGCAGCGCAGCAACAACGGGGGCGTTGTGGTGCCGGCAGGACGGATGCAAAACGAGGTCCTACCGGGATTTGAACCCGGATCGCTGGATTCAGAGTCCAGAGTGCTAACCATTACACCATAAGACCAGCACTAACTTGCCTACCCCCAAACACACTTTCAAACCACAATTACACGCCCTACACGCACACCAGCGCCTCAACCACACCACATGCTTGCATCCGCGCACAAAAACGAGCTCCTACCGGGATTTGAACCCGGATCGCTGGATTCAAAGTCCAGAGTGCTAACCATTACACCATAAGAGCGTCTAACCCAGCCCTTGCACACCCACTCCGGAACCCGCTCGAGGACCCGCCAAACGCCGCATTCGCTCTGCTCCCACGCACGCACCGCCGACCACGCCACCCTACCATCGTGCTCCACACACACATCGACCCTCACCTGTACTTTCCGCCGGCCGCCGAGGTTCAATCCCCGCCTCCAACGATCGGCTGTCGATCGCTTCCCAGCCTACTACGGCTCGAAATCCGGCGCGGCGTGGGGACGAGAGGGTCTCGGCGTGGCTACAAACGGCCTGGAACCCGTCAGCGACAAGCGAGCGCGCTGTCAGCGACGGCAGAAGTCCCGGCCTCCTGCTCCATCCAGCGGCACGGGTCGAGGCCAAAATGCTGCAGCGAGCGTCTGGATCGCTTACGACATCGCGGCAGACGGGAAGGCGGCGGAAAAGACGCGGAAGGCGTGGTGCGGCAGGTCCGCAGCGCAGCAACAACGGGGGCGTTGTGGTGCCGGCAGGACGGATGCAAAACGAGGTCCTACCGGGATTTGAACCCGGATCGCTGGATTCAGAGTCCAGAGTGCTAACCATTACACCATAAGACCAGCACTAACTTGCCTACCCCCAAACACACTTTCAAACCACAATTACACGCCCTACACGCACACCAGCGCCTCAACCACACCACATGCTTGCATCCGCGCACAAAAACGAGCTCCTACCGGGATTTGAACCCGGATCGCTGGATTCAAAGTCCAGAGTGCTAACCATTACACCATAAGAGCGTCTAACCCAGCCCTTGCACACCCACTCCGGAACCCGCTCGAGGACCCGCCAAACGCCGCATTCGCTCTGCTCCCACGCACGCACCGCCGACCACGCCACCCTACCATCGTGCTCCACACACACATCGACCCTCACCTGTACTTTCCGCCGGCCGCCGAGGTTCAATCCCCGCCTCCAACGATCGGCTGTCGATCGCTTCCCAGCCTACTACGGCTCGAAATCCGGCGCGGCGTGGGGACGAGAGGGTCTCGGCGTGGCTACAAACGGCCTGGAACCCGTCAGCGACAAGCGAGCGCGCTGTCAGCGACGGCAGAAGTCCCGGCCTCCTGCTCCATCCAGCGGCACGGGTCGAGGCCAAAATGCTGCAGCGAGCGTCTGGATCGCTTACGACATCGCGGCAGACGGGAAGGCGGCGGAAAAGACGCGGAAGGCGTGGTGCGGCAGGTCCGCAGCGCAGCAACAACGGGGGCGTTGTGGTGCCGGCAGGACGGATGCAAAACGAGGTCCTACCGGGATTTGAACCCGGATCGCTGGATTCAGAGTCCAGAGTGCTAACCATTACACCATAAGACCAGCACTAACTTGCCTACCCCCAAACACACTTTCAAACCACAATTACACGCCCTACACGCACACCAGCGCCTCAACCACACCACATGCTTGCATCCGCGCACAAAAACGAGCTCCTACCGGGATTTGAACCCGGATCGCTGGATTCAAAGTCCAGAGTGCTAACCATTACACCATAAGAGCGTCTAACCCAGCCCTTGCACACCCACTCCGGAACCCGCTCGAGGACCCGCCAAACGCCGCATTCGCTCTGCTCCCACGCACGCACCGCCGACCACGCCACCCTACCATCGTGCTCCACACACACATCGACCCTCACCTGTACTTTCCGCCGGCCGCCGAGGTTCAATCCCCGCCTCCAACGATCGGCTGTCGATCGCTTCCCAGCCTACTACGGCTCGAAATCCGGCGCGGCGTGGGGACGAGAGGGTCTCGGCGTGGCTACAAACGGCCTGGAACCCGTCAGCGACAAGCGAGCGCGCTGTCAGCGACGGCAGAAGTCCCGGCCTCCTGCTCCATCCAGCGGCACGGGTCGAGGCCAAAATGCTGCAGCGAGCGTCTGGATCGCTTACGACATCGCGGCAGACGGGAAGGCGGCGGAAAAGACGCGGAAGGCGTGGTGCGGCAGGTCCGCAGCGCAGCAACAACGGGGGCGTTGTGGTGCCGGCAGGACGGATGCAAAACGAGGTCCTACCGGGATTTGAACCCGGATCGCTGGATTCAGAGTCCAGAGTGCTAACCATTACACCATAAGACCAGCACTAACTTGCCTACCCCCAAACACACTTTCAAACCACAATTACACGCCCTACACGCACACCAGCGCCTCAACCACACCACATGCTTGCATCCGCGCACAAAAACGAGCTCCTACCGGGATTTGAACCCGGATCGCTGGATTCAAAGTCCAGAGTGCTAACCATTACACCATAAGAGCGTCTAACCCAGCCCTTGCACACCCACTCCGGAACCCGCTCGAGGACCCGCCAAACGCCGCATTCGCTCTGCTCCCACGCACGCACCGCCGACCACGCCACCCTACCATCGTGCTCCACACACACATCGACCCTCACCTGTACTTTCCGCCGGCCGCCGAGGTTCAATCCCCGCCTCCAACGATCGGCTGTCGATCGCTTCCCAGCCTACTACGGCTCGAAATCCGGCGCGGCGTGGGGACGAGAGGGTCTCGGCGTGGCTACAAACGGCCTGGAACCCGTCAGCGACAAGCGAGCGCGCTGTCAGCGACGGCAGAAGTCCCGGCCTCCTGCTCCATCCAGCGGCACGGGTCGAGGCCAAAATGCTGCAGCGAGCGTCTGGATCGCTTACGACGTCGCGGCAGACGGGAAGGCGGCGGAAAAGACGCGGAAGGCGTGGTGCGGCAGGTCCGCAGCGCAGCAACAACGGGGGCGTTGTGGTGCCGGCAGGACGGATGCAAAACGAGGTCCTACCGGGATTTGAACCCGGATCGCTGGATTCAGAGTCCAGAGTGCTAACCATTACACCATAAGACCAGCACTAACTTGCCTACCCCCAAACACACTTTCAAACCACAATTACACGCCCTACACGCACACCAGCGCCTCAACCACACCACATGCTTGCATCCGCGCACAAAAACGAGCTCCTACCGGGATTTGAACCCGGATCGCTGGATTCAAAGTCCAGAGTGCTAACCATTACACCATAAGAGCGTCTAACCCAGCCCTTGCACACCCACTCCGGAACCCGCTCGAGGACCCGCCAAACGCCGCATTCGCTCTGCTCCCACGCACGCACCGCCGACCACGCCACCCTACCATCGTGCTCCACACACACATCGACCCTCACCTGTACTTTCCGCCGGCCGCCGAGGTTCAATCCCCGCCTCCAACGATCGGCTGTCGATCGCTTCCCAGCCTACTACGGCTCGAAATCCGGCGCGGCGTGGGGACGAGAGGGTCTCGGCGTGGCTACAAACGGCCTGGAACCCGTCAGCGACAAGCGAGCGCGCTGTCAGCGACGGCAGAAGTCCCGGCCTCCTGCTCCATCCAGCGGCACGGGTCGAGGCCAAAATGCTGCAGCGAGCGTCTGGATCGCTTACGACGTCGCGGCAGACGGGAAGGCGGCGGAAAAGACGCGGAAGGCGTGGTGCGGCAGGTCCGCAGCGCAGCAACAACGGGGGCGTTGTGGTGCCGGCAGGACGGATGCAAAACGAGGTCCTACCGGGATTTGAACCCGGATCGCTGGATTCAGAGTCCAGAGTGCTAACCATTACACCATAAGACCAGCACTAACTTGCCTACCCCCAAACACACTTTCAAACCACAATTACACGCCCTACACGCACACCAGCGCCTCAACCACACCACATGCTTGCATCCGCGCACAAAAACGAGCTCCTACCGGGATTTGAACCCGGATCGCTGGATTCAAAGTCCAGAGTGCTAACCATTACACCATAAGAGCGTCTAACCCAGCCCTTGCACACCCACTCCGGAACCCGCTCGAGGACCCGCCAAACGCCGCATTCGCTCTGCTCCCACGCACGCACCGCCGACCACGCCACCCTACCATCGTGCTCCACACACACATCGACCCTCACCTGTACTTTCCGCCGGCCGCCGAGGTTCAATCCCCGCCTCCAACGATCGGCTGTCGATCGCTTCCCAGCCTACTACGGCTCGAAATCCGGCGCGGCGTGAGGACGAGAGGGTCTCGGCGTGGCTACAAACGGCCTGGAACCCGTCAGCGACAAGCGAGCGCGCTGTCAGCGACGGCAGAAGTCCCGGCCTCCTGCTCCATCCAGCGGCACGGGTCGAGGCCAAAATGCTGCAGCGAGCGTCTGGATCGCTTACGACGTCGCGGCAGACGGGAAGGCGGCGGAAAAGACGCGGAAGGCGTGGTGCGGCAGGTCCGCAGCGCAGCAACAACGGGGGCGTTGTGGTGCCGGCAGGACGGATGCAAAACGAGGTCCTACCGGGATTTGAACCCGGATCGCTGGATTCAGAGTCCAGAGTGCTAACCATTACACCATAAGACCAGCACTAACTTGCCTACCCCCAAACACACTTTCAAACCACAATTACACGCCCTACACGCACACCAGCGCCTCAACCACACCACATGCTTGCATCCGCGCACAAAAACGAGCTCCTACCGGGATTTGAACCCGGATCGCTGGATTCAAAGTCCAGAGTGCTAACCATTACACCATAAGAGCGTCTAACCCAGCCCTTGCACACCCACTCCGGAACCCGCTCGAGGACCCGCCAAACGCCGCATTCGCTCTGCTCCCACGCACGCACCGCCGACCACGCCACCCTACCATCGTGCTCCACACACACATCGACCCTCACCTGTACTTTCCGCCGGCCGCCGAGGTTCAATCCCCGCCTCCAACGATCGGCTGTCGATCGCTTCCCAGCCTACTACGGCTCGAAATCCGGCGCGGCGTGGGGACGAGAGGGTCTCGGCGTGGCTACAAACGGCCTGGAACCCGTCAGCGACAAGCGAGCGCGCTGTCAGCGACGGCAGAAGTCCCGGCCTCCTGCTCCATCCAGCGGCACGGGTCGAGGCCAAAATGCTGCAGCGAGCGTCTGGATCGCTTACGACGTCGCGGCAGACGGGAAGGCGGCGGAAAAGACGCGGAAGGCGTGGTGCGGCAGGTCCGCAGCGCAGCAACAACGGGGGCGTTGTGGTGCCGGCAGGACGGATGCAAAACGAGGTCCTACCGGGATTTGAACCCGGATCGCTGGATTCAGAGTCCAGAGTGCTAACCATTACACCATAAGACCAGCACTAACTTGCCTACCCCCAAACACACTTTCAAACCACAATTACACGCCCTACACGCACACCAGCGCCTCAACCACACCACATGCTTGCATCCGCGCACAAAAACGAGCTCCTACCGGGATTTGAACCCGGATCGCTGGATTCAAAGTCCAGAGTGCTAACCATTACACCATAAGAGCGTCTAACCCAGCCCTTGCACACCCACTCCGGAACCCGCTCGAGGACCCGCCAAACGCCGCATTCGCTCTGCTCCCACGCACGCACCGCCGACCACGCCACCCTACCATCGTGCTCCACACACACATCGACCCTCACCTGTACTTTCCGCCGGCCGCCGAGGTTCAATCCCCGCCTCCAACGATCGGCTGTCGATCGCTTCCCAGCCTACTACGGCTCGAAATCCGGCGCGGCGTGGGGACGAGAGGGTCTCGGCGTGGCTACAAACGGCCTGGAACCCGTCAGCGACAAGCGAGCGCGCTGTCAGCGACGGCAGAAGTCCCGGCCTCCTGCTCCATCCAGCGGCACGGGTCGAGGCCAAAATGCTGCAGCGAGCGTCTGGATCGCTTACGACGTCGCGGCAGACGGGAAGGCGGCGGAAAAGACGCGGAAGGCGTGGTGCGGCAGGTCCGCAGCGCAGCAACAACGGGGGCGTTGTGGTGCCGGCAGGACGGATGCAAAACGAGGTCCTACCGGGATTTGAACCCGGATCGCTGGATTCAGAGTCCAGAGTGCTAACCATTACACCATAAGACCAGCACTAACTTGCCTACCCCCAAACACACTTTCAAACCACAATTACACGCCCTACACGCACACCAGCGCCTCAACCACACCACATGCTTGCATCCGCGCACAAAAACGAGCTCCTACCGGGATTTGAACCCGGATCGCTGGATTCAAAGTCCAGAGTGCTAACCATTACACCATAAGAGCGTCTAACCCAGCCCTTGCACACCCACTCCGGAACCCGCTCGAGGACCCGCCAAACGCCGCATTCGCTCTGCTCCCACGCACGCACCGCCGACCACGCCACCCTACCATCGTGCTCCACACACACATCGACCCTCACCTGTACTTTCCGCCGGCCGCCGAGGTTCAATCCCCGCCTCCAACGATCGGCTGTCGATCGCTTCCCAGCCTACTACGGCTCGAAATCCGGCGCGGCGTGGGGACGAGAGGGTCTCGGCGTGGCTACAAACGGCCTGGAACCCGTCAGCGACAAGCGAGCGCGCTGTCAGCGACGGCAGAAGTCCCGGCCTCCTGCTCCATCCAGCGGCACGGGTCGAGGCCAAAATGCTGCAGCGAGCGTCTGGATCGCTTACGACATCGCGGCAGACGGGAAGGCGGCGGAAAAGACGCGGAAGGCGTGGTGCGGCAGGTCCGCAGCGCAGCAACAACGGGGGCGTTGTGGTGCCGGCAGGACGGATGCAAAACGAGGTCCTACCGGGATTTGAACCCGGATCGCTGGATTCAGAGTCCAGAGTGCTAACCATTACACCATAAGACCAGCACTAACTTGCCTACCCCCAAACACACTTTCAAACCACAATTACACGCCCTACACGCACACCAGCGCCTCAACCACACCACATGCTTGCATCCGCGCACAAAAACGAGCTCCTACCGGGATTTGAACCCGGATCGCTGGATTCAAAGTCCAGAGTGCTAACCATTACACCATAAGAGCGTCTAACCCAGCCCTTGCACACCCACTCCGGAACCCGCTCGAGGACCCGCCAAACGCCGCATTCGCTCTGCTCCCACGCACGCACCGCCGACCACGCCACCCTACCATCGTGCTCCACACACACATCGACCCTCACCTGTACTTTCCGCCGGCCGCCGAGGTTCAATCCCCGCCTCCAACGATCGGCTGTCGATCGCTTCCCAGCCTACTACGGCTCGAAATCCGGCGCGGCGTGGGGACGAGAGGGTCTCGGCGTGGCTACAAACGGCCTGGAACCCGTCAGCGACAAGCGAGTGCGCTGTCAGCGACGGCAGAAGTCCCGGCCTCCTGCTCCATCCAGCGGCACGGGTCGAGGCCAAAATGCTGCAGCGAGCGTCTGGATCGCTTACGACGTCGCGGCAGACGGGAAGGCGGCGGAAAAGACGCGGAAGGCGTGGTGCGGCAGGTCCGCAGCGCAGCAACAACGGGGGCGTTGTGGTGCCGGCAGGACGGATGCAAAACGAGGTCCTACCGGGATTTGAACCCGGATCGCTGGATTCAGAGTCCAGAGTGCTAACCATTACACCATAAGACCAGCACTAACTTGCCTACCCCCAAACACACTTTCAAACCACAATTACACGCCCTACACGCACACCAGCGCCTCAACCACACCACATGCTTGCATCCGCGCACAAAAACGAGCTCCTACCGGGATTTGAACCCGGATCGCTGGATTCAAAGTCCAGAGTGCTAACCATTACACCATAAGAGCGTCTAACCCAGCCCTTGCACACCCACTCCGGAACCCGCTCGAGGACCCGCCAAACGCCGCATTCGCTCTGCTCCCACGCACGCACCGCCGACCACGCCACCCTACCATCGTGCTCCACACACACATCGACCCTCACCTGTACTTTCCGCCGGCCGCCGAGGTTCAATCCCCGCCTCCAACGATCGGCTGTCGATCGCTTCCCAGCCTACTACGGCTCGAAATCCGGCGCGGCGTGGGGACGAGAGGGTCTCGGCGTGGCTACAAACGGCCTGGAACCCGTCAGCGACAAGCGAGCGCGCTGTCAGCGACGGCAGAAGTCCCGGCCTCCTGCTCCATCCAGCGGCACGGGTCGAGGCCAAAATGCTGCAGCGAGCGTCTGGATCGCTTACGACGTCGCGGCAGACGGGAAGGCGGCGGAAAAGACGCGGAAGGCGTGGTGCGGCAGGTCCGCAGCGCAGCAACAACGGGGGCGTTGTGGTGCCGGCAGGACGGATGCAAAACGAGGTCCTACCGGGATTTGAACCCGGATCGCTGGATTCAGAGTCCAGAGTGCTAACCATTACACCATAAGACCAGCACTAACTTGCCTACCCCCAAACACACTTTCAAACCACAATTACACGCCCTACACGCACACCAGCGCCTCAACCACACCACATGCTTGCATCCGCGCACAAAAACGAGCTCCTACCGGGATTTGAACCCGGATCGCTGGATTCAAAGTCCAGAGTGCTAACCATTACACCATAAGAGCGTCTAACCCAGCCCTTGCACACCCACTCCGGAACCCGCTCGAGGACCCGCCAAACGCCGCATTCGCTCTGCTCCCACGCACGCACCGCCGACCACGCCACCCTACCATCGTGCTCCACACACACATCGACCCTCACCTGTACTTTCCGCCGGCCGCCGAGGTTCAATCCCCGCCTCCAACGATCGGCTGTCGATCGCTTCCCAGCCTACTACGGCTCGAAATCCGGCGCGGCGTGGGGACGAGAGGGTCTCGGCGTGGCTACAAACGGCCTGGAACCCGTCAGCGACAAGCGAGCGCGCTGTCAGCGACGGCAGAAGTCCCGGCCTCCTGCTCCATCCAGCGGCACGGGTCGAGGCCAAAATGCTGCAGCGAGCGTCTGGATCGCTTACGACGTCGCGGCAGACGGGAAGGCGGCGGAAAAGACGCGGAAGGCGTGGTGCGGCAGGTCCGCAGCGCAGCAACAACGGGGGCGTTGTGGTGCCGGCAGGACGGATGCAAAACGAGGTCCTACCGGGATTTGAACCCGGATCGCTGGATTCAGAGTCCAGAGTGCTAACCATTACACCATAAGACCAGCACTAACTTGCCTACCCCCAAACACACTTTCAAACCACAATTACACGCCCTACACGCACACCAGCGCCTCAACCACACCACATGCTTGCATCCGCGCACAAAAACGAGCTCCTACCGGGATTTGAACCCGGATCGCTGGATTCAAAGTCCAGAGTGCTAACCATTACACCATAAGAGCGTCTAACCCAGCCCTTGCACACCCACTCCGGAACCCGCTCGAGGACCCGCCAAACGCCGCATTCGCTCTGCTCCCACGCACGCACCGCCGACCACGCCACCCTACCATCGTGCTCCACACACACATCGACCCTCACCTGTACTTTCCGCCGGCCGCCGAGGTTCAATCCCCGCCTCCAACGATCGGCTGTCGATCGCTTCCCAGCCTACTACGGCTCGAAATCCGGCGCGGCGTGGGGACGAGAGGGTCTCGGCGTGGCTACAAACGGCCTGGAACCCGTCAGCGACAAGCGAGCGCGCTGTCAGCGACGGCAGAAGTCCCGGCCTCCTGCTCCATCCAGCGGCACGGGTCGAGGCCAAAATGCTGCAGCGAGCGTCTGGATCGCTTACGACGTCGCGGCAGACGGGAAGGCGGCGGAAAAGACGCGGAAGGCGTGGTGCGGCAGGTCCGCAGCGCAGCAACAACGGGGGCGTTGTGGTGCCGGCAGGACGGATGCAAAACGAGGTCCTACCGGGATTTGAACCCGGATCGCTGGATTCAGAGTCCAGAGTGCTAACCATTACACCATAAGACCAGCACTAACTTGCCTACCCCCAAACACACTTTCAAACCACAATTACACGCCCTACACGCACACCAGCGCCTCAACCACACCACATGCTTGCATCCGCGCACAAAAACGAGCTCCTACCGGGATTTGAACCCGGATCGCTGGATTCAAAGTCCAGAGTGCTAACCATTACACCATAAGAGCGTCTAACCCAGCCCTTGCACACCCACTCCGGAACCCGCTCGAGGACCCGCCAAACGCCGCATTCGCTCTGCTCCCACGCACGCACCGCCGACCACGCCACCCTACCATCGTGCTCCACACACACATCGACCCTCACCTGTACTTTCCGCCGGCCGCCGAGGTTCAATCCCCGCCTCCAACGATCGGCTGTCGATCGCTTCCCAGCCTACTACGGCTCGAAATCCGGCGCGGCGTGGGGACGAGAGGGTCTCGGCGTGGCTACAAACGGCCTGGAACCCGTCAGCGACAAGCGAGCGCGCTGTCAGCGACGGCAGAAGTCCCGGCCTCCTGCTCCATCCAGCGGCACGGGTCGAGGCCAAAATGCTGCAGCGAGCGTCTGGATCGCTTACGACGTCGCGGCAGACGGGAAGGCGGCGGAAAAGACGCGGAAGGCGTGGTGCGGCAGGTCCGCAGCGCAGCAACAACGGGGGCGTTGTGGTGCCGGCAGGACGGATGCAAAACGAGGTCCTACCGGGATTTGAACCCGGATCGCTGGATTCAGAGTCCAGAGTGCTAACCATTACACCATAAGACCAGCACTAACTTGCCTACCCCCAAACACACTTTCAAACCACAATTACACGCCCTACACGCACACCAGCGCCTCAACCACACCACATGCTTGCATCCGCGCACAAAAACGAGCTCCTACCGGGATTTGAACCCGGATCGCTGGATTCAAAGTCCAGAGTGCTAACCATTACACCATAAGAGCGTCTAACCCAGCCCTTGCACACCCACTCCGGAACCCGCTCGAGGACCCGCCAAACGCCGCATTCGCTCTGCTCCCACGCACGCACCGCCGACCACGCCACCCTACCATCGTGCTCCACACACACATCGACCCTCACCTGTACTTTCCGCCGGCCGCCGAGGTTCAATCCCCGCCTCCAACGATCGGCTGTCGATCGCTTCCCAGCCTACTACGGCTCGAAATCCGGCGCGGCGTGGGGACGAGAGGGTCTCGGCGTGGCTACAAACGGCCTGGAACCCGTCAGCGACAAGCGAGCGCGCTGTCAGCGACGGCAGAAGTCCCGGCCTCCTGCTCCATCCAGCGGCACGGGTCGAGGCCAAAATGCTGCAGCGAGCGTCTGGATCGCTTACGACGTCGCGGCAGACGGGAAGGCGGCGGAAAAGACGCGGAAGGCGTGGTGCGGCAGGTCCGCAGCGCAGCAACAACGGGGGCGTTGTGGTGCCGGCAGGACGGATGCAAAACGAGGTCCTACCGGGATTTGAACCCGGATCGCTGGATTCAGAGTCCAGAGTGCTAACCATTACACCATAAGACCAGCACTAACTTGCCTACCCCCAAACACACTTTCAAACCACAATTACACGCCCTACACGCACACCAGCGCCTCAACCACACCACATGCTTGCATCCGCGCACAAAAACGAGCTCCTACCGGGATTTGAACCCGGATCGCTGGATTCAAAGTCCAGAGTGCTAACCATTACACCATAAGAGCGTCTAACCCAGCCCTTGCACACCCACTCCGGAACCCGCTCGAGGACCCGCCAAACGCCGCATTCGCTCTGCTCCCACGCACGCACCGCCGACCACGCCACCCTACCATCGTGCTCCACACACACATCGACCCTCACCTGTACTTTCCGCCGGCCGCCGAGGTTCAATCCCCGCCTCCAACGATCGGCTGTCGATCGCTTCCCAGCCTACTACGGCTCGAAATCCGGCGCGGCGTGGGGACGAGAGGGTCTCGGCGTGGCTACAAACGGCCTGGAACCCGTCAGCGACAAGCGAGCGCGCTGTCAGCGACGGCAGAAGTCCCGGCCTCCTGCTCCATCCAGCGGCACGGGTCGAGGCCAAAATGCTGCAGCGAGCGTCTGGATCGCTTACGACGTCGCGGCAGACGGGAAGGCGGCGGAAAAGACGCGGAAGGCGTGGTGCGGCAGGTCCGCAGCGCAGCAACAACGGGGGCGTTGTGGTGCCGGCAGGACGGATGCAAAACGAGGTCCTACCGGGATTTGAACCCGGATCGCTGGATTCAGAGTCCAGAGTGCTAACCATTACACCATAAGACCAGCACTAACTTGCCTACCCCCAAACACACTTTCAAACCACAATTACACGCCCTACACGCACACCAGCGCCTCAACCACACCACATGCTTGCATCCGCGCACAAAAACGAGCTCCTACCGGGATTTGAACCCGGATCGCTGGATTCAAAGTCCAGAGTGCTAACCATTACACCATAAGAGCGTCTAACCCAGCCCTTGCACACCCACTCCGGAACCCGCTCGAGGACCCGCCAAACGCCGCATTCGCTCTGCTCCCACGCACGCACCGCCGACCACGCCACCCTACCATCGTGCTCCACACACACATCGACCCTCACCTGTACTTTCCGCCGGCCGCCGAGGTTCAATCCCCGCCTCCAACGATCGGCTGTCGATCGCTTCCCAGCCTACTACGGCTCGAAATCCGGCGCGGCGTGGGGACGAGAGGGTCTCGGCGTGGCTACAAACGGCCTGGAACCCGTCAGCGACAAGCGAGCGCGCTGTCAGCGACGGCAGAAGTCCCGGCCTCCTGCTCCATCCAGCGGCACGGGTCGAGGCCAAAATGCTGCAGCGAGCGTCTGGATCGCTTACGACGTCGCGGCAGACGGGAAGGCGGCGGAAAAGACGCGGAAGGCGTGGTGCGGCAGGTCCGCAGCGCAGCAACAACGGGGGCGTTGTGGTGCCGGCAGGACGGATGCAAAACGAGGTCCTACCGGGATTTGAACCCGGATCGCTGGATTCAGAGTCCAGAGTGCTAACCATTACACCATAAGACCAGCACTAACTTGCCTACCCCCAAACACACTTTCAAACCACAATTACACGCCCTACACGCACACCAGCGCCTCAACCACACCACATGCTTGCATCCGCGCACAAAAACGAGCTCCTACCGGGATTTGAACCCGGATCGCTGGATTCAAAGTCCAGAGTGCTAACCATTACACCATAAGAGCGTCTAACCCAGCCCTTGCACACCCACTCCGGAACCCGCTCGAGGACCCGCCAAACGCCGCATTCGCTCTGCTCCCACGCACGCACCGCCGACCACGCCACCCTACCATCGTGCTCCACACACACATCGACCCTCACCTGTACTTTCCGCCGGCCGCCGAGGTTCAATCCCCGCCTCCAACGATCGGCTGTCGATCGCTTCCCAGCCTACTACGGCTCGAAATCCGGCGCGGCGTGGGGACGAGAGGGTCTCGGCGTGGCTACAAACGGCCTGGAACCCGTCAGCGACAAGCGAGCGCGCTGTCAGCGACGGCAGAAGTCCCGGCCTCCTGCTCCATCCAGCGGCACGGGTCGAGGCCAAAATGCTGCAGCGAGCGTCTGGATCGCTTACGACATCGCGGCAGACGGGAAGGCGGCGGAAAAGACGCGGAAGGCGTGGTGCGGCAGGTCCGCAGCGCAGCAACAACGGGGGCGTTGTGGTGCCGGCAGGACGGATGCAAAACGAGGTCCTACCGGGATTTGAACCCGGATCGCTGGATTCAGAGTCCAGAGTGCTAACCATTACACCATAAGACCAGCACTAACTTGCCTACCCCCAAACACACTTTCAAACCACAATTACACGCCCTACACGCACACCAGCGCCTCAACCACACCACATGCTTGCATCCGCGCACAAAAACGAGCTCCTACCGGGATTTGAACCCGGATCGCTGGATTCAAAGTCCAGAGTGCTAACCATTACACCATAAGAGCGTCTAACCCAGCCCTTGCACACCCACTCCGGAACCCGCTCGAGGACCCGCCAAACGCCGCATTCGCTCTGCTCCCACGCACGCACCGCCGACCACGCCACCCTACCATCGTGCTCCACACACACATCGACCCTCACCTGTACTTTCCGCCGGCCGCCGAGGTTCAATCCCCGCCTCCAACGATCGGCTGTCGATCGCTTCCCAGCCTACTACGGCTCGAAATCCGGCGCGGCGTGGGGACGAGAGGGTCTCGGCGTGGCTACAAACGGCCTGGAACCCGTCAGCGACAAGCGAGCGCGCTGTCAGCGACGGCAGAAGTCCCGGCCTCCTGCTCCATCCAGCGGCACGGGTCGAGGCCAAAATGCTGCAGCGAGCGTCTGGATCGCTTACGACGTCGCGGCAGACGGGAAGGCGGCGGAAAAGACGCGGAAGGCGTGGTGCGGCAGGTCCGCAGCGCAGCAACAACGGGGGCGTTGTGGTGCCGGCAGGACGGATGCAAAACGAGGTCCTACCGGGATTTGAACCCGGATCGCTGGATTCAGAGTCCAGAGTGCTAACCATTACACCATAAGACCAGCACTAACTTGCCTACCCCCAAACACACTTTCAAACCACAATTACACGCCCTACACGCACACCAGCGCCTCAACCACACCACATGCTTGCATCCGCGCACAAAAACGAGCTCCTACCGGGATTTGAACCCGGATCGCTGGATTCAAAGTCCAGAGTGCTAACCATTACACCATAAGAGCGTCTAACCCAGCCCTTGCACACCCACTCCGGAACCCGCTCGAGGACCCGCCAAACGCCGCATTCGCTCTGCTCCCACGCACGCACCGCCGACCACGCCACCCTACCATCGTGCTCCACACACACATCGACCCTCACCTGTACTTTCCGCCGGCCGCCGAGGTTCAATCCCCGCCTCCAACGATCGGCTGTCGATCGCTTCCCAGCCTACTACGGCTCGAAATCCGGCGCGGCGTGGGGACGAGAGGGTCTCGGCGTGGCTACAAACGGCCTGGAACCCGTCAGCGACAAGCGAGCGCGCTGTCAGCGACGGCAGAAGTCCCGGCCTCCTGCTCCATCCAGCGGCACGGGTCGAGGCCAAAATGCTGCAGCGAGCGTCTGGATCGCTTACGACGTCGCGGCAGACGGGAAGGCGGCGGAAAAGACGCGGAAGGCGTGGTGCGGCAGGTCCGCAGCGCAGCAACAACGGGGGCGTTGTGGTGCCGGCAGGACGGATGCAAAACGAGGTCCTACCGGGATTTGAACCCGGATCGCTGGATTCAGAGTCCAGAGTGCTAACCATTACACCATAAGACCAGCACTAACTTGCCTACCCCCAAACACACTTTCAAACCACAATTACACGCCCTACACGCACACCAGCGCCTCAACCACACCACATGCTTGCATCCGCGCACAAAAACGAGCTCCTACCGGGATTTGAACCCGGATCGCTGGATTCAAAGTCCAGAGTGCTAACCATTACACCATAAGAGCGTCTAACCCAGCCCTTGCACACCCACTCCGGAACCCGCTCGAGGACCCGCCAAACGCCGCATTCGCTCTGCTCCCACGCACGCACCGCCGACCACGCCACCCTACCATCGTGCTCCACACACACATCGACCCTCACCTGTACTTTCCGCCGGCCGCCGAGGTTCAATCCCCGCCTCCAACGATCGGCTGTCGATCGCTTCCCAGCCTACTACGGCTCGAAATCCGGCGCGGCGTGGGGACGAGAGGGTCTCGGCGTGGCTACAAACGGCCTGGAACCCGTCAGCGACAAGCGAGCGCGCTGTCAGCGACGGCAGAAGTCCCGGCCTCCTGCTCCATCCAGCGGCACGGGTCGAGGCCAAAATGCTGCAGCGAGCGTCTGGATCGCTTACGACGTCGCGGCAGACGGGAAGGCGGCGGAAAAGACGCGGAAGGCGTGGTGCGGCAGGTCCGCAGCGCAGCAACAACGGGGGCGTTGTGGTGCCGGCAGGACGGATGCAAAACGAGGTCCTACCGGGATTTGAACCCGGATCGCTGGATTCAGAGTCCAGAGTGCTAACCATTACACCATAAGACCAGCACTAACTTGCCTACCCCCAAACACACTTTCAAACCACAATTACACGCCCTACACGCACACCAGCGCCTCAACCACACCACATGCTTGCATCCGCGCACAAAAACGAGCTCCTACCGGGATTTGAACCCGGATCGCTGGATTCAAAGTCCAGAGTGCTAACCATTACACCATAAGAGCGTCTAACCCAGCCCTTGCACACCCACTCCGGAACCCGCTCGAGGACCCGCCAAACGCCGCATTCGCTCTGCTCCCACGCACGCACCGCCGACCACGCCACCCTACCATCGTGCTCCACACACACATCGACCCTCACCTGTACTTTCCGCCGGCCGCCGAGGTTCAATCCCCGCCTCCAACGATCGGCTGTCGATCGCTTCCCAGCCTACTACGGCTCGAAATCCGGCGCGGCGTGGGGACGAGAGGGTCTCGGCGTGGCTACAAACGGCCTGGAACCCGTCAGCGACAAGCGAGCGCGCTGTCAGCGACGGCAGAAGTCCCGGCCTCCTGCTCCATCCAGCGGCACGGGTCGAGGCCAAAATGCTGCAGCGAGCGTCTGGATCGCTTACGACGTCGCGGCAGACGGGAAGGCGGCGGAAAAGACGCGGAAGGCGTGGTGCGGCAGGTCCGCAGCGCAGCAACAACGGGGGCGTTGTGGTGCCGGCAGGACGGATGCAAAACGAGGTCCTACCGGGATTTGAACCCGGATCGCTGGATTCAGAGTCCAGAGTGCTAACCATTACACCATAAGACCAGCACTAACTTGCCTACCCCCAAACACACTTTCAAACCACAATTACACGCCCTACACGCACACCAGCGCCTCAACCACACCACATGCTTGCATCCGCGCACAAAAACGAGCTCCTACCGGGATTTGAACCCGGATCGCTGGATTCAAAGTCCAGAGTGCTAACCATTACACCATAAGAGCGTCTAACCCAGCCCTTGCACACCCACTCCGGAACCCGCTCGAGGACCCGCCAAACGCCGCATTCGCTCTGCTCCCACGCACGCACCGCCGACCACGCCACCCTACCATCGTGCTCCACACACACATCGACCCTCACCTGTACTTTCCGCCGGCCGCCGAGGTTCAATCCCCGCCTCCAACGATCGGCTGTCGATCGCTTCCCAGCCTACTACGGCTCGAAATCCGGCGCGGCGTGGGGACGAGAGGGTCTCGGCGTGGCTACAAACGGCCTGGAACCCGTCAGCGACAAGCGAGCGCGCTGTCAGCGACGGCAGAAGTCCCGGCCTCCTGCTCCATCCAGCGGCACGGGTCGAGGCCAAAATGCTGCAGCGAGCGTCTGGATCGCTTACGACGTCGCGGCAGACGGGAAGGCGGCGGAAAAGACGCGGAAGGCGTGGTGCGGCAGGTCCGCAGCGCAGCAACAACGGGGGCGTTGTGGTGCCGGCAGGACGGATGCAAAACGAGGTCCTACCGGGATTTGAACCCGGATCGCTGGATTCAGAGTCCAGAGTGCTAACCATTACACCATAAGACCAGCACTAACTTGCCTACCCCCAAACACACTTTCAAACCACAATTACACGCCCTACACGCACACCAGCGCCTCAACCACACCACATGCTTGCATCCGCGCACAAAAACGAGCTCCTACCGGGATTTGAACCCGGATCGCTGGATTCAAAGTCCAGAGTGCTAACCATTACACCATAAGAGCGTCTAACCCAGCCCTTGCACACCCACTCCGGAACCCGCTCGAGGACCCGCCAAACGCCGCATTCGCTCTGCTCCCACGCACGCACCGCCGACCACGCCACCCTACCATCGTGCTCCACACACACATCGACCCTCACCTGTACTTTCCGCCGGCCGCCGAGGTTCAATCCCCGCCTCCAACGATCGGCTGTCGATCGCTTCCCAGCCTACTACGGCTCGAAATCCGGCGCGGCGTGGGGACGAGAGGGTCTCGGCGTGGCTACAAACGGCCTGGAACCCGTCAGCGACAAGCGAGCGCGCTGTCAGCGACGGCAGAAGTCCCGGCCTCCTGCTCCATCCAGCGGCACGGGTCGAGGCCAAAATGCTGCAGCGAGCGTCTGGATCGCTTACGACGTCGCGGCAGACGGGAAGGCGGCGGAAAAGACGCGGAAGGCGTGGTGCGGCAGGTCCGCAGCGCAGCAACAACGGGGGCGTTGTGGTGCCGGCAGGACGGATGCAAAACGAGGTCCTACCGGGATTTGAACCCGGATCGCTGGATTCAGAGTCCAGAGTGCTAACCATTACACCATAAGACCAGCACTAACTTGCCTACCCCCAAACACACTTTCAAACCACAATTACACGCCCTACACGCACACCAGCGCCTCAACCACACCACATGCTTGCATCCGCGCACAAAAACGAGCTCCTACCGGGATTTGAACCCGGATCGCTGGATTCAAAGTCCAGAGTGCTAACCATTACACCATAAGAGCGTCTAACCCAGCCCTTGCACACCCACTCCGGAACCCGCTCGAGGACCCGCCAAACGCCGCATTCGCTCTGCTCCCACGCACGCACCGCCGACCACGCCACCCTACCATCGTGCTCCACACACACATCGACCCTCACCTGTACTTTCCGCCGGCCGCCGAGGTTCAATCCCCGCCTCCAACGATCGGCTGTCGATCGCTTCCCAGCCTACTACGGCTCGAAATCCGGCGCGGCGTGGGGACGAGAGGGTCTCGGCGTGGCTACAAACGGCCTGGAACCCGTCAGCGACAAGCGAGCGCGCTGTCAGCGACGGCAGAAGTCCCGGCCTCCTGCTCCATCCAGCGGCACGGGTCGAGGCCAAAATGCTGCAGCGAGCGTCTGGATCGCTTACGACGTCGCGGCAGACGGGAAGGCGGCGGAAAAGACGCGGAAGGCGTGGTGCGGCAGGTCCGCAGCGCAGCAACAACGGGGGCGTTGTGGTGCCGGCAGGACGGATGCAAAACGAGGTCCTACCGGGATTTGAACCCGGATCGCTGGATTCAGAGTCCAGAGTGCTAACCATTACACCATAAGACCAGCACTAACTTGCCTACCCCCAAACACACTTTCAAACCACAATTACACGCCCTACACGCACACCAGCGCCTCAACCACACCACATGCTTGCATCCGCGCACAAAAACGAGCTCCTACCGGGATTTGAACCCGGATCGCTGGATTCAAAGTCCAGAGTGCTAACCATTACACCATAAGAGCGTCTAACCCAGCCCTTGCACACCCACTCCGGAACCCGCTCGAGGACCCGCCAAACGCCGCATTCGCTCTGCTCCCACGCACGCACCGCCGACCACGCCACCCTACCATCGTGCTCCACACACACATCGACCCTCACCTGTACTTTCCGCCGGCCGCCGAGGTTCAATCCCCGCCTCCAACGATCGGCTGTCGATCGCTTCCCAGCCTACTACGGCTCGAAATCCGGCGCGGCGTGGGGACGAGAGGGTCTCGGCGTGGCTACAAACGGCCTGGAACCCGTCAGCGACAAGCGAGCGCGCTGTCAGCGACGGCAGAAGTCCCGGCCTCCTGCTCCATCCAGCGGCACGGGTCGAGGCCAAAATGCTGCAGCGAGCGTCTGGATCGCTTACGACGTCGCGGCAGACGGGAAGGCGGCGGAAAAGACGCGGAAGGCGTGGTGCGGCAGGTCCGCAGCGCAGCAACAACGGGGGCGTTGTGGTGCCGGCAGGACGGATGCAAAACGAGGTCCTACCGGGATTTGAACCCGGATCGCTGGATTCAGAGTCCAGAGTGCTAACCATTACACCATAAGACCAGCACTAACTTGCCTACCCCCAAACACACTTTCAAACCACAATTACACGCCCTACACGCACACCAGCGCCTCAACCACACCACATGCTTGCATCCGCGCACAAAAACGAGCTCCTACCGGGATTTGAACCCGGATCGCTGGATTCAAAGTCCAGAGTGCTAACCATTACACCATAAGAGCGTCTAACCCAGCCCTTGCACACCCACTCCGGAACCCGCTCGAGGACCCGCCAAACGCCGCATTCGCTCTGCTCCCACGCACGCACCGCCGACCACGCCACCCTACCATCGTGCTCCACACACACATCGACCCTCACCTGTACTTTCCGCCGGCCGCCGAGGTTCAATCCCCGCCTCCAACGATCGGCTGTCGATCGCTTCCCAGCCTACTACGGCTCGAAATCCGGCGCGGCGTGGGGACGAGAGGGTCTCGGCGTGGCTACAAACGGCCTGGAACCCGTCAGCGACAAGCGAGCGCGCTGTCAGCGACGGCAGAAGTCCCGGCCTCCTGCTCCATCCAGCGGCACGGGTCGAGGCCAAAATGCTGCAGCGAGCGTCTGGATCGCTTACGACGTCGCGGCAGACGGGAAGGCGGCGGAAAAGACGCGGAAGGCGTGGTGCGGCAGGTCCGCAGCGCAGCAACAACGGGGGCGTTGTGGTGCCGGCAGGACGGATGCAAAACGAGGTCCTACCGGGATTTGAACCCGGATCGCTGGATTCAGAGTCCAGAGTGCTAACCATTACACCATAAGACCAGCACTAACTTGCCTACCCCCAAACACACTTTCAAACCACAATTACACGCCCTACACGCACACCAGCGCCTCAACCACACCACATGCTTGCATCCGCGCACAAAAACGAGCTCCTACCGGGATTTGAACCCGGATCGCTGGATTCAAAGTCCAGAGTGCTAACCATTACACCATAAGAGCGTCTAACCCAGCCCTTGCACACCCACTCCGGAACCCGCTCGAGGACCCGCCAAACGCCGCATTCGCTCTGCTCCCACGCACGCACCGCCGACCACGCCACCCTACCATCGTGCTCCACACACACATCGACCCTCACCTGTACTTTCCGCCGGCCGCCGAGGTTCAATCCCCGCCTCCAACGATCGGCTGTCGATCGCTTCCCAGCCTACTACGGCTCGAAATCCGGCGCGGCGTGGGGACGAGAGGGTCTCGGCGTGGCTACAAACGGCCTGGAACCCGTCAGCGACAAGCGAGCGCGCTGTCAGCGACGGCAGAAGTCCCGGCCTCCTGCTCCATCCAGCGGCACGGGTCGAGGCCAAAATGCTGCAGCGAGCGTCTGGATCGCTTACGACGTCGCGGCAGACGGGAAGGCGGCGGAAAAGACGCGGAAGGCGTGGTGCGGCAGGTCCGCAGCGCAGCAACAACGGGGGCGTTGTGGTGCCGGCAGGACGGATGCAAAACGAGGTCCTACCGGGATTTGAACCCGGATCGCTGGATTCAGAGTCCAGAGTGCTAACCATTACACCATAAGACCAGCACTAACTTGCCTACCCCCAAACACACTTTCAAACCACAATTACACGCCCTACACGCACACCAGCGCCTCAACCACACCACATGCTTGCATCCGCGCACAAAAACGAGCTCCTACCGGGATTTGAACCCGGATCGCTGGATTCAAAGTCCAGAGTGCTAACCATTACACCATAAGAGCGTCTAACCCAGCCCTTGCACACCCACTCCGGAACCCGCTCGAGGACCCGCCAAACGCCGCATTCGCTCTGCTCCCACGCACGCACCGCCGACCACGCCACCCTACCATCGTGCTCCACACACACATCGACCCTCACCTGTACTTTCCGCCGGCCGCCGAGGTTCAATCCCCGCCTCCAACGATCGGCTGTCGATCGCTTCCCAGCCTACTACGGCTCGAAATCCGGCGCGGCGTGGGGACGAGAGGGTCTCGGCGTGGCTACAAACGGCCTGGAACCCGTCAGCGACAAGCGAGCGCGCTGTCAGCGACGGCAGAAGTCCCGGCCTCCTGCTCCATCCAGCGGCACGGGTCGAGGCCAAAATGCTGCAGCGAGCGTCTGGATCGCTTACGACGTCGCGGCAGACGGGAAGGCGGCGGAAAAGACGCGGAAGGCGTGGTGCGGCAGGTCCGCAGCGCAGCAACAACGGGGGCGTTGTGGTGCCGGCAGGACGGATGCAAAACGAGGTCCTACCGGGATTTGAACCCGGATCGCTGGATTCAGAGTCCAGAGTGCTAACCATTACACCATAAGACCAGCACTAACTTGCCTACCCCCAAACACACTTTCAAACCACAATTACACGCCCTACACGCACACCAGCGCCTCAACCACACCACATGCTTGCATCCGCGCACAAAAACGAGCTCCTACCGGGATTTGAACCCGGATCGCTGGATTCAAAGTCCAGAGTGCTAACCATTACACCATAAGAGCGTCTAACCCAGCCCTTGCACACCCACTCCGGAACCCGCTCGAGGACCCGCCAAACGCCGCATTCGCTCTGCTCCCACGCACGCACCGCCGACCACGCCACCCTACCATCGTGCTCCACACACACATCGACCCTCACCTGTACTTTCCGCCGGCCGCCGAGGTTCAATCCCCGCCTCCAACGATCGGCTGTCGATCGCTTCCCAGCCTACTACGGCTCGAAATCCGGCGCGGCGTGGGGACGAGAGGGTCTCGGCGTGGCTACAAACGGCCTGGAACCCGTCAGCGACAAGCGAGCGCGCTGTCAGCGACGGCAGAAGTCCCGGCCTCCTGCTCCATCCAGCGGCACGGGTCGAGGCCAAAATGCTGCAGCGAGCGTCTGGATCGCTTACGACGTCGCGGCAGACGGGAAGGCGGCGGAAAAGACGCGGAAGGCGTGGTGCGGCAGGTCCGCAGCGCAGCAACAACGGGGGCGTTGTGGTGCCGGCAGGACGGATGCAAAACGAGGTCCTACCGGGATTTGAACCCGGATCGCTGGATTCAGAGTCCAGAGTGCTAACCATTACACCATAAGACCAGCACTAACTTGCCTACCCCCAAACACACTTTCAAACCACAATTACACGCCCTACACGCACACCAGCGCCTCAACCACACCACATGCTTGCATCCGCGCACAAAAACGAGCTCCTACCGGGATTTGAACCCGGATCGCTGGATTCAAAGTCCAGAGTGCTAACCATTACACCATAAGAGCGTCTAACCCAGCCCTTGCACACCCACTCCGGAACCCGCTCGAGGACCCGCCAAACGCCGCATTCGCTCTGCTCCCACGCACGCACCGCCGACCACGCCACCCTACCATCGTGCTCCACACACACATCGACCCTCACCTGTACTTTCCGCCGGCCGCCGAGGTTCAATCCCCGCCTCCAACGATCGGCTGTCGATCGCTTCCCAGCCTACTACGGCTCGAAATCCGGCGCGGCGTGGGGACGAGAGGGTCTCGGCGTGGCTACAAACGGCCTGGAACCCGTCAGCGACAAGCGAGCGCGCTGTCAGCGACGGCAGAAGTCCCGGCCTCCTGCTCCATCCAGCGGCACGGGTCGAGGCCAAAATGCTGCAGCGAGCGTCTGGATCGCTTACGACGTCGCGGCAGACGGGAAGGCGGCGGAAAAGACGCGGAAGGCGTGGTGCGGCAGGTCCGCAGCGCAGCAACAACGGGGGCGTTGTGGTGCCGGCAGGACGGATGCAAAACGAGGTCCTACCGGGATTTGAACCCGGATCGCTGGATTCAGAGTCCAGAGTGCTAACCATTACACCATAAGACCAGCACTAACTTGCCTACCCCCAAACACACTTTCAAACCACAATTACACGCCCTACACGCACACCAGCGCCTCAACCACACCACATGCTTGCATCCGCGCACAAAAACGAGCTCCTACCGGGATTTGAACCCGGATCGCTGGATTCAAAGTCCAGAGTGCTAACCATTACACCATAAGAGCGTCTAACCCAGCCCTTGCACACCCACTCCGGAACCCGCTCGAGGACCCGCCAAACGCCGCATTCGCTCTGCTCCCACGCACGCACCGCCGACCACGCCACCCTACCATCGTGCTCCACACACACATCGACCCTCACCTGTACTTTCCGCCGGCCGCCGAGGTTCAATCCCCGCCTCCAACGATCGGCTGTCGATCGCTTCCCAGCCTACTACGGCTCGAAATCCGGCGCGGCGTGGGGACGAGAGGGTCTCGGCGTGGCTACAAACGGCCTGGAGCCCGTCAGCGACAAGCGAGCGCGCTGTCAGCGACGGCAGAAGTCCCGGCCTCCTGCTCCATCCAGCGGCACGGGTCGAGGCCAAAATGCTGCAGCGAGCGTCTGGATCGCTTACGACGTCGCGGCAGACGGGAAGGCGGCGGAAAAGACGCGGAAGGCGTGGTGCGGCAGGTCCGCAGCGCAGCAACAACGGGGGCGTTGTGGTGCCGGCAGGACGGATGCAAAACGAGGTCCTACCGGGATTTGAACCCGGATCGCTGGATTCAGAGTCCAGAGTGCTAACCATTACACCATAAGACCAGCACTAACTTGCCTACCCCCAAACACACTTTCAAACCACAATTACACGCCCTACACGCACACCAGCGCCTCAACCACACCACATGCTTGCATCCGCGCACAAAAACGAGCTCCTACCGGGATTTGAACCCGGATCGCTGGATTCAAAGTCCAGAGTGCTAACCATTACACCATAAGAGCGTCTAACCCAGCCCTTGCACACCCACTCCGGAACCCGCTCGAGGACCCGCCAAACGCCGCATTCGCTCTGCTCCCACGCACGCACCGCCGACCACGCCACCCTACCATCGTGCTCCACACACACATCGACCCTCACCTGTACTTTCCGCCGGCCGCCGAGGTTCAATCCCCGCCTCCAACGATCGGCTGTCGATCGCTTCCCAGCCTACTACGGCTCGAAATCCGGCGCGGCGTGGGGACGAGAGGGTCTCGGCGTGGCTACAAACGGCCTGGAACCCGTCAGCGACAAGCGAGCGCGCTGTCAGCGACGGCAGAAGTCCCGGCCTCCTGCTCCATCCAGCGGCACGGGTCGAGGCCAAAATGCTGCAGCGAGCGTCTGGATCGCTTACGACGTCGCGGCAGACGGGAAGGCGGCGGAAAAGACGCGGAAGGCGTGGTGCGGCAGGTCCGCAGCGCAGCAACAACGGGGGCGTTGTGGTGCCGGCAGGACGGATGCAAAACGAGGTCCTACCGGGATTTGAACCCGGATCGCTGGATTCAGAGTCCAGAGTGCTAACCATTACACCATAAGACCAGCACTAACTTGCCTACCCCCAAACACACTTTCAAACCACAATTACACGCCCTACACGCACACCAGCGCCTCAACCACACCACATGCTTGCATCCGCGCACAAAAACGAGCTCCTACCGGGATTTGAACCCGGATCGCTGGATTCAAAGTCCAGAGTGCTAACCATTACACCATAAGAGCGTCTAACCCAGCCCTTGCACACCCACTCCGGAACCCGCTCGAGGACCCGCCAAACGCCGCATTCGCTCTGCTCCCACGCACGCACCGCCGACCACGCCACCCTACCATCGTGCTCCACACACACATCGACCCTCACCTGTACTTTCCGCCGGCCGCCGAGGTTCAATCCCCGCCTCCAACGATCGGCTGTCGATCGCTTCCCAGCCTACTACGGCTCGAAATCCGGCGCGGCGTGGGGACGAGAGGGTCTCGGCGTGGCTACAAACGGCCTGGAACCCGTCAGCGACAAGCGAGCGCGCTGTCAGCGACGGCAGAAGTCCCGGCCTCCTGCTCCATCCAGCGGCACGGGTCGAGGCCAAAATGCTGCAGCGAGCGTCTGGATCGCTTACGACGTCGCGGCAGACGGGAAGGCGGCGGAAAAGACGCGGAAGGCGTGGTGCGGCAGGTCCGCAGCGCAGCAACAACGGGGGCGTTGTGGTGCCGGCAGGACGGATGCAAAACGAGGTCCTACCGGGATTTGAACCCGGATCGCTGGATTCAGAGTCCAGAGTGCTAACCATTACACCATAAGACCAGCACTAACTTGCCTACCCCCAAACACACTTTCAAACCACAATTACACGCCCTACACGCACACCAGCGCCTCAACCACACCACATGCTTGCATCCGCGCACAAAAACGAGCTCCTACCGGGATTTGAACCCGGATCGCTGGATTCAAAGTCCAGAGTGCTAACCATTACACCATAAGAGCGTCTAACCCAGCCCTTGCACACCCACTCCGGAACCCGCTCGAGGACCCGCCAAACGCCGCATTCGCTCTGCTCCCACGCACGCACCGCCGACCACGCCACCCTACCATCGTGCTCCACACACACATCGACCCTCACCTGTACTTTCCGCCGGCCGCCGAGGTTCAATCCCCGCCTCCAACGATCGGCTGTCGATCGCTTCCCAGCCTACTACGGCTCGAAATCCGGCGCGGCGTGGGGACGAGAGGGTCTCGGCGTGGCTACAAACGGCCTGGAACCCGTCAGCGACAAGCGAGCGCGCTGTCAGCGACGGCAGAAGTCCCGGCCTCCTGCTCCATCCAGCGGCACGGGTCGAGGCCAAAATGCTGCAGCGAGCGTCTGGATCGCTTACGACGTCGCGGCAGACGGGAAGGCGGCGGAAAAGACGCGGAAGGCGTGGTGCGGCAGGTCCGCAGCGCAGCAACAACGGGGGCGTTGTGGTGCCGGCAGGACGGATGCAAAACGAGGTCCTACCGGGATTTGAACCCGGATCGCTGGATTCAGAGTCCAGAGTGCTAACCATTACACCATAAGACCAGCACTAACTTGCCTACCCCCAAACACACTTTCAAACCACAATTACACGCCCTACACGCACACCAGCGCCTCAACCACACCACATGCTTGCATCCGCGCACAAAAACGAGCTCCTACCGGGATTTGAACCCGGATCGCTGGATTCAAAGTCCAGAGTGCTAACCATTACACCATAAGAGCGTCTAACCCAGCCCTTGCACACCCACTCCGGAACCCGCTCGAGGACCCGCCAAACGCCGCATTCGCTCTGCTCCCACGCACGCACCGCCGACCACGCCACCCTACCATCGTGCTCCACACACACATCGACCCTCACCTGTACTTTCCGCCGGCCGCCGAGGTTCAATCCCCGCCTCCAACGATCGGCTGTCGATCGCTTCCCAGCCTACTACGGCTCGAAATCCGGCGCGGCGTGGGGACGAGAGGGTCTCGGCGTGGCTACAAACGGCCTGGAACCCGTCAGCGACAAGCGAGCGCGCTGTCAGCGACGGCAGAAGTCCCGGCCTCCTGCTCCATCCAGCGGCACGGGTCGAGGCCAAAATGCTGCAGCGAGCGTCTGGATCGCTTACGACGTCGCGGCAGACGGGAAGGCGGCGGAAAAGACGCGGAAGGCGTGGTGCGGCAGGTCCGCAGCGCAGCAACAACGGGGGCGTTGTGGTGCCGGCAGGACGGATGCAAAACGAGGTCCTACCGGGATTTGAACCCGGATCGCTGGATTCAGAGTCCAGAGTGCTAACCATTACACCATAAGACCAGCACTAACTTGCCTACCCCCAAACACACTTTCAAACCACAATTACACGCCCTACACGCACACCAGCGCCTCAACCACACCACATGCTTGCATCCGCGCACAAAAACGAGCTCCTACCGGGATTTGAACCCGGATCGCTGGATTCAAAGTCCAGAGTGCTAACCATTACACCATAAGAGCGTCTAACCCAGCCCTTGCACACCCACTCCGGAACCCGCTCGAGGACCCGCCAAACGCCGCATTCGCTCTGCTCCCACGCACGCACCGCCGACCACGCCACCCTACCATCGTGCTCCACACACACATCGACCCTCACCTGTACTTTCCGCCGGCCGCCGAGGTTCAATCCCCGCCTCCAACGATCGGCTGTCGATCGCTTCCCAGCCTACTACGGCTCGAAATCCGGCGCGGCGTGGGGACGAGAGAGGGTCTCGGCGTGGCTACAAACGGCCTGGAGCCCGTCAGCGACAAGCGAGCGCGCTGTCAGCGACGGCAGAAGTCCCGGCCTCCTGCTCCATCCAGCGGCACGGGTCGAGGCCAAAATGCTGCAGCGAGCGTCTGGATCGCTTACGACGTCGCGGCAGACGGGAAGGCGGCGGAAAAGACGCGGAAGGCGTGGTGCGGCAGGTCCGCAGCGCAGCAACAACGGGGGCGTTGTGGTGCCGGCAGGACGGATGCAAAACGAGGTCCTACCGGGATTTGAACCCGGATCGCTGGATTCAGAGTCCAGAGTGCTAACCATTACACCATAAGACCAGCACTAACTTGCCTACCCCCAAACACACTTTCAAACCACAATTACACGCCCTACACGCACACCAGCGCCTCAACCACACCACATGCTTGCATCCGCGCACAAAAACGAGCTCCTACCGGGATTTGAACCCGGATCGCTGGATTCAAAGTCCAGAGTGCTAACCATTACACCATAAGAGCGTCTAACCCAGCCCTTGCACACCCACTCCGGAACCCGCTCGAGGACCCGCCAAACGCCGCATTCGCTCTGCTCCCACGCACGCACCGCCGACCACGCCACCCTACCATCGTGCTCCACACACACATCGACCCTCACCTGTACTTTCCGCCGGCCGCCGAGGTTCAATCCCCGCCTCCAACGATCGGCTGTCGATCGCTTCCCAGCCTACTACGGCTCGAAATCCGGCGCGGCGTGGGGACGAGAGGGTCTCGGCGTGGCTACAAACGGCCTGGAACCCGTCAGCGACAAGCGAGCGCGCTGTCAGCGACGGCAGAAGTCCCGGCCTCCTGCTCCATCCAGCGGCACGGGTCGAGGCCAAAATGCTGCAGCGAGCGTCTGGATCGCTTACGACGTCGCGGCAGACGGGAAGGCGGCGGAAAAGACGCGGAAGGCGTGGTGCGGCAGGTCCGCAGCGCAGCAACAACGGGGGCGTTGTGGTGCCGGCAGGACGGATGCAAAACGAGGTCCTACCGGGATTTGAACCCGGATCGCTGGATTCAGAGTCCAGAGTGCTAACCATTACACCATAAGACCAGCACTAACTTGCCTACCCCCAAACACACTTTCAAACCACAATTACACGCCCTACACGCACACCAGCGCCTCAACCACACCACATGCTTGCATCCGCGCACAAAAACGAGCTCCTACCGGGATTTGAACCCGGATCGCTGGATTCAAAGTCCAGAGTGCTAACCATTACACCATAAGAGCGTCTAACCCAGCCCTTGCACACCCACTCCGGAACCCGCTCGAGGACCCGCCAAACGCCGCATTCGCTCTGCTCCCACGCACGCACCGCCGACCACGCCACCCTACCATCGTGCTCCACACACACATCGACCCTCACCTGTACTTTCCGCCGGCCGCCGAGGTTCAATCCCCGCCTCCAACGATCGGCTGTCGATCGCTTCCCAGCCTACTACGGCTCGAAATCCGGCGCGGCGTGGGGACGAGAGGGTCTCGGCGTGGCTACAAACGGCCTGGAGCCCGTCAGCGACAAGCGAGCGCGCTGTCAGCGACGGCAGAAGTCCCGGCCTCCTGCTCCATCCAGCGGCACGGGTCGAGGCCAAAATGCTGCAGCGAGCGTCTGGATCGCTTACGACGTCGCGGCAGACGGGAAGGCGGCGGAAAAGACGCGGAAGGCGTGGTGCGGCAGGTCCGCAGCGCAGCAACAACGGGGGCGTTGTGGTGCCGGCAGGACGGATGCAAAACGAGGTCCTACCGGGATTTGAACCCGGATCGCTGGATTCAGAGTCCAGAGTGCTAACCATTACACCATAAGACCAGCACTAACTTGCCTACCCCCAAACACACTTTCAAACCACAATTACACGCCCTACACGCACACCAGCGCCTCAACCACACCACATGCTTGCATCCGCGCACAAAAACGAGCTCCTACCGGGATTTGAACCCGGATCGCTGGATTCAAAGTCCAGAGTGCTAACCATTACACCATAAGAGCGTCTAACCCAGCCCTTGCACACCCACTCCGGAACCCGCTCGAGGACCCGCCAAACGCCGCATTCGCTCTGCTCCCACGCACGCACCGCCGACCACGCCACCCTACCATCGTGCTCCACACACACATCGACCCTCACCTGTACTTTCCGCCGGCCGCCGAGGTTCAATCCCCGCCTCCAACGATCGGCTGTCGATCGCTTCCCAGCCTACTACGGCTCGAAATCCGGCGCGGCGTGGGGACGAGAGGGTCTCGGCGTGGCTACAAACGGCCTGGAACCCGTCAGCGACAAGCGAGCGCGCTGTCAGCGACGGCAGAAGTCCCGGCCTCCTGCTCCATCCAGCGGCACGGGTCGAGGCCAAAATGCTGCAGCGAGCGTCTGGATCGCTTACGACGTCGCGGCAGACGGGAAGGCGGCGGAAAAGACGCGGAAGGCGTGGTGCGGCAGGTCCGCAGCGCAGCAACAACGGGGGCGTTGTGGTGCCGGCAGGACGGATGCAAAACGAGGTCCTACCGGGATTTGAACCCGGATCGCTGGATTCAGAGTCCAGAGTGCTAACCATTACACCATAAGACCAGCACTAACTTGCCTACCCCCAAACACACTTTCAAACCACAATTACACGCCCTACACGCACACCAGCGCCTCAACCACACCACATGCTTGCATCCGCGCACAAAAACGAGCTCCTACCGGGATTTGAACCCGGATCGCTGGATTCAAAGTCCAGAGTGCTAACCATTACACCATAAGAGCGTCTAACCCAGCCCTTGCACACCCACTCCGGAACCCGCTCGAGGACCCGCCAAACGCCGCATTCGCTCTGCTCCCACGCACGCACCGCCGACCACGCCACCCTACCATCGTGCTCCACACACACATCGACCCTCACCTGTACTTTCCGCCGGCCGCCGAGGTTCAATCCCCGCCTCCAACGATCGGCTGTCGATCGCTTCCCAGCCTACTACGGCTCGAAATCCGGCGCGGCGTGGGGACGAGAGGGTCTCGGCGTGGCTACAAACGGCCTGGAGCCCGTCAGCGACAAGCGAGCGCGCTGTCAGCGACGGCAGAAGTCCCGGCCTCCTGCTCCATCCAGCGGCACGGGTCGAGGCCAAAATGCTGCAGCGAGCGTCTGGATCGCTTACGACGTCGCGGCAGACGGGAAGGCGGCGGAAAAGACGCGGAAGGCGTGGTGCGGCAGGTCCGCAGCGCAGCAACAACGGGGGCGTTGTGGTGCCGGCAGGACGGATGCAAAACGAGGTCCTACCGGGATTTGAACCCGGATCGCTGGATTCAGAGTCCAGAGTGCTAACCATTACACCATAAGACCAGCACTAACTTGCCTACCCCCAAACACACTTTCAAACCACAATTACACGCCCTACACGCACACCAGCGCCTCAACCACACCACATGCTTGCATCCGCGCACAAAAACGAGCTCCTACCGGGATTTGAACCCGGATCGCTGGATTCAAAGTCCAGAGTGCTAACCATTACACCATAAGAGCGTCTAACCCAGCCCTTGCACACCCACTCCGGAACCCGCTCGAGGACCCGCCAAACGCCGCATTCGCTCTGCTCCCACGCACGCACCGCCGACCACGCCACCCTACCATCGTGCTCCACACACACATCGACCCTCACCTGTACTTTCCGCCGGCCGCCGAGGTTCAATCCCCGCCTCCAACGATCGGCTGTCGATCGCTTCCCAGCCTACTACGGCTCGAAATCCGGCGCGGCGTGGGGACGAGAGGGTCTCGGCGTGGCTACAAACGGCCTGGAGCCCGTCAGCGACAAGCGAGCGCGCTGTCAGCGACGGCAGAAGTCCCGGCCTCCTGCTCCATCCAGCGGCACGGGTCGAGGCCAAAATGCTGCAGCGAGCGTCTGGATCGCTTACGACGTCGCGGCAGACGGGAAGGCGGCGGAAAAGACGCGGAAGGCGTGGTGCGGCAGGTCCGCAGCGCAGCAACAACGGGGGCGTTGTGGTGCCGGCAGGACGGATGCAAAACGAGGTCCTACCGGGATTTGAACCCGGATCGCTGGATTCAGAGTCCAGAGTGCTAACCATTACACCATAAGACCAGCACTAACTTGCCTACCCCCAAACACACTTTCAAACCACAATTACACGCCCTACACGCACACCAGCGCCTCAACCACACCACATGCTTGCATCCGCGCACAAAAACGAGCTCCTACCGGGATTTGAACCCGGATCGCTGGATTCAAAGTCCAGAGTGCTAACCATTACACCATAAGAGCGTCTAACCCAGCCCTTGCACACCCACTCCGGAACCCGCTCGAGGACCCGCCAAACGCCGCATTCGCTCTGCTCCCACGCACGCACCGCCGACCACGCCACCCTACCATCGTGCTCCACACACACATCGACCCTCACCTGTACTTTCCGCCGGCCGCCGAGGTTCAATCCCCGCCTCCAACGATCGGCTGTCGATCGCTTCCCAGCCTACTACGGCTCGAAATCCGGCGCGGCGTGGGGACGAGAGGGTCTCGGCGTGGCTACAAACGGCCTGGAACCCGTCAGCGACAAGCGAGCGCGCTGTCAGCGACGGCAGAAGTCCCGGCCTCCTGCTCCATCCAGCGGCACGGGTCGAGGCCAAAATGCTGCAGCGAGCGTCTGGATCGCTTACGACGTCGCGGCAGACGGGAAGGCGGCGGAAAAGACGCGGAAGGCGTGGTGCGGCAGGTCCGCAGCGCAGCAACAACGGGGGCGTTGTGGTGCCGGCAGGACGGATGCAAAACGAGGTCCTACCGGGATTTGAACCCGGATCGCTGGATTCAGAGTCCAGAGTGCTAACCATTACACCATAAGAGCGTCTAACCCAGCCCTTGCACACCCACTCCGGAACCCGCTCGAGGACCCGCCAAACGCCGCATTCGCTCTGCTCCCACGCACGCACCGCCGACCACGCCACCCTACCATCGTGCTCCACACACACATCGACCCTCACCTGTACTTTCCGCCGGCCGCCGAGGTTCAATCCCCGCCTCCAACGATCGGCTGTCGATCGCTTCCCAGCCTACTACGGCTCGAAATCCGGCGCGGCGTGGGGACGAGAGGGTCTCGGCGTGGCTACAAACGGCCTGGAACCCGTCAGCGACAAGCGAGCGCGCTGTCAGCGACGGCAGAAGTCCCGGCCTCCTGCTCCATCCAGCGGCACGGGTCGAGGCCAAAATGCTGCAGCGAGCGTCTGGATCGCTTACGACGTCGCGGCAGACGGGAAGGCGGCGGAAAAGACGCGGAAGGCGTGGTGCGGCAGGTCCGCAGCGCAGCAACAACGGGGGCGTTGTGGTGCCGGCAGGACGGATGCAAAACGAGGTCCTACCGGGATTTGAACCCGGATCGCTGGATTCAGAGTCCAGAGTGCTAACCATTACACCATAAGACCAGCACTAACTTGCCTACCCCCAAACACACTTTCAAACCACAATTACACGCCCTACACGCACACCAGCGCCTCAACCACACCACATGCTTGCATCCGCGCACAAAAACGAGCTCCTACCGGGATTTGAACCCGGATCGCTGGATTCAAAGTCCAGAGTGCTAACCATTACACCATAAGAGCGTCTAACCCAGCCCTTGCACACCCACTCCGGAACCCGCTCGAGGACCCGCCAAACGCCGCATTCGCTCTGCTCCCACGCACGCACCGCCGACCACGCCACCCTACCATCGTGCTCCACACACACATCGACCCTCACCTGTACTTTCCGCCGGCCGCCGAGGTTCAATCCCCGCCTCCAACGATCGGCTGTCGATCGCTTCCCAGCCTACTACGGCTCGAAATCCGGCGCGGCGTGGGGACGAGAGGGTCTCGGCGTGGCTACAAACGGCCTGGAACCCGTCAGCGACAAGCGAGCGCGCTGTCAGCGACGGCAGAAGTCCCGGCCTCCTGCTCCATCCAGCGGCACGGGTCGAGGCCAAAATGCTGCAGCGAGCGTCTGGATCGCTTACGACGTCGCGGCAGACGGGAAGGCGGCGGAAAAGACGCGGAAGGCGTGGTGCGGCAGGTCCGCAGCGCAGCAACAACGGGGGCGTTGTGGTGCCGGCAGGACGGATGCAAAACGAGGTCCTACCGGGATTTGAACCCGGATCGCTGGATTCAGAGTCCAGAGTGCTAACCATTACACCATAAGACCAGCACTAACTTGCCTACCCCCAAACACACTTTCAAACCACAATTACACGCCCTACACGCACACCAGCGCCTCAACCACACCACATGCTTGCATCCGCGCACAAAAACGAGCTCCTACCGGGATTTGAACCCGGATCGCTGGATTCAAAGTCCAGAGTGCTAACCATTACACCATAAGAGCGTCTAACCCAGCCCTTGCACACCCACTCCGGAACCCGCTCGAGGACCCGCCAAACGCCGCATTCGCTCTGCTCCCACGCACGCACCGCCGACCACGCCACCCTACCATCGTGCTCCACACACACATCGACCCTCACCTGTACTTTCCGCCGGCCGCCGAGGTTCAATCCCCGCCTCCAACGATCGGCTGTCGATCGCTTCCCAGCCTACTACGGCTCGAAATCCGGCGCGGCGTGGGGACGAGAGGGTCTCGGCGTGGCTACAAACGGCCTGGAACCCGTCAGTGACAAGCGAGCGCGCTGTCAGCGACGGCAGAAGTCCCGGCCTCCTGCTCCATCCAGCGGCACGGGTCGAGGCCAAAATGCTGCAGCGAGCGTCTGGATCGCTTACGACGTCGCGGCAGACGGGAAGGCGGCGGAAAAGACGCGGAAGGCGTGGTGCGGCAGGTCCGCAGCGCAGCAACAACGGGGGCGTTGTGGTGCCGGCAGGACGGATGCAAAACGAGCTCCTACCGGGATTTGAACCCGGATCGCTGGATTCAAAGTCCAGAGTGCTAACCATTACACCATAAGAGCGTCTAACCCAGCCCTTGCACACCCACTCCGGAACCCGCTCGAGGACCCGCCAAACGCCGCATTCGCTCTGCTCCCACGCACGCACCGCCGACCACGCCACCCTACCATCGTGCTCCACACACACATCGACCCTCACCTGTACTTTCCGCCGGCCGCCGAGGTTCAATCTCCGCCTCCAACGATCGGCTGTCGATCGCTTCCCAGCCTACTACGGCTCGAAATCCGGCGCGGCGTGGGGACGAGAGGGTCTCGGCGTGGCTACAAACGGCCTGGAACCCGTCAGCGACAAGCGAGCGCGCTGTCAGCGACGGCAGAAGTCCCGGCCTCCTGCTCCATCCAGCGGCACGGGTCGAGGCCAAAATGCTGCAGCGAGCGTCTGGATCGCTTACGACGTCGCGGCAGACGGGAAGGCGGCGGAAAAGACGCGGAAGGCGTGGTGCGGCAGGTCCGCAGCGCAGCAACAACGGGGGCGTTGTGGTGCCGGCAGGACGGATGCAAAACGAGGTCCTACCGGGATTTGAACCCGGATCGCTGGATTCAGAGTCCAGAGTGCTAACCATTACACCATAAGACCAGCACTAACTTGCCTACCCCCAAACACACTTTCAAACCACAATTACACGCCCTACACGCACACCAGCGCCTCAACCACACCACATGCTTGCATCCGCGCACAAAAACGAGCT
Source organism: Phytophthora taxon juncus (assembly GCA_033558005.1). Classification (NCBI taxonomy): domain Eukaryota; phylum Oomycota; class Peronosporomycetes; order Peronosporales; family Peronosporaceae; genus Phytophthora; species Phytophthora taxon juncus. The sequence continues at coordinate 2,397,323 of JAUCEE010000017.1, forward strand.
CCTACCGGGATTTGAACCCGGATCGCTGGATTCAAAGTCCAGAGTGCTAACCATTACACCATAAGAGCGTCTAACCCAGCCCTTGCACACCCACTCCGGAACCCGCTCGAGGACCCGCCAAACGCCGCATTCGCTCTGCTCCCACGCACGCACCGCCGACCACGCCACCCTACCATCGTGCTCCACACACACATCGACCCTCACCTGTACTTTCCGCCGGCCGCCGAGGTTCAATCCCCGCCTCCAACGATCGGCTGTCGATCGCTTCCCAGCCTACTACGGCTCGAAATCCGGCGCGGCGTGGGGACGAGAGGGTCTCGGCGTGGCTACAAACGGCCTGGAACCCGTCAGCGACAAGCGAGCGCGCTGTCAGCGACGGCAGAAGTCCCGGCCTCCTGCTCCATCCAGCGGCACGGGTCGAGGCCAAAATGCTGCAGCGAGCGTCTGGATCGCTTACGACGTCGCGGCAGACGGGAAGGCGGCGGAAAAGACGCGGAAGGCGTGGTGCGGCAGGTCCGCAGCGCAGCAACAACGGGGGCGTTGTGGTGCCGGCAGGACGGATGCAAAACGAGGTCCTACCGGGATTTGAACCCGGATCGCTGGATTCAAAGTCCAGAGTGCTAACCATTACACCATAAGAGCGTCTAACCCAGCCCTTGCACACCCACTCCGGAACCCGCTCGAGGACCCGCCAAACGCCGCATTCGCTCTGCTCCCACGCACGCACCGCCGACCACGCCACCCTACCATCGTGCTCCACACACACATCGACCCTCACCTGTACTTTCCGCCGGCCGCCGAGGTTCAATCCCCGCCTCCAACGATCGGCTGTCGATCGCTTCCCAGCCTACTACGGCTCGAAATCCGGCGCGGCGTGGGGACGAGAGGGTCTCGGCGTGGCTACAAACGGCCTGGAACCCGTCAGCGACAAGCGAGCGCGCTGTCAGCGACGGCAGAAGTCCCGGCCTCCTGCTCCATCCAGCGGCACGGGTCGAGGCCAAAATGCTGCAGCGAGCGTCTGGATCGCTTACGACGTCGCGGCAGACGGGAAGGCGGCGGAAAAGACGCGGAAGGCGTGGTGCGGCAGGTCCGCAGCGCAGCAACAACGGGGGCGTTGTGGTGCCGGCAGGACGGATGCAAAACGAGGTCCTACCGGGATTTGAACCCGGATCGCTGGATTCAGAGTCCAGAGTGCTAACCATTACACCATAAGACCAGCACTAACTTGCCTACCCCCAAACACACTTTCAAACCACAATTACACGCCCTACACGCACACCAGCGCCTCAACCACACCACATGCTTGCATCCGCGCACAAAAACGAGCTCCTACCGGGATTTGAACCCGGATCGCTGGATTCAAAGTCCAGAGTGCTAACCATTACACCATAAGAGCGTCTAACCCAGCCCTTGCACACCCACTCCGGAACCCGCTCGAGGACCCGCCAAACGCCGCATTCGCTCTGCTCCCACGCACGCACCGCCGACCACGCCACCCTACCATCGTGCTCCACACACACATCGACCCTCACCTGTACTTTCCGCCGGCCGCCGAGGTTCAATCCCCGCCTCCAACGATCGGCTGTCGATCGCTTCCCAGCCTACTACGGCTCGAAATCCGGCGCGGCGTGGGGACGAGAGGGTCTCGGCGTGGCTACAAACGGCCTGGAACCCGTCAGCGACAAGCGAGCGCGCTGTCAGCGACGGCAGATGTCCCCCAGACGCTCGCTGCAGCATTTTGGCCTCGACCCGTGCCGCTGGATGGAGCAGGAGGCCGGGACTTCTGCCGTCGCTGACAGCGCGCTCGCTTGTCGCTGACGGGTTCCAGGCCGTTTGTAGCCACGCCGAGACCCTCTCGTCCCCACGCCGCGCCGGATTTCGAGCCGTAGTAGGCTGGGAAGCGATCGACAGCCGATCGTTGGAGGCGGGGATTGAACCTCGGCGGCCGGCGGAAAGTACAGGTGAGGGTCGATGTGTGTGTGGAGCACGATGGTAGGGTGGCGTGGTCGGCGGTGCGTGCGTGGGAGCAGAGCGAATGCGGCGTTTGGCGGGTCCTCGAGCGGGTTCCGGAGTGGGTGTGCAAGGGCTGGGTTAGACGCTCTTATGGTGTAATGGTTAGCACTCTGGACTTTGAATCCAACGATCCGGGTTCAAATCCCGGTAGGAGCTCGTTTTTGTGCGCGGATGCAAGCATGTGGTGTGGTTGAGGCGCTGGTGTGCGTGTAGGGCGTGTAATTGTGGTTTGAAAGTGTGTTTGGGGGTAGGCAAGTTAGTGCTGGTCTTATGGTGTAATGGTTAGCACTCTGGACTCTGAATCCAGCGATCCGGGTTCAAATCCCGGTAGGACCTCGTTTTGCATCCGTCCTGCCGGCACCACAACGCCCCCGTTGTTGCTGCGCTGCGGACCTGCCGCACCACGCCTTCCGCGTCTTTTCCGCCGCCTTCCCGTCTGCCGCGACGTCGTAAGCGATCCAGACGCTCGCTGCAGCATTTTGGCCTCGACCCGTGCCGCTGGATGGAGCAGGAGGCCGGGACTTCTGCCGTCGCTGACAGCGCGCTCGCTTGTCGCTGACGGGTTCCAGGCCGTTTGTAGCCACGCCGAGACCCTCTCGTCCCCACGCCGCGCCGGATTTCGAGCCGTAGTAGGCTGGGAAGCGATCGACAGCCGATCGTTGGAGGCGGGGATTGAACCTCGGCGGCCGGCGGAAAGTACAGGTGAGGGTCGATGTGTGTGTGGAGCACGATGGTAGGGTGGCGTGGTCGGCGGTGCGTGCGTGGGAGCAGAGCGAATGCGGCGTTTGGCGGGTCCTCGAGCGGGTTCCGGAGTGGGTGTGCAAGGGCTGGGTTAGACGCTCTTATGGTGTAATGGTTAGCACTCTGGACTTTGAATCCAGCGATCCGGGTTCAAATCCCGGTAGGAGCTCGTTTTTGTGCGCGGATGCAAGCATGTGGTGTGGTTGAGGCGCTGGTGTGCGTGTAGGACGTGTAATTGTGGTTTGAAAGTGTGTTTGGGGGTAGGCAAGTTAGTGCTGGTCTTATGGTGTAATGGTTAGCACTCTGGACTCTGAATCCAGCGATCCGGGTTCAAATCCCGGTAGGACCTCGTTTTGCATCCGTCCTGCCGGCACCACAACGCCCCCGTTGTTGCTGCGCTGCGGACCTGCCGCACCACGCCTTCCGCGTCTTTTCCGCCGCCTTCCCGTCTGCCGCGACGTCGTAAGCGATCCAGACGCTCGCTGCAGCATTTTGGCCTCGACCCGTGCCGCTGGATGGAGCAGGAGGCCGGGACTTCTGCCGTCGCTGACAGCGCGCTCGCTTGTCGCTGACGGGTTCCAGGCCGTTTGTAGCCACGCCGAGACCCTCTCGTCCCCACGCCGCGCCGGATTTCGAGCCGTAGTAGGCTGGGAAGCGATCGACAGCCGATCGTTGGAGGCGGGGATTGAACCTCGGCGGCCGGCGGAAAGTACAGGTGAGGGTCGATGTGTGTGTGGAGCACGATGGTAGGGTGGCGTGGTCGGCGGTGCGTGCGTGGGAGCAGAGCGAATGCGGCGTTTGGCGGGTCCTCGAGCGGGTTCCGGAGTGGGTGTGCAAGGGCTGGGTTAGACGCTCTTATGGTGTAATGGTTAGCACTCTGGACTTTGAATCCAGCGATCCGGGTTCAAATCCCGGTAGGAGCTCGTTTTTGTGCGCGGATGCAAGCATGTGGTGTGGTTGAGGCGCTGGTGTGCGTGTAGGGCGTGTAATTGTGGTTTGAAAGTGTGTTTGGGGGTAGGCAAGTTAGTGCTGGTCTTATGGTGTAATGGTTAGCACTCTGGACTCTGAATCCAGCGATCCGGGTTCAAATCCCGGTAGGACCTCGTTTTGCATCCGTCCTGCCGGCACCACAACGCCCCCGTTGTTGCTGCGCTGCGGACCTGCCGCACCACGCCTTCCGCGTCTTTTCCGCCGCCTTCCCGTCTGCCGCGACGTCGTAAGCGATCCAGACGCTCGCTGCAGCATTTTGGCCTCGACCCGTGCCGCTGGATGGAGCAGGAGGCCGGGACTTCTGCCGTCGCTGACAGCGCGCTCGCTTGTCGCTGACGGGTTCCAGGCCGTTTGTAGCCACGCCGAGACCCTCTCGTCCCCACGCCGCGCCGGATTTCGAGCCGTAGTAGGCTGGGAAGCGATCGACAGCCGATCGTTGGAGGCGGGGATTGAACCTCGGCGGCCGGCGGAAAGTACAGGTGAGGGTCGATGTGTGTGTGGAGCACGATGGTAGGGTGGCGTGGTCGGCGGTGCGTGCGTGGGAGCAGAGCGAATGCGGCGTTTGGCGGGTCCTCGAGCGGGTTCCGGAGTGGGTGTGCAAGGGCTGGGTTAGACGCTCTTATGGTGTAATGGTTAGCACTCTGGACTTTGAATCCAGCGATCCGGGTTCAAATCCCGGTAGGAGCTCGTTTTTGTGCGCGGATGCAAGCATGTGGTGTGGTTGAGGCGCTGGTGTGCGTGTAGGGCGTGTAATTGTGGTTTGAAAGTGTGTTTGGGGGTAGGCAAGTTAGTGCTGGTCTTATGGTGTAATGGTTAGCACTCTGGACTCTGAATCCAGCGATCCGGGTTCAAATCCCGGTAGGACCTCGTTTTGCATCCGTCCTGCCGGCACCACAACGCCCCCGTTGTTGCTGCGCTGCGGACCTGCCGCACCACGCCTTCCGCGTCTTTTCCGCCGCCTTCCCGTCTGCCGCGACGTCGTAAGCGATCCAGACGCTCGCTGCAGCATTTTGGCCTCGACCCGTGCCGCTGGATGGAGCAGGAGGCCGGGACTTCTGCCGTCGCTGACAGCGCGCTCGCTTGTCGCTGACGGGTTCCAGGCCGTTTGTAGCCACGCCGAGACCCTCTCGTCCCCACGCCGCGCCGGATTTCGAGCCGTAGTAGGCTGGGAAGCGATCGACAGCCGATCGTTGGAGGCGGGGATTGAACCTCGGCGGCCGGCGGAAAGTACAGGTGAGGGTCGATGTGTGTGTGGAGCACGATGGTAGGGTGGCGTGGTCGGCGGTGCGTGCGTGGGAGCAGAGCGAATGCGGCGTTTGGCGGGTCCTCGAGCGGGTTCCGGAGTGGGTGTGCAAGGGCTGGGTTAGACGCTCTTATGGTGTAATGGTTAGCACTCTGGACTTTGAATCCAGCGATCCGGGTTCAAATCCCGGTAGGAGCTCGTTTTTGTGCGCGGATGCAAGCATGTGGTGTGGTTGAGGCGCTGGTGTGCGTGTAGGGCGTGTAATTGTGGTTTGAAAGTGTGTTTGGGGGTAGGCAAGTTAGTGCTGGTCTTATGGTGTAATGGTTAGCACTCTGGACTCTGAATCCAGCGATCCGGGTTCAAATCCCGGTAGGACCTCGTTTTGCATCCGTCCTGCCGGCACCACAACGCCCCCGTTGTTGCTGCGCTGCGGACCTGCCGCACCACGCCTTCCGCGTCTTTTCCGCCGCCTTCCCGTCTGCCGCGACGTCGTAAGCGATCCAGACGCTCGCTGCAGCATTTTGGCCTCGACCCGTGCCGCTGGATGGAGCAGGAGGCCGGGACTTCTGCCGTCGCTGACAGCGCGCTCGCTTGTCGCTGACGGGTTCCAGGCCGTTTGTAGCCACGCCGAGACCCTCTCGTCCCCACGCCGCGCCGGATTTCGAGCCGTAGTAGGCTGGGAAGCGATCGACAGCCGATCGTTGGAGGCGGGGATTGAACCTCGGCGGCCGGCGGAAAGTACAGGTGAGGGTCGATGTGTGTGTGGAGCACGATGGTAGGGTGGCGTGGTCGGCGGTGCGTGCGTGGGAGCAGAGCGAATGCGGCGTTTGGCGGGTCCTCGAGCGGGTTCCGGAGTGGGTGTGCAAGGGCTGGGTTAGACGCTCTTATGGTGTAATGGTTAGCACTCTGGACTTTGAATCCAGCGATCCGGGTTCAAATCCCGGTAGGAGCTCGTTTTTGTGCGCGGATGCAAGCATGTGGTGTGGTTGAGGCGCTGGTGTGCGTGTAGGGCGTGTAATTGTGGTTTGAAAGTGTGTTTGGGGGTAGGCAAGTTAGTGCTGGTCTTATGGTGTAATGGTTAGCACTCTGGACTCTGAATCCAGCGATCCGGGTTCAAATCCCGGTAGGACCTCGTTTTGCATCCGTCCTGCCGGCACCACAACGCCCCCGTTGTTGCTGCGCTGCGGACCTGCCGCACCACGCCTTCCGCGTCTTTTCCGCCGCCTTCCCGTCTGCCGCGACGTCGTAAGCGATCCAGACGCTCGCTGCAGCATTTTGGCCTCGACCCGTGCCGCTGGATGGAGCAGGAGGCCGGGACTTCTGCCGTCGCTGACAGCGCGCTCGCTTGTCGCTGACGGGTTCCAGGCCGTTTGTAGCCACGCCGAGACCCTCTCGTCCCCACGCCGCGCCGGATTTCGAGCCGTAGTAGGCTGGGAAGCGATCGACAGCCGATCGTTGGAGGCGGGGATTGAACCTCGGCGGCCGGCGGAAAGTACAGGTGAGGGTCGATGTGTGTGTGGAGCACGATGGTAGGGTGGCGTGGTCGGCGGTGCGTGCGTGGGAGCAGAGCGAATGCGGCGTTTGGCGGGTCCTCGAGCGGGTTCCGGAGTGGGTGTGCAAGGGCTGGGTTAGACGCTCTTATGGTGTAATGGTTAGCACTCTGGACTTTGAATCCAGCGATCCGGGTTCAAATCCCGGTAGGAGCTCGTTTTTGTGCGCGGATGCAAGCATGTGGTGTGGTTGAGGCGCTGGTGTGCGTGTAGGGCGTGTAATTGTGGTTTGAAAGTGTGTTTGGGGGTAGGCAAGTTAGTGCTGGTCTTATGGTGTAATGGTTAGCACTCTGGACTCTGAATCCAGCGATCCGGGTTCAAATCCCGGTAGGACCTCGTTTTGCATCCGTCCTGCCGGCACCACAACGCCCCCGTTGTTGCTGCGCTGCGGACCTGCCGCACCACGCCTTCCGCGTCTTTTCCGCCGCCTTCCCGTCTGCCGCGACGTCGTAAGCGATCCAGACGCTCGCTGCAGCATTTTGGCCTCGACCCGTGCCGCTGGATGGAGCAGGAGGCCGGGACTTCTGCCGTCGCTGACAGCGCGCTCGCTTGTCGCTGACGGGTTCCAGGCCGTTTGTAGCCACGCCGAGACCCTCTCGTCCCCACGCCGCGCCGGATTTCGAGCCGTAGTAGGCTGGGAAGCGATCGACAGCCGATCGTTGGAGGCGGGGATTGAACCTCGGCGGCCGGCGGAAAGTACAGGTGAGGGTCGATGTGTGTGTGGAGCACGATGGTAGGGTGGCGTGGTCGGCGGTGCGTGCGTGGGAGCAGAGCGAATGCGGCGTTTGGCGGGTCCTCGAGCGGGTTCCGGAGTGGGTGTGCAAGGGCTGGGTTAGACGCTCTTATGGTGTAATGGTTAGCACTCTGGACTTTGAATCCAGCGATCCGGGTTCAAATCCCGGTAGGAGCTCGTTTTTGTGCGCGGATGCAAGCATGTGGTGTGGTTGAGGCGCTGGTGTGCGTGTAGGGCGTGTAATTGTGGTTTGAAAGTGTGTTTGGGGGTAGGCAAGTTAGTGCTGGTCTTATGGTGTAATGGTTAGCACTCTGGACTCTGAATCCAGCGATCCGGGTTCAAATCCCGGTAGGACCTCGTTTTGCATCCGTCCTGCCGGCACCACAACGCCCCCGTTGTTGCTGCGCTGCGGACCTGCCGCACCACGCCTTCCGCGTCTTTTCCGCCGCCTTCCCGTCTGCCGCGACGTCGTAAGCGATCCAGACGCTCGCTGCAGCATTTTGGCCTCGACCCGTGCCGCTGGATGGAGCAGGAGGCCGGGACTTCTGCCGTCGCTGACAGCGCGCTCGCTTGTCGCTGACGGGTTCCAGGCCGTTTGTAGCCACGCCGAGACCCTCTCGTCCCCACGCCGCGCCGGATTTCGAGCCGTAGTAGGCTGGGAAGCGATCGACAGCCGATCGTTGGAGGCGGGGATTGAACCTCGGCGGCCGGCGGAAAGTACAGGTGAGGGTCGATGTGTGTGTGGAGCACGATGGTAGGGTGGCGTGGTCGGCGGTGCGTGCGTGGGAGCAGAGCGAATGCGGCGTTTGGCGGGTCCTCGAGCGGGTTCCGGAGTGGGTGTGCAAGGGCTGGGTTAGACGCTCTTATGGTGTAATGGTTAGCACTCTGGACTTTGAATCCAGCGATCCGGGTTCAAATCCCGGTAGGAGCTCGTTTTTGTGCGCGGATGCAAGCATGTGGTGTGGTTGAGGCGCTGGTGTGCGTGTAGGGCGTGTAATTGTGGTTTGAAAGTGTGTTTGGGGGTAGGCAAGTTAGTGCTGGTCTTATGGTGTAATGGTTAGCACTCTGGACTCTGAATCCAGCGATCCGGGTTCAAATCCCGGTAGGACCTCGTTTTGCATCCGTCCTGCCGGCACCACAACGCCCCCGTTGTTGCTGCGCTGCGGACCTGCCGCACCACGCCTTCCGCGTCTTTTCCGCCGCCTTCCCGTCTGCCGCGACGTCGTAAGCGATCCAGACGCTCGCTGCAGCATTTTGGCCTCGACCCGTGCCGCTGGATGGAGCAGGAGGCCGGGACTTCTGCCGTCGCTGACAGCGCGCTCGCTTGTCGCTGACGGGTTCCAGGCCGTTTGTAGCCACGCCGAGACCCTCTCGTCCCCACGCCGCGCCGGATTTCGAGCCGTAGTAGGCTGGGAAGCGATCGACAGCCGATCGTTGGAGGCGGGGATTGAACCTCGGCGGCCGGCGGAAAGTACAGGTGAGGGTCGATGTGTGTGTGGAGCACGATGGTAGGGTGGCGTGGTCGGCGGTGCGTGCGTGGGAGCAGAGCGAATGCGGCGTTTGGCGGGTCCTCGAGCGGGTTCCGGAGTGGGTGTGCAAGGGCTGGGTTAGACGCTCTTATGGTGTAATGGTTAGCACTCTGGACTTTGAATCCAGCGATCCGGGTTCAAATCCCGGTAGGAGCTCGTTTTTGTGCGCGGATGCAAGCATGTGGTGTGGTTGAGGCGGTGGTGTGCGTGTAGGGCGTGTAATTGTGGTTTGAAAGTGTGTTTGGGGGTAGGCAAGTTAGTGCTGGTCTTATGGTGTAATGGTTAGCACTCTGGACTCTGAATCCAGCGATCCGGGTTCAAATCCCGGTAGGACCTCGTTTTGCATCCGTCCTGCCGGCACCACAACGCCCCCGTTGTTGCTGCGCTGCGGACCTGCCGCACCACGCCTTCCGCGTCTTTTCCGCCGCCTTCCCGTCTGCCGCGACGTCGTAAGCGATCCAGACGCTCGCTGCAGCATTTTGGCCTCGACCCGTGCCGCTGGATGGAGCAGGAGGCCGGGACTTCTGCCGTCGCTGACAGCGCGCTCGCTTGTCGCTGACGGGTTCCAGGCCGTTTGTAGCCACGCCGAGACCCTCTCGTCCCCACGCCGCGCCGGATTTCGAGCCGTAGTAGGCTGGGAAGCGATCGACAGCCGATCGTTGGAGGCGGGGATTGAACCTCGGCGGCCGGCGGAAAGTACAGGTGAGGGTCGATGTGTGTGTGGAGCACGATGGTAGGGTGGCGTGGTCGGCGGTGCGTGCGTGGGAGCAGAGCGAATGCGGCGTTTGGCAGGTCCTCGAGCGGGTTCCGGAGTGGGTGTGCAAGGGCTGGGTTAGACGCTCTTATGGTGTAATGGTTAGCACTCTGGACTTTGAATCCAGCGATCCGGGTTCAAATCCCGGTAGGAGCTCGTTTTTGTGCGCGGATGCAAGCATGTGGTGTGGTTGAGGCGCTGGTGTGCGTGTAGGGCGTGTAATTGTGGTTTGAAAGTGTGTTTGGGGGTAGGCAAGTTAGTGCTGGTCTTATGGTGTAATGGTTAGCACTCTGGACTCTGAATCCAGCCATCCGGGTTCAAATCCCGGTAGGACCTCGTTTTGCATCCGTCCTGCCGGCACCACAACGCCCCCGTTGTTGCTGCGCTGCGGACCTGCCGCACCACGCCTTCCGCGTCTTTTCCGCCGCCTTCCCGTCTGCCGCGACGTCGTAAGCGATCCAGACGCTCGCTGCAGCATTTTGGCCTCGACCCGTGCCGCTGGATGGAGCAGGAGGCCGGGACTTCTGCCGTCGCTGACAGCGCGCTCGCTTGTCGCTGACGGGTTCCAGGCCGTTTGTAGCCACGCCGAGACCCTCTCGTCCCCACGCCGCGCCGGATTTCGAGCCGTAGTAGGCTGGGAAGCGATCGACAGCCGATCGTTGGAGGCGGGGATTGAACCTCGGCGGCCGGCGGAAAGTACAGGTGAGGGTCGATGTGTGTGTGGAGCACGATGGTAGGGTGGCGTGGTCGGCGGTGCGTGCGTGGGAGCAGAGCGAATGCGGCGTTTGGCGGGTCCTCGAGCGGGTTCCGGAGTGGGTGTGCAAGGGCTGGGTTAGACGCTCTTATGGTGTAATGGTTAGCACTCTGGACTTTGAATCCAGCGATCCGGGTTCAAATCCCGGTAGGAGCTCGTTTTTGTGCGCGGATGCAAGCATGTGGTGTGGTTGAGGCGCTGGTGTGCGTGTAGGGCGTGTAATTGTGGTTTGAAAGTGTGTTTGGGGGTAGGCAAGTTAGTGCTGGTCTTATGGTGTAATGGTTAGCACTCTGGACTCTGAATCCAGCGATCCGGGTTCAAATCCCGGTAGGACCTCGTTTTGCATCCGTCCTGCCGGCACCACAACGCCCCCGTTGTTGCTGCGCTGCGGACCTGCCGCACCACGCCTTCCGCGTCTTTTCCGCCGCCTTCCCGTCTGCCGCGACGTCGTAAGCGATCCAGACGCTCGCTGCAGCATTTTGGCCTCGACCCGTGCCGCTGGATGGAGCAGGAGGCCGGGACTTCTGCCGTCGCTGACAGCGCGCTCGCTTGTCGCTGACGGGTTCCAGGCCGTTTGTAGCCACGCCGAGACCCTCTCGTCCCCACGCCGCGCCGGATTTCGAGCCGTAGTAGGCTGGGAAGCGATCGACAGCCGATCGTTGGAGGCGGGGATTGAACCTCGGCGGCCGGCGGAAAGTACAGGTGAGGGTCGATGTGTGTGTGGAGCACGATGGTAGGGTGGCGTGGTCGGCGGTGCGTGCGTGGGAGCAGAGCGAATGCGGCGTTTGGCGGGTCCTCGAGCGGGTTCCGGAGTGGGTGTGCAAGGGCTGGGTTAGACGCTCTTATGGTGTAATGGTTAGCACTCTGGACTTTGAATCCAGCGATCCGGGTTCAAATCCCGGTAGGAGCTCGTTTTTGTGCGCGGATGCAAGCATGTGGTGTGGTTGAGGCGCTGGTGTGCGTGTAGGGCGTGTAATTGTGGTTTGAAAGTGTGTTTGGGGGTAGGCAAGTTAGTGCTGGTCTTATGGTGTAATGGTTAGCACTCTGGACTCTGAATCCAGCGATCCGGGTTCAAATCCCGGTAGGACCTCGTTTTGCATCCGTCCTGCCGGCACCACAACGCCCCCGTTGTTGCTGCGCTGCGGACCTGCCGCACCACGCCTTCCGCGTCTTTTCCGCCGCCTTCCCGTCTGCCGCGACGTCGTAAGCGATCCAGACGCTCGCTGCAGCATTTTGGCCTCGACCCGTGCCGCTGGATGGAGCAGGAGGCCGGGACTTCTGCCGTCGCTGACAGCGCGCTCGCTTGTCGCTGACGGGTTCCAGGCCGTTTGTAGCCACGCCGAGACCCTCTCGTCCCCACGCCGCGCCGGATTTCGAGCCGTAGTAGGCTGGGAAGCGATCGACAGCCGATCGTTGGAGGCGGGGATTGAACCTCGGCGGCCGGCGGAAAGTACAGGTGAGGGTCGATGTGTGTGTGGAGCACGATGGTAGGGTGGCGTGGTCGGCGGTGCGTGCGTGGGAGCAGAGCGAATGCGGCGTTTGGCGGGTCCTCGAGCGGGTTCCGGAGTGGGTGTGCAAGGGCTGGGTTAGACGCTCTTATGGTGTAATGGTTAGCACTCTGGACTTTGAATCCAGCGATCCGGGTTCAAATCCCGGTAGGAGCTCGTTTTTGTGCGCGGATGCAAGCATGTGGTGTGGTTGAGGCGCTGGTGTGCGTGTAGGACGTGTAATTGTGGTTTGAAAGTGTGTTTGGGGGTAGGCAAGTTAGTGCTGGTCTTATGGTGTAATGGTTAGCACTCTGGACTCTGAATCCAGCGATCCGGGTTCAAATCCCGGTAGGACCTCGTTTTGCATCCGTCCTGCCGGCACCACAACGCCCCCGTTGTTGCTGCGCTGCGGACCTGCCGCACCACGCCTTCCGCGTCTTTTCCGCCGCCTTCCCGTCTGCCGCGACGTCGTAAGCGATCCAGACGCTCGCTGCAGCATTTTGGCCTCGACCCGTGCCGCTGGATGGAGCAGGAGGCCGGGACTTCTGCCGTCGCTGACAGCGCGCTCGCTTGTCGCTGACGGGTTCCAGGCCGTTTGTAGCCACGCCGAGACCCTCTCGTCCCCACGCCGCGCCGGATTTCGAGCCGTAGTAGGCTGGGAAGCGATCGACAGCCGATCGTTGGAGGCGGGGATTGAACCTCGGCGGCCGGCGGAAAGTACAGGTGAGGGTCGATGTGTGTGTGGAGCACGATGGTAGGGTGGCGTGGTCGGCGGTGCGTGCGTGGGAGCAGAGCGAATGCGGCGTTTGGCGGGTCCTCGAGCGGGTTCCGGAGTGGGTGTGCAAGGGCTGGGTTAGACGCTCTTATGGTGTAATGGTTAGCACTCTGGACTTTGAATCCAGCGATCCGGGTTCAAATCCCGGTAGGAGCTCGTTTTTGTGCGCGGATGCAAGCATGTGGTGTGGTTGAGGCGCTGGTGTGCGTGTAGGGCGTGTAATTGTGGTTTGAAAGTGTGTTTGGGGGTAGGCAAGTTAGTGCTGGTCTTATGGTGTAATGGTTAGCACTCTGGACTCTGAATCCAGCGATCCGGGTTAAAATCCCGGTAGGACCTCGTTTTGCATCCGTCCTGCCGGCACCACAACGCCCCCGTTGTTGCTGCGCTGCGGACCTGCCGCACCACGCCTTCCGCGTCTTTTCCGCCGCCTTCCCGTCTGCCGCGATGTCGTAAGCGATCCAGACGCTCGCTGCAGCATTTTGGCCTCGACCCGTGCCGCTGGATGGAGCAGGAGGCCGGGACTTCTGCCGTCGCTGACAGCGCGCTCGCTTGTCGCTGACGGGTTCCAGGCCGTTTGTAGCCACGCCGAGACCCTCTCGTCCCCACGCCGCGCCGGATTTCGAGCCGTAGTAGGCTGGGAAGCGATCGACAGCCGATCGTTGGAGGCGGGGATTGAACCTCGGCGGCCGGCGGAAAGTACAGGTGAGGGTCGATGTGTGTGTGGAGCACGATGGTAGGGTGGCGTGGTCGGCGGTGCGTGCGTGGGAGCAGAGCGAATGCGGCGTTTGGCGGGTCCTCGAGCGGGTTCCGGAGTGGGTGTGCAAGGGCTGGGTTAGACGCTCTTATGGTGTAATGGTTAGCACTCTGGACTTTGAATCCAGCGATCCGGGTTCAAATCCCGGTAGGAGCTCGTTTTTGTGCGCGGATGCAAGCATGTGGTGTGGTTGAGGCGCTGGTGTGCGTGTAGGGCGTGTAATTGTGGTTTGAAAGTGTGTTTGGGGGTAGGCAAGTTAGTGCTGGTCTTATGGTGTAATGGTTAGCACTCTGGACTCTGAATCCAGCGATCCGGGTTCAAATCCCGGTAGGACCTCGTTTTGCATCCGTCCTGCCGGCACCACAACGCCCCCGTTGTTGCTGCGCTGCGGACCTGCCGCACCACGCCTTCCGCGTCTTTTCCGCCGCCTTCCCGTCTGCCGCGATGTCGTAAGCGATCCAGACGCTCGCTGCAGCATTTTGGCCTCGACCCGTGCCGCTGGATGGAGCAGGAGGCCGGGACTTCTGCCGTCGCTGACAGCGCGCTCGCTTGTCGCTGACGGGTTCCAGGCCGTTTGTAGCCACGCCGAGACCCTCTCGTCCCCACGCCGCGCCGGATTTCGAGCCGTAGTAGGCTGGGAAGCGATCGACAGCCGATCGTTGGAGGCGGGGATTGAACCTCGGCGGCCGGCGGAAAGTACAGGTGAGGGTCGATGTGTGTGTGGAGCACGATGGTAGGGTGGCGTGGTCGGCGGTGCGTGCGTGGGAGCAGAGCGAATGCGGCGTTTGGCGGGTCCTCGAGCGGGTTCCGGAGTGGGTGTGCAAGGGCTGGGTTAGACGCTCTTATGGTGTAATGGTTAGCACTCTGGACTTTGAATCCAGCGATCCGGGTTCAAATCCCGGTAGGAGCTCGTTTTTGTGCGCGGATGCAAGCATGTGGTGTGGTTGAGGCGCTGGTGTGCGTGTAGGGCGTGTAATTGTGGTTTGAAAGTGTGTTTGGGGGTAGGCAAGTTAGTGCTGGTCTTATGGTGTAATGGTTAGCACTCTGGACTCTGAATCCAGCGATCCGGGTTCAAATCCCGGTAGGACCTCGTTTTGCATCCGTCCTGCCGGCACCACAACGCCCCCGTTGTTGCTGCGCTGCGGACCTGCCGCACCACGCCTTCCGCGTCTTTTCCGCCGCCTTCCCGTCTGCCGCGATGTCGTAAGCGATCCAGACGCTCGCTGCAGCATTTTGGCCTCGACCCGTGCCGCTGGATGGAGCAGGAGGCCGGGACTTCTGCCGTCGCTGACAGCGCGCTCGCTTGTCGCTGACGGGTTCCAGGCCGTTTGTAGCCACGCCGAGACCCTCTCGTCCCCACGCCGCGCCGGATTTCGAGCCGTAGTAGGCTGGGAAGCGATCGACAGCCGATCGTTGGAGGCGGGGATTGAACCTCGGCGGCCGGCGGAAAGTACAGGTGAGGGTCGATGTGTGTGTGGAGCACGATGGTAGGGTGGCGTGGTCGGCGGTGCGTGCGTGGGAGCAGAGCGAATGCGGCGTTTGGCGGGTCCTCGAGCGGGTTCCGGAGTGGGTGTGCAAGGGCTGGGTTAGACGCTCTTATGGTGTAATGGTTAGCACTCTGGACTTTGAATCCAGCGATCCGGGTTCAAATCCCGGTAGGAGCTCGTTTTTGTGCGCGGATGCAAGCATGTGGTGTGGTTGAGGCGCTGGTGTGCGTGTAGGGCGTGTAATTGTGGTTTGAAAGTGTGTTTGGGGGTAGGCAAGTTAGTGCTGGTCTTATGGTGTAATGGTTAGCACTCTGGACTCTGAATCCAGCGATCCGGGTTCAAATCCCGGTAGGACCTCGTTTTGCATCCGTCCTGCCGGCACCACAACGCCCCCGTTGTTGCTGCGCTGCGGACCTGCCGCACCACGCCTTCCGCGTCTTTTCCGCCGCCTTCCCGTCTGCCGCGATGTCGTAAGCGATCCAGACGCTCGCTGCAGCATTTTGGCCTCGACCCGTGCCGCTGGATGGAGCAGGAGGCCGGGACTTCTGCCGTCGCTGACAGCGCGCTCGCTTGTCGCTGACGGGTTCCAGGCCGTTTGTAGCCACGCCGAGACCCTCTCGTCCCCACGCCGCGCCGGATTTCGAGCCGTAGTAGGCTGGGAAGCGATCGACAGCCGATCGTTGGAGGCGGGGATTGAACCTCGGCGGCCGGCGGAAAGTACAGGTGAGGGTCGATGTGTGTGTGGAGCACGATGGTAGGGTGGCGTGGTCGGCGGTGCGTGCGTGGGAGCAGAGCGAATGCGGCGTTTGGCGGGTCCTCGAGCGGGTTCCGGAGTGGGTGTGCAAGGGCTGGGTTAGACGCTCTTATGGTGTAATGGTTAGCACTCTGGACTTTGAATCCAGCGATCCGGGTTCAAATCCCGGTAGGAGCTCGTTTTTGTGCGCGGATGCAAGCATGTGGTGTGGTTGAGGCGCTGGTGTGCGTGTAGGGCGTGTAATTGTGGTTTGAAAGTGTGTTTGGGGGTAGGCAAGTTAGTGCTGGTCTTATGGTGTAATGGTTAGCACTCTGGACTCTGAATCCAGCGATCCGGGTTCAAATCCCGGTAGGACCTCGTTTTGCATCCGTCCTGCCGGCACCACAACGCCCCCGTTGTTGCTGCGCTGCGGACCTGCCGCACCACGCCTTCCGCGTCTTTTCCGCCGCCTTCCCGTCTGCCGCGACGTCGTAAGCGATCCAGACGCTCGCTGCAGCATTTTGGCCTCGACCCGTGCCGCTGGATGGAGCAGGAGGCCGGGACTTCTGCCGTCGCTGACAGCGCGCTCGCTTGTCGCTGACGGGTTCCAGGCCGTTTGTAGCCACGCCGAGACCCTCTCGTCCCCACGCCGCGCCGGATTTCGAGCCGTAGTAGGCTGGGAAGCGATCGACAGCCGATCGTTGGAGGCGGGGATTGAACCTCGGCGGCCGGCGGAAAGTACAGGTGAGGGTCGATGTGTGTGTGGAGCACGATGGTAGGGTGGCGTGGTCGGCGGTGCGTGCGTGGGAGCAGAGCGAATGCGGCGTTTGGCGGGTCCTCGAGCGGGTTCCGGAGTGGGTGTGCAAGGGCTGGGTTAGACGCTCTTATGGTGTAATGGTTAGCACTCTGGACTTTGAATCCAGCGATCCGGGTTCAAATCCCGGTAGGAGCTCGTTTTTGTGCGCGGATGCAAGCATGTGGTGTGGTTGAGGCGCTGGTGTGCGTGTAGGGCGTGTAATTGTGGTTTGAAAGTGTGTTTGGGGGTAGGCAAGTTAGTGCTGGTCTTATGGTGTAATGGTTAGCACTCTGGACTCTGAATCCAGCGATCCGGGTTCAAATCCCGGTAGGACCTCGTTTTGCATCCGTCCTGCCGGCACCACAACGCCCCCGTTGTTGCTGCGCTGCGGACCTGCCGCACCACGCCTTCCGCGTCTTTTCCGCCGCCTTCCCGTCTGCCGCGATGTCGTAAGCGATCCAGACGCTCGCTGCAGCATTTTGGCCTCGACCCGTGCCGCTGGATGGAGCAGGAGGCCGGGACTTCTGCCGTCGCTGACAGCGCGCTCGCTTGTCGCTGACGGGTTCCAGGCCGTTTGTAGCCACGCCGAGACCCTCTCGTCCCCACGCCGCGCCGGATTTCGAGCCGTAGTAGGCTGGGAAGCGATCGACAGCCGATCGTTGGAGGCGGGGATTGAACCTCGGCGGCCGGCGGAAAGTACAGGTGAGGGTCGATGTGTGTGTGGAGCACGATGGTAGGGTGGCGTGGTCGGCGGTGCGTGCGTGGGAGCAGAGCGAATGCGGCGTTTGGCGGGTCCTCGAGCGGGTTCCGGAGTGGGTGTGCAAGGGCTGGGTTAGACGCTCTTATGGTGTAATGGTTAGCACTCTGGACTTTGAATCCAGCGATCCGGGTTCAAATCCCGGTAGGAGCTCGTTTTTGTGCGCGGATGCAAGCATGTGGTGTGGTTGAGGCGCTGGTGTGCGTGTAGGGCGTGTAATTGTGGTTTGAAAGTGTGTTTGGGGGTAGGCAAGTTAGTGCTGGTCTTATGGTGTAATGGTTAGCACTCTGGACTCTGAATCCAGCGATCCGGGTTCAAATCCCGGTAGGACCTCGTTTTGCATCCGTCCTGCCGGCACCACAACGCCCCCGTTGTTGCTGCGCTGCGGACCTGCCGCACCACGCCTTCCGCGTCTTTTCCGCCGCCTTCCCGTCTGCCGCGATGTCGTAAGCGATCCAGACGCTCGCTGCAGCATTTTGGCCTCGACCCGTGCCGCTGGATGGAGCAGGAGGCCGGGACTTCTGCCGTCGCTGACAGCGCGCTCGCTTGTCGCTGACGGGTTCCAGGCCGTTTGTAGCCACGCCGAGACCCTCTCGTCCCCACGCCGCGCCGGATTTCGAGCCGTAGTAGGCTGGGAAGCGATCGACAGCCGATCGTTGGAGGCGGGGATTGAACCTCGGCGGCCGGCGGAAAGTACAGGTGAGGGTCGATGTGTGTGTGGAGCACGATGGTAGGGTGGCGTGGTCGGCGGTGCGTGCGTGGGAGCAGAGCGAATGCGGCGTTTGGCGGGTCCTCGAGCGGGTTCCGGAGTGGGTGTGCAAGGGCTGGGTTAGACGCTCTTATGGTGTAATGGTTAGCACTCTGGACTTTGAATCCAGCGATCCGGGTTCAAATCCCGGTAGGAGCTCGTTTTTGTGCGCGGATGCAAGCATGTGGTGTGGTTGAGGCGCTGGTGTGCGTGTAGGGCGTGTAATTGTGGTTTGAAAGTGTGTTTGGGGGTAGGCAAGTTAGTGCTGGTCTTATGGTGTAATGGTTAGCACTCTGGACTCTGAATCCAGCGATCCGGGTTCAAATCCCGGTAGGACCTCGTTTTGCATCCGTCCTGCCGGCACCACAACGCCCCCGTTGTTGCTGCGCTGCGGACCTGCCGCACCACGCCTTCCGCGTCTTTTCCGCCGCCTTCCCGTCTGCCGCGACGTCGTAAGCGATCCAGACGCTCGCTGCAGCATTTTGGCCTCGACCCGTGCCGCTGGATGGAGCAGGAGGCCGGGACTTCTGCCGTCGCTGACAGCGCGCTCGCTTGTCGCTGACGGGTTCCAGGCCGTTTGTAGCCACGCCGAGACCCTCTCGTCCCCACGCCGCGCCGGATTTCGAGCCGTAGTAGGCTGGGAAGCGATCGACAGCCGATCGTTGGAGGCGGGGATTGAACCTCGGCGGCCGGCGGAAAGTACAGGTGAGGGTCGATGTGTGTGTGGAGCACGATGGTAGGGTGGCGTGGTCGGCGGTGCGTGCGTGGGAGCAGAGCGAATGCGGCGTTTGGCGGGTCCTCGAGCGGGTTCCGGAGTGGGTGTGCAAGGGCTGGGTTAGACGCTCTTATGGTGTAATGGTTAGCACTCTGGACTTTGAATCCAGCGATCCGGGTTCAAATCCCGGTAGGAGCTCGTTTTTGTGCGCGGATGCAAGCATGTGGTGTGGTTGAGGCGCTGGTGTGCGTGTAGGGCGTGTAATTGTGGTTTGAAAGTGTGTTTGGGGGTAGGCAAGTTAGTGCTGGTCTTATGGTGTAATGGTTAGCACTCTGGACTCTGAATCCAGCGATCCGGGTTCAAATCCCGGTAGGACCTCGTTTTGCATCCGTCCTGCCGGCACCACAACGCCCCCGTTGTTGCTGCGCTGCGGACCTGCCGCACCACGCCTTCCGCGTCTTTTCCGCCGCCTTCCCGTCTGCCGCGATGTCGTAAGCGATCCAGACGCTCGCTGCAGCATTTTGGCCTCGACCCGTGCCGCTGGATGGAGCAGGAGGCCGGGACTTCTGCCGTCGCTGACAGCGCGCTCGCTTGTCGCTGACGGGTTCCAGGCCGTTTGTAGCCACGCCGAGACCCTCTCGTCCCCACGCCGCGCCGGATTTCGAGCCGTAGTAGGCTGGGAAGCGATCGACAGCCGATCGTTGGAGGCGGGGATTGAACCTCGGCGGCCGGCGGAAAGTACAGGTGAGGGTCGATGTGTGTGTGGAGCACGATGGTAGGGTGGCGTGGTCGGCGGTGCGTGCGTGGGAGCAGAGCGAATGCGGCGTTTGGCGGGTCCTCGAGCGGGTTCCGGAGTGGGTGTGCAAGGGCTGGGTTAGACGCTCTTATGGTGTAATGGTTAGCACTCTGGACTTTGAATCCAGCGATCCGGGTTCAAATCCCGGTAGGAGCTCGTTTTTGTGCGCGGATGCAAGCATGTGGTGTGGTTGAGGCGCTGGTGTGCGTGTAGGGCGTGTAATTGTGGTTTGAAAGTGTGTTTGGGGGTAGGCAAGTTAGTGCTGGTCTTATGGTGTAATGGTTAGCACTCTGGACTCTGAATCCAGCGATCCGGGTTCAAATCCCGGTAGGACCTCGTTTTGCATCCGTCCTGCCGGCACCACAACGCCCCCGTTGTTGCTGCGCTGCGGACCTGCCGCACCACGCCTTCCGCGTCTTTTCCGCCGCCTTCCCGTCTGCCGCGATGTCGTAAGCGATCCAGACGCTCGCTGCAGCATTTTGGCCTCGACCCGTGCCGCTGGATGGAGCAGGAGGCCGGGACTTCTGCCGTCGCTGACAGCGCGCTCGCTTGTCGCTGACGGGTTCCAGGCCGTTTGTAGCCACGCCGAGACCCTCTCGTCCCCACGCCGCGCCGGATTTCGAGCCGTAGTAGGCTGGGAAGCGATCGACAGCCGATCGTTGGAGGCGGGGATTGAACCTCGGCGGCCGGCGGAAAGTACAGGTGAGGGTCGATGTGTGTGTGGAGCACGATGGTAGGGTGGCGTGGTCGGCGGTGCGTGCGTGGGAGCAGAGCGAATGCGGCGTTTGGCGGGTCCTCGAGCGGGTTCCGGAGTGGGTGTGCAAGGGCTGGGTTAGACGCTCTTATGGTGTAATGGTTAGCACTCTGGACTTTGAATCCAGCGATCCGGGTTCAAATCCCGGTAGGAGCTCGTTTTTGTGCGCGGATGCAAGCATGTGGTGTGGTTGAGGCGCTGGTGTGCGTGTAGGGCGTGTAATTGTGGTTTGAAAGTGTGTTTGGGGGTAGGCAAGTTAGTGCTGGTCTTATGGTGTAATGGTTAGCACTCTGGACTCTGAATCCAGCGATCCGGGTTCAAATCCCGGTAGGACCTCGTTTTGCATCCGTCCTGCCGGCACCACAACGCCCCCGTTGTTGCTGCGCTGCGGACCTGCCGCACCACGCCTTCCGCGTCTTTTCCGCCGCCTTCCCGTCTGCCGCGACGTCGTAAGCGATCCAGACGCTCGCTGCAGCATTTTGGCCTCGACCCGTGCCGCTGGATGGAGCAGGAGGCCGGGACTTCTGCCGTCGCTGACAGCGCGCTCGCTTGTCGCTGACGGGTTCCAGGCCGTTTGTAGCCACGCCGAGACCCTCTCGTCCCCACGCCGCGCCGGATTTCGAGCCGTAGTAGGCTGGGAAGCGATCGACAGCCGATCGTTGGAGGCGGGGATTGAACCTCGGCGGCCGGCGGAAAGTACAGGTGAGGGTCGATGTGTGTGTGGAGCACGATGGTAGGGTGGCGTGGTCGGCGGTGCGTGCGTGGGAGCAGAGCGAATGCGGCGTTTGGCGGGTCCTCGAGCGGGTTCCGGAGTGGGTGTGCAAGGGCTGGGTTAGACGCTCTTATGGTGTAATGGTTAGCACTCTGGACTTTGAATCCAGCGATCCGGGTTCAAATCCCGGTAGGAGCTCGTTTTTGTGCGCGGATGCAAGCATGTGGTGTGGTTGAGGCGCTGGTGTGCGTGTAGGGCGTGTAATTGTGGTTTGAAAGTGTGTTTGGGGGTAGGCAAGTTAGTGCTGGTCTTATGGTGTAATGGTTAGCACTCTGGACTCTGAATCCAGCGATCCGGGTTCAAATCCCGGTAGGACCTCGTTTTGCATCCGTCCTGCCGGCACCACAACGCCCCCGTTGTTGCTGCGCTGCGGACCTGCCGCACCACGCCTTCCGCGTCTTTTCCGCCGCCTTCCCGTCTGCCGCGATGTCGTAAGCGATCCAGACGCTCGCTGCAGCATTTTGGCCTCGACCCGTGCCGCTGGATGGAGCAGGAGGCCGGGACTTCTGCCGTCGCTGACAGCGCGCTCGCTTGTCGCTGACGGGTTCCAGGCCGTTTGTAGCCACGCCGAGACCCTCTCGTCCCCACGCCGCGCCGGATTTCGAGCCGTAGTAGGCTGGGAAGCGATCGACAGCCGATCGTTGGAGGCGGGGATTGAACCTCGGCGGCCGGCGGAAAGTACAGGTGAGGGTCGATGTGTGTGTGGAGCACGATGGTAGGGTGGCGTGGTCGGCGGTGCGTGCGTGGGAGCAGAGCGAATGCGGCGTTTGGCGGGTCCTCGAGCGGGTTCCGGAGTGGGTGTGCAAGGGCTGGGTTAGACGCTCTTATGGTGTAATGGTTAGCACTCTGGACTTTGAATCCAGCGATCCGGGTTCAAATCCCGGTAGGAGCTCGTTTTTGTGCGCGGATGCAAGCATGTGGTGTGGTTGAGGCGCTGGTGTGCGTGTAGGGCGTGTAATTGTGGTTTGAAAGTGTGTTTGGGGGTAGGCAAGTTAGTGCTGGTCTTATGGTGTAATGGTTAGCACTCTGGACTCTGAATCCAGCGATCCGGGTTCAAATCCCGGTAGGACCTCGTTTTGCATCCGTCCTGCCGGCACCACAACGCCCCCGTTGTTGCTGCGCTGCGGACCTGCCGCACCACGCCTTCCGCGTCTTTTCCGCCGCCTTCCCGTCTGCCGCGACGTCGTAAGCGATCCAGACGCTCGCTGCAGCATTTTGGCCTCGACCCGTGCCGCTGGATGGAGCAGGAGGCCGGGACTTCTGCCGTCGCTGACAGCGCGCTCGCTTGTCGCTGACGGGTTCCAGGCCGTTTGTAGCCACGCCGAGACCCTCTCGTCCCCACGCCGCGCCGGATTTCGAGCCGTAGTAGGCTGGGAAGCGATCGACAGCCGATCGTTGGAGGCGGGGATTGAACCTCGGCGGCCGGCGGAAAGTACAGGTGAGGGTCGATGTGTGTGTGGAGCACGATGGTAGGGTGGCGTGGTCGGCGGTGCGTGCGTGGGAGCAGAGCGAATGCGGCGTTTGGCGGGTCCTCGAGCGGGTTCCGGAGTGGGTGTGCAAGGGCTGGGTTAGACGCTCTTATGGTGTAATGGTTAGCACTCTGGACTTTGAATCCAGCGATCCGGGTTCAAATCCCGGTAGGAGCTCGTTTTTGTGCGCGGATGCAAGCATGTGGTGTGGTTGAGGCGCTGGTGTGCGTGTAGGGCGTGTAATTGTGGTTTGAAAGTGTGTTTGGGGGTAGGCAAGTTAGTGCTGGTCTTATGGTGTAATGGTTAGCACTCTGGACTCTGAATCCAGCGATCCGGGTTCAAATCCCGGTAGGACCTCGTTTTGCATCCGTCCTGCCGGCACCACAACGCCCCCGTTGTTGCTGCGCTGCGGACCTGCCGCACCACGCCTTCCGCGTCTTTTCCGCCGCCTTCCCGTCTGCCGCGACGTCGTAAGCGATCCAGACGCTCGCTGCAGCATTTTGGCCTCGACCCGTGCCGCTGGATGGAGCAGGAGGCCGGGACTTCTGCCGTCGCTGACAGCGCGCTCGCTTGTCGCTGACGGGTTCCAGGCCGTTTGTAGCCACGCCGAGACCCTCTCGTCCCCACGCCGCGCCGGATTTCGAGCCGTAGTAGGCTGGGAAGCGATCGACAGCCGATCGTTGGAGGCGGGGATTGAACCTCGGCGGCCGGCGGAAAGTACAGGTGAGGGTCGATGTGTGTGTGGAGCACGATGGTAGGGTGGCGTGGTCGGCGGTGCGTGCGTGGGAGCAGAGCGAATGCGGCGTTTGGCGGGTCCTCGAGCGGGTTCCGGAGTGGGTGTGCAAGGGCTGGGTTAGACGCTCTTATGGTGTAATGGTTAGCACTCTGGACTTTGAATCCAGCGATCCGGGTTCAAATCCCGGTAGGAGCTCGTTTTTGTGCGCGGATGCAAGCATGTGGTGTGGTTGAGGCGCTGGTGTGCGTGTAGGGCGTGTAATTGTGGTTTGAAAGTGTGTTTGGGGGTAGGCAAGTTAGTGCTGGTCTTATGGTGTAATGGTTAGCACTCTGGACTCTGAATCCAGCGATCCGGGTTCAAATCCCGGTAGGACCTCGTTTTGCATCCGTCCTGCCGGCACCACAACGCCCCCGTTGTTGCTGCGCTGCGGACCTGCCGCACCACGCCTTCCGCGTCTTTTCCGCCGCCTTCCCGTCTGCCGCGACGTCGTAAGCGATCCAGACGCTCGCTGCAGCATTTTGGCCTCGACCCGTGCCGCTGGATGGAGCAGGAGGCCGGGACTTCTGCCGTCGCTGACAGCGCGCTCGCTTGTCGCTGACGGGTTCCAGGCCGTTTGTAGCCACGCCGAGACCCTCTCGTCCCCACGCCGCGCCGGATTTCGAGCCGTAGTAGGCTGGGAAGCGATCGACAGCCGATCGTTGGAGGCGGGGATTGAACCTCGGCGGCCGGCGGAAAGTACAGGTGAGGGTCGATGTGTGTGTGGAGCACGATGGTAGGGTGGCGTGGTCGGCGGTGCGTGCGTGGGAGCAGAGCGAATGCGGCGTTTGGCGGGTCCTCGAGCGGGTTCCGGAGTGGGTGTGCAAGGGCTGGGTTAGACGCTCTTATGGTGTAATGGTTAGCACTCTGGACTTTGAATCCAGCGATCCGGGTTCAAATCCCGGTAGGAGCTCGTTTTTGTGCGCGGATGCAAGCATGTGGTGTGGTTGAGGCGCTGGTGTGCGTGTAGGGCGTGTAATTGTGGTTTGAAAGTGTGTTTGGGGGTAGGCAAGTTAGTGCTGGTCTTATGGTGTAATGGTTAGCACTCTGGACTCTGAATCCAGCGATCCGGGTTCAAATCCCGGTAGGACCTCGTTTTGCATCCGTCCTGCCGGCACCACAACGCCCCCGTTGTTGCTGCGCTGCGGACCTGCCGCACCACGCCTTCCGCGTCTTTTCCGCCGCCTTCCCGTCTGCCGCGACGTCGTAAGCGATCCAGACGCTCGCTGCAGCATTTTGGCCTCGACCCGTGCCGCTGGATGGAGCAGGAGGCCGGGACTTCTGCCGTCGCTGACAGCGCGCTCGCTTGTCGCTGACGGGTTCCAGGCCGTTTGTAGCCACGCCGAGACCCTCTCGTCCCCACGCCGCGCCGGATTTCGAGCCGTAGTAGGCTGGGAAGCGATCGACAGCCGATCGTTGGAGGCGGGGATTGAACCTCGGCGGCCGGCGGAAAGTACAGGTGAAGGTCGATGTGTGTGTGGAGCACGATGGTAGGGTGGCGTGGTCGGCGGTGCGTGCGTGGGAGCAGAGCGAATGCGGCGTTTGGCGGGTCCTCGAGCGGGTTCCGGAGTTGGTGTGCAAGGGCTGGGTTAGACGCTCTTATGGTGTAATGGTTAGCACTCTGGACTTTGAATCCAGCGATCCGGGTTCAAATCCCGGTAGGAGCTCGTTTTTGTGCGCGGATGCAAGCATGTGGTGTGGTTGAGGCGCTGGTGTGCGTGTAGGGCGTGTAATTGTGGTTTGAAAGTGTGTTTGGGGGTAGGCAAGTTAGTGCTGGTCTTATGGTGTAATGGTTAGCACTCTGGACTCTGAATCCAGCGATCCGGGTTCAAATCCCGGTAGGACCTCGTTTTGCATCCGTCCTGCCGGCACCACAACGCCCCCGTTGTTGCTGCGCTGCGGACCTGCCGCACCACGCCTTCCGCGTCTTTTCCGCCGCCTTCCCGTCTGCCGCGACGTCGTAAGCGATCCAGACGCTCGCTGCAGCATTTTGGCCTCGACCCGTGCCGCTGGATGGAGCAGGAGGCCGGGACTTCTGCCGTCGCTGACAGCGCGCTCGCTTGTCGCTGACGGGTTCCAGGCCGTTTGTAGCCACGCCGAGACCCTCTCGTCCCCACGCCGCGCCGGATTTCGAGCCGTAGTAGGCTGGGAAGCGATCGACAGCCGATCGTTGGAGGCGGGGATTGAACCTCGGCGGCCGGCGGAAAGTACAGGTGAGGGTCGATGTGTGTGTGGAGCACGATGGTAGGGTGGCGTGGTCGGCGGTGCGTGCGTGGGAGCAGAGCGAATGCGGCGTTTGGCGGGTCCTCGAGCGGGTTCCGGAGTGGGTGTGCAAGGGCTGGGTTAGACGCTCTTATGGTGTAATGGTTAGCACTCTGGACTTTGAATCCAGCGATCCGGGTTCAAATCCCGGTAGGAGCTCGTTTTTGTGCGCGGATGCAAGCATGTGGTGTGGTTGAGGCGCTGGTGTGCGTGTAGGGCGTGTAATTGTGGTTTGAAAGTGTGTTTGGGGGTAGGCAAGTTAGTGCTGGTCTTATGGTGTAATGGTTAGCACTCTGGACTCTGAATCCAGCGATCCGGGTTCAAATCCCGGTAGGACCTCGTTTTGCATCCGTCCTGCCGGCACCACAACGCCCCCGTTGTTGCTGCGCTGCGGACCTGCCGCACCACGCCTTCCGCGTCTTTTCCGCCGCCTTCCCGTCTGCCGCGACGTCGTAAGCGATCCAGACGCTCGCTGCAGCATTTTGGCCTCGACCCGTGCCGCTGGATGGAGCAGGAGGCCGGGACTTCTGCCGTCGCTGACAGCGCGCTCGCTTGTCGCTGACGGGTTCCAGGCCGTTTGTAGCCACGCCGAGACCCTCTCGTCCCCACGCCGCGCCGGATTTCGAGCCGTAGTAGGCTGGGAAGCGATCGACAGCCGATCGTTGGAGGCGGGGATTGAACCTCGGCGGCCGGCGGAAAGTACAGGTGAAGGTCGATGTGTGTGTGGAGCACGATGGTAGGGTGGCGTGGTCGGCGGTGCGTGCGTGGGAGCAGAGCGAATGCGGCGTTTGGCGGGTCCTCGAGCGGGTTCCGGAGTTGGTGTGCAAGGGCTGGGTTAGACGCTCTTATGGTGTAATGGTTAGCACTCTGGACTTTGAATCCAGCGATCCGGGTTCAAATCCCGGTAGGAGCTCGTTTTTGTGCGCGGATGCAAGCATGTGGTGTGGTTGAGGCGCTGGTGTGCGTGTAGGGCGTGTAATTGTGGTTTGAAAGTGTGTTTGGGGGTAGGCAAGTTAGTGCTGGTCTTATGGTGTAATGGTTAGCACTCTGGACTCTGAATCCAGCGATCCGGGTTCAAATCCCGGTAGGACCTCGTTTTGCATCCGTCCTGCCGGCACCACAACGCCCCCGTTGTTGCTGCGCTGCGGACCTGCCGCACCACGCCTTCCGCGTCTTTTCCGCCGCCTTCCCGTCTGCCGCGACGTCGTAAGCGATCCAGACGCTCGCTGCAGCATTTTGGCCTCGACCCGTGCCGCTGGATGGAGCAGGAGGCCGGGACTTCTGCCGTCGCTGACAGCGCGCTCGCTTGTCGCTGACGGGTTCCAGGCCGTTTGTAGCCACGCCGAGACCCTCTCGTCCCCACGCCGCGCCGGATTTCGAGCCGTAGTAGGCTGGGAAGCGATCGACAGCCGATCGTTGGAGGCGGGGATTGAACCTCGGCGGCCGGCGGAAAGTACAGGTGAGGGTCGATGTGTGTGTGGAGCACGATGGTAGGGTGGCGTGGTCGGCGGTGCGTGCGTGGGAGCAGAGCGAATGCGGCGTTTGGCGGGTCCTCGAGCGGGTTCCGGAGTGGGTGTGCAAGGGCTGGGTTAGACGCTCTTATGGTGTAATGGTTAGCACTCTGGACTTTGAATCCAGCGATCCGGGTTCAAATCCCGGTAGGAGCTCGTTTTTGTGCGCGGATGCAAGCATGTGGTGTGGTTGAGGCGCTGGTGTGCGTGTAGGGCGTGTAATTGTGGTTTGAAAGTGTGTTTGGGGGTAGGCAAGTTAGTGCTGGTCTTATGGTGTAATGGTTAGCACTCTGGACTCTGAATCCAGCGATCCGGGTTCAAATCCCGGTAGGACCTCGTTTTGCATCCGTCCTGCCGGCACCACAACGCCCCCGTTGTTGCTGCGCTGCGGACCTGCCGCACCACGCCTTCCGCGTCTTTTCCGCCGCCTTCCCGTCTGCCGCGACGTCGTAAGCGATCCAGACGCTCGCTGCAGCATTTTGGCCTCGACCCGTGCCGCTGGATGGAGCAGGAGGCCGGGACTTCTGCCGTCGCTGACAGCGCGCTCGCTTGTCGCTGACGGGTTCCAGGCCGTTTGTAGCCACGCCGAGACCCTCTCGTCCCCACGCCGCGCCGGATTTCGAGCCGTAGTAGGCTGGGAAGCGATCGACAGCCGATCGTTGGAGGCGGGGATTGAACCTCGGCGGCCGGCGGAAAGTACAGGTGAGGGTCGATGTGTGTGTGGAGCACGATGGTAGGGTGGCGTGGTCGGCGGTGCGTGCGTGGGAGCAGAGCGAATGCGGCGTTTGGCGGGTCCTCGAGCGGGTTCCGGAGTGGGTGTGCAAGGGCTGGGTTAGACGCTCTTATGGTGTAATGGTTAGCACTCTGGACTTTGAATCCAGCGATCCGGGTTCAAATCCCGGTAGGAGCTCGTTTTTGTGCGCGGATGCAAGCATGTGGTGTGGTTGAGGCGCTGGTGTGCGTGTAGGGCGTGTAATTGTGGTTTGAAAGTGTGTTTGGGGGTAGGCAAGTTAGTGCTGGTCTTATGGTGTAATGGTTAGCACTCTGGACTCTGAATCCAGCGATCCGGGTTCAAATCCCGGTAGGACCTCGTTTTGCATCCGTCCTGCCGGCACCACAACGCCCCCGTTGTTGCTGCGCTGCGGACCTGCCGCACCACGCCTTCCGCGTCTTTTCCGCGCCTTCCCGTCTGCCGCGACGTCGTAAGCGATCCAGACGCTCGCTGCAGCATTTTGGCCTCGACCCGTGCCGCTGGATGGAGCAGGAGGCCGGGACTTCTGCCGTCGCTGACAGCGCGCTCGCTTGTCGCTGACGGGTTCCAGGCCGTTTGTAGCCACGCCGAGACCCTCTCGTCCCCACGCCGCGCCGGATTTCGAGCCGTAGTAGGCTGGGAAGCGATCGACAGCCGATCGTTGGAGGCGGGGATTGAACCTCGGCGGCCGGCGGAAAGTACAGGTGAGGGTCGATGTGTGTGTGGAGCACGATGGTAGGGTGGCGTGGTCGGCGGTGCGTGCGTGGGAGCAGAGCGAATGCGGCGTTTGGCGGGTCCTCGAGCGGGTTCCGGAGTGGGTGTGCAAGGGCTGGGTTAGACGCTCTTATGGTGTAATGGTTAGCACTCTGGACTTTGAATCCAGCGATCCGGGTTCAAATCCCGGTAGGAGCTCGTTTTTGTGCGCGGATGCAAGCATGTGGTGTGGTTGAGGCGCTGGTGTGCGTGTAGGGCGTGTAATTGTGGTTTGAAAGTGTGTTTGGGGGTAGGCAAGTTAGTGCTGGTCTTATGGTGTAATGGTTAGCACTCTGGACTCTGAATCCAGCGATCCGGGTTCAAATCCCGGTAGGACCTCGTTTTGCATCCGTCCTGCCGGCACCACAACGCCCCCGTTGTTGCTGCGCTGCGGACCTGCCGCACCACGCCTTCCGCGTCTTTTCCGCCGCCTTCCCGTCTGCCGCGACGTCGTAAGCGATCCAGACGCTCGCTGCAGCATTTTGGCCTCGACCCGTGCCGCTGGATGGAGCAGGAGGCCGGGACTTCTGCGTCGCTGACAGCGCGCTCGCTTGTCGCTGACGGGTTCCAGGCCGTTTGTAGCCACGCCGAGACCCTCTCGTCCCCACGCCGCGCCGGATTTCGAGCCGTAGTAGGCTGGGAAGCGATCGACAGCCGATCGTTGGAGGCGGGGATTGAACCTCGGCGGCCGGCGGAAAGTACAGGTGAGGGGTCGATGTGTGTGTGGAGCACGATGGTAGGGTGGCGTGGTCGGCGGTGCGTGCGTGGGAGCAGAGCGAATGCGGCGTTTGGCGGGTCCTCGAGCGGGTTCCGGAGTGGGTGTGCAAGGGCTGGGTTAGACGCTCTTATGGTGTAATGGTTAGCACTCTGGACTTTGAATCCAGCGATCCGGGTTCAAATCCCGGTAGGAGCTCGTTTTTGTGCGCGGATGCAAGCATGTGGTGTGGTTGAGGCGCTGGTGTGCGTGTAGGGCGTGTAATTGTGGTTTGAAAGTGTGTTTGGGGGTAGGCAAGTTAGTGCTGGTCTTATGGTGTAATGGTTAGCACTCTGGACTCTGAATCCAGCGATCCGGGTTCAAATCCCGGTAGGGACCTCGTTTTGCATCCGTCCTGCCGGCACCACAACGCCCCCGTTGTTGCTGCGCTGCGGACCTGCCGCACCACGCCTTCCGCGTCTTTTCCGCCGCCTTCCCGTCTGCCGCGACGTCGTAAGCGATCCAGACGCTCGCTGCAGCATTTTGGCCTCGACCCGTGCCGCTGGATGGAGCAGGAGGCCGGGACTTCTGCCGTCGCTGACAGCGCGCTCGCTTGTCGCTGACGGGTTCCAGGCCGTTTGTAGCCACGCCGAGACCCTCTCGTCCCCACGCCGCGCCGGATTTCGAGCCGTAGTAGGCTGGGAAGCGATCGACAGCCGATCGTTGGAGGCGGGGATTGAACCTCGGCGGCCGGCGGAAAGTACAGGTGAGGGTCGATGTGTGTGTGGAGCACGATGGTAGGGTGGCGTGGTCGGCGGTGCGTGCGTGGGAGCAGAGCGAATGCGGCGTTTGGCGGGTCCTCGAGCGGGTTCCGGAGTGGGTGTGCAAGGGCTGGGTTAGACGCTCTTATGGTGTAATGGTTAGCACTCTGGACTTTGAATCCAGCGAATCCAGGGTTCAAATCCCGGTAGGAGCTCGTTTTTGTGCGCGGATGCAAGCATGTGGTGTGGTTGAGGCGCTGGGTGTGCGTGTAGGGCGTGTAATTGTGGTTTGAAAGTGTGTTTGGGGGTAGGCAAGTTAGTGCTGGTCTTATGGTGTAAT